>CM035131.1:46654641-49333650 GCA_020205605.1 Panax ginseng
CGATGATTCGATCTGACCTTTTACGTGACCAATATTTCAATGTAATTTAATCCTTTTAACCATAATATCCTAGATTAAACTCGAGTCATGGAATGTGTCATACTCTTCATAATTAAATCGAGTTTTCTTGATCAATGAGTAAACTATATGAAACAAATCACTATTTGAGCATGGCCGTGCATTTCATAGTCTACTCAATTAAGAGGCCTATGGATATCATCCCTAATATATAGGATGGTTAAATTCCATCGAGATCACTCATATTCCTCACACGATTCATGATGTACCCAATAATCACCTTTATAGTCCACCCCTATTAAAGGTGACATTTGATGATATCAAAGTACATAAATTTCGTGTAGTAATATAGTGATTTCGGTGTGGTCGGAGGACCATTACATCATTGTCACTATGAGAATTGCTAATGACACTTTGCATAATGCTCCATATAGAATTCTCATGGTGGGTTACATCCGATTACATTGTTCTCTAACATGTACCTATGCATTGACTTAATATCTCATATATTTATGACCGATGAGATTTGGTCATCGATCGATCCACATACTAGTCTCAATGCATCATTGTTGTCCCATCAACAATAATACTCGACTAGGGACATTTAAGAACAATGATACTAATTATAATTATATAATCTCATGTTCAAGTCACATACTTGAAACTATATAATTTGTATCACTATTCTAAGGATTTTTTTATTATGTTAACATTTATATACTTGTGATAAATAAAACCATAATAAAATCATTCATTTATTCAATCAAATATAATATCAAAATGTTAAGCAATTATATAAAATAATTGGCCTCTAGGGCATAAACTCTAATGGTCTCCCACTTGCACTAGAGCCGATCACTCATATATCTAATACCCATGGAACTAGTGTGACCTTCGTGTTCCTGCTTTGCGACAAAGCCTTGGTCGACTGGATCGCAACATTATCATCTGTTGGCACTCTTCCTATATGTACATCTCCTCTATCAATGATTTCACGGATGAGATGGTGCCGCCTAAGTATATGCTTGGATCGTTGGTGAGATCTGGGTTCCTTAGCTTTGTCTGATGGCTCCATTATTATCACGGTATAAACAGCCGGATCAACAATGGTTGGAACAACACCAAGTTCGATGATGAACTTTTTAATCCATCTGACCTCTTGCATTTGCCTTTAGAAGCAACAATATACTCGACCTCTGTTGTTGTAGAATAAATTCTTGTCTCTTGCTTGAACTCTTCCATTCTTGACACACCACCATTAAGGCAAAACACAAAACTTGTTGAGACTTATAGTCATCATTGTCGATCTGGAAACTAACATCTGTGTAACCCTTCTTGCCGATTCGTCTTCACCTCCATATACCAAGAATGAATCCTTAGTCCTCTTTAGATACTTGAGGATATTCTTGGCTTCTTTCGTCGATGACCTTCACTGGATTCGATTTAGTATATCTGCTCGTCATGCTCAAAGCATACGAGACATCCGGACGAGTACATATCATTGCATACATGATAGATCTAATTGCCGAAGCATAAGGGATCTTTCTCATACGCTCCTCATCATCTTGTGATTTAGGACATTGGGCCTTAGAGATCTTTATACCATGAGTCATGGGTAAGTGTCCTCTTTTTGCCTCTTGCATGCTGAACCGTTTGACACTTTATCAATATATGTACTCTGACTTAGGCCAAGCATTTTTCTCGATCTATCTCGATAGATCTTGATACCTAAAATGTAGGCTGCATCGCCTAAATCTTTCATGGAGAAACATTTTCCTAACCATGTTTTTACAGCCTGTAATGAAGGAATGTCATTCCCAATAATTAATATGTCGTCAACATATAATACTAGGAATACAATGTGACTCCCACTAACCTTCTTATATACACAAGGTTCATCTTCATTTTTAATAAAACCAAACTCTTTGACTGCTTCATCAAATCGAAGATTCCAACTCGAGAGGCTTGCTTGATCCATAAATGGATCGTTGCGACTTACATACCTTTCCGGCATCCTTTGGATTGACAAAACCCTCGAGGTTGTGTCATGTACACATCCTCGAGGAGATTTTCGTTAAGGAAAGCGGTTTTGACATCCATCGCTTGATTTACGTAATCGTAAAAATTTTGCGATAGCAAGTAAGATCGATGGATTTAACCATTGCCCTTTGAGAGAAGGTTTCATCATAGTCGACACCTTGAACTTGTTTGTAACCTTTTGCTACCGATCGACCTTTGTAGGTTTATACATTACCATCCATATCGGTTTTTTCTTCTTGAAAACCCACTTGCACCCGATTGGTTTTACCCCTTGGTGGATCAACAAAGTCCATACTTGGTTAGTATACATGGAGTCCATTTAGGATCTCATGGCTTGAGCCATCTCTCGAGAATCTGGTCCATTCATAGCTTCTTGGTAGGAAGCGGGCTCATCTGATCTATGAGCATCACATTGATTTTGAGTCACAAGATATCCATAATATCTCTCGGGCTCTTGGCGTGTCCTACGGATCTCTGAATTCCTTATGTAATTTGGCGGGTTCACTTTCCACAACATCTTGTGGTTCTGCTCACGTTCAACTCGAGTTCAATGATATTTTGTGGTTCTCGAATTTCTTGAGTTCTACTTTTCTCCCTTTGTTTCCTTTAGAGACAAATTCTCTTTCTAGAAAAATACCAGTTCGAGCAACAAACACTTTGTTCTCAGAAGGTTTGTAGAAATAATACCCTTTTGTTTCCTTTGGGTATCCCACAAAATTACATTTGTCAGATTTGGGTCCGAGCTTGTCCAGAATCTAGGACGTTTTTACAAATGCCTCGCAACCCCAAATCTTCATGAACGACATACTAGGACGTTTCCCAGTCCACATCTCATATGGTGTCTTCTGAACCATTTTTGTAGGAACACGGTTAAGTGTGAATGCAGCTGTCTCTAGGGCATGACCCCAGAAGCTTATTGGAAGATTTGCATGACTCATCATTGATCGTACCATGTCCAACAAGGTTCGATTCCTCCTCTCAGACACACCATTCCATTGTGGTGTTCCAGGTGGAGTGAGCTGTGATATAATACCACACTCCTTTAGAAGGTCATCAAAGTCTTGGCTTAAGTATTCACCTCCTCGATCGGATCGAAGGGCTTTTATGCTTTTGCCAAATTGGTTTTGAACTTCATTCTTGAATTCCTTGAACTTTTCAAAGCATTCGGATTTGTGTCTCATAAGATACACATATCCATATCTATTGAAGTCGTCAGTAAATGTAATGAAGTAATAAAACCTACCTCTTGCTAACGAACTCATGGGTCCACATACATCACTATGTATAAGTCCCGATATATATTAGCTTAGATTCATTGTGTCTAGTGAAAGGGGCTTTAGTCATCTTGCCTAATAAATAAGATTCGCATTTTTATATGATTCAAAATCAAATGAATCCAAAAATCCATCTTTATGGAGTTTTGATATCGTTTCTCATTTATATGGCCCAAACAGCGATTGCGGAGATATGTCGGATTTGAATCATTTGATTTAAATCGTTTTGTATTTATGTTATAGATAGGCATTTCTAAATCAAGAATATAAAGACCATTAAACAATTGTGCAACACCATAGCATATATCATTTAAGAAAATGAACAAGCGGTTGTTCTTTATTATAAATGAAAAACCTTTCTTGTCCAAACAAGAAAGCGAAATAATGTTTTTTGCTTATAGCGAGGCACAAAATAACAATCTTCTAATTCTAAAACTAGCCCGGAGGGCAAAGATAAATGATAAGTTCCTACGGCGGTCTGACAACTTTTGCTTCATTCCCAACACGTAGGTTGACCTCTCCTTTTGCCAAAGTCCTACTCCCGGAGTTCACGCACATTAACACAAATGTGAGAACCACATCCGATATCCAATACCCATGATGTAGAAGTAGACAAATTGACTTCTATAACATATATACAGAATCGAAGTCTCACTTCCTTTCCTTTTCTTCACTTCTTCCAAATAAGCAAGACAATTCCTCTTCCAGTGTCCAGGTTTTCCACAAAAGTGACAATCACCTTCTTTAGCCACCCCGCCTTTAGGCTTTAAAGCCTGCTTGGTTTTGAAATTGGGTTTGGTTTTGATTTAGATCTATCTTCTTCTTGCCTTTCCAATTTCCCTTAGCATTCCCTTTTGCACCATCATTATGGGAGGCGGGTCTGCCTTTTTCATGTTGTTCTCGGCAGTTCTTAACATGCTCAACAACTCAGTAAGGGGTTTCGCAATTTCATTCATAAGATAATTCATGACAAATTGAGAATAGCTGTTGTTCAGGGATTGCAAAACAAGATCTGTTTGGGCCTCCGGAGTGATTGGAAAACCCAACCTATCAAGGTACTCAATATACCCAATCATTTTCAGCACATGTGGACCAACTGGATCACGTTCACCCATCTTGCGGTGATACTGATGCCTTGCTTATATCATACCTCTCTGTCGAGCATGCCCTTGAACAATTTCTTGAGATGTTTCGATCATCTCATAAGCATCCATCAACTCATGTTGCTTTTGAAGCTCGGCGTTCATGGTTGCTAGCATGAGACAACTCGCGTCGAGCATCATCTTGATGCTTCTTGTAAGCATTATGCTCTTGCGTAGTGCGATGTCATTTAATCTTTGCGAGGAATGGGCTTTTCAATGACATATAGCTTGCGCTCTTGTTTGAGGACAATCCTCAAGTTTCTATGCCGGTCAAGGAAATTAATTCCACTCGACTTGTCCTTCTCAAGATTGATCGTAGTGAAAGACTACTTGTATTGTTGTTGTTTGCCATTGATATCTACAATTTATAAGTGCAAAAAAAAATAATAAGTCAAATTGCGAGTTGATATTATGTAATTGATAATAGTACATTCAAAATATACCTCCCACTATTTTATTCAAATTAATAGCCCTCACCATTAATTGAAAAGCATTTTTCAATTAAATCTTTCTAGTGAGCCGAGATCCACATTTCATTATGCCCTAAGTTAGCTTTGGCTAATCTCTTAAAACACAATTATTTAGGTAGACAACCCTTTTGTCAATTATATCATATATAACTCTTGGATAGTTTGGTAAACAACATTTGTTTCTAGTCCATCTAATGGTACCAACCAAACTCATGCCTCTAAGTCCACAATCTATTGAGATAACTTAGTTAAGTCGGGGCCCAATGATTTTAACGGTTTGGATATCACAATTATCCTATCGCATCTTACCTAGATAAATAGGGTACTTTGCTTTGGCAAACCTACATCTATTGATTAAGATCTTGATGAGTGTTATTCATTGGAAGGCATCTGAGTTAGACTTAATAATTTAATGAGGGATTTTATAAAAAAAATAATTAGATCTCACCAATTTTAATCTTATTAAACATGCACATTATTTATCATATCATATCACATACAAGCATAAATAAAGTGCAAAATAAAATGTGTCACAGTTATAGCCCAATCCACTGTCAATCTTTTCAAGCTAATGAAAGATTGAAGGTCAATCTAAGGTGGTAAAATATCTTAAAATAAATAGCTTCCTTGGATCTTCTTCCTCAAGCATGTGCCTCCTCTCCATCATCATCTTTCCATCCTGTTCTCCATCTTGACATCTTCATCGATTACAGATTATTACATGACATAAAGAAACCTCGAGTTACATTCGAGGGATTTAGATGAGAAAAGAATATTACATTAGAATTTATAGAAAGGCACGACATGCAAGTAGTATTTTAAAACCACCAAAACCACTAACCTATGGGTCAAAAGGCCATAAGCATGCACCATGCATATCACAATAAGCACATAACAATTTATATATAATTAAAGAAAACTATATATAACATATAGGGGACACGACCATCGTAAATGCGCTTCTGACGGGGGGTCGAGGGGGTCTCCCCGGCAGCGGTGGTTTCGACACGTAAACGCGGTGAAATAAACCAATTTAAAGCAATTCAAACCCAAAACAGGATCCATGCGAAAACAATTAACTCAATTGGTTAGAAATTATACGATTGTGATAATTTGAAATTGAATCGAATCTCCAACGAATCCAAATGAATCGCGCCTCTACGGTATCCACAAGAACGCTCAGAGAATGAAAGTTCTTTTACGATCTGCGGAAGAAGAAGGAACCGTGGTACTAGCCACCAAGGATGAGGATTTTCGAACTTGTTTCTCTCTAGTCTCTAAAAATGGCTAGGGTTTTAGGGTTTTTTGATGAATAATACCTAAAATGGTGCTACATATCATATATATAGCCATTAAAAAATATTATTCAAAACCTAATTTAATTAAATTCAAATTTATATATATATATATATATATATATATATATATCTTAATTAAGTCTTACTTAATTAATATACCTATATATAAATTATCCTATTAATTTAAATTCGTAATTTAAATACTATCAATCATATAGATATATTTAAATATTTACAATTTAAATTAATTCCCTTTTTAATTACGTTACATGTGTGTGACCTATAGGTTATTATTACGTTGGCAATAATTTTAAATCATATTATAAAATTATAAGCAGTGAGGCATCTAGTAATGCATCACTACTACCCAGTAATAATAAGATCGATGATTCGATGAAACCTTTTTCGTGACCAATGTTTCAATGTAATTTAATCCTTTTAACCTTAATATCCTAGATTAAACTCGAGTCATGGAATGTGTCATACTCTTCATAATTTAATCTGAGTTTTCTTGATCAATGAGTAGACTATATGAAACAAATCACTATTTGAGCATGGCCATACATTTCATAGTTCTACTCAATTAAGAGGCCTATGGATATCACCCTTAATATATAGGATGGTTAAATTTCATCTAGATCACTCATATTCCTCACACGATTCATGATGTACCCAATAATCACCTTTATAGTCCACCCTATTAAAGGTGACATTTGATGATATCAAAGTACATAAATTCCGTGTAGTAATATAGTGATTTCGTGGTCGGAGGACCATTACATCATTGTCATTTATGAGAATTGCTAATGACACTTCGTATAATGCTCCATATAGAATTCTCATGGTGGGTCTGTCCAGTACATTGTTCTCTAACATGTACCTAAGCATTGACTTAATATCTCATATATTTATGACCAATGAGATTTGGTCATCAGTCAATCCACATACTAGTCTCAATGCATCACTGTTGTCCCATCAACAATAATACTCGACTAGGGACATTTAAGAACAATGATACTAATTATAATTATAATAATCTCATGTTCAAGTCACATACTTGAAACTATATAATTTGTATCACTATTCTAAGGATTTTTTTTATTATGTTAACATTTATATAATATGATAAATAAAACCATAATAAAATCATTCATTTATTCAATCAAATATAATATCAAAATGTTAAGCAATTATATAAAATAATTGGCCTCTAGGGCATAAACTCTAACAGAAAGTACTCCAAATGGAGGAAACTATCCGTGTTCTCAAAGGGATTGGAACATATGGAAGTGTTTCATATGCTGACCTTTGCATCTTCCCTGGTGTTCATTATCCAGAGAAATTCAAAACCCCTGATTTTAAAAAGTATGACGGATTAAGGGATCCTTATACACATTTGAAAGTGTTCATTGGAGAACTTGGGTCTTACGCAGAAAATGAAAAGCTCATAATGCAGCTGTTTCAGAAAAGTCTGACTAGAGAAGCCCGTTCATGGTATACCAGATTAGACAACTTAAAGATCCATAGCTGGGAAAAGCTGGCTCACGCCTTCCTCAATCAATACAGTTTTCAATCTCGGATGGCTCTGACCGGTACCAAATTACCAAGGTCAAGAAGCGATCTAATGAGTCTTCAGAGAGAGTATACTCAAAGGTGGGCGCGCTTTGCTCAAGTTATTCCTTCCATGACGGAATCAGAAATGGTCATGACGTTCATAGATGTACAGGAAGCTCCTTTCTATGAGAAAGTCTTAGCTGGTATTGGCAAACCATTCTCTAAAATGATCAAACACGGAGAGATAGCTGAAATGGGATTGAAGTCTGATAAAATTCAAGACCTAGCCGCTCTTAAAGCTGTTGCTGAGCACATCCAGTCCGGATCTTATGCAAACAACCCCTGGAGGGTCCATAAAAAGAAAGAGGATGATGTTTCATTGATATTACAAGGTCAAAAAGGCAATCAAAGTGTGCCTATACAGAGGAGAAACTAGTCCCCTCTTCAAGCACAACCTTTAAACCCTCCATTGTCTAAAGATGGAGAAGTAAAGCATCCTCGAACGTTCACACCCTTAGGGGACTCGCTCAAGAATATTCTTGCTCTTTTGACTACTCAGAAGAAAATTACACATCTTCTTCCGCCAGCCAACCCTAATGGGAGGGGTTTTAATGCTACTCGAAAATGTGTTTATCATGCCAGAGCACCTGAACATGATACTCAAGATTGTTGGGCCTTGAAACACAAGATCCAAGATTTAATAGACAACGGTGAGATCGTGGTCACCAAACTAGGTCAACCTCATGTGCAAGACAACCCTCTTCCTTAACACAAAGAAGAAGAGGTCAACATGATCAGTTGGAGCACTGGACAGAGTTCCAATTCTAATGATGAATCATCCCAAACCCTCAAAGACGGTGTTGACAGATGGGATTATGCAAAGTTCCAGTTCACTATGGAACGAAAGATGAAAGTTCTTTGCAAACAAATTGAGCAATTGGCAGAACTGGTGACCCACCAGCATCAATTCACAAGCCAATTAATAAGGCAGGAGCATGCCTATCTCCTTCCTTTTGTTATGAATGCTCCATCACCACCTTCAGAAAGCGAAGCTATGGAGGATAATGTTGGAAAGAGAGCCAATGCTAAAGCCCGTCGGGATTTTGCCAATCAAAGGGAATTTACCTATCTTGGCCATTCTATGGAGGAGATATTGCAAATGTTGATCAATGAAGGAAGAATTACCTTCCTTCTGCCTCCAATCAATCCCCGCTCAGCACGGTTCAATTCTGATGAAGTGTGTCAATATCATTCACATTCTCGCGGTCACAGCACAGACGAATGTTGGGCACTCCGTCATCTCATTCAGAATCTTATTGATAGCGGTGTCCTGCAAATAGCAGATGATTACATTGTGCAACTCAAGGGTGGGAATGCATGTCCTACCAATGGAATGGATCGATGAGTGATTATCGAAGTGGATGATGAGGATCACAAAGTATTCCCCATACAACCAATTCAACTCAAAGGGCTGAAAATCCTTTGAAAGTGGTCGCTTTCAGAGCCAATTTCTTTACCTTTCGGACCACAACATCCTTGTTGTCGACACACAAATTTCCATGGAATTATGGAGAAAAGTGAAGGATCCACGTCTCATATCTGCGAGTGCGATGTAATGGGGAAAATCCATTGTATCTTCCTCAACGGGTTATGAAACCTACTTGCGAAGCAAAGCGTAAGGTTCCCATAGAGAAGATTGAAAAATTCCTCCGCACTACGGGCCACAATGAAGCCAAGGTGGTTTTAAGCTTGCGATAAGCTCCACACCAGATATCTATACTGGACTTGGTTTTCTCTTCCGAGGATCATCAGAAGATTTTATTGAAGGTTTTGGAAGAAGCCTATTTACCAAAATTAGTGGATGTGGAAAAATTTCAACATTTGGTTGATCACATTTTCAACAACAATGTGATATCCTTCACTGATGACGATATACCGCCCGAAGGGATCGGTCATTGCAAACCATTATACATTGCGGTTTTGTCTTTCGGGTATATGCTAGCTGGAGTTTTGATAGATGGAGGCTCATCTCTAAATATATGTCCTTATGCCACCTTGGTGAAGATGAATGTCAATCTCAAGCGGATCTAAAGCAGCCATACGGTTATCAGAGCTTTTGATGGATCCCGACGAAATTCCATTGGAAAGATTGAGTTGCCAATTGAGATTGGTCCAAATACATTCAATGTATCCTTCCACGTCCTCAAGATAGATTCAGGATACAACCTGCTATTGGGGAGACCATGGATACACATGGCTGGAGCCGTTCCCTCCACGCTACATCAACAACTCAAATACATTGTCAATAACAGTCTAGTTACTGTCAACGCTGAGCCGAAATGTCCTGAACAAGGAACTCTACCAATCATCAGCTTCAATTCAGAAGTTGAAACGACCAGTTTTCATACTCTAGAAGTGAGTACCACGCAATACCATTCTATTGGAGCGCAACTTCCCATACCCAAGATTTCTGCCGAGGTTATGTCGGCCACTCAAGAAATGATGTCATTGGGTTATTGTTGGGTAAAATCTATATACGCACAACACACAAGTATACGTGGTCAACAAGTAATAAAGTGATAAGTCGAGTATCGTTCCCACAGAGAATTAGTTAATAAAAATCACCAAGTACTAACCTGTAACCAACTCAATCTTATTTAAACAAATGAATTTCAAATTAAATAAATTAAACTACTATTAAATTCCACTAATTATATTAAGACTATGGAGATTTAAGATCACAACTTCACTTATTGCTTCATTTAAGTTAACACACTTCTCATCAATTATTCTCTATCCCGAATTGTTAATCAAGAACACGAACGTAGTATTAACCACCTCTCGATGCACTAATACCGTATTAACGTCAATCCACAATCAAGATAGAAATCCGTTAAACACCTTAATCAACTAACCCACTATATCTCTATGTGAATTACAATTGAAGAAGGTTGAAGAATAAGTTCTCTATTCGATTACATGTGGTGTCAAGCATATCTCTACCTTAACACGAATCAAGTTTAAGCTACTAACAAAATCCTGAACACATGCTATACTAACTAGGTCTAGAGTTGAATATCCTCTCTCGATTCCATCCAACTCCACAAAGAATTGTTGATCAGGCAATTCATAGATTAAAGCTCAAATAAATATAGACAATCCTCATAATAGAACATAATAATTGATAGCGAAGCATATTAAAATAAACTACACAATAAGATCCATTGTAATCTCAAACAAAGAATTAGTTTATTGAATTAAAACTAAGAATCCACAATTGAAAACACATTAAAAGATAAGAATAAGAGTAAAGTAAAGAGTAAATCTATTGTCAGCAAATCTCCATCTTCCTCAAGCTCCTGCTCTTGATCTTCAATGGTCTTCAAGTTGCTTCAATCTCCAAAACTATTTAGAACTAGTATTTTGATCTAATTTACTCTAATCTAATCTAATGGAATGCTCTCTCCTCTTTAATCTACTCCTAATCTCCTAAAATTCCCTCTAATCCTTGTTATTCCCCTCCTTTTATAAGCCTTTGTACATGTCTTTAAGTCCTCGTGGAAATCCTTGAGTCAATTGGATCGAAACAATCCTTCCCGAACTCAAATTTGGCCAAAAAACGTCTTTTCTACGCGTACCCCTGCCCCGGAGGGGGTTTAGGCTTGTACAGGGCCCGCCCCAGCGGGGGTCCTTAATGTCTAGCAGCTGCTATGCCCGCCCCGGCGGGGGTTTTATTAAGGAAAAGTCCGCCCCGGCGGAGGTACAATTTCTGTCACAGCATCCTCTAGTAAAATGGCCATAACGTTTGATCCGGGAGGAGTTACGGGGACTGTCACCTATCAAATCGAAGATATCGACGAGATCTACAACTTTCATTCTTTGAGGATTCAGAAATTCTGTCTGGACGAAGGTTGAAATTGGGCTGGAAGTGACTGCTATGCAAATGACCACTCAAAACAGCGAAGTTCGACGTTCGTTGGTACAATGATCATAGCTCTTGCATCCGAACTCCGATTGGAATGATTCAAGATGTTCCGAAAAGCTACTAAGATGCCTTACAATCTAAGCCAAGTTCCAAGCCATGAACATGAAAGTCCAAACGATGTCCGATTTGCTTTTCTTTGCTTTTTTCCTCGCTTTTCCTTACCAATCGTCGCTCACACCGCTCCCAAACGTATAACCTACAAAATGAACACAAAATGCATGAAATGTAACTAAGACACATAAATATAAGCAACTAATTCAAGTAAAAGATACCGGATAAGTGTATATAAAATCCACTTATCAAATACCCCCAAACTTAAATTGTTGTTTGTCCCCAAGCAACACAACATAATGCAATGCAATGCAATGAAATGCGACTAATCTATATGCCTATGAATCCAGCATTATTGATAGAATCAAATCTATTCACTCGGCCTTAGAGAAATCAAGCAAACCCGACAATACTTCATATCAAAACCAATCAACAATTTCCTAGTCAATCATCAAATCTTAAACTGTTATCACTGATATAATGCGTGTGTGCTCAACAACCATGCTAATTGATATAAAATTAAATTCAACACATAACAAGTCTCTTCGAAGGCATCATACAATGTAAAATCAAGAAATTCAAAAAACAAGCTAGATCCAACTAAAATCAAACAATTACCAATATCGAGGGTCAACATGGGATACTTATGCTTTATTTTTCATCTACGGGGGCTTTTTGCTCTTATTTCCCGTTTTATTCATTTTTTTTTGTTCTTTTTTTTTTCTACACATAGCTATGCAATGTCTTATTCCCTTAAGACTTTTCAATGCTACCTTAACGAGCTTTCAACCAACGACTCCCAGACCATTAAGACCTTAGGGCACTAGGTGTAAAGATAATCCCCTTGGGCTTACTTACTCAAGTAACAAAGGCCACAAAACTAGACAAGCACGCCACGGTGTTTATTCATACTTTTTTTTCTTTTTCTTTTTCTCTTTTTTTTATAGCTTATATACCCCAAATATTCCCCCAAACTTAGGTTCTTGTCTAACTTTAGTCATCACTACTTATTCTTGTCATTCTTTCATTCAAACTAGCATTATCCTCTAGAATCCCATTATGTATCAATTTAAACTCAATCAATCAACAAGGTTGTTTCTACTATGTTATCATTATTATACCAGTTTCAAACAGAAAAAGATTCAATTCATAACAAGAAATCACATCAAAGCTCTAATAATTAGTACTATACTTGTCTACTCAATCCCAATCTCATCATTGCCCAAAATAAACTGAACTATCTAACAGCTGGACTCATGCAAGATGAACTAACTATTATTTTTGATTATTGATTTTTTTTTCTTTTTAATAAGAAACTGCATATAAAGTTATTCAAACTATACTAATATGCAACTACTTATGCAGTTGTACTACATGAATGCAAACATAATGAACCTAAACTAAATTAACAACATATGCAAAATGACATAACATAAACATGAAACTAACATGCAATAATGAAGTAAAATAAACTCCCCCAAACTTAGCAATTACAATGTCCTCATTGTAAGAATATAGCGATAAGTAGAAGAGAACTTCCCTGTAATTAGCTAAGCATGAGTTGATGGTGGCGATGGCGGCGACGATCATTTTCCTATCCATTGAACCTCCAATACCAGTAATGAAGAGACAACGTGGATTAGATTATAAGAGAACTTTATAAGCAAATTAATTCCTATCTACTGAATAAACTAGTAAAGCATATAAATATAAAAATTCCTAGGTTGCCTCCCGATCGATTGCTTGATTTTGATCTTTCAAATTTGACTTTATGCGTCAACACTATCCAATTCCTCTTGAAAGTCGAGGAACCTCCATCCATCGGAAATAATATAGCTTTTGGTAGGTTCCCATTTACGATGGCAATGCATCAAAGTCACCTAGCATGCTTCGATTTGGTATGATCTCAATCAAGAAGGGCAAATAACTAGGTGCTATCTCCATTGTGTTTGTGATCACTTTGGGGCATGGAATCTTGTCACACACAATGGGCTTTTCGTCTATCTTCTCTTTCTCATCCCACCATGGATTCAAAATTGTACTCGTTTTTACGTCACAAGGAGTATTGCCAACGACATGACTACCTAGCGGACAAGGTTTTACAAATCTAACTGGACTCTTGAACTTTGGCGGAGAAGGCACTTGAGGCATTAATAACATCGGTTCATCCTCATTAATACTCATAGTTAGCTCTTTACCGACCTTGTTGTCATTATCCCCACTTGTCTCTTCTTTTTCAACATCTCGAGGCTCATCCAGTTGTAGATTTTGTTCGGGTTCTCCGTCAATTTCGTCATCCCTGTCATAAAGCCAAGTGTTTGGAGGAAGGTTGTTTACGGCGTTGGTCATTTGCTCTATCTGATCTGCAAGATTTTGACTTGACCTCGCTTGATTACTCATCTTCTCCTCAGCTACTATGAACTTGGACAATGATTCCCCCAGCCTTGAATTTTCTGTTTCAGTCTCGGAAGCCATGTATTGAGGACCATTAGTTGAGGTAGTGAAGCGTTGTTCCATCCAATTATTAAAATTTTGGTTTGACAACTCTTGGCTAATACGCATCTCCTCCATGTTTGTTATGCACTTCAACATTACATCCCCTAGATTTTGCTTTTCTTCTTGTGGTAATGGAGGTGGACATAAAAATTCTGGTGTGTATGTTGAATTTGGAGCGTAGTATTGGTCTTCATAAGTATAGCTCCATGACGAGTCCCAGTGATACCCCCAAACTTGATCATAATTATCATATGCATTCTGATTGAGGTAGTTACCACTATACTGTACCGGCCCATGATTGATGGTGCATTGATTACTCGGGTGATTGTCAGCACAATAGTCACACATAACTGCCATCCTTCGACTTTGTTGGGCTGCGATAACGTCCAACCTCCTCGAAAGTTCTTCAATCTATGCTGACATTGCGGAAAGTATCGCGAGTCTATCAATCTCCATTCCCCTTGGTTGAGTCATTTTTGCCATCCTTCGACTCCGTTGGGCTGCGAGAACCTCCCACGTCTTTGAAGTTGCCTCAATTTGTATTGGCTCTATAGAAGATGTATTAAGTCCATCAATCCATGTTTCCCTTGGTTGAGCCATTAACGTGTATGGCCATTGATACACAAAGTCATCCATGGTACCTGAAAAGAGAGAAATATAGGAAGAGAATTAAAAATAAAAATAAAAATGTTTAAATTAAGACTAATTTGATTGAAATTAATATTGGTAAAAATTATTAAATTAATTCCCCGGCAACGGCGCCAAAAACTTGTTGGGTAAAATCTATATACGCACAATACGCAAGTATACGTGGTCAACAAGTAATAAAGTGATAAGTCGAGTATCGTTCCCACAGAGAATTAGTTAATAAAAATCACCAAGTACTAACCCGTAACCAACCCAATCTTATTTAAACAAATGAATTTCAAATTAAATAAATTAAACTACTATTAAATTCCACTAATTATATTAAGACTATGGAGATTTAAGATCACAACTTTACTTATTGCTTCATTTAAGTTAACACACTTCTCATCAATTATTCTCTATCCCGAATTGTTAATCAAGAACACGAACGTAGTATTAACCACCTCGCGATGCACTAATACCGTATTAACGTCAATCCACAATCAAGATAGAAATCCGTTAAACACCTTAATCAACTAACCCACTATATCTCTATGTGAATTACAATTGAAGAAGGTTGAAGAATAAGTTCTCTATCCGATTACATGCAGTGTCAAGCATATCTCTACCTTAACACGAATCAAATTTATGCTACTAACAAAATCCTAAACACATGTTATACTAACTAGGTCTAGAGTTGAATATCCTCTCTCGATTCCATCCAACTCCACAAAGACTTGTTGAACAGGCAATTCATAGATTAAAGCTCAAATAAATATAGACAATCCTCACAATAGAACATAATAATTGATAGCGAAGTATATTAAAATAAACTACACAATAAGATCCATTGTAATCTCAAACAAAGAATTAGTTCATTGAATTAAAACTAAGAATCCACAATTGAAAACATAATAAAAGATAAGAATAAGAGTAAAGTAAAGAGTAAATCTGTTGTCAGCAAATCTCCATCGTCCTCAAGCTCCTGCTCTTGATCTTCAATGGTCTTCAAGTTGCTTCAATCTCCAAAACTATTTAGAACTAGTGTTTTGATCTAATTTACTCTAATCTAATCTAATGGAATGCTCTCTCCTCTCTAATCTACTCCTAATCTCCTAACATGCCTTCTAATCCTTGTTATTCCCCTCCTTTTATAAGCCTTTGTACATGTCTTTAAGTCCTTGTGGAAGTCCTTGAGTCAATTGGATCGAAACAATCCTTCCCGAACTCAAATTTGGCTAAAAAAACGTCTTTTCTATCGTGCCCCTTTGCCGTGGGTTTAGGCTTCTGCAGGGCCTGCCCGTGAAGGTCCTTCTTGTCTGGCAATTTGCTATGCCGCTTCAATGGGTTTTATTATGGAAAAGCCCCCGTACGGGGTACAATTTCTGTCACAGCATCCTCTAGTAAAACGGCCATAAATTTTGATCCGGGAGGAGTTACGGGGACTGTCACCTATCAAATCAAAGATATCGACGAGATCTACAACTTTCATTCTTTGAGGATTCAGAAATTCTGGCGGAACGAAGGTTGATATTGGGCTGGAAGTGACTGTTATGCAAATGACCACTCAAAATAGCGAAGTTCGACGTCCGTTGGTACAACGATCATAACTCTTGCATCCGAACTCCGATTAGAATGATTCAAGATGTTCCGGAAAGCTACTAAGATGCTCTAAAATCTAATCCAAGTTCCAAGCCATGAACATGAAAGCCCAAACGATGTCCGATTTTCTTTTCTTTGCGTTTTTCCTCGCTTTTCCTTACCAATCGTCGCTCACACCGCTCCCAAACGTATAACCTACAAAATGAACACAAAATGTATGAAAAGTAACTAAGACACATGAATATAAGCAACTAATTCAAGTAAAAGATACCGGATAAGTGTATATAAAATCCACTTATCAGTTATCAACCTGGACAAGGGCTTGGTAAAGATAAGCAGGGTATTAAGCACCCTATCCAAGTGTCCAGCCAAATTGGAACAGCCGGACTAGGCTATTCTGCCAGTTCTAGTCACAGGAATCCTCATAAGCACAAGCCGATTCCTCAAGCTTCCGCCGCACGACGATTTTCTATACCTTTACCCCATGAGCTAATACAGTCTCCAGTAAAGGTGCCAGCCCATGTTGTGGCCAGAGTATTTCCTAAACCAGTGCCAATCAAAGCTAAAGAGGTGCTGATTCCTAATCCTGAAGTGGAAGAAAAGGAACAGAAATGTAAACATAACATTGCCTTGATGATGGCAGGCATACGCGTCATTGTTCATGATAAAAATACAAACAGATACACCCCAGACTATGATTGCCTAGATATCATGGTTATCATTCGAGAGAAGGAAGACAATGACGATCCTTCCATCAGTGCAGTCCATCAGTACTTCGCCCTCGACAATTGGAGCTGCACTCCATGCATTGGTCGATGAGGGTAAAATGGGCGTAAAAAATCCTCCGCCTCAGAGATAACTTTAATTGCTTGCTTTTTTACTGAGATTAACAATTATTTTATCAAGTACATGCTAACACTTTTGTATGATCGAGCGATTTGCATATATTAAGTGAAAGCATATTCTATTTCAGGACTCTGAATTTAGATGTGTCTGTACTTGCTGATGAGGTGCCTTCTCTCCACAAGGGCTGTAACTTTGATGTAAAGTTGGACTCAGACTTGATGGACATCTAAGAGGACATTGAGACACCTCAGGAGATTAAGGAATGAGTCACAGACAAACCCAAACCCAATCTTGATCAAACCACTTCTTTCAATCTTGGAACCTTAGATAATCCTAAGCTTATCCAAATTGGTTCAGACCTTACCATAAATCAACGGAATGACATGGTTGCACTATTAACCCAATTCCAGGATGTGTTTGCATGGTCTCATGAAGACATGGTGGGTTTGTCTACTGACATTGTTCTTCATCGCCTTCCCATTAAAGAAGGATTCAAGCCAGTTAGGCAAAAACTTAGGCGATTGAAACCTGAGTGGAGTTTAAAGGTTAAAGAAGAAATTGTGAAACAATTTCAAGCTGGCATCATCATGGTCTCTACATATCCGAAGTGGATATCTAACATTGTTCCCGTGCCTAAACCAGGAGGAAAGGTGCGAGTCTGCATGGATTACGGGGATTTGAACAAGTTTGCCTTAAAGATAGCTTTCCCGTGCCATTTATCCACATTCTTATTGACAATACTTCTCAATGCGGCATGTACTCCTCTGTTGATTGCTTTGCGGGGTACCATCAAATTATGGTCGCTGAGGAAGACCGTGAGAAAACTGTTTTCATCACGCCTTGAGGAAAATTTTGCTATAGACGGTTGTCATTCGGCCTCATCAATGCCGGGGCAACCTATCAGCGAGCTATGATGGCTCTTTTAGAGATCTACGTGGATGACATCATTGTCAAATCCCGAAAAGAGGATGACCACTTAGACCATCTTAGAAAACTTTTCAATAGGTTGCGTAAGTACAACTTGAAGTTGAATCCAGCTAAGTGCGCCTTTGGTGTTAAGTCAGGCAAGTTGCTAGGTTTCCTAGTCAACCACAAAGGGATTGAACTGGATCCTACCAAAATCTAGGCCATCAAGGAAATGGCCATTCCTCAGACAGAGAAGGAAATACGGGGATTTTTTGGAAGAATCAACTTCATTGGCAGGTTCATTTCTCAACTCACAGCAACCTGTGAGCCAATCTTCAAGTTGTTAAGGAAGAACTCCTCCATGAAATGGAACGATGATTGTCAAAAACCCTTCCTCACAATCAAAGAGCAACTACTTAACGCTCCTATTTTGGTACCTCCTAGGGATGATGTTCCCCTATTCATGTACCTTTCCATAAATGACAATGCCATGGGCTGTATGCTAGGGCAAAAAGATGATAGAGGCCAAGAACGAGCTATCTATTACCTCAGCAAAAGATTCAGCATCAGTGAACACAAGTACACTCTGATTGAGAAGACTTGTTGTGCTTTAGCATGGGCTTCCATGAGGTTACACACCATTACCTCCATGGTCACACAACCCATCTCATATCCCGCGTGGATCCTCTCTAGTATGTGTTCAATAAGCCCATACTGAATTGTCGACTGTCCAGATGGATGTTGATCCTACAATAATTTGACATCGTCTATGTGACGCAAAAGTCTGTCAAAGGTCAAGGAATTGCGAGATCAATTGCCGCCGCCTTTTCTTTGGGGACTACAAACCCTTGGAAACATACTTCCCCGATGAAGGGGTTATGACAGTTCAGCAACAACATCAGTACGATACATACCATACGTGGAAAATGTATTTTGATGGAGCTGTTAACGTAGAAGGTTCTAGAGCTGGAGTAGTTCTAGTATGCGGTACGGGGGAGCAGTATCCCGTCGCCGTCAAATTGCAGTTTGTCAGCACCAACAACACAGCTGAGTATGAAGGTCTGATCATGGGGCTAAAACTTGTCCGATTCAATGGGCGTCAAAGCAAGTTAAGCGTCTTTGGGGATTCGAATTGGTAATCAGAAAATCCACAGGAATCTATCAAACCAAAGAATTACATTTACTGCCTTACCATCGGAAAGTTCTACAGATGGCTTTAGAGTTCAAAGAAATCTCCTTTCTACACATTCCTCATAATAGGAATGATTTTGCGGATGCATTAGCAACGTTGGCCTCCTTGGTTCACATACCTGACAAGGAAAACATGCCAAGAATCACGTTTTCTCTACAAAAGCCCCAGTCTATGGGAACTATGTTGGAGAAGTATCGGATGAACTACCTCCCATCCACAACCCTTGGTATCAACACATCAAGGAGTATCTGCAAGATGGATCTACACCCGCTGAGGCGAGCCTAACTGAGAAGAGGCGGATTCATCGACTTGCTATGAAATTCTACCTGAGCGGAGATGCACTCTATAAAAGAGATGCAGGATTAGGTCTCCTCAGATGTCTTGATAAAGACCAAGCTCAGAGAATTATGGATGAGATCTATGGTGGAGTCTGTGGCCCTCACATGAGCAGACCCCTACTTGTCAAGAAGATCCTCAGAACAAGTCATTATTGGCTTACACTCAAAGCTGACTGTGATGATCAAGTCAAGAGGTGCTATCAATTCCAGATTCATGGAAATTCCATCCACGCCCCTCTAAGGGAACTCCACAATATGAGTTCGTCGTGACCGTTCTCAATGTGGGGAATGGACGTGATCGGGCCCGAGAAATGTTGGTTGATCGTATATTTCATTATAGTTCTATGATTCAGAGTATCCTTTCCTATTTGATCCCTTTGAATTTCATATTCGAAGTTGCGATCGTAATTAATATTGACATAATAGAAGTAAGTGGGTCGATCAAGTAGCCGAATTCTAAAGAAAAATCATTATTGATGATCCAAGACCACACATAGCCAGTAATGAACATCGATTCATATTCACCATGATTGACTACTTCACCAAATGGGTAGAAGCAACATCCTTCCCCAGGGTTACTAAAGAAGTCATCATTGCTTTCATCAGAAATAATGTCGTCTGTCGATATGGACAACCAGAGGTCATTATGTCAGCCAATGCTAAGAACCTCAACAACAAAATGATGGAGGAGTTATGCAGAAAATTCCACATCAAACACCTTAACTCCGTCATCTACCGTCGAAAGATGAATGGCACTGTTGAAGCGGCTAATAAAAACATCAAAAAGATCATGCAGAAAATGTCTGCCAATCACAAAGGATGGCCTGACCTCTTGCCTCTGACTTTATTAGCCTATAGAACTTCTATGCGTACTTCCACTGGGGCAACCCCCTACTCATTAGCCTATGGGATGGAAGCAGTGCTCCCCATAGAGGTGGAAATGGAATCCCTCCGAGTGTTAATGGATGCTCAGTTGGATGAAGACCAATAGTTACAAGACAGGTATCACCAATTGTCTCTAATAGACGAAAGGCGAACCGCGGCTATCTTCCATGGTCAGTTATATCAGCAAAGGATCGCACGATCCTATAACAAAAAAGTCCAACTACGGCAGTTCAAACAACATGACTTGGTTTTAAAGAAGATCATTGATAACCAAGATCAATCTAAGGGAAAATTCGCTCCTAATTGGGAATGCCCATTTGTTGTCAAGGAGGTATTGACAGGAGGTGCTCTCAGATTGCAGGAAATGGATGGCGATGAATTTCCACAGCTTATCAACTCGGACACCGTGAAATGGTACTATGTCTGAGGTTACCATCAAACAAACATCCTGGTTTTGATCATCAAATCACCAGTCATTCCTGTTTTGAACCCTTTCCTTTCTACATACTCTTCTTCCCCTCAGGGAAACATACACTTCAAACCAGCAGCCTGGTTTCACTTCATTTCAAACCTTTCATACAATTTTGGTTATCCTGAAGACGAGATTGAACCTTTCACACTTGCAGTTTATCTTGAAGATGGGATTAAACTTTTCTACGCTTGCAGTTTGTCCTGAAGACGGGATCAAACTTTTTTCACACCTGCAGTGTATCCCCATTATGGGATCAAACTTTCTTCTCCCCATGAGATAGCTCGCACATGGGATTTACACTTCTCTTTGGCTGCGATTCATCCTGAGGGGCAAACTACGTCGACCTGATCTCCCTGATACCCGGGGGTACATAGGCAACCATATTCTATATGGCCTGGTCGCAATAAAAAAAACAACAAAAACATTTCTGCCCTTCCGCAATAAACAACAAAAACAACAAAAACATTTCTACACCTATCTGCCTTTCACATTTAGTGTTGAACCTCTTACACCAGGTTCGAACTATGCAGACTTAATCTCCTCTTCAATAAGAGTACGTAGGCAGCCATTCATGGTTCAATCTAACCCCTACCAGAACAAAACTTCTTGTCACACGGTATTGGGATCAACCACATTTCATCGGTTTCAGATCAAAGGGATGGAATTACCCAACCTCTTCTCACAAATAGAAGATTCGGTGACCATCTAAGCTGCGATCATGCCTCAAAGAGCAATACCAACCTATAAGAGATGGAATTAACTAGGCTTCTCACAAATAGAAGTACTGGCGACCATCTGTGATACGGTCAATCTCAAAGAGGAAAAACCACCCTCCTCTCCACTTTTCCATACAGATACCAGTCCCAAGACACCAAAGATGGTAGGGATATACATAAATCAATGATCCGTTCTAAGATATCTTGCGATGTCTCAATGTCCACCTATCAAGGATAAGTTCAGAATGCATCAAGATCACAAGGCCCTGAAAAAACAGGCAAATATCAAGCAAGTATCAAGGCATAACTAAAAGGGAAGTGAATCAAAATATATTTCTCTGCCATACATAATACTGTTTGATATATACATCTGTGTTATACATGAAAAAATGGCTAAGCTAGTCTGTGCAGGAAAATACAAAGCTATCTAAAGATCTGTATGTATGCGGACTATCAGATCTAACATGGCATCCCTCTCTGAAGACGGAGGTAGCGCTGCAAGCTCCTGCCCAAGGGTATCTACACAAGCTAGCAGATCAAAGGATAACTACATGGTGGCGTAATGCTCATCAATGTAAGCACTCATATCGCTAAGGTAGCGATCATATCGGGATCTCATCAAGTACTTATCTGCAATGGCCACATCCCTAGCAGATAATGCAGCATCCCACTCTGCAATCAATACATCCCTGGCTGATCTAGCCTCATCCCTTTCTAACAGAGCGACGTCTCTCTCATCAAGACCTATCAACATCGCGGCCCTAGCCTGATCTCTATCATAGGTCATTAGATGTAAGCTCTGCTCCAAATGTTGTGTCGAATACTGGGTAACAGTGGCACTCGGGGTGGTAGAATCCATCACATATGCTGGCAGCCCAGCAGTCAAGTCATCGATGGGAATGTCAGCCTCCTCTATAGGCTCCTCATCATCAAAATCAGTCTCCTGCACTGTGGATACTACCGTAGAAAATGCAGTCTCTGTCTCCATCTATGCGGAATACTCTGTAGAACAACCCGGATGACTGACAGAAAACCCAGCCAGCTCTGGCTGATCCCAACAGGCATACAACCTGGATCTGTCCTCCGCTGATAAACGGTGTGAAGCGAAGCGCTGACTCACTGCCCCTTCAAAAGGATGAAAATCCTAAAACTGGTCAAACTGACACATCACGGCCAGTGGGTGCTAAGTAATCATGCCTCTTAATCCAGCCAGAGGGAGATAATCCATGCCTGGAGCATGAGTAATGAAGCTATAAGGTGAGCTAAGCCCTGAACACGGCAATGTAGCAAATGGATCTTTAATCCTCGCCAGAAAGTCGACCACGACGCAAAGATTCGTATTTCTCTGCGTCTTTGAAAGGAGTACGACATGGCTATATCATGGGTGAAACAAAACCCCTATCGTCTGAGTGTGCCAATCGGTCTCAAGTGTGACATAAACCACACATACAGCATGATCGAGCTACCTGTGAACACTCCTGTCGGATAAGTGCAGCCTTATGTAGCTGACCTCAGAGTCTCTACAATGATCATCGGAACAATGGTATGACCCTCCCTGAGAGATCTCACTGCCATAATGACGTCGATGTCCAACTCATCCATGTACCGCGACATGAAGACATATGACAATACGCACAAAAGCAGTACATCCACCTTGGCTGAACGCCAATGGTCCTCCGGTGTGGTAAAATCCCCGAAATGCCGTGCATAACTATCCTCAGAGCCAAATCTGTCAAACAAAAAATGCTGGATATCACGTGGCCAGATGTAATCTCATCCTGTACCACTCTACGTCTCAATCCGGTGAGGGTCATGAACTGTCTAGTCATGTCTCTGATAGCCATATGCACGCAAGGTCTGTCCAGCGGCAGCATCATCAACCGTGCATACTCCTCCAAAGTAGGAGTTAACTCCTACATGGGTCCCACACCTCAAGCTCGCTCCAGTTAGAGTTGCAAAGGAGGTCTTACAAGCTAAAAAGGTCAAATCAGGAATAAAAATGCTACGCAATTAAGCGAAATATGTGACGCCGCCAAAATAGGTCCACACGACCCATTCTAAGTCGCCCGATATCACACTATAAAAATCATTTACAAACTTCATTTATACAAATTTGTTGAACTGTAAATGCGAGAATACGACCACAGTTAAACTGTGAGTTTTAATACAAATGTATGTAACTCTCATGGTGCCTCGACCACAACCTTACAATGGTACTTTACATAAAAGTATAGTCAATAACTATTTTAGAAATTAAAATCTTTGGAAAATACTCAAGGAAACCTTCGTACATGGGAGGCCAAACGTCTAGGTTATGATAGATATCATATGTCCACAGAATTATCTTTGGTTGACACAATAGTCCCCAAAGAAAAACAAGAAGATTGTTATCATCTTCTTTCCAATGGTGAGTCTTCTCTTGACTTATAATTATCTCCATTGTCTCCAATTAAGAATCATATTTCAAACAAACTCCAAGATTATATAGGTAGTGCTCGTAGATATACTCAGCAAGTGGATGTGCACAACCCTGTCTCATGATAACACAAGGTTGTATGTCATTAGACATCTTGTATGATAATGGCAAAACACCCTTCCAAAGTTGGGTTCACCTCACCCTATTCGGTTCACCAAAATTAAATATCAAATGACGTATACAATACGACACACTTATCTAAAGTTCTCAATAAAATTATTTTCATACTATTTAGGGAGAACCTCAACAGCTATAGACCACCGTTCTATTCTCCTGTTACCCCCGCTTGACCCAGCTACACTCTTATTACCTGAAAGGAATTGTGAAGCAAAAGGGTGAAGCAAAAGGATGAGCACAACTAGCCCAGTAAAGAATATCATGACTAAAGATAATACATCATCAATAGCCTTCATCAGTAATAAATCAGAGATTTAGAACATATGGTAGATGATAAAACTTTTCAACCATAGTTGCAGCAGAACGAGCAATCCATTAGAAGAGTCAAATAGACCATCCGATCTATTATCTTCTCCATGTTAAAAGTCCACCAATAATGTTTTATCCCTATAACATCAATCAACAATTCCTATCCACAATCATATGAATAACTCATAATCATAATTGTGATTCTAACTTCCTCTTCACACCCAAGACGAAGATAATTTTCATCACATATCTTCACCTGAAACATCAAAAATTATGGTTATACCAAATCAAAATTCCTGCTCATAATCATACTAATAAATTCATCTTTTCACTACTACCAAAGATATTCATTAACAATTCATCTTTGCACTACAGCCAAAGACATACAATCAGTATTTTAGAAGAGTCAAGTAGAGCATGATATCTACTATCTTTTACTTAATTAAAAGTGTATAATCAATATTTTATTCTTTGAGACTCGATTTTAATAAATAATTCACATCATTGAATCATCCCTGCACTACAGCCAAGGATATTCATGTAATCATCAATGGTCATGATTATACCGAATAATCCCAGATTATAATCATACCAATAACTGTCCATCAATGCACTACGGGCCAATGAGGACTTTTACCACATCGTCTATAACATTACAGGTCATGATTATACTGAATGATCCCTGGTCATAATCATACCAATAAACAGTTCATCTATGCATATAAGCTAAAGATACTCATCAATCAATAGTTTATCTTTGCACGTAAGCCAAAGATATACAACTGTAAAATCAATAATCAACGGTCCATCCTTGCACGTAAGCAAAGATATACAAATCAGAAACCAATAATCAACAATCCATCTTTGCACGTAAGCCAAAGATATACAATTGTAAAATTAATAATCAACAAATCCATCTTTGCACGTAAGCCAAATATGACTTTCATCACAATATAAGCATGAGGATGATGACAATGATATAAGCATTAATCAAACGAAAATAAGGATAAATATTAAAGACTTTAAATTTATCCAAATATTATCAATCACTTAATAAACTCATAATCTAATATTATTAATATTATAACAATATTTTAATCACTTCTTAAACTTATAAACAATTTATTTCAATTGTTTACAATTTACCAAATAATGCATTTAATCATTCAAAAATGTCATACTCATAAGATTTCATCACCAATGATCAAATCCTCATAAAAATCAGATATATACTATATAGGATTCCCAAGCCATAAAATCCTATTTTCCAATTTTGTTACTTCACATAACATATTTAATTCATTTACTCATAACTAGTTTATTTTCATGAAAAATACCAATCAGTTCCAAAAATATTTTTTTTCTGAGATTTAGCAGAATATAGTCCCATATTGAACATATATTTTTCTCGGAATTTTTAAAATTTATTTACTATTTTTCATATGGCCAAAACTGCTGAATATTTAGACATTTATCATAAATTGTACTTTTGTCCAAAAATTTTCGAAATTTACAGGGTATACTCTTGTTATATACATGTACTCCCAATAAAAATTTTACCAATTTTGGAGTTAACCACAAGGAGTTATAAGGGTTTACTTTTAAAATAGTATTTTTCCATAAAATTCATAACTCCTAATCTATAAATCCAAAAATCGCCATTTTTGGACACAATCTAGAAAACTCAACAAATTATTATTTTAAATTTTTCCAGAATTTTTTTAGGGTCAGAAAAATTATGAAACTGCAAATGGATTTTCACCCGCCATGCGATAATCCACGTAAACAGATCATTTCCACAATTTAATAAGGAATGAATACAAGGGATCATTCACCATGCATGCGATAATCCACATAGATAGGTTATTCCAACAGGATAATAAATAATAGAATAACAGAAGAATTCACCATGCATGCGATAGAATGCACGCACAAAGTTATTCTCAATGAATAATAAAGAATAGAACTGTGTCATGCGTAATCCATGATGCACGGAATATTCCAAATGTAATAATAAAGAATGGAACTAGGTCATGCGTAATCCCATATGCATGAGGATATTCCAACATAATAATAATGAATGGAATAACAACAGAATTCACCGTGCATGCGATAGACCGCATGCAGAAAAGTTATTCAACGAGAATAATAAAGAATGGAACCGTGTCATGCGTAATCCGCATGCATGAGGATATTCCAATGAATAATAAAGAATGGAATAACAACGAATTCACGGGCATGCGATAGATCCGCATGCAGAAAAGTTATTCCAAGCGAATAATAATAAGGAACCGGTCATGCGTAATCAAATGCAGACGAGGATATTCCACGAATAATAAAGAATGAAATAACAACAAAATTCACCATGCATGTGATAGGCCGCGCAGCATGTAAAAGTTATTCTAATGTAATAATAAAGAATGGAATAACAGAAGAATTTCACCATGTATGCGGTGCTTGCATGACGAAGTTATTCCAACATAATAATAAAGAATGGAATAATGACTCTTTACGAGTATTGAAAGAAAATAATTCTCTTCATGAATACGAAAGAAATAATACCCCTTACACAATAATGATATCTCTTACCTTAGAAAAAAACTGGATACTGGAATAGTGAGGTAGCAGACTTCTCTTCTTCTTTCTCTCTATAATAATTGCTCTATAGCTTTAGTGAATTGGTGAGAAATGAAGGAAGAATGAGCTTCCATTTATAGAAAAATATAATTTCGATAATTGCACGTTATGGGGCTCAAAATATTACAGTATAATACCTTCAACTTTTCTTTCATTTTTAATTTAGTCCTGCAAGTATTATCAAACTTGCACCATCTCCCCTAATAGTAAATAATGTGAATTAATAGTCCAATCATGTGACTCAATAGTTATAATCATGTGAAAATACGAATTATAGTATAGTACCTCCATCTATACCTCTATTTTTAACTTAGTCATGCAAGTATTATATATCTTGCACCACCTCCCCTAATAGTATATGAATGAGAATTAATAGTACACACATGTGAACAAATAGTTATAATCATGTAAATTAATAGCAATTAATTACTCATTTATTTGATTAATTACCCGATTAGTCAATATAACCTCCAGACATCAATTATTATCGAAATAAATGTCGATTTCTACTAACACTAACAATCCCAACACAATGGAAATATTTTTCTCAAAAATTTCATTTTTGAATTTTTGAAGTTTGACTTTTTTTCGAAAAAGTCAAATGTTGACTTTTTTGACCAAAAAGTCAACCCCGACAAATTTTGTGTTTATAGTCTATTTCTACTAATTTCATTGTTCCGGACTCAAATATCACGTCCGCGTCTCAAAATTCAACTCCGAACTCAAATTCAATTTTTTTATAACATTCATCATTAATATTATAACTCACAATATTTAATAACCAGGTCGTTCCCAGGAAAGAGGGGGCTTTCCGATAAAGATTTCTCCTTATTGGCGTGCAATTAGGTGACCAAACCTCTCCTTGACAGAACTTCTAGACATTGTCCATATTGCAAATAATAATATGAATAACTTTGTCGTCTCAATTATTGATTCAATAATATATAAAATATTATGCGGATGATATTGTGACAATAACTGAATCAATAATATGAGAGATATGATGCAGCAATTACTGTAACAATAATTGAATATAACTAAGTGACTTCTCACGTAAGCATCAATAATCAATACCATGTGCTACTATGCAACCACGCGTATTACTGTACTTTTACTACCGAGTAGTTCAACAGTTTTAACGGTAACACTTTCGCTGTTATTTTTACAAAAAGATAATTATGTCGTTTCCTTACTACGATAATACTTCCGTTGAGGGGTCCACCAATGATTGTGTCGTCCTACGAATATTCCCCGACCAAACGAACATTTTATAACAACTTGCATACGTTGAAAAATTTTCACATATCACCCTTAACTTTAACCTTTTATCAATCTAACCATTTACTAAATAGAATAATTATAAGAAAATTGAATACTTTCATTTCATAAAATTCGGGGTCTCACAAAATAGCCTAAAATCTTGGTTTCGTACGGGTTAGAATTAAACTCCCGTCATCTCATTGGTATTCGCCTGAATGAAGGGTATACTATACCGATGAGCTCAGCTTTTATAGATCATGCTCGGTAATACCTCACAAAGGTCCGATGCCGTCATTGCAGGGTCACAACCCTAAACCTCCCCGGCGGGGGTTACAACGCAAAACCACGAAATGATAAACCTCCCCGGCGGGGGTTACAACGCCGAAGTTATCAACTGATGATGTATCCCCGGCGGGGGTCACAACGCACATATGTCAATCATCCACGTATCCCCGACGGGGGTCACAACGCACATCTTTCAGTCATCCACGTATCCCCGACGGAGGTTACAACACAATGCGACCATTGATACATACATCAATGAAGGTCAAGCAACCTTGACGTCATGTTAGCCGATGGCAAGTAAACCCATCGAAGCAACTTATACAAGTATCCCTGGCGGGGGTTACAACGCAATGCGACTATTGACACATACATCAATGAAGGTCAAGCAACCTTGACAATGCACCCAGCAAGGATCTATCCGGTGATACACACATCAACGAAGGTCAGACAACCCTGACGGCGACATACTGTTGAAAGTAACTCCGACAGAATGAGGGAATATGTTATACACATCCTCAAACAGACAAGCTTTATCCCCACAGCTCTCTTATACACAAGAGGTACCTCTATGGAATATAAGCCAGTGTCTAGGATTCAAGACTTTGGTGATAGCCCCAACGTCAACATCCTTGAAGACTTGGATCGCATGTCCAAGCCATCACTGATTGTCATCCCAACAGGATTACCTAACAATCATGCATCATACATTTGCATCATGTTGCTGCATATAGCATCATGTTTACCCTACTTGCATTTCAAGTGTCTAGGATTCTTTATCCTATCCATGCCTTGCATTACATGAATATGATAAAGAGGGGCATCTGTAGACACTCAAAATTTTTTGCACGCTTTATTCGACATTGCAGGAGGGCGATTAAATCTTTGGAGATAACCCTAGAAGACAACTTACATCCATTAGGATACTACCGAAGTCAATCCCAACCGGAGCATACCGGGAACATCATTTCAACCGGAACACACACCTGGAAGGATCATTTTCAACCTCGGAGATAACCGAGTTTCGTCATGGCGATAACCCCAAGGAGTGATGTTGCAGTTTCAGCGATAACTCCGGAAATGCTTATTTCAAATGCATGTTATCAGCTTCAAGCTCAGACCTCCTGCCGAGGCACTCATACCTCGGCCGGAGCTAACCTTTCAAGCGAGACAGCACTCTCATAATATGACCTTAAGCATTCAAACACTTGCAGCGATCAATCTCGGATGTAACCACAGGCAACGTCGCTTTCAACTCAACCCGCATGATAACCGGCGAAGAGTCAAACGTCATCTTGCCCCTTCAACACCTGCGCGTTGTCTCAACACTTCATACATACATACATACATACATCCAACGATGTCCCACAAGAATCGAGGAGTTATAATCCCGAGTGACTATTACGCGTGGCAGTACCTTGGATAGAATTTGAAGCTTGAAGACCATGGGCATGGACCCCTCTTCCTGACTTCGTACAACCTCTAATCCATGTCATTATGTAACTCTCGACACAAGCGGTCCGAAGAAGGTCACATATACCTCGTTCGGATGCTCGGATTGAAGTTCTGCAAGTTCGAATGGACATTACAGTGCATGAGTGCACGTACTTTGAGATGACAGGACTCATGAGGTCGGGATGCACCACGACTCAACCGTGAAGTATAACCGCAGATTCTGGTAGGTGTACACAGGGCCATCGATCTATAAATATAGACCTTGGGGTCAGCCATTTGAAGGAGGAAGGAGAGAGAAAAGGTGAGGAAGCCCTGTCCAATTTACTCTGTATACACCCATATTTAGTGTTTTCTCAGTTTAAACACCTGTTAGCTCACATATAGCTATACTTTTATCCAGTGGGAGCTGAGTGTTTATCCACATAGAGTCATAGAAGTTTACTTTGGCAACCCACTGTAAGCCTTCTTATATTTTATAAAGCCTTCTTTCCATATTAGCACACACTGTTATACACATTGAGAGTCGTGTTGTGTGCGTTTGTCCGGACTTCGGTCTGTAGTTTTCATTTCTGTCTGTATATATATACTTATATATATGTATATATTTTATATATATGGACTAACATTATTGATTTATACCTCGATTGAGCCTAGACTTATGCCTGGAGCTTTTATATATATATATATATATATATAATTGTTGTCAGACATATCTGATGAGCCTGGATTTTATATCCAGAGCATTTACCGCTTTTATATATATATATATATATATATATATATATATATATATATATATATATTTACTTTCCGTCTCCGCTTGGAGTTTATTTCGTGGCGATTGATCGCTTTTATGTGACTTTTATTTACATTCCGTCCCGCCTGGAGTTTACTTTGTGGCGCTTAATCGCTTTTACAACTTTATTTACATTTTCGTCCCCACAGAGTTTACTTACGTGGTGGTTGATCATATCCATATATATATATATATATATATATATATATATATATATATATATATATCGCTTTTATATATTACATTTTCGATCCCCATGGAGTTGCTTCGTGGTGGTTGATCAAGTCTCATATATATATATTTGACTTTTTATATATATAACTCGCTATCGCTTTCCATACTGGCGCAGTATCATGTGAACCTAAGAATCATGTGATCACAGATTCATTTGTTGAATCTAGATTCGGTTCCCATGATGGACCTTTTTCACCGTGTGAACGACTTGTACATTATTTTACTGAGGTCTCGAATTTTCTTGGATGGTTGTCATGCCCATGAGGAGTTAAGATCATCAGATATTATTTTCTCGAAGATGTTTCAGATCTCGAAAATAAAAGCAAACAATAGAACATTTAATAATGAAAATGGAAGTATCAAAGGCCTCAATTACTATTGAGCATGTGGTTTGAAAAATCTCTTTTGCAAAACTTCATTGCTATATCCTCATTTAAAACCTGATTTTTCATAAATTCAAACCCTATGTATATAGGTGGGAAGCAGGTACAACACTACTTCTAAATAATTGCACATTAATTCACACACACACACACACACATTCATATATGATTTCTTTGAAAAGTGGCAGATCATAGTGGCAAACTTGAGATGTCGAGGGGTGCCTAACACCTTCCTCCTCGCATAATCAAGCCCCGAACCCAAATGAATCTCGGCCACAGACTCGTTTAGCGATTGTCACATCACTGGGTCAATTTGCAAACCTTTTCGGTTGCGTTGGTACAACCAGTTAAATACACCAACTGGCGACTCTTAAAGTCAAATCGTCGACATTATACAAGTCGGACCTTTTTCACTTATTTTTTCAAATAAATCTCACATTAACATGAGAACATCAAAAAATAAATAACAAAAAAGAACACTAAAAAATCCCGATATCGACATATGCACAGTTCAATAATTGTCTTTTTTTTTTTATTAGTGAATGGTGCAGGTTACATGCTATAGTAATTTAAATAAAATGAAGAGGTGGTGATGATTATTTATCTTTTATATTTTAACAGTGCAACATCAGTAAATTCAAATGGTTTCAGTGTAAGTAATCTATCAATAATTTTTATTTTAATTATGATAAGTTTCGGCCGTATCTCAAAAGATCTTTTCGGTAAAAATTTACGAAAGAATACATCGTTATATTTAAAATTAAAAAAGAAAAGATCATATATTTTTAGGAAAAAAATTCACTCGAGTATTTTTTATCGTTATATTTACATAGCTAGCTCACGATCTCGAGCGAAGCAGGTATTATTATAAAATTATTGTATTATTTATATTGTTGGTATTAATATATTAATATATTAATTATAGTAGTAATTGATTCTATGGAAGAATCAAACACAATCTTTTTCAATTTATGGAAATGGGTAACATTAATGAAAAAGAATAAGAGGATAGATTAGAAGGAATGGGCTACATTGGACTGCGTCTAGGTTATTAATTTGATCATATGATGTGATGTAAGGTAAGGAATGGCGAAAGTTCTATTTGTACAAGTATGTGATGATCTTGAGGACTTTATTAGATATGAAAATGAAAAATTTTAGTGCGAGCGGTCTATACTGATTGTTTGGCGATCGGCCTCCTTCCTTTTTTTTTTTTTTTTTCTGACTCTCAAAAAATTAATAATATTTATTTTAACTAAAATTATTAATTTATATATATGTAAAAAATAGAATTACACATATTGTATATATTTATAATTTGAATATATGTAAAAAATTGTGTTTAAAATTTAAGATTTAGAGTTTAGTGTTTTGGGGTTAAGATTTACGCTTTGTTTCTGAGTTTTAAAATGGACAGAAAAGAAAAGAAATGGACAGAAAATTTAAGTTTTCTTTTCAATTCTTATGTTTCTGAATTTTTTAATAAACGGAAAAGAAAAGAAATGGACAGAAAAATTGGCCACTTTTCTTGTCAAAGTTTTCCGTCCAAAATTGGCATGATTTGGACGGAAAAGAAATTGGAATAAGTAATATTTTTATAATTCCCATATTATCCTCAACTTTTAATATAATAAATTTTAAATTACAACTCATGTCCTATCTACTAAACCTAATCTGATAAAAGAAAAATATAGGCATGAAACTCTCTGCAACTTCCTTTTGCCGCGAACAAGTTCATCAGCCTTTGCCTTTTGCCGCGAACAAGTTCATCCCGGAGGTATCAAATTTATTTATTTTAATGTTTATTGGTGGAGTAATTTGTGTTTTAAATTCAGATCTGAATTGATTGATCTTTGTTTGTTCTGAATTGCTGCGGATATTTGGGGGTGAGATTTTTGTCTATTGTATGAATACTCAACGACCAATTTTACATTTACTCATCCTTGCTTACTGATTCCTGATGGATTTTTTTCTTCTTCTTTTTCGTGATTAATATATAGTGGATGACAAAATTAGTTGTTTAGAGTACCAATTTCAATTGGGTCGAAAGAAAAACCAATATATTAAATTTGTATGGTTTGAAGTTGTTTACTGGTGCAATTAGCTTGATAGTTAAAACAGTTTAATTGTTAGAAGTATATATATTAGTGTTGTTCTCGGATTTGAAAATCATGAAATTCAAAATATTTGTTTTGAAATTAAAAAATCTCATCTTGACTTAATAATGTCTTGTTTTTGAGGTTCATTAATACGAACTCAAAAATCTTTGAAAAGAGAAACCTGACCATAGAATGGCAGTCATTGGGTTAGATTTTGTTTGTGATCTTCGTGTTTGTTTATAGACTTGAAGTTTTTTTGCATTGGGCTACACTGCTCAAGGACTTTGATTTTTTGAACTTGAAACTTGATTTACCTAAATAGCTTTATTATGATCTTAGAATGTAACCTGATGTTCTTGCCAAAATTTTCTGCAAAAAATAATCTTTATGAAATGTACCTTTTTATTGTGTTTATTTTTTTTGATTTATGTGTGCAATATTCATTTAAGCTGAATCCTCACATATTTCATCATACTGATAATTTCACTTGTTAAATTGTCAACCTCCTTTTATTCTTATGATTATTTAGTTGTATTAACTTTTTTGCTTTCTTTCCCCGGTGAAATTGTTGTATTGCTTTCATTCTCAAGCCTATTCTGAAGAACATTCTCAAGTACCGACAAAAAATATACGTACTTCAAAAGAAAAAAAGAAAAAGGCAAAACATTCTGATGATGAAGGTAAATTAACTAATGTGATTGATAAATTAGCTATCATATTGAAAAAGCAAGGGGAGACATTTGAAAAACAGGGAGAAGCATTAATCAATTCATCTGTGCGAATCTATTCTGCAAATGATATCTTTAAAGGACTTACCAAAATGAATTTCGATGAGGAAAAAATCGATGAAGCCTATTTATGGCTACTAGAAAATCAAGACAAGGCACGAGCAGTGTTTGGGTTATCATTAGAGAGGAGATTGAATTTCTTGAAGAATTTGATGAATAATCTTCGTTAGTATAAATAATACAGATTATGTTTGATGACTTTTGGGTATGGTATGATAATGACTTTGTAGAAGTAATTTTTGTTTAACATTTATTTGGATATTTGTATTTAATTATGGAATTTTTTCTTTAATTAAATTTATCTTGCATATTTTTATTCATGGTTCAATGGTTATAATTAATATAAGGGTAAATTTGTAAAAATGATGTTTTTCTTTTCTTTTCATTAGAACTCAAAAACGTAAGAAAAAAAAATTAAATTTTCTATTCTTTTTTATTAAAAACTCAGAAACAACACAAAGGAAATTTTCAAATTTTCTATTCTTTTTTTTTCTATTCTAATTTAAGGTTTTTATTCTTTTCTTTTCTCTTTAAAACTCAGAAACAGAGTGTTAGTGTTTTGAGAGTAAAAAGAAAAAGAAAAAAATTTGTAATTTGAAGACACGTAAAAAAATAAGATTTAGGGTTTAAGGTTTTGAAATTAGGATGAGCGAGTGTGTGAGCCGATTTGGACGGACATAAGTGAGTTTGGATTTATGCGTGTTTGGGTTTCTCGGGCCAAGCGCGAAGAAACTGGCTTTAATTTATGAGTAATTAAATTAGTCAAAAAGGGAGATATTAAATTTTGTGCAAGTAAAAAATAACATATGTATTGTTTATAAATATTGTATAAAATTTAAAGGGTAATGATTCATTTATTGAAGAAAAAAGTTATGATATGATTAATCACCTCCTAAAAAATTGTGGATTATACTACAATTATGAAATAATTTAATTAAAACTTTGTTGTCCCGAGGGCTATAGTAGTGATTAATTAATTTTATTTTCTTACTATTTGTTTATTTTCTAGTTTAATGAAAGAAATTAGTTGTACCGGTCAGGCATATACTTCATTATATATTGCGTGATTTATTTTTATTTTGTAAAAAGTGTATATTATCTTTCTAGCTTCTTTTTTGAACTTGAAATATTTTAAATTAATTTTAAAAAGTTGAAATTGACTTAATATTATATTTAAAACTGAGGATGTAGTATTTAGAGTTTAATATTAAAAAAAGAGAATTTATATTTCCACAAGTAAATTTGAATACTTTATAAAATTCTCTTTTGTATGAGGTGGACCTCACTTATTATTCATGTGAGAAGAAATTTGTAAAATTATCAAATTTATTTGTGAAAATATCAATTCTTTAAAAATCATCTAAAAAGGGTCTATGTATATATCTATTCAAAAAAAGAAAAAAAGAAAAGAGGTAGGAGTCTCTTTTTGACCAACGCCAAAGTATATTACAAATTAGCCTAATTTCTACGACTTCGTCCGAGGCTCAATACGTGAATGTCAAACCCATTTATTATGGACTCATATGCCCGATGAATTTCAGCTCATATCGTCAGCTCTAGTTATAATTATTGTTAGGAGAGATCGGGAAGTTCGCTCGTCGCATGCACATGCGTAATGTACTAGTATGCATTAATGCATTGAAACCTAACTTACCTAAAAGTTTAAGCTAATAAGTCTTAGGTTCATATAAGTATATTAATCTTTCACAGTTTTGTACACTCACAATTTGTATATGTTTTCTCTAATAGTGGTAGGAGGACAATAACGTCATTTCACCTCAAAACAATAATATCAAATCAAAAATTACAAGGCTCAAGACGATTATTTAGAGTCCACACAGTAACCTCTAAGTGCCAAGCTCCAAAAATAAAGAACGATTAGACGGCGTTTATAGGAGGATTATTTTTTCCTTTTTCTTCATCTTCCTGTATCTGAAATTGATCAAAATTAATATCATTGCATAGCTCTCGAAAAAAGCTTTCTGGATTAGTATGACATGTCCCGGTTTGAAAGTTATGGACGTTTTAGTACACGACACGAAAACCGACAATGCAACACAAAAAAGTGAGGCCCGTGGGCTCCACCCTAGGGCTACCGCAGGTAGACCTACGATAGGCCTAGGGTGGCTATAAATTAGTGGTTTGGCTCATTTGCTTAGAGATGAAGGCATTTTAGAAAGAGAAAATGTGTTATCTAGGAGAGAAAGAGAAAAACCTCTCTAAATTAGATATAAATTTAGTTTTTCTCATAAAATCTCTCACCAATCTATAGTCAAGCAATTCATACAAAACTTAAGGAGGGAGAAATTCCTACTCCCAATGTCCATTCATCATCTCTCTACTCGTTTTTATTTACATTTGCGATTACATTGTTTGGGCTTTGTTTCATTTATTTCGTTTTCTCGTTTGAAGGCTCTCCTAGTATCCTAAATCATATCTAGCGGTGTGTGGATCCTATTTTAAGTCCTGGGTAGTTATAACCAACTTATAAAGTTATTTTAATGGTCATTTGATAGTTTGCCAATTGTTGTGCTTGGACTTTGTTGTTTACTATTATGTCTTCGATTTTAGGCTCTCCTAACATCCTAGATTACTTCTAGAGATGTTTGGATCCTATTTTTGGGATTATGGATAGTTAGAGACGATTTTTCACGGATGGAATCTCCTCCTAACAAACCAAGAATATCCTTTTAGTAATTTCTCGATTTCGACTGTTTTTATCGATTATTTTTGCTTGGGAGTTGTTTTCTCTTGATTTCTAAGTCACCCAAGTATCCTAGATTAATATCTAGTGGTGTGGGGATCCTACCTTTTGGCCACTGAGAAATTCTCACGAATATAATCTCCTTATAGCTAAGTTAGGATATATTCTCGATTATATCTCGCTATGTTACTTTTAGATTTATGGAATCTTAGATCTATGGGTCTCATTCCCTAGATTCTAAATTCACTTAATATATCTTGTTGATATGTGATAGATCCTTGCGATTTCGATAATAATTGGTGATATAATTTGATTCCTATGATATAGTCAATGGTATATGTGAGACCCCGAATTTTATGAAATGAAAATATTCAATTTTCTTATAATTATTCTATTTAGTAAATGGTTAAATTGATAAAAGGTTAAAGTTAAGGGTGATATTTGAAATTTTTTAAAGTAAGCAAGTTGTCATAAAATAATCGGTGATAAAAGTACAAGAATACGCCGTGGTTGCATAGTAGCACACGGTATTGATTATTGATGCTTACGTGAGAAGTCACTCGATTATACTCAATTATTGCTACAAATAATTTAACGCATCATATCTCTCATATTATTGATTCAATTATTGTCACAAAGATCATCTCGTGCATAATATTTTATATTATTTAATCAATAATTGAGACGGCAAAGTTATTCATATTATTATTTTCAATATTGACAATGTCAGAAGTTACATCGAGGAGAGGTTTGGTCACCTAATTGCGCGCCAATAAGGAGAAATCCTTATCGGAAAACCCCCTCTTTCCTGGGAACAACCTGATTGTTAAATATTGTGAGTTATAATATTAATGATGAATAAGTTCGTGTTGATTAAAGATGAAATTGATAGTTTCATTGTGTTGTGATTATTAGTGTTAGTGGAAATTGACATTTATTTCGATAATAATTGATGTCTGGAAGTTATATTGACCAATCAGGTAATTAATCGGATAAATGACCAATTAATTGCTATTAATTCACATGCTTATAACTATTTGTTCACATGTGTGTACTATTGATTCACATGCATGTACTATTAGGGGAGGTGGTGCAAGATTGATAATACTTGCATGACTAAATTAAAAATGGAGGTATAGATGAAGGTACTATACTGTAATTATTTTTTTCACATGATTAAACTATTGATTCACATGAATGTACTATTAATTCACATGATATACTATTAGGGGAGGTGGTGCAAGTTTGATAACACTTGCAGGATTAAATTAAAAATGAAGGAAAAGATGAAGGTATTATACTGTAATATTTCGAGCCCCAAAATGTGCAATTATCGAAACTATATTTTCCTATAAATAGAAGCTCATTCTTCCTTCATTCTCACCAATTCACTAAGACTCACAAGAGCAATTATAGAGAGAAGCTATATAGAGAGATAGAAGAAGAGTAGTCTGCTACTTCACTACTCCAGTATCCAGTCTTCTTTCGAGGTAAGGGTATTATTTATTTCATATTCTAAAGAGATATTATTTTTCGTATCCGTATGAATATTATTTTTGTTAAATATTCATAAAGAATATTATCTTCGTTCAATATTCGTAGGAATATTATCTTCGTTAAATATTCGTTGGAATATTATTTTCGTTCAACAGTTGTAAGGGATGTTATTTTTGCTCAATATTCGCTTGAAATAATATTTTCTTCCATACTCTGTAGTGTGTAAGTAATATTATTTCGTTTCAGATTTCGAATTCTATATTCATTTTGTTAAAGTTTTGGCTTCTATACTCCTTAAAATTATTAGAATATCCTTGATATTTGCGCTTCATCTAGTATCTTTTTATGAAAATATTATTCTGAGCTTTCTTGATAATTATTGATCTTTTCATGACGCAGTACTATTCACGAGTTACTATTCACGGGTTACTATTCACCCGGTTACTATTCACTCAAATATTATTCACTCGGGTATTTGGAGCACTTTTCATGTCGGAGTACTATTCACGAGTTACTATTCACCCAATTACTATTCACCCAAATATTATTCACTCGAGTATTTGGGGTACTTTTCATGTCGGGGTACTATTCCCGAAGTACTATTCATAGAGTACTATTCACGGGGTACTATTTACCTGAAAAATATATTTCTTTTCTGTCCAAATTATTTTTGGTACATGAATATTATTCCTGAATTTTACTCCACAAAGCAGTATCATGTTGATAATTTGGATATTTTTAAACTCTGGATAAATTTAAAGTCTTTAATATTTATCTTTGATTTCGTTTGATTATTGCTTATATCATTGTCATCATCCTCATGCTTATATTGTGATGAAAGTCATCTTTGGCTTACGTGCATAGATGGACTGTTGATTGGTATGATTATGATCAGGGATCATTCGGTATAATCATGACCCGTAATGTTACAGATGATGTGGTAAAAGTCCTCATTGGCCCGTAGTGCATTGATAGACAGTTGTTGGTATGATTATGACCAGGGATTATTCGGTATAATCATGACCATTGATGATTACATGAATATCCTTGGCCGTGGTGCAGGGATGATTCGATGATGTGGTTTATTTATTAAGCTGAGTCTCATTGATAAAGTTGATGAAAATCTTTTTAAATCATAGAAGATAGTAGATAACATGCTCTACTTGAATCTTCTAATGGATTTCTTGTTCCGCTGCAGTTGTTGATCTAAAACTTGTTGTCTATTATATTTTATCAGTTGTTATACTGTTGAAGGCTAAGGATAATTTATTCTGCATTATCTTAGTCATAATATTTTTTACTGGGCTAGTTGAGCTCACCCTTTTCTTTCATTGTTCTCTTCAGAAAATGAGAATATAGCTGGGACGAGTCGGGGAATGGAGTGATGATCCAGGATAAGTGGCTTTAGTAGTCCTCACTATTCTGTGAAATAGTGTGATAATAATTGTAATGAGGACTTCATTGAGAGTGGATATTGTCTAGAAGGCAATATTCTTGTTTAAACTCTCAGCTATGTTTTGTCGTATATTACCCGACAGTTGTATTAAAGAAGTTTGTATTTGATTTATGTACCATGTATCTGGCGACACAAGATGGGTGATGTATACCTGTTTTGGGGGCGTCACAGTTGGTATCAAAGGTTAGGGATATGATCCCTGGCTGAGATGTGAGACAAGAACTAGGAGGGGAGAGACGAAGAATTCCTTCGCTAGTATGACCTGCCTAAGTTTATTTGGTATTTAATTGGTCGGTCAGAGTATATGTATAATATGTGATATGTCAATTAACCTTTATTTTGAAACTATATTCTAGAATGATATCTGAAATACAGGAGATAAAAAATGGGAAAATCATGATAGAGAGAAAATAACCGGGAAGGTACAATCCGAAAAGAAAGCAAGGTATTCTCATCTCTTGAACTACAGTGCACGTAAATTTTGAGGGCGAAATTTCATAAGGAGGGAGATTGTGAGACCCGAATTTTATGAAATAAAAGTATTCAATTTTTTTATAATTATTCTATTTAGTAAATGGTTAAATTGATAAAAGGTTAAAGTTAAGGGTGATATTTGAAATTTTTTCAAAGTAAGCAAGTTGTCATAAAATAATCGATGATAAAAGTACAGTAATACGCGTGGTTGTATAGTAGCACACGGTATTGATTATTGATGCTTACGTGAGAAGTCACTCAGTTATACTCAATTATTGTTACAGTAATTGCTGCATCATATCTCTCATATTATTGATTCAATTATTGTCACAGTATCATCTACATAATATTTTATATTATTAAATCAATAATTGAGACGGCAAAGTTATTCATATTATTATTTGCAATATTGACAATGTCTAAAAGTTCTGTCAAGGAGAGGTTTGGTCACCTAATTCCTGCGTCAATAAGAGAAATCCCTTTTCGGAAAGCCCTCTTTCCTGGAAACGACCTGGTTGTTAAATATTGTGAGTTATAATATTAATGATGAATAAGTTCGTGTTGATTAAAGATGAAATTGATAGTTTCATTGTGTTGTGATTATTAGTGTTAGTGGAAATTGACATTTATTTTGATAATAATTGATGTCTGGAAGTTATATTGACCAATCAGGTAATTAATCGGATAAATGACCAATTAATTGCTATTAATTCACATGCTTATAACTATTTGTTCACATGTGTGTACTATTGATTCACATGCATGTACTATTAGGGGAGGTGGTGCAAGATTGATAATACTTGCATGACTAAATTAAAAATGGAGGTATAGATGAAGGTACTATACTGTAATTATTTTTTTCACATGATTAAACTATTGATTCACATGAATGTACTATTAATTCACATGATATACTATTAGGGGAGGTGGTGCAAGTTTGATAATACTTGCAGGACTAAATTAAAAATGAAGAAAACTATATTTTCCTATAAATAGAAGCTCATTCTTCCTTCATTATCACCAATTCACTAAGACTCACAAGAGCAATTATAGAGAGAGAATGTAACGCCCCCAAAATTCGGTCACCCATATCTCGAATTCGGTGCATCACGTGCAACTATGAATATCTTACTAAATCATTAACAACGGAAATAATAGAATAATTTACATTGATATAATATAAATATTCGCGTCCCAAGGTATCGTAACCATTACTACGACAATTCAGTGATTAACTTAAACATAACTTAATCATTCTTGAATACATCATAACAAGCATAACAATAATAATAATACTTCTAGTCTTAAGGACTAAGTTATTCTGTCGCCTTGCCCTTTCCCTTGTCCTGTCCTGAAGTACCGCCTTGCTCTGTCTTAACTGTAATGTTTTAGGAAGCAAGAATGAGCAACAAGTTTGCCTAGCAAGTAATATAGCCAGAAGGACAAGTAGTTATAGCATTTAAATCTTTCAAGGGTATAATAATAATTGGTAGTTCAAGGATATCAAGAAATATCAAGAGTATTCAATAGGTGTCATTTATAGATCAAGGATATCAACAAAATTTGTGGATTTATTCATTTCGAGGTTCAACATGAATGAGCAGCGAAGTCATCAAGGACTAAGAACTCTTACTATAATTATGATGATTATTACATCAGTAATCCAATATAAACGAAAGTACAACGGGTGATCACCTAAAGTACCCTCGTTATGCATAACATTTAATTATACTTATGTGCGCACGTCGGTTTCCCGACAATATATAATTTCCCCTCCAATGAGGGTTGTTCATCTCAGTAGATTTACGATAGTCCGCACCAAGTCAACTGGTTTGGATAGCTTTTAACACATAATAATAGTCTAGTCGAATCAAAGGTTTAGACAAAATTTTTATAATGCATTTAAGAACGATAAGTCCAATGCTTGCAACAACGTCAAGGTATACAAATGATTTTCGAATAGAAACAGATATTTGCTTGAGACAACAATTTGAACGTATCTGATGTAAGTAAAGTAAGGAACTTGCCTCGTTAAATCGATTATGTTTACCTTTGACACCTTGTCACGATAACGCCTATAATATAATAATATAGTCAGTACAAATTAGTGATTTGTTGAAACCAACTCACTTTAGCTATTAATCGCATGTCATCCTAGTTTAAGGTACAATTCTCTCATAAAATTCATAAAAATACTACATTTCTTACTTACTACACATTTATGCTCACAAATACGAAAACTATACACATAACATTTATTTATTAAACTGTTGCTCAATTAGTTATCTGAACTAATTTTTATTAATTGGAGTTTAAAAAAATGACATTACACATATATAAACATCCCACTTTATAGAAACACTCTTCTTATTGTATTTAAATATTTCTCTATTTATCCTCAATGACCATTATGGAATAACAATTTATTTTATTTTTATTATTATTATTATTATTATTATTATTATTATTATTATTATTATTATTTTATTTATCAAGTCCTACGCTTGGTCTTGCTGGAGGTACTAAAATATAAAATGTGTTTGCTATAAAGTCTTCTAAATCTTCACATTGCCCACATTTTACTATCCAAGAATACTTAATAGGAAAGGCTAAAAGATCTTTAATTTCCTTGTACCACTAGCAGCCGAAAATAGCCTTAAAATATAGCAACACTTTTATTGCATAAAAGAAAAAATTAACATGTAGTAACATGCCATGCACACTAGCAGCCGAACTAGCCTTAAAATATATATATATATATATAGCAACCACAAAGCAGCACAAAATGAAAGATCACCTGTATCAACCATTTAATAGGCACAGCAACCCGCCCCCCACCATCACTTCATTCACATACTAGATTGCTTGTTTTTTTTTTTGTTCATGCATAGCAGCAAAACAAAATCATGAAGCACCCAAAGATACACACACACGCAGCCCCCCTATATACATGCTTTGGGTTTTTTTTTTCTACGTAAATCATTTATGCATCCTTGCAAATTAATTTATTTATTTGAAGCACATGGTAAATATTAATTTAACATGCACCCATCTAGTTAAGCATACAATTTTACAAACAACACAATATCCACACTACTTCAAAAAGAAAAACAAGTGTGTACTAGAATTTAAATGGAAGAAATTTAATGTAACTAATTTATCTATATACCTTAGCTTGAAGAAAAATAGAATTGGTTGCCAAGATGAAAACTACTGCTGCTACCTTCAATTCAAGCTGCCGAACACACACCTTCTCTATTTGGTTCTTGTTGTGTTTTTTTTTTTTGTAAAGAAAAACTAGAGTAAGGGTTTATATATACTAAAAGAAAAGTGCATAAATCAATCAAAAGTCTTCTTGGCCATTCCCTACTATAACCTTATAAAGCAAATTTCTAGTACTCTAAGACATCCCATCACACATGTACATACATCGCCAACAACCAAAAAAAACACACGCAAGCTCCCCTTTCCTCTTAGATACAAAAGTTCTAAATGATAGCCTAAATCATGGGTAATACCCAATTCTCTAGAACTTAGTAAGTTGGAAGTGAGTATTTACTTTTCAAGGCTAATTCAATTTGGTTGCCACTATTGTGCTAATTGCCGAAATAACATGGGTGAGTAATAGTTTTACATGGCTGCCGAAAATAACATGGGTGGACAATGATTTTACATGGCTGCCGAAAATAACATGGGTGGAGAAAATTTTACATAGCTGCCGAAAATAACATGGGTGGACAATGATTTTACATGGCTGCCGAAAATAACATAGGTGGAGAAAATTAATTCTCATGGCTGCCGAAAAATACAATGAGTGGGTGAATTAATTCTCATGGCTAGGTTCTATTTCTCTTGGGCTTACACACATATTAATAGCATTAATCTTGGACTCTATTTGGCTAGCCACACACACCTCAACCGAAAATTTACAAGTAACATAATAGCTTGGCTAGAAAAATCTTATTAAAGTTGCCCACTAAATCAAATTAGGCCTACCACCTTATTCTGCCAGGTTTATTATTTGGATTATAAACATGTAGATACTTAATTATTATGGCAGCAAATTAATTAATTAATTTTCCCAAATAACACTAATTATACACCACCTTAATAATTATTATTAAGTTGGGTTATTTCACACAATTCAAGTTACTCACAAAAATGATTTAGTCTTCCTAGATAAGCTTTCAACCTATTCAATGGTTTATTATTACTCTGGTATATTTAAATAAATTAATTATATATCACCTCTCTTATTGTCATCTATTACTTAGTAATGCATTCCTTCTTTAATTTATTCCTCACTGATTCCATCATTGTGACACATAAGACATTTCATAAACCTATCATAATTCTCCACATCTTATCAATTATTAAAAGTTCAATTAATTCAATTAAGTTACTCACCTTATGTCATGCAAGCATTTATAAAATAAATAATCGCTGGCTCTATTTATATAAATATTAATATTAAATCATAAAATTTACGGTTATTACAGAGAAGCTATATAGAGAGAAGCTATAGAGAGATAGAAGAAAAGTAGTCTACTATTTTACTACTCTAGTATCCAGTCTTCTTTCGAGGTAAGGGGTATTATTTATTTCATATTCTGAAGAGATATTATTTTTCGTATCCGTATGAATATTATTTTTGTTAAATATTCATAAAGAATATTATCTTTGTTCAATATTCGTAGGAATATTATCTTCGTTAAATATTCGTTGGAATATTATTTTCGTTCAACAGTTGTAAGGGATGTTATTTTTGCTCAATATTCGCTTGAAATAATATTTTCTTCCATACTCTGTAGTATGTAAGTAATATTATTTCGTTTCAGATTTCGAATTATATATTCATTTTGTTAAAGTTTTGGCTTCTATACTCCATGAAATTATTAGAATATCCTTGATATTTTCGCTTCATCCAGTATCTTTTCATGGAAATATTATTCTGATCTTTCTTGATAATTATTAATCTTTTCATGACGGAGTACTATTTACGAGTTACTATTCATGGATTACTATTCACCCGATTACTATTCACTCAAATATTATTCACTCGGGTATTCGGGACACTTTTTATGTCGGAGGACTATTCACGAGTTACTATTCATATGTTACTATTCATCCAATTATTATTCACCCGAATATTCTTCACTCGGGTATTTGGGGTACTTTTTATGTCGGGGTATTATTCACGAGGTACTATTCCCGAAGTACCATTCATAGGGTACTATTCACGGGGTACTATTTACCTGAAAAATATATTTCTTTTATGTCCAAATTATTTTTGGTACATGAATATTATTCTTGAATTTTACTCCACAAAGCGAAGATCATGTTGACAATTTGGATATTTTAAACTCGGATAAATTTAAAGTCTTTAATATTTATCTTTGATTTCGCGTTGATTTGATTTCGTTTGATTATTGCTTATATCATTGTCATCATCCTCATGCTTATATTGTGATGAAAGTCATGTTTGGCTTTACGTGCATAGATGGATTTGTTGATTGGTATGATTATGATCGGGGATCATTCGGTATAATCATGACCGTAATGTTCTGAGATGATGTGGTAAAAGTCCTCATTGGGCCCGTAGTGCATTGATAGGCGATTGTTGGTATATGACCAGAATTATTCGTAAGATAATCATGACCATTGATGATTACATGAATATCCTTGGCCGTGGTGCAGGAATGATTCGATGATGTGGTTTATTTATTAAGCTGAGTCTCAGCGATAAAGTTGATGAAAATCTTTTTAAATCATATAAGATAGTAGATAACTCTACTTGACTCTTCTAATGGATTGCTTGTTCCGCTGCAGTTGTTGATCTAAAACTTGTTGTCTATTATATTTTATCAGTTGTTATACTGTTGAAGGCTAAGGATAATTTATTCTGCATTATCTTAGTCATAATATTTCTTATTGGGCTAGTTGAGCTCACCCTTTTCTTTCATTGTTCTCTTCAGGAAATGAGAATATAGCTTGGACGAGTCGGGGAATGGAGTGATGGTCCAGGATAAGTGGCTTTAGTAGTCCTCGCTATTCTGTGAAATAGTGTGATAATAATTATAATGAGGACTTCATTGAGAGTGGATATTGTCTAGAAGACAATATTCTTGTTTAAACTCTCAGCTATGTTTTGCCGTATATTACCCGACAGTTGTTAAATAAGTTTGTATTTGATTTATGTACCATGTATCTGGCGACCCAAGATGGGTGATGTATACCTGTTTTGGGGGCGTCACAGTATAATTATGATATTATAATTTGTTGTGCGATGTATGGATTTTGGATTTATGGAAGTTCTTTCGTAAACTCTAAACTCCGTTTATAGATCTCAATGAGTTGTTGGGTGTGATTACGTATCATGTGAGCCTATGAATGAATTTAAGACCCTTAAAAATCGTGTTTAGTGGGAATTGAAGGATACTCTCATGATGGACTAGTTAACGATTGTAGTTTCGCGATTCGATAATTGTAAAAGTAATTCAGACCTTAAAATGATATCTATTTGCATCCCACAAAAATTGGGTTTAAGGCCCCTTGATAATGAATTTTGTAATTTTGAGGTGCTTGGAGTTATTTAGATGACTTACATGCCCATTAGTAGCTCCAATCCTATTTTGATGCTTAATTTTACGTTTTGACATACGTAAACGATTTTTTAATTAATTTATATAGATCTTTTGAAAATTGAATCAAACTAGATTATTAGATTACTTCTAGGCTAAAATTGAAAGTAATTGAGAGTCTTGATTCCTATTTGATGAAGGGTTTACATAACAATGTTTTCCCTAAACAAAACCTTAAATTACTTGTCTAACGAAACTAAAACAAAAATTTTCTTTGAATCAAATCATTCGTGCATAGGATAAAAGAGGCTCAAAAGTTACTTTTAAGATAATACACCCATTAAAACTTTGACAATCCTAGGAGACAAAACCTAGACAATTTATATAGTTTAAGAGGCGAAACCCTAGATTATATTTTCGAGTCGACATCTAGAAGACAGTGTGACTCCCCCAAAATAGGTCCACACAACCCATCTTGGGTCGCCAAATTCACACTATAAAATTCAAATACAAACTTCATTTATACAACTATTAAATTGTCGTGCAAAATACGACAACACATAAGCTGTGAGTTTTAATAGAAATAACAATAATCACACTCCAAACCAATGATGCTTTACATAAAGGTACAGTCGATAACTATTTTAGAAATTAAAATATTTTTGAAAATGCTCAAGGAATCCTTCATACATGGGAGGCCATGCATCTAAGTTATAATAGATATCATAGGACTTGAGCATTAACCTTGGTTGACCTAATAGACCCCAAATGAGAAGATTACAATCCTGTTCATTCCAATGGCGTGTATCTTCTTGCCATATAAGTATCTCCATTGTCTCAAACTGAGGATTATATTCCAACCATACTCCAATGTTATATAGATAATACTCATAGATATAGTTAACAAGTGGATGTACACAATCATATTTTATGATAACACGAGTTTGTATGTGGTTAGACATCATGTATGATAGTGAAAACACACCCTTAAAGCTCTTAATACAATTTTGTCCTCCTCATTCTAATGGGGTGCATTTTTGACGCTTTCACAGTCGGGTTCTCCTCACTTTATTGTTGTTTACCAAAATCAATTATTAAATGACGTATAAAATACGACACACATTTTAAGTTCTCAATACAATTATATATTGTCATGCTGTTTTATAATGTATTGAGAAGCTTCAACAGTTACAGACCCTCATTCTATTCCCTTGTTATCCCCGCTTGACCCAGCTACACTTTTATTACCTGAAAGGAATTGTAAAGCAAAATGGTGAGCTCAATTAGCCCAGTAAAGAATATTATGACTAAGATAATGTAGAACAAATTATTCTTAGTCCTCAACAGGAAAAAATCTGATAGAATACAATAGACAACAAGTTTTAGATCAACAATTGCAACAGATCCAGCAATCCATTAGAAGAGTCAAGTAGAACATAATGTCTACTATCTCCTCCAAATTAAAAATTCATCATTAATATTTCGTCCCTGTAATACCCATCAACAGTTCTTTGTTGTACCCAGACAAAGAGAACTTTCATCACCTGTCTTCACTTGAACCACCAAAGATTATAGTTAAATTCATAACTTATGTTTATAATAATGTAAATCAACAGTTTCTCCTTGCCACAAAGGCTTAGTAGAATTTTCACTCAATGTCTTTGCCACAAAGGCTAAGATACTCAATAATTATATCGTCATTTCAAATCAATGAATTATCCATGTACTATGGGCCAATGATATTCGTTAGTATCACTAGTGGTCATGATCATACCAATCAATTGTCTATCTTTGCATTACAGGCCAAAGATATTTAATGGTCATGATCATAACAATCAATTGTCTATATTTGCACTACGGGCCAAAGATATACAATTGTAAAATAAATAATCAACAATCCATCTTTGCACTACGGGCTAAAGATATACAACTGTAAAATCAATAATCAACAGTCCATCTTTGCACTACGGGCCAAAGAGGACTTTCACCACATCATTTGTTTGTAACATTACTGGTCATGATTATACCAATACAAAATTTCTGGTCATAATCATACCAATCAATAGTCCATCTTTGCACTACGGGCCAAAGATATACAACTGTAAAATCAATAATCAACAGTCCATCTTTGCACTACAGGCCAAAGAGTAATTTCACCACATCATTTGTCTGTAACATTACATGTCATGATTATACCAATACACAATTCCTGGTCATAATCATACCAATCAACAGTCCATCTATACACTACGGGCCAAAGATGACTTTTGCCACAATATAAGCATAAAGACGATGACAATGATATATATAAAGAATCAATCAGGTGAGATCAAAGATAAATATTATAGATTTATAATTTAATTTATCCAGAGTTCAAAAATGTCCAAATTGTTAATATGATAATTAATTGTGGAGTAAAATTCAATAATGATATTCATGTATGAAAAATAATTTGGACAAAAAAGAAACTAATTTTATCTTGAATAGTACCCTGTGAATAATACCCTGAGTGAATAGTAACCCGTGAATAACACCCCGAGTGAATAGTACCCGAGTAACACTACTAGAAAATTAGCCCATAGCGACGGTGCTAGCGATGGTCGCCGATCGTCGCTATAGGCCAAAAGACCGTCGCTAAAAGTTTTAGGGACGGTCGCCGACCGTCGCCATAGAACCCGTCGGTAAAGCCTATAGCGACGGTCTTTTGGTCTATAGCGACGGTCACCGACCCTAGCTATAGGTTATGACAAAATCGTGTATTTGCTCTTTAGTAACAGTCGCTGAGAGTTATTGCTACGGTCATGACCGTAACTATAGATGTCTATAACGACGCTCGATGACCGCCACTATAAGGATGTGTTTTATAGAACACTATAGCTACGGTCAATGACCGTCACTATAGTCTTTTTATATTTAAAAAAAAAATTAATAATGCACATTTATTCAACAAACACAAATACAATATAAAATAAAATATAAAAAATATTATAAACATCATTTAAAATCATTCACACTACAACATTACAATATAAGAAGAGATATTTTACAACATTACAATCATTCACAATACAATCTTTCACAATACAATCATTACAACATTACAATCATATTCTGCACAATGACCATCTACTCAATAAAATGAAGGAGTGACATCTTAGTGTAGATATCACTCAATAGCCTCTCATATTCTGCACAATGACCATCTACTGAGGGGCATTCACTGTCCATATTATCACGATCGAGCACTTCCGATAACTGAGAACACACCGCAAAGTCAGGACCCTGTGACATCTTAGAGCAGATATCACTCCTTCATTTTAAGATGGTCGAATTCCTTCAGAATCTTCAATAATAATCTCAATCTCCAAAATAAACTCTTTCAATACATCTTCAGATTGCTTCAGATTCTTCACAACAAGTTCCTTGCCATCAAGGAAGGCATCCTCTATAAACCTGACTGCTGCCTCCTTTTCCAATCATGTTCTCTGGAAAATCAGTAAATGATTGCTTTAGACTTTTAGTAAGACGGTGCACATAAATTTGAGAAATAAAGGAATCAAGTACTAGTATGAGATTGTGGAAGAAACAAACCAGGCTTGAATTTTGATGTTGCCAAAAGAAGTTCCTCGTATTGAAATAGTCTACAAGTTGCTGAGTACTTTTCATGAAGACCCTCCAGTTCTTCTGGTAGGCTTCTTGTACTAGGCTTCCCACATTTTATTTGTTGCCTATAAAATGAAATAATAAAACACAAAATCCAAGTTTTACCACTGCCTTCTCTATATATAGGAAGAAAAGAGAGGAGCTAGTTAGATGACATAAATGTTTATTTAACATAATTGGTTCTGTAGTTGCCCAGTGTCCTGTTGTCACATTGTCAAAATATTAGGCATGGCTCAACCTAAATCAAAGGATAAACATTTGTCATTTTTGATAAGTGGGCGAATTTACAATTACACAACCAGGAAAGATAGTTTAGAATTTGTGAGGGGATGCTGTGGAGAGACAGACAGCCACACACACACAGACACGGAGCGCACAATGGTAATTTTGAACTATCCCAGGAAGTTGCAGGGAAAAAACAAACTGAAAAATCATCCAAGGGAGTGAAGTAAGAAAAATCTATGCAAACCTTGTAGACATGCCGCCAGTTTTTTCCAGTATCATTCACACGCTTCCATATTACTGACATGATCATCTGGTACTCATGACTGCATACATGATAAAAATTAACCTTTTAAATAAATTAAGAATCAAAAGATTTTATTTTAAGAATCTAAAGCTTACTAATTTCTTGTAGCCTGTGCAATATCAGCAAGATGTGATCCATGCGGACCCCAGGGCTCATTGCTAGTGGCATCAAGAACCTGAATTTAAATTTAGGGAGGGGGAAACTGCAAGGTTTAGTAGAAGATCGAAGATTATATGCTATGGCATTTTGCAATTACCAATTTAGTGCGTTCTAAAGAACTTCCTAAATGTGGCAACCAATCTTATCAAGTATAACACATGCAAACTTGAAAGCCATTCAATACTTTGCATATTTAGTAGAAGAGCTTACAAATATCAGACGACTACATCATATTGCTTTAACTAGTTAATAAATGAAAAGCTAAAAAGCAAACAAACCAATCTAGCTCTCTCTAAAGAACTTCCTGAATTGGACAACAAATGCCATCAAGCAACAAATGCAAACTTGAGCCGTCACTTGATAACAAGAAGATGACTTACACAGTATACACACATCAAATTATAAGTATTGCCCAAATCTAGAGATAAAGTACACGAGAAATATATTAGATGCCCTTGATATGAAAATCATTGAGCTTAGGAAGAAAAGAAAAATAAAAGCAAAAAAAATAAATTAGGCTCACGTATTTGTGTACAAAAAAGAAAAATCTTATTATCCAACCAGGTTTCCAAAAGTAAATAGCTTTAAATAAATCCCAAACATTTGTAGGTGTCATTCAGCATGTATACAAATTGAAAGAAGGCTGATGGACATCAAATATAATTCAAAAATTAAAAGGACTTACCTTCTGTTCTATTGAAGGAACTTTAAGAACTTTTTTATTCACCTCTCTCTTACTGCAAGGGTGGAAGAAAAAAAAAGACCATAAAATTATGAATTAGTGAGATTACTTGTTGAAAGATGAGATAATATCACACAATATCAACACGAGACTTGTCTTCTTGCTTTTTCTCTAATAAAGAGTACATAATTCTCATAGACATAATTTCTAATAAGATCTTTAAAATTCAATTAGACTTACAGGTCCCGGACAGTTTGACCCAAGGCCTTCTTCATTTTAAGTTTAGCTTAGGAGCCAAGATCTTCTTCAACTGAATCACAAATCAAATTAAGGATATAGTTTTTCATCTTCTGGAACTAAACAACATACATACTCCATCCAAAAGCTTAATATTTTTTTCTCCTTCTCTTTGCTTCCCCAAAACCAAAGAGTATAATTAAACAGAAGTAAAGCAACAAAACCCTTAAGAGATAAATGGCACTATAGTTAAAAAATATTTGAAATTTATACCTGTTTCAAGTTACAGAAACCTTCATAGACTGCAAGAACAGAATCAAAAGCTTTCACCAGCGAAAGTAGAGACGACTTCCCATCACGATCTACCATTTCTGCACACACCCATTCATCAAACCAGTCAATTAGCACCATAATTAATAAAATATCAATCATAAGTCCCCAAAGCATTAAACCTAAAACTGATAACAAAAAAAACAGTAAAAATCTCTCTAAAATTCTGCCACCACCATAACTTTGTTAAACTTGCCGATTGGGTCACGGTGTGGATGTTTAGGCATAAGCAGACTGATACATAAGGTCACACCCTTGTATATACATGCATATGTGTATACATATCTGGAAGTTTTGCATCCTTTTCGAGTATCTCTAAAGTTTTGCATCCTTTTTGAGTATCTCCTCTCTACTGTCTTAAAACAATAAGGAACTTATCTAATCAACAACACATCTATGAACACGTTGAATAAACTTGGAACTTCTCCCCCTATTTACTCTTCATGCTGATGCTGATTGCAAACACCAGATTGAGGGTTTAAATACCCGACTCTAAAAATGTAAATAATGTGTATATACCATTCTTTCTTTTTAATCTGTCGTATATAAGTTACACTTATTCTACCAAGTTCTATCATTTTACAGACATTTTTTTGTAAATTAGTCAGCCAACATACTTGCTTATCATTATAAACCTAAATTCATCCCATGCAAGTACTAGAGTACAGGTACAGCAACATCAAAACAAACTATGACTTCTATTATTACCAGCAGCAGCAAGAAAACCAAATAGCAAAACAAAGTAGTAAAATATTGCACCAAAAAGTTAAAATGTCAAACTATATTCTAGTTTTCAATCAAATACCACTAAGGCAGAGTAAGGACCAGCAAGTCATTACATAAAAATCCACTTCTCCTAACAAATATCAAAATTGACATACTAGAAAAAAAATAGAAACAAAAATCACAACTTAGGTTCAAATATAAGAATCTTTCTTCAACAAATTTCCCATGCCAATCCCATAGATTTAAGAAATTCTGTAGCAAAAACCATTATCATCAAATAATCAAATGCAATAAAATAAGTAAAATAATTATACCACAAACACTTGCATAAGACCTAAATTAAACAGTCAAGAAAAAAATACTACAAACTCACATATTTTGTTAAAGGCCACAATATCACAGCTCTGGATGTACTCATTCGCAGGCTCAGCAGTAAGATAATCCTCAACAAGACTGTCAACAGACACTAAGTCATCAACAATAGTCATCATAATCTGCAGCTTCTTTATACCATATCCAACAGCTACATGTCCAATGTTATGAGCCACAACAACCTGAAACACAATCGGGTCATAGAAAACCAAGAATTACCAAAGACAGATCATCAAACCCAAAGATTTAGCAAACACAGAAATTCAAAACCCAAATAAACAACATAGTGCTGACCTTTGGGATATTAGGGTTTTTCAGATTGGTCTCGGGGGCGGAGGCAGGGTTGACGGGGAGATGGGCATCGACGACGATGAGGAAGTTAGGGAAATCATCGAAAGTGTGGGTTCCGAGGATCATCTTGTGAATGGAGAATGATCCGTCGGCACATGTGGTCGGAGGCGAGGGGAGCCAGTGGACGGTGAGAGATGGGAGAGATGAGAGTGAAGATAGTGAAATGATTTGGGGGAAGGTGGGAGGGTTTATCTTTAAAAAAACTCTGTACCGATGGTTCCGTGTCGACCGTCCCTATAGATACGTTCCGTGTCGACCGTCGCTATATGTCGAATTTTTAGTAATAAATAGTACTCAAGTGAATAGTATCTCCAATGAAAATATTGAAATTTAATAAGAAAGTTCAGAATAATATTCCAATGAAATGATATTAGATGAAGCGCAAAACTGAAGGATATTATACTAATTTCAGGAATTATAGAAGCAATACTTACCATAGTAAATTTAGATTTAGGAATATGAAAAGAAATAATATACGAAACTGTAAATGGATTTTCACTCGTCATACGGTAATCTGCGTAGACAGATCTTTTTCATAAATAAAGAATAAGTACGAATGATTATTCACCATACATGCGGTAATCAGCGTAAACTTGTTATTCCCACAAATTAAAGAATGAATACGAAGGATTATTCATCATGCATGCGGTAATCCGCGTAGACAGGTTACTCCCGCAAATTAATAAAGAATGAATACGAAAAATAATATCTCTTATCAATACAAAAAGTAATATTCCTTACCATACGAAAAATAACATCTCTTACCTTAGTAGAAGATTGGATACTACAATAGTGTAGTAGCATAATGTGACGCCCCCAAAATAGGTCTACACGACCCATTCTGAGTCGTCAAATATCACTCTATAAAAATTAAATACAAATTTCATTTATACAACTATTGAACTGTCGTGCAGAGTACGACAACAGATAAGCTGTGAGTTTTAATACAATATTATCTCGTAGACAGTATCCAAACTCAAATTGTTATAATGCTATATAAAATATAACAGCAAATATTTTAAGACCCCAAAGAAGAACGAGAAGATTACTATCATATTCATTCTAATGAGGTGCACTTTTAACGCTTTCAAAGTCGGGTTCTCATCACCCTATTGTTGTTCGCCAAAATCAATTATTAAGTGACGTATAAAATACGACACACACATCTTAGGTCCTTAATACAATTATCTGTTGCATGTCATGCCGTTTTATAATGTATTGAGAAACTTCGCCAGTCTCGGACCATCACACTATTTTCCTGTTATCCCCGCTCGACCTAGCTACACTCTTATTACCCGAAAGGAAATCAAGAAGCAAAGGGTGAGCACAAATAGCTTCAATAAAGAATATCATGACTAAAGATAATTAAATTATCAATAGCCTTCGTCAATAATAAATGAGAGAATTAGAACATATGGTAGATGATAAAATTTTTCAACCATAGTTAAATGAACGAAAGCAATCCATTAGAAGAGTCAAATAGACCATCGGGTTTATTATCTTCTCCATGTTAGAAGTCCACCAATAATGTTTTATCCTCGTAACATCAATCAACAATTTCACCCACAATCATATGAATAACTTATAATCATAATTGTGATTCTAAATTCCTCTTCGCACCTGTGATTTAAGATAATTTTCATCATCTATCTTCTCTGAAACATCAAAAATCATGGTTATACCAAATCACAATTCCCGCTTTCATAATCATACTAATAAATTCATCTTTGGTTTGACTACTGACCAAAGATATTCATTAACAATTCATCTTTGCACTACGGTGCCAAAGACATACAATTGTATTTTAGAAGAGTCAAGTAGAGCATGATATCTACTATCTTTTACTTAATTAAAAGTGTATAACTAATATTTTATCATTTGAGACTCAACTTAATAAATAATCCACATCATCGAATCATCCTCCCACTACTACGCCAAGGATATTCATGTAATCATCAATGGTCATGATTATACCGAATAATCCCTGGTTATAATCATACCAATAACTATCCATCAATGCACTACGGGCCAATAAGGACTTTTACCACATCATCTATAACATTACGGGTCATGATTATACCGAATGATCCCTTGTCATAATCATACCAATAAACAGTTCATCTATATACATAAGCCAAAGATACTCATCAATAAATTGTTCATCTTTGCACGTAAGCCAAAGATATGCAACTGTAAAACCAATGATCAACAGTCTATCTTTGCAAGTAAGTCAAAGATATACAATTGTAAAATCAATAATCAACAGTCCATCTTTGTACGTAAGCCAAAGATATACAATTGTAAAATCAATAATCAACAGTCCATCTTTGCACGTAAGCCAAAGATATACAATTATAAAATCAATAATCAATAGTCCATCTTTGTACGTAAGCCAAAGATGACTTTCATCACAATATAAGCATGAGGATGATGACAATGATATAAGCATTAATCAAACGAAAACAATGATAAATATTAAAGACTTTAAATTTATCCAAATATTATCAATAACTTAAGAAACTCATAATCTAATATTATTAATATTATAACAATATTTTAATCACTTCTTAAACTTATAAACAATTTATTTTAATTGCTTACACTTTACTAAATAATGCATTTAATCATTCAAAAATGTCATACTCATAAGATTTCATCACCAATGATCATATCCCTCATCAAAAATTTGCATATACCCTATATAGGATTCCCAAGCCATAAAATCCTATTTTCCAATTTTGTTACTTCACATAACATATTTAATTCATTTACTCATAACTAGTTTATTTTCATGAAAAATACCAAATCAGTCCCAAAAATATTTCTTTTCTGGGATTTAGCAGAATATAGTCCCATATTGAACATATATTTTTCTCATAATTTTAAAATTTCATTTACTATTTTTCATATGGCCAAAACTGTCGAATATTTATACATTTATCATAAATTGTACTTTTGTCCAAAAATTCCAAAATTTACAGGGTATACTAATGTTATATACATGTACTCCCAATACAAATTTCACCAATTTTGGAGTTAACCACAAAGAGTTATAAGGGTTTACTTTTAAAATAGTCTTTTCGCATAAAATCCATAACTCTTAATCTATACATCCAAAAATCGTCATTTTTGGACACAATCTAGAAAACTCATCAAATTATTATTTTAAATTTTTCCAGAATTTTTGAGGGTCAGAAAAATTAAAAAACTACCCCTGGCAGAAACCCCTTTTGAATGAAAATACTATTCATATGAATACAAAGGATCATTCACAATGCATGCGATAATCCACATAGACAGGTTATTCCAACAGAATAATAAAGAATGGAATAACAGAAGAATTCATCATGCATGCGATAGACCGCACAAACAAGTTATTCCCAACAGAATAATAAAGAATGGAACGAAGTCATGCGTAATCCGCATGCATATGATATTCCAGCGTAATAATAAAGAATGGAATAACAACAGAGAATTCACCATGTATGCGATAGCATCGCATGCATGTGTTATTCCAATGTAATAATAACGAATGGAACAGTGTCATGCGTAATATGCATGCATGTGATATTAGACAAAATAATAAAGAATGGAACCGTGTCATGCGTTATCGCATGCATGTGATATTCGATAGAGTAATAAAGAATGGAATAATAAAAGAATTTCACCATGTGTGTGGTACTTCGCATAGACAGGTTATTCCAACATAATAATAAGAAATGGAATAACAAAAGCTCTCTTCATGAAATAATACCCCTTACCCCAAAAGAAGACTGAATACTGGAATAGTGAGGTAGCAAACCTCTCTTCTTTTTTCTCTCTATAATTTCTCTCTATAATAATTGCTCTAAAGCTTTAGTGAATTGGTGAGAAATGAAGGAAGAATGAGCTTCTATTTATAAGAAAATATAATTTCGATAATTGCACATTTTGGGGCTCGAAATATTACATTACAATACCTTCAACTTTTCTTTTATTTTTAATTTAGTCCTGCAAGTATTATCAAACTTGCACCACCTCCCCTAATAGTAAATCATGTGAATTAATAGTTCATTCATGTGACTTAATAGTTATAATCATGTGAAAATATGAATTACAGTATAGTACCTCCATCTATATCTCCATTTTTAACTTAGTCATGCAAGTATTATCAATCTTGCACCACCTCCCCTAATAGTACATGAATGTGAATCAATAGTACACACATGTGAACAAATAGTTATAATCACGTGAATTAATAGCAATTAATTGCTCATTTATTCGATTAATTACCCGATTGGTCAGTATAACCTCCAAACATCAATTATTATCGAAATAAATGTCGATTTCCACTAACACTAACAATCCCAACACAATGGAAATATTTTTCTAAAAAATTTCATTTTTGAAATTTCGAAGTTTGTCTTTTTTTGAAAAAGTCAACTGTTGACTTTTTTGACTAAAAAGTCAACCCCGACAAATTTTGTGTTTATAGTCTATTTCTACTAATTTTATCGTTCCAGACTCAAATATCACGTTCGCGTCTCCAAATTCAATTCCGAACTCAAATTCGATTTTTATAACATTTATCATTAATATTATAACTCACAATATTTAACAACCAGATCGTTTCCAGGAAAGAGGGGGCTTTTCGATAAGGATTTCTCCTTATTGGCGCGCAATTAAGTGACCAAACCTCTCCTTGACAGAACTTCTAGACATTGTCAATATTGCAAATAATAATATGAATAACTTTGTCGTCTCAATTATTGATTTAATAATATAACATATTATGCAGATGCTACTGTGACAATAATTAAATCAATTATATGAGAGATATGATGCAACAATTACTGTAGCAATAATTGAGTATAACCGAGTGACTTTTCACGTAAGCATCAATAATCAATACCATGTGCTACTATTCAACCGCGCGTATTACTATACTTTTACTACTGATTATTTTATGAAAACTTTCTTATTTTTGAAAAATTTTTAAATATCACCCTTAACTTTAACTTTTTATCAATTTAACCATTTACCAAAATAGAAAAATTGAATACTTTTATTTCATAAAATTCGGGATCTCACACATAATACACTTTTTCTTTCTCTTATTATCTCTTTATAGTTTTTCTCTATAGTTACTCTCTATAGTTTCTCTTGTGAGTCTTAGTGAATTGGTGAGAATGAAAGAAGAAATAAGCTTCTATTTATAGGAGAATGGAAAAAATAGTAACTGATTCATGGACGGTCCAATTAATTTACTATTAATACCACAACCGACGGTCTATATTGATTTACTATTAATACCACAACCGATGGTCTATATTGATTTACTATTAAAATCACAACCGACAGTCCAAAAAATTAGTACATCTCCCCATGGAATAATAAGTCAAACTTACAACAAATGCCTCATGACAAACCCCTCTATTTATATCAAAAATTGAATAAATATTTACCACAAATCCCTTATCTTCAATAAACACATTTTAACCTTTTAACAATTATTCATCAATAATATTATAACTCACAATATTGACAACCAGATCGTTCCCAGGAAAGAGGGGGCTTTTCGATAAAGATTTCTCCTTACTGGCGCGCAATTAAATAACCAAACCCCTTTCCTCGACAGAACTTTCTAGACATTGTCCATAATGCAAATAATAATATGAATAACTGTGTTGTCTCAATTATTAATATAAAATATTGTGCAGATGATACTATAACAATAATTGAATCAATAATATGAGATACTATACAACAACTACTATAAGACCCCAACTTTTATGAATAAAGATTAATTTCTCTCGAAATATATTTTTTAATATTATGGTGTGGATATAATATAATGTTATAGTTATGGGTAATATTTATAAATTTTGCAAAAGTAAGCAAGTGGTTATATAATATTCGATTTAATTGGGAATATTACGTTTTAACGGGGAATATTCAGACGACAGCACAATCATTGGTGGACCCCACAACGGAGTAGTATTGTCGTAGTAAGAAAATGATGTAATTATCTTTTATAAAAATAACGGCGGAAGTGTTACCGTTAAAACTGTTGAACTACCCGGTAGTAAAAGTATAATGTCTGGCGTGGTTGCGTAGTAGCACTTGCAGTATTGGTTATTGATGCGTACGTGAGAAGTCACTCAGTTATATTCAATTATTGCTACAGTAATTGCTGCATCATATCTCTCTTATTATTGATTCGATTATTGTCACAGTATCATTTGTATAATATGATATATTATTAAATCAATAATTAAGACGACAAAGTTATTCATATTATTAAATTGTAATATTTACAATATCTAGAAGTTCTGTAAAGGAGAGGTTTGGTCATCTAATTGCGCGCCAATAAGGAGAAATTCTTATCAGAAAGCCCCCTCTTTCCTAGGAACGACCTGGTTGTTAAATATTGTACTGAGTTATAATATTAATGATGAATAAGTTCGTGTTGATTAAAGATGAAATTGATAGTTCCATTGTATTGGAATTATTAGTATTAGTGAAAATCGACATTTATTTCGATAATAATTGATTTCTGGAAGTTATCGGGTAATTAATCGGATAAATGAGGAATTAATTGCTATTAATTTACATGATTATAACTGTGACGCCCTCAAAATAGGTCCACACGACCCATTCTGAGTCGCCAGATATCACACTATAAAAATAATTTACAAACTTCGTTTATAAAACTGTTGAAATATCGTGCAGAATACGACTACAGTTAAACTGTGAGTTTTAATACAAATGTATGTAACTCTCATGGTGCCTCGACCACAACCTTACAATGATGCTTTACATAAAAGTACAGTCCATAACTATTTTAGAAATTAAAATATTTGAAAAGTGCTCAAGGAAACCTTCGTACATGGGAGGCCATGCGTCAAGGTTATGATAGATATCATATGTCCACAGAATTATCCTTAGTTGACCCAATAGTCCCCAAAGAAAAATAAGAAGATTGTTATCATCTTCTTTTCAATGGTGAGTCTTCTCTTGACATATAATTATCTCCGTTGTCTCCAAGTGAGAATTATATCTCAAATAAACTCTAAGATTGTATAGGTACTGCTCGTAGATATACTCAGCAAGTGGATGTGCACAACCCTGTCTTATGATAACACGAAGTTGTATGTCATTAGACATCTTGTATGATAGTGGCAAAACACTGTTCCAAAGTTGGGTTCACCTCACCCTATTCGGTTCACCAAAATTAAATATCAAATGACGTATACAATACGACACACTTATCTAAAGTTCTTAATAAAATTATTTCCATACTATTTAAGGAGAACCTTAATAAATTTATAGACCACCGATTCTATTCTCTGTTACCCCGCTCGACCCACTACACTCTTATTAACGAAAGGAATTGTGAAGAAAAAGGGTGAGCACAATTAGCCGATAAAGAATATCATGACTAAAGATAATTTACATCATCAATAGCCTTCATCAGTAATAAATCAAAGATTTAGAACGTATGGTAGATGATAAAACTTTTCAACCATAGTTGCAGCGGAACGAGCAATCCATTAGAAGAGTCAAATAGACCATCAGATCTATTATTTTCTCCATGTTAAAAGTCCACCAATAATGTTTTATCCCTATAACATCAATCAACAATTCCTATCCACAATCATATGAATAACTCATAATCATAATTGTGATTCTAAATTCCTCTTCGCACCCAGGACGAAGATAATTTTCATCACCTATCTTCACTTGAAACATAAAAAATCATGGTTATACCAAATCACAATTCCTGCTCATAATCATACTAATAAATCCATCTTTGCACTACGGCCAAAGATATTCATTAACAATTCATCTTTGCACTACAGGCCAAAGACATACAACTGTATTTTAGAAGAGTGAAGTAGAGCATGATATCTACTATCTTTTACGAATTAAAAGTGTATAATCAATATTTTATCGCTGAGACTCAGCTTAATAAATAATCCACATCATTGAATCATCCATGCACTACGGCCAAGGATATTCATGTAATCATCAATGAGTATGATTATACCGAATAATCCCTGGTTATAATCATACCAATAACTGTCCATCAATGCACTACGGGCCAATGAGGACTTTACCACATCATCTATAACATTACGGGTCATGATTATACCGAATGACCCCTGGTCATAATCATACCAATAAACAGTTCATCTATGCACATATGTCAAAGATACTTATCAATCAATAGTTCATCTTTGCACGTAAGCCAAAGATATACAACTGTAAAACCAATAAATCAACAGTCCATCTTTGTACGTAAGCCAAAGATATACAACTGTAAAACCAATAATCAACAGTCCATCTTTGCACGTAAGCCTAAGATGACTTTCATCATAATATAAACATGAGGATGATGACAATGATATAAGCATTAATCAAACGAAAATAAGGATAAATATTAAAGACTTTAAATTTATCCAAATATTATCAATCACTTAATAAACTCATAATCTAATATTATTAATATTATAACAATATTTTAATCACTTCTTAAACTTATAAATAATTTATTTCAATTGTTTACACTTACCAAATAATACATTTAATCATTAAAAAATGCCATACTCATAAGATTTTATCACCAATGATCAAATCCCTCATCAAAAATCCGCATATACCCTATATAGGATTCCCAAGCCATAAAATCCTATTTTCCAATTTTGTTACTTCACATAACATATTTAATTCATTTACTCATAACTAGTTTATTTTCATGAAAAATACCAAATCAGTCCGAAAAATATTTCTTTTTTGGGATTTAACAGAATATAGTCCCATATTGAACATATATTTTTCTCGGAATTTTAAAAATTCATTTACTATTTTTCATATGGCCAAAACTGTCGAATATTTAGATATTTATCATAAAATTGTACTTTTGTCCAAAAATTTCGAAATTTACAAGGTATACTCCTGTTATATATATGTACTTCCAATAAAAATTTCACCAATTTTGGAGTTGACCAGTAGGAGTTATAAGGGTTTACTTTTAAAATAGTCTTTTCGCATAAAATTCATAACTCCTAATCTATACATTCAAAAATCGCCATTTTTGGACACAATCTAGAAAACTCAACAAATCATCATTTCAAATTTTTCCGAATTTTTTGAGGGTCGAAAAATTACGAAGCTATGCAAATGGATTTTCACACGCCATGCAGTAATCCATGTAGATGATCATTTCTATAATTTAATAAGGAATGAATACAAAGGATCATTCACCATGCATGCGGTAATCCACATAAACAGGTTATTCCAACAGAATAATAAAGAATGAAATAATAGAAGAATTCACCTTGCATGCGATAGGCCGCATGCATGACGAGGTTATTCCTCAGAATAATAAAGAATGGAACCGAAAGCCACGCGTAATCCGCATGCACGGGATATTCCAATGAGAATAATAAAGAATGGAATAACAACATAATTCACCGAGGCATGCGATAGACCGCATGCATGCAGTTTATTCCAATAGAATAATAAAGAATGGAACGTGTCATATGTAATCCGCATGCATGGATATTCCAATGTAATAATAAAGAACGGAACCAGTTCATGCGTAATCCGCACAGATAGGATATTCCAACAGAATAATAAAGAATGGAATAATAGAAGAATTTCACCATGTATGCAGTACTTCGCATAGACAGGTTATTCCAACATAATAATAAGGAATGGAATAACAATAGCTCTCTTCATGAATACGAAAGAAATAATATCCCTTATCTTAGAAGGAACTGGATATTGGAATAGTGAGGTAACATACTTCTCTTCTTCTTTCTCTCTATAATAATTGCTCTATAGCTTTAGTGAATTGGTGAGAAATGAAGGAAGAATGAGCTTCTATTTATAGAAAAATAAAGTTTCGATAATTGCACGTTTTGGTGCTCAAAATATTACAATATAATACCTTCAACTTTTTTTTTCATTTTTAATTTCGTCCTGCAAGTATTATCAAACTTGCACCACCTCCCATAATAGTAAATAATGTGAATTAATAGTACAATCATGTGACTCAATAGTTATAATCATGTGAAAATACAAATTACAGTATAGTACCTTCATCCATACCTCCATTTTTAACTTAGTCATGCAAGTATTGTCAATCTTGCACCACCTCCCCTAATAGTACATGAATATGAATAAATAGTACACACATGTGAGCAAATAGTTATAATCATGTGAATTAATAGCAATTAATTGCTCATTTATTCGATTAATTACCCGATTGATCAATATAACCTCCAGACATCAATTATTATTGAAATAAATGTCGATTTTCACTAACACTAACAATCCCAACACAATGGAAATATTTTTCTCAAAAATTTTATTTTTGAAATTTTGAAGTTTGACTTTTTTTAAAAAGTCAACTGTTGACTTTTTTTGACCAAAAAGTCAACCCCGACAAATTTTGTGTTTATAGTCTATTTCTACTAATTTCATCGTTTCGGACTCAAATATCACGTCCGCGTCTCCAAATTAAACTCCGAACACAAATTTGATTTTTAATAACATTCATCATTAATATTATAACTCACAATATTTAACAACCAGGTCGTTCCCAGAAAAGAGGGGACTTTCCGATAAGGATTTCTAGACATTGTCAATATTGCAAATAATAATATGAATAACTTTGTCGTCTCAATTATTGATTTAATAATATATAAAATATTATGTAGATGACACTGTGACAATAATTGAATCAATAATATGAGAGATATGATGCAGCAATTATTATAGCAATAATTGAGTATAACTGAGTGACTTCTCACATAAGCATCAATAATCAATACCGTGTGCTACTATGCAACCACGCGTATTACTGTACTTTTATCAATTTAACCATTTACTAAATAGAATAATAATTATAAAAATTGAATACTTTCATTTCGTAAAATTTGGGGTCTTACAATAACTATTTGTTCACATGTGTGTACTATTGATTCACATTCATGTACTATTAGGAGAGTTGGTGCAAGATTGATAATACTTGCATGACTAAGTTAAAGATGGAGGTATAGATGGAGGTACTATACTGTTATTCGTATTTTCACATGATTATAACTATTGAATCATATGATTGAACTATTAATTCACATTATTTACTATTAGGGGAGGTGGTGCAAGTTTGATAATACTTGCAAGACTACATTAAAAATGAAAGAAAAGTTGGAGGTATTGTACTATAATTTTTCGAGTCCCAAAACGTGCAATTATCGAAACTATATTTTTCTATAAAAAGAAGCTCATTCTTCCTTCATTTCTCATCAATTCACTAAAAGCTATAGAGCAATTATTATAAAGAGAAATTATAGAGAGAAAGAAGAAGAGAAGTCTGCTACCTCTCTATTCTAGTATCTAGCTTTATTCTAAGGTAAGGGGTATTATTTCTTTCATTTTCATGAAGAGAGCTATTGTTATTCCATTCCTTATTATTATGTTGGAATAACCTGTCTATGTGAAGTACCGCATACATGGTGAAATTCTTACGTTATTCCATTCTTTATTATTTTGTTGGAATATCCCGTCTGCGTATGCGTATTACATACATAATTCGGTTCCATTATTTATTATTCGTTGGAATAACTCTGCATGTGCGGTCTATCGCATGCCCGGTGAATTCTCGTTGTTATTCCATTCTTTATTATTCTCGCATTGGAATATCCGCATGCATGCGGATTACATGTACACCGGTTCCATTATTTATTATTCATTGGAATAACTCGCTGCATCTTGGCCTATCGCATGCCCGGTGAATTCGTTGTTATTCCATTCTTTATTATTCTATGGAATATCCCACATGCATGTGATTTCGCATGACTTGGTTCCATTCTTTATTATTCATTGGGAATAACTCGTTCGTGGTGGTCTATCGCATGCATGGTGAATTCTTCTGTTATTCCATTCTTTATTATTCTATTGGAATAACCTGTCTATGTGGATTACCACATGCATGGTGAATGATCCTTTGTATTCATTCCTTATTAAATTGTGGAAATGATCTGTCTACGTGGATTGCCGCATGGCAGGCGAAAATCTATTTACAGGTTCATATATTCTATTATACTCAGTTGGTTAAAGTTTTGGCTTCTATACTCCATGAAATTAGTAGAATATCCTGGATATTTGTGCTTCATCCAGTATCTTTTCATGGAAATATTCTTCTGAGCATTCTTGAATTTTACTCCACAAAGCAGTATCATGTTGATAATTTGGACGTTTTTGAGTTCATGATAAATTAACTTATAAATCTTTAAAATTTAATTCTTGAACTTGTTTTATTTGAATTATTATATCATTGTCATCATCCTCATGTTTATATTATGTTGAAAGTCATCGTGGTATTCGTAGTGCATAGATGGACTTGGTATGATTATGACGAGGATTATTCGGTATAGTCATGACCGTAATGTTACAAATGATGTGGTAAAAGTCCTCATTGGCCCGTAGTGCATTGATGGACAGTTGTTGGCATGATCATGACCATTAATGAAAACACGAATATCTTGGCCCGTAGTGCATGGATAATTTGTGGTCGTGATACTAATGAATATCCTCGCCGTAGTGCAGGGATGACGTGATTTATTTAATAAGCTGAGTCTCAGCGATAAAAGTGATAAAAAACGTTTTAAATCATAGAAGATAGTAGATTTTATTCTCTACTTGACTCTTTTAATGGATTGCTTGTTCCGCTGCAGTTAAACTTGATGTTTGTTATATTGTATCAGTTTAACACTGTTGAAGGCTAACGATAATTTATTTTGCATTATCTAAGCCATAATATTTCTTACTGGGCTAGTTGAGCTCACCCTTTTGCTTTCATTGTTCTCTTCAAGAAATGAGAATGTAGCAGGGACTAGTCGGGGAACGGAGTGACGGTCCAGATGATAGCATTAGTAGTCCTCACTATTCTATGAAATAGTGTGATAATAAATGTATTGAGGACTTATTTTGAGTTTGAATACCGCCTGTAAGACAATATTTGTATTAAAACTCATAGCTCATGTTGTATATTTAAGATTGTATTTGTATTCTGTACCATGTATTTGGCGACTCAGAATAGGTGATGTATACCTATTTTGGGGGCGCCATGGTTAATATCAAAGCTTAGGGATATAATCCTGGATGAGATGTGAGACAAGAACTAGGAGGGAGAGACGGGAATTCTTTTCGTTAGTATGACCTACCTAAGTTTATTTGGTATTTAATTGGTCTGGCCGAGTATAGGGATAATATGTGATATGTTAATTAACCCTTGTTTTATGGCAGTATCTAAAAATGACATCCGAGAATGTTGAAAATAGCAATGGAGCACAGGAGACCGTTGAGTCTCCACAGATCGATAATCAGGATAATGTGCATTAGAAAGGCGACAATCCTCATACAAACGACAACACTGACCAAATGATGAACGATGGAATGTTCAGAGGCTTTATGCAATTCATGCAACATCAGGCGAGAGCGGCTCCTGTCCAAAATGCAGGTGGAAACATTGGCAACTCTCGGATGGTCAATGCTAAACAGTTCAAGGAGCTGGGACCACCGGAGTTTTTTGGAGAGCCAAAACCACTTAAGGCGGAGACGTGGATAAAGTAGATCAACAAGATATTTGATGTCTTGGGATGCTCCGAGGAGCAAAAGGTTCCCTTTGCCACCTTCATGTTGCGGGCAAAGGAAGATTACTTGTGGGAATCTGTAAAGCATACTCAACCTACTGCATTGAAGATGTCTTGGGAGAAGTTCCAAGAACTGTTCAATGACAAGTACTTTCCCGAAAGTATTCGTCACATGAAAGAGGTAGAGTTTATTAAACTGGAGCAAAACAACATGACCGTGTCGCAGTACGAAGCTAAGTTTGCCGAGTTATCCCGGTTTGCGTCCCATTTGGTTGATAGTGAGGAGAGAATGACGCGAATGTTTCTAAGAGGTTTTAAACCTGAGATATGTCAATATCTTATCTCTCATAAACTGTTTGTATTTAGATGTTGTTAATAGGGCTCAATTATTGGAGCGCGATAATGAGTCAACCCAACCAAAAGAGAGCAGCCGACAAAATGATAATACTAGTGATAGCATTCATCGAAGCGGTGACAATAAGCGTGGAGGGAATCAACATGCCAGAAATGGTAACCACTTCGGTGGTAATCATGGCCAAAACAATAAGAATGGACATTTCAAGAAGAGGAGATTCAACAATGATGGAAAGACGTCAGCATCAACACCCGTTGTTAAGGAAGGAGAACGACCACCTATCATATGCTTCAAATGCGGAGGGGAGGGACATATCAGTCCAAACTATACGCAGTAGTCCAAAACCTATTACAATTTTGGAAAAGAAGGTCACCTAGCTCGATTTTTCATTCAGGGAAGGCAAGTTCAGCTGGGATGGAGGCACCAAAGGCCGTCCCAGAAAAGTCAAAGCCGATAGTTCAAGGGAGAGCATTTGTTGTGACCTCCCAGAAAGCAAGGAACCCGAACGAGGTCATCATGGGTAAGCTTATCATAAACTCTAGCGAAGTCTATACCTTATTTGGTACTGGTTCTACCCATTCTTTTATTTCTCCTACTTGCGCTCAACGTTTAAATTTGACTCCGGAGAAATTGGACTTTGACTTATCTATTGAAACTCCGTTGGGAGAAACCTTCATTACATCCATCGTTTATAAGTCTTGTTTAGTTCAAATCAAGAACCGCACGTTACTCCATTGATCTTATTTCTTTGAAAATACTTGCATTTGATGTGATTTTAGGGATTGATTGGTTAACTTCTCATCATGCAAAAATTGATTATTTTCGTAAGGTTGTTAGCTTTCATATTCCTAACCAACCTATTATGCAAATTCAAGCAACCAAACCATTAAAATCAATCACTGTCATCTCAAGCCATAAAGCTATTCATTTATTGAAAAATGGATGTTAAGCTTTCTTAGCTCATGTCACGGATTTAAACAAAAATACGTCAGTTTTGAATGATATTTCTATTATTAATAAATTTCCTGACGTATTCCCTGAAGAAATTCCTTGCCTACCCCCAGAGCGTGAAATTGAATTTTGTATCGACCTTGAACTCAGTACAAAACCCATTTCCAAAGCCCCATATCGAATGGCTCCTATTGAACTTCAGGAGCTAAAGACCCAACTGCAAGAATTGTTAGATATCGATTTCATTCGTCCTAGTACGTCTCCTTGGGGTGCTCCTATTTTATTCGTGAGGAAGAAAGATGGGAGTATGCGACTTTGTATTGATTATCGGGAGTTGAACCATGTCACTATCAAAAATAGATATCCATTGCATCGCATTGATGACCTGTTTGACCGGTTGCAAGGCACCAAATTCTTTTCAAAGATTGATCTTCGTTCAGGATATCACCAATTGAAGATTAGAACCGATGACATTCCAAAGAAGACTTTCGTAACTAAGACATGTACATTATGAATTCCTAGTCATGTCTTTTGGATTGATTAATGCTCCCGCCGCCTTCATGGACATGATGAACCGAGTATTCAAGGAATATTTGGATCACTTTGTGGTGATCTTTATTGATGACATCCTCATATATTCCAAAAGTCATGAAGATCACGAAAGCAACACTTGAGGTCGATACTCCAAAAAGCTTCGTGAAAACAAGCTTTATGCCAAGTTGAAGAAATGCGAGTTCGCTCGAGGAAGTAGCATTCCTTGGGCACGTAGTATCAAGTCATGGAATATCTGTTGACCCAAAGAAAGATTAAAGCTATTCAAAGTCGAGAGCAACCTAAATCGATGACCAAGTGCATAGCTTTCTTGGCTTAATTTGGTTATTATCGGAGATTCGTAGAAGGGTTTTCTCGAATCACTACTCCATTAACTCAATGACCGGAAAGATACAAAGTTCGGTTGGAGCGAAGAATGTGAGAAGAGTTTTCAAGAACTCAAGAGGAGACTTATTTCAAAGACTGTTCGACAATACCATCTAGCTTCGGAGGATTTGTCATCTCTGATGATGCTTCTAGCAAAGGGTTAGGATGTGTTCTCATGCAACATGGGAAAATCATAGCCTATGCATGTTTAAGAACTCAAAGAATATGAGAGGAATTATCCTACTCATGATTTAGAGTTGGTCATTTGCCATTTTAAGCGCTTAAGATTTGGAGGTATTACTGTATGGAGAGAAGGTGGAGATCTATACGGATCATAAAAGCCTCAAATATTTCTTCACTCAAAAGGAACTCAACATACCAAGAACGACATCGCTCGAGTTGTTGAAGGATTATGATCACACTTGTGACGCCCCAAAATAGGTCCATTCCATCCAACCCATTTCGAGTCGCCAAATACATGGTACGTAAATAACTACAACTTTATTATTACAACATATAAACTGTGAGTTTAAATACAGATATTGCCATCTAGACAATATCCACACGCAAATAAATCCCCATCATAATTATTTATACATTATATTACAAAAAATGGTGAGGACTACTAAACAACTCTCTTTAGAACCTTCATTCCATACCCCGACTAGTACTCGCTACATTCTCGCCTCCTGAGAAGAAAAATGGAACAAAAAGGAAAAGGGTGAGCTCAACTAGCCTAGTAAAGAATATTATGACTAAGATAATATACAACAAATTATCGTTAGTCTTCAACAGGAAAAAATCTAATAGAATACAATAGACAACCAGTTTTAAATCAACAACTGCAATGTGAAACAACAATTCATTAGAAGAGTTAAGTAGAGAATGCAAACTACTATCTTCTATATATGAATTTAAAAGTTCATCGTCGATATTTTATCCCTGTAACATCAATCAATTTATATTTGGAATCAAATATTCATCTTTGCACCATCTGATCAAAGATATTCATTAGTTGGTCATGTTCATCTAAACACATGTTCATCTTTGCACTACGGGCCAAAAATATTAATCATCGATCATGTTCATCTCAAACACTGTTCATCTTTGCACTACTAAAAGCCAAAGATATTCAAGAATATCATCATTTAGGACCGAGGATGATGAAAAATATTTTAAAGGAAACAAATCCAAAGTGAAACAAAAGAACAATTATTAAGGATTCGTATTTTAAACAATCCAAGTTCAAAAAAATACCTCATAAGTAATCGTGAGTGGAGTAAAATTCAAGAATGATCAAAACATGGATACAATCAAAGCTAGTATCCATAATAGATATTTTGGACAAAAGAAGAAATTTCATTTTTCTATTGAATAAGGTCAGATTCGTGAATAGTCTTAGTACGTGAATAGTAACTCGACACCAAAAGATAGAAATTTCACAAAAAATATTTTCATGCTTCGTGAATAAGTACTATGAATAAGAACTCATGAATAAGAACTCGTGAATAGTAACTCATGAATAAGAACTCTCATGAATAGTAACCCCGACATGAAAAAGTTCCAAATTTGATAAAAATTTCCAACGAATATTTTAAGATAATGATATTGAAGAAATAATATCATTTTTGAATAAAATAACATCCCTTACCTCGAAAAAAGACAGACTTTTAGTTGAAACAGGATATAGGCTATGACTTGAACTTGCACCGTATAGCAATACTCAAAGTATACTCAAAATACTCACAAGAATACGCCGATAATATAGAGAGAAAACTTCAGTTTCGTGTGATTTTCAATTCTAACCCAAGACCCTATTTATAGGAAAATGCTTAGAACACCAAAGTAGAAAATTTATTAAAATATTTATTATTATTTTCTAAAACTTCCTACGCACATGTTTCTTAATCCAAGATCACCACACACATGTAGCCCACCTCCCAAAAAGTAATAAAAACGTTTTTCTTATTTAAAATAATTAAAACTTCCAAAAATCAATTATTTCTGAGCTTCGGAACTTCAATAATTCATAATAAATAGCCCTTTTATCAAAAAATTCGAATCTCGCGTGTTTTTATAGGAAATTCAATTCTCTACAACTTTGCAAAAGAAAGGTTTTCCAAATTCCAAATGAAATTGACGAAATCCACAAACCAAGCGATTTTATAAAGTTATAATCAAATTTCTATTAATAATTGTGTCCACCAACACACAAAATATGTGTTAAACATTTATTGCCAAAAAATACTTTTCCTCCTCATATACTCATATATCCCACATTCATTATAAAATATCACCAATTAATATATTATTAAAATAATATATTTAAATGAATTATTTTATCGTAAAAAGATAAAATATTAATTTTCAACAATTGTCACATTAAAAATTTTCTCCATCTATATCCACATAAAATCAATATTTTCCTCATCATATAAATCAATAATTGATTATTCACAAATAATATTACAGAATCACAAGATCTGGCAACTGTGTAGTTCTCGTGGAAAGAGGGCTTTCAATAAAGATTTCTCCTTACTTGGCGGCGTAATTAGGTGACCAAACCTCTCCTTGATGTAACTTTCTAGACATTGCCAATAATGTTTTCTAATAATATTATTCAGATAATATGAATTATTGCTTCGATAATGGAAAATCTTTGTGTAATGACAATTTATTGAAACAACGGTAATATAAAATATCAATGCAAAGAATTATTGAATCAATAAAATAAAATCTTGATAAGTAATTATCGTAATAATTATTGAGTAGTGCCTTTTACGTAAGAATCAATAATTGGTGCAATACCGCCAAAAGCTTCTTGCTCAACAACGGCAGATTAGTGTGTTTTAACCACCGGGTATTCCAACAAGATAATTCAGTAATAACTACTGTAGTTATTTATAAACAATTTATATTTGTCATTTTCTTCATCCAATCGCTTCAAGTTATGGGCCCCACAAAAAGATCGCTACCGTCGTATGAATATTCCCGACAAAGACGAATATTCCACGACCAAACTAATATTGCCTTAACAATAATGAATATTTTATAACCACTTGCTTATTCGAAATATTTGCGTATTTTACCCATAACTATCCACATTAATCAAATCAACCCTTACCATTTCAAAATAATAAATAGAGGAAAATAAATTTCATTTATTAATAATTTGGGGTCTTACACATACCATCCAATACCATCTTGGAAAAGCGAACGTAGTAGCTGACGCATTGAGTAGAAGATCATATGAGGGCACGAGTGCATTATTGTCAACGCAAAGGCCCATTGTGTATGACTTGGAAAGGATGGAAATAGAGTTAAAGACTCTAGGGACCCATGTGATGATGGCGAATATACGAGTGGAACCGACTTTAATCGATAAAGTTAAAGCTGCTCAAGCTACAGACCTGGAGTTGATACGTATGAGAAAGAAAGTACAAGAAGGTGCTATTCCAGAAGCAAGAATCGATGAAGAAGGAATACTTTGAGTCAACTCCAGACTTTGTGTTCCTAACGATTCTGACTTGAAGTATAAAATCATGATGGAGGCGCACAACACACCGTTTGTAATCCATCTTGGGAGTACCAAAATGTATCGTGATTTTCGACATACATTTTGGTGGAGCAATATGAAGAGAGAGATAGCGGGGTTTATCTCAAGGTGTCTAACTTGTTAACGAGTCAAGGCAGAGCATCAAGTGCCAAAAGGTCCATTGCAACCACTTGAAATTCCATAATGGAAGTGGGAGCACATTACCATGGATTTTGTTACTGGTCTTCCCAAGGCATAGATGCGATTTGGGTCATTGTTGATAGATTGACCAAGTCTGCTCATTTCTTACCGATACGAGAAACTTATACACTTGAACATCTTGCTAGTATATACATAAACAAGATTGTAAGATTGCATGGTATGCCAGTGTCCATAGTTTCTGATCGAGACCCAAGATTCACTTCAAGATTTTGGGTTAGTTTGCAAAAAGCTATGGGCAAGGATTTACGATTTAGTTCGGCGTATCATCCTCAAACGGATGGACAATCAGAGAGGACTATTCAAACTCTTAAGAATTTATTAAGACTCTGTGTCCTTGACTTGAAGGGAAGTTGGGACAAGTTCTTACCATTGGTGGAGTTTTCCTACAACAATAGTTATCAAGCAAGTATTGGCATGACTCCATTTGAGGCGTTGTATGGAAGAAAGTGTCGTTCTCCAGTATGCTGGGATGAGGTGGTACGTATGACTACGGAAAAGATTCAAACGATCCGACAACGTATAAAAATCTCACAAGATCAACAAAAGAGTTATGCTAATTTTCATCGAAAGGACATGGAATTCGATATTGGAGATCATGTGTTGTTACGTTTTGCTCCATGGAAAGGATTTACAAGATTTGGAAAGAGAGGAAAGCTCAATCCTCGATTCATTGGCTCATTTTTAATCCTCGATCAAGTAAGAACTGTGGCCTATAAACTCTCCTTACCGCCAAGTATGTCTCGTGTTCATAACGTTTTTCATATATCTATGTTACGTAAATATGTGAAAGACCCGAACCACATTATTAAATTAGAACCGGATGAGATAGCGGAAGATTTAACGTATGAAGAGGTACCTGTTAAAATCTTGGATAAGAAGGATCATATTCTACGCTCTAAAGTTATACCTCAAGTCAAAGTTTTGTGGAGAAACCATGATGTTGAAGAAATGACTTGGGAGTTAGAATCTGAAATGAAATCAAGGTATCCTCACCTCTTGACATACCAGTATCGCGACTCGATTTCGAGGACGAAATTTCATAAGAAGGGAGGTTGTAAGACCCCAACTTTTATGAATAAAGATTAATTTCTCTCAAAATATATTTTTAATATTATGGTGTGGATATAATATAATGTTATAGTTATGGGTAATATTTACAAATTTTGCAAAAGTAAGCAAGTGGTTATATAATATTCGATTGGTGGGGAATATCGTTTTTAACAGAGAATATTAGACGATTTCAAGACAATCATCAAAGTGGACCCCACAACGGAAGTATTGTCATAGTTAGAAAACGACATAATTATCTTTTTATAAAAATAACGGTGAAATGTTACCATTAAAACCTGTTGAACTACCCAAAGTAGTAAAAGTACAATGAATGGCGTGGTTGCATAGTAGTAATACATGCGGTATTGGTTATTGATGCTTACGTGAGAAGTCACTTCGGTTATACTCAATTATTGCTCAAAGAATTCTTTGATCATATCTCTCTTATTATTGATTCGATTATTGTCACAGTATCATCTGTATAATATGATATATTATTAAATCAATAATTGAGACGACAAAGTTATTCATTATTAAATTTCAATATTTACAATGTCAGAAGTTACATCGAGGAGGTTTGGTCATCTAATTATGTATGCGCCAATAAGGAGAAATCCTTATCGGAAAGCCCCCTCTTTCCTAGGAACGACCTGGTTGTTAAATATTGTGAGTTATAATATTAATGATGAATAAGTTCTTGTTGATTAAAGATGAAATTGATAGTTCCATTGTGTTGGAATTATTAGTGTTAGTGAAAATCGACATTTATTTCGATAATAAATGATGACTGGAAGTTATTGGGTAATTAATTGGATAAATGAGTAATTAATTGCTATTAATTCACATGCTTATAACTATTTGTTCACATGTGTACTATTGATTCACATTCATGTACTATTAGGGGAGTTGGTGCAAGATTGATAATACTTGCATGACTAAGTTAAAGATGGAGGTATAGATGGAGGTACTATACTGTTATTCATATTTTCACATGATTATAACTATTGAATCACATGATTGAACTATTGATTCATATTATTTACTATTAGAGGAGGTGGTGCAAGTTTGATAATACTTGCAGAACTAAATTAAAAATGAAAGAAAAGTTGGAGGTATTGTACTGTAATTTTTTGAGCCCCAAAATGTGCAATTATCGAAACTATATTTTTCTATAAATAGAAGTTCATTCTTCCTTCATTTCTCACCAATTCACTAAAGCTATAGAGCAATTATTATAGAGAGAAATTATAGAGAGAAAGAAGAAGAGAAGTCTGCCATCTCTCTATTCTAGTATCCAACTTTATTCTAAGGTAAGGGGTATTATTTCTCATTTTCATGAAGAGAGCTATTTTTATTCCATTCCTTATTATTATGTTGGAATAACCTGTCTATACGAAGTACCGCATACATGGTGAAATTCTTCTGTTATTCCATTCTTTATTATTTTGTTGGAATATCCTGTCTGTGCATATTATGCATGACCTGGTTCCACTATTTATTATTCTGTTGTTATAACCTGTCTAATCAAAGTACCGCATATATGGTGAAATTCTTTTGTTATTCCATTCTTTATTATTCTGTTGGAATATCCTGTATGTAAGTGATTACGCATTTGACTGGTTCCATTATTTATTATTCTCGTTGGAATAACTCGCATGTATGCGGTTTATCGCATGCACAGTGAATTTCTGTTGTTATTCCATTCTTTATTATTACGTTGAATATCCCATCTATGCGATTTCGCATGACTGGTTCCATTCTTTATTATTCATTGGGAATAACCTATTCATGCGGCCTATCGCATGCATGGTGAATTCTTCTGTTATTCCATTCTTTATTATTCTATTGGAATAACCTGTCTATGTGAATTACCAAATGCATGGTGAATGATCCTTTGTATTCATTCCTTATTAAATTGTGGAAATGATCTGTCTACGTGGATTACCGCATGGTGGGCAAAAATCCATTTGCAGGTTCAAATATTCTATTATACTCAGTTGGTTAAAGTTTTGGCTTCTATACTCCATGAAATTAGTAGAATATCCTGGATATTTACACTTCATCCAGTATCTTTTCATGGAAATATTCTTCTGAGCATTCTTGAATTTTACTCCACAAAGCGAGATCATGTCGATAATTTGGACGTTTTGAGTTCAGGATAAATTAACTTATAAATCTTTAAAATTTAATTCTTGAACTTGTTTTATTGAATAATTATGTCATTGTCATCATCCTCATGTTTATATTATGTTGAAAGTTATATGTGGCCTGTAGTGCATAGATGGACTTGGTATGATTATAACCAGGGATTATTCGGTATAGTCATGACTGTAATGTTACAAATGATGTGGTAAAAGTCCTCATTAGCCCGTAGTGCATTGATGTACAGTTGTTGGCATGATCATGACCATTGATGAAAACACGAATATCCTTGGCTCGTAGAGCATGGATAATTTATGGTCGTGATATTAATGAATATCCTGGTTGTAGTGCAGGGATGACGTGGTTTATTTAATTAGCTGAGTCTCAGCGATAGAAGTGAAGAAAAACCTTTTAAATCATAGAAGATAGTAGATTTTATTCTCTACTTGACTCTTCTAATGAATTATTTGTTCCACTGTAGTTAAACTTGATGTTTGTTATATTGTATCAGTTTAACACTGTTGAAGGCTAACGACAATTTATTCTGCATTATCTAAGCCATAATATTTCTTACTGGGCTAGTTGAGCTCACCCTTTTGCTTTCATTGTTCTCTTCAGGAAATGAGAACGTAGCAGAGACTAGTCGGGAAACGGAGTGACGATCCAGATGATAACATTAGTAGTCCTCACTATTCTATGAAATAGTGTGATAATAAATGTATTGAGGACTTATTTTGAGTTTGAATACTGTCTAGAAGACAATATTTGTATTAAAACTCACAGCTCATGTTGTATATTTAAGATTGTATTTGTATTATGTACCATATATTTGGTGATTCAGAATATGTGATATATACCTATTTTGGGGGCGTCACAACTACTGTAGCAATTATTGAATAAAACTGAGTGACTTCTTACGTAAGCATCAATAATCGTAGATATCTGTGTAATACAATTGTGCTAAGCAAGTGTGCAACAACGCAGACATCGTTCTTTTATCACCGGTATTTCAACAGTTAATGATAAAAGTTTTACCATTATTTTTATAAAAAGGTTATTTCTGTCACTTTCTATATCCGACAGTCATTCCATTATGGGGTCCACCAATGATTGTGCCATTGTACGGATATTCCCCGATAAAAAGAATATTCCCCGACCAAACGAATATTTTATTAGAACTTGCTTACTTTGTAAATTTGCACATATCACCCTTAACTTTAACCTTTTATCAATTTAACCATTTACTAAATAGAATAATAATTATAAGAAAAATTGAATATTTTTATTTCATAAATTTCAGGGTCTTACAATCTCTCCTCCTTATGAACTTTCGTCCCCAAAATTTACATACCTGGTAGTTCGAAGATGTGAGAATACCTTGCTTTCATTTCAGATTCTATATTCTTGGTCATTTCCTCTATATCAAGATTTCTCCATTGCTCATCTCTTGGATTTTAGATATCATTCCAGAATACAGCTTCAAAACAATGGTTAATTGACATATCACAATTTGTCAACTTATTAAGAAAATTCAGCTTAGGTAGGACACACATTAGCGAAGGATATTACTCATCTCTCCCCTCCTATTTCTAATCTCAGATCCTCGCCAGAGACCATATCTCTAAGCTCTGATACCAAATGTGACTCTTATCCCTTTACCTGGATAGCACCTCACATTGATACCTATCAACTTGCCACCGTTATTCACGGTGTCCCCTACGAAAAGTCTGGCTTCGGTGCATCCCACATACGGAAGTCACTAGCAAAAGGCTCGAGGCTCTTTACTTATAGCTTTGATACCAAATGTGACGCCTGATAAGTGGATTTTATATCCATGAATTGATTTCTAATTCAAGCTTATTTGTTGTTAATTCCTTGCTTCTATGATCATTTTTACTTATTTCTCATTATTTTGTGTGTAGGATGGTTGGCATGGCAAGTGGTAAGAAAATGAGTCATTTGGAGCATCATTTGAGCAAGTTAAGAGTTTAACAAAAGTCAGTTTACAGAAGGTACCCCCGTCGGGGAGGCCTTATTTAACCTGTACAACCCCGTCGGGGAGGGGGGTCTTCATGTCTGAAAGCAGTGGCATAGCTGTTGGTCGGAAAACCGATCACTAAACACTCACAAGTATACGCGGTCTAACAAGTAATACAGTGATAAGTAGAATGTCGTACCCACGAGGAACTATCACTAATATTTACCAAGTACCGACTTTATATCGCTAAAGTCTTATTCGAACAACAATAAATGAAAGTGTGATTAATCTAAGCATAACTAATTATCAAAGCAAGTAAATGGATAACGAATTGTAATTGAAGAAATTACAAGTTAAGGTTACAACTTCACCCCACTCAGGCATTCTGTCGAACACCTAGCGTGCTATGTTTCATCAAACTACCTACCCTTCTCTCTCTGGTCTTAATGGTAACGACAATTTGTCGACCGAGAACACACAAGTGCTCATACACCCCTGTCGAGGTATGCACAAACATATCCTTTCCAGATCCACCCGTTAGGGAATAGAACAGAAAAGAAGGGTCAGATTAGTAATGAAGGACACAGAGCTCGCGCTGCAGCGCAAGCCTAAGAAGGGTCAGTGGTGCTGTGGCGTGGTGATGACATAAACAGGGATAGAGAGGTGGCGCCGCGACGTGAGCACAAAGCTTTGCTTTGGCGCTGCGGCGCGGGTATGTAGAATTTGACCGTTTTGCCCCTTTAAAGCTGGAAAAGCATTGTAAAGCTCTGCAATACATTAGTTAAGCGCAATAACACTATATTTATATAAAACTATATAAAAACTACGAATTTAGGCAATTATTTAAGTCATAAAGTATCCGATTCGCGGGTATAAATCCCACTCATCAAATACCCGCAAACTTAAGTCTTTGCTTATCCTCGAGCAAACTATGTAACACAAAAATAACAATAGTAATTTAACACGCGGAAGGAATATAAAACTATATACTAGCATCGTGGCTACGAATCTCACTCAAAGCTACTCTTAAAGAAAAAGGCAAACACAAGCATGAGTAAGGGTTCATACTATTTCAAGCATAAGACTGTATTCGATCCATTCTATGTGTGTGTGTGAAGACCAACCGTCCTGACTAATCATAGCTTAAATAAGTTCGCACAGTCGATTGTTAATACTAATATGCACACTCCACAACTTAAACATTCAACAAGCATTAAGAATAAGACACAAGTGCAGTAAAGGATCAAAAGACTCTAGCATAAAAACAGTAAAATCTGACTCGGACAGTTCTTAATTACCTTAGGCTAATCAGAACAACCCATTAATGAGCTTTTGATCAGTGACTCCCAAGCCAGACGACTTTAGGGCACTAGGTGTAGAACACCCCTAAGAATCTAGTAACTCGAGCAACAAAGGCCACGTAATCAACATAAGCCCAAATTAGACTTTACAAAAAATTGAAGAGTATAAGGCGAGTGCATTTTATGCTCCAACTCAATATCGGTCCTGCATTTATGGGCGAGTGCGTTTTACGCTCCATCTCGACCCACCACAAGACTTTCGATATTCAATCTTCATTAACTTTTTATTCTTTATATATATATATATATATATATATATATATATATATATATCTAAACATGCACGAATCCAAGATCTAAAACTGTATAAACGTCTAAGTCTTTTATTACCTTATAAAAATGAAAGTTTATAAGAGTGAACAAAACTCTCAAAGCAATAAACACGCGAACTAAATTCGAAAAATAACTAGTTAACACAGTTGGTCGGTGCTTGCTAGAAGGACGGATCAATAACAGTCTCAGCTTATCAACTGACAAACCCTAGTACATACATGCTTGACACGAATCTATGAGAGACATACTCATTTTGCTCTAGTCATAGCCATAATCAAAAAATAGTGATAAATATAACACCCTTGCTAAATAGCAGCTCAAAATAGGGTGAAATGGCCATTCACATGGCACAAGCATCTAAATCTGTATAAACCCCAAAAAGATGGCTATAAACCACAATCATGCTAATGATAATCAAAACATTAATAAATAAAACCAAAAATAGTTCATGGAATCCATAATGATAATAATAAAAAAAATCCAAGCATAATCCCGCAGTTCAAAATGACTGCACCACAATATTAATAATAAAAACATAATAAAGTACTAAAGTATGCAACCTTACATGGCAGTAGAGAAATAAATAGATAATAGCCAAAAACACCCCCAAACTTAAAGTGAAAAATGCCCTCATTGCTTAAACATAATCAATCAATACAAGAGGGCTTCCCTGAAGATCGCTCACTCCGCAGCGGCATCAGCTTCATCCTCATCAGCTGCATCCTCATCAGCTTCGATGGGCGGTGCTAGTGGAGGGTAAGGTGGGAAGACAGGAGGCTTCGGGAACTGGTATGGCGTGAACTCAACATTCTCTCCACAATAGTTGGTGTAAATGCTCTACATGGTGTTTACCATTTCGATCTGCATCTTTGATAAGAATGTCTCGCTGTCATGCGCACAACGGCAAGAATGTGCTCTCGTCGCTGCGAGCCTTGGCATCGTGCTTTTGATGCAGCATGGTGAGAGACGCCATGATATCATCCAAAGAGTCCTCGGCTAGTTGGGCTCGCTTCGAGCCGCGTCTAGAATCTTTGAGGGCTCGACCTCTCACATGAGGAGGTGCTGTGTAGGTGGCCTGTATCTTTCGCCTCTGACATGAGACTCTGCCCCATCCCACTCATAGTAGCGCTTGATGGTCAAGTGGTCAATGACTGTTTTAGGTGGAGAGGCTATCTCTTTTGGCCCCCACTGACTGCCTGGTTGCTTGCACAGCCGAGTGATCAACGATGGATGTGGGAGTCCTACAGCTATGTTGCTCTTGATTGCCTTTAGAATGGAGTCATGAATAAGCACTCCAATATCCACATTAAGATCCGTGATAATGGCGAATAGCAGAATCACCCTATCCTTCGTCATGTCGCTCAGATGCCGGGTCGGGATCATGTTGGCACATATGAAGCTGAACCACGCCTTCCCGTAGCGACTAAGTGCTGAAGCTAGGAAACTGGTCTTTTCCCTCGTGTAATCATTTTTCTTCCACACAGTCCCGGGATTGCAGAGCCACCAAATGATATCCTCGAGATCATAGCCGCGGAGTCCTGGCTCTAGATAGTCCCTGCCCTGATAATCGGGTGTCGCAAACAGCTCATTGATGGCTTGGCTTCCAATAGCCACTAACTTCCCCCGAACTTAAATAACAGCAGGACCCTCGGGGTTTGCGTTGGCATAAAACTCCCAAACCACTGGTACAATGGCCGACGCAGGCGGTTTTGTGAAGTTGATCCAATTGCATTCTTGTATCATGGTGGTTAGCTCACCATCCTTCTTGTCGGGTCTCAACCCCCGCTCAGGAATAAGATTTCGTGCGCCGAATGAACTTTTGTACCTTTTCCAAGCCGCCTCATTGATAAACTTGGTGGTGTCCCAAGCCGTTGGTGGTGGCGCGGCGGACGAAGACCCTCCGAGACTGAGTCGCTGCCTCTTTGGTGCCATTTCAAAAATTAAAGCAGTTGGTATGAACACTTGTAAAAAACCCAATTCAAACTCCCCCAAACCATAGGCTCGACTATCCCCAATAAAACCAATGCCAAATAGCCCCAAATCGGTCTATTCTTTCTTTCATAAATTTTATCAAACACTTGGAGTGCGTTCTTCAAAACCAACTTGGACAGCCTTTGTTTGTGATTGCACTATCCAGATTTCTGTCAGTGGAAATCACACAAATACACAACAAGAATTTGTACCAAGAAAACACCAACCCACAAATTCTACCAAAATAACTTAGTGAAGGATTGAAATACAACGTCAATTACCTTGATGTACAAGGGTAGCAGTCCTTTGTTTCCTTGGATGCGTGATTGAGTGGAATCCAAATCCGTGTTGGTGAAAATTTTGACGCTGGGAGCAAAGGATTTGAGAATTTTTGTGAAGGAGATCCACCCTTTGGTTTGCTTTGGTTATAAAGCGCTTAGGGCTCTAAAACTACCGAGAGAGATGGTGGGATGTAGTCTAATTTCTGGCCTAAAGCTGTATTTAAAAACAACTTTTCGCTTCTCGCGCTGCGACGCGAGATTTCTTTTATTGAGTGGCACCGCGACACAATTTAGCAGTATGCTGGACTTATTGGTAGCGCCGCGGCGCGGCCTACCCTTTGTTGGATGGTGCTGCGGCGCGGTTTAGCAGTGTACCCTAACATTTGATGACGCCGCAGCGCGAGATGTTTCTTATTCCATGGCGCTGCAGTGCGAGACTAAAATCTGGGGATTGAGCATGGTGTTGCGGTGTGAAGCCTAGTGTATTTGGCCGCGTCGCGGCGCGAGCCTTGAATCTCAATTTTTCCTGCACAAACTAAGCCATGTTTTAGTCAGTATAATAAGACATGCATATAAATAACTATATTGACTTACATACTAACTAGCTAAAGTATACTACTATATACAAAATAGCAAAACAAAAGGAAAACCTGCTGTCAGCATTTCATAGCCATATAAACAAGCATATCAGATACGACTTGACAATACAAAAACTGGCAGCAATGTTACCGAGCTAAAGCAAAAAGACTAAATGTAAACTAGACATAAGTAAGAAAAATAGAAATAATTTGATACTGAGATGGGGGTGCCTCCCCACCAAGCGCTTGTTTTAAAGTCGTCGGCTTGACTGTATCGATGCCGCTCAATCCGGCTCATAGGCGAAAATGACCATTTCATGCCGCCTATTCGTCAATTCCTTTAAAGTTTTGGCCAACATGGTTGATTGGCCATTCTCCCCTCCTTCGTCCAACCAATCATCCTTTGGCATAAAGAATCTTTCGCCACTGAAATTATCCACTAATTCGCCTTTGTCATCAAGTTGAAAGCGTTCCTTGTGCTCTATTGGGCTCTCTAGGGTTTCCACAGTCGTGAGCGTAGTTTCTAACTTTTGATTACTCTTGACAGTGCACCCCCTGATGATCCTCTCTTCTTATAGCTCATTCAACGCAGGTTGGTCAATTTGCACAGTGACATTAACCTCAACACTTTGGTGAGACTCATCGCCTTCTCCTCGCGTATCCACCGTGCACTGCTCTACTACTTCATCGTCGAGATCAATTGTGACCGGTAGAAAATTTGGCGGTGGATTTGTAATGGCATTGACGAGTTGCCCCAATTGACTTTTGAGGCTCTGCAATGCGATTCTCGACTTGCCATCCGAACCTCATTTTTCTCAATAAAGTTGGTGAGAAGCTCTTTAAGCCTGTTCTTTTCTTCTTGTGTTGAATACTCAGGAAAGCTGTCATTGGGACGAGACATCAACTCATAGTGCAGCGGAGACTGATATTCAAACTGAGAGGCATGATTCGGATCATGATATTGCTCCTGACTGTAGTCCCAAGAGTTTGGATAACCCTGGCAGTTTGGATGATAGGAGATCGGTTCAAAGTCAGCTCGTTCCTGATCGTAGGCATTCTGAGTGGATTGACACTCAAGATTGCCAGAAAACCTCAAGGAATTTGCAATTTGAACTTTCTCGAGTCCTTCTTCCGAGCTTGGTTGTGTCGTCCCCTTATAAGGCCATTGATAACATTGATCGTCTTTAATTTGTAAACTTAAAAACAAAAAGAAAGGAAGATCAAACAAATAAAAGAAATATATATATATATATATATATATATATACGTTCAAAGTAAGACTAAATTGATTGAAATCAATATTGGACAATATTAGAATAATAGTTCCCTCAAGAATCTGGCGCCAAAAAACTTGTTGGTCGAAAAAACCGATCACTAAATACTGCAAGTATATGCGATTCCAACAAAGTCTGTTGATAAGTAGAGAATGTCGCATCCATGAGGAACTATCACTAATATTTACCAATCACCGACTTTTGTATCGCTAAAGTCTTATTCGAACAACAATAAATGAAAGTGTGATTAATCTAAGCATAACTAATTATCAAAGCAAGTAAATGGATAACGAATTGTAATTGAAGGAATTACAAGCTAAGGTTACAACTTCACCCCACTCAGGCATTCTGTCGAACACCTGGCGTGCTATGTTTTATCAAACTACCTACCCTTCTCTCTCTGGTCTTAATGGTCACGACAATTTGTCGACCGAGAACACATAAGTGCTCATACACCCCTGTCGAGGTATGCACAAACATATCCTTTCCAGATCCACCCGTTAGGGAATAGAACAGAAAAGAACGCCCAAGCTAGATACAATCCTACATATTTCTATACGAGTTGATCATAATGAGGATTTAAGCATAAGTTCTCAAATAGATCGCACATGGCGTACAGATATATGTCTATTCTACGCACAACTTATGCAGTTGAAACCCACAATCACATGCCAATATATTCAGGTGTAAATCTACAATCCTTCTGTCGATATCATGTAAATTACCAAAATCATCACTAATGTCTTAGCGAGAATCATTAAGCATAAATATATCGAATCAAATCATATGGTGCCAACCAAAGAGATAAGACAGTTAATTTAAATAACAAAGGGTTCCATTATAACCTTATAGCCAATATTCAGTTCATAGCTATTGAACAAAATACACGTAGCAATAAAGACAACATTTATAGAATACAAAATTAGAGGAAATAAATGGATAAGAGGAAACTCTGTCAAAGCCCTTCAATCTCCACGCATTCCGCTCAAATCAAGCTTTCCAATCCGTGTCGTTCACTGATCTTGTCGCTCCAAGGATATGCCAGACTTCTCCCTAATCTACCTAATCTATATTTACAAACATGAACTAAGAGAAAGAAAGAGAAATTACAAAAGAAAACTAATCTAAGCTAATTATTTGATCTCAGATCTACTGAGTATATGTTATGCAGAGCCTTCCTTTCCTTATATAACAGTTACCGCTTCTTTCGCTAGGTCAAAACAAGCCCTCTCTGCTGAGCCTTTGGAGGTGTACTTGCATATTGTGAACGATAATAAGTAGGTCATGGTTAGCATTGCAGCAGCCACATTAAGTAATGAAGGACACGGAGCTCATACCGTAGCCGCAAGCCTAAGAAAGGGTCGATTAGTCTTTTGTGCAGTGATGACATCATCCAGGGAGACGGTGGGGGGTGGCTGCATGACGTGAGCACAACGCTTGGCTTTGGCGTCGCGGTGCGGGTATGTAGAATTTGACCGTTTTGCCCCTTTAAAGCTGGAAAAGCACTGTAAAGCTCTGCAATACATTAGTTAAGCACAATAACACTATATTTATATAAAACTATATAAAAACTACGAATTCAGGCAATTGTTTAAGTCATAAAGTATCTGATTCGCGGGTATAAATCTAACTCATCAATAGCCCGTCAGGGCGAGCATTTCCTACGTATACACCCCCCGGGCGAAAGCCGAAGTCCTGGGTTGTCTATCTTGGTTCAAAATCTTGCATGGAACTTGGATTTTGGTTCTTGCATGGCTTTAGGAGTTTAGTTGGCATGGAATTGAGCAGAGATTGCTTGTGTACACATATATTAACACTAACACAAGATCAAATATAGAATGAAGGCAATTTACAGAGATTATATATAGATTTTATTATCGAGCATTGGAGTGAAGATTTTGAAGTAACGTTTATATCAATTGCGGATTAAGGCTAACGTGAAAGGATGTTCTGATTTATTCTTTGTTTAGTCTTATATTTGTAATTGAAAAGATGTTATCTTTAATTTATTCAGTTAGTATTTCATTGATGATGAACTAATTTACTTTTTAGGCTTATAACGGATCTTTAAGTGAAACGATAATTATGTATCTTTGATTTCCAGTTTAATATGCTATTATCCAGTTTATCTATATTGATTTGATGCTTGAATTTTATGAATTGCCTGATCAACAGTTCTTTGTGGACTTGTATAAATTTGAGAGAGGAAGTACGAGTCTAGACTTAGTTAATATAACATGTGTTCTTGAATTTTGTGATTGAACAGAATCTTGATGAATGTTAAGGTAGAGATATGCTTGACATCGCATGTAATCGGATAAAGGACTTAAACTTAAACCTTCTTCAATTATAATTTGCATAGAGATATAGTCAGTTAGTTGATTAAGGTGTTTAGCTTGTTTCTATCTAATTTATGGATTTGAGTTAATACGGTATTCGTACATCGAGAGGTGGCTAGTGCTAGATTCATGTTCTTGATTAATAAACTGGGATAATAAGTTAAACTGGAATAAAGGTGTAAAAATTAGAGTGAAGCTTAGGGTGAAGTCGTAAGCCTAATTCTCCAATAATTGTTTGAAGTTTCAGTTTTTAATATTTGTGATTATTTCGGTGATCGTAGAATTTTTAATAATTTGGTTTTAATAATTTTAATCATTGATTTGAATAATTTAATAAAATTAGGATTAATAAGAAACTGATAATTGTGAAGTTAAATTCGTACTAAGTTTTCTCTGTGGGAACGATTCTCTACTTACTATTATATTATTTGTTGACCACGTATACTTGCGTGTTGTGCATAATTAAATTTTACCCAACAAGTTTTTGGCGCCATTGTTAGGGAAGCTTTTAGTACAGATTTTAATATTTTACGATATCAATTTAATTAGTCCAGTTTTACTTAAACATTTTTATTTTTGTTTTGTTCCTCTTCTTTCAGGTTTTTGAAGTGGTTTATGCAAACGCAGACCAAAAATCCATTGCTTCCTTTTGAGGACGACATTGAGAAACGGTTCCAAAGGCTAAGTAAGTTGATCAAGGAAACAAAAGAAGAATTCAAAAACTCTGAAAAAAAATAAGCAATGGCTGTAGAAGATCAGAAAGCGTTAAGAGACTTTCTTTACACCCAAGGTGGTCGAGCTACGATCGAGCATCACCGAAATTTCGCTATAGTCGCTAACACCTTTGAAATCAAGCCTGGGACAATTCAAATGATTCAAAATTTGGTTCAGTTTGGGGGTTTAGCAAATGATGACCCGAACGAACACTTAGTTAGCTTTCTGGAGATTTTTGACACCTTCAGGTACAATGGGGTGTCGGATGACGCGGTGAGACTTCGCTTGTTCCCATTTACTCCACGGGACAAGGCGAAGAGTTGGTTACATTCTCTACCGCCGGGATCAATAACTACTTGGGAAGACCTCGCTCAGAAATTTCTTGCAAAATTCTTCCCACCAGCGAAAACTGCAAAAATGAGATAACTATGTTTGAACAGCAACACGGGGGGTCACTATATGAGGCATGGGAAAGATACAAGGAATTTCTTAAAAAGTGCTCGCATCATGGATTGCCTAAGTGGTTGCAGATGAACACATTTTACTACGAATTGAACGAAAATCTCAGAACCAGTATTGATGCAGCTTCGGGAGGAGCATTTATGGCTAAAAGTTATGAGGAGGCTTACGAGTTGATAGAGACTATGGCAGCTAACAACTACCAAAGGTGGCCCACGACAAGAATGACAGCGCGAAGGCGGTGGAGTGGAGTTAGAAGTAGATGGAGTGATGACCATATAAGCACAAATTTTAGCACTCTAAGAAGTTGGATGATATGTTAGGGGTAAAGATATGCACGAAGTTGCGATTATTTGTGAATTATGCGGCGTGAGTGAGCATCCTACAGATCAATGTGCAATCAACCCAGCGTCAATGCAATTTATGGGTAGCTACAACAGAATTCCATAGAATATGTACCAGAATACATACAATCAGGGGAATAGGAATCATCCTAACTTTTCATGGAGTAATAATCAGCATCAACAAGCTCCACGACCATCATATCCCCCTGGATTTCAGAATCATCAACAACCAGTTCAACATCAAGAGAGGAAATCAGATTTAGGGGAGTTGTTGTCCAAGTATATAACGAGCAATGAAGCAACGATGAAAAACCAATCAATGGCTATCAAGAATCTAGAAAATCAAATGGGACATATTGTATTAGCATTGAACAATAGACCATAAGGGACTCTACCGAGTGACACCGAAAGAAATCCGAAGGGAAATCATGAGCAGTGTTAGGCAATCACCTTGAGAAGTGGGAAACATTTAGATGGGAAAGGTGCAGAAAATTCAGCTATATCAGATGACAAAGTTGGTGACAACAAAGTGGTTGAAGAAAAACAGGGTGAGGATACGACAATTGAGAAAACAAAGTTAAATGACAAGCCAGTTGTGTATCCTCCACCACCATTTCAGCAGAGAGTCCAAAAGCAGAAATTAGATAAGCAGTTTGCAAAATTTTTGGAAGTTTTGAAGAAACTTCGGATCAACATCCCATTCGCAGAAGCCCTAGAAAGAGATGCCAAGTTATGCAAAATTCATGAAAGGTATTTTGTCCGGAAAAAAGAAGTTAGAAGATTTGAAATAGTGGCATTAACAGAGGAGGTGTATAGCGATTTTACAAATGAAAGTTGCGTGAAAGTTGAAAGATCTGGGGAGTTTCACCATTACGCACAATTGGGAATATGGCATTCAATAAGTGTTTATGTGATTTGGGGGCGAGTGTGAACCTTATGCCGTTATCAATTTATACAGAATTGGGTTTGCCAGCTCCAAATCCTATAAACATTTCATTATAGTTGGCGGATAGATCAGTCACGTACCCGAGAGGTATTGTAGAGGATATATTGGTCAAGGTTGACAAGTTTATATTCCCCGCGGATTTCATAATTCTGGATTTTAAAGAAGATAAAAACATCCCCATTATCTTAGGGAGACCTTTCTTGGCTACGGGTAGGACACTCATCGATGTACAAAAAGGTGAACTAACTATGAGGGTCCAAGATCAAGAAGTAAAATTTAATGTGTTCAAGGCCATGATAATCATTGACCAGATAATCAGTGAAGACATGGGTAAAAGTTTGGGTAACGATCCATTGGAAATGACACTATTAGGAGATGAAGAGTTAGAGGATCCAGAATTTATGGATTACTTATAGATGTTAGACTCCTTGCCACGAGTTAGCAGATTTAAAGCACCATTTGAACCATTACACTCGGAGGAAAGATCCACAACTAGAATGAAACCATCATTGGAGGAGCCACCTTCCCTTGAGCTAAAGTCACTACCTAAACACCTTAGGTATACGTATTTAGGCACTTCTAATTCTTTACCTGTTATTATTTCTACTGCACTTAACGAATTGTAGGAAGAAAAATTGTTGAGGGTGCTTAGGGAACATAAATCGACTATAGGATGGACAATCGCGGATATTAAGGGAATTAACCCATCCATTTTGCATGCACAAAATTTTGATGGAAGACGATCCAAAACCCAGCGGTGGAGCAATGAGAGACTACTCAAATCTAATTATGAAAGAAGTAGTAAAGAAGGAAATCTTTGAAATGGTTGAGCGTGGGTATCATCTATCCAATTTTCGACGATAAGAAGTGGGTCGATCCGATTCAGTGTGTGCCAAAAAAAGGAGGAAACGACGTGGTATAAAATGATGACAACGAGCTAATTCGGCGACAAGGACGTTGGACTAGTTGGAGGGTTTGCATGGAATCTGAAAAATTGAATAAGGCGACCGCAAAGATCACTTCCCTTTGCCCTTTATCGATCAAATGTTGGGATGATTAAGCGGGACACGAGTAGTACTACGCTTATTGGATGGATATTTGGGTTATAATCAGATCGTCATTGCCCCTGAAGATCAAGAGAAGACTACTTTCACGTGTCTATACGGCACATTCGCATTCAGGAGAATGTCGTTCGGCTTGTGTAATGCATCCACTACCTTCTAACGGTGTATGATGGCCATTTTCTCAAACATGGTAGAGAAAAATGTGGAAGTCTTTATGGACGATTTTTCTGTCTATGGGGATGATTTTGATGATTGCCTAGAGAATTTGGTGATGGTATTACAAAGATGCACATATACGAATCTGGTACTAAACTGGGAAAAGTGCCACTTCATGGTTGAAGAAGGCATAATTTTGGGGCACAAGGTCTCGGCTCACGGATTAGAGGTTGATAAGGAAAAGCTGGAAACGATTGAAAAACTTCCCCCACCAAGTTCAGTCAAAGGAATTCGAAGTTTCTTGGGACATGTCGGGTTTTACAGAAGATTCATAAAAGACTTCTCTAAAATTGTAAAACCTTTATGCATTATTTTAGAAAAGGATTCCGTTTTTAAGTTTGATGAGGAGTGTAAATTGGCATTCGAACTATTGAACAAGAAATTGACTTCAGCTCCCGTAATTGTCGCACCAGATTGGAATATGCCTTTTGAGTTAATGTATGATTCGAGCGACTATGCGGTTGGGGCCATTTTAGGTCAACGCCGAGAGAAGGTATTTCATGCCATATACTATGCAAGTAAGACACTTACAGAGACTCAAATGAATTACATAACTATGGAAAAAGAATTACTTGCAGTAGTATATGCATTCGATAAATTTTAACCTTATTTGATCGGAACAAAGGTGGTAGTTTATACAGATCACTCGGCTATTCGGTACTATATTTCAAAAAAAAATGCTAAGCCACGCCTGATCTGATGGATTCTCCTTCTCCAAGAATTTGATTTAGAAATAAAGGATAGAAAGGGGACGAAGAATCAAGTTGCCGATCATTTGTCTAGGCTAGAAAATTAGGGAAGGAAGAAGACAAGTGTGTAATCTATGAGTCATTCTCGGATGAGCAATTATTTAGGATAAATACAGAATTTTCATGGTACGTGGACTTCGCGAACTATCTAGTGAGCAACATCCTTCCCCCTGATCTTACACGACAGCAGAAAAAGAAATTTTTTCATGACGTCAAGTGGTATATATGGGATGAGCCTTACCTATTCAAATAGTGCGCCGACAAGATGATTAGAAGGTGTGTGCCCCACAGTGAAGTAAAGAACATATTGCATAAGTGTCATTCGTCTGCGTATGGGGGACATTATGGTAGTGAGCGAACAACAGCTAAAGTGCTTCAAGCCGGGTTTTATTGGCCTACATTGTTCAAGGACGCACACTAGTTTGTTAAAAGTTATGATAGATGTCAATGGGTGGGCAATATATCAAAAAGGAATGAGATGCCACTACAAACAATTTTGGAAGTTAAAATTTTTGACGTTTGGGGCCTTGATTTTATGAGGCCATTTCCATCATCATTCGGTAATCAGTATATATTTCTTACAGTTGACTATGTCTCAAAATGGGTTGAAGCCGCATCACTCCTAACTAACGATGCCAAAGTGGTCCTCAAATTCTTGCAGAAGAATATTTTTACGAGATTTGGCATGCCACGAGTTATCATAAGTGATGAAGGTAGTCAGTTCTGCAACAGATCATTTACAGCTCTCTTGGCGAAGTATGGGGTCAACCATAAGGTGGAAACATCTTCTCATCCCCAAACAAGTGGGCAAGCTGATGTTTCAAATAGGGATATGAAATGAATCTTGGAAAAGGTGGTGAACCCAAATAGAAAGGATTGGTCTCTTAGGCTGGACGATGCACTATGGGCCTACCGAACTGCGTACAAAACACAAATTGGTATGTCACCATATCAATTAGTCTATGGGAAAGCTTGGCACCTACCGGTTGAGTTACAGCACAAGGCCTATTGGGCGATTCAGAAACTTGACTTTGATCAAACAGCTATGGGGAAAAAGAGACTACTTCAATTTAACGAGCTCGACGAATTCTGACTTCAAGCCTATAAAAACTCTAAGCTATACAAAGAAAAGGTCAAGAAATGGCACGACCAGAAAATCATGCACAGAACATTCGAGCCGGGGCAATCAGTCCTATTATTCAACTCACAGTTGAGGTTGTTCCCAAGCAAGCTTAAGTCAAGATGGTCGGGAGCATTCACCATCAAAAGAGTTTTCTCTCATGGCACCGTTGAACTATACAGTAGGAATCCATTGTAAACGTTCAAGGTCAACGGTCAGAGGCTGAAGCATTATTGGGGTGACAAATCCAACACGGCTGTCATCGCAATCACATTATTCGACGTACTATAAATAGGGAGTATTCAGGCTGAACGACTTAAAATCAAGCGCTAATTGGGAGGCAACCCAATCGTACTTTTATTTTTCTTATTTCCATTCATAACCGTCAAATTAAAGTTTAGCATAATTAGTAATATATAATAAGTTCATTAAATAGTTATTATATTATATGAGTCTTGATAATCTCTCAACCATGCTTGAAATGATCAACAATCTACTCACGTTTATGTTTCATGGCTTGCAGGATGTTAAAATGTCCATTAAATGTAGTAATATGATAGAAAAGAAGATCAAATAGCTCGGTTTATAAAGTGCATGCTCATTGGGCGGGCCTCTAAAGCTTTTATACCCCGTCGAAAATGGGTATCCCAAATTAAATAACAGTGAGCATGCCCACTTTGGGCGAAGCTTAAGCCCATACCCCCGCTTGAGGTGGGGTCCTGGAGTTGAACAGACAGTTTCGACAGTTACTTCCCACTTCACATCTCCACTACTTCTTCTCCCCCATAACTCTCAATCCATTACACCCACTCTCCCACGAATTTGGTAATTGTAACTAAATTACCCTACTCCATTAAATTACCCACTACTTCACTCCATCAATCCACTACTCTTACCCCTCTCCATCATAACACCTCTATATAAACACACCCTCACAACCCAAGTTCATCACATACATTAAATTTAAACTCAGGAAGCCATAAATTAGAGTTCTAATTGTGGGAAATCATCTTGCACTTGAGAGTGAGTAACCTATCTTCAAGTTTTTCGTTTTCAATCACCATAATAGCCACAAATTCATCAAGTTTGGGGTAAGAAATCAGTGTGCATGCCAAGTGTTTGCAAGATTGTGTGACTAAAGTTTGGGGGAAAATCATTGATAAAGCTTACTGTTTTAAATTCAATGGCTTCTAAACCGACTTCAAAGAGGCAACGGGGAGAGAGTTCCAATACCACACCACCATCACGAACCTTCAACCACCACAAATTTAAAAGTGCCACCGCCGCCGACCGATACGACTACACGGTGACAAAAGCTCTTACATCAGAGCGGGGGTTGGCACCAGATCCTGTCGACGGTGAAATGATGCAACAAATTTATTAGAAAGGGTGGAACAAGTTCACTGAGGAACCTGAGCCTACCGTTGTCAATGTGGTCAAAGAATTTTATGCTAACGCCGAGGACAAAGCCCCATTCAACGCTTTTGTGCGGGGTCGAATAGTCCCATTCAGTGTCGATGCCATCAACACCTATTATTAGATACGAGTGCCTCGACAGTGCCAATATGCTCATTTACGTGATTTCGATCCTGACTTTGAGGCTATCCTCAAAGAAATAACTACGCCGGGAAAAACATGGATCAAGGGTTGGAAAGGAGGTTCCATCCCAACACACATCGGACGTGACCAAAGAAAAGGCACTACTTCTATATGCAATTGTGCAAGATTTCATCATCGATGTCGGGGCCATAATCAATTTTTCCATTCACCGATGCTTATGAGGAATTTTTTCGAGCGGCTTGCCACACCCATCACTTATATGTGGGTTGTGTCACCAAGCGGGTGTTAGATGGTCCGATGATGAACCCACTCAGATGCCGCTTCAGCTACTAGATTCCAGAATGATAGTGCGGTATTCGTTGTGGGCAGGGGGTGATTCCCATCCTAGAGGTTTAGGCTTTATTTTTCCATCAGCTTTGGAGGACGAAGTTGACGCTGCAGACACCTCGGAGGATGAGGATGCGACTATGGGAGAGCAAGGAGCAGCGGCGGAACCACCATCCGACGCCATATCTAGCCCTCAGTTTCTTGCATTTCAACGCCAAGTGGATGAGCACAACAAGAAAGCATGACGGGAGATGCGGTGACTCGCAGCGAGGCATGATCACATGTTTGAAGCTATGAATATGTCTTTTACTTTATTGAATGCGACGCTCCAGAGCTTCAATCCAACTGCCCAATTCCCATACCAGCAACCCATGTCAATGCCAAGGTTTCCATCGAGTGACTACGAGGAAGAAGATCAACCACCACCACCTCAGACTTAGGCGCTATCAGGGAAGTCCTCATAATTTTATTGAGTTACCCATACAATGAGGACATTGTTGTTATCAAGTTTGGGGGAGTTAGTTTTTATTTTGCATTTCATGTTTGCATACATAATGTCATTAGTTAGGTTTGCTTTTGTTATTGCACTATAGTTGCATGTTATTTTAGGATTTGTGATGTTGCATTCATGTAATCATATAGTTGCATAGTAGTTTAGGTGCATAAATAGTTAATTATTTTTGTTATTTCTGCATTTTGTTATGTTATGTTTGAGTTTATCTAAAAACAAAATAAAAATTAGTTAGAATTGTGTTGTGTTGCATATATCCAACAATTATTACAGTTCATCTTTATTGTGGCCAATGATGAGATTGGGAATAAGTAAACAAATACAGTACTCTGTCTTAGAATTACAATGTAGTTTTGAATTATGACTTGGATCTTGTGCTTGTTTGAAACTGGTATAAAAAGGGTAGCACGTAATAATGTCTGTGTTGACTGATTAGTTTAAATTGATACATAAATAGTTTCTAAAGGATAATGCTAGTGTAAATCATAGAAGGACAAGAATTGGCAGTGAATACGACGAATTAGGCAAGAACCTAAGTTTGGGAGAAAAGGTAGGGTATATAAGCTTCAGTTTATCTATAAAAAAAAGAAAATTGAGTCTTGTGGTGGGTTGAGAAAAAAAATACTCCCCATAAACACGAGCGTGATATGGAGCGTAAAACGCACTCACCAACCATCTATAAAAAAAATGAAGAAAAGATGGGAAATAAGTGCAAAGATGTGACGGCCCCAAATTCAGATACTTGAAACCCGAACTCGGTGCTTCACGATACCATTTCTATGAGCGGAATAATACTAATAATAATAACAATAATATAAATATTAAACTTAATTTACATATCAGAGTCTGAATCCCAGGTACGCGACCTTTAAACATTCATTAGATGATACTTAATAGTTATCATAGTCTTAATAAAGTTATACTATTACATAGAATACCATAAATCTTATTCTGTTTTCTTTCCTTTTCCTTTGTTTCTGCATGAGCCTTCTAGTTGTTCACACTTAGCTGAAAACATTTAATTTAAGCAAGGATGAGCATTTGAGTGCCCAACAAGTAATAACAATTATAAATATTAGCTGAAAGGATTAAATATTTTCTTTGTACTACCCTTCTACAACAAATCAAAAGTTGTGAAGTAATCTAAACCGATAATAATAACATAACAACTCTCTATCAAATTTTTGAAACTACGTACTGACTATAAATAGGGTTAAGGTGACATACTATGAACATTATTTTTAATTTTCAAATAGGTTTAGCAGAACTTCATCCATAAACCGTCATAACTTACGGGCACAGGGGGTGATCAACCCGTTATGCCCTGTATTGATCAATACTACATGCAAGAACGATATTATCGTTCACTCTGTCCGCCTTAGGCGTATAAAGTTTTCCCATGTTCGGGATGTTCATACTTAGTCGGGAATCCGAACCAAAACAATTTGATTGGATACAAAAATGTTTTATCATATTCAACAATATTTCTAAATCGTGTCTAAATTTGGTCAAATAAAGCAGACTGGCTTTTACTTATTGAATACATCTTGGTGATCAATAGTATATATATATATATATATATATATATATATATATATATATATATATATCAACATGTGATTAAATACAATGATTATCCAAGTGGGGACACTTGAATAACCATGTTTAGAAATTAACGAACAAAATATATATATCTGAATTACCATATAGTACCATGTTGATAATCAATGATCGGATATAAAATATATAACAATAGGGTTAATAATCTAGTAAAATAATAATATAATTCTGAAACTTTCTTACTCATGTCCATTGCATAAAGAAAATGCAAAGGTAGGATACTTGCCTGGTCTACTGCTTACAATACGCAACTTAGTTCTTATCTTTTGTATAACAACCTAGCAGTAATAAGATCATTTTACTAATTAGAATAACACATCGTAACACATAATACTGCTTATTACAGTCAACACATAACCCAATCACATTGTCACACATGTTCAACAGTCATTGAATCACAAATAAACATTAATACAATTACTAAAATATCTAAGTCCGTAAGCGATTTACGAAAAATGTGATTGTCATAAGCGACTTTATCGGGTAATTATTGAGTCTAAGACTCTAACCTGAAGTTCAATATCTGTATGTATCAGCCATATTATTTTTAAATGACTTATAATAATTTTTAAACATTTATTATAATTTATCATAAATTTTCAGACACGGGTATCATTATTAAATGATTTAAATAGTAAATAATTCTATTATCATTAATATTTAATTAATATTAAACCATTAATGAAACCATTGCCAAAATATTAAAGTTATTTTAATAACTTAAAGTATTTTAAAAGTATTAATATTACCCTTAAATGATTTTTAAAATATTAAAATTATTTTTAAATAATTACCATTAATATTTAAATATTAATGCATTATCTATCAAAATATTAAAAGTCATTAATTATCACTTAAAATATTTTTAATTCAATTATATCCTTTTAATGATTTTTAAATTAATAAAACTATTTTAAAAATATTTATTTAATATAATTATTAAATAAATTTAATATCAATAATCTTAAATTAATATCATTAATATTAAATTATTAATAAAATTATCCTTTAATTATTAAAAGTTATATTATATAACTTAAAATATTCTTTAAACACTTTATTTTCATTTAAAATGAGTTTTATAATATTAAAATTATTTTTAAACAAATTTATTCAATATAATTATTAAATAAATCTAATATCATTAATATCAAAATATTAATATTTTCATGAATAAAATATCATAAGTTATATTTTATAACTTAAAATATTTTTATAATCTTTAAATCATTTTTCTATGATTTTTAAATCATTAATTATATTTTTCATAATTTATTTAATACATTTATTAAATAACTTAAATATCATTAATTTTAAATTAATTAATGAAATTTCATCACAAAATATTAAAAGTCATAGAAAATAACTTAAAATATTTTCTTATAACATAATATAATTTTAAATAATTTCTCAAGTATAAAAATCATTTTTAAATAATTTATTTAATATAATAATTAAATAAATTAAATACCTTTAATATTCCAAAATATTAAATATTTATGAAATATATTAAAAATTATTAAAACTAATTTTTGGATTTTAAAATATTTTTAGGAATTTATTTTGTATTTTCATAATTAAAAACTATTTATTACTAATTATTTAATAAAAATAATTATTCTATAAAGTAATTGTCATTAAAGATCGCTTTATATAATGATGTAATCTGTCGCTTATAGTTGTTCTTCGTGTTCATCATGAAACCCGTAAATGCATAGTCGGTGACGAGGTGTATGTATTTGACCAACAATTTTTTTATGATCTAATGTATTCGAGTTAAGACTTTAAAGTGTTTATGTTGTAGTGTAAATGTAATACTACCAATATAAATCGATATCATGGCCATAACACAACAGATTAGAGAATTATAAGCCCTCAAATCTCTTGTCAGAGTTGTTCTTCATTTATGGGTTTTTCAGAAATGAAGAACAGTTCATACTGCCATCTTTCGATCATTATAACTTTCTGTACAGGTCTGATTTATGTGATCTAATACTTTCAGTGTGTAGACAACATACAAGTGAACAAATATAACACATAACATAGATCAAATAACAAAAAACAAAGCAGATCTTGATCGGTCAAACTTTGTCAGAATACTTGTTCTAACGGTTTCTGAAAATTCCAGAAACCCGACTTCGTGATTAAGTGACCCAGTTTGACCACACATTACTTCGATCATGTTGGTGGGATAAGGAACATTAAGGCATGGATATATAGTCCATACAACACACTACAATCTGGTTAGACTAACATCAACAAAAGACTTAACATCTGACAGATCAAAGCTTTTAAAAATCTTGTCAGATGTTGCATAAGACTTTCTAGGTTACCCAGAATTAGTCTGGTCATGCCTGGTCAACGGGTTTTGACCGATTATAACTTCAAATCTACCACAGATCTGACTCTAAATTAAGTTCCAGTTGAAAGATCACATAGCAAGCTACATGTTTAAACATTTAAACAGTAAAAACACATAACAACCAAAGATCTATGAGGTCTGTCATTTGACTGTCAGACACAAAAACAAAAATTTCCAGATTTGCAAAAACACTAGATCTAAGCTTATAGATGTTATGGATCTAACATCTATCAACCCAGATCACTTATAAACACTACAAATAACATATTTAAACATTCAAACATAAGATCTAACATGGAATCAAAGTTCAGATTTCTAAGTTAGGTTTTATACCTTATATGAACAAAATCTTGAATCTGACTTCTTGATCTGTTATGGGTGGACATGGGACTTGATTAGGGACTGGTCTAGCAAGATGATTTCAGATGTTTGAAGTTGAGAGGGTTTTGGTTGAGTGTTGTGATCAAATGAGGCTTGAATATGACATTCTCTCTCTAATAATCTATATATAATATGGTGTAATGCTATGGCTGATCAGATTTTGAATGATTAAAGCTTACTACTAGACCACATGGCTAGCTAGAGTTGGTCACCAACTCCTTACTAGGGTTAGATCTACACTCCACCTCAATAAAATAATAAAAAGGGCAACTATGTCATTTGGCTTTTACTTTTTATGGCAAGGTTGTCAATTCATTTCTAACCCTTAGGGTTTAACCCTAAAGTTTCCTATGCTCTAAATCTAGGATTATGTATTAAGGGCAAAAATGGAAATCCTAGCTTCTAAAAAGGTGGATTAGGGTTCCTTAATTAAATTAAGTTTTCTAATCACTTTAGACTTGCAAATTAGACTTTATAATGTACTAATCACCATAAGCGTGCTAAATTAATAATTAGGATTTATAACTTAGCAATTAGGGTTTTGATTTAGTAATTAGGGTTTTTAAATATTAATTAGGGTTTACCTAATTAACATTAAACATAATAATAGTCATTAATTACATAACACATAATTTAACAACCTTACAGTTATAGTTGACTCTATACTATAGTTTATCAGTAATGCTAGGATTTTGTACTATTTTACTATAACTGTTCCACACATTAACATTACACACATATCAGGCATGTTTATATTACTGAAATATAAATAATATTATATTATTATTCTCATTCCTTATTCAAAATCCAGACTTAGGGTTTTGAATTCATATCTGACATAACCTTCATAGATACCATTATTAATTAAGTTAAAAAAAATAATTAACTAAATTAATATAATAAATACATATCATAATATCCATATCATATATACAATAATTATATTTTCATGGAAAATAAATAATAAATATTTTTATTACAACATAATTTTATTATAAGAATATAATCTATAATAATTAATAGTTCAAAAAAGAAATTAGTTACATGTAATAAATAATTTTATTTATCGGATATATAGATATACTTTACTTTTTACATATTCCCACCCTTATATATATATATATATATATATATATATATATATATATATATAAATTATTCGTAAAATTTCTTATTGGAAATATTGGGTTATTACAAAAGCGCCCCCGTCAATGAAAAAAAGAAGAAGCATGAATACCCTATTCGGACCTGTGATAACCCGGGATTTCGAATAATTAAAATTTTATGATTTTTTTATATTTTAATATTGACATTAATTGTTAATGTAAGACCCCAACTTTTATGAATAAAGATGAATTTTCTATAAATATCATTTTTGAATATTATGGAATGAATTTGTTATAATGTTATAGTTGTGGGTAGTATTTATAAATTTTGTAATGTATGCAAGTTGTTATATTATATTCGATTGGTCGGGGAATATTCGTACAACGACGCAATCATTGGTGGACCCCTAATGTAATTATCATCGGATTGAGAAAGCGACAAAAATATTTTTATGAAAATAACGGAAGTTTCTGAGTTAATCTTGTTGAAATACTCGGTAGTAAAAAGTACGAGAATCTGGCGTAGTTGCATAAAGTAGCACATGGTATTAATTATTGATGCTTATGTGAGAAGTCACCGGTTTTTGTTCAATTATTGCTTGATAGAATTGTTGCATAGTATCTCAGTTAATTTATTCAATTATTGTTGATATTCTATATATTATTAAATCAATAATTGAAATAATGAGTTATTAATATTATTATTTGCAATATTAATGATGTCAGAAGTTACACATGAGAGAGGTTTGGTCACCTAATTGCGCGCATGATAGGGAGAAATCCTTATTGGAAAACCCCCTCTTTCTTGGGAACGACCTGGTCGATTAATATTGTAAATTATAATAATGATGATAAATGTTGTTAAAAATATTGAGGTGATTTTATGAAATATTTGTTGTAAATTTTATTTATTATTTGGACCCCACTTACCCATTTTTCAAAACTGTTAGGAGAATTTATCTCAGTTTTATATACATGTGTTAACAGTAAAGTGGTAGTGGGGGGGGGGAAGAAATCTTGATTAATGAGGGAATAATGATATATATATATATATATATATATATATATATATATATATATATATATATATATACGTATATAATAAATGAATGAGTGAGTGGAAATTGGTGGAGGGAACATGTGGGGTTATGTTGGAAGAAAGAAAATGGGGGTGGAGAAAAAATCCTAAGGTTGGTGGGTGGAAGTGTTTTTTTTTTGTTGTTGTTTTGTTGTATTATAGCATGTGTTGTCTATTTATATATATATATATATATATATATATATATATATATATATATATATATATATATATATTATATTTGGTTGTTTTGTTCTTATTGGAGGAAGGTTTGAATTTTGCATCCAGTAGGTTATCAAAATTTCATCCAAGTAATGCATAAATTGTAGCGTCCATGATTTTTTTCTCAAATAGTATCCTTTCCATTCTCTTATAAATAAGCTCATTCCTTCATTATTTCTTTGCAATTCTTTGAAACTACAGAGAGAAACTATAGAGAGAAAGAAGAAAAGTGTTCTGCTACTTCATTACTCCTATATTCAAAGACTCTTCTTTCTAAGGTAAAGGGTATTATTTCTTTTGTATTCATGAAGAGAACTTACATTATTACATTCTTTATTATTACATTGGAATAACTTGTATGTCATGAGCTACCCTATACTTGATAAAATTCTTTTGTTATTCCATTATTTATTATTACATTTGAATATATCACATGCAATGCGTTTTCTGTGGGACCTAATTAAAATCTTTATTATTACATTGGAATATCTTTATGCATGCATTTTCGTGGGACTGATTTCGTCTTTATTATTCTGTTAGAATATCATGTCTGTGCGTTTTACGCCGGACCTAGTTTCGTCTTTATTATTCTATTAGAATATCCTGTATGTGCATTTAAGCATGACCTGGTTCCGTTATTTATTATTCTGTTGGAATAACCTGCCTGTGCGGTCTATCACAGGCCTGATGATTTCTTTTGTTATTCCATTCTTTATTATACTAAGTTGGTTAAAGTTTTGACTTCTATACTCCATGAAATTAGTGGAATATCCTTGATATTTGTGCTTCATCCAGTATCTTTTCATAGAAATATTCTTCTGAGCATTCTTGAATTTTACTCTACAAAGAAGTATCATGTTGACAATTTGGACGTTATTGGTTCCTGGATAAATTAATTCTTGAACTTGTTTTATTGAATTCTTATATCATTGTCATCATCCTCATGTTTATATTATGTTGAAAGTCATCTGTGGCCTGTAGTGCATAGATGGACTTGGTATGATTATGATCAGGGATTATTCGGTATAATCATGACCGTAATGTTACAAATGATGTGGTAAAATTCCTCATTTGCCCGTAATGCATTGATGGACAGTTGTTGGCATGATCATGACCATTGATGAATACACGAATATCCTTAGCCCGTAGTGCATGGATAATTTGTGGTCGTGATACTAATGAATATCCTTGGTAGTAGTGCATGGATGATGTGGATTATTTATTAAAAGTGAGTCTCGATTGATTAAAGTGATGAAAAACCATTTTAAATCATAAAAGATAGTAGATTTTATTCTCTACTTGACTCTTTTAATGGATTGCTTGTTCCGCTGTAGTTAAACTTGATGCCTATTGTATTTTATCAGTTTAACATTGTTGAAGGCTAATGATAATTTATCTTGCATTATCTTAGTCATAATATTTCTTCTTTGGGCTAGTTGAGCTCACCCTTTCTTTCCTTTGTTCTTCTTGTGAAATGAGCGTGGCGGGACTAGTCGGGGAGCGGGTGGCGGTCCGGATGATAGCATCGATAGTCCTCACTATTCATTAGATAGTGTGACAATAATTGTAATGAGGACTTCATTTGAGTGTGGATATTGTACAGATGACAATATTCTTATTAAAACTCTTATATTATGTTTTGTATTCGTATCTTACATTTGTTGTATTATAAAGTTGTATTTGAATTTTGTACCATGTATTTGGAGACTCAAGATGGGTGATGTATACCTATTTTGGGGGTGTCATAGTTGGTATCAAAGCTTAGGGATATGATCCCTGGCTAAGATGTGAGACAAGAACTAGGAGGGGAGTGATGGGGAATTCCTTCGCTAGTATGACCTACCTAAGTTTATTTGGTATTTAATTAGTCAGTCAGAGTATAGGGATAATATGTGATATGTTAATTAACCCTTGTTTTGTGACAGCATTTAAAAATGACATCCGAGAATGTTGAGAACATCAATGGAGCACAAGAGACCGTTGAATCTCCACAGATCAATAATCAGGATAATGTGCATCAGGAAAGCGACAATCCTCAAGCAAACAACAACACGGACCAGATGATGAATAATGGAATGTTCAGAGGCTTTATGCAATTCATGCAACATCAGGCAAGGGCATCTCCTGTCCAAAATGTAGGTGGAAACACTGGCAACTCTCGGACGGTCACCGCTAAGCAGTTCAAGGAACTGGGACCACTGAAGTTTTTTGGAGAGCCAAAACCACTTAAGGCGGAGACGTGGATAAAGCAGATCTGCAAGATATTTGATGTCTTGGGATGCTCCGAGGAGCAAAAGGTTCCCTTTTCCACCTTTATGTTGCGTGCAGAGGCAGATTACTGGTGGGAATCTGTAAAACGTACTCAACTTGCCGCACTGAAGATGACTTGGGAGAAGTTCCAAGAATTGTTCAACGGCAAGTACTTTCTCGAAAGTATTCGTCACATGAAAGAGGTAGAGTTCATCAAGCTGGAGCAAAATAACATGACCGTGTCGCAGTACGAAGCTAAGTTTTCCGAGTTGTCCCGATTTGCGTTCCATTTGGTTGATAATGAAGAGAGAATGACGCGAATGTTTCTAAGAGGTTTGAAACCCGAGATACGTCAATATCTTATCTCTCATAAACTGTGTTTGTTGTTAATAGGGCTCAGTTATTGGAGCGCGATAATGAGTCAACCCAACCAAAAGAGAGCAGCAGACAAAATGATAATACTAGTGATAGCGATCATGAGCGGTGACAATAAGCGTGGAGGAATCAACGTGTTGAAATGGTAACCACTTGGTGGTAATCATGGCCAAAACAATAAGAATGGACATTTCAAGAAGAGGAGATTCAACAATGATGGAAAGCGTCAAAGACCAAAGCACCCGTTGTTAAGGAAGGAGAGCGACCACCTATCATATGCTTCAAATGCGGAGGGAGGACACATTAGTCCAAAGCGCATCGATGCCGCCCAAAGCATGTTATAATTGTGGAAGAAGGTCACTAGCCCGATTTTGTCATTCATGAAGACAAGTTCAAATTTAGGATGGAGGAACCAAAGGACGCCCTAGAAAAGTCAAAGCCCGATGGTGTAAGGGAGAAGCGTTTGTCGTGACCTCCCGAAAGCAAAGGAACCCGAACGAGGTCATCACGGGTAAGCTTATCATAAATTCTCTTTTGAAGTTTATACCTTATTTGATCTCGGTTCTACCCATTCTTTTATTTCTCCTATTTGCACTCAATGTTTAAATTTGACTCCGGAGAAATTGGACTTTGACTTATCTATTGAAACTCCGTTGGGAGAAACCTTCATTACATCCATCGTTTATAAGTCTTGTTTGGTTCAAATCGGTACCCTCACATTACTGTCGATCTTATTTCATTGAAAATACTTGCATTTGGCGTAATTCTAGGGATTGATTGGTTAACTACTCATCATGCAAAATTGATTATTTTCGTAAGGTTGTTAGCTTTCATATTCTAACAAACCTATTATACGAATTCAAAGAACCAAACCATTAAAATGAATCACCGCTATCTCAAGTTATAAAGCTATTCGTTTATTGAAAAGCGAATGTCAAGTTTTCTTAGCTCATGTCACGGATCTAAATAAAAATACGTCAGTTTTGAATGATATTTCTATTGTTAATGAATTTCCTGACGTATTCCCTGAAGAACTTTATGGCCTACCCCCAGAGCGTGAAATTGAATTTTATATCGACCTTGAACCCGGTACAAAACCTATTTCCAAAGCCCCATATTGAATGACTCCTATTGAACTTCAGGAGTTAAAGACCCAACTACATGAATTGTTAGACATCGGTTTCATTCGTCCTAGTACATCTCCTTGGGGTGCTCCTGTTCTATTTGTGAAGAAGAAAGATGGGAGTATGCGACTTTGTATTGATTATCGGGAGTTGAATCATGTCACCATCAAAAATAGGTACCCATTGCCACGTATTGATGATCTGTTTGACCAGTTGTAAAGTGCCAAATTCTTTTCAAAGATTGATCTTCGTTATGAATATCACCAATTGAAGATTAGAACCGATGACATTCCAAAGACGGCTTTCAGAACTCGATACGGGCATTATGAATTCCTAGTCATGTCTTTTGGATTGACCAATGCTCTTACTGCCTTCATGGATATGATGAACCGAGTATTTAAGGAATATTTGTATCACTTTGTGGTCGTCTTTATTGATGACATCCTTATTTATTCCAAAAGCCGTGAAGATCATGAACAACACCTGAGGCTGATACTCCAAAAGCTTCGTGAATATAAGCTTTATGCCAAGTTAAAGAAATACGAGTTCTGGCTTGAGAAAGTAACATTCCTTGGGCACATAGTATCAAGTCATGGAATATCTGTTGACCTAACAAAGATTGAAGCTATTCAAAGCTGGGAGCAACCTAAATCAAATGATCAAGTAAGTAGCATTCTAAAACATTTGGTTATTATTGGAGATTCGTGGAAGGATTTTCTCGAATCGCTACTCCATTAACTCAGCTGACTCAAAAAGATACAAAATTTTGTTGGAGCGAGGAATGTGAGAAGAGTTTTCAAGAACTCAAGAGGAGACTCATTTCAGCACCTGTTCTGACAATACCATCTGGCTCGGAGGGATTTGTCATCTATAGTTATCCTTCGGGCAAAGGGTTATGATGTGTTCTCATGAAACATGGGAAAGTCATAGCCTATGACTCACAGAAACTCAAAGAATATGAGAGGAACTATCCTACTCATGATCTAGAGTTGGCAGCAGTCGTTTTTGCACTTAAAATTTGGAGGCATTACTTGTATGGGGAGAAAGTGGAGATCTTTACGGATCATAAAAGCCTCAAATATTTCTTCACTCAAAGGAACTCAACACGTCACGACAATGACGTTGGCTTGAAGCTCATTGAAAGATTATGATCATACCATCCAATACCATCCTCGGAAAAAGCAAGCGTGGTAGGTGACGCATTAAGTAAAAGATCATATGCGGGTACGGGTGCGATATTGTCAACGCAAAGGCCCATTTTGTATGACTTGAAAAGGATGGAGATAGAGATAAAGACTCCAGGGACCCACGTGATGATGGCGAATATCTGAGTAGAACCGACTTTAATCGTTAAAGTTAAAAGTCGCTCAGCTCTGGACTGGAGCTCGATGCGTATGAGGAAGAAAGTGCAACAAGGTGCTTATGCGAAGCAAGAATCGATGAAGAAGGAATACTTTGAGTCAACTCCAGACTTTGTGTTCCCAACGACCCTGATTTAAAGTATAAAATCATGATGGAGGCGCACAACACACCGTTTGTAATCCATCATGGGAGTAGTAAAATGTATCGTGATCTTCGCCATACATTTTGGTGGAGCAATATGAAGAGAGAGAGATAATATTTGTTTATCTCAAGGTGTCTAACTTGTCAACGATTCAAAACGGAACATCAAGTACCAAAAGGTCCATCAGCAACCACTTGAAATTCCAGAATGGAAGTGGGAGCACATTACTATAGATTTTATTCTTTGGTCTTCCCAAGGTTTCTCAAGGCATAGATGGAATTTGGGTCATTGTTGATAGATTGACCAAGTCCGCTCATTTCTTACCAATACGAGAAACTTATACACTTGAACGTCTTGCTGTATATGTACATAAAGCGAGGTTGAAGAGGCGCATGGTATGCCGGTATCCATAGTTTCTGATCGAGACCCAAGATTCACTTCACGATTTTGGGTTAGTTTGCAAAAAGCTATGGGCACAGATTTACGATTTAGTTCGGCATATCATCCTAAAAAGGACGGACAATCAGAGAGGACTATTCAAACTCTTAAAGATTTATTAAGACTCTGTGTCCTTGACTTCAAGGGCAGTTGGGATAAGTTCTTACCATTGGTGGAGTTTTCCTACAACAATAGTTATCAAGCAAGTATTGGCGTGGCTCCATTTGAGGCGTTGTATGGAAGAAAGTGTCGTTCTCCAGTATGCTGGGATGAGGTGGGTGTAGCAATGTTGTTGGGACCGAAGTTAGTACGTATGACCACGAAAAAGATTTAAACGATCTGATAACGTATAAAAACCTCACAAGACAGACAAAAGAGTTATGCTAATCTTCATCGAAAGGACGTGGAATTCGATATTGGAGATCATGTGTTGTTACGTGTTGCTCCATGGAAAGGAGTTACGAGATTTGGAAAGAGAGGAAAGCTCAATCCTCGATTCATTGACCCATTTTTAATCCTCGATCGAGTAGGGACTGTAGCCTATAGACTCGCTTTACCGCCAAGTATGTCTCGTGTTCATAACGTTTTTCACATATCCATGTTACGTAAATATGTGGAAGACCCGAACCACATTATTGAGTTAGACCTGATGAAATAGCGGAAGATTTAACGTATGAAGAGGTTCCTGTTCAAATCTTGGATAAGAAGGAACATATTCTACGCTCCAACATTATACCTCAAGTCAAAGTTTTATGGAGGAACCACGATGTTGAGGAAATGACCTGGGAGTTAGAATCTGAATTGAAATCAAGGTATCCTTACCTCTTCGACATACCAGGTACATATTCTAATTTTGAGGGAAAAATTTCATAAGAAGGGGAGATTGTAAGACGCCAACTTTTATGAATAAAGATGAATTTTCTATAAATATCATTTTTGAATATTATGAAATGAATTTGTTATAATGTTATAGTTGTGGGTAGTATTTATAAATTCTGCAAAGTATGCAAATTGTTATATTATATTCGATTGGTAGGGGAATATTCATTTTAATAGGGAATATTCGTACAACGGCGCAATCATTGGTGGACCCCACAACAAAATTATTATCGGATTGAGAAAATGACAAAAATATTTTTATAAAAATAACGGCGAAAGTTTTACAATTATCTTTGTTGAACTACTCGGTAGTAAAAGTACGATGTCTGGCGTGGTTGCGTAGTAGCACACGGTATTGATTATTGATGCTTATGTGAGAAGTCACTTAGTTTTGTTCAATTATTGCATAATATCTCCCATTAATTGATTCAATTATTGTCGATATTCTATATATTATTAAATCAATAATTGAAATGACAGAGTTATTAATATTATTATTTGCAATATTAACGATGTCTAGAAGTTCTGCCAAGGAGAGGTTTGGTCACCTAATTGCGCGCCAATAGGGTGAAATCCTTATTGTAAAGCCCCCTCTTTCCTAGGAACGACCTGGTCGATTAATATTGTGAATTATAATAATGATGATAAATGATGTTAAAAATATTGAGGTGATTTTATGAAATATTTGTTGTATATTTTGTTTATTATTTGGACCCCCACTTACCCTTTTTTCAAAACTGTCAGGAGAATTTATCTTAGTTTTATATACATGTGTTAATAGTAAAGTGGTAGTGGGGGGGGGGGAGAAATCTTGATTAATGAGGGAATCTAGTATATGATATATATATATATATATATATATATATATATATATATATATATATATATAATAAATGAATGAGTGAGTGGAAATTGGTGGAGGAAAAATGTGGGGTTATGTTGGAAGAAAGAAAATGGGGGTGGAGAAAAAAATCCTAATGTTGGTCGGGTGGAAGTGTTTTTTTTTTGTTGTTTTATTGCATTATAGCATGTGTTGTCTATTTATATATATATATTTTATTTGGTTGCTTTGTTCTTATTGGAGGAAGGATTGAATTTTGCATCCGTAGGTTATCAAAATTTCATCCGTGAATTGCATAGTTGTAGCATCCGTGATTTTTTCTCAAATAGTATCCTTTCCATTCTCCTATAAATAGAAGCTCATTCCTTAATTATTTCTTAAGAATTTACTGAAACTCTAGAGAGAGAAACTATAGAGAGAAAGAAGAAAAGTGTTCTCGCTACTTCATTACTCCTATATCCGATTACTCTTTCTTTCTAAGGTAAAGGGTATTATTTCTTTTGTATTCATGAAGAGAACTTACGTTATTACATTCTTTATTATTACATTGGAATAACTTGATATCTGTGAGCTACCCTATACTTGATAAAATTCTTTTGTTATTCCATTATTTATTATTCATTTGGAATATCCACATCATGCGTTTCTGTGGGACCTAGTTAAAATCTTTATTTATTACATTGAAATATCTTATCATGCATTTTACGTCGGACTGGTTCCGTCTTTATTATTCTCATTAGAATATCATGTATGCATGCGTTTTACATGGGACCTAGTTTAAATCTTTATTATTCTATTAGAATATCACTGTATGTGCATTTAAGCATGACACAGTTCCGTTATTTATTATTACATTGGAATAACTTTTGTCTGCTTGATCTATCACAGCCCGATGATTTCTTTTGTTATTCCATTCTTTATTATACTAAGTTGGTTAAAGTTTTGACTTCTATACTCCATGAAATTAGTGGAATATCCTTGATATTTGTGCTTCATCCGATATCTTTTCATAGAAATATTCTTACGAGCATTCTTGAATTTTACTCTACAAAGAAGTATCATGTTGACAATTTGGGACGTTATTGGTTCTGGATAAATTAATTCTTGAACTTGTTTTATTGAATTCTTATATCATTGTCATCATCCTCATGTTTATATTATGTTGAAAGTCATCGTATTGTAGCTGTAGTGCGTAGATGGACTTGGTATGATTATGATCGAGGGGATTATTCGGTATAATCATTGGTAGTAATAATGTTACAAATGATGTGGTAAAATTCCTCATTTGCCCGTAATGCATTGATGGGACGGTTGTTGGCATGATCATGACCATTGATGAATACACGAATATCCTTGGCCCGTAGTGCATTGGATAATTTGTGGTCGTGATACTAATGAATATCCTTGGTAGTAGTGCATGGATGATGTGGATTATTTATTAAAATTTGAGTCTCGATTGATTAAAGTGATGAAAACCATTTTAAATCATAAAAGATAGTAGATTTTATTCTCTACTTGACTCTTTTAATGGATTGCTTGTTCATTGCAGATTAAACTTGATCTCTATTGTATTTTATCGGTTTAACATTGTTGAAGGCTAATGATAATTTATCCCGCATTATCTTAGTCATAATATTTCTTCTTTGGGTTAGTTGAGCTCACCCTTTTCTTTCCTTTATTCTCTTTAGGAAATGAGAAGCGTGGCGGGACTAGTCGGGAGATAAGTCTGGAGAATTAGTTAATATTGTGTATTGATTGAGAAAATAAAGTAGAGTAGAGTGAGTAGAGTTATGACTTTAGAAACCCTAAACCTAATTTTTTGGATAGGGATTTGATAGAAAATACAATTAAAATAATTATACTGATAAGTACGTGTTTGTATTGTGTCGACTTATTGACCAATGATTGATCAGATAAGGTTTGAAATTTATAAACCCTAATAAGAGGTTAGAAACCCTAATCTCAGGATTAGAAACCCTAACACTGCAGATTAGAAAACCCTAATCGTATCTTGAGAAACCCTAATTTCATATCAGGAATCCTAAACCCTAAGTAGGCAAACCCTAATCCTTATTGGCAAGCCTAATGTATTTATTAAACGTTAATATAATTAGGAAAACCTAATTTAATTAGTAAACCCTAATTATAGTTTTAGAAATCTTAATTTTTTAATTAAACCCTAATTAGAAAATAGTTGTAGAAGCTTAAGTTTTAAAACCTAAGGGTTAGGACCTTAGGGTTAAACCCTAAGGGTTTGTACAAATGTCAAGTATGCCATTAAATGTATTTTTCAAAGGAAAATAATACCCTTTTTACATGTTTAATGAGTTAACTTGTAGAATTGGCAATACCTTTAGTTGGTGAACTACTAAATTGACTTTGTGGCACAAAACCTCCAGCCAAATTCGTCCATATCATCAGATCTAGCAACTTATGTCATTATATAAGAAAATTAGAGAGAGAAAATTCATAAAACTTGGTCATTTTCAACCTAGCTCTCACCAACCCATTTTTCTCTCAAAACCTTCGAAATTATCAAGTAGACCAGTCACATAAATAGCCCCTTGATCAACCAATATCAATTAGGAAGATTAAGATCAAGGATTTGAAGCTAAGAGGTATAAACCCTAACTTTTATTTTGATCCAAGTTGTTAAGAAAAAATTTCTGTTTAAGTGTTTAAGAAGGTGTTATATGATGTTTTTAGATGATCTATGTTGATCCATGATGGATCCATAGCATCAAAGTGGGTAAAAAAATGAAGTTTTCAAAAAGCGCTCGAAACGATCATAGTCATCTCGAAGCAAATGTCGACGCCAGCGATCTTTGTATCATTAATGCTTTTTAATGTTTTATGTGTTGAATCTATAGCACGATATGTGGTCTTTAATTGGAAAGTGGAATCGGTGTCATTGGATAGCTAGATTGCAAGTTATACTCGGTTGAAAGTCAGGTTGACCAACGACGCCGAGTAAGTAACATTCAGGTAACCCGAGCGTGATAAAAGGTGAGTCGACAAGAAGTTCTAAGGTCCGGATCATCGGGTTGTAAATGATTTAATGTTGTTGTTTGGTACATCTTGTGGTGGTTATGTGTACTATAGATCCGGGTCTTTAGATCTCTTATAACCTCAATAGATCGATCGTGAAAGGTGGTCAAAGTAGACCACCGGAATCGATTTTTACTTTTACAGGAAAACCTAGAAAAAATAAGAACATCATTATCGACATACTTTGGTAGTGTGATTTATGTTGATTATTGTTGATGATAAATTGATTTTTTCGCTTTATTGTTGTTCCTTGACATAAGGAGTATATATTTGAACCTTAAGATAACTTGAATCAAGATCGAACTTAGATTAATTTGAATTTGGAATGTATCAGTCGAATTGAGCGCTGGGTTTCTAGAAAACCCAGTCGCGTCGATGATGATTTAGGATGACCGAACTTCATGATGATCGATGTTTTATGATCGAGTTGTTGATTGATAAATGTAGTGTTACGTGTCCACACATGATCAAAGTTTCGATTAGCCCGAAAACGCTTTGGATTGGATGTTTTGATTGGTCAAACATGGCGGAGGTTGAACACGAAGTTTATCGGTGTTCTTGAGCTCAAGAACACCAACAATGACGCTTTTGTCATTATATAGGCTATAGCGATAGTTTAATTAGTTTTATTTTTCGATTTTTTCGGAAAATAATTAAAAATAGAAAATAAATTATAAAAATTACCAAAAATGGTTTTAAAAATTATTTTAAATTATGAAAATAATTTTTGACTATTTGAGATATTTTTCATCAATATTTATAATTATTTAAATATTAATGATATTTAATTTATTTAATTAGTGTATTAAATAAATTAGAGAAAATGATTTAATATTATGAAAAATCATTTTAAATAAGAATAAGGTATTTAAAAATATTTTGAGTTATAAAATATAACTTTTAATATTTTTAGAGAATTTTCATTAATAATTTAATATTAATGATATTAGATTTATTTAATTATTAAATTAAATAAATAAGTTAAAAATGATTTTATTAATTTAAAAATCATTTTAAATAAGAATAAAGTGTTAGAAAATATTTGGAATTATAGAATATAATTTTCAATATTTTTGGAGAATTCTCATTAATAAATTAATATTAATGATATTAGATTTATTTAATTATAATATTAAATAAATGAATTAAAAATGATTTTTTATTTTGATTTAAAAATGATTTAAAAATGAAAAATGATTTAAAAATATTTTAAGTTATAATTAATGACTTTTAATATTTGGATGATAATTTCATTAATATTTAAATATTAATGGTGATGATTTAAAAATGATTTTAATTACTTTAAAAATCATTTAAGTAGAATATTGTTGTTTTTAAAGTATGTTAAGTTATTAATAATAACTTTAATATTTTGACAAGTATGTTATTAATATTTTGATATTATTAAATATTAATAATGATAAGATTATTTGATAATTAAATCATTTAAAATGATTTCGATGTTTGAAAAATTATTATAAATTATAATAATTGTTTGATAATTATTAAAAGCTTAGAAAAATATTATAAATGATAATTGACTTATCTAAATTAATATTGAAGCTTAGAAACCGATTTTGCTTGACAATGATTTGTGTTAATTTGTCGGATAGGGTGACGAATCACGAGAATGGATAGAAGTCCAACAGGGCCAGAAATAGTTAGACTTGTTATGTGTTTATATAGGTTATAAACACGATGTGGCTATATGGTAATGTGTTTAGGATAAGTTTGATTTGTAGAATATAGTGTTGTGTGTTATAAATGATTGTGCTAATTGTGAGAATGAGCATTTATTGATTATAGGTCTTACTGACATGATTAATTATTTTTGTGTAGTTGTAATCGAGGAAGAGGCAAGTTTTCTAACTCGACCTTGAGTTATATTCATTCAATTATTATAGTGGTTAATTATTGCTAATTACACCACGCCCGAGGAAATTATTGTTGATTATTCGCAGGTTAGTGCATGTTTAATAATTCAAATTGAATTCTTGATTTAGAAATATACATTTGTAGAATAGCTTTGTTGTTGGATATTCATATCAAGTAGAAGCTAGAATTGATGATCTGAGATAATTCCTGTTTATTATCAATTTATACTGAGAAATGTCTTAGCTAATTATTCTGGCTAGACGAACATTTATTAGAACTTAATAGATTCGAGAAGAGAAATTCAATTATTATTGACAGATCGAAGCCAATTATTTCGGCTAGATCGAGAAGTAAATAGAATTTAAAATCACAGTATTTCGTTGTTGAATCAAAATCTTGATTCTGAGATTGAGAAGAACAACCTTTTATATAAAGGGAATATTTTATTAGTCGTGTATTTGGCCTTTGCGCGCGATTAAGTATTATGCATAATATAGGGTATACTAAAGCTGATCACTTTATATACTTGCAGAGGGGTATGATTTAATCTTTATGGTTATCTAATACACCTGGGTATATCAAAGTTTAACTTTGATAGTTACTCGAGAAGAAGTTCAAGATCGATGGATCATTTCAAAGCATAAATATGGAAAATATTCCACTTTGCTATTTCGTAGAATTAATTCTTGATTATTCTTTTGAATATCGTAGAAAACCTTGAAAGCGTGGTACTCTTTTCATTGTCAGATTATTATTGCGTAGAATGTGAGAAGAATTGATATTTATTTCTATACCTTTATTGTATGTCTTAACTTACGGGGCAAACTTGTTGCTCACCCTTGCTAAATAAAACTTTTCAGTTAGGGACGAAGTTGCAGAAGGTGCTGCGAAGAAGAACAAAGGAAAAGGCATAGTTATAAATTAGTTATGATGAACAATATTATTGTTATGCTGTATTTTATTGTAAACCCTTTTTGTTTATATGAAGGTTAATGTTGTAATGTTAAGGTTAGAAAACCTGGGACTTATATGTATTAACAATATCTTTTAATGAGTTATGTATTCCTATTTATAAATGAATGGGTAGTTAGATGTTATATTTTTTGTGGATCGTGAGCACCAAACTCGGGGGTCGGGTAACCCGGATTTGGGGGTGTCACTGGTTGGTATCAAAGCTATAGGTTATAAACCTTAAGTAGGGTGGGGAAAAACCCTAGGATTATAACCATGAGCGAGATAGAGAATACTCATTTAGAGTACTAAGGGAGAGATTACAGAAGTGTATCGATAGTGAGACATGTGTACACATAGTGTGAGAAGTTTGTACTGGAGAAGTACTAATCAAGTTGTTTAAACTGATTGTAGGATGTCGGGAGAAGCTAAGTTGAGCACGAAGATGCCAGCGGCTGTCGCACCAGTGCCAGTAGCCGAGGTGCCAACACAAAGCGAGTCTGTGGAAGAAGTGGGGAAGGATGAACCTATGATTAATCTTGGGAGTGATCATGACGATTATCTCGAGATGTATCTAAGTGGTGATGAGAAGTCAGAGTCTGAAGAAGTCAAGGTGGAGAAAGGGAATAAGATCAAAGTTGGAGAACAAGATCAGCTATCTGTAGAAGTCCAGGAACTCCGGAGTAAGGTATTTCTCTTGGAGGAGTTATGGAAAGCAGGAGTGAGCGTTTGTGAAATGACTGAAGAAACGGAATGAGCTTAAAGGCGCAGTGGAGAGGATGAAAGGCGAAGGTGGTGGATCGTCTGAAGGAACCAGCAAGAAGGGCAAGAAGAAGAGAAAGAGGGAAAAAGACAGTGAAAATTCTGAAAATTCAAACCCAAAGAAGAGGCAAGCCTGTAGCAAGTATGGCAAGACTCACGTGGGGGAATGCATGATGTGGAAGAATGTGTGCTTCAACTGTAAGCAGGAAGGACATATATATTTCTCTCCATTGTCCTAAGTTGAATTTGAGGAAGTATTTTTCCTGTGGGCAAACGGGGCACGGATTCAACAAGTGTCCCAGCAAGAAGAAGACTGGTGAAGGGAGTGGTCGTTAGACAACTTAGATATAAGTGTTAGCCTCTTTTGGTAGAAGTTTATGATATTAAGTGTTGTAATATCGAGAACGATGTTTGAGCATATGTAAATATAAATATGTTGGAATGAATGAAATCTTTATTTTCTATATGAATATAAGATTAAGATTAATTTGTGTGTTCTTAAAACTCATACTTATGGTAAATTTATGACTCATGATTATATGAAATGTTCTGAACCCCTCAGCGAATGGATGCCAAAGGTCTGACTAGGATAAGTTCATACACTTATATAATTGTGGAAAGTTACTGAACTCATAAGCGTGGTAAGTTTGATGAACTGGAATTAGATATGTGAATATGGTAAATGGCAACTTTTTGTGTAAAGTTGGAAAATTGCAACTTTTTGTAAAGTTGAGTATGTTAATCCTAAAATTATTTTAAAAGGGATAGTAATATGTGTTAAGTACTATATGTACTACGTGCTATTTGAATAAATATGCAATTATATGAGAACTATGTGTTGAATTCTTATTGTGTTAAGAATTTGTATAGAGAAAAGAAAATTAATATAAGATTTTTTTTTATTTAAATCAGATCATGCCGCCTAGACGACAGAATCGAAACCAAAGAGAAGAGCAGTCAGTGAATAACGGTCAAGCTGACCCAATGCAAAACTTTGCAAATATGATAGCCGAAGCTATGTAAAAATAGAGCTCCAACAAGAGGAAGAGCGAGAAATCAGTCAGCTGATAGATTGGCTAACTTCAAGGACTTTAAAGCGGTAGGACCACCGGAATTCAAGGGAACCACAGATCCGATTGAAGCCCAGACTTGGGTGAAGGAGATGGAGAAAGCATTAAATCATTCATGTGAGTGGCGGAAGAGCAAAAGACAACTTTTGCTACATACTTGATGAAGGGAGAAGCTAATTACTGGTGGGAGACCAATCATACGAGAGCTGGTACAGCGGTGGTAGCGTGGACAAGATTCAAGGAGTTGTTCTTTGAGAACTACTTCTCACCGAGTATGCAAGCTCGGATGGAAGTTAAGTTCTTAGAACTTAAGCAGGAGAACATGTCGGTATCTGAGTATGCTGCCAAATTCAACGAGTTAGCGAGATTTGCACCTCATCAGGTGGACACCGAGGCAAGAAAGGCAAGAAGATTTGAGAATGGACTGAAACCGGGGATATTCAACAACGTAGCAGTATTGCAGATCAACACGTTCACGGCTTTATTGGAGAAGGCATTAATTGTTGAAGGAGGAAGCGAGGCTGCATCTCGATTTCATCAAGAAAAGAAGAAGAAGACAAGTGATGGAGGAAGAAGTGGTGGTAGTAATTAGAATAAGAGAAAGTGGAGTGAGAATACCCAACCGGGTATCAAGACTGAAGAGAATAGGAAAGGGAGGGAACCATGCGCAACCTGCGTGAAGAACCATTCTGGAGTCTATTTAAAGAAGAAGGGAGTATGTTACAACTGTGGGCAAGAGGGACACATGTCACCCAATTGTCCCAGTCCAAAGAAAATTCAAGGTTGTTTTGCGTGCGGATCAACTGACCATATGGTGGTATGGAACCGCACAAGAGAAATGCTTTGAGAAGGAAATTTTAGAATCAACAAGAGGACCGGTGGTGGAACCTTGGTGATTCGAGGACCTAATGTGGTAATGTGTTTTGATAAGTTAATTTGTAGCACAACGGGAAGATCTTAATTATGAGAATGCATTGTTGATTACATTCATGATTAATTATGATGATGTAGCGGAAGAGCGATGAGTTATATTCATTCGGGAGTGGTGGCATTATTATTGGTTATTACGGTAGTGTATTTTATTTAGAAACTTTATTACGCGAATATTATGATATTCGATATTTAGAACTAGAATTGAGTATTTGGCCTTTTCTTGCCGCAATTAAGTATTATGCATAATATAGGGTATACTAAAGCTGATCACTTTATATACTTGCATAGGGGTATGATTTAATCTTTATGGTTATCTGATACACCTGGGTATATCAAAGTTTAACTTTGATAGTTACTCGAGAAGAGAAGTTCAAGATCGATGGATCATTTCAAAGATAAATATGGAAAATATTCCACTTTGCTATTTCGTAGAATTAATTCTTAATTATTCATTTAAATATCGTAGAAAACCTTGAAAGTGTGGTACTCTTTCATTATCAGATTATTGTTGCGTAGAATGTCAGAAGAATTGATATTGATTTCTATACCTTTATCATATGTCTTAACTTGTGGGGCAAACTTGTTGCTCACCCTTGCTAAATAAAACTTTTCAGCTAGGGACGAAGTTGTAGAAGGTGCTGCGAAGAAGAACAAAGGAAAAGACATAGTTATAAATTAGTTATGAATATTATTATTATGTTGTATTGTATTGTAAACCCTTTTTGTTTATCTGAAGGGTAAGGTTTTAATGTTAAGGTTAGAAAACCTGGGACTTATATGTATTAACAATGTCTGTTAATGAGTTATGTATTCCTATTTATAAATGAATGGGTAGTTAGATGTTATATTTTTTTTGTGTGGATCGTGAGCACCAAACTCGGGGGTCAGGTAACCCGGATTTGGGGGTGTCACAGGACCCCTAATCTTGGTAAACGTTTGATTGTAGTTGGAACTCGTCTGTTTTTAAAAATTTTGAGTTAATCTGTATGATTCCTAATAAGAAATTGATTATGTGTTGAATTTGAACTAGAAGTAGTCAGCATAGATGTTGCTCACTTTACGCCTTATATCGGTGATGATGATGCCTAAGATTCGAGGATTGATAAGAAACTATTGAGTGGTTTTGATATGAGGTGTTGAAATGTTTGCATGATCTTTCTGAGGCCGAAGGGATAAATTTGATTCTATGATACTGTTGGATTCGTAGACATATATTTAGATACATTATATATCATTGCATTGCATTATTAAGTATAGTATTTTGACTTGTGCTCGAGGACTAGCACGATTTAAGTTTGGGAGATTTTGATAAGTGGATTTTATATCCACGAATTGATTTCTAATTCAAGCTTATTTGTTGTTAATTCCTTGCTTCTATGATCATTTTTACTTGTTTCTCATTATTTTGTGTGTAGGATGGTTGGCATGGCAAGTGGTAAGAAAATGAGTCATTTGGAGCATCATTTGAGCAAGTTAGGAGTTTAAAAAAAGTCAATTTGCAGAAGGTACTCCCGCCGGGGTGGGCCTATTTAACCTTTACACCCCCGCCAGGGCGGAGGGTCTTCATGTCTGAAAATAGTGGCATAGCAAATCAGGTGGGTATTTTCTCGTATACACCCCGTCAGGCAGCTAAAAGTGAGTCTGGGTTGTCCTATCTTGGTTCAAATACTGCTCGAATTTGGATTTTGGTTCTTGCATGGCTTTAGGAGTCTAGTTGGCATGGAATTGAGCAGAGATTGCTTGTGTACACATATTAACACTAACACAAGATCAAATATAGAACAAAGGCAATTTACAGAGATACATACAGATTTTCTTATCGAGCATTGGAGTGAACATTTTGAAGGAACGTTTATATCAATTGCGGATTAAGGCTAACGTGAAGGGTGTTCTGATTTATTCTTTGTTTAGTCTTATATTTGTAATTGAAAAGATGTTATCTTTAATTTATTCAGTTAATATTTCATTGATGATGAACTAATTTACTTTTTAGGCTTATATATAACAGATCTTTAAGTGAAGCGATGATTATGTATCTTTGATTTCTAGTTTAATAAGCTATTATCCAGTTTATCTATATTGATTTGATGCTTGAATTTTATGAATTTCCTGATCAACAGTTCTTTGTGGACTTATATGAATTCGAGAGAGGAAGTACGAGTCTAGACTTAGTTAATATATCATGTGTTCTTGAATTTTGTGATTGAACAGAATCTTGATGAATGTTAAGGTAGAGATATGCTTGACATCGCATGTAATCAGATAAAGGACTTAAACTTAAACCTTCTTCAATTATAATTTGCATAGAGATATAGTGAGTTAGTTGATTAAGGTGTTTAACTTGTTTCTATCTAATTTGTGGATTTGAGTTAATACGGTATTAGTACATCAAGAGGTGGCTAGTGCTACATTCGTGTTCTTGCACTACTACAAAACAGTAAATAGAGAACGTGAAAAAAACGTTGTGGTTTCAGTTAGAAAAACGTCGTGGTTAAGGGTGTCATCTATTTGACACCCTTACACAACGTTTTTAAGAAAAAAATATCGTAGATTTATTTTTCAAAAATTAGCAGATGCTTAAAAACGTTGTAGAAGGTATGATTCCCCAACGTTTTCTGAAAAAAAATGTTATAGTTTAATATATCAGACAACGTTTTAAACCAATTTATACAACATTTTTAAAATGTTGTAGATAAAGAAAAAAAAAGAAAAAAAAGGTTGTGGTTCACCTATATTACCAATGCACCTGCAATATGCTAATGCTAAAAGGTCTAAATTCTCATTTAAATTTAAAGCCAAAACGTATCAACCATTCAAAATACATCCCAATAATACCATTCATTTACAATTTCAAATTACTACATCCATAAAATATATACCAATAAATGAATATGATTTTAACATCTCCAAAGCTAGTACAGAATTCACTCTTTTAGTAGTAATTAGGAGATAACTTATGTTTAATCATTTCCTATGTTATTGCTCATCTCAATCGGTGATGTGTTTGTAACTTGATAGGTCAAGGTTCCCTAGAATCTCCAATGATAACATTCCATGCGTCGTATATTTGATAAGCTGTCTTCTCGTAAGTGAAATCTTCAAATCGTATAGAGTAACCAACACGAAATTGGATCGACAATTGTTAGAGAATCGCTTTGTCTAGTCATGCGATATCGTAATTGATGAACAAGTGCGATATCGATTTGATAAATAAGTGCAACGATATATGACATCACAGACAAACCTAATACTAAATGTTTTCTAATACCACTTAACAATTCATGGGAAAGCCACAGTTGAAATCGCTTTGGAATTGCAGTGACATGTAGGTTGATCATTTAGGTAATAAAAACTCCATGGATGTAACATCAGTATTACATTAAACTATTGAAGGGTTTCGACACAGAAACACACAACGAAAATAGAACAATTTAAACCAAATTCAAAACCCTAAACAGGATCCATGCGAAAACAATTATTTCAGTGGTTAGAAATTATACCGAATATGAAAATTCTTCTGAAATTGATGCACTCGAATCTCCAACGCAATCCAAATGAATCGCGCCTCTACGGTATCCACACGAATGCCCCACTTAACCGTCAGTAAATGCGATCTGCGATAGTAAAAGGCTGAAGCAGATTAGCCACCAAAAGGAATGGATTTTAAAACTGTTTCTCTCTAGTCTCTCTCTAAGAGTGGCTAGGGTTATGAAGTTATGATATAACCCTAAGTGGCTACTATATCATATATATAGTAGTTAAAAAGGGGATTAATCAAAACCTAATTTCATAAAATTTGAATATATATATATATATATATATATATCTTAATTAAGTCTTACTTAATTAATATACATATATACAAATTATCCTTTTAATTTAAATTCACGATTTAAATATTATTAATCATATTAATATATTTAAATCCTTAAAATTTAAATTAATTCAATTTTAAATTACGATTACATGTGTGTGACCCTATAGGTTATTATTACGTTGGCAATAATTTTAAAATCATATTATAAAATTATAAAAGAGTGGTAGCATCTAGTAATGCATCACTTCGCTACCCAAGTAATAATAAGATCGATGATTCGATCTGACCTTTTCGTGACCAATGTTTCAATGTAATTTAATCCTTTTAACCTTAATATCCTAGATTAAACTTGAGTCATGGAATGTGTCATACTCTTCATAATTTAATCAGAGTTTTCTTGATCAATGAGTAGACTATATGAAATAAATCACTATTTGAGCATGGCCATGCATTTCATAGTCCTACTCAATCAAGAGGCCTATGGACATCACCCCTAATATATAGGAAGGTTAAATTCCATCTAGATCACTCATATTCCTCACACGATTCATGATGTAGCCAATAATCACCTTTATAGTCCACCCTATTAAAGGTGAAATTTGATGATATCAAAGTACATAAATTCTCGTGTAGTAATATAGTGATTTCAGGTCGGAGGACCATTACATCATTGTCACTATGAAAATTGCTAATGACACTTCGCATAATGCTCCATATAGAATTAGCATGGTGGGTCCATCCAAAGACATCGTTCTCAACATGTACTATGCATTGACTTAATATCTCATATATTTATGACTAATGAGATTTGGTCATCAGTCAATCCACATACTAGTCTCAATGCATCAATGTTGTCCCATCAACAATTATACTCGACTAGGGACATTTAAGAATAATGATACTAATTGTAATTATATAATCTCATGTTCAAGTCACATACTTAAAACTATATAATCTGTATCACTATTCTAAGGAATTTTATTATATTAACATTTATATAACGCAGTAAATAAAACCATAATAAAATCATTCATTTATCTGATCAAATATAATATCAAAATGTTAAGCAATTATATCAAATAATTGGCCTCAGGGCATAAACTCTAATAACGATCTCCCACTTACACTCAGAGCCGATGACTCGTGTATCTAATACCCATGGAACTAGTGTGACGACCTTCGTGCTTCCTCTGCGACAAAGCCTTGGTCGGTGGATCTGCAACATTATCATCTATTGGCACTCTTCTATATATATACATCTCTCTATCAATGATTTCATGGATGGGATGGTACCTTTAAGTATATGCTTGGATCGTTGGTGAGATCCGGGTTCCTTGCTTTGTCTGATGGCTCCATTATTATCACAAGATAGAAACAATGGATCAACAATGGTTGGAACAACACCAAGTTCGATGATGAACTTTTAATCTATCTGACCTCCTTGTCATTTGCTTTAAAGCAAAGAATATACTCAGCCTCTGTTGTAGAATCGGCTCTTGTCTCTTGCTTCGAACTCTTCCAGCTAACAGCACCACCATTAAGGCAAAACACAAAACCTGACTAAGACTTATAGTCATCATTGTCAGTCTGAAAACTAGCATCTGTGTAACCCTTTACTGCTAGTTCGTCTTCACCTCCATATACCAAGAATGAATCCTTAGTCCTCTTTAGGTACTTGAGGATATTCTTGACTGCTATCCAGTGACCTTCACCTGAATTCAACTGGTATCTGCTCGTCATGCTCAAAGCATACGAGACATCCGGATGAGTACATATATCATTGCATATATAATAGATCCAATTGCCGAAGCATAAGGGATCTTTCTCATACGTTCCTCATCATCTTGTGATTTAGGACATTGGGCCTTAGAGATCTTTATACCATGAGTCATGAGTAAGTGTCCTCTTTTTGCCTCTTGCATGCTGAACCATTTTAGCACTTTATCAATATATGTACTCTGACTTAGGCCGATCATTTTTTTTGATCTATCTTGATAGATCTTGATACCTAAAATGTAGGCTGCATCGCCTAAATCATTCATGGAGAAACATTTTCCTAACCATGTTTTTACAGCCTGTAATGAAGGAATGTCATTCCCGATAATTAATATGTAAATCGTCAACATATAATATCGGGAATCTGATGTGACTCCCACTAACCTTCTTATATACACAAGGTTCATCTTCATTTTTAATAAAGCCAAACTCTTTGAATGCTTCATCAAATCGAAGATTCCAACTCCGAGAGGCTTGCTTGATCCATAAATGGATCGGCTGCGACTTACATACCTTTCAAACATCCTTTGGAGTGACAAATCCCTCGGGTTGTGTCATGTACACATCCTCAAGGAGATTTCCGATTAAGGAAAGCGGTTTGACATCCATCCGCCAGATTTCGTAATCGTAAAAGGTACAGAATAGCAAGTAAGATCTCGATGGATTTAACCATAGCCACCTTGGAGAGAAGGTTTCATCATAGTCAACACCTTGAACTTGTTTGTAACCTTTTGCTACCAGTCGACCTTTGTTGGTTTGTACATTACCATCCATGTCGATTTTCTTCTTGAAAACCCACTTGCACCCGATTGGTTTTACCCCTTCGGGTGGATCAACCAAAGTCCATACTTGGTTAGTATACATGGAGTCCATTTCAGATCTCATGGCTTTAAGCTATCTCTCAGAATCTGGTCCATTCATAGCTTCTTGGTAGGAAACAGGCTCATATTGATCTATGAGCATCACATCGCCATTTTGAGTCACAAGATATCCATAATATCTCTCGGGCTCTTGGCGTGTCCTACCAGATCTCTTAATTCCTTATGTAATTTGAAGCGGAGTTCACTTTTCACAACATCTGTGGTTCCTCGCTCACGTTCAACTCGAGTTCAATGATATTCGTGGTTCTCGAATTTCTTGAGTTCTACTTTCCTCCAGCTGTTTCTATAGAGACAAATTCTCTTTCTAGAAAAATACCGGTTCAAACAACAAACACTTTGTTCTCGGAAGGTTTGTAGAAATAATACCCTTTCGTTTTCTTTGGGTATCCCACAAAATTACATTTATCGATTTGGGTCAGAGCTTGTCGAGAATCTAGGCGTTTTACAAATGCCTCATGACCCCAAATCTTCATGAAGCGATATACCAGGGCGTTTCCCGATCCACATCTCATATGGTGTCTTACGAACCGTTTTTTGTAGGAACACGGTTAAGTGTGAATCTGTTGTCTACAGGGCATGACCACAGAAGCTTATGGAAGATCTACATGACTCATCATTGATCGTACCATGTCCAACAAGGTTCGATTCCTCCTCTCAGACACACCATTCCATTGTGGTGTTCCAGGTGGAGTTTGATGTGATATAATACCACACTCCTTTAGAAGGTCATCAAAGTCTTGGCTTAAGTATTCACCTCCTCGATCGGATCGAAGGGCTTTTATGCTTTTGCCAAATTGGTTTTGAACTTCATTCTTGAATTCCTTGAACTTTTCAAAGAATTCGGATTTGTGTCTCATAAGATAAACATATCCATATCTACTGAAGTCATCAGTAAATGTAATGAAGTAATAAAACCTACCTCTTGCTAACGAACTCATGGGTCCATATATCGTATAAGTCCCGATATATATCGCTGCTTGCTCAATCGTGTCCGAGTGAAAGGGCTTTAGTCATCTTGCTAATAAACAAGATTCGCATTTTTATATGATTCAAAATCAAATGAATCCAAAAATCCATCTTTATGGAGTTTTGATATGCGTTTCTCATTTATATGGCTCAAACAACAGTGCCAGAGATATGTCAGATTTGAATCATTTGATTTAAATCGTTTTGTATTTATGTTATAGATAGGCATTTCCAAATCAAGAATATAAAGACCATTAAACAATTGAGCAACACCATAGCATATATCATTTAAGTAAAACGAACAACGGTTGTTCTTTATTATAAATGAAAAATCTTTCTTGTCCAAACAAGAAACAGAAATAATATTTTTGCTTATTGTAGGCACAAAATAACAATCTTCTAATTCTAAAACAAGCCCAGAGGGCAAAGATAAATGATAAGTTCCTACGGCTAGTGCAACAACTTCTGCTCCATTCCCAAAACGTAGGTCAACCTCTCCTTTTGCCAAAGTCCTACTCCTTCGGAGTTCCCCGCACATTAACACAAATGTGAGAACCACATCCAAAGATCTAATACCCATGATGTAGAAGTAGACAAGTTGACTTCTATAACATATATATACGAATCGGAAGTCATACTTCCTTTCCTTTTCTTCACTTCTTCCAAATAAGCATGAAAATTCCTTTTTCGATTGTCCGAGTTTTCCACAGTGATAATCACCTTCTTTAGCCACCCCACCTTTAGGGTTTAAAAGCACTGTTTGGTTTTGGAATTGGGTTTGGCACCGAATTAGATCTATCTTTTCTTGCCTTTCCATTTTTCCTTAGCATTCCCTTTTGCACCATCATTATGGGGGCGGGTCTGCCTTTTTCATGTTGTTTCGGCAGTTCTTAACATGCTCAACAACTCGATAAGGGTTTCTCAATTTCATTCATAAGATAGTTCATAACAAATTGAGAGTATTTCATTATTCAAGGATTGCAAACAAGATCGGTTTGGGCTTCCTGGATGATTGGAAAACCCAACCTATTAAGGTACTCAATATACCCAATCGGTTCAAAGACATGTGGACCAACTGGATCACGTTCACCCATCTTGCGGTGATCAACGCTTTGCTTTATATCATACCTTTCTGTCGAGCATTTCCTTGAACAATTTCTTGAGATGCTCGATCATCTCATAAGCATCCATCGACTTCATGTTGCTTACTAAAGCTCGGCGTTCATGGTTTCTTAACATGAGACAACTCACGTCGAGCATCATCTTGATGTTTCTTGTAAGCATTATGCCCCGTGACGTGTAGTGCGATGGTGGATTTGGTATTGCGCAGAATGGGGCCCATCAAGGACATATAGCTTGCGTTCTTGTTTGAGGACAATCCTCAAGTTCCTGTGCCAGTCAAGGAAATTAATCCCACTCAACTTGTCCTTCTCAAGGACTGATCGTAGTGAAAGACTACTTGTGTTGTTGTTTGCCATTGATATCTACAATTTATAAGTGCCAAAATAATAAGTTAAATTATAGAGTTGATATTATGTAATTAATAATAGTACATTCAAAATATATCTCCCACTATTTTATTCAAATTAATAGCCCTCACCATTAATTCGGAAAGCATTTTCTATTAAATCTTTCTAGTGAGCCAAGATCCATATTTCATTATGACTTAAGTTAGCTTTGGCTAATCTCTTAAAACACAATTATTTAGGTAAACAACCCTTTTGTCAATTATATCATATATAACTCTTGGATAGTTTGGTAAACAACATTTGTTTCTAGTCCATCTAATGTTACATACCAAACTCTATGCCTCTAAGTCCACAATCCTATTGAGATAACTTAGTTAAGTCGGGCCCAATGATTTTAACAGTTTGGATATCACAATTATCCTATCGCATCTTACCTAGATAAATAGGGTACTTTGTTTTGGCAAACCTACATCTATTGATCAAGGTCTTGATGAGTGTTATTCATTGGAAGGCATCTGATTTAGACTTAATAATATAATGAGGGATTTTATTAATAAATTTAGATCTCACCAATTTTAATCTTATTAAACATGCACATTATTTAACATATCATATCGCATACAAGCATAAATAAAGTGCAAAATTAAATGTGTCACAGTTATGGCCCAATCCAATGTCAATCTTCCTTAGATCTTCCTCAAGCATGTGCCTCCTTTCCATCATCACCTTTCCATCGTGTTCTCCATCTTGACATCTTCATCAATTACAGATTATTACATGACATAAAGAAACCTCGAGTTACATTCGAGGGGATTTAGATGAGAAGGGAATATTATATTAGAATTTATAGAAAGGCACGACCTGCAAGCCGTATTTCAAAACCATAAACCACTAACCTATGGGTCAAAAAGGCCATAACTGTGCACCATGCATATCACAATAAGCATATAGTAGTTTATATAAAATTAAAGAATAATATATAACAAATTGGGGTCACGACCATCGTGCGCAACGACGGGGGGTCCAAGGGGGGGTCTCCCCCCTGGTGGTGGTCCAGAATACTCAATTATACTCAAATATAATCATGTGAATCAATAGTACACACATGTGAATAAATAGTTATAATCATGTGAATCAATAGCAATTAATTGCTCATTTATCCGGTTAAGTACCCGATAACTTCCCGACATCAATTATTATCGAAATAAATGTCGATTTTCACTAACACTAATAATTCCAACACAATGGAACTATCAATTTCATCTTTAATCAACATGAACTTATTCATCATTAATATTATAATTCACAATATTTAACAACAGTCGTTCCCAAGAAAGAGGGACTTTCAGATAAGGATTTCTCCTTATTGGCGCCTGATTAGGTGACCAAACCTCCTCAGCAGAACTTCTAGACATTGTCGATATTGCAATTAATAATATTAATAACTTTTTGTCGTCTCAATTATTGATTTAATAATATAAAATATTATGCAGATGATACTGTGACAATAATTGAATCAATAATATGAGAGATATGATGTAACAATTACTGTAGCAATAATATATAAATGTATTGCAGAATTTTTTCATACTGAATCTAAAGCAGTTCGTAATCATATATTTAATCCACCAAGCGATCGTAATAACAATACACGATGCATATCATATATGTCCGGTTTCAATTAATCATATTAAACCGAATCGCATACTTTTAATCCAATTAGAACATATGTTGTATCTTTGTTATTACGCCATATAAGATACAATTAATGTAACATCATATACATGCATATCTATTATTGATATTCATAATACGAGAATATGTCGATTCACGAATATCATATACTCGATTAATAGAACATCATATACATACATATCTATTATCGATATTCATAATGAGAAATATATCGATTATAGAATATCATATACTCAATTTCATGCGGTAGAAATTGTATCATCATATATCATATATATCGAAAACAATATAATCAATTTCGGATCGGTAAAATTGTATCATCACATATCATATATATCGAAAACAATTAAACACGTTATACGAATTAATCATTTCATAAGTAGCTCGATACCCTTTGAAGGTTTCAACAGCGAAGCGCAGCGGTGAAAATAGAATAATTTAAACCAAATTCAAAACCCTAAAGCAGGATCCGTGCGAAAACAATTAATTCGGTGGTTAGAAATTATCTAGAATATGAAAATGCTTACGAAATTGATGCGCTCGAATCTCCAACCTTGATCAAATGAATCGCGCCTCTACGGTATCCACACGAATGCCCATGAGCAGGTAAATACGATCTGCGTAAAAAAAGAAGCTGCAGTACTACTACCAAAAGGAATGGATTTTAAAAGCTGTTTCTCTCTAGTCTCTCTAAGAAGCATTTAGGGTTATGAAGTTATGATATAACCCTAAGTGGCTATTATATCATATATATAGTAGTTAAAAAGGGATTAATCAAAACTTAATTTCATAAAATCCGAATTTTATATATATATATATATATATATATATATATATATATATATATATATATCTTAATGAAGTCTTACTTAATTAATATACATATTTACAAATTATCCTTTTAATTTAAATTCGTGATTTAAATACTATTAATCATATTAATATATTTAAATCCTTAAAATTTAAATTAATTTTATTTTAAATTACGTTCTATGTGTGTGACCCTATAGGTTATTATTACGTTGGCAATAATTTTAAAATCATATTATAAAATTATAAAGAGTGAGCGGCATCTAGTAATGCATCACTCGCTACCCAAGTAATAATAAGTTCGATGATTCGATCTGCAACCTTTTTCGTGACCAATGTTTGATGTAATTTAATCCTTTTAACCTTAATATCCTAGATTAAACTCGAGTCATGGAATGTGTCATACTCTTCATAATTTAATCGAGTTTTCTTGATCAATGAGTAGACTATATGAAATAAATCATTATTTGAGCATGGCCATGCATGTCATAGTCTACTCAATCAAGAGGGCTATGGATATCACCCCAATATATAGGAAGGTTAAATTCCATCTAGATCACTCATATTTCTCACTGATTCATGATGTACCCGATAATCACCTTTATAGTCCACCCTATTAAAGGTGACATTTAATGATATCAAAGTACATAAATTTAGTGTAGTAATATAGTGATTTCGGCCTGAGGACCATTACATCATTATCATTTATGAGAATTGCTAATGACACTTCGCATAATGCTCCATATAGAATTCTCATGGTGGATCATCCAAAGACATCGTTCTCAACATGTACTATGCATTGACTTAATATATCATATATTTATGACCCAATGAGATTTGGTCATCATCGATCCACACACTAGTAGTCTCGATGCATCGATGTTGTCCCATCAACAATGATACTCGATTAGGGACATTTAAAACAATGATACTAATTGTAATTATATAATCTCATGTTCAAGTCACATACTTGAAAACTATATAATTTGTATCACTATTCTAAGGAATTTTTATTATGTTAACATTTATATAACGCAGTAAATAAAACCATAATAAAATCATTCATTTATACAATCAAATATAATATCAAAATGTTAAGCAATTATATCAAATAATTGGCCTCTAAGTCATAAACTCTAACAACTATCTCATAGGGCCACTCCATTATTAGCACAAAATTATAGATATTCTAATGTTAAGGCATACAACACCAAAACAGTTCATTTAAAAAACGTTAAAGTAGTATTCAAATATGAACCACATTACAGGTAAATTGACTAAAAAGCCAACACAGAGTTGTCTTCTGGAGAACTAATACCTTGTATAAATAAGGCATACCTCAGCTCCACCGCCTGCACATTAATCCAAATCACATGCCAAAAGAAAAATCCACAACTCTTCTCCACCACTTATAAAAGCACATCCATGTACGAAGATTCACGCTTAAGTTTTTGACCAGGGTAATTTAGTCGTGGCTTTAAGGCTGAGACTACAACAAGAACTGAATACTTTTTAACTTTTCAAGATCATAGCTTGAGCCAAAATTAAGGCCCAAGAGGTGAGCAGATCCTAGCAGTTAATATTCGAGTTTAAGAGTAGCAGAAGCAAATAAAATAAAGCAGCCTTTTAACTGATTGGCCAGATTATAGAAATGGATAATGTTGCGCATCATCCAAACGGACTTGTAAAAAGGACAGAACTTATCATATATGTCACCACAGCAAAAATATACCAATAAAGTTAACAAACATCAAGCATCAAAAGAACATTAGTCTTTGAGAGATGAGCTAGTAGAAATAACTTACAGATGGCGCATTCTGAGCAAGATAGTCCTCCTCAAAAGCTTTGCAGTTTCTAAGGTAATTTTATCTGTTTCAGCTAAAGCATCCTTACCAACCAGCTATAGTAAGCAAAATTTCCTTGAGATTTAGAGAATGTTGGATACAAGTTTTCTGAGAACACAAAATGTCCCAAATTATACAAATTAAGCAGTGTGGCCAAATAAATGAACACATGTATACCTTGTGTTGGATACTTCAACAAAAAGCAACTACTTCTATACCATGTGCATAATTTAACTCCCGAAGGCAAAAATAACAAGTCAAGTCACACATTGTTTAGGTTAAATTTATTTCACTGAGGGAACACATACGTGAAGGTTTGTCTACAAGACTACAAGACGCACAGAAACAAAATCCTCTACATCCTCGTGAATTCAAACAGTTATAAAGGTTTATTTTCCCCTTCTGTTTTATGTTTTTTGGTCTACACTCTACAGTATACTCTATCCTAGGACAACTGCATTTGGTGCAACTTGAACCATTCCCCAAGAGCATGTTTAAGGGAATAGCCAAACAAATAGCCTACACCCTCTGCTCAACAATTAAAAGAAGTTAGGCTCCAATTCTTATGCACAGATCAACTTGATTCTTAATATTAATTAATTACTTACTTGGACAATTTCATTCAGATCATCTTCTCTCTGCAGCACCTCATGAGCTTTTGTCCTGATGTCAATGAAGTCTGAATCAAATTTCTCATAAAAGGACTACAATGCCTGCAAAGAAACAATGGATTTTCAGCAAGCAATTGGAAAACAGCATTTGCTCAGTTGGATTGGGCGGAACTAGACATAAACATGTTAACATGCTCAGAATTTAGAAGTAGGAAATAAAACAAACTTACTGTTGAATACTTTGAATAGGAGATAAGCCAATTTACAGAAGGGAAATGCTTCCTCTGGGCCAGCTTATTAATTAATCTAAGATAACATTCTGAATAAAAGGTGTCAAATCCACGTGGTGTGGGTCTCATTTTCTAGTTTAGCATTGGAACCAACAAACAGCCGTAGACCCGTAAATGATAATTGGTGGGCAAGTACTAAATATACTCCATATAACTCTATATTTCTGATTCAAAGATATGCCTTCTTAGAAGTAAATATTGATGCAAGCAGAACAAATTAACCACTTAATTCTTACCTGAACAATGCTGAGTGTAGCAGATGTAACAGGATCCAAAAAATCTCCTCCAGGAGGTGAAACAACACCAACAATTGTGACACTACCATTACGTTCTGGTCAACCAAGACATTTCACCTTACCAGCACGCTCATAGAAAGAGGCTAAACGTGCCGCCAAATAAGCAGGATATCCACTATCAGCAAGCATTTCTGCCTGAAGGAGAAAGGAAAGCCCACATCAATAAGCACAATATTTTGACAATCACTTAGAGGATATATAGAAAGTTGTACTAAGATTTAAACAAAAATGCTTTTATAATCCAGTTGTAGCATTCAAGTAATGCCATTTAAGAAGGTAAAAGCATTTCACCAACATCTTTATAACACATGAACAACTCCAAAATGTTGCTTTTATCATTGACTAAAAGGAAATAAGAAAGTGAAAATAATTATTTTGAGCTACAGAAATCAAAAAGGAAATTAGAGTCGTAGGTATCTTAACACCATCGAAGGCTGTTGAAGTGACATTCCTGGAAATTCACACACTTATTTGAAGTCCCTTTAATAGGAAATACATATTCAAATGAAACTTGCTGTAAAAGATAGTGTAGCAATTAACATGTATGCTTTCAATTATGAACCCCTCCAGAGAGAATTAGAGAAGGCGCCCCAATGGCCCCGCCAAAAATTTCAGAACGACCACTTTCACCAAAGTAAAAAACTTTACTGAAATTTCTTTTTTGCATTACCTACAATTTTATCTTTGAAGTTTGATTCTATTGTCATTTTGTTATGTTTGTTACAACAGTGTCACATAAGATCCTAAGGTATTGTTCTCATCACTTTAGTCCAATTTGTAATTGTTGTCTAAAAAATAGATGGCATCTGGCACTTGTTCACCTCTAATTGGTTCAATCACTCAAGTTCCATAAAATTTTCAAGCACCTATCATAATTTGAACTAGAGTGACATAAAAATTAAAGGTTATGGTGTTATGTTATCACTTTTGAAGCTTGAAATTCATTGAAACTACAAAGGTACAAAATACAAATAACACTTCTTTTTATGTTATGATAAATACATAGATTCAGAAAATTCTATCAAATCACTAGAACCAAATGGCCAGTAACATAAGACATGGAAAACCTTTATTTCATTTTGGTAAAGTATGTCAGGATCAGTTACACAGCTTGAAACTTGAAACTATGGCAGTGTCACTTTTATGAAGTCATTAAAATAAATTTAACAATGATTTTTTCTCAGCCAAGGCAAGAAATAAAGTCAGGTAGAAAACATACCTATATATCTCAAGTCCCGGCTTATACAAAAGGTATAAAGCAGAATTAGAAATTTTTCTTGATGAATTTATAGTAATTCTGAATTTTAGGATTTATCAGATCCAAAAGGAACAAATACAAAGAGACTAATTTTACCTTTTCAAGCTGTTTCATAAGAGAAATAAGGAGAGAATTGGTGGTCTTTGCCCGGTCGCTCTGAGGAATATTCAATCCTCGTTCCATCGCATACTATCGACCTGAAGAATCTCAATATAATTCTGAAGCCAATGTCAATTTTTTAAGCTTTGTAGGGCAAATTATATGGGACGGTAAGAGGGTTCGAGTACCTGAAAATGAACCAACATTCGACTGCAACAACGAACAATGTTAATTAATAAGAAACGGAAACGAAAAATAGAAAAATAGAAAAATAGAGAGAGTTCAATTGAGATTTAGGGTTTTGGTTACCAAAGTAGAAAATGGAACTGCCATTTGATTGAGCTTGCTGCCTGCTGATAACAAACCTGCCGTTGGACAGAAGATAGAGATCTAGAAGATTAGCTGAGAGTTGAGATACAGAAGATTCAAATATATGGGTCAGGCGGGTGGGTTTTGTGGTGTGAACCCTAGATTTATCACAGACGCTCATAAAAGCCCTAGATTTATCCAAATTTCTCAAACCAAAACCTCGAATTCCATGCTTGAAACCCGTGAAACAAACCGCATTAAAGCTCCTCAACGATTCTAAAACTTCAAAAATGGCAAGATTTTGAGGAGAAATGGAAGGGATAAGGAGAGAGGAACTCATCTGCATAAAACCAACATCGCAGAGCGAGAAAGTACAGATATAGGAACCTTGTTTTAATTTCAAATTTTAGCTTCCGTGTTTTTTTTTCTCTGGGTTTTTTAGATAGACAACATTTTTTTTAAAAAAAAGTTTATCTAGTGGGGTGCATTTTTGACGCTTTCACAGTCGGGTTCTCCTCATCCTATTATTGTTCATCAAAATCAATTATTAAATGACATATAAAATACGACACATATTTTAAGTTCTCAATACAATTATATATTGTCATGCTATTTTATAATGTATTGAGAAGCTTCAACAGTCACAGACCCTCATTGATCTATTCCCTTGTTATCCATGCTCGACCCAACTACACTCTTATTACCTGAAAGGAATTGTGAAGCAAAAGGGTGAGCTCAACTAGCCTAGTAAAGAATATTATGACTAAGATAATGTAGAACAAATTATTCTTAGTCCTCAACAAGGAAAAAATTGATAGAATACAATTGACAACAAGTTTTAGATCAACAACTATAGCGAAACCAATAATCCATTAGAAGAGTCAAGTAGAACATAATGTCTACTATCTCCTCCAAATTAAAAGTCCATTATTAATATTTCATCCCTGTAATACTCATTAACAGTTCTTTATTGTACCCAAGACAAAGAGAACTTCCTTCACCTGTCTTCATCTAAACCACCAAAGATTATATTTAAATTCAGAATTCATGTTTATAATAATGTAAATCAACAGTTTCTCCTTGCCATAAAGGCTTAATAGAATTTTGAAAAAATGTCCTTGCCACAAAGGCTAAGATACTCAATAATTATCGTCATTTCAAATCAACAAATTATCCATGCAATACGGTCCAAGGATATTCGTTAGTATCACTAGTGGTCATGATCATACCAATCAATTGTCTATCTTTGCACTACGGGCCAAAAATATTTAATGGTCATGATCATAACAATCAATTGTCTACCTTTGCACTACGGGCAAAAAATATTTAATGGTCATGATCATAACAATCAATTTTCTATCTTTGCACTACGGGCCAAAGATATACAACTGTAAAATCAATAATCAAAAGTCCATCTTTGCACTACGGGCCAAAGATATGCAACTATAAAATTAATAATCAATAGTCCATCTTTGCACTACGGGCCAAAGAAGACTTTCACCACATCATTTATCTGTAATATTACAGGTCATGATTATACCAATACATAATTCTTGGTCATAATCATACTAATCAACAGTCCATCTTTGCACTACGGGCCAAAGATATACAACTGTAAAATCAATAATCAACAGTTCATCTTTGCACTATTGGCCAAAGAGGACTTTCACCACATCACTTTTCTGTAACATTACAGGTCATGATGATACCAATACACAATTCCTGGTCATAATCATACCAATCAACAGTCCATCTATACACTACATACCAAAGATGACTTTTATCACAATTTAAGCACGAGGATGATGACAATGATATAAGGAATCAATCAAGTGAGATCAAAGATAAATATTAGAGATTTATAATTCAATTTATCAAGAGTTCAAGAATGTCCAAATTGTCATTATGATAATTAATTGTGGAGTAAAATTCAATAATGATATTCATGTATGAAAAATAATTTGGACAGAAAAGAAACTAATTTTGTCGTGAATAGTACCCCATGAATAGTACCCTAAGTAAATAGTACCCGAGTGAATAGTATCCCGTGAATATTACTCGAGTGAATAGTACCTGAGTGAATAGTAACCCGTGAATATTACCCCAAGTGAATAGTAACCCGTGAATATTACCCCGAGTGAAAAGTAACCCGTGAATAGCACCCCGAGTGAATAGTACCCCGAATGAAAATATTAAAATTTAATAAGAAAGTTCAGACCAATATTCCAATGAAATGATATTAGATGAAGCGCAAAACTCAAGGATATTATAGAAGCAATACTTACCATAGTAAGTTTAGATTTAGGTATATGAAAAGAATTAATATACGAAACTGCAGATGGATTTTCACCCGCCATGCAATAATTCGCATAGACAGATCTTTTCCACAAATAAAGAATGAGTACGAAGGGTTATTCACCATGCATGCGGTAATCCGCGTAGACAGGTTGTTCCCACAGATTAAAGAATGAATACGAAGAGTTATTCACCATACATGCGGTAATCCACGTAGATAGGTTACTCCCACAGATTAATAAAGAATGAATACAAAAAATAATATCCCTTACCATATGAAAAATAACATCCCTTACCTTAGTAGAAGACTGGATACTACAATAGTGTAGTATCAGAATACTCTTCTTCTTTCTCTCTTATTATCTCTCTATAGTTTCTCTCTATAGTTTCTCTTGTGAGTCTTAGTGAATTGGTAAGAATGAAACAAGAAATAAGCTTCTATTTGTAGGAGAATGGACTAAATAGTAACTAATTCATGGACGGTCCATATTGATTTACTATTAAAACCACAACTGACGGTCTAAAAAATTAGTACATCTCCCCATGGAATAATAAGTCAAACTTACAACAAACGCCTCATGACAAACCCCTTTATTTATACCAAAAAATGAATAAATATTTACCACAAATCACTTATCTTCAATAAACACATTTTTAACCTTTTAAAAATTATTCATCCTTAATAGTATAACTCACATTATTGACAACCAGATCATTCCCAGGAAAGAGGGGGCTTTCCGATTAGGATTTCTTCTTACCAGCACTCAATTAAATAACCAAATCCCTTTCATCTACAGAACTTTCTAGATATTGTCAATAATACAAATAATAATATGAATAACTGTATCGTCTCAATTATTGATGTAATAATATAAAATATTGTGCAGATGATACTGTGACAATAATTGAATCAATAATATGAGATACTATGCAATAACTACTATAGCAATTATTGAATAAAAATGAGTGACTTCTTACGTAAGTATCAATAATCGAGATATCATGCATCTGTGTCATCTCTCTTGTGCGATAACGCGTATTATTGTTTTTTTTATTACATATTTCAACGATTAACAGTAAGCGTTTTCTGAATTATTTTTTATAAAAAGGTTATTTCTGTCGCTTTTTATATCCTACAGTCATTCCATTGTGGGGTCCACCAATGATTGTGTCGTTGTACGGATATTTCCCGACAAAAAGAATATTCTCGGACCAAACGAATATTTATGACAACTTGCTAACTTTGTAAAATTTGCACATATCACCCTTAACTTTAACATTTTATCAATTTAACCATTTACTGAATAGAATAATAATTATAAGAAAAATTGAATACTTTTATTTCATAAAATTTGGGGTCTTACAGACAATACCCTAGATTTTGACTTAAATGACATAAGAGACGAGACCTTATGTTTTACGATTCGACTTAGATCTAGGAGACGCGCGATACCCTAACTTTCGACTTAAATGACATAGGAAATGACATTATGTTTTACAATTTGACTCAAATTTAGGAGACGATACCTTAGATTTCAAACTTCAAATTACGAAATCAAACTGGTTCTAGGAGACGATACCTTAGATTTCCCCCAAAATGACACAATTCATATAGGCACAAAATATAAACACACACCTCACAACCTTCAAGGCAATTCATTTAAACTAGTAAATTAAAGGAAAATATTAGGAAAACAAAAACCATGTTTCACGAAAGTTGGGGGTGCCTAACACCCTCCCCTTGCTTAAACAAGCCCCCAAACTCTATGAATCTAAGTTGCGGGCTAATTTTACTGAGTCGCATAATATGGGCCATCTCGATTATTAAAACTTCAAAATTCGGATGAGTTGGTACATCCATTTAAATCATTACCAATTGGCGACTCTGTCTAATTAGCTCACTTAAAAATTAAACTTTTGAACCTTGTCGACAGTAAACTTAGTTTTTCCAAAATCACCCCCTAAACTTACAATTTCCAAAACTAACGAGAAAAAATCCGAACGTCGACAGTTTCATTACTTCTCTGATGAGGGACTCCAACTCACTTGTGATATCCTAACAACCTCCCTTCATAAGTGAGTTCTTCTCATCAAGATCTTTCACTCACTTGAACACTTCTCTTCAATCACTCAGAACCACTCTCAAAACTAATTCTCGAATAAACCCATCGAGAATTCATCATCACTCATCGAGAGCCTTTGGGGAGGAGACGACAACCCTTTATCGAGAGTTCAGCACCATTGGGTATCTTTTTAAGAGGTTGTCCGAAATTACTTTTTGGACCACCATCGCGTTTCTCTTTTGAAGAGGCTTACTAGCCCGGGATCAATATTTTGTAGCTTTGATACTAGTTGTTAGGGGAGAATCGAGGAGCTCGAGCACTGTGCACGCATACATAAGGCACAACGCCTCTTGGTTGTTTTTGGTCCAAGGATGAACACACATATTTGGAACCCAACCTGACCCAAAAACTTAAGTCATTAGGTATTGGACACATTCGTGTATATTAATCCTTTACGGAAATGCACAACGCCTCTTGTATGTTTTACGTTTGGGATTTTTTAATTTCTGAATCACAATTGTGTCTTTTTGAAAAGGTTCATAAGCCTCGGGAGCTCTAACACCAGATGTTAGGGAAAACCAAAGAGCCAGAGCGTTACGTGCACGTACACGAGACACTAACATATATATGTTTGAAACCCAACTTGACCCAAAAGCTTAAACTTTAGGTCTTGGGTTCATTTATGTATTTTAATCATTTATAATTTCATTATTCCTCCGGTTTGAGACAATAATTCACTTATGATATGCTAACAACTATTGGGCCCACCTATTTATGGTGAAAAATTAACTAATTATAATTCGACATATCATTTTGTTTTCATTTTTTTAATCATCTTTTTTGATCATAGCATTATTCATATTTACTATCAGAAAATGAATTTTAGAGTTCTATTATTATAAATGCATAATCTATATTTAAAAAAATCATTTTACAATATTTAAGCAGGAAATTATGTTAGTATGTATATATTTTACTTGCATCTTGATATAAAATTTTCATACCTAACAAAAATCATATTGAATAAACAACACCCACGTCTCCACCTAAGAATTGTACAACACTACAACTTGTTGGCTTCACACCATTAGTTTCGGTTAGAAAACTTATTCCCTTTTCAGAACAACCCACAAGAAACCAAATTAAAAAACGAAATTAATAAAGGGAAAAAAATGAAGCAGAGTTATCATAAATCACAATACAAAAAAATATACATTTTCCACTATATATAGTAATGTGATAAAAATTATATACTGTAAGTGCACAATGTCTATTGTAAATTTGGCAAGTGTAGGTCGAACTACAAAGATTAGATCAATTTTTTAATATATTCTAAATTAATATTTGAGACAAATTAGAAATAAATATAGTGGAGATAATTAAAAACTAAATTGTGCAAACTAAAAATTAATAATGAAAACTAGTAATGAGAAAAATTACGGCAAAACTATGAATTTGGCCACTATAGTTGGCAAGTTTTACTTAATGCACAACTGAACTTTTAATTTTTTGAATTACCCCATTAAACAAATTAAAATTTTTTAATTGGATCAGTCTATTAACTGTACCTCAGTTCTGTTAATATCAACATTAGCTTTTTCCTATATGGCTTTTTTTAAAAAAAGAAAAATGACTCAGCCACGATGATCCAATCCAAGGTGGATTACGCAGCAAAAGAAAAGTACTATCAAACCAAATCAAACGAAGTCTAAGTTAAAGTTCACAAAGAGAGAGAGAGAGAGAGAGAGCGAGCGAAGAAGACGATTACTACAAACTAGGGTTCCAACATAGTCAAAGTTCACAGAGAGAGAGAGAGAGCGAGCGAAGAAGACAAAGGGGTGATTTGATCTGCTAGGGTTTTGTATGCAAATCTCTGGCGAAGTCGAAGGTATGTATGGACTTTTTTTTCTTTATTGAGATTCTTCTGCAAATATCTGAGTTAGAGTTTTTTCCCACTGATTATTATTCAATTTGTGTTTAAATGTAACACCCTTAGAATATCCCCTGTAAATATATTAACAAGAGGTTTTTTCCACTGATTGGTTTTCGATTTGGGTTTATATATCAATTTTGGTTTAAATGTAACACCCTTATGTGTTTTTCTGGACTTTTCATGGTACATGCTTAGAATAACTGATGTAAATATTCAGATTATTTTTTTTCTTCCACTGATTATTCTTTGATTTAGGTTTATATGTCGATTTGGGTTTAAGTTATGACTCAGATTTGGTACATGATTGTTCGGTGATTTGGGTTGAAATGTAATAGCCTTATTTGTTCTAGTATGTATGATTTGGGTTTATATGTAAATTTCTTCCACTGATTATTCACTTTTACAATGTTTATTATCTAATGTTGTGCCATGTACCTTTTGCAGCATGGGTTTGTTTTTTGTGGAGTTTAATCATGGTGGTAGTTCATTGAAGAACCAATATACCACTATGGAGTAGGTTTTATAGAATTGCTTCATTACGTTGATGGTGACTGGCTGAATGTTGACAAAATATACAAGTTACCTAAGAAGTATGGTTACAAAAAGAATCTTTGCGGTGTATTTCAAAGTTGGTCATTATGGATATTCGTTATGGTTTAGAGTTGATACATGATGACCATAGTATTTAGGTTACTAGTTGAGGAGGGTGAACAAAAGCTGGGTCTAGTTGATCTATATATTGTGACCACTCTACTAATGAACTCTTACCATTTGAGATAGAAGTTGGTCGGTGTAGGTGAGAGGAAGTTGAAGCGACCTGCTGCGAAGGAAGTTGATGTTGTTGATGTGCAAGTTGATGCACCAAATGGAGATGATGATGAATCTACGGATGAAGAAATGAATCTTGTTGTAGTGAAGAAAGTGATGATGATGGGAATGAGGAGTTGATCGATGCTGAAATTTGCATAAAGAAGAGATTATAAAATCAAAGATTAAAGAGTTGGAAGTTGTTTGTGAAGTTCAATTGGAAGATGAAGTTCAATTGGATGATGAATTTTAAGTGGAGTGTGGTGAAGTACCTGAAGGCCAAGTACCTAAACCTACAGGGACTCAAGCTTCTAGCTTAGTACATGTTAACAAGGCATCAAATAATCATGAGACACCTGAGAAAAAAGTCAGTATGAAGAAAAGGGCAGGCCTGAACACACCTAACAAGAAGCAGAAAATTGTTGATGAAGATAATGTGGAGCCTACTTTTTTATCTAATGATGAGGTCATCACCAAATTTGGTACAAGGGGCACGAAACCATGGGAGGAAATATATGAAGATTCTGACTTTGAAGTTCCTGCAACTCCTCCTTCAAGTAGTAATAGTGAGTGGGAAGGTGAAGAGCCAAGGATTAAACTGAAGAGAGTTGTTCCTGTGTATAATCCAAACACTGCAATCAAAGATGTTGAATTTGAGTTATACATGACTTTCACTGGGGTTGACCAACTAAGGGAAACAATACAAGTTTATACAGTTGGGAAGGGGAAAGGAATTTGGTTTAAAGTTAATGAAGCTACCAAAGTTCAAGCTAAGTGTGTAGCAGGATGTCCATGGAAGTTTTGGGCAAGCTATGTTCCTAGGGAAAAATGGTTTCAAATTAAGGCTTACCCTACTAAGTTCCACAGTTGTATTACGACCAACAAGATAAAGATTATTAGATGTAGGTGGTTGGTGGATAAGTTTGGAGGGATAATTAGAATAAAGCCAAGGATCAAGTTGAGGGAATTACAAGAGGCAATAAAGCAAAGGTATGAATTGAAATCTTCTATTGCACAGTATTTGCAAGTTAAAAAATTGGCCTTATTTGAGATAGAAAAAACACTGGCAGAGCATTATGAAGGTGTTTGGGACTATGGACAAGAGATACTAAATACCAATCCAGGTAGCACTGTACAAATTAGGACTGATCAGGGCACTCCAAAAAGGTTTCAAAGGATGTATATTTGTTTTGATGCTATGAAGAAGAACTGGTTGGAGGACTGCAGGCCTATTATTAGGCTTGATGGTTGTTTTCAAAAGACATATTGTAGAGGGGAGCTGTTAACTGCAATAGGTAGAGATGCTAACAACGGATATTCCCAATAACTTGAGGCACATGGTGGAAAGTGAAAATAAAGACAGAGTTGGAGTTGGTTTTAAATTTGTTATGCAATGATGTTGGATTAAAACAAAAGGCGGGGATGGACATTAATTACTGATCAACAAAAGGTGCAGTTAACAATAATTTCATCTTAACAATAATTTGATTTTATTTTTATTACATCTTAACAATAATTTGCATTACACATTTATATATCATTATACTAACAATCCTGCTTATTTGCATAGGGTTTGGTGTCTGCTATTCAGGAGTTACTACCCCAAGCAGAGTATAGATGTTGTGCAAGACACATATATGCAAATTGGAGAAAAAAGTTCCCTGGGGCAGCTTTGAAGGTGATATTTTGGAAGGCATCAAAGGCCAATAATCCTGCTGATTTTCGAAAGGCAATGGAGGACATCAGGAAGGAATCAAAGGATGCACACACTACCTTGATAGGTATCCCTCCTAAACTTTGGAGTAAGTCTTACTTTGATACCACCACCAAATGTGATGTAGTGACAAATAATATGTCAGTGTTTTAATAGTTGGATCCTAGAGGCTAGGTATAAACCAATCTTATTGCCTCCATTGACTAAAAGATTGGTTAGAAGGCCAAAGAGATGTAGAAGGAAAGATCCAACTGAAGAATCAAAGCAAATTGGTAAAATTTCAAGGAAAGGGACTCCAATGATGTGTTCTAAATGCAAGCAATATAGACATAATAAAGCAGGTTGTATGAACACACCTGCCCAAGCACAACATGGTCTAGAAGCACAACATACTGCCAAAAGGCCAAAGCTTAGTGTGAGTTATTTAATTTTTAAATTTGTATCATTTATATGTTTCCTTCAATTATGAAATGTACATACTAACATATACTCAAATTATAGGTGAAAAGAAAATAAGGTGGTACAGTTGGGGAGAGGACTGGAACTGTGAGGCAGGGATCAGGCAATGGTGGTGGAACACAGTTTGGCTATAGCACTACTGCAGATGGGGGACAGTTGAGGCTCTTCCATATGGATCTGTTTTAGTTTTAGTATCTTTTTGGGGTTATTTTAGAATGTTTTGTCATGGTTGTAACCCTTTAAGCTGTTAACTGCAGTTTTAGTATATTTTTTGGTCTGATTTGGAATACTTTTGTCATGGTTGTAACTTTGAATATAAAACTTTGGTTGTAACTTTGGATACTTTTGCCATGGTTTGGTATGTAATGGTATTGGCAGTTTATATATGCAATGGTTTGGTATGTAATGGTATTGGCAGTTTTATATGCAATGGTTTGGTATCTAATGGCAGGGCATTTTAATATGGTTTGATAGGTTTGGTTTGGCAGGGAATTTAAATATGAAATGGTTTGATTTGATTTTGCATAAGGCAGTTTTATATGCTCAGGTTTGGTTTTGCATGTGTAAATTTTTTTAAATTGCATGTGTTTGCAAGATAGTGCATTAACAGTATGGATGCCATTTGGACATTTGATCAACAAAAGGCATCCTAATTGAGCAGGGACTTTTCACAATACATAATGCATTGCATTAACTTCATAAAATGAATCCATAACTTCATTACATAACTTAGTACAACACAAAATTCCATTTGTTGATCAATAATAGACATTACATTACATTAACATGGCATACATAAAATGAATCCATAACTTCATTACATAACTTTAAATGCTTAAAATTTCATGAATACATAACTTAGTACAACACAAGTCACCATCCATGATAATATCATATACAGTTGTAATTTCTTATTTGCCTCTCCTAGTCTAACAGTTTCTGACTCCAATTTTAAAGCCTCCCTTTTCAAATTATTCAACTTCTCTTTCAACTTTCTTGTTTTGTTCCTCAGCAAATCGAGTCCATCTTCATTCATTGAAACAGAACCCATTTCACTGCAACCACTATCATGACCTTCATTTTGGGAACTTATGTCTCCAACCATTGAAAAAATCCACAATATTTATTAACATCCTGCAAAAGAAAAAAAAATTCAAGCAACTTAAATCCAATATACATTACAATAATAATATTAAGACACAATTATTATTTTAACATAAGAACTCAATGACAATGAGCAAAAACTAACTATTTAGAGGAATGAATCATGAACATTTGAGTTTGTCTTCATGATATAATGGTGCTTAAGAATCATTTGTGAATACCCTCACACCCTTTAACAGTCATAAATTACAACAACTGGGCATGCTTATTTTTTCATGTAAATGAAGAATCAAATATAAATATGAATTTATGTACTTACTGGGTAAAAACGACATCCACAGAATCTTCGTCCCTTTGATTTGTTCTTTGTGGAGATACAAATAGATGCAGAGATACACCACGAAACATTCTACCCTCTTTTTAATAGCAAGCGAGGATCTCTTATGTGAAGATGTCATTAACAACCTTTTAGGTGTTCAAATAGTTTGAGAAGATGAAAACCCCTAATTTTCCCCTTTGATTTTGGCCGAATCAATCTCCTTAATTGAGTTAGACTGAGTTGGAACCCTAGTTTGCAGTATTAAACGAATGAAGAAATCAGTGAGGCGAAGAGGAGTATAACCAGAAAATAATACATACCTTTGATTTTTGATTCTTGTGGATACTTAAGCTGATGCAAAAAAACTAGGGTTATTTTCCACCCTTTTTGCAACAATCAATGACGATCGACTAAGACAAGATGCCATTAACCTTCCTCTGGGTGTTCGAAAGCTTTGAAGAGATGAAATATAGCAATAACCCAAATTTCCCCAGCTGATTTTGGGGGAATTGATCTCCAAGTTGGTTTTTGAGCACTAGATTCTTTGTCTGAGATAACCAAATGCGTAAGTTTATAATGAAAGAGAAGCTGAGTTGTTATATATCGATAGTGGCAGAGTCATTTTTCTTTTCTTTTTTTAAAAAGCCACGTGGAAAAAGCTAACGTTGATATTAACTGAACTGATGTACAGTTAACAGATGATCCAATTAAAAAAATTTAATTTGTTTAATGGGGTAATTCAAAAAAATTAAAAGTTCAGTTGTGCATTAAGTAAAATTTGCCAACTATAGTGGCCAAATTCATAGTTTTGCCGAAAAATTACCTAGGAATATGAATTCACCAAATATTAATATAATAAACAATTTCTTATATTCCAAATTAATTCCCAATTTTTTTTCTTCCCTTTAAAAATAATGATTCATATAATTAATATGGGTAAACATAAGTTATGAAAAATTCACAGATTAACTATAACTTATTGAGCCTCGTAATCAATATAAGAATTATATGTATTTTCTGTGAAGTTAAATATGAAGGCGAAAACAATTAAACATTAATATCGAAACGAAAAAGAAAATATTATTATGAAATGCCTAATTTCATCATCATTCTAAGTATTAAAGATTTAATTAGCCATGAAATTTAAAATAACAATAGTACTACTATTTGCATGAATTAAACATAACTAACAAAACTTAAACAATCAAAAAGGGGAAAAAACTAAAAAAAGTCAATTATAGCATTCAGCAAAAGAGCAAAATAATTTAAAAGAAATCAAACTCTTGATATTTGGATAAAGACAACTTGAATAGTGCTTGATATTTGTAGCACTCAAAAATTCCTTACTTGAAATCTATTGCAAGCCTAAGTGAAAGAAAAGGGACGGAAACTAAACAATAACTAAAAAAACTTCTACTTGTTCTAGTTGGATGAAGGAGAAAGAAATCAACAAAAGAAAATAAAAAATTGATCTTCCCCTCTCTCTAAAATAAGAGACCTATTTATAGAGGAAAATAAATTTGTGTCCTAATTTTGCTTCTTTGAACTCGGTCTCTTTTATTTTCTTTTATCATCTTTTTTCCTTCTTGACTTCAACCTCTACATTGTAATCCTCCAAGATTCATTTTTCATATTTAAAAGCTGGATAGTAATCATTTATTTGTTCCTAAAGATAAATAAATGTTAGTTCCTACAAAACAATATAAAATTTATTTGTTAAATTAAATAGACACATAAAATAATAAATATAGGATTACTAAAATGCAAAAAATATGTTTCTATCAAATGCTCTCATACCTTGCTTTTACTCGTCCTCGAGTAAAATAAAAACTATATCTAACTCATTTTCGTAGGAAACATGATTCCACTTAGCATGTGCAACAAATCTTTAAACCCCAATGTTATCCCAAGTGGACGAGTTCTGTCTCGTGAGGGTTTGCAGTGAATACACCCACAAAATTCAAAATTATTTTTGGGTTCAACAAGTTATGAACTTGAAAGAAAACTTCTAAATATCGATGGGCATTGTACATAACTAAGATTAAATTCAAATTCACACTTTCACCTTTTCAAACATACTCTATCTTCATTCTAGACACCATCTTTTATAAAATTAATTTCATGTGATGCATGCATTGTGTATGTGATGTAATTCTTAGTAAGGACTTTTACCATGAAAATCAAGCCATTAAACTCATTTTTCACTTTCTTTTTTCTTTTTTCTTTTTCCTTTTTTTTAGACTTGTGCAATGTCTCGTTTTTTTAAGCTTTTAAGAGTTATCCATGTAACGACCGTTGGACAAATTACTCTCAAACCAATTGTCTTTAGGGCACTAAATGTAAATACACCTCTAAGGGCTTACTAACTCGAGTAACAAAGGTCACAAAACTAGACTAGTCAAGCAGCTAATATCCATCACACTTTTCAGCGTGAATATCGATGTTTCCTAAGGCTTAGATACCCAGTTATTTCGTTCAATGGACATTGAATCAGTTATTTATTTATTTTTTTCTTTCATTTAACTTTTTTCTTTCAAATTTTTTTCTTGAAATTCCCCGAATCATAGTTTATACCCCAGAACTAAGAATTAATACAAACGTGAAGTGAAAAAATGTATAGGAACTTAATTTTACTCATGATGGTGTTCCAAACTAAGATTTCGTATTTTATCAAGACTTCAAGTGTCTCAATCTTTCAATCCAACTTAAACTTTTTGCTCCACAAACACTTATTAGAATTAATCCACTTATTCATATTTTAACTTTTTAAATTTTTCTAAAAGAATAAATACATAAATAAAAATATAATAATAAAAATGCAATGCATAAATAAATAAAAATGCAAAACTCCCCCCCCCCCCATACCTAAATCATGCATTGTCTTCAATGTATACAAATGAAAAAAAGAGAACATAGAAATCAAAGAATTGTGCCTTGTATGGTGGGGTAGGAACCGGATGAACATACTGTTCAAAAGAAAAATATATGTATAAACTCACAAATACAAGTGCAATGGCACTCATTTGGAATATTATGGGTCAACAAGGTACACCACCTCCCCTGGTTCGTACAACATTTTTAAAAAGAGTTTGAGTCGTTGACCATTCACTTTTAAAATTTCTCTACTCTTTGAATTTTCAATATTTATTGCCCCGTGAGAGTAAACTACCTTTACTACAAAAGGTTCATCTCATCTTGAATGCAATTTGTTAGGAAAAAGATGTAGTTTAGAGTTAGAAAAGAGAACTTTTTGACCAGGTGAAAATGATTTTCTCAAAATAGATTTATCATGAAACACTTTTGTTCTTTCCATGTAAATTTTAGCATTTTCATAAGCATTATTCCTAATCTCATCTAACTCGGCTAATTGCAATTGTCTATGACATCCACTAGTGGACATATCAAAATTCAATTATTTTATGGACCATAAAGCACGGTGTTCAAGTTCAACAAGTAGGTGACAAGTTTTCCCAAACAAAAGCTGTTGGGTATTGCATATTTAAATTTGATGTTAAAAGTAAATAGTCATGCTTATATGTAAAGTCCTTCAAAGAACATATGTACAAGGACTTAGATGATAGATCAAAATTGTTAGGTTGATCTATGCTTTATGTTTATCATTCTACAAATAAATGTATAGAAGAAAAGATCAAAGCTGTTAGGTTGATATATTTTTGAGATGTAATAGATAGGCTTCCACAGAATCGTAGTTTATCGAGCCAACCAAGAGATTGCAAAAGCCAAGGCAGAATAGTAGAGCATCGAGAATCGTAGTCTGTCTGCTTTAGAGGGCCTCTCCCAGTATCGTAGAGTGGTCCAAATACTTGCCGAGCAAAATCAAGGATCGTAGTCTGTTCTTAGAATCGTAGAGTCTACAAATCAAGCAAGCAAAGATCATAGTCTTTCGGTGCTTAAGAGAAATTGTAGTGTTCTCCTCTATCAGTCCGGATCAAGTACAAATGTGATAAGACACCACGATCATGATCGTAGTGCATCATCTGTCTTCATCAGAAGCATCGAGCTTTGTCCATTTGTTTATGAATAAATTACAACAAATGTGGAATGGATTATAGACATTGAAACTCTTGGGAATCCCAATGACATAACACTCATCCTTAGTATATAACAAAGAAACGTATCAAAGAAGTTAAGGAAAGTACTACATGTCAGCTGAAAACACTTTTTCAGGTGTTAGGTGAGATAGCAGTCTGCTATGTCAGTGGGCCAAACGACTGGACAAAAGATTTTTAGGAAGTCACCATCAGTGCTCAGAAATGTCAAATACAATTAATGCTTCAATGAATGCCTTAAAATGAACATATTTTAAAGGCACCTTATATACAAATCAGATGCAAATGTAAGGATACAAGCAAACACATAACGAAAAGTTGAAAAACACTCAATGCTCAACTCTACGATCTAAAAAGAAAGCTTGATCAGCTACTCAGTTCTTTAGAACACATGCTTAACAGTAACTGAGTAGCACAACTCAAAGAACTCAACTCTCATCAAGTGTACTCCAAGTTTGCTAGACTTGAAGAGTTCTAAATGAACTAAGAAGCTCCAAGACTGCTGATCTTAAAGGAATCTATGAGATTCAAAGATTGTAAAGACATCCTTAGTGGATTTCCTACTCGAGAAGTAGAAGAGTGGACTATGAGCCTTGAGTGCTATGAACCACTTACATTCTCTATGTCTTTATATATTCTTGTTTTAACTGCTATATTTGTTATAACTGCCGGTTAACTATTAACTCAGTCTATCTTAAAGGGGAACAAACAAATCATATATTCTGCTGTAATTGATCAACAAACCTAACAAAACATTTTGAAAAAGAAAATTAAAAAATATATATTCAACCCACCCACCCCCCCTTCTAGATAACTATTGTGTCTCTGGGAACTAACACAAGCCTATATGGTGACATTCCTAAGTTAGTTTTAAAGGCAGTACAGTAAGCCCACAATGCATCTGACAAGTTTAGATACCAGTCTTTTCGATTGGAGCTTATCATTTTTTTTCCAGGATTTGTTTTATTTGCCTATTCGAGACTTCTACTTGACCACTTGTTTGAGGGTAATACGGTGTTGCAAGATTTTTAGTGATGGAATATTAAATTTTTTTAACAAGGATTCAAAAGGCTAATTGTGGAAATGTTTTCTTTGATCAATGATTATGGCCCTAGGGGTACCAAAGCGTGAGAAAATGTTATCTTTTAAAAATTTGACAAAAACCTTTTTGCCATTGGTCTTGGTTGGTATAGCTTCTACTCCCTTAGACAAGTTGTAATCAACCGCAAATAAAATGTATAGATTTTCAAATGAATTTGGAAATTGATCCATGAAATCTATTCCTCACACATTAAACAACTTGATAAATGACCAAAATGGGTTGCATTGACATCATATTCCTCCTAGTGATCCTTTCTAATTGTTGAAAACTATTGCAATTGGCACAAAAGTCTGTGGCATTCTTAAATATACTAGGTCAATAAAAACCACACTAGAGGACCTTGGCGACCATCTTTTTGCCTCTAAAATGTCCTCTACAAGTTTTATCATGACAAAAGGATATGACACTCCTAAACATATGGTCAGGTACACACCTCCTAATGATTTGATCATGGAAATATTTAAATAAATAGGGGTCATCCCAATAAAAGTGTTTGACTTGTGAAAGAAATTTGGATCGGTGTTGTTTGGACCAATGTGAAGGAATCTCACTAGTAACTAGGTATTTCACAATATCAGCAAACCAAGGTGTGGCAAATATGGAGAAAAACTTCTCATTTAGGACATATTCATTTATGGGCATGTTAGAGTTGGACTCCACAACTAATTAATGGGACAAATAATCAGCAACCACATTTTTGGACTCTTTTTTGTCCCTTTTCTCTAGGTCAAATTCTTGGAGTAATAAGACCCAACGAATTAAACGAGCTTTTGAATATTTCTTGGAGAAAATATGTTTGAGGGAAACATTGCCAGTGTAAACAATATTTTAGAACCAATAAGATAAGACCAAAACATTTCTAGGGCAAAAACTACAACTAGAAGTTCTTTTTCAGTAGTGGAATAGTTCAATTGTGCATCAATCAAAGTCCTACTAGCATAATATATGACATGGGGATTCTTTTTGATTCTTTGCCCTAGAACGGCACCAACTGCATAGTCAAATCCAACACACATTAACTCAAATAGTTGATTTCAATCGAGTTATTTGATGATAGAAGCTGAAGTCAACTTTTTTTTGAGTTATTGAAAGGAATGAAAACTTTTTTCATTAAATTCAAAATTTGCATCTTTACCTAGAAGATTGGTTAGGGGTTTTACTTTCTTACTTCAATATTTAATGAATCGCCTATAAAAGCCTGTATGTCCTAGGAATGAATGAATTTCTTTGATTGTCCTAGGTGGTGGAAGATTGACAATGATTTCAATTTTAGCTTTGTCTACTTTAATTCCCTTTTTAAATATGATATGACCAAGAATAATTCTTTTTTTAACCATGAAATGACATTTTTCCCAATTTAGGATTAAGTTAATTTCCTTGCATCTCCTTAGAACTAAGTCAAGGTGGTGAAGGCATTCATGAAATGTTGACCCAAATATGAAAAAAATCATTTATGAAAATTTCTAGGAATTTTTCTATCATGTCAGAAAAAATGTTCATCATACATCTTTGAAAGGTGGCAGGAGCACTACATAGCCCAAAGGGTAAACGATAATATGCAAAGGTTCCATAAGGATAAGTGAATGTGTTATTTTCTTTGTCTTCTGTGGCTATGGGAATTTGAAAGTAGCCTGAGTATCCATCAAGGAAACAATAGTAAGCATGACCAGCTAACCTTTCTAGAATTTGGTCTATGAAGGGTAAAGGAAAATGATCCTTTTTTTGTGGCAGCACTGAGTTTTCTATAGTCTATGCAAACCCTCCGACCAGATTGGACACGAGTGGGAACTAACTCATTATCTTTATTTTGAACCACAGTTAAGCCAGACTTTTTAGGCACCACCTGAACAGGACTTAACCAAGAGCTATCAGAAATAAGATAGATGATCCCATTATCTAGACACTAAGAATTTAACAACTTCTTGTAGAATTGGGTTCAACCGCCTCTATGAGTCTCTCGCTAGTTTAGCATTATCTATTAAATGGATCCTATTTTGGATAATGGTTGGACTGATCCATTTTAATATCCATTATGCTCCATCCTATGGCTTCCTTGTTATCTCTAAGAATGGTCAATAACTCATCCTCCTCCGTGTTTGTTAAATCGGAAAAAATTATCACATGAAAACTTTTGGAGGGACCTAGATAGGCATAGTTAATATTCTCATGAAGAGTTTTGAGTTCGAACTCTGGTGGATCACTCTTTTTAAGAGGTTCCAGAAATCGCAAGATTGACTCAATCTCGGGTTCCCATTTAGAGTAAGACATTGATGTGGATGACTCTAACATTTCATTCACCTCATTTACGTATTTTGTCTCATCCCAAATTTAACCAAAATGATTTAGACAAAAATTAAGAATTTCATCTTCTCCCGTAAGTTCATTTTCAGACATTTCTTGAATCATGTTCACTTCAACAAGTTGGTCAGAAAATCACTAGGTTGCTTTCCCACATTAAACACATTTAAGTCAATTGTCATGTTCCCAAATATTAATTTCATTAATTGACGAGTGGATTCTATACCTACGAATTGGGTACTTTTGACTTGATGAAATTGCGCGTTCTTAGATATTTTATGTTCATTTTTATATGTTTTGTGTATTTTTGTTGCAGTAATGCAAACTAAGCTTGGAATGGCATTTTGAATGAGAATTTGTAAGACCCCAACTTTTTAATAAATAAAATTTAATTTTCTCTATTCATTATCTTGAAATAATAAGGAGTTAATTTGATATAATGCTTTGGTTATGGGTGAAATGTGAAAATTTTACAAAATAAACAAGTGGTTATAAAATATTCATTATTATCGGGGAATATTCGTTTGGTCGTGGAATATTCTTGCTGTCGGAGAATATTCGTACAACGGCGCAGCCATTTATGGGCCCCATAATGGAAAACGGTCGGATGAAGAAAATGACAAGTTTAAGTTTTTATAAATAACGACGAAATTATTACCGTTAACACTGTTGGATTACCTGGTGGTTAAAATATAGTAATACGCGCATTGGGTCGCACAAATAGCGCGCGGTATTGCCGAGTATTTTGAATTATTTATTCTTACGTGAAGGCACTACTCAATAATTATTACAGTAATTACTGTTCAATATTTTATTTTATTGATTCAATAATTGCTACATTGATATTTTATATTATTGTTGTTTCAATAATTGTCACTACACAGTATTTCCCATTATCCGATCAATAATTCATATTATTTGAATAATATTATTAGATAGCATTATTGGCAATGTTTAGAAAGTTCTATCGAGGAAATGGGTTAGGTCATCTAATTGCGCGCCACTAAGGAAAAATCCTTTTCGGAAAGCCCCCTCTTTTCTAGGAACGGCCTAGTTGTCATTATTGTGATTCTGTAATATTATTTATGAATAATTAATTATTGATTTATATGATAAGAAAATATTTATTTTATGTGAATATAAATGAAGAATATATTTATTTTATGTGGATATAAATGGAGTAATTTTTAGATAAGTGACAATTGTTGAAAATTAATATTTTATCTTTTCTGATAAAATAATTCATTCAAATATATTATTATAATATTACATTATAATAGTATAATGTGATAATATAATAGTATAATTTTTATAATTTAAATGGTAATATTATTATATTTTTTGGCATGTGAATTAAATGGAGTAAAGATGATCAAATTGAATTAGTTTTCAATTGAATTTGAATTCTTTTATTTTCTTCAAAAACATGTGTTAAATGGGGTGGGTGAGCAAAGTTGGAAAAGCCTGATTCAAGTTAGGTGTGCTAGGAGAAAAAAATCACTCGTATGAAAGATTTGTCAGGAATGGTGGGCTAACATTTCCTTATAAATAGGGTGCTTAATTAAAAATGAAAATCACACCAGAAACATAAGTTTTCTCTCTCTATATTATCGAGTGTATTATTGTGAGTATTTTTCTTGAGTATAAGAATACTTTGAGCATAGTTTTTCTGCAAGATTTTCTCAGAATAATATCTGATATTCCAGGCAAATCGGGTTACTATTAAGGTAAAGGATATTATTTTATTGCTTCTATTATTCCTAAAATGATTAGAAATTTCGCTTCATCTAATATCATTTCATAGGAATATTGGTCTAAACTTTTTATAAAATTTGGAAATTTTCATGACTGGTAGTCTTTGTTCATGGGCCTTTATTCATTGCATTCATTGTTTATGGGCGCTTATTCATAAATGCAGATCGTTTCACGGTTAATGTTCATACAGACTCGCTTATAAAGAAAAAAAAATTCTCCTTCCAAGTTATCTGTTGTGACCTTTATTCTTGAAATTTAATCCATGTTTTGATCTTCATTCTTGAATTTTACTCAATTATGGTTTATTTTGGAGTTTTTTTAAACTTGAATTATCTAAAATACGAATCTCTAATCTTTGTCCTTTTGTCTCACGGGATTCGTTCTCTAAAAATTTTTTCATCATCCTCAGTCTTTAATGGTGATACTTGATGAATATCTTTGGCCTGTAGTGCAAAGATGAATGATTACCTGATGAATATCTTTGGCCCAGAAGTGCAAAAGATGAGCAGTGTTGAGATGAACATGACCAACCGTTGTGATACAAATGAATATCTTTGGCCCGTAGTGCAAAGATGAATGTTTGATGCAAGATGTATATTGATTGATGTTACAGGGATAAAATATTAATGATGGACTTTTAAATTCATAGATGATAATAGATTTTATTCTATACTTAACTCTTCTAATGAATTGTTATTTCCGCTGCGAATATTGATTTAAAATTGGTTGTCCATTATATTTTATCTGATTTGTTGAAGGCTAAAGATAAATTATTGTTCTTTATCTTAGTCATAATATTCTTTACTGGGCTAGTTGAGCTCACCCTATTCCTTTTTGTTCCATTTTTCTTCTCAGGAGATGAGAATATAACAGGATCTAGCCGGGGTATGGAGTGATGGTTCTAGAAAGTTATTTTAGCAGTCCTCACTATTTTTGTAAAATAGTGTATCAATAATTGTAATGAGGACTTATTTGAGTGTGGATATTGTCTAGAAGATAATATTTGTATTTAAACTCACAGTATGCGTTGTCATATTTTGCACGACAATTGTAATAATAAAGTTGTAGTTGTTTTCTGTACCATGTATTTGGCGACTCAGAATGGGTGATGTATACCTATTTTGGGGGCGTCACAGAATTCATGCATTATCAATCATTAATGAGCAAAAGCGTGCATCGGCTTGTGGCCATATGAATCAGACATCGACATGTGACTCAGTGTTGGAGAAGTGATACAAGCTTGAAGCTAGGTAGGAGTTGACTAGTCATTGGCAGGGTCGACAAAGCAAGTTGGGTGCATGGGTAGCTAAATATGCAAGTAGAGGCAAGAAAAGAGGATGGAAAGGCTTTTAACACCAATTTTGGTACGTGATCTTTTGTTGAAACTTGATTTTTGTTGTAGTGGTCGTTGAGAGCATTGATTTGATAGGTGGTACGTCTCGTTACATTTCCCGAATAAAAAGTTATGGCCTTTTTACCAACAAATATTAGATCAACTCGTGTAGGATACGAGCCAGTGCAACTGCATTTGATGCTAGCGTAGCTGCACTAGAGAAGCTAGTTTTGGGTGCAGTTGCGCTTCTTTGTGGCGCCACAGAACTTGGGATGAGATTAGACCAAGTTTTAACGCATTTTGGCATGTTTTTGACTCCCAATTGGATTTATTTTTCCATATATGTTAGGGTTTGGACTTGTAACCTGTAAATACATGATGAGAGACACATAATGAGGAGACTAATATCATCTCATTTAACATCATAATCCACCATTCAAGTTAGGGTTGTTCATCAGATTTCCAAGAGTACGAAGGAGATTAAGTTGGAGGCTAAGCGTAAAGATCAAGAGGCTACGTGACACATATTTTTACCTCTTCTCTTTTCCTTTAATTTTTGTAATCCTGAGATGTTTTTTGGTTTTATGATGATGTTTCCAAACCTTGTTATGAACTAACTTTTTATTTAGATTGCAATTGAACCCAATTTTTAGTATGAACTAATTTACTCTCGTTTTAATTACTGGTGATCATATTTGAGTTGTTTATCATATTTTGTTCTTATTGATAATTGGCTAACTAACAATTATTTTAATATAACCTATATGAGATTGGAATATGGATTCTAGGGTTAGATCTGAATATGATAACATGTGTTCTTATTTATTCTACGGATTGAATAACATAATTTTTATATAGGATAAGAATATAAATATATACCATATTTAACTTTTATGAGAATTTGATCTTAATGAATTATGTTCTAAGTTATTTTGAATATGAATATAGTGATTTAATTAGACACGATATTTTATATGACCATCGAAAGAGATTAAGTGAAAATTATGAATTTTTGGTTAGCGATTTAATATGATTGATTAATTAAAAAGGAGAGTAAAAAGATTTTGATGAAGTATTGGGGGAAATTGCATTGTAATCTTAACTTTTAAATATGATACTTATCTTTGCTTAGTTATTTTTATTATTTTAGTTAGTTTAATTTAGTTTCATAAATTTAAATTCATTTTTTAAAATAAGATTAAATTGATGCAAAGTTAAAACTTGGTTTATATTATTAAGATATTCCTTGTGGGATCGACACTCTATTTGTCACTATATTACTTATTGATTATGTATACTTGCGTGTGAAATTACCAATACCATATTGGGCAAATAATTTTTTGGTGTCGTTGGAGGAGAATATTATTTATAATTTTTTTCAATATTAATTTCAATCAATTCGATCTTAATTTAAACGTATTTTTCTGTTTTAGTTTTTTTCATTTAATTTTTCTTTTCCCAGTAACAATAAACCATGGCCAACTATGATTATCAGTGGCCTTATACGAGAATGACTAAGTCAAAGGAGGTAGAGATTTATGAAATCGAAGCATTAGTTGCACAGATAGAGACACTTTCGAAGAATATTAACGTTTTAGGGGCACAACCTATTCAAAGTGTGGCGGTGATTTGTGAAATATGTTCAGGAAACCATTTGATTCATCAATCAGTTTCGAGGTGGTTCAATATGTTAGATTCCAAACGCCAGCTCCTCCACTTGAAAAAACGAAGTCCAACTTGCAAGAACTTCTTTCCAAGTACATAACTTTGAATGAGGAGTGGATGAATAGTCAGGAAGTGCATATTTGGAATCTCGAGAACCAAGTGGGATAACAAGTCAATGCCATCAACAACAATCTAAAAGAGACATTTCCAAGTGACGTGTTTTCGAGACTGATAGAGTACCCGAGCCATTAGATGTAGATGTTGAAAAGGAGAAGGGGAGTGGGGAGCAAAAAAAGAAGGCAGGAGAAGACCCCGCCATGAGTTCCAATGCCGATAAGTAGATTATGATAGTTCCCCATGTACTTTTTGCATAAAATCTCAAGGATTCGGGTAACTGTATGATCCCGTGCTCAATTGGTAGTCATTTCATCGGCAGTGCTCTTTGTGACAAGGGAGCTATCTTAAAGTTGAAGTCATGGTGAGATGCAAGAGACGAACATGTCTAGCAGATAGGTTTGAAGGAACCTACAAATGCTAAATTTCACTTGGCAGACATGTTAATCAATTTTTGAAGAGGAATTGTATAGACAATTGAAGAAGCGGACTAACGACTCTAAACCAAGTGCTTCTTAGGAGGCAATCGAAGTTTAATTTGTATTTTAGTATATTTCATGTTAGTTACGTTTAATTCTCTCTATGTTTATTTTTATTGCATTTTAATTAGTTTTGTCAATTATTTTATCAATTGGTTCTCAAGGAAGTCCTCTACTTTTACTTGTTAAATTGTTGACAAATAATTACAATGTCTAGTTTAAGTTTGGGGGTGTGTTATTATTTTTTTCCCCGTTTATTTGGTAGTTGATCAATATTTTGTTAGAGTTTCATTTAGATAGTATGTTTAGGGTAACTTGAGTAATGAATTGATTGTAATTGATGATGGTCGATGAAAAAAAAATATATGATTAATTTTTAACTCTTGTTAAATTGAGAAATATGCTTAGTTTATATTTTGACTTATTATTTGGGTTTACGTTGTTTGTGACCCTTTTGATCTTAAAAGCACATATCCATCTGTTTAGCTAGTTATAGCTTAAAAATAATTTTTTTTATAGTTAAGTACTCGTGAAAGATATTAAAATTTTAGAAATTTATTTGAGCATCATTTGAAGCGAAATTTAGGCATTAACATAGGTTTGAAGGAAATCTTGCATTATTGGAAATTTGAAAATTTTACCTTCCCGAGTTGACATAATGGATTATGTGGTGAGTTAAAATGGAGCCTAAAACATACTCACTCATAAACACATGAAAGGAATGAGATGGAGCGTAAAACATACTCGTTTAATGGGAAGTGAGATATGATGGAGCATAAAATTCACTCACCAAAAAGAAAAAAAAATTATGTTTTTGAAATACTTGGGAAGGGTTCACGTGTGCTTAAATGTTAAAATATCTTTTTGATCCCCTAGTTTTATATTTTGCCTTCATTAGCGGAGATTGATGTGAAAAGTGAGCTTCTAGAATTGATATTAAATATCTCTTATGAAGTATTTACTTATATGAGCTTGTCAAAGTTTTGGCTAGGTTGACAATTTGGATGAACACATGCACTTAAAAGATCATGAGTAGTTATGGAACTAATGTTTAGGTTGAAATTTTAAGCTTTGCATGTTCTTGAAATTTTAATTGAGTTATTGTTTAAAGAAATCTTTGAAGCCATTGTTTAAATTCATATTGATTTATTGCTCGAGTTAGTTTTTATTTAGAATTAGTTGTTATAGTTTTGTTCTTAGTGCTTTGTTTTAGGACAAATAAAGATTCAAGTTTGAGGGTATTTGATGAATGAATTTATACTTATGACTTAGGTACTTTTAGCTTGACGAAATTGTGCATTCTTGGGTATTTTATGTTCATATTTATGCATTTTGTGTGTTTTTGTTTTAGGGATGGAAACCAAGCTTGGAATGGTGTTTGAATGAGAATTCATGCATTAAAAATCATTAGTGAGCAAAAACCTACATCGGCGTGCGACAAATTGACTCGGCGTGTGATGAATTGGCTCAACATGTGGCCATGTGCATTAGACGTTGGCGTCTGACTCAATTTTAGCAAAGTGATAGCAATTTGAAGCTTGGTAGGCGTTCACTAGTTGTTTTAGTAGAGTCGGTAAAACAAGTTGTGTGCATTGGTAGCTAAATATGCAGGTAGAGGCAAGAAGGGAGGATGGAAAGGCTTTTAACGTCAAGTTTGGTACGTGATCCTGGGTTGAAACTTGAATGTTATTGTATTGGTTGTTGAGAGCTTCAATTAGATAGGTAGCATGTCCCGTAACTCTTCTCAGATGAAAAGTTATGGCCTTTATACCAACAAATATCAGATCAATACGCGTGAGACAAGAGCAAGCACAATAGCACTTGATGCTAGCGTAGGTATGCTAGAAAAGCTAATTTTGGGAACAATTGAGCTGCTTTGTGGCGCCTCAGCACTTAAGATGCCGCCAGACCAAACTTTAACGCATTTTAACATGTTTTTTACTCTTAATTGAATTTGTTTCTCCATATAGGTTAAGGTTTGGATTTGTACCTTATAAATACATGATGAGAGGCACATAATGAGGAGACTAACATCATCTCATCTAACATCATAATCCACCATCTAAGCTATGGTTCTTCATCATATTTCCAGAATTACGAATGAGAGCAAGTTGAAGGCTAAGCGTAGAGATCGAGAGGTTGTGTGACACATATTTTTATCTCTTTTCTTTCCTTTAATTTTTGTAATCCTAAGATGTTCTTTAGTTTTATGATGATGTTTCCCAACCTTGTTATGAACTAACTTTTTATTGAGATTGCAATTGAACCCAATGTTTAGTATGAATTGATTTACTCTCGTTTTAATTATTGTTGATCATATTTGAGTTTTTTTTTATCATATTTTGTGCTTATTGATAATTTTTTAGCTAACAATTATTGTTATATAACCTGGATAAGATTGGAATATGGATTCTAGGGTTATATCTTAATATGATAACATGTGTTTTTATTTATTCTATGGATTGAATAACATAATTTGTGCATAGGATAAGAATATATGTACCTATATACTGCATATAACTTTTATGAGAATTTGATCTTACTGAATTTGGTTCTAAGTTATTTCGTGTATGAATATATTGATTTAATTAGAAAATATATTCTTATAAGACCCTCGAAAGAGGTTAAGTAATAATTATGAATTCTCGGTTAGCAATATAATATGACTGATTAATTAAAAAGGAGAGTAAAGAGATTTAGATGAAGCATTGGGGGAAATACTAATTTTAACTATTAAATCTGATAATTATCCTTTCATAGTTATTTTTATTTTTTTAGTTAGTTTAATTTAGTTTCATAATTTTAAATTCATTTGTTTAAATAAGATTGAATTGATACAAAATTAGTACTTGGTTTATATTATTAGCATATTCTTCGTAAGATCGACAATCTACGTATCACTATATTACTTGTTGATCACGTATAGTTGCGTGTAAAATTGTCAATACCATATTGGGCAAGCATTAGTCCATTTCTACAATTGATTAACACATTAGAGGTTGTTAAAAAGGGACTACTTGAAATGACAAGAATTCGACCCTTGGGATTGGCGACAGTCTGGGTTTTAAGGATAACAAAGTCAACAGGAAACACTAAATCACCAACCTTAATGAGTACATCCTCAACTATTTTCTTTGGCACTTTAACGGAACAGTCAGCTAGTTGGAGTGTGATACTTCTCTTTTTCTACTCCCTTAAACCCATGGTTTGGTACACAAAAAATGGCAAAAGGTTCACAATAGCTCCTAAATCAAGCAAATGTTTTTCATTTAAGGTGTCACCTATGATGCATGAAATAGTAAGATAATTGGGGTCCTTATACTTCATAGGGACTTAACATGCGAAGATAGAACTAACATAAGTTGTTAGAAAAGATTTTTTAGGAACATGAGTGGTTCTTTTATGTGTGCACAAATCTCTTAGACATTTAACATATAAGGGAACTTGTTGAATGACATCTAGAAGTGGAATATTAATTTTCACTTGTTTGAACTGTAAGACCCCAACTTTTATGAATAAAGAATAATTTTTTTGAAATATATTTTTCAAGAGAAGTCTGCTACCTCTCTACTCCAGTATCCAGTTTCTTTCTAAGGTAAGGGGTATTATCTCTTTCGTATTCATGAAGAGAGTTTTTGTTATTCCATTCTTTATTATTATGTTGGAATAACATGTCTATGTGAAGTACCGCATACATGGTGAAATTCTTCTGTTATTCCATTCTTTATTATTATGTTGGAATATCCTGTCTGTGCGGATTACGCTAGACCTGGTTCCATTCTTTATTATTACGTTGGAATAACTTCATTCATGCAAGGCCTATCGCATGCATGGTGAATTCTTTGTTATTCCATTCTTTATTATTACGTTGGAATATCTTGTATCATGCGGATTACGCTAGACTTGGTTCCATTCTTTTTTATTCGTTGGAATAACTTTTGTTTGTGCGATCTATCGCAGCATGGTGAATTCTTTCGTTATTCCATTCTTTATTATTACATTGGAATATCACATGCATGCGATTACGCATGACTGGTTCCATTCTTTATTATTCTCGTTGGAATAACTTTGTATATGCAAGTACCGCATACATGGTGAAATTCTTACATTATTCCATTCTTTATTATTTAGTTAGAATATCACATGCATGCGGATTACGCTAGACACTGGTTCTATTCTTTATTATTACATTGGAATAACTCATGCATCTTGATCTATCGCAGGCATTGTGAATTCTTTGTTATTCCATTCTTTATTATTCTGTTGGAATATCCTGTCTATGCGAATTACGCTAGACCTGGTTCCATTCTTTATTATTTTGTTGGAATAATACATGCATGCGCCTATCGCATGCATGGTGAATTCTTACATTATTCCATTCTTTATTATTTTATTGGAATATCACATGCATGCGGATCACGCACATGACTGGTTCCATTCTTTATTATTCAGTTGGAATAACCTATCTATGTGGATTATCACATGCATGGTGAATGATCCTTCGTATTCATTCCTTATTAAATTGTGGAAATGATATGTCTACATGGATTACCGCATGGCGGGTGAAAATCAATTTGCAGTTTCATATATTCTATGATACTCATTTGGTTAAAGTTTTGGCTTCTATACTCCATGAAATTAGTTGAATATCCTGGATATTTGCGCTTCATCCGGTATCTTTTCATGGAAATATTCTTCTGAGCATTCTTGAATTTTACTCCACAAAGCAGTATCATGTTGGCAATTTGGACGTCATTGATTTCAGGATAAATTAACTTATAAATCTTTAAAATTTATTCTTGAACTTGTTTTATTGAATTATTATGTCATTATCATCATCCTCATGCTTATATTGTGATGAAAGTTATCTTTAGCTTACGTGCATAGATGGACTTGGTATGATTATGATCGGGGATTATTCGGTATAATCATGACCTGTAATATTATAAATGATGTGGTAAAAGTCCTCAGTAGCCTGTAGTGCATTGATGGACAATTTTTGGTATGATTATGACCAAGGATTATTCGGTATAGTAATGACCATTGATGATTTAATGAATATCCTTGGCCCGTAGTACAGGGATGACTCGATGATGTGGTTTATTTATTGTTGAGTCTCAAATGATAAAAATTAATGAAAACATTTTAAATCATAGAAGATAGTAGATATCATGCTCTACTTGACTCTTCTAATGGATTGCTTATTCACCGCAGATTAAACTTGATGTCTATTGTATTTTATCGGTTTAACATTGTTGAAGACTAATGATAATTTATTGGCATTATCTTAGTCATAATATTTTTCATCGGGCTAGTTGAGCTCACCCTTTCTTTCACTTTTTCTTCGTGAAATGAGAACGTAGTCGGGACTAGTCGGGGAACGAAGTGACGGTCCAGATGATAGCATTAGTAGTCCTCACTATTCTATTAAATAGTGTGACAATAAATGTAATGAGGTCTCCATTGAGTGTGGATATTGTCTAGATGACAATATTCTTATTAAAACTCTTAGATTATGTTTTGTCGTATTTTACACGACTGTTGTATAATTAAGTTGTATTTTAATTTTGTACCATGTATTTGGCGACTCAAGATTGGTGATGTATACCTATTTTGGGGGCATCACAGTTGGTATCAAAGCTTAGGGATATGATCCCTAGCTGAGATGTGAGACAAGAACTAGAAGGGGAGAGACGGGGAATTCCTTCGCTAGTATGACCTACCTAAGTTTATTTGGTATTTAATTGGTCGGTCAGAGTATAGGGATAATATATGATATGTTAATTAACCCTTGTTTTGTGGCAGTATTTGAAAATGGCATCCGAAAATGTTGAGATAAACAATGAAGCACATGATTAATTCCCAAGATAATGTGCAACAGGAAGACAATAATCCTCATGTAAATAATAACACCGATGAAATGGTGAACGATGGGATGTTCATAGGGTTTATGTAATTCATCCAACATCAGGCGAAAACGGCTCCTGTCCAAAATGCAGGTGGAAACACTAACAACTCTCGGACGGTCACCACTAAGCAGTTCAAGGAGCTGGGACCACCGGAGTTTTTTGGAGAGCCAAAACCATTTAAGGCGGAGACGTGGATAAAGAAGATCAATAAGATATTTGATGTCTTGGGATACTTCGAGGAGAAAAAGGTTCCCTTTGCCACATTCATGTTGCGAGCAGAGGCAAATTATTGGTTGGAATATGTAAAGCATACTCAACCTGCCGCACTCAAAATGTCTTAGGAGAAGTTCCAAGAGCTGTTCAATGACAAGTACTTTTCTGAAAGTATTCATCACATGAAGGAGGTAGAGTTCATCAAGCTTGAGCAAAACAATATGACCGTGGCGCAGTACGAAGCTAAGTTTGCCAAGTTATCTCAGTTTGCGTCCCACTTGGTTGATAATGAGGAGAGAATGAAGCGGATGTTTCTAAGAGGTTTGAAACCCAAGATACGTCAATACCTAATTTCTCACAAACTATGTTTGTATTCAGATGTTGTGAATAGGGCTCAGTTATTGGAGCGCGATAATGAGTCAACCCAACCAAGAGAGAGCAACCGATAAGTCGATAATACCAGTGGTAGCAGTCATCGAAGCGGTGACAACAAATGTGGAGGGAATCAACATGCCAGAAATGATAATTACTTCGGTGGTAATCATGGCCATGACAATAAGAGTGGACATTTTAAGAAGAGGAGATTCAACAAGGATGGAAAGACGACAGCACCAACACCTGTTGTTAAGGATGGAGAACGACCACCAGTCGTATGTTACAAATGTGGAGGGGAAGGACACATAAGTCCAAATTGCACGATGCAGTCCAAAGCGTGTTATAATTGTGGAAAAGAAGGTCACCTAGCCCGATTTTATCGTGCACCAAAGTCAAGTCCAGCTGGGATGGAGGCATCATAGGGTGTCCCAGACAAGACAAAATCGGTAGTTCAAGGGAGAGCGTTTGTCGTAACCTCCCAAAAAGCGAGGAATCCGAACGAGGTGATCATGGGTAAGCTAATCATAAACTCTAGCGAAGTTTATACTTTATTTGATACCGGTTCTACCCATTCCTTTATTTCTCCTACTTATGCTCAACGTTTAAATTTAACTCCGGAGAAATTAGACTTTGACTTATCTGTTGAAACTCCGTTGGGAGAAACCTTCATTACATCCACAGTTTATAAGTCTTGTTTGATTCAAATCGATAACCGCACTTTACTTGTCGATCTTATTTCTTTGAAAATACTTGCATTTGATGTGATTTTAGGGGTTGATTGGTTAACTACTCATCATGCTAAAATCGATTGTTTTCGTAAGGTTGTTAGCTTTCATATTCCTAACCAACCTATTATGCGAATTCACGCAACCAAACCACTAAAATTAATCACTGTTATATCAAGTTATAAACTATTCATTTATTGAAAAATGGATGTCAAGCTTTCTTAGCCCATGTCACGGATTTAAAAAAAGATACGTCAGATTTGAAATATATTTCTATTGTTAATAAATTTCCTGACGTATTCCCTGAAGAACTTCCTGGCCTACCCCCAGAGCATGAAATTGAATTTTGTATCGACCTTGAATCTGGTACAAAACCCATTTCCAAAGCCCCATATCGAATGGCTCCTATTGAACTTTAGGAGTTAAAAACCCAACTATAGGAATTGTTAGACATCGGTTTCATTCGTCCTAGTACGTCTCCTTGGGGTTCTCCTGTTCTATTCGTAAAGAAGAAAGATGGAGGTATGCGACTTTGTATTGATTATCGGGAGTTGAATCATGTCACCATCAAAAATAGGTACCCATTGCCTCGCATTGATGACCTGTTTGATCGATTCTGTAAGGAGCCAAATTCTTTTCAAAGATTGATCTTCATTAGGATATCATCGATTTGAAGATTAAAACCGATGACATTCCAAAGGCGCTTTCGTAACTTGCAGATGGGCATTATGAATTCTAGTCATGTCTTTTGGATTGACTAATGCTCCCGCCGCCTTCATGGATATGATGAACCGAGTATTCAAGGAATATTTGGATCACTTTGTGGTCGTCTTTATTGATGACATCCTCATATACTCCAAAACTGCGAAGACCATGAGCAACACTTGAGGTCGATACTCTCCAAAAGCTTTGTGAAAACAAGCTTTATGCCAAGTTAAAGAAATGCGAGTTCAGGCTTGAGGAAGTTGCATTCCTTGGGAACGTGATATCAAATCATGGAATATCTGCTGACCCGGCAAAGATTGAAGCAATTCAAAGCTGGGAGCAACCTAATTCGATGGATCAAAGTACATAGCTTTCTCTTACTTTGGTTATTATCGGAGATTCAGTAGAAGGGTTTTCTCGAATCGCTACTCCATTAACTCAGCTGACTCGAAAAGATACAAAATTCGGTTGGAGCGTGGAATGTGAAAAGAGTTTTCAAGAACTCAAAAGGAGACTCATTTTAGCACCTGTTCTGACAATACCATTTGGCTCGGAGGAATTTGTCATCTACAGTGATGCTTCAGACAAAGGGTTAAGATGTGTTCTCACGCAACATGGGAAAGTCATAGCCTATGCCTCTCGACAACTCAAAGAATATGAGAGGAATTATCCTACTAATGATCTAGAGTTGGCAGCAGTCGTTTTTGCGCTTAAGATTTGGAGGCATTACCTGTATGGAGAGAAGGTGGAGATCTATACGGATCATAAAAGCCTCAAATATTTCTTCACTCAAAAGGAACTCAACATGCGGCAACGATGATAGCTTGAGTTGTTGAAAGATTATGATCATATGAAATTTAAATAGGTACACTTAAAAGGGGGGGTTGAATAAGTGTAGGCACACACAATGACCAATTTTTATTTCTTATTAAAAAGTCCTTTGGATGTTTAATGTAGCAAGCTGGATTATCAAATCAGGATATTATTGAGTTAACTAGTTTTACTGATATGAATAGAATGCAGGCTGCTGAATGGAAAATAAGATATTCAAGCACAGAAAGCAATCACACCAACACCAGAATTTTTACGTGGTTCAACTACTACCCTCTAGAATAGTAGCCTAATCCACGTCCAATACCAACTAGTATTGGAGACTCACTTTTATTAAACTCTTCCAATTACAATACAAGTTCCAATGATTTGAACACCTTTGTTCCCTGTAAACTTATGCATTCCTAAGCACCTATGCTTCCCTTAAACTTGACTGTAACGAGTTACGAATTCAAAACAGAATTACATGTAATATTGATTGAGATAGAAAAAGTAAAATATACACTAGAGGTCTAATGATCAAGCAATATGTTACTCACCAACTTAAGGCTCTAGTATGGAATGAAGTGATATGTAAGAAGACTATTACCAGAATGTATTCGAAGCTGCAACTCTGTTCTTAGTGCAATCAATATCGGTTTCAGTGAAAAACAATTTTGTAGCTTGTAAACTATATTTTCTGTGTATGTTTTTCGTGTCTAAATATTTTAAGGAGCCCAGTTTATATAGAACAGTTCCAGAATATTACCATTGCAAGGATATGCTAAGTTAAGATGTTTTGCACAAATCTTGCCGTTCTATATTGATAATGATATACTCAGCGTGATTTAGTTCACAGAGATTCTATTTTTCGGAGATATCACGCCATCAAAACTTTAATGCATAATTGATTTCCTTTGCATGAGAAAGACTTGATGCAGATTTCGTACAATCCCAATCGCACAGTTGACAGTCATTATCTTTATATGTGCTGGCATGTTTCCATATATCTTGACATGCATTGGTCCGTTAGCAATAACCAATTGCATTGGGGCCATTCGGGTATGCGCACTTGGACTTGGTCTGCTTGTAGCTCTTCACTCAAGTCATTCATGCAGCGCTCGGTAAACCGTCCCAGAGTCCCAACTTGGTTGCTGATGAACTTGAGTTCAGTACTCAATTGGCATGCATTACGGTTCATTTTTCGTTGCAGTGCTTCGACCATCGCCCGTGTATACAACTCGAATCCAGCTTGAAGATCTATGAACTCATCTTCCACATTACAAAACATAGCAGTAAGATCATCATGTCAAATGGGAAGTTTGCCTTTTTCAAGTACGGAGAGACGGAGTTGAATATCTTTGACATCAGAAGTGATTTGGGCTTGATTGTTTACGATGGAGTGAAGGAGAGTGAGAATTTCTGGGGAAGGAGGCAGTAAGGGGGAAGGAATGGGTTTGGAAATCTCAAGAACCACACGTATGAGCTTTCCTTTAAGTAGTGTGATATGAGCCCCTTTGAGGTAATTGGAATCGATGGAGTCAGTGAGTTTGATAGAGCTTTCATTGTCGAGTGGGATTTGGAAGTGAGTAAACAATTTGGTGAGGAAGTAGCTGTACGGCAGACACTTTTTTGAATGTTTAACACAGTGAATCATGTGTTGTAGCATCATGAGTGAAAAATTAAAAGGTTGGCCGGTCATTATTAAGTCTACTAAGACCAAATCCTGATACGTGAAATCTGCTCCACCACCGAGATGAGGGAGGAGATTGTATCGTAACAGTTTGTGAAGAACAATTGCAAGAGGAGACACTTTAGTGGTTTTAGGTAGGGTTACAGAGGAAACTGTTGGGTCATCCAAAACAATGCGAAGCTGTACCAGGGGAGACATAGGAGTAGAGATAAGCCCTTTGAGAGTGAAGGGTCAGTCACCAGTGTATGGGATGGATAGAATACTTCCTAAATCCATGGCTGTGAAAAATAGGGATTTACCTTTAACAAAGGAGGTGTAGCAATCACCATTATTCTCAAGATTGGTATAAAACTGCTGAACTAACTTTGGATAGGCTACCGAAGGAGGAGTGCTTAAGGAAGACAGACCACAGGACTCAAAAAGACGATGCAGAGGAGAGTTGTGGTAGTAGAACATGTCTATTGATTTTTCATAAACAAAGGTTTTGTGATAAATAGATGACTTAAAGAGAAGTGTGAAGTTGTGACCTCTAAAGAAGTCGTCGGGAACATCATGCATTGAAATAGAGAGAGGTTTTACCGTCACAAGAGGGGAACTGAGTGAAGAATCCTTGACTGCTCTCCGTTTAGTGATCGTTGACATCCCAATCGGTGGAGGAGAGGGTAAGCTACCTTCTGATTCGGCCGGAGAAGAGTCACCGGAGATGGTTTGGACCGAGGGCTGCTTCCATTTCAGGCGTCGAGTAATAGTGGGATGAGGAGGTGGTGATGGTAGCGACATCTCGTCGTCTGATTCGTCAAGTATTTGTCTGGATCGCCGTGTTTTCATCTTCATGGTTGGGTGTTGAGGGATGTGTATAGGCGCAGAGAAGGTTGAGATATGAAGAAAATAGAGAGAGAGAGGTTGGATTAGTAAAGTAAAGTCTGCCTTTTAAAAGCTGTGGATTACCGAGATTTAGAAAGACGTGTCGCTGTGGTTTTGGGAATGAAGATCGTGAGCAGATACACTGAGTGTGATTATGGCCCCTAGATACGCCGTGACTGTCTATTTTCCTTAAAACATGCAGATCGTATTTATAGCAGGCACATCCCGAGTTCTCTTCTTAAGGGACAGAACCGATCTTCCCCTAAAGGTTTTGTAAAGATATCGGCTAGTTGATGCTTAGTGGGGATGAATATTAATCTTATTAAACCTTTAGACACATTATCTCTAAGAAAATGGTGGCGTACTTCTATGTGTTTTGTGCGAGAATACAGTACTGGATTTTTAGAGATGTCTATGGTGCTAGTATTATCACAGTATATGGGCACGTTTTCACATATGATGTCAAAGTCACAGTGTTTGACGCATCCACAGAATTTGGGAGCAACAACTTCCTGCTGCTAAATATTCACCCTCAGTGGTGGATAGAGCGACTGACGTTTGCTTCTTGCTGTGCCATGAAACAAGACTTTGTCCCAAAAATGTACAGGCACCGCTTGTGCTTTTTCTATCTATTTAATAGCCTGCATAATCAGCATCTGAATAACCCATTAGATCAAAATTGTCACATTTTGGGTAGAACAATCCTAAATTTGTCGTACCACTCAAATATTTAAATATTCGTTTAACAGCCTGTAAGTGGGATTCTTTGGGTTTGGCCTGAAATCAAGCACATAGACTCACACTATACATTATATCAGGTCTAGAAGTAGTTAAATATAGTAGGGATCCAGTCATACCTCTGTATTTTGTTACTTCTACATCCGTACCTTTTTCATCTGCTGTGAGTTTTATTGATGTACTCATTGGTGTGGTCTTTGAGTTTGAATTATCAAATCTGAATCTCTTAAGTAACTCTTTTGTGTACTTGGTTTGATGAATGAATATACCTTCGTGATTTTGTTTAATTTGGAGGCCCAGAAAGTAGTTAAGTTCTCCCATCAGGCTCATGTCAAACTCCTTGTGCATGCATTTGGAAAACCACTCACAAAGAAAATTATTAGTAGCACCAAATATTATATCGTCTATATATATTTGTACAATAATAATATCTTTATTTTGACGTTTAATAAACAGAGTGGAGTCGATTTTACCTCGAATGAATCCATTTGATAGGAGATACTTACTTAATCTTTTGTACCAAGCCCTTGGGGCTTGTTTGAGTCCATAGAGTGCCTTCTTAAGTTTGTATACGTAATGTGGGAACTTGTCATGCTCAAATCTAGGTGGCTGTTTTACATATACTTCTTCATTTATGTACCCGTTGAGGAAGGCACTTTTGACATCCATTTGGTGTAGCTTGAACTTTCTGAAACAAGCGAATGCTAGTAGTATACGAATAGATTCCAAGCGGGCTACTGGGGCAAATGTTTCTTCATAGTCTATTCCTTCTTGTTGATTGTATCCTTGAGCTACTAATCTCACTTTGTTTCTTGTAATTGTTCCGTACTCGTCAAGCTTGTTCTTAAAGACCCATTTAGTTCCAATAATGGACACATCTTTTGGGGGAGGGATTAACTCCCACACTTGACATCTCTTAAATTGTTGTAGCTCCTCCTGCATAGCTAGAAGCCAACTCTCATCAAGTATGGCTTCTTTGGCGTTCTTTGGTTCAATTTGGGATAGAAATGCTGAGAAGGCACACATATTTTATGCTTTTCTTCTTGTCATAACTTTATCATTTATGTTTCCAATGATGTTCTCAGGAGGATGGTTTTTTATGTATCTTGCTGATTTTGGAAGTTGAATATCATGTATTACTTCTTCAGTAAATTCAGAATTGTGGTCTTGTTGTTCGTCCATTTCAGCTGGCTAGATATGTTCCTGATTTTCGTATTCAGCTTGCTGGATAGAGTCTAGATCCTGTTGCTCCTCTAATTCATCTTGCTGGATTGATTCCATGATCTTGCTGTTTTGCTTTATCTAGTAGGCTGGATTTGCAGCAGTTTCTAAGTTTCCTGCATCTTCTTCTCTTTCTTTTGGAATATCATGGTTAGATTCGTTAAATTTGACATGTATAGATTCTTCGATACACATCTTTTGTACATTATAAATGCGATATGCTCTACTATTTTGTGAATAGCCAATGAATATTCCTTCATATGATCTGGTATCAAACTTGTCTAGATTTCCATTAGTGTTAAGAATAAAGCATTTAGATCCAAACACTTTGAAATAACTTATGTTAGGAAGCTGATTATTTAATAGTTCATATGGTGTTTTCAGAATGATTGGACGAATTAATACTCTATTTAGCACATAACATGTTGTGTTCACAGCCTCGGCCCAAAATTTCTTAGGGAGTTTACTTTCCTGAATTAGAGTTTTAGTTGTTTCTTGTAATGTTCGATTCTTCCTTTCTACTACTCCATTTTGTTGTGGAGTTCTAGGTGCTGAAAATTCATGAGAGATTCCTTTTTTATTACAGAATGTAATAAAATCTTTTTGAAATTCAGTACCATGGTCACTTGTGATTCTTATAAGATTAAGACTATATTTGGTCTCCAAATTTTTAATCAGTTTTTCAAACTCTTTAAATGCCTCATCTTTTGTTCTAAGGAATAGTACCCATGTATATTTAGAGAAATCATCGACTATCACAAAAGCATAGAATTTTCCGTTTAGACTAGCATGCCTTTCAGGTCCAAATAAATCGAGGTGAAGCAATTGTAAGGGAGAAGAAGTTGATACCATGTTTTTGACTGTGAATGATGTTCTTACTTGTTTTCCAAGTTGACAAGGTTCGCACATACCTTTCTTCTCGAAATTCATTTTGGGTAATCCTCTTATTAAGTTCTTTGATGACAACTTCTTGATGAGGTCCATATGAACATGTCCCATCCTTCTATGCCATAGATTCGCTTCATCTTGGATGGTTGCAAGACATAATTCTTCCTCTTGTCTCTCAAAATCAAGAGTATATATATTCCTTTCTCTTTGGGCAACTAGAGCAGCATTGTTAGTACCATGTGAAATTGTACATTTATCTTTTTCAAACTTTACTTGATGTCCATTATCCATTAATTGACTAACACTGATAAGATTGAATTCTAGACCGTTAACAAGATGAACATTATTAATGTTAACCTTACCATTACCGATTTTACCTTTCCCAATTATTTCGCATGATCGATTATCACCGAATGTGACAGTTCCATGTTTCTTTTTGACATTTAGTTCCACGAACTTAGATTTGTCTCCCGTCATATGACGTGAACATCCGCTGTCAAGGATCCACTTTTGAGAAGATACTTTGGCTTTGAGATATACCTGTATAAGAGAGATACAATTTATATTTTTGGTACCCATATCTTTTTGGGTCCACTTGTATTAGTTGAAATCAAATCACTTTTCTTTATCCATATGGCTTTACTTCGATTTTTCTTTCTTGAGCAGTTTGTCTCTAAATGTCCTTTAATGCCACAATTTTTGCAAGAGGTAAAAGGCGTGCAATAATTCAATTTAAATGATGATTTAGATTTTATCATTTCAACTTCTTTCCTATATGTTGGGTTGTAACCTATACCTTGTTTATCATAACTGGGTCATTGTTTTCCTAGCATGACATTTAGGTTTTCTTCCCCATGAACAAATTTAGCTAGAGAAATTTTTAAAGACTCTATTTCCTTTTGTATGTCATTAGTTGGAGGAGTTTTATTACTCGGTTCATCACCAAATGCATCAATGCACACATCTCTCATCTCTATCTCCTTTTTTAATTTTTCAACTTCATTATTTAGATGTTTAACCTTGTTGAACAATATTTTATTGAAATTTTCTAAATAATCATTCTTTGTTGCTAAAACCTTTTCCTCATTTATGTGTGTAGCTTTTTCAAAATCTTTCTTTTCATCTATTAGCGCTTCCACTTCTCTTATTAGAGTGTTTACTAGATCTTTTAAGTACATATTTTTTTCTTTTAATTTTTTATTTTCTTGTTTCAAAGTAATACTATCAGGAAAAGGTACCTCACTGGATTCACCTTCAAGTCCCATAAAGCATATTTGAGTCAGTTCATCATTTGCATCTATTTCCACTTCGGATTCTTCATCATCACTCCATGTTAGAAATGCTTTGTGCTTTTTAAACTCCTTGTTGCCTTGTTTTCCTTTGTTTTTGAGTTGGAAGCAATCCTTTTTGAAGTGACCTGGTCGTCCACACTCAAAACAAGTTTCCTCAGTTGGCTTGGCTTTGTATTTGTTTGTGTTGAAAGTATTTTTCCTTTGATTCTTTCTTTGAATTAGCCCCTTAAGTCTCCTTGATATCATGGCTATTTCATCATCCGAGTTATTTTCGAGTTCTTCTTCAATTCCTGCATTTAGAGCTAGTACTTTCTTTTGAGGAACTTCTTCCTCGTCATCATATATTTTCAATTGGTGTTCATATTCTTCTAGTTCACCAAAGAGAGTTAATGTATCCATAGAAGAAATATTGACAAAGTCTTGAAGAGTAGTAATTTTGGATGCAAACCTTTTGGGCATAGCCCGAAGTAGCTTACAATTGATTTCGCTTTGTGGGATTGTCTTGTCGAGTAGCTTCAAAGAATTTATAAGCACCAGAAATTGTGCTTGAGCCATTTTGATCGTTTCTTCTCTTTCCAGTTTCAACATTTTGTAGTCATGCATGAGCATACTTAGCTTGACTTCTCGTACTTTAGACGTTCCTTCATGACTTACCACTAGTGTGTCCCAAATCTCCTTTGATGTGTTGCATGAAGAAACTTTATCTATTTCAGATTGCACCATGCCGCTGAGGAGAGTGTTCATCTTTTCTTGGTATTACCGGTCCATTCTCTATCACCCACCATTCTCATGGGTCTCGCTTAAGATATATCCTCATCCGAAATTTCTAGAAGTTATAGTTCTCAGTTCCAAAGAGTAGTGGAGGTCGGTTTGTTGATTGTCCTTCGTGATGAGCGCTTCCAAGTTGTTCCATTTCAGAATCTTTCCCTACAAGTCACCTTTAAGACCAAGATAAGTAGAGCCAAGCTTTGATACCAAATGAAATTTAAATAGGTACACTTAGAAGGGGGGGTTGAATAAGTGTAGGCACACACAATGTCCGATTTTTATTTCTTATCAAAAAGTCCTTTGGATGTTTAATGTAGCAAGCTGGATTATCAAATCAGGATATTATTGAGTTAACCAGTTTTACTGATATGAATAGAATGCAGTTTCTTTGAATGGAAAATAAGATATTCAAGCCACGTAAAGCAATCACACCAACACCGAATTTTTACGTGGTTCAACTACTACCCTCTAGAATAAGAGTTTAATCCATGTCCAATACCAACTGGTATTGGAGACTCACTTTTATTAAACTCTTCCAATTACAATACAAGTTCCAATGATTTGAACACCTTTGTTCCCTGTGCACCTATGCACTCCTAAGCACCTATGTTTCCCTTAAACTTGACTGTAACGAGTTACCAATTCAAAACAGAATTACATGTAATATTAATTGAGATAGAAAAAGTAAAATACACACTAGAGGTCTAATGATCAAGCAATATGTTACTCACCAACTTAAGGCTCTAGTATGGAATGAAGTGATATGCAAGAAGACTATTACCAGAATGTATTCGAAGCTGCAACTCTGTTCTTAGTGCAATCACTATCGGTTTCAGTGAAAAATAATTTTGTAGCTTGTAAACTATATTTTCTGTGTATGTTTTTCATTTCTAAATATTTTAAGGAGCCCAGTTTATATAGAACAGTTCCAGACTATTACCGTTGCAAGGATATGCTAAGTTAAGATGCTTTGCATAAATCTTGTCGTTCTATATTGATAACGATATACTCAGCGTGATTTAGTTCACAGAAATTCTATTTTTTGGAGATATCACGCCATCAGTACTTTAATGCATAATTGATTTCCTTTGCATGAGAAAGACTTGATGCAGATTTCGTACAATCCCAATCGCACAGTTGACAGTCATTATCTTTATATGTGCTGGCATGTTTCCATATATCTTGACATGCATTGGTCCGTTAGCAATAACCAATTAAGTTTGTTCAAATTGTGGGACGAGATAATGACATATGATTTCTGCTATGAATGTGCAATATGTGGTAATATATGCAATCAACTAGTTACCTTAATTAATTTCCTATAATTAAGACCCTTGATCTATGACGCAATTTATGCAGCATGATTTATGATGCAAGATCTATGATGTCATGATTTATGCTTACCATAATTATCTGCTGGCCGGTGTCCATATGTATTGGACCGTTGGGGATAACTAATTAGATTCTTTGAACTGTAATGCCGGTCTCCTGCTATTGTTGTCTTAATTGAATTTAGATTTATGGAGAGATTTAAGGCATAACTTATGATAATTTATCTACCCCATTTCTTGCTCTACCGTGTGGATTTATTCAACAGGGTTTGATTCCTTATGTTGAGCAATTTTTGGCCATGCATATTATTAAACATGCAACATCAAATACGAATGCAAGTATGCACATGTCCTAGAGCCTTATTTTGGAAAGTAATAAAAGCTAAGATCTTACATATATTCCTAGGACTCAAAATAGCTTTTCTTTCTTCAAAGACATCTTGACTTTGGACTTTCTTCCTTGATGTTACCTGAAAAGTTATAAGACATGGTTAGTGAGCATATATTGTCATCATCAAAACATAGGGTGTGACACAAGTCAACATCATACCATCCAATACCATCCTAGAAAAGCGAACGTAGTAGCTGACGCATTGAGTAGAAGATCATATGCGGGTACGAGTGCAATATTGTCAATGCAAAGACCCATTTTGTATGACTTAAAAAGGATGGAAATAGAGTTAAAGACTCCAGGGACCCATGTGATGATGGTGAATATACGAGTGGAACCGACTTTAATCGATAAAGTTAAAGCTGCTCAAACTACAGACCTGGAGCTGATGCGTATAAAGAAGAAAGTGCAAAAAGGTGTTATTCCGGAAGCAAGAATCGATGAAGAAGGAATACTTCGAGTCAACTCTAAACTTTGTGTTCCTAACAATTCTGACTTGAAGTATAAAATCATGATGGAGGCGCACAACACACCGTTTGCAATCCATCTTGGGAGTACCAAAATGTATCGTGATCTTCGACATACATTTTGGTGGAGCAATATGAAGAGAGAGATAGCGGGATTTATCTCAAGGTGTCTAACTTGTCAACGAGTCAAGGCAGAGCATTAAGTGCTAAAAGGTCCATTGCAACCACTTGAAATTCCAGAATGGAAGTGGGAGTACATTACCATGGATTTCGTTACTGGTCTTCCCAAGGTTTCTTAAGGCGTAAATGCGATTTGGGTCATTGTTGATAGACTGACCAAGTCTACTCATTTCTTGCCGATACGAGAAACTATTTCACTTGAACATCTTGCTAGTATGTACATAAATGAGATCGTAAGATTGCATGGTATGCTAGTATCCATAGTTTCTGATCGAGACCCAAGATTCACTTCAAGATTTTGGGTTAGTTTACAAAAAGCTATGGGCACGGATTTACAATTTAGTTCGGCATATCATCCTCAAACGGATGGGCAGTCGGAAAGGACTATTCAAACTCTTGAAGATTTATTAAGATTCTGTGTCCTTGACTTCAAGGGAAGTTGGGACAAGTTCTTACCATTGGTGGAGTTTTCCTACAACAATAGTTATCAAGCAAGTATTGGCATGGCTCCATTTGAGGCATTGTATAAAAGAAAGTGTCTTTTTCCAGTATGCTGGGATGAGGTGGGTGAAGCTACGTTGTTGGGACTGGATTTGGTACGTATGACTACGAAAAAGATTCAAACGATCCGACAACGTATAAAAACCTCACAAGATTGACAAAAGAGTTATGCTGATCTTCATCGAAAAGACGTGGAATTCAGTATTGGAGATCATGTGTTGTTACGTGTTTCTCCATGGAAAGGAGTTACAAGATTTGAAAAGAGAGGAAAGCTCAATCCTTGATTCATTGGCCCATTTTTAATCCTCGATCGAGTAGGAACTGTGGCCTATAGACTCGACTTACCGTCAAGTATGTCTCGTGTTCATAACTTTTTTCACATATCTATATTACGTAAATATGTGAAAGACCCAAACCATATTATTGAATTAGAACCAGACGAGATAGAGAAAGATTTAACGTATGAAGAGTTACCTATTAAAATCTTGGATAAGAAGAATCATATTCTACGCTCTAAAGTTATACCTCAAGTCAAAGTTTTGTGGAAAAACCACGATCTGGAGGAAATGACCTAGGAGTTAGAATCTGAGATGAAATCAAGGTATCCTCACCTCTTCGACATACCAGGTACGCACCCTAATTTCGAGGATGAAATTTCATAAGAAGGGGAGGTTGTAAGACCCCAACTTTTATGAATAAAGAATAATTTTCTCGAAATATATTTTTGAATATTATGGTGTGGATTTGATATAATGTTATAGTTGTGGGTAATATTTACAAATTTTGTAAAGTAAGCAAGTGGTTATATAATATTCGATTGGTCGGGGAATATTCGTTTTAAAAGGGAATTTTCGTACGATGGCACAAGCATTGGTGGACCCCACAATGGAAGTATTGTCGTAATTAGAAAACGACATAATTATCTTTTTATAAAAATAACGGTGGAAGTTTTACCGTTAAACTGTTGAACTACCCGGTAGTAAAAGTACGATGTCTGGCGTGGTGGTTGCATAGTAGGACATGGTATTGATTATTGATGCTTACATGATAAGTCACTCAGTTATACTCAATTATTGCTATAGTAATTGTTGCATCATATCTCTCATATTATTGATTCAATTATTGTCACAGTATCATCTGCATTATATGATATATTATTAAATTAATAATTGAGACGACAAAGTTATTCATATTATTAAATTGTAATATTTACAATGTCTCAGAAGTTCGTCGAGGAGAGGTTTGGTCATCTAATTGTATTGTTAATAAAGAGAAATCCTTATCGGAAAGCCCCTCTTTCCGAGGAGCGACACGGTTGTTAAATATTGTGAGTTATAATATTAATAATGAATAAGTTCGTGTTAATTAAAGATGAAATTGATAGTTCCATTGTGTTGGAATTATTAGTGTTAGTGGAAATCGACATTTATTTCGATATTAATTGATGTCTGGAAGTTATACTAACCAGTCGGGTAATTAACCGGATAAATGAGCAATTAATTGCTATTAATTCACATAATTATAACTATTTGTTCACATGTGTGTACTATTGATTCACATTCATGTACTATTAGGGGAGGTGGTGCAAGATTGATAATACTTGCATGACTAAGTTAAAAATGGAGGTATAGATGGAGGTACTATACTGTAATTCATATTTTCACATGATTATAACTATTGATTCACATGATTGAACTATTGATTCATATTATTTACTATTAGGGGAGGTGGTGCAAGTTTGATAATACTTGCAGGACTAAATTAAAAATGAAAGAAAAGTTGAAGGTATTGTACTTTAATATTTCGAGCCCCAAAACATGCAATTATCGAAACTATATTTTTCTATAAATAGAAGCTTATTCTTCCTTCATTTCTCACCAATTCACTAAAGCTATAGAGCAATTATTATAGAGAGAAATTATAGAGAGAAAGAAGAAGAGAAGTCTGCTATCTCTCTACTCCAGTATCCAGTTTCTTTCTAAGGTAAGGGGTATTATTTCTTTCGCATTCATGAAGAGAGCTTCTGTTATTCCATTCTTTATTATTATGTTGAAATAACTTTGTATATGCAAGTCTCGCATACATGGTGAAATTCTTACATTATTCCATTCTTTATTATTTAGTTAGAATATCACATGCATGCGGATTACGCTTAGACCTGGTTCCATTCTTTATTATTACATTGGAATAACACATGCTCTGCATGATCTATCACAGGCATGGTGAATTCTTTGTTATTCCATTCTTTATTATTCTATTGGAATATCCTGTCTATGAGAATTACGCTAGACCTGGTTCCATTCTTTATTATTACATTGGAATAATCATGCATACATCTATCGCATGCATGGTGAATTCTTCTGTTATTCCATTCTTTATTATTCTGTTGGAATATCCTGTCTGTGCAGATTACGCATGACCTGGTTCCATTCTTTATTATTCTGTTGGAATAACCTGTCTATGTGGATTATCACATGCATGGTGAATGATCCTTCGTATTCATTCCTTATTAAATCGTGGAAATGATCTGTCTACGTGAATTACCGCATGGTGGGTGAAAATCTATTTGCAGTTTCATATATTCTATGATACTCATTTGGTTAAAGTTTTGGCTTCCATACTTCATGAAAGTAGTAGAATATCCTGGATATTTGCGCTTCATCCGGTATCTTTTCATGGAAATATTCTTCTGAGCATTCTTGAATTTTACTCCACAAAGCAGTATCATGTTGGAAATTTGGATGTAATTGATTTCAAGATAAATTAACTTATAAATCTTTAAAATTTATTCTTGAACTTGTTTTATTGAATTATTATATCATTGTCATCATCCTCATGCTTATATTGTGATGAAAGTCATCTTTGGCTTACATGCATAGATGGACTTGGTATGATTATGACCAGGGATTATTCGGTATAATCATGACCTGTAATGTTATAAATGATATGGTAAAAGTCCTCGGTGCTTTGTAGTGCATTGATGGACGATTTTTGGTATGATTATGACGAGGATTATTCGGTATAGTCATGACCATTGATGATTTAATGAATATCATTGGCCGTAGTGCGAGGGATGACTCGATGATGTGGTTTATTTATTGTCGAGTCTAAGTGATAAAATTGATGAAAACATTTTAAATCATAGAAGATAGTAGATATCATGCTCTACTTGACTCTTCTAATGGATTGCTTATTCACCGCAGAGTTAAACTTGATGTCTATTGTATTTTATCGGTTTAACATTGTTGAAGACTAATGATAATTTATTTACGCATTATCTTAGTCATAATATTTCTTCTTGGGCTAGTTGAGCTCACCCTTTCTTTCACTATTCTCTTGTGAAATGAGAAGCGTGGCAAAGGACCCGATCGGGGAGCGGAGTGAGCCGGTCAGATGATAGCATTAGTAGTCCTCTCTTTGTTTTTGTTAAATAGTGTGACAATAAATGTAATGAGTACTCCATTGAGTGTGGATATTGTCTAGATGACAATATTCTTATTAAAACTCTTAGATTATGTTTTGTCGTATTTTACTACATTGATCGTTGTATAATTAAGTTGTATTTGAATTTTGTACCATGTATTTGGCGACTCAAGATGGGTGATGTATACCTATTTTGGGGGCGTCACATGAACACTCCTACAAGTTTGTCTAACTGAGCTGACTTTTTGTTTGAAATAAGTTTTTTGAGAGAATTGAGCTTTAAGGTTAAAGACTTTTTCATTTGCCTCAGAAAATGTGGTTTGATCATTTTTTGACAAATGCTTAGTAGATGGGCCTACTGACTCAGAGTTTGTGGGATTTTCAAGCTGGGCTGACTTTAAAGATGGATTGTTAGATTCAACATTTAAAATTTTATCTTTTTTATTATCAATGACAGCATGATTGTTAAAATAATTTGCAAACCTTAAAGAGATTAAAGAATTCACATGATTGACTTGGTTTTTTTCAAGTGAATTAGCATGATAAGGTTTTTGAGTAGGGAATGAAAATTTTGGATTGGTTTCGGGTTGACTAGGAAACTTACCCTTCTCTCTTTCACTAACTGTAGTGGCCAATTGACTCATTTGGATCTCTAGACGAGATAAGGCTTGGTTAGAGTTTTGCATGATATTATTTTGAGATTTCATTAAAGTTTTCATGCTCTTCTCTAAAGTGCTAAGTCTCTTCTCACTTTCATTAGAAAAACCTGGTGGATATTGAGTTGTTGAATTTGAACGTTGGTATGAACCAGGATTCAACTTTTAGTAAGGTTGAAAAGATTATTTAGAGACTGATTGACCTGATTTGAAAGGTTATTAAGGTAAGGTCTTTTGTTCCATGTAAGATTAAGATGATTTCTCTAACTTGAATTATAAGTGGGTGAAAATGGGTCATTCCAAGGTCTTTGAAACATTGCATTGACTTATTCATATTCTTCAGGTTGGTTCATGACTCTAGGATATTCTTCTATCACATGACTTGGTGAATTACACCTTAGACACAAATGTGTTGGTGTTGAGGCTTAGTTCACATATGATGGTCCCCTAGTTTCTAAAGTTTTGAGTCTTTTAAGAACATCAGCTCACTTAGCTTCGATAGAAATTGAATTGCCAATTATATGAACACCCCTAGATGAGTTATGTTTATCAGTCTCTCGAGTTGTTACCCATTGCATGGTTTTTTTTGTTAAGTCTTCTAAAAACTCCCAAGCATTTTCCTCATCATTTTTCAAAAAATCTTCTTAACACATTGACTCTTACATTATTTTAGTGGGATAGTCTAAACCTTCGTACGCAATTTCGAACAATCTCCATTTCTTAATTCCATGGTGTGGATACTGGGATAACAATTTTTAAATCTATTAAACTATTTACAAAAGGACTCTTTTTCAAGTTGGCCAAATTGATGAATTGCGGTCCTAATTTTAGCAATTTTATGATTTGAAAAATATTTTTTAGAAATGTAACAATAAATCCATCCTCCTAGGTTAATAGGTAACATATTTATAAAATACGGTTTAAGTTCAAAACTTTTACCAGTTACCGGTGGTAAACTGATGCATAAAGGTTGAGCAGAGCGAGAAGGATAACATCGATCCCTTAAAGAAATGTTTTGTGTGACCTCCATTTTTCTTAAAGTGCGATCTTTTAAAGTGAACTTCGAAAATCAAGTTTTCTCACTAATTGGGATGTTTCGTCCCTAATCCACACTTTTCGCATATACTACTTAGCAAATAAGCAGATAAGCACACCAAAATAAATAAGAGAGAATAATAATAAATAAGAAAAGAAATACTTCTAAGGTCAAACCAAATAAAATCTAGACAGCTCCTAATTTTTTCAAGTTACACCTCAAGGTCCACCAAATTTGAAATTAATCACACCACTAGCCAGGTATTTAATGTAAGAACGATGGGAGTCTCTCCGTGGGTACAGTGACTAATTGAATAACCACACGTTCTTTAGACGTTTTTCTTTTGAACCACTTGCCTAGACACCAATACTTTGATTAATTTAAATTTTATTCCTCTCATGGAGTCCCTTGTCCTAATTAAGCTCAAGATCAGTCTTAGGGACAACATCTACTTTATTCTATTAAGTCAATTTTATGCAAGATACAATTAAGTTGGGTTGTTTGTGGGCCAAGGAAGGGTGATGAAATCCTCACCTTATCTTTTTACAGGTTTTTGCCCTTAATATTAAATTAAAGATGAAAAAGACAAATAAAAAAATGTAAACAAATAAAATGTTCTAAAAATATATGAATTACGAAAGAATGAGAATTCTGACGTACCTCAAACCTTTAGCAATCACCACAATTTATATATGACAAAAAATAAAAACCTGAACATGATGTGCTCTACGTGAGTAAATGCATGATTGTTTCAATTAAAAAAAACTAAACTACTAACTCTTTTTTTTTAAATAAATAAAATGGAGACATAAAGTACCAGGAAAAGTGCAGGAACAAAATTTTTATCTTTTCGCTCATTCGATCCACTTCGATAATTCTGAAAAAAAAATATTAGAGTTAAAAACTAATTCAAAGACATAAAAATTAGGGTTAAATATATTTTTTTCCCACTCTACTCGATCTCGGTTTACAAATACATCACTTAAGTAAAACATTTTATGATTAACTCATTAAACAACACGCTATTTACAAAAACTAATAGAGTCGTTTGTGTCTGTTAACCATTTAACAGAAAATTGACGTGACAATACGTGACAATAATTACGTGGATTAAATATAAAATTAAAAATATTTAAATCACGATGTGGCAGCTTACGTAGATTATTTAAATCATGATGTGGCAGATTAAATTAAATCCATTTATTTAATTTTATTTTAAAAAAAAACTATACCTATTTTCTTTACCTACCACCCCACTAGGTTCATCCCTACCACCAGATTCATCGCTCACCAGTTCTGCTTCTTGTTATTGCCACTGGCTACAAGTCCCCTTCTAAGCTTTTAACAAAATCATCAACAACTACTCATTTTTCGGATACATGAATTCAAATTTGACACGCAACTTCTGCAAATTGGATTTCTAAACCCACTTGAAAGAGATTGACAGAGAGATGTTCTGCAAATTGGGGTTTCAAATGGGTTCGACCAAATTGAATTTGAAATTCAAATATTTGAAAGATTTGTTGCCAATAATGCTATTGCGGGCGAATCCGATTACTTTTCTTTTACCAATCACAATGGTATCTCTCCTTCCTTCAATCAAGATTTGAAACCCAGCAAAATAAATTTGGTTACATGTAAAGGGATATATATATATATATATATAGAAGCAAACAAGGATAAGAAGAACTGAGTGGCGCATACAAACGTAACAATTTAATTACTAAAACTGGAAAATTTTATTGATAACTGAAAATATTTACAAACAAAACTAAAAATTAAAGTGACTTACAAGTTTACTTAGAACATTAAGAATGGTAGATGAAGAGAAAGAAGAACATACGCCAAAGATTCGTCAGAGAAGGATCCCTGAGTCTTTCGAAGTCTGCCTTACTAATTAAGTTCAAGTTCCTTTTATAGAATAAGGAAAGAACTATTACAAAGTTAATATTACATAAAGTAAATGATTACAGACAAAAATTACTATTGATGAACAGTAAAATAGTGCTGACTTTTTTACTATGCATGGACGCATTTGGCAACTTTTGACAAAGTGGACAAAACTTTTGACTTGGAAGATGCTTTCGGTGGAAAAGCAGGAACATACGCATATGGTAGGGGACTGCTTTCAGTGGAAGGCATCTTTTAACTAACTAGCTGCAGGAGCAGGTGCATGTGACTGGGAAGAAAGGATGTCAAGCAAATGGGTCCTGAGCATCTTCCAGGTCGATGGTGCCATAGGGGTCATCATCACCATATTGACTGGCTGAAGCATTCTCTGAAGAGAACGAAGAACATGCAGAGGCATCTTCATGTAATTCATCAATTCTTTTATTTAAAGCCAGGGCAATTAATTTTAACTCTTTACTGGAACAATTCTTAAAATCAGAAATGTCACGGGAACAGGATGAACCAGCAGGACTAACTCTGGACTCTTTTGGTTTTGAATCTTTTGATTTACTGGAAGAATCATTGGCTGGAATAGCCAATACAAGGAGAACTAGGAGAGGGACAACTAGAAATTCCTTTTGAACCTGACCGACAATTCTATTAACATCGAACTTATCCCACCATTTAATGAAAAATTGACGGGAGACATGTGGAATTGGATCAATGGTGGTGGATGATACCACAATGCCAGCTGGGGATTGAAAATTTGTAACCTTAGCTGAAGTTTGAATATCATATTGCCATTTAAGAATCCAAGAAATCTTATATTTATATACAAATTGAAGAATGACAGGAATACCATCATTTTTTGGAATGTGCTTACTATGGTTACAAAAATGACTGAGTTGGACTTGTAAAAGCTCGGGAAAGAGGTCGAAGGTGGAACCAAACCTTGACCACCAGAGGGTAAACCAAAAAGGGATTTGACACTTGAACTTGTGGTCAAACTAAATAAACTACGAATGACTGTTTGACTCATTTTGGTGAAGAAAGACCTTATACCAAGCTTCCATATAATCGTAATAACAAAAAGAGTTATCTTGATTAGAGAGTTGCATAAGATCGGAGGGATGTTTTTCCCAATCAGACATCAGAATGAACTGTTTAACATATAAGGAATGATAGAGTGCTTTAAACTTATCATTATTAGCATAAATAGGTTTAATATTTACTGACTCGATTTCAATGAGGATATCCTTATAATACACAAGGGATTTATAAGGAGCAAGGGGAATGAAGTGCCATCCCGAGGGAAGGCGGGAGGCAAGTTTAATAGGGTCATCTTTAGGTTTCATATGGGGCTCAATATGAAATAGGTGATTGTTCCATCTAAGCATATGCTCGGAAGGAGGATGAGTGGGATAAGAAGAGGAGGCCTTAGATTGATTGCAGAAGGGGTCAATTGGTTATGGGTTCTTGGCTAAAAATTTGCCGAATCATCAGGGATCGTGAATTTATTAACTGGGTTAGGTTGAGGAACTGGGTTAACTGGATGAGGAACTAAAGTTCCTCTTGGTTGATTACTTAGGCCCGTAGGGTGACCTGGACCACGAGAAGAAGATGCTCCTCGGACACTCATTTTGGATGAACTGTACCTGTATTAATGAATTCCTGCGTAAGAAAATCAGGAATGGAATTGTTATTGCCTTTAATATACTCAATCTCAAAATAAAGATACTTAATAGGGTTTTCCATCTCGCAAAGGAATGTTTAAAGGCTATGTTTTCAACATCCTTTTCTAAAACATATTTTGCAGATTTGCAGTCAATACGAATTAAAAATTTTGATTTAATAAGTCACTTTGGAATTTATTAATACATAATACTAGAGAAAGTATTTCTTTTTTAATAGTGTTGTAATTTAATTGTGTACTATTCCATGAACCAGAATGAAAGCAAACTATTTGCTCAGGAGAATTGAGGGTAAGTTTTTGCTGGAGAATTCCTCCGAATCCAATATCAGAGGCATCGGTTTCAACAATTTTGAATGAAGAATCATTGGAAATACCAAGGTAGGGCAATGCCTTGACATATTTTTTAACTTGTTAGACGACAGAAGTGTGAGTGTCAGTCCATGGGGGAGGATTGTCTTGTAAACGCTGAAAGAGAGGTTTGCAAATCTTCCTGAGGTTTTTATAGAACTTGCCAATGTAATTGAGCGAGCCCAAAAACCTCTGTAGTTGGGTTCTATTGGTAATTTTATCTGGGAATCTATCAGTGAATTGAATAGCTCTTTCAATAGGTTGTATGAGTTTGTGAAATAATTAAACTAAGAAACCAAACGTTAGCTTGAAATAAGCTACATTTGGAAGGAGAAAGGACAAGTCCATTATCTTTAACTGTTTTGTAGAACGATTTCAAATGTTTAATGTGTTCTTTAATGGAATTGGAAAAAATAAGAATATCATCAATGTAGACAACAACGAAATGACTGAAAGGATTTAAAATGTCATTGAGGATATTCTGGAATTCACTGGGAGCATTCTTTAGGCCAAATGCCTGAACATTCCATTCATAATGGCCAAATGGGGTAGTGAAGGCTGTTTTGTACCTATCATCTGGGTGAATGGCAACTTGCCAGAAACCAGACTTAAGGTCAAATTTACTGAAGATAGTGGCATTACTTAACCGATTAATGAGGTCATCCTTATTAGGCAAAGGGTACCTAATCCATTCTAAGACCTTGTTTAATGGTTTGTAATTAATTACTAGACGGGGAACACCTCTCTCCTTTTCTACTTCATTGTTAACATAAAAGCGGGACATGACCAAGGGGATTTAATAGGTCTAATTAGACCTTTACTAAGGAGGTCATTAATTTCATTTTTGCATAACTCCATTTGGTCGTGATTCATTTGTATCGGCCTAGCCTTAGTAGGAATCAAATGTTCTTTGAATTCCTTGGTGTAAGGAAGCCTTACAACATGCTTCTTCCGATGCCAAAAGGCATTAGGAGAATTAGAACAAAGGTTTTCCTTTAAATAAGTTCTTAATTCTTCAATTTTTTCTTGGACTTCTTTTTTCTGAAGTTGTTCTTCAATACGTTTGTACTTAATTTCTTCCTTTAAGAAATTCAAATGGGTGGATTTACAATTTAATAAATTCAAAGATTTAGAGATGGATTCATCTTGAATAAATCTCAAATCTCTTTCTTTAGGTTTAATAAGAAATTTAAAAGTTATTTTTTTTCCTAAATGTCTACAACTTAAACCTTCATTACTGGTAGTAAAGGGGTATAATAAATATATAAACGATAACCCTAAGATGATCTTATCTGTAAGATTATAGATTAAAACAAATGATATTTTAAAGCACATATTATCTTGACAGATATGAACTTTAGGCAGTTTATATTTTATTTCCATTTGACTACCATTAGCTGAATTTAATTTTTCAGTGGTTTTCCTGTAGTACTTGGTAGGGATCAAACCTTCTTGAATACAATTTAAATCCGCGCCCGTATCAACTAATGCAGGAAGTTGTATTGAAAAGGTTTTATTAATAACCAAGTTAATAGAGATATACCACTTCTGAATGGTGATATATTTGATTCGTTTAAGAGAGAGACCTTGAACAAAGAGATTTGGCTCTTCTTTAGTTCCTGATGACTCTACCTCATCTGGATCTTCATCACTAGATGATGAATCATGAACTTGAAGGTCAGATTTTTTGTCATCAAACTCTTTTCTTAAATTAGAAATTTCTAATTTTAAATTAGAAATTTCTCTTTTTAATTTATTAACTTCTTGATTTAATTCTGGAAGGGTAACTTCCTTAATAGGAGTTTTAAATCTCTCAAGGGTTTTATTAAGGCTAAATATTGGTTTCTCTTTAGCTTTAATAATTTTGTCTTTAACTCTATTATCTTTAGTTAACAAATCTCTTAATTGTTTAGTATATTGAGCCTTAAGCTCGGGATCAGAAATTTTACTAATTAAATCAATTAAAAAAGAGCTTTCTTCATCATCTTTGGTAAATACATTTAATCTTTTATTGCAACATTTTTCATTGAAATTATCATCACAAATAGTAACTTCATCATTGTCACTATCTGTTTCATTGTTACTAATGCTGCTATTAGAAGAATAAGGAATATCAGAACCTTCATCATTACTGACGTTGTTCTCAATTCTCATTAATTCTAATATTTGTTCAGCATCTTCACTAGAAACATTTAACTGGGATAATTTCTGTTTTATTTTGCACTCGTTTTTGTAGTGCCCTTTCTGACCACAATTGTGACAAACAATTTTACTTTTATCAAATTTTTTAGATGATTTTCTATGGTATTTTTTATTTGTGGGTTTGAGTTTAGTATAATATTCATCTTGATTTTTATCTTTTTTATAACTGCGTTTTTGTTTATGACGCCTGTGACTTCTATGATGATCAATATGTTTATGCTTGTGCTTCCTTCTAGAGGGAGCAACAGGGGGTAAACCATATTGTTCACAGAAGGTTCCTAACTCATATTTGGCTTTTTTCTTATCTTTACTAGCTTGCTTGGCTAATTTAAAATCAATACACATTTTTAATCCAATCTTTTGGATATAACTGATTATGTCACCATAAGTTAGGTTATCATAATCAATATATCCTAAATTTTTATTTAATTCTTCACGAACTTTATGAGCGAATAATGAAGGTAAACCATAACGAATTTTTCTTTCCAAAATGGTTAATTGCTATCATTACGCATCATAACCCAAGAAGTAAATACATCTTTGTACCACCTAAAATCACTTAGAGTGGGACAAGTGAGATTACTTAACTGATAGTGAATTCTTTCCGTAATATTACTAGGAGTGCCAAAAAAATGTTTAATTATGGTAAATATTAAAGTATTGACTCCATCAGGCGGACCAACTCTGACATCTTCATCAAAGATGGGGTTACTGTCATTATCCAACTGGACAACATGGATTCTAGATAACCTAGTATCTTCTGTGAGATGTTTTTCCCACCAAGATCTAAGAATACCTGTAAATCCACTAGCTATTAACTCAACAATGTCTAGCTGAGTCAGATTGTTGAATTTAGTTATATAGCTATTAGCTACCATAGACATGTGGTTTAACTTATTTAAAATCTCTTGTTCACTGAAACCATCAATATTCCATTCATAAATTTTGTTAGATGAAACAGAGAATTGTTTATCTAGATTTCTCTCTTCGAACTGTAAATCTGGAGGAGTAGGTCTAGAGTACCAATTCCTGGTTATGTTAGTGTTTTTAACTATTAATTTATTTAACTGATCATTAAAATTTGAGACTGAAATGGCATCAGAATGATCTGACTGGCTATTGCTTTCATTGTCAGTTTCGACTTGCTCAATGATTGCTATAGTACCACTTGATTCAGGTTCAGTTTTTAATTTTTTAAATAACTTATCAATTGAATGAACTAGTTCGCCATCATTATTAGGTAAACCTAATTTACTTCTATTTTTTGGTAATTTTAACAAAGGATGATCAATTTTTGAATTAAATTTTTTAATAATGGTTTCCTCAAATTTTTCTTCAATTTTATCTAGCTGTTTACCTACAGTTGCTAGATACTGGTTACTGAAATTTAATTGTTCAATAGTTTTTTTATCATCTTTGTTGCCATCCGAAATCTTAAAAGGACTGGCGACAACAGATGTGTTTCTAACTGGAAGGAGGACAGTTTCAAGAGGGGGATGACTAGAAGAAACTTTTGATTTATCTTCTTTAATCTATTGTGTTTTAGTTATAACATTACATTTACCTTGATATTGATCATACCAATCGTAAAAAGTAATGTTTATGTTTTCATTGTTAATAAATTGTTTCCATCTATTGACTACTTTATCTCGTTCCTTTTTAGACGGGTGATTAGAACGAAATAAATGCCTTTTTTCCTTATTAGATTTGGAATTAAAATCTTTGACAAGATTATCCCAATCTAATTTGAATTCTTTTTTAATGACTCTTAATTGGTTGTTAATAAGAATCTCAAAATCAGATTGAGTGGGAAACTCAGAAGGGGTAGGAGAAGAAGAACCTTCTTCTTCTACAGGGTCATTCTGAGTGTAACAAGGGTGACTAGTTTGACCTTGATTAAGGATACCTTTCATTTTTATATCCCAAATAGAAGGATTACTAAGTACTTCAGTATCTCTTCTAGAATGAACAGAAGGTGCTGAAGAGCTAGTAAAGTCTTCTATAATGACAGGTCTTCTAGTACGCTCAAAACTTATTTTGACAGTTCCATCAGAAAATTGTTTAACATTTTCAATATTTAACAGGTTGTTAACTACAGGTTGTTGAGATATTTCACTGGGTAAAGTCCATTGACTAGGTAACGTAATATCTTTCCAGAGGATGGTTCTCGCGATCTGAATATTAGCATCACTAGTTGAACTTTGAATTAAAACAGTTTGATCTTTAAGACTTTTATTAAGAGCATGAACGTTCAAATTCATTTTCAAGGTCTTATAATAAATCCTATAATCAAAGCTATGGGCTGAAAACCCTCGATCATATGAGTAATTTCACCAGCGGTTTTAATATTTAATGTCAAAGCTTTTAATAAATGTTAATCACTTAGGCTTAATTTGAAATCAGGAAAGCAATTGAAATGGATAGGTCCATTATGCAGACTTGATTCCATAGCACCAATCATACTCGGATAATAATTCAGGAACCTAGCATCTCTGAGGCAGAGGTAGATACTTGAATTAATTCCTTTAATGTTTAATGGTTTAACTACAACTTGAACTAGACCGATGTGAATAAAATTATAACCTTTCTTCCTATGTTTTTTAATAACATCAGGAGATAAAAAGACTACAATTTTCATATTCTTTGTTAATTGCATAAACCTTTTCAACTGTTTTTACATTATAATCTGTTTTGAAATTTTCTAAAAAGGTTGACTGATAAATCTCTTTAGGGGAAACTCTGGGTATATTCCAATTGTGTAAAGCTTGACTAAAGTTTTCATAACTGTGTTCTTCTTAGTTAACTATGTCAGGGACAGGGGGCAAAGTTGACCGGTTACTAGCTGAGGAGTTAGATCTAAACAATCTATTCATCTTTTACCAGATTCAAAATTAAATTTTACTCATTGTTCTTTCATGCATACCCTCTTACCTTAAGGAGACACATACATATGCTTTTTAACCAGACATTGCTCACCCAAGAGACACGAACAAGGTGGACTACAATAAGTTAGGTGACTTTGGAACAAGAATAAAAGAGAAATTTTGAAGAATGTTGTAGACAAACGATTACTGAGATCTTACTGGCAACTAGAACAAACAAGGATAAGAAGAACTGAGTGGCGCATATATATATATATATATATCTTTGGTTTGTTTACAATAGTGGTGGTTGTAGTAGTGGTGTGGTGGGATGTGTGTGAATAGATCTTGGGTTTGTCTATAACAATGGTGGTTGTGGTGGTGGTACGGTGGTGGTCGGGTGGGGGTAGAGGGAGGAAATGAAGATAAAGTGTTTTATTTCGCCTTTCTGAAAAGCATTCCCATTTTAGTACTTCTTTTTTTCCATTAATATTTAAGATTAAGTTGTTGAATTTGTTAAAGCTTGTTTGGTAGGCTTTAAAATTTTGTTATATTTTTTATTTTAACTTTAATTTGTTTGATGTAATTTTTAAAATTTGTTTAATTTTGTAATATTAAAAGATTATTAATGTATCAAATTTCTTTTTCACTGAGTGATGGTTTTTAGTTAATTTTAATATTAAAATATTTTAAGTTTTCCACCTTGACAAACTATATAAATAAATGTGTAAAAATTTAATTTCTCTCTCACATGTGCAAGTCACATGCTAATTTTATGTTAAAAGTCAACTCATTTAACATATTTTGTAACGATTTGACAATATTTGAAGTTTACTGGCTTGATTGTAAAAAAATTCAGTTTAGTTATATTCATTTGTAAACCGAGGTCGAGTAAAGTGGGGAAATAAAAAATTAATTCTAGTCCCCGATAACGGTGCCAAAAACTTGATATGATAAAAATTATGTACTACAAGTGCACAATATCTATTGTAGATTTGGCAAGTTCAGGTCAAACCACAGAGACTAAATCAATTCTTTAATATATCATAAATTAATATTTTCGGCAAATTAAAAATAAATATATATAGTGGAGGTGATTAACAACTATATTATGCAAACTAAAAATTTATAATGAAACTAGTAATGAGAAAAATTACATAGAAATCCGAATTCACCAAATATTAACATAACAAACAATTTTTATTTTTCAAATTAATTCCCAAATTATTTTCTCCTCCCTTTAAAAATAATGACTCGCATAATTAATATGGATAATCATAAGTTATGAAAAAATCACAGATTAATTATAACTTATCAAAATCTCGTAATCAATATAAGAATCATATGCAATTTGTGTTAGAAAAATTGAATGGACAAGTTATATATATAAAAACTTATCTTTTGTGAACCAAAGTTGAAATGTAGAAAATGAATATGTCAAGACTAGTACTTTGTATGTCCTTAAGACAATTATGCCCTCCTTACGGTACTCAGAGTTGATAACACTTGTCTCCCAGGATACAATGACAATATATACTATAGCAACACTACAAATAGTATACTCAACGAACCAAATAAATGGTTAGAACTCTCTCTAGCTCAAAAATAAACTATGTCTGACTTATGAAATGAAGAAGACTTAAAGAATATAATGTTTTATGCTTACATGAAATGAATGAATTGAATGGAAACACCCCTAGTCTATTTATAGGAGGGATTAGTGACCCATCAAATGGGACACAACCCCTTAAAAAATCACGTTTAGCCAAAAAGGACATAGTTTTTGGCTTTAGCAGTAAGGGCACGTCTGTTCGAGCCAAACCCGACGTAGTTTTAGGCTTAGCAGTATTAACGCATCCATTTGGGTAGATGAAGTTTCCCAAAATGACATAGCTTTGATAATAAATAATGTTTCTCAAAACGACACAGTTTTAATAAAAGAACTAAATAAAAAAAATTATTTAAATATTTTTTGTCCAAAAAAGATATACAATGACCCAAATCATTGAGACTGACCAGTCGGTGGCGCACATGTGGATTCAAACCAAATCTTGACTAGGTCATCTCCCTTTCATAAAAGTGGGGTGACCCTTGGGGTCCGAACCCAAGAGCAAATTTAATGTTAAAGTTTAGTTTTTAATTGATGTGGGATTTAGCTTGCCACAAGTATGTATTATCATTTCTAAGGGTGATCTTTGGGAGTTAATTTCTCATTCATTATCACATGGATTTGAGCTTCCAAATACTTGATTTTATTTTACTCATGTAGTAAAACACATTGATATGTTGATTCACTTCATATAATTAATCAAACTCACTTCAATTTTGGCTCATATTCTAACAATTTGTGTGAAAGATAAATATGAAGGTGAAAACAGTTAGGCATTAATATCGGAATGGAAAGAAAATATTATTATGAAATACTTAGTTTCATCATCATCCTAGGTATTAAAGATTTAATTAGCCATAAAATTTAAAATAAAAATAAATAACATTAGTATTACTATTTGCATGAATTAAAACTAACTAATAGAACTTAAACAATCAAAAAGGGAAAAGAAAAAAAAAACTAAAAGAAGTCAATTATAGCATGCAGTATAAGAACAAAATAATTTAAAAGAAATCAAATGCAAATTCTCTCTTCTCTCTTCCTAATGGGTCCTGCCTCGAAGTACGTGCACCTCGATTAACGCATCGTCCGCTAAAACATTCGTAACTTACAACCCGGGAATCCTATGGAGATGTGTCATATCATTTTAGAAAGCTCTTTCTGAGAGATACGCAATAACATAGGTCTTTCCCTTTTTTAAATCCAGGAAGATGGGTCCATGAAACTAGAATCTTCGGGTCCTCGCAATAAGTCCGTTGAGCTATTTTGCGTAGTTTGCGCACGGGATTGCTTTGATAGATCTTTGTAACATTCTCTATAATTGGATAGTTATTTTTTATGCTATGTTTGGCAAAACGACCTCTTTGCGCTCCCGGGGTTATTTCTGGGCTTGAAGTGGTTGTTATTATCCCTCGGGGTTATTTCTGGGGCTTTGACTATTATTGTCTCTGTCATTCCTCGGGGTTGTCCCCAAAGTTGATTTGATGTCCCACGGTGTTGTCTTTGGGGTTTGATTTGATATCCCACGAGGTTGTCTCTATGGTTTGAGGTTTACAGTAGTCCTCCGGGGCTGTCTCTATGGTAGAAAAGACAATTTTGCCCTCCTGCATGGTTAGTCCAAGGAAATCAAACATTTGAGTGTCTACAACAGCACCACCAGGTATCGCGTGTTGGGCCTGCCGAGGATACCCGTGTATACCCTACCTGGAGATAATATAAAATATATATTTCTTATTTTAATTTGTAAAATAAACTAAAATTAATATATACTACATAATAACTTATTTATTATCATAGGCTCTAGCCAGTGTCAGTGTCTTAGAAAACCTGTTAGACCATCTCATACCGGGGTTGGCTTGTATGACGTGATATTCTAGAGGGTTATAGTGGCGGTATCGGATAGGTTTCAAACGGATCTGGTTTTCGATTGTCAGCACTTTCCTAGCCATGCTCGCCTTCACCAGCTAACTCATGTATGATATTGCAGTAGGGGCCACCATAGAGATTACGGGATTACCATCAGAGTAGTTCATCGCGTTAAGCGGCGAGGTGCTCCGGATGGTGGTTACGCTACTATTGGAGGCTTTTGCTGATCAGCCCGAGCCTACTCAGGTATTTTACATGTTATTTTATTTTCATTTAGCAGTTTTAATTCTCACATATATATAGACTAATGATTTATATTTTTAATCCTATCTATAGGGTGACGATGGCGAGCGGGCTGGTGATGCAAAGCATGGTGGCGATGGCGAACAAGGGGGCGATGACGCTGATTTTTATACACCAGAGCAACATCGTCATCCACTCTCATCTGATGATTCTCCTCCTACTAGCTAGCTAGTTTATAATTCATTTGTATAGATTTTATTTATTATATTGTAAAACATGTGTACATATTGTTAAACACTATTGTTTAGTTTACTTTGTATACGTTTTGTAAATCATATTGTATAGATTATGTGTCGCTGGCGTATATTTGTAATTGTTTATGAGTTAGTTTATATATGTGCTTGTTAGCTTATTTGGCATTAGCGTATATTTGTAATCGTTGCAGTATTAGCGTATATATTTGTAATTATTACTATGTGATGAGATCATACAAGTTTTTACAGTTATGTTGAATGTAAAATATAGTATTGTATGTGATTTTGGGATAAAGAAGGTTGTAGGTACACCTATGGGGTTTAAAACCATGGAAACTGCTATTTTAAAAAATTTATTTAAAAAAAATTCCCTTAATCTCGATGGAATAATGTAGTTCCAACGGACTTTTCGTCGACCTTATCTATTTTTTAAAATAAATTTCTTCGAATAAACAACAATTCTCGATGGAATGATGTATTTTCGACGGACTTTCTGTCAAAATTAGCCGACGGAATAGTTTGTCGGAAATAGTATTATTTTGTCGACAATATGGTATTCCCGGTGAATTTTTCAGTCGATAATAGTCTGCCGACCTTATTTAGGTACTCTAGACCAAGCATTTAATGTCGAGGGCTCTAATTACGACTGAATTGTCGACGAAAGATTCTGTCAGAAATAAGGTCATTCCCGACAGAATCGGGATATTTTTGCGGAATAGTCCGTCGGAATTAAGCTTTTTTCTTCTACTTGGACACAAACTTTACACAAAATTGTGTACAAATAATATAAAAAAAAGTGAGACATACGATTAGATGCTTTATACATTTTCATTGTTAAGTAATACATGAGTTCGTAAAATTTTTGTGTACACTATATGAACATAGTATTATTTTTAAGGAATTTATAAATCATCAAATCAAGAAGTAAATGTCACCAACACATACCAAAAGGCTTTATCATACTCAAAAAGTATTATGTTAAGCCCTTAAAATTAGGGTCTATGACTCCTCTACTCGGGTCATATTAATATTAATTACAATTACAATAAAAAAGATGTTTCATATACAAGTTAACTTTTCATTTTTTTATTTTTTTTATTTGATAATCGGAAGTTTCCCAATCGTAGTCAGACTAATCTCCACGAACCCGGATCAGTCTTTTCGTACGGGCTTACGCATGCGTCCCCGTGGTCGCATGAACCATTTTTTGGCCTTGATAAATTGTTGGTGGTGACATTCGATCTCAGAACGCCCGAGTCTACGTCTCGTCCCAGGCGACAACTACTAAGGTTAAATTAACCTTTCACTTGCATTGCATCATGCATGATCTTCTCAAATTATAGTGATCAATTACTGTTGATTGATTTCACAATTAATATATGCGTGCAAGTATACACGGTAATCAAGTAATAAAGTGAAAGTAGAGTATCGTTCCCACGAGTAATTATTAATAAAAATTACCAAATACTAACTCTTAACCAAACTAATTTTATATAAATAATCAATTGAAGGTTTTGAATTAAATTATTTAATTAAACTAATACTAATTACCACCAGTTGAAAATCAGATTACGAAGATTTAAGATCTCAACTTCACTTATTGCTCACTTATATCAATACACTTCTTATTAATTATACTCACTATTCTAGACTATTAATCAGGAAGTTATTAGCATTTATAACCACCTTCTAATGCATCACAAACATATTAATCCAAATCCACAGTTGATAGAGTTAAATCAAACACCATAATTAACTAATTCACTATATTCCTATTTGAATTACAATTAAAAAGGATTTAAAGCACAGATTTCCTATCAGATTACATGCGGCGTAAAGGTATATCTCTATCCTAAACACAAATCATGAATTCCATCACTATGAAGAAAACACAATCACATGCTATTATGATCAGATCTAAATCTATATTTCATCTCCCGAATTCATATAAATTATCACAGTAATTGTTGATCAGATAATTAAAAAATTATGCAGAAATCATAATAGGCAATCCACAGAATAGTTCACAACTATTAATAGAGAAGCATACTAAAATAAGCTACGAAATAAGATCCGTTGCAATATTAAACAAGAATTTAGTTCATAGTCATTGAATTAAAATCAAGAATCTACAACTGAATAAATATTAAAAGATTAAAGTAAGATTAGAGAAAAGAATAAAATCTGTTGTTAGCATTCTTGAGACTCCTCTTCCACTCCTGCTTTGAATCTTCAGTGTTCTTCAAGTTACTTCAATCTCCACTAACTAATTTCAAAACTAGGGTTTATGAATGAATTCCTAAATCTAATGGAATATCTAATCTAATCTAATCTCTAATAATCTCTCTAATTTGTAAATCCCTTCTTTATTTATAGCTTTAGGTCTTTTCAAAGTCAGTCCCTTAACCAAATCCTAATCATAATAGAAATCATCCTTCTTTCCTTTCCAATCCACAAACCCGTCCAACTCTTTATGTTAACCAGCACCCCGACACTGGTATTACTCACTGAAGTAGAGTCCCGGCGATGTGATGCTGCTGGAATTTATCGTTTTGCCCTTTTAATGCTAGAAATCTCTGTTTTGCCCCTGCTTCGCCCTAACCTGCAAAATAACAAATAAACAAATAAAAATGTCCTAAAATACTTAAAAACAACCAATATATTAAGTCTAAAATAATTCACAGGTATATTACACACACATCAAATACCCCCAAACTTAGACAATTGTTTGTCCTCTAGCAATGCAAACAATTAAAACAATATGAATACAAAACTCACTACATGAAATACCAACTCAAACATGAATCACAATGATAACCTTAGACAACCTCAAAGATCCTTAAACACAACTCGAATGAATATTCAAAATCAAACATCAGTTAACTTGAAAGATCATTAACTCAATTTATCTCCAACCCACAATGTGTATGTGTGTGTATCAACATGCCAATCTCACCATAAATCAATCAAACTTAGAAATCATACGACTCAAAGATAGATATTTTTAGATGAAACTCACTACTCCTCCATAGATTAGATACCCCATATTTCAAAAACTTTTATTATACACTTTTTTTTCTTTTTTTCTTTTTCGAACTCGACCAGTGCAATGTCTAGTTTTTTTAAACTTTCTAATGCTACCCATATAACGAGCTTTCAACCAATACTGTCAAACCAGTCGGCTTTAGGGTTCTAGGTGTTAAGACACCCCTACGGATCTAATAACCCGAATAGCAAAGGCCACAAAACTAAACTTAGTCAAGTATTTATTTATATTTATTTATTCTGACTTGTGCAATGTTAATCCTTATTAGGTTTTTCAAATTTACCCGTGTAGCAAACTTTCGAACAACGACTTCCAAACTCGATGGTTTTAGGGTACTAAGGGTAAAGACACTCCTAAGGGTGTACTTATTCAAGTAACAGAGGCCAAAAAGACAACTTGTCACATTTTATTATATTTTTCTCAACCTTTATTTTTTGAATTAATAATTTTCAAAACACGAGGTAACTAAATCATAGAGGGAGGTTTATATATGTTCTAAGCCACAATCCTTTCAGTTTAACTAATTCACGGCTAAATCAACATATTTATAATATGCAATTAAAAACAGGGTTTTCTTCAATAATCAAATTAATAATATCCATAAGTTAACTTTGCTATCATTGTCTCATTCATTCAAGTTGTCATTCAATTCACAACATTCTTATCATCGACTATCAACCAGATTCATGTCTCATCATGCTTAAGCTATCCTAAATGCAATCCTAAATGTCATCCTAAATGCAATGTATGAAATAAAATCATACAACTAACCATAAACAAGACTAAATGTAATCTAAATACAGACACAACCTAAATGAATAAATATTCTGCTATACATTACTATGCATATCTTTGTTGGGTTTTAGCATGAAACGCACAAATGAAATTAAAATTTTAAAGCAATTTAGAAACCCCTAAAACAGGATCCATGCGAAAATCAATTAATTCAGAGGTTTAGAGATTATACCAGATATAAACAAAAATGAGAATCAAACCGATTGCGCCTCGAATCTCCAACGCATTAATACAAACCGATGCGCCTCTACTCGGTATCCACACGAACGCCGCATTTAACCGTCGAACGATTCTCGCAATAAGAAGGACTTGCGGTACTAGCCACCAAAAGGAATGGATTTTCTAAACTGCTTTCTCTAGTCTCTCTCTAAGAAGCGGCTAGGGTTTTTCAATTATGATATCTTACCCTAAGTAGTGCTATATATCATATATATAGTAGTTAAAAGGAATTAATCAAATCAAAACCTAATTTTATAAAATCGAATTTATATATATATATATATATATATATATATATATATATATCTCTTAATTAAGTCTTACTTAATTAATATACATATATACAAATTATCCTTTTAATTTAAATTCGTGATTTAAATACTATTAATCATATTAATATATTTAAATCCTTAAAATTTAAATTAATTCCTTTTAAATAACGTTACATGTGTGTGACCTTATAGGTTATTATTACGTTGGCAATAATTTTAAAATCGTATTATAAAATTATAAGCAGTGTGAGCGCATCTAGTAATGCATCATCGCTACCCAAGTAATAATAAGATCGATGATTCGATGCAACCTTTTCGTGACCAATGTTTCAATGTAATTTAATCCTTTTAACCTTAATATCCTAGATTAAACTCGAGTCATGGAATGTGTCATACTCTTCATAATTTAATCTGAGTTTTCTTGATCAATGAGTAGACTATATGAAACAAATCACTATTTGAGCATGGCCATGCATTTCATAGTCCTACTCAATCAAGAGGCCTATGGATATCACCCATAATATATAGGATGGTTAAATTCCATCTAGATCACTCATATTTCTCACACGATTAATGATGAACCCAATAATCACCTTTATAGTCCACCCTATTAAAGGTGACATTTGATGATATCAAAGTACATAAATTCTCGTGTAGTAATATAGCGATTTCAGGTCGGAGGACCATTACATCATTGTCACTATGAGAATTGCTAATGACACTTCGCATAATGCTCCATATAGAATTCTCATGGTGGGTCTGTCCAGTACATCATTCTCTAACATGTACCTATGCATTGACTTAATATCTCATATATTTATGACCAATGAGATTTGGTCATCGATCGATCCACATATTAGTCTCCATGCATCATTGTTGTCCCATCAACAATGATACTCGATCAAGGACATTTAAGAACACTGATACTAATGGTAATATATAATCTCATGTTCAAGTCACATACTTGAAACTATATAATTTGTATCACTATTCTAAGGAATTTTATTATGTTAACAATTATATTACGCAGTAAATAAAACCATAATAAAATCATATATTTATTCAATCAAATATAATATCAAAACGTTAAGCAATTATATCAAATAATTGGCCTCTGAGGCATAAACTCTAATGATCTCCCACTTGCACTAGAGCCAATCACTCATGTATCTAATACCCATGGAACTAGTGTGACCGTCGTGCTTCTGCTGCGACAAAGCCTTGGTTAGTGGATCTGCAACATTATCATCTGTTGGCACTCTTCCTATATGTACATCTCCTCTATCAATGATTTCATGGATGAGATGGTACCGCCTAAGTATATGCTTGGATCGTTGGTGAGATCTGGGTTCCTTAGCCTGTGCAATGGCTCCATTATTATCACAGTATAGAGCAACCGGATCAACAATGGTTGGAACAACACCAAGTTCAGTTGATGAACTTTTAATCCATCTGACCTCCTTGGTTTGCACTAGAAGCAGCAATATACTCAGCCTCTGTTGTAGAATCAGCTACTGTCTCTTGCTTCGAACTTTTCCAGCTAACAGCACCACCATTAAGGCAAAACACAAAACCTGACTGAGACTTATAGTCATCATTGTCGATCACCGAAACTAACATCCGTGTAACCCTTTCTTACGCTAGTTCGTCTTCACCTCCATATACCAAGAATGAATTCTTAGTCCTTTTCGTGCTTGAGGATATTCTTCGATCACGCCCAATGACCTTCACGGATTCGATGGTAGACATTCGTCATGCTCAAAGCATACGAGACATCCAGAGACGAGTACATATCATTGCATACATAATAGATCCAATTCTTCAAGCATAAGGGATCTTTCTCATACGCCTCCTCATCATCTTGTGATTTAGGACATTGGGCCTTAGAGATCTTTACACCATGAGTCACGGGTAAGTTTCCTCTTTTCGCCTCTTGCATGCTGAACTGTTTCAACACTTTATCAATATATGTACTTTGACTTAGGCCGAGCATTTTTCTTGATCTATCTCTATAGATCTTGATACCTAAAATGTAGGCAGCATCACCCAAATCTTTCATGGAGAAACATTTTCCTAACCATGTTTTTACAGCCTGTAAGGAAGGAATGTCATTCCCAATAATTAATATGTCATCAACATATAATACTAGGAATACAATGTGACTCCCACTAACCTTCTTATATACACAAGGTTCATCTTCATTTTTAATAAAGCCAAATTCTTTGATTTGCTTCATCAAATCGAAGATTCCAACTCCGAGAGGCTTACTTCAATCCATAAATGGATCGCTTTCAAACTACATACCTTTCCAAAGATCCTTTGGGTGACAAAACCCTCGTGTTGTGTCATATACACATCCTCAAGGAGATTTCGTTAAGGAAAGCGGTTTTGACATCCATCCGCCGATTTCATAATCATAAAAAGTCGTGATAGCAAGTAAGATCTGATGGATTTAACCATTGCCACCGGAGAGAAGGTTTCATCATAGTCAACACCTTGAATTTGTTTGAAACCTTTGGCTACCAATCGGCCTTTATAGGTTTTGTACATTACCATCCATGCTTGGTTTTCTTCTTGAAAACCCACTTGCACCAATTGGTTTTACCCCTTGGGTGGATCAACCACTTGAGTCCATACTTGGTTAGTATACATGGAGTCCATCTCGATTTCATGGCTTGAGCCATTTCTCGTAATCTAGTCCATTCATAGCTTCTTGGTAGGAAGCGTGCTCATCTTGATCTATGAGCATCAAATCGCCGTTTTTGAGTCACAAGATATCTATAATATCTCTCGGGCTCTTGGCGTGTCCTACCAGATCTACGAATGACTTGTGTAATTTGAGTTGAGTTCACTTTCCACAATTTCTTGTGGTTCCCGCTCATGTTCCAACTTCAGTTCAATGATATTTTGTGGTTCTCGAATTTCTTGAGTTCTACTTTCCTCCCACTCGCTTCCTTTAGAGACAAATTCTCTTTCTTGAAAAATACCGGTTCGAGCAACAACCACTTTGTTCTCGGAAGGTTTGTAGAAATAATACCCTTTTGTTTCCTTTGGGTATCCCACAAAATTACATTTGTCGATTTGGGTCCGAGCTTGTCGAATTCAAACGTTTTCTGAATGCCTCGCAACCCCAAATCTTCATGAAGCGACATACTAGGGGCGTTCCCAAATCCACATTTCATATGGTGTCTTTCGAACCATCTTTGTAGGAACACGGTTAAGTGTGAATGCAAATTGTCTCTAGGGCATGACCCCGAAGCTTATTGGAAGATCTGTGATGACTCATCATTGATCGTACCATGTCCAACAAGGTTCGATTCCTCCTCTCGAGATACACCATTCCATTGCGGTGTTCCGGTGGAGTGAGCTATGATATAATACCACACCCTTTAGAAGGTCATCAAAGTCTTGGCTTAAGTATTCACCTCCTCGATCGGATCGAAGGGCTTTTATGCTTTTGCCAAATTGGTTTTGAACTTCATTCTTGAATTCCTTGAACTTTTCAAAGGATTCGGATTTGTCTCTCATAAGATACACATATCCATATCTACTAAAGTCATCAGTAAATGTAATGAAGTAATAAAACCTACCTCTTGCTAATCTAACGAACTCATGGGTCCACATACATCACTATGTATAAGTCCCAATACATCGCTAGCCCGTTCAATCGGTGGTTCCAGTGAAAGGGCTTTAGTCATCTTGCCTAATAAACAAGACTCGCATTTCTCATATGATTCAAAATCAAATGAATCCAAGAACCCATCTTTATGGAGTTTGGATATGCGTTTCTCATTTATATGGCCTAAACGACGATGCAAGAGGAGATATGTTTGATTTGAATCATTTGATTTAAATCGTTTTTGTATTTATGTTATAGATAGGCATTTCTAAATCAAGAATATAGAGACCAGTTAAACAATTGTGCAACACCATAACAAATATCATTTAAGTAAAACAAACAACGATTGTTCTTTATTATAATTGAAAACCTTTCTTGTCCAAACAAGAAAGCAGAAATAATGTTTTTGCTTATAGCGGGCACAAAATAACAATCTTCTAATTCTAAAACTAGCCCAATGGGCAAAGATAAATGATAAGTTCCTACTACCGGTCTGAAGAACTTTTGCTCTATTTCCAACTCGTGAGGTCAACCTCTCCTTTCGCTTAAAGTTCTACTCCTTCTGAGTCCCTCGCACATTAACACAAATGTGAGAACCACATCCAAAGATCCAATACCCATGATGTAGAAGTAGATAAGTTGACTTCTATAACATATATATACCGAATCGTAAGTCGACTTCCTTTTCTTTTCTTCACTTCTTCCGGATAAGCATGACAGTTCCTTTTCCAAAGGTGTGTGTTTTCCATAGAAGTAACATTCACCTTCTTTAGCCACCCCACCTTTAGGTTTTAAAGCTGTTTGGTTTTGGAATTGGGTTTGGCAAAAGATTTAGATCCTATCTTCTTCTTGCCTTTCCAATTTCCCTTAGCATTCCCTTTTGCACCATCATTATGGGAGAATAGGTCCCGCCTTTTTCATGTTGTTCTCTGCAGTTCTTAACATGCTCAACAACTCGAGAAGGGTTTCTCAATTTCATTCATAAGATAGTTCATAACAAATTGAGAGTAGCTCATTGTTCAAAGATTGCAAAACAAGGTCATTTGCTTCTTAGGAGTGATTGGAAAACCCAACCTATCAAGGTACTCAATATACCCAATCATTTTCAAAGACATGTGGACCAACTGGATCACGTTCACCCATTTTTGTTGATACAACGCCTTGCTTGTATCATACCTCTCTGTCGAGCATGCCCTTGAATAATTTCTTGAGATGCTCAATCATCTCATAAGCATCCATTAACTCATGTTGCTTCAAGCTCGGCGTTCATGGTTGCTAGCATGACACAACTCACATCCAATTGCATCATCTTGATGCTTCTTGTAAGCATTGTGCTCCATGACGTGGTGCGAGGATATTTGGTCTCGCAGAATGGGCCCATCAAGGACATATAGCTTACGCTCTTGTTTGAGGACAATCCTCAAGTTCCTATGCGATCAAGGAAATTAATTCCACTTAGCTTGTCCTTTTCAAGGATCGATCGTAATGAAAGACTATTTGTGTTGTTGTTGTTTGCCATTTGATATCTACAATTTATAAGTGCAACAATAATAAGTCAAATTACAGAGTTGATATTATATAATTGATAATAGTACATTCAAAATATACCTCCCACTATTTTATTCAAATTAATAGCCCTCACCATTAATTAGGAAAGCATTTTCTATTAAATCTTTCTAGTGAGCTAAGATCCATATTTCATTATGCCTTAAGTTAGCTTTGGCTATTCTCTCAAAACATAATTATTTAGGTAGACAACCCTTTGTCAATTATATCATATATAACTCTGGATAGTTTGGTAAACAACATTTATTTCTAGTCCATCTAATGGTACCAACCAAACTCTATGCCTCTAAGTCCACAATCCTATTGAGATAACTTAGTTAAAGTCGGGCCCAATGATTTTAATAGTTTGGATATCACAATTATCCTATCGCATCTTACCTAGATAAATAAGGTACTTTGCTTTGGCAAACCTACATCTATTGATCAAGGTCTTGATGAGTGTTATTCATTGGAAGGCATCCGATTTAGACTTAATAATTTAATGAGGATTTTATTAATTTAGATCTCACCAATTTTAATCTTGTTAAGCATGCACATTATTAATCATATCATATCACATACAAGCATAAATAAAGTGCAAAATTAAATGTGTGTCGCTTATGGCCCAATCCAATTGTCAATCTTTTCAAGTTAATGAAAGATTGAAGGTCAATCTAAGGTGGTAAAAGATCTTAAAATAAATAACTTCCTTGGATCTTCCTCTAAAGACGCCTCCTCTCCATCATCATCTTTCCATTGTGTTCTCCATCTTGACATCTTCATCAATTCTGATTATTACATGACATAAAGAAACCTCGAGTTACATTCGAGGGGATTTAGATGAGAAGAGAATATTACATTAGAATTTATAGAAAGGCACGACATGCAAGTCGTATTTCAAAACCAAAAACCACTAACCTATGGGTCAAAAGGCCATAACTGTGCACCATGCATATCACAATAAGCACATAACAATTTATATATAATTAAAGAATCATATATATCCAGTTTCGATTTAATCATATTAAAACGAATAACAGTACACCCAGAATTTATCATATATTTCCAGTTTCGATTTAATCATATTAAAACGAATAACAAGACACCTGTAATTTATCATATATTTCCGATTTCGATTAATCATATTAAAACGATTCTTCATGCTTCTAATCCGATTAGAATAGTTATATTGTTATTCCATCGATTAAAGATACGATTAATAAAGATCATCATATATATTACCGTAATACACATTCAACTGAATATCATATATTCAATTTTATATCAGTAAACATGCATCATCATATATCATATATATCGAATACAATTAAAACACGAATCTGAATTAATCTTTTTCGCAAGTAGCTTTGATACACCTTTGTTGTTTTGAGATAGAAAGCGCAAATGAAATTAAAATTTTAAAGCAATTTCAAACCCTAAAACAGGATCCATGCGAAAATCAATTAATTCAGAGGTTTAGAGATTATACCAGATATAAACAAAAAATGAGAATCAAAATCGATCGCCTCGAATCTCCAACGCATAATACAAACCGATTGCGCCTCTACAGTATCCACATCGAACGCCGCATTTAACCGGGTCGAACGATTCTCGCAATAAGAAGGACTTCATGCAGTACTAGCCACACCAAAAGGAATGGATTTTCTGAAACTGTTTTCTCTCTAGTCTCTCTCTAAGAGCGGCTAGGGTTTTTCAATTATGATATCTTACCCTAAGTAGCTGCTATATATCATATATATAGTAGTTAAAAGGAATTAATCAAATCAAAACCTAATTTTATAAAATTCAATTTATATATATATATATATATATATATATATATATATATCTCTTAATTAAGTCTTACTTAATTAATATACATATATACAATTATCCTTTTAATTTAAATTGTGATTTAAATACTATTAATCATATTAATATATTTAAATCCTTAAAATTTAAATTAATTCCCTTTAAATAACGTTCTATGTGTGTGACCCTATAGGTTATTATTACGTTGGCAATAATTTTAAAATCATATTATAAAATTATAAAGCATGTGAGCGGCATCTAGTAATGCATCATCGCTACCCAAGTAATAATAAGATCGATGATTCGATGCAACCTTTTCGTGACCAATGTTTCAATGTAATTTAATCCTTTTAACCTTAATATCCTAGATTAAACTCGAGTCATGGAATGTGTCATACTCTTCATAATTTAATCGAGTTTTCTTGATCAATGAGTAGATTATATGAAACAAATCACTATTTGAGCATGGCCATGCATTTCATAGTCCTACTCAATCAAGAGGCCTATGGATATCACCCATAATATATAGGATGGTTAAATTCCATCTAGATCACTCATATTTCTCACACGATTAATGATGAACCCAATAATCACCTTTATAGTCCACCCTATTAAAGGTGACATTTGATGATATCAAAGTACATAAATTCTCGTGTAGTAATATAGCGATTTCAGTCTGGAGGACCATTACATCATTGTCACTATGAGAATTGCTAATGACACTTCGCATAATGCTCCATATAGAATTCTCATGGTGGGTGCCGCCCGAAGACATCGTTTTCTAACATGTACCTATGCATTGACTTAATATCTCATATATTTATGACCAATGAGATTTGGTCATCAATCGATCCACATACTAGTCTCCATGCATCATTGTTGTCCCATCAACAATGATACTCGACTAAGGACATTTAAGAACACGATACTAATGGTAATATATAATCTCATGTTCAAGTCACATACTTGAAACTATATAATTTGTATCACTATTCTAAGGAATTTTATTATGTTAACAATTATATTCATGATAAATAAAACCATAATAAAATCATATATTTATCCAATCAAATATAATATCAAAACGTTAAGCAATTATATCAAATAATTGGCCTCTAGGGCATAAACTCTAACATATAAAAATAATGAAAACCACCCTCAAACTTAAGTTGAGCAATGTCCTCATGCGAAAAATAAAGAAATTATAAACTGAGGAATTCCCTAATTAGGTCAATCATCGTGATCGACCTCCTCATTACTCTTATCATCTTGATCGGAGGGTAAAAACACGACAATGTAGGCGCCACAACAAACTGTCATGGAATCCACAGTAAGATTTCTCCTGAAAATCATATCGACGAGCCATACTCCCCCAAACTTGAAATTTAGTACACTCTTCAAGTCAAGTGTACCTAATTAGGACTATAAATGCTCATGTGCATGTCTGTAATGTTTTTTTTCAAAACACGGTACCAAAGACACCTACAACACGCATTTTGGTATGGAAGAAGCAACAGGCGCTACAAGTCAGTGTGCTCGGATGGGTCTTAGCGTCTGGGCATTGTGTCATTGTGTTTCTCCAGCGTTGGAGCGTTAGGTCCTTGTTATGCCCAATTTTGAAACTTTTCTTACCTTTCTTTCTTCCACCCTTTTATTTCTTCATTGAACCTCAACTTGGAGACACCTGTAGAGATGATTTGAATAATTAATAAAAATTCTAATAACTGTGAACTAATCTATCCTATGAATAATTTAAAATTAACTAAATTGGAAATAAAAACTTTGGGCTTCATCCCAATAGCGCTTGGTTTATAGTCGTCAACCTGACTTTTTGAATTTCTTCTAACCAATTCCCCTTTGAAAATTGAGGAACCCTCCATCCATCAGTAGCAACGTATCTTTTGAGAGATTCCCAACTGAAATGACCATTGAATCAACGCCACCTAGCATGCTCTTTTTAGATAGGATCCCTCGTAAGAACTTCAAGCAGCTAGGCTTTTGTCCGATTATGTCTGTGAATAGATTGTGTCTTCCTCTATCTTTCCCTTCTCATCCCACCATGGCTCCAAAATTGTACTAGCTCTCATGTCACATAGAGTTTTACCAACGACATGACTACCAATTGGGAACGGTCCTGCAATACTTCCCGGATCCTTGAACTTTGGTGGAGAAGGCACATGGGACACTATCAAAATCAGCTCATCTTCGTTGGAACACACAGTTAGATCTTCGCCGACCTCCTTTTCCTGGTCCATAATTGTTTCCTCTCTTTCAACATCTACATCATTTGGCACATCCAGTTGCAGATTTGGTTCGGGCTCTCCATCCAGTCTTGGAATCCATGTCACAGAACCAAGTGTCTTGAGGACAAATGTTCGAGGCATTGATTAGTTGTTCCATCTGGTTCGCAAAATTTTGACTCGATATCTTCTGACTAATCCTCCTCTCCTCACTTGAAGCTATGAACTTGGACAGAATTTCCTCCAAACTTAAATTTTCTTCCTGTTGTAGCAGAGGTGGACACGAGAACTTCGGTGGGTATGTTGGACTTGGAGAATAGAATTGATCTTGATGCATATGGCTCCATAAAAAATTCGGTTGATATCCAAAATCTTGATGATAGTTGTTGGGATAGGCATAATTATTGGGGTAATCACTGCCATACGGTACTGACTCGAAATTGGTGGTGCATTGATGACTCGGATGATTTCCAGCGCAATAATCACAAGTAATCATCACACTTTGATGACGTTGTGCTGCAAAAGCGTCCAACCTCCTCGAAAGTGTCTCTATCTGTGCTGACCATGCAGAAAGTGTCGTGAGTCCATCAATCTCCACTCCCCTTGACTGAGTCATTCTCGTATACGGCCATTGATAATTAAATTCAGTCATGTTACCTAAAAAGAAAGAAAAATAGAAAGAGAATTAAGTTTAAAAAACGTTTAAATTAAAACTACTTTCATTAAAATTAATATTGGTAAAAATTATTAAACTAATTTTTCAACAACGGCGCTAAAAACTTGTTGATCGATTTCACAATCAATATATGTGTGCAAGTATACACAGTCATTAAGTAATAAAGTGAAAGTAGAGTATCGTTTCCACGAGAAATTATTAATAAAAATTATCAAATACTAATTCTTAACCAAACTAATTTTATATAAACAATCAATTTAAGGTTTTGAATTAAATTATTTAATTAAACTAATACTAATTACCACTAGTTAAAAATCAGATTATGGAGATTTAAGATCACAATTTCACTTATTGCTCACTTATATCAATACACTTCTTATTAATTATGCTCACTATTCTGGACTGTTAATCAAGAACTTATTAGCATTTATAACCACCTTCCGATGCATCATAAACATATTAATCCAAATTTACAGTTGATAGAGTTGAATCAAACACCCTAATTAACTAATTCAGTATATTCCTATTTGAATTACAATAAAAAAAAGGATTTAAAGCACAGATTTCCTATCAGATTACATGCAGCGTAAAGGTATATCTCTATCCTAAACACAAATCATGAATTTTATCACCATGTAGAAAATACAATCACATGCTATTATGATCATATTTAAATCTATATTTCATCTCCCGGATTCATATAAATTATCACAGTAATTGCTGATCAGACAATTAAATAATTATGCACAAATCATAATAGGCAATCCACAGAATAGTTCACAGTAATTAACAGAGAAGCATACTAAAATAAGCTAAGATCTGTTGCAATCTTAAACAAGAATTTAGTTCATAGTCATTGAATTAAAATCAAGAATTCACAACTGAATAAACATTAAAAGATAAAAGTAAGATTAGAGAAGATAATAGAATTTGTTGTCAGCAGTCTTGAGACTTCTCTTCCACTCCTGCTTTGAATCTTCAGTGTTCTTCAAGTTGCTTCAATCTCCACTGACTAATTTCAAAACTAGAGTTTATGAATGAATTCCTAAATCTAATAGAATATCTAATCTAATCTACTATCTAATAATCTCTGTAATTTGCAAATATCTTCTCTATTTATAACTTTGGGTCTTTTCAAAGTCATTCCTTTAACCAAATTCTAATCATAATAGAAATCAACCATCTTTTCTTTCCATACCACAAACCCGTCCAACTATTTCTGTTGACCAGCACCCCGGCGTTGGTATTACTCACTGAAGTAGCGCCCTAGTGATGTGATGCTGCTAGAATTTATCGTTTTGCCCTTTTGATGCCAGAAATTTCAGAAATTTCTATTTTGCCCCTTAATATACCGGACATGTCCTAACATGCAAAATAACAAATAAACAAATAAAAATGTCCTAAAATACTTTAAAATAACCAATATATTAAGTCTAAAAATATTTAATTCATGGGTATATTACACACTCATCAATTACCGAGTTGAATCAACAAATAATATAACGACTTGTAATTAGTAATATTTAAAATATTTTACACTGTTTATATTGTATTTCTTAATATTAAATAAAATCATTTCGATTTTAGAATAGAAAATGTCTCAAATTTTCATAAAATCTTAATTAAGTTAGGACTCATATTTTGAAACTGCGGGAGTAACGTTTCAATTTTTTTTTATCCGCAAAATAAAATTTATTAATACCCAAAACATAAATACAAAAGTGGCAAATCCAAAAAGTTTTGAATAGAGCCACAAGAATTACAAAACACCAAAATCAAGAAGAAAAATTAACCCAAGATAAGCATGAAAATCCAATAACATAAGTACTGTTTAAGAAAGCTGGTCAATATTTTCTAAACCACCACAACAGCAGTCGATTGGCCTGCACTTCAAGTTACAGCAGCTAGAGTAGTTGTTTAACAAAATCATTTAAACGCCCCCTCAGTTTTACTAGATTTTACCCAATTAAATAATCCACGTAAACCTATACAAAAGCATATATTCTTTGACTCATCACCATCACAATGTTAAATTACCCTCTTTGTGCACCAAACAAATCAAGACATAGTCATAATTAATTAATAGTACTCTGCATTGATGATAACGTTACAATTCGGGACTTTAACATGCATGTAGTTAGTTCCTCTAATAAGGCAGTTGAACAGAAGTAGGTAAAGTTTAGTTGGCTTTCTCAAGGGTACAAGCTAGCCAGCAAGGGTCTCTCTTGCCTAAATACTTAAATACTTTACATTAAGCATGAAGCCCCCCTTTTTCCCTCCTCCCTCCCCTCCCTCCTCCCTCCCTCCCTCCCTCCCCCTCCCTCCCTCCCTCCGTGGAAAAATATGATACAGCCGATCAGTTAAGACAACTGATCCAAAATAAATTACAATAAAACCTTTATAAATTAATACTCGATAAATTAATAATCTCTCTAAAATAATATTTTTTTCTCAGTTCCGACTTGAACTAATGGGATAAATTAATAATTTCAATAAAATAATAAAATAATAATTTTTAAAAAGACCCTTATATAAATAAATATATGGTCCCATCAAAATCATAAATTAATAATTTTTTAAATTATAAATATATCTAGAGTAATCTTGTAAAATATGATTCTATTCTCGTTTGTTTTATCTTGAAATTCAAATCTAATTGAATTTCATCCTTAATTTTTCTCATTGCGTCCAAAAATTCAGGTGTTGCATTCTCGAATTGTAATAAAAACTTGTGAAGAGATGTTGACGCTATGAGTGATTCCTTTCGCGTTATTGACTCCAAAAGTATTGTATCATTCTCACAAGTATGATACATTAATTTAATAAGTATGATACATTGCATCAAAAAAAGTATGATATAAACATCAATAAAATACAATAATTTTAATGTAATTAAATTTATGTTCACCGAATAGAAAAACTCTTTAAATTAATAAATTATTAATTTATCAATTAAATAATAACTCTTTAAATTAATAAAATTTTCCAGTACCAACAGTATTAATTTATAGAGGTTCTACTGTAGTTTTTTTTTATAAAAAAGTAAAATGACAAAGAAAATATCTTTAATTTAATACTTTGACACAATTGCATGTATGTGCAAAAAGGGTTGCTTCACGTAAATCGATCACGCCACACACACACACACACACACACACACACACACACACACACACACACACACACACACACACACACACACATATATATATATATATATATATATATATATATATATCCGCTTCTCTCTCTAATGAAAAAGCGAATTAAAACGAGCAAATTATAGCGACAATTTTTTCCCGTTATATTTGGTTTTGGTTTCATTCTTATTCATTCCCTCCCAGTCCCATTGGAAAAATGAGATATATATATATATGTGTGTGTGTGTGTGTGTTTATAACGAATGTATGTATAGGATGCTCTCCATTTCAAATGAAATGGAGTCTCCATTCTTTGTATATTCGCATCATCATCTCTCTACCATTATTATGATGTCACATTCTAATCCATTTTTAAATTTGGACCATGAAATAGAGACTCTATTTCGTTTAAAATAGATAGGATCCTAATTCGTATAACGAATCATCATTCCAGACATTTTACATTGACCATTTATTTGGACAGTCTACATAAACAAGTTGTATTTTATATAGTATAGAATTATATTTATATAATATACGTATAATAAAGGTCATCAAAAAATGCAATATATTATTATAAATTACTCAAATAAACTGCACATTTCAAACAGTTTGGAGTCAAGTTCCGTATTAGTGTGTGTATATATGGGGACGGGGACGGGGACGGGGACGGGGACGGGGATAGGGACAGGGGGTAGGGGGGGTGGGACGGGGAATACTGTCCAACTTCTTCTCAACCACCAACACCTTTAATTAAGGCCTTCAAACATAAATTCTCAAAAACATTCTGATCACACTACTCCTATTCAAAAAAAAAAATATATATATTATATATATATATATATATATATATATATATATATATATATATATCAACTGTGTAGAGAGTTAGAGCTAGCTACTAATCTAAGAATCTCATGGATGAAGATGATTCATTACCACCTCCACCTTCATTCCCTGAAAATAACATCAACAGCTTTAATATTCCATACTTGTTCACACCCTCACTTCCACAATACCAACAACCATTACTACAAAACTCTCAATTCGGTTTGGACAATAATAATATTGACTGGGTCAGCCTCCTTTCCGGTACTAGTTCCATCAGCGGCGGCAACCAACTACCGCCGTCGGCAAGTCATGTATCACTAGCTTCTAGGAGTAATATTAATATTAATGGTGAAGGAGATGAAAATTGGTGGAAAAACAAAAGGAAAGCTGGTAGGACAAAGAAGTCTGTCCCTCCTAGGGTTGCCTTTCATACCAGGAGTTCTGAAGATATTCTGGATGATGGGTATAAGTGGCGCAAGTATGGCCAGAAAGCTGTCAAGAATAGCAAACACCCAAGGTATATTATATTATATGCTTTCTCCTTCTCTTAATCTGTATATACATACGTACTAGTTATTAAAGTCATTTTCTTGTGTGTTTTTTTCTTGACTAATTTCTAAGAGATTTGTAGTTAAACTTGATTAAGGTATTTTTTTAAAAAATATATATATATATCTCCATTATATATATATATATAGGGCATATCAATGACACTAAATTTTTTACACAATTTTTTGACTCTTGGATTTAAACACTCTCAATGACTAAGATTAAAGCTGATTTTTAATTTATAACTAAATAAAAATAAAAACAAAGATTATGATAACATATTAGAGATAGGTGAGAGTTGGATGATACATCTTAATTGGGCTTCCTCCATCTGACAGTTTGACAGTTCCAGATTGAAGTTTTAGACGTGAAAAAGATGAAAATGAAAAGCTCCAAATTTTGTTTTTATTTTTATTTAGTTATAAATTAAAAATCAGCTTTAATATTAGCCATTAAGAGTGTTCAAATCCAAGAGTCAAAAAATTGTGTAATATATATATATATATATATATATATATTCAAATTCAAGAGAGTCTTACTTGTTTAAATTTCGGCCCATAAAATATTAAACTTTTTTTTTAGTTGTTTTAAAAAAAAAAAAAAAAAAAAAAAAAGTCGCATTTTAACAAAGTAAAGGTTTCTTATGAATCGGACCTTATATATATATATATATATATATATATATATATATATATATATATATATATATATATATATATATATATATGTTTGATCTATTTTCATAAGATATAATTACCCTTTGTGATATACACACTTATATACAATTCTTTTGTAATTTGGAAAGAAAAACGGAAAAAATGTCCTTAAAATTCCTTCTCTTCTGAAACACTTGCAATAGTAATATGAGGTTTGAATTAATGTCTAAGGAGTAGGACAACAACTAACCATACAAATACGGGAGAAAATGATAGAAAATTAAAAATAATGGATGTAATCAACTGATATAACAAGGAAATATATTGTAAAGTTGTATGGATTGATAATTTTAGCAGTGAAAACATTATTTATTTTATTTTATTTTATTTCTGTCCAATCTTTTATGATATATAAAAGAAAAGGTTGTATTTGTATAGAAAAAAAAGTAGTATGCGCGATTTTTATGTAACATTATTTAACTTCTTTTTGGACCACAATCATGTAACTTTTTTTCTTTTTTTTAAGTTGAGCTTCAACTTAAAATTTTATAGCTTATTTTTTTCTTGAATCACTTGCATCGTATAATAAGTATTGAAGATGCAATTAACGGACCCAAACTCAATCACATATTAGAAATTTCCATTTTTGGGACCTCTAAAATGCAAAATTAATTTTAATTTGCAACCTAAATAATTAATTCTTCCATCCTAAATTAATTTTTCCATTTATAGCGTGAAAATCAATTTTTATACTTTGACGAAAAAATTATTATCGTTATAGTCGGTTCGCTCCGCTGGAGAGAGTCGGGCTGTATATAATATCTAACAAAATTTGAACTATGTTTTTTTTTAATTTTCTGTGTCCAAATGATATGAACTAATTAGGAGCTACTACCGGTGCACGCATCACACATGCAACGTGAAGAAACAGATCCAGCGACTATCGAAAGATAACGGTGTTGTAGTGACAACTTACGAGGGCATTCACAACCATCCTTGTGAGAAATTAATGGAGACCTTAAGCCCTCTTTTAAGGCAACTTCAATTTCTCTCTAGATTCTAGATACATTAATTACTCAGAACTCGGTCACTTGTAAATGTATTACTACTACACATGCATATAATTAACATGTAGATCAAAGAGTTCTTATTTACTTTTTATATATGAAAAAAATGTTGGAAATTTTCAAAATCTGTTGTTATATAATAAATATATTAAATTTTTTTTGAATAATTAATAGATATATTGGTTCAATGGTAAATGTGTTATTACTCGTTTAAACTAGCGTCATTGCTAGTTTGAACGGATGTAACGTTAAACCGGTACAATGATTCGATTTGGATCACTAGTTTGAACCGGTGTGACCTTTAGATAGTGTGTTTGGTTCATATCTTTTCAAAGGGGTGTTTGAAATCCTATAAATGGATTACAAAACGGTTGAATGACACTTTTGTCATTCCAAGTTGCCACCCACTTTTAAAGTTGTTTCCAAAGTTTATTTTTCACCAATTAAGTCCTTAAAATAATATTTTTTGATATTTTTCGTTCTTTTTACCTTATTTGACCCAACGCCCCAACCCGACCCATTTTTGACTCAACCGGTTCCAATTTGACCCGACTCCAATATCACCAATTAATTTTTTTAATAAAAAACTAAAAAGTTTTAAAATAATAATTATTTTTAATATTTTAAAATAAAATATTAATTTTAAAATAATAATTAGTTTTACTATTTTAAAATAATTATTTTAATATTTTAAAATAAAATATTATTTTAAAAAATTTTAAAATTATTATTATTATCAGAAAAAAATATTAGAAATTTTAATTTTTCAAAAATGAGTAAAGTTTCATAAAATATAGATTAAAAAAACTAAAGTTTTAATTTTTTAATTCTTAATTATTTTTATTTTTGTTTTATGAAAATAAATTTTAAAAGCAGTAAAGTTTAGATTCAAAAAATAAAAAAATTCTATTTTGTTTTATGAAAATAATGTTTTTTTTTTTTACTTTTTTGAATTTATATTTTATGAAACTTCACTCATTTTTTAAAAAAACTAAACATTTCTATTTTTCTAAAAATAATGTTTTATTTTTCTTTTATTAACTTTCTTTGAATCTATATTTTATAAAACTTTACTCATTTGTTTAAAAATGAAAAATTTTCTAATTTTTTTCTGAAAATAATAATTATTTTTAAAACTTTTAATTTATTTTTTTAAAAAATTGAATCAATTTTTTATTTATCTTTTCTTTGTTTTTGTATTTTAATTTCTATTTTTAGTTTTGTTTTTAAAAATTTTAACATTAAGAATACATATAATAATGGTAAAGACATAAAAATAAATTTCGAAAATAAATTTTTACATAAAAAAAAAAAAAAGTCAACTTTTTTTTTTTGAAAATAAAGTTTTATTTTCTTATTTAATTTTTTGAATCTATATTTTATGAAATTTTACTCATTTTATGAAAAAATAAAAGTTTCTAATATTTTTTCATGAAAATAATAATTATTTTTAAAAATATTTAAAATAATAATTATATTTAATATTTTAAAATAAAATATTATTTTAAAACTTTTGTTTTTTTAAAAAAAAATAATTAGTAAAATTGGGGTCGGGTCAAGCTCGGGTTGGGTCAAAATTTATTCAAAATGGGTTAGGTTGTGGTCAAATCGGGTAAAAGAAACGAAAACGCCAAAAAATTATCACTTTAAGGACTTAATTGGCGAAAAATAAACTTTAGGGATGAATTTAAAAGTGGATAGCAACTTGGAGGTATAGAAGTGTCATTCAACCATTAGAAAACTCTCCTTTGGGATAACAATTCATTCACAATAAATGAATGAATAATTTTTTTAAAGAATTTTAGTGTTATTATTTTCTTCTCTCTCAAATTATAGTTTTGAATTAAATACTATCACGCGCATAGTATTTAATATTGATACATTTTTAGGTCTTATCTTGAGAGACGGATTCGTTGTAACCATGTGCAAGTTATTTAGAGAGCGAATATTGTCTTAAAGAAAAAATAAACTTCCATTCAATTATGGTGACACAATTATCATTTTTTAGAATTCACTACAAGAAAATCGGCTAATTCCGACGGAATTAGGTTCGACGGACTGTACTCAGTCGAAAATAAGTTATTTTCGACGAAATAATACGTCGAACATAATTTCGTCAGATATAGTTTATTTTTGAGGGAAATCCGTCTGAATTATAAGGTCTCGTCTGGCGCCAAGTTTCCCGCTAGCGCGAAACTTAAGTTCGATGAAATTACGGTTATTTTCGAGGGACTTTTCGTCGAGAATAACCTATTTTCGAGAGACTTATATCCGAAGGACATTCCGTCGAAAATATCTTATAAAACCTATACGATTCGTCTTCTTATTCAGGCGCCTCTCATATCTCCTCTTATTAATCTCATTAGCTCCTCTCTCTCTCTCATCTCACTCGATCTCTCAGCCTCGGCTCACCCTCTCCTCTCTCAATCTCATAGCCGGCGCCCACCTGCCACCCACCACAACCTCCAGCCGCCGACCAAACACCACCACCTCCAGCCACCGACCATTAACCATCGATACCACTATCTCAGTCCTCTCTCTTCTTCTCACCCCTGCCCCACCACCAACCAACCACCCACATCCCGCCACCAACCCACCACCACCGAGGAAAGCTCCACCAGTTTCCACACGCCGGCTAGCACTGTGACGGATTTCTTCCTCTGATTCTGACAATTTATTAGCTCCAAAAAAAGGTATAATCCAATATTGTTTCAATTTGATGATGATGTACACAATCAATAAATTGAATAATTTTTATATTGTATGTATATATTGATTTGAGGCTGAAAATTTGTAGAGTTTATTTTTTGATTTGGTATTGGTTTAGTTTGTTATTGTCAATTCAAATTGGAAATTGGTAATGTTTAAATTCCTTAATTGGTTACTGTGTGTGCATCAATTTGGCTTTGTCAATTGCATTTGAAATTTGAAAATTGGTAGGCTAAAAATTGTTATATATTTGTTGAAAATTGGATTTGAAAGGTGAAATTTGAAATTTGAAAATTGGTATATATTTGGAAAGTGTAATTCATTTTGATTGAGAATGGATAATTCTGCAGTGTATATTGTTTGCATTCTTTATGTATTATATGCAGTATATATTTGGAAATGCTCTATTTTTAATTTTGATATATTTGCTATTTCTGACGGAATTTCTTACAAAAATTCTGTCAGAATTATTCATTTGCAAGATTTGTGGGCCCTGCATGTATTGTATTAGTAATTAGTTTTCCAATATTAAAATATAAAATAAGTAGCATTTACTTAGTTTCTTACTACTAAAATAAGATAAAATAAAATAAAATAAATTTAAATTAGTTTATTAAATAAAATAAATTTTAAAAATTAGACAATATAATATAATAAAAAATAGTGTAAAATAAAATAAAATTATAAATTAAATTAATTTGAATAAAATAAAACAAATTTGAATTAATTTAATAAATAAATTAAATTTACTAAAAAATATTTTAAAAAGTATAATATAATACAAATAAAATATAATTCAATAAAAAATAAAATAAAATAAAATAAAATAAAATAATTTAATTTAATTTAATTTAATTAAAATAATTTAAATTAAATCTAATGAATTTAATAAAAAGATTTAAAAATATATAATATAATAAAAGATAAAATAAAATAACATAATAAATTAAATTAAATTAAAATAATTACAAAATTAAATTAAATTAAAACTTATAGAATATAATACAAAATAAAATAAAAATAATAATAAACTTAATTCGATGTAATAAAATAAATAAAATAAAATGAAATGATTTAATTTAATTTAATTTAATAAATAAATAAACCAATTATATACTATAATATAATATACTACAAATTAAAATAAAAGAAAATATAATAATAAATAAGTAGGAGTGAATGTCTAACAGTAGTCTCTATAGATTCCAAATAACAATTCGCATAAACTAAGTACCATTTACTTAGTTTATCATTGGCAAAATAAACTAAGTAGCTAGAAGTGAATGTCAAACAGTATGTAGTCTCTATAGATTCCAAATAACAATTCTCATAAACTAAGTACCACTTACTTAGTTTATCATTGGCAAAATATAATAAGTAAGAGTGAATGTCGAACAGTAGTCTCTATAGATTCCAAATAACAATTCTCATAAACTAAGTACCACTTACTTAGTTTATCATTGGCAAAATAAACTAAGTAGCTAGGAGTGAATGTCGAACAGTAGTCTCTATAGATTCCAAATAATAATTCTCATAAACTAAGTACCACTTACTAAGTTTATCATTGGCAAAATAAACTAAGTAGCATTTGCTTAGTTTGCCATAATTTTCAATAAATGCAATAATACTCTCCCTACATATATTTACTCTTCCTTGTATGCAGGTTTCGACATAGCAGTTGCAGGTAATAGTACTCCAACCGGTTCCTCGGCAGCAATTAAAAAAAAAGGGGTCGTAGTTCCTGTTTATGTCCTATACTCGAATAATAAAGTTAATTTAATTACTGAAGACATTTTCATCGTTCCATCATAGCGAGATGGCAACATCCGGAAGGAGTACCGATAAGTTTTTGAACAAAGTTCTAGGTTAAGCAACCCTACAGATGAAGCGACGATCACTTCTCTCCTAGGATTGGACCCATATGGGGAGATGATTCATTCCTAGCAGAGAAGTGATCGTTCGTTCATCTAGAGGGTTGCTTAACCTGAAACTTTGTTCAATAGCTTAATGGAACTCCTTCTGGATGTTGTCATCATCATATGATGGAACAAACGAGGAATGTCTGCAGTAATTCAATTAACTTTATTATTCGAGTATAGGACACAAACAGGAATTATGACCCTTTTTTTTCCAGTTGCCTACTAAAGTAGTCTCTATAGATTCTAAATAACAATTTTCATACACTAAGTACCATTTACTTAGTTTATCATCATTGGGAAAATAAACTAAGTAGCATTTGCTTAGTTTGCCATAATTTTCAATAAACTCAATAATACTCTCCCTTTAATCTTCAATACACTCAATAATATATGTACTTATACTTTAAAACTTAGAAACCGTTTGACATTCACTCAGTAGGAGTGAATGTGAAACGATCCCAATTGGGATTGTTATTGGATGTTATGTCTCTTACTTAAGTAGGTGCCAATACAAAAGCTATGCGTTTTTGTTATTTTGAGGATTTTTCGACTGTTATCTCTATATGTTCTCCGAGTGCATACTTAGATTAAGTTGTCTTAGTCTATTTCGTGTACTTGGAGACCATGGAGAGGTATTGCCAAAATTTTCTTGAAACTCGTGAAACATACTCAACGTGTTTGTACTAGTGATGAGACACATCCAATAACGGGATAGAAGACTTACCCTTGTCCTGTAGAGTGGAGATACTAGGTAAATCTAATTCATGCATGAATATCCAAATTAACTGAATCCATCTTCTATGTAGTTAAAAATGTTAGCCGGCCGGAGTTGGATGTACCGTAGGATACCCAGTGATGGGAGGGGATTAGTCTCAGCTTATCGTGTTGGGGTGTCAGATTTCTTGAACAAAGCAATAAAACATACGGATGATCCAAACGGGAAGATGCGATGCCCGTGTGTCAAGTGTAAAAACCTGATTTGGAAGAAAGTCAACGAGATTAAATTCGACTTATTTTCCCGTGGATTTGTGGATGGGTACTTCGTATGGACTCATCACGGGGAATCAGAAGTGATTGAAAATATTGTGGAACAACCAATTCCACGGGATTCATATATCGAAAACTATTATTTAGTTGAGATGTTGGTCGATGCTTATGGCCATACTAATATTGACTGGGCTAAAAATGAACCTTCTTCAAGCAGTGCGAAGCAAGTGCCAAATGATACAACTCACGCCTTTTACAGTTGATATCGATATCTCAACTGGGTCGCACAGATCCGGAAATGATACGGACACCAAGATTTCTACAGTGACGATGCTCTTACACTTTAAGAATGAGCACGATTGTAGTGAGAGAGGTTTCAAAGATTTGCTTGCTATAATTGGACAGTTCTTACCCAAGGATCATACTCTTCCTGTAAATTATTATGAAGTGAAGAAGATAGTCAAGGGGTTAAATATGGGGTATCAGAAAATCGATGCTTGGGAGCGAGATTGCATGTTATACTATGGGAGGGCAGAGATAAGGGGGACAAGTGTGATATATGCACCATCAAGCGCTACAAGGTTACAAAACGTGGGGGGAAGGAGAAACATGTTCCCAGGAAAATCTTACGATACTTTCCACTTGCGTCGAGACTTCAACGGCTATTCATGTCGTCTCATACGGCTCAACATATGAGTTGGCATCGAATAAGGGATGTCGTGCCTGGTCAGCTAACTCACCCGACGGATGGAGATGAATGGAAGAGATTTGATGCAAATTATCACGAGTTTGCGGTAAGAAGTTAGGAATGTTAGGCTTGGCACGGCAGCTCTTGATGGCTTTTGCCCTTTTAATAATTTTAGCCAACCATACTCGGTTTGGCGGTCATTATGGTCGCTTATAATCTTCCACCCAAGAATGTGCATGAGGATCCAGTATTTGTTTTTTGACTTTACTCATTCTAGGGGATAAAAGTCCTACAAAAGACCTTAACATGTACCTTCGATCATTAGTGGATGAACTAAAGATGTTGTGGGATACAGGGGTCCAGACATATGATAAATTGATATGTGAGAATTTTGTGATGAAGGAAGCCCTGTTATGGACTATCACTGACTTTCCGGCTCTTGGGATGGTTAGTGGTTGGTTAACTCACGGGAAAATTGTCATGTCTAGTGTGTATGGGGGATGTAAGGTAAGGCAACTTGATTCTGCGACATGGTGAAATGTAGTTTCTTTGGAAGCGCTTTCGTAGATTCTTGCCTCTTGATCATAATTACGAGAAAGATGTCCGCATTCAATGTAAAGCGAGAGAAAAAGGGGTTGTTGGTGGGTTAGCCAAGGCGGTGAGGTCTTGAAATGGTTGAACGAATTTTGATTTTCCTTCACGGGAAAGAACACGAAGAAATTGAGAGCAATTTGGTACGGAAGACTCATAATTAGACACACTTGCCTATATGGTTTGAGTTGTCGATTGGGGCACACTTCGATTCGTCATTGTATAGATATCATGCATACTGAAAAGAATGTTTTCGAGAACTTGTTTTACACCGTGTTAGATGCGAGTGGTAAAACCAAAGACAATGAAAATGCTCGAAAAGATTTGGAGGCATTGAACATTAGGTCAGAATTGTGATTTCGCCCTAACACTACGAAACCTAAAGCTCCATTTTGTCTTACTAAGCAACAAGTTGAAGACGTGTGTAAGTGGGTTAGTGGGTTGAAGCTCCCAGATGGTTATGCGTCGAACATAACACATTGTTGTAAGGTTTATCAATTGAAAATTTCTGGATTCAAAAGTCACGATTGTCATGTATTCATGCAGAAGTTGATCCCAATTGCATTTCGTGAGATGTTACCCCGAAAAGTTGTGGAAGCATTGACCGAACTTTTAAATTTCTTTCGAGATTTTTGCTTAACTGTAATTAAGTACAGTGATGTCAAGCAGATGGAGAAGAATATTGTGCTTACCATTTGCAAGCTCGAAATGATATTCCCTCTAGGATTCTTTGACTCGATGGAACATCTGCCTATTCATCTACCGTATGAACTCAAACTTGGAGGACCGGTGCAATATCGGTGGATGTATCTTTTTGAGATGTAATATAAACTGCTAATTGCTTTATGTTTCTCATATTAATAATACTCATATTTATTGGTATATTTATCTTAGGTATATGCGTCGATTAAAACAAAAGGTCAAGAACAAAGCTCGTGTAGAGGGTTCTATTGTTGAACGTTATACGGAGGAAGAGTTTGTCAACTTCTGCTCATTGTATTTTGACGATGTTGTCTCAACGAAGCACAACCGTTTAGGAAGGAATGAGGTTGTTGGTCCATTGACTCATACTGATGATGAGTTACCTGTATTCACATATCCGGCTAAACCATTTGGCCATGTGACGCTGACTTACTTAAGCGACAAAGAGTTGAAGATTGTATCTACATACGTGCTTCTAAATATGCCCGAAGTATCATCATACATCACGTAAGTCTCAAATTATTTGCGGTATTTAGTACAATTTATAAGTGTAGTCATCTATATATGTTAAAGACATTTTACTATTTTCGCAGTTCATTCGAAGAGGAAGCGTATGCTTCTAACCCAACTTTTACTACAGCAAAGTTGGAAACATTCACTAATGCTAATTTCCAAAAGTGGTTTAAGAAAAGGGTTGAAGCGGAGAACATTTCTGAGCGTTTTATAGATGTCATCTAAGGACCTTACAAAGTTGTTAGTTCTTTTCCTGGTTGCATCGTGAATGGGTACAGATTTAGAGTCGATGACTTGAATGAACTCACATTAGTCAATTCTGGGGTTGTGGTGTTAGGAAGATGCTACCAAGATTCTGAGTCCAATTACTATGGCCGTTTACAGGATGTGGTTGTGCTCAATTATCACGGGAGAAAAAAGGTAGTTACATTTAAGTGTAGCTGGTTTGATATTGAAAAGGGGGTTAAAGTTGATCATAATAGAATCACAACCGTGGATATTAAGTCGGTGTTAAAGTCTGATGATGTGTTCGTGTTAGCAAGTCAAGCGACTCAAGTGTATTACGCTCCTAATGTCGTAAATACTCGAAGCCCCTGGTACACAGTAGTCACTACTAAAACACGTTCATTTAATGTTGATAACATGTTTGGTATGGATGAGGCGTTACAAGAAGATGTTAGCAATCCTTTGGCTGTAGTGTTCCATAATGAAGATGTGGTGAGTACTGATGTCATTGACGTACCTGACGATGAGGATGCCGAGGCAAACGTACACATGAATGATTATGTAGTCGTTGAGGATGATAACGATGACGAAACTGATCTCGAAACTGAGGATGAGGAAGATACCGAATCTGAGAATGATATACACGTTGATTCTGATGGGTTTGATGACGTGCGTAATTGAAAATGAGCATTCATTTTACTACATACCACATATTGTTATAACTTAATATTCATAATCTACCAATTTTGTTATTGCAGTAGGATATTCATGGCTAGACATAGCGGTGGAGGTCGCCGAGGTGGTGGGCGATCTGGTACTGAAGACAGTAGCCATGATGGAGGCTCTTCTTTAGGCGTGAGTAAGTTATCTTAACTAGGATTTAAATATATCTCAAGCTACATTAGTTACAATGTTTATTGACTTAGTTAAATATAATTATTATAGATGCACTCGTCGATCGATAACCGAGGGACGAACCCTCAGTATCTGGTCGCCCAAATCACTTGCGTGCGTTGCCTTACGATCTTAGTGGATGTCACCTCCCAATAGTAAGTGTTAATATATTAGTTATATTTCTATTAGTTATTGCAAAACACAATTCACATAACACATATTGTTATACTTTTTCTGTAGTATACTAGACCCGGTGGCTAAGCACACCCTATACGCGATCTATTTGACGCATCTCCCGAGAGGGTACATGCGGTTCAGTCAGTATGCACGGTACGATGCCACTTTTATGCAGACCATCTTGCGGGAGTTCCATGTAAGTTAAGCATATTATATTAATTACTACATAGTTGTATTAGGATGACAAAACTAATTGTTCCTAATTTTAAATTAACTTTTGTTATAGGTTTATTATATATTTGACCCGAGCATCTCTTAGTCAGCTGGCGATGATGTGATTGAGCATCATGTCGCTGCAAATTACTCTAGCTGGCTTTATGAGATGCGACAGAGGGCAGCCTGGGCAGTTAAGGACCTGCCCGGGACCACTATCAAAGATCATCAGCCTCGCATAGTCTCCGATTTAGCCTGGGAGGCTATGTGTACGCACTGGGAGGTTGATGACTTAAAGAAAAAGTCTGAGCAGGCGAAGAAGAACCGTGGTCAGCTCCGGATATTACACACCACTGGTTCTTAGTCGTTCGAGGAGGCGAAGACGGTAAGTGCATTGTATTTAGTTATTTAGGTATCAAGGTCTCACACAAATACTTAATACTCCCTCCGTCCCATAGTTATAGGCTGATTTCTTTTGGTACATAGTTTAAGAAAATCAATTTAAGTTAATTTTTAACATAAATTTTCCACATATACCCCTTAATATATAATTAATGAATAAATTAATTACTCCTTACTTATTACATTGAAACTCTTAACTTCATTGATTGCTGGTACAATTGCATTTTATACACAAAATATGTTAAACTAGTAAAGCCTAAAAAGTTGAATTCTTTTATTGAGAATACAACAACATTAAATGTGGTGATAAAAATAATGACAGTGAATGTTGTTTCTTCAAAAAAAGAGTAATGGTTGAATATTTATTATAAGGGCATAAAAGTAAAATAATGAACCAACTAAATTTTATAAATAGTAAGTAACCTATATATTGAGACATCTCAAAATAGAAAATCAGCCTATAACTATGGGACGGAGGGAGTACCTGTTTTATGAATGTTATTATTAGGCATTGGGGAGGACCTTGGGTCGAGATCCTACCATTCTAGAGTTTTAGGATCAAGCCCGCACGCCTAAGGATGAGCGTGCTTTGTTTGAGGCAACTTTAGCTATACGGGTAAAACTCATTTTACTATTTAGCTTTTAGTAATATTCAATCGTAAATAAAATGATATAATTAACATACGTATACGGAATACATTACAGGACCGATTTTAGAGGCTTGGGGACGAGATTATAGCTGAGCTGGAGGCTCTTAGGAGGGGTTCTGAGCCATTAGATTCCGCCACCCCTCTTCCCGATATTGTATTAGATCGGGATAAGGAGCTGAGACTATGGGTCGCATCTCAGGATCCTCGTACTAGTAGTACCGACAGATATCGAGTGTTGGGTCTGCTGAGGATACTCGCATATACACTTCCTAGAGGTAATATTTTATTATATTTCACGAAATTATCTGAATTTATCACATTATATAAATTATTATTAGTAATCAAATTTGTATCTCTTTATAGGTTTCACCCGGCTTGATGGTCTCGAGAGCACATGTCGGACCATCTCATCACGGAGTCGGCTTAGATGATATATATCTTCGGCGTCGATAGGGGCCGTGTCGGATAGGTTCCATACCGATCCGGTCTTTCGGCGTCGTGATTGCCTTCAGTTCTCGTCTTCACCAGATTGCTCGAGATATTATAAAGCAGGTCTCTCATGAGAGTATGGGATTACCACGGGAGCAGTTCGACGCTTGGAGTGTCGAGATGCTCTGGATGGTGATTACCCTCTTGGAGGAAGCTTTTCGTCCGCTCCCGCCTACTCAGGTATTCTTATTGTTTATGTTGTTTTCAATTAAGGCTAGCTTGTTAATTCTCACATATATATATATATATATATATATATATATATATATATATATATATACGGACTAATGATTTATATTTTAATTTATTATGAGTGGTGGCGATGGTGAAGCAGATGGCGCGATGACGAGGTAAGCGCACGACGCTGATTTCCATACACCAGAGCAGCGTCGTTCACCTCCGCCCAATGATGATACTTTTACTAGTTTATAGTTCATTTGTATTCATGTTATTGTAGAACATTTGCATATATTGTAGTGACTAATTACGTCTGTATAAGTATTGTAGAACATTTGTATATTGTAGTGTCTAATTGCGTCTGTATATTTATTGTAAATTATATTGTTTATCATTTATGAAATATTAGCTTATATTTGTAATTGGTTAACTTATATTTATGGAACAATAGCTTATAATACGTTTTGGTGGATATTTGAATGTGAATGTGAATGATAATGAGTTGAAGATTACATTTTAGTGCTACGTTGCATATTTGAATGTGAGATACTGAGTTTATATTATCGTGTATTGGGTTGTGATAAAGTTCTGTACATTAATGGGTTTAAACACCTGAAAACTGAACTTTTAAAATATGCATTTAAAAAAAATAGTTAATTCCGACGGAATAATGTATTTCCGACGGAACTTCCCTCGGATTTAACAAATACCCAATTTTTAATAAATACCGGTATATTCTAATTTTCAGTCGAAAATAAGTTAACTCCGAGGGAACATGTCCGTCGAAAATACTTTATCTCCGACGCAAATTTCGTCGAAGTTAATAATTACTCATTTTTAATAAATACTAGCTAATTTTAATTTTCAGTCGGAAATAGTTTAATTCCAAGAGAATACGTCCGTCGAAAATAGGGTATATTATACTCGACATAAAGTTTCGTCCTATGTATTCAGTCGAAGATAGTTTATGTTCGACGAAAATCCATCGGAGATAATTTCATCGAAGATAATAGAGATCCGACAGAATTTTTGATGGATCTTATCTTCGACGCGAATATATACGACCGATTTTTTGACAGAATATTCCGTCGGAAATAATTTATTTTCGACTAAATAGGCTTATTTTTGAGGGAATATTCCGTCGAAATTAAGTTTTTTTCTTGTAGTGATTTCTGAAACGTCCTACTACCAAAGTTCTAACAAAAAGAACAAAAAGTTTGATCCGCCAAAAGTTGTGACCCAATGATTTAACATGTGTTTAAAATGGCAAAGTTAACTAGGACTGAGCAAAAAACAGATAAAACCGAATTACCGAACACAACCAAATTTTTTTAACCGAATTATTTTGATTTTTCGATTTTTTTCCTAATTTCGATTAAATCCGATTTATTACTCAATATTCAGTTTCGGGTTCGGTTTTAAAAAATAAATTATTCGGGTATCCGAATTACCGAACGAATATATATAATTGTGTCCATCCTTCCTCACACGTGCAATTGTCTCCTCTCTCGCGTGCCATTTCAGTCCTATTTTCGTAGACAATAATATCTCAAGTGTTATCTAAAGGTGAGTTGCATTATTAATATAGAGAGAGACAGACTATCAAAACTCAAAAGGAACAAAACGACAGCAGTACATCGCCATCTCCTTCCGCCTGCTTCTTCCTCCCTTTTCCAACTCTCGACCCACCATCTCTCCTTCTGCATCCTCCCTCCTCCCTCCTCCCTCCTCCCCCTTCCCTCTTCCCTCTCTCTGTATCTGTTTGAACCCTATCAAAACTCCCTTTTCGATCTATGCTTTTACAAAGTCCGGGTTGCTAGATTTGTTGTTCTTGTGTTATTAGTAGAGGGTAATTGTGTACTTGATGAAGGAGTTATAATCTGAGGGGTGGCTCTATTTGGTTGGGGGTTACAGATCTTGATGGTTATGTGTTGGTGTTAGTTTTGGAAGGAGGTTTCTCCTGATCTGAGTTTCTTTTTCAAATCTCTTATGGAGCTTACCGGAATCTGGGTTTGGTTCTACTCATCTTCGGTGGTTTTATGGATTCTGGATTGATCCATGTCGATCTGGGTTCATGCTACACCTATTGCCTATCATGTTCATGCTCTGATTTGGGTTTGTTGTTTTTGATTGTAATCTTAAATTTTTCATCTCAGTTCGAATTACCGAATTGGGCACAATTTTATTGATTTTTATTCGTCTAATTTGGTGATTTTGCTTTCAATCAATTTCAATTTTGGTTGGTTCGGTTATTAACTGAAATATCCAAATTTACAAGTTGGTAATTCGGTATTCGGTAATTCGGTTATTGCCAAATTCGGTTATTATTTTGGATAGTAAAATTATAAATATTTCGGTATTCGATTATAACCGAAAAGCCTATTCGGTTCGGTTATAACCGAATGATCAGTCGTAATGTTAACTGATCAGTCTGATCTATTACATGCACCCTTTTTTTTTCTTTTTCTTTTTTTAATTTTTTTTTAAACGAATCGTAATGTTGAAAGAATAAAATGGAGAAATGAATGAAATAAAAGTGTATTTGATAAACCATTTCGATAGAATAAAAATTATGTCTGACTTTTATTTTACGTGGAAGGTAGTAAAATAGATATAAATGACAATTATACTATCTTATTGCACTACCCACTACCACCTACAATCAAATATTCATTTGAAATACTAAAAAATATACTATTTTTTATTTCATTTCTTCTTCCATTCTATTCTTTCATTTTAAACATAGCATAAATGAAAAATCGAAAAAGCACGTAAGTGCATACCCTTCGATGCCAATTGTTCCGGTAAGTTTTGGGTGCTATTTGTAAGCATAATACTCCCTCTGTTCCTTAATATAAGTCGTTTTAGAAAAATAGTTTTGTTCCTTAATATAAGTCGTTTTAGAATTTCAAGTAAGCATTAATTGCTTAATTTCCAATATTACTCTAAGTATTAAATGTAACTTTGGTTCTCTCACTAACTTTTGTCCAATAAATAACAATCTCTTATTCCAATACAAGAATAATATAGACAATTGATATTATAATTAATGTTATACAATCGTTACCTTAATATTTGTGCATGACCCTAAAACGACCTATATTAAGGAACGGAAGGAGTAGTTGCATACACTAACCTTTATACAATTTTAACTCTTTTGCCATACAAAAAGCTACTCATTCTTATTATAAAAAAAAGTACTGATATTTGCACATCATGTATTACTAGTTGCATACTCAAAAATAATAAAAGGACTAAGATACCCATAATTAATAGAAAACTAAATAATTAAAGGACTAAGATACCCTTAATTAATAAAAAAAAAAACTATTAATGCATTATCCATTTACTAATTTTTGCCCTTCTACCAACAAGTCCATAAAAAATTCTAAGATTTATAGGAATAGAAGAAACCATCTAATTTATTAAACCATTTTATGCCACAAAGTAGCATTTAAAAAGATCTATTGGTTGAATCAATTTTTAAACTAATGCAATCTAATTTTGACCGGTGATTGAATTCCCATAACCAATTAATGGGGTTAAATGTTTTTTTGGTCACTCTACTTTAGGTCGATTTACAAATGAATCACTGAACTTTTTTTTTTACAGTCAACTCACTGAACTTGTATTTACTAACAAAACGTTAGAAAATCCGTTAAGTCTGTTGACTTTTAACGAAAATGTCCACATCAGCTGCATACGTGTAAAAAAATTCTTATGTGCCACAAATCATCCCATGTGGCTTTCTTACGTGGAAATTGAGGAAATAATTTATGGAGAAAATGAAAGATTTATTCTAAATGAAACAACATATGTTAAAATAAATTAGAAAAGTTAGCCAAAAAAAAAGAGAAAATAAATGGAAAATATATTTAATTATTTTTGTAATTAATACCAAATGATTTTTTAATTAATTCTTTACAAATAATAATATAAATTAGAAAGTTTGCTAAAAATAAGAAAATAAATAAATAAAATATGTTTAAATATTTTTGAAATTAATATTAAATGAATTTTTATTTAATTATTTACAAATATAATAATATAAATTAGAAAAGTTAGTCAAAAAATAAGAAAATAAATGAAATGTATATTTAATTATTTTGTAATTAATATCAAATGAATTTTTATTTAATTTTTTACAAATATAATAATATAAATTAGAAAAGGTAGCCAAAAATAAGAAAATAAATGAAATATATATTTAATTATTTTTGTAAATAATAGAAAATGAATTTTTTTAATTATTTACAAATATAATAATATAAATTAGAAAATTAGCCAAAAAAAAACAAGCAAATAAATGAAAAATATATTCAATTATTTTGTAATGAATATCAAATTAATTTTTATTTAATTCTTTATAAATATTATTATATAAATTAGAAAAGTTTGCCAAAAATAAGAAAATAAATGAAATATATATTTAATTATTTTTTTTAATTCATATCAAATGAATTTTATTTAATTATTATTTACAAATATAATAATATAAATTAGAAAAGTTAGCCAAAAATAAGAAAATAAATGAAAATATATTTAATTATTTTGTAATTAATATCAAATGAATTTTTATTTAATTCTTTACACATATAATAATATAAATTAGAAAAGTTTGCCAAAAAATAAGAAAATAAATAAAATATATATTTAATTATTTTTGTAATTAATATCAAATGAATTTTTAATTATTCTTCATCGTCATCCCCACTCCCAATTTCTGCAACTTCTCTGCCTAACTCATCAACATCAATTGAATCACTTTCCCCATTATGATTTGACCAATTACTGCCTCTGTAAACCATATAAACATTCACAATTTGCAAAGCTAATATTTTTCTTTGCCTTGGCTTGAACCCCAGCATGCTTCTTCTTCTTCAAAACACCAGTTTTGGTGGGAGGATGAATCAAGCAATCAAATCACCACACTGCTCACACCAAAAACCCTAACAATCGTTTCTCTCCATCAATGGCTGCCAGAAAAGAAGTGTTGGAGTCGGTGTATTCAGTGTTATCATTGGTGTTCATACCATTGGCTTGCGTTGACCTCTGTGACGTCGTCACCGTTGTCGACTGATGTGTAAAAATTATGTACTGCAAGTGCATAGTGTCGAATTGAAGAACTGGTAAGTACAGGTTGAACCCACAGAGACTAGATTAATTTAATGTATCCTTAATATCTATTTTAGGCGAATTAGAAATATTTGAAAATTGATTAACTAGAATATGAAAACTAATAATGAGGAAACAATCTAGGAATCCGAATCCATTAAATAATAAACATAACATATAACTCAATCTCTTCTATTTTTATAACTCAATTATGATTTTTTGATCTCTCTTCCCTTTAATTTAGTAATTTAAAATTAACGTGGGCAAGCATAGACTATAAAAAATTTAAGGATCAACTATAACCCATCAAAACTTCTTTGAGCAAGCATGGATTATGAAAACCTCATATCTTAACAATAATCTATCAAAACCTCTTAATTAATTTCAAATCACATAAGAACTATAAAACGAAGGTATTTCATTAACGAAACATGAAGGCAAAATAAATTAAACATAAAAGCATAAATAATAGAAAAGATAAAAAATATTATCATAAATAATTATTTAATTTCATCTTCATCCTAGATGAAAGAAATTAGCTAGACATGAAAAATAATTAAACTAAATAAAATAAAGAAGAAGTAGAAGATTGAAAATAAATAAGAAAACTCCATTTATTAACGATACTCCAATAAGAGTACAATGAAACGTAATTTAATCTACTCTTACTCTCAACCTAAAGTAATACAATACCTAATGTTTTTCTCTTCAAAACAAGAGACCTATTTATAGGGAAAATAACTTTGAACCCTAATTTAGATTCATTGAACTTGGACGCTTTTGTTCCCTTTTCATGAAGGTTTCAACTTCCTAGTGACAATCAACTTCTCAAAAAGATCTTTTCTAGATAGACTTTCCTCTTTCTTGTTGGATTTGACTTGCACACCAGAATTGTTCCACCTCTTTCCTTCTCCTTGTAAGATTCTTCTTGAATATTCCTTACATGAATAAGAGCATCAAATATCGCTTGATCACCAAGATTTTGACTTTATTGCAACAAATATTAAATCCTACAAAATAAAATAAAACATATTAATTTAACAAACTAATATAATTAAAATGACAAAATTGGTATAATAAAATGTATGAATTACGTGTCTATCATCGACATTTACCGGCTCATCCAGTAAGATATCATCAATGAGTCGTTCGGATTGCGGCTGGCTTATTTGAATCATCACGTTGGCTCTTCACTTTTTGCTCTAAATACAGATCTCTCCCGTGCAATTGTCATACTACCAATTCGTGAATTGAATCTCATTTTCGTTCAAGGTACGATTTATCCAAGCTTTCTGTTTAGTTCATTGAACTTTGGAGTTGGAGTTGGTTAATTAGTAGTGAAATTTGTGTATATTTGTTTGTTATTAATGGTGATTTTAAAATTTGTGTTTATTTGTTTGTTATCTGATTTTAAAATGTGGTATATTTTTTTTATTGAATATTAAATTTTCTCTGAAGGATTCATTTGATATTAATTACAAAATAATTGAATATATATTTCATTTATTTTCTTATTTTTTGGCAAACTTTTCTAATTTATATTATTACATTTGTAAAGAATTAAATAAAAATTTATTTGATATTAATTACAAAATAATTGAATATATTTTTCATTTATTTTTTTATTTTTTCTACTAACTTTTCTAATTTATATTATTACATTTGTAAATTTTTCTCCATTTCCACAAAATGAAAGCCACATGGGACTGATCCGTGCCACATCAAAAAATTTTTACATGTCTGCAGCTTGTGTCAAATTTCGTCTAAAGTCAACAGACTTAACAGAATTATAAACTTTTTGTTAGCAAATACAAGTGCAGTGAGTTGACTGTAAAAAAAAAAGTTCAGTGATCCATTTATAAGTTGACCTAAAGTAGAGTGACCTGAAAAGTATTTAACCCCCAATTAATGTTACTTGCGAGATCCATGCATCCCTCTATTTTTTCTAGACATTCAAACTAATGCAATCTAATTTTGACAAGTAATGTTACATGCGTCCATGGCAACTGGTTGCTAAGGAACTATTACAACAAAATAAAAAAAAGGAACATGTCAATACTAGTTGTAGTGACTAGGACAATTAAAAAAGGACATGCAACTGCAACTTGTAGCGACTAGGACAACTTCAATATATTAATATTAATACTTTGTAATATTATTAATATTAATATTAATATTTTACAATATTAGTATTAATAATAATATTTTATAATATTATTACTACTAATATTAATATTTTGTAATATTAGTATTAATAATATTAATAATAACTAATATGAATATTAATACTAGTATTATTATTATTCTTATTAATATAAATATTAATAATATTACTAACTAATATTAATCCAACTATGTAGTTCCAATAATTTACTCCTTCCGTACCTAATAGAACCTAATACATGAGTAAATTAGGTATTATTAAAATTAATATTTATATTAGGTACGGAAGAACTAAATTGTTGGAACTGAATAGTTGGATTAATATTACAGTAAAACCTCTATTTAGGAATAGACTTGAGATCAAACTATTTGTATTCTAATTGAGAGGTTATTACTAAATAGAGGTATTAGTACAAAATATTTTCTAGACATCCACAAATATTCACTTTAACAAAAATATAGATTTTATAACAAAAAATAAAGAAAACATAATTATTTAGATTTTTAAACTGGGAAAATGCAGTCTTTTATAGGAAATGTAGTCTTTCATGGGAAAATATGGTATTTTATAGGAAATGTAGTCTTTTATAGGAAAATGTAGTCCTTTATAAGAAATGTAGTCTTTTATAGAAAAATGTAGTTCTTTATAGGAAATGTAATCTTTTATAAAAAATATAGTCTTTTAAAATTAATATTGTCTCTCTCTCTCATATATATATATATATATATATATATATATATATATATATGAAATTATTACTATATAGAAGTATAGTTTCTTAATATGGGATTTAAAAAGTATATAATATATTACAATATAAAGGTTATTCCTATTTATAATCTGGCCCAAATTGGGACCAAATTTTTTATAATATTGTAGAGAGGTTATTCTTATATAGAGTATTCTTAAATAGGGTTTTTCTTGTAGTTAGTAATATTATTAATATTAATATTATTAATATTTATATTAATAAGAATAATATATATATATATATATATATATATATATTCAAATGTTAATTCCTTTCTTGCTGGCATTTACATACAATTTTTCAACTCCATAATATTAAAAGTAATACTCCAAATTATCATACTCATACTGTAAAGAAAACATACAAATCTCTCATTAGCTTTAATCCATCTTCCTCTAAATCACCTTTACATAGTAGTCTGATGATTGAGAGTCGAGACTCAAGATTCTCTAAATTTGCATAATAGTCTGAGCAAACTGGGCATGTTAAATTGTTTTAATTTATCGAGACTCAAGATTCTCTAATTTGCAAAATAGTCTGGTGCTTGATAAAAATTGATTAATTAATAATTTAATGGTGTTATAAAATTGATTAATTAATATCTTAATGGTTAGCATGTTTTAATAAATTAGATCAAAATGAAATAACATCTAAATTTAAAAAACGGTTAGATAACTAAATAATATCTAAATGATTTTAAATTTCAAAATATCAAATTAAAAATTAAAAATATCTCAAGACTTTTTAAAAATCAATAATAATAATGATCTTAAAATTTGAAATGGAAAGAATATTTAACTATTTAAATTTAAAAATTAAGAGACAACTTTAATAATTTATTTAATATTACTTAATATAATAGATTAAGAGATTGTTTGATAAAAAAAAACTGAATACAATAGTTCAAAATGAGTTGAATTCAACCTTGAATAAAAAATTTGATAATTGACAAAATGACACTATTTTTATTATTTTACTCTAAAAAATTTAAAATAATAAATTTATTTAATATTACTTAATATAATAGTTAATATTATAAAAAAAAACTTTGATTGATCAATTCATTCATTCACTAAACTAATCAAAGCAAATAAATAAAATGACTAAGATTCAACCTATTAGAACGATAAAACAAAGAAAAAAATTACCAAACAATTTTCATTCAATCTTAACAATCACCACCTAAGAGCGACAAGAGAATAAAAAATCAAAGAAAAATTAACACCACAGAATAAACACCATAGAATAAAAATTACCTCTAATAAAAAAAGTTAAAATAAATAAAATAACGAAGACAAAATCAAATAAAGCACAAGTCCACCATATATCATTATACGGCAAGGATTGACACCGGGACACATCAAATTTCCCAATATCAAACTTTGCCTTAAGTTAACCTTTTTAAAAAATCCCTGATTATATTACTTGCAGAAATGGTGAAAGAAAGTAAGATGATTGAAGAAGTGACAGGAAAACTTGATTAGGGACACATGAACCATGTACAAACATAAATGTAAAAGATCTCAGATATGACGACTTCAAAAGCCACCATCAAACACGAAATCAGCCTAAGCTCTCTATACAGGCTCACCAGACGATTTTCTGCAGTCTCAGTTCATACCCGAAGATTGCTCTTGGAGAGCCCCCGAAATCCCAGCAGTACTAGCCTGAGCAGAATGGGAATTCCCACTATTTTCCATTAAGCCATGAAGTGGGGGTGGAACAACAGATGAACTAGTTGTCAAACTTGCTAATGGCCTAGCAGCAGGTTGAACAGGCTGGGTTGGTAGACTGATGTACTGGTTAAGTGCAGCAGAATAAGCCTGCCCTGATAGACTTCCACGCATGCGGCCAGTGGGCCGCCAATCCTGCTCAGCCTCTGATGAATCCACCAAACCATCAGTCTTTGTAACAGGTTGGACTGGTACACTTGTGTTACCCCCCAAAGGCCTATACCCATCAACGTTCACAGGAATAGAAGACGAAGTTCTAGGTGTCTGTACTTGAACTGATGGGGATGGTGAATGCATTCTTGCCATGTGGGATGCTCGCTGAGCAGCAACCAGAAATCGGTCCTGCTGGTGACCACCAACTAGTGTCGGTGAAACCCTATTTTGCAGACCTCCTTGATGAGTTTGAGATTGTGGTAAATGAGCAGATGATCGGTTCAGGCTAGGGGACTGAATTCTTAGAGGTGGCATCCTTTGGCTTATAGCTTGATGTTGATGCGAGTTTTGGCTTTCAGTAGCAAGTACAGGGGAAACTCGGTAACCACTAGGGTGTTGACTAAGAGCTGGGTGGGTGTGAATCTGTTGAATTGGGATGCCGTTAATCTGTTGAGATGGTCTACTCGAACTGAATAAGTGACCATGGGGACCCCAGTTCTACATGAAAAAGAACAATTTATAGTCAGCTGAACATAAAAATGTGTATATGATAGCAGAGCAATTCAATAATGAGATAACAAAATTCTGGGCAAGTTAAATTTTCTTACCCCAATATGCTGCTGTAACGAAGATGACAAGTATGACCCCTGAAGCGAATTTAAATGAGACCTAGATTGCTGCTGCCTTTCCACATTAATGAAAGCTGTGCTTGAGCCATCCGTCATCAATGGTGTAGGAGATGGCTGAGAAGCCATTCTTGATCTTTGTTGCATAATAGATGATGGAGTTTGCGCGGGAAGGGCCTGAACTGCAACAGGTGTTCTGTTTACATGTCTGGATATTGATGGAGACCTCCCATATTCATTAATCATATTAGAAGTTCCAAATTGTTGTAATGGTGTACTTCCGGGAGCAGAAAATTGACTCTGCACAACAGAGGTCGCAAGAGCAGTCGTACAAAGAGCCTCAGGTTCTTGATTAAGAGCAGGAGATGTGGCATCAGTTAACACGGGAGATAACATATGATTTATAGGAGCAGACTCAGAAACACCAGCATTACTATGGGCATCTAAACTAGCATTGGATGTTCCTTGTCCATACATGGTGGACAAATAAATACCTGTCCAAAAGTCATCCTCAATTTGTGAGGGATGGTTTTGATTAAGCGCACTAGTGTTGATAATATCTTGGTTGATTGTTAAATTGTTAACAATCGACTGACACTGATTATTAGCCGAGAAGGGTTTCATGTCTTCATGTTCACAGGTACTAACTGCATTCATCTCATCATCTCCTTCAGTAAGATCCAATATTTCAGGAGGAGCATTTGCTATGCTAGCAGATTCTTGCTGTGGAACCACATCTGGATTGCAATTAAGGGTTTTATCGTGTTGCATATTTGTATGATTGTTGCCTTCAATTACAGCTTTCCATGATCCATCAGCAGAGATTATCACATCAGCAACATTTTCTCCCACCTCTTCCAATATCTGAGTAAGAATCGACAGCTTTACCAGAAAGCACAAAAAATTTGACGGGAACAGCATAAATAATAAATGCAACAAGGACTTGCCTTGACAATTTTTTGATCAATACGAATGTCAATGAAGCAGACAGACTGATTACAATGCGGGCAGCGCCAGGACGGTCTTCTTGAATTTATATCCACATAATTGTCAAAATCAAAGCACTGGGAGAAGGGAGGGGAAAACTAAAATTCGATCTAAGAGTAAAAAGGAACGGAAAGAAGGGAAATCTAAGATAAAATTAGAGGGAAACACAATGGTTTTACATTTATTAAAGAATTTTCTATATCTTTAAAAAAATTACCCCGTGGAAAGGAAACAAGGGAAATCTAAATAAAATTTGAGGGAAAGACAGTAGTTTCATATTTTTTAAGAATTTTCTAGATCTTTTAAAAAAAATCACAGTGGAGCCTGTTCATTTTGAATTTTTATTTCAAATATATAACAATCTGGTATCCCCGCTAAGATTTATTAGTTCTTATCCCTCATATTTCGTGACAGAAAGGAGACTGACCTGAATATGTTTGCATGAATGGCCTTTGACAGGAGTTTTAATACGCCTGAAGCTGTTGAAGATTAAGAATCAAAATTAAAAAATCATCTTAATATCAATATGTTTCTGGCCCAGTATCATGATACAAGGCATCTCGATTTGATTGATAAGAAGATGAAAGGGTAAGCAAAGGTGAAATCAGCACTACTTAAAAGATGGTGTTATATACAATACCCAAACCTAAAATTAGCAGTAGTTGAGTGTGATACTCACAAAAGTAAGTAGTGGAAAAAATGCAACTTTTACATAGAGACTAATGCTTAGAAAGTGCCGCCAAAATTTTATGACTCATAATCAAAGGAAAAGAATTAATTAACTTCAAGACTGTCGGGGAGCCTGGGGAGTTCATAACAAATGTCATAATATAACTATTAAGCCTTCAACTTCATATTCAAATACTTTGTGTGATGTGGGGCCATGTCAACTCACATTTTACCTTGATAAGGACTTATATACCAGTTACAAAGGAAGAATTCCTCACTGAGTGCAGGAATTTTCTCCAGGAGTGCACAAATATTTCTCAAACTATCATAGTATGATTTCACATCTTTGGTCAGCTTGAGGCTTTTGAATTGCTCAAATAGGTTGTCAAGTTCTTTAAACCTCAAGATGAAAGCATCAGAGAATTCAGGATATGGTGCAGCTATCTGGTGTATCAACTTCTGTATTTTCAGATCATGATTCCAAGTTTCTTGCTATTTTCTGGACTACTATATTAAGAAGATTTAACACAAGCATCAAGTAACTGATGGACAAACAGAAGTGGTAAATTGATAAATATGATTCACAGCCTGCGTGGAGACAAATTGGAACAATGAGATAGTGCCATTGTGCTAACTGAATTTGCATATAACAGCTCTATCAACAATTCTATAGGCATGTCCCTCTTTTTGTTGTTTATCAAAAAACTCCACATCATACACTGGATTTTGATCAAGTTACCTAGGCTATCTGGCTCAAGTACAGCTATTGAACAGATAACTAAGAAACTCGTACTATTCAGGATTCAGAAAGAAGATAAGGTTCAGCTAGAAGCATCAAATGCAAGACATAAGGCAGCTGCCGATGCTCATCGTTGCCAGAAGGTGTTTCAAGCAGGTGAGATTGTTATGATATTTGTGTGGAAAGTGAGGTTCTCAGCCAGAACATACAGGAAATCGACGCCAAAGAAATATGGCCCATATAAGGTTCTGCGAAAGCTTAATTACATTGCTTATGTGATTGAATTCATAGCCAATATGAATGTCCCAAATAAATTCAATGTTGCTGAAATTTATGAGTACCATCCTCCAAGGATATTGCCTTATTCAGACAAAAACTCGGGCTGAGTTCTTCAAAAGTGGGAGGAACTGATGCAGAGGACTTTAATACAGGAAATTTGGATGATGCAGAATAGTTTAAGGCAGGAGTTTTGGACAAGGCAGAGGGTTTTGACAGGATTTTTGGATCATTTGGACCATCAAAAGTAAAATGAACATCTTCTAAGATATGATTCAAATGCGTATCTAGAGATATTTGATTGGCAGGCTTTGATTCGGGAAAAGAAATTTTGATTTTACCTTTTTATTCTAGACTCCCATTTGTAATTGATCAAACTTTATATCTTTTAGAGTCCTTCTAGGGGGGACATTTCACTGACATTCTAGCAAAAATTATTTTTTATATGATTTTTTTGATTTTTTTTTTTTTTGTAGTACCTCTCAAAAAATGTATAGTATTTATTCAACTGAAATTTTTTAGTGTTTTAGGTGTAATTTGGATATACAAGAAACAGGGTTTGTTAACTCTGTTTCTTGTATGTACTTCAAACAAAAAAATGTCCCCCTAGAATTATTCTATCTTTTATTGTTCACCCTTGATCACCCTATATAAAGGGTTAATTGCTATGATTGTAAGGCAGTTTGTCTCTATGATCTTCAACAAAATTACAGCAAGGATTTGCAGTCTCTCCTCTCTTCTCCTAGTGGATTTTGGGGGTACGCTTACTAGAAGGATATCTAGTCTTGCTTGCCGACTGCATCATATAGCATTAGCTGCAAAAACATAAGCTAATGAGTGGAGAGGCCGAGAGGAATTTGGATCCCCTCCATTACACCTTCCCTCCAATTTTATCCAATACACCATTTTTATGGTTGTGAATGGTATAATTGAAATCGATACCAGTCAACTAATTTATTATATTGAATAGCATAATTGTTTAATCCTACAATTTTTCACCATTTGATGAACTTGTAGACTTTTCATCAAAATTTCAATGGATGAAAATTCTTGACTTTTAACAGTGAAAATATTTTTTATGATTCTAATTTTTTGTAGAATTAATCTTAATATCATCAACTATATATTAACATATTTTGATCATAACTAAAAAAATTATTAAGATCAAATAATTGGTGTATTGGATGAAATTGGAGGAAATGTGTAACGGATGGAAGCCAAATCTGGCCGAGAGGGCCTCATAACTTCTATGTTCTAGCTAGGAAGTCGTCACTTATATGGACAAGTTCTCACACCCTCCCTCACGAGAGATCCCAGGCAACAAGTGAAAGAAAACAGAACAAAAACAAACAAGGAAACAACTGAGAGACCTGACCCACAACTCATACTAACAATATGGCTAGTGTAGAATATGGATAAATCTCACAAAGGACTACAGTGTTAAGAGAGCTTAGAGCTATATAAAGGTTAAATGTCTCTTCAAAAGTGCAGTGCTACTCTAACTAGTCAAGAAATGAAAATATTACCCTTCACGTCTGAGAGCATGTAAAGTTGATTGCACAAAAATAAAGTGCAATCAGCAAGAACTCGTGTAAGATTAAGATGGTTAAGCATGGACGGTAAGTAATAACACGATGGCATACCTTATGGGACAATTTAATGATATTCGAGATGGCCCTTCAATTATCTCAGAATCTATTACAAGGAAAGGAGAAAAATCACCAAAATGACTTGGGTAAGAACAGGACATACAATGCAACAGTTAGATAACAGAATGAAGTAAACCAACAATAAATACACATCAAGTTGACGAAGCATTACTCAGGATAAGTAAAAATCATAACTTTCCAGAAAATACCTGAATCAAGTGCAGCAACAGTGGGCTGAACATAATCTGGCAAGCACGGATGAATAGGAGTTGCACCCATTCTCATAAAGGCGACCATTATAATACAATTTCCTTCATGAAGGTTTACAAATGAATTTCAAGCAGCAAAAGAAGAAATATTAGAAGAAGAAAATTTGTTACAAACCATTAAATTGGCCTACAGCTTGAAGAAGATTTGTTCCATATTTAAGCATGTGTGTCACGTTTGTTGGAACCTGTGGTCCAGTGTCCTAACCAGGAAAAATTTAAAAAAAAACATGAAAAACCTTGGTGTTGCTGAATCATAATAGCATATTACAATGCCATATAATTACTTTCATAAGGGTACATAATTGAAACTAACCATGAAAAGATTAGTCCTTCTGTCCACTCCCCTTCCATTCAACAGAAAGCTTCAGAAATTAACCACACACACAAAAAAAAAAAAAGACGCAACAAATAAAAACAAGTCAGAGTAGTTTTTAGATAAAACTAGAAGTGTCAGAAGATAGGAATCAATTCATACTTCACTTGTTGAGGACTTATGATACATGAAGATGTCTCCGTATTATCTGTTTGAGCTACAAATAATCGCTGAGGGAACACGGGAAAAAAATGAAACATGAGCCAGCAAATGAAACCTCATGACAATGTGAACTGATCGGCCAAATTAACATTCAAGTGTTCATTTATTAGCATGCTAAGAAGTAAAAGATTAAGAGAAGTTATAGGAAGTGAAGATGAATTAAAATATATGTAAAGCATAAGCCGTACACCAGGTGAGATAACATTTTTTTTTTATTGATTAGTAGCGTATGATAGAGAAATAGATCCACTCAACTGGTCAAGTAGTTGTTAAAATTCGTGTTTTAGCAAAACAATAAAATATTAAGGAATGAATTGAAAAAGATTTCTGCTCAATATGTCAGAAGAAAATAAATCCAGTAATGCATAGCTTAACTAGTAAAATTCAGCAAAGTTAAGATAAACTTACAATTTTATCTTCTGGAGAACAATTCACATTCTTTAAGATGTGGAAATCAATCACATATGCATCATATCCCGGCTACAGCACAGAAAAAGACTTATTAAATACCTTCATTGTCAAAAATTACATATATAATTATAAAATAAGGAGAAAAGACCACCTTGGCATTAAGGAAAGCAAGAACCTGTCCCATTCTAATTTGTGGATAAAATCTGCACAAGATTGCATGGGGGAGAGATTGAGAGAGATCTGTCACTAAAAAACAATTGTTGAAGGAAGTGATGATTTTCTCATAACCTCCGCATGAAAACATTATTCAGCACATCATAGAAATTCAAGTAAGCTACATTACATTTAAATATCTAACTTCAAAATTGGTCATTTAACCACTATTGTTGCAATTCAAAGCACAACCATCAACTATTCAGCTATCAAAGAAAAATCATAATCATTAGTAACACCTAATAATATTGGTTGAAAGTCTGGAGCAGACAATAACCTGCTGCAGAACAAATGAGTTAAACAAACAAGAATGAAAGTTGACAATCTACATTGAAGCTAGTTGTTGTTGCATATGCAGGCTTGACTTGAGGATCAGCCAAGAGTGGACTCAAGGATACAACAACGAAAATTTAAGGAAACGTTTAATAGGTCTGAGTAAAGCAAGCCCGACATAAATTCTTTCTTAAAATAGAATTTCTAAAGCAACTGATCTTCTCTTCTAAAAACTGCATTTAGAACCCTCACTCGCTAAAAGCTGATGAAATTGAAATTTAGGCTGTCAAATTAACAGCATATTCCATAGTGTAATTATAATATCACTTGTCTTTCCTCACCCACAAGTTCAACACTACAGGTACACACTTTTAAATCTTAATTTGAACAAAATCAGTATGTATATATTTTGTCAGCTTGGTCAACCATAAAGTAGAGGATATCGTGGAAGAAGAGTAATGCACACCAAAGCATAATATAATTATCACCTCGACATGATTCCTGAGATTGTTGGTGGGAGACTGTTTGTCTCAGTTTTAGTATCTTTTGTGCTGCAAAAGGTGCTCCCAATCTAATGCAGATGGATAGACATCAAGAAATCAATATGATACAATCCCCCTAACCTGGAATTAGGAAGAAATCAATTACAAGTAAATTTAGGAAGATATTTACAAACCTCATTTGCAAGAGTCCTAAGGTCCTCACTATCCTTGTACGAAAACCATCCTTTCTCACAGGCATTCTATAAAAAAGAGGTCAAGGTTACTAAAAGAACTTCATGTAGAAAAGAATAGCCAGTATATTCAAGACATTCATGCAAGACATCATCTATTAAATGAGGAATTGAAAGGGGTTATACACAAACCACCAGAAATGAAAAGTTAAAAACAACAGCGCATCAAGAAGGAAAGAATCAATTATATTGTGAAAAACAGAGCTGATGTTGTCAGAGTTACAGATACTCTCATTGACCTAGCGAACCTATTTGTGTACCCAAACATGGTACTCTTACGTATCAATACTCTAAATTTAGCGTCCCAAAAAAATTCTTTGTTGCTTTACCTATGATTGCACAAAGTATCAATACTATAACTTAGTATTGGATGTTTGAACATTACATTTATACTAAATTATCAATAAATCAATCAACTTGTTAATTCAACTAAAAGTCTTCTATAAACTTGGGTTTATTACATTCAAATTCTAAGGGAATTCCCAACTATAAGAACTTATCGCATTTTAACTATGAAGCGCATCACGTTTTAGCTATGTAGTGTACCGCGAACCCGTATTCGTATCTTTTACCGTACAAACAACATTTCAGGTACACTGATTAAACATCAAATATCAAATCTAAAACGTAGACAATAATCACATTTTTTTAACATACCTCATACAACAATTAAGAGTATAAAAATAATATAGGTGATGTTGCCACGATATACGACCAAATGGAACATTCAAGGCAAACCATTTGATTTCCTTTCTCAAGTGAGAAAAACCAGCATTTTAAAATGACACTATTTAGAGTAGCACTTTTAAAATTGTGATGCATTTTACCTTAATGAAATTGTGAAGACAAAAGGTATTTCGTGATTAATTAAAATAAACCTAAAATTCTTGAAGTCAATCAATAAATAAATTTTTTATGTAAATTAAATATTATATTAACATTATGAAGAAACCTTTATTTAATAATAAAAGCACCCATAATAAACCAATAGTCTTCACACAAATTAAAGTAGTGAAAAAATTAGGGGAATATATTTTTTCCAATCTACCCTTGTCAGTGTGATGAGTTGATATTTGTATGGGTTAATATATTTAATTGGATTTTAAATTAGTGATGTGACTGATTGACTATTGAGGTAATTAAAATATAATAGTAAGTGGAGGGAAATTTTGTCCAAGTAAAAATTTATGTAATACTTTTGTCATCCTTCCTTTTGAGGATAAGATTTGTTATCACTTAAGTCATCCTTTTGGAGACGAAGGGAGTAGTAGTTAATGAATTCAATTATATATATCTTTATTATGAGAATAGCTACTTTGTTGGAGTTAAAGCCAAAATTAATAAAGTCTAGCACCAAAATAGAAATCAACTAACTTTTCTATCCTCCTTTTTTGCACCTTCTTTTCCTTCTAGTAAAAAGTCTTTTATCCTTAAAAATAAATTGTAGAGTTTGTCACATTACTAAAGATTAATTAAAAGTTAAGGATTGACATTTTCTTTATTGTCAACTTTCCAGATGTAATTTTATCACAAGAAGAGATCTTATTACATACGACTATTCCAGATGAGTGCACCTTTTCTTTTTGGGATGTCCCAAAATGATAGTCCACCTTCAAAATTAATGTATCGAGTTTTATTCAAGTGAAATCAAATCTTAACCTTTGATAATGTTAAAGTGTGAGTTTTCTTTAAAACTTTTGACTTTTGAGAAGTGGAACTTTTATTTTGGGATAGAAAGAGTAAATCATTATTGTTTCTTAAACTTCTTTAACTTGGACACACATTAAGGATGTCTAAAAGTACAATGAACACAAATTAAGGTTGGCAAATAAGGGGAGAGAGTATTAAATTTATTCCAATTATACCATTTGTTTGCACCCACAAAAATACCAAAATTAACTAGGTAGTAGAGTCTTTGTACGAGGAAATGTGCACTTTGGGGTAATTAGTATTTGTGCCCTATTTTACATTTGATTTGTATACTTTTGGACATCCTTTTGAGGACAAAAAACCACAATGCAAGTAAATACACCAGCATCTTTAAATCTGAACCATCACTTACAGAAAAATAACCAAGTGTTGAATAATATTTATTGCAATTCCAAACTTAAATTACATGTTGTCACACCAAACCCTAGCTTGGTTGACTTGAATCAATCTCTGACAAGAGATGAACCAACTTGAAGAATGTAGTTGAGAATTAGATAGATTTGAACATAATCCATGAGTTTCTTAGGAGTGAAAATAATGATGAATTGAGCCGCGGGTTGAAGAATAAATGTTGTACAAGTACAGATCAGTAGAAATTGGAGAGTTTAGTGAATGAGAATTAAGGAAACTAGGAGCGAAAGGTAGTGAGCAAAAGATAGATGGTCTATAAGCCATTTTCCCTTTTCTATTACATTTCATTGATGAGATCACAAATTCATACTTCTCTAATTATACTAGATTTAGAATCTATGCAACATCAACTACTAACTTGAACCATGCTAAAATGAACCTATCAACCAAACAAATCATGTGACTCCTATTTCTAGAACCTCTTAACTGACAAAGAGACCCATAATTTATCTAGTTTTCCTGAACTGGTGACAAGAATTTCACCGTAAGAGAAGGAAAAACTAAGCATATAAATTCAGGGGATACCTTTACAGAGATCATTAACACCATGATCGCTGCTTGCAATAGGAAATCATTTCTGCGTTGACATACCTATAAATCATACAAAGAGGCAAATTGATAATTATTACACATAATAGATAAACTTATATATAAACGGAAACAAATACAAAAATTCTTTATTTACAATATAAAACTATAACATAAGGGATAATATCAACAAAAGGTAAAGCACACAGTTCCTGAAATGGAATGAAGGGCAATAAAATTTTCTACTTCGCCGTTGCCTTTAACTGACCTAATACGACTTTTCTAGTCAAATTGACCATTTTTAGAGTAATAATTAAGCATATTTAATAAAGACTAAAAGACAATTTGCACCCCAAACTTTACTTTCTATTTACGTTTGCATCCCAAACTTAAAAAAGTGTCTAAGTACACCCCAAACTTCATTATACGTAACAAAACGCACACTTTCTTCACTTAACCGGTCAAAAGTGACCGGCTAAGGCGGTAACAAAAGTTTGGGGTGCAAATTGTAACAGTTTAAAATTTTTTGTAACAGTTTAAAAATTTATTTTAAAATTTGTTTTAACATTTATCTTAACTTATTTTTTAAAATTTTATTAAAAACAGTTTAAAAATTTGTTTTAAAATTTATTTGTAACAGTTTTATTTGTTTAAAAATTTATTTTAACAAATTTTTTTAAAATCAGAATTTTATTTTGTTTTTTAAAAAAATATATAAAATTTTAAACTGTTTTTAACAAAAAAAAATTTAAACTGTTTTTAACAATTTTTTTTTAAACTGTTATAACTTTTCGAAGCAAGAAAAAGACTTCGGATTTTTTTCTTTTTTGTTCTGTTAGAAAAAGAAAGAATTTCCTATTTTTCCTTAAAATCAATACAATATAAAATAAATAACTAAGAGACTGGAAATGGAAGTATTTTCCACGCATCCATTCTCCATCACGCTGTCGGAACAAAAATCTTGGATGCTGTAATATGGAAATAGTTGGTACATGAAGCTACGATCTGATAGATATACATCTAAATAAATAAATCTGATTATAAATCTTACATATATATAAATAAATCGTATATAGATATAAAATACGACGATTCTTTTACCATTTGGGGCGTTAATTTACCTACTAAAATATCACCCGTCTCTACCCAAGATCCCAACATTACAATTCCGTTTTTGTCTAAATTGCGGAGTAAATGGGCTTCTAAATGCGGTATTTCATTAGTGACCCTTTCGGGGCCTTGGCTTGTCACATGAGTCTTTTAAAACAAAATAAATTTTTTTAACAACTTTTTTTTTAAACTGTTATAATTTTTTTTTTAAAACAAAATAAAATTTTTAAACTGTTTTTAACAAATTTTTTTATTCTGTTTAAACTGTTTAAAAAAATTTGTTAAAAACTGTTATAAATTTTTTTAAAAATTCTGTTTAAACAAAAAATTTTAAACTTTTTGTTAAAAAATTTATTTTGTTTTAAAAAAATAAATTTTGTTTTAAATTTTTTTTTAAAAACAGTTTAAAAATTTTAAAAAACAGTTAAAAACAGTTTTTAAAAAAATTGTTAAAAAATTTAAAAACAGTTAACTGTTCAGCGTTAAAAACTTAATTTGTTAAAAACAATTGAGCATTAAAATTTTTTTTGTTAAAACAGTTTAAAAATTTTATTTTGTTTTAAAAAAAATTAGAACAGTTTAAAAAAAAGTTGTTAAAAAAAATTATTTTGTTTTAAAAAAATTTATAACAGTTTAAAAAAATTGTTAAAAACAGTTTAAAATTTTATAATTTTTTTAAAACAAAATAAATTCTGATTTTAAAATAAATTTTTAAACAAATAAAACTGTTACAAAAAAATTTTAAAACAAAATTTTAAACTGTTTTTAATAAATTTTAAAAAAATAAGTTAAAATAAATGTTAAAACAAATTTTAAAATAAATTTTTAAACTGTTACAAAAAATTTTAAACTGATACAATTTGCACTCCAAACTTTTGTTACCGCCTTAGCCGGTCACTTTTGACCGGTTAAGTGAAGAAAGTGTGCGTTTTGTTACGTATAATGAAGTTTGGGATGTACTTAGACACCTTTTTAAGTTTGGGGTGCAAACGTAAATAGAAAGTAAAGTTTGGGGTGCAAATTGTCTTTTAGTCTTTAATAAATTTTCAAACTCATGAACATTGGGGTTAGTAGAAAATTCTCTAGTTTATTATAGTTGTAGTCCCACTCCCTCCACCAAAATTTGTTGGAAATAATATAAAATTTAGTTAACAAGTCTTGAAAGAGTAAAATTTCTGTTTTAGAGCTTCTCCGTTGCTCCAGCTATTTGAGCATCTTTGTTGGGAGTACCAGAAATCTTTCTGAAATCAGATTTTAAAGATTTACACTTGATCAAAGTCTTATGAGAGTCAACCAATCCTAGTCTGTTTTAGCTGTCAAATTCTCCAGTTAGGTAACATCAAAGACCAAGTGGAGACCCTGGCCTACTTGAGAAATAATTCTACAAGGTTACTAGGGAACCCTATCCACCCTGAGATTTACCAAGCTAGAACTATCATTCCCGTTCCAAATCGTGGTACGGGTTCGTAGATACCTTTTGAACTTCACTAATAGGCTCCCCCCGTACCCGATTTCGTACTATGTACTGAATCGATCAACATTCCTGCTGAGCCATATGAGATAAGAAACTCTCAAGTACGGTTCCAAGGGAAGGAATTGACTTGGTAACCATATCCTATCAGAAATTATATTCTATAAGAAAAAAATGTCAACTCAAGGAACATCTAAGCTCCTTCCAGAGACCCTTAAAATGAATTGACAAATCTAAGACCCTTCAATTTAACTCAAAAATAACTAAGAGAACAGAGACAAGCATTTCGAAAATTATAAGCTATTTAATCTTTTTTGAGGAGATGAACAAAAAAAAGCAGTAGGAAACTTACCAGATGGTCAACAATCACTTAGGTTAGATTAATTACACTTGCAGAACTATTTATTATCATTAAAAAAATACTAGTTTTAACCAATCAGTTGGGTGATCTCAACTAAATAGCCACTAGTGATCCAAGTTCAGTTGGTTATTTTCTTCACATTTGAACAGCAATTCTAGTAAATCCCTGTGATTCTTAAGTCACATCAAGGCTCAACCTTCATCAGATAAAAATCCTAAGCAAAAATATGGTAGTTAATTGATAGATATAGCTACATCTTAGAGCTAGCAAGACCCTTCACCAAATGGAAATCGCTGATTGTTTGCAGCAGAGTACTCTATTACGAAGCTGATATCATTCTTTTGGACTTGAGCTCATATCACTAAGCGGGGGATATTTTCCATTTGTACCAACATATGATTAGAGGATATAAGATAGCATGTCAGAGATAATTTGAAGAAGATCAAATGTTAAGTAATTAATACTGAATGCTTTACATTAATCATTTAGATTATAAATATTGGTATTTGATGTAATTATAGTTTATTATATCAGGTAGGATATTCTAGAATTCTAAGTATAGTAGATTGGTTTCCTTTTTAAATTAGACTACGTAGGAATTTACTTGGTGGCTATGGGTTTTCTAATTTTCCTATATAAACTCGTGCAATCCGTCACTACTATTTAAAGTGAATTGATATAGATTTTAAGCCTTGCAGTTTTGTGACTTTTTAGCCTTATTATATCTTTTAGCCCTTTATTCCTTCTTTTCACGCTGTTCTACATCAGACAATATAAACTAGACCAACGGAAATCGAAAAACAAGATCATGTACAACCGATTGTGTCTTGATGAGTAACTTTCTTACACACTCCACAAATAAATTTAGTATTCAACAAGGACATAATTTTCTAGTATACATATCTTTTCGTGGATATATTAGTAGAAGTACTTGATCTGTCGGAAAACCAAGTAATAGAGTTCCTATGTCTCTCCAACCAAGTAAACTTTATAATTGCTTTGTCTGTTGAAAAAAATAATTGCTTTATAATGTAAGGTAAATTTTAAAAAATTTATGTATAATATATAAATTAACTGCACTAAAATTTTATAAATTTTCTATTGTAGGGGGTAAAATTGAAAATTTATAACTTTGTCATTCAAATTTTAACCACATATGACTAATATCCTCTCAATATATGTATATCTCTCTATAATATTTTAAACTAAATAATAATCTAATTTATATTATTTTTAAAAATAATTAATGAATTAATTACTTATGAACAATTATGATTAAAAAAGTCTATTATGAGTCAATATAGTGTATATATACCCTATATTATTACTTATTATATTATCATTGTAATATAATATATATATATATATGTGTGTGTGTGTGTGTGTGACCCGAAAGTATAAAAGTATTAAAAAAAATTGGCTCGGGGACACTGCGCCGAACTCCCTAAGAATGTTCTAAAAGGCAAGAAGTGAGGCGGGGAGGCGGGGCAAATGAGGGGATTCAAGGGGCCTAGGTGAGATTTTTTATTTAAGCTAATTTTAATATTTTATCTTACATTTATTCAAACAAAATAATAATATAAAACAAAACAATCTAAAATAAATATAATAAAGGCATTTGCTTAAAGTTCAAACACATATCCATATTGTTAATGTCAAAGTTCAAACACAAACATGCAATTGTTCAAAGTTCAAACATATTTTTAACGTATTAGTTTTATTCATAAACAAGATTGCTATTAAATAATAAAATTTAAAATTTCAAGAATTTAATTCAATATTAAAACTTAAGAAAATAAACATAAATTTAAGAATTATATTGAATTAAATTAAATATTACAAATGTATCATCATTTATATAATTTGAAGTTGGTACAAGTTCAAGAAATTACAACTATAATAAAATTATTCATTTTAACTTGATATTGTTCACTTGTTGTGATTTGATATGCTACAACGTGTATTATGAATATGGTAAATCATTAGAAAAATAAATATATGGTTTGGGTAGTTATTAAAATAAAAAAAATCTCTTCGACCCCACCTAGGCCCCCCGCCTAATTTCGTGGAGGGATTTTTTTGCCGTCTTGAGCCTAGCTGAGGTGCCAGGAGGCCTAGCGCCTAGCCTAGGCGCCAAGGGGCCTAGCACCTAGGCGGGGCGCCAAGGGAGCCTAGCGCCTAGGCGGACCTAGGCGGGAATTTTTAGAATACTGACTCCCGCCAAATTATTTATAACTTGGTAATAATTTTGACCCCACTGAAAATTGTTCCTGGCTTCGCCACTGTCTCCAACCAAGTAAACTTTAATCAGTTGTAGTTTTAACTAGTAACGCCTTTTATGCTAGTCCTGAAAAACTATAATATATAATGTTTCATATCCCAGGGCGAATGCCTGCTTCTACTCTGTACTTAAAACATCTTGTAATGAAAATTTTCAAACGACAAACACACGAATAACTGTGCTTCGGATAACTGTGCTTCCTGATAGAAGTGTAGGAAGTTAAGGACAACGTATTCAGGTAATGAATGTCACTTTGATGAATCTTCCTACTTACTTTTTGACACCGCTGAAATTACTAGCTTCAGTTCAAAGGACGTTACATAAGATGGTTGTGATTTTATGTTGTCAGGAAAAGACGACGATGGTAAGTACCATAAAGGTTTCTCTCTGGTGAATTTGACGTGAATAGGCTTTTGCAATTTTGACAGATTCAATCAAATGTCTAAATTAAATGGTTGTGGCGATTTGTTGTACAGAAGGCTAGATTGTGGAAGAAGGTGGTCATGAGTGAATTTAGGTGTCCAGATTGTTGGTCTACAGAGGGTTACAAAGGTCCTTTTGGGGTGGGGACTTGCTTAAGTCTATTACCAGGAGAGGGAGAGGAGTTTTCCAGTAATGTCGCCTTAGTTATTGCCTAATAGGGCCATGGTTGCGAATTATGTGATTTTTGACGGAACTTTCAGGATTGGGAGTTTAGGTGATTGATGAGTTATTGTCATAGTTACCTGGTATTGGTCCTTTTAGTGGCAGTAGAGATTCAGCGAGGCGCACTCATAATAGAAAGAGATTTACAGTGAGGTCTTTCAATCGGAGTTTTCCCCGATTAAAATGCTTCGAGTTTCCCTCGGAAAATAATTAGAATGGGTAAGAGTTCAATGAACCTGGCCTTCTCTTAGACAGGGACTTTTGGGGCCATCTGACTCAAAAATAATGTGTGGACAGTTGATACAGTAGAATAAATTGAAAGATGAAAAATAACAAAAAAAAGTAGAATTACGTCCATTCTCGCAGAGAAATCGGCCACTCTGCAGAGTGTTACAAGATCACTTCACAAAGATCAGTCACGTCCGTCCACAGACAAAGAGAGCAATATAATTCATCTCAAATTTTCAATAATCAATAATCTGAATAATAATCAATTGTGGGACTAATATCATGGAGAGCTAAACCCTATATTTACTTGGGGAATAAGAAAATAATAATAAATGACTAAATACACTAACTACATAATAAATATTCCTAAGCATGGGGATGATAATAATTACATATATCCATTTCTCCCAAATTTAACATCTAGAAATTTCTTTTCAACTCTTGAGTCATCATCAAAATCCTTATGATTAATTGATGTTATATGTGCAAGAAAGAACGGGAGTCCCTAAATCATCTTTTATTGCATTGTGACTTTGCTCAACAGCTCCAAATGATGGTTCTGCACTGATTGGCATGGAGGAGGTGATGACATGTTCAATTAAGACGTTCTTGCAAATTTGGAAACATGTTAGTTTTTTGAAGAGGTGGATGAAGAGGTGATACTATCCCTCATCGCTTAATGGTGGGCCATTTGGCATGAGAGATATAGGAGGCACTCTGAAATTAGGAAAAACAGGCGCTTTATAGTAGATTATGTTTTAGAGCATGTTATATTTTTTGCAAAATGAGATTTTTCCAGGGTCTATTTGTCTTTCATTGATTTATTGGGGGGACTTTAGTTTAGGGGCTCATTGAGAGCTATTCGTTAAGTGTTTCACTTTTCACTCCATTGTAGCAACTTTTTATATACTTTACTTTTACTTACTGCGGTAAAAATATAAAATAAAAAATAAAAATAAAAGTGAATGTCACTAGAATGGGAATTAGTGGCAAAAATGTTATATTTGGTAACCGTAAACACTAATTGAATCTAAATACCCAAGCATGACAATTTTATCACTTGAATTGCACACAGCATTCAAGCTATACCACTTTATGAAAACCAATGCAGCTGAAAATCATAGAAAAAACTATAGTCGCACTCAAATCATTATAACTCACCTGCTTCAACAATATAGGCAGCTCTGGAGCTCTACTTGGAACTTCACTATTCGCAATGGCATAGTCAATACCTCTGCATTTGGCAAAGTATATTTAGTCAGCTACAATGAGCGAATCTATATAATAAAATTCAAGAACAAATTAGATGCCACTGTAATCAATCATGTTTTATTGTAACATACCCAAGAAAGAGCTTATAATATATTGCTAGTTGAATTCAGTACGAGATAATATGATGCAACGATAGATCAATGTTGAGCCAAATGTCAGAAACACAAGCTAGACACACCATATGTTTGCAACACAAGTACACAACCACACACTTGACACATACACACACACACACACGCTAGTTTGATGTGCAACGTGGACAAGAAAGCAAATGGAAGATTTAAAATTGCACAGATTAATGTGTTGACAAATCTCTCATTGTAAATAGATTACCAAAGGCTAAAAAAATGAATTGGGAACGCAATTAATCATAACACACTCCAAGATGTAATTAAAAAATCCACTTTGCAAATGCACTCCCCAGATATGGTTGAAGGTATTTGATGGTGCCGAATGAAGCTCCATCCACTCTATACTAGAAGTTATAAAGTTCCAAATTGCACCTCTCATCGCATACACTTACCTCCAACCCAATTAAAGTGCCCAGTTTTCTTTGCTGTACTTCAGCATGAATTTTATAATTTTTATCTTATTTTATAATTTACCAATTGATAGGAGGGGTAGGAGAAGAGCATCACATATGCCACTTAAGACTTCTTTCATCACAGTAAAATAGTTAATATTCTATAAAGCCTACAATCGTACTCTATGCACGGATTTTAAGCAATGCCAAAAATATAATGTGAGAATTATATCTAACATATTTTAATATTTTCAACATAACAGATTTTCAACTATATCAAAAACATATTGCCTATGTTCCACAATACAGGATCAAGTTCAATTTTTCAAAGTCAATTTGAGAAACTCTCAAATTCAAAATTGATGTGATTCATTTAAATTTTGAAAACAATAAATCATGTAATTAGTGATAGTAATAGTTTACAATTTTCATAATTGTGTTGTCTAAAATTAAACCGAGGCATATCAAATTTGAATTTTATAATATATCAATTTGACTTTAAAACGTCAATATTAACCCTATATTATGGAACGGAGTGAGAACTTGAAATATAAATAAAAGTTTTCATGTGCTTGATAGTGAAACTACATAAACATAACGGAAGCTTGAACTAAAGGCTTGTCTACATTTTATCTACACAAAAATAAGGCTTCTAACGCAAAATACAGCAGGAGGAGTTAGCATGCAAGCAAACAACTACTTAGCCATGCATTTGGGGTTATGCAAACTAGATGCAGAAAGGACGATTCATAAACTCCAAATATGAGCACCAACCTTGAACCCACTTGAAAACTTTCTTCTATTCATTGACTAGTTCAACAAATTTCAAAAATCTCAATGATAAAACATTACAACCTCGAAAAATTCAAATAGGGCATGTCCTTCATTAATCAATACACTTGTATTCTTTGCCCCTAAAATGCCCAAGAACCTCAAGAAACTATGCTCCAAAAACAACTCTTTACTCATCAATCTTACCCAAAAACCCCAGACAAACAAATGTTAATAACGCATATATTAGACCATAAAACTCCAGATTTATGCAGTATTATAGAGCATATAAGTTGCTTAAAACCTTCATTTTGGACTGAAGCTAGTTACAATTGATTAGGTTTTGCATATTTTATAATACATTCCCCGTGGCTTCCACTATTTATCACAGTAGACCAAAAATTAGCAATGCCTTCCGAAATTCTAATAGCAATTCTAAACAAGTCTGTAAACATGACGTTGTGCTTTAGCACAATCAGTCTTGGGTACAAAACCCAACCGTCATATTCCAGTCAGCACCGAAATAAACATGCAGAAACACCGTAAAAAGGTAGGCAATATCTTCTTCTGAAGAACAATCTCCTAAATTGATTCTTATAATAGAAAAATCTAACTAATAGGGCCACCACATAACGGTATTCAGTCGCACTAGCCATTTGATTTAAATCTTTGTAACGCCTCACTTAAAATTCACCATAATTAAACAAAATTCCACTACCTTTCTTCCAAAATCAAATTCATTAAAAGGAAATAGAGGCACACAAATAAAACGGAGATTGGCAACCCACAGTCCAAACTATGAGATACAAAAATAAGATCAAATCACAATGTCATGCAAGGTAGTATTGATAGTATATTATAGCATCCCTTAGGATTGAAAAACACAGAGGAAGAAATGACTCAAAAGAGGAAGTTGATAAATCCCTCTATGGCTAGACTATAGCTTGGTCTATGTACTAGTTCTGTTTCACATGGTATTCTAGTTCCAATGCTAATTTGTGTGAAGTTAGTTTACTAAGGGTGTAGGATAACAAAGTAGTGTAGGATTAGCTTTATTTTCCAGGAAGTTATCTTTTCAGTGAATAAATGTGATGGCTTAGTAATTGAGGTATTGAATGATGAAATGAAAGAAATGTAAAAAGCTTTTGAAGTTTTCTCTTTATCTCCCTTTCTTCTCATTTGTATCTGTTCGAACTAATGGAGTTGAGTTCTCTCCTTCCTCCTCCCTAATTCTATTTAATTCTCATCTAAAACTATCTAAAATTTCTATCTACCTCTGCATCACAGATCAGGGCAATAGCCCATGCCTGACAAATTGGTATGCTTATTCGAGCCTGGAACCTTCCTCTTCCTCTGAGCTCTTCTCTCCTTTCTTTGTTCTGATTCTCTCTTCCCTTATTCTAATTATGTTCTAAGCTTATTTTACTGCCTTCTATATACTATCTAATTCTTCTATCCTAAAACCAGTAATAGCAGCTCAAAATCTCAGCACAAAAGCAATAGAAAATTGGATGAGTGCTCTGTTTTTCCAAAATAAAATGCAATCGAAGAAAATCATGCAGTCAGCTTGAATCAGGTATAAATCTATTCCATCTTACTCCTTCTATTCTATACACTTGGCCCAAACCATATTACATCTTACAAACATCATTTACTCATGTTTACACTCTTTATTCTGATTTTCAGTTAAAATTACTTAAAATTCTCAAATAAATCCTTTAGCTGTGTTTTTGGTTGCGAATTCATCATCATTTAGCATAAATAACTCCATCAAAGCATCAAACAACCATTGTTTACATTTAAACACTTGTTATTATTATGGTAACTAGTTGTTAACAGTTGTTATTATTATGATAAATAGGTTTTAACACTAGTATTCAATTAGTATCTAATTATTTGGTGCCTAAACTTCTACCTTAAATACTCTCTTAAACCATACTAACTAAGCCTGTGCTAGTTTGGTGTAGCTTTGTTTGGATCTTGGATAATCAGATTGTCCCTGACAATATCCATCTGACCGTATAATACTACTCAAATTCACCAGCTCAAGTATTAAGTAATATTATTATTGCTTAATCAAATTTTCAAAATCAGATTCTCAATTGTCCAAATAAATTACATTCCTAAAAAATACATATGAAACGGCAGGATCTTCTCACCAAGTGTTCAACCAAATGCTTCAATAAAATTTCTAAGCTACAAAAAGAGAGTCCCACAATAAGTGCTTTTTAGGCTAAAATATTTTTTCCAAATAAGTGATGTGTTAGAACTCCAATACAATTTTTGCAATATTTTCTCATATATGCCCTTATGCATTGTGTTGCTTACCAACTACAATTAAATGACACTCATTAACTCTTCAACTTCAAAAAAAATATTAGATTATTTTATGAATGGGATAAATGAGTTGATTATTTTATTTAGACTTTAGACAGAAAACTCCAGAAAGTGATGAAGGTTATGAATCCCTTTGGAGATAAAGGAAGAGGCAAGACTCAAGAGGGCAATACATGTTGCAAATAGAGCAGCTAGAGGTTTACTCAGAGATCTTAGTCAAGAAAGAATGGGCCAGATTTTGAGGAAGATGATGTCCATGGAGGAATAATCTGAATAATGACGATGAAGAAGAAAATTGAAGTAGCCAGGTAAGGCATTCCCAAAATTGATAGTTATTATAATCTACAATCTAGGAGGTGGAGGGGAGTGGACTCAATAAATACTAGTCACCTTTGCACACACTGTGTGTAATTTTACCTTTTTAAAAGAAAAATCTTCTAGGGAGACACACAAAGGTAAAAGTGTTGTACATAGAGAAGAGATAAATACTCTTAGTACTATTTTTTCTGTCTTTGGGTGTGAAACGGGATGTGCAAATAGATATATTAAAAAAATGAATGATATATGAAAGGATATTAGAGTGAGGGAGAGAAAAAAGGATGTGAAACTCCTATTTGAAGAGAGGTAAAAAATTAAAAAGTTATTACCAACATATTAGGAGAAATAAATATAACAATTATAAAAAAAAAAAACTCTTGTGACAAAAATTCACCGACGGCACAAGCCTCTCAAGAGAGCAACTTTATTAATGGAGATTAGACTACTCATCCCTATATCCTGACTCGATCATATGAAGAGAACAACTTCTAATCCAACTTCCAATTAAAGGATATCATATACAGTTCGAGAAAACTTGCAACTGCACAAACACCAATATTAATAGATTATTCACTCTCTTTTTTTGGATGTATAACTGATTAACATTTTTCATACATAACAAATTTATCAAGAAGAGTATTTAAGCAAAAACACAAATAATTAAATGACAATTGGAAGAATAATTTTAAAAATATAAAAATGGTCCAAACTAAATGGTCAAATCCAACTAATTGGTGAAGAAAAAACCTCGGAGGGAATAATAAACAGAAAAAATTAAAATTCGTGATGGAATTTATATGGAAAAATATATTAGGCATAATTATGCAGTGCATAAGAGAATTTAATGTAGAAGCACCTGGAAAGAGATAGATAAAGCTTAACACAATCAGCCGTTTTATATTCTGCAAAATATAGGTGACGACGGAGAAAAAATGTGTACTTATGAAACATTGACTCAATGCTTCACGATGTGCAGTTTGGCAATTGGGGACTGGAGTACCCTCACCCCCAATCTGGACATTTATAAGGACTTTTTAGAAGATTAAATTTTTCGAATTGGGAATTTATAACTAAATAGTACTTTTTCGTTTTATATTTCTAGTTGTTTACTAGTTTTTATTTTAAAGAAATAGTCCTTTATTAGGTTTTTAACCAGAATAAAGGTTTTTGGTGAATGACTTGAATAGCGACACAAATAATTGATGTCAATGGTCGAGATGAAACAAATAACAAATCCAAGAAAAAATTTATTTCATCATTTTAAAGCAAAAAATTTTAAGTTACTGCATGTGGTCGGTAGAGTCGCATGAGCTACACATAGCCCACCAATTTTCAATAAAATGCAAATAATGGCTAATTACCCATTTGGCCATCATCACATAAGCAAAAATATGTTAGGTTCAAATTAAACATATTTTTTTTAATAAAAGAAGAATATTTTATTGATTAAAAGAGAAAATTACAACGCATGACAAGGACAACAAGTCCTCTCAAAAGAAATTAAAGAAAATAAGAGAAAAACTTAATAATAATGAAGCACCGCTCGCCAATCTCTTTGAAGATCAAACAAAAAAAAATCCTCCAAAAGCTCCCATTGCATGAGCCCAAAAAGAAGTAAAGAAAGATATTTTATTCCAAAACAACTCAAATTAAACATCTTTATCGAATATGTTACATGAACTATTCACTATTTCCTATACAGAACTCGTGCTTGACACGAGGTACTTTGTCAAGGATATGGCTATTGGATACTTCGTTTTGGGGTAAAATTTTGACATAATCGAGGAATACCCTTATTGGACTATTCAAATACTTGTGTCAGACAGAATACTCCATATGAGTCCTTGTAACTTAGTTTATTGATGAACCAACACCTCTCTAAACTTGTCATAAAGATTTAGTTATCTAAAGAACCTATATAATAATGAATAACTCAAGATCTGGCCATCTAACTTTGCAACAAATCATACATCCAAGAAAAGTACCAAATCAATAAAAACTCAATACAACTAAAGCAACCACCACCTTCTCTGGCCTAATCAATAACAAAACAAATGCGTGTTTAAGAGGGTCGGCTTGAGCACAGCGCTTTGCAAAGTGTTGTTAAACCGGAAGTGCTTGGGAAACATAGAAGCCCACCATAACAGCAATGTGTGGTGAGAACATATAGATGGGCTCTCCATAGAGTTATAGAAGCCCGCTTTTAAAATCCACCCAGCATAAGTATGCCTGGAGCATAGGACAGCATGGAACAAAACACACAAGTATGTGTATGCAATTGATGATATTATCCTCATTAAATCTAACATCCTTCTTATTTGGCCTTAATATGAATGAAACTGCTCAGACTATAAAGTAATATCAGTATTGGAATTTTTAAAAGTATTGTCATTAATGCACAAATACATGAAAGACGGGCAAGTTACCCAATCCAACTCAGAAGTTTAACAATTACCTCTTCGGCAGATTAATGCATATTAGACCTTTCTTGTATGTCTCCAATTTTTATTTTTATTTCATATGTTTCCAGTGTAAGCTTCCTTACACATTATTACAAACCTTCAACAGTAAGTGAACCGCATTTCTCAAACAATCTGATCTTTGCAAAAAACTATATCCTATAAGCCATGTCATTTTCTGCTAAATCTAATTGCATACTCTCTTGCGTAAGTTGTTACTCTCTTGGTAATTGGTAGTATCTAACCATGAATAATTACTCTTTCCGTTAATCTCCCATGGTATTGGTCCTTACTCCGTACAGGGGAGGATCTAAGTAAGGGGCAGGAGGGGGCAATTGACCCCACTGAATTTGGGTAAAAAAAAAGAGAGTAAAATTTTAGAGTGTTTGATAAAAATTTTAAAGTTTAGATTGAAAAATATTAAATTTTCCAAAATTCATATCCTATACTACCTTGGCCACTAGGCCCACTACAACTCTTTGTCTCTCGGTTTCTCGTCAAGCAACTTGGCCAAATTCTTCCCACTGGCTCCACTTTAGAGAAAATTCGATATGTTGTAATTTTTATTTTATTTTCTTATAATTTTACAAATTTATCAATTGCTTTGAGATTTTTTGTAATTGATGTTGATTTTTGTAATTATTAAAAATGAGACTATCATCCACCAATTTCAAGTACGAAAAATATTATTGTAAATAATATTTGGGAATTATTTAGTTTGTGATTTATTTTATTATATTTTTATTTTTTGTGGTAATTTTTTTTTTAAAAAAATGACCCACTAAACTAAGAACTTGGATCCGCCCCTGGCTCCGTAGACTAAAAATCAGGTTTCCGTGATTTCAAAAGCTTACAAGTTCAGCATAAGAGCCACCAAAACCAGTAGCAGCAATATACCAGTCCGTGCAAGTCACCACTTTCCTATCGAGAGGCTTGTGGATTTCATAAAATCACTTTTGCAGCTCCAATAACGCTTATGGGATACGGGACCCCACACCAAAGTAATAACCTACATACACAAGTTTAAAACTCAATTTGACACAAAGGCTTAGGCCTGTAGTTTTAATTTCATTCATTATGTTTCTGGTGTTGACTCCTAATCAGGGATTCTTTTCAATTTATCTTCTTCTTAAGACACCCCCTCCCTCCACCCACCAAAAAAAAATCGTGTTTGTTCAAGAAAGTGTATTAACATAATCATGTTTCACATGGCTTTTCTTTTATAGAAAATTCTATATTTTAGCTATGATTACAGTGAAATGATTAGATTAAAGTTATATCTGGTTAAATAAAGTCTATGGGAATTTTCAGTGTACTTCACTCATATTACCCATAAAAACTACATCATAGTAATGGTAAAAATAGCTATAAATATTTAATGACCATACTGATAACAACACTTCAGTTTAAATTACAACTTAACAGAGCTTGAAATTTCAGTATAAAAACTTCTCAAGTATTATGCAATCAAAAATTTTCAAAAAATTAGCTCAACAATCTGCAATTCCACCTAAAAGGGGAGAATACAAAACAAAGTAACAATCAATATATTCATTTACATGCACTTATAACACAAGTATAGACAAATTCCATTGACAAAAATTAGAATGCAAGTAAGACAAATGAACCTAAAATCATAATTAATCAAATTTAATCCAGTAAATAAATAACTGAACCAGGAAAAATAAATACACATACTTATATTCAATTAAATATATACAGAATGAGAAAGAAATTCATAGTTAAAACAAAAAAGACCTGGCAAGAGAAAGGCAGAGATTGAAGAACTCAACAGTATCGTTATTGTCCATACTGCAAACGTGTAAAGCTAATCGGTCCGCCACTGCCGTTATTCGAAACGAATTCACATAAGACGACGACAACGGATTGCTAGCTCCGGTGTTCACTCTACTCACCGGCGCTGGATTCACCACCATTCCGGCCATCTACACCGCTTCTCCGTCCGACAGTCACCTCCCTTCCCTCTCTCTAGAATTGGAATTGTTGATAGGGCCTATTAGGGAGCTACTCATAAGTTGGTCAAACCAAAACACTTATAAGAACGTTTTAGCGTTTGGGGGATGTTTGATAAAAACTAATCGATTTGAATCTGACTCGGACTAAGAATTTGAATTTAAATTTAAATTTGAATTTGAATTTGAATTTGAGTGAGTTGAATTTAAATCAAAAAAATTATTTGATAATTGACATATTTAAAATATAGGAATAACATATTTTTATTATTTTTTTCTCTAAAGAAATTCAAAAAAATGTTATAAATTTATTTAATATTACTTATATAATAGTTAATATTGTAAAAAAAATAATCATTAAGCCATTCAGTAAAAAAAATGGACTAAACCATTCGGCTCAAAATCGGTTCAGCCATTCAGACGATTTTTTTTCAAAACAAACGTACTGAATGGCTGAATCGGTTAGCCATTCAACTGCAATCAAGCAGCACCTAATACTTTGTTTCTGAGTTTTGAACAGAAAAAATAAAAAATTTAAATTATAACAGAAAAGAAAAGAATAGAAAACTTGAAGTTTTCTATTGTATTGTTTCTGAGTTTTTAATAGAAAAGAATAAAAAATTTAAAATTTTTCTTTTCTTGCGTTTTTAAGTTCTAATGAAAAGAAAAGAAATTTTTTCCTTATATTAATTATAACCATTGAACTATGAATAAAAATATGCAAGATAAATTTAATCAAAGAAAAAAAATTCCATAATCAAATATAAATATCCAAATAAATATTAAATAAAAATTACTTCTACAAAGTCATTGTCATGACATACCCAAAAGTCATCAAACATAATCTGTATTATTAATACTAATGGAGATTATTCATTAAATTCTTCAAGAAATTCAATCTCATTTCTAATGGTAACCGAATCACTGCTCAACTAGAGGCTCTTGGAAAGGGTTAAATACAATTTTCTCCACTTTACTCGACCTCGGTTTACAAATGCATTATTGAACTGAATTTTTTTACAATCGAGTCAGTGAACTACAAAAAAATACAAATCGTTACAAATTCTGTTAAATTGTTTGACTTTGGACGAAAAAGTTATATGAGGTGCCACGTGAAAGAGAGAGAAAACCTAAATGTCAAACAATTTTTATTTGGGACATGCTTAGACGGAAATTTGTATAAATTTATTGCTAAATTATTCAAAATCAAATAAATCAAATAAAATAATTCATTCAAAATAAAAGTACAATTAAAATAATTTTTAAAATTTATTTTAATCATTAATATTTGTTTGGTATGATAACACTTTGGTATTATAGTATACAAAAAATCTTTTTTAAGTATGGTAAAATTTTAAATAACTTATATAAATTACACATAAATATGTAATTTTTTTCAATTTAAAATAAGAGAAATTTGGATAAATTTTAAATTTGAGTAATGTCTTTAATATTATTCATAAATATTTTCATAATAAGCACAAATTTAAAACTAAAATTCATAAAATAAATCTAAACTTCAAAAAATAACTAAAATTTTGAAAATTAATTATTATTTTTATTTTTGAAAATTAATATAATTATTATTTTTATTATGAAATCAAGGCTTAAATATAAAAGAAAGAAATATTAAAAATAAAAATATGCTAAAAAGTAAGTTTTAAAATTTTTAGTATATTACAAATTAAAAGATAAGTTAAAAAAGAAATTAAAAGCGAATCTTTCAGATCAGTTCACAGTTCTCGATTCATTAGATCCCAAATAAAGCGATTCTAAGGTAAAAATAGAAATTGCGGTGAAGATTTTCTTTGCAATTGCAATAGACCCTTTGTAAGACCCCAACTTATTATAAATGAAATTAAATTTTCTCTATTTATTATTTTGAAATAGTAAGGGTTGGTTTGATTAATGTGGTTAGTTATGGGTAAAATGCGCAAATATTTTAAATAAGCAAGTGGTTATAAAATATTCATTTTTATCGGAGAATATTCGTTTGGTCGTGGAATATTCTCACTGTCGGGGAATATTCGTATGACGGCGCAGCCTTGTGTGGGCCCCATAATGAAAAGCGATTGAATGAAGAAAACGACAAGTATAAGTAATTATTTATAAATAATTGGGCGTAGTTATTACACAATTAATCTTGTTGGAATACTAAATTGGTTAAAACACAAGATATTACCAGTATTGCACCAATTATTGATTCTTACGTAAGAAGGCACTACTCAATAATTGTTACAGTAATTACTGTTTAATATTTTATTTTATTGATTCAATAATTGCTACGTTGATATTTTATATTATTGTTGTTTCAATAATTATCATTACACGGTATTTTCCTTTATCAGATTAATAATTCATATTATTTGAATAATATTATTAGATAACATTATTGGCAATGTCTAGAAAGTTCTGTCTAAGGAGAGGTTTGGTCACCTAATTGCGCGCCAGTAAGGAGAAATTCTTATTGAAAGCCCCCTGCTCTAGGAATGGTGCAGGTTGTCGATATTGTGATTCGTAATATTATTTGTGAATAATTAATTATTGATTTATATGATAAGAAAAATATTCATTTTATATGGATATAGATGGAGAAAATTTTAAAATGACAATTGTTGAAAAATTGATATTTTATCTTTTCGATAAATAATTCATTTAAATATATTATTATATTTTAATAATATAATAATGATAATATTTTTACAATGAATGTGGGATATATGAGTATATGAGGAGGAGGAGTATTTTTGTTACTAAAATTGTTTAAAACATGTTAAACATGTTCGTGGACCCCATTTCTTGACTGAAATTTGATTATAGTCTGTAAAATCGCCTGTTTGTGGATTCCGGTCAATTTCTGTTTGGAATTTGAAAAAACTTTCTTCTGTAAAGTTGTAGAGAACGGATTTTTCTATGGAAAGGATATAAGGTTTGAATTTTTCTGATAAAAGGGCTATTTAGTATGAATTATTGAAGTTCCGAAGTTCCGGAATAATTAATTTTTGAAGTTTTAATTATTATTTTTAAGAAAAATATTTTTTTCATTATTGGTGGGCCCCACATGTGTGGAAAATGAGCTGAAATCAGATTTCTAAGATGGGCGTGAAAATTTTATAATTATATTAATATTTTATTAAATTTTTTGCTTTGGTGTTCTAAGCATTTTCCTATACATAGAGTGCTTAGGTTAGAATTGAAAATCACACCAGAAACTGAAGTTTTCTCTCTATATATTATCGAGCGTATTCTTGTGAGTATTTTGATACTTTGAGTGTTGCTATACGGTGCAAGTTCCTTCAACGTTATATCTGATATTCCAGCCAGAAGTACTATTCTTTTCGAGGTAAGGGATGTTATATTTTTTTTAAAAATGATATTATTTCTTCTAATATCATTATGCCGGATTATTGGTAAGATTTTTCTTGTGAAATTCTTGTCTTTTAGTGTCGGGGTTACTTATTCACGATAACGTACTTACAATATTCATGTAAAAAATTAAATTTTATTTTTTTTCCAAAATATCGATTATGGATACTAGCTTTGATTGTATCCATGTTTTGATCATTCTTGAATTTTACTTCACTATGGTTATTTATGAAGTATTTTTGAACTTGGGATTTATTTTAAAGTACCTAATCCTTAATATTTGTTCTTTTGTTTTCCTTTGGATTCGCTTTTCTTTAAAATATTTTTCATCATCCTCAGTCCTAAATGATGATATTACTAAATATCTTTGGCCTGTAGTGCAAAGATGGTTGATTTTCTTATGAATATCTTTGGCCCGTAGTGCAAAGATGTACAGGTGTTGAGATGAACATGACCAACTGATGAATATCTTTGGCCTGTAGTGCAAAGATGAATATTTGATTCAAGAAGTATGTTGATTGATGTTACAAGGATAAAATATTGATGATGGACTTTTAAATTCATATATATTAGTACATTTCATTCTCTACGTAACTCTTCTATGAATTATTATTTTCGCTGCGAATATTGATCTGAAACTTGTTCTCTATATTATATTCTATCAGATTTTTCCATGTTGAAGACTAACGATAATTTGTTCTATATTATCTTAGTCATAATATTCTTTACTGGGCTAGTTGAGCTCACCCTTTTCCTTTTTGTTCCATTTTTCTTCTCAGGAGGCGAGAATGTAGCGAGTACTAGTCGAGGTATGGAATGAAGGTCTTAGAAAGTTGTTTTAGTAGTCCTCACCATTTTTGTAAAATAATATATCAATAATTGTAATGAGGACTTATTTGAGTGTTGATATTGTCTAGAAGACAATATTTGTATTTAAACTCACAGTTTTTATGTTGTATTAATAAAGTTGTAGTTGTTTACATGCATCATGTTATTGTGTGACTCGGAATGGGTGTTGTAAAACCTATTTTGGGGGCATCACAGTTGGTATCGAGCTTAGGGATATGATCTCCTGGCGGAGATCGGTGAATAGAACTAGGAGGGAGAGGCAGAGTAAAACCTTCACTAGTGTGTCTTACCTAAGCTTATTTGTTGGTTGGTCAAGTATATAGGGATATTATGTGATATGTTGATTTCTTTAATTAACCCTTGTTTTATGGCGATATTTGAGAATGTCGATTGAGAATGTTAATGATGGAGTAAATGAGACCGTGGAGACACCTTTACCCACCAACGAGGAGAACGCGCAACAGCAGTGGCAATGTTCCTCCCTGTGAACAACACCTTCGAAAGCGAGATGATGAGCAGCGGAATGTTTAGAAACTTTTTGCAGTTCATGCAAAATTAGACGAGGGAGACTCGTGCACAAAATACAGGTGGAAATGATAACAACGCACGGTTTGTCACAACCAAGCAGTTCAAAGAGTTGGGACCACCAAAATTCTGGGGAAAGCCGGATCCGATTAAAGCAGAAACGTGGGTCAAACAAATTACCAAGATATTCGATATCTTGGGATGCATGGAGGAACAGAAGGTTCTATTCGCTACCTTTATGTTCCATAATGAGCCAGATTATTGGTGGGAATCTGTGAAGCGTACCCATCCAGCCACACTCAGCATGCCTTGGGAGACGTTTTAGAAACTGTTCAATGACAAGTACTTTCCTAAAAGTATTCGTCATATGAAGGAAGTGGAGTTTATTAGATTGGAGTAAAACAACATGACGGTGTCCCAGTACGAGGCGAAGTTTGCAGAGTTATCCAGGTTTGCACCTCATTTGGTGGAGAATGAGGAACGTATGAAGCGGATGTTTCTGAGAGGTTTGAAATCCCGCATACGTCAATATCTCATTTCTCATAAATTTCTCTCTATTCAGATGTTGTCAATGAGGCTCAATTATTAAAGCGAGATACCGAGTACGTTCAACCGAGGGACCACAACGAGGGATCATCTGGGGTGACAACGGTCATCGAACAACAACGATAACCAAATGGAGAAAGAAAAATACGGACAAAGCGGTAACCACACTGGTGGTAATCATGGCCATGAAAATAGAAGAAGCGAGTGGGGAGATTTTAAAAAAGGAGATTCAACAATGATAATGTGAAGAGGCGCCAAAGACTAGCAAACAACTAGTTCTAAGGGAGGAGAGCGACCCATACCACCCTGGTCGTATGCTATAAATGTGGAAAAGAGGGACATATCATTAGCGCCCACAATAGTTCAAGGTATGTTATAATTGTAGAAAAGAAGGACATATCGCTCGAGATTGTACGGTAGCGAAACCAAGTCCAGCGGGGATGGTGACTCAAAAGGCTGTCCCAGAAAAGTCAAAGTCAACGGTTCCTGGAAGAGTGTTTGTCGTGACTGGTCAAAATGCTAGGAACCCAAACGAGGTGATCACGGGTAAGCTAATCATAAATTCTTGTGAAGTTTATACCTTACTAGATACCGGTGCTACCCATTCATTTATCTCTCCTGCTTGTGCTCAACGTTTAAACTTAACTCCGGAGAAATTAGACTTTGATTTATCTGTGGAGACTCCGTTAAGAGAAACTCTCATCACATCTATTATTTATAAATCTTGTTTGATCCAAGTTGGCACCATCACATTACCTGTTGATCTTATCTCTTTAAAGATACTTGCTTTTGATGTGATTTTAGGGATTGATTGGTTAACTACTCATCATGCCAAAATTGATTATTTTTGTAAGGTTGTTAGTTTTCATATTCCTAACCAACCTGTGGTACGAATTCAAGCAACTAAACCATTAAAATCAATCATTGTCATATCAAGTCATAAAGCTATTCGTTTATTGAAAAACGGATGTCAAACTTTCTTAGCCCATGTTATGGATTTGAATAAAGACACGTCGGATTTGAATAATATTCCTGTTGTTAGTAAATTTCCTGACGTATTTCCTGAAGAACTTCCCGGTCTACCCCCAGAACGTGAAGTTGAATTCTTTATTGATCTTAAACCTGGTACAAAGCCCATTTCTAAAACCCTATATCGAATGGCTCCTATTGAACTTCAGGAGTTAAATGTCCAACTACAGGAGTTGTTGGACATCGGTTTCATTCGTCCTAGTACATCTCCTTGGGGTGCTCCTGTTTTATTTGTAAAGAAGAAAGACGGAAGTATGCGACTTTGTATTGATTATCGAGAATTAAACCACGTCACTATCAAGAATAGGTATCCGCTACCTCGTATTGATGACCTGTTTGACCAGTTGCAAGGAGCACAATTCTTTTCAAAGATTGATCTTCGTTCTGGATATCATCAGCTGAAGATTAGAACTGAGGATATTCAAGGCGCCTTGAGAACTTCGATGCGGGCATTATGAATTATTAGTCATGTCTTTTGGATTGACTAATGCTCCTACGGCTTTCATGGATATGATGAATCGGATATTCAAGGAATATTTGGATCAGTTCATTGTTGTCTTTATTGATGACATCCTCATATATTCCAAAAGTCGTGAAGATCATGAGCACCATTTGAAGCTGGTACTCCAAAGGCTTCGCGAAAATAAGCTATATGCCAAGTTGAAGAAATGCGAGTTCTAGCTTGAGGAAGTAGCATTCCTTGGGCACGTGGTGTCAAAACATGGAGTATCTGTTGACCCGGCGAAGATTGAAGCAATACAAAGTTGGGAGCAACCAAGATCAGAATCAAGAAACGTAGCTTTACGGGCTTAATTTGGTTATTATCGGAGATTTGTGGAAGGATTTTCTCGAATCGCTACTCCGTTAACTCAGCTAACTCGGAAAGATGCAAAATTCGTATAGAGCGAGGAATGAGAAAAGAGTTTCCAAGAGCTTAAGAAGAGACTCATTTTGGCACCTGTTCTGACAATACCATCTGGTTCGGATGGATTTGTTATCTACAGTGATGCTTCAGGCAAAGGGTTAAGATGTGTTCTCATGTAACGTGGGAAAGTCATAGCCTATGCCTCGCGACAACTTAAAGAGTATGAGAGTAATTATCCTACTCATGATCTAGAGTTGGCAGCAGTCGTTTTCACGCTAAAGATCTGGAGGCACTATCTATATGGGGAGAAAGTGGAGATATATTCAGACCATAAAAGCCTCAAATATTTCTTCACCCAAAAGGAACTCAACATGCGACAACGCGATGTTGGCTCGAATTTGTTAAAAGATTATGACCACACCATTCAATACCATCCTGGAAAAGCAAACGTGGTAGCTGACGCGTTGAGTAGAAGATCATATGCAGGAACGAGTGCGATGATGTTAAGTATACGCATAGAACCAACTTTAATCGATAAAGTTAAAGTTGCTCAAACCACAGACCCGAAGCTGATGCGTATGAAGAAGAAAGTACAAGAAGGTGCTATTCCAGAAGCAAGAATCGATGAAGAAGGAATACTTCGAGTCCACTCCAGACTTTATGTTCCTAACGACTCTGATTTGAAGTACAATATCATGACGGAGGCATATAATACATCGTTTGCAATCCATCCTAGAAGTACAAAAATGTATCGTGATCTTTGACATACATTTTGGTGGAACAATATGAAGAGAGAGATTGCAAATTTTATCTCGAGGTGTTTAACTTGTCAACGTGTAAAGGCGGAGCATCAAGTGTCTAAAGGTCCATTGCAACCACTTGAGATCCCAAAATGGAAGTGGGAACACATTACCATGGATTTCGTTACGGGTCTTCCCACGATTTCTCAAGGTATAAATGCTATTTGGGTTATTGTTGATAGATTAACTAAGTCCGCTCATTTCTTGCCGTCACGGAGACTTATTCCTTGAACGTCTTGCTCATATGTATGTAAATGATATTGTGAGATTGCATGGCATGCAGATATCCATAGTTTGAGATAGTGACCCAAGATTCACTTCACGATTTTGGGTTAGTTTGCAAAAAGCTATGGCACGCGGATTACGATTGATTGGTATACCATCCTCAAGCGGACGGATAATCGGAGAGGACTATTCAAACTCTTGAAGATCTATTAAGACTCGTGTCCTAGACTTCAAAGGAGTTGGGATAAGTATTTACCATTGGTGGAATTCTCCTACAACAACAGTTATCAGGCAAGTATAGGGGTAGCTCCATTCAAAGCATTGTATGGAAGAAAGTGTCGCTCTCCAGTATGTTGGGATGAGGTGGGTGAAGCAACATTGTTGGGACCAGAGTTGGTACGTATTACTACAGAAAAGATCCAAATGATTCGACAACGTATACAAACAGCACAAGATCGACAAAAGAGTTATGCGGATCTTCATCGAAAGGACGTGGAATTTAGTATTGGGGATCATGTATTGTTGCGTGTTGCCCCATAGAAGGGAGTTACAAGATTCGGGAAGAGAGGAAAGCTCAATCCACAATTTATTGGTCCATTTCAGATTTTTGACCGAGTAGAAAATGTATCCTATAGACTCGCGTTACCTCCAAGTATATCTCGTGTTCATAATGTTTTTCATATATATGTGCTTCGTAAATATGTGAAAGATCCGAACCACATTATTGAGTTAGAACCGGATGAGATAGCCGAAGACTTAACGTACGAAGAGGTACCTGTCAAGATCTTAGATAGGAGAGAGCATGTCTTACGTACAAAGGTCATACCACAAGTTAAAATTTTATGGAGGAACCATGCTATTGAGGAAATGACCTGGGAGTTGGAAACGGAAATGAAAGCGAGGTATCTTCACCTTTTCGAAACACCAGGTACGTACGTTAATTTCGAGGACAAAATTTCATAAGGAGGGGAGGTTGTAAGACCCCAACTTATTATAAATGAAATTAAATTTCCTCTATTTATTATTTTGAAATAGTAAGGGTTGGTTTGATTAATGTGGTTAGTTATGGGTAAAATGCGCAAATATTTTAAATAAGCAAGTGGTTATAAAATATTCATTTTTATCGGAGAATATTCGTTTGGTCGTGGAATATTCTTCTTACCGTGGGGAATATTAAATATTGATTTGCAACCTTTTGTGGGCCCTATAACGGAAAGTGATTGGATGAAGAAAGCGACAAGTATAAGTTGTTTATAAATAATTGGCGTAGTAGTTGTTATCGTTAATCTTGTTGGAATACTCAAATTGGTTAAAACACAAGTAGCTTTACGATATTGCACCAATTATTGATTCTTACGTAAGAAGGCACTACTCAATAATTGTTACAGTAATTACTGTTTAATATTTTATTTTATTGATTTAATAATTGCTACGTTGATATTTTATATTATTGTTGTTTCAATAATTGTCATTACATAGTATTTTCCTTTATCAGATTAATAATTCATATTATATGAATAATATTATTAGATAACATTATTGGCAATGTCTAGAAAGTTCTGTCTAAGGAGAGGTTTGGTCACCTAATTGCGAGCCAGTAAGGAGAAATTCTTATTGGAAAGCCCCCTCTTTCCTGGGAACGGCCTGGTTGCCAATATTGTGATTCTGTAATATTATTTGTGAATAATTAATTATTGATTTATATGATAAAAAAAATATTCATTTTATGTGGATATAGATGGAGAAAATTTTAAAATGACAATTTTTGAAAAATTGATATTTTATCTTTTTCGATAAATAATTCATTTAAATATGTTATTATATTTTAATAATATAATAATGATGATATTTTTACAATGAATGTGAGATATATGAGTATATGAGGAGGAGGAGTATTTTTGTTACTAAAATTGTTTAAAACATGTTAAACATGTTCGTGGACCCCATTTCTTGACTAAAATTTGATTATAGCCTGTAAAATCGCCCATTTGTGGATTTTGGTCAATTTCTGTTTGGAATTTGGAAAAACTTTCTTCTAAAAGTTGTAGAGAATGGAATTTTCTATGGAAAAGACATAAGGTTCAAATTTTTCTAATAAAGGGCTATTTATTATGAATTATTGAAGTTCCAAAGTTCTGGAATAATTAATTTTTGAAGTTTTAATTATTTTTTTAAGAAAAACGTTTTTTTTTCATTATTGGTGGGCCCCACATGTGTGGCAAATGAGCTGAAATCAGATTTCTAAGATGGGCATGAAAATTTTATAATTATATTAATATTTTATTAAATTTTCTGCTTTGGTGTTCTAAGCATTTTCCTATAAATAGAGTGCTTAGGTTAGAATTAAAAATCACACCAGAAATTGAAGTTTTCTCTCTCTATATTATCGAGCGTATTCTTGTGAGTATTTTGATACTTTGAGTGTTGTTATACGGTGTAAGTTCCTTCAACGTTAAATCTGATATTCCAGCCAGAAGTACTATTCTTTTCGAGGTAAGAGTTGTTATATTTTTTTAAAAAATAATATTATTTCTTCTAATATCATTATGCCGGATTATTGGTAAGATTTTTCTTGTGAAATTCTTGTCTTTTAGTGTTGGGGTTACTATTCACGTATACGACACTATTCACGATATCGACTTTATTCACGAATCAATACGACACTATTCATAGAAAAATTAAATTTTTTTTCCAAAATATCGATTATGGATACTAGCTTTGATTGTATCCATGTTTTGATCATTCTTGAATTTTACTTCACTATGGTTATTTATGAAGTATTTTTGAACTTGGATTGTTTAAAGTACGAATCCTTAATATTTGTTCTTTTGTTTCACTGGATTCGTTTTCTTTAAAATATTTTTCATCATCCTCAGTCCTAAATGATGATATTACTAAATATCTTTGGCTTGTAGTGCAAAGATGGTTGATTTTCTTATGAATATCTTTGGCCAAAGTAGTGCAAAGATGTACAAAGTGTGAAGATGTGTTGAGATGAACATGACCAACTGATGAATATCTTTGGCCTGTAGTGCAAAGATGAATATTTGATTCAAGAAGTATGTTGATTGATGTTACAGGGATAAAATATTGATGATGGACTTTTAAATTCATAGATATTAGTAGATTTCATTCTCTACGTAACTCTTCTATGAATTATTATTTCCGCTGCGAATATTGATCTGTAACTTGTTGTCTATATTATATTCTATCAGATTTTTTCATGTTGAAGACTAACGATAATTTGTTCTATATTATCTTAGTCATAATATTCTTTACTGGGCTAGTTGAGCTCACCCTTTTTCTTTTTGTTCCATTTTTCTTCTCAGGAGGCGAGAATGTAGCGAGTACTAGTCAGGGTATGGAATGAAGGTCTTAGAAAGTTGTTTTAGTAGTCCTCACTATTTTTGTAAAATAATATATCAATAATTGTAATGAGGACTTATTTGAGTGTTGATATTGTCTAGAAGACAATATTTGTATTTAAACTTACAGTTTTAAGTTGTATTAATAAAGTTGTAGTTGTTTCTGTACCATGTTATTGACGACTCAGAATGGGTGTTGTAAACCTATTTTAGGTGCGTCACACCTTACCTTAGAACAACTGGATATAGGAGTAGTGAAGTAGCAGAATACTTTTCTTCTTTCTCTCTATAGTTTCTCTCTCTAGAGTTTCAGTGAATTCGTAAGAAATAATGAAGGAATGAGCTTTATTTATAGGAGAATGGACCTGAATAGTAACTAATTCTGAGCAGCCTAGATTGATTTACTTTTTAAGCGAGACGGTCGTATTGGTTTACTATAAAATATTCTAATAAAACAAAATCTTTTAAATAAAATATAATATATTCTATTTATAATCTAATAAAACGAATAACTTTATAAAAGTATTACATTTTATATAAAAAAATTTTACTATGTAAAATACTATGCATAATAGAATATAATATATTCTATTTATAGTCTAATAAAACGAATAACTTTATAAAAGTATTTTGTTTTATATAAAAAGTTTTTCTGTTTTATTACATTAATAATACTAATAAAACAAAACTTCACCATCATTATTATAATTCACACTATTAATCGACCAGGTCGTTCCCAGGAAATATGGGGCTTTCCAATAAGGATTTCTCCCTATTGGCGCGCAATTAGGTGATCGAACCTCTCCTTGGCAGAACTTTTAGACATCATTAATATTGCAAATAATAATATTAATAACTTCATCGTCTCAATTATTGATTTAATAATATATAAAATATCGACAATAATTGAATCAATTAACGTGAGATACTATACAACAATTACTGAAGCAATAATTGAACAAAACTGAGTGACTTCTCACGTAAGCATCAATAATCAATACAGTGTGCTACTATACAACCATGCGTATTCTTGTACTTTTAACACCGGGTGTTTCAACAGTTAACGATAAAACTTTCGCTGTTATTTTCATAAAATATTTTTGTCGTTTTCTCAATCCGACAATAATTTCGTTGTGGGGTCCACCAATGATTGTGCCGTCGTACGAATATTCCCTGTTAAAACGAATATTCCCCGACCAATCGAATATTATATAACAACTTGCGTACTTTGCAAAATTTATAACTATTACCCACAACTATAACATTATATCAAATTCATTCCATAATATTCAAAAAAATGATAATTATAGAAAATTCATCTTTATTCATAAAAGTTGGGGTCTTACAATAAAACTCAGCGATGATCGAGAAACTGGAGATATAAGAAATAAAGTCCAACAAATGGAGGAAACCATCCGGTTAATCAAAGGGATTGGAAACTATGAAAGTGTCACTTATTCAGATCTCTGCATATTCTTAGGGGCTCGATATCTTGACAAATTTCAAGTCCCAGAGTTTGAAAAGTACAATGGGGCAGGCGATCCCTATACGCAGCTAAAAGTATACATTGGTGATCTAGGGTATTATGCTAAAGATGAAAGCCTCGGAATGCATTTTTTGCAAAAGAGTCTCACTAGAGAGGCTAAAGCCTGGTATACCTGACTTGACAATGCCAAAATCTACAACTGGGAAGAATTGGCCCACACCTTTCTAAATCAGTACAGTTTTCAGTCACAAATGGCACCGGATCGATACCAAGTGACTAAAGTCAAAAAGCAGAGTACTGAGTCTTTCCGAGATTATGCCCAAAGGTGGAGACGTCTGGCAGCGCAAGTTATTCCATCAATGACAGAAACTGAGATGGTAATAACATTTATTGATATCCAAGAGGTACCTTACTATGAGAGAATCCTAGTAGGCATAGGAAAGCCATTCTCGGAGATGATCAAACACGGCGAAATGGCAGAGATGGGCCTGAAAGCAGGTAAGATTAAAGACTTCACTGCCTTGGAAGCAGTCACCGAGTATATACATACTGGCAAGTATGCGAGCGATCCCAAGAGGGTACCCGATAAAGGCAATGAAGATGTATCCCTCATTTTACAAGGGCAAGCTAGGAGACCAACCTACAGTCTCCCCATTTGGAAAAAGCAAGACAATCTGCCATTTCAACAACAGACTGCATTCAATCAATGCCAAGATAGAAAGAGAAAATTTGAAAGAACAGAAAATTAGGTGTTCACTCCACTAGGCGATTCTCTTGAAAATGTATTGGCGATGAATTACCGAACTAGCTCCACCTCTGGAACCAGGGAGAAAAAACATATAATCCAAACCTGAGATATGCTTACCACTCAGGGTCTCTAGGACACGATACACAAGATTGTTGGTCCTTCAAGTATAAAATTCATAATATGATCGAAAGTGGCAGTATTGTGGTCCAACGACCTGACCAGCAAAATGTCAACACCAACCTTCTGTTGCAGCATGATACGGAGGGAGTAAACATGATTGGGTTAGGAAGCGCTAAAATGTATCCAAATCGTAAGTACATACGAAGGATGGAGGAATACCCCCAAAGGTACAAAACAAATGTCCTAGAGTGGGAAAACTCAGAGGAGAGTATGACAGAAATGCAAAAATTAGAGATGATCCAGAATCAAGTAAATCTGTTGGCTAAGCTAATAGTGCGCCAAGATCAGGATACGAGGAAATTTTTCACTCAACTATCAGAAAGCCAAGAGAAAAAAGTGGTTAATCATAATGCAAGCTAGGACGCGATATACAAGATTGTTGGTCTTTAAAGTATAAAATTCAAAATCTGATCGAAAGTGGCAGTATTATGGTCCAACGACCTGACCAGCAAAATATCAACACCAACCTTCTGTTGCAGCATGATACGGAGGGAGTAAACATGATCGGGTCAGGAAGCGCTAAAATGTATCCAAATCGTAAGTACATATGAAGGATGGAGGAATACCCCCAAAGGCACAGAACAAATGTCCTAGAGTGGGAAAACTCGGAGCAGGGTATGACATAAATACAAAAATTAGAGACGATCCAGAATCAAGTAAATCTGTTGGCTAAGCTGATAGTGCGCCAACATCAGGATACGAGGCAATTTTTCACTCAACTATCAGAAAGCCAAGAGAAAAAAGAGGTTAATCATAATGCAAGCCCATAACTCTTCGGGATGAGCCAGCTAAATGAAGAAGATCAAAACAGGCTGAAAGGACAAGAAAAGTGGAATGATAAAATTGCTAGAAGATCTTGCCAGCGGAAAAATTGCTCAGGGGAATGCGAATTCTCAAAGAAGAAAGATCAAATAACCTCCAAAAGAGACCGAAAATTCACCCCTCTTAGCAAATTAAATGAAGAAATGCTACATTTTCTAATAAGTGAAGGAAAGATTACTGAGTTGCTGCCTCCTATAAATCCCAAGATACAGAGTTATGTTTCACCAAGATATGTCTCTACCATTCTAACTCACCTGGACATGCGACAGAGGGATGTTGGTCTTTGCAACATAAAATCCAAGATCTCATTGAAAATGGAGAGCTGAAGATAGAATCCCCCATGACCAGAAAAGGCGAAAAAGAAATAAAAATCTTAAGATGTCCACTCGAGACAGGCAGTTCAAAGGAGGTGAAGGCTATGAGCACCTACAAGGTGGATTGATCCTAATGCAGGGAATAATAGAGGAGACAAGGGAACCACCAAAGGAGATTCCTCTGCCAACATCAAACATCCTGTGGCCCAAAGATAACAACCACGTTCCTGATTTTATCATCTTGGATGATGAAGAGGAAATATTGATCCTTTCCAAGGAAGAAGAAGCCGAAAAGGAAAATTCCTTGCCAAAAATACAACAACAGTTTGGGGGAGATTTCATAGTTAAATCCTCTCAAACCCATGAAAAAGGTGAAGGAACAGGTGAAGAAAAAGGTGGTGAGGTTGTCAGGGAAGCCAACCCATTGAAGAATCAAGAGTTCATCCCTTTTTACGACGGGTTTAGTGTGAGCATCCCCGAGGGTTGTGCTAAATCAGGAGGCGATCAAGTTATGGCCATGAGTGAAGATATTCAGAACCAAGAGGTAACCTCTATCGCGAGCCTTAAAGGAAACATAACCACTGACAACTGGACTATCAGGGCTCAGCTAGCCAAGAAGATGTAGATCTAGAGGATAAAGTTGTGATTCCAGGAGATGTTGGGAAGATATCACTTTCTTCGCAGTATGCCTTTTATTTTCCAAGCATGTAAATATTGAAAAAAAATAATAATATTATAAAATCAAAAAAATCAAGCCAGTCAGGTCTCAGCCAAAAGCATGAGCTACGAAAGACCTGATCTCCCCTCATCAATGGGAGTACGTAGGCAGTCATCAGTGGTGCGTTTGAACAAAATAAAAACCCATAAAACCCAAACAAACACTTCTCAAATCGTTCATCTCATCAAACAGGAACTACGCAGACCTGATCTCCCGCATACATAGGAGTACGTAGGCAACCATCAGTGGTGCGGTCTAACCCTTAAAAGAAACATCCAAACCCAAACATCAATCCCAAGAAACCAAGAAAAACCCTCCAAGTCAACGACCCATGTTGAGAAGACCCAAGAACACTTCAATGTCATTCCATTAAATCTGGCACAAGTCCTAGAAAGGAAGAAATAGCGATACACCAAGACAACCAGCAACAAGGACCTTCAAAGAGCCGACACCCTCAATCACAAGTCTTCATTAAATCAGAAGAAGATCATCAAGGCCGATTGCACAAACAAGTCAGGAACAATGATTGAGGGCAACAAAGCCCAAGTCCACTACCTGTTCAACATATGGTATAGAGGTAAAAGCCTCTTGAGATCTCGACATCTTATCAACCCATCTGTTAAAGCAATTATCCCAGACAACAAGCAAGGCTGGGGCAATTTCAAAATTGGCGACAACGCGATATTGGAATCCTTACAACAAGACTGGGGCAATCTCAGAAACAGCGATAACTCAATACTGGGGCATTTATCAACCATCCTAAAGAGGAAAATACACCAGTTAACACCATCAGCATGGTCCATCATCATCAGAGCTTCCCTCATATCATCTCACTGGTGATTCGGTATGATCATTTGGTCTTTTTAAATCATACTGTTCTCAGAATGAATAATCTGAGGTATGACTCTTTCACCTCTTTATGAGCTTTCAGTTTCCATTTACATGTATTAGTGATAATATACATGATAAGTATTCTTAGAAATAGGGTTTTGCTTAACTTGTTATGAATAGGATTAATTCTGATAAGCGTCCGTGGGGCAAGAATCACTGGAACGATTAGAGAATTAAGACTATTCAACCCTTTTGATTGGGCACGACATCCTAGTTCAAAGTGCTTTTTGGAACAGACTTGACCTCATATGCATGTCTTCATTTTGTGATTGCCCTGACTCTTAGTTGTGGGGTATGAAGCTAATTAATGAAAATATAAAAGATAAGTCGGCAACCTAATGTCTCAAATCATGACCTAGGTTGCTCGAGTTATTAAGCCTGAGGGATGTCTTTACACCTGGTGCCCTAAAGCCATCTGGTTTTGGAGTCATCAGCCCAACGCTCCTTACATGGGTAACTTAGTGCCTAAGAAAATGAGCATTAAAAAAGGTAAGGCAAAACTTGAGCAGATCCGAATCATGGCATAGGTTATTCGAGTAATTTAGCCCGAGGGGTGTCTTTACACCTGTTGCCCTAAAGTCATTTGGTTTGGGACCCTCCAGCCCAATGCTCCCTATATGGGTGACTTAGAGCCTAAGAAAACGGACATGTCAAGCTCAAGCAAAGAAGCAAATAGGGTGATCGCCTGACTCGTCTAAAAGTGTGGCCTTTATTATTCGAGTCAGTAAACTCGAAGGGGTGTCTTAACACCCAGTGCTATAAAGCCCTCCGTTTTAGGAGTCAGTAGTCCAAAACTAGTTACATGGGTAATTTTGAATAGCCTAAGAAAACGAGACAAGTTAGGCGAGAGAAAAGAAAAATTAGAATCAAGAAAAAATTGCGAAGGGATAGAAGTGAAGCCCCTGCTAAGAGTTGCATCAATCATAGCGTGTTTGTCATATGAAGTCAATTCTGCGAAGAATAACGTCTAGAGCGAAGATGAAGTATCTCTGATATAGGAAGATAAGTCTTTTGAAGCTAATCCTACCAATGAATAATGACCACGGATGTTTCAAAAATTCCTTGTGATTTCATAACTCAGTTAATTTCACAAACTTTTACTTCAAATGCCTCATTCACAAGATTATACTAATCCTGACGGGCGAGCCGTCAAGCTTTTGGTGCATTTTGTTCTTTTGATATGCAGGATATTTCTCACTCGCGATTTGGTCAACAAAGAGAGTTTCTTATATGAATCCCTGACAACAACATGTGAAAGGGCTGGGGCATTTCCCGACTCTAGGAAAGGGAAAGAGTTTAAGGCGGGATCAAGCCTCTCATTAAAAGAAAGGGGAGAACTCCTGAAAGAAATCATGGCGATATAAGCTTGCCCCTTCAAAAGAAGGGAAAAATTCTCAAGAAAGTTCTTAACTCAAAAGCAGAAGCCCAACGATAAAAGGTCTAGCGAATGAAATCCTCATCATCAAATATGTCAACCTGCGTCAAGTCATCACAAGTCGAGGCCTCTACACCAAAGTTCAAATCTGGGCAGTGAAAGAATGGGATGCATCCTCCAGGAATCTCAGCAGCACTCAGGTCATTAGTTCAGCCGGGTTACGAATCAAAAGTATAAGGAAATAGGGCATAAGCACCCAACAGTGAAAAGAAACTCCAAATCGCCTCAGAAAGGGTGGGGTAAGTTTTTACTCCAGAAAATTTAAAATGTGCATCAACCTAAGACAATAGACTCCTAAGGATAAATCTAGATCATCACAGCATACATGATCTGCACATGTGCAAATGCCTTACATCAGCGTACATCTCCATCAAGGTTTAGGATACATCTCCAGTAGATTTAAATATGCGTGCACATTAAATGCCTAGATTAGAGAAAAATTTTGTCATAGACATCAGTTGGTATTATAAGTCATTGGCATCAATCCATCGTAACATCAGGTGGAGTCTGGTGAAGTAAGTCGTTGAATATTACTTCAGCGAAGGTATCAGAAGATCCGGTATTCTAAACCATTGGCATCAATTCAGCGCAACATCAAGATAATTTAGTGATGAAAGCTTTGTGTACCACCGTTCGAGTGGAAATCGAAATAGTTTGTTGATGTTAGCGTAGCCAACTACCAGCAAGGTAGGATCCGTTGTCAAACTACCAGAAGGTTAGGCACTGTTGTCAAACTAACAATGTATACATCGGGAAGTTCCGATAATTTTAGAATGTTATTCCCAGCAAAGATGTAGAAAACATCTCAATTTGTCTTCATCAAACAAGCATCGGGAACACCGATAAAAAGCCAAACCGTTGAAGTCAACACAAGCATAGGCATCAGTAATAACCGATAATGGCAAAGCAATTTGCGATGTGCGAAGTGCGATTTACGATTTACAAAATGTGATGTGCCAGTTGCGAAGTGTGATTGGCCAAAAGAAAAGTGCAAAATGCGATGTGCGATTTGCGAACTGCTATTTGTGAAAGCATTTTAACATTCATCATATCATTGTGATTTGCATCATTAAATATACCTCATCATATTTCAAGTGTCTAATAATCTTTATCATGTTCATTCCATTGCATTACATGAACATGATAAAGAGGGGCATCTGTAGACACTCAAATTTCATTTTCCTGTTACTAACTATGTAGGAGGGCAAAAACATCTTTTTCACACTCCAGAGATAACCCTAGAAGACCACAACATCAAATCTAACCCCGGAGATAACCTCGGGAAAGTCAATCCCAACCCTGGAGATAACCCTGGGAGATCCAATTTCTAATCTCAGAGGTAACCCCGAGAGAAACAGTTCCAACCCCGAAAGATTAAGCCAACCTCAGAGATAACCCTTAGGATAGTCAGAGTCAATAGCAGGCCAATCTCGGAGATAACCTTAAGAAAAGACTGCTACAACTGCGCCAAAATCGGAGATAACCCCGAGAGGGGCAAAATGGTCATTTTTCCAACTCAACCTCAAACCAAATTAAATCAACTCATTTCAATGCAAATTACGTCAAAAGATGTCCCACAAGAACCATAGCTTAACTTCCGAGCGCAAACTACGCAAAATAGCCCGAAGGACTGCCTGCAGAGACCCAGGGATGACATTTCGGTCATGGACCCATCTTACTGGATTAGGAAAAGGGCAAGCCCTATGTCATTGCGTAGCTCTTGGAAAGATCTTTCCGGAATGGTATGACACGCTTCCATCGAACTCCTGGATTGAAAGTTATGAAGGTTCAAGTGGACAACATGTCGTCCGAGTGCATGTACTTTGAGACGACAAGACCAAAGATAGCATGGCAAGGCAACTGAAAGCGACAATAGGTTAACCCGATGCTTTGCGGGTTGACCATGACACTTTTAGTCTATAAATAGACCCCCCCATCAGCCATAAAATGTAAGAAGAAAGGATGAAAAGAGAGAAAACTCTGTCCATTTCAGCCTGTAACCTCTTATAGAGTGCTCCAAACTGAGTGATTCTTTTTTTTAAACACTTGTAAGCTCGTGTTTTATAACATACATAAGTTTAACCGGTGGAAACCGAGTTTTCAAGTGTCAAAAGATATCTGAAGTCTTTTTGGCAACTAACTTTAAGATTTTTAAAATTTTAAGCTTTCTACTACTTTAAGCTTCCTCGATCCTCGAAATTGATTAAGCTTGGATAGAATATCTGGAGCGTTTACTACTTATATATATTTATATATATCATCGAACTCGAAACTCGATTGAGCCTGGATATCCAGAGCGTTTACTGCTTTTATATATATATAAATATATATATACCATCGAAATTGAACTCGATTGAGCCTGGATAGAATATTCGGTGCGTTTATAAACATATATATATATATATATATATATATATATATATATATATATATATATAAAGCAAGAAAAGGTTATGAAGTAAACTCAGTGAGACGAAATATAAATATATATATATATATATATATATATATATTTACATTTCAAAGTCCAGCCAAGAGTTTATTTCGTGATAGTTGATCGTCCATATATATATATATTTACCGTTTTATATAAATATCTGCTTTAACTGCTTTCATAATATAGATATTTAATCTTGCAGCCTGCGGGCTTGATTTGCTTAAATCTGGCTATGTCTAACTTTGACCGGTTCAAAAGTGACTAAATTGGAACTGTTGAAGCTAGAATGGTTTAGATTTACTCAAATCTAGTTCTTTTTCTAGCTTTTGGACATATTGCTCTTTCATGTGAGCTTAGAAATCACGTGATCACAGATTCAACCTTTGAATCTAGATTTGGTTCCCAAGATGGACATTTCTTAGCTATAGTCAGCTTGTAAATTATCTACGGTATCAAGATATCCTTAGATGGCTCTCATGCCCTCAAGGAGTTCGGCACTGCTTTGTATCTTATTTTCTCGAAGATGCCTCGCATATCAAAAATAAAAGCAATCAAGCCGAACATAATAAAATGGAAGTATCAAAGGCCTCAATTATTATTGAGAAGGGTTTGAAAAACCTGTTTTCCAAAACTTCACTGCTATATCTTGTTAAAATTGAACTTTTATACAAAAGTCAAACCCTTTTTATATAGGTGCAAACGAGGCATAGCACTACTTCAATACAAGTGCACATAGGCCCAACTCACACACACATACACAGATAAAAGTTAAATGAAAAGTGGTGGTAACCATGTTTTCACTGAAGTTGGGGGTGTCTAACACCTTCCCTCCGCTTAATCAAGCCCCCGAACCTTAACGAATCTCGATTTCCAAGGCTAGTTAAAGAGTGTCCAATCATTGGGTCTTTGTGAAAACCTTTTTCGGCTGAGTTGGTACAACCATTTCAAAATTACCAGCTGGCGACTCTAAAAGTCAAATCGACGACATTTACATGTCGAACCTTTTCAAACTTGTTTTTTCAAACAAAACTCATCAAAAATGAGAACACCAAAAGACAAGTACAGAAAGGGACAAATAAAAATCCCGATGTCGACAGTAGACATAACTTTATGTTAGAAATTCCTCAAGCTAAGCCATGTTGGCTTTTCTTTTTATTTTTCATATAAATATATAATTATAATAATGTATATTCATTATTTTCCTTAGTTTTACAATAATTGAAATGAAATAACCAACTAACTATTAACTATAAATTAATAATATAACAATAAATAAATGAAATAAATAAATAAAATTCATACACTATTTCATTATATATTAATTAAATAGCATATAAATTTTCGTGTCATTACAATACCCCTTACGAGTATAAAAGAAAATGATATTCATTTACTAGTATAAAAAGAAAATGATATCCCTTTACGAGTATGGAAGAAAATGATATTTCTTACGAATATGAAAGAAATGATATCCCTTACGAGTATGAAAGAAATGATGTTCTTTACGAATATAAAAGAAATGATGTCCTTTACGAGTATGAAAGAAATGATGTCATTTACGAGTATGAAAGAAAATGACATTCCTTTACGAGTATGAAAGAAATGACATTCCTTTACAAGTATGAAAGAAATGATGTCTCTTACGAGTATGAAAGAAATGACATCCCTTATGAGTATGGATGAAATGATTTCCCTTATGAGTATGGAAAAAAATACCTCTTACCTTGATTTTGTGAAACACAAAATTAATAGCCGAACAAATTATTCCATGTTCGTCTTTGCAGAAGTAAATAATTTGAGTTTTGGATCTTCTAGAGTTTTCAAAATCTCTATTTTTTCACGAAAAATTGTAACTCTCGAAAATATACACGAAATAGAATCAAGAATCACTCCATTCGGAGTTAATATGACTGACTTACGAATTTTTAAAATTAGGGTTGAAAATAGTGATGAAAATCAGGACATGTTGCGTTTTCAGCATTTTAAGGCATGAAGATGAAATCAGATAACTTTTCTTCCTTCTTCAAAATTGTAGACGACGAAATAATGAAAAAAAAAAAGACTTTGAATTCACTCAATTCCGACAAAGGATGAATTAACTATGATATTTCTAAGGTGTTGCGATACATAAAAAAATTCTACTCAGGAATTCAAATAAGAATGTAATAAAAGATTTCATAACTTGGAATGGCTTGAAATACAAATGTAGTACTCATATTTATAGCCAAACATCTACCATATTTTATCAATATATTATTCATCCATTATCATTATCTTTAATTTATTTATGCATAATAATTTACACATATTAATCCCATTATCATTATCTTTAATTTATTAATCATAATGATTTACTTATATTCATTCATTATCATTATCTTTAATTTATTAATCATATTGATTTACACATATTCATCCATTATCATTATTTATTCATAATGGTTTTTACATATTAGTCTATTATCATTATCTTTAATTTATTAATCATAATGATTTACATATTCATCCATTATCATTATTTTTAATTTATTAATCATAATGATTTATACATATTCATTCATTAGTCACACCTTTTCAATATATTAATCATCCATTAATCACACCTTTATTTTTAATTTATACTATTCATCAATTATTATTATATTATCTATATTCTGCATTATTGATTTAATTTATTAATATCACAGATACTACTATTCTTCAAATATTAAGTTTGTCTAACTACCCATGACTTTTAATTACGTAACTTTCCATTACTACTTTTACTATGACGTTAATTATTGGTTCAATAATATGAGATGCTAGCTATAAAAAATATTATGACATCCCCAAATCCATGTATTTGCTACAATGGACTGATGCTTACTATCCAATACTAAATTCTTCTAAGTATAAATATTATAGACTCACAATGCTGACAATCAGATCGTTCTCAGGAAAGAGGGGGTTTTCTGTATAAACAGCGTGCAATCAAATAATCACTTTCCTTGACAGAACTTTCTAGATATTGCCGATAATGTTAACTTCCCTAATAATATCATTTCAAATAATATGAGTTATTGTGTTGTGACAATTATTAATTTAATAATATGAAATACTGTGCAGTTGCTACTATAATAATTTTTGAGTTAAAATAATATGCAATTGCTACTGTAACAATTATTGAAACAATAATTATGATATACTGTGCAATACTATATTTTACTGTGTAGTACCGCGTATTACTGTAGAGTACCGCGCGTGTGTTACTGTACTTTTATCAACGGATATTTTAACAGTTAAAAGTGATAGCACCGTTGACAATTTTTATTAAAAATGTTATTTCTGTCATTTTCTATATCCGACAATTACGTCATTGTGGGGCTCACTAATGATTAATTGTTTTGGCGCCGTCGTACTTTATTGAATATTCACTAACAGAACTAATATTCTCCAAATTTTTTTATCTTATAATTTGCTTCACATAACACCTTAACTTTATCATTTTATTGTTTAAAATAATATTTATAAAAAAAATTAAATTATCTTTATTAAAATTCAGATCTTATAATAAAAAAAAATAGGAGGTACAACATAGGAATTTCAAAAAACATATTTATATATGTATGAATGTATAAGCTTATAAAATTATTATATCCAAAAAAGGCTTATAAATAATTATAATTACATACGTTATTGGGGCAGGTGGGAACCGAAACATAACCCGGATCCTACCAGTTTTTTTTTTTATTTTTAACCCGACTTAAACCTGGTCAACAACTTAACAAATCCCTATTTAGGGGGTGTTTGATAAAAACTGAATGAATCTGAATCTGAATGAGCTGAATCTGAATCTGAATGAGTTGAATCTGAATCTTAATAAAAAAAGTTGTTTGATAATTGATATGTCTGAAACATCTGAATGACAAAACTTTATTATTTTGCCCCTTTGAAAAATTTCAAAATTGTTATAAATTTATTTAATATTACTTAATATAATAGTTAATATTTTTTTTAATTTTTTTACTTTATTCAGCTGCTCATTTAGCTATTCAGCTAAAAAAATCTGACTTAGCCATTCAACTCATCCATCTTACCGATTCAGCCATTCAGACCAAAATAAACGCACTGACCGATTCAGCCATTCAGTCATCTAGCCATTCAGTTCTATTCAGCTCTAAACAAACACCCTATTAGTCATCCATCATATATATAATAAATTCAACAAATAAAAAATCGACTTAGCACATACATGTATTTATTGCTTAGCAGTATTACCTAAAACTACAACTTTCAAATAGCGCCCCTAGTCATTCTTAATAAGTTATTTTGACCAAATATAATGACTAATTTGTTCATCTTTTATTTTGGTAAATTATATGTTTACCCCTGCTATAGCCTTCTCAATCTCTGTCTCTCTTCCCCTACTAACGTAAGTTGCCTGAGGAAAAGAACTGCAGAGGCTATTAGAGCATTCACAATAGTTTCTTTATCTTTATCCTTACTTTGCAGTGATGTTGACTAATTCAAGATAGAGATTCAATTTTTTTCAATATGTACCCAACAGAGTTGTAACTACAACCTCTTGTTTTTAATTATAAAATTGCTATTAATTTATTAATTTTTTTAAAGTAAGAATTTGATATTTTTAAATTTAATCAATACATATTGTAACTTATTTAGAAAAAAAATAGTACTATAATTTTTAGCAAAATTATTAAGTTTGAGAATGCATCAAATTGACTTATAAAAATTAATAATAATTTATAAAAGAGAGTATAATTTATCAATTGTATTCCACTATAAAATAACTTTTATTTTATTTTAAATTTTAAGTAATTTCGGAGTTTAGTATTGAATGAATTGTAGCTATTTAAATGTATATAAGATCAATATTAACTTTTAAAAAGTTAATTTGTGATATTTTAAATTTAAATTTAATATGATTCATTTAAATTTTGAAAATAATAAATTTTATAATTAATAGTACTTTTATAATATTTATAATTATATTGACATTAATTAAATAAATTTATATCAATTTTAAATTTGAATACATTTGAAATTAATTTTTAAAAACTAAGTCAATATTAATTTTATAATTTAAAAATAAAGATGTGTTGGATAATGATTGATAAGTTGTCCACTTAAATGAGGGTGTGAAATGTCATTTTGCATACATAGAGAACAATCTTTTGACTTCCTCATCGTGAGGAGTAAAATCCTATATAGAGATTGAAATAGAGAATTAAATAAGGATAAGAAAACTGTTGGATAATAATTTGTTGATATATTCTTTAAAATTAGAGATAAAAAATCTATTAGGAAAATTGTTGTGAATGTTCGTAAGGCTTCAAAGGCTATCAATTACAACATAATAGCAAAGCCTAAAACCTAAATATTAGATAAATATCACTAAATGAACAATTCGGATAATTAAAGGAATTGAAGGATCTAATTGTGAAACTGAGTTTTTATTTGGATGAATACTAGTGAGTAAGGCCGTGCCTGTTTGAATATTAATATATATTATACTTCTATTGCAAAATTAAAAAAATAATTTAAATTTTTTGACCAAATAAAGACATTTTAAATTTTAAATTGATGTGAATTTATTTAATTTTAGTTGATATATTTATTATAATTGTATACTATATAACATAAACTATTAATCATAACATTTATTTTATTCTAAACTTTTATGAGGCATGTCAATTTTAAAATTTTAATATATCATTTTGACCTCAAAAATCAAATTGTATATCTAATTTTAGAAACGAATAGATTAAAATTTATCATATAATTATAATTTTTAAAATATGTATATTATATATATATATCAAAAAAAATGTTACTCTTATCGAGGATTGATAACAACTTATAAATGTCATAATAATTTGGATAAAAGTAATTGCTCAAACATATTAATTTCAAGTTTATCATAATTTTCATTTGGAACGGAGGTAGTACTATAAATGTGATTATTGTATTTTTCATGAGGTTGTTTTAAATAATAAGTTATTTATTAATAAGCTATTTAAATAATAAGTTGTTTACCATAAAAGCTATTTAAATTTTAAGTTGTTTACCAATAAGTTATTTGAATAAGTTGTTTAGTTTAAATAATAAGTTGTTTAGCAATAATAAGCTGGTTACCAATAAGTTGTTTAAATTATAAGTTGTATACCAATAAGCTGGTTAAATAAGTTGTTTACCAATAAATTATTTAAATAATAAGTTGTTTAGTAATAATAAGCTGTTTAAATAATAAGTCAGTTACCAATAAGCTGTTAAAATAATAAGTTGTTTACCAATAATCTGGTTAAATAAGTTGGTTATCAATAAGCTGTTTAAATTATAAGTTGTTTAAATGAATTGTTTACCGTTTAAATAATAAGTTGTTTAACAATAATAAGTTATTTAAATAATAAGTTGGTTACCAATAAGTTGTTTAAATAATAAGTTATTTATCAATAAGTTGGTTACTAATAAGTTGTTTACTAATAAGTAGATTAAATTATAAGTTGTTTACTAATAAGTTGTTTACCATTTAAATAATAAGTTGTTTAGCAATAATAAGTTGCTTAAATAATAAGTTGGTTACCAATAAGTTGTTTAACTAATAAAATGTTTACTAATAAGCTGTTTAAATAAGTTATTTACCGTTTATCGACGTCGGGATTTTTATTTGTCCCTTTTTTGTTCTTGTTCTTTGGTATTCTCATGTTAGGTGAGATTTTTTTGAAAAAACAAGTGAAAAAGGTCCGACATGTATATGTCGACGATTTGACTGTAAGAGTCGTCAGTTGGTGTTTTTAACTGGTTGCACCAACGTAACCGAGAAAAGGTTTGCACATTGACCCAGTGATGTGACACTGCTACACGGGTCTGTGAAAACCGAGATTCATTTGGGTTCGGGGGCTTGATTATGCGGAGGGAAGATGTTGGGCACCCCCCGACATCCGTGTTACCACGGTGACCGCCACTTTTCAAGAAACTGTTATATGAATGTGTGTGTATGTGGGTCAATGTGCTGTTATGTGGAAGTAATGCTATGCCTCGTTCGCACCTATATACACAGGGTTTGAATTTGTATAAAAATTCAATTTTTAACAAGATATGGTAGTGATGTTTTGTAAAAGAGGTTTTTCAAACCCTATGCTCAATAGTAATTGAGGCCTTTAATATTTCCATTTTTATTAAATGTTCGGCTTGGTTGATTTTATTTTCGAGATGCGAAGTATCTTCGAGAAAATAATATATAACATTGTCGAATTCCTCATGGGCATGAAAACCATCTAAGGAAATTCAAACAGCGTGAATAATTTACAAGATGCTTACAGCTGAAAATGTCCATCACGGGAACCGAATCTAGATTTAGTAGACTGAATCTGTGATCACATGATTCCTAAGCTCACATGATGCCACAGTTTATATAAAAGCAGTAAATTTTTTTTTATATATATATATATATATACAGACATGATCAACCACTACGAAACACCTCCATGGGGGATCGGAAATGAAAATATATAAAAGCGGTAAATATATATATATAGAGACATGATCAACCACCACGAAGCACCTCCATGGGGGATCAAAAATGTAAATAAAGCAATAAATACGATCAACCGCCACGAAGTAAACTCCAGGCGGGACTAAATGTAAATAAAGCGTTAAAACGATCAACCGCCACTTAAGTAAACTCCAAAGTGGACGGAATGTAATAAAGTAAATAAAGGCCACGGAGTAAACTCGTGCCTAAATAAAATATATATATATATATAAATAAAAGTAAAACGACAGGATATATATATCGATCCCGCTCGGTTTATCATTTTTCAATGATTTGTGCTATATATATATATATATAAAAGTAGTAAACGCACTGGATGTAAAATTCGAAGCTCATCAAATGAGTCAAACAACGGTTTATATATATATATATATATATATATATATATATATATATATAATAAATAAATGCTTGGACGTGAGTCCAGGCTCGAGGCATAACTCGATAATGTTAGTCCATATATATATATATATATATATATATATATATATATATACAAGCAGAAATAAAAACTACGGACCGAAGTCCAGGCCTACACACACAACACGACTCTCAACGTGAAGAAGAGTGTGTGCAAAGATGAAGAGAAAGGCTTTAAAGTGTGTAAGAAGGCTTACAGTGGACTGCCAAAGAAGACTTCTATAGCTTTAAGTGGATGAACACTCGGCTCCTGCCGGCGAAAATATGACAATATATGAGCTCACAAGTGTTTAAAATGAGAAAGCACTCAGTTTATAGTGTGTATAGAGCAAATTGGACAGGACTTCCTCGCCTTTTCTCTTGCAAATATGGCTACCCCCAAGCCCTCTATTTATACAGAGGGGAGCCACAGATGTACATGCGGATGCCCAGTGTGCCCCGGGTAATGTGGGTCCTGCCGTCTCAAAGTACGTGCACTCGAATGACGCGTTGTTCGCTCGAATCTTCATAACTTTCAATCCGGGAGTCCGATGGAAGCATGCCATAACATTCCAAAAAGCTCTTTCCGAGCACTATGTAATGACATAGGATTTGCTCTTTTTTGATTCAAGGAAGATGGGTCTATAACCAAAATGGCATTTCCGGGTTTCCGTCAGGTAGTCTGTTAAGCCGTTTTGCGTAGTTTGCGATCGAAAGTTAAGATATGGTTCTTGTGGGACTTCTTTTGAAGAAGTTTGATTTGAAATGAGTTGATGTGATTTGAGTTGAAGTTGAGTTGGCAAAATGACCATTTTGCCCCTCCCGGGGTTATCTCTGGTTTTGGCGCAGTTGTAGAAGTCTTTTCTCAGGATTATATCTGAGATTGGCCTACTTTCGACTCTGAATGTCCTCAAGGTTATCTCTGAGGTTGGATTGACCTCCTGGGGTTGACTCCGGGCTTTTCACTTGATCTCTCGGGGTTTTTTCCAGGGTTAGAACTGGCTTTGTGGTCCTCCAAGGTTATTTCTAGAGTGTGAAAAAGACGCTTTTGTCCTCCTGCATAGTTTGTAATAGGAAAAACAAAATTTTGAGTGTCTACAGATACCCCTCTTTATCATGTTCATGCAATGCAATGAAATGGACATGATAAAGATTACTAGACACTTGAAATATGACAAGGTATTTTTAATGATGCAAATCGCAATGTAATGAATGCTATGATGAATGTTAAAATGCTTTCGCAAATCACAGTTTGTAAATCACATATCGCATTTCGCATTTGGCCAATCGCACTTCATAATTCGCACTTCGTATTTCGTATATTGCAAATCGTAAATCGCATTTCGCACATCGCAAATCGCTTTACCTTTACCGGTTATTGTTGATGCATATGCTGGTGTTGATTCCAATAGTTTGGCTTTTTATCGGTGTTGCTGATGCTTGTTTGATGAAGATAAGTTGAGATATTTTCTACATCTCTTTTGGGGATGAAGTTATGAAATTATCGGACCTTCCTGATGCATACTCTGGTAGTTTTCTACGCTGACATCGCCAAACTATTTTGGTTCCCACTCGAACGGTGGTATACAAAGCTTTCATCACTGAAATGGCTCGATGTTATGCAGAATTGATGCCAATGGTTTAGAATACCGGTTCTTCCAATTCCTTCGCTGAAGTAATATTCAACAGCTTAATTCACCAGACTCCGCTTGATGTTACGCTGGATTGATGACAACCAACTGATGTCTACGACAGAATTTTCCTCTAATCTAGACATTTAATGTCCGAGCATATTTAAATCTATAGGAGATGCATGCTAAATGTTGATGGAGATGTACGCTGATGTAGCGCTTTTGCACATGTGCAGATCATGCAGGATGTGATGACCTAGATTTGTCCTTAGGAGTCTATTGTCCTAGGTTGATGCATATTTTAAAGTGTTTGGAGTATAAACTTACCTCACCCTTTTTGAGGCAATTTGGAGTTTCTCTTCGTTGTTGGGGTGCTTGTGCCCCATTCTCTTGAGCTTTTGATTCGCAACCCGGCTGAACTGATGATCTGAATGCTGTTGACATCCCTGGAGGGTACAGTCCATTCTTTCGCTGCCCAGATTTGAACTTCGGTGTAGAAGCCTCGACTCGTGAGGACTTGACATAGGTTGACACATTTGATGGTGAGGATTTCATTTGCTAGACCTTTCGTCATTGGCCTTCTGCTCTTGAGTTAAGGACTTTTTTGAAAAATCTCCCCTTCTTTCAGTAGAAAGGCGTTTACGTCGCCATGATTTCCTTCAGGAGTTCTCTCCTTTCTTTTGATGAGAAGCTTGATCTCGGCTTAAACTCCTTCCATTTCTTGGAATTGGAAAATGCCCCAGTCCTTTCGCATGTTGTTGTTAGGGATTCATATGGGAAACTCTCTTTGTTGACCAAGTCGCAAGTGAGCAATATCATGTACATCAAAAGAGCAAAATGTACGAAAAGCTTGACGGCTTGGCCGTCAGGATTAGTATACTCTTGTGAATAAGGCATTTGAAGTACAAATTATGAAATGGAATGAGTTATGAAATCGCAAGGAAATTTGTAAACATCCATGGCCATTATTCATTGGCTGGATTAGATTTTAAAAGATTTATCTCCCTTTATCAAAGAAACTTCATCTTCGCTCTAGACATTATTTTTCGCAGAATTGACTTCATATGACACATGCCCTATGAGTGACGCAACTCTTAGCAGGGGCTTTACTTCTATGCCTTGGCAAATTTTCTTTTTTCTCGCCTAATCTTGTCTCGTTTTCTCAGGCTATTCAGAATTACCCATGTAACGAGTTTTGGACCAATGACTCCCAAACCGGAGGGTTTTAGGGCACCAAGTGTTAAGACACCCCTCTGGGTTTACTTGTTCGAGTAATAAAGGCCACACTTCGAGATGAGTCAGGCGATCACTCTATTCGCTTCTTTGCCTGAGTTTAACAGGTCCGTTTTCTTAGGCTCTAAGTCACCCAATGTAACGAGCAATAGGCTGATGACTCCCAAACCAGAGGGCTTTAGGGCACTAGGTGTAAAGATAACCCTTGGGCTTAATTACTCGAGTAACCTACGCCACGATTCGGATCTGCTCATGTTTTGCCTTTTGCAATGCTCATTTTCTTAGACGCTAAGTTACCCAATATAACGAGCGTTAGGCTGATGACTCCCAAACCAGATGGCTTTAGGGTACCAGGTGTAAAGACACCCTTCAAGCTTAATAACTTGAGCAACCTAGGCCACGATTCGAGATATTAGGCTGGAAACTTATCTTTTATCTTTTCATTATTTGCCATTATTTTTGCCATAGCTTCATACCCCACAACTAAGAGTCAGGGAAATCGCAAAGTGCAGACATGCATATGAGGTCAAGTCTGTTCCAAAAAGTGCTTTAAACTGGGATGTCGTGCCCAATCAAAAGATTGAATAGTCTTAAATCTCTAATCGTTCCCGTGATTCTCGCCCCATGGACACTTATGAAAATTAATCCCATTCATAACAAGTTAAGAAAAATCCTTTTCTAAGAATACTTAACATGTATATTATCGCTAATGCATGTAAATGGAGACTAAAAGCTCATAAAGAGATTAAAGAGTCATACCTCATATGTGGATTACTAATTCTGAGAACAGTATGATTGGAAAAGACTAAATGATCATACCGAATCGCTAGTGAGACGATGTGAGGGAAGCTCTGATGATGATGTACCATGCTGATGGTGTTGACTAGTGCATTTTCCTCTTTAGGATTGTTGATAAATGCCCCAGTGTTAAGTTATTGCTGTTTTCGAGATTGCACCGGTCTGCTTGTAAGAATCGCAACATCAGGTTGTCGCCGATTTTGAAATTGCCCAGCCTTGCTTGTTGTCTGGGATAGTTGCTTTGACAGATGGGCTGATAAGATGAAAAGATCGCAAGAGGCTTTTACCTCTGTACCAGATGGTGAACATGCAGTAGATTTGGGCTTTGATGCCCCCAATAATTATTCATGACTTGTTTTCGCAATTAGCCTTAATGATTTTCTTCTGATTTGATGAACACTAGTGATTGAGGGTGTCTGCTCTTTGAAGGTCCTCGTTGCAGGTTGTCTTGGTGTATCGTTGTTTCTTCCTTTCTGGGACTTATGTCAGATTTGATGGAATGACATTGAAGTGTTTGTTTGGGTTTTTTTTTAGATTTTTGTTTGATTTGACCAGACCATAAATGGCTGCCTACGTACTCCCATTGATGAGGGGAAATCAGGTCTTTCGTAGTTTAGGCCTGGTGTAAGAGGTTCAATGCTGAATGGTGTAAGAGTAGAAAGATGTAGAAATGTTTTTGTTGTTTTTATTTGTAGAGAAGGGTATAGAAATGTTTTTGTTATTTTTGTTTTATTGTGACCGGGCCATATAAAATGGTTGCCTATGTATCTCTGTGTATCGGGGAGATCAGTCGACGTAGTTAAGTTCGCCCATGGTGAAACCTAACTGATTTGATTTTTGATTTTTGATTTTTTTTTTGATTTTTTGATTTTTTTCAATATTTACATGCATGGAAAATAAAAGGCATACTGCGAAGAAAGTGATACCGTCCCAACATCTTCTGGAACTCACAACTTTAACCCTTGGATCTATATCATCTTGGCTAGTTGAGGCCTGATAGTCCAGTTGTCAGTGGTGATGTTGCCTTTAAGTCTTGCGATAGAGGTTACCTCTTAATTCTGAATATCTTCGCTTATGGCCATAACTTGATCACCCTCTGATGCAGTACATCCCTCATGGACGCTTGAACTGGACCCATCGCAAAAAGGGATGAACTCTGGATTCTTCAATGGGTTGGCTTCCTCGACAATCTCACCATCTTTTCTTTCATCTGTTCCTTCGCATTTTTCCTGGGCTTGAGAGGATTTGACCATGAAATCTCCCTCGAATTGTGGTTGCATTTCTTGCAAGGAATTTTCCTTTTTGGCTTTTCCTTCCTTGGACATGATTAGTATTTCTTCCTCATCATCCAAGGTGATAAAATCAGGAACGTGGTTGCTATCTTTGGACCAAAAGATGTTTGATGTTGGCGGAGGAATATCCTTTGGGGATTCCCGTGTCTCCTCTATCATTCAATGCATTAGGATTAATCCATCTTGTGTTCTGCCAGGATTGGTGCTCATGGCCTTTACCTTCTCTGAACTGCCTGTCTCGAGTGGACATATTAAGTTTTTTATTTTCTTTTCGCCTTTTCTGGTCATGAGGAATTCTATCTTCAGCTCTTCATTTTCAATGAGATCTTGGATTTTATGTCGCAAAGACCAATATTCCTCAGTCATATGTCCAAGTGAGTTAGAATGGTAGAAACACATCTTGGTGGAATCATAACTCTTTATCTTGGGATTTATAGGAGGCAACAACTCAGTAATCCATCCTCCGCTTATCAGAAAGTATAGCATTTCTTCATTTGATTTGCTCAAAGGGGTGAATTTTTGGGCTCTTGTTGAGGTTGTTTGATCTTTCTTCTTTGAGAATTCGCATTCCCCCGATCGATTTTTCCGCTGTCGAGATCTTCTAGCAATTTTATCAATCCCCTTTTCTTCTCCTTTTAGCCTGCTTTGATCTTCTTTATTTAGCTGGCTCATCATGGAGAGATATGGGTTTGCATTATGGTTGACCTCTTTTTTCTCTTGGCTCTCTGATAGTTAAGTGAAAAACTGCCTTGTATCCTGAGGTTGTCGCACTATCAGCTTAGCAAGCAGATTTACTTGATTCTGGATCGTCTCTAATTTTTGCATTACTATCATACCCTCCTCCGAGTTTTCCCACTTTAGGACATTTGATCTGTGCCTTTGGGGGTATTCCTCTATCCTTCGTATGTACTTACGATTTGGATACATTTCAGCGCTTCCTGACCCGATCATGTTTACTTCCTCCGTATCATGCTGCATCGGAAGGTTGGTGTTGACATTTTATTGGTCAGGTTGTTGGACCACAATACTGCCACTTTCGATCAGATTCTGAATTTTATGCTTTAAGGACCAACAATCTTGTGTATCGTGTCCTGGAGACCCTGAGTGGTAAGCACATCTCTGGCTTGGATTGTATCTTTTGCTCCATGGTTCCAAAGGTGGAGCCAGTTCGATAATTTTCTTATGATCCATCAATATCGCCAATACATTTTCAAGAGAATCGTTTAGTGGAGTGAACACCCAATTTTTCGTTCTCTCAAATTTTCTTTTCTTGTCCTGGAATTGGTTAAATGCAGCCTGTTGTTGAAATGGCAAATTGTCTCGCTTTTTCCAAATGGGGGGATTGTAGATTGATCTACTAGCTTGCCCCTGTACAACAAGGGATACATCTTCAGTGCCTTTATCGGGTACCCCTTGGGATCGCTCGCATACTTGCCAGTCTGTATATGCTTGGCGACTTCTTCCAAGGCAGTGAAGTCTTTAATCTTGCCTGCCTTAAGACCCATCTCTACCATTTCGCCGTGTTTGATCATTTCTGAGAATGACTTTCCTATGCCTGCTAGCATCCTCTCATAGTAAGGAGCCTCTTGGATATCAATAAACGTCATTACCATCTCGTCATCATTGATGGAATGACTTATACCGCTAGATGTCTCCACCTTTTCTCAGAAAGTTTCAGTACTTTGCTTTTTGACTTTAGTCACTTGGTATCGATCTGGTGCCATTTGTGACTGAAAACTGTGCTGATTTAGAAAGGCATGTGCCAATTCACCATGCATGCGATAGATCGCACAGACAGGTTATTCCAACAGAATAATAAAGAATGGAACCAGGTCATGTGTAATCCACACAGACAGGATATTCCAATAGAATAATAAAGTATGGAATAACAACTGAAATCACCAAGCATGCGATAGACCGCATGATAAAAGTTATTCCAGCAGAATAATAAATAATGGAACTGTGTCATGCGTAATACATACGCATATGAGGATATTCCAACATAATAATAAAGAATGGAATAATAGAAGAATTTCACCATGTATGCGGTACTTCGCATATACAGGTTATTCCAACAGAATAATAAAGAATAGAATAACAATAGCTCTCTTTATGAATACGAAAGAAATAATACCCCTTAGCTTAGAAAGAAACTGGATACTGGAGTAGAGAGGTAGCAGACTTCTCTTCTTCTTTCTCTCTATAATTTCTCTCTATAATAATTGCTCTATAGCTTTAGTGAATTGGTGATAAATGAAGGAAGAATGAGCTTCTATTTATAGGAAAATATAGTTTCGATAATTGCACATTTTGGGACTCGAAATATTACATTACAATACCTTCAACTTTTCCTTCATTTTTAATTTAGTCTTGCAAGTATTATCAAACTTGCACCACCTCCCCTAATAGTAAATAATGTGAATCAATAGTTCAACCATGTGAATCAATAGTTATAATCATGTGAAAATATGAATTACAGTATAGTACATCCATCTATACCTCCATTTTTAACTTAGTCATGCAAGTATTATCAATCTTGCACCAACTCCCCTAATAGTACAAAAATGTAAATCAATAGTACACACATGTGAACAAATAGTTATAATCATGTGAATTAATAGCAATTAATTGCTCATTAATTCAGTTAATTACCCGACTGGTCAGTATAACTTCTAGACATCAATTAATATCGAAATAAATGTCGATTTCCACCAACACTAATAATTCCAACACAATGGAACTATCAATTTCATCTTTAATCAACACGAACTTATTCATCATTAATATTATAACTCACAATATTTAACAACCAGGTCGTTCCCAGGAAAGAGGGGGCTTTCCGATAAGAATTTCTTCTTATTCATAGCGCAATTGATTAGATGACCAAACCTCTCCTCGATGCAGAACTTCTAGACATTATAAATATTGCAATTTAATAATATGAATAACTTTGTCATCTCAATTATTGATTTAATAATATATCATATAATGCGATGATAATCTTGTGACAATAATCGAATCAATAATATGGGAGATATGATGCAATAATTCTCAGAGTAGTAATAATTGAGTATAACCGAGTGACTTCTCATGTAAGCATCAATAATCAATCGATTGTACTACTATGCAACCTCACGTACATCGCATACTTTTTACTCTGGGTAGATCAACGGTTTAACGGTAAAACTTTCGTCGTTATTTTTATAAAAGATAATTACATGCGTTTTCTAACTACGACAATACTTCCGTTATAGGGTCCACCAATGATTGTGCAAGCATGCATTTAATATTTCTGTTAAAACGAATATTCCCTAACCAATCGAATATTATATAACCACTTGCTTACTTTGCAAAATTTGTAAATATTACCCACAAGTATAACATTATATCAAATCCACACCATAATATTCAAAAATATATTTCGAGAAAATTATTCTTTATTCATAAAAGTTGGGGTCTTACAATATATGAGCTCACAAGTGTTTAAAATGAGAAAAAACTCAGTTTATAGTGTGTACAGAGCAACTTGGACAGGGCTTCCTCACCTTTTTTCTTGCAAATATGGCCACCTCAAGCCCTCTATTTATAGAGGGGGGAGCCGCAGGTGTACCTGCGGCAGCAACAGGTGTACCTGCGGTTTCCCGGGGTGCCCCGGGCAATGTGGGTCCTTCCATCTCGAAGTACGTGCCCTCAGATGACGCATTGTTCACTCGAATCTTCATAACTTTCAATCCGGGAGTCCGGTGGAAGCGTGCCATACCATTCTAGAAATATCTTTCTGTGAGCTATGCAATGACATAGGATTTGCCCTTTTTTGATTCCAAGAATATGGGTCCATGACCGAAATGACATTTTTGGGTTTCCGTTAGGCAGTTCGTTGAGTCGTTTTGCGTAGTTTGTGCTCAGAAGTTAAGATATGGTTCTTGTGGGATTTCTTTTGAAGAAGTTTGCGTTGAAATGAGTTGATGTGATTTGAGTTGAAGTTGAGTTGGCAAAATGACCATTTTCCCCCTCCCGGGGTTATCTCTGGTTTTGGCGCAGTTGTAGCAGTCTTTTCTCAGGATTATATCTGAGATTGGCCTACTGTCGACTCTGAATGTCATCAGGGTTATCTCTGAGGTTGGCTTGACCTCCTAGGGTTGACTCCGGGCTTTGCACTTGACCTCCCGAGGTTATTTCCGGGGTTAGAACTGGCTTTGTGGTCCTCCAGGGTTATCTCTGGAGTGTGAAAAAAGACGCTTTTGTCCTCCTGCATAGTTAGTAACAGGAAAAACAAAATTTCAAGTGTCTACACCGTTTAAATAATAAGTTTTTTTTAGCAATAATAAGTTGTTTAAATAATAAGTTGGTTACCAATAAGTTGTTTAAATAATAAGTTATTTACTAATAAGTTGATTACTAATAAGCTATTTAAATAAGTTATTTATCAATAAGTTGTTTAACTAATAAGTTTTTTACCAATAATAAGTTGTTTAACAATAAGCTATTTAAATAATAAATTGTTTACCAATAAGTTATTTAAATAATAAGTTATTTACTAATAATAAGCTATTTACCAATAAGATGTTGAAATAAGTTGTTTACCAATAATAACATTCGATATGATATTGAATCTATGTATCTTTTTATAATGTCCTTTTTAGTAATCTTTATATTTTATTTTAACTTATAAGTCATTATCAGCCGATCGCTTTTACTTATAAGTCACAACTTAAAACAACTTATAAGTTAAGTTATATTTTAACTTATAAGTCATTCCCAAACAAGTCCTTATTAGTCATTTTTTTATAAGTTACAAATTGTTACTTTTTTTGACTTATAAGTTAAAAAATAAATCATTCCCGAACACTTACGCTCTGTTTCTGAGTTTTAAAATGGACAGAAAAGAAAAGAAATGGACGGAAAATTTAAGTTTTCTTTCCAATTCTTATGTTTCTGAGTTTTTTAATAAACAGAAAAGAAAAGAAATGGATAGAAAACTTGACCACTTTTCCTGCCAAAGTTTTCCGTCCAAAATTGACCGAATTTGAATGGAAAAGAAATTGGAATAAGTAATATTTTTATAATTCCCATATTATCCTCGAATTTTAATATATATAATAAATTTTAAATTATAACTCATGTCCTCAATTTATTTTTATATACTAAACCTAATCTGATAAAGAGAAAAGTATAGGCGCGAATAACTTGCCGCGAATAAGTTCTCTTCTTCGATTCAAGCCCAAGCTCCCTGCAACAGTGTAACTGAACAAATTCATCTCCAGATTTTTCTTGTCGGCACTCCGGCATCCCAATCTCTCCCTCTTCGGTAACTTTCTGGCTATATCTGTCTCCTATTTCGGTAAAACTCATGCTTAAATATAGTCCTCAATTTGCTCTTAGCAATCTCTCTTCAACTCACACATATATTTGTCTATATATGTATATTGTGTTATTTGGTTGAATAAATATCTAACAATTTTATGGGTTATTCATATTTCCAAGAGGGGTTAAATATACTTTTCCCCACTCTACTCGACTCCGGTTTACAAATGCATCACTGAACTGAAATTTTTTACGGTCAACTCATTGAACTATAATTTCTTTACAAAAATCTGAAAAACCGTCTACTCTGTTAAAATATTAACGAAAAATTTATATGGCATATGTATGATAAACTGACAAGGAGAGAGAATCTGAGTTGGATAATTAATTAAATTAAAATATACACAATTCAATAATAAATAATTAAACAAAATATAAATCAAACTAATATACATAACAAATATTTAAATTAATAATAAAATATATTAATTAAATTAATTAATAATAAATATTTTAATATATAATTTTTACAAATATATTTATATAAAATTAATAAATTCATATTTTTTAAATATTAACATAACAATCTAAATTAAACAAATATAATCTAACTTATTATAAACATAAATTTATTTTTATTGGTTTAAAATAAGGAGAATATTATTATAAATATTAATAATTAGTAATTTATTTATACTATTACTCAAATTATAGGTATAAGATTACAATTTATATATTTCTAATTTAGATTTAGTTCTTCCATTTTCATGTTCATCCATTTCCAGACTAATCGGTTGTAGGGATTGAATGGAGGAGGAGGAAGTGTCAGAGGTAGAAAAGGGTATAGCGTGGCGGTGGCGTGGGTGAAACGGTGGCGGTGGAACGTGATGGTTGTGATCAGAGAGGAAAGGAGGAAGAGGGCGCTTATTTGTGTTTGTATATGTAATATCCACTTGCATGGTTGCCACCATTAACGAGTGTTGATATGTATTTCATCTTCCTCCTATTATCGATCTGTATATATTTTAGTTTTTTATGGTAGATCCGATCGGATCGATGGATAAATAAAAGTGGCTTGATGGATCTGATGAAATAAAAATGGCTTGATGGATAAATAAAGATCGGATCTGTATTTCAATTTTTTGATGGTAGATCTGATCGAAGGGGAAAGGAGGAAGAGGGCGGTTAGATCAGAAATCTTGTAGAAACAATAGATATTGTATATATTGCTAGTATGTATGTTGGGGAGAGAATGACCTCATCTTCTTTGAGGAGCTTTATTATATAAGGGTGTGACGCCCCCAAAATAGGTTTACAATACCCATTCTGAGTCGTCAATAACATGGTACAGAAACAACTACAACTTTATTAATACAACATAAAAACTGTGAGTTAAATACATATATTATCTTCTAAACAATCTCACCACTCAAATAAGTTCTCATTATAATTATTGATATATTATTTTACAAAAATGGTGAGGACTACTAAAACAACTTTCTAAGACCTTCATTCCATACCCCGACTAGTACTCGCTACATTCTCGCCTCCTTAGAAGAAAAATGGAACAAAAAGGAAAAGGGTGAGCTTAACTAGCCCAGTAAAGAATATTATGACTAAGATAATATAGAACAAATTATCGTTAGTCTTTAACAAGGAAAAATATGATAGAATATAATATAGACAACAAGTTTCAGATCAATATTCGCAGCGAAAATAATAATTCATAGAAGAGTTACGTAGAGAATGAAATCTACTAATATCTATGAATTTAAAAGTCCATCATCAATATTTTATCCCTGTAACATCAATCAACATACTTCTTGAATCAAATATTCATCTTTGCACTACAGGCCAAAGATATTCATCAGTTGGTCATGTTCATCTCAACACCTGTACATCTTTACACTACGGGCCAAAGATATTCATAAGAAAATCAACCATCTTTGCACTTCAGGCCAAAGATATTTAGTAATATCATCATTTAGGACTGAGGATGATGAAAAATATTTTAAAGAAAACGAATCCAGTGAAACAAAAGAACAAATATTAAGGATTCGTACTTTAAACAGTCCAACTTCAAAAATACTTCATAAATAACCATAGTGAAGTAAAATTCAAGAATGATCAAAACATGAATACAATCAAAGCTAGTATCCATAATCGGTATTTTAGAAAAAAACAAAAAAATAATTTTTCTGTGAATAGTGCCGTATTCGTGAATAGTGTCGTATACGTGAATAGTGCCGTATACGTGAATAGTAACCCCAACACTAAAAGATAAGAATTTTACAAGAAAAATCTTACCAATAATCCGGAATAATGATATTAGAAGAAATAATATCATTTTTTTAAAAAATATAACATCCCTTACCTCGAAAAGAACAGTACTTCTGGCTGGAATATCAGATATAACGGTGAAGGAACTTGTACCGTATAGCAACACTCAAAGTATCAAAATACTCACAAGAATATGCTCGATAATATAGAGAGAGAAAACTTCAGTTTCTGGTGTGATTTTCAATTCTAACATAAGCACTCTATTTATAGGAAAATGCTTAGAACACCAAAGCAGAAAATTTAATAAAATATTAATGTAATTATAAAATTTTCACGCCAATCTTAGAAATCTAATTTCAGCTCATTTACCACACATGTGGGGCCCACCAATAATGAAAAAAATGTTTTCCTTAAAAAAACAATTAAAACTTCAAAATTTAATTTTTTTGGAACTTCAGAACTTCAATAATTCATAATAAATAGCCCTTTTATCAGAAAAATTCGAACCTTATGTCCTTTCCATAGGAAATTCCATTACAACTTTGCAGAAGAAAGTTTTTCCAAATTCCAAACAGAAATTGACCGAAATCCACAAACGGACGATTTTACAGGCTATAATCAAATTTCAGTCAAGAAATAGGTTCCACGAACATGTTTAACATGTTTTAAACAATTTTAGTAACAAAAATACTCCTCCTCCTCATATACTCATATATCCCACATTCATTGTAAAAATATCATCATTATTATATTATTAAAATATAATAATATATTTAAATGAATTATTTATCAGAAAAGATAAAATATCAAATTTTCAACAATTGTCACTTTAAAATTTTCTCCATCTATATCCACATAAAATGAATATTTTCCTTATCATATAAATCAATAATTAATTATTCACAAATAATATTACAGAATCACAAATCGCAACTGTGCCGGTCCTCCGAGAAAGAGGGCTTTCTAATAAGAATTTCTCCTTACGAGTGCGCAATTAGGTAACCAAACCTCTCCTTAGACAGAACTTTCTAGACATTGTCAATAATGTTATTTAATAATATTATTCAAATAATATGAATTATTAATCTGATAAAAGAAAATACTGTGTAATGATAATTATTGAAACAACAATAATATAAAATATCAACGTAGCAATTATTGAATCAATAAAATAAAATATTAAGCGGTAATTCATCGTAATAATTATTGAGTAGTGCCTTCTTACGAAAGAATCAATAATAATCGTGCAATACTGGTGTGCAGCACGTGTTTTAACCACCGAGTATTCCAATAGTAGATAACTCAGTAATAACTACGCAGAATTATTTATAAACAACTTATACTTGTCGTTTTCTTCATCCAATCGCCGTTATGGGGTCCACACAAGGTCGCTGCTACGTCGCATTTAAAAATTCACGACAAAGTAAGAATATTCCACGACCAAACGAATATTCTCGATAAAATGAATATTTTATAACCACTTGCTTATTTGAAATATTTGCGCATTTTACCCATAACTAACCACATTAATCAAACCAAGCCTTACTATTTCAAAATAATAAATAGAGGAAATTTAATTTCATTTATAATAAGTTGGGGTCTTACATAAGGGGTATTATTTCTTTCGTATTCATGAAGAGAACTTTCATTATTCCATTTTTTTTTTACATTGAATAACTTGTATGCTGTGATCACCCTATACTTGGTGAAATTCTTTCATTATTCCATTCTTTATCATTATGTTGAATAACTTTTGTTTATGCAATACCGCATACATGGTGAAATTCTTACATTATTCCATTCTTTATTATTCGTTGGAACATCTTGTCTGCATGCGTTTACGCATGACTTGGTTCTCGTTATTTATTATTCTCATTTGGAACATCCCGCTTGTCGGTGCGATTTTTGCCTCGATTGGTTCCATTATTTATTATTCTGTTGGAATATCGTGGTCATGCGTATGCTTACGCATGACACGGGTTCCGTTATTTATTATTCGTTGGAATAACTTCGTCTGCATGCGGTCTATCACATGCACGATGATTTCTTTTGTTATTCCATTCTTTATTATACTCGGTTGGTTAAAGTTTTGACTTTTTATACTCCATGAAATTAGTGAAATATCCTTGATATTTGCGCTTCATCCAAAGATCTTTTTATGGAAATATTCTTCCGAGCATTCTTGAATTTTACTCTACAAAGAAGTATCATGTTGACAATTTGGACGTTATTAGTTCTCGGATAAATTAATTCTTGAACTTGTTTTTTGAATTCTTATATCATTGTCATCATCCTCATATTTATATTATGTTGAAAGTCATCGTGGCCCGTAGTGCATAGATGGACTTGGTATGATTATGACCGAGGATTAATTCGGTATAATCATGACCGTAATGTTACAAATGATGTGGTAAAAGTCCTCATTTGCTCGTAGTGCATTGATGGACAGTTGTTGGCATGATCATGACCATTGATGAATACACGAATATCATTGGCCCGTAGTGCATGCATAATTTATGGTTGTGATACTAATGAATCTCCTTGGCCGTAGTGCAGGGATGATGTGGATTATTTATTAAGCTGAGTCTCAGCGATAAAAGTGATGAAAATCCTTTTAAATCATAAAAGATAGTAGATTTTATTCTCTACTTAACTCTTTTAATGGATTGCTTGTTCCGCTGCAGTTAAACTTGATGTTTGTTATATTGTATCAGTTTATCACTGTTGAAGACTAATGATAATTTATTCTCTATTATCTTAGTCATAATATTTCTTACTGGGCTAGTTGAGCTCACCCTTTTACTTTCATTGTTCTCTTCAGGAAATGAGAACGTAGCGAGGACTAGTCGTGGAGCGGAGTAGCGGTCCAGATAATAGCATTAGTAGTCCTCACTATTACATTAAATAGTGTGATAATAAATGTAATGAGGACTCAATTGAGTGTGGATATTATCTAGATGACAATATTTGTATTAAAACTCACAGCATATGTTTTGTCGTATTTTACACGACTGTTGTATAATTAAGTTGTATTTGAATTTTGTACTATATTATTGGCGACTCAAGATAGGTGATGTATACTTATTTTGGGGACGTCACAGTTGGTATCAAAGCTTAGGGATATGATCCCTAGCTAAGAAAAGAGACAAGAACTAGGAGGGGAGAGACGGGGAATTCCTTCGCTAATATGACCTACCTAAGTTTATTTGGTATTTAATTGGTCGGTCAGAGTATAGGGATAATATGTGATATGTTAATTAACCCTTGTTTTGTGGCAGTATTTGAAAATGACATCCGAGAATGTTGAGAACATCAATGGAGCACAGGAGACCGTTGAGTCTCCACAGATCAATAATCAGGATAATGTGCATCAGGAAGGCGACAATCCTCAGGCAAACAACAACACGGACCAGATGATGAACGATGGAATGTTCAGAGGCTTTATGCAATTCATGCAACATCAAGCAAGAGCGGCTCTTGTCCAAAATGCAGGTGGAAACACTGGCAACTCTCGGACGGTCACCGCTAAGTAGTTCAAGGAACTGGGACCACCGGAGTTTTTTGGAGAGCCAAAACCACTTAAGGTGGAGACGTGGATAAAGCAGATCTGCAAGATATTTGATGTCCTGGGATGCTCCGAGGAGCAAAAGGTTCCCTTTGCCACCTTCATGTTGCGTGCAGATTTAGATTACTGGTGAAAATCTGTAAAACATACTCAACCTACCGCACTGAAGATGACTTGGGAGAAGTTCCAAGAATTGTTCAACGATAAGTACTTTCCCGAAAGTATTCGTCACATGAAAGAGGTAGAGTTCATCAAGTTGGAGCAAAACAACATGACTGGTAGTGTCGCAAAGACGGGAAGCCAAGTTTGCCGAGTTATCCCGGTTTGCGTCCCATTTGGTTGATAATGTGGATAGAATAACGTGAATATTTCTAAGAGGTTTGAAACCCGAGATACGTCAATATCTTATCTCTCATAACTGTGTTTGTATTCAGATGTTAATAGGGCTCAGTTATTGGAGCGCAATAATGAGTCAACCCAACCAAAAGAGAGCAGCCGGAAAAATGATAATACCAGTGATAACAGTTGTAATTCTATGTATGTGCACACCTAGAGGGGGGGGGGGGGGTGAATAGATACTTGTGCTTAAAGTGATAAACAATGAAATCTTTTTGAAATTTTTTTCACATAGTATAATTGAGATACTACTACACCGCCTCGCTTCAAAGGTTCTGCTTTAACTTATGTTCTTCGTTTAATATTATCAGACAGCTAGACGTGTCTGTTTTAGTGTCTGGATTCGTGTAACTACAAACTAATAAAGCAGAATACCCAGGAATTAAACAAAAAAAAGGTAAAGTGCAGAAACGTAAAGGCACCAAGATTTTTACGTGGTTCGGCCCCTATCCTCTATTTAGTGGCATAATCCATGTCCAATCCCAACTAGGATTGGAGACTCTTTTTATTAAACTTAATATTCAATTAAATACAATAAAAAGAACTCCCTGTTACAAAGAAGCTTTCCACTGATGGACACCTCTGCCCCCTATGCACCTCTGCAACCTTTCTCACCACTAAAACCTTTGCACCTCTGCAACCTTGAAAGCTCTCTTTGAACAGATCCTATCTACTGCTAGATAGACCAAGCCAAACAAGACTTGAACTTTGAATATAATAAAAGAAATTACAATAGACTTCTTTATTTTCAAATACCACAAAGAATTATAGGCAGTACAATGAATAATGAAATAAACAATGAAAGCTCTCAATAGGATTCTTCTCTCAGATAGCAACGTGAATTAGCTTCTCAGATCCTCCCGTACTTAGCCAGTGAAAATAACACTATATATAAAAGAGACCCAACGGTTATAAAATAATTGTTAGCAATAAATTAGATGATTTAAATCCCAAAGCAAGAAATCAGATGATTTAAATCCCATAATATTAGCTACTAATATTGACCAACGGTTATGAACATAAGATAGAATAGGAAATTCATATCAAAGTTGGTATACCCCATGATATTAGAAATTAAAGAGTCCAATAGATTTGGTAAATCAAGGATATGTTTTCAAGTTAAACCAAAACACCTTACATAAAGGAATAAGGAGATATTTGATAAAGTTTGTTACTAGCCAATCACTAGATAATAGGTACCTTATTTAGTTTCCTTTTCAAATTGAATTGCATATCATTACTAAATTATATTAAAGATCTTTTTAGCAACATGCAACATGCAAACTTAAATATAGAAGGAATATACTAATGGACCATAATTCCAATCTTGGGCCACAAAAAATCAACATATAATAAATATAAATCAGCCCAAACAATTTAAATCAAGTTCATAAACTCAATAATATTGTCATCATTAAAATCATAAAATATATAACCAACATTCTCCCCCTTTTTGATGATGACAATACATAATGCCATTTAATTAATATGCCCCCCTAAGTATATGGCTCCCCCTTAATTTATGCATATTAAGGAAACAAATTCTAAATTACCATCATTTGCATATTCAAGCACAATATAGTATCTCAAATTATATATATATATCCCCCCTTTGTCATTATCAAAAAGAAACCACATATTAATCATTAAGCACAAGTATCTCTCCCCCTTTGTCATCAACAAAAAGTAATGTATATCAATTTAGCTAAATAGTTATCTCTCCCCATTTGCCAACATTAAAAGAATAAGTGCAAAGATAAAGAATATCATTAGAGCAAGTTTATAACAAAACCACATATAGCAAGTAGATAATACGATCATACCTTTGTGATTTGTTACCTATATAAAAACATTTTGTAACCAGTAAAAAGCTTGATAGTTGTGCTCCTTAATGTAGATTTGGATTTTGTATTTTCAGAATCAAAAATCTCTTCAATAACACTTCTTTTGATCATCCCAATGTTGAGGTCTTTAAAGCTCAAGTTAGGAGGATAATTTTTCACTGTTATGGTTGTTCTTGGAAGACTGCCATTGGTCATTTGTTCATCTGATTAACTTTTTGGAATATCAGATTTTGCATCAGAATTCATCTGATTTGCCTTCAAAAACAGACAGGTCGAGCAGTTTGGATTTAGGTGTCTGCCTGTTTTCCTGGTTCATCTATTTTTCCTTCTGATGCAGACGGCTTAGGCTGTCTGGATTGAGCTGTTTTCTTTCCAAATTCCAGATCTTTAACTGTTTTCCTACAAAGTCTCCTTCCTCTTCTTTTGACAGATCAGAGTCAAAATTATCAAATAAAATATGAACATATTCCTCAACCTTTTATCAAGATTATCATGTGTATTAAATATGGAGCATATGACATAATAAATGATGTTATTAAACCTTGTAATACGAAATCCATAAAGTTATTATAATAATATATCTAATTAAAACTCTATTAAAAAAATTAAAAACAACATGAGGTACTTACAGATTCCACCAAATAATTTATAGGTAACTTACTCTCTCAAAGTAAAGAATCATCCATCTCCTTTTTGATCTTGAGACACCTATAAATAAATAGTCTCTATCTTTTTGGTACCCAAATCTTCTTGGGTCTTTTTGGGTTAGTAGCATATGAATCACTTTTCTTTACCCAATTTTTTTTATTCTAATTTTATTACAATTAGAATCAAAATGACCTTTAAAACCACATTTTTTACAAGTAACAAATGGTGAACAATAAAGTGGTTTATGCCTTGATTTACTATTAATCATTCTAATATTATTATTAGTCCTATTTTCCACATTTTTAATAGGATTATACCCAATTCCTTGTTTATCAAGACTAGACCTTTGTGCCCCTAACATAACATTTAGGTTCTCTTCTCCTTGCACAAATTTTAGAAGATCATTTTTAAAGATGTTATTTCAGCATTTGTTACATTATCATCATGTTGCATATTCATCATTTTTCCATCATTAAAAGCATCTATGCACACATCTCTCATTTTTAAATTTTCTTTTAAAATTTGATTTTCATTTTTAAGATATTCATTTTCTTTTTTTTCTTCAATAAGTGACTCAACTTCATTCATTAGCTCATTTACGCAGTTCTTAAAATAAGCGATTTTCTTTTTAAGCCTTTGATTTTCATTTTGTAAAGCAAGATAATCGAGATGATAGATTTCAAAATTTTCATGAAAATTTGTTACCTCTAGTTGATCATCATCTTCTAGTCCCATGAAACATAATTGGCCAATTTCTTCTTCTTGTTCGCTTTTGGACTTACTCATTTGAGTTGAGATACCTTTTGATTTTTCCTTTGTTTCTTTCTTTGAAGTAGTCTCTCGAGTTTTCTTGAGAGCATTTCAATTTCTTCATCAAAATCTTCATCATTGCTTTCTATGTAGCTTTCTCGATTTGTAGAGCCAAGGTCTTCTTCTTAGGTGCTTCATCTTCTTCATCATACCTCTTGAGTTGATTTTCAAATTCTTCAAGCTCTCCAAACAAGGTAAGAGTTTCCATGGTACTAATTGTTGGTGAGTCTTGGAGAGTTGTGACTTTCGAGCAAACCGTTTGGGCATGACTCTTAGCGACTTTCTATTAATTTCCTCCGATCAATTTTCCGTCCCAAAGATATTTAGAGAGTTCATTAGAGTAAGAAATCTCCTTGAGCTTCATTAATTGTTTCATCTTTTTCTAATTTGAAGAGTTCATATTCTTGCATCATCAACATACTTAGCTTGACTTCCTTCACTTTAGTAGTTCCCTCGAGGCTCATGAAGATTGTATCCCACATTTCTTTTGCTGTGTTGCACGATGATACTTTATCAATTTTAGCTTGGACCATTCCAGCTTAAGAATGTGTTCATGGCTCTTGAGTTGTAGGAAAACATATAGCTTTCGTTTGCATCCATCTCCATGAGAGCCTTTGGTTTGCCATCATCATGTCTAGGAATGATAGGTCCATTTTCAACAACCCACCATTCCCATGGGTCTCTTTTAAGAAAAATCTTCATTTTGAACTTCCAAAAGTTGAAGTTTTCACTTCCGAACAACAAATGTGGCCTACTTGTGGGACGACCTTCTTGAAAGTTTAGGTGTGCCATAGGATCTTCCCTACGACTGCGCAATGATCAATATTAGTAGAGCCTTGCTTTCGATACCAAATGTAATTCTATATATGTGCACACCTAGAGAGGGGGTGAATAGGTGTTTATGCTTAAAGTGATAAACAATGAAATCTTTTTGAAATTTTTCGCAGTTTAATTAGATAACTACACATCACTACTTTAGTGTCTCGCTTTAACTTATGTTCTTCGTTTAATATTATCGAGATGACTAGACGTGTCATTTTAGTGTCCGGATTTGTGTAACTATAAACTAATAAAAGCAAAATACCCGTAAATTAAACAACAGAAAGGTAAAAGTGTAAACGTAAAAGGCACCGAGATTTTTACGTGGTTGGCCTCTATCCTCTATCTAGTGGCCTAATCCACGTCCAATCCCAACTAGGATTGGAGACTCTTTTTATTAAACTTAATATTCAATTAAATATAATAAAAAGAACTCCCTGTTATAAAGAAGCTTTCCACTGATGGACACCTCTGGCCCCTATGCACCTCTGCAACCTTTCTCACCACTCGAGACCTTTGCACCTCTGCAACCTTGAAAGCTCTCTTTGAATGCAGATCCTATCTCTCATCGCTAGATAGACCAAGCCAAACAAGACTTGAACTTTGAATATAATAAAAGAAATTAAAATATACTTCTTATTTTCCACCACAAAGAATTATAGACAAAGACAATGAATATCCGGAAATAAACAATGAAAGCTCTCAATAGGATTCTTCTCTCAGATAACAACGTGAATTAGCTTCTTTATCAGATCCTCTGTACTTAGCCGTGAAAATAACACTATATATAAAGAGAGACCCAACGGCTATAAAATAATTGTTAGTAATAAATTAGATGATTTAAATCCCCATAGCAAGAAATCGATGATTTAAATCCCATAATATTAGCTACTAATATTGACCAAGCAGTTATGAACATAAGATAGAATAGGAAACTCATATCAAAGTTGGTATACCCCATGATATTAGCAATTAAAGAGTCCAATGATTTGGTAAATCAAGGATATGTTTTCAAGTCAAACCAAAACACCTTAAATAAAGGAACAAAGAGATATTTGATAAAGTTTGTTACTAGCCAATCACTAGATAATAGGTACCTTATTTAGTTTCCTTTTCAAATTGAATTGCATATCATTACTAAATTATATTAAAAGATCTTTTCAAGAACATGCAACATGCAAATATTAAAATATACTAATGGACCATAATCCAATCTTGGGCCACAAAAAGGATATATACTAATGGACCATAATTCCAATCTTCATCATTAAAATCATAAAATATATAAAATCAACGTGTAGGGAATATAATAAATTTAAATCATGGCCAAAACAATAAAATGGAATTTAAATCAAATTCATAAACCCAATAATATTGCTTCAAATCATTAAAATCATAAAATATCATCTCAAGCCATAAAGCTATTTGTTTATTGAAAAATGGATGTCAAGTTTTTTTAGCTCATGTCACGGATCTAAACAAAAATACGTCAGTTTTGAATTATATTTCTATTGTTAATGAATTTCCTGATGTATTCCTTGAAGAACTTCCTGCCAACCCCCAGAGCGTGAAATTAAATTTTGTATCAACCTTGAACCTAGTACAAAACCTAATTCCAAAGCCCTATATCGAATGGCTCCTATTGAACTTCAGGAGGTAAAGACCCAACTGCAGAAATTGTTAGACATGAGGTTTCATTCGTCCTAGTACGTCTCCTTGGGGTGCTCCTGTTCTATTCGTGAAAAAGAAAGACGGGAGTATGCGACTTTGTATTGATTATCGGGAGTTGAATCATGTCACCATCAAAAATAGGTACCCATTGCCACGTATTGATGACTGTTTGACCTACTTGTAAGGCACCAAATTTTTTTCAAAGATTGATCTTCGCTCCGGATATCACATTAATTGAAGATTAGAACCGATGACATTCCAAAGATGACTTTTAGAACTCCTGCAGACGGCCTTATGAATTCCTAGTCATGTCTTTTTGATTGACTAATGCTTCGCTACCTTCATGGATATGATGAACCGAGTATTCAAGGAATATTTGGATCACTTTGTGGTCGTCTTTATTGATGACATCCTTATTTATTCCAAAAGCCGTGAAGATCATGAGCAACGCTTGAGACTGATACTTCAAAAGCTTCGTGAATATAAGCTTTATTACAAGTTAAAGAAATGCGAGTTCTGGCTTGAGGAAGTAGCATTCCTTAGGCACATGGTATCCTGGAATATCTATTCACCCAGCAAAGATGAAGCTATTCAAAGCTGGGAGCAACCTAAATCAGTGACCAAAGTACGTAGCTTTCTCGGCTTAGCTGGTTATTATCGGAGATTCATAGAAGGGTTTTCTTGAATCCCTACTCCCTTAACTCAGCTGACTCAAAAAGATACAAAATTCGGTTGGAACAAGGAATGTGAGAAGAGTTTTCAAGAACTCAAGAGGAGACTCATTTCAAAGACTGCTCGACAATACCATCCGCTCTGGAGGATTTGTCATCTACAAATGATGCTTCGTGCAAAGGGTTAGGATGTGTTCTCATGCAACATGGGAAAGTCATAGTTTATGCCTCTCGACAACTCAAAGAATATGAGAGGAATTATCCTACTCAAGATCTAGAGTTGTAATTTGTTGTTTTTGCACTAAAGATTTGGAAGCATTACTTATATGGGGAGAAAGTGGAGATTTTTACGGATCATAAAAGCCTCAAATATTTCTTCACTCAAAAGGAACTCAACATGCGACAAACGATAATCGGGCTTGAATCATTGAAAGATTATGATCATACCATCCAATATCATCCCGGAAAAGTAAACGTGGTAGCCGACGCATTGAGTAGTAAGATCATATGCGGTATGAAAGCGATATTGTCAACGCAGAGGCCCATTTTGTATGAATTGCGAAGGATGAAGATAGAGATAAAGACTCCAAGGACCCACGTGATGATGGTGAATATACGAGTAGAACCGACTTTAATCGATAAAGTTAAAACCGCCAAGCTACGCACTCGAATCGATGCATATGAGGAAGAAAGTACAAGAAGGTGCTATGCCGAAAGCAAGAATCGATGAAGAAGGAATACTTGAGTCAACTCGCACTTTGTGTTCCTAACGATCCCGAAGTTAAAGTATAAAATCATGATGGAGGCGATAATAACACACCATTTGCAATCCATCTCGGGAGTACCAAAATGTATCATGATCTTCACATACATTTTGGTGGGGCAAATATGAAGAGAGAGATACTTGTTTATCTCAAGGTGTTTAACTTGTCAACGAAGTCAAGGCAGAGCATCAAGTACCAAAAGGTCCATTGCTTAAAATTCCAGAATGGAAGTGGAAGCACATTACCATGGATTTCAACATCGGTCTTCCCAAGGTTTCTCAAGCGCATGATGCAATTTGGGTCATTGTTGATAGATTGACCAAGTCCGCTCATTTCTTACCAATACGAGAAACTTATACACTTGAAATTCTTGCTCAGATGTACATACGAGATTATAAGATCGCATGGTATGCCAAGATCCATAGTTTCCGATCGAGACCCAAGATTCACTTCACAATTTTGGGTTAGTTTACAAAAAGCTATGGGCACAGATTTACGATTTAGTTCGGCATATCATCCTCAGACGGATGGACAGTAAGAGAGGACTATTCAAACTCTTGAAGATTTATTAAGACTTTGTGTCTTTGACTTCAAGGGAAGTTGGGACAAGTTCTTACTATTGGTGGAGTTTTCTTACAACAACAGTTATCAAACAAGTATTGGCATGACTCCATTCGAGGCGTTGTATGGAAGAGAGTGTCGTTCTCCAGTATGCTGGGATGAGGTGGGTAAAGCAACGTTGTTGGGACCGGAGTTGGTACGTATGACTATTGAAAAGATTCAAACGATCCGACAACGTATAAAAACCTCACAATACCGACAAAAGAGTTATGCTGATCTTCATTGAAAGGATGTGGAATTTGATATCGAGATCACGTGTTGTTACGTGTTGCTCCATGGAAAGGAGTTACGTAGATTTGGAAAGAGAGGAAAGCTCAATCCTCAATTCATTGGCCCATTTTAAATCCTTAATCGAGTAGGGATCAGAGCCTATATAGACTTGCTTTTACCGCCACGTATGTCTTGTGTTCATAACATTTTTCATATATCCATGTTATGTAAATATGTGAAAGACCCAACCACATTATTGAGTTAGAATCCGGACGAAAAAGCGGAAGATTTAACGTATGAAGAGGTTCCCTGTTCAAATCTTGGATAAGAAGGAACATATTCTACGCTTCTAAGGTGATACCTCAAGTCAAAGTTTTATGGAGGAACCACGATGTTGAGGAAATGACTTGGGAGTTAGAATCAAATGAAATCAAGGTATCCTCGACATACTGTGTACGCACCCTAATTTCGAGGGCGGTAAATTTCATAAGAAGGGAGGTTGTAAGACCCCAACTTTTATAAATAAAGATGAATTTTCTATAAATATTATTTTTGAATATTATTGAATAAATTTGATATAATGTTATGGTTGTGGGTAATATTTATAAATTTTGCAAAGTAAGCAAGTTGTTATAAAATATTCGTTTGGTCGAGGAATATTCTTTTTGTTTGGGAATATTTGTACGACGGCTCAATCATTGGTGGACCCCACAACGAAATTATTGTTGGATTGAGAAAATGACAAAAATATTTTATGAAAATAATGGCGGAAGTTTTATCGTTAACTGTTGAAACACCCGGTGTTAAAAGTACAGTAATACGTGTGGTTGCATAGTAGCACATGGTATTGATTATTGATGCTTACATGAGAAGTCACTCGCTTTTGTTTAATTATTGCTTCAATAATTATTGCATTGTATCTCACGTTAATTGATTCAATTATTGTCTATATTTTATATATTATTAAATCAATAATTGAGACGACGGTTATTAATATTATTATTTGCAATATTAGCGATGTTTGTAAGTTCACAAGAGAGAGGTTTGGTCACCTAATTGCGCGCTAATAGGGAGAAATCCTTATTGGAAAGCCCATTCTTTCCTGGGAACGACTTGGTCTATTAATAGTGTGAATTATAATAATGATGATGAAGTTTTATTTTATTAGTATTATTAATGTAATGTAACGTAAAAGCTTTTTATATAAAATAGAATACTTTTATAAAGTTATTCGTTTTATTAGACTATAAATAGAATATATTATATTCTATTATGCATAGTATTTTGCATAGTAAATTTTTTTTATATAAAGCAGAATACTTTTATAAAGTTATTCGTTTTATTAGATTATAAATAGAATATATTATATTTTATTTAAAAGAATTTGTTTTATTAGAATATTTTATAGTAAACCAACTGGACTATTCGCTTAAAAGTAAATCAACTCGACCGCTCAGAATTAGTTACTATTCACCATTCTCCTATAAATGAAGCTCATTCCTTCATTATTTCTTATTTAATTCAATTTAAACTCTAGAGAGAGAAACTATAGAGAAAGAAGAAAAGTATTCTCGCTACTTCACTACTCCTATATCCAGTTGTTCTAAGGTAAGAGGTATTATTTCTTTCGTATTCATGAAGAGAACTTCTGTTATTCCATACTTTTATTCTATTGGAATAACTTGTATACGCGGTCTACCCTATACTTGGTGAAATTCTTCTGTTATTCCATTCTTTATCATTATGTTGGAATAACCTGTCTATGCGAAGTACCACATACATGGTAAAATTCTTCTGTTATTCCATTCTTTATTATTCTGTTGGAACATCCTGTCTGTGCATTTACGCATGACCTGGTTCCGTTATTTATTATTCATTGTTGAACATCCCGCTTGCAGTGCGATTTTTGCACCGATTCGGTTCCATTATTTATTATTCTGTTGGAATATCCTGTCTGTGTTTACGCATGACCTGGTTCCATTATTTATTATTCTGTTAGAATAACCTGTCTGTGCGGTCTATCGCATGCCTGGTGATTTCTTTTGTTATTCCATTCTTTATTATACTCAGTTGGTTAAAGTTTGGACTTCTATACTCCATAAAATTAGTGGAATATCCTTGATATTTGCGCTTCATCCAATATCTTTTCATGGAAATATTCTTCTGAGCATTCATGAATTTTACTCTACAAAGAAGTATCATGTTGACAATTTGGACGTTATTAGTTCCTAGATAAATTAATTCTTGAACTTGTTTTATTGAATTCTTATATCATTGTCATCATCCTTATGTTTATATTATGTTGAAAGTTATCTCGCGTATCTGTAGTACATAGATGAACTTGGTATGATTATGACCTGTGGATTAATTCCATATAATCATGACCGTAATATTACAAATGATGTTGTAAAAGTCCTCATTGGCTGTAGTGCTTTGATGGATGATTGTTGGCATGATCATGACCATTGATGAATACATGAATATCCTCGCCCATAGTGTGGATAATTTGTGGTTGTGATACTAATGAATATCCTGGTCAGTAGTGTGTGGATGATGTGGATTATTTATTGTTTGAGTCCCAAATGATAAAAGTTATGAAAAACCTTTAAATCATAAAAGATAGTAGATTTTATTCTCTACTTGACTCTTTTTTATGGATTGCTTGTTCCACCGCAGATTAAACTTGATGTTTGTTATATTGTATCGCTTTTAATAATCGTTGAAGGCTAACGATAATTTATTCTCGTATGATCTTAGTCTAATAATTTTTAATGGGGCTAGTTGAGCTCACCTTTTACTTTCATTGTTCTCTTCAGGAAATGAGAACGTAGCAGGGACTAGTCGAGGAACAGAGTGACTGTCCAGATAATAGCATTAGTAGTCCTCACTATTCTGTTAAATAGTGTGATAATAAATGTAATGAGGACTCAATTGAGTGTGGATATTGTCTAGATGACAATATTTGTATTAAAACTCACAACATATGTTTTGTCGTATTTTACACGACTATTGTATAATTAAGTTGTATTTGAAATTTGTACCATGTATTTGGCGACTCAAGATAGGTGATGTATACCTTTTCTATATATATATGGACATGATCAACCACCACGAAAGCACCTCCATGGGGATCAGAAATGTAAATAAAGCAAGAATCGATCAACCGCCACGTAAGTAAACTCCAAAGTGACTAAATGTAAATAAAGTAAAGAAAAGGCCTCAAGTAAACTCTGTGTTCGACAGAAATGTAAATATATATATATATATACATAATTGTTGTAAGTAGTAAACGCACCGGATATAAAATCCAGGCTCATCGGATATGTCCGACAACAGTTATATATATATAAATATATATATAAAAGCAGGTAAACGCTCCGAATGTAAAATCTAGGCTCATCAGATATGTCTGACAACAGTTATATATATATATATATATATATATATATATATATATATATATATATATAAGCAAGTAAACGCTCCAGACATAAGGCTAGGCTCAATCGAGGCATAACTCGATAAGGTTAGTCCATATATAAATATATACATATATAAGTATATATATCTGCACAAAAAATGAAAACCACGGATCAAGTTAGGGCATACGCACACAACACGACTCTCAATGTGTAGAATAGTGTGTGTAAAGATGAAGAGAAAGGCTTTAATGTGTGTAAGAAGGCTTATAGTGGACTACCAAAGAAGACTCCAATAACTTTAAATGGATGAGTACTCGGCTCCCGCCAAAGGAAAATATGACAAAATATAAGCTCAATAGTGTTTGAAATAAGAAAGCACTCGATTAACGGGTGTGTACAAAGCCAATTGGATGTGGTTTCTTGCTCTTTCTCCTCAAATAAGGCCACCCCAATCCCCATATATATAGAGGGGGGGGTGCCGCAGGTCTACTTGTGGCTGCCCGGGCTGCCCAGGGCAGTGTGGGTCCCGCCGTGTCACAGTACATACACTCGGACAACGCGCCGTTCGCTCGGTCGTTCATAACTTTCAATCCGGGAGTCCGATGGAAGCGTGCCATACCATTTCGGAAAGCTCTTTTTGAGAGCTACACAATGAAATATGATTTGCCCTTTTTTTATTCTTGGAAGATGGGTTCATGACTGAAATAGCATTTTGGTTTTCCGCCGCAAATCCAAGTGAGTTGCTTTTCATGTAGTTTGCATTCGAAGTTAAGATATGGGTCTTGTGGGGACTTATATTGAAGCAATTTGGGTTGAAATGAGTGTATTTGGTTTGAAATGAATTTGAGTTGGCAAAAAAACCATTTTCCCTCCCGGTTATCTCCGATTTTCACACATTTGTAGCTATCTTTTCGCAGGTTATCTTTGAGGTTGTCATGCTATCGACTCTAAATATCCATAGGGTTATCTCCGAGGTTAGAATTGATGTTGTGGTCCTCCAAGGTTATCTCCGGAGTGAAAAAGATGCTTTTGCCCTCCCGCATAGTTAGTTAGTAACAGAAAAGAAAATTTTGAGTATTTACAAATGCCCCTCTTTATCATATTCATGTAATGTAATGGAATGGACATAATAAAGATTAGTAGACACTTGAAATATGACAAGGTATTTTTAATGATGCAGATCGCAATGTAATGAATGTTAAAATGTTTTCGCAGAAAGCGCAGATTCAGAAGTCGACATCGATTTCGCGACTTCGCTTTTGTGATTTGGCCAATCACATTTCAAATTCGCACATCGTGATATCAGATATCGCATATCACATATCACAAATCGCAAATCGCAATGTAATGAATGCTATGATGAATGTTAAAAGTTTTTCAAATCGCTTTACCTTTTATCGGGGATTGCAGATGCTTATCTTTGGTGTCGACTACAACGGTTTTGATTTTTGTTTGTCGCTAATGCTTGTTTGATGAAGAGAAATTGAGATGTCGCCGATGCTTTATACCGGTATTTTATAATGGTTCCTACTACCGATGGTAGTTTGATAATAGATCTTAGCTCGCCGGTAGTTTAATAATACCGACATCACCCAACTGCTTTTTGTTCTCACTGAATGGTGGCATATAAAGCTTTCATCACGAACTGTCTTGATGTTGCGCTTAAATTGATGCCAATGGTTTTGAATACCGGATCTTCGATACCTTCACCGAATTGATATTCAAAGGTTTGCTTCACCGTGCATCACCGATGTTATGCTTGATAAAGATGTATGTTGATGTAGAGCCTCACCCTTTTGAGGTGATTTGGAGTTTCTTTCATTGTTGGGTGTTTGTGCCCCATTTCCTTGAACATTTGATTCAAGAACCCAAATTTGAACCGATGCCCCGAATGTCACCGATATCCCTAGAGGGTGCAACTCACTCTTTCATTTGTCGAACTTTTGGACTTCAGTAGAGGCCTCAATTTATGAGGATTTGAAGCAAATTAACATGTTAGATGGTGTAAATTTCCTTCGCTGCACCTTTTGTTGCGTTGGCCTTGAGTTAAGAACTTTTTGAAAATTTTCTCCTTCTTTCGTAGGGCACACTTATGTCGCCATGATTTCTTTCGGGGAGTTTTCTTTCTTTTGATGAGAGGCTTGATCCCGCCTTTAAAATCCTTCACTTTCTTGGAATCGAAAAAATGCCCCAAATTCTTTTCAGATGTTGTTGTTTGGGATTCCTACTTAAAAAGTCTCTTTGTTGACCAAATCGCGAGTGAACAATATCCGAATTTCCAGTGAGATGATATGAGGGAAGCTCTGATGATGATGGACCATGCTGATGGTGTTGACTGGGGCATTTTCCTCTTTAGGATGGTTGATAAATGCCCCAGTGTTGAGTTGTCGTTGTTTTTGAGATTGCCCCAGTCTTGTTGTAAGGTTTCTAATATCGGGTTATCACCAATTTTGAAATTACCCCAACCTTGCTTGTTGTCTGGGATAGTTGCTTTGACAGATGAGCTGATAAGATGTCAAAATTGCAAGAGGCTTTTACTTCTGTACCAGATGATGAATAGGTCATGGATTTGGGCTTTGATGCCCTCAATCATTATTCCTGACTTGTTTGCACAATCGGCTTGGACTGTTTTCTTCTGATTTGATGAGGACTTGTGATTAAGGGTGTCAGATCTTTGAAGGTGTCCTCGCTGCTGGTTGTCTTGGCATATCGCTGTTTCTTCCTTTCTGGGATTTGTACCAGATTCGATGGAATGACATTGAAGTGTTGTTGGGTCTTCTCCACATGGGTTGCTGACTTGGAGGGTTGTTTGGGTTTGGATATTTCTCTTGAGGGATAGACCGCACCACTGATGGTTGCCTACGTACTCTTGTATGTGAGGGAGATCAGGTCTGCGTAGTTCCTACTTGATAAGATAAATCGCTTGACAAGTTTTTGTTTGAGAAGTGTTTGTTTGGGTTTTTTGGGTTTTTATTTGGTTTGACCGCACCATAAATGGTCGCCACGACTCCATTGATGGGGGAGATCAGTGTTTTCGTAGTTCGAAGCTTGATGAGTTAAAACCCGAATGACTTGATTTTTGATTTTTGATTCTTCTTTTTTTTTTTTTTTTTTCTTTTTTTTTTATTTCTTTTTCTTTTTTTTTTGTTTTTTTGTTTTTTTTTTTTCAATATTTACACCCATGGAAAATAAAAGGCATACTACAAAGAAATTGATTCCGTCCCAACATCTTCTCGAACTCGCAACTTTTATCCCCGGATCTACATCTTTTTGGCTAGTTGAGGCCCGATAGTCTAGTTGTCGATGGTGGTGTGTTACCTTCAAGGCTCGTGATGAGGTTACTTCTTGGTTTTGAATGTCTTCACTTATGGCAATAACTTGATCGCTTCTTGGTTTAGTACATTCCTCGTGGATGCTTCGAGCTAGACCTATCGCCAAAAGGTATGAACTCTTGATTCTTTGATGGGTTTGTTTCCCGACAACCTCACCACCTTCTCCTTCATCTGCTCCTCATGCTTTTCTTGGGCTTGAGAGGATTCGACCATGAAATCTCCTCAAACCTGTTGTCACATTTCTTGCAAGGAACTTTCCTTTTTGCTTTTTCTTCCTTGGAAAGGATCAAGATTTCCTTCGTGATCATCCAAGGTTATAAGATCTGGAATGTGGTTGTCATCTTTGGACCACAGGATGTTGGCTGAGGAATCTCCTTTGGGGATTCCCTTGTCTCCTCTGTCATTTCCTGCATTAAGATCATTCCATCTTGGGTTCTACCAGATCATCGCTCATAGCCTTCATCTCATTTGAGCTGCCTGTCTCAAGTGGACATCTTAAGCTTTTTATTTCCTTTTTGCCTTTTTGGTCATGGGAAATTCTATCTCCAGCTCTCAATTTTTAATTAGATCCTGAATTTTATGTCATGAAAGACCAAAGATTCCTCATCAGTATGTCCAAGTGAGTTAGAATGGTATAGACATATCTTGGTGGAATCATAACTCTTTATCTTGGGATTTATAGGAGGCAACAACTTAGTAATCCTTCCTTCGCTTATCAGAAAGTATAACATTTCTTCATTGGATTTGCTTAGAGGGGTGAATTTTTGGACTCTTGTGGAGGTTGTTTGATCTTTCTTCTTTGAGAATTCGTGATTCCCCGATTGATTTTTTCGTTGGCAAGATCTTCTAGCAATTTTATCATCCCCCTTTTTTTGGCCTTCTGATAGTTGAGTGAAAAACTGACTCGTATCCTGATGTTGGTGCACTATCAGCTTAGTTAGCAGATTGACTTGATTTTGGATTGTCTCTAACTTTTGCATTACTATTATACCCTCCTCTGAGTTTTCCCACTTTAGGACATTTGATCTGTGCCTTTGGGGGTATTCTTCTATCTTACGAATTGGATACCTTTTAGCCCTTTCTGACCCGATCATGTTTACTTCCTCGATTACGTCAGCAATGGAAGGTTGGTGTTGACATTCTCATTGATCAAAGTTCTTTGAACCAAAATACTGCCACTTTCGATCAGATTTTGAATTTTATTCTTTAAGGACCAACAATCTTCTATATCGTGTCCTGGAGACCCTGAGTGGGAAGCACATCTCTGGACCATAATTCCAATCTTGGGCCACAAAAATCAACATATAATAAATATAAATCACCCCAAACAATTTAAATCAAGTTCATAAACTCAATAATATTGTCATCATTAAAATCATAAAATATATAACCAACATTCTCCCCCTTTTTGATGATGACAATACATAATGCCATTTAATTAATATGCCCCCCTAAGTATATGGCTCCCCTTAATTTATGCATATTAAGGAAACAAATTCTAAATTACCATCATTTCAGATATTCAAGCACAATATAGTATCTCAAGATTATATATATATCGCCCCCTTTGTCATTATCAAAAAGAAACCACATATTAATCATTAAGCACAAGTATCTCTCCCCTTTGTCATCAACAAAAAGTAATGTATATCAATTTAGCTAAATAGTTATCTCTCCCCATTTGCCAACATTAAAAGAATAAGTGCAAAGATAAAGAATATCATTAGAGCAAGTTTATAACAAAACCACATATAGCAAGTAGATAATACGATCATACCTTTGTGATTTGTTACCTATATAAAAACATTTTGTAACCAGTAAAAAGCTTGATAGTTGTGCTCCTTAATGTAGATTTGGATTTTGTATTTTCAGAATCAAAAATCTCTTCAATAACACTTCTTTTGATCATCCCAATGTTGAGGTCTTTAAAGCTCAAGTTAGGAGGATAATTTTTCACTGTTATGGTTGTTCTTGGAAGACTGCCATTGGTCATTTGTTCATCTGATTAACTTTTTGGAATATCAGATTTTGCATCAGAATTCATCTGATTTGCCTTCAAAAATGCATGTGTCGAGCGGTTTGGATTTAGGTGTGTCCACTGCTTTTCCGGTTCATCTATTTTTCCTTCCGATGCGTATGGCTTAGGAAGTAGTCTGGATTGAATGCTTTTCTTTCCAAATTCCAGATCTTTAACTGTTTTCCTACAAAGTCTCCTTCCTCTTCTTTTGACAGATCAGAGTCAAAATTATCAAATAAAATATGAACATATTCCTCAACCTTTTATCAAGATTATCATGTGTATTAAATATGGAGCATATGACATAATAAATGATGTTATTAAACCTTGTAATACGAAATCCATAAAGTTATTATAATAATATATCTAATTAAAACTCTATTAAAAAAATTAAAAACAACATGAGGTACTTACAGATTCCACCAAATAATTTATAGGTAACTTACTCTCTCAAAGTAAAGAATCATCCATCTCCTTTTTGATCTTGAGACACCTATAAATAAATAGTCTCTATCTTTTTGGTACCCAAATCTTCTTGGGTCTTTTTGGGTTAGTAGATATGAATCACTTTTTTTACCCAATTTTTTTATTCTAATTTTATTACAATTAGAATCAAAATGACCTTTAAAACCACATTTTTTACAAGTAACAAATGGTGAACAATAAAGTCGTTTATGCCTTGATTTACTATTAATCTTCTAATATTATTATTAGTCCTATTTTCAACATTTTTAATAGGATTATACCCAATTCCTTGTTTATCAAGACTAGACCTTTGTGCCCCTAACATAACATTTAGGTTCTCTTCTCCTTGCACAAATTTAGCAAGATCATTTTTTAAAGATGTTATTTCAGCATTTGTTACATTGTCATCATGTTGCATAGTCATCATTTTTCCATCATTAAAAGCATCTATGCACACATCTCTCATTTTTAAATTTTCTTTTAAAATTTGATTTTCATTTTTAAGATATTCATTTTCTTTTTTTTCTTCAATAAGTGACTCAACTTCATTCATTAGCTCATTTACGCAGTTCTTAAAATAAGCAGTTTTCTTTTTAAGCCTTTGATTTTCATTTTGTAAAGCAAGATAATCAGATGTAGATATTTCAAAATTTTCATGAAAATTCGTTACCTCTAGTTGATCACCGTCTTCTAGTCCCACGAAACATAATTGGCCAATTTCTTCATCTTGTTCTGTTTTGGACTTGCTCATCGGAGTTGAGATACCTTCTTGATTCTTCCTTTGTTTCTTTCTTTGAAGTAGTCTCTCGAGTTTTCTTGAGAGCATTTCAATTTCTTCATCAAAATCTTCATCATTGCCTTCTATGTAGCTTTCAGCTTGTAGAGCCAAGGTCTTCTTCTTAGGTGCCTCATCTTCTTCATCGTACCTCTTGAGTTGATTTTCAAATTCTTCAAGCTCTCCAAACAAGGTAAGAGTTTCCATGGTACTAATTGTTGGTGAGTCTTGGAGAGTTGTGACTTTCGGTGCAAACCGTTTGGGCATGACTCTTAGCAGCTTTCTATTAATTTCCTCCGATCAATTTTTCCGTCCCAAAGATATTTAGAGAGTTCATTAGAGTAAGAAATCTCCTTGAGCTTCATTAATTGTTTCATATTTTTCTAATTTGAAGAGTTCATATTCTTGCATCAACATACTTAGCTTGACTTCCTTCACTTTAGTAGTTCCCTCGAGGCTCATGAAGATTGTATCCCACATTTCTTTTGTTGTGTTGCACGATGATACTTTATCAATTTTAGCTTGGACCATTAAAACAAGAATGTGTTCATGGCTCTTGAGTTGTAGGAAAACATATAGCTTTCGTTTGCATCCATCTCCATGAGAGCCTTTGGTTTGCCATCATCATGTCTAGGAATGATAGGTCCATTTTCAACAACCCACCATTCCCATGGGTCTCTTTTAAGAAAAATCTTCATTCTGAACTTCCAAAAGTTGAAGTTTTCACTTCCGAACAACAGCGGTGGCCTACTTGTGGACTGACCTTCTTGAAAGTTTAGGTGTGCCATAGGATCTTTTCCTACGACCTGCAATGATCAATATTAGTAGAGCCTTGCTCTGATACCAAATGTAATTCTATATATGTGCACACCTAGAGGGGGGGGGGGGGTGAATAGGTGTTCATGCTTAAAGTGATAAACAATGAAATCTTTTTGAAATTTTTTCACTATGGTATAAATTGCATAACTACACATGCTCGCTTTAACTTATGTTCTTCGTTTAATATTATCAGACAGCTAGACGTGTCTGTTTTAGTGTCTGGATTTGTGTAACTACAAACTAATAAAGCAGAATACCCAGAAATTAAACAAACAGAAAGGTAAAGTGTAGAAACGTAAAGGCACCGAGATTTTTACGTGGTTCGGCCTCTATCCTCTATCTAGTGGCCTAATCCATGTCCAATCCCAACTAGGATTGGAGACTCTTTTTATTAAACTTAATATTCAATTAAATATAATAAAAAGAACTCCCTGTTATAAAGAAGCTTTCCACTGATGGACACCTCTGCCCCCTATGCACCTCTGCAACCTTGAAAGCTCTCTTTGAACAGATCCTATCTACTGCTAGATAGACCAAGCCAAACAAGACTTGAACTTTGAATATAATAAAAGAAATTAAAATATACTTCTTATTTTCCAGCCACAAAGAATTATAGACAGTACAATAAATATCTGGAAATAAACAATGAAAGCTCTCAATAGGATTCTTCTCTGTATAACAACGTGAATTAGCTTCTTGTATCCTCTTGTACTTAGCCGTGAAAATAACACTATATATAAAGAGAGACCCAACGGCTATAAAATAATTGTTAGCAATAAATTAGATGATTTAAATCCCATAGCAAGAAATCAGATGATTTAAATCCCATAATATTAGCTACTAATATTGACCAACGGTTATGAACATAAGATAGAATAGGAAACTCATATCAAAGTTGGTATACCCCATGATATTAGCAATTAAAGTGTCCAACAGATTTGGTAAATCAAGGATATGTTTTCAAGTCAAACCAAAACACCTTACATAAAGGAACAAAGAGATATTTGATAAAGTTTGTTACTAGCCAATCACTAGATAATAATAGGTACCTTATTTAGTTTCCTTTTCAAATTGAATTGCATATCATTACTAAATTATATTAAAGATCTTTTTCAAGAATATGCAACATGCAAACTTAAATATAGAAGGAATATACTAATGGACCATAATTCCAATCTTGGGCCACAAAAAATCAACATATAATAAATTTAAATCAGCCCAAACAATTTAAATCAAGTTCATAAACCCAATAATATTGTCATCATTAAAATCATAAAATATATAACCAACAACAATACCATCGAGCGGTGACAATAAGCGTGTAGTAGGAATCAACATGGCGAAATGGTAACCACTTTGGTGGTAATCATGGCCAAAACAATAAGAATGGACATTTCAAGAAGAGGAGATTCAACAATGAAGGAAAGACATCAAAGACCAAAGACTCGTTGTTAAGGAAGGAGAACGACCACCTATCATATGCTTCAAATGTGGAGGAGGGACACATCGGTCTAAATGCTAGCGATGTCAGTCAAAGCATGTTATAATTATGGAAGAGAAGGTCACCTAGCCGATTTTGTCATTCACCAAGACAAGTTTAGCTAGGATGGAGGCACCAAAGGACGCCCTAGAAAAGTCAAAGCCGAGAAAGGGTGCAAGGAGAGCGTTTGTCGTGACCTCGAGAAAGCAAGAAACCCGAACGAGGTCATCACGGGTAAGCTTATCATAAACTCTAAATAAGTATATACCTTATTTGATCTGGGTTCTACCCATTCTTTTATTTCTCCTACTTGAGCTCAACGTTTAAATTTGACTCAGGAGAAATTGGACTTTGACTTATTTGTTGAAACTCCGTTGGGAGAAACCTTCATTACATCCCATCGTTTATAAATCTTGTTTGGTTCAAATCGGTGCACCTCACATTACCCGTCGATCTTATTTCATTGAAAATACTTGCATTTGACATAATTCTAGGGATTGATTGGTTAACTACTCATCATACAAAAATTGATTATTTTCGTAAGGTTGTTAGCTTTCATATTTCTAACCAACCTATTATGCGAATTCAACCAACCAAACCATTAAAATCAATCACTATCATCTCAAGCCATAAAGCTATTTGTTTATTGAAAAATGGATGTCAAGTTTTTTTAGCTCATGTCACGGATCTAAACAAAAATACGTCAGTTTTGAATTATATTTCTATTGTTAATGAATTTCCTGATGTATTCCTTGAAGAACTTCCTGCCAACCCCCAGAGCGTGAAATTAAATTTTGTATCAACCTTGAACCTAGTACAAAACCTAATTCCAAAGCCCTATATCGAATGGCTCCTATTGAACTTCAGGAGGTAAAGACCCAACTGCAGAAATTGTTAGACATGAGGTTTCATTCGTCTAAGACGTCTCCTTGGGGGTGCTCCTGTTCTATTCGTGAAAAAGAAAGACGGGAGTATGCGACTTTGTATTGATTATCGGGAGTTGAATCATGTCACCATCAAAAATAGGTACCCATTGCCACGTATTGATGACCTGTTTGACCAGTTGCAAGGCACCAAATTCTTTTCAAAGATTGATCTTCGTTCCGGATATCACCAATTGAAGATTAGAACCGATGACATTCCAAAGATGACTTTTAGAACTCGGTACGGGCCTTATGAATTCCTAGTCATGTCTTTTTGATTGACTAATGCTTCTGCTACCTTCATGGATATGATGAACCGAGTATTCAAGGAATATTTGGATCACTTTGTGGTCGTCTTTATTGATGACATCCTTATTTATTCCAAAAGCCGTGAAGATCATGAGCAACGCTTGAGACTGATACTTCAAAAGCTTCGTGAATATAAGCTTTATTACAAGTTAAAGAAATGCGAGTTCTGGCTTGAGGAAGTAGCATTCCTTAGGCACATGGTATCCTGGAATATCTGTTCACCCAGCAAAGATTGAAGCTATTCAAAGCTGGGAGCAACCTAAATCAGTGACCAAAGTACGTAGCTTTCTCGGCTTAATTTGGTTATTATCGGAGATTCATAGAAGGGTTTTCTTGAATCCCTACTCCCCTTAACTCGGTGACTCAAAAGATACAAAATTCGGTTGAACGAGGAATGTGAGAAGAGTTTTCAAGAACTCAAGAGAGACTCATTTCAAAGACTGTTCGACAATACCATCTGGCTCGGAGGGATTTGTCATCTACAGTGATGCTTCAGGCAAAGGGTTAGGATGTGTTCTCATGCAACATGGGAAAGTCATAGCCTATGCCTCTCGACAACTCAAAGAATATGAGAGGAATTATCCTACTCAAGATCTAGAGTTGGCAGCTGTTGTTTTTGCACTAAAGATTTGGAAGCATTACTTATATGGGGAGAAAGTGGAGATTTTTACGGATCATAAAAGCCTCAAATATTTCTTCACTCAAAAGGAACTCAACATGCGACAGCGACACTGGCTTGAACTGTTGAAAGATTATGATCATACCATCCAATATCATCCTGGAAAAGCAAACGTGGTAGCTGACGCATTGAGTAGAAGATCATATGCGGGTATGAGTGCGATATTGTCAACGCAGAGGCCCATTTTGTATGAATTGCGAAGGATGAAGATAGAGATAAAGACTCCAAGGACCCACGTGATGATGGTGAATATACGAGTAGAACCGACTTTAATCGATAAAGTTAAAACTGCTCAAGCTACAGACCTGGAACTGATGCATATGAGGAAGAAAGTACAAGAAGGTGCTATGCCGAAAGCAAGAATCGATGAAGAAGGAATACTTCGAGTCAACTCCAGACTTTGTGTTCCTAACGATCCTGAGTTAAAGTATAAAATCATGATGGAGGCGCATAACACACCATTTGCAATCCATCCTGGGAGTACCAAAATGTATCATGATCTTCGACATACATTTTGGTGGGGCAATATGAAGAGAGAGATAACGCTGTTTATCTCAAGGTGTTTAACTTGTCAACGAGTCAAGGCAGAGCATCAAGTACCAAAAGGTCCATTGCTTAAAATTCCAGAATGGAAGTGGAAGCACATTACCATGGATTTCGTTACTGGTCTTCCCAAGGTTTCTCAAGGCATAGATGCAATTTGGGTCATTGTTGATAGATTGACCAAGTCTGCTCATTTCTTACCAATACGAGAAACTTATACACTTGAAATTCTTGCTCGTATGTACATAAACGAGATTATAAGACTGCATGGTATGCCAGTATCCATAGTTTCTGATCGAGACCCAAGATTCACTTCACAATTTTGGGTTAGTTTACAAAAAGCTATGGGCACAGATTTACGATTTAGTTCGGCATATCATCCTCAGACGGATGGACAGTAAGAGAGGACTATTCAAACTCTTGAAGATTTTTTAAGACTTTGTGTCTTTGACTTCAAGGGAAGTTGGGACAAGTTCTTACTATTGGTGGAGTTTTCTTACAACAACAGTTATCAAACAAGTATTGGCATGACTCCATTCGAGGCGTTGTATGGAAGAGAGTGTCGTTCTCCAGTATGCTGGGATGAGGTGGGTAAAGCAACGTTGTTGGGACCGGAGTTGGTACGTATGACTATTGAAAAGATTCAAACGATCCGACAACGTATAAAAACCTCACAATACCGACAAAAGAGTTATGCTGATCTTCATTGAAAGGATGTGGAATTTGATATTGGAGATCACGTGTTGTTACGTGTTGCTCCATGGAAAGGAGTTACGAGATTTGGAAAGAGAGGAAAGCTCAATCCTCAATTCATTGGCCCATTTTAAATCCTTAATCGAGTAGGGACTGTAGCCTATAGACTTGCTTTACCGCCATGTATGTCTTGTGTTCATAACATTTTTCATATATCCATGTTATGTAAATATGTGAAAGACCCGAACCACATTATTGAGTTAGAATCGGACGAAAAAGCGGAAGATTTAACGTATGAAGAGGTTCCTGTTCAAATCTTGGATAAGAAGGAACATATTCTACGCTCTAAGGTGATACCTCAAGTCAAAGTTTTATGGAGGAACCACGATGTTGAGGAAATGACTTGGGAGTTAGAATCTGAAATGAAATCAAGGTATCCTCGACATACCAGGTACGTACCCTAATTTCGAGGGCGAAATTTCATAAGAAGGGGAGGTTGTAAGACCCCAACTTTTATAAATAAAGATGAATTTTCTATAAATATTATTTTTGAATATTATTGAATAAATTTGATATAATGTTATGGTTGTGGGTAATATTTATAAATTTTGCAAAGTAAGCAAGTTGTTATAAAATATTCGTTTGGTCGAGGAATATTCTTTTTGTCGGGGGAATATTTGTACGACGGCTCAATCATTGGTGGACCCCACAACGAAATTATTGTCGGATTGAGAAAATGACAAAAATATTTTATGAAAATAATGGCGGAAGTTTTATCGTTAACTGTTGAAACACCCAGTGTTAAAAGTACAGGAATACGTGTGGTTGCATAGTAGCACATGGTATTGATTATTGATGCTTACATGAGAAGTCACTCAGTTTTGTTTAATTATTGCTTCAATAATTATTGCATTGTATCTCACGTTAATTGATTCAATTATTGTCGATATTTTATATATTATTAAATCAATAATTGAGACGACGAAGTTATTAATATTATTATTTGCAATATTAGCGATGTTTAGAAGTTCTGCCAAGGAGAGGTTTGGTCACCTAATTGCGCGCTAATAGGGAGAAATCCTTATTGGAAAGCCCATTCTTTCCTGGGAACGACTTGGTCTATTAATAGTGTGAATTATAATAATGATGATGAAGTTTTATTTTATTAGTATTATTAATGTAATAGAACAGAAAAGCTTTTTATATAAAATAGAATACTTTTATAAAGTTATTCGTTTTATTAGACTATAAATAGAATATATTATATTCTATTATGCATAGTATTTTGCATAGTAAATTTTTTTTATATAAAGCAGAATACTTTTATAAAGTTATTCGTTTTATTAGATTATAAATAGAATATATTATATTTTATTTAAAAGAATTTGTTTTATTAGAATATTTTATAGTAAACCAATCTGGACTATTCGTTTAAAAGTAAATCAATACGGACCGTTCAGAATTAGTTACTATTAGGTCCATTCTCCTATAAATAGAAGCTCATTCCTTCATTATTTCATTTAATTCAATTGAAACTCTAGAGAGAGAAACTATAGAGAGAAAGAAAGAAAAGTATTCTCGCTACTTCACTACTCCTATATCCGATTGTTCTAAGGTAAGAAGTATTATTTCTTTCGTATTCATGAAGAGAACTTACATTATTCCATACTTTTATTCTATTGGAATAACTTGTATCTGTGATCTACCCTATACTTGGTGAAATTCTTACATTATTCCATTCTTTATCATTATGTTGGAATAACTCGTTACATCACAAGTACCACATACATGGTAAAATTCTTACATTATTCCATTCTTTATTATTACTTTGGAACATCACATGCTGTGCATTTACGCATGACCGGTTCCGTTATTTATTATTACATTGGAACATCACTTCGCATGCGATTTTTGCACATTTTGGTTCCATTATTTATTATTACGTTGGAATATCCATGCGTGTTTACGCATGACACGGTTCCATTATTTATTATTCATTAGAATAACTTTCGTCTGCATGCGGTCTATCGCATGCTGGTGATTTCTTTTGTTATTCCATTCTTTATTATACTCGGTTGGTTAAAGTTTGGACTTCTATACTCCATAAAATTAGTGGAATATCCTTGATATTTGCGCTTCATCCAATATCTTTTCATGGAAATATTCTTCTGAGCATTCATGAATTTTACTCTACAAAGAAGTATCATGTTGACAATTTGGACGTTATTAGTTCCTAGATAAATTAATTCTTGAACTTGTTTTATTGAATTCTTATATCATTGTCATCATCCTTATGTTTATATTATGTTGAAAGTTATCTGTGGCCTGTAGTACATAGATGAACTTGGTATGATTATGACCAGGGATTAATCGGTATAATCATGACCGTAATATTACAAATGATGTTGTAAAAGTCCTCATTGGCCCGTAGTGCTTTGATGGACAGTTGTTGGCATGATCATGACCATTGATGAATACATGAATATCCTTGGCCCATAGTGCAGGATAATTTGTGGTTGTGATACTAATGAATATCCTTGGCCGTAGTGCAGGGATGATGTGGATTATTTATTAAGCTGAGTCCCAGCGATAAAAGTTATGAAAAACCTTTTAAATCATAAAAGATAGTAGATTTTATTCTCTACTTGACTCTTTTTATGGATTGCTTGTTCCGCTGCAGTTAAACTTGATGTTTGTTATATTGTATCAGTTTAATACTGTTGAAGGCTAACGATAATTTATTCTGTATGATCTTAGTCATAATATTTCTTACTGGGCTAGTTGAGCTCACCTTTTACTTTCATTGTTCTCTTTGAAATGAGAGCGTAGCGAGGACTAGTCGAGGAGCAGTGACGGTCGAGATAATAGCATTAGTAGTCCTCACTATTACATTAAATAGTGTGATAATAAATGTAATGAGGACTCAATTGAGTGTGGATATTGTCTAGATGACAATATTTGTATTAAAACTCACAACATATGTTTTGTCGTATTTTACACGACTATTGTATAATTAAGTTGTATTTGAAATTTGTACCATGTATTTGGCGACTCAAGATAGGTGATGTATACCTTTTCTATATATATATGGACATGATCAACCACCACGAAGCACCTCCATGGGGATCGAAATGTAAATAAAGCGAAGAATCGATCAACCGCCACGTAAGTAAACTCAAAGGGACTAAATGTAAATAAAAAAGATAAAAGGCCTCAAGTAAACTCTGGGAACTGACAGAAATGTAAATATATATATATATATATATACATAATTGTTGTAAGTAGTAAGCGCATTAGGATATAAAATCCAGAGCTCATCGGATATAATCCGACAATGATTATATATATATAAATATATATATAAAAGCGTGTAAACGCTCAAGAATGTAAAATCTAGGCTCATCGAGATATATATCGACAATATATATATATATATATATATATATATATATATATATATATATATATATATATATATATATATAAGCAAGTAAACGCTCCAGACATAAGGCTAGGCTCAATCGAGGCATAACTCGATAAGGTTAGTCCATATATAAATATATACATATATAAGTATATATATACAGACAAAAATGAAAACCACGGACCGAAGTTCGGGCATACGCACACAACACGACTCTCAATGTGTAGAATAGTGTGTGTAAAGATGAAGAGAAAGGCTTTAATGTGTGTAAGAAGGCTTATAGTGGACTACCAAAGAAGACTCCAATAACTTTAAATGGATGAGTACTCGGCTCCCGCCAGTGAAAATATGACAAAATATAAGCTCAATAGTGTTTGAAATAAGAAAGCACTCAGTTAATGGTGTGTACAAAGCCAATTGGACAGGGTTTCCTTGCTCTTTCTCCCTCAAATAAGGCCACCCCAATCCCCATATATATAGAGGGGGGTGCCCAGTCTCACTTGTGGCTGCCGGGCTGCCCAGGCGATGTGGGTCCCGCATAGTGTCACAAAGACATACACTTTCGGACAACAGCTGATTCGCTTTCGAGTGTTCATAACTTTCAATCCGGGAGTCCGATGGAAGCGTGCCATACCATTTCGGAAAGCTCTTTTTGAGAGCTACACAATGAAATATGATTTGCCCTTTTTTTATTCTTGGAAGATGGGTTCATGACTGAAATAGCATTTTTGGTTTTCCGTCAAGCAGTCCGGTGAGCTGTTTTGCGTAGTTTGCATTCCGAAGTTAAGATATGGGTCTTGTGGGACTTATATTGAAGCAATTTGGGTTGAAATGAGTGTATTTGGTTTGAAATGAATTTGAGTTGGCAAAATAACCATTTTTCCCCTCCCGGGGTTATCTCCGATTTTCACACATTTGTAGCTATCTTTTCGCAGGGTTATCTTTGAGGTTGTCATGCTATTGACTCTAAATATCCATAGGGTTATCTCTGAGGTTAGAATTGATGTTGTGGTCCTCCAAGGTTATCTCTGGAGTGAAAAAGACGCTTTTGCCCTCCTGCATAGTTAGTAACAGGAAAAGAAAATTTTGAGTATTTACAAATGCCCCTCTTTATCATATTCATGTAATGTAATGGAATGGACATAATAAAGATTAGTAGACACTTGAAATATGACAAGGTATTTTTAATGATGCAGATCGCAATGTAATGAATGTTAAAATGTTTTCGCAAAGCGCAGTTCGTAAGTCGCACATCGCATTTCGCACTTCGCTTTTCGCATTTGGCCAATCACATTTTGAAATTCGCACATCGCATACCGCATATCGCATATCACATATCACAAATCGCAAATCGCAATGTAATGAATGCTATGATGAATGTTAAAAGTTTTCTCAAATCGCTTTACCTTTATCGGGGATTGCAGATGCTTATGCTGGTGTTGACTACAACGGTTTGGATTTTTGTCGGTGTCGCTAATGCTTGTTTGATGAAGAGAAATTGAGATGTAAATCGATGCTTACTATTTGGTATTTTATAATGGTTCCTACTACGATGGTAGTTTGATAATAGATCTTAGCTTCTTTGGTAGTTTAATCTGTTGACATCACCTTGTTTTTTTGATTCTCACTCGAATGGTGGCATATAAAGCTTTCATCGCTGAACTGTCTTGATGTTGCGCTAAATTGATGCCAATGGTTTTGAATACCGGATCTTTCGATACCTTTGAATTGATATTCAAAGGTTTGCTTCACCAGACTCTGCCTGATGTTATGCTTGATAAAGATGTATGTTGATGTAGAGCCTCACCCTTTTTGAGGTGATTTGGAGTTTCCTTTCATTGTTGGGTGTTTGTGCCCCATTTCCTTGAACATTTGATTCGCAACCCAGCTGAACTGATGACCTGAATGCCGCTGATATCCCTAGAGGGTGCAGCTCACTCTTTCGCTGTCGAACTTTTGGACTTCAGTGTAGAGGCCTCAATTTATGAGGATTTGAAGCAAATTAACATGTTAGATGGTGTAAATTTCCTTCGCCAGACCTTTTGTCGTTGGCCTTGAGTTAAGAACTTTTTGAAAATTTTCTCCTTCTTTCGTAGGGGCACACTTATGTCGCCATGATTTCTTTCAGGAGTTTTCTTTCTTTTGATGAGAGGCTTGATCCCGCCTTAAAATCCTTCACTTTCTTGGAATCGAAAAAAAATGCCCCAGTCCTTTCGCATGTTGTTGTCGGGGATTCCTACGAAAAAGTCTCTTTGTTGACCAAATCGCGAGTGAACAATATCCGAATTTCCAGTGAGATGATATGAGGGAAGCTCTGATGATGATGGACCATCTTGATGGTGTTGGTAGGGCATTTTCCTCTTTAGGATGGTTGATAAATGCCCCAGTGTTGAGTTGTCGTTGTTTTTGAGATTGCCCCAGTCTTGTTGTAAGGTTTCTAATATCGGGTTATCACCAATTTTGAAATTACCCCAACCTTGCTTGTTATGCAGGATAGTTGCTTTGTGGATGGTGATAAGATGTCGAAATTGCAAGAGGCTTTTACTTACATATCGGATGATGAATAGGTCATGGATTTGGGCTTTGATGCCTCAATCATTATTCTCGACTTGTTTTGCCTAATCGGCTTGGACTATTTTCTTCCGATTTGATGAGGACTTGTGATTAAGGGTGTCGGATCTTTGAAGGTGTCCTCATTCTTTGGTTGTCTTGGCATATCATTTGTTTCTTCCTTTACAGGATTTGTGCGATTCGATGGAATGACATTGAAGTGTTGTTGGGTCTTCTCCATGGGTTCTTGACTTGGAGGGTTGTTTGGGTTTGGATATTTCTCTTGAGGATGAACCGCACTGCTTGATGGTTGCCTACGTACTCTTGTATGTGAGGGAGATCGGTCTGCGTAGTTCTACTTGATAAGATAAATCGCTTGACAAGTTTTTGTTTGAGAAGTGTTTGTTTGGGTTTTTTGGGTTTTTATTTGGTTTGACCGCACCATAAATGGCTGCCTACGTACTCCCATTGATGGGGGGAGATCAGGTCTTTCGTAGTTCAGGCTTGATGAGTTAAAACCTGAATGACTTGATTTTTGATTTTTTGATTCTTCTTTTTTTTTCTTTTTCTTTTTCTTTTTTTTTATTTCTTTTTTCTTTTTTTTTTTTTTTTGTTTCTTTTTTTTTCAATATTTACACGCATGGAAAATAAAAGGCATACTACAAAGAAATTGATTCCGTCCCAACATCTTCTGGAACTCGCAACTTTTATCCCCTGGATCTACATCTTTTTGGCTAGTTGAGGCCTGATAGTCTAGTTGTCAGTGGTTGTGTTACCTTCAAGGCTCGTGACAGAGGTTACTTCTTGGTTTTGAATGTCTTCACTTATGGCAATAACTTGATCGCTTCTTGGTTTAGTACATTCCTCAGGGATGCTTGAGCTAGACCTATCGCCAAAAGGTATGAACTCTTGATTCTTTGATGGGTTTGTTTCCCCGACAACCTCACCACCTTCTCCTTCATCATCTTTCCCTCATGCTTTTCTTGGGCTTGAGAGGATTCGACCATGAAATCTCCCTCAAACTGTTGTCACATTTCTTGCAAGGAACTTTCCTTTTTTGCTTTTTCTTCCTTGGAAAGGATCAGTATTTCCTTCGCATCATCCAAGGTTATAAGATCTGGAATGTGGTTGTCATCTTTGGACCACAGGATGTTGGCGGAGGAATCTCCTTTGGGGATTCCCTTGTCTCCTCTGTCATTTCCTGCATTAAGATCATTCCATCTTGGGTTCTACCAAGATCATCGCTCATAGCCTTCATCTCATTTGAGCTGCCTGTCTCAAGTGGACATCTTAAGCTTTTTATTTCCTTTTTGCCTTTTTGGTCATGGGAAATTCTATCTCCAGCTCTCAATTTTTAATTAGATCCTGAATTTTATGTCGCAAAGACCAGCATTCCTCAGTCGTATGTCCAAGTGAGTTAGAATGGTATAGACATATCTTGGTGGAATCATAACTCTTTATCTTGGGATTTATAGGAGGCAACAACTTAGTAATCCTTCCTTCGCTTATCAGAAAGTATAACATTTCTTCATTGGATTTGCTTAGAGGGGTGAATTTTTGGACTCTTGTGGAGGTTGTTTGATCTTTCTTCTTTGAGAATTCGCATTCCCCTGATTGATTTTTCCGTTGGCAAGATCTTCTAGCAATTTTATCATCCCCCTTTTTTTGGCCTTCTGATAGTTGAGTGAAAAACTCAGATCTCGTATATCGATGTTGGTGCACTATCTCGGCTTAGTTAGCAGATTGACTTGATTTTGGATTGTCTCTAACTTTTGCATTACTATTATACCCTCCTCTGAGTTTTCCCACTTTAGGACATTTGATCTGTGCCTTTGGGGGTATTCTTATCTTTTGAATTGGATACCTTTTAGCCCTTTCTCGACCCGATCATGTTTACTTCCCTCGTATCATCGTTGCAATGGAAGGTTGGTGTTGACATTACATTGATCAAAGTTCTTTGAACCAAAAAAATCGCCACTTTCGATCGATTTTGAATTTTATTCTTTAAGGACCAACAATCTTCTATATCGTGTCCTGGAGACCCTGAGTGGGAAGCACATCTCTGGACCATAATTCCAATCTTGGGCCACAAAAAATCAACATATAATAAATATAAATCAGCCCAAACAATTTAAATCAAGTTCATAAACTCAATAATATTGTCATCATTAAAATCATAAAATATATAACCAACATTCTCCCCCTTTTTGATGATGACAATACATAATGCCATTTAATTAATATGCCCCCCTAAGTATATGGCTCCCCCTTAATTTATGCATATTAAGGAAACAAATTCTAAATTACCATCATTTGCATATTCAAGCACAATATAGTATCTCAGTACTATATATATATCGCCCCCTTTGTCATTATCAAAAAGAAACCACATATTAATCATTAAGCACAAGTATCTCTCCCCCTTTGTCATCAACAAAAAGTAATGTATATCAATTTAGCTAAATAGTTATCTCTCCCCATTTGCCAACATTAAAAGAATAAGTGCAAAGATAAAGAATATCATTAGAGCAAGTTTATAACAAAACCACATATAGCAAGTAGATAATACGATCATACCTTTGTGATTTGTTACCTATATAAAAACATTTTGTAACCAGTAAAAAGCTTGATAGTTGTGCTCCTTAATGTAGATTTGGATTTTGTATTTTCAGAATCAAAAATCTCTTCAATAACACTTCTTTTGATCATCCCAATGTTGAGGTCTTTAAAGCTCAAGTTAGGAGGATAATTTTTCACTGTTATGGTTGTTCTTGGAAGGCGCCATTGGTCATTTGTTCATCCGATTAACTTTTGGAATATCGGATTTTGCATCGAATTCATCGATTTGCCTTCAAAAAGCAGAATGAATCGAGCGGTTTGGATTTAGGTGTGCACTTTGTTTTCTGGTTCATCTATTTTTCCTTCCGATGCGAGGCGGCTTAGGGTTTGTCTGGATTGGTATTATTTTCTTTCCAAATTCGGATCTTTAAGCTGTTTTCCTACAAAGTCTCCTTCCTCTTCTTTTGACAGATCAGAGTCAAAATTATCAAATAAAATATGAACATATTCCTCAACCTTTTATCAAGATTATCATGTGTATTAAATATGGAGCATATGACATAATAAATGATGTTATTAAACCTTATGTCTGAAATCCATAAAGTTATTATAATAATATATCTAATTAAAACTCTATTAAAAAAATTAAAAACAACATGAGGTACTTACAGATTCCACCAAATAATTTATAGGTAACTTACTCTCTCAAAGTAAAGAATCATCCATCTCCTTTTTGATCTTGAGACACCTATAAATAAATAGTCTCTATCTTTTTGGTACCCAAATCTTCTTGGGTCTTTTTGGGTTAGTAGCATATGAATCACTTTTCTTTACCCAATTTTTTTTATTCTAATTTTATTACAATTAGAATCAAAATGACCTTTAAAACCACATTTTTTACAAGTAACAAATGGTGAACAATAAAGTCGTTTATGCCTTGATTTACTATTAATCTTCTAATATTATTATTAGTCCTATTTTCAACATTTTTAATAGGATTATACCCAATTCCTTGTTTATCAAGACTAGACCTTTGTGCCCCTAACATAACATTTAGGTTCTCTTCTCCTTGCACAAATTTAGCAAGATCATTTTTTAAAGATGTTATTTCAGCATTTGTTACATTGTCATCATGTTGCATAGTCATCATTTTTCCATCATTAAAAGCATCTATGCACACATCTCTCATTTTAAATTTTCTTTTAAAATTTGATTTTCATTTTAAGATATTCATTTTCTTTTTTTCTTCAATAAGTGACTCAACTTCATTCATTAGCTCATTTACGCAGTTCTTAAAATAAGCAGTTTTCTTTTTAAGCCTTTGATTTTCATTTTGTAAAGCAAGATAATCAGATGTAGATATTTCAAAATTTTCATGAAAATTCGTTACCTCTAGTTGATCACCGTCTTCTAGTCCCACGAAACATAATTGGCCAATTTCTTCATCTTGTTCTGTTTTGGACTTGCTCATCGGAGTTGAGATACCTTCTTGATTCTTCCTTTGTTTCTTTCTTTGAAGTAGTCTCTCGAGTTTTCTTGAGAGCATTTCAATTTCTTCATCAAAATCTTCATCATTGCCTTCTATGTAGCTTTCAGCTTGTAGAGCCAAGGTCTTCTTCTTAGGTGCCTCATCTTCTTCATCGTACCTCTTGAGTTGATTTTCAAATTCTTCAAGCTCTCCAAACAAGGTAAGAGTTTCCATGGTACTAATTGTTGGTGAGTCTTGGAGAGTTGTGACTTTCGGTGCAAACCGTTTGGGCATGACTCTTAGCAGCTTTCTATTAATTTCCCTCTGATCAATTTTCCGTCCCAGTATATTTAGAGAGTTCATTAGAGTAAGAAATCTCCCTTGAGCTTCATTAATTGTTTCATATTTTTCTAATTTGAAGAGTTCATATTCTTGCATCAACATACTTAGCTTGACTTCCTTCACTTTAGTAGTTCCCTCGAGGCTCATGAAGATTGTATCCCACATTTCTTTTGTTGTGTTGCACGATGATACTTTATCAATTTTAGCTTGGACCATTCCGCTTAGCAATGTGTTCATGGCTCTTGAGTTGTAGGAAAACATATAACTTTCGTTTGCATCCATCTCCATGAGAGCCTTTGGTTTGCCATCATCATGTCTAGGAATGATAGGTCCATTTTCAACAACCCACCATTCCCATGGGTCTCTTTTAAGAAAAATCTTCATTCTGAACTTCCAAAAGTTGAAGTTTTCACTTCCGAACAACAGCGGTGGCCTACTTGTGGACTGACCTTCTTGAAAGTTTAGGTGTGCCATAGGATCTTTCCCTACGACCTGCAATGATCAATATTAGTAGAGCCTTGCTCTGATACCAAATGTAATTCTATATATGTGCACACCTAGAGGGGGGGGGTGAATAGGTGTTCATGCTTAAAGTGATAAACAATGAAATCTTTTTGAAATTTTCTGCTACAGGTATAATTCAGACAACTACACCTGTCTGCTTTAACTTATGTTCTTCGTTTAATATTATCAGACAGCTAGACGTGTCTGTTTTAGTGTCTGGATTTGTGTAACTACAAACTAATAAAGCAGAATACCCAGAAATTAAACAAACAGAAAGGTAAAGTGTAGAAAGCGTAAAAGGCAAGAGATTTTTACGTGGTTGGCCTCTCATCCTCTATCTAGTGGCCTAATCCATGTCCAATCCCAACTAGGATTGGAGACTTTTTATTAAACTTAATATTCAATTAAATATAATAAAAGAACTCCACTGTTATAAAGAAGCTTTCCACTGATGGACACCTCGCCTTTATGCACCTCTCTCGCAACCTTGAAAGCTCTCTTTGAGCAGATCCTATCTCATCGCTAGATAGACCAAGCCAAACAAGACTTGAACTTTGAATATAATAAAAGAAATTAAAATATACTTCTTATTTTTCCACCCACAAAGAATTATAGGCGATCTGATAAATATCTGGAAATAAACAATGAAAGCTCTCAATAGGATTCTTCTCTGTATAACAACGTGAATTAGCTTCTTGTATCCTCTTGTACTTAGCCGTGAAAATAACACTATATATAAAGAGAGACCCAACGGCTATAAAATAATTGTTAGCAATAAATTAGATGATTTAAATCCCATAGCAAGAAATCAGATGATTTAAATCCCATAATATTAGCTACTAATATTGACCAACGGTTATGAACATAAGATAGAATAGGAAACTCATATCAAAGTTGGTATACCCCATGATATTAGCAATTAAAGTGTCCAACAGATTTGGTAAATCAAGGATATGTTTTCAAGTCAAACCAAAACACCTTACATAAAGGAACAAAGAGATATTTGATAAAGTTTGTTACTAGCCAATCACTAGATAATAGGTACCTTATTTAGTTTCCTTTTCAAATTGAATTGCATATCATTACTAAATTATATTAAAGATCTTTTCAGTAACATGCAACATGCAAACTTAAATATAGAAGGAATATACTAATGGACCATAATTCCAATCTTGGGCCACAAAAAATCAACATATAATAAATTTAAATCAGCCCAAACAATTTAAATCAAGTTCATAAACCCAATAATATTGTCATCATTAAAATCATAAAATATATAACCAACAACAGTCATCGAAGCGGTGACAATAAGCGTGTAGGGAATCAACATGGCAGAAATGGTAACCACTTTGGTGGTAATCATGGCCAAAACAATAAGAATGGACATTTCAAGAAGAGGAGATTCAACAATGAAGGAAAGACATCAAAGACCAAAGACTTTGTTGTTAAGGAAGGAGAGCGACCACCTATCATATGCTTCAAATGTGGAGGAGAGGACACATCGATCTAAAGCTAGCGATGTCAGTCCAAAGCATGTTATAATTATGGAAGAGAAGGTCACCTAGCCTGATTTTGTCATTCACCGAAGACAAGTTTAGCTAGGATGGAGGCACCAAAGGACGTCCTAGAAAAGTCAAAGCCAGTAGTGCAAGGGAGAGCGTTTGTCGTGACCTCCCAGAAAGCAAGAAACCCGAACGAGGTCATCACGGGTAAGCTTATCATAAACTCTAGCGAAGTATATACCTTATTTGATACCGGTTCTACCCATTCTTTTATTTCTCCTACTTGAGCTCAACGTTTAAATTTGACTCCGGAGAAATTGGACTTTGACTTATTTGTTGAAACTCCGTTGGGAGAAACCTTCATTACATCCACTGTTTATAAATCTTGTTTGGTTCAAATCGGTACCCTCACATTACCTGTCGATCTTATTTCATTGAAAATACTTGCATTTGACATAATTCTAGGGATTGATTGGTTAACTACTCATCATACAAAAATTGATTATTTTCGTAAGGTTGTTAGCTTTCATATTTCTAACCAACCTATTATGCGAATTCAACCAACCAAACCATTAAAATCAATCACTATCATCTCAAGCCATAAAGCTATTTGTTTATTGAAAAATGGATGTCAAGTTTTTTTAGCTCATGTCACGGATCTAAACAAAAATACGTCAGTTTTGAATTATATTTCTATTGTTAATGAATTTCACGATGTATTCTTGAAGAACTTTCCGCCAACCCCAGGCGTGAAATTAAATTTTGTATCAACCTTGAACCTAGTACAAAACCTAATTCCAAAGCCCTATATCGAATGGCTCTATTGAACTTGAGGAGGTAAAGACCCAATGCGAAATTGTTAGAGACATGAGGTTCATCATTAAATCTAAGACGTCTCCTTGGGGTGCTCTCTGTTTCTATTCGTGAAAAAGAAAGGCGGGAGTATGCGACTTTTGTATTGATTATCGGGGAGTTGAATCATGTCACCATCAAAAATAGGTACCCATTGCCACGTATTGATGACCTGTTTGACCGGTTGCAAGGCACCAAATTCTTTTCAAAGATTGATCTTCGTTCCGGATATCACCAATTGAAGATTAGAACCGATGACATTCCAAAGAAGACTTTCAGAACTCGGTACAGACATTATGAATTCCTAGTCATGTCTTTTGGATTGACTAATGCTTCTGCTACCTTCATGGATATGATGAACCGAGTATTCAAGGAATATTTGGATCACTTTGTGGTCGTCTTTATTGATGACATCCTTATTTATTCCAAAAGCCGTGAAGATCATGAGCAACGCTTGAGACTGATACTTCAAAAGCTTCGTGAATATAAGCTTTATTACAAGTTAAAGAAATGCGAGTTCTGGCTTGAGGAAGTAGCATTCCTTAGGCACATGGTATCCTGGAATATCTGTTCACCCAGCAAAGATTGAAGCTATTCAAAGCTGGGAGCAACCTAAATCAGTGACCAAAGTACGTAGCTTTCTCGGCTTAGCTGGTTATTATCGGAGATTCATAGAAGGGTTTTCTTGAATCCCTACTCCCTTAACTCAGCTGACTCAAAAAGATACAAAATTCGGTTGGAACGAGGAATGTGAGAAGAGTTTTCAAGAACTCAAGAGGAGACTCATTTCAGCACCTGTTCTGACAATACCATCTGGCTCGGAGGGATTTGTCATCTCTGAGTGATGCTTGTGCAAAGGGTTAGGATGTGTTCTCATGCAACATGGGAAAGTCATAGCCTATGCCTCTCGACAACTCAAAGAATATGAGAGGAATTATCCTACTCAAGATCTAGAGTTGGCAGCTGTTGTTTTTGCACTAAAGATTTGGAAGCATTACTTATATGGGGAGAAAGTGGAGATTTTTACGGATCATAAAAGCCTCAAATATTTCTTCACTCAAAAGGAACTCAACATGCATCGCGGCAATGACACCGGCTTGAAGCTGTTGAAAGATTATGATCATACCATCAATATCATCCTGGAAAAGCAAACGTGGTAGGTGACGCATTGAGTAGAAGATCATATGCGGGTATGAGTGCGATATTGTCAACGCAGAGGCCCATTTTGTATGAATTGCGAAGGATGAAGATAGAGATAAAGACTCAAGGACCCACGTGATGATGGTGAATATACGAGTAGAAGCGACTTTAATCGATAAAGTTAAAAGCGCTCAAGCTACTGGACACAGGCGATGCATATGAGGAAGAAAGTACAAGAAGGTGCTATGCGAAAGCAAGAATCGATGAAGAAGGAATACTTGAGTCAACTCGGACTTTGTGTTCTAACGATCCTGAGTTAAAGTATAAAATCATGATGGAGGCGCATAACACACCATTTGCAATCCATCCTGGGAGTACCAAAATGTATCATGATCTTCGACATACATTTTGGTGGGGCAATATGAAGAGAGAGATAATTTGTTTATCTCAAGGTGTTTAACTTGTCAACGAGTCAAGGCAGAGCATCAAGTACCAAAAGGTCCATTGCTTAAAATTCCAGAATGGAAGTGGAAGCACATTACCATGGATTTCGTTACTGGTCTTCCCAAGGTTTCTCAAGGCATAGATGCAATTTGGGTCATTGTTGATAGATTGACCAAGTCTGCTCATTTCTTACCAATACGAGAAACTTATACACTTGAAATTCTTGCTCGTATGTACATACGAGATTATAAGACTGCATGGTATGCCAGTATCCATAGTTTCTGATCGAGACCCAAGATTCACTTCACAATTTTGGGTTAGTTTACAAAAAGCTATGGGCACAGATTTACGATTTAGTTCGGCATATCATCCTCAGACGGATGGACAGTAAGAGAGGACTATTCAAACTCTTGAAGATTTATTAAGACTTTGTGTCTTTGACTTCAAGGGAAGTTGGGACAAGTTCTTACTATTGGTGGAGTTTTCTTACAACAACAGTTATCAAACAAGTATTGGCATGACTCCATTCGAGGCGTTGTATGGAAGAGAGTGTCGTTCTCCAGTATGCTGGGATGAGGTGGGTAAAGCAACGTTGTTGGGACCGGAGTTGGTACGTATGACTATTGAAAAGATTCAAACGATCCGACAACGTATAAAAACCTCACAATACCGACAAAAGAGTTATGCTGATCTTCATTGAAAGGATGTGGAATTTGATATTGGAGATCACGTGTTGTTACGTGTTGCTCCATGGAAAGGAGTTACGAGATTTGGAAAGAGAGGAAAGCTCAATCCTCAATTCATTGGCCCATTTTAAATCCTTAATCGAGTAGGGACTGTAGCCTATAGACTTGCTTTACCGCCATGTATGTCTTGTGTTCATAACATTTTTCATATATCCATGTTATGTAAATATGTGAAAGACCCGAACCACATTATTGAGTTAGAATCGGACGAAAAAGCGGAAGATTTAACGTATGAAGAGGTTCCTGTTCAAATCTTGGATAAGAAGGAACATATTCTACGCTCTAAGGTGATACCTCAAGTCAAAGTTTTATGGAGGAACCACGATGTTGAGGAAATGACTTGGGAGTTAGAATCTGAAATGAAATCAAGGTATCCTCGACATACCAAGTACGTACCCTAATTTCGAGGGCTTAAATTTCATAAGAAGGGAGGTTGTAAGACCCCAACTTTTATAAATAAAGATGAATTTTCTATAAATATTATTTTGAATATTATTGAATAAATTTGATATAATGTTATGGTTGTGGGTAATATTTATAAATTTTGCAAAGTAAGCAAGTTGTTATAAAATATTCGTTTGGTCGAGGAATATTCTTTTTGTCGGGGGAATATTTGTACGACGGCTCAATCATTGGTGGACCCCACAACGAAATTATTGTCGGATTGAGAAAATGACAAAAATATTTTATGAAAATAATGGCGGAAGTTTTATCGTTAACTGTTGAAACACCCAGTGTTAAAAGTACAGGAATACGTGTGGTTGCATAGTAGCACATGGTATTGATTATTGATGCTTACATGAGAAGTCACTCAGTTTTGTTTAATTATTGCTTCAATAATTATTGCATTGTATCTCACGTTAATTGATTCAATTATTGTCGATATTTTATATATTATTAAATCAATAATTGAGACGACGAAGTTATTAATATTATTATTTGCAATATTAGCGATGTTTAGAAGTTCTGCCAAGGAGAGGTTTGGTCACCTAATTGCGCGCTAATAGGGAGAAATCCTTATTGGAAAGCCCATTCTTTCCTGGGAACGACTTGGTCTATTAATAGTGTGAATTATAATAATGATGATGAAGTTTTATTTTATTAGTATTATTAATGTAATAGAACAGAAAAGCTTTTTATATAAAATAGAATACTTTTATAAAGTTATTCGTTTTATTAGACTATAAATAGAATATATTATATTCTATTATGCATAGTATTTTGCATAGTAAAATTTTTTATATATAAGCGAGTAATACTTTTATAAAGTTATTCGTTTTATTAGATTATAAATAGAATATATTATATTTTATTTAAAAGAATTTGTTTTATTAGAATATTTTATAGTAAACCAATCTGGACTATTCGTTTAAAAGTAAATCAATCTGGACCGTTCAGGAATTAGTTACTATTCAGTCCATTCTCCTATAAATAGAAGCTCATTCCTTCATTATTTCTTACGAATTCACTGAAACTCTAGAGAGAGAAACTATAGAGAGAAAGAAGAAAAGTATTCTTCTACTTCACTACTCCTATATCCAGTTGTTCTAAGGTAAGAGGTATTATTTCTTTCGTATTCATGAAGAGAACTTCTGTTATTCCATACTTTTATTCTATTGGAATAACTTGTATACGCGGTCTACCCTATACTTGGTGAAATTCTTCTGTTATTCCATTCTTTATCATTATGTTGGAATAACCTGTCTATGCGAAGTACCACATACATGGTAAAATTCTTCTGTTATTCCATTCTTTATTATTCATTGGAACATCACATCTGTGCATTTACGCATGACACGGTTCCGTTATTTATTATTCTGTTGGAACATCCTCGTAAGTGCGATTTTTGCGATTCGGTTCCATTATTTATTATTCGTTGGAATATCCCCATTCGTGTTTACGCATGACTGGTTCCATTATTTATTATTCGTTAGAATAACTTTTATGCATGTAATGATCTATCGCATGCCTGGTGATTTCTTTTGTTATTCCATTCTTTATTATACTCAGTTGGTTAAAGTTTGGACTTCTATACTCCATAAAATTAGTGGAATATCCTTGATATTTGCGCTTCATCCAATATCTTTTCATGGAAATATTCTTCTGAGCATTCATGAATTTTACTCTACAAAGAAGTATCATGTTGACAATTTGGACGTTATTAGTTCCTAGATAAATTAATTCTTGAACTTGTTTTATTGAATTCTTATATCATTGTCATCATCCTTATGTTTATATTATGTTGAAAGTTATCTGTGGCCTGTAGTACATAGATGAACTTGGTATGATTATGACCAGGGATTAATCGGTATAATCATGACCGTAATATTACAAATGATGTTGTAAAAGTCCTCATTGGCCCGTAGTGCTTTGATGGACAGTTGTTGGCATGATCATGACCATTGATGAATACATGAATATCCTTGGCCCATAGTGCAGGATAATTTGTGGTTGTGATACTAATGAATATCCTTGGCCGTAGTGCAGGGATGATGTGGATTATTTATTAAGCTGAGTCCCAGCGATAAAAGTTATGAAAAACCTTTTAAATCATAAAAGATAGTAGATTTTATTCTACTTGACTCTTTTTATGGATTGCTTGTTCACCATGATTAAACTTGATGTTTGTTATATTGTATCAGTTTAATACTGTTGAAGGCTAACGATAATTTATTCTGTATGATCTTAGTCATAATATTTCTTACTGGGCTAGTTGAGCTCACCCTTTTACTTTCATTGTTCTCTTCAGGAAATGAGAACGTAGCAGGGACTAGTCGAGGAACAGAGTGACGGTCCAGATAATAGCATTAGTAGTCCTCACTATTCTGTTAAATAGTGTGATAATAAATGTAATGAGGACTCAATTGAGTGTGGATATTGTCTAGATGACAATATTTGTATTAAAACTCACAACATATGTTTTGTCGTATTTTACACGACTATTGTATAATTAAGTTGTATTTGAAATTTGTACCATGTATTTGGCGACTCAAGATAGGTGATGTATACCTTTTCTATATATATATGGACATGATCAACCACCACGAAGCACCTCCATGGGGGATCAGAAATGTAAATAAAGCAGTAAATGCGATCAACCGCCACGAAGTAAACTCCAGGCGGGACTAAATGTAAATAAAAAAGAAAAGGCCTCAAGTAAACTCTGAAGCTCGACAGAAATGTAAATATATATATATATATACATAATTGTTGTAAGTAGTAAACGCACCGGATATAAAATCCAGGCTCATCGGATATGTCCGACAACAGTTATATATATATAAATATATATATATAAAAGTGTAAACGCTCAGAATGTAAAATCTAGGCTCATCGATACAAATGATTATATATATATATATATATATATATATATATATATATATATATATATATAAGCAAGTAAACGCCTCCGGATATAATTTAGGCTCAATCGAGGCATAACTCGATAAGGTTAGTCCATATATAAATATATACATATATAAGTATATATATATGTGAGACAAAATGAAAACCACTTGAGATAGAAGTTGGGCATACGCACACAACACGACTCTCAATGTGTAGAATAGTGTGTGTAAAGATGAAGAGAAAGGCTTTAATGTGTGTAAGAAGGCTTATAGTGGACTACCAAAGAAGACTCCAATAACTTTAAATGGATGAGTACTCGGCTCCCGCCAGTGAAAATATGACAAAATATAAGCTCAATAGTGTTTGAAATAAGAAAGCACTCAGTTAATGGTGTGTACAAAGCCAATTGGACAGGGTTTCCTTGCTCTTTCTCCCTCAAATAAGGCCACCCCAATCCCCATATATATAGAGGGGGGGGTGCCGCAGGTCTACTTGTGGCTGCCCGGGCTGCCCAGGGCAGTGTGGGTCCCGCCGTGTCACAAACATACACACTTCGGACAACGCTGCTGCTCGCTTCGATTGTTCATAACTTTCAATCCGGGAGTCCGATGGAAGCGTGCCATACCATTTCGGAAAGCTCTTTTTGAGAGCTACACAATGAAATATGATTTGCCCTTTTTTTATTCTTGGAAGATGGGTTCATGACTGAAATAGCATTTTTGGTTTTCCGTCAAGCAAGCCCATTCAGTGAAGTTTTGCGTAGTTTGCATTCCGAAGTTAAGATATGGGTCTTGTGGGACTTATATTGAAGCAATTTGGGTTGAAATGAGTGTATTTGGTTTGAAATGAATTTGAGTTGGCAAAATAACCATTTTCCCCTCCAGGGGTTATCTCCGATTTTCACACATTCAGTAGCTATCTTTTCGCAGGTTATCTTTGAGGTTGTCATGCTATTGACTCTAAATATCCATAGGGTTATCTCCGAGGTTAGAATTGATGTTGTGGTCCTCCAAGGTTATCTCCGGAGTGAAAAAGACGCTTTTGCCTCCCCGCATAGTTAGTAATGTGAAAAGAAAATTTTGAGTATTTACAAATGCCCCGCTTTATCATATTCATGTAATGTAATGGAATGGACATAATAAAGATTAGTAGACACTTGAAATATGACAAGGTATTTTTAATGATGCAGATCGCAATGTAATGAATGTTAAAATGTTTTCGCAAAGCGCAGTTCGTAAGTCGCACATCGCATTTCGCACTTCGCTTTTCGCATTTGGCCAATCACATTTTGAAATTCGCGACATCGTGATACCGTGATATCGCATATCACATATCACAAATCGCAAATCGCAATGTAATGAATGCTATGATGAATGTTAAAAGTTTTCTCAAATCGCTTTACCTTTATCGGGGATTGCAGATGCTTATGCTGGTGTTGACTACAACGGTTTGGATTTTTGTCGGTGTCGCTAATGCTTGTTTGATGAAGAGAAATTGAGATGTCGTCGATGCTTACGCTGGTATTTTATAATGGTTCCTACCCTGATGGTAGTTTGATAATAGATCTTAGCCTGCTGGTAGTTTAATACGCTGACATCACCCAACTGTTTCGGTTCTCACTCGAATGGTGGCATATAAAGCTTTCATCGCTGAACTGTCTTGATGTTGCGCTAAATTGATGCCAATGGTTTTGAATACCGGATCTTTCGATACCTTCGCTGAATTGATATTCAAAGGTTTGCTTCACCAGACTCTGCCTGATGTTATGCTTGATAAAGATGTATGTTGATGTAGAGCCTCACCCTTTTTGAGGTGATTTGGAGTTTCCTTTCATTGTTGGGTGTTTGTGCCCCATTTCCTTGAACATTTGATTCGCAACCCAGCTGAACTGATGACCTGAATGCCGCTGATATCCCTAGAGGGTGCAGCTCACTCTTTCGCTGTCGAACTTTTGGACTTCAGTGTAGAGGCCTCAATTTATGAGGATTTGAAGCAAATTAACATGTTAGATGGTGTAAATTTCCTTCGCCAGACCTTTTGTCGTTGGCCTTGAGTTAAGAACTTTTTGAAAATTTTCTCCTTCTTTCGTAGGGGCACACTTATGTCGCCATGATTTCTTTCAGGAGTTTTCTTTCTTTTGATGAGAGGCTTGATCCCGCCTTAAAATCCTTCACTTTCTTGGAATCGAAAAAAAATGCCCCAGTCCTTTCGCATGTTGTTGTCGGGGATTCCTACGAAAAAGTCTCTTTGTTGACCAAATCGCGAGTGAACAATATCCGAATTTCCAGTGAGATGATATGAGGGAAGCTCTGATGATGATGGACCATGCTGATGGTGTTGACTGGGGCATTTTCCTCTTTAGGATGGTTGATAAATGCCCCAGTGTTGAGTTGTCGTTGTTTTTGAGATTGCCCCAGTCTTGTTGTAAGGTTTCTAATATCGGGTTATCACCAATTTTGAAATTACCCCAACCTTGCTTGTTGTCTGGGATAGTTGCTTTGACAGATGAGCTGATAAGATGTCGAAATTGCAAGAGGCTTTTACTCGCATGCGGATGATGAATAGGTCATGGATTTGGGCTTTGATGCCCTCAATCATTATTCCTGACTTGTTTGCACAATCGGCTTGGACTGTTTTCTTCTGATTTGATGAGGACTTGTGATTAAGGGTGTCAGATCTTTGAAGGTGTCCTCGTTCTTTGGTTGTCTTGGCATATCATCGCTTTCTTCCTTTCTGGGATTTGTGCCAGATTCGATGGAATGACATTGAAGTGTTGTTGGGTCTTCTCCACATGGGTTGCTGACTTGGAGGGTTGTTTGGGTTTGGATATTTCTCTTGAGGGATAGACCGCACCACTGATGGTTGCCTACGTACTCTTGTATGTGAGGGAGATCAGGTCTGCGTAGTTCCTACTTGATAAGATAAATCGCTTGACAAGTTTTTGTTTGAGAAGTGTTTGTTTGGGTTTTTTGGGTTTTTATTTGGTTTGACCGCACCATAAATGGCTGCCTACGTACTCCCATTGATGGGGGGAGATCAGGTCTTTCGTAGTTCAGGCTTGATGAGTTAAAACCTGAATGACTTGATTTTTGATTTTTTGATTCTTCTTTTTTTTTCTTTTTCTTTTTCTTTTTTTTTATTTCTTTTTTCTTTTTTTTTTGTTTTTTTTTGTTTCTTTTTTTTTCAATATTTACACGCATGGAAAATAAAAGGCATACTACAAAGAAATTGATTCCGTCCCAACATCTTCTGGAACTCGCAACTTTTATCCCCTGGATCTACATCTTTTTGGCTAGTTGAGGCCTGATAGTCTAGTTGTCAGTGGTTGTGTTACCTTCAAGGCTCGTAAAGAGGTTACTTCTTGGTTTTGAATGTCTTCACTTATGGCAATAACTTGATCGCTTCTTGGTTTAGTACATTCCTCAGGGATGCTTGAGCTAGACCTATCGCCAAAAGGTATGAACTCTTGATTCTTTGATGGGTTTGTTTCCCCGACAACCTCACCACCTTCTCCTTCATCTGTTCCCTCATGCTTTTCTTGGGCTTGAGAGGATTCGACCATGAAATCTCCCTCAAACTGTTGTCACATTTCTTGCAAGGAACTTTCCTTTTTTGCTTTTTCTTCCTTGGAAAGGATCAAGATTTCCTTCGTGATCATCCAAGGTTATAAGATCTGGAATGTGGTTGTCATCTTTGGACCACAGGATGTTGGCGGAGGAATCTCCTTTGGGGATTCCCTTGTCTCCTCTGTCATTTCCTGCATTAAGATCATTCCATCTTGGGTTCTACCAGGATCATCGCTCATAGCCTTCATCTCATTTGAGCTGCCTGTCTCAAGTGGACATCTTAAGCTTTTTATTTCCTTTTTGCCTTTTTGGTCATGGGAAATTCTATCTCCAGCTCTCAATTTTTAATTAGATCCTGAATTTTATGTCGCAAAGACCAGCATTCCTCAGTCGTATGTCCAAGTGAGTTAGAATGGTATAGACATATCTTGGTGGAATCATAACTCTTTATCTTGGGATTTATAGGAGGCAACAACTTAGTAATCCTTCCTTCGCTTATCAGAAAGTATAACATTTCTTCATTGGATTTGCTTAGAGGGGTGAATTTTTGGACTCTTGTGGAGGTTGTTTGATCTTTCTTCTTTGAGAATTCGCATTCCCCTGATTGATTTTTCCGTTGGCAAGATCTTCTAGCAATTTTATCATCCCCCTTTTTTTGGCCTTCTGATAGTTGAGTGAAAAACTGACTCGTATCCTGATGTTGGTGCACTATCAGCTTAGTTAGCAGATTGACTTGATTTTGGATTGTCTCTAACTTTTGCATTACTATTATACCCTCCTCTGAGTTTTCCCACTTTAGGACATTTGATCTGTGCCTTTGGGGGTATTCTTCTATCTTACGAATTGGATACCTTTTAGCCCTTTCTGACCCGATCATGTTTACTTCCCTCGTATCATGCTGCAATGGAAGGTTGGTGTTGACATTCTGTTGATCAGGTTGCTGAACCAAAATACTGCCACTTTCGATCAGATTTTGAATTTTATTCTTTAAGGACCAACAATCTTCTATATCGTGTCCTGGAGACCCTGAGTGGTAAGCACATCTCTGGCTTAGATTATATCTTTTGCTCCCTGGTTCCAGAGGTGGAGCCAGCTCGGTAATTTTCTTGTGATCCATTAATATCGCCAACACATTTTCAAGGGAATCGCCTAGTGGAGTGAACACCCGATTTTTCGTTCTTTCAAATTTTCTTTTCCTGTCTGGGTATTGGTTGAACGCAGCCTGTTGTTGAGATGCCATATAATCTTGCATTTTCCAAATGGGGGGGGGGGGACTGTAGGTTGGTCTCCTAGATTGCCCCTGTACAACAAGGGATACATCTTCATTGCCTTTATCGGGTACACCCTTGGGATCGCTCGCATACTTGCCAGTCTGTATATTCTTGGCGACTGCTTCCAAGGAAGTGAAGTCTTTAATCTTGCCTATCTTCAGGCCCATCTTTGCCATTTTGCCGTGTTTGATCATTTCTGAGAATGGCTTTCCAATGCCTTCTAGGATCCTCTCGTAGTACGGAGCCTCTTGGATATCAATAAACGTCATTACCATCTCAGTTTCTGTCATTGATGGAATGACTTGCGCTGCTAGATGTCTCCACCTTTGGGCATATTCTCGGAAAGATTCAGTACTTTGCTTTTTGACTTTAGTCACTTGGTATCGATTAGGTGCCATTTATGACTAAAAACTGTACTGATTTAGAAAGGCGTGGGCCAATTTTTCCCAGTTGTGGATTTTGGCATTGTCAAGTCGGGCATACCATGCCTTAGCCTCTCTAGTGAGACTCTTTTGAAAAAGTTGCATCCTGAGGCTTTCATCTCCAGCATAAGACCCCAGTTCGCCAATGTACACTTTCAGGTGCGTATAGGGATCGCCTTCCCCATTGTACTTTTCAAACCCCAGGACTTTGAATTTGGCAGGATAGCGAGCCCCTAGGAATATGTAAAGATCTGAATAGGTGACACTCCTATAATTTCCAGTCCCTTTGATTGACCGGATGGTCTTCTCCATTTATTGGACTTTCTTTCTTATATCCCCAGTTTCTTGATCATCCTTGAGATTTGTGATTTCTTTATTGGAATGAGGTTTAGGTATCTGGGTTTCCATCTTTTTGCCAATACCCTGACTGCCCCTTGGTGTGGATAACTCTGGTTGAGTAGGCATTGTTTGGCCCCGGATTCCTCTATGTGCAGAGGATTCTGTGTGGATGGGTATTTGTGTACCCTGAGTAGATTGGTGTAGTTCTTTGAGTATAACAACCAACTCTGTCATTTGATAGCTTAATTTTTCAAACTCTTCGCGAGAGACAGGAGTAGGATCGGGCTGGGAACTTTTATCCATGTCTGATTGTGGGCTTAATGCCTTTTTGGACTTTGAACGGGAAATAGGATCAATTGCTTCCCTACAAAAGACTTATGTAGTTTAGTCTTAGGGATAATGTAAATAATATTTATAATGCGCCCATTTTAGGAATATTGTCCTGCAAAAACGGGTGTTGTATGCACAAAATATTCTTCATATTTTCCATTACATAAAGATGAACATGGAATAAAATTACAAGTAAATGTTTTTACAAGTAATTAAAAATGGAAAGCATGAAGAAACTTTCCTCCGTGTTTGGTTTATCAGAGGTTGACCTATCTTAGGGTTACTCTTGCGGCTTTTTGGCATGAAGGTCCTCAGATCATCGCAATCTACTTGACGGAAAGATAATCCGTTCTTTCAACTGAAGTGAATCTGGGTGGTGCCTTTCCTGAGCCTCGTTGGAATTATTCTCCCTACGAGTCCAGTAATCAAACACCGACAAGATAACCTCCTGATGGAGGAACCACATAACATACATTCACATACAACGTGTCTCACCGTTCATGCAAATGATGACATGTGTGAAGCACTAATATCACAGATAGATATAGTACAGTGCAGTAAAATGCATTCGTACACATTCATCATTAATGTAAATGCAACATTCACACACAAGCATATAACAGTTTTAAAAAGCTTGTAATAGCGGCTTAAGCCCTCTTACTAGAAGTCCCCAGCGGAGTCGCCACCTGACGACGTCGGGATTTTTATTTGTCCCTTTTCGTTACTTGTTCTTTGGTGTTCTCATTGTTATGTGAGATTTGTTTAAAAAAATAAGTGAAAAAGGTCCGGCATGTATAATGTCGACGATTTGAGTTTAAGAGTCGCCAGTTGGTGTTTTTAACTGGTTGCACTAACGCGAATCGAAAAAAGGTTTGCACATTGACCCGTTGATGTGACATCGCTAAACGGGTCTGTGAAACCGAGATTCATTTGGGTTCGGGGCTTGATTATGCAGAGGAAGGTGTTAGGCACTTCGACATCCGTGTTTCCACACGGTGACCGCCACTTTTCAAAGAAATCGTTATATGAATGTGTGTGTGGATCAATGTGCAATTATTTGGAAGTAGTGCGTGGCCTCGTCGCACCTATATATACATTGAGGTTTGAATTTATGAAAAATTCAGTTTTAAACAGGATATAGCAATGAAGTTTTGTAAAAAGAGATTTTTCAAACCCTGTGCTCAATAGTAATTGAGACTTTTTCATACCTCCATTTTTATTATTAAATGTTCGGCTTGATTGCTTTTATTTTTGATATGCGAAGCATCCTCGAGAAAATAATATATAGCAGTGCTGAACTCCTCATGGGCATGACAGCCATCCAAGGAAATTCAAACACTGTAAATAATGTACAAGCTGTTTATAGCTGAAAAATATCCATCACGGGAACCGAATCTAGATTCAGTAGCCTGAATCTGTGATCACATGATTCCTAGGCGCACATGATGCCGTTGTTTATATGAAAAATAGTAAGCAGTTATATATATAAAAGCTGTAAATATATATATACAGACATGATCAACCACCACGAAGCACCTCCATGGGGGATCGGAAATGTAAATATATAAAAGTGGTAAATATATATATATGGACATGATCAACCACCACAAAGCACCTCCATGGGGGATCAGAAATGTAAATATATAAAAGCGGTAAATATATATATATGGACATGATCAAACACCACGAAGCACCTCCATGGGGGATCAAAAATGTAAATAAAGCAGTAAATGCGATCAACCGCCACGAAGTAAACTCCAGGCCTGACAGAAATGTAGATATATATATATATATATATATATATATATATATATATAGGTAAAGGTCCGGATGTAAAATCCAGGCTCATCGATATGTTCGACAACATATATATATATATATATATATATATAAAAGGTAAACGCTCGGATGTAAAATCCGTGCTCATCGATATATATCGACAACAAATATATATATATATATATATATATATAAAAGCAAGTAAACGCTCCAAACATAAGTTCAGGCTCAATCGAGGCATAACTCGATAATGCTAGTCCATATATAAATATATACATATATAAGTATATATATACAGAAAGAAATGAAAACCACGGACCTAAGTTCGGGCATACGCACACAACACGACTCTCAATGTGTAGAATAGTGTGTGCAAAGATGAAGAGAAAGGATTTAAAGTGTGTAAGAAGGCTTACAGTGGACTACCAAAGAAGAATCCAATAACTTTAAATGGATGAGTACTGCTCCTCATAAATGAAAAAATATGATGTAATATAAGCTCAAAAGTGTTTGAAATAAGAAAGCACTTCGGTTTTATGGTGTGTACAAAGCCAATTGGACAGGATTTCCTCGCTCTTTCTCCCTCAAATAAGGCCACCCCAAGCCCCATATATATAGAGGGGGGGTGCCCCAGGTCTACCTGCAGCTGCCCAGGCTGTCCAGGGCTCTGTGGGTCCCGCCGTGTCGCAGTACGTACACTCGGACAACTCACTGTTCGCTCGGTCGTTCATAACTTTCAATCCGGGAGTCCGATGGAAGCGTGGCATACCATTGTGGAAAGCTCTTTCCGATAGCTACACAATGACATAGGATTTTCCCTTTTTTGATTCTGAGAAGATGGTTTCATGACCAGAATAGCATTTTCGGGTTTCCGTCAGGCAGTCCGGTGAGCTGTTTTGCGTAGTTTGCGCTCTGAAGTTAAGATATGGGTCTTGTGGGACTTCTATTGAAGCAATTTGGGTTGAAATGAGTGTATTTGGTTTGAAATGAAGTTGAGTTGGAAAAATAACCATTTTGCCCCTCCCGGGGTTATCTTTGGTTTTCACACATTTGTAGCTGTCTTTTCACTGGGTTATCTTTGAGGTTGTCATGCTGTTGACTCTGAATATCCTCAGGGTTATCTCTGAGGTTGGAATTGATGTTGTGGTCCTCCAGGGTTATCTCTGGAGTGAAAAAGATGCTTTTGCGCTCCTGCATAGTTAGTAACAGGAAAAGAAAATTTCGAGTGTCTACACTACCTGTCGACGTCGGGATTTTTATTTGTCCCTTTCTGTACTTGTGTTTTGGTGTTGTCATTTTTGATGAGTTTTGTTTGAAAAAATAAGTTTGAAAAGGTCCGATATGTAAATGTCGACAATTTGACTTTTAGATTCGCCAGTTGGTAATTTTGAAATGGTTGTACCAAATCAACCGAAAAAAGTTTGCATAAAGACCCAATGATTGGACACTGTTTAAATGGTTTTGGAAACCAAGATTCGTTTGGGTTCATGGGCTTGATTAAGTGGAGGGAAGGTGTTAAGCAGCCCCCGACTTTCGTGAAAACACGGTTACCGCCACTTTTCATTTAACTTTTATCTGTGTATGTGTGTGTGAGTTGGGCCTATGTGCAATTGTCTGGAAGTAGTGCTATGCCTCGTTTGCACCTATTTACAAATGGTTTGACTTTTGTATAAAAGTTCAATTTTAACAAGATATAGCAGTGAAGTTTTGGAAAATAGGATTTTCAAACCCTTATACTCAATAGTAATTGAGGCCTTTGATACTTCCATTTTATTATGTTCGGCTTGATTGTTTTTATTTTCGAGATGCGAGTCATCTTCGAGAAAATAAGATACATAGCAGTGCCAAACTCCTTGTGGGCATGAGAGCCATCTAAGGATATCCAGACAATGTAGATAATTTGTAAGACCCCAACTTTTATGAATAAAGATGAATTTTCTATAAGTATCATTTTTGAATATTAAGGAGTGAATTTGATATAATGTTATAGTTGTGGGTAGTATTTACAAATTTTGCAAAGTATGCAAGTTGTTATAAAATATTCGATTGGTCGGAAAATATTCATTTTAACAGGGAATATTCGTGTGACGGCACAATCATTGGTGGACCCCACAACGGAATTATTGTCGAAATGAGAAAATGACAGAAATATCTTTTTATAAAAATAATGACAAAAGTTTTACCGTTAACTGTTGAAATACCGGTGTTAAAAGTACAGTAATACGTGTGGTTGCATAGTAGCACACGGTATTGATTATTGATGCTTACGTGAGAAGTCACTCAGTTATACTCAATTGTTGCTACAGTAATTACTGCATAGTATCTCACTTTATTTGATTCAATTATTGTCAATATTTTATATTATTAAATCAATAATTAAGATGATAAGTTATTCATAATATTATCTGCACAATTAACAATGTCTAGAAAGTTCTGTCAAAGAAAGGGGTTTGGTCACCTAATTGCGCGCCAATAGGAAAAAATCCTTATCGGAAAGCCCCCTCTTTCCTGAGAACGATCTGGTTGTTAATATTGCAAGTTATAATAATGATGAATAAATATTGTTAAAAATATTGAGGGTATTTTTATGAAGTATTTGTTGTAAATGTTGTTTGTTATTTGAACCCCCATTTACCCATTTTTCAAAACGGTCGGTAGAAAGTTATCTCAGATTCAGTATTATTAGATAATATATATATATATATATATATATATATATATATATATATATATATATATATATATATAAACATGTGTTGTATTATATAAGTTATATATATTATATATATAAAGTGTGTGTCCGTGATGGTGTGTGTGGGAGAATTTTGTGGGTGGTGGAAGATATTATATATATATATATATATATATATATATATATATATATATATGATTTTGGTGTATATGAAATGTCCTTGGGGGGATTCAAAAGGGAGTCACGAGTGGCTTGTTTTTATATATATATAATAAGTTTTGTTTTACTTGAATATTATATTCTTAATTTGAAAAACTAGCGTCTGTGAGGTTACAAGAATTCGGCCCGTGAATTTCAAAAGTTTTGTCTGTGATATTTTTTCTTAACAGTGCCCCTTCCATTCTCCTATAAATAGGATTCTTAGTTAGAATTGAAAATCACACCAGAATCAGAGAATTCTTCTTCTATAATATTGAGCGTATTTCTTTAGAGTTTTAAGAAGCTTTGAGCGTAGAAAATAGTGAAAGTTTTCTTCAAGAATATCCCCGCTATACCAGTTAGAATACTCTCCTTTTTAAGGTAAGGGATATTATTTTTGTTCAGTATTTATATGAAATAATATTTTCTTTCATACTTTGTAGTATGCAAGCAATATTATTTTGTTTCAGATTTCGAATTCTACACTCATTTTGTTAAAGTTTTGGCTTCTATACTCCATGAAATTAGTAGAATATCCTTGATATTTGCGCTTCATCCAATATCTTTTCATGAAAATATTATTCTGAGCATTCTTGATAAGTTTTAACTTTTTCATGCTGAAGTACTATTCACGGGGTTACTATTCCCGAAGTACTATTCATGGGATACTATTCACTCAATTACTATTCACCCGGGGTACTATTCATGACAAAAATTGATTTCATTACGGTCCAAATCATTTTTGATACAATATTATTCTTGAATTTTACTCCACAAAGTAGTATCATGTTGACAATTTGGACATTATTGAATTATGGATAAATTAAATTATAAATCTTTAAAATTTATCCTTAGCTTTCTTTTAATTGAATTCTTATATCATTGTCATAATCCTCATGCTTATATTATGATGAAAGTCATCTGTGGCCCGTAGTACATAGATGGACTTGGTATGATTATGACTAGGGATTATTCGGTATAATCATGATCGTAATGTTACAAATGATGTGGTAAATGTCCTCATTGGCCTCTGTGCATTGATGGACAGTTGTTGGCATGATCATGACTATTGATTAAAACACGAATATCCTTGGCTCGTAGTGCATGGATAATTTATGGTCGTGATACTAATGAATATCCTTGGCCGTAGTGTAGGGGTGATTCAATGATGTGGATTATTTATTAAGCTGAGTCTCAGCAATAAAATTGATGATAAACTTTTTAAATCATAGAAGATAGTAGATATCATGCTCTACTTGACTCTTCTAATGGATTACTTGTTTTGCTGCAGTTAAACTTGATGTATATTGTATTTTATCTGTTTAACACTGTTGAAGGCTAACAATAATTTATTCTGCATTATCTTGGTCATAATATTTCTTACTGGGCTAGTTAAGCTCACCCTTTACTTTCATTGTTCTCTTCAAAAAATGAGAATATAGCTGGGACTAGTCGAGGAACGGAGTGACGGTCCAGATGGTTGCATTAGTAGTCCTCACTATCCTATGAAATAGTGAAATAATAAATGTAATGAGGACTCCATTGAGTTTGGATATTGTTTAGGTGACAATATTCGTATTAAAACTCTCAGATTATGTTTTGTCGTATTTTACACGACAATTGTATAATTAAGTTGTATTTGAATTTTGTACCATGTATTTGGCGACTTAGAATGGGTGATGTATACCTATTTTGGGGGCATCACATAATTTACAAGCTGACTGTAGCTGAGAAATGTCCATCTTGGGAACCAAATCTAGATTTAGAGGCTAAATCTGTGATCACATGATTCCTAGGCTCACATGAAAGAGCAATATGTTCAAAAGCAAGAAAAAGAACTAGATTTGAGTAAATCTAAACCATTATAACTTCAACAAATCCAGTTTAGTCACTTTTGAATCGATCAAAGTTAGAAGTAGCTAGATTTAAGAAAATCTAGCTCGCAGGCTGCAAGATTAAATATCTACATTATGAAAGCAGTTAAAGTAGATATTTATATAAAAGTAATATATATATATATATATATATATATATATATATATATGTGTGTGTGTGTGTGTGTGTGTGTGTGTGTGTGTGTGCTGCAAAGAAAGATTCAGACTGCTTTTGGAGCTTGAAAACTCAGTTTCCACCGGTTAAAATTTTATACGTTGTATTATATATGTATACAAGTGTTTAGAAAGAAGAATATTAAATTTGGAACACTATAGGAGGGGTTAAGAGCTGAAATGGATAGAGTTTTCTCTCTTTTTCTTATTTTTTTTCTTTATTTTATGGCTGATGGGGGGTCTTATTTATAGATCAAAATAGTTGCGGGTCTACTCGTGGCAGCCGCGGGTCTACCTATGGCTACCCGGGTGGGCCTGGGCCCCGTGGGTCCCGTCGTCTCGAGTACGCACACTTCGGCCAATGCGTTGTTTGTTCAAACTTTCATAACTTTCAATCCGGGAGTCCGATGGAGGCGTGTCATACCATTCCGGAAAGCTCTTTCTGAGAGCTGCGTAATGACATAGGGTTGCCCTTTTTAGAATCCATGAAGATGGGTCCATGACCAAAATGGCATCTTCGGGTCTTCGCAGGCAGTCCGTTGACCTGTTTTGCGTAGTTTGTGCTCAGAAGTGCTGCAATGGCTCTTTGTGATCCAATTTGTAGTTTTATTAGGTTTGTTAAAGTTGACTAGTTAAAATGACCATTTTTCCCTTCCAGGGGTTATCTCCAAGGTTAACTGGGCTTTTAGCTATTCTTCGGGGTTGTCTCTAGGGTTTGATTGCTGCCAACTTTTCTTTTCCTTAGGGTTGATCTCTAAGTTTGATTTGATGTTCCACGGGGATATCTCCGTGGTTAGATTTGATGTTGTGGTCCTCCAAGGTTATCTTTGGAGTGTGAAAAAAGTATTTTTGCCCTCTTGCATAGTTAGTAACAGGAAAACAAAATTTTGAGTGTCTACAATAGGAAAAGGAGAGTATGCATTGATTACATTAATTTAAATAAAGTGTGCCCGAAGGAATTTTATCCGCTCCCACATATCGATCAGTTAATAGATGCTACTTTTGTAAGACCCCAACTTTTTATGAATAAAGATTTAATTTTCTCTAATTATTATTTTAAATAATAAGGTGTGGATTTGATATAATGCCATAATTATGGGTGATATATGTAAATTTTACAAAGTAAGCAAATTGTTATAAATTATTCATTTGGTCAAGGATATTCTTTTTGTCGGAAATATTCGTACGACAACACAATAATTGGTGAACCCCACAACAGAATGATTGTTGGATATAGAAAGCGACAAAAATAACCTTTTTATAAAAATAACGGCAAAACTTTTACCGTTAAACTGTTGAATTACCTGATGATAAAAGTACAATAATACGTGAGGTTGCACAGTAGCACACGGTATTGCACAGTATCTTTGATTATTGATTCTTACATAAGAAGTCTCTCAGTTTCATTCAATAATTGCCACAATAATTATTGCATAGTATCTCATATTATTAATTCAATTATTGTCACAGTATCATCTGCACAATATTTTATATTATTAAATGAATAATTGAGACAACACAATTATTCATATTATTATTTTTATTATTGATAATGTCTAGAAAGTTCTGTCGAGGAAAGGGATTAGGTTATTTAATTGTGCGACAATAAGGAGAAGTCCTTATCAAAAAGTCCCCTCTTTCATGGAAATGATCTGGTTGTCAATATTGTGAGTTATAATATTAATAATAAATAATTGTTGAAAGATTTAAAAATGTGTTTATTGAAGATAAGTGATTTGTGGTAAATATTTATTCAATTTTTGATATAAATAGAGGGGTTTTTCATGAAGTATTTGTTGTAAATTTGGCTTATTATATGGACCCCCACTTACTCATTTTTTAAAATTACCGGTAGAAAGTTATCTCAGTTTTGTTTTATTATTATTATAATAGAAATAAAACAAAAAACTTTTTATATAAAATAGAATACTTTTTATATTATATATGAAGTTATTCATTTTATTAGATTATAAATAGAATATATTATATTTTATATAAAGTTTTTGTTTTATTAGAATATTTTATTACATAGTGATGAATAGTAAAAATCAGATTGTCGCCGATTCTGTGCCCGTGAAATTTCTTTCTGTTCACCTATGATTTTCTTTTAAATAGTACCCTGCCATTCTCCTATAAATAGGATGCTTAGTTAAGAAATAAAAATCACACTAGAATCAGATAATTCTTCTTCTATAATATTGTGCGTATTTCTTTTGAGCATAAGGATACTTTGAGTGTAGCAAACGATGCAAGTTTTTCTCAAGAATATCTCCGCTATACCAGTCAGATTTAATCTCCTACTAAGGCAAGGGATATTATTTTCATTCAATATTCGTAAGAAATATTATTTTCTTCCATACTCTATAGTATATAAGTAATATTATTTCGTTTCATATTCCTAAATCTACACTTATTTTGATAAGTATTGCTTCTGTACTCCCTGAAATTAATAGAATATTCTTGAATTTTGCGCTTCATCTAGTATCGTTTCACTAAAATATTTTTCTGAACTTTCTTATTAAATTTTAATCTTTTCATGTCGGGGTACTATTCACTCGGGTACTATTCACGACAAAATTCGTTTCTTTTCTGTCCAAATTATTTTTGATTCATGAATATCATTCTTGAATTTTACTCCACAATTAGTTATCATGTTGACAATTTGGATATTCTTAAACTCTGGATAAATTAAATTATAAATCTTTAATATTTATCTTTGATCTCACTTGATTGATTTCTTATATCATTGGCATCATCCTCATGCTTATATTGTGGTGAACGTTATCTTTGGCCCGTAGTGTGACTCCCCCAAAATAGGTATACACAACCCATTCTGAGTCGCCAAATACATTGTACAGAACTTAAATATAAACTTCATTTATACAATACGACAAAACGTAACTGAGAGTTTTAACACGAATATTGTCTCATAGACAATATCCAAACTCAATTGGAGTCCTCATTATAATTATTATCACACTATTTTATAGAATAGTGAGGACTATTATAGCCACCATCTTGGACCATCACTCCATTCCCCGACTAGTCCCAGCTATATTCTCATTTCCTGAAGAGAACAATGAAAGAAAAGGGTGATCTCAACTAGCCCAGTAAAGAATATTATGACTAAGATAATGCAAAATAAATTATCATTAGCCTTTAGCAGTGTAAAACTGATAGAATACAATAGACAACGAGTTTAACTGCAGCGGAACAAACAATCCATTAGAAGAGTCAAGTAGAGCATGATATCTACTATCTTCTATGATTTAAGAGTTCATCATCAATATTTTATCTCTATAACACATTTCAATAAATAATCATCATCACCGAATTATCCATGCACTACGGGCCAAGGATATTCGTTAGTATGACATCCATGAATTATCCATGCACTACGAACCAAGGATATTCATTATTATCACATCCACGAATTGTCCATATACTACGGGCCAATGATATTCGTTAGTATCACAAGTGGTCATGATCATGCCAACAACTGTCCATCAATGCACTACGGGCCAATGAGGACTTTTACCACATCATTTGTAATATTACATGTTATGATTATACCAATACACAATTCCTGGTCATAATTATACCAATCAACAGTCCATCTATGCACTACAGGCCAAAGATGAGTTTAATCACAATATAAGCATGAGGATGATGACAATGATATAAGCATCAATCAAATGAAATCAAGGATAAATATTAAAGATTTTTTAATTTATCTAGAGTTTAAAAATTTCCAAATTGTCAACATGATAACTGCTTTGTGGAGCAAAATTCAAGAATAATATTCATGTATCAAAAATAATTTGGACAGAAAAGAAATCAATTTTTATCGTGAATAGTACCCCAGGTGAATAGTACTTGACTGAATAGTACCCTGTGAATAGTACCTCATGAATAGTACTTCATGAATAGTGCCGTACATATGAATAGTGTCGTATATATGAATAGTACCCATGAATAGTACTTCATCATGAAAAGATCAAAATTTAACAAGAATGTTTAAAAAAATATTCCAGTAAAACGATACTAGATGAAGCGCAAATTTCAAGGATATTCTACTAATTTCAAGGAGTATAGAAGCAATACTTATCAAAATAAGTGTAGAATTAGGAATATGAAACGAAATAATATTAATTACATATTACAGAATATGGAAGAAAATATTATTTCATACAAATATTGAACAAAAATAATATCCCTTATGAATATTGAATGAAAATAATATTCCTTACAAATATTGAACGAAGACAATATCCCTTACAAATATTGAACGAAAATAATATTTCTTACGAATATTGAACGAAAATAATATTCTTTATGAATACGAAAAATAATATCTCTTTTGAATATGAAATAAATAATACCCCTTACCTTAGAAAAATAGCAATTTTGACTGGTATAGCAGAGATATTCTTGAAGAAAACTTATACTATTTTCTACACTCAATGCTTCCTTAAACTCAAAAGAAATAGGCTCAATATTATAGAAGAAGAATTCTTTGATTCTGGTGTGGTTTTCATTTCTAAATTGAGCATCCTATTTATAGGAGAATGGCATGATACTATTTGAATTAGAAAATCACGGGTGCACAGTAAAGCCATCATGGGCGCCAAATTCGTTCGGATGATTTTTTTTTTTTCTGATTTACAATGCAGCACTATGCAGTACGATGCAAACACTATGCAGTACTATGCAACAATAAAATATAATATATTCTATTTTATATAAAAAATAAAACTTATATATATATATATACTGACATACTTTATATATATATATATATATATATATATATATATATATATATATATAAAACTGATATAACTTTCTACCGATAATTTTGAAAAATGAGCAAGTGGGGTTCCATGTAATAAACCAAAATTTACAACAAATACTTCATAAAATCCCCCTCTATTTATCTCAATTTACTTGGCTTCACTAAACACATTTTTAATAACATTTATTCATCATTAATATTATAACTCACAATATTTACAACCAGATCATTCCTAGGAAAGAGGGGTGTAAGACCCCAACTTTTTATAAATAAAATTGAATTTTCTCTATTCATTATCTTGAAATAATAAGGAGTTAATTTGATATAATATTTTGGTTATAGGTGAAATGTGCAAATTTTGCAAAATAAGCAAGTGATTATAAAATATTCATTGTTATCGGGGAATATTCATTTGGTCGTAGAATATTTTTGCTGTCGGGGAATATTCGTACGACGGCGCAGTCACTTGGGGGCCCCATAACGGAAAACGGTCGGATGAAGAAAATGACAAGTTTGAATTTTTATAAATAAAGACGTAATTGTTACCGTTAACACTGTTGGAATACCCGGTGGTTAAAGTACAGTAATACGTATGGTTGCACAGTAGCACACGGTATTGCATAATATTTTTGAATTATTGATTCTTACGTAAGAAGGCACTAATCAATAATTGTTACAGTAATTATTGTTCAATATTTTATTTTATTAATTCAATAATTGTTGCGTTGATATTTTATATTATTGTTGTTTCAATAATTGTCACTGCACAGTATTTCCCATTATCAGATCAATAATTCATATTATTTGAATAATATTATTAGATAACATTATTGGCAATGTCTAAGGATGTTCTGTCTATGAAAGGTGTTTGGTCACCTAATTGCGTGCCAATAAGGAGAAATCCTTATCGAAAAGTCCCATTTTCCCGGGAACGACCTGGTTGTCATTATTGTGATTCTGTAATATTATTTGTGAATAATTAATTATTAATTTATATGATAAAGAAATATTTATTTTTATGTGGATATAAATGAAGGAATTAATGTTGAGGTGTTTTATCAGTATTTTGTCAGATTGGAGGTATTAAAAATCGTCCGTATATAAATTTTGGGTATTTTCTGTTTGGAATTTGGAAAAATTTTCTTCTACAAAGTTGAAGAGAATTGAATTTCTATTCAATAAACATGAGATTTGATTTTTTTTGATAAAGGGCTATTTATTATGAATTATTGAAGTTTCAAAGATAAATGTTTTTTATTAAAAACATGGGTGGGCCCCACTTTTGGTTGGTGTAGAAATTCTGAATTTTAGTGGGCCCCACTTGTGATGGCTGATAATTTGGTCAAATAAATGTGCGTAAAAAAAATTAATATTTTATTAATTTAGTCTCCTTTGGCATTCTAGCATTTTCCTATAAATAGGTGCTTAGGTTAGAACTGAAAGTCACACCAGAATCTGAAGCTTTCCCTCTCTATATTATCGAGCGTATTTTTGTGAGTATTTAGATACATTGAGAGTTGCTATTCAGTGCAAGTTTCCTTCAACATTACATCCGATATTCCAGTCAGAAGTACTGTTCTTTTGAGGTAAGTGATGTTATTTTCTTCGTAAATGATATTATTTCTTTCAATATCATTATGCCGAAATATTGGTATGAATATTATTATGAAATTTCTACCTTTTTGTGTCAGAGTTACTATTCATGTATACGACACTATTCATGTATACAATACTATTTCACGAATACAGCACTATTCACCAAAAAATGAAATTTTCTCTTCTTTGTCCCAGATGTCTATTATGGTTATTATCTTTGATTGTATCCATGTTTTGATCTTCATTCTTGAATTGTACTCCATTATGGTTTATTATGGAGTATTTTTAAACTTAGATTATCTAAAGTACGAATCCCTAATCTTTATCCTTTTTATCTCACTGGATTCATTCTTTAAAATATTTTTCATTATGAGAATTTAGTAGGAACTAGCCGAGGTATGGAGTGATGGTTCAAGATGGTTGTTTTAGCAGTCCTCACTATTTTGGAAAATAATACATCAATAATTGTAATGAGGACTATATCTGAGTGTGGATATTATCTAGAAGACAATATTTGTATTTAAACTCACAGTTTATGTGTTGTCGTATTTTGCGCGACAATTATATTAATGAAGTTGTAGTTATTTTTGTACCATGTATTGGACGACTCAGAATGGGTGGTGTATACCTATTTTGGGGGCGTCACAGTTGGTATCAGAGCTTAGAGATATGGTCTCTGGCGGAGATTGGAGAATTGAACTAGGAGGGGAGAGACGAGTAAATCCTTCGCTAGTGTGTCCTACCTAAGCTTATTTATTGGTCGGTTAGAATATAGGGGTATTATGTGGTATGTTGATTTCTTTAATTAACCCTTGTTTTATGGCAGTATTTAAGAATGTCGACTGAGAATGTTAACAGTGGAGACTCCTTTACCCACCAACGAGGAGAACGTGCAACAGGCTGACAATGTTCCTCCTGTGAACAACACCACTGAGCAGATGATGAACGACGGAATGTTTAGAAGCTTTTTGCAGTTCATGCAAAATCAGACGAGGGAGACTCGTGCACAAAATACAGGTGGAAATGATAACAACGCATGGTTTATCACAGCCAAGCAGTTCAAAGAGTTGGGACCACCAGAATTCTAGGGAAAACCGGATCCGATTAAGGCGGAAATGTGGGTCAAGCAAATAACCAAGATATTCGATGTCTTAGGATGTATAGAGGAACAGAAGGTTCCATTCGCCACCTTTATGTTCCGTGGTGAGGCAGATTACTAGTGGGAATCTTTGAAGCGTACCTAGCCAGCCGCACTCAACATGTCTTGGGAAATATTTTAGAAACTGTTCAATGACAAGTACTTTTCTGAAAGTATTCATCATATAAAGGAGGTAGAGTTTATTAGACTGGAACAGAACAACATGACGGTGTCCTAGTACGAGGCAAAGTTTGCGGAGTTATCCAGGTTTCCACCTCATTTGGTAGAGAATGAGGAACGTATGACACAGATGTTTCTTAGAGGTCTAAAACCCGAAATTTGTCAATACCTTATCTCTCACAAATTTTCTCTATATTCAGATGTTGTCAACAGGGCTCAATTATTAGAGTGAGATAATGAGTATGTTCAACCGATGGACCACAACCAGGGTCATACCGGTGACAGTAGTCATCGGAGCAATGATAACCAGCGGAGAGGGAAAAATAAGGACAAAAGTGGTAACCACTCGGGTGGTAATCGTGGCAATGATAATAAGAGAGGTGAGTCAAGTTGAAATTTCAAAAAGAGGAGATTCAATAATAACGGGAAGACATCAGCAGCAACACTAGCACCAACAACAAATTCTAGGGGAGGAGAACGACCGCTAGTTAGATTCTACATATGCGGAGAGGAGGGACACATAAGTCCAAAATGTTCACAACCTTCCAAGGTGTGTTTCAGTTGTGGAAAAGACGGTCATATAGCCCAGGATAATGTGCATCAGGAAGGCGACAATCCTCAGGCAAACAACAACACTGACCAGATGATGAACGATGGAATGTTCAGAGTCTTTATGAAATTCATGCAACATCAAGCAAGAGCGGCTACTGTAAAAAATGCAGGTGGAAACACTGGCAACTCTCGGACGGTCACCGCTAAGCAGTTCAAGGTACTAGGACCACCAGAGTTTTTTGGAGAGCCAAAACCACTTAAGGCGGGGACGTGGATAAAGCAGATCTACAAGATATTTGATGTCTTAGGATGCTCCAAGGAGCAAAAGGTTCCCTTTTCCACCTTCATGTTGCTTGAGAGGCGATTATTGGTGGGAATCAGAAGCGACTCAACCGCCGCCGACCATCAAGATGACTTGGGAGAAGTTCCAAGAATTGTTCAACGACAAGTACTTTCCGAAAGTATTCGTCACATGAAAGAGGTAGAGTTCATCAAGTCGAACAAAACAACATGACCGTGTCGCAGTACGAAGCCAAGTTTGCCGAGTTGTCCCGGTTTGCGTCCCATTTGGTTGATAATGAGGAGAGAATGACGCGAATGTTTCTAAGAGGTTTGAAACCCTAGATACGTCAATATCTTATCTCTCATAAACTATTTTTGTATTCAGATGTTGTTAATAAGGCTCAGTTATTGGAGCGCGATAATGAGTCAACCCAACCAAAAGAGAGCAGCCGGCAAAATGATAATACTAGTGATAGCGATCATCGAACGGTGACAATAATAGCGTGGAGGAATCAACATGCGAAATGGTAACCACTTCGGTGGTAATCATGGTCAAAACAATAAGAATGGACATTTCAAGAAGAGGAGATTCAAAAATTATGGAAAGACGTCAGCACCAGCACCCGTTGTTAAGGAAGGAGAACGACCACCTATCACATGCTTCAAATGCGGAGGGGGGGACACATCAGTCCAAACTGTGCGATGCCGTCCAAAGCATGTTATAATTGTGGAAGAGAAGGTCACCTAGCCCGATTTTGTCGTTCACCGAAGACAAGTTCAGCTAGGATGGAGGCACCAAAGGACGTCCCAGAAAAGTCAAAGCCCGATGGTCTGAGGAGAGCGTTTGTCGTGACCTCCCAGAAAGTAAGGAACCCGAACGAGGTCATCACGGGTAAGCTTATCATAAACTCTAGAGAAGTTTATACCTTATTTGATACCTGTTCTACCCATTCTTTTATTTCTCCTACTTGCGCTCAACGTTTAAATTTGACTCCGGAGAAATTAGACTTTGACTTATCTCTTGAAACTCCATTGGAAGAAACCTTCATTACATCCACTATTTATAAGTCTTGTTTGGTTCAAATCGGTACCCTCACATTACATGTCGATCTTATTTCATTGAAAATACTTGCATTTGACGTAATTCTAGGGATTGATTGGTTAACTACTCATCATGCAAAAATTGATTATTTTCGTAAGGTTGTTAGCTTTCATATTCCTAACCAACCTATTATGCGAATTCAAGCAACCAAACTATTAAAATCAATCACTATCATCTCAAGCCATAAAGCTATTCGTTTATTGAAAAACGGATGTCAAGCTTTCTTAGCTCATATCACGGATCTAAACAAAAATACGTCAGTTTTGAATGATATTTCTATTATTAATGAATTTCCTGACGTATTCCCTGAAGAACTTCCTGGCCTACCCCCTAGAGCGTGAAATTGAATTTTGTATCGACCTTGAACCTGGTACATAACTTATTTCTAAAGCCCCATATCGAATGGCTCCTATTGAACTTCAGGAGTTAAAGACCTAACTGCATGAATTGTTAGACATCGGTTTTATTCGTCCTAGTACGTTTCCTTGGGGTGCTTCTGTTATATTCGTGATGAAGAAATATGGGAGTATGCGACTTTGTATTGATTATCGGGAGTTGAACCATGTCACTATCAAAAATAGATATCCATTGCCTCGCATTGATGACCTGTTTGACCAGTTGCAAGGCGCCAAATTTTTTTCAAAGATTGATCTTCATTCCGGATATCACCAATTGAAGATTAAAACCGATGACATTCCAAAGACAGCTTTCAGAACTCGGTACGGGCATTATGAATTCCTAGTCATGTCTTTTGGATTAACTAATGCTCCTACTGCCTTCATGGATATGATGAACCGAAGGAATATTTGGATCAATTTATGGTTGTCTTTATTGATGACATCCTTATTTATTCCAAAAGTCGTGAAGATCATGAGTAACACTTGAGGCTGATACTTCAAAAGCTTCGTGAATATAAGTTTTATGCCAAGTTGAAGAAATGCGAGTTCTGGCTTGAGGAAGTAGCATTCATTGGGCACGTGGTATCAAGTCATGGAATATCTGTTGACCCAGCAAAGATTGAAGCTATTCAAAGCTGGGAGCAACCTAAATTAGTGACCGAAGTATGTAGCTTTCTCGGCTTAGCTGGTTATTATCGGAGATTCGTAGAAGAATTTTCTCGAATCTCTACACCCTTAACTCAGCTGACTCGGAAGGATACAAAATTTGGTTGGAAAAAGGAATGTGAGAAGACTTTTCAAGAACTCAAGAGGAGACTCATTTCAGCACCTGTTCTGACAATACCATCTGGCTCGGAGGGATTTGACAACTACAGTGATGCTTCAGGCAAAGGGTTAGGATGTGTTCTCATGCAATATGGGAAAGTCATAGCCTATGCCTCTCGACAACTCAAAGAATATGAGAGTAATTATTCTACTCATGATCTAGAGTTGGAAGCTGTTGTTTTTGCACTAGAGATTTGGAGGCATTACTTGTATGGGGAGAAAGTGGAGATCTTTACGGATCATAAAAGCGTCAAATATTTCTTCACTCAAAAGAAACTCAACATGCGACAGCGACATTGGCTTGAACTGTTGAAAGATTATGATCATACCATCCAATACCATACTGGAAAAGCAAATGTGGTAGCTGATGCATTGAGTAGAAGATCATATGCGGGTACGAGTGCGATATTGTCAACACAGAGGCCCATTTTGTATGACTTGCAAAGGATGGAGATAGAGATAAAGACTCCAGAGACCCACGTGATGATGGCGAATATACGAGTAGAACCAACTTTAATCGATAAAGTTAAAGCTGCTCAAGCTACAGACCTGGAGCTGATGCATATGAGGAAGAAAGTATAAGAAGGTGTTATGCTGGAAGCAAGAATCGATGAAGAAGGAATACTTCGAGTCAACTCCAGACTTTGTGTTCCTAACGATCCTGAGTTAAAGTATAAAATCATGATGGAGGCGCACAACACATCGTTTAAAACTTATACATTTGAAATTCTTGCTCGTATGTACATAAACGAGATTGTAAGATTGCATGGTATGCCAGTATCCATAGTTTCTGATCGAGACTCAAGATTCACTTCACGATTTTGGGTTAGTTTACAAAAAGTTATGGGCACGGATTTACGATTTAGTTTGGCATATCATCCTCAGACGGACGGACAATTAGAGAGGATTATTCAAACTCTTGAAAATTTATTAAGACTCTGTGTCCTTGACTTCAAGGGAAGTTGGGACAAGTTCTTACCATTGGTGGAGTTTTCTTATAACAACAGTTATCAAACAAGTATTGGCATGGCTCCATTCGAGGCGTTGTATGGAAGAAAGTGTCGTTCTCCAGTATACTGGGATGAGGTGGGTGAAGTAACGTTGTTGGGACCGGAGTTGATACGTATGACTACGGAAAAGATTCAAACGATCCGACAACGTATAAAAACCTCACAAGACCGACAAAAGAGTTATGCTGATCTTCATCAAAAGGACGTGGAATTCGATATTGGAGATCATGTGTTGTTACGTGTTGCTCCATGGAAAGGAGTTACGAGATTTGGAAAGAGAGGAAAGCTTAATCCTCGATTCATTGGCCCATTTTTAATCCTCGATCGAGTAGGGACTGTAGCCTATAGACTCGCTTTACCGCCAAGTATGTCTCGTGTTCATAACATTTTTCATATATCCATGTTACGTAGATATGTGAAAGACCTGAACCACATTATTGAGTTAGAACCAAACGACATAGCAGAAGATTTAACGTATGAAGAGGTTCCTATTCAAATCTTAGATAAGAAGGAACATATTCTACGCTCCAAGGTTATACCGCAAGTCAAAGTTTTATGGAGGAACCACGATGTTGAGGAAATGACCTGGGAGTTAGAATCTGAAATGAAATCATGGTATCCTTACCTCTTCGACATACCAGGTATGTACCCTAATTTCAAGGGCAAAATTTCATAAGAAGGGGAGATTGTAAGACCCCAACTTTTATGAATAAAGATGAATTTTCTATAATTATCATTTTTTGAATATTATGGAATGAATTTGATATAATGTTATAGTTGTGGGTAATAGTTATAAATTTTGCAAAGTACGCAAGTTGTTATATAATATTCGATTGGTCGGGGAATATTCGTTTTAACAGGAATATTCGTACGACTGACAAGACAATCATTAGTGGACCCCACAAATGTAATTATTGTCGGATCGAGAAAACTACAAAAATATTTTATGAAAATAATTGCGTGAAGTTTATCGTTAATTGTTGAAACACCCGGTGTTAAAACACAGAATACGCGTGGTTGCATAGTAGCACACAGTATTGATTATTGATGCTTACTACGAGAAGTCACTCGGTTTTGTTCAATTATTGCTTCAGTAATTGTTGCATAGTATCTCACGTTAATTGATTCAATTATTGTCGATATTTTATATATTATTAAATCAATAATTGAGACGAAGAAGTTATTAATATTATTATTTGCAATATTAACGATGTCTAGAAGTTCTTCTAAGGAGAGGTTTGGTCACCTAATTACGCACTAATAGGGAGAAATCCTTATTAGAAAGCCCCCTCTTTCCTGGAAACAACCTGGTCGATTAATAGTGTGAATTATATTAATGATGATAAAGTTTTGTTTTATTAGTATTATTAATGTAATAAAATAGAAAAACTTTTTATATAAAACAGAATACTTTTATAAAGTTATTCGTTTTATTAAACTATAAATAGAATATATTATATTGTATTATGCATAGTGTTTTGTATAGTAAAATCTTTTTATATAAAACAGAATACTTTTATAAAGTTATTCGTTTTATTAGATTATAAATAGAATATATTATATTTTATTTAAAAGATTTTGTTTTATTAGAATATTTTATAGTAAACCAATCTGGATAGTCCATTGAAAAGTAAATCAACTGGACCGCTCGTAAATTAGTTACTATTCAGTCCATTCTCCTATAAATAGAAGCTCATTCCTTCATTATTTCTTACGAATTCACTAAAACTCTAGAGAGAGAAACTATAGAGAGAAAGAAGAAAAGTATTCGCTACTTTTTACTACTCCTATATCCAGTTTGTTCTAAGGTAAGGGGTATTATTTCTTTCGTATTCATGAAGAGAACTTCTGTTATTCCATTTTTTTATTCTGTTGGAATAACCTGTATACGCGGTCTACCCTATACTTGGTGAAATTCTTCTGTTATTCCATTCTTTATCATTATGTTGGAATAACATGTTTATGCGAAGTACTGCATACATGGTGAAATTCTTCTGTTATTTCATTCTTTATTATTCTCATTGGAACATCCCGCCTGCGTGCGCTTACGCATGACCGGTTCCGTTATTTATTATTCTATTGGAACATCATGCTTGCATGCAATTTACCGAATTCGGTTCCGTTATTTATTATTCGCTGGAATATCTGTTTTGTGCATTTACGCATGACCGGTTCCGTTATTTATTATTACATTGGAATAACTCATGCATGCGGTCTATCGCATGCACACGGTGATTTCTTTTGTTATTCCATTCTTTATTATACTCGGTTGGTTAAAGTTTTGACTTCTATACTCCATGAAATTAGTGAAATATCCTTGATATTTGCGCTTCATCCAGTATCTTTTCATGGAAATATTCTTCTGAGCATTCTTGAATTTTACTCTACAAAGAAGTATCATGTTGACAATTTAGACGTTATTAGTTCCTGGATAAATTAATTCTTGAACATGTTTTATTGAATTCTTATATCATTGTCATCATCTTCATGTTTATATTATGTTGAAAGTCATATGTGGCCTGTAGTGCATAGATGGACTTGGTATGATTATGACCAGGGATTAATCGGTATAATCATGACCGTAATGTTACAAATGATGTGGTAAAAGTCCTCATTGGCCCATAGTGCATTGATGGACAGTTGTTGACATGATCATGACCATTGATGAATACACGAATATCCTTGGCCCGTAGTACATGGATAATTTGTGATTGTGATACTAATGAATATCCTTGGCCGTAAAGTGCGGGGATGATGTGGATTATTTATTGTCGAGTCCCGGTGATAAAAGTGATGAAAACCTTTTAAATCATAAAAGATAGTAGATTTTATTCTCTACGTGACTCTTTTAATGGATTGCTTGTTCATTGCAGCTTAAACTTGATGTTTGTTATATTGTATCGGTTTAACATTGTTGAAGGCTAACGATAATTTATTCGTATTATCTTAGTCATAATATTTCTTATTGGGCTAGTTGAGCTCACCCTTTTACTTTCATTGTTCTCTTGAGAAAATGAGAACGTAGCGAGGACTAGTCGGGGAGCGGGTGGCGGTCAGATAATAGCATTAGTAGTCCTCACTATTCTGTTAAATAGTGTAATAATAAATGTAATGAGGACTCAATTGAGTGCGAATATTGTCTAGATGACAATCTTTGTATTAAAACTCACAACATATGTTTTGTCGTATTTTACACGACTGTTGTATAATTAAGTTGTATTGAATTTTGTACCATGTATTTGGCGACTCAAGATGGGTGATGTATATCTATTTTAGGGGCGTCACATCTACTATCTCCTCCAAATTAAAATTCCACCGTTAATATTTTATTCCTATAATACTCATCAACAGTTCCTTGTTGTACCCAAGACAAAAAAGAACTTTCATCACCTGTCTTCACCTGAACCACTAAAGATTATAGTTAAATTCATAATTCTTATTTATAATCATGTAAATCAACAGTTTCTCCTTTCCCCAAAAAGATTATAGTTAAATTCATAATTCATATTTATAATCATATAAATCAACAGTTTCTCCTTGCTAATCAGTTGTCTGTCAGTGCACTACGACCAAAGACATTCAACTGTTAACTAATGGTCATGATCTTGCCAATCACATCATCAAATTATCCATGCACTACGGGCCAAGAATATTTGTTAGTATCACCAGTGGTCATGATCATGTCATACACCTGTCCATCTTTGCACTACGGGCCAAATCTATCAATCAACACTTCGTCTTTGCACATAAGCCAAAGATATACAACAGTAAAACTAATAATCAACAGTCCATCTATGCACTACGAGCCAAAGATGACTTTCGTTACAATATAAGCATGAGGATAATGACCATGCTATAAGCATCAATCGAACGAAATCAAGGGTAAATATTAAAGATTTTTAATTTATTCAGAGTTTAAAAATATTCAAATTATCAACATGATACTACTTTGTGGAGTAAAATTCAAGAATAATATTCACATATCAAAAATAATTTGGATAGAAAAGAATCAATTTTTTGTCATGAATAGTACCCCGTGAATAGTACCCAGTATTCATATATAGTACCGTATACGTAAATAGTGTCATATATATAAATAGTGTCATATACATGAATAGTGTCGTATACATGAATAGTGTTGTATATGTGAATAGTGCCATATACGTGAATAGTGTCGTATACGTGAATAATAACCTCGACACGAAAATGTAAAATTTTCACAATAAAATTCATATCAATATTTCGGTATAATGATATTAAAAGAAATAATATCATTTAAAAAAAAATAGTATCCCTTATCTCAAAAGAATAACACTTCTGACTGAAAATATTGGATATAATACTGAAAGAAACTTGCACTTTATAGCAACACTTAAGACATTTAAATACTCACAAAAATACGCTCGATATTATAGAGAGAGAAAACTTTTGATTCTGGTGTAATTTTCAATTCTAACCTAAGCACCCTATTTATAGAAAAATGCTTAGAACACCAAAGTAGAAAATTTAATAAAATAATATTTTATCAAAAACAATTCACGCCCACCCTTGAAAAAATTCATCAGCACACCAGTGGGGCCCACCAACGCAAAAAAAAATGTTTTTCTTTTAAAATAAATTATAACTCCAAAAATTAATTATTCCAGAACTTCAATAATTCATAATAAATAGCCCTTTTATCAGAAAAATCTGAATATTATGTCCATTTCATAGAAAATTTAATTCTCTACAACTTTGTAGAAGAAATTGTTTCCAAATTCTAAACGAAAAATGACCGAAATCCACATACGGATGATTTTCAACACCTCCATTCTGACAAAATACTGATAAAATATCTCAGCATTAAATCCTTCATTTATATCCATATAAAATAAATATTTCCTTATCATATAAATTAATAATTAATTATTCATTAATAATATTATAGAACTACAATATTAACAACCAGATCATTCCCAGGAAATAGGAGACTTTCCGATAAGGATTTCTCCTTACTGGCGCGCAATTAAATAACCTAACCCCTTTTCTTGATAGAATTTTCTAGACATTGTCAATAATGTTATTTAATAATATTAATTAAATAATATGAATTATTAGTTTGATAATGTAAAATACTGTGTAGTTATAATTATTGAAACAACAATAATATAAAATAATGTGCAATACCGCGTGCTACTGTGCAACAACGCGTATTACTTTACTTTAACCACCGGGTATTTCAACAGTGTTAACGGTAACAACTATGCCATTATTTTTAGAAAATTCATTCTTGTCGTTTTCTTCATCCGACAATTTTCCGTTACGGGGCCTACAAATGGTTGCGCCGTCGTACGAATATTCCCCGACAACAATGAATATTTTATAACCACTTGCTTATTTTGTAAACTTCACATATACCACCCTTAACTTTAACTCTTCATCAATTTAACCATTTACAAAATAATAATTATAAGAAAAATTGAATACTTTTATTTCATAAAATTCGGGGTCTTACAATAACTGCTATATGCAACGGTTTGCAATGACCCGTCCCTTTGGGGGTATGTCATCACCGATAAAGGATATCACATTACTGTTGAAGATGTGATCAACCATATGATATAATTTTTGAAAATCCACTGTCTTTGGCAAGTGGGCTTCTTCCAATATTTTTAGTAAGACCTTCATGTGATCTTCTGAAGAGAAAACCAAGTCCAGAATAGAGATCTGTTGTGGAGCTTCTCTCAAGCTTTGAACCACCTTGGCTTCATTGTGTCCCATCTTACAGAGGAATTCTTCAATCTTCTCCCTGGACACTTTCCCCTAGATCTGATGATAGGCTTCATCACTCATTGAGGAAGATACAGTGGATTTTCTTTAGACACTGCAGCAGTTGTATTGGATGTAGATCCTTCAGCCTCTCCATAGTTCCATGGCACTTTTTGGAGACTGATGACAGGATACTGTGGCCTGAACGGCAATATGATTGGCTTTGGTGCAACCACTTTTAAAGGGTTTTCAACACCTTTGAGCTGAATTGGTTGAATTGTAAGTGGTGTGGCAGCCAAATCTCCTACAGAGGATATAACTGCTACAACTTCCTTCCATCCTGGAGGAAATGTGTCCCCACTCTCAGATGATACAACGTCTTTATCTGCCATTTGTAGGTCACTGGTGATGAAGGAGTGCCCAGCATTCCTCAGTGCTATGACCGCGAGAGTGGGAGTGGTATTGATATACTCCATTAACATCAAACCACTTTGAACGTGGGTTGATTTGAGGTAGCAGTGCTGTGATCTTTCCCTCATTAATCAGCATCTGCAATATCTCTTCCATTGGTTGGCCTAAATAGGTGAATTCTCTTTTGTTGACAAAGTCCCGACGGGCTTTAGCTTTTGCTTTTCTAGCAATCTTTTCCTCCAATGTTTCACTTACTGGAATAAGTGGTGGAGTGTTTGTAATAAGAGAAAGGAGGCTAGCATGCTCCTGACTGGACAACTGACGTGTGACTTGGTGTTGATAAAAAACCAATTTCACCAATTAATTAACTTGTTTGTCATGAGACTTTAACTCCCGTTCCATCATGAACTGGAATTATGAATAATCCCATTTGTCAGAATTATCCTTGTAGATTTCTGATGAACCACCCACATGTTTGAAGTATTTGGAGCTTTCCGAACTTCCCCAGTTGATCATGTTAACCTCCTCTTCCTTGTGTTGAAGGAGAGGGTTGTCTTGAACATGAGGTTGGTCAGGCTTGGTCACCATAATCTCACCATTGTTAATTAAATCCCAGATCTTATGCTTAAGAGCCAAACAATCCTGAGTGTCATGGCCTGGAGCTCCAGCATGGTAAGCACACTTTTTGTTTGCATTGAAGCCCTTTCCACTCGGGTTGGCTGGTGGAAGAAGATGAGTGATTTTATTCTGAGCTGTCAGAAGTTTGAGAATGTTTTTGAGTGAGTCCCCTAAGGGTGTGAACACTCTTGTACGTCTGACTTCTCCACTTTTTGGCAATGGAGGGTTTGAAGACTGTGCTTGAAAATGTGAGTAGTTTCTCCTCTGAATAGGCAAGTTTTGATTGCATTTTTGTCTTTGTAGTATCAAGGAAACATCTTTTTCTTTCTTCTTATGGACCCTCCGGGGGTTACTCTCATAACTCCCAGATTAGATGTGCTCAGCTACGGCTTTTAATGCGGCAAGGTCTTGAATCTTTCCTGACTTTAATCCTATTTCAGCCATTTCTCCGTGCTTGATCAGTTCTGAGAACAGATTTCCTATTCCATCTAGGACCCTCTCATAAAATGGATCTTCTTGAATGTCTATGAAGGTCATCATCATTTCAGACTCGGTCATAGATGGGATAACTTGAGCAGCCAATCGCCTCCATCTTTGGGCATACTCCCTGAATGACTCATTGACTTGTTTCTTGACCTTGGTAATTTGATACCAGTCTGGAGCCATCTGAGTTTGAAAGTTATATTGACTGAGGAAAACATGGGTTAACTCCTCCCAGCTATGAATTTTGGAGTTATCTAATCTGGTGTACCATGCTCTGGCTTCTCCAGTTAGAATTTTCTGAAATAGCTGCATTCTGAGCTTTTCATTTTCCGCATAAGATCCGAGCTCTCCAATAAACACCTTTAAATGGGTATAAGGATTTCCCAATCCATCATATTTCTCAAAATTGGGAGTTTTAAATTTTTTCGGATAATGAACCCCGGGGAATATGAAACACTCTCGTGTGTTCTAATCCCTTTGATGGACCGAATGGTCTCTTCCATTTGTAGAGACTTCTTCCGAATATCACCGCTGTCTTGATCTTCTTTAAGATGGGTGATTTCAGGGGTTTTGTTGGTTTTATCAGACTAAGACTCAGGTGGTAGAACTTCTTTGTTCGGACCCTGGATTCCTCCATATCCAGAGGGTTCTGTGTGGATGGGTATTTGTAGACCCTGAGTTAACTTGTGTAATTCTTTGAGCAGAACAACCAAATCTGTAATTTAATTGCTTAATCCATTGAACTCCTTGCGAGAGATAGTAGTAGGATTAAGCTGTTCAGATGTAGCCATGTTTGGTTGTAGGCTTATTGCCTCTTTGAACTTTGAACGGGTAACTAGACCAATCATTTCCCTACAAAAAGACTTATGTAGTTTAGTCTTAAGGAAACGTGGAAATGTTCATGCTATGTAATGTGTCCATTTTTTAGGAGTGTTATCCTATAAAAAGGATGTCAGCTAATTTAATAACAGGATAACATGACAGGTTTTGATATGAAAAGGGAATGTATGTTCATATATTCCTTTATATTTTCCATTACATTGAGATTGACATGGAAATGAAATTACAAGCAATTGAAATTACAAGTAATTGAAATGGGAAGGTATGAAGAGACTTCCATCCGCATTTGGTTTATCAGAGGCTGATCTATTTTAGGCTACTCTCGTAACTTTTTGGCATGAAGGTTCCCAGATCATCACAATTTACTCGATGGGAAGTTAATCCGATCTTTCAACTGGAGCAAATCTGGGTGGTGCCTTTCCTGAGCCTCGTGGAATTAGTCTCCCGACGAGTCCAGTAATCAAACACCGATAGGATAGCCTTCTGGTGGAGGGACCACACAACATACATTCACATACATCGCGTCTCACCGTATGGAAATGATGATATATGTGAAGCACTAATATCATAGGTAGATATGGTGCGAAGCACTAAGTGCAATAAGTAAAGCATTAGTATACATTCATTCAAATGTAAATACAACATCCACACACAAGTAGGTAAAAGTTTTGAAAAGCTTTGATAGTGGCTTAAGCCCTCCTACTGGAGTCCCCAGCAGAGTCGCCACATGTTGACGTCGAGATTTTTATTTGTCCCTTTCTGTTCTTGTCTTTTGGTGTTCTCATATTAGGAGACAAAAATAAGTTTGAAAAAGTCTGACATGTATATGTCGACGATTTGACTGTAACAGTCGCCAGTTGGTATTTTTAAATGGTTGCACCAACTCAATCGAGAAATGGTTTGCACATAGACCTAGTGATGTGACACTATTTAACTGGTTTACAAAACTAAAATTCGTTAGGGTTCGGGGGCTTGATTAAGCGGAGGGAAGGTGTTAGGCACCCCCCGACTTCCGTGATAGCACGGTTACCACCACTTTTCAATTTAAACTTTTATCTGAATGTGTGTGTGTAGGTCTATGTGCAGTTATCTGGAAGTAGTGTTATGCCTCGTTTGCACCTATATACAAAGGGTTGACTTTTGTATAAAAGTTCAATTTTAACAAGATATAGCAATGACGTTTTGTAAAATAGGTTTTCAAACCCTTGTGCTCAATACTAATTGAGGCCTTTGATACTTCTATTTTATTATGTGTCTGGCTAGATTGCTTTTATTATTTTCGAGATGCGAAGCATCTTCGAGAAAATAAGATACATAGCAGCGCCGAACTCCTTGTAGGCATGAGAGCCATCTAAGGAAATTCAGACACCGTGAATAATTTACAAGCTGACTGCAGTTGAAAATGTCCATCACGCGAACCGAATCTAGATTCAGGAACTAAATCTGTGATCACATGATTCCTAGGCTCGCATGGCAAGGCAATCTGCAAAAGCTAAAACAAGAACTAGATTTGAATAAATCTAAACTATTTCAGCTTCATCGGTTCCAGTTTAGTTACCATGAACCGGCTCAAGTGAGAAATAGCTAGATTGAGACAAATCTAGCCCATAACAAAAGCTAGAAAACGAATTAGATTTGAGTAAATCTAAGCATTCCAGCTTCAACGGTTCCAGTTTAGTCACCATGAACCGGTTTAAGTGAGAAATATCAAGATTTAGGCAAATCTAACCCACAGACTGATAAACAGTTATATATATATATAAGTCAGAATATATATATATATATATATATATATATATATATATATATATATAAACAATCAACTGTCATAAGAAGTGAACTCCAGGCAGGGCTTGAATATATATATATATATATATATATATATATATATATATATATATATAAGCTATAAAAGTCCACGAAGTGAACTCCGGGCCAGACAGAAATGTAAATATATATATAAACAATAAAAGCCACGGATCGATGATCCGGGCATACACACACAACACGACTCTCAACGTGAATAGATATGTATGTATAAAAGTGAGAAAAAGCTTTAAAATCTGAAATATCTTATAGTGGGCTGCGAAGAAGACTTCAGATAGCTTTTGATGCCTGAAAACTCAGTTTCCACTGGTTAAATTTTAGTATGTTCTAAAACACGAGCTCACAAGTGTTTAGAAAAAAGAAGCACTCAATTTGGAGCACTATAGAAGTGTGTACAAAATGAAATGGACAGGGTTTCCTCGCCTTTTTTTAAAATGGCCACCCCAAGCCCTCTATTTATAGAGGGAGGAGCCGCGGGTCTACCTACGGCTGCTCGAGGTGCCCTAGGCTCTCTGGGTCTCATTGTCTCGAAGAACGTGCACTCGTGCAATGCGTTGTCCACTTGAACCTTCATAACTTCCAATCTGGGCATCTGATTGAGGCGTGCTATACCTTTCCGAAATGCTGTTGTCGAGAGCTACACAATGACATGGGATAAGAGGTTGTACGAAGCCAGGAAGATAGGTCCATGACCAGATCTTCAAGTCTTTAAATTCTATCAGGTGTGTTGTCTTTCGTTGTAGTCACTCAGGATTTGAGCTATGGTTCTTATGGCACACTTCTATATGAAATGTGGATTGAACTGGTGTTGAGATGGCGTGCATGTAGTATCTAGGTGGAAAAATGATGATTTTGCCCCTTACCAGGGTTATCTCCGGCTCTGGGCTGATGTAACAATCGTTGCTCAAGGTTATCTTTGAGATTGGGCTGCTGTGAGTGTTGAATGTCCTTAGGGGTGTTTTTGAGGTGTGCTTGACCTCTTGAGGTTATCTCCGGGGTTGGAACTGAGTGCCTCGGGGTTGTCTCCGAGGTTGGAACTGACTTCTCTGAGGTTATCTCCGGAACTAAAACTGTATTCCTCGGGGTTATCTCCGAGGTTGGAACTGAATCTCCCGGGGTTATCTCTGGTACTGCAACTGAGTATCTTGGGGTTTCCTCTGAGATTGAAAACTGAGTATCCCATGGTTGTCTCTGGGATTGAGCTGATTTGACTTCCAGGGTTGTCTCTAGGAGACGATTTTTCCCTCCTACAAGGTTAGTAACAGGAATGCAAAATTTCTAGTGTCTAAAGTAATGTTACAGACAAATGTTATGGTAAAAGTCCTCTTTGGCCCGTAGTGCATAGATAGACAGTTATTTGACATGATCATGACCACTGGTGATACTAACGAATATCCTTAGCCCGTAGTGCATGGATAATTCGTTGATGTGAAATATTTTACGAGTTGTGTTATAGAGATAAAATATTGATGATGAACTTTTAAATAATAGAAAATAGAAGACATCATGCTCTACTTGACTCTTCTAATGGATTGCTTGTTTCGCTGAAGTTGTTGATCTAAACTTGATGTCTATTGTATTCTATCAGATTTTACACTGTTGAAGACCAAGGATAATTTATTCTACATTATCTTAGTCATAATATTCTTTACTGGGCTAGTTAAGCTCGCCCTTTTCTTTCATTATTCTCTTCAGGAAATGAGAATAGCGCTTGGACTAGTCGGGGAATGGAGTGATGGTCCAAGATGGTGGCTATAGTAGTCCTCACTATTCTATAAAATAGTGTAATAATAATTGTAATGAGGACTTATTTTGAGTTTGGATATTGTCTACGAGACAATATTTGTATTAACACTCACAGTTTATGTTTTGTCGTATTTTGCACGACAATTCAATAGTTGTATAAATGAAGTTTATATTTAAATTATGTACCATGTATTTGGCGACTCAGAATGGGTAGTGTAGAACTATTTTGGGGGCGTCGCAGTTGGTATCAAAGCTTAAGGATATGATCCCTGGTGAAGATCTAATTCTGGAACTAGGAGAGGAGAGACGAGTAAATTGTGACGCCCCCAAAACAGGTATACATCACCCATCTTGAGTCGCCAGAAAATACACTACTGGCAACTCCATTTATATAACTGTCGTGCAGAAAACGACCACAGTTAAACTATGAGTTTTAATACAAATATATATAACTCTTGTGGTGCCTTGACCACAAGACCTTACAATGGTAACTTACATAAAGGTACAGTCAATAACTGTTTTAGAAATTAAAATCTTTGGAAAATACTCAAGGAAACCTTCGTACATGGGAGGCCATGCGTCTAGGTTATGATAGATATCATATGTCCACATAATTATTCTTGGTTGACCCAATAGTCCCCAAAGAAAAACAAGAAGATTGCTATCATCTTCTTTCCAATGGTAAGTCTTCTCTTGACATATAATTATCTTCGTTGTCTCCAAGTGAGAATTATATTTCAAATAAACTCCAAGATTATATAGGTAATGCTCGTAGATATACTCAGCAAGTGGATGTGCACAACCATGTCTTATGATAACATGAAGTCGTCTGTCATTAGAAATCTTGTATGATAGTGGCAAAAATTCCCTTCCAAAGTTAGGTTCACCTCACCCTATTTGGTTCACCAAAATCAACGATTAAAATGACGTATAAAATACGACACACTTATCTATAGTTCTCAATAAAATTATTTCCATACTATTTTAAAGGAAACCTCATTTATATAGACCACCACCGTTCTAATCCCTTGTTACCCCGCCGACCCAACTACACTACACTCTTAATACCTGAAAGGAATTGTAAAGCAAAAGGGTCAGCACAAATAGCCCAGTAAAGAATATTATGACTAAAGATAATTTACATCATCAATAGCCTTCGTCAGTGATAAATCAGAGATTTAGAACATATGGTAGGTGATAAAACTTTTCAATCATAGTTGTAGCGAAACGAGAAATCCATTAGAAGAGTCAAATAGACCATAAAGTCTATTATCTTCTCCACGTTAAAAATCCACCAACAATGTTTTATCCCTGTAACCTCAGTCAACAATTCCTGCCCACAATCAGGTGAATAACTCATAATCATAATTGTGGTTCTAAATTCCTCTTCGCACCTAGGACGAAGATAATTTTCATCACTTGTCTTTACCTGAAACATCAAAGACCATGGTTATACCAAATCACAATTTCTGTCCATAAACATACTAATAAATTTATCTTTCCACTACGGGCCAAAGATATTCATTAACAGTTCATCTTTCCACTCAAGGCCAAAGACATGCAACTGCTTTTTAGAAGAGTAAAGTAGAGCATGATATCTACTATCTTCTACGAATTAAAAGTTTTTCATCAACTTTATCGCTGAGACTCAGCTTAATAAATAAACCACATCATCGAATCATCCCTGCACTACAGGCCAAGGATATTCATTCGTATCACGATCACAAATTATCCATGCACTACAGGCCAAGGATAATCGTGCTTTCATCAACGGTCATGATCATGCCATTAAATAATTCCTCTTTACACTCTTGGCCGAAGAGAACCCATGGTCATGATCTTACCAAAAACTGTCCATCAATACACTACGGGCTAATGAGGACTTTTATCACATCATTTGTAACATTGCGGTCATGATTATAGTGAATAATTTCTGGTGATAATCATACCAAGTCCATCTATGCACGTAAGCCACAGATAACTTAGAAGAAAACTGGATACTGGAATAGTGAAGTAGCAGACTTCTCTTCTTCTTTCTCTCTATAATTTCTCTATAATAATTGCTCTTGTGAGACTTAGTGAATTGGTGAGAATTAAAGAAGAATGAACTTCTATTTATAGAAAAATATAGTTTCAATAATTGCACATTTTGGGGCTCGAAATATTACAGTATAATACCTTCCTCTTTTTCTTCATTTTTAATTTAGTCCTACAAGTATTATCAAACTTGCATCACCTCCCCTAATAGTAAATCATGTGAATCAATAGTAAAATCATGTGACTCAATAGTATAATCATGTGAAAAAACTAATTACAGTATAGTACCTTCATCTATACCTCCATTTTTAATTTAGTCATACAAGTATTATCAATCTTGCACCAACTCCCCTAATAGTAAATCATGTGAATCAATAGTAAAATCATGTGACTCAATAGTATAATCATGTGAAAAAAACTAATTACAGATAGTACCTTCATCTATACCTCCATTTTTAATTTAGTCATGTAAGTATTATCAATCTTGCACCAACTCCCCTAATAGTAAATCATGTGAATCAATAGTACACACATGTGAACACATAGTTATAAGCATGTGAATTAATAGCAATTAATTGCTCATTTATCTAGTTAATTACCCGATTGGTCAATATAACCTCCAGACATCAATTATTATCAAAATAAATGTCGATTTTCACTAACACTAATAATTCCAACACAATGGAACTATCAATTTCATCTTTAATCAACACAAACTTATTCATCATTAATATTATAACTCTCAATATTTAACAACCAGGTCGTTCCCAGGAAAGAAGGGGCTTTTCGATAAGGATTTCTCCTTATTGGCGAGCAATTAGATTGTCTAACCTCTCCTTGACAGAACTTCTAGACATTGTCAATATTGAAAATAATAATATGAATAACTTTGTCGTCTCAATTATTGATTTAATAATATAAAATATTGTGACAATAATTGAATAAAACTGAGTGACTTCTCACGTAAGCATCAATAATCAAAGATACTCTACAATACCGTGTGCTACTATGCAAGCACGCGTATTACTATACTTTTACCACCGATTATTTTATGACAACTTGCTTAATTTGAAAAAATTTCACATATCACCCTTAACTTTAACCTTTTATCAATTTAACCATTTACTAAATAGAATAATTATAAGAAAATTGAATACTTTCATTTCATAAAATTCGGGGTCTCACATAAATCCTTCGCTGGTGTGTCCTACCTAAGCTTATTTGTTATTTAATTGGTCGGTCAGAATATAGGGATAGTATGTGGCATGTCAATTAACCCTTGTTTTATGAAAGTGTTTGAGAATGGCATCTGAAAATTATAAGATAAGCAATGGAGCACTTGGGACTATTGAGACACAGCTAATCAATAACCAGGATAATGTGCATCAAGAAGACAATAATCCTCATGTAAACAACAACACCAACCAAATGATGAACGATGGAATGTTTAGGAGCTTTCTGCAATTCATGCAACACCAAACGAGAGAGATTTCTGTTCAAAATGTAGGTGGAATCAATGGAAACTCACGGCTGGTCACTGCTAAGCAATTCAAGGAGCTGGGACCGCCGAAATTTTTGGGAAATCCAGAGCCACTTAAGGCAGAGGCGTGGATTAAGCAGATCACCAAGATATTTGATGTCTTGGGATGTTTTGAGGAGCAAAAGGTTCCCTTCGCCACCTTTATGTTGCGAGGAGAGGTAGACTACTGGTGGGAATCTGTAAAATGTACTCATCTTTTCTCACTGAAGATGTTTTGGGAAAAGTTCCAGAAATTGTTCAACGACAAGTATTTTCCAGAAAGTATTCGTCACATGAAGGAGGTGAAATTCATCAAGCTGGAACAGAACAATATGACCGTATCACAATACGAGGCTAAGTTTGCAGAGTTATCCCGGTTTGCATCCCATTTGGTAGATAATGAGGAGCAAATGACATGAATGTTTCTAAGAGGTTTGAAACCTGAAATTCATCAATACCTCATTCCTCATAAACTGTGTTTGTATTCAGATGTTGTGAATATGGCTCAGTTATTGGAGCGCGATAATGAGTTAGCCCAACCAAAAGATAACAGCCGACAAAACGATAATGGTCATACCAGTGGCAACAGTCATCGAAGTGGTGATAACAAACATGGAGGAAATTATCATAACAGAAATGGTAACCACTTCAGTGGTAATCCTGGCCAAGATAATAGAAGAAATGAGTCAAGTGGAAATTTTAAAAAGAGAAGATTCAACAATGATGGAATGACGTCAGCACCAGCATCCATTTTTAAGGAAGGAGAACGATCATCGGTCGTATGTTATAAATGCAGACTGGAGGGACACATCAGTCCAAACTGTATGCGGCAACCCAAAGTGTGTTTCAATTACGGAAAAGAAGGTCATTTAGCTCGATTTTGTCATGCAGCGAAGTCAAGTCCAGCTAGGATGGTGACACCAAGACTGTCTCAGACAAGTCAAAGTCGGTAGTTCAAGGGAGAGAGTTTGTCGTGACCTCCCAAAAAGTGAGGAACCCGAACGAAGTTATCACGGGTAAGCTAATCATAAACTCTTGCAAAGTCTATACCTTATTTGATACTGGATCAACCCATTCTTTTATTTCACTTGCTTGTGCTCAACGTTTAAATTTGACTCAAGAGAAATTAGACTTTGACTTATCTGTTGAAACTCCGTTGGGAGAAACCTTCATTACATCTGTAACCATCCAAGATTTTATTTATAATTTAAAATATTTATTAAATTAAATAAATATTTTATTGATGTGGTTGTTGTTAGTAGATATTTATGAATTAAATTTTTTAGATAATACTTTAATTTAATTTAATAGTTAGGTAGTTGTTAAAAATTACATGAATTCTTTATATTGTTGTTTTAATTTAATAATTAAAGTGATGTGTTAAATTATTAAATTAAATTATAATAAGATTATAATTTTGTGAAATTTGGATTAAGTGGAAAATTTATTTGGTATATTGTAATTAGTTTATTTAACTAAGATTGGATATGAAAATCCAAATAAATAATGTGAGATTATAAACTAAATGATTTATTAAAATAAATTAAAGTAGTTTTAAATGGATTTACCAAACAAGGCTTAAAAACATTAAGTCTTTATTTTAAAAGTGTTTTTACCAAACAAAGCCTTATGACTTTTGAATTTTGAATTTTGAATTTGAATTAAAATAATAATATAATAAAAATAAAATATAAATATAAATAAAATATATTAAATTTTATAACTGATAACTTATTATTATCATTATTAAAACGTCGGTTTTAGACATTTAGGTTTTATGCGTTGGTTTTATTTTATGTTACGTAAAAGAATTGGCCTAAGCCTGAGAGAAGAGAAAAAGAGAGAGTTTACAGAGAAGAATTTGTGAGAAAAGGAGAGTTTGAGAAAGGAGAGGAAGACTTCTGTGATTCCAAACAATTCTGTGTTTTATTAAGGATTATCTCCAAAAAATTGAAGGTATAATCTCTCAACCTTGAGTTTTATGTTTATAAAAAGAGTTCATGTTCTTCACTTTCAAAATTTTCTATAAATTACATGTTTGATGAATTGTAGTTATACAAACTGAATTAGTGAGTTTGTGTGTAATTGTGATGTTAGAATTAGCATCTAGACAAGATTTTGTGTACTAATCACGTTCAAAAGAAAGAAAAATTATTTACAGTGCATGTTTATATTTATAGCTTGTGAAAGTACCAAATTTGGTAGTTAATTTATAAACTAATCTATGAATTGAGTCTTGAATATGTTAATTCAGTAAGAAACGAAGAGAACGTAGTTTGAATGAGTTAATTTTGTGTAGAATTGTGATCTCAGTGTTAATTTTTGTCAAGGATGTCAAAAATGGAGTTTTTGGTATAAAACATGGAATTTAAAAGATTTAAATTGGTTGTGGTGTTATTTAATTGTTCTAAGTTAGCATATATGTGAGGAACCATGTTTATATTAGTTCTATATCAATTGGGTATGTTTAATTTACTATTTTGTGGATGAAATTCGTGATAGTTGGGCTAAACATAAGATTTGAAGCAGATTGCGTAGTTTAAATACATGCACCAAATTGATTGAAGCTGAGTGTCAAGGCGGAAATGATTGCAATTGCTACCGGTCTCTAAAGCTTAAGTATGGGGCGCGATTACGCCCATACTACGATTAGAGCGATGATGTATGTTACTTATGCAGACCTTGAAAATCTATTGTAACTTAGTTTAATGAGATATTAATGTGATAAACATGTAATGAAGAGATTAAAACAGAATTGTATCATGTAATTAGTAATTCCAAAGTTGTAAAAAGATTAGTTAGTTATGAAAGCGATACGTTATGATTTAATGTACACATTGAGTAGTGAATAAGTGTTTTGAAGTTAATACTTTTGATTTCTGAAATGCATATGGTGTAAAGTAAAACTTGTACTAAAGTAACAAGTTTAACTAAAAGTGAGTTCTATGTTAGAAAGTGGATATTAGTATATCTAATAGATATTGTGATTCTAATAATATGTGTAGGTGAACGTGAGTTATAATTTATAGCTTACGCACGAGGCAAGTTCCTTACCCTAAACTTTAATTGAACAAGTTCTTTTATCCTTAAACTTTATTTGAGCAAGCTCTAACCCTAATTTTATTCGAGCAAGCTTTGAATTCTAATAGTTGTTTGATTTATCTTAACTTGTTTATAGTTAAGCAAGTTTTCTTAGTTCTATTCTTTTTATTATTAATGCATGTTCTATAACTTAATTCTCTTTTTTGACAAAATCATAGCCTTAGCTTAATGTTGTTCAAGCAAGGTTAATTGTTTTATTCAATGCTTATGCTTTTTAGTTTATTTCTAAGCATGAGTTTGATATACAGTTGGTTCACCTATGATTCTTAATCGTTCTACATTATGTTGTTATTGATCATTCGTAGTGTTATATAACTTTGTTGATTCAACTAATCCTTTATTTGATGATCATGAAACTCTAAATTACCCTTAAAGCTTATCTAAACCAAACTTTCTTTGGTGCGGACTTGTACTCTAAAAACTGAGAAGAACAACCCTAATATAGGGGAGTTATTTTACGCGATGCGTTTAGATTTTTGTACATAATACATGGTACGAAGGGCTGATCACCCTAAGTACGGGGAATCCCTACAGTATTACTGTTTAGGTTAAAGTTGAAATATTACTTGTAACCTTGGACATAGTTCGTGGTCTTATGACCCTCAGTTATATTTTGTATGTTGATTCCAGTTTTTGATTATCATTGATAGAGTATTATTCGACTCTAATGAGCTTATTCATTGGCAATTATTATGCTATTGTTATTCATTGTTATTTCAAGTGAGCATTTGTTTTGTTCACTCTTGCATAAATATAATTATTGCAGCTAAGGTTGAGAAGGTCGATGAACCTACCACTAGCAAAGGAAAAGGAAAAATGAGCAAGTGATGAAGACTTGTAATTTATTTAATGTCATGATGATAGACTTTATTTTTAAATGATGTGATGTAATTATTTTATTTTCGCACTTGATTGATGTTAAAGGTTAGATAACCTGGGAGACTTTTTGATTTAACAATGTAACCCTTTTAATGGGAGGATTTATGGTTTAATTTTATTATAATTGGGTAGTTAGATATGAATGAATGGAAAGCGAACACCAAGTCTTGTGGGAATGAATTACCCAGATTTTGGGGTGACATCCACTATTTATAAATCTTGTTTGATTCAAATCGACACTTTCACATTACCTGTTGATCTCATCTCTTTGAAAATACTTGCATTTGATGTGATTTTAGGGATTGATTAGTTAACTACTCATCATGCTAAAATTAATTATTTTCGTAAGGTTGTTAGCTTTCATATTCCTAACCAACCTATTATGCGAATTCAAAAAACCAAATCACTAAAGTCAATCACTGTCATATCAAGCCATAAAGCCATTCGTTTATTGAAAAATGGATGTCAAGCTTTCTTAGCCCATGTTACGGATTTAAACAAAAATACGTCAGATTTGAATGATATTTCTATTGTTAATAAATTTTCTGACGTATTCCCTGAAGAACTTCCTGGCCTACCCCTAGAGCGTGAAATCGAATTTTGTATTGACTTTGAACTCGGTACAAAAATCATTTCCAAAACCCCATATCGAATGGCTCCTATTGAACTTCAGGAGTTAAAAACCCAACTGCAGGAGCTGTTAGATATCGGTTTCATTCGTCCTAATAAATCTCCTTGGGGTGCTCCTATTTTATTCGTAAAGAAGAAAGATGGGAGTATGCGACTTTGCATTGACTATCGGGAGTTGAATTATGTCACCATCAAAAATAGGTACCCGTTACCTCGCATTGATGACCTATTTGACCAGTTACAAGGTGCTAAATTCTTTTCAAAGATCGATCTTCGTCCTGGATATCATCAGTTAAAGATTAAAATTGATGACATTCCAAAGACTGCTTTCAGAAATCGGTACGAGCATTACGAATTCCTAGTCATTTCTTTTGGATTGACTAATGATCATGCTGCCTTCATGGATATGATGAACCGAGTATTCAAAAAAATATTTGGATCATTTTGTTGTTGTCTTTATTGATGACATCCTCATATACTTCAAAAGCCGTGAAGATCATGAGCAACACTTGAGGCTGATACTCCAAAAGCTTCGTGAAAACAAGTTATATGCCAAGTTGAAGAAATGCGAGTTCTGGCTTGAGGAAGTAGCATTCCTTGGGCACGTGATATCGAAACATGGAATATTAGTTGACCCGGTGAAGATTGAAGTAATACAAAGTTGGGAGCAACCTAAGTCAGTAACCGAAGTACGTAGCTTTCTAGGCTTAGATTGTTATTATCAGAGATTCGTGGAAGGATTTTCTCGAATCGCCACTCCATTAACTCAGCTGACTCAAAAAAATACAAAATTCGGATGGAGTGAGGAATATGAGAAGAGTTTCCAAGAACTCAAGAGGAGACTCATTTCATTATCTGTTCTGACAATACCATCCGATTCAGAGGGATTTGTCATCTACGGCGATGCTTCAAGTAGAGGTTTAGGATGTGTTGTCATGCAACATGGGAAAGTTATTGTCTATGCCTCATGACAACTCAAAGAATATGAGAGGAATTATCCTACTCATGATCTAGAGTTGGCAGCAGTCGTTTTCGCACTAAAGATCTGGAGACATTACCTATATGGGGAGAAAGTGGAGATCTATACAGATCATAAAAGCCTCAAATATTTTTTCATCCAAAAGGAACTCAACATACGCCAAAGACGTTGTCTCGAGCTATTGAAAGATTACGACCATACCATTCAATACCATCCTAGAGAAGCGAACATGGTAGCTGACGCGTTGAGTAGAAGATCATATGCGCGTATGAGTGCGATATTGTCAACATAAAAGCCCATTTTGTATGACTTAAAAATGATAAAGATAAAGTTAAAAACTTCAGGGACCCACGTGATGATGTCAAATATACGAGTAGAACCGACTTTAATCGATAAAGTTAATGCTGCTCAAGTTACAGATCTGGAGCTGATGAATATGAAGAAAAAGGTGCAAGAAGGTGTTATTCCAGAAGCAAGAATCGACGAAGAAAGAATACTTCGAGTCAACTCCAGACTTTGTGTTCCTAACAACTCTGATTTAAAGTATAAAATCATGATGGAGGCACACAACACACCATTTTTAATCCATCCTGGAAGTACCAAAATGTATCGTGATCTTTGACATACATTTTGTGGAGCAATACGAAAAGAGAGATCGCGGATTTTATCTCAAGGTGTTTAACTTGTCAACATGTCAAGGCAGAGCATCAAGTGCCAAAAGGTCCATTGCAACCACATAAAATTCCAGAATGGAAGTGGGAGCACATTAACATGGATTTTGGTACTGGTCTTCCCAAGGTTTCTCAAGGCATAGATGCAATTTGGGTCATTATCGATAGATTAAACAAGTCTGCTCATTTCTTACCTATACGAGAAACTTATTCACTTGAACGTCTTGCTCGTATATACATAAATGAGATTGTAAAACTGCATGGTATGCCAGTATCCAAAGTTTTTTATTGAGACCCAAGATTCACTTCACGATTTTGGGTCAGTTTGCAGAAAGCTATGGGCACGAATTTACTATTCAGCTCTGTATATCATCCTCAGACGGACGGGGAGTCAGAGAGGACTATTCAAACTCTTGAAGATCTATTGAAACTCTACGTACTAGACTTCAAAGGAAGTTGGGACAAGTACTTGGCATTAGTGGAATTCTCCTACAACAATAGTTATCAAGCAAGTATAGATATGGCTCCATTTGAGGCGTTGTGTGGACGCAAGTGTCGTTCTCCAATATGATGGGACGAGGTGGGTGAAGCAGCATTTTTGGGACCAGAATAGGTACGTATGACTACGAAAAATATTCAAATAATCTGGCAACGTATATAAACCTCACAAGATCGATAAAAGAGTTATGCTAAACTTCATCGAAGGGACGTGGAATTCAATATTGGAGATCATGTATTGTTACGTGTTGCTCCATAGAAAGGAGTTACGAGATTTGGAAAGAGAGAAAAGCTCAACCCTCGATTCATTGGTCCATTTGAAATCCTTGATCGAGTAGGAATTGTGGCCTATAGACTCGCCTTACCGCCAAGTATGTCTCGTGTTCATAACATTTTTTACATATCTATGTTGCGTAAATATGTTGAAGACCCAAACCACATTATTGAATTAGAACCAGATGAGATAGCAGAAGATTTAACGTATCAAGAGGTACCTGTTAAAATCTTGGATAAGAAGGAACATATTCTATGCTCAAAGGTTATACCTCAACTCAAAGTTTTATAGAGAAACCACGATATTGAGGAAATGACCTGGGAGTTAGAATCTGAAATGAAAACAAAGTATCCTCACCTCTTCAAATACCAGGTACGTATATCAATTTCAAGGATGAAATTTCATAAGAAGGGGAGGTTGTAAGACCCCAACTTTTTATGAATAAAAATTTAATTTTCTCTAATTATTATTTTAAATAATAAGGTGTGGATTTGATATAATGTTATAGTTCTGGGTGATAGGTGCAAATTTTGCAAAGTAAGCAAGTTGTTATAAAATATTCGTTTGGTCGAGGAATATTCTTTTTGTCAAGAATATTCGTACGACGGCACAATCATTGGTGGACCCCACAACATAATGATTGTCGGATGTAGAAAGCGACAGAAATAACATTTTTATAAAAATAATGGCAAAACTTTTACCGTTAAACTGTTGAAATACCCGGTGATAAAAGTATAGTAATACGCGTGGTTGCACAGTATCTTTGATTATTGATTCTTACGTAAGAAGTCACTCAGGTTCATTCAATAATTTCCGCAGTAATTGTTGCATAGTATCTCATATTATTGATTCAATTATTGTCACAGTGTCATCTGCATAATATTTTATATTATTAAATCAATAATTGAGACGACACAGTTATTCATATTATTATTTGTATTATTGACAATGTCTAGAAAGTCCTGTCGAGGAAAGGGATTAGGTTATTTAATTACGCGCCAATAAGGAGAAGTCTTTATCGGAAAGCCCCCTCTTTCCTGGGAATGATCTGGTTGTCAATATTGTGAGTTATAATATTAATGATGAATAATTGTTGAAAGATTTAAAAATGTGTTTATTGAAGATAAGTGATTTGTGGTAAATATTTATTCAATTTTTGATATAAATAGAGGGGGTTTTCATGAAGTATTTGTTGTAAGTTTGGCTTATTACATGAACCCCCACTTACTCATTTTTTAAAATCGTCGATAGAAAGTTATCTCAGTTTTATTTTATTATTATTATAATAGTAATAAAACATAAAACTTTTTATATAAAACAGAATACTTTTTATATTACATATAAAGTTATTCGTTTTATTAGATTATAAATAGAATATATTATATTTTATATAAAGTTTTTGTTTTATTAGAATATTTTATTGCACAGTGATGAATAGTAAAAATCAGATTTTCGCTGATTTTGCGCCCGTGATATTTCTTTCTGTTCACCCGCGATTTTCTTTTAAATAGTACCATGTCATTCTCCTATAAATAGGATGCTTAGTTAAGAAATAAAAATCACACCAGAATCAGAGAATTCTTCTTCTATAATATTGTGCGTATTTGTTTTGAGCATAAGGATACTTTGAGTGTAGCAAACAGTGCAAGTTTTTCTCAAGAATATCTCTGTTATACTAGTCAGATTTACTCTCCAACTAAGGTAAGGGATATTATTTTCGTTCATTATTCGCAAGAAATATTATTTTCTTCCATACTCTATAGTATGTAAGTAATATTATTTCGCTTCATATTCCTAAATCTACACTTATTTGATAAGTATTGCTTCTATACTCCCTAAAATTAGTAGAATATCCTTGAATTTTATGCTTCTTCTAGTATCGCTTCACTGAAATATTTTTCTGAAATTTCTTATTAAATTTTAATCTTTTCATATCGGGGTACTATTCACACAGTACTATTCACCCGGGGTAATATTCACGGGGTAATATTCATGACAAAATTGGTTTCTTTTCTATCCAAATTATTTTTGATACATGAATATCATTCTTGAATTTTACTCCACAATTAGTTGTCATGTTGATAATTTGGACATTCTTAAACTCTGGATAAATTAAATTATAAATCTTTAATATTTATCCTTGATCTCACTTGATTGATTTCTTATATCATTGTCATCATCATCATGCTTATATTGTAGTGAAAGTCATCTTTGGCCCGTAGTGCATAGATGAATTATTGATTGGTATGATTATAACCAGGAATTGTGTATCGGTATAATAATGATCTGTAATGTTGTAGATAAATGTTGTGGTGAAAGTCCTATTAGCCCGTAGTGCATAGATGGACATCTGTTTGGCATGATCATGACCACTGGTGATACTAATGAATATCTTTGGCCCATAATGCATGGATAATTCGTTGATGTGAAATATTTATTGAGTTGTGTTACAGAGATAATGTAAGACCCCAACTTTTATGAATAAAGATTAATTTCTCTCGAAATATATTTTTGAATATTATGGTGTGGATATAATATAATGTTATAGTTGTGGGTAATATTTACAAATTTTGCAAAGTAAGCAAGTGGTTATATAATATTCGATTGGTCGGGGAATATTCATTTTAACAGAGAATATTTGTACGACGGCACAATCATTGGTGGACCCCACAACGGAAGTATTGTCGTAGTTAGAAAACGACATAATTATCTTTTTATAAAAATAACGGTGAAAGTGTTACCGTTAAAACTGTTGAACTACCCGGTAGTAAAAGTACAAAAATACGTGTGGTTGCATAGTAGCACACGGTATTAGTTATTGATGCTTACGTGAGAAGTCACTCATTTATACTCAATTATTGCTACAGTAATTGCTGCATCATATCTCTCATATTATTGATTCGATTATTGTCATAAAGATCATCGTGCATAATATGTTATATTATTAAATCAATAATTGAGACGAAAAAGTTATTTATATTATTAAATTGCAATATTTACAATGTCTAGAAGTTCTGTCAATGAGAGGTTTGGTCATCTAATTGCGCGCCAATAAGGAGAAATCCTTATCGAAAAGCCCCCTCTTTCCTGGGAACGACCTGGTTGTTAAATATTGTGAGTTATAATATTAATGATGAATAAGCTCGTGCTGATTAAAGATGAAATTGATGGTTCCATTGTGTTGGAATTATTAGTGTTAGTGGAAATCGATATTTATTTCGATATTAATTGATGTCCGGAAGTTTCTTGACCCGATCGGGTAATTAATGTCGGATAAATGAGCAATTAATTGCTATTAATTCACATGATTATAACTATTTGTTCACATGTGTGTACTATTGATTCACATTCTTGTACTATTAGGGGAGTTGGTGCAAGATTGATAATACTTGCATGACTAAGTTAAAAATGGAGATATAGATGGAGGTACTATAATCGTAATTAAGTATTTTCACATGATTATAACTATTGATTCACATGATTGAACTATTGATTCACATTATTTACTATTAGGGGGGAGGTGGTGCAAGTTTGATAATACTTGCAGGACTAAATTAAAAATGAAGAAAAAAAGGAAGGTATTATCTTTGTAATATTTTGAGCCCCAAACGCATACAATTATCGAAACTATATTTTTCTATAAATAGAAGCTCATTCTTCCTTCATTTCTCACCAATTCACTAAAGCTATAGAGCAATTATTATAGGGAGAAATTATAGAGAGAAAGAAGAAGAGAAGTCTGCTATCTCACTATTCCAGTATCTAGTCTTCTTCTAAGGTAAATGGTATTATATCTTTCGTATTCATAAAGAGAGTTATTTTCTTTCAATACTCGTAAGAGTTGTTATTCCATTCTTTATTATTATGTTGTAATAACTTTGTCAAGCAAGTACCATATACATGGTGAAATTCTTCATTATTCCATTCTTTATTATTACATTGGAATAACTCATTATGTATGTAGTCTATCGCATCCTGGTGAATTTCATTTGTTATTCCATTCTTTATTATTCATTTGGAACATCACATGCATGCGGATTACTGCATGACTGGTTCAATTCTTTATTATTCTCGTTGGAACATCACATGCATGCGGATTACGCATGACACGGTTCCATTCTTTATTATTCGTTGGGAATAACACATTCATGCATGCGGTCTATTGCATGCTTGGTGAATTCTTACGTTATTCCATTCTTTATTATTCTCGTTGGAATAACTTTGTCTATGTGGATTACCGCATGCATGGTGAATGATCCTTCGTATTCATTCCTTATTAAATTGTGGAAATGATGCATCACGTGGATTCTTCGCATGGCGACGAAAATCTATTTGCGATTTCATATATTCTATTATACTCGGTGGTTAAAGTTTTGGCTTCTATACTTCATGAAATTAGTAGAATATCACGGATATTTGCGCTTCATTCAAAGTATCTTTTCATGGAAATATTCTTACGAGCATTCTTGAATTTTACTCCACAAAGCAAAGATCATGTTGACAATTTATGCGTAATTGATTTGAGGATAAATTAACTTATAAATCTTTAAAATTTATTCTTGAACTTGTTTTATTGAATTATTATGTCATTGTCATCATCCTCATGCTTATATTGTGATGAAAGTCATCTTTGGCTTACGTGCATAGATGGACTTGGCATGATTATGACCAGGGATCATTCGGTATAATCATAACTTGTAATGTTATAAATGATGTGGTAAAAGTCCTCGATTGGCACCTGTAGTGCATTGATGGGACGATTTTTGGTATGATTATGACCAGGGATTATTCGGTATAGTCATGACCATTGATGATTTAATGAATATCCTTGGCCCGTAGTGCAGGGATGACTTGATGATGTGATTTATTTATTAAGCTGAGTCTCAGCGATAAAAATTGATGAAAACATTTTAAATCATAGAATATAGTAGATATCATACTCTACTTGACTCTTCTAATGGATTGCTTATTCCGCTGCAGTTAAACATGATGTCTATTGTATTTTATCAGTTTAACATTGTTGAAGACTAATGATAATTTATTCTGCATTATCTTAGTCATAATATTTCTTACTGGGCTAGTTGAGATCACCCTTTTGCTTTCATTGTTCTCTTCAGGAAATGAGAACGTAGCCGGGACTAGTCGGGGAACGGAGTGATGGTCCAAGATGGTGTATTAGTAGTCCTCACTATTCTATAAAATAGTGTGACAATAAATGTAATGAGGACTCTATTTGAGAGTGGATATTGTCTAGAAGGCAATATTCCTGTTTAAACTCTCAGCTATATTTTTGTCGTATATTACATGACGGTTGTATAAATAAGTTTGTATTTGTATTATGTACCATGTATTTGGCGACTCAAGATGGGTGATGTATACCTATTTTGGGGACGTCCAGTTGGTATCAAAGCTTAGGAATATGATCCCTGGCTGAGATGTGAGACAAGAACGAGGAGGGGAGAGACGGGGAATTCCTTCGCTAGTATGACCTACCTAAGTTTATTTGTTATTTAATTGGTCGGTCAGAGTATAGGGATAATATGTGATATGATAATTAACCCTTGTTTTGTGGCAGTATTTGAAAATGGCATCCGAAAATGTTGAGATAAACAATGAAGCACATGAGACCGTTGAGTCACCACAGATTAATACCCAGGATAATGTGCAACAGGAAGACAATAATCCTTAGGTAAACAACAAAGATCAAATGATGAACGATGGGATGATCAGAGGTTTTATGCAATTCATGCAACATCAGGCAAAGGCGGCTCCTATCCAAAATGCAGGTGGAAACATTGATAACTCTCGGACGGTCACCACTAAGCAGTTCAAGGAGCTGGGACCACCGGAGTTTTTTGGAGAGCCAAAACCACTTACGGCGGAGACGTGGATAAAATAGATCAACAAGATATTTGATGTCTTGGGATGTTCCGAGGAGCAAAAGGTTCCCTTTGCCACCTTCATGTTGCAAGCGAGGAGGCAAATCTTGGTGGGAATCAGAAGCGTACTCAACTCGCCAGATTGAAGATGTCTTGGGAGAAGTTCCAAGAACTGTTCCAAGAAATTTCCTGAAAGTATTCGTCGCATGAAGGAGGTAGAGTTCATCAAGCTTGATCAAAACAATATGACCGTGGCACAGTACGAAGCTAAGTTTGCCGAGTTATCTCGATTTGCGTCCCACTTGGTTGATAATGAGGAGAGAATAACGCGGATGTTTCTAAGAGGTTTGAAACTCGTGATACGTCAATACCTTATCTCTCTAAAACTGTGTTTGTATTCAGATGTTGTGAATAGGGCTCAGTTATTGGAGCGTGATAATGAGTCAACCCAATCAAGAGAGAGCAGCCGGCTAGTCGATAACACCAGTGGTAGCAGTCATCGAAGCGGTGACAACAAACGTGGAGAGAATCAACATGCCAGAAATGGTAATCACTTCGGTGGTAATCATGGCCATGACAATAAGAGTGGACATTTCAAGAAGAGGAGATTCAATAATGATGGAAAGACGTCAGCATTAGCACCTGTTGTTAAGGAAGGAGAACGACCACCGGTCGTATGTTACAAATGTGGAGGGGAAGGACACATAAGTCCAAAATACACGATGCAGTCCAAAGCATGTTACAATTGTGGAAAAGAAGGTCACCTAACCCAATTTTGTTATGCACCAAAGTCAAGTCCAGCTGGGATGGAGGCATTAAAGGGTGTCCCAGACAAGACAAAATCGGTAGTTCAAGGGAGAGTGTTTGTCGTAACCTCCTAAAAAGCAAAGAATCCGAACGAGGTGATCACGGGTAAGCTAATCATAAACTCTAGCGAAGTTTATACTTTATTTGATATCGGTTCTACCCATTCCTTTATTTCTCCTACTTGCGCTCAACGTTTAAATTTTACTCCGGAGAAATTAGACTTTGACTTATCTGTTGAAACTCAGTTGGGAGAAACCTTCATTACATCCACAGTTTATAAGTCTTGTTTGATTTAAATCAGTAACCGGGCGTTACCTGTCGATCTTATTTCCTTTAAAATACTTCCATTTGATGTGATTTTAGGGATTGATTGGTTAACTACTCATCATGCTAAAATCAATTATTTTCATAAGGTTGTTAGCTTTCATATTCCTAACCAACCTATTATGCGAATTCAAGCAACCAAACCATTAAATTCAATCACTGTCATCTCAAGCCATAAAGCTATTCATTTATTGAAAAACGGATGTCAAGCTTTCTTAGCTCATGTCACGGATTTAAACAAAAATACGTCAGTCTTGAATGATATTTCTATTGTTAATAAATTTACTGACGTATTCCCTGAAGAAATTTCCTGGCCTACCCCCAGAGCGTGAAATTAAGTTTGGTATCGACCTTGAACCCGGTACAAAACCCATTTCCAAAGTCCCATATCGAATGGCTCCTATTGAACTTCAGGAGTTAAAAACTCAACTGCAAGAGTTGTTAAACATCAGTTTCATTCGTCTTAGTATGTCTCTTTGGGGTGCTCCTATTCTATTCATGAATAAGAAAGATGGAAGTATGCGACTTTGTATTGATTATCGGGAGTTGAATCATGTCACCATCAAAAATAGATACCCGTTGCCTCGCATTGATGACCTGTTTAACCAGTTGCAAGGAGCCAAATTCTTTTCAAAGATTGATCTTTGTTCCAGATATCATCAGTTGAAGATTAAAACTGATGACATTCCAAAGACTGTTTTCAGAACTCGGTACGGGCATTATGAATTCCTAGTCATATCTTTTGGATTGACTAATGCTCCTGCTGCCTTCATGGACATGATGAACCGAATTTTCAAAGAATATTTGGATCATTTTGTGGTCGTATTTATTGATGACATCCTCATATACTCCAAAAGCCGTGAAGATCATGAGCAACACTTGAGGCTGATACTCCAAAAGCTTCATGAAAACAAGCTATATGCCAAGTTGAAGAAATGCGAGTTCTGGCTTGAGGAAGTTGCATTCCTTGGGCACGTAATATCAAATCATGGAATATCTGTTGACCCGGCAAAGATTGAAGCAATTTAAAGATGCGAGCAACCTAAGTCAGTAACCGAAGTACGTAGCTTTCTCGACTTAGGTGGTTATTATCGAAGATTCGTAGAAGGGTTTTCTCGAATCGCTACTCCATTAACTCAGCTGACTCGAAAAGATACAAAATTCGGTTAGAGCGAGGAATGTGAAAAGAGTTTTTAAGAACTCAAGAGGAGACTAGTCAATGCGTCAGCTACTACGTTCGCTTTTCCAGGATGGTATTGGATGGTATGATCATAATCTTTCAACAACTCAAGCCATCGTCGTTGCCGCATGTTGAGTTCCTTTTGAGTGAAGAAATATTTGAGGCTTTTATGATTCGTATAAATCTCCATCTTCTCTCCATACAGGTAATGCCTCCAAATCTTAAGCGCAAAAATGACTGCTGCCAACTCTAGATCATGAGTAGGATAATTCCTCTCATATTCTTTGAGTTATCGTGAGGAATAGGCTATGACTTTCCCATGTTGCATGAGAATACATCCTAACCCTTTGCCTGAAGCATCACTGTAGATGATAAATCCCTCCGAGCCAGATGGTATTGTAAGAACAGGTGCTGAAATGAGTCTCCTCTTGAGTTCTTAAAAACTCTTTTCACATTCCTCGCTCTAACCGAATTTTGTATCTTTTCGAGTCAGCTGAGTTAATGGAGTAGCGATTCGAGAAAACCCTTCTACTTAATCTTCGATAATAACCACCTAAGTCGAGAAAGCTACGCATTTTGATTCATCGACTTAGGTTGCTCGCAGACTTTAAATTGCTTCAATCTTTTTGGGTCAATGATATTCCATGATTTGAAATTACGTGCCCAAGGAATGCAACTTCCTCAAGCCGTAACTCGCATTTCTTCAACTTGGCATATAGCTTATTTTCATGAAGCTTTTGAGTATCAAATTTCAAGTGTTGCTCATGATCTTCACGCTTTTGGAGTATATGAGGATGTCATCAATAACACGACCACAAAATGATCCAAATATTCTTTGAAAATTCGGTTCATCATGTCCATGAAGGCAGCAGGAGCATTAGTCAATCCAAAAGATATGACTAGGAATTCATAATGCCCAGACTAGTCAGGGAACGGGGTGATGGTCCGAGATGGTGTATTAGTAGTCCTCACTATTCTATAAAATAGTGTGACAATAAATGTAATGAGGACTCTATTTGAGAGTGGATATTGTCTAGAAGGCAATATTCCTGTTTAAACTCTCAGCTATGTTTTTGTCGTATATTACACGACGGTTGTATAATTAAGTTTGTATTTGTATTCTGTACCATGTATTTGGCGACTCAAGATGGGTGATGTATACCTTTTTTGGGGGCGTCACAGATAAAATATTGATGATGAACTTTTAAATCATAGAATATAGTAGACATCATGCTCTACTTGACTCTTCTAATGGATTGCTTGTTCCGCTGCAGTTGTTAATCTAAATTTATTGTTTATTGTATTCTATCAGATTTTATACTGTTGCAGACTAAGGATAATTTATTCTAAATTATCTTAGTCATAATATTCTTTACTGGGCTAGTTGAGCTCACCCTTTTCTTTCATTGTTCTCTTCAAGAAATGAGAATATAGCTGGGACTACTCGGGGAATGGAGTGATGGTCCAAGATTGTGGCTATAGTAGTCCCACTATTTTATAAAATAGTGTGATAATAATTGTATTGAGGACTTATTTTGAGTTTGGATATTTTCTACGAGACAATATTTGTATTAAAACTCGCAGTTTATGTTTTGTCGTATTTTGCACGACAGTTCAATAGTTGTATAAATGAAGTTTGTATTTAAATTATGTACCATATATTTGGCGACTCAGAATGGGTTGTGTAGACCTATTTTGGGGGCTTCACAACTTCAGGGTATGCCTTTTTAATTTTTTTGGATTCCTTTTTGGGGTATAATCAGTTCTCGATGTATAAGGGCAGGGGTGTAAATGAACTGAGTCGAGTCAAGTATTGAGTTTCTTAAATTTGGATCATAAAATTTATCTAGTATAAAATAAAGTTTGATTATGGCTTGTTTAAATACCGAGTAGAACACTATCTGGAATAGAGCTTGAGCAGTTTGAAATTTAAAGCGAATATGATCCGAGTATAAACAAAAAAAATTACAATTTGAAAAGGTTCAAGGAATTTATTGAACTTTAAAATCTTCTCAAATATTTAAATCATTTGTATTTCGAGTCGAACTCGAATCAAACTTTTTGTTGAGTGGGTACGAATCAAGCTTAGGTCAGTTTGTTCATTTTATAGTCTTATATAAAGGGGATATCCCAAAAACGGTATTCATCGTGTATCGGGCAATCTATGCTTAAAAGAAGTTGTCGTTAAGATTGTTTAATGCAGGAGCAATGTATTAATGTATGATGAACAAGGTGTTTTGAAGTAGTGGGCAGGATATGGAAGTGTATGTTGATGATATGATTGTCAAGAGTACCATGGTGCGTGATCATTTGGATGACTTGGAGGAGTTTTTTCAAACTATACTAGAACATAACATACGTCGAAATCCGACTAAGTACACTTTTGGTCTCGGGTTGGATAAGTTCCTCGGGTATTTGGTTAGTAAAAGGCGAATCGAGGCCAATTCGAAGAATATAAGAGCTATACTAGATATGAGGTCTCCACAGACCTTCAAGGATATTTAACAGTTGCCAAGGCAAATAACGGCACTTCAGCGATTCATGGCCCGATTGACCGAATGATGTTTGCCCCTTTTCAACACTTTGAAGGGATCAAAGAATGAAAATACCTTTTAGTGGACTTTGAAGTGTGAGAAGGCATTCGAAGGAATAAAATATATACTTATCTTTGGTCCCTTTATTGATGAAGATGGTTCATTCAAATCCATTATATTAGGAATCTATGTATGGTTTAATAGGTTGTTTAATTGTGAGGGAGATTGATTAGAACTCTCAATAGATTTCGAATGTATATGATTTGATGATGAAGCACTTAAAGTATATTTGTATGCATAAGTTTTTTACAATCCTTAACTGAAATATCAATGTACAAGGACTTAGAATAGTTTGATCAAACTTGTTAGGTTTATCCTTATCATGTGTGCATATGTAATAGATAGAATCAATTATAAAAGGTTACTCTGTATGATAACAACATTATGAATAGAGTAATCTACATATGCTTAAAATGAAATATAATTAATGTATATTTGTACAAGTAAGTTTTGTAAAGTCCTTCAAAAGAATTGATGTACAATGACTTAGATTAGAAAGATCAAATAATGTTAGGTTGATCTTATTGAAATTAATTGATGTATCGTTGATAGGAAGTCATTGATTGTAAAGTTACTTTGTCAGTTTCGTAGTATAGAGATACTTCACAGAGTTAACTTTGTTCGTACAACATCAGGAGATTGATAAGTTCATTCCAGCACATAGACAAAGATCAACTCGTAATGTGATCAAATGATCTCAAAGTTGCAAGGCACATATGTATTAAATAAGGGTGTAAACGAACCAACTCGAGCCGAATATTGAGTTGCTCAGATTTAGTTCACAAAATTTATCGAGTATAAAATAAGGTTTTATTGAGGCTCATTTAGCTACCGAGTCAAGCACGATTCCGAATCGAGTCCAAACAATTTGAACTTTTGAAATGAATATAATCCGAGTATCAATAGAAAATTACAATTTGAGGAGGTTCGAGTAATTTATCGAACTTTAAAATTTGCTCATATTTGACTCATTTATATTTCAAGTCAAGCTCAAATCAAACTTTTAGTCGAGCGAGTACGAATTGAGCCCGAACTGTTTGCTCATTTTACAGCCTTAGTATTAAACATCACCTAGCAAAGTCACAACCAATTTTATAAGTGATCAATAAATCATAAATTCAAGTAAGGCTTGCTTAGTAAAGGTTGATCGTAGAATACTCCAAGCAGACGTTGAATGAAAGAAATATTGTAAGATAACTCCAAGATCTTTCAAAAATCAAGATCGTAAAGTCAATCTCAGAATCGTAAAGTTGTGTGTATAAAGTTGACCATAGAGCTAAAGGAGGTTATGAAACTTATGTTTTGTCATGGATATAAGGTGAAGATCACATAAGAAGAAGCTTATATTAGAAGAATATACTCTGATATTATCTGAGTATAGTTCTCACTAGAAGGAATCTCCAGAAGGAATTTATAAAAGGCATATTGCAAAGGTATTTTGTCAGGTCGTAAAGCTTCTAACTGATCGAAGAGTAATCAATGTTTCGTAATGACGTTTTCAGAACTTAAAAGAAAAGCAAAGATAGGAAGCAACCTTCAACTTCACAGAGTAGCTAAACTATGAAGAAAATGAAGAAGATTATGCGCATCAAGACCAAACAACCTAAAGCAATCAGAAAGCAGAACATAAGCTGAAGTCATAGTAGTAGTAATAATACAGAGCACAAGTCTACGATTTCTACCACTCTAATATCAACATACAGAAGAACAAAAAGATGAAAAGAACATAAAGTTCAACCCTACGGTTCTTGAGATGACATATCGTAGAGTAAAATCAGGTCTGACAAATGGAACGTTGTGAGAAGAAAATCCCAAGGTGTTATACAATGTCTTTGGAAGAAAAAAAAGTGTGTCTACCAGCTAATTGACCAAAATTATTGTGTCAAAAAAACCAGTAAAGATACTGATTGATGTGGCAAGTCCTAAGTAAAAAAGTACATTGATACAAACCTCCAGAAAGCCAACATCAGAGATATCAAAGTATCTGAGCATTAAATGTTCCAACGGATACTTCTCAATGGGAAGATTTTAATTGGACTGTAAAAGGAAACATCATTTGAAATGCAACAAGGGGATGATGAGCACTAAACGTCAATTCAAAGGGAGGATCATCATCAAAAATGAACATTGGGCTGAACAAGAGAAAACGTAAAGTAATTTCCACTTTACGAGCAAAGAAATGTTTAAGGCTGCCAAGTACAAAAGGAGAAGAAGATTAAACGTAATCTTGGCAGTACCTCATCAGACTATAAGAAGCTGATGAGTACTTGGAAAGGTCTGAGTCGCAGAACTAAAGACAAAAGAGATATAAAGATAAAGAGCTAAAGAGCTAAGGAGCCAGAGTCGTAGAGCCAAGAAAATAGAGGACATGGTAGAACTGAAAGTCCAAGTATGAAGAAGCCATGTAGTTGATGCTAATAAAGTGAGAGTGGAAAATTTGAAAACAAATCTCAATAACCACTCTACGTTATCCATAGAGAACCAACTAAAGATATAGAGCAGAAGTCTACAATTCAAAAAGGTGTTCAAAGCTGCTAAACACAAAAAACGAAGAGCTTAATTGAATAACTTAGTGGCTCAACAACAATGATCATGAGGAGCTGCTAATAATCAAAAGAGTTCAAGCTTCAACAACAAAGTTCAGCAAGCACTAAGGAGATGATCAACAACGCTGCTAAGTACTGTGAGATGAATATCACACAAGCCATCTTAGCAGCACCTCCAACACTTTTATAAAAAGGAAGAAGGGTCATAGGATCCTAGTCTTTGTGACTGAATTGGGGTCATAGAATCCTAGTCTTTGTGACCAAATTAGGGTCATAGGATCCTGGTCTTTATGACCGAATTGCGGCCGTAGGATCCTGGTTATTAGTGACTGAATTGTCGAGACTTTGTGACACGAAGGAGCCTTAGTGGTTCAAGTTTGAAAATAATCTGATGGGCCTATATCCTTAGTGGATATCCTACTCGTTGAGTAGAAGAGTGGAATAGGAGTTTTTTAGTCTCTGAACCACTTGAAACCTCATATGTCTTTTACTTTACGTCATTTACATTATGTAAACTATAACTGTTATATCTGCCATGTGTTTTTCTATCCATCGAACTTGTTTTAGTACTAAAATTTCATGGTAAATCTATGAGGGGAGTTTTCAAACTTATATTTCGTTACGTAGATAACTTTGATTAATTAATTAGATGGTAATGCTCAGATATGTAATTAAAGAAGTTTTTAAAGATATATTTAACCCCCTTCTATATCTCTATTGTACCTATAGAAAATAACACTTTATATTTGTATTTGGCAATAAATTCTTTAGCAGTGCTAGTGGTCCTAGTGCTGGAATCAGGAAGGAAACAATATCTCGTGTATTATGTCAGCCATACTTTTTAGGATGCAAAGACTAGGTGCTTGAATTTGGATAAATTAGCTTATGTCTTGATCATAGCAAGTCAAAAGTTTCAACATTACTCCCAAGGTCGTGTGATCATTATTTATTCTGATCAACCATTAAAAAGGGTGCTCTGTAAGCCGGATGCTTCGAGAAGATTAGTGGCTTGGGTTGTAGATCTTAGCCAGTTCACCTTGGAGTATTATTTATGATAGCTGTAAAAGGAAAGGCTTTAGTGAACTTTCTTGAGTGTTCATTCACCGTGCCCGATCCACTAATTCATTCAGAGAAGGATGTCTACCCGGTGTCTGAGGTTCAGTTCCCACAATTCTTGTGGACACTTATGCGGATGGGTTCTTGACGATTGATGTAAGTGGGGCTGTAGTCATACTAACCAGTCCCGAAGGTCTGAAAGTCTAGCAAAAGATTCGATTATGGTTCAAGGCAACTAACAATGTGGCCCAATATAAGGCTATCCTGGCAGGGTTACGGTTGTCATAAAGTTTGAAAGTTCGTTGTTTGATTGTATTCAATGACTCTCAATTGGTTATTAATTAGATACAATGAGAGTATGAAACTCGAGGGTAAATGGTGACCAAATATCTATGTGAAGTTAAGAACTTGCTACATTATTTAAGCTTTTATTATTTCCAAGGGTGAACCAGACGAACAATATAGTGATTGATGCTTCAAACTTGGTTACGACGGATGTTATCTCTTTCATCGGGTTGATATACTTACAAGTTTTAGATAAATCGAGCATTCTAGAAAAGATGGTTATGGTGATAGAGAGATCGGACTATTGGTTTACACCATATCTAGACTATCTTAGTGAAGGAAAGTTGTCTTTGGATAGGATGTTGGCAAAGAAGATAAAGCATCGGTGCTCGCATTTTTGTTTGATTGACGGAGATATCTACCGACGGGCTTATTTTTCTTCGTTATTGAATTTTCTGGTACCTTTAGATGCAACTTATGTTCATCGGGAGTTACACGAGGATATATGCAGGAATCATATGGTAGCCAAGTCATTGACTTATAAATTGGCGAGCCGTGAGTATTATTCGCTAACTATGTTCCAAGATGAAAAGGATTTTGTGAAGAAATGTGTCAAGTGTCAAGTCAATAGCCCAATCCCCCATCAACCCCTAGTGGAGTTATCATCAGTCTTGTCCCCAATTCCATTTACAATATTCATAATTAATATCTTAGGTCCACGCCGAAGGCGAAAGGTCAATTGATGTTCATAATTATGGAGATAAACAATATGACCAAGTGAGTGGAGGTTAAACCTCTTCGGACAATTATTGAACAGGATTGCATAGTTTTTTAAAGAATTGATGGTATTTTGGTTTGGTATCCCTGTTATTATGGTGTTAGACAATGGTTATCAATTTGTTGGATCCAAGTTCAACTAGTTCTTAAAAGATTTGAACATTTAATATCATACAATTTTGGTTGTCTGCTCATAGTCGAATGGTTAGGTGGATGTGAATAATTGAACTTTGTTAAATGGTGTTAATAGGAAATTAGATGAAGATAAGGGGATGTGGCCCAACGAATTACATAGTGATTTGTGGTCCTACCAAACTACGCCTCAGACCACCACCGAGGATTCACACTTTTGGCTCGCTTATGGAACCAATACCCTTATCCAAGTAGAGATGGAGTCTGCCTTTCTTCGGATCAGTCAGTTCAAGGAGTTATATAATGATGAAGGCCTTCGATTGAATTTAAACTTGTTGGATGAATTTAACGTAGGGTGACTTCACAGATATTATTAATAAATAATATTTTTTAGATTTTTTGTACTTTTTTTCACAGTCATTTTTTAACCCAAAAAGGGGTTGTTGATTAAGTTGTTATGTTATTAATAAATACATAGGTTTATCGTTCATTACAAATTTAAACTATCTTACATAGTTCATAAATACAAAAAGTAATGGCATAAGATTACATATTAATTGGAGGATCTTATTTGATTTTAGTTTCTTCATCGTTGTCTTCGGATAAGCCGAGACGGATTAAGTCATAGCTGGATGCAATGATTTTTACTTTGACTGACTGATAAATTTTATCGTATTGATCTATGATGGCATCAGTCAGTTTAGGAGAAGTTTTGTATTCGATAATAATGTTTTATTTGTCAACTTCAGAGATCTGCTTGTTTTGGGCTCGAAGTTCACTTATTTACCTCTCCAGTTGAGATACACCCTTAACCATGTTTTTTTATCTGGGCACGTTTGTCTCGAAGTTTGTCCTAAAAGTTCTTCAAAATTTCCCTCAGTTCTTCATTTTCTTCAATAGATCTTCAAGAGTTTGAATAGTCCTTTCTGATTGCTCGTCCATTTGAGGATGGTATACCAAACTGAATTGTAAATCCGTGCCCATAGCTTTCTGCAAACTAACCCAAAATCGTGAAGTGAATCTTGGGTCACAATCTGAAACTATGGATACTGGCATGCCATGCAATTTCACAATCTCATTTACGTACATATGAGCAAGACGTTCAAGGAAATAAGTCTCACGTATAGGCAAGAAATGAGCAGACTTGGTTAATCTATCAACAATAACCCAAATCGCATCTATACCTAGAGAAACCTTGGGAAGACCCGTAACGAAATCCATAGTAATGTGTTCCCATTTCCATTTTGAAATCTCAAGTGGTTGCAATGGACCCTTTGGCACTTGATGCTCCGCCTTTACACGTTGACAGGTTAAACACCTCGAGATAAACTCCGCGATATCTCTCTTCTTATTGCTCCACCAAAATGTATGTCAAAGATCATGATACATTTTGGTACACCCAGGTGGATTGCAAATGGTGTGTTGTGTGCCTCCATCATGATTCTATGCTTCAAGTCAGAATCGTTAGGAATGCAAAGTCTGGAGTTGACTCGAAGTATTCCTTCTTCATCGATTCTTGCTTCTGCAATAACACCTTCTTGTACTTTCTTCTTCATATGTATCATCTTTGGGTCTATGGCTTGAGCAGCTTTAACTTTATCGATTAAAGTCTGTTTTACTCATATGTTTGATATCATCACATGGGTACTTTGGAGACTTTAACTCTATCTCCATCCTTTGTAAGTCGTACAAAATGGGGCTTTGTGTTAACAACATCATCGCTTTTCGTGCAGCATACGATCTTCTACTCAATCGCGCGTCCACAACGCGTTTGTTTTTCCAGGATGATATTGAATGATATGGTCGTAATCTTTTAACAGCTCGAGCCAACGTCATTGCCATATGTTGAGTTCCTTTTGAGTGAAGAAATATTTGAGGCTTTTATGATCCGTATAAATCTCCACTTTCTCCTTATACAGGTAATGTCTCCAGATTTTCAACGCAAAAACGACTGCTGCTAACTCCAGATCATGAGTAGGATAATTCCTCTCATATTCTTTGATTTATCGCGAGGCATAGGCTATGACTTTTCCATGTTGCATGAGAGCACATCCTAACCCTTTGCCTGAAACATCATTGTAGATAACAAATCCATCCGAACCAGATGGTATTGTTAGAACAGGTGCCGGAATGAGTCTCCTCTTGAGCTCTTGGAAACTCATCTCGCATTCCTCGCTCCATACGAATTTTGTATCTTTTTGAGTCAGCTGAGTTAATGGAGTAGCGATTCGAGAAAATCCTTCCACGAATCTCCGATAATAACCAAATTTAAGCCCGTAAAGCTACGTACTTGATCCATCGACTTCGGTTGCTCCCAACTTTGAATTGCTTGATCTTCAATCTTCGATCGGGTCGCAGATACTCCATGTTTTGAAACTACGTGCCCAAGGAATGCTACTTCCTTAAGTCGAACTCGCATTTCTTCAGCTTGGCATATAGCTTGTTGTCACGAAGCCTTTGAAGTACCAGCTTCAAATGGTGCTCATGATCTTCACGGCTTTTGGAATAGATGAGGATGTCATCAATAAAGACAACAACGAACCTATCCAAATATTCCTTGAATACACGGTTCATCATATCCATAAAAGCAGCAGGAGCATTAGTCAATCCAAAAGACATGACTAAGAATTCATAATGCTCATACCGAGTCTGAAGGCAATCTTTGGAATATCCTTATTTTTAATCTTCAGCTAATGATATCCAAACGAAGATCGATCTTTGAAAAGAATTGTGCTCCTTGCAACTGGTCGAACAGGTCATGCGAGGTAGGGGATACCTATTCTTGATGGTGACATGGTTTAATTCCCGGTATTCAATACAAAGTTGTATACTCCCGTCTTTCTTCTTTACAAATAAAATAGGAGCACCCCAAAGAGATGTACTAGGACGAATGAAATCGATGTCTAACAATTCCTGTAGTTGGACTTTTAACTCCTGAAGTTCAATAGGAGCCATTCGATATGGGGTTTTCGAAATGGGCTTTGTACCCAGCTCAATAAAGAATTCAACTTCACGTTTTGGGGGTAGACCAGGAAGTTCTTTAGGAAATACGTTAGGAAATTCACTAACAACAGAAATATTATTCAAATCTGACGTGTTTTTGTTCAAGTCCATAACATGGGCTAAGAAGGTTTGACATCCGTTTTTTAATAAACGAATGGCTTTATGGCTTGATATGACAGTTATTGACTTTAGTGGTTTGGTTGCTTGAATTCGTATAACAAGTTGGTTAGGAATATGAAAACTAACAATCTTACGAAAATAATCAATTTTAGCATGATGAGTGGTTAACCAATCAATCCCTAAAATCACATCAAATGAAAGTATCTTTAAAGAGATAAGATCAACAGGTAATGTGATGGTGCCAACTTGGATCAAGAAAGATTTATAAACAGTGGATGTAATGAAAGTTTCTCCTAATGGAGTCTCCACAGATAAGTCAAAGTCTAATTTCTCCGGAGTCAAGTTTAAACGTTAAGTACAAGCAGGAGAGATAAAAGAATGGGTAGAACTAGTATCTAGTAAGGTATAAACTTCGCAAGAGTTCAAGATTAGCTTACCCGTGATCACCTCATTCGGGTTTCTCGCATTTTGGCTAGTCACGACAAACGCCCTCCCTTGAACCACCAACTTTATTTTGTCCGTAGTCGCCTTTGGTGTCGTCGTCCCAGCTGGACTTGACTTTGCTACCAGAAAAAATCGGGCTATATGACCATCTTTTCCACAACTAAAACACACTTTGGAAGGCTGTGAACAGTTTGGACTTATGTGTCCCTCCTCTCCGCATCTGTAGCATCTAACTGGCAGTCGTTCTCCTCCACTAGAATTTGTTGTTGGTGCTGCTGCTGATGTCTTCCCGTTATTGTTGAATCTCCTCTTTTTGAAATTTTCACTTGACTCACCTCTCCTATTATCATGGCACAATTACCACCCGAGTGGTTACCACTTTTGTCCGTATTTTTCCATCCTCGCTGGTTTTCATCGCTTCGATGATTGTTGTCATCGGTATGACCCTGGTTGTGGTCCCTCGGTTGAACATATTCATTATCTCGCTTTAATAATTGAGCCCTGTTGACAATATCTAAATATAGAGAAAATTTGTGAGAGATAAGGTATTGACGAATCTCGGGTTTTAGACCTCTCTAAAACATTTGCGTCATACGTTCCTCATTCTCTACCAAATGAGGTGCAAACCTGTATAACTCCGCGAACTTCGCCTCGTACTGGGACACCGTCATGTTGTTCTGTTCCAGTCTAATAAACTCTACCTCCTTCATATGAAGAATACTTTCAGGAAAGTACTTGTCATTGAACAGTTTCTGAAATCTTTCCCAAGAGATGTTGAGTGCGGCTGGCTGGGTACACTTCATAGATTCCCACCAGTAATCTACCTCACCACGGAACATAAAGGTGGCGAATGGAACCTTCTGTTCTTCCGTGCATCCCAAGACATCGAATATCTTGGTAATTTTCTTGACCCACGTTTTCGCCTTAATAGGATCTGGCTTTCCCTAGAAATCTGGTGGTCCAAATTCTTTGAACTGCTTGGCTGTGACAAACCGCGCGTTGCCATCATTTCCACCCATATTTTGTACACGAGTCTCCCTCGTCTGATTTTGCATGAACTGCAAAAAGCTTCTAAATATCCCATCATTCATCGTTTGCTCGGTAGTGTTATTTACAAGAGGAATATTGCCTTCCTGTTGCACGTTCTCCTGGTTGGTGATTGAAGGTTGTTCCACGGTCCAATACACTCCATTGTTAACGTTTTTAGCTGTTATTCTTAAAAACTGCCATAAAACAAGGGTTAATTAAACAAATTAACATACCACATAATATCCCTATATTATGACCGACCAACAAATAAACTTAGGTAGGACACACTAACGAAGGATTTACTCGTCTCTCCCCTCCTAGTTCTATATCCCGATCTCCGCCAGAGACCATATCCCTAAGCTCTGATACCAACTGTGACACCCCTAAAATAGGTATACCCATTCTGAGTCGCCAAATACATGGTATAGAAACAACTACAATTTTATTAATATAATTATTGTGCAAAATACGACAACACAATGTAAGACCCCAACTTATTATAAATAAAATTAAATTTTCTCTTATTATTTTAAAATAGTAAGGGTTGATTTGATTAATGTGGTTAGTTATGGGAAAAATGCGCAAATATTTCAAATAAGCAAGTGGTTATAAAATATTTATTATTGTCGGGGAATATTCGTTTGGTCGTGGAATATTCTTACTATCGAGGAATATTCGTACGACGGTGCAGCCTTATGTGGGCCCCATAACGGAAAGCGATTAGATGAAAAAACGACAAGTATAAGTTGTTTATAAATAACGTCAGAATTTATTATTTTAATCTTTGTTGGAATACCCAATTGGTTAAAAACACGAAGATGACACGGTATTGCACCAATTATTGATTCTTGCGTAAGAAGGCACTATTCAATAATTGTTACAGTAATTATTGTTCAATATTTTATTTTATTGATTCAATAATTGCTACGTTGATATTTTATATTATTGTTGTTTCAATAATTGTCATTACAAAAGTATTTTCATTATTAGATCAATAATTCATATTATTTGAATAATATTATTAGATAGCATTATTGGCAATGTCTAGAAAGTTACATCTAAGGAGAGGTTTGGTCACCTAATTGCGCTTGATGAAGAGAAATCCTTATTGGAAAGCCCCTTTCTGAGGAGCGGCACTGGTTGTCGATATTGTGATTACGTAATATTATTTGTGAATAATTAATTATTGATTTATATGATAAGGAAAATATTCATTTTATGTGGATATAGATGAAGAAAATTTTAAAGTGACAATTATTGAAAAATTGATATTTTATCTTTTCTGATAAAATAATTCATTTAAATATATTATTATATTTTAATAATATAGTAATGGTGATATTTTTACAATGAATGTGGGATATATGAATAAATGAGAAGGAAGAGTATTTTTGTAACTAAAAATATTTAAAACATGTTTTTTATGTTTGTGGACCCCATTTCTTGACTGAAATTTGATTATAGCCTGTAAAATCGTCCGTATGTGGATTTTGGTCAATTTCTGCTTGGAATTTGGAAAAACTTAAACTTACAAAGTTGTAGATAATGAAATTTCCTATGGAATGGACCTAAGATTTGAATTTTTCTGATAAAAGGGCTATTTATTATGAATTATTGAAGCTCTGAAGTTCTAGAATAATTGATTTTTGGAAGTTTTAATTATTTTATTTAAGAAAAACATTTTTTACACTTGGGTGGGCCCCCACTTGCACATGTTAATGGCTGAAATTAGATGTCTTTGGTGTGCGTAGGAATTTATAATAAATATATTAATATTTTATTAAATTTTCTGCTTTGGTGTTCTAAGCAATTTCCTATAAATATGGTGCTTAAGTTAGAATTAAAAATCACACCAGAAACAAGTTTTCTCTCTCTTTCTCTCTCTATATTATTAAGCTTATTCTTGTGAGTATTTTGATACTTTGAGTGTTTCTATACGGTACAAGTTCCTTCAAAGAATATATCCGATTATTAGGTCGGTAATCTTTGTCTTTTCGAGGTAAGGGATGTTATTTTTTTAAATGATATTATTTCTTCTAATATCATTATGCCGGAATATTGGTAAGATTTTTCTTGTGAAATTCTTGTTTTTTAGTGTCGGGGTTACTATTCACATATACAACACTATTCACGTATACGGCACTATTCACGAATACGACACTATTCACAGAAAAATTAAATTTTCATTTTTTTGTCCAAAATATCTATTATGGATACTAGCTTTGATTGTATCTGTAAGACCCCAGCTTTTTATAAATAAAATTTAATCTTCTCTATTCATTATCTTGAAATAATGAGTTAATTTGATATAATATTTTGGTTATGGGTGAAATGTACAAATTTTACAAAATAAGCAAGTGGTTGTAAAATATTTATTTCTGTCGGGGAATATTCGTTTGGTCGTGGAATATTCTTTTTGTCGGAAATATCCATACTGACAGCGCGTAATGATCAATTGTGGGACCATAACGGAATAAGCTCATCGGATGAAGAAAATGGCAAAGTTTGAGTTTTATAAATAACTAGCAGAGTAGTTATTCTTAATTAACCTTTGTTGGAATACACGGTGGTTAAAATACGATGTCTGGCGTAGTTGCATAGTAGCATTGCAGTATTGTATGAGTATTGTTGAATTATTGATTCTTATGTAAGAAGGCACTACTCAATAATTGTTACGGTAATTACTATTCAATATTTTATTTTATTGATTCAATAATTCTTTGCATTAATATTTTATATTATTGTTGTTTCAATAATTGTCACCGCTTTCGATATTTTCCATTATCGGATCAAAATTCATATTATTTGAATAATATTATTAGATAGCATTATTGGCAATGTCAAGAAAGTTACATCGAGGAGAGGTTTGGTCACCTAATAATTGCGCATGAGAGGAGAAATTCTTATCGGAAAGCCCCTCTTTCACGAGGAAGCAGTCCGGTTGTCATAATTGTGATTCTGTAATATTATTTATGAATAATTAATTATTGATTTATATGATAAGAAAATATTTATTTGATGTGGATATAAATGATGGATTTATTTATGTGGTTATAAATGAAGGAATTAATGTTGAGATATTTTATCAGTATTTTGTTGGATTGGAGGTATTAAAATCTCAAATCAGTGTTCTTAAAGCTTTATTACGTAAGTTGTAATTTTAATCCGACCGTTGGATCGTTGTGCTTTTTGGATATGTTATACATATATGAGTTAAGTATATGTCCACAAATTTTGAACCGTTGAAAATTAACGCATGATTTGTTATGAACTTTAAAAGGTGTTGAAACGGTGTTGAAAATCGTCCGTTTGTGGATTTTGGATATTTTCTGTTTGGAATTTGGAAAAACTCCAAGCTACAAAGTTGTAGAGAATTTGATTTCGTGTGGAATGGACATAAAATTTGTTTTTTTCTTATAAACGAGCTATTTTCTATGAATTACTGAAGTTTCGGAAAATAAAATAATTTTTATTAAATTATGGGCGGGACCCACTTTTTGGTTGGTGTTGAATGCACATGAAATTTCTTTGAATTTTTTAGAATTGAGGATTTGAAGTTGTCAACAAAGCATGCGTAGAAGTTTGGTGTAAATAATATTATTATTTTAATATTTAGTCTTCTTTGGCGTTCAAACATTTTCCTATAAATCGACGCTTAGGTTAAAATTGAAAATCACACCAGAAACAAGTTTTCTTTCTCTCTAGATTATCGAGCGTATTTTTGTGAGTATTTTGATACTTGGAGAGTTGCTATTCAGTACAAATTTCTGTCAGCATTATATCCGAAATTCAGTCAGAAGTACGGTTATTTTGAGGTAAGGGATATTATTTTCTTCGTAAATGATATTATTTTCTTCAATATCATTATGCTGAAATATTGATATAAATTTTATTATGGAATTTCTACCTTTTTGTGTCGGGGTTACTATTCACGTATACGGCACTATTCACGAATACGGCACTATTAACCAAAAAATAAAAATTTTCCTTTTTGTCCAAGTTGTCTATTTTGGATACTATCTTTGATTGTATCCATGTTTTGATCGTTATTTTTGAATTCGGCTTCACAATTGGTTATTATGAAGTATTATTGATCTTGGATAAACTGTTATATGAATCCCTAATATTTGTCCTTCTGTCTCACTGGATTCGTTTTCTTTAACATATTTTTCATCATCCTCAGTCTTAAATGATGATGTTACTGAATATCTTTGGCTTGTAATGCAAAGATGAATGATTTACTAATGAATATCTTTGGCCCGTAGTGCAAAGATGAATAGGTGTTGAGATGAACATGACCGACTGGTGATACAAATGAATATCTTTGGCATGTAGTGCAAAGATGAATATTTGATTAAAGATGTATATTGATTGATGTTACAGGGATAGAATATTGATGATGGACTTTTAAATCTTAGAAGATAGTAGAATTCATTCTCTACGTGACTCTTCTAATGAATTGTTGGTTCCGCTGCATTTGTTGATCTAAAACTTGTTGTCATTATATTCTATCGATTTTTCCTGTTGAAGACTAATGATAATTTGTTGTATATTATCTTAGTCATAATATTCTTATTGGGCTAGTTGAGCTCACCCTTTTCCTTTTGTTCCATTTTTCTCCTCGGGAGGTGAGAACATAGCGAGGATCGAGTCGGGTATGGAGTGATGGTTCTAGAAAGATGTTTTAGCAGTCCTCATTATTTCTGTAAAATAGTGTATGAATAATTATAATGAGGACTTATTTGAGTGTTGATATTGTCTAGAAGACAATATTTGTATTTTTAAACTCACAGTATGCGTTGTCGTATTTTGCACGACAATTGTATTATTGAAGTTGTAGTTTGCTTTCTGTACCATGTATTTGGCGACTCAGAATGGGTGTTGTATACCTATTTTGGGGGAGTCACAGTTGGTATCAAAGCTTAGGGATATGGTCTCTGGCGGAGATCGGGGAATAGAACTAGGAGGGGAGAGATGAGTAAATCCTTCGCTAGTGTGTCCTATCTAAGCTTATTTGTTGGTCGGTCATAATATAGGGATATTATGTGATATGTTAAATTGTTTAATTAACCCTTGTTTTATGGTAGTATTTAAGAATGGCTGCCGAGAACGTTAACAATGGAGTGTATGAGGCGTGGAACAACCTTTAGTCACAAACAGAGGAGAGCGTGCAACGGGGAAGACAATATTCCTCCTGTAAACAACACTACCGAAAGCAAGCGATGAATGATGGAATGTTTAGGAACTTTTTTTAGTTCATGCAAAATCAGACGAGGGAGAATCGTGTACAAAATACGGGTGGAAGTGATAGCAACGCGCGGTCTATCACAGCCAAGCAGTTCAAGGAGTTGGGACCACCTGAGTTCTTTGGAAAGTCGGATCCAATTAAGGCGAAAATGGGGGTCAAGCAAATTACCAAGATATTCGATGTCTTGGGATGCACGGAGGAACAGAAGGTTCCATTCGCCACCTTTATGTTTCGTGGTGAGGCGGATTACTGGTGGGAATCCGTGAAGCATACCCAGCCAGCCGCACTCAACATGTCTTGGGAAAGATTTGAAGTCGTTCAATGACAAGTACTTTCACGAAAGTATTCGTATATGAAGGAGGTAGAGTTTATTAGATCGAGCAGAACAACAATATGCGGTGTCTCGACGAGGCGAAGTTCGCGGAGTTATCCAGGTTTGCACCTCATTTGGTAGAGAATGAGGAACGTATGACGTGGATGTTTCTGAGAGGTCTAAAATCTAAGATTCGTCAATACCTTATCTCTCATAAATTCTCTCTGTATTTGTTCTTTTGTTTCACTGGATTCATTTTCTTTAAAATATTTTTCATAATCCTCAGTCCTAAATGATGATATTACTGAATATCTTTGGCCTGTAGTGCAAAGATGTACAGGTGTTCAGATGAATATGACCAACTAATGAATATCTTTGGCCTGTAGTGCAAAGATGAATATTTGATCTATGATGTATATTGATTGATGTTACAGTGATAAAATATTGATGATAAACTTTTAAATTCATAGAAGAAAGTAGATTTCATCATCTACGTAACTCTTCTAATGAATTATTATTTCCGCTGCGAATATTGATTTAAAACTTGTTGTCTATTGTATTCTATCAATTTTTTTTATCCCTGTTGAGAACTAACGATAATTTGTTCTATGTTATCTTAGTCCTAATATTCTTTACTGGGCTAGTTGAGCTCACCCTTTTCCTTTTTGTTCCATTTTCTTCTTAGGAGGCGAGACTATAGTGGAAACTAGTCGGGGTGTGGAATGATAGTTCTAGAAGTTGTTTTAGTAGTCCTCACTATTTTGTAAAATAGTGTATCAATAATTGTAATGGGGACTTTATTTGAGTGTGGATATTGTCTAGAAGATAATATTTGTATTTAAACTCACAGTTTATGTGTTGTCATATTTTGCACAACAATTGTATTAATGAAGTTGTAGTTGTTTATGTACCATGTATTTGGCGACTCAGAATAGGTTGGGTGGATTGGACCTATTTTGGGGGCGTCACAACATAAACTGTGAGTTTAAATACAAATATTGTCTTCTAGACAATATCCACACTCAGATAAAGTCCTTATTACAATTATTGATACACTATTTTACAAAAATAGTGAGGACTGCTAAAACAACTTTCTAGAACCATCACTCCATACCCCGGCTAGATCCTGCTATATTCTCACCTCCTGAGAAGAAAAATGGAACAAAAAAGGAAAAGCGTGAGCTCAACTAGCCCAGTAAAGAATATTATGACTAAGATAAAGAACAACAATTTACCGTTAGCCTTCAACAAATCAGATAAAATATAATGGACAACCAGTTTTAGATCAATATTAGTAAATGAAATAACAATTCATTAGAAGAGTTAAGTAGAGAATGAAATCTACTATCATCTATGAATTTAAAATCCATCATCAATATTTTATCCCTATAACATCAATCAATATACATCTTGCATCAAATATTCATCTTTGCACCACGAGCCAAAGATATTCATTTGTATCACCAAATTGGTCATGTTTATCTCAACATCATTCATCTTTGCACTAAACGCCAAAGATATTCATCAGTAATCATTCATCTTTGCAATACTGAGCCAAAGATATTCATCAAGTATCACTATTAAGGTGAGGATAATGAAAATATTTTTAAAAACGAATTGATGAGACAAAAGAACAAAGATTAGAGATTCGTACTTTAGATAATTCAAGTTTAAAAATACTCCATAATAAACCATAATGGAGTAAAATTCAAGAATGAAGATCAAAACATGGATACAATCAAATATAGTAACCATAATAGACATCCGGAAACAAAGAAGAAAATTTTATTTTTGGTGAATAGTCTTAGTATTTGTGAATAGTCAGATATCGTGAATAGTGTCGTATACGTAAATAGTAACCCCGATATAAAAAGGTAGAAATTCCAAAATAAAATTCATATCAATATTTCAGCACAATGATATTTAAAGAAATAATATCATTTACGAAGAAAATAACATCCCTTACCATAAAAGAACAGTATTTCTGAATGGAATATCGGATATGATGCTGAAAGAAACTTGCACTGAATAACAACTCTCAAAGTATCTAAATACTCACAAAATACGCTCGATAATATAGAGAGAGAAAACTTATTTCTGGTGTGATTTTCAATTTTAACTAAGCACCTTATTTATAGGAAAATGCTAGAACGCTAAAGGAGACTAAATTAATAAAATATTATATATTTTTCCAACGCACATTTATTTAACCAAATCAAGCACTCCACTTTTGAACAAAAAATTCAGCACATTTTTCCACCCAAAAAAAGTGGGTCCCACCCATAATAAAAATATTTAATTTTCAAAACTTCAATAATTCATAATAAATAGCCATTTTATCAGAAAAATACGAATTTTGTGTCTATTCCATAGGAAATTAAATTCTCTACAACTTTGTAGCTTTAAATTTTTCCAAATTCCAAATAAAAAATGTCTGAAATCCACATACGAACGATTTTTAATACCTCCATTCCGATAAAATATTGATAAAACACCTCAGCATTAATTCCTTCATTTATATCCACACAAAATAAATATTTCCCTATCCATCCACATAAAATAAATATTTCCTTATCATATAAATCAATAATTAATTATTCATAAATAATATTATAGAATCACAATTATGACAACCAAGTCGTTCCCTGGAAAGAGGGGGCTTTCCGATAAGGATTTCTCCTTACTAGCGCGCAATTAGGTGACCAAACCCCTTTCCTAGACAGAACTTCCTTAGACATTGCTAATAATGCTATCTAATAATATTATTCAAATAATATGAATTATTAATCTAATAATGGGAAAATACTGTGCAATGACAATGATTGAAACAACAATAATATAAAATATCAAGGCAACAATTATTGAATCAATAAAATAAAATATTGAACAGTAATTACTGTAACAATTATTGAATAGTGTGTTCTTACGTAAGAATCAATAATTCAAAATATTGTAATAATCACCGTATCTTCTTTATGCAACCACGCATATTACTGTATTTTAACCACCAGGTAATCCAACAGTGTTAACGATAACAATTACGCCGTTATTTATAAAAACTAAAACTTGTCGTTTTCTTCATCCGACCGTTTTTTGTTATGGGGCCCACAAATGGTTTTGACGTCGCATTTAATATTTCCTGAAATGCCAAAGAATATTCCACGACTAAACGAATATTCCCCGACAAAATGAATATTTTATAACCACTTGCTTATTTTGCAAAATTTGCACATTTCACCCATAACCAAAGCATTATATCAAATTAACTCCTTATAATTTCAAGATAATGAATAGAGAAAATTCAATTTTATTTATAATAAATTGGGGTCTTACACTATAGGCCAAAGTTCCTACTCGATCGAGGATTTCGAAAGGCCCAATGTAAGACCCCAACTTTTATGAATAAAGAATAATTTTCTCAAAATATATTTTTGAATATTATGGTGTGGATTTGATATAATGTTATAGTTGTGCGTAATATTTAAAAATTTTGCAAAGTAAGCAAGTGGTTATATAATATTCGATTGGTCGGGGAATATTCATTTTAACAGAGAATATTTGTACGACGGCACAATCATTGGTGGACCCCACAACGGAAGTATTGTCGTAGTTAGAAAACGACATAATTATCTTTTATAAAAATAACGGTGAAAGTGTTACCGTTAAAACCATTGAACTACCCTTAGTAGTAAAAGTACAAAAATACGTGTGGTTGCATAAGTAAATACACCAGTATTAGTTATTGATGCTTACGTGAGAAGTCACTCATTTATACTCAATTATTGCTACGATAATTGCCACGCATCATATCTCTCATATTATTGATTCGATTATTGTCAGATATCATCGCATAATATGTTATATTATTAAATCAATAATTGAGACGAAAAAAAGTTATTTATATTATTAAATTGCAATATTTACAATGTCTAGAAGTTACATCAATGAGAGGTTTGGTCATCTAATTGCTGGCGCCAATAAGGAGAAATCCTTATCGGAAAGCCCCCTCTTTCACAGGAACGACACAGGTTGTTAAATATTGTGAGTTATAATATTAATGATGAATAAGCTCGTGCTAATTAAAGATGAAATTGATGGTTCTATTGTGTTGCAATTATTAGTGTTAGTGGAAATCGATATTTATTTCGATATTAATTGATGTCTGGAAGTTTTACTGACCAGTCGGGTAATTAATCGGATAAATGAGCAATTAATTGCTATTAATTCACATGATTATAACTATTTGTTCACATGTGTGTACTATTGATTCACATTCTTGTACTATTAGGGGAGTTGGTGCAAGATTGATAATACTTGCATGACTAAGTTAAAAATGGAGGTATAGATAGAGGTATTATACTGTAATTCGTATTTTCACATGATTATAACTATTGATTCACATGATTGAACTATTGATTCACATTATTTACTATTAGGGGAGGTGGTGCAAGTTTGATAATACTTGCAGGACTAAATTAAAAATGAAGAAAAAGAGGAAGGTATTATACTGTAATATTTCGAGCCTCAAAACGTGCAATTCTCGAAACTATATTTTTCTATAAATAGAAGCTCATTCTTCCTTCATTTCTCACCAATTCACTAAAGCTTTAGAGCAATTATTATAGAGAGAAATTATAAAGAGAAAGAAGAAGAGAAGTCTGCTACCTCACTATTCCAATATCCAGTTTCTTCTAAGGTAAGGGGTATTATTCTTTCGTATTCATGAAGAGAGTTATTTTTCTTTCAATACTCGTAAGAGTTGTTATTCCATTCTTTATTATTATGTTGGAATAACTTCGCCTATAATGGGCAATCTTTGCATACATGGTGAAATTCTTTCATTATTCCATTCTTTATTATTACATTGGAATAACTTTGTCATGGTGGTCTATCGCATGCACAGTGAATTCTGTTGTTATTCCATTCTTTATTATTTCGTTGGAACATCACATGCATTACGATTACGCATGACTGGTTCCATTCTTTATTATTCTTTGGAACATCACATGCATGCATGTAAATACGCATGACACGGTTCCATTCTTTATTATCTGTTGGAATATCACGTGCGTGTGGATTACGCATGACCTGGTTCCATTCTTTATTATTCTGTTGGAATAACCTGTCTATGTGGATTATCACATGCATGGTGAATGATCCTTCGTATTCATTCCTTATTAAATTGTGGAAATGATATGTCTACGTGGATTACCGCATGGCGGGTGAAAATCCATTTACAGTTTCATATATTCTATGATACTCATTTGGTTAAAGTTTTGGCTTCTATACTCTATGAAATTAGTAGAATATCCTGGATATTTGCGCTTCATCCGGTATCTTTTCATGAAAATATTCTTCTGAGCATTCTTTAGTTTTACTCCACAAAGCAGTATCATGTTGACAATTTGGACGTAATTGAGCATTTTGAGCATTCTTACTGGGCTAGTTGAGCTCACCCTTTTGCTTTCATTGTTCTCTTCAGAAAATGAGAACGTAGCCGGGACTAGTCGGGGAACGGAGTGATGGTCCGAGATGGTGTATTAGTAGTCCTCACTATTCTATAAAATAGTGTGACAATAAATGTAATGAGGACTCTATTTGAGAGTGGATATTGTCTAGAAGGAAACATTTCTGTTTAAACTCTCAGTTATGTTTTGTCGTATATTACATGACGGTTGTATAATTAAGTTTGTATTTGTATTTATACCATGTATTTGGCGACTAAAGGTGGGTGATGTATACCTATTTTGGGGAATCACAGTTGGTATCAAAGCTTAGGGATATGATCCCTGGCTGAGATGTGAGACAAGAACTAGGAGGGGAGAGACGGGGAATTCCTTCGCTAGTATGACCTACCTAAGTTTATTTGGTATTTAATTGGTCGGTCAGAGTATAGGGATAATATGTGATTTGATAATTAACCCTTGTTTTGTGGCAGTAATTGAAAATAACATCCAAAAATGTTGAGATAAGCAATGAAGCACATGAGACCGTTGAGTCACCACAGATTAATACCCAGTATAATGTGCAACAGGAAGACAATAATCCTTAGGTAAACAACAATGATCAAATGATGAACGATGGGATGTTCAGAGGTTTTATGCAATTCATGCAACATCAGGTGATGGCGACTCCTGTCTAAAATGCAGGTGGAAACACTGATAACTCTCGGACGGTCACCGCTAAGCAATCCAAGGAGCTGGGACCACCGAAGTTTTTTGGAGAGACAAAACCACTTAACGCAGAGACATGGATAAAGCAGATCAACAATATATTTGATGTCTTGGGATGCTCCGAGGAACAAAAGGTTCCCTTTGCCACCTTCATGTTGCAAGCAGAGGCAGATTACTAGTGGTAATCTGTAAAGCGTACTCAACCTGCCGTACTGAAGATGTATTGGGAGAAGTTCGAAGAACTGTTCAACGACAAGTACTTTCCTGAAAGTATTCATCACATGAAGGAGGTAGGGTTCATTAAGCTTGAGCAAAACAATATATGACCGTGGCACAGTACGAAGCTAAGTTTGCCAAATTTTCTCGGTTTGCGTCCCACTTGGTTGATAATGAGGAGAGAATGACGCAGATGTTTCTAAGAGGTTTTAAACCCGAGATACGTCAATACCTTATCTCTTATAAATTGTGTTTGTATTCAGATGTTGTGAATAAGGCTCAGTTATTGGAGCGCGATAATGAGTGAACCCAACCAAGAGAGAAGCGGTGACAAGTCGATAATACCGATGGTAGCGATCATGAGCGGTGACAAAAAAAAACGTGGAGGAATCAACATGCCGAAATGGTAATCACCGGTGGTAATCATGGCCATGACAATAAGAGTGGACATTTCAAGAAGAGGAGATTCAATAATTATGGAAAGGCGTCAAGACCGAAAGACTGTTGTTAAGGAAGGAGAATGACCACTTGGGTCGTATGTTACAAATGTGGAGGGAAGGACACATAAGTCCAAACTACACGATGCAGTCCAAAGCATGTTACAATTGTGGAAAAGAAGGTCACCTAGCCCGATTTTGTCGTGCACCAAAGTCAAGTCCAGCTGGGATGGAGGCATCAAAGGGTGTCCCAGACAAGACAAAACCAGTAGTTCAAGGGAGAGCGTTTGTCATAACCTCCCAAAAAGTGAGGAATCCGAACGAGGTGATCACGGGTAAGCTAATCATAAACTCTAGCGAAGTTTATACTTTATTTGATATCGGTTCTACCCATTCCTTTATTTCTCCTACTTGCGCTCAATGTTTAAATTTGACTCCGGAGAAATTAGACTTTGACTTATCTATTGAAACTCCGTTGGGAGAAACCTTCATTACATCCACGGTTTATAAGTCTTGTTTGATTCAAATCGGTAACCGCACGTTACCTGTCGATCTTATTTCCTTGAAAATACTTGCATTTGATGTGATTTTAGGGATTGATTGGTTAACTACACATCATGCTAAAATCGATTGTTTTCGTAAGGTTGTTAGCATTCATATTCCTAACCAACCTATTATGCGAATTCAAACAACCAAACCACTAAAATCAATTATTTCGTAAGGTTGTTAGCTTTCATATTCCTAACCAACCTATTATGCGAATTCAAACAACCAAACCACTAAAATCAATCATTGTCATATCAAGTCATAAAATTATTCATTTATTGAAAAACGGATGTCAAGCTTTCTTAGCCCATGTCACTTGATTTAAATACAAATCACGCCGATTTGAATGATATTTTATTGTTAATAAATTTCTGACGTATTACGAAGAACTTCGGCCTACCCCGAGGCGTGAAATTAAATATTTTATCGACCTTGAATCCAAAGACAAAACCCATTTCCAAAGCCCCATATCGAATGGCTCCTATTGAACTTCAAGAGTTAAAAACTCAACTACTGAGAATTATTAGACATCGGTTTCATTCGTCCACAAGACGTCTCCTTGGGGTGCTCCTGTTCTATTCGTGAAGAAGAAAGATGGAAGTATGCGACTTTGTATTGATTATCGGGAGTTGAATCATGTCAACATCAAAAATAGGTACCGTTGCCTCGCATTGATGACTGTTTGACCGATTGCAAGGAGCCAAATTCTTTTCAAAGATTGATCTTCGATTACATATATCATCGGTTGAAGATTAAAAGCGATGACATTCCAAAGATTGCTATCATAACTCGGTAAGGGAATTATGAATTCCTAGTCATGTCTTTTGGATTGACTAATGCTCCTACTGCCTTCATGGACATGATGAACCGAGTATTCAAGGAATATTTGGATCACTTTGTGGTCGTCTTTATTAATGACATCCTCATATACTCTAAAACCCGTGAAGACCATGAGTAACACTTGAGGCTGATACTTTAAAAGCTTCGTGAAAACAAGCTTTATGCCAAGTTGAAGAAATATGAGTTCTGGCTTAAGGAAGTTACATTCCTTGGGCACGTGATATCAAATCATGGAACATCTGTTGACCCGGCAAAGATTGAAGCAATTCAAAGCTGGGAGCAACCTAAGTCAGTGACCGAAGTACGTAGCTTTCTCGGCTTAGCTGGTTATTATCGGAGATTCGTGGAAGGATTTTCTCGAATCGCTACTCCATTAACTCAGCTGACTCGAAAAGATACAAATTTCGGTTGGAGTGAGGAATGTGAGAAGAGTTTTCAAGAACTCAAGAGAAGACTCATTTCAAAGACTGTTCGACAATACCATCGGCTCGGAGGATTTGTCATCTCAAATGATGCTTGTGCAAAGGGTTAGGATGTGTTCTCATGCAACATGGGAAAGTCATAGCCTATGCCTCTCGATAACTCAAAGAATATGAGAGGAATTATCCTACTCATGATCTAGAGTTGGCCACAGTCGTTTTTGCGCTTAAGATTTGGAGGCATTATCTGTATGGAGAGAAGGTGGAGATCTATACGGATCATAAAAGCCTCAAATATTTCTTCACTCAAAAGGAGCTCAACATGTGGCAACGATGATGGCTTGAGTTATTGAAAGATTATGATCATACCATCCTGGAAAAGCGAACGTAGTAGCTAACGCATTGAGTAGAAGATCATATGCGGGTACGAGTGCAATATTGTCAACGCAAAGACCCATTTTGTATGACTTACGAAGGATGGAGATAGAGTTAAAGACTCCAGGGACCTATGTGATGATGGCGAATATATTTGATGTCTTGGGATTCTCCGAGGAGCAAAAGGTTCCCTTTGCCACCTTCATGTTACTGGCAGAGGCAGATTACTGGTGGGAATCTGTAAAACGTACTCAACCTGCCGCACTGAAGATGTCTTGGGAGAAGTTCCAAGAACTGTTCAATGACAAGTACTTTCCCGAAAGTATTCGTCAAATGAAAGAGGTAGAGTTCATCAAGCTGGAGCAAAACAACATGACCGTGTCGCAGTACGAAGCCAAGTTTGCCGAGTTATCCAAATTTGCGTCTCATTTGGTTGATAATGAGGAGAGAACGGCGCGAATGTTTCTAAGAGGTTTGAAACCCGAGATACGTCAATATCTTATCTCTCATAAACTGTGTTTGTATTCAGATGTTGTTAATAGGGCTCAGTTATTGGAGCGCGATAATGATTCAACCCAACCAAAAGAGAGCATCCGACAAAATGATAATACCAGTGATAACAATCATCGAAGCGGTAACAATAAGCGTGAAGGGAATCAACATGCCAGAAATGGTAACTACTTCGGTGAGAATCATGGCCAAAATAATAAGAATGGATATTTCAAGAAGAGGAGATTCAACAATGATGGAAAGACGCGTCGACCAAAGACCGTTGTTGTTAAGAAGGAGAACGACCACTATCATATGCTTCAAATGCGGAGGGGAGGGACACATCAGTCCAAACTGTGCGATGCCGTCCAAACCATATTATAATAATGGAAGAGAAGGTCACCTAGCTCGATTTTTTCGTTCAGGGAAGTCAAGTCCAGCTGGGACGATGGCACCAAAGGCGGATACGGACAAAACAAAGTCGATGATTTCAGGGAGAGTGTTTTTCGTAACTTCTCAAAAAGCGAGTAACCCAAACGAAGTTAGCATAGGTTAGTTAATTATAAATTCTTGTGAAGTCTATACCTTTTTAGATACCGGTTCTACCCATTCTTTTAACTCTCTTGCTTGCACTCAACGTTTAAATTTGACCCCAGAGAAGTTAGACTTTGACTAATTAGTTAAAACTTCATTAGTAGAAACCTTTGTTACCTCCACTGTTTATAAATCTTGTTGATTCAAATCGACACTTTCACGTTTCCTGTCGATCTTATCTCTTTAAAAATACTTGCCTTTGATGTGATTTGAGGAATCGATTGGTTAACTACTCATCATGCTAAAATTGATTATTTTCGTAAGGTTGTTAGCTTTCATATTCCTAACCAACCTGTTATACGAATTCAAGCAACCAAACCACTAAAGTCAATCATTGTAATATCAAGCCGTAAGTAAAGAGCCCCGAACCTTTCGCTGGTGACTTCCAAGTCTTGGAATACACCAAAGCTAGAATATCCATAGGGGACATCGTGAATAACGGTGGCAAGTTGATAGGTATCAATGTGACGTGTTATCCAAGTCTTGGATGAGAGTCGCAGTTTTGAATGACATTTCTATTATTAATAAATTTCCTGACGTATTCTCTGAAGACTTCTTAGCCTACACCTAGAGCGTGAAATCAAATTTTGTATTGACCTCAGTACAAAACCCATTTCTTAAACCCTCAAATATTTTTTCAACCAAAATGAACATAACATGCGCCAAAGACGTTGGCTCGAACTGTTGAAGATTACGATCATACCATTCAATATCATCGTGGAAGAGCGAACGTGGTAGTTGACGCGTTGGGTAGAAGATCATATGCGAGTATGAGTGCGATATTGACAACGCAAAGGCCCATTTTGTGTGACTTGTAAAGGATGGAGATAGAGTTAAAAACTCCAGGGACCCATGTGATGATGGCGAATATACGAGTAGAACTGACTTTAATTGATAAAGTTAAAGATGCTCAAGTTACAGATCTGGAGCTGATGCGTATGAGGAAGAAAGTGCAAGAAGGTGCTCTGCCGAAAGCAAGAATCGATGAAGAAGGAATACTTCGAGTCAACTCCAGACTTTGTGTTCCAAACGACCCTGATTTAAAGTATAAAATCATGATGGAGGCGCACAACACACCGTTTGCAATCTATCTTGGGAGTACCAAAATGTATCGTGATCTTCATCATACATTTTGGTGGAGCAATATGAAGACAGAGATAGTGCTGTTTATCTCAAGGTGTCTAACTTGTCAACGAGTCAAGACGGAGCATCAAGTACCAAAAGGTTCATTGCAACCACTTTTAATTCCAGAATGGAAGTGGGAGCACATTACCATGGATTTTATTACTGGTCTTCCCAAGGTTTCTCAAGGCATAGATGTAATTTAGGTCATTGTTTATAGATTGACCAAGTCTGCTCATTTCTTACCAATACGAGAAACTTATACACTTGAACATCTTGCTCGTATGTACATAAACGAGTTTGTAAGACTGCATGGTATGCCAGTATCCATAGTTTCTGATCGAGACCCAAGATTCACTTCACGATTTTGGGTTAGTTTGCAAAAAGCTAAGGGCACGGACTTACGATTTAGTTCGGCATATCATCCTCAGACGGATGGACAATCAGAGAGGACTATTCAAACTCTTGAAGATTTTTTAAGACTCTATGTCCTTGACTTCAAGGGAAGTTGGGACAAGTTCTTACCATTGGTGGAGGTTTCATACAACAACAGTTATCAAGCAAGTATTGGCATGGCTCCATTCGAAGCGTTATATGGAAGAAAGTGTCGTTCTCCAAATATCTTTGGGATGAGGTGGGTGAACCAACGTTGTTGGGACCAGAGTTGGTATACGTATGACTACGGAAAAGATTCAAACGATCCAAAGAACGTATAAAACCTCACAAGATCGACAAAAGAGTTATGCTGATCTTCATCGAAAGGACGTGGAATTTGATATTGGAGATCATGTGTTGTTACGTGTTGTTGCTCCATGGAAAGGAGTTACGAGATTTGGAAAGAGAGGAAAGCTCAATCCTAGATTCATTGGCCCATTTTTAATCCTCGATCGAGTAGGAACTGTGACGTATAGACTCGTTTTACCGCCAAGTATGTCTCGTGTTCATAACGTTTTTCACATATCCATGTTACGTAAATATGTGGAAGACCCGAACCACATTATTGAGTTAGAACCGGACGAAATAGCGAAAGATTTGACGTATGAAGAGGTTCATGTTCAAATCTTGGATAAGAAGGAACATATTCTACGCTCCAAGGTTATACCTCAAGTCAAAGTTTTGTGGAGAAACCACGATGTTGAGGAAATGACCTGGGAGTTAGAATCTGAAATGAAATCAAGATATCCTTACCTTTTCGACATACCAGGTACGTACCCTAATTTCAAGGGCGAAATTTCATAAGAAGGGGAGGTTGTAAGACCCCAACTTTTTAAATAAAGATGATTTTTCTATAAATATTATTTTTAAATATTATGGAATGAATTTGATATAATGTTATAGAACAGGTAATATTTATAAATTTTTGCAAAGTATGCAAGTTGTTATATAATATTCGATTGGTCGGGGAATTTTCTTTTTGTCGGGGAATATCCGTACGATGGTACAATCATTGGTGGACCCCACAATGGAATTATTGTCGAATTGAGAAAAATGACAAAAAATATTTTTATGAAAATAGCGGCGGAAGTTTTACCGTTAAAACTGTTGAACTACTCGGTAGTAAAAGTACAGTAATACGCGTGGTTGGATAGGAGCACACGGTATTGGTTATTGATGCTTACGTGAGAATTCACTCAATTATACTCAATTATTGCTACAGTAATTGTTGCATCATATCTCTCATATTATTGATTCGATTATTGTCACAGTAGCATCTGCATAATATGCTATATTATTAAATCAATACTTGAGACGACAAAGTTATTCATATTATTAAATTGTAATATTTACAATGTCTAGAAGTTTTTTCAAGGAGAGGTTTGGTCATCTAATTGCGCGCCAATAAGGAGAAATCCTTATTGGAAAGCCCCCTCTTTCCTGGGAACAACCTGGTTATTAAATATTGTGAGTTATAATATTAATGATGAATAAGTTCGTGTTGATTAAAGATAAAATTGATAGTTCTATTGTGTTGGAATTATTGGTGTTAGTAAAAGTCGACATTTATTTCAATAATAATTGATGTGTGGAGGATATATTGTTCAATCGGGTATTCGGGGCACTTTTCGTGTCAGAGTACTATTCACGAGTTACTATTCATGAGTTACTATTACTATTCACGAGTTAGTATTCATGAGTTACTATTCACGAGTTACTATTCAGGAGTTACTATTCACGACTTACTATTCACGAGTTACTATTCACAGGGTACTATTCACCCAAAAGATATATTTCTTTTCGGTCCAAATCATTTTTGGGTACAATATTATTCCATGAGGAGATGTGCTAATTTTTCAGACCGTTGGTTGAAATTATATTAGTAAATCAATATGGATCGTTGGTTTAAAGTTTTAATAGTAAATCAATAATTCATTTAAATATATTATTATAATATTATATTATAGTAGTATGATGTGATTATATGATAGTATGTTTTTTTTTATAATTTGAATGGTAACATTATTATAGTAAATTCATGGTATAAAAGTAAAATGAGGTGGAAGAGAACAATTTGAATTTGAATTCTGATGATGTAAGCGATGATGTCATCGAAACGATGAGGTAAGCAATGATGTCATTTGATCGATGATGTATGCAATGATGTCATATGATCGATGATGTAAGCGATGATGTCATAAATTATGGCAAAAAGACTATTTTACCCTTACTCTACCAAGCTTATAAATAGGAGCTCATTCCTTCATTATTTTTCATGAATTCACTAAAGCTATAGAGCGAGAAAGAATAGAGAGAATAAGAGAGAAAGAAGAAGAATCTTATGTTACTATAATATTACAGTATCCAATTTCCTACTAAGGTAAGGGATATTATTTGTTGTACTTGTAAGGGGTATTATTTCTTTCTTATTCATGAAGAGAACTTCTGTTATTCCATTATTTATTATTCTGTCGGAATAACCTGTATACGCAGGCTACCCTATACTTGGTGAAATTCTTCTGTTATTCCATTCTTTATCATTATGTTGGAATAACATGTCTATGCGAAGTACCGCATACATGGTGAAATTCTTCTGTTATTCCATTTTTATTATTCTGTTGGAACATCCTGTTGGTGCGTTACGCATGACCTGGTTCCGTTATTTATTATTCTGTTGGAATATCATGTCTGTGCGTTTACGCATGACCTGGTTCCATTATTTATTATTCTGTTGGAATATCCTCGTCATTGCGTTTCTTGCGTGACTGTTCCGATTATTTATTATTACATTGGAATAACACATGCATGCGGCCTATCGCATGCCTGGTGATTTCTTTTGTTATCTCATTCTTTATTATACTCAGTTGGGTAAAGTTTTGACTTCTATACTCCATGAAATTAGTGGAATATCCTTGATATTTGCGCTTCATCCAGTATCTTTTCATGGAAATATTCTTCTGAGCATTCTTGAGTTTTACTCTACAAAGAAGTATCATGTTGACAATTTGGACGTTATTAGTTCCTGGATAAATTAATTCTTGAACTTATTTTATTGAATTCTTATATCATTGTCATCATCCTCATGTTTATATTATGTTGAAAGTCATATGTGGCCTGTAGTGCATAGATGGACTTGGTATGATTATGACCAGGGATTATTCGGTGTAATCAAGACCGTAATGTTACAAATGATGTGGAAAAAGTCCTCATTGGCCCGTAATGCATTGATGAACAGTTGTTGGCATGATCATGACCATTGATGAATACACGAATATCCTTGGCCGTAGTGCATGGATAATTTGTGGTTGTGATACTAATGAATATCCTTGGCCGTAGTGCAGGGATGATGTGGATTATTTATTAAGCTGAGTCTCAGCGATAAAAGTGATGAAAAACCTTTTAAATCATAAAGGATAGTAGATTATATTCTCTACTTAACTCTCTTAATAGATTGCTTATCCCGCTGCAGTTAAACTTGATGTTTGTTATATTTTATCAGTTTAACATTGTTGAAGGTTAATGATAATTTATTCTGCATTATCTTAGTAATAATATTTCTTATTGGGCTAGTTGAGCTCACTCTTTCTTTCACTGTTCTCTTCAGGAAATGAGAACGTAGTCGGGACTAGTCGGGGAACGGAGTGACGGTCGAGATGATAGTTTTAGTAGTCCTCACTATTCTGTTAAATAGTGTGAAAATAAATGTAAAGAGGACTCTTTTGAGTGTGGATATTGTCTAGATGACAATATTCTTATTAAACTCTCGATTTATGTTTTGTCGTATTTTACGGCAATTTGTATTATTAAGTTGTATTTGAATTTTTGTACCATGTATTTGGCGACTCAAGATGGGTGATGTATACCTATTTTGGGGGCATCACAGTTGGTGTCAAATCTTAGGGATATGATCCCTGGCTAAGATGTGAGACAAGAACTAGGAGGGGAGAGACGGGGAATTCCTTCGCTAGTATGACCTACCTAAGTTTATTTGGTATTTAATTGGTCGGTCAGAGTATAGGGATAATCTGTGATATGTTAATTAACCCTTATTTTGTGGCAATATTTGAAAACGACATCCGAGAATGTTGAGAACATCAATGGAGCACAGGATACCGTTGAGTCTCCACAAATCAATAATCAAGATAATGTGCATCATGAAGGCGACAATCCTCAGGCAAACAACAACACAGACTAGATGATGAACGATGGAATGTTAAGAGGCTTTATGCAATTCATGCAACATCAGGCAAGAGCGGCTCCTGTCCAAAATGCAGGTGAAAACACTGGCAACTCTCGGACGGTCACCGCTAAGCAGTTCAAGGAACTGGGACCACCGGAGTTTTTTGGAGAGCCCAAACCACTTAAGGCAGAGACGTGGATAAAGTAAATCAACAAGATATTTGATGTCTTGGGATGCTCCGAGGAACAAAAGGTTCCCTTTGCCACCTTCATGTTGCGGGCAAAGGCAGATTACTGGTGGGAATTTGTAAAACGTACTCAACCTGCCGCACTGAAGATGTCTTGGGAGAAGTTCCAAGAACTGTTCAATGACAAGTACTTTCTCGAAAGTATTCGTCAAATGAAAGAGGTAGAGTTCATCAAGCTGGAGCAAAACAACATGACCGTGTCGCAGTACGAAGCCAAGTTAGTCGAGTTGTCTCGGTTTGCATCTCATTTGGTTGATAATGAGGAGAGAATGACGTGAATGTTTCTAAGAGGTTTGAAACCCGAGATACATCAATATCTTATCTCTCATAAACTGTGTTTGTATTTAGATGTTGTTAATAGGGCTCAGTTATTAGATCACGATAATGAGTCAACCCAACCAAAAGAGAGCAGCTAGCAAAATGATAACAGTCATCGAAGCGGTGACAATACGCGTGGAGGGAATCAACATGCCAGAAATGGTAACCACTTCGGTGAGAATCATGGCCAAAACAATAAGAATGGACATTTCAAGAAGAGAAGATTCAACAATGATGGAAAGACGTCAACACCAGCCCCCGTTGTTAAGGAAGGAGAAAGACCACCTATCATATGCTTCAAATGCAGAGGGGAGGGACACATCAGTCCAAACTGTGGGATGTCGTCCAAAGCACGTTATAATTATGGAAGAGAAGGTCACCTAGCTCGATTTTTTCATTTAGGGAAGTCAAGTCTAGCTGGGACGGTGGCACAAAAGGTGGATACGGACAAAACAAAGTCAATGATTTCAGGGAGAGCATTTTTTGTGACTTCTCAAAAAGCGAGTAACCCGAACGAAGTTAGCACGAGTTAGTTAATTATAAATTCTTGTGAAGTCTATACCTTTTTAGATACCGGTTCTACCCATTCTTTTAACTCTCTTGCTTGCACTCAACGTTTAAATTTGACCCCAGAGAAGTTAGACTTTGACTAATTGGTTAAAACTTCATTAGTAGAAACCTTTGTTACCTCCACTGTTTATAAATCTTTTTGATTCAAATCGACACTTTCACGTTTCCTGTCAATCTTATCTCTTTGAAAATACTTGCCTTTGATGTGATTTGAGGAATCGATTGGTTAACTACTCATCATGCTAAAATTGATTATTTTCGTAAGGTTGTTAGCTTTCATATTCCTAACCAACCTGTTATACGAATTCAAGCAACCAAACCACTAAAGTCAATCATTGTCATATCAAGCCATAAGTAAAGAGCCCCGAACCTTTTGCTGGTGACTTCCAAGTCTTGGAATATACCAAAGCTAGAATATCCATAGGGGACATCGTGAATAACGGTGGCAAGTTGATAGGTATCAATGTGACATGTTATCCAAGTCTTGGATGAGAGTCGCAGTTTTGAATGACATTTCTATTATTAATAAATTTCCTGACGTATTCTTTGAAGACTTCCTAGCCTACACCTAGAGCGTGAAATCAACGTATTGACCTCAGTACAAAACCCATTTCTTAAACCCTCAAATATTTTTTCAACCAAAATGAACATAACATGCGCCAAAGACGTTGGCTCGAACTGTTGAAGATTACGATCATACCATTCAATATCATCGTGGAAGAGCAAACGTGGTAGTTGACGCGTTGGGTAGAAGATCATATGTGAGTATGAGTGCGATATTGACAACGCAAAGGCCCATTTTGTGTGACTTGCAAAGGATGGAGATAGAGTTAAAAACTCCAGGGACCCATGTGATGATGGTGAATATACGAGTAGAACCGACTTTAATTGATAAAGTTAAAGCTGCTCAAGTTACAGATCTGGAGCTGATGTGTATGAGGAAGAAAGTGCAAGAAGGTGCTATGCCGAAAGCAAGAATCGATGAAGAAGGAATACTTCGAGTCAACTCCAAACTTTGTGTTCCAAACGACCCTGATTTAAAGTATAAAATCATGATGGAGGCGCACAACACACTGTTTGCAATCTATCTTGGGAGTACCAAAATGTATCGTGATCTTCGTCATACATTTTGGTGGAGCAATATGAAGAGAGAGATAGTGTTGTTTATCTCAAGGTGTCTAACTTGTCAACGAGTCAAGGCAGAGCATCAAGTACCAAAAGGTTCATTGCAACCACTTTTAATTCCAGAATGGAAGTGGGAGCACATTACCATGGATTTTGTTACTGGTCTTCCTAAGGTTTCTCAAGGCATAGATGTAATTTAGGTCATTGTTGATAGATTGACAAAGTCTGCTCATTTCTTACCAATACGAGAAACTTATACACTTGAACGTCTTGCTCGTATGTACATAAACGAGATTTTAAGACTACAAGGTATGCCAGTATCCATAGTTTCTGATCGAGACCCAAGATTCACTTCACGATTTTAGGTTAGTTTGCAAAAAGCTATGGGCACGGACTTACAATTTAGTTCGACATATCATCCTCAGACGGACGTACAATCAGAGAGGACTATTCAAACTCTTGAAGATTTATTAAGACTCTGTGTCCTTGACTTCAAGGGAAGTTGGGACAAGTTCTTACCGTTGGTGGAGTTTTTCATACAACAACGGTTATCAAGCAAGTATTGGCATGGCTCCATTCAAGTGTTGTATGGAAGGCGATCGCGTTCTCGGTATCTTTGGGATGAGGTGGGTGAAGCAACGTTGTTAGGACCAGAGTTGGTGCGTATGACTACTGAAAAAAAGATTCAAACGATCCCAAGAACGTATAAAAACCTCACAAGATCGACAAAAGAGTTATGCCGATCTTCATCGAAAGGACGTGGAATTTGATATTGGAGATCATGTGTTGTTACATGTTGCTCCATGGAAAGGAGTTACGAGATTTGAAAAGAGAAAAGCTCAATCCTAGATTCATTGGCCCATTTTAATCCTCGATCGAGTAGGGCGTAGGCGTATAGACTCGCTTTACCGCTTGCGCCATGTATGTCTCGTGTTCATAACATTTTCACATATCCATGTTACGTAAATATGTGGAAGACCTGAACCACATTATTGAGTTAGAACCGGACGAAATAACGGAAGATTTGACGTATGAAGAGGTTCATGTTCAAATCTTGAATAAGAAAGGAACATATTCTACGCTCCAAGGTTATACCTCAAGTTAAAGTTTTGTGGAGAAACCACGATGTTGAGGAAATGACCTGGGAGTTAGAATCTGAAATGAAATCAAGATATCCTTACCTTTTTTGACATACCAGGTACGAACCCTAACTTCGAGGGCAAAATTTCATAAGAGGGGGAGGTTGTAAGACCCCAACTTTTTAAATAAAGATGATTTTTCTATAAATATTATTTTTTAATATTATGGAATGAATTTGATATAATGTTATAGTTGTGGGTAATATTTATAAATTTTTGCAAAGTATGCAAGTTGTTATATAATATTCGATTGGTTGGAGAATATTCTTTTTGTCGGGGAATATCCGTACGATGGTACAATCATTGGTGGACCCCACAACGGAATTATTGTCGAATTGAGAAAAATGACAAAAATATTTTTATGAAAATAGCGGCGGAAGTTTTACCGTTAAAACTGTTGAACTACTCGGTAGTAAAAAGCTACGATGTCTGGCGCGTGGTTGGATAGGAGCACACGGTATTGGTTATTGATGCTTACGTGAGAATTCACTCAATTATACTCAATTATTGCTACAGTAATTGTTGCATCATATCTCTCATATTATTGATTCGATTATTGTCACAGTAGCATCTGCATAATATGCTATATTATTAAATCAATACTTGAGACGACAAAGTTATTCATATTATTAAATTGTAATATTTACAATGTCTAGAAGTTTTGTCAAGGAGAGGTTTGGTCATCTAATTGCGCGCCAATAAGGAGAAATCCTTATTGGAAAGCCCCTCTTTCTGGGAACAACCCTGGTTATTAAATATTGTGAGTTATAATATTAATGATGAATAAGTTCGTGTTGATTAAAGATGAAATTGATAGTTCTATTGTGTTGGAATTATTGGTGTTAGTAAAAGTCGACATTTATTTCGATAATAATTGATGTCTGGAGGTTATATTGTTCAATCGGGTATTCGGGGCACTTTTCGTGTCGGAGTACTATTCACGAGTTATTATTCATGAGTTACTATTCACGAGTTACTATTCATGAGTTACTATTCATGAGTTACTATTCACGAGTTACTTATTAGGAGAATTCTTATTCACGACTTTACTATTCACGAGTTCTTATTCACGAAGTACTTATTCATTTAAAAAATATATTTTTTCGGTCCAAATCATTTTGGGTACAATATTATTCCATGAGGAGATGTGCTAATTTTTGAATAGTTGGTTGAAATTATATTAGTAAATCAATATGGATCGTTGGTTTAAAGTTTTAATAGTAAATCAATAATTCATTTAAATATATTATTATAATATTATATTATAGTAGTATGATGTGATTATATGATAGTATGTTTTTTTTTATAATTTGAATGGTAACATTATTATAGTAAATTCATGGTATAAAAGTAAAATGAGGTGGAAGAGAACAATTTGAATTTGAATTACGATGATGTAGCGATGATGTCATCGGAATGATGAGGTAAGCAATGATGTCATCGGAAGGATGATGTAAGCAATGATGTCATTTGATCGATGATGTAAGCAATGATGTCATATGATCGATGATGTAAGCGATGATGTCATAAATTATGGAGAAAAGACTATTTTACCCTTACTCTACCAAGCTTATAAATAGAAGCTCATTCCTTCATTATTTTTTACGAATTCACTAAAGCTATAGAGCGAGAAAGAATAGAGAGAATAAGAGAGAAAGAAGAAGAATCTTCTGTTACTACAATATTGCGGTATCCAATTTCCTACTAAGGTAAGGGATATTATTTGTTGTACTTGTAAGGGGTATTATTTCTTTCTTATTCATGAAGAGAACTTTCTTTTATTCCATTATTTATTATTCTGTTGGAATAACCTGTATACGCGGGCTACCATATACTTGGTAAAATTCTTTTGTTATTCCATTCTTTATCATTATGTTGGAATAACCTGTCTATGCGAAGTACCGCATACATGGTGAAATTCTTCTGTTATTCCATTTTTATTATTCTGTTGGAACATCCTGTTGGTGCGTTACGCATGACCTGGTTTCGTTATTTATTATTATGTTGGAACATCGTATGCATGCGTTACGCATGACACGGGTTCCATTATTTATTATTACATTGTTGGAATATCACATCATGCATGCGTTACGCATGACACAGTTCCATTATTTATTATTCTATTGGAATATCATGTTTGTGCTTTTTATGCATGACTGGTTCCATTATTTATTATTACATTGGAATAAACATGTCTGCGAGGGTCTATCGCATGTCTGGTGATTTCTTTTGTTATCCCATTCTTTATTATACTCAGTTGGTTAAAGTTTTGACTTCTATACTCCATGAAATTAGTGGAATATCCTTGATATTTGCGCTTCATCCAATATCTTTTCATGGAAATATTCTTCTGAGCATTCTTGAGTTTTATACTACAAAGAAGTATCATGTTGACAATTTGGATGTTATTAGTTCCTGGATAAATTAATTCTTGAACTTGTTTTATTGAATTCTTATATCATTGTCATCATTCTCATGTTTATATTATGTTGAAAGTTATATGTGGCCTGTAGTGCATAGATGGACTTGGTATGATTATGACCAGGGATTATTCGGTGTAATCATGATCGTAATGTTACAAATGATGTGGAAAAAGTCCTCATTGGCCCGTAATGCATTGATGGACAGTTGTTGGCATGATCATGACCATTGATGAATACACGAATATCATTGGTCGTAGTGCATGGATAATTTGTGGTTGTGATACTAATGAATATCCTTGGTCGTAGTACAGGGATGATGTGGATTATTTATTAAGCTGAGTCTCAGCGATAAAAGTGATGAAAAACCTTTTAAATCATAAAGGATAGTAGATTTTATTCTCTACTTGACTCTTTTAATGGATTGCTTGTTCCGCTGTAGTTAAACTTGATGTTTGTTATATTTTATCAGTTTAACATTGTTGAAGGGTAATGATAATTTATTCTGCATTATCTTAGTCATAATATTTCTTACTGGGCTAGTTGAGCTCACCCTTTCTTTCACTGTTCTCTTCAGGAAATGAGAACGTAGCCAGGACTAGTCGGGGAATGGAGTGATGGTTCAGATGATAGTTTTAGTAGTTCTCACTATTCTGTTAAATAGTGTGAAAATAAATATAAATAGGACTCTTTTGAGTGTGGATATTGTCTAGATGACTATATTCTTATTAAACTCTCAGTTTATGTTTTATCGTATTTTACACGGCAGCTGTATTATTAAGATGTATTTGAATTTTTGTACCATGTATTTGGCGACTCAAGATGGGTGATGTATACCTATTTTTGGGGGCATCACAGATTTGGTCATTTAATTGCGCGCCAATAAGGTGAAATCCTTATCAGAAAGCCCCCTCTTTCCTGGGAACGACATGGTTGTTAAATATTGTGAGTTATAATATTAATGATGAATAATTTCGTGTTGATTAAAGATGAAATTGATAGTTCCATTGTGTTGGAATTATTAATGTTAGTGGAAATCGACATTTATTTCGATATTAATTGATGTCTGGAAGTTATACTGACCCATCGGGTAATTAATCGGATAAATGAGCAATTAATTTCTATTAATTCACATGATTATAACTATTTGTTCACATGTGTGTATTATTGATTTACATTCTTGTACTATTAGGGGAGTTGGTGCAAGATTGATAATACTTGCATGACTAAGTTAAAAATGGAGGTATAGATGAAGGTACTATACTGTAATTCGTATTTTCACATGATTATAACTATTGATTCACATTATTTACTATTAGGAGAGGTGGTGCAAGTTTGATAATACTTGTAGGACTAAATTAAAAATGAAGAAAAAGAGGAATCTATTATACTGTAATATTTCGAGCCCCAAAACGTGCAATTATCGAAACAATATTTTCCTATAAATAGAAGCTCATTCTTCCTTCATTTCTCACCAATTCACTAAAGCTTTAGAGAAATTATTATAGAGAGAAATTATAGAGAGAAAGAAGAAGAGAAGTCTGCTACCTCACTATTCCAATACCCAGTTTCTTCTAAGGTAAGGGATATTATTCTTTCGTATTCATGAAAAGGGTTATTTTTCTTTCAATACTCGTAAGAGTTGTTATTCCATTCTTTATTATTATGTTGGAATAACCTGTCTATGCAAAGTACCGTATACATGTTGAAATTCTTCTGTTATTCCATTCTTTATTATTCTGTTGAAATAACCTGTCTGTGCGGTCTATCGCATGCCTGGTGAATTCTGTTGTTATTCCATTCTTTATTATTCTGTTGGAACATCCTGTCTGTGCGGATTACGCATGACTTGGTTCCATTCTTTATTATTTTGTTGGAACATCATGTCTATGCGGATTACGCATAACCTGGTTCCATTCTTTATTATTCTATTGGAATATCCTGTCTGTGCGGATTACGGATGACCTGGTTCCATTCTTAATTATTTTGTTGGGAATAACCTGTCTGTGCGATCTATCGCATGCTTGGTGAATTCTACTGTTATTCCATTCTTTATTATTCTGTTGGAATAACCTGTCTATGTGGATTACCGCATGCATGGTGAATGATCCTTCGTATTCATTCCTTATTAAATTGTGGAAATGATCTTCTACGTGGATTACCGCATGGCAAAAGTAAAATTCATTTGCGATTTCATATATTCTATTATACTCAGTTGGTTAAAGTTTTGGCTTCTATACTCCATGAAATTAGTAGAATATCCTGGATATTTGCGCTTCATCCAGTATCTTTTCATGGGAATATTCTTCCGAGCATTCTTGAAATTTTACTCCACAAAGAAGTATCATGTTGACAATTTGGACGTTATTGATTTCTGGATAAACTAAAATTTTAAGTCTTTCAAATTTATCCTTGAACTTGTTTTATTGAATTATTATGTCATTGTCATCATCCTCATGCTTATATTGTGATGAAAGTCATCTTTGGCTTACGTGCATAGATGAACTTGATATGATTATGACCAGGGATTATTCGGTATAATCATAACCTGTAATGTTAATGATGTGGTAAAAGTCCTCAGTGGCCTGTAGTGCATTGATGGACAGTTTTTGGTATGATTATGACCAGGGATTATTTGGTATAGTCATGACCATTGATGATTTAATGAATATCCTTGGCCCATAGTGCAGGGATGACTCGATGATGTGGTTTATTTATTAAGCTGAGTCTCAGCGATAAAAATTGATAAAAACATTTTAAATCATAGAAGATAGTAGATATCGTGCTCTACTTGACTCTTCTAATGGATTGCTTATTCGCTGCAGTTAAACTTGATGTCTATTGTATATTATTAGTTTAACATTATTGAAGACTAATGATAATTTATTCTGCATTATCTTAGTCATAATATTTCTTACTGAGCTAGTTGAGCTCACCCTTTTTCTTTATTATTGTTCTCTTGAGAGAAATGAGCGTGAGTCGGGACTAGTCGGGAGCGGGTGATGGTTAGAAATGGTGTATTAGTAGTCCTCACTATTCTATAAAATAGTGTGAAAATAAATGTAATGAGGACTCTATTTGAGAGTGGATATTGTCTAGAAAGCAACATTCCTGTTTAAACTCTTGGTTATGTTTTGTTGTATATTACACGATGGTTGTATAATTAAGTTTGTATTTTTATTCTGTACCATGTATTTAGCGACTCAAGATGGGTAATGTATACCTATTTTGGGGGCGTCACAGTTGGTATCAAAGCTTAGGGATATGATCCTGGCTGAGATGTGAGATAAGAACTAGGAGGGAGAGGCGGGAATTCCTTCGCTAGTATGACCTACCTAAGTTTATTTGGTATTTAATTGGTTGGTCGAGTATAGGAATAATATGTGATATGATAATTAACCCTTGTTTTGTGGCAATATTTGAAAATGGCATCCGAAAATGTTGAGATAAGAAATGAAGCACATGAGACCGTTGAGTCACTTACAGATTAATACCGAGGATAATGTGCAATGTGAAGACAATAATCCTCGTGTAAACAACAACGATTAAATGATGAGCGATGGGATGTTCAGAGGTTTTATGCAATTCATGCAACATCAGGCAAAGGCGGCTCCTGTCCAAAATGCAGGTGGAAACATTGATATCTCTCGAACGGTCACCACTAAGCGATTCAAGGGCTGGGACCACCGAGGAGTTTTTGGAGAGCCAAAACCACTTAAGGCGAGAGGCGTGGATAAAGCGGATCAACAAGATATTTGATGTCTTGGGATGCTCCGAGGAGCAAAAGGTTCCCTTTGCCACCTTCATGTTGTGAGCAGAGGCAAATTACTGGTGGGAATATGTAAAGCATACTCAACTTGCCGCACTGAAGATGTCTTGGGAGAAGTTCTAAGAACTGTTCAAAGACAAGTACTTTCCTGAAAGTATTCGTCACATGAAGGAGGTAGAGTTCATCAAGCTTGAGCAGAACAATATGACCATGGCACAGTACGAAGCTAAGTTATTCGAGTTGTCTCGGTTTACGTCCCACTTGGTTGATAATTAGGAGAGAATGACGCGGATGTTTCTAAGAGGTTTGAAACCCGAGATACGTCAATACCTTATCTCTCATAAAATGTGTTTGTATTTAGATGTTGTGAATAGGGCTCAGTTATTGGAGCGCGATAATGAGTGAACCCAACCAAGAGAGAGCAGTCGACAAGTCGATAATACCAGTGGTAGCAGTCATCGAAGCGGTGACAAAAAAACGTGGAGGGAATCAACATGCCAGAAATGGTAATCACTTCGGTGGTAATCATGGCCATGACAATAAGAGTGGACATTTCAAGAAGAGGAGATTCAATAATTATGGAAAGACGTCAAAGACCGAAAGACTGTTGTTAAGGAAGGAGGAAGCGACCACCGGTCGTATGTTACAAATGTGGAGGGGAAGGACACATAAGTCCAAACTACACGATGCAGTCCAAAGCATGTTACAATTGTGGAAAAGAAGGTCACCTAGCCCGATCTTGTCGTGCACCAAAGTCAAGTCCAATTTGGGATGGAGGCATCAAAGGTGTCCTGACAAGACAAAAACCTAGAGTTCAAGGGAGAGCGTTTGTCGTAACCTCCCAAAAAGCGAGGAATCCGAACGAGGTGATCACGGGTAAGCTAATCATAAACTCTAGCGAAGTTTATTCTTTATTTGATACCGGTTCTACCCATTCCTTTATTTGTCCTACTTGCGCTCAACGTTTAAATTTAACTCCGGAGAAATTAGACTTTGACTTATCTGTTGAAACTCCATTGGGAGAAACCTTCATTACATCCACGGTTTATAAGTCTTGTTTGATTCAAATCGATAACCGCACGTTACCTGTCGATCTTATTTCCTTGAAAATACTTTTATTTGATGTGATTTTAGGGATTGATTGGTTAACTACTCATCATGCTAAAATCGATTTGTTTTCGTAAGGTTGTTAGACATCGGTTTCATTCGTCCTAGTACGTCTCCTTGGGGTGCTCATGTTCTATACGTGAAGAAGAAAGATGGAAGTATGCGACTTTATATTGATTATCGGGAGTTAAATCATGTCACCATCAAAAATAGGTACCCGTTGCCTCGCATTGATGACCTGTTTGACCAGTTGCAAGGAGCAAAAAAAAATTCAAAGATTGATCTTCGTTCCGGATATCATCAGTTGAAGATTAAAACTGATGACATTCCAAAGACTGCTTTCAGAACTCGGTACGGGAATTATGAATTCCTAGTCATGTCTTTTGGATTAACTAATGCTCCTGCTGCCTTCATGGACATGATGAACCGAGTATTCAAGAAATATTTGGATCACTTTGTGGTCGTCTTTATTGATGACATCCTCATATACTCCAAAACCCGTGAAGACCATGAGCAACACTTGAGGCTGATACTTCAAAAGTTTCGTGAAAACAAGCTTTATGCCAAGTTGAAGAAATGTGAGTTCTGGCTTGAGGAAGTTGCATTCCTTGGGCACGTGATATCAAATCATGGAATATCTATTGACCCAAGAAAGATTGAAGCAATTCAAAGTGGGAGCAACCTAAGTCGATGATCAAGACGTAGCTTTCTCAAACTTATTTGGTTATTATCGGAGATTCGTGGAAAGATTTTCTCGAATCGCTACTCCATTAACTCGGTGACTCGAAAAGATACAAAATTCGGTTGGAGTGAGGAATGTGAAAAGAGTTTTCAAGAACTCGAGGAGACTCATTTTAGCACTGCTCGACAATACCATCCGCTCGGAGGATTTGTCATCTCTGATGATGCTTGAGCAAAGGGTTAGGATGTGTTCTCATGCAACATGGGAAATTTATAGCTTTATGCCTCACGACAACTCAAAGAATATGAGAGGAATTATCCTACTCATGATCTAGAGTTGGCAGCAGTCATTTTTGCGCTTAAGATTTGGAGGCATTACCTGTATAGAGAGAAGGTGGAGATCTATATGGATCATAAAAGCCTCAAATATTTCTTCACACAAAAGGAACTCAACATCTGGCAACGATGATGGCTTGAGTTGTTGAAAGATTATGATCATACCATCCAATACCATCCTGGAAAAGCGTACGTAGTAGCTGACGCATTGAGTAGAAGATCATATGCGGGTACGAGTGCAATATTGTCAACGCAAAGGCCCATTTTGTATGACTTGGAAAGGATGGAAATAGAGTTAAAGACTCCAGGGACCCATATAATGATGGCGAATATACGAGCAATGCCAAGTTGAAGACTCCAAAACCCGTGAAGACCATGAGCAACACTTGAGGCTGATACTTCCAAATCTTCGTGAAAACAAGTTTTATGCCAAGTTGAAGAAATGTGAGTTCTGGCTTGAGGAAGTTGCATTCCTTGGGCACGTGATATCAAATCATGGAATATCTGTTGACCCGGCAAAGATTGAAGCAATTCAAAGCTTGGAGCAACCTAAGTCAGTGACCAAAGTACATAGCTTTCTCGGCTTAGCTGGTTATTATTGGAGATTCGTGGAAGGATTTTCTCGAATCGCTACTCCATTAACTCATCTGACTCGAAAAGATACAAAATTCGATTGGAGTGAGAAATGTGAAAAGAGTTTTCAAGAACTCAAGAGGAGACTCATTTCAGCACCTGTTCTGACAATACCATCTGGCTCGGAGGGATTTGTCATCTCTGATGATGCTTGAGCAAAGGTTAGGATGTGTTCTCATGCAATATGGGAAAGTCATAGCCTATGCCTCACAACAACTCAAAGAATATGAGAGGAATTATCCTACTCATGATCTAGAGTTGGCAGCAGTCATTTTTGCCCTTAAGTTTTGGAGGCATTACCTGTATGGAGAGAAGGTGGAGATCTATACGGATCATAAAAGCCTCAAATATTTCTTCACTCAAAAGGAACTCAACATGCGGAAATGATGATGGCTTGGTTTTTGAAAGATTATGATCATACCATCAATACCATCACGAAAAGCGAAGCGTAATGGTGGCGTATTGAAGAGAAGATCATATGCGGGTACGAATGCAATATTGTCAATGCAAAGGCCCATTTTGTATGACTTGGAAAGGATGGAAATAGAGTTAAAGACTCAAGGGACCCATATGATGATGGCGAATATACGAGTGGAACCGACTTTAATTGATAAAGTTAAAAGCGCTTTCAAGCTCTGGACACTGGAGGCGATGCGTATGAGGAAGAAAGTGCAAGAAGATGCTATTTCAGAAGCAAGAATCGATGAAGAAGGAATACTTCGAGTCAACTCCAGACTTTGTGTTCCTAACGATTTTGACTTGAAGTATAAAATCATGATGGAGGCGCACAACACACCATTTGCAATCCATCCTGGGAGTACCAAAATGTATCATGATCTTCAACATACATTTTGGTGGAGCAATATGAAGAGAGAGATAGCGGGGTTTATCTCAAGTTGTCTAACTTGTCAACGAGTCAAGGCAGAGCATCAAGTGTAAAAAGGTCTATTTCAACCACTTGAAATTCTAAAATGGAAGTGGGAGCACATTACCAAGGATTTCGTTACTGGTCTTCCCAAGGTTTCTCAAGGCATAGATGCGATTTGGGTCATTGTTGATAGATTGACCAAGTCTGCTCATTTTTTACTAATATGAGAAACTTATACACTTAAACGTCTTGCTAGTATGTATATAAATGAGATTGTAAGATTGCATAGTATGCCAGTATCCATAGTTTCTGATCGAGACCCAAGATTCACTTCAAGATTTTGGGTTAGTTTACAAAAAGCTATGGGCACGGATTTACGATTTAGTTTGGCATATCATCCTCAAACGGATGGGCAGTTAGAAAGGACTATTCAAACTCTTGAAGATTTATTAAGACTCTGTGTCCTTGACTTCAAGGGAAGTTGGGACAAGTTCTTACCATTAGTGGAGTTTTCCTACAACAATAGTTATCAAGCAAGTATTGGCATGGCTCCATTTGAGGCGTTGTATGGAAGAAAGTGTCGTTCTCCAGTATGCTGGGATGAGGTAGGTGAAGCAACGTTGTTGGGACCGGATTTGGTACGTATGACTACGGAAAAGATTCAAACGATCCGACAACGTAAAAAAACCTCACAAGATAGACAAAAGAGTTATGCTGATCTTCATCGAAAGGATGTGGAATTCAATATTGGAGATCATGTATTGTTACGTGTTGCTCCATGGAAAGGATTTACAAGATTTGGAAAGAGAGGAAAGCTCAATCCTCGATTCATTGGCCCATTTATAATCCTCGAAGCAGTAAGAAGCTGTGGCCTATAGACTCGCTTTCGCTTAAGCCAAGTATGTCTCGTGTTCATAACGTTTTCCACATATCTATGTTACGTAAATATGTGAAAGACCCGAACCACATTATTGAATTAGAACCAGACGAGATAGAGTAAGATTTCACGTATGAAGAGATAGAGGAAGATTTAATATATGAAGGATCATATTCTACGCTCTAAAGTTATACCTCAAGTCAAAGGCGAGTCATACTTGGCGGTAAGGCGAGTCTATAGGCTACAGTTCCTACTCGTTCGAGGATTATAAATGGGCCAATGAATCAAGGATTGAGCTTTCCTCTCTTTCCAAATCTTGTAACTCCTTTCCATGGAGCAACACGTAACAACACATGATCTCCAATATTGAATTCCACGTCCTTTCAATGAAGATCAGCATAACTCTTTTGTCAATCTTGTGAGGTTTTTATACGTTGTCGGATCGTTTGAATCTTTTCCATAGTCATACGTACCAAATCCGGTCCCAACAACGTTGCTTCACCCACCTCATTCCAGCATACTGGAGAACGACACTTTCTTCCATACAACGCCTCAAATGGAGCCATGCCAATACTTGTTTCATAACTATTGTTGTAGGAAAACTCCACCAATGGTAAGAACCGATCCCACCTTCCCTTGAAGTCAAGGACACAGAGTCTTAATAAATCTTCAAGAGTTTGAATAGTCCTTTCCGACTGCCCATCCGTTTGAGGATGATATGCTGAACTAAATCGTAAATTCATGCCCATAGCTTTTTGCAAACTAACCCAAAATCTTGAAGTGAATCTTGGGTCTCGATCAGAAACTATGGATACTGGCATACCATGCAATCTTACAATCTCATTTATATACATACTAGCAAGACGTTCAAGTGTATAAGTTTCTCGTACTGGTAAGAAATGAGCAGACTTGGTCAATTTATCAACAATGACCCAAATCGTATCTATGCCTTTAGAAACCTTGGGAAGACCAGTAACGAAATCCATAGTAATGTGCTCCCACTTCCATTCTGGAATTTCAAGTGGTTGCAATGGACCTTTTGGCACTTGATGCTCCGCCTTGACTCGTTGACAAGTTGACACCTTGAGATAAACCCCGCTATCTCTCTCTTCATATTTCTCCACCAAAATATATATCGAAGATCACAATACATTTTGGTACTCCCACGATGGATTGCAAATGGTGTGTTATGCGCCTCTATCATGATTTTATACTTTAAGTCAGAATCGTTAGGAACACAAAGTTTGGAGTTGACTCGAAGTATTCCTTCTTCATCGATTCTTGCTTCTGAAATAGCACCTTCTTGCACTTTCTTCCTCATACGCATCAGCTCCAGGTCTGTAGCTTGAGCAGCTTTAAATTTATCGATTAAAGTCGGTTCCACTCGTATAATCGCCATCATCACATGGGTCCCTGGAGTCTTTAACTCTATTTCTATCCTTTCCAAGTTATACAAAATAGGCCTTTGCGTTGACAATATTACACCCGTACCTGCATATGATCTTCTACTCAATGCGTCAGTTACTATGTTCACTTTTCCAGGATGGTATTGGATGGTATGATCATAATCTTTCAATAAATCAAGCTATCGTCGTTGCCACATATTGAGTTCCTTTTGAGTGAAGAAAAATTTGAGGCTTTTATCATCTGTATAGATCTCCACCTTCTCTCCATACAAGTAATGCCTCCAAATCTTAAGTTAAAAAATGATCACGCCAACTCTAGATCATGAGTAGGATAATTCCTCTCATATTCTTTGAGTTGTCATGAGGCATAGGCTATGACTTTCCCATGTTGCATGATGAAACACATCCTAACCCTTTGCTCGAAGCATCCTTTGTAGATGACAAATCCTCCGAGCTAGATGGTATTGTCGTAGCAGTCTTTGAAATGAGTCTTCTCTTGAGTTCTTGAAAACTCTTCTCACATTCCTCACTCCAATAGAAATTTGTATCTTTTCGAGTCAATTTGAGTTAATGGAGTAGCGATTCGAGAAAATCCTTCCACGAATCTCCGATAATAACCAACCTAAGCCGAGAAAGCTACGATTTCTTTGGCCATCGACTTAGGTTGCTCCCGACTTTGAATTGCTTCAATCTTTTGCCGTCAACAGATGTTCCATGATTTGATATCACGTGCCAAGGAATGTAACTTCCTTAAGCCGTAACTCATATTTCTTCAACTTGGCATAAAGCTTGTTTTCACGAAGCTTTTAAAGTATCAGCCTCAAGTGTTACTCATGGTCTTCACGGGTTTTAGAGTATATGAGGATGTCATTAATAAAGACGACCACAAAGTGATCCAAATATTCCTTGAATACTCGGTTCATCATGTCCATGAAGGCAGTAGGAGCATTAGTCAATCCAAAAGACATGACTAGGAATTCATAATTCCCGTACCGAGTTATGATAGCAGTCTTTGGAATGTCATCAGTTTTAATCTTCAACTGATGATATACAGAACGAAGATCAATCTTTGAAAAGAATTTGGCTCCTTGCAACTGGTCAAACAGGTCATCAATGCGAGGCAACGGGTACCTATTTTTGATGGTGACATGATTCAACTCCCGATAATCAATACAAAGTCGCATACTTCCATCTTTCTTCTTCACGAATAGAACAGGAGCACCCCAAGGAGACGTACTAGGACGAATGAAACCGATGTCTAATAATTCCTGTAGTTGAGTTTTTAACTCTTGAAGTTCAATAGGAGCCATTCGATATGGGGCTTTGGAAATGGGTTTTGTACCGGATTCAAGGTCGATAAAATATTTAATTTCACGCTCTGGGGGTAGGCCAGGAAGTTCTTCAGGTAATACGTCAGGAAATTTATTAACAATAGAAATATCATTCAAATCTGACGTATATGTATTTAAATCCGTGACATGGGCTAAGAAAGCTTGACATCCGTTTTTCAATAAATGAATAACTTTATGACTTGATATGACAGTGATTGATTTTAGTGGTTTGGTTGTTTGAATTCGCATAATAGGTTGGTTAGGAATATGAAAGCTAACAACCTTACGAAATAATTGATTTTAGCATGATGAGTAGTTAACCAATCAATCCCTAAAATCACATTAAATGGAAGTATTTTCAAGGAAATAAGATCGATAGGTAACGTGCGGTTACCGATTTGAATCAAACAAGACTTATAAACCATGGATGTAATGAAGGTTTCTCCCAACGGAGTTTCAACAGATAAGTCAAAGTCTAATTTCTCCGAGTCAAATTTAAGCGTTTAGCGCAAGTAGGAGAAATAAAGGAATGGGTAGAACCAAGATCAAATAAAGTATAAACTTATTTAGAGTTTATGATTAGCTTACCCATGATCACCTCATTCGTTTCTCGCTTTTGGGAGGTTACGACAAACGCCTCCTTGAACCACTTGGTTTTATCTTGTCTGGGAAACCCTTTAATGCCTCCATCCCAGCTGGATTTGACTTTGGTGCACGACAAAATCGGGCTAGGTGACCTTCTTTTCCACAATTGTAACATGCTTTGGACTGCATCGTGTAGTTTGGACTTATGTGTCCTTCCCCTCACATTTGTAACATACGACCGGTGGTCGTTCTCCTTCCTTAACAACAGGTGTTGGTGCTAATGTCTTTCCATCACTATTGAATCTCCTCTTCTTAAAATGCCCACTCTTATTGTCATGGCCATGATTACCACCGAAGTGATTACCATTTCTGGCATATTGATTCCCTCCACGTTTGTTGTCACCGTTTCGATGACTGCTACCACTGGTATTATCGACTTGTTGGCTGCTCTCTCTTGGTTGGGTTGACTTTGACTCATTATCGCGCTCCAATAACTGAGCCCTATTCACAACATCTGAATACAAACACAGTTTATGAGAGATAAGGTATTAACATATCTCGGGTTTCAAACCTCTTAGAAACATCCGCGTTATTCTCTATTCATTATCAACCAAGTGGGACGCAAACCAAGATAACTCGGCAAACTTAGCTTCGTACTGTGCCACGTTCATATTGTTTTGCTCAAGCTTGATGAACTCTACCTCCTTCATGTGACGAATTTTTTCAGGAAAGTACTTGTCGTTAAACAGTTCTTAGAACTTCTCCCAAGACATCTTGGTCACGGCAGTTGAGTATGCTTTCTGATTCCCACGGTAATTTTCTCTCGCTTTCATAACATGAAGGTGGCAAAGGGAACCTTTTCTCCTCGGAGCATCCCAAGACATTAAATATCTTGTTGATCGCTTTATCACGTCTCTCGCCTTAAGTGGTTTTGGTTCTCTCAAAAAACTCCAGTGGTCCAGCTCCTTGAATCGCTTAGCGGTGACCGTCCCGAGAAGTTATTAGTGTCTCCACCGCATTTTTGGATGAGGAGCCGCCTTTGCTCGATGTTGCATGAATTGCATAAAACCTCTGAACATCCCATCGTTCATTATTTAATCGTTGTTATTTACCTGAGTATTATTGCCTTCTGCTTGCATTATCCTCGGTATTAATCTGTGGTGACTCAACGGTCTCATGTGTTTCATTGCTTATCTCAACATTTCGGATGCCATTTTCAAACATCGCCACAAAACAAGGGTTAATTATCATATCACATATTATCCCTATACTCCTGACCCACCAATTAAATACCAAATAAACTTAGGTAGGTCATACTAACAAGGAATTCCCCTCTCTCCCTCCTAGTTCTTATCTCACATCTCGGCAAATGAGGATCATATCCTAAGCTTTGATACTAACTGTGACACCCCCAAAATAGGTATACATCACCCAATAGTTATCTAAAAGGGGGGTTGAATAGATATTAAAACTTTTCTTTGTTTAAAAGGCTGTTTTGATAAAGCTTTTAAGCACAATGGAATTATTGTTTCTTTGAAATCCCTTTTAGATAGCAAGTTAAAGAAAAGCGGTTATAGCGAGTTATAGCGATTATAAATAGACACGATTGTTTTTAAGTGGTTTGAGCACTCAAAGCTCTAGTCCACTCTTCTACTCCTTGAGTAGGAAATCCACTAAGGATGTCTTTTACACTTTACGAATCTCACAGATTCCTTCTAGACCAGTGATCTAGGCACTTCTAAGTTCACTCTTGAACTCTTCAAGTCCAATGAGACTTGGCTCTTCACGATTCACTTAGAACTCTTCAAGTCCTTTGACTTGGAACTTCTTACTTGATGAGATTGATAGTTGTTGAGTTGTGATTGAGGCTACTCGATTGCGAGTTAAGCACTTGTTGAAAAAAATGAGTAGGTGAGCAAGCTTCCTCTTTTCTCTCGATCGTAAAGTTGAAGCGTTGAGTGTTCTTGTGCGTTTTGTTGATGCTTGCTTACTTCTCTCATATATCTATATTAGTATATATGTGATCTTTGAAATCTATCCGTTGAAGTCATCGATGAAGCATTAAATCGTTTGACATTTTTGAGCTTTGATGGAGACATTTCTGCACATCTTCTGAATTGCATTCTGGCCCACTGACACGACAAACTGCTTTCTCACCTAACTCTTAAAAAGGTGTTTTCCTCTGCCCAATGGTCCTTTTCTTATCTTCTTGAACACGTTCCTTTTGATGAATACTAAGGATATCTTTTATCTACCGTTGGGATTTGGTGGCGCTTCAACGTTTGAAACTCATTCCTCATTTGTTTGAATTTATCTCCAAACAGAAGATAGAGCTCGATGCTTCTGACACTAGAGAGATGAGACTCAACGATCCATGTCGTGGTGTCTTGTCATATTTGTGCTTGGTCTAAACACTTCGATTCCTTTCAAGAATTTGCGCACTACGATCTTTGAATACTACGTTCTTTGTTTGCTCGTCTTGCCGACTCTACATTTCTGAAAGCATACTACGATCTCTGAGTTGGCTTCGGCAAACGTTTGGACCACTCTATGATTTCTGAAGAGGTCCTTTAAGGCCGATATATTACGATCTGTTAAGCTCTACGATCCTGCCTTAGCTTCTGCAATTTGTTGATCAGTTTGATAGACTACGATTCTTGATGAAGCCTATCTATACTCTTCAAGTCATAGATCATCCTAACATCTTTGATCTCTTTATCTATACATTTATTTATGAATGATGAACATTCAAAGCAAAGATCAACCTAACAAATTTGATCTATCACTAAGCTCTTGTACATATATCCCTTGAAGGGCTTTACATATAATCATGAGTATTTACTTTAAACATCAAATCAAAATATGCATTCTTCCAACAATCTCCCCCTATTTGATGTTGACATAACCAAGGAGATTTGTTGTTATGATTATCAAATCCTATATGCAGTTGCAGCAAAGTAAATATGACTTATTATTTTAGTGAACAACTGAAATTTCTTAGAGAATAAGCATAAATTTATTGATGTATGAGGATAGATATTACATTTAAGTTTAACTACATCAATAAAAATTGAAATTCAACTTATCTCTATTTCTTCGACCGTTTGCTCCTTGGATGATTTGCATATTCCTCAGCTCTCCTTTTCCTGCTTGCTTCGTCTCTCCTGGCTAGATCTTCCAGCTCACTTGGGCTTAGCCTTGGATTGTGATCATGCCTATTCATGAATGCAGGATCTCCAATTAGCATTCTTAGGCATGTTGTTGTCACTGTATGAGAGCTGGTGGCTTGTCCTAGACTCCTTAAATGTTGAACCATTAAAACTTCCTGCTGATCAGATCGTTGAGTCTGATGGCTGGATCATGGAGTCTGCTGGTGGATTTGCCTTGCAGGAGGATTCCTTAAGGATTGAGGTTGGAATTGACCTCCGCCTTTGCCTTTGCCTTTGCCTCCCTGATCTCCTCTTTTACCTTTATTCTCCCCCTTTATGTCAGCATCAAGGGTTCAAATGTCATCTGAAAGATGATTCAGTCCTTAAACAAGCTCGTTGGTGACTCTTGAGTCTAAGCAATGTCCTCTCTATTTTCTTGATCGAGCTTGGACCTAGCTTCCGTTCTTTGAAGGATGGATAGAATGTTTTTCATTTCTTGGCCATTCTTGACATAGAATTGTTGAAATTCTTTTTGGCGATGATCTGTAGATTGAGGAAGCTTTCAATCATGCGTTGATTTTGAGTCTCTTGGTTGGCCTGTAGGATTAGGATAGCTTCTTTGTGGTTCTTGGTACTCTGAAAGTGAATATCATCCCTGTCTTTTATGCTCTGAAGCATTTCTTTGAGGATCTCTTTGAGTGTTTTAGAGAGCTCAGAGCTTAGAGAGCTTGGGAAATTATTTGCAGCATTGATCATGGATGCTAATCTCTAAATTTGAATGAGGCGATGTGATCCTCAAGACTTTCATCAAGTTCTTGACCACTTTCTTAGATATTTACGATAAATCGATTTTGGTGGGCGACTCACGTAGAATTTCGTCAGTGTGGGAAAAATTTTGAGAAGGAGGAGGTTTGCTTTTGAATTTATCTTGCAATGAGGAGAGGCAAGATCAAGATTGAAACATTCATTTCTAGAGGAAGAGGGAATATCTGATGGAGGGGCCTTGGTTTGGATGTTGAAGCTTGGTGACTCTACGATTTGAGGTGGATAATCTACCGAGGGGCTAAAGTCAGTGATTGTAGAGTTGGTAGGCTGTGGGAACATTAAGGAGTCGATCTTATTTAGTTCCTCAATTACAGAATTTTGGGATTCTGCAACTGGAAATTGATTCAGTGGATGAAGAATCACTTCCAACCATTGTGGGAATTCATAAAATTGATTAGATGAGGATGATGGCAAGTGATTAACTCTGAAGAGAGTTGGGATAGATAGTACCTCAAATTTGTTCTTTGAGGAAGAACTGTTGGTGAGAAGCTTCTTGGAAAAATTGAATCTCCCTGGGAATCCATTGGCTAGTACTGAGATAGCCGAATACTCTTTGAAACTCTAGAATATGTGATCCCAAGAGTTCAGAATTTGAGCTCGGTGGAAAGGCATCATAGGAAGATATGCAAATAATTATTCATAGTTAGTTGTTCTGTGCCCATCAATGCCCACGGCTATGATCTCGACCTCGTCGTCTTCCTCCGCTTCTCTATTCTCATTTGAGGATTCCATTATATCAATAGCCTCATGATGTTCTTGTACTGGTTCTCCTTCTTTGTCTGCAGAAACCTCTTCTTCTGTCATGGGGATATTATGAGCCTCCCCCTCAGTGTGATCATCCACTTGGTCGATTAGCAGCTCCCCCTCAGTTGGAGCACTTTCTATTATCTCCCCCTCAATAGGTGTATCTTCTATCATCAGATCCTCAGGTATCTCCCCCTCAGTTGGAGCTTTGACTGTTTGGCTTTCATTTGTTGGTTCCTTTTCAGCAGGCAATTCCTTTTCTTCCTTCTTTAGTGCTTTCTCATTGACAAGAATATATTTCTTGACGATTTTTTCTTCTTGGCTTTTTAAAGGTGAGCCACAGCCTCGGGACTTTCTTGATTTTATACTTACGATCGGCCCCAAAATGTTTGTTGCATGACTACTTCCTTGTTTGAGTGCGGTCTCTACGATCGGTAGAGACTCTACGATTGAAGAGATTGATGGCCTTTTGGTCTTGTGGTGATTTTATTCTTTTTTTTTGATTAATTTGAGATATGGTTGCTCTATCTTCTTCCGCCTCGACTGCTTTGTTGCTTCCTTCTTAGGATCGTAGAGTCTCGATGTCGAGGACTCTATGGGCTTATTAGTAGTGGATCCTTGAGGTTCTTTGTAGTTCTAATTTTGACTTCCTTTTCCTTTTGCTTTTTTTTACGATTAAAGCAATGGGTTCTTCTGGTTAGCTTCTTCTTCTTCTTTTCTTTCTTTGAGTTTCTTTGAATTGGCGTGTTCCTGGCACTCTTGATTCCTTTATTTCACGGTTCTTCCTTTGGATTGGACATCATCTTCACATTTTAAATTTGGATTCCTTTTCCGGTTTTCAAATAATTGTTGGGTCATTCATCGATTTGGATTGATGGCTTCTCCTTCATCATCCTCGATTAAGTCACCAAGAAGCGACACTGTAGGATAATGCTTATAAATCGTCCAGTAGAGCATCTTACGTGAGCTCTTTGTTTTCTTTAAATTTGATCAACCACTTTGATCCATTCAAGTAATGAGCCTCATAGTTAAGTTGTGTTTTTTATAACATATGGCGGTCATGAGTTTGAGTTGTACCTCATTTACAAAGTCATGACTGAGCTCTACAACATATACATTTTCAACAATATCGACTAGAAACTCATACCTCTGTGGAAACTCCTTCTTTTTGTATCCTTTTGAGAGGTGATTTCTTGTGATGCATCTTCTTGAGACCTTTATGGAAGTCTATGCCATCTAAGGGCGGATACCCCTTGATTTGAGGCCTAGGGCTAAATTGATGTCCTCGGCCTTTAGTACGATTTGGATGTTCTGACTTTCCGTGATGATGGTGTTGTTTTCAAATACTCCGTTATTGTAGAATTCTTTTACCAACTTTGGGTAGATCAATGTGTCCGTACCCAGGGCTTCTTCAAGGCCTGCCTTCTTTAATAGCGACAACGTCTTGTGAAATTGAGGTTCAGCTGATTTAAACTCGTCAAAAGAGTGCTGTGGTAGGAGATAACTTTGGAAGGCGCCATTGATTTCTTTCTTAGGAAGTGAGGGTGGTTGAGTTTGCTCTTGATTTAGGGTTTTTACTTGAGAGAGAGGAGAGAGAGATGATCTTTTGAACTTGATTTCAAAAAGATGATTTTAATTTGTACTTGTAATTTCCCTCTCTCTATTTTGCTTAGTGGGACGACGGTGTCGAATTTTCTTGGCTCTCTGAATTTTGTGAGAGAAGGATTGTCTTGAATTGCCCTTAACTCTTACGAGCTAATATATTCTTGATTGGGACTACGATCGTTGAGATGGTCCTTGGAATCGTCAGTCTGTTCTACCATCATTGAGTGCATGTAGCATTTCGTCGTATACGAGCTGTAAGCGTAGAGTCGAGCTGCGATCATTGAGTCGACTAACAATCGTAGAAGTCGATCAAGTCTTTGTGATGAACCTTTTTGACTTAGCATTCTTCCTAGATTAAGATAGCTCGGGAAGGGCCAACCTCATTGATTGGATCAAGGTTGGGTTTGTCCACTGAGGTACTTATCGGAGAGATTGCTTTGATTTATGCTTGATCATCATAAAGGTGCTCCTTTGGGTTTCCTTTGATTTTGTTGATGTAGCTGATCGTTTACTTATCGTTGAGTGCATGTTCATCGTTCGTTGAGTTTTATGACACTTTGGCTCTATGATCGTGGACTTCCTTTTATCATGTCTTTGATTTTGAACATAGCCCTTAAATCTGTATGGTTAGCACAAACTAGAACACAATATTTCATGTTTGCAAGTTAAGCATGCCTAGCTCACTTATCAATTTGTTGAATCTGGATTCATCTAGAGGTTTTGTAAAAACATCAGCAAGTTGATTTTTAGTAGGGATATATTGTAACGATATATTTCCATTTTGTACATGATCCCTAATGAAGTGATACCTTATTTCTATATGCTTAGTCCTAGAATGCATGACAGGATTATGAGTTATAGCAATTGCACTTGTGTTATCACAATGAATAGGTATGGATTTGAATTCAAACCCATAATCTGCTAGATGATTTTTCATCCATAGGATCTCGAACATGATTTGCCGGTGACAATGTATTAAACCTGCGGTTGAGGTGAATCTTGAGTTTTGCTTTTTGATAAACCGGGACACAAATACATTACCTAGTAGTTGACAAGTACCCTTTGGTACTTTTTCTATCTATTTTGCGACCTACAAAATCGGCATCTGTGTATCTGTTAGCTCAAATTAGGATTCCTTGGGATACCAAAGCCCCAGTGGGGTGTACCCTTGAGGTACCTGAAAATCCTTTTTACAGCAGTTAAATGAAATTTTTAGGAAAAGGCCGAAATCTAGCACAAATGCATGTTGCAAACATTATATCTGAGTCTACTGGCAGTAAGATATAAAAGAGAGCCTATCATACCTCTGTATTGAGTTATATCAATACTTTTACCTGTTTCATCTTTGTCAAGCTTGGTTGCAGGAGCAATTGGGGTTTTCATGGGAGAGGCTGATTCCATGCCATACTTTTTGAGTAAGTCTTTAATGTACTTGGCTTGGTTTATGAAAATTCCTTCATCGATCTGCTTTACTTGTAGGTCAAGAAAGAAGTTCGACTCACCCATCATGCTCTCATTTGAATTTGCTCTGCATAAGCTTGGAGAATCTCTTGCATAACTTTTCATCGGTAGAACCAAAGATAATATCATCAACATAGATTTGAACTAATAGGACCTTATCTTTATGCTTTTAAGAAAATAGTGTGGTATCTACTCTACCTCTAGTGAATCCATTTTCAATAAGAAAGTTAGTGAGTGTTTCATACCATGCTCTAGGTGCTTGTTTAAGACCATATAAGGCTTTGTCTAATCTAAAGACATAATTAGAAAGAGATGGATTGATGAAACACTGAAATTTGCTCTACATAGACTTCTTCTTGAAGTTCACCATTCAAGAATGCACTTTTGACATCCATCTGAAAGACTTTGAACTTCATGTGAAGCGACAAAAGTAAGGAATATTACGATGGCTTGAGTGCAGCAGCGGTGCAAATGTCTCATCATAGTCAATGCCTTCTTCCTGAGAGTAGCCCTTGGCCACTAGTCTAGCCTTATTCCTGGTTATCACCCCATCTTCATCCATCTTGTTTCTGAAGACCCACTTGGTTCCAATTACAGGATGATTCTTTGGTCTTGGAACCAATCTCCATACTTTCTTCTCTCGAGGTGATTAAGTTCTCCTACATAGCCTCTATCCATTTGGAGTCTTCCATAGCATCCTCTATCTTCTTTGGTTCTATTTGAGATAGGAAGCTTAAATAGAAGCATTCATTTTGAGTATGTGAGCTCTTGTTTTGACTCTTGCATTCGGATCTCAATGATTAGATCTTGAGTGTGATCTCTTGCCCATCTGCTTCTGTTGGGACATCGGTTCTTATGCCTTCTTGTCTTAGATCTTCAAGATCTATTTCTTCTTCTTGATGTGGAGGTTAGATTTATGCGGTGTAGGCCTCTCTACGATCTCATTTTCTTGCTCAGCGATTCTTTTTGTCTGCGAATCTGCGATCGTAGTGTTGAGCTCGACGACCTCGTTCATAGTAGTAGTGTCGAATTATTAGTCGTAGTATCTTGAGACATTGTTTTTGTCAAGTCTGTTTCATCAAAGATGATGTGAATCGAGACTTCTACACTCGGTGTCTTCTTGTTAAACACTCTGTAGGGCCTTGCATGCATGTGGCATACCAAGAAATATTCCTTCGATATCGATTTTGGTTGAAACTTTGTCAAGTATTACTTTCCATTGTTGAGTATGTAGCATGCCACAGTAGAACACATGAAAGTAGGCGACACTTGGCTTTCTTCCTTTCCAAAGTTCATAAAGAGTCTTCTTAATCGTAGAGTGTGTATGGTGATACATTACGAGTATAGCATGCGGTGTTGGTGCTTACGCTTGAAGTACTCGTTAGATGAATTGCTTTGACTAGTAGAGTCCTTCGACCTCTATTAATGTCTGTTCTTTCTTTCGGCAACTCCATTTTGTTGGGGAGTTTGTGGGTGAGAAGTTGTGACTAATCCCATTATGCATGCGTGAAGGCTGAGTCCATTTCTGAGAAATCGAATTCTCTGTCATGATCACTTCTTATGGCCTTGATTTTCTCTCCTTTCTCGTTCATCACCAGCTTGAACATCTTGATCAGTTGGGAGCTTGTTTCATCTTTTGAGGTCGGAAAGAATACCCGTATAAATCTGGTGTAGTAAATCGACTACGACCGGTGAGTATCTCTTTCCCCCAAGGCTCGTCGTTGGAATTGGTCCAAAAAGATCCATATGTAGTAATTACAGAGGCTTGTCAATTGAGTTAATGGTTTTTCTCTTGAATGAGCTTACAGTGCATTTCCCAAGTTGGCCGGGCATTGCGGGGCCTTTCTTTACTTGAAGTTGAATTTGGGTAGGCTGCATGACTAGATCTTTTGAAGCTAATTTGGACATGCTCTTGAAGTTGAGATGAGATAATCTTGATTGCCATAGCTTGACTCATTTCTTGGATGCTTTAGCCAAAAAGCATATTGTCTCGTCTGAGCTTAGTTTTCCAAGATTTCTTGTGTAGACATTTCCTTCTCTTGTTCGGTTAGCTTTTCTGCGAGATCTCTTGGTCTCGGACTTGACATTGATTGTTGAGGAATGTTACTTGATGACCCTTATCATGAGTTGGCTAATGCTTAGAAGGTTGTGTTGTAGTCCTTCCACATAGGCCACTTTGCTAAAGGATCTTGCACCATTTCGGTGAGCCATAGCCTCTTGTCTTGCGAGCTATTATCTCCAAAGATGATTGAGGGACCCTCCTTCTCTATGTAGTTAGATAGAAGGGCTTTGTTCCCAAGTCATGTGTCTTGAACATCCACTATCCGGATACCAGGTTGAGTTCGTGGAGCTCTTTTCCTGAGGCAACATTAAACCTTCATTTTGGTACCCATACTTGCATGGGTCCTACTATGTTAGTACCCTTGGGGACCCAAATTTGCTTGATTTTGGGTCTCATATGCATGGAATTATTATAATAACACTTTGTAGCCTTGTGGCCAACTCTGTAGCATACAAAACATTTGATATGAAGCATGTGTGTGTGTGTGTGTGAAAGTTCTTCCTCCATTTAGACTTTTGTGGGTTATTGGTCATCCTCCTGCTAGGCTGATATTCCCTTTTCCATGTGTTCTCTTGTTTCATTATTTGTGAGGAGTGTATCTTACTTTTACTGTATCTTCTTGGTTGGTTCGTAGAGTTGATTTTATTGGACTCTACGATCCTTCGAGGTTGATGAGTAGTAGCTAGATTACTCTTCTCTTTTTCGAAAACCTAGACCGACATGAGATCCCTTACTTACGGGAATATGAATTGAATCATTTGGGCGGGGGTTTGAGGCTCTCATCTTACGTGAGGATTTCATAAATATAATGCCTCTCTTTGAAACACGAAGCATTACGGTGCTAGTTTCCTTTGCTTTTTTCCACACATGACTGAGGTAGATTCCCCAAAGCCTAAACCATATTCTATTAGAGACATTTCTCTGGTTAGAGATTAAGGAGTCCATGGATGAAGAGGATTTATTCCATGTAAAGACAGTCTTTTCTAGATCCTCAATTTTAGAGGTTAGACTAGACTCTCGTTGTGCACTGAGCTCATTTGCCTGTCTCAAGAGCTTATTCTCAGCTTCAAACTTGGAGAGAGATCGATCTCTTGAGAAGGTTGTTTCAGTTCCTCTTGAACTTTTTCTTTCTCCTTTTGAAGAAGTGAATAGTCTTTAGACAGAACTCTAAACCACTTCATGTATTGATGTAGATCAGATGTTATGTCGTGTAATGCAGTTCTAAGGTCATCAATATCTACATCAGGAGAGTTGAAGTCAAATACCTCATCGATACTTACTTCATGTATGTTGGAGTTCTGTTTGTCCCTTGCATTTTTGGCCATCAGGCAGAGATTAGCCATTTGAGGATCTTCATCGTCTCCAGATTCTAGAGTTGAGTCATTTTCAGAGTCACTCCACGATCCTTCAGCTACAAGGCCTTTGTCTTTCTTCTGTGGCCTTTTGTTGCCTTTGTATTCCTTCTTTGCATGTGATTTCTTCTTGAGTTCTTCTTTGAGAGGTTTGTTGTAGTTGGCAATGAAGTGACCAGGTTTCTTGCAGTTGTAGCATAGGTCATTCATTTGCTCCTGGCTGTTGTAGTTGCTAACTTTCTTTGGCTTGCTGGTTTTGCCTTCTCGCATGAATCTTCGTAGTCTTTTAACCAGCATTACAAAGTCCTCATCATCATCTTCATCATAGTCAGAATCAACATCAATGTTGACTTTGGAGATGTTTTCGGTTACTTTGAGAGCAACACCTTTATCCTTCTTTTTTCCTTCAAACAACGTTTACGCTTTCGTTGTGTCGACTCCGGTTTCATACGTGAGGAGGTTGCCATATAGCTTGTTGAGCAGTCATTTCATGTAGATTCTTTGATTCTCTTATAGCGATGGGTTTGGCATCCCACTTTGCTTGGTAAGGCTCTCATGAACTTTATGATCGGATCTTTGTTTGGATAGATCTTTCCATAGGCTCGTAGAGAGTTGAGCAAAATATTGAATCTCTCGTATGTGGCGGTGGCGTTCTCTCCTTGAGCGTGAGCAAACATCTCGTATTGTTGAGTCGAGGAGAGATTGTTTGTTTTCTCGACTTCTTTTTGTTCCTTCATGCATAATGAGTAGTGCTTCCCAAACCTCCTTTTTTTTGTTTTCTTTGTTGACCACGTTTTCAAAAGCAGATCATCTTCCGAGTGATTGGAATAAAATGTTTTTTGGCTTTTTTATTGAGTTGGATGACTCTCTTCTCGTTCTCTGTCCATTCTCCTTTGACTTTAATCTGAACTCTATTTGGGTCATCATCATAGTTGGTGCAAGCTTTGTTGGAACATAGGGCCCATTTTGAAACGATTTCAAATAGATCTTCATCTATTGAATCCATGTAAGCTTGCATCCTAACCTTCCGGTTAGCAAATTTATCTTTTGTTGCACATAGGTGGCTTCTTTGCCTCCTCCGATCTTTGATTCGCTTGGTAAGTGTGCCATTGGATCTACTCAAGCTTTGTAGGTTGTATTATAGAAACTGCTACGATACCAATTGTTAGTTCAGGAGGCACCTGATAGTTATCTAGAAGGGGGGGTTGAATAGATATTAAAACTTTTCTTTGTTAAAAATTTGTTTTGATAAAGCTTTTAAGCACAATGGAATTATTGTTTCTTTGAAATCCCTTTTAGATAGCAAGTTAAAAGAGAAAAGCGGTTATAGCGAGTTATAAATAGACACGATTGTTTTTAAGTGGTTGAGCACTCAAAGCTCTAGTCCACTCTCTACTCCTCCTGAGTAGGAAATCCACTAAGGATGTCTTTTACACTTTTTGAATCTCACTGATTCCATCTCTAAACCAATGAGTGCAGGCACTTCTAAGTTCACTCTTGAACTCTTCAAGTCCAATGAGACTTGGCTCTTCACGATTCACTTAGAACTCTTCAAGTCCTTACGACTTGGAACTTCTTACTTGATAGATTGATAGTTGTTGAGTTGTGATTGAGGCTACTCGATTGCGATTAAGCACTTGTTGAAAAAATGAGTAGTGAACAAGCTTCCTCTTTTTCTCGGATCGTAAAGTTGAAGCGTTGAGTGTTCTTGTGCGTTTTTGTTGGGTGCTTGCTTACTTCTCTCATATATACATATTCCGTATATATGTGATCTTTGAAATCTATCCGTTGAAGTCATCGATGAAGCATTAAATCGTTTGACATTTCGAGCTTTGATGGAGACATTTACGCACATCTTACGAATTGCATCGGCATTGCCCTGACACGGTGATTTGCTTTCTCACCTAACTCTTGAAAAGGTGTTTTCCTCTGCCCAATGGTCCTTTTCTTATCTTCTTGAACACGTTCCTTTTGATGAATACTAAGGATATCTTTTTGTACCATTGGTTGGAATTTGGTGGCGCTTCAACGTTTGAAACTCATTCCTCATTTGTTTGAATTTATCTCCAAGCGGAAGATAGAGCTCGATGCTTACGACACTGAGAGAGATGAGACTCTACGATCCATGTCGTGGTGTCTTGTCATATTTGTGCTTGGTCTAAACACTTGATTCCTTTCAAGAATTTGCACTACGATCTTTGAATACTACGTTCTTTGCTTTTCGTCTTGCAGACTCTACATTTGAAAGCACACTACGATCTCTCGAGTTGGCTTTTGAAACGTTTGGACCACTTTCTACGATCTCGAAAGAGGTCCTTTGGCGATATATTACAAGCGTTAAGCTCCACGATCCACTTTCTCAATTTGTTCGGTTTGATAGAGGATGAAGCCATCTATACTCTTCAAGTCATGGATCATCCTAACATCTTTGATCTCTTTATCTATACATTCATTTATGGAATGATGAACATTCAAAGCAAAGATCAACCTAACAAATTTGATCTATCACTAAGGTTTGATGAAGGGCTTTACATATAATCATGAGATTTACTTAAACATCAAATCAAAATATCATTCTTCCAACAATGTTGCTTTAGACAATATCCACTCTCAAATAGAGTCCTCATTACATTTATTGTCACACTATTTTATGATGAGGACTCTAATTTATCTCGGACCATATCATTCATTTACTAGGGACTATGATTTGAACAGAACAATGAAAGCAAAAAGGTGAGCTCAACCTAGCCCGATGAAATATTATGACTAAGATAATGCGAGAATAAATTATCATTAGTCTTCAACAATGTTAAGCGATAAAATATAATAGACATCAAGTTTAGCATGCGACAAATAGCAATCCATTGAAGAGTCTTTACAACTATATCTTCTATGATTTAAAATGTTTTCATCAATTTTTAAACGATCAAATAATAAATAAACCACATTCGAGTCATCCAACGCTACTACTGGCCAAGGATATTCATTAAATCATCAATGGTCACTGACTATACCGAATAATCCTCGGTCATAATCATACCAAAAGCTCGTCCATCAATGCACCATGTGCCACTGAGGACTTTTACCACATCATTTATAACATTACAGGTCTTGATTATACTGAATAATCCCTAGTCATAATCATACCAAGTCCATCTATGCACGTAAGCCAAAGATGACTTTCATCACAATATAAGCATGAGGATGATGACAATGACATAATAATTCAATAAAACAAGTTCAAGGATAAATTTTAGTTTATCTAGAAATCAATAACGTCCAAATTGTCAACATGATATTTCTTTGTGGAGTAAAATTCAAGAATGCTCAGCAGAATATTCCCATGAAAAGATACGGGATGAAGCGCAAATATCCAGGATATTCTACTAATTTCATGGAGTATAGAAGCCAAAACTTTAACCAACTGAGTATAATAGAATATATGAAACTGGCAAATGAATTTTCACCGCCATGCGGTAATCCACGTAGACAGATCATTTCCACAATTTAATAAGGAATGAATACGAAGGATCATTCACCATGCATGCGGTAATCCACATAGACATGTTATTCCAATGAATAATAAAGAATGGAATAATGAAGAATTCACCGTGCATGCGATGAGCCCCGCATGAGGATATTCCAACAGAATAATAAAGAATGGAACGAGTCAGTCATGCGTAATCGCATGCATGAGGATGTTCCAATAGAATAATAAAGAATGGAACTGGGTCATGCGTAATCCGCATGCATGAGGATGTTCCAATGTAATAATAAAGAATGGAATAACAACAGAATTCACTGGCATGCGATAGGCCCGCATGCATAAAGTTATTCCAACATAATAATAAAGAATGGAATAATGAAGAATTTCACCATGTATGCGGTACTTCAGCATGTACGATGAGTTATTCAACATAATAATAAAGAATGGAATAACAACTCTTGCGAGTATTAAAAGAAAAATAACTCTCTTCATGAATACGAAAGAATAATACCCCTTACCTCAAAAGAAGACTGGATACTGGAATAGTGAGGTAGTAGACTTCTCTTCTTCTTTCTCTCTATAATAATTGCTCTATAGCTTTAGTGAATTGGTGAGAAATGAAGGAAGAATGAGCTTCTATTTATAGAAAAATATAGTTTCGATAATTGCACGTTTTGGGACTCAAAATATTACAGTATAATACCTTCCTCTTTTTCTTCATTTTTAATTTAGTCCTGCAAGTATTATCAAACTTGCACCACCTCACCTAATAGTAAATAATATGAATCAATAGTTCAATCATGTGAATCAATAGTTATAATCATGTGAAAATATGAATTACAGTATAGTACCTCCATCTATACCTCCATTTTTAACTTAGTCATGCAAGTATTATCAATCTTGCACCAACTCCCCTAATAGTACAAGAATGTGAATCAATAGTACACACATGTGAATAAATAGTTATAATCATGTGAATTAATAGCAATTAATTGCTCATTTATCCGATTAATTACCCGACTGGTCAGTAAAACTTCCAGACATCAATTAATATCGGAATAAATGTTGATTTCTACTAACACTAATAATCCCAACACAATGGAACTATCAATTTCATCTTTAATCAACACGAAATTATTCTTCATTAATATTATAACTCACAATATTTAACAACGAGGTCGTTCCCTGGAAAGAGGGGGCTTTCTGATAAGGATTTCTCCTTATTAGCGCGCAATTAGATGACCAAACCTCTCCTTGACAGAACTTCTAGACATTGTAAATATTGCAATTTAATAATATAAATAACTTTGTCGTCTCAATTATTGATTTAATAATATAACATATTATGCAGATGATACTGTGACAATAATCGAATCAATAATATGAGAGATATGATGCAAAGAATTATCATGTAGCAATAATTGAGTATAAGCTGAGTGACTTCTCACGTAAAGCATCAATAACCAATCACGTGTACTACTACTATGCAACCACAGCGTAATACTGTATTTTTTACTAAGGGTAGTTCAGCTTTTTAACGGTAACACTTCCGTAGTTATTTTTACAAAAGATAACTATGTCGTTTTCTAACTACGACAATACTTCCGTTAATGGGGTCCACTAATGATTGTCTTGGTCGCATCGAATATTCTCTGTTAAAACGAATATTCCCCGACCAATCGAATATTATATAACCACTTGCTTACTTTGCAAAATTTTTAAATATTACCCACAACTATAACATTATATCAAATCCACACCATAATATTCAAAAATATATTTCGAGAAAATTATTCTTTATTCATAAAAGTTGGGGTTACACTATTTACCCGAAAAATATATTTCTTTTCTGTCCAAATTATTTTTGGTACATGAATATTATTCTTGAATTTTACTCCACAAAGCAGTATCATGTTGACAATTTGGATATTTTAAACTCTGGATAAATTTAAAGTCTTTAATATTTATTCTTGATTTCGTTTGATTAATGCTTATATCATTGTCATCATCCTCATGCTTATATTGTGATGAAAGTCATATTTAGCTTACGTGCATAGATGGACTGTTGATTATTGGTTTTATAGTTGTATATCTTTGGCTTACGTGCAAAGATGAATTGTTGATTATTGGTTTTATAGTTGTATATCTTTGGCTTACGTGCAAAGATGGACTGTTGATTATTGGTTTTACAGTTGTATATCTTTGGCTTACGTGCAAAGATGGACTGTTGATTATTGGTTTTACAGTAGTATATCTTTGGCTTACGTGCTAAAATGAACTTTTGATTGATATCTTTGGTCTTAGTGCAAAGATGAACTGTTAATTGATAGCTTTGGCCCGTAGTGCAAAGATGGACAGGTTTATGACATGATCATGACCACTTGTGATACTAATGAATATCCTTGGTCGTAGTGCAGGGATAATTCGATGATGTGATTAGCAGGATCATGAGCATTAGTTAACAGTTGAATGTCTTTGTAGTAGTGTAATCGATGAGCAATTGATTGGTATGATCATGACCATTGGTTTTATAGTTGAATATCTTTGGCCAGTATTGCAAAGATAGACAACTAATTGGTATGATCATTATTATTACATTTGAATATCTTTAGCCTTTGGGGTAAAGATATTGAGTAAACGTTCTATTAAGCCTTTGTGGCAATGAGGAACTGTTGATTCACATTATTATAAACATGAATTATGAATTTAACTAAAATCTTTGGTGGTTCAAGTGAAGACAGGTGATGAAAGTTCTCTTTGTCTTAGGTATAATAAAGAAATGTTGATGAGTATTATAGGAATAAAATTGATATGATAAACTTTTAAATCATAGAAGATAGTAGATATCATGATCTACTTGACTCTTCTAATGGATTATTTATTCCGTTGCAGTTGTTGATCTAAAACTTATTGTCTATTGTATTCTATCAGTTGTTATACTATTCAAGGCTAAAGATAAATTATTCTTCATTATCTTAGTCATAATATTTCTTACTGGGCTAGTTGAGCTCACCCTTTCTTTCACAATTCTCTTCAGGAAATGAGAATATAGCTGGGACGAGTCGGGGAATGGAGTGATGGTCCGAGATGGTGGCTATAGTAGTCCTCACTATATTTATAAAATAGTGTGATAATAATTATAATGAAGACTCCATTGAGAGTGGATATTATCTAGAAGACAATATTCTTGTTTAAACTCTCAGCTTATGTTTTGTCGTATTTTGCACGACAATTGTATAATTAAGTTTGTAGTTGAGTTCTGTACCATGTTTTTGGCGACCCAAGATGGGTGATGTATACCTGTTTTGGGGGCGTCACATGTACTGTTGATTGGTATGATTATGACCAGGGATAATTCAGTATAATCATGACTTGTAATGTTACAAATGATAAAAGTCCTCATTGGCCCGTAGTGCATTGATGGACAGTTGTTGGCATGATCATGACCATTGATGATTACACGAATATCCTTGGCCCGTAGTACAGGGATAATTCGTGGATGTGATACTAATGAATATCCTTGGTCCGTAGTGCAGGGATGATTCGATGATGTGGTTTATTTATTAAGCTGAGTCCCAACGATAAAATTGATGATAAACTTTTAAAATCATAGAAGATAGTAGATATCATGCTCTACTTGACTCTTCTAATGGATTACTTATTTTGCTACAGTTAAACTTAATGTTTATTGTATTTTATCAGTTTAACATTGTTGAAGGCTAACGATAATTTATTCTGCATTATCTTAGTCATAATATTTCTTACTAGGCTAGTTAAGCTCACCCCTTTTGCTTTCATTGTTCTCTTCAGGAAATGAGAACGTAGCCGGGACTAATCAAGGAACGGAGTGATGGTCCGAGATGGTTGTTTTAGTAGTCCTCACTATTTAGTGTGATAATAAATATAATAAGGATTGAATTTGAGTTTAGATATTGTCTATGAGACAATATTCGTGTAAAAACTCAACTATGTTTTGTCGTATTTTACACGACAGTTGTATTAATTAAGTTTGTATTTGAATTCTGTACCATGTATTTGGCGACCCAAGATGGGTGATGTATACCTATTTTGGGGGTGTCACAATAGAGATTATTTTAGGCCCCAACATTTCAATCTGCAAGGCGATCTCTCTTGGTGAGTTGGTGAAATTCAAGTTATTTAATAGGTTAAGGAGCATGTATTATTATGTTTTCGGCTGTGTGTGACAGCCCAAAAAGGAAAAATAAACTAGCTAGGTTTCATAGATTTTCGAAACTTATTGATATCTTTAATGTCTAATTATCTTTTCCGCACAGAAAAATTCGATGGTCATTTGAAAACAATGATGATGAGCTCATTTGTAACAAATTATTACTTCCTCAGTTTTTTAATATAGGTCATTTTAGAGTTGTGCACAAGTATTAAGGAAATGATTGTATAACATTAACTATAATATCAATTATCTATATTGCCCTTGTATTGGAAGAAGAAATTATTATTTATTGGACAGAAAAAATAGTAAGAAAACCAAAATTATATTTAATACTTGGGGTAATATTAGAAACTAAGCAATTAATGTTTAATTGAAATTGTCAAATGACTTATATTAAGGAACAACAAACTATTAAATATACTAAATTGCAGTACATAACACCATTGCATGACATTTGTCATTCCCAAATTGCAACACATGTCCTACCTAATTAATGTGCTCATCCATTACTCCAAATTTTATATTTTCGCTAATTAATTATTATCTCCTAAAATTACTACTTTTAAATCTCACATTAATATTTTGATTTTATAATCTAATAAATCACTACAAATCTAAATTATTCTGATAATGTTAACTGTTCTAATATTATCATTACTAATTTAATTATTATCTCCTAAAATAACTACTTTTTTAATCCCAGATTAATATTTTGAATTTATAATTTTCTAAATCACTACAAATCTAAACTATTTTAGTAATGTCAACTGTTCTGATATTATCCTTTCTAATTTAACTATTATCTCCTAAAATCACTACTTTATGATATTATCATTACTGAGCTATTATCATTACTCTCCGTTATTTAACCTAATTTTCTCCCTATAAATACAACATACTATCAACATAATATTATACAGTTTAAAACATTTAAAACAAAATTAAAATAACAAATAATATCAATCATAACTTACTATGTTGATTTTATAATCTCCAAAATTCACTACTTTTCTAAACATAATTATTATATCCTAAAATAACTATTTTTTATAATATTATACCATTCATAATTATACCATACATTATATCATACATATATGGTATAATATTATAATTCACATATGGTATAATATTATAATACACATATATAAAAAAAAATAACTAAATCACTACCTATCTAAACTATGCGGATATTATCATTACTAATTAAATTATATTACAACATAATATTATACAATTATAATTATATTACAACATATTTTTTATACAGTTTAAAACATTCAAAATAACTTACTATGTTAATTTTATAACCCCCTAAATCACTACTTTTTTAATCTAAACGGTTTCTATATTATCGTTACTTAATTATCATCTCCTAAAATCACTACTTTTTAATCCAACATTAATATTTTAATTTTATAATCCCATAAATTACTACAAATCTAAATTATTCTGATAATGTTAACTGTTCTAATATTATCATTACTAATTTAATCATTATCTCCTAAAATCACTACTTTTTTAATCCTAAATTAATATTTTAAATTTATAATCCTCTAAATCACTACAAATCTAAATTGTTTTGGTAATGTCAACTGCTCTGATATTATCCTTTCTAATTTAATTATTATCTCCTAAAATCACTACTTTGTGATATTATCATTACTGAGCTATTATCATTACTCTTCATTATTTAACCTAATTTTCTCCCTATAAATACAACATAATATTATACCATTTATATTATATTACAACATAATATTATACTGAGTTTAAAATATTTAAAATAAATTAAAATAACAAATTATATCAATCATAACTTACTATGTTGATTTTATAATCTCCAAAATCTACTACTTTTCTAAACATAATTATTATATCCTAAAATTAATATTTTTCTAATATTATATTATTCATAATTATACTATACATTATATCATACATGTATGGTATAATATTATAATACTACGTATATAACAAAATAACAAAATCACCACCTATCAAAGCGTGCGGATGATATTATTACTAATTAAATTATATTACAACATAATATTATACCATTTATAATTATATTACAACATAATATTATACGATTTAAAACATTCAAAATAAAATTAAAATAACAAATAATATCAATCATAACTTCATCGTGTTAATTTTATAATCCCTAAATCATTATATTTTCAATCTAAACGGTTTTTATATTATCGTCACTTTATTATTATTTCCTAAAATCACTACTTTTTAATCTCACATTAATATTTTAATTTTATAATCCCATAAATTACTACAAATCTAAAATATTCTAATAATGTTAACTGTTCTAATATTATCATTACTAATTTAATTATTATCTCCCAAAATCACTACTTTTTTAATCCCAAATTAATATTTTGAATATATAATCCCCTAAATCATTACAAATCTAAACTGTTTTGGTAATGTCAACTGTTCTGATATTATACTTTTTAATTTAATTATTATCTCCTAAAATCACTACTTTATGATATTATCATTACGGTTGAATGACACTTCTGTCCCTCCAAGTTGCCACACATCTTCAAAGTCGTCCTTAAAGTTCAATTATTGTCAGTTATGTCCTTAAAGTGGCATTTTGTTGACGTTTCCGTTCCTTCAGCCCAATTTAACCCAACCCGATCCAATTTGACTCAACTCAAAATTTTAATATTTTAAAATATAAAATTATTTATAAGTTTAAAATAATAATTATATTTAACATTTAATATATATATATATATATATATTTAATATTTTAAAATAAAATATCTTTTAAAAATAATTTGAAAATAATAATTATTATATTTAATAATTTAAAATAAAATTTATTTTAATATTTAAAATAAAATATTATTTTAAAAAGTTATAAAGATAATTATTATTATTATAAGGAAAAATATTAGAAACTTTTATTTTTTCAAAAATGAGTAAAGTTTCATAAAATATAGATTCAAAAAAATTACATAACAAAATTAAATATAATTATTATTTTAAACTTATTTTTAAAATAATTTTATATTTTAAAATATTTTGGGTTGGGTCAAACTGGGTCGGGTTGAGGCCAAATTGGGCTGACATAATGGAAACGCCAACAAAATACCACTTTAAGGACTTAACTGACGAAAATTAAACTTTAGGGACAATTTGAAAGTTAGTAACAACTTGAAGGGACAGAAGTGTCATTCAGTTGAAATTGAGCTATTATCATTATTCTCTGTTATTTAACCTAATTTCTCCCTATAAATATATACCAACTATTACGCAACAACTCATACTACAAATAATTCTAAATATTCTTGAAAGTGCAAAAGAGTTATATGGAGACCTTCAGATTATGGTGATAGTGCATTCCATGGGAAGAGCTATTGTGACGCCCCCAAAATAGGTATACATCACGCATCTTGAGTCGCAAAATACATGGTACAAAATTCAAATACAACTTAATTATACAACAGTCGTGTAAAATACGACAAAACATAATCTAAGAGTTTTAATAAGAATATTGTCATCTAGACAATATCCACACTCAATGGAGTCCTCATTACATTTATTGTCACACTATTTAGCAGAATAATGAGGACTACTAATGCTATCATCATCTGGACCGTCACTCGGTTCCCGACTAGTCCCGCCACGTTCTCATTTCACGAAAGAGAATAAAGTGAAAGAAAAGGTGAACTCAACTAATAGAGTAAGAAATATTATGACTAAGATAATACGAATAAATTATCATTAGTCTTCAACAATGTTAAAGCGATAAAATACAATAGACATCAAGTTTAAGCTGCTTGGTGAATAAGCAATCCATTAGAAGAGTCAAGTAGAGCATAATATCTACTATCTTCTATGATTTAAAATGTTTTTATCAATTTTTATCGCTAAGACTCGATTTTAATAAATAAACCACATCATCGGGTCATCCCGCACTACTCTGCCGAGGATATTCATTAAATCATCAATGGTCGTGACTATACTTAGAATAATCTCTGGTCATAATCATACCAAAAATCGCCCATCAATGCACTACAGACTCTCGAGGACTTTTACCACATCATTTATAATATTACGGTGATGATTATACCGAATAATCCACAGTCATAATCATACCAAGTCCATCTATGCACGTAAGCTAAAGATGACTTTCATCACAATATAAGCATGAGGATGATGACAATGATATAATAATTCAATAAAACAAGTTCAAGAATAAATTTTAAAGATTTATAAGTTAATTTATCTTGAAATCAATTACGTCCAAATTGTCAACATGATACTGCTTTGTGGAGTAAAACTAAAGAATGCTCAGAATAATATTTTCATGAAAAGATATTGGATGAAGCGCAAATATCCAGGATATTCTACTAATTTCATGGAGTATAGAAGCCAAAACTTTAACCAAATGAGTATCATAGAATATATGAAACTGTAAATGGATTTTCACCAGCCATGCGGTAATCCACGTGAAACAGATCATTTCCACAATTTAATAAGGAATGAATACGAAGGATCATTCACCACGTATGTGATAATCCACATGTATGGCGAGGTTATTTCAACAGAATAATAAAGAATGGAACCAAGTCATGCGTAATCCGCATGCATGGATATTCCAAATGAATAATAAAAATGGAATAATAGAAGAATTCACCATGCATGCGATAGGCCGCACACATCTGAGTTATTCAACGAGAATAATAAAGAATGAAACTGTGTCAAGCGTAATCGCATAAACGAGGATATTCCAACGAGAATAATAAAGAATGGAATAACAAAGAATTCACCATGCATGCGATGATCCCATGCAGACGAGTTATTCCAACGAATAATAAAGAATGGAACCAGGTCTAGCGTAATCTGCACAGACAGGATATTCCAACAGAATAATAAAGAATGAAATAACAGATGAATTTCACCATGTATACGGTGATTTAGATAGATAGGTTATTCCAACATAATAATAAAGAATGGAATAATGGAAGAATTTCACCATGTATGCGGTGATTGCGATAGACAAGTTATTCCAACATAATAATAAAGAATGGAATAATGAAGCTCTCTTCATGAATACAAAAGAAATAATACCCTTACCTTAGAAAAAAGCTGGATCTTTGGGTAGAGAGGTAGCGAGACTTCTCTTCTTCTTTCTCTCTATAATTTCTCTCTATAATAATTGCTCTATAGCTTTAGTGAATTGGTGAGAAATGAAGGAAGAATGCACTTCTATTTATAGGAAAATATAGTTTTGATAATTGCACGTTTTGGGGCTCGAAATATTACAAAGATACAATACCTTCAACTTTTTTTCATTTTTAATTTAGTCCTGCAAGTATTATCAAACTTGCACCACCTCCCCTAATAGTAAATAATGTGAATCAATAGTTCAATCATGTGAATCAATAGTTATAATCATGTGAAAATACAAATTACAGTATAGTACCTCCATCTATACCTCCATTTTTAACGTAGTCATGCAAGTATTATCAATCTTGCACCAACTCTCCTAATAGTACACGAATGTGATTCAATAGTACACACATGTGAATAAATAGTTATATAAGCATGTGAATTAGTAGAAATTAATTGCTCATTTATCCGATTAATTACCCGATTTATCAATATAACCCCAGGCATCAATTATCATCGGAATAGATGTCGATTTCCACTAACACTAATAATCCCAACACAATGGAACTATCAAATTCATCTTTAATCAACACGAACTTATTCATCATTAATATTATAACTCACAATATTTAACAACCAGGTCGTTCCCAGGAAAGAGGGGGCTTTCCGATAAGGATTTCTCCTTATTGGCGCGCAATTAAATGACCAAACCTCTCCTTGACAGAACTTCTAGACATTGTAATATTGTAATTTAATAATATGAATAACTTTGTCGTCTTAATTATTGATTTAATAATATATCATATAATGCAGATGATACTGTGACAATAATCGAATCAATAATATGAGAGATATGATGCAAAGACAATTCATGTAGTAATAATTGAGTATAACCGGTGACTTCTCACGTAAGCATCAATAATCAATACCGTGGTGCTACTATGTAACCACACGCCAGATTCTTGTACTTTTACTACAGGGTAGTTCAATAGTTTAACAGTAAAACTTTCGCCGTTATTTTTATAAAAAGATAATTATGTCGTTTTCTAACTATGACAATACTTCGGTTGTGGGGTTCACCAATGATTGTCTTGGTCGTCATTCGAATATTCCTGTTAAAGCGAATATTCTCCGACCAATCGAATATTATATAACCACTTGCTTACTTTGCAAAATTTTTAAATATTACCCACAACTATAACATTATATCAAATCCACACCATAATATTCAAAAATATATTTCGAGAAAATTATTCTTTATTCATAAAAGTTGAGGTCTTACAGCTATGGCTTCATTTTATGGACTATATCTCATTGTGTTTATATTTATTACTTTTTTATCTATTGCATTCTATTATCTGGATTGTAGCTTTGCATGCTTTGTTAAGTACTAGCATCTGGTAAATCATTTTAATCATCATTAATAGTTTTTTTTTGACATTATGGTAATACTGTGAGTGCCTCTACAATTGCCATAAATGAATAAAAAACTAATGAGACAATGTATTCGTTTTTTAACTATAACATTATGTTATGTATGACACGATGCTATACTGCTATATTTTTGGACACGATGTTTATTTGACATGAAGATCCAACATAGTTATTAATGCTCGTGCTTTTCAGTTTCCGCATGTAACATGTAATTTCCCTTAAGGTTTGAGGACCGAAACTGGGACATTCTTCATCTATTTCCCCTTTCGTTTGTATGTTTGAATTCTGGTGCAAGTAAGTGTATATGAGACATGGACTCTTTAAAATGCATCAAGTACTTGTGTCAAACATTTGAGGATTGATGAGGTTTGTGTAATGTGTAACAGACTTCAACTATGCCACTAACAATCATATCAATATAACAACTCGATGACATTGTACATTACACTTTCTAAATATTTGTTAGTGCTTTAGAATGAAAGAGATACCCATTTTTAACCCTATTGGATACATTATAAATATTTTTATCAAGAAATTAATATATATATATATATATATATATACACACACACACACACAACTGTTATATAATATCCTGGGGTTTAGTGATCAGATTAATTCTATACTTGGATATGTATTTGCACACAAAACTTTTACTTAACTCTATGTAACATATGCTACCAAAATTTGATCATCGCACAACAATATACCATCTTCTTATTATATTTTAATGTATTAATTGCACGTATAAATTTATTATTAACAAAATGAATAATCTCGTTGCAACGCGCGAGTTTATATCTAATATTTCTTTAAAACGACTTATATTAAGGAACGAAGGGAGTACTAGTAACTAGTGGCCAAAGCATATGATGTGCGTGTGATATTAATTTATCAATATAAAATAAATAGTGTAATTAATGATGTGGTAAATACCTTATTTATTTTTTTATCAATGTCGATTGTAGTCTTATCAAGTTATTTTTATTTTATTTTATTTTATATAACATAATCATGATAATGTAACATCTTTATTATTTTATTTTATATAACATATATAATCATGATAATGTAGCATCCTTTTGATTTAATTTAATTTAATTTAATTTTATATAAAATAATCATAACATTCTTATGATTTTATTTTATATAACATAATCATGGTAATGTAGCATTCATAATCATGAGTTACCATGATTATGATAATCATAACAATCCGATTATAATATGATATTCGTAATTACAGTCTAGCCATAACATGTTAGTCATAATTACAGTATTGGTATCATAACTATGATGACACTATTACCATAAGTAGGATAATACGATTATATTCCTTTTCTTTTATAAAATAGACCCATTTAATTTTGATCTTAAACAATTTATGAAATTTTAAAATTTAAATTATGATGTCAACTTTTAACTTTCGAAAATAATAATTTTATATTTATTAATAATTTTAATACTTCTTATATTCTAAAACACTTATTCTATTCTTATTTATTTGACATTTTAAAGTTTTGCACACTTATTAAAGAAAATATTTATTATTTTAATTTTATTATTAAAATTGATATGTATTGTCACAACTAACCTTAATTAAAATAAGATAAATAAATATATGGAGTCATGTTAAATATATAAAAGTATTTTGATAAATTAAAGATAAATTTTGAATGTAGAAACTTAAAGGGTAATACCAAAATGTAAAATCCCAAATTTTACGAATAAATATTTAAATTTCTCGATTTTTTTTAAAAATATTATTGTGTGGATTTAGTATAATGTTATAGTTGTGGGTAATATTTATAAATTTTGCAAAGTATGCAAGTTGTTATATTATATTAGATTGGTGGGAAATATTCTTTTTGTGTGGGGAATATTAAATGCGAAGGCACAATCATTAGTGGACCCCATAAATGGAATTATTGTCGGATTGAGAAAAAGCGACAAAAAATATTTTATGAAAATAACGGCGGAAGTTTTACTGATTAATCTTTGTTGAACTTCTCTTAGTAAAAAAATCTGATGTCTGGCGTGGTGGCATAGTAGCCTTACACCGGTATTGATTATTGATGCTTACGTGAAAAGTCACTCAGTTTTGTTCAATTATTGTTTCAGTAATTGTTGCATAGTATCTCACGTTATTTGATTCAATTATTGTCTATATTTATATATTATTAAATCAATAATTGAGACGACGAAGTTATTAATATTATTATTTACAATATTAATGATGTCTAGAAGTTCTGCCAAGGAGAGGTTTGGTCACCTAATTGCTCGCCAATAGGGAGAAATTCTTATTAGAAAACCCTCTCTTTCCTGGGAACGACCTGGTTGTTAAATATTGTGAGTTATAATATTAATGATGAATAAGTTCGTGTTGATTAAAAATGAATTTGATAGTTTCATTGTGTTGGGATTATTAGTGTTAGTGGAAATCGACATCTATTCTGATGATAATTGATGTTTGGGGGTTGTATTGATAAATTGGATAATTTATCTGATAAATGAGCAATTAATTGTTACTTATTCACATGCTTATATAACTAGTTGTTCACATGTGTGTACTATTGAATCACATTCTTATACTATTAGGGGAGTTGGTGCAAGATTGATAATACTTGCATGATTAAATTAAAGATGGAAGTATAGATGGAGGTACTATACTGTAATTCGTATTTTCACATGTCTAGAGCTATTGAGTCACATGATTTATTATTGATTCACATGATTTACTATTAGGGGAGGTGGTGCAAGTTTGATAATACTTGCAGGACTAAATTAAAAATGAAAAAAAAGTTAGAGGTATTGTACTGTAATTTTTCGAGCCCCAAAACGTGTAATTATCGAAACTATGTTTTCCTATAAATAGAAGCTCATTCTTCCTTCATTTCTCCCAAATTCACTAAAGCTTTAGAGCCATTATTATAGAGAGAAATCTATAGAGAAAAAGAAGAAGAGAAGTCTGTTGCCTCACTATTCTAGTATCCAGTCTTCTTTTGAGGTAAGGGGTATTATTTTTTTTCATATTCATGAAGAGAACTTCTGTTATTCCATTCTTTATTATTCATTGGAACAACTTTGTATACGCTGTCTACCCTATACTTGGAGAAATTCTTACATTATTCCATTATTTATTATTCTCTTTGAATAACTCGCATACATGCCAAGTACCGCATACATGGTGAAAATCTGTTGTTATTCCATTCTTTATTATTCATTGGAATATATCACATGCATGCGTTTTCTGACTGGACTTCCGTCTTTATTATTACATTGGAATATCTTATGCATGCGTTTTACTTGGGACTGGGTTCCGTCTTTATTATTACATTGGAATATCACATTCATGCGCTTTTACGTCGGACTGGTTACGTTATTTATTATTCTGTTAGAATAACATGTCTATCAAGTACCGCATGCATGGTGATTTTGTTGTTATTCCATTCTTTATTATTCTGTTGAAAATATCCCCGGTGCGTATATTACTTTGACTGGTTCCGATTATTTATTATTACGTTGGGATAACTTGTCATCACAAGTACCACATGCACGGTGATTTCTTTTGTTATTCCATTCTTTATTATACTCGGTTGGTTAAAGTTTTGACTTTATATACCGTCATGAAATATCATTTTATTTGGTATTTTTACATTTAGTTACTATTAATGGGTTACTTATTCACGGTTATTATTCACTCTAGTATTATTCACTCGGGTATTCGGGACACTTTTTATCTTTGAAATACTATTCACGAGTTACTATTCATGGGTTACTATTCACCAAAATTACTATTCACCTGAATATTATTCACTCGAATATTTGGAGTACTTTTCATGTCGGGGTACTATTCACGAGGTACTATTCACAAGTCTTATGCGGGTCTTATTCACGACGAAAAATTGATTCTTTTTTGTCCAAATTATTTTTTTGTGCATGAATATTATTCTTGAATTTTACTCTACAAAGAAGTATCATGTTGACAATTTGGACGTTATTAGTTCCTGGATAATTTAATTCTTGAACTTGTTTTTATTGAATTCTTATATCATTGTCATCATCCTCATGTTTATATTTTGTTGAAAGTCATATGTGGGCTGTAGTGCATAGATGGACTTGGTATGATTATGACCGATGATTATTCAGATAATCACGATTTGTAATGTTACAAATGATGTGAAAAAAGTCCTCATTGGCCCGTAGTGCATTGATGAATAGTTTTTGGTATGATTATGGCTATGGATTCTCTTCGGCCAAGGGAGCAAAGATGAATTATTTTATGGTATGATCAGGACCGTTGATGAAAACACGATTATCTTTGGCCCGTAGTACATGGATAATTAGTGGTGGCCGTGATACTAAATAATATCCTTGGCACGTAGTGCGGGGATGATCGATGATGTGGATTATTTATTGTCGAGTCTCAGTGATAAAAGTGATGAAAAACTTTTTAAATCATAAAAGATAGTAGATTTTATTCTCTACTTGACTCTTTTAATGGATTATTTGTTCCGCTGCAGTTAAACTTGATGTCTATTATATTTTATCAGTTTAACATTGTTGAAGACTAATGATAATTTATTCTGCATTATCTTAGTCATAATATTTCTTACTGGCTAGTTGAGCTCACCCTTTCCTTCACTGTTCTCTTCAGGAAATGAGAATATAGCTGGGACTAGTCGGGGAACGGAGTGACGGTCCGAGATGGTGTCTTAGTAGTCCTCACCATTTACATTAAATAGTGTGACAATAAATGTAATGAGGACCTGAATTTGAGTTTGTAGATATCGTCTACATGAGGACTCCATTGAGAGTGGATATTGTCTGTAAGACAATATTCTTGTTTAAACTCTCGATTTATGTTTTTTGTCGTATTTTACACGACGGTTGTATATTTAAGTTTGTATTTGAATTTTGTACCATGTATTTGGCGACTCAAGATGGGCGATGTATACCTGTTTTGGGGGCGTCACAAAAAAAATTATAATTAATTAATGCCTCCTAAAAATGAGTTAACAATAAATATATAGGTAAAAAGATTATCCCTAAAATGACTAATAAATGGAAATTCGAGGAGTATAATATTATTATTGATTTTTTTAAATCAACTTAAAATATATTAAATTTAAAATTGATATAATTTTATTTTATTTTAATCAATGTAGTGATGAATATTGTAAACTATATAAAATGTACTATTAATTATAAAATTTAATGTTCCATATTTTTAATGAATTATCTCATTCTTGAGTATAAAAATATTTAAAATAACTTTCAAAAGTGAACACTGATTTTATAATTTGAAACGGACGGAATATTAATTAGTATACTGATCAAAATTATATAAATTCACATTAATGTTATATTTATTTTACATAAATTGAGAAAATAATTAAATAAAACTCTTTTTATAAAATGTAAAAATATTAAATATATTACTATGATTATCCCAAGTACGATAATGTTCTTAAATTCTTTCTACTAAAGGGTAATTTAGGACTTGAATTTCGTCTTTAGGGGTATAATCCTCTAAGAACGAGAGGGTAATATATAGCTGCTTCCAAACTCTACTGTCCTACGTTATCTAGCTTTAAGTACACGTGTTATGTATCAATTAGTTCAAAATTATCTTCTTAAACAATTCGCCCGTACCTGAACATAACTCTATATTGATTTCGATGATTTGGATAATACCACGTGGGACCAAAAGTTCAACGCATCCGTAGATCACGCTTACGGCCAATACACCGGAATATTCCTCACCGACGTACAAAACGTAGCTAGGACTTGGTCTTTTCCCGCAAAGTATAAATACCTCTCATTCTTCGCCCCCAATTTCGTGCCCTAGGACCCTCTTTCTTCACAGCCGCAACAGAGCTCAAAATCCCCTCTAATCTCTCTTTTTGCTCTACTCCGTAGTCAAAACCTATCATTCTCTTCATTTTTAGTCAAAAAGTAGTACTTGATATTCTTGAAAATGGATTCTTTTAGCTGTTTTAAATTTTTTGGAATCTGGGTTTGAATTGGTGTTGAGATTCTTATAAAAATGGGTTCTTTTGGGTCGTTCATAATTTTTTGAAACTTGGTTTGAATTGTCTTGATTTTGTTGAAATGGGTTGTTTTTAGGTTGATTTGTTGAGATGGGTTGTTTTTAGCTTGATTTGTTGAAATGGGTTGTTTGGTGGAGTGGTGATGGATGCCGTGGGGTTCCCTTTTCCGGCGGCCGTCACGGTGTCGAAGCTCATGGGATCCGAAGGTTGTGGTGGTGTTGGAGTTACGGTGAAGGAAGTCCAGTCCGAACGTGTTTCAATTGTTGTTGGCCCTAAAATGAATTCCTCGACCTCTTTTCCTGACAAAAAAGGTAACCTTTTTTATTCACATAGTTTCATTTGAATTTTATGGTTGATTTTCTTTTTTATTATCTTCAGGGTTTTGGTTTTATGCTTGAATTTAATTGAATTACTGTTTGAAAGTTTTAGTGAATTTTGTTTTGGTGAAATAGATTTTGTTTTGATTATCGAATTAAATTCACAAGGATCATATTTTACTAATGCCAGGAGTTTTTTTTTACTAATGTAAGGAAAGAATTAGGAAAAGCCTTATTTTCCTTACCTCTCATGTTATGGATTTGTGAAACTAACCATGGATTGGTAAAAACTTTCAGACTGTAAGCACTGTGTTACTTTAGCTTATTTGTTAGTGGATGCTATTGTGTAATAGTGACATTGTTTTTCTAAAGCCACAGAAGCAGCTGCCAGGAATAAGATGGTAAATGGCGAGCTTCGTAAGTGTGCCGATCAACAATCCAGTCCTTGTGTCGAAGAGGCATCCAAGGCCCTCAATAATGGGAGCGCAAGTAATCCTCTTTTATTGTTGCCTGAGCCAGAGGCTAAGCAACAACAACGGAAGTCTGGGAAAGTGCCAAAAAGTAATAGTGGTTGTTCTAAAAGATCACGCACACAACTGGAAGTTTCCATAAACGAAACTGAAGCTGATATAAAGGGTAAAGCCAAGGAAGGTGGATTGTGTCCTTCAAGTGTGGCAGGTAATAGATCTTCTGAATGGCTGAAAAGTAGAATAATGCTACTCATATCCATGGGTAAGGTTTTCAATTGATGACCATCAACATAGCGGCAGTGTCCTAGAAAGAGTTAGTTTAATATAGATTTTTATCCCTATATGAGCACATAATTACTCTGTTTCATTCTCTTTAGTATTTGGCAGTGTTATCTACTTAAAACACAGAAGCTGATTCCCGAACTAACATAAACATTATGTACACGGTTTCTCTCTTTTAAAAATTTTCACTCTATTAAAGGCTCGAGCATGGTTTAGTTTGACGTGGATATCCACATATAAAATCATGTGTTCCTAACTAGGGTTAAATGGGGACTTGGTGAGTTATGGTTATTTCAAAACTCAGCATATTTTTCATGTTTTAATTGCCTTAAAGAGAGAGATATTCTAGATGTAACTCTTCCAACTTGGTTGTTACTAATAATAGTGGTTCCATTAATTGAATAAGTGATTATTTTATAATTTAGATTTTCATATGTTGATTTATTGGTGCTTCGGCGGTTCTTCTCAAGTGTTTCCATAGTTTGGATAACTTGCTTGAAATGTTATTAATGTGCCTTCTCATTGAGTGGAAATGCTAGAGCTGGTGTGGTAAAATGGTGCTCAAAGATTCTCCAATGATTGAAGCACAAGCAACATGAGTGTAGATTCTTTGCCATTGTAAGGCTGTGTCTGCATGCTTGTCCACCACTGTCCCAGAACTATCTATGAGCCCGTGCAGGGGCTACTAGTTTGCTGCTTCCGTGGTTACATATTAAAGGAGATATCCTTGTCTAAAGTTGTGCGGTTATTTTTATTCTGCCCGTGGGATCACTATGTTTTGTCATCTTAAACATGCTGAGGTCACTCTTCCCAATTTGTGGTCTTCCGTAGCTTCTCCACACTCAAGCTGGAGATCGATCATGTGACTCCACACGTGTCGTACATGACCTTCACGGACCTTCTCCTATAACGAAGGGTGACCAATCAGCTGTACTTAATACCGATACAACTACTCTCCGGTTCAAAACTGTAGAAAATTTCTCAATTTGCACCCCCGTCCTCTCTTCCTTCCAAAGCTTTCGTCCTTGCCTGTAATGCTTCCTTGATATTTCTCTTTACACTTCCGCAATAAGAATAAAACAGCAGCAAAATAGAGATGCTAGTTATTTTACTTACTAGAAGGATGGGTATGGATTTGGAAATATAGTGGTTGAAGCAACTGCATCCCTCTGACTCTTCCTTCCTCTTTACCTTCTGCTATTACTGGACGGTTTGTTCTTAACTTCTTATGGTCAACCTTGAGCTCAAACATGCACAGACACTTCATTAGTCTGTACTCTATAACACCTATTATGGTGTATGAGGTTTCTTAACTTTTTTGCACCAATGCAAGAGCTAAGGTTCTTGCAAATGAATAAAGGACTATCATATTGACACTAAGGAAAAGCTTTCTAATCAAAATCTGGAATTATTATAACTGCAAGGCATAGGTGAAATGTCGGAGGCTTTGAAGGATATCCTCAAAATATCATGTTCGAGCCTGGGGTCTAGTTTATGCTTTCTAAAAACTTTCTTCCACAGTAGATAATTATATTGTATCGTAAAGGTTGTAAATAAGAACATACTAGAATAAGTTGTTTTCTTTTCGTAAGTTGCTTGCTATGAAAATTGATGTGTACCCAAAGTAATGTTTACATATACGTAGTTTCGAATGATGAATTTTGTAATATCTACTCCGTATGAAGACAGATCACATTTCTTTCTTATTCGAGTATATTATTATTATTACTTGGTATTGGGACTATATCTCTTGCTTCATTTATGTGTTGCAAAAAATATTTTCCTTTTAGAGCTGATATATCAGTTGATGCTATAAGAAGTTAATATTATTAGTCTGCATTCTCATGGTTAGATATATATTTCTCTGCAAGATGAGGACATGCACCTTTTTAGTTTTCATAGGAAGTGTCATATGACAATGAAGTACTAATGTTTACCGGTAGATCATCATGTTAAATTCCCGGTTCCTGGGTGGTTTCCAAGTTCTCATTTTTTTATTCTACATGAAGCTTCTCACTTAATTTACTGTCAGTATGCTGTTTTTTATGTATCTGTCTTAGATATTTGAAAGTGGCAGTTAAAAAGTGCTGTTATCATGGTAGAATAATTTGTAGCCGAACTGAAGTTTGAGTTGATATTCTTACAATATGGTGAAATATGCCATTATAATATGCTTTCTCCCCATTAATCTCATTGCAGAGAAATCTCATACGCTTAAGCAGAAGACAAACTTAAATGGCAAGCGAGGTGATAAGAGAAATGGTAAAGCTTTGAAGGGTAAATGTGATTCTTTCTCTGTGAAGAGTGGATTAGCAAGCTTCAGTTCAGCTGCTGGAGGGAATAACATTCTTGGTATGTCATCGAAAAATTGAATAGTTTACTTGATTTGTGTATTTTAGGTCCGGAGGAATAACATTCTTGATATAACATCTAACATTTTGAATAGTTTACTTGACTCGTGTATTTTTGGTCTTCAGTCTTCACTGTTATTTCATTAGGTAGTTTCACTTGATGCTATTCAGATGTTGAAATGCTGATTTTGGTTACCTGAAAGCATATAAGTGAAGTATTATTGAGTTTTTGATAAAGAAATAATGTCAACTGCAGTTTACTTTAATGTGTGTCAGTTTACATTAATGTGGTAACACAATTATGTCTCAATACCATTTGTTGCTTCATTTAACTTCAGTATTTCCTTTTCTCAATCTCCTTTTCCAAAACCAGGTGATTGCTAGCTGCTTTTTCTGAATAAAGAAGCAAAGAATATCTCTAGCTATATGGTAGAAGCTGCAGATATAAGTCTGCTACATTTCTTAATTGCTTTATTGTGTTCAACTTTATTGTCGCTAGTCTTCTAAATTAAGAAAGTACTAAGCATCCAACTATGAACAAATAGATTTTATTACATCTATGTTTGTGTTTTCACTTTTCACTTATTTTCTCTCTCTCTCTCCCCCCCAAAAAAAAATAAACAAAAAAGAAAAAAGGAAAAAAAGAAAAAGATCACACAGATACGCACAATGGGTATCTGTTATTTGAGGTGTAGCTAGTTAAGTAAATCCTCTAAAATTTCAACCTTTCTTTTACGTGTTTTTAGATAGTTGAATATACCCTAAAGTTTATCGGTACAATCTAGGCCTCGCTTGGATTCAGAATATGGAGTAGTGAGTCTCTAATATCCTATTGTGATCAACTTATATGGATGAAGATTGTACAGTCATTTAGCCTGTTACACGTCCAAAATCCGTGATACTTTGCGTTTGGCTATGCCATTTGACTTTCATATGCTATTCGAACTAACCTCTGTATTGCATGCTCAGCAGAGGTGCGTCTTCAAATTTTATCATGTTGTGATTGTTATACTCTTGAGCTTTTGCATTTTGATTCATTTCCCGTAGCTAGTTCATTTTATGAGTTTCCATATCTAGGTTTGACTTGTGAAGATGTGAATTTATGAAATTTACACAATTGCATGTTGAAACTTTATTCAGGAGTATATGGCTCGAGACCAGATTTGGATGATGTCACAAAGCATGTCGATGAGCTGTCACTGAATGAGCTCCTTGATGGCAGTTACAAGTGTCCTAGTTTCACTAAGGATAAGGGAAAGAAATCTACAAATTCAAACTCAAATATATTGCATTCGGTTAGAGATGTTTGGTCTATTCTTCAGACACGAAAAGTAAAGCCACAGATTGTGGAGATTGATGATGGCTATTATCGAGATAATATTCCTTCATGCCTTCTGACTTCTGGTTCTTCTGTAGCAAGCAAAAGTGGCAGTGATAAACAAGACACTAACATGACAGATCTATCTTCATGTCAAAAGGTTAGATTGAAAAGAAACCTAATATAAGTTATCTAGGAGCGTCTAGAAATATGGTTTAATGATATATAAGTTGCTTTAACCAACAATAATGGCATAATCATATTTTATCTCTCTTTTTCAACACAATATCTTGAGGAAAATATCGTTACTACATTTTCCTTCAATTTTCTTTAGCATCCGAATTTTGTTCTATGCAGTGTGAACCAATCAGGTGAATATTCATTTACAAAGGAAGTTAGGTGGATTGTGCAGTGGACCACATAGTGGGCTGATTATTATTATTATTATTTTATTGTTTTGTTTTGACTTTAGTGAGATCATCTGGCCAGATGGAACTTATGCTTTAGAAGCTTAAAGATGCTCTCTAGTTAAAAATAGTGACATTACCTTATTTGGTAGTGTGTAATCCAGTGGTACTTGTTTTATGATAATGACACATTAGCTTAAGATCGACAGCTATGCATAGTAATAATTAAATGCTACTAACTACGTTGCTCTAATTTGTTCTTAAAGGTTCAGGATTCTGGTAGCAAGCTCGAAAACGCTGCCAATATATTTGACTTCCCATTATACCAGCCTAAAGATATTCTGGAGCGCCTCGCACTTCCTCCACCCAGGGATTTGGAGTTTCTACTCCTGGATGCGGGCAAACCTACCGCAGCTTCAAGGAATAATAGTGATCTACGTTTAAGCAAGCCTATATCTTACCGAGGTTGTTTGCCACCTTTTTCTTGGTCAAATGCTTCTGCTGGTCATTGTAAATCTTATTCGGATGCAGTTAAATTATCTACAAGTAGGAGCACATGCCAAGGTAGATGGGTAAAAATGGAAAACCCTATCACTTCTCTGGAGACCAACTCTTGTTTCCTTGCTGAGCTGCAATCACTCAAATATGATCAGAGTCTAGTGCCATCAGAATTTCATAGTTTGGTACCGCGATAAATGAAAAAGTTACCTAAATCTGTCAGCATTACTGAACAAGGTTTACCATCTTCTGCCACACGCCCAGTAGATTCCCAGGTTTCTCCAGGTAATATTTCTTATCAGAAGCTAGTTTCAACCCTCGTTTCAATCTAATTATGCACATACTTTCTTTATTCATCTGAAGTAGGATTTATGGGGAAGCTTCTTTTATTACTGTATGTGCAAAATCTAGTGTGTAGTTTCCAAGTGTCCAATCATGCTTTGCGGTTTATATTTATATAACGATATTTTTTTTGGCGTGCACATCTTTTTATGGCTTACAGTCTATGCTCATACTTATAGAGGTGTCAGTATTATTAACTAAACTACTAGGATTGGCCCCACATCTCTTTGCACATTTACATGTGCATGGAGTAACTAAAAAGAATCGGGTACATTAATGATACAAATTTTCAAATAAATATAATTAAAAACAAAAGAGAACAGCATGATCATGAGGATGAATGAAACCACTGTATTAAATCATCCAGTAGTGGTCTTCTATGAGATGATACTGTATTCTTGCTATATGAGTGGACTTTCTGGCTTTTCCTTTTGGGGCTGTTTAGTTTGCAATCTAAAGAGTTCATTGTTGGTCTAAAGGTTTCTTAGGTTAGTTGAATAACTGGTACGCTTCTTGTGGAGTCCTTTACATCACATTGTTTGAATTAGAAAGTTTCCGTTACTTGTCTAATCGATAGGGTTGGATCAATCACGAACTGTTTCTGTGTGATTGCTGTTTCTAAATGTGTACCAATTCTCTCCTTAACACAACTTCGCCTCTATTCGTGACAGATTCTCCAAGAGCACTGGCTGCCGCTCAAATACTTAGTGGTATGGCCGGTCATGCCTCAAAGAAAAATGTTAATGGAGCTATAAAATGGCAAAAAAGACCTTCCCAGAAGTCCATGAGAGCTCACAACTTCCAACCAAACGAGAAATCTGAAAACACATTTGCAATACCAAAATCAAAAGTGAAATCTGACAACCTTATCAACACACCCAACGAGACGAGGCCTTCAAAGAAGCTTAAGCTGTCTTTGAATGAAAAGAGTGCTGATCTCGTCCACAACATCACCACCGCAAAAGGACCTCTACAATGGTCTATGCCGCGTTCAAGTAGATCATCTCCCAGCAAATCATTCAGGTACCCTATTGCAGAGACAAAACATTATAATGTGAGCATTGTAAAAAAATCATTGATGATGCCACCGGCATCAAGAACATTCGACGCAGCCTGCAGCAGCAGTCAGCCAAAGCCAAGGAAGTTGAAGCCAAGGAAGTAGGGAAGGCAGCAAGCTGTAATGATATGGAGAACAGGATGGAGCCTGGTTCTTCTGCAACTGTTAGTTATTAATAGTATCACATTATGTATCCCAAGTTATTGGGTTATATCCGAATGGGTAGGTTGTATATAATGTGTCCAACTTAGGAAAGAATTAGTGAAAGGTTTCATTGTCTCAGCATAGAGGAAACATGGGTTTACATGTTGTAACATTAATTGGTGAACGGTTGTGGAAGCAAAGGAAAATTCTTTTGCCTAGTGTAGATCTTTTTACCAGGCAATGGAAAATTATGTTTTACTTGATCCAAAAAAAAAGGAAAATTATGTTTTACTTGTCTCCTTTCTCTCCAATGTTTATGCCTTCATTTGTTTGTGTTTGTGTTTGTGAGCAAGAAACATGAAATATATAGGAGCTAATCCATAGCAAATGGTGGCTAGTTTACTACTTTATATGGCTACCAAATATTAAACGTCCATCGCTAGATCTCAAGTGTGTTGCGGACCAACCTAAATACTCTGTTGAGGAAGGGAAAAAAATACAATACGGTATTGAGGTTAGTTAAGTTGTTTTGCAACACTATGTTTCTGCCCTTGCAGAGGGTCTTATTTTTTTTATATCTTGACCGCCAGATACTGCTATTGACGGTACAAAATTTAGTGGTCAGTTAAGTCATCTAGTCACCATTTGTTATGGATCAATATACATATAATTCACTGCTGAAAGAGACGTGTTATATATTTTGTGTTGGAATAAAGCTGAATAGAATATGACATTTAATCAACTTCAACAACTACCTCTATCTGATTTGTCAAAACTTCATGAGTGGTTTTAATAATATTATTTAACAATTAAAATTTGTATAAAATTTTATCACTATGAATTAAGAAAATTAAATTAAAAAAAGTTAAAATTTATACTAAAAATTATAAAAGAGAAGTTAACAATTTTTGATATAAAAAAATAAATAATTTCTGGATAAAACACACAAACTTCATTCACATATAAAAAAGGTACAACAAGGTTTAAACTCGACATTACAGACAAACAACAGACCAAACAATAAACATCATTACAAACCCAGACTAAACCACAAACTAGCTAGAAACTAAAACCTAAATAACAACTCAAGGAGGCTTCCATGCAAACCATTGTTGACAAATATTACTGCAGCGGTTTTAACTCCAGTGCTAAACTGCATTGACTAATCTAGAAGTTACTTAATATAGCAAAAAAATATTTTATCACTTAAATTCATTTTTATTTCCTTAAAAATCTCAGACAATTATTTCTGTCGGGCAAATGTTACTTCCTCCACAAAAAGAGTCTCACTTACAAAGATTTGTGAATATTAAGAATATATTTTTATTTTATATTTATCTATAACACTTGGTTTAGAAGTAGCGTCATGACAATAAAATTATGAAGATTCGTCAATGCGCCGCAATTATCAAAATCGTATCCAATTCTGTACAGAAACAAAATCACACGTGAAGTTTGACGGCTTGTGCCATCGAGAAATAGCTCCAGTGTGAGAGTAAGTACATGCTGAATAAAATTTTTACAATCGAGGCTTGATACTCTAGTGCTAAAAAATAATGTTGTACCTGATAATTAGGGTGATCACACCACCTCTTCTGAGCTCTCCTCATGTATATAATTCCTCATTTGGTAGGTATCTTAATGAGATTGAACTCAATTTCCTTAAAGGAAGAAAGTCGGATTATATCCTGACACGTCCCTTAAGAGTTGAAAATTAAATGTAATTATAATATTTGATTTCTTAAAATTCTCTACTGTCAAACCAGTTTCCTACGCAGGGTAAATACCTCTACGTGGATTTTGGCCCAACATATAATTCGGGCCTTAATAATCAAGGTTATCAGAACCGGATCGTTTATCAAACCAGAAAAGGTACCTGGTGGATGGGTTACTGGTCCAACTAATGGTCGAACCATTATTGACCCAGTGAAGTCGTTAATATATAAAATATATATTATTAATAATTAATAAAATTTTAAAAAATCTCATTTTTTTGAACTTAAACATAATAAAAACAAGTTACAATATTAATAAAAGTGGTTAATTTTAATTTTAATATTAATTTTTTTGGTAAAAATAATAATTAAAAACCAGGTCAACTGGGTCAATTAACTGGGTTTATCGGTTGAACCGGTGGTCAATGAGTCAATCTGGGTTTTTGACAAAAATCGAGTCATTGGTCCAAATCGAACCGGAAGACGGACCAAATTTTTTTGGGTTCTTTACATAAGTATACAACAAATAGAAAGTAATTACAAGAAAAGTGTATCAACCAAATAATTACAAAAAGAGTGTAATTAGGACCTATATTATAAAAATAGTACAATTCACATTAATAAGAAAACCTAAAATCAAGGGGAATTAACTGCCATAATTAATAATTCAAATTCAAATATTTGGGATCTAACAACAAAAACAAAAAAAAATTCAAAATAATAATTCAAATTCAAATATTCATCTCCCTTTCCATATTTTCACTGTCCTTTGTAACTAACAAATTCCATTTAGCTCGTTCATAGCAGATCTGAATCTTCATCTTCCATTCTCTAAAATAATTTCAGATTTCTCTCCAATACTTGATTTGCGTACTGAGAAATATAATGAACTTGCACGGTTCGCTGCCTTTTGATAGGAGGTTCCTGTGGTTTGCAGTAAATCAAGATAAAATATATATATATATATATTCAACAGAAGTGAATTTGTAAACAATATATATATATATATATATATATATATATATATATATATATATATATATATAGGAACTGATCTGTGGACAACGTTAGCTATTGACCTTATTTCAACTAACGCTCATCCAGCCGTCCAAAATTGAAGTTAGTGGCTGAGATGAGCGCCCAGCCGCTAGAGGGAGTAGCGGCCAGAAAAAAAGAAATTTGGCTTAATTACTGATTATCCTAATTATTCTCGTAAAATAAAATAAAATAATAAATAATTATAAGGATAATTATAAGGATAATCAGTAATTATCTTTATACTTATTAACAAAATAAGTATGTATAAGAATAATGACTGATTATTGTTTTATGATTTTTAATTATAAATAAAAAATAGTGATTGAGTTTACATATTTGAGTAGGAATATAATATAAATTCAATCACTATTTTCTATTTATAATTAAAAATCATAAGATGATAATCAGTAATAATTCAATCTTTATTTTCTATGTATAAGGATAATTACGACGTGTTTTGACTAGCCGCTAGATGGAGTAGCGGCTGGCCAAGAAAAAAAATTCTTTGGCCATTACTCCTAGCAACTAGTATCATCTCAAACCATTAACTCTAATTTTGGGACTAATTTGGATGAGCGTTAGTTGAAATAGGGACAATAGCTAACGTTGTCCACGGATCAGTTCCCTATATATATATATATATTCAACAGGAAATGAATTTGTTACTCATAAATACTAAAATGGTTACTTTTGTATGAATGGTTGGCTACCAATTGCATCATATTCAAACGAAATTGGTAACTTAATAAAACTGAATTGGTTACCTTGGTCTGAAGGTTTGGCTACCAACTGCACTATGAAAAAACTGCAGTTGTCTTATTGCAGTTGGTTACCTTGGTATGAAGGTTTTGTTACCTTGATATGAAAGTTTGCTTACCTTGATCTGAATGTTTGGTTACCAACTGTACTAAGAAAAAATTGAAAGTGGGGAGGATGATTGATTACTTTGACATGACAGTTTGATTACCTTAAAATGAAAGTTTGGTTACAATCATAACTTCAAATTTCTCCCTTATGAAATGTTATGTTGGAAATTGAGCGCTTAATCTCCGAATGGTGTTCATCTGAAATCATAATTGCCTGCTACGACTAATTTTTCTCTATAGAATCACCACACATGAGCTCACCTGGGACTGTTTTTATAATTAACATGTAGATGTTGGAGAAAACAAATGATAACAGCAAGGGATACCAGGCGTGTCGACATATTGGGCTACCGTGTTTCCTTAAGCCAAAAGCTTCTTACAGGTACCAAATGCTACTAAAAACTTTCTGGAATTGTGGCCGAAGCAATAAAGAAGCTTGAGACAGATGTCGAAGGGGTAATAATAATATTAATATAATTGAACCAACGACTGTGATTGGAAAAATGATTAATAAGAAGACAAAGATTTATGAGAAGCATGTACGACTAACTAATATATATATATATATATATATATATATATATATAGATAGAAAGAATACGTTGAATGAAGAAAAAGGATGATGATTAACTGATGCAGTTGTTATAGATGAGGAGAGAGAAGAAACTATGAGTATAACTAATCTCTAAATTAAGGAATCCTAATTGCATACTAATTCCTTAAATTAAGGAATCCTAATTGCACTAATATTGTAAATAAATATGAAATTGTATAAATTATGTAAAGATTTTATGAGTACACTATTGTTATAATTATTTTTAAAAATATAATAGAATATGTAATGACAAAACTATGTATTTCATCACTATACTTGGCAAGTTTTATTTAATTAATTTTTTGAATTATCTCATTAAATAAATTAAAAGTTTTTAATTGGATCATTCTGTTAACGGTTATCAGTTCTGTTATGTTAATATGAACGTTAACTTTTTCTTACGGGGCTTTTAAAAAAATAAAAAATGACTCAGCATAACAACTAAGCTTCTCATAAATTGGCCCATGAACGAGAAAAAGATAACGGAACTCAAAGGGCAAACTCCCCCAAAAAAGAAGGAACTAGGGTTTATATAGTTCTTCCATTCACCGTAATCAAATCTAGGGCTCGAAAATGGAGCAATCTCAAGCCCTAATCCAAGCACCCAAAGCTTCGATACTGATAAAGCATTTGGCCTCCTGCAACAAATCCACCAGAGACAAAGCTCTCAGACTCCTCAAAACCTAGCTTCCTTCCCAACCGGAAATCCCCGATGAAGACCTCAAAAAGCTCTGGAAAGGCCTCTTCTACTGCGTTTGGCACGCCGATAAATCCCTTGTTCAGGCCGACCTTACATGTTCTTAAGGTCGCCTTTCTCTCTCCTCATTCTCATCGCCATCATTGTCACCGCCTTCTGTTTTATCCCTGCCGTCCGATCAGATCAGAATCTGCCTCGATTAAAGTTAGATGACGCAAAATTCTGCTCCAAAACGGCGATGCCGGACTCTTGCCCCATCAATTGCTTTCGGGCCGACCCGGTCTGCGGCGTGGACGGCGTGACATACTGGTGCGGCTGTCCTGATGCGCATTGCGCGGGGACTAGTGTTGCGAAGTTAGGGGCTTGCGATGGGAACAATAGCTCGGTTTCGGGTCAGACGCTCCTCTTAGTTAACATTGTGTGGCTTATTCTTCTTGCGGCCTTCGTCTTGTTCGGCCTTCTCTGAATGACAATGACTTTCGCTCTCTTCTTCTAGGCTTTGGTGATTTGAATAGTACTTTTCACAGGTTATTTTTTTGGGGGAAAATAAAAGAGAAGCTGAGTTGTTATGCTGAGTCATTTTTCTTTTTTTTCTAAAAAGCCACGTAAAAAAAAGGTAACATTGATATTAACAGAACTGAATGATCCAATTAAAAACTTTTAATTTATTTAATGGGGTAATTTAAAAAATTAAAAATTTAATAATGTATTAAATAAAATTTGTCACGTATAGTGATGAAATACAATTTTGTTAATATGTAATTTACCCTTATTTTTTTACCGGTCCGATCACCGATTCGGTCCAAATTTTAAATCACGGCTAATAATCACGGCCTAATAATGACAAATTTGAGCACGTCATTTTATACTACTACTAGTAAAAATATGACTCTTTTTATAGACAAAAAAACTTGACAAATGAGACTATTTTGGTAACTTCACACTAAGAATAATTTTTTGTTAGGCAAAAGCTTGACGGTGAACCTCATCATAAAAAGGATATATATAACAATGTTATTATCATATAAAAAAAATTATATAATATTCACATACACACACATATATATTGTGAGTTTCCGTTTAATATGTGGAGTCCGTAATATATATGTGTATATGTGAAAATTATGTGACTATTTTTATGTGATAGTAACATTATAAATATAGCATATGATCTGTTTGCACTAAGTGCTTGCCTATTGACATAGTGAAATAATATTCAATTGAATTTCTGTGAAATATCTAGATTAAATAAAGTTGGATCGGCTAGAAAATAAAAATTAAATTATTAGTCTTTAGAGAATTTATGTCGTTTTGTGTATATGTAGCTCAGATGGTAGAGCGCTCGTTTAGCATGAATAGGCACGAGTTTTAACTTTCAATACCCTGCTTCTCCAATTTATATTAGATTAGATGTTTTCCTATTAACAGTTGCGTTTTTGAGATGTTTTCCTATTAACAGTTGCGTTTTTGGAAAGTTCCTTTTACCTAGAGTTTTGTACTAAATTCAAAAATTCACCGATGCATTATAAACTTTGAGTTTCAATATAATTTATATCTTTCACACTAAAATTTAGGATACCTATTATTTTAATATATTAGGGTAATGTGGAGAGTGCAAATTTCACCAATATACCATAAACTTTGAGTTTTAATACAATTTGCACTTTCCGCATTAAAATTTAGGATACAGATTATTTTGATTTAGAGGGTGTGAATAGTGCAAATTGTTTTGAAACTCAAAATTTAATGTGCATTTAATTCAAAATAAAATTTATGGTGCAAATCGATTTTAGAGCTAAAGTTTAGGCTGCAAATTAGAGATTAGTGTAGATTTTTGTTATTTTATAGCTTTGTTGTTATTTTTTGGGAACTGATATTTTCACATGTATTTTTAATATTTTCACACCGTCCTCTCTTACATGAGTATACATTGGGTCCCACCTCTATGTAAAAATGAACTATGTGAAAATAAAAACATTTGTGGAAATAGTGGAATTAAATTCACCTTAAATTTTGATCAAAATAAAATTTATGGTTCAAATCGATTTTAGGGTTAAAGTTTAAGTTGAATATCGGAGATTAGTCTAGATTTTTGTTATTTATAATTTTTTTCTCTATAGTTAATTTCATGTTCTATTGATCAATAGCATCTAGCAGGAGATCAGATCCTCTGTCCCCAAATTTTTTATCCCTCCACTTAAATTTTGACACATATCCTTTTATTTAATTTTAGAATTAATTAGTGTTAAGTAAAAGATTAGGTGTCAAAATTTAAATAAAGGGACACAAGGGGACAGAGAATTTGGGGACAGAGGATCTGCTCTCATCTAGCAGTGCCTCACCGGTTTATTGAATTTTTTATTTTTAAAATGCCACCTTGAATTATTCTTTTATATATCTTCTTTGATGCCCCAACTCTTCAATTTGTCCGTCTACAAAATTTGTACAACCCACCAATAGCTACATGAATAGTCATCACCAACAGGTACAAGAACATAGTGTACATCATCCAATATATATAAAAAAAAATAAAAAAAACAAAAAAACAACAAAATAAGCTAGGCAAACATTTGATCCAGCACCAAAACAATAGCCATTGCAAACCCTGGATCGAAACCTGGCCGTACGATCAACACAAAAACCTCTAATCCAAAAGAAACACCTAGGCGGCCTGACCCTCCGATCATAGCTTCTTTTTTCTTGATTTCTGCTACTACTACTCTTCTTCTTGATTCATCAAATACCTTGCATGATCTTTGTGCATAGGATCCTTCAATCACGTACGCATGTCTCCTATCCGACGACGTATTCCCACAATATACACGAGCAAGCACATTCACATTTTGTTGAAAAATATGATTATTCTTTTGTTTTCTTGCCCAAAAATTTGGTTTTTTTGTCGTATTGCAGTCACCACCTTCTCCTTTGTAAATAAGCCAGTTATCAACTAGCTTAAGCTTTTGCTATTGTCAAACATACATTATCAAAAAACAAATTGTGAAATTTGAGTTATTATATATATAAGCATGTGAATTTAATAAAGAGATAAACATCAGTTCAAACACAAGTTATTAGTCATCAGTCTTTGTGCATATATCTGTATATGCACAAAATACAACCTCTAAAGTATGACTGATGATCTCTGAAAACCTTATTGTTTAGAATTGAATCACACACGCACACAAAAATTTACGTGATTCTCGGGTACGTCATGGGAGCGGAGAGACGTGTTTTATTTATGATATCAGTACGTAGGGTTTTTACAATAGAAAATATATATATATATAACTGGTACTTTTGTCCAACCCTAATTTTTATTATAGCCTGAATATCCATAATACTCTTATAACATGGTACCATACCGTTGGGGCTATGCCCCCACACCCCAAAACTTTCGATTTTTTTAGGAACTTCTCAATATCTCTCGTACACAATATATGAACCACAAGTTCCAACACTTATTATAATAAAAATGAATGACAAAACTATATGAATGATAAATTAACATTACCTTGCGTCGATAAATGGTAAGAAGTGATTTCCCTGAGCCATCCATGAGAATGATTTCATTAGGACGTCCGCAATAATTATCAACTCTATACACTAAATTACCCTTCGAATCGATCACAGTGAATCCATTACAACTAAGAATAAGTGATTTCCTCCACACTGTTAGTGATTTGGACTCACCATCGTTATCAGTTTTATCGTAATCTTCTTCTTCATGATGCTCTTCATGAACTGTTCTTGATAAAGATTTTAAGAAAAGAAACATCTCTCTATTTTTTTTTATTCCTCTCTCTCCAAATCTTGTTGAAAGTAAAGGAAGTTATATAATCAAGGAATAAGAGGTATTTATAGTGATAATCAGATAAGAATAATGTTAAAATTGTCTAAGTATAAGAATTTGGTGACTGTCCAGGTGTCGTGAATTTATAAATTTAGTCTAGAAATAATTTAAATTTGAATTCTAAAAAAGACAAACCATATTATACCTAACTGGACGGACAAGCCTAGTCATTTGGAAACATATTTGATTATATGTACCTACATGCCATAATTCACATGTATGTAAATGTAACCTTGGAATACGTGCCACGTGTCCGGTAATATCGATGGAGTCTGAGATTCCATTTTTTTGTTGATGAATTTCTGTGTGTTGGTTTTGGGATGAAAGGTATAATTAGGAATTTTTCTTGGTTTTGGTCTTTATTGGGAATTGAGTACATGCAAAAATAAATGTAATGAAGGACTGGTAAAATTTGGAATGCTGATTCTACTTGAGTCCAATAGATGGAATTAGTGTAGATTTGTCGGTCAAAGCAAAGATATAGAGGTCTCCAAATTTGGTGTCATTCTATGCTATCTGGATTTCAAGCCGTTGCAGATGGATAATTCATTAGTATGTGGAAATAAGTTGTATTTTATATATAGAAGATTGAATTTCGGATAATTTTTATTACACAAGTATTATGCAAATTTAACTCTCTGCTATGTAAATGTAACTTATTTCTGTTGACTGTACAAATAAACTGTCCATTTAAACCGTCAAGTCAGGATCCTATATTATTGTATGAGGTAATTAATAATTCCTAGATGTCAAATGGTACTGGTATATGAATTTAGCTCCCGTTCTATTTTTTGTATGTCCCATGCATTACACTACAAGAAAAACAGTTATTTTCAACTGAATAATTTTCTCAGAATTATTATATTTCTAACGGAATTTTCAATCAGAAATAATTCCTTCAAAAATATGTTAATTTTGACGGAATTTCATCGGAAATAATTACCACCCCAGACGCTAGAATTTCTGCCAGTGCCAAAGTCAATTTTGACGGAATTTTCGTCGAAAATAACTTATTTTCGCGGAAAGTATTTTCGAGAGAATTTTTGTCGGAAATATGATTGCATAAAAACCTAATCGCTTTCTCATTGCCGCACAGAACACAGACGCAAAAAAAATCCCATCTCTCAGTTGCTAACTGTCGACGTCGGGAAATTTTTTACTCTTTTCTTTATTACCCTTTATGTTCTCTATGTTTGAGTTTTGTTTGAAAAGACGAGTTTCAAAAGAGTTCGACACAAAATGTCGACGATTTAAAAATTCAGAGTCGCCAATTGGTAGTTTTAAAATAGTTGTTCTAACTCAACCGAATTTGAAAAGGTTTACACAAAGGCCTAATGGTTGGACTCTGTTTAATAGGCATTGGAAACCGAGATTCACAAAGTTCGGGGGCTTGATTAAGCAGGAGGAAGGTGTTAGGCACCCCCTGACTTCCGTGAAAACATGGTTACCTCGACTTTTCAATTCCCTAATTAATTTGAAGTGTGTATGTGTGTGTGTTTATTGGGCCTAAGTGCAGTTATTTGGAAGTAGTTCTATGCCTCGTTTGCACCTATATACAAAGAGTTTGATTTGTATAAAAGTTCAATTTTAAGCAAGATATAGCAATGATGTTTTGAAAACAGTTTTCAAATCCTTATGCTCAATAGTAATTGAGGTCTTTGATACTTCCATTTTATTCCGTATTCGGCTTGATTTGATTTTTATTTTCGAGATGCGAAGCATATTCGACAAAATAATATACATAGCAGTGTCAGGCTCCTTATGGGCATGAAAGCCATCGAAGGATGTCCAAACACCATAAATAATTTACAAGCTGGCTGTACAGCTGAAAAAGGTCTATCGTGGGAACCAGATCTAGATCCGTTAGCTGGATCTTAGACCTCATGGCTCCTAGGCTCACATAATTATTTAATATTTACAAAATTAGAAAGAAGACTAGATTTAAATAAATCTTAGCCATTCTAGCTCAATGGTTCCAGTTTTGTAACTTTTGAACAGGTTAAAAGTTAGATATGACTAGGTTTAGATAAATATAGTTCACAAGTTTGAATATTATGGATTTACATTGAATGAGCAGTTAAAGCAAATATTTAAATACAAAGAAAATATATATATATATATATATATATATATATATATATATATATATATATATATATATATATATATATATATATATATATATATAGGTTTTAATCATGTGAACGTTTGCATATAATCGTTTCAAGAACTAAGTTGATTACTGTTGATTCGACAATGTAAGACCACGATTCAAAGTAAATACCTCCTGCATTACAGTCTGATAGTGGTGGCGATCACCTAACTCAAAATCTCGATGCCAAATTACTTTATTACCCCTCTATATTAATTATAAATATATTTACTCCTTCGCCGCCAGAGGCACAAATGCAAGGCACTCCACTTCTTTTAGTTGCATTTCTTTTAGTTTAATAATTTTATAGTAATTTTAGTTTATTAATTTTATTAATAAAATAATTTACGTATTAGTTTAAATAATAATTTTAGTTTAATAAATTTATTAGTAAAAATAATTTACGATTATCGCTTTTAATAATAATTTTAGTTTTACCTTTATTTTAGTATATAATTATATTTTGCAACATAACAATCTTGATGAATGTACATTTTTATAGTAATAACATTATATATAATTATAAAATTATTAAACTAAAATTACTATTAGTAATACTTTTATAGTAATTTTAGTTTAATAATTTTATAGTAATTTTAGTTTACTAATTTTATTAATAAAAATAATTTTATTAAACTAAGTTTTGATGGTAACTAAAATTAGTTTAATAAAATTATTAAACTAAAACTATTATTAAATTGATACGTAAATTATTTTTATTAAACTAAAAATAAAAATTTAAACTGGTACGTAAATTATTTTTACTAATAAATTTATTAAACTAAAATTATTATTTAAATCGATACATAAATTATTTTTATTAATAAAATTAGTAAACTAAAATTACTATAAAATTATTAAACTAAAAGAAATGCAACTAAAAGAAGTGGGAGTGCCTTTGTGCAATGTGCTCAGAGGCAAGGAGTAAATATATTTATAATTAATATAGAGGGCAATAAGTAATTGGCATCCAAATTTTGAGTTAGGTGATCGCACACTGACAGCGTAGCAGAAGGTATTTACTTTGAATCGTGGCCTTACATTGTCGAGATCAACTCAGAATCAACTTGTTGTTTAACAAATGCCCATAAAGAACGCTTCTACTGGATTAAAATCCATATATATATATATATATATATATATATATATATATATATATATATATATATATATATATATATATAGAAATGATCCATAGCAAATATTTGCTATGGATGAAAATTGGGCAAATAGCATCATAATCGTCCATTACATAAATTAAAATTTGAGATTAAAAAAAGACAGACACGCCATCCGCTTAGTTCAACTAGCGGACGATAAAATAATAATTTCGGACCAAATTGCCCCTAAGTCTCATTATCTTTTCAAATTCCGCTAACAGACGAAGCACCCTCAATTCCTAAATCAAACCCTCCTCCCGCAACCATCCCTCCCTGCCGCGATTTTGCTCCCTGCAACACTCCCTCCAGCTACGATTTTGAGTCCCTGATCCACCGGTCAATCAGCAACTCACACAGATCGAAACCTAGAAAACCAAGATCCACCGGTCAATTAGGCTCATAGACGACCAAATGATGCATACCGGAAAGCTAAAGTGAATTTCCAAAGGTTTGAAGATGGAGATCCGACCGAATGGTTATATAAGGTCAATAAGTACTTTGACTACCATCATATTTCTGAAGATAGTAAGCTGTCTCTAGCTGTCCTTCATCTTGATGGTGCATCTTCTAGTTGGTTTCAGTGGATGGAGACTAACCATCTGGTAAGATCTTGGACCGAATTTATTTTATAAATGCAAATTAGGTTTGGCCCCTCTCCTTTTGAAGACCCTAACACCCAACTTACCAAGTTAAGGTAAACTGGTACTGTGGCTGAGTATGAGTCAAAATTTCAACAGATTTCTAATAAGATTTATGGTCTACCAGAATCATTTCTTAAGGGTTGTTATGTGGGTGGACTTAGAGGAGATATTCAATGTGAGGTTATTGGAGCACAGCCATATAATCTGCAACATGCTATTGGGTTATCCAAATTATATGAGGGGAAGTTTGGGGCTGAAAGGGCTCAAAATTGTTAACCTAGAAGCAATAGTACTCTTACTATGATAGGGGCTAAGTCTCAAAATAGCCTTGCTATTAAGAATGCTATAGTACCCTATGGAACACCTATAGCAGCTGAAAAGAGCTTCAGTTCCACATTAACTCCTTATCACAGATTGCCTATCAAAAAGCTTACCTATGCAGAAAGACAAGCTAAAGTGGAGAAGGGACAGTGTTTTAACTGTGATGAAGGTTGGCACAAGGGACACAAATGTAAGGGTCAAATGTCACTTTTACTATTGGATGGGGTGGTACCTGATGATTGTGAAGGGTTAGAGCAGGATAACAATTATGGGATAGGAAATAAAGAAGCAGAAGTTGTCCAAAACCCAAAGGTGGGAAACCTGTATGCCTTGATAGGTTCACCTAATACTAGATGCTTAAGGATGATGGGGCATGTTGGAGAAAAGACTTTGCAAATATTGATTGATGGAGGAAGTAGTCATAATTTCATCCAAACTAGAGTTGCAAATTACTTGGGGCTAGACATCATACCATCACCATAATTTTCTGTCGTTGTGGGAAATGGTGATACCCTCAAGTGTGTGGGGGCAGTGCACCCAGGTTCCTTTTGAGATTCAGGGGAACAAATTCACAGCTGATTTCTTTGTGATAGACCTCCATATAGCAGATTTGGTACTGGGGGTGGCTTGGCAGGAAAGTTTTGGAGAATTGAGGATCAATTACCAACAGGCCTATATAAAGTTTTGTCATGAAGGTCAAGAAATCTGTTTACAAGGGGAGAAAACTGATTCAACTTCTATTGCAGCCAATCACCTTTATCAGTTGTTCAAAAAAAAATAGAGATAGCTCAGTGTTATCTTTTACAGCTTATACAATCTCCCAACACCAACACTATTTCACACTGTGATCCACTTTCCATCACTTCCATTCTTCATTCCCTACAAACCATAGAACATCCCATACCAGCCATAGCCAATCTTTTAGACCAGTTTAAAGAGGTATTTCAGGAGTCTGCTAAACTACCACATACTAGAATCTTTGACCACCACATACCTACACAACCAAATTCACAACCTATTAATGTAAGGCCCTACAGGTTCCCACATTTCCAGAAAGCTGAGATTGAACAAAAAATACATGGAATGCTGCAATCAGGACTGATCAGGCCTAGTAACAGTTCATACAGTTCTCCCGTCCTTCTTGTAAAGAAAAAAGATGGGACTTGGAGGTTATGTGTGGACTACAGAGCTCTAAATGTAGTCACATTGAAAGATAGGTTTCCCATACCTACTGTGGATGAACTGTTAGATGAAATACAAGGTGCAAGGTATTATTCTAAAATTGACCTCAGATCTGGTTATCACCAAATCAGAATGGCTGTGGAAGATGTTCATAAGACAGCTTTCAGAACCCATAGTGGACATTATGAGTTTTTGGTCATGCCCTTTGGCCTATCCAATGCCCCTTCCACTTTTCAAGCAACTATGAATGCTGTGTTTCAGGAATATTTGAGGAAATTTGTTATTATATTCTTTGATGACATCTTGGTTTTCAGTCCAAACTTGGAATCTCATGTGCAACATTTGGCATTAGTGTTAGATTGTCTTAAGTTAAATTCACTCTATGCTAAGTTTTCCAAATGTCGTTTTGCTGTCACAAATATTGAATACTTGGGTCACATCATTAGTTCCCAAGGTGTACAACCAGATCAGACAAAAATAGAAGCAATGCTTTCTTGGCCCAAACCAATCAATGTGAAATAGCTAAGGGGATTCTTAGGCTTAACTGGGTATTACAGAAAGTTTGTTAAGGGTTATGCAGCCATAACAAGTCCTCTAATAGACTTGCTTAAACATGAAGCATTTAAATGGACTGTGAAATCTGATGAAGCATTTTTGCAGCTAAAACAGGCACTCACAAGTACCCTTGTGTTAGCTCTACCAGATTTTTCAAAACCCTTCTCCCTAGAAACTGATGCATCCACTTTTGCCATTGGGGCAGTCCTCTCACAAGATGAGCATCCTATTGCTTATTTCAGTAAAAAGCTGTGTCCAAGATGCAAAGATCCTCTACTTATATCAGAGAATTGTTTGCAATTACTTCTGCTGTAGCTAAGTGGAGACACTATCTATTGGGAGCTAAATTTTATATCTATACTGACCAACAAAGTTTGAAGGGGCTTATGCAACAGGTTATTCAGACTCCAGAACAGCAATATTATCTCACCAAGTTGTTGGGGTACACTTATGAGATTATGTACAAACCAGGCAAAAATAATGTGGCAGCAGATGCAATGTCTAGACATCCTACATTAATGTCACTTACCATCCCAATATTCTTTATTCTTGAAGACATTAAGAGGGAACAATCTTCAGCAGCTGAACTGCAACACATTAAGGTTAAACCCCCTTGGCAAGTCAGAAATGGGATTTATCTCTACAAGGGGAAAATCTATATTCCAGTGCAATCTCCATTAAAAATTTCTCTGTCGAAAGAATTTCACAATTCTCCAGAAGGGGGGCATGGTGGGGTACACAAGACTTTTATGAGGTTATCTACCAGCTTTTATAGCCTTTGTAAAAACTTGCACAGTTTGTCAGCAAACTAAGGCCATTAATGTCAGTCCATATAGCCTGCTACAACCTTTGGAAATCCCTAAGCAGATTTGGGAAGATATCAGTATGGATTTCATCACTCACTTACCAACATCTCAAGGGTATACATGTATTTTTGTAGTGGTAGATAGGCTGTCTAAATCTGCCCACTTTGGTCCACTGCCAACTAATTACACAGCCTCAAGGGTGGCTTCACTTTTCTGGGATATGATAGGCAAACACTATGGTCTTCCAAAATCCATAGTTAATGACAGAGATACCATATTTCTTTCAAAATTTTGGACTGAATTGTTCAAGTTACAAGGAACAACACTCAGAATGTCTTCATCCTACCATCCACAGACTGATGGGCAGTCAGAGGTGGTGAATCGATGCTTGGAACAGTATTTAAGGTGCTTTGTTTATGAGGAACCTCATTTATGGCATACATTCCTTGGCTTGGCTGAATGGAATTACAACACTTCCTACCATACTGCAATAAAACAGACTCCTTATGAGGTAGTCTATGGGAAGAAACCTCCAGCCCTTGCACAATACTTACCTGGCACAGCTCAAGTAGAGGCTGTGGAGACTAATCTTCAAATAAGAGATGAAAAACTAAAGATTCTACAGAAAACCTTACAATCTGCACAGTTAAAGATGAAGACTCAAGCTGATAAGCACATAACTAATTTCTCTTTTGATGTAGGAGATCTGGTGTTAGTCAAGCTTCAACCTTATAGACAACAAAGCTTATACTATAGACCCTCTCAAAAACTCAGTAGGAGATACTATGGCCCATATCCAGTTGTTTAGAAAATAGGGTCTGTTGCATACAAGCTGGAACTCCCTGAAGAATCTAAAATTCATCCAGTCTTTTACATTTCCCTCCTCAAGAAATTTCATGGGGAAAATCCTACACCAGTTGCTACCTTACCAACTCATACTTGGAACAACCATCCCTTAATAGTACCTCTAGCCATCCTAGAAACTAGACAGAAACTTGTTGACAATCATTGGGAATCACAAATTTTGGTTCAGTGGGAAGGTCTACCTTTAGAGGAAGCCACTTGGTTATCTGTTACTCAATTCAAGAATGCATACCCTAATGTCCACCTTGAGGACAAGGTGTCTCTTGAAGGGGTGAGTATTGATACACTTAACATATCTAAAACAATGCAGGTGTCAACTAAAATTGATGGCATGGATCAGACTCAACAAACCCAGGACAATAAAGCAGAAAATATAACAGATGACCAAGACAAGGATGACCATGAAGACAATGTGATGGTCCAAGACATGATTAACCAGGAAGAGCTGATGGACAAGGAGATTGCAGAGAAAGTGGAAATGGAGGAGAATGAACTAGAAGATTTAATTACACTAAACAAGCTCAGGAGATCAAGGAGGGAAATTAGAGGATGAGAGGGTACGTAAAGGGTAAAAAGGGTAATATTTAAAGTAGTAGAGTTTTTTGTAGAAATGACAGCTAGGCTATCCAGGTGATGTAATAAAGGATCAATCAAAATGAGGAGTTTATTATCTAGATTTCTGTACCCATGATGGTATAAAAACACTCTCATGTAATCAGAAATGGGTATTGAATGATATAAAACTTTCCTCTTTTATTAATTTTTATTGATACACTTAACATGTCTAAAACAATGCAGGTGTCAACTGAAATTGATGGCATGGATCAGACTCAACAAACCGAGGACAATGAAGCAGAAAATATAACAGATGACCAAGACAAGGATGACCATGAAGACAATGTGATGGTCCAAGACATGATTAACTAGGAAGAGCTGATGGAAAAGGAGATTACATAGCAAGTGGAAATGGAGGAGAATGAACTAGAAGATTTAATTACACTAAACAAGCTCAGGAGATCAAGGAGGGAAATTAGAGAACCCACTTGGATGAGAGGGTACGTAAAGGGTAAAAAGGGTAATATTTGAAGTAGTAGAGTTTTTTGTAGAAATGACAGCTAGGTTATCTAGGTGATGTAATAAAGGACCAATCAAAATGAGGAGTTTATTATCTAGATTTCTGTACCCATGATGGTATAAAAACACTCTCACGTAATCAGAAATGGGTATTGAATGATATAAAACTTTCCTATCCCATAATTGTTATCCTGCTCTAACCCTTCACAATCATCAGGTACCACCCCATCCAATAGTAAAAGACATTTGACCCTTACATTTGTGTCCCTTGTGCCAACCTTCATCACAGTTAAAACACCGTCCCTTCTCCACTTTAGCTTGTCTTTCTGCATAGGTAAGCTTTTTGTTAGGCAATCTGTGATAAGGAGTTAATGTGGAACTGAAGCTCTTTTCAGCTGCTATAGGTGTTCCATAGGGTACTATAGCATTCTTAATAGAAGGGCTATTTTGAGACTTAGCCCCTATCATAGTAAGAGTACTATTGCTTCTAGGTTGAAAATTTTGAGCCCTTCCAACCCCAAACTTCCCCTCATATAATTTGGATAACCCAATTGCATGTTGCAGATTATATGGCTGTGCTCCAATAACCTCACATTGAATATCTTCTCTAAGTCCACCCACATAACAACCCTTAAGAAATGATTCTGGTAGACCATAAATCTTATTAGAAATCTGTTGAAATTTTGACTCATACTCAGCCACAGTACCAGTTTGCCTTAACTTGGTAAGTTGGGTGTTAGGGTCTTCATAAGGAGAGGGACAAACCTAATTTGCATTTGTAAAATAAATTCGGTCCAAGATCTTACCAGATGGTTAGTCTCCATCCACTGAAACCAACTAGAAGCTGCACCATCAAGATGAAGGACAGCTAGAGACAGCTTACTATCTTCAGAAATATGATGGTAGTCAAAATACTTATTGACCTTATATAACCATTCGGTCGGATCTCCATCTTCAAACCTTGGGAAATTCACTTTAGCTTTCCGGTATGCATCATTTGGTCATCTATGAGCCTGATTGACCGATGGATCTTGGTTTTCTAGGTTCCGATCTGTGTGAGTTGCTGCTTGTCTCCAGTTCTGTAGTTGATCTTGAATCACTGCAGTCATAGTTTGCTGAAATTGCCGAGTGAAAGTTTGAGCAAATTGGGAGAACTGTTGGTTAAATTGCTCCAACAGTTGTTCAACCCTATTATTTTCAGCCATGATATCTCTCAACGAGAGCACCAAATGTTGCTATAGTTTACAGTCTACAGCTAGACTAAAGAGGACAGAGAAAAATTGATAAAAGAGGAAAGTTTTATATCATTCAATACTCATTTATGATTACATGAGAGTGTTTTTATACCATCATGGGTACAGAAATCTAGATAATAAACTCCTCATTTTGATTGGTCCTTTATTACATCACCTAGATAACCTAGCTGTCATTTCTACAAAAAACTCTACTACTTCAAATATTACCCTTTTTACCCTTTACGTACCCTCTCATCCAAGTGGGTTCTCTAATTTCCCTCCTTGATCTCCTGAGCTTGTTTAGTGTAATTAAATATTCTAGTTCATTCTCCTCCATTTCCACTTGCTCTGCAATCTCCTTTTCCATCAGCTCTTCCTGGTTAATCATGTCTTGGACCATCACATTGTCTTCATGGTCATCCTTGTCTTGGTCATCTGTTATATTTTCTGCTTCAGTGTCCTGGGTTTTTTAAGTTTGATCCATGCCATCAATTTCAGTTGACACCTGCATTGTTTTAGACATGTTAAGTGTATCAGTGACATATAGCATGATAGCAGCAACTAAACAGAAAATCACAAACAGCGCTGTAGCTCTAGGATCTCTCCAGCATAGCAATGACTGTAGCCTCTCCCCCTGAGTTGCCCAGTCACTAACCACAATTAGAACAGTGGTAATGGGGTTCTTCCAATTGCAAATTTGATCAAACCATTTTCCTACAGCAATTAACCCACCCAAAACTCCCATAATTCTGAAGAAATTGGCTTTACTTCTTCTCATACTCCACATGTGAGATCCCACATCAAGTATATACTCCACCACCCTGCATATAATGAAGCTTCCCAAATCTAAATTAAGGCTGATTTTACAAATAGCAAGTGCTCACCGAGAACAGCACATGGGAACATAAATCAGGCTGTTATGCCATTAGAACTATAATAACATGAGGAAAAATAACTTGCAGAATTACCTATACTAGGGCATCTAGGAACTATACTTGGTAGTTTCTTAGGGAGTCTTAAGTGCATGAAATGAGTCAAAAATGTAACACACACACATATACATTTATCACAGTTTGTTTTCCCCAGTCCAGCGACCTGTCCCTAAACATATTACAAGTTACAACAATTTACATGGCATCATTGGGCTCTTTCCTTGTAATAAAAAAAAGAATGGCATCATAGAGCGAGTCACTATAGTATCCATACCTCCGCAGTCTGCACCTCTTGTGCATAGGTTGGTGATACTGTTGTTACAATGTCAGAGAACACGATGGCACCCTGAAAAAGACAGGAACATGTTAACATACACTACCTTAACTTGAAAAAATCACTCCAAGTAGGTCATAGCTGAATAAAAGTCCCACTACAAGTGGGATCAGGAAGCCTTGTGTAGTTAATTGAAGGCTACTTCCATTTCCATTCTTGAGAACTTAACCAAAACGGGTCACAATAATTATTTTTTTTGGTGAAGCAATTAATAATGCTATAAACAATATATTCTGTAATCTTCTAGGTTTATGCTAATTCGAAAAAGGGGGTTTTACTTTTAGTCCTTCTTAAATAATGTAGTACTAAAAAAACTACTACTAATAAAGAAAAATGTAACAATGAAGGACCCGATTTCCCTTAAAACACTTGTTAGTGTCATAAAAGGGAAGCCTGAGAACAAACTTTTTAAAGGTTTATTATCCCAATTCCGCGTTGGACTTTTTTACCATGAAGTCATATATTTACATAAAAGCATATAAAGTTTACTACAGTAAATAAATGGCCCTCCTTGTAAACTAAAAACAAAAAAATATATGGTCCTATCTCGTTTCAGAAAACACAGACTTGAGGCAAACATAATTTAGCAAATACAAAACATTTATCTCACATATAAAAAGATTTTTATGAATAAAAATACTTGTGATGCCATTGTTGCCCATGCTGCTCCAGCGATACCATAGCCTCAGAATGTGCATATGACCACATCACCAATCCCATTTATAGCACTGGCGACTGCCAAAGCCTTCAAAGGTCCCCATGAATCTTTCATGCCAAGACTGTACCAAAAGAACAACTGCTAAAAAGTTACCAAACTAAACTTATCATGCAACCTGCAATTCAGAAGTAAAAATAGCACTGATGTAAGTGTCCCCTGGTGCCAAATCATGTTTAAATAAGGGGTTTGTCAGAAGATGTGATGCCCCCAAAATAGGTATACATCACCTATCCTGAGTCGCCAAATATATGGTACAGAATACAAATACAATCTTTAATATATAACAAAAAAGCTGTGAGTTTTAATACAAATATTGTCTTCTAGACAATATCCACTCTCAAAATAAGTCCTCATTACATTTATTGCCACAATATTTAACAGAATAGTGAGAACTACTAATGCTATTCTCTGGACCGTCACACCGTTCCCCAACTCGTTCCGGCTATATTCTCATTTCCTGAAGAGAACAGTGAAAGAAAGGGTGAGCTCAACTAGCCCAGTAAGAAATATTATGACTAAGATATCATTAGCCTTCAATAATGTTAAACTGATAAAATACGATAGACATTAAGTTTAACTGCAGCGGGACAAGCAATCCATTAAAAGAGTCAAGTAGAGAATAAAATCTACTATCTTTTATGATTTAAAAGGTTTTTCATCACTTTTATCGCTGGGACTCAGCTTAATAAATAATCCACATCATCCCTGCATTACGGCCAAGGATATTCATTAGTATCACGACCACAAATTATCCATGCACTACGGGCCAAGTATATTCGTGTATTCATCAATGGTCATGATCATGCCAACAACTGTCCATCAATGCACTACGGGCCAATGAGGATTTTTATCACATCATTTATAACATTACGGTCATGATTATACCGAATAATCCCTGGTCATAATCATACCAAGTCCATCTATGCACTACAGGCCACAGATGACTTTCAAAAAAAAATATAAACATGAGGATGATGACAATGATATAAGAATTCAATAAAATAAGTTCATTTAATTAATTTATCCAGAACTAATAACGTCCAAATTGTCAACATGATACTTCTTTGTAGAGTAAAATTTAAGAATGCTCGTAAGAATATTTCCATGAAAAGATACTAGATGAAGCGCAAATATCAAGGATATTCTACTAATTTCATGGAGTATAGAAGTCAAAACTTTAACCAACCGAGTATAATAAAGAATGGAATACCAAAAGAAATTACCATGCATCGGTGAGACAAGACGACAAAAAGTTATTCCAATGAGAATAATAAAGACGTAAATCAGTCCCACAGAAACGTATGCACAGGATATTCCAAGAGAATAATAAAGATGGAACCCGAAGTCCCAAGGCAGAAACGCATGCATGTGATATTTCAACACAAATAATAAAGGCGGAACCAAGTCCAACAGTAAAGCATGCATGTAATGTTCCACAGAATAATAAAGAGCGGAACCAGTCCGACGTAAAAGCACGATGCATGGATGTTCCACAGGATGTTCCAACAGAATAATAAAGAGCGGAACCAGTCCGTCGAAAGCTACATGTACAGGATGTTCCAAATGTAATAATAAAGAATGGAATAATATAAGAATTTCACCATGTATGCGGTACTTCACATAACCAGGTTATTCCAACATAATAATAAAGAATGGAATAACAGAAGTTCTCTTCATGAAGACGAAAGAAAGAAATAATACCCCTTACCTTTGAAAGAAACTGGATATAGGAGTAGTGAGGTAGTAGGCTTCTCTTCTTCTATAGATTTTCTCTCTACAATTTCTCTCTATAATAATTGCTCTATACCTTTAGTGAATTGGTGAGAAATGAAGGAAGAATGATCTTCTATTTATAAAAAAATATAGTTTCAATAATTGCACGTTTTGGGGCTCAAAAAATTACAGTACAATACCTCCAACTTTTTCTTTATTTTTTAATTTAGTCATGCAAGTATTATCAAACTTGCACCACCTCCCCTAATAGTAAATAATGTAATTCAATAGTAAATCATGTGAATAAATAGTTCTAGACATGTAAAAATACGAATTACAGTATAGTACCTCCATCTATACCTCCATTTTTAACTTAGTCATGCAAGTATTATCAATCCTACACCAACTCCCCTAATAGTAACAAGAATGTAAAACAATAGTATACACATGTGAACAAATAGTTATAATCATGTGAAATAATAGCAATCAATTGCTCATTTATCCAGTTAAATACCCGATTGGTCAATATAACCTCCAGACATCAATTATTATCGAAATAAATGTCGATTTTCACTAACACAAATAATTCCAACACAATGAAACTATTTTTATCAACAATATAAATTTTGAAATTTTGAAGTTTGAATTTTTCCAAAAAAGTCAACTATTGACTTTTTGACCAAATAGTAAAATCCAGAAAATTTTATGTTTATAGTCTATTTTTACTAATTTCATCGTTCCGGACTCAAATATCACATCCGTGTCTCCAAATTCAACTTCGAGCACAACTTCAATTTTAATAATATTCATCATTAATATTATTACTCACAATATTTATCAACCAGGTTGTTCCCAGGAAAGAGGGGGCTTTCCAATAAGAATTTTTCCCTGTTGGCGCGCAATTAGGTGACCAAACCTCTCCTTGACAGAACTTCTAGACATTGTAAATATTGCAATTTAATAATATGAACAACTTTATCGTCTCAATTATTGATTTAATAAAATAACATATTATGCGAGATAATCTTTGTGACAATAATCGAATCAATAATATGAGAGATATGATGCAAAGAATTATCGTAGCAATAATTGAGGATAATCGGTGACTTCTCACGTAAGCATCAATAATCAATACCGTGTGCTACTATACAACCACGTGTATTACTGTACTTTTACTACCGAATAGTTCAACAGTATTAACGGTAAAACTTCCGCCGTTATTTTCATAAATATATTTTTGTCGTTTTCTCAATCCGACAATAATTCTATTATGGGGTCCACCAATAATTGCGTCGTTGTACGAATATTCCCTGCTAAAACGAATATTCTCCGACCAATCGAATATAATATAACAACTTGCATACTTTGAAGAATTTATAATTACTACCCACAACTATAACATTATATCAAATCCACACCATAATATTCAAAAAATTATTTTGAAAAAATTAAATATTTATTCATAAAATCTGGGGTCTCACAGAAGAGACATGGCTAATCACACGAATCAAAATCTCGCGAAATCACAGCAGGACTCGAGATTTGGTTCAGAAGAGGATAGACCTAGAGAGTTTGTTCCAAAATATAATGCAGATCAAAGTAATGAACACTGAATAAGAAGCAAAAATACCTGGTCAATCGCAGCAGGAGGGAGGGTTGAACTTGAAATCGCAATTTGGTTTTCGAAATCGCAGCAAGAGGGAGGATTTGGTTTAGGGACTCGAAATCGTAGCAGGAGGGAGGGTTGCTGGAGCGAAATCGCAGCAGGAGGGATGGTTGCAGGAGGGAGGGTTTGATTTTTGAAATCGTAGCAGGAGGGAGGGTTTTGATTTAGGAATTGAGGGTGCTTGTACGCTAGCGGACTGAAAAGATAATGAGACTTGGGGCAATTTGGTCCGAAATTATTTTTTTATGCGTCCGCTAGTTCAACTAGCGGATGGCGTGTTTGTCTTTTTTAATCCCAACCCTTAATTTATGTAATGGACGATTACGATGCTATTTGCCCAATTTTCATCCATAGCAAATACTTGCTATGGATCATTTCCATAAATATATATATATATATATATATATATATATATATATATATATATACTAAGAGAGAAAAGGTCACGGATCGACGATCCGCTTTTGGAGCTTGAAAACTCGATTTCCACCACTTAAAATTTGATATGTTGTAGAATATGTGACTACAAGTGTTTAGAAAGAAGAATATCAAAGTTTGGAACACTCTAGAAGAGAGTAAGGGATGAAATGGACAAAATTTTCTCTCTTTTTCTTTTTTTTTATGAGTTGCTGGGGGGTCTATTTGTTAGGGGTGTTCACCGGTAAAATACCGGACCAAACTGAACCGGACCAAATACCAAAAGTACCCAAAATAGGGTACCGATATCAGTACCAGTTAAACCGATATACCAAACCAATTAGCCGATCCGGTACCGGATCGGTATCAATTTTTACTGGCTTGAACCGACCCAATCTTTAAGCTAAAATTCAGCCAAGGTTTAAACCAAAATTTGACCAAAAAAAGAGCAGCCCAAGAATTGCTTTTAAGCCAAATTTTGGCCCAAAGTAAAGCAGCCCAATACTAGCCTTAAAATTCGGCTCAAGCATACCAGCCTGCCAAAAATCTTTTTAGAAGAAAAACTTTTTTAAACTTTTATCAATTAAACAATGTGGGGCTTGGCTATTAATGTCTCACTTGATAGTCTTTATAAGGAAAACTTCCTTAGACTTTTATAAGTTAACCAATGTGGGACTTGGCTATTAATATCTCACTTGGTAGTTTTTTATATGAAAACTTTCTTAAGACTTTTATAAATTAACCAATGTGTGACTTGGAGACCACCAAGTATTAAGGCCTTCACTTGTTAGTCTTTTTATAAGAAAAACTTCCTTAAATGTTTATTAATCAATGTGGGAGTTACAAACAACCATATTCTATCCAATTAATTAATTAACTATTTAATTCTCTTGGCCTTAATTGATATCCGTCCTAAAACAAAGTATATATGCCCAGTTTTAACAAAGACTAGATTTTGGAGTTATTAAAGTTGCAAGAGTGTGGGGCTTTCCCAACTTTTTGATAAATAGTTTAAGGTTATCTAGCTTCTTTATAATTTTACCAATTTAATCAATATGGAACTTGTAAATCACCAACTATTAAGGCTTCCCTTGGAACTCATTTTATAAGGAAAACTTTCTTAGATTTTTACCAATTAACCAATGTGGGACTTGGCCTTCACTTGGTAGAAAACTTTTTAAAATTTTTATTAATCAATATATGTGGGACTTATAAACAACCATATATATTCTTTATTATGTATTCTCTTGTCTTACAAATATCCCACATTGTCTAATTTGTGTTCTCTTGTCATACCTCTATTTTATAAATAGGGGAGACCACAAATTCAAATTTCATTCATCCTAAATATTTTATTATGTCTTTTCTTGTGTTAGTTCTATAGTTCTATTTATAAATAGAGAAGACTTTAATCCAATTCTACAAAGCTAAGTAAAATAATTTTTTAAAAAGGGATTAGACCGGTGCAATCGGTTCGATCCGGTACATACTGGACCTATGAAATTGGTAACCAGAACCGGTATCAAAAATCGATTTGTACCAAACTGTTCTTGAACCAATTTTTTTGTACCGAAACATTCGGTTCAGACCGATTTAGTTCGCCTTGAAAACCAAAAATGTAAGACCCCAACTTTTATGAATAAAGATTAATTTTTCTCAAAATATATTTTTGAATATTATGGTGTGGATTTGATATAATGTTATAGTTGTGGGTAATATTTATAAATTTTGCAAAGTAAGCAAGTTACTATAAAATATTCGATTGATCGGGGAATATTCGTTTTAACAGGGAATATTCGTACGAAGACACAATCATTGGTGGACCCCACAATGGAAGTATTGTCGGAGTTAAAAAACGACAAAAATATCTTTTTATAAAAATAACGGCGAAAGTTTTACCGTTATACTATTGAAATACTCGATGATAAAAGTACAGTAATACGCGTGGTTGCATAGTAACACACGGTATTGTATAGTATCTTTGATTATTGATGCTTACGTGAGAAGTCACTTAGTTTTATTCAATTATTGCCACAGTAATTGCTGCATAGTATCTCTCATATTATTGATTCAATTATTGTCATAGTTTCATCTGCATAATATTTTATATTATTAAATCAATAATTGAGACGACAAAGTTATTCATATTATTATTTGCATTATTGACAATGTCTAAAAAGTTCTGGCGATGAAATGAGTTTGTTCACCTAATAGGGAGAAATCATTATCGGAAAGCCCCCTCTTTCCTGGGAATGATCTGGTTGTTAATATTGTAAGTTATAATATTATGATAAATAAGTTCGTGTTGATTAAAGATAAGAATAATATTGATGAGTGAAAGATGTTATTCATTTAGTTTTCTTTAATTCTTCCGTGACCCAATTACCCTTAGAGGAGGTAATTCTGTGATTGGCTGGTTTTGTTATAATTGACCAAACGAGAAATTAATCGGATAAATGAGCAATTAATTGCTATTGGTTCACATGTATAGAACTATTGATTCACATGCATGTACTATTAGGGGAGGTTGTGCAATATTGATAATACTTCAAGGACTAAATTAAAAATAGAGGTAAAGATGAAGATACTATACTGTAATAATTCGAGCCCCTAAACGTGCAGTTATTGAAATTATATTTTTCTATAAATAAAAGCTCATTTCTTCTTTCATTCTCACCAATTCACTAAGACTCACAAGAGCAGCTATAGAGAGAAAAACTATAAAGAGGAAGAAGAAGAGTATTCTGCTACTTCACTATTGCAGTATCCAGCCTTCTACTAAGGTAAGGAGTATTATTTATTTCATATTCACTTATGATATTATTTTTCGTATTCGTAAGAAATTTTATTTTCGTTAAATATTCGTAAGGAATATTATTTTCGTTCAATATTCGTAGGGATATTATCTTCATTCAATATTCGTTGGAATATTATTTTTGTTTAACAGTTGTAAGAGATATTATTTTTGTTCAATATTCGTATGAAATAATATTTTATTCCATACTTTGTAGTATGTAAGTAATATTATTTCGTTTTGTGTTCCTAATTCTACATTCATTTTGTTAAAGTATTGCTTCTATACTCCGTGAAATTAGTAGAATATCCTTGAAATTTGCGCTTCATCTAGTATCGTTCACAAGGATATTTTTTTTGAACATTCTTGTTAAATTTTAAGCTTTTCATGTCGAAGTACTATTCACGGGATACTATTCACAGGGTACTATTCACAAAATACTATTCATGGGGTACTATTCACAAAGTACTATTAACGGGGTACTATTCACGAAGTACTATTCATAAGGTACTATTCACAAAGTACTATTCCCGAAATACTATTCACGGGGTACTTGAAATTCAAATAAGGCACACTTAGAAGGGGGTTGAATAAGTCTGGGAGCAATCTATGACCTATTTTTAAACTTTAATCCAAACTACTAAATTCATCCTACTATATTGATGAATGCAGCTTGCTGAATTAATATGGCTTACCGAATTGACTGTTTGTTTTTTAAAAAATATCCTGCTAAATTTATAACTTAGAGAAAATACTTGGTGTTAAAGAATTATCCTAAGATAATGTAAATATTCAAATTTTAATTATTAAGATAATTAACTAGCTTTTCTGAGTAATTAAAGTAAAGCAAGTAATAAAATCAACACCAAGATTTTTTACGTGGTTCATCTATTACCCTCTATAATAATAGCCTAGTCCACGTCCAATACCAAGTAGTATTGGAGACTCACTTTATTTCTTTAAATTGACCCTTGTTACAAAACTGATTCTATCAAATTTGAATTACAATAATTCACTTGAGCACTCTTGCTCCTTGTGCACCAATGCACCCCTTAAGCACCTATGCTTCCTTGAACCTGTTTGTAAATAAACATTAATCCACATGGATTAAATTCCTTTAGACAACACTTAGTCTAAAAATATAAGATTACAAATATAGAGGCCTAATGATAAAAGCAAATAAGCAATTTAACAATGCAAGACCCAACTAATGAATGCAATGATCAAATAGTAAAAGAGATATCACCAATATGAAGTTCACGAAAATAGCTAAGAAATGATCTGAATATAAATTGCACAGCAGCTGAGAATATGCACCAAGACTAATGGAATAGTTTTTCAAGTGTATGAGTGGAAAGATTAATTCAAGTGTTGTATTGTTTCACCGATACTAGTTCTTCTTTTATAGCCCAATTTTTATCGTTACTCATAAAGTTCTGTTGCATGAAAATTTTACGTTGCCAACAAATTTTCTTAAGAAGATAAGTAACGTTCCAATTATATTTCCGTTTGAATAAATCAAGTAAATCTCCGGATGTAAAAAACAGAAATTAGTTAGATTTTGTAAATAATCTTCCAAAGAGATAAGTCTATGTTTTACCATACTGTTTTGTATTAAACATCCATAAGAAATATATTGAATGTTAGTTCCGTAATTAATGGCAACATGCAACTTCCCAGGATAATCATTACTATCAATTTCCAAGATATGTGCAGCTATTAGACTTCTAATCATGATAAACTAAATAGAGAGTAATCATGACTCAAACCGCCACATGTATCATACTTCCTTTCTAATAAAATATATAACCATTCCGTAAACAAAGGAAAGAAGATAAATATACTGTTTTTAGTGTAAATCACTTAGGAATTCAAATGGCAAGAAATAACGAAGCACATTATTTCAGGATAATTATCTTAGAGTTCCCAAGACATATACACACCAAAATATTTCATTACTCCCACACGTGTATTATGTATATCAATTCAGAACTCTTTCAAATTCCTTAGTGATAGAAATCCTTAGCATATATCTATAACAATATTATTTTACTAACCAACATATTTTGAACATATGCATAAAATAAAATGCTTGTCATATTTAATGCATATAAAAATATCCTAGAGCCTTGAATTGAAAAATTAAATATTTGCAATGACCTTACATATTAATCTTAGGACACAAAAATGTCTTCAAAGCCTTTAGATAATAATCCTTTCATCAACTTCCTGAAATTTTATAATAAATAAATTAGTACAAAATATCAAGTCATGATCAAAACAATAAGGTTAGAATATTAAGTCAACAATACTATTCACCTGGGTACTATTCACCCGGGATACTATTCAGGACAAAAATTAATTTCTTTTATGTTCAAATCATTTTTGATACAATATTATTCTTGAATTTTACTGCACAAAGCAGTATCATGTTAACAATTTGGACATTATTGAATTCTAGATAAATTAAATTATAAATCTTTAAAAATTTATCCTTTGTTTTCTTTTAACTGAATTCTTATATCATTGTCATCATCCTCATGCTTATATTGTGATGAAAGTCATATTTGGCCGTAGTGCATAGATGGACTATTGATTGGTATGATTATGAACATGAATTATTCGGTATAATCATGACCTGTAATGTTACAAATGATGTGGTAAAATTCCTCATTGGCCCGTAGTGCATTGATGGACAGTTGTTGGCATGATCATGACCATTGGTGATAACACGAATATCCTTGGCCCGCAGTGCATGGATAATTCGTGGATGTGATACTAATGAATATCCTTGGCTCGTAGTGCATGTATAATTCAGTGATGTAGATTATTTATTGATCTGAGTCTCAGCGATAAAATTGATGATAAACTTTTTAAATCATAGAAGATAGTAGATATCATGCTCTACTTGACTCTTCTAATGAATTGCTTGTTCCGCTGCAGTTAAACTTATTGTTTATTAGTTTAACACTGTTGAAGGCTAACAATAATTTATTCTGCATTATCTTAGTCATAATATTTCTTACTGGGCTAGTTGAGCTCACCCTTTTGCTTTCATTGTTCTCTTCAGGAAATAAGAACGTAGCCAGGACTAGTCGGGGAATGGAGTGACAGTCAGAGATGGTGACTGTAGTAGTCCTCACTATTTTATAAAATACTATGATAATAATTGTAATGAGGACTCCATTTGAGTTTGGATATTGTCTAGAAGACAATATTCGTGTTAAAACTCTCAGCTCATATTGTATAATTAAGTTTGTATTTATATTATGTACCAAGTATTTGGCGACTCAGAATGGGTTATGTATATCTATTTTGGGGGCTTCACAGTTGGTATCAGAGCTTAGAGATATGATCCCTGACTGAGACGTTAGACTAGGACTAGGAGGGGAGAGATGGATAATTCCTTTGCTAGTATGACCTACTTATGTTTATTTGTTATTTAATTGGTCGGTCAGAATATAGGGATAATATATGACATGTCAATTAACCCTTATTTTATGGCAGTATTTGAAAATGACATCTGAAAATCAAGAGATGAACTCATATAGAGTTTTAAGTGATGAATCGAGGAGATTCATTTAAAGAATAAATATTAGAGTATAATATTTTGTTATAACAAAGATTTTATCGGGGAGTACTAATTAAGTTATTAAACTTGATTGTAGGATGTCAGGCAAAGAAGAAATTAGAGATATCCATGTGGTGAGTGAAGAATTAATAGTTGCACCCAAGCTTGTCGCAGAGGTAGCAACTGAGAGTGAGGAAGAAGAGGAACTTGGGGAGAATTTATTAGGAGAACTTTATTATCAAAATGTAGAACTGCAAAATCGTATTCATGAATTAGAAAAGCAGGCTGAAAAACGACAAGCGGTCGTAGAGCAAAAGGATGCAACAATTCAAGCTTGTGTTACCCGATATATGATGCTTGAACAGAAGCACTCTTTGGTAAAGTATAAGATGATAAAGTTGGAATATGAGAATTCAAATGTCAAGGATCAGCTGAAAGAAGAAACAACTGAACGAGTGAGAATGAAAGATGCATGGGTAAAAGCCGCACGACACATTAATATTGTGGAAAGAGAGGTCTGATCCAAGAAGGCTAAAATAGATGATATGTATTTCTCTTTTTGGACAGCAATTGGGAGAACCTAACATTAAGTTTTGAATTACCCTGTATATTGCGGTCAACCCCAATTCGATATGGATCGAAGATTAATTATTTAGATCATGGATCAGGAGTACGAAGAAGCAGTTGAGGGTGGAATATGCCCTATAACGAATGTCAATTCTAGTGGTAATGATAACACCAGAGGCTGTCCTGAAAAAGTCAAAGTCCGTGGTTCAAGTGAGAGCGCTTTTCGTGACTTCTCAAAAAGTGAGGAACCCAAACAAAGTTATCACGGGTAAGCTAATCATAAACTCTTGCGAAGTCTATACCTTATTCGATACCGGTTCTACCCACTCTTTTATTTCACCTAGTTGTGTTCAACGTTTGAACTTGACTCTTGAGAAATTAGACTTTGATTATCTGTTGAAACTCCGTTAGGAGAAACCTTCGTTACCTCCACTATTTATAAATCTTATTTGATTCAAATCGGTACCCTCACATTACCTGTCGATCTTATCTCTTTGAAAATACTTGCATTTGATGTAATTTTAGGGTTTGATTGGTTAACTACTCATCATGCTCAAATTGATTATTTTCGTAAGATTGTTAGCTTTTATATTCCGAACCAACCTATTATGCGAATTTAAGCAACCAAACCACTAAAGTCAATCACTGTCATATCAAGCCATAAAGCTATTCGTTTATTGAAAAACGGATGTCAAGCTTTCTTAACCCATGTCACAGATTTAAATAAAAATACGTCAGATTTGAATGATATTTCTATTGTTAATAAACTTCCTGATGTATTCCTCGAAGAACTTCCTAGCCTACCCCCAAAGCGTGAAATTGAATTTTGTATCGACCTTGAACCCGATACAAACCCTCAAATATTTCTTCACCCAAAATGAACGTAACATGCGCTAAAGATGTTGGCTCGAGCTGTTGAAAGATTACGATCATACCATTCAATACCATCTTGAAAAAGCGAACATAGTAGCTGACGCATCAAGTAGAAGATCATATGCGGGTACGAGTATGATATTGTCAACGCAAAGGCCTATTTTGTATGACTTATAAAGGATGGAGATAGAGTTAAAGACTCCAGGGACCCACGTGATGATGGAAAATATACGAGTAGAACTGACTTTAATTGATAAAGTTAAAGCTGCTCAAGCTACATACCTGGAGCTGATGCGTATGAGGAAGAAAGTACAAGAAGGTGCTATTCCGGAAGCAAGAATTAATGAAGAAGGAATACTTCGAGTCAACTTCAGACTTCGTATTCCTAACGACTCTGACTTGAAGTATAAAATCATGATGGAGGCGCATAACACACCATTTACAATCTATCTCGGGAGTACCAAAATGTGTCGTGATCTTCGACATACATTTTGGTGGAGCAATATGAAGAGAGAGATAGCAGAGTTTCTCTCAAGATGTTTAACTTGTCAACGTGTCAACGCGAAGCATCAAGTGCCAAAAGTCTATTACAACCACTTGAAATTCCAGAATAGAAGTGGGAGCACATTACCATGGATTTCGTTACTGGCTTCCCAAGGTTTCTCAATGCATAGATGCAATTTGGGTCATTGTCGATAGACTAACCAAATCTGCTCATTTCTTACCTATACGAAAATTTTATTCACTTGAACGTCTTGCTCGTATATACATAAATGAGATTGTAAGACTGCATGGTATGCCAATATCAATAGTTTCTGATCGAGACCCAAGATTCACTTTATGATTTTGGGTTAGTTTGCAAAAAGCCATGGGCACGAATTTACGATTCAGTTTGGCATACCATCCTCAAATGGATGACCAGTCGGAGAGGACTATTCAAACTCTTGAAGATCTATTAAGACTCTGTGTCCTTGACTTCAAAGGAAGTTGGGACAAATTCTTGCCATTGGTGGAATTCTCCTACAATAACAGTTAACAAACAAGTATTGGCATGGCTCCATTCGAGGCGTTGTATAGACGTAAATGTCGTTCTCCAGTATGCTAGGACAAGGTGGGTGAAGCAACTTGTTGGGACCGGAATTGGTATTCATGACAACGGAAATGATTCAAATGATCCTAAAATATATAAAAACCCACAAGATCGACAAAAGAGTTATGCTGATCTTCATCGAAAGGACATAAAATTCAATATTGGAGATAATGTGTGATTACGTGTTGCTCTATGGAAAGGAATTACAAGATTTGGAAAGAGAGAAAAGCTTAATCCTCGATTTATTGGGCCATTCAAAATCCTCGATTGAGTAGAAACTGTGGCCTATAGACTCGTCTTACCGCCAAGTATGTCTCGTGTTCATAACATTTTTCTCATATCTATGTTACGTAAATATGTGGAAGACCCGAACCACATTATTGAATTAGAACCAGACGAAATAGCGGAAAATTTAACGTATGAAGAGGTAACTGTTAAAATCTTGGATAAGAAGGAACATATTCTACGCTCTAAGGTTATACCTCGAGTTAAAGTTTTGTGGAGAAACCACGATGTTGAGAAAATGACCTGGGAGTTAGAATCTGAAATGAAATCAAGGTATCCTCACCTCTTTGATATACCAGGTACGTTCCCCAATTTCAAGGACGGAATTTCGTAAGAAGGGGAGGTTGTAAGACTCCAACTTTTATGAATAAAGATTAATTTTTCTCAAAATATATTTTTGAATATTATGGTGTGGATTTGATATAATGTTATAGTTGTGGGTAATATTTATAAATTTTGCAAAGTAAGCAAGTTGCTATAAAATATTCGATTGGTCGGGGAATATTCATTTTAACAGGGAATATTCGTACGACGACACAATCATTGGTGGACCCCATAACGGAAGTATTGTTGAAGTAAGAAAATGATAAAAATATCTTTTTATAAAAATAACGGCAAAAGTTTTACCGTTAGACTGTTGAAATACTCAATGGTAAAAGTACAGTAATACGCGTGATTGCATAGTAACACACGATATTGTAAAGTATCTTTGATTATTGATGCTTAAATGAGAAGTCATTTAGTTTTATTCAATTATTTCCACAATAATTGCTGTATAATATCTCTCATATTATTGATTCAATTATTGTCATAGTATCATCTGCACAATATTTTATATTATTAAATCAATAATTGAGACGACAAAGTTATTCATATTATTATTTGCATTATTGACGATGTCTAGAAAGTTCTGTCAAGGAAATGGGTTTGGTCACCTAATTGCGCGCCAATAGGGAGAAATCCTTATCGGAAAGCCCCCTCTTTCATGGGAAGGATCTGGTTGTTAATATTGTAAGTTATAATATTAATGATAATTAAGTTCGTGTTGATTAAAGATAAGAATAATATTGATGAGTGAAAGATGTTGTTCATTTAGTTTTCTTTAATTCTTCTGTGACCCAATTACCCTCAGAGGAGGTAATTCTGTGATTGGCTGGTTTTGTTATAATTCACCAAACGAAAAATTAATCGGATAAATGAGCAATTAATTGCTATTGGTTCACATGCAAATTAATGTTGGTTCACATTGTCGACGTCGGGATTTTTGAGTGTCCCTTTTCGTTACTTGTTCTTTGGTGTTCTCATGTTAATGTGAGATTTGTTTGAAAAAATAAGTGAAAAAGGTCCGACATGTATAATGTCGACGATTTGACTTTAAGAGTCGCCAGTTGGTGTATTTAATCTGGTTGCACTAACGTAATAGAAAAGGTTTTCACATTGACCAAAGTGTTTTGACACTACTAGGCGGGTCTATGAAACAAGAGATTTATTTTGGGGTCAGGGGCTTGATTATGTGGAGGAAGGTGTTAGGCACTTCGACATCCGTGTTACTACGGTGACCGCCACTTTTCAAAGAAATTGTTATATGAATGTGTGTGTGTGTGTATGGATCAATGTGCAATTATTTGAAAGTAGTGCGAGGCCTCGTTCGCACCTATATACACAAGGTTTGAATTTTATAGAAAAATTCAGTTTTAACCAAGATATATCAATGAAGTTTTGTAAAAGAGGTTTTTCAAACCCTGTGCTCAATAGGAATCGAGACCTTTTTATACTTCCATTTTATTATTAAATGTTCATCTTGTTTTCTTTTATTTTCGAGATGCGAAATATTTTCGAGAAAATAATATACAGCAGTGCCGAACTCCTCATGGGCATGACAGCCATCCAAGGAAATTTAAACATTGTAAACTAATGTATAGGCTGCTTACAGCTGAAAAATGTCCATCATGGGAACCGAATCTAGATTCAGTAAACTGAACTTGTAATCATATGATTCCTAGGCTCACATGATACTGCAATTTGTATGGAAAGCAGTAAGCAGTTATATATATAAAAGCTGTAAATATATATATACAGATATGATAAACCACCACGAAGCAACTCCATGGGGATTGGAAATATAAATATATAAAAGCGGTATATATATATATATATATATATATATATATATATATATATATATATATATATATATATATATGGACATGATCAACCACCACGAAGTAAACTCTGTGGGACGAAATGTAAATAAAAGTGTAAAAGCGATCAATCGCCACTTAAGTAAACTCCATGCAGATTTAAATGTAAATAAAATGTAAAAGGCCACGAAGTAAACTCAGTAGAGACAGAATGTAAATATATATATATATATATATGTACAAATATATATATAAAAGCGAGAACGCACGAGATGTGAATCCGTGCTCATCGAGATATGTAAAACAACAATTATATATATATATATATATATATATATATATATATATATATATATATATATATATATATATATATATATATATATATATATATATATATATATAGAAGCAATTAAACGCTCCAGACCGAAGTCTAGGCTCAATCGAGGCATAACTCGATAATGTTAGTCCATATATGAAATATATACATATATATAAGTATATATATACAGACAGTTATTAAAACCACGAACCGAAGTCTGGGAAAACACACTCACACGACTCTCAACGTGTACAACAGTGTGTGCTAATATGAGAAGAAGGCTTTATAAAATATGAGAAGGCTTACAGTGGGCTGCCAAAGTAGACTTCTATGACTTTAAATGGATAAACACTCAGCTTCCGCTGGATAAAAGATAGCTATATGTGAACTAACTAGTGTTTAGAAGTGAGGAAACACTCAAAAGATGTGTATGCAGAGTAAAATGGACAGGGCTTCCTCGCCTTTTTCCCTCCTTCTTCTTCTCAAATGGCTGACCCCAAGGTTTGTATATATAGACGGATGGCCGCAGGTATACCTGCGACAGCCGCAGTTGTACCTGTGGCTGGTCGTGGTGCATCCGAGCCTCGCGGGTCCTGTCGTCTCATAGTATGTGTACTCATGCACTGTAATGTCCGCTCGAACTTGCAGAACTTCAATCCGAGCATCCGAACGAGGTATATCTGACCTTCTTCAGACCGCTTGTGTCGAGAGTTACGAATGACATGGATTAGATGTTGTATGAAGTCGAAGAAGAGGGTCTATGCCCATGGTCTTCAAGCTTCAAATTCTATCCAAAGTACTGTCACACGTAATAGTCACTCGGGATTGTCAATCCTTGGCTCTTGTGGGACATTGTTGGATGTATGTATGTATGAAGTGTTGAGACAACGTGCCATTGTTGAAGGAACAAGATGACGTTTGACTCCTCGCCGGGTTTATCGCCAGTTTGAGTTGAAAGTAGACGTTGCTCAGGGTTACAGCTGAGATTGTACTACTTGTTGGTATGCCGTGATATCATCTTGTTGATATGGTAAGATGACGTTGTAACTCCTCACTGGGGTTATCGCTGATTTAAGCGGAAAATAGACGTTGCTCAGGGTTACAGCTGAGATTGGACTGTTGCTTGTTTGTATGTATCATCACGTCATCCGTGGATATTCCCATCGCTTGCGTTGTTAACTCCGGTCCGAGGTGTGTGTGCCTCGACAGGATGTCTGAGGTTGAAGCTGATTGCATATGTTTGAAACAAGCATTTCCGGGGTTATCGCCGGAACTGCAATGGCATCTCTTGGGGCTATCACCAAGGACGGGGTTGCTACTCCAAGTGTTTCTCTGGGACTGGAACTAAGCGTCGCGGTGTTATCATCGAGACAAAACTGTCCTCTCCGGTGTTGTTGCCAGTCTTTTGATCTTCATATCTCGGGGTTATCTCCGAGATTGGAAATGACATTCCCGGTGTGTGTTCCGGGTTTGAGATGATGTTCCCGGTTTGTGTTCCAGGTTGGAACTGAACTTCCGATAGTATCCGGAATGGATGTAATTTGTCTTTCAGGGTTATCTCCAAAAGACGAATCTACCCTCCTACAATGTTAGTAATAGGAGTGTAGAAAATTTTGAGTGTCTACAGATGCCCCTCTTTATCATATTCATGCAATGCAAGGCATGGATAGGATAAAGAATACTAGACACTTGAAATGCAAGTAAGATAAACATGATGCTATATGCAGCAACATGATGCAAATGCATGTAGAGTGCATGAATGATTGTCAAGTAATCCTGCTGGGATGACAATCAGTGATGGCTTGGACATGCGATCCAAGTTTCAAGGATTTTGATGTTGGGGCTATCACCAAAGTCTTGAATCCTAGAATCGCTTATATTCCATAGAGGTACCTCTTGTGTGTAAGAGATCCGTGGGGATAAAGCTTTTATGCATTTGAGGATGTTTATAACATATTCCCTCATTACGCTCGGCGGAGATTCTTGTCACGGCAGTTTGTTTTTATCAAGGTTGCCTGATCTTCGCTGATGTGTGTATCATTGGATAAATCCCTGCTGGATGCATTATCAAGGCTGCTTTACCTTCATTGATGTATGAGTCAATGGTAGCATTGCATTGTAGCCCCCGCCGGGGAAGGTTGCTTCGATGGGTTTACTTGCCATCGGCTAACATGATGTCAAGGCTGCTTGACCTTCATTGATGTGTGTATCAATGGTTGCATTGCGTTGTAACCCCCGCCGGGGATACGTAGATGCTTGAAAGATGCGCATTGTGTGTGAGACCCCAGATTTTATGAATAAATATTTAATTTTCTCGAAATAATTTTTTGAATATTATGGTGTGGATTTGATATAATGTTATAGTTGTGGGTAGTATTTATAAATTCTGCAAAGTATGCAAGTTGTTTTATTATATTTGATTGGTCGGAGAATATTCATTTTAGCAGGGAATATTCGTACAACGGCGTAATCATTGGTGGACCCCACAACATAATTATTGTCGGATTGAGAAAACGACAAAAATATATTTATGAAACTAACGGCAGAAGTTTTACCATTAATACTATTGAACTACTCGGTAGTAAAAGTACAGTAATACGCGTGGTTGTATAGTAGCACACGGTATTGATTATTGATTCTTACATGAGAAGTCACTCAGTTATACTTAATTATTGCTATAGTAATTGCTGCATCATATCTCTCATATTATTGATTCGATTATTGTCACAGTATCATCTGCATAATATGTTATTTTATTAAATCAATAATTGAGACAACAAAGTTATTCATATTATTAAATTACAATATTTACAATGTCTAGAAGTTCTGTCAAGGAGAGGTTTGGTCACCTAATTGCGCGCCAACAAGGAGAAATCCTTAATTGGAAAGCCCCCTCTTTCCTGGGAATGACCTGGTTGATAAATATTGTGAGTTATAATATTAATGATGAATGTTATTAAAATTGAAGTTGTGCTTGGAGTTGAATTTGGAGACGTGGACGTGATATTTGAGTCCGGAACGATGAAATTAGTAAAAATATACTATAAACACAAAATTTTCCGGATTTTACTATTTGGTCAAAAAGTCAACAGTTGACTTTTTTGGAAAAAGTCAAACTTCAAAATTTCAAAATTTATATTGTTGATAGAAATAGTTTCATTGTGTTGGAATTATTTGTGTTAGTGAAAATCGACATTTATTTCGATGATGTCTGGAGGTTATATTGACCAATCGGGTATTTAACTGGATAAATGAGCAATTGATTGCTATTATTTCACATGTTATAACTATTTGTTCACATGTGTATACTATTATTTCACATTCTTGTTACTATTAGGGGAGTTGGTGCAGGATTGATAATACTTGCATGACTAAGTTAAAAATGGAGGTATAGATGGAGGTACTATACTGTAATTCATATTTTCACATGTCTAGAACTATTGATTCACATGATTTACTATTGAATCACATTATTTACTATTAGGGGAGGTGGTGCAAGTTTGATAATACTTGCATGACTAAATTAAAAATAAAGAAAAAGTTGGAGGTATTGTACTGTAATTTTTTGAGCCCCAAAACGTGCAATTATTGAAACTATATTTTTCTATAAATAGAAGCTCATTCTTCCTTCATTTCTCACCAATTCACTAAAGCTATAGAGCAATTATTATAGAGAGAAATTGTAGAGAGAAAATCTGTAGAAGAAGAGAAGCCTGCTACCTCACTACTCTTATATCCAGTTTTTTTCAAAGGTAAGGGGTATTATTTATTTCTTTCGTCTTCGTGAAGAGAACTTCTATTATTCCATTCTTTATTATTATGTTGGAATAACCTAGTTATGCGAAGTACCGCATACATGATGAAATTCTTATGTTATTCCATTCTTTATTATTCTGTTGGAACATCCTGCTCATGCTTTCTGCCGGATCCGGTTTCCGTCTTTATTATTACATTGGAACATCACATGCGTGCTTTTACGCCATTCTTGGTTCCGTCTTTATTATTCTGTTGGAACATCCTGTCTTTATTATTTCTTTTGTTATTCCATTCTTTATTATACTCAGTTGGTTAAAGTTTTGACTTCTATACTCCATGAAATTAGTAGAATATCCTTGATATTTGCGCTTCATCCAGTATCTTTTCATGGAAATATTCTTCTGAACATTCTTGAATTTTACTCTACAAAGAAGTATCATGTTGACAATTTGGACGTTATTAGTTCCTGGATAAATTAATTCGTGAACTTGTTTTATTGAATTCTTATATCATTGTCATCATCCTCATGTTTATATTTTTTTTTTGAAAGTCATCTGTGGCCTGTAGTGCATAGATGGACTTGGCCCGTAGTACATTGATAGACAGTTGTTGGCATGATCATGACCATTGATGAATACACAAATATCCTGGGCCCGTAGTGCATGGATAATTTGTGGTCGTGATACTAATGAATATCCTTGGCCGTAGTGCAGGGATGATGTGGATTATTTATTAAGCTGAGTCCCAGCGATAAAAGTGATGAAAAACCTTTTAAATCATAAAAGATAGTAGATTTTATTATCTACTTGACTCTTTTAATGGATTACTTATCCCGCTGTAGTTAAACTTGATGTCTATTGTATTTTATCAGTTTAACATTGTTGAAGGCTAATGATAATTTATCCTGCATTATCTTAGTCATAATATTTCTTACTGGGCTAGTTGAGCTCACCCTTTCTTTCACTGTTCTCTTCAGGAAATGAGAATATAGCCGGAACGAGTCGGGGAACGGAGTGACGGTTCAGAGAATAGCATTAGTAGTCCTCACTATTTTGTTAAATATTATGATAATAAATGTAATGAGGACTTATTCTGAGAGTGGATATTGTCTAGAAGACAATATTTGTATTAAAACTCACAGCTCTTTTGTTGTATATTAAAAATTGTATTTGTATTCTGTACCATGTATTTGGCGATTCAGGATAGGTGATGTATACCTATTTTGGGGGCTTCACAGTTGGTATCAAAGCTTAGAGATATGAACCCTGGCTGAGATGTGAGATAAGAACTAGGAGGGGAGAGACGGGGAATTCCTTCGCTAGTATGACCTACCTAAGTTTATTTGGTATTTAATTGGTCGATCAGGGTATAGGGATAATATGTGTTATGTTAATTAACCCTTGTCTTGTGACAGTGTTTGAAAATGGCATTTGAAAATATTGAGATAAGCAATAGAGCAAAATAATATGATCGTGTCATAGTACAAAGCCAAGTTTGTCGAGTTGTCCCGGTTTGCGTCCCATTTGGTTGATAATGAGGAGAGAATGACGCGGATGTTTCTAAGAGGTTTGAAACCCGAGATACGTCAATACCTCATTTCTCATAAACTTTGTTTGTATTCAGATGTTGTTAATAGGGCTCAGTTATTGGAGCGCGATAGTGAGTCAACCCAACCAAAAGAGAGTAACCGGCAAAATGATAATACCAGTGATAGCAGTCATCGAAACGGTGACAATATGCGTGAAGGGAATCAACATGCCAGAAATGGTAACCACTTCGGTGGTAATCATGGCCAAAATAATAAGAATGGACATTTTAAGAAGAGGAAATTCAACAATGATGGAAAGTCGTCAGCACCAACACCCATTGTTAAGGAAGGAGAACGACCACCTATCATATGTTTCAAATGCGGAGGGGAGGGACATATCAGTCCAAACTGCGCGATGCCATCCAAAGCGTGTTACAATTGTGGAAGAGAAGGTCACCTAGCCCGATTTTGTCATTCATCGAAGACAAGTCCAGCTGGGAAGGAGGCACCAAAGGCCGTCCCAGAAAAGTCAAAATCGGTAGTGCAAGGGAGAGCATTTTTTGTGACTTCTCAAAAAGCGAGTAACCCGAACGAAGTTAGCATGGATTAGTTAATTATAAATTTTTACGAAGTCTATACCATATAAGATACCGGTTCTACCCATTATTTTATCTCTCTTACTTGCGTTCAACGTTTAAATTTGACCACAGAGAAGCTAGACTTTGACTTATTGGTTGAAATTTTGTTAGTAGAAACCTTCATAACATCCACTGTTTATAAATCTTGTTTGATTCAAATTGACACTTTCACGTTACTTGTCGATCTTATCTCTTTGAAAATACTTGCGCTTGATGTAATTTTAGGAATCGATTGGTTAACTACTCATCATGCCAAAATTGATTATTTTCGTAAGGTTGTTAGCTTTCATATTCTTAACCAACCTGTTATGCGAATTCAAGCAACCAAACCACTAAAGTCAATCATTGTCATATCAAGCCATAAGTAAAAAGCCCCGAGCCTTTCGCTGGTGACTTCCAAGTCTTGGAATACACCAAAGCCAGACTTTCTGTAGGCGACGCCGTGAATGACGATGGCAAGTTGATAGGTATCAAGGTGACGTACTACCCAAGTCTTGGATGAGAGTCACAGTTTTTAAATGATATTCCTATTGTTAATAAATTTCTTGACGTATTCTAGAAGACTTCTTAGCCTACTCCTAGAGTGTGAAATCGAATTTTGTATTAACCCCAGTACAAAACCCATTTCTTCAACCCTTAAATATTTCTTTAACCAAAATGAACGTGTAATGTGCCAAAGACGTTGGCTCGAGCCGTTGAAGATTACGATCATACCATTCAATATCATTGTGGAAGAGAGAACGTGGTAGCTGACGCGTTGAGTAGAAGATCGTATGCATTTACGAGTGCGATGTTGTTAACACAAAAACCCACTTTGTATAACTTACAAATGATGAAGATAGAGTTAAAGACTCTAGGGACCCACGTGAAGATAGCGAATGTACGAGTAGAATCGACTTTAATCAATAAAGTTAAAGCCGCTCAAGCTACACACCCGAATCTGATGAATGTAAAGAAGAAGGTTCAAGAGGGCGTTATTCTAGAAGCAATAATCGATGAAGAGAGGAAATCTCAACCCTCAATTTTATTGGCCCATTTGAAATCCTCAATTGAGTAGTAACTGTGACTTTATGAGGAGGGGAGATTGTGAGACCCCAGATTTTATGAATAAATATTTAATTTTCTCGAAATAATTTTTTGAATATTATGGTATGAATTTGATATAATGTTATAGTTGTGGGTAGTATTTATAAATTCTGCAAAGTATGCAAGTTGTTATATTATATTCGATTGGTCGGAGAATATTTGTTTTAGCAGGGAATATTAAATAACGTGGCGCAATCATTGGTGGACCCCATAACATAATTATTGTCGGATTGAGAAAACGATAAAAAAATATATTTATGAAAATAACGGCGGAAGTTTTACTGAATTAATCTTTGTTGAACTACTCGGTAGTAAAAAAAATACGATGTCTGGCGTGGTTGTATAGAGTAACACACGGTATTGATTATTGATGCTTCCGTGAGAAGTCACTCAGTTATACTCAATTATTGCTATAGTAATTGCTGCATCATATCTCTCATATTATTGATTCGATTATTGTCATAGTATCATCTGCATAATATGTTATTTTATTAAATCAATAATTGAGACGACAATGTTATTCATATTATTAAATTGCAATATTTACAATGTCTAGAATTTCTGTCAAGGAGAGGTTTGGTCACCTAATTGTGCGTCAACAGGGAGAAATCCTTAATTGGAAAGCCCCCTCTTTCCTGGGAACGACCTGGTTGATATATATTGTGAGTTATAATATTAATGATGAATGTTATTAAAATTGAAGTTGTGCTTGGAGTTGAATTTGGAGACGTGGACGTGATATTTGAGTCCGGAACGATGAAATTAGTACAAATAGACTATAAACACAAAATTTTCCGGATTTTACTATTTGGTCAAAAAGTCAACAGTTGACTTTTTCGGGAAAAGTCAAACTTAAAATTTCAAAATTTATATTGTTGATAAAAATAGTTTCATTGTGTTGGAATTATTTGTGTTAGTGAAAATTGACATTTATTTCGATAATAATTGATGTCTGGAGGTTATATTGACCAATCGGGTATTTAACCGGATAAATGAGCAATTGATTGCTATTATTTCACATGTTATAACTATTTGTTCACATGTGTATACTATTATTTCACATTCTTGTTACTATTAGGAGAGTTAGTGCAGGATTGATAATACTTGCATGACTAAGTTAAAAATGGAGGTATAGATGGAGGTACTATACTGTAATTCATATTTTCACATGTCTAGAACTATTGATTCACATGATTTACTATTGAATCACATTATTTACTATTAGGGGAGGTGGTGCAAGTTTGATAATACTTGCATGACTAAATTAAAAATAAAGAAAAAGTTGGAGGTATTGTACTGTAATTTTTGAGCCCCAAAACGTGCAATTATTGAAACTATATTTTTCTATAAATAGAAGCTCATTCTTCCTTCATTTCTCACCAATTCACTAAAGCTATAGAGCAATTATTATAGAGAGAAATTGTAGAGAGAAAATCTGTAGAAGAAGAGAAGCCTGCTACCTCACTACTCTTATATCCAGTTTCTTTCAAAGGTAAGGGGTATTATTTATTTCTTTCGTCTTCATGAAGAGAACTTCTGTTATTCCATTCTTTATTATTATGTTGGAATAACCTAGTTATGCGAAGTACCGCATACATGATGAAATTCTTCTTTTATTCCATTCTTTATTATTCTGTTGGAACATCCTCATCATGCTTTTACGTGGGACTGGTTAAAATCTTTATTATTCTGTTGGAACATCCATGCTGCGGACTGGTTACGTCTTTATTATTCTCGTTGGAACATCCCGCTCTGCGGACTGGTTTAAAATCTTTATTATTCTGTTGGAACATCTTGTCTGTGCTTTACGCCGGACCTGGTTCCGTCATTATTATTCTGTTGGAATAACCTGCCTGTGCGGTCTACCGCATGCATGGTGATTTCTTTTGTCATTCCATTCTTTATTATACTCAGTTGGTTAAAGTTTTGACTTCTATACTCCATGAAATTAGTAGAATATCCTTGATATTTGCGCTTCATCCAAAGATCTTTCATGGAAATATTCTTCTGAGCATTCTTGAATTTTACTCTACAAAGAAGTGTCATGTTGACAATTTGGACGTTATTAGTTCCTGGATAAATTAATTCGTGAACTTGTTTTATTGAATTCTTATATCTTTGTCATCATCCTCATGTTTATATTTTTTTTGAAAGTCATCGTGGCTTTGTAGTGCATAGATGGACTTGGTATGATTATGACCGAGGATTATTCGGTATAATCATGGACCGTAATGTTATAAATGATGTGATAAAAGTCCTCATTGGCCCGTAGTGCATTGATGGACAGTTGTTGGCATGATCATGACCATTGATGAATACATGAATATCCTTGGCCCGTAGTGCATGGATAATTTGTGGTCGTGATACTAATGAATATCCTTGGCCATAGTGCATGGATGATGTGGATTATTTATTAAGCTGAGTCTCAGTAATAAAAGTGATGAAAAACCTTTTAAATCATAAAAGATAGTAGATTTTATTCTCTACTTGACTCTTTTAATGGATTGCTTGTCCCGCTACAGTTAAACTTGATGTCTATTTTATTTTATCAGTTTAACATTGTTGAAGGCTAATGATAATTTATCCTGCATTATCTTGGTCATAATATTTCTTACTGGGCTAGTTGAGCTCACCCTTTCTTTCACTTTATTCTCTTGAGAAATGAGAATATAAGTTTTAACGAGCAGCCGGCGGAGCGGAGTGACGGTCCAGAGAATCATTAATAGTACTCACTATTCTATTCAATATTGTGACAATAAATGTAATGAGGACTTATTCTGAGAGTAGATATTGTCTAGAAGACAATATTTGTATTAAAACTCACAGCTCTTTTGTTGTATATTAAAGATTATATTTGTATTCTGTACCATGTATTTGGCGACTCAGGATAGGTGATGTATACCTATTTTGGGGGCGTCACATTGTGACCCCCGCCGGGGATACGTAGATGCTTGATAGATGCGCGTTGTGACCTCCACCGGGGAGGTTTAATATTTTGTTATTTTGCGCTGTAACCCTCGCCGGGGATACGTCAGGGTTGCCTGACACTCATTAACGGCATCAGACCTTTGTGGGGTATTGCAGAGCATGATCTATGAAAGCTGAGCTCATTGGTATAGTATACCCTATATTCAGGCGAATACCTTTGAGACGACGGGAGTTTAACTCTGACCGACGAGAAACCAAAATTTCAGGCTATTCCGCTCAATTACGTAGCACTTTTATTCCTGATTTGGCCTTTTCAGCTTGTGAGACCTCCTTTGCAACTCTAACTAGAGTGAGCCGGAGGTGTGGGACCCATGTAAGAGTGCCATGGTGTACCATAGAGAGCCTCAAAGTTAGCTGCGGCCAACCGCAGTCTTTATGTATAAGCAACTGGTTGCTTTCATAAGTCATTTTCAAGTTACGCAGTGAAGGAAATTCGAGAGCTCTTCTTCAGATCTGCTGAGTGTGGGCAACTTTCTGCATATTCTGCCACCGTACAAGCATTCTTCACTATCCTGGTAACACATGCATGTAGTTTTTTCCAATTTCTGTCCGTTGGAAAATGACTTATCGCATAAAATGCATTTAGACACATAGTAGTGAATATGCATGCTGATATGACTTGATAAAAAATATTCAACATAGCAAATGTTAGTATTAAACCATGCTGAACATAATGATGTGAAAAAATTTGACTTTTGTCACAGTCAAATTGACACCTTTTACTGTCATTTCTTATCCTATATGAGGACAAATGAGTAAAGGTAGACAAGCAAAATAATCCTGGTAATTAGACTACATTTACGGATTTATTACTGTAATGTATTGACGCATACAGGTTGTATATGTCTGTGTATAGGTGTGCTACTGAATGGCCACCTAGTCATGCCTATGTGCATGTGGATAGTCCCATTTACAAAGGGGCTATGGCAAAATTTTCCCAAAATGTAAGTATTGGGTAGTCATGCATTTTTAACTCTACTGTAGATGTATGTTAAAGCAATGCATGCATGCATGTAATCATAGAATGCATTTTGAAAAGACTCTAGGTAAGAAATTACCACACCCTTTTTGAGGTGATTTGGAGACTTGCTGTCCAGATATCATGGATCCGGATCAGCTAAGTAGTTCCCGCAGGACCACTTCTGGTGTACGGAGGAGGGCTTTTGAAGAGCCTCAGCGCCGTTCTGTTAGACAACCTCATCATTTAGCGGAGGCGGTGATACGTCCTATTCGGGTTGAAGTGCCGAATGTCGAGGACGAGGAGGAGGATGCACCGATCGAGGTTCCTGCTCCTGCTGTACGTGTTCCTCGTAGGGAATTTCCCGGTATTCAAGTGGCGAACCCAGATCTTCTGGGTGACTTGAGTAGGCATCCTTCAGTATACCTGTACGCAAATGAGGTATGAAGTTAGATCTTTAATGTTCCTTATTTCCTATTGATGAGGAGTCAAGGAGTCTGATGTTGATCTGCATTTGATGTAGGTTCCTGGCTTCATATAGCCTCGAGGGAACTGATTTAGCATCCACTCTATGTATCAGGCCTGGCATGATGACTATAGAGCGATCGTCCATGGCTGGGGATTCGGGAGGTTCTTCTCCATTTTACCTCGTCGCTGTCCCTGGGGTTACCTCAGAGCATTGTCTGAGCGGTGGTTTCACCAGACTCAGTCATTCCATTTCTTTGGATCATGCGAGGTGATGATACTTGGCGATGGATTGGCGGTTTATCATGTATAGAGTTTGAGGGGGGCGGTGCCAGACGGCGGATATCACCCCATCGCCATCGGATCCTTGTTGGGAGTTCCGACAGAGAGGCGCTCGAGGCGGGGACCGTCCGTCTGTGTCCTTTGAGTGTAGATGCTATGAAAGGCCATTGAGTGAGCCTATACCCGATGATGTGAGAGTCAGGGATCGCGTTCTTTGGCGATTGTTCTTGATGATTATTAGGGGCTGCTTCATAGCAGATAACTCTTCTATGGTGTCCTTCGCTTTGATCAGCGCCACTCGACACGTGGACCGTATAGGAAAGTATGATTGGGGTTCCTACACCTTTGCCTATTTCCTCAGGAGAATGCGACTGATCGCGAGGCTTCGAATGAGGCGTGGTTAGGATTCTACCCATTTTTGCTGGTGAGTGTTTCTCTTGTCTTTTCCCATGTATGGGTTAAGAGTGTTGACTGATAGCAGAAGTTTGCCTTTGTGTTGACAGTTTTGGGCCTATGAGAGGCTTCCTTATTTGCGTCCTGTGAGCGTGTTAGGTTTAGACACCTATCCACGAGGACGGAGATGGCATCATTCCATACTGGCGGTGGTCCCTGTTGCTGAGGGTTTCACTCATTGCCGCCTACAGTTGGAGTTATTGACTGCCGATGTCATCATATAGATTCCCTACTCTGGAGAGAATTTGGGAGTTGGTTTTGAGGATGGGTACCCGACTGGAGTTGAGTACGTCATTTCCACCCGTAGGATTCCTCTCTTCACAGATGGAGGATGGGAGCTCTATTTAGGAGAGCATGCTATTAGGAGCACTACAGGAGAGATTCGTATACCGATCTTGCCTCCTGCTAGACGTTATTGGCCTGTTTCGCAGTCACCCGTCATTAACATCCCATTGATGGGGATTGACGATTTTACATCGTTAGAGGGCCCTTGTTCTCAGAAGATGTTCCAGCATTGGTGGATCCCTCGTACGATTGGAGCTCAGACCCGCGCCACACAGTTTATGGGGGATATGGTTCCAGGATCCGTGATGATGATGGATTGGCTGCTTTCGTGTCGATATCGACTCATGTGACCTGATTGATGATTGACTTCGGCATTTGGACCGGTCCACATGTTTTCATTCGGCATTTGGGCAGAGATCCTGCAGAGGTAGATACTTTTGATCCTTCCATCTCTGGCGCTGGTCCCTCAGGTGACCCATATGGTTTTGCCGGCGCAGATCCTCCTTTGTATCGGCATGACATCCCTGTAAAAAAATATCCAGTGACTCAAGAGGAGTTATATCAGGTGGACATGATCGATGATGTAGACATCGACACTCTTGACTTTTTTTGATGTATTTCTCTCTATCTCTTTTGATAGGCCTCTGTTGTATGTTGGGTAGCTTCGCCCCATTTCCCTGTATTTTAGCTGTACAGAGATGTATTAGATGATGATATACTTAGGAATGCATGCACAGTTTTCCATTCCCTATATCATATTGCCATCTATTGTATCATGCATGTTATTATGTTATGCATATGTATGTATGTCCAGAGATATTCAGCATTGACCCCTGGATGGTCTTATGACACGGCCCATACAGATGTCTTCTTCGACAGTTAGCCGTATTGATCATACCCCACCATTTGTGGTGGTAGCTGGTATGCGCTCATGGTATGATAGTATATCACCATCAGACATGGTGATCGTAGAAGATTTGCTGTAGCATACTATGACCCTATTGGTGTTTCAGGTTCCCATAGGATTTGTAGAGGGCATGCTAGAGCATTGGGTATCAGAGAGATAGGTTTTTCGATTTGGGACCCAGGAGTTGACTCCTACTTCGGAGGAGTATGCACGGTTGACAATGCTGCCGTTGGGCAGACCTTGCGTGCATATGGCTATGGGAGACATGAGCAGACAGTTCATGACCCTCACCGGATTGAGACGTAGAGTGGTCTAGGACGAGATTACATCCGGCCACGTGATATCCCAACATTTTTTATTTGACAGGTTTGGCTCTGAGGATAGGTATGCACGGCATTCCGGGGATTTCACCACACTAGAGGATCATTGGTATTCAGCCAGAGTAGATGTACTGCTTCTATGCGTATTGTCATTCGTCTTAATGCCGCGGTACATAGATGAGTTGGATATCGGCGTCATTATAGCAGTGAGAGCTCTCAGGGAGGGTCGTACCATTGTACCGATGATTATCGCAGAGACACTGAGGTCAACTACATCTCTTCTTGAACTTATCCGGATGTGAGAGTGTTTCTGAGTAGCTCATCATGTTGTATGTGTGGTTTATGTCACACTTGAGACCGATTAGCACATTTAGGCAAGTAGGGTTTTGTTTCACCCAGGAGATAGCCATGTCATACTCCTTCGACTGCGAGAGTGCGCAGATCTTTGCATTATGGTCTGCTTTTCTGGCAGGGATTAGGGATCCGTTTGCCATATTTTCGTGTTCAGGGTTAGTTCACCCTACAGCTTCATTACTCATGCTCTAGGCATGGATTATCTCCCTCTAGCTGGATTGAGGGGCATGATTACTTACCACCCACTGGCCGTGATGTGTCAGTTTGACCAGTTCTAGGATTTTCATCCATATAAGGGGCATTGAGTCGGTAACCCGCGTCCACACCATTTATCGGAGAGATGATCTAGGTTGTATGCTGTTGGGATCGGCGAGAGTGGTGTTGAGTTTTCTGTCGATCATCCGAGTTATTCTGCAGAGTATTCGCATGGATGGAGAGCAGAGATCGCATCGGGCAAAAGTATCCACAGTGTAGGGGATTGATTCTGACAATGAGGAGCCTATAAAGGAGGCTATTATTCCCACCGATGATTTGACTGCTGGGCTTCCAGTATTTGTGATGGATTCTCCCACCCCGAAAGTGCCATGTTATTTCAAGATTCTGCACAACATTTGGAGCAGAGCTTACATCCGATGACCTATGAGAGAGATCGGGCTAGGTAGCGATGATGTTGTGATTCTTGATGAGAGAGATACAACTCTGTTGGAGAGGGATGAGGCTAGATCAGCCAAGGATGTATTGAGAGTGGAGCGGGATGCCGCCTTATTTGCTAGGGATGTGGCCATTGCAGACAACACTTCAGTGAGATCCCAGATGACTGTCAGTCTTGCCGACATGAGTGCTTACATTGATGAGCATTATGCCACCATGCAGTTAGCCTCTGATCTACTAGCTCGTGTAGATACCCTTGGGCAGGAGCTTGCAGTGCTTCCTCCGTCTTCAGAGAGGGATGCTATGTTAGATCTAATAGTCCGCATACACACAGATTTGTAGATAGCTTTGTATTTTCCTGTACAGACTAGTTTAGCCATTTTGTCATGTACAACACAGATGTATATATCAAACAGTATTATATATGGCAGGGAAATATATCTTGATTCACTTCCCTCTTAGTTATGCCTTGATACTTGCTTGATGTTTGCCTGTTTTTGCAGGGCCTTGTTATCTTGATGTATTCTGAACTTATCCTTGATAGATGGACATTGAGACGTCACAAGATCTCTCAGAACGGATCACTGATTTCTGTAAATTCCTACCATCTTTGGTGTCTTGGGACTGGTATCTGTATGGAATGTGGAGAGGAGGGTAGTTTCTTCCTCTCTGAGATTGAGCACACCACAGATGGTCGCCAGTACTTCTATTTGTGAGAAGCCTAGTTAATTCCATCTCTTATGGGTTGGTATTGCTCTTTGAGGCACGATCGCAGCTTAGATGGTCACCGAATCTTCTATTTATGAGAAGAAGTTGGGTAATTCCATCCCTTTGATCTGAAACCGATGAAATGGGGCGAATTGAAAATTGAAAACCGTGTGATAAGTATGTTGTTCTGGTAGGGGTTAGACTGCACCATGAATGGCTGCCTACGTACTCCTATTGAAGAGGAGATCAAGTCTGCGTAGTTCAAACCTAGTGTAGGAGGTTCAACGCTGAATTCGGTAGGCAGATGGGTGTAGAAGTATTTTTGTTGTTTTTTTTGTTTTGTACAGAAAGGGTAGAAATGTTTTTGTTGTTTTTCTTTATTGCGACCGGGCCATAAAGAATATGGTTGTCTATGTACCCCCGGGTATCAGGGAGATCAGGTCGATGTAGTTCGCCCCTCAGGACGAATTGAAGGTGAAGAGAAGCGTAAATCCCATGTGCAGGCTATACTGCGGGGAGAAGAAAGTTTGATCCCATAATGGGGACAAACTGCAAGTGTGTAAAAAGTTTGATCCCGTCCTCAGGACAAACTGCAGGTGTAGAAAAGTTTAATCCCATCTTCAGGATAACCGAGATTGTATGAAATGTTTGAAATGAAGTAAAAACCAGGTTGCTGGCTTGAAGTGTATGTTTCCCTGAGGGGCAGAAGAGTATGTAGAAAGGAAAGGGTTCAAAATCGGAATGACTGGTGATTTGAGGATCAAAACCAGGATGTTTGTTTGATGGTAACTTTAGACATAGTACCGTTTCACGGTGTCCGAGTTGATAAGCTGTGGAAATTCATCGCCATCCATTTTCTGAATCTGAGCCTATCAATACTTCCTTGACAACAAATGGGCCTTCCCAGTTAGGAGCAAATTTTCCCTTAGATTGATCTTGGTTGTCAATGATCTTTTTCAAAACGAAGTCATGTTGTTTGAATTGCCGTAATCAGACTTTTCTGTTGTAGGATCGTGCGATCCTTTGCTGATATAACTGACCATGGAAGATACCCGCGGATTACCTTTCATCTATCAGAGACAATTGGCGATACCTGTCTTGCACCCATTGTCTGAGTGTCTATCAATACTCTGAGGGATTCCATTTCCACCTACGGGGAACCACCGCTTCCATCCCATAGACTAATGAGTAGGGGTTGCCCCGGTGGAAGTTTGCATGGAAGTTTCAGAGGCTAATAAAGTCGAGGCAAGAGGTCGCCATCCTTTGTGATTGGCGGACATTTTTTCGCATGATCTTTTGATGTTTTTATTAGCCGCTTCAACAAACACCATTCATCTTTGGACTAGAGATGATAGCGAGTTGAGGTGTTTGATGTGGAATTTTTGCATAACTCCTCCATCATTTTGTTGTTGAGGTTCTTAGCATTGTCTCGACACAATGACCTCTCGGTTGTCCATATCGATAGATGACATTGTTTTCGATGAAAACAATGATAACTTCTTTAGTGACCTTGGGGAAGGATCTTCGCTTCTACCCATTTGGTGAAGTAGTCGATCATGGTGAATATGAATCGATGTCCACATCGGGCTTTGGGCTCGATGGGCCCGATCACGTCCATTCCCCACATTGAGAAGGGCCATGGCGAACACATATTGTGGAGTTCCCTTGGAGGGGCGTGGATAGCATTCCCATGAATCTGGCATTGATATCACCTCTTGACGTGATCATCACGATCGATTTTGAGTGTAAGCCAATAATGCCCCGCTCGAGGATCTTCTCGACAAGTAGGGGTCCGCCATGTGAGGGCCACATACTCTACCATGGATCTCATCCATGAGTCTCTGAGCTTGGTCTTTATCCAGACATCTGAGGAGACCTAATCCAACATCTCTTTTGTAGAGTGCATCTCCGCTCAGGTAGAATTTCATAGCAAATCGATGAATCCGCCTCTTCTCAGTTAGGCTCGCCTTAGCGGGTGTAGATCCATCTCGTAGATACTCCTTGATTTGTTGATACCAAGGGTTGTGGATGGGAGGTAGCTCATCCGATACTTCTCCAATGTAATTCCCATAGATTGGGGCTTTTTGCATAGCAAACATGATGTTTGGCATGTTTTCCTTGTCAGGTATGTAAACCAAGGAGGCCAACATTGCTAATGCATCTGCAAAATCATTCCTATTATGAGGAATGTGTAGAAAGGAGATTTCTTCGAACTCCAAAGCCATCTGTAAAACTTGCCGATGGTAAGGCAGCAAATGTAATTCTTTGGTTTGATAGATTCCTGTGGATTGCTTGATTACCAATTCGGAATCCCCAAAGACAGTTAACTGCCTAATGCCCATTGAATGGGCAAGTTTTAGCCCCATGATACAGCCTTCATACTTAGCTGTGTTGTTGGTGCTGACAAACTACAATTTGACGGCGATGGGATACTGCTCCCCCGTACCGGATATTAAAACTGTTCCAGCTCTAGAGCCTTATGTATTAACAGCTCCATCAAAATACATTCTACGCATACGACATGTATTGTACTGATGTTGTAACTGAATTGTCATTACCCGTTCATCGGGAAAGTATGTTTCTAAGGGTTTGTAATCCCTTGCAGGTGCGGTGGCCAGTTGATCCGCAATTCCTTGACCTTTGACAGACTTTTGCGTCACGTAGACGATGTCAAATTGCTGTAGGATCAATTGCCATCTGGACAGTCGACAATTCAGTATGGGCTTACTGAACACATACTTGAGAGGATCCATTCGGGATATGAGATGGGTTGCGTGACCATGGAGGTAATGCTGTAACCTCATGGAAGCCCATACTAAAGCACAACAAGTTTTCTCAATCAGAGTGTACTTGTGTTCACTGATGGTGAATATTTTGCTGAGGTAATGTATAACTGCTACTGATCCCTTCCATTTGGTAGGACATGCATTCCCACCCTTGAGTTGTATAGTGTAATCATCTGCTATTTGCAGGACACCGCTATTAATGAGATTCTGAATAAGATGGCGGAGTGCCCATCATTCTTCTGTGCTGTGACCGCGAGAATGTGAATGATATTGACACATTTCATCAGGATTGAACCGCCCTGAGCGGGGATTGATGGGAGGGAGAAGGAAGGTAATTCTTTCTTCGTTGATCAACATCTGTAATATCTCCTCTATAGATCGGCCCAAATAGGTGAATTCCCTCTGATTGGAAAAATCCCGACGGGCTTTAGCATTTGCTCGCTTCACAACCTTATCCTCCATAGCTTCGCTTTTTGAAGGTGGTGAGGAGGCATTCATAAAAAAAGGAAGGAGATAGGCATGCTCCTGCCTTATTAATTGGCGTGTAACTTGTTGCTGGTGGGTCACTAGTTCTGCCAATTGTTCAATTTATTTGGAAAGAGCTTTCATCTTTCGTTCCATGGTAAACTGGAACTTTGCATAATCCCATTTGTCAACACCGTCTTTGATGGGTTGGGATGATTCGTCGTTAGAATTGGAACCTTGTACAGTGCTCCAACTGATCATGTTGACCTCTTCTTCTTTGTGTTGAGGAAGAGGGTTATCTTGCACATGAGGTTAATCTGGTTTAGTGACCACGATCTCACCGTTGTCTATTAGATCTTGAATCTTATGTTTTAAGGCCCAACAATCTTGAGTATCATGTCCAGGTGCCCCGGCATGATAAGCACACTTCTGAGTAGCATTAAAACCCCTCCCATTAGGGTTGGCTGGTGGAAGAAGATGTGTAATTTTCTTCTAAGCAGTCAGAAGAGCAAGAATATTCTCGAGCGAGTCCCCCAAGGGTGTGAACGTTCGAGGTCGCTTTACTTCTCCACTTTTAGGCAATGAAGGGTTTGAAGGTTGTGCTGGAAAAGGGGAGTAGTTTCTCCTCTGCATAGGCATGTTTGGATTGCCTTTTTGTCCTTGTAGTATCAAGAAAACATCCTCCTCTTTCTTTTTATGGACCCTCCGGGGGTTGTTTCCACAAGATCCATACTGGATGTGTTCAGCAACAGTTTTAAGAGCGGCTAGGTCTTGAATTTTACCAGACTTCAATCCCATCTAAGCCATCTCGCCATGTTTGATCATTTCAGAAAATGGTTTGCCAATACCAGCTAGAACTCTTTCATAGAAAGGAGCTTCCTGTACATCTATGAAGGTCATGACTATTTCTGATTCTGTCATGGAAGGAATAACTTGAGCAGCAAGGCGCCTCCACCTTGGAGCATACTCTTTAAATGACTTATTAGACTATTTCTTGACCTTGGTAATTTGGTACCAGTCAGGAGCCATCTGAGATTGAAAATTTTATTGAGTAAGAAAGGCGTGAGCCAGCTCTTCCCAGCTATGGATCTTAGAGTTGTCTAATCTAGTATACCATTAATGGGCTTCTCCAGTCAGACTTTTTTGAAACAGCTGCATTTGGAGCTTTTCATTTTTTGTGTAAGACCCAAGTTCTCCTATGAACACCTTTAAATGTGTATAAGGATCCCCTAATCCGTCATATTTCTCAAAATTAGGGGTCTTGAATTTCTCTGGATATTGAACACCAGGAAATATGCAAAGGTCTGTATATGAAACACTGCCATGTGTTCCAATCCCTTTGAGAACACGGATATTTTCCTCCATTTGAAGGACCTTTTTCCTGATATCAACGGTGTCCGGATCTCCTTTGAGATGGGTGTTTTGTGGTCTTTGTTGGTTGTATCCAAGCGATGTTACGGAACTATTTTTCCGGACCTTGAACTCCTCCTTGTGTAGAGGGCTCAGATGTGTAGGTATCTTCGCGTGCCTCGAGTAGGTGGTGTAATTCTTTTTAGTAGGATGACCAAGTTCGTGATTTGTTTACTCAATCCAGTCAAATTCTTCTCTGGAAACAAAGATTAGATCGATCGGAAGAAGACATGATTGGGTCGTGAGGCTGTGGCCTTTTTGGACTTTGAACGGGTAACATGCCCAATTGCTTCCCTACAAAAGACTTATGTAGTTTAGTCTTAGGGTAATATAAATGTTATCATTACATGTCCATTTAGGAATTTTGTCCTGCAAAACCGGTTGTTAATTGATAACATGTCATGCATGCACATATATTCTTTATATTTTCCATTACATATGAATGAACATGGAATAGAATTACAAGTAAATGTTTAAACAGGTAATTTAAAATGGAAAGTATGAAGAGACTTCCCTCCGCGTTTGGTTTATCAGAGGCTGACCTATCTTAGGGTTACTCTCGCAACTTTTCGACATGAAGGTTCCCAGATCATCGCAATCTACTTGACGGGAAGTTAATCCGGTCGTTCAACTGGAGCGAATCTGAATGGTGCCTTTCCTGAGCCCCGGGGAATCATTCTTCCCACAAGTCTAGTAATCAAACACCGATAGGATAGCCTCCTGGTGGAGGGACCACACAACATACATTCACATACAACGTGTCTCATCGTTTATGCAAAATGATGACACATGCGAAGCAATAATATCACAGATAGATCTTTAGCAGTGCAGTAATTAAGATGCATTCGTACACATTCATCATAAATGTAAATGCAACATTCACACACAAGCATATAACAATTTTGAAAAGCTTGTAATGAAAGCTTAAACCCTCTTACTGGAGTCCCCAGCAGAGTCGCCACCTGTCGACGTTGGGATTTTTGAGTATCCCTTTTCGTTACTTGTTCTTTGGTGTTCTCATGTTAATGTGAGATTTGTTTGAAAAAACAAGTGAAAAAGGTCCGACATGTATAATGTCGACGATTTGATTGTATTTAACTGGTTGCACCAACGCAACCGAAAAGGTTTGCACATTGACCCAGTGTTTTGACATTGCTAGACGGGTCTATGAAACTGAGATTCATTTTGGGTCCGGGGGCTTGATTATGCGGAGGGAAGGTGTTAGGCACCCCCTGACATTCGTGTTACCACGGTGACCGCCACTTTTCAAAGAAATTGTTATATGAATGTGTGTGTGTGTGTATGGATCAATGTGCAATTATTTGAAAGTAGTGTGAGGCCTCGTTCGCACCTATATACACAAGGTTTGAATTTTATAGAAAAATTCAGTTTTAACCAAGATATATCAATGAAGTTTTGTAAAAGAGGTTTTTCAAACCTTGTGCTCAATAGGAATTGAGACCTTTTCATACTTCCATTTTATTATTAAATGTTCTACTTGTTTGCTTTTATTTTTAGATAATGAAGCATTCTCGAGAAAATAATATCTGTGATCTTAGAACTCCTCATGGGTACATGACAACCATCCAAGGAAATTTAGACTTTGTAAAATAATGTACAAGCTTTACATAATGAAAAATGTCCATCATGGGAATAGAATCTAGATTCAAGAATCGAACACCGTGATCACATGATTCCTAGGCTCACATGATCTGACAATTTGTATGGAAAGCAATAAGCGATTATATATATAAAAGGCAGTAAATATATATATCTGAGACATAATCAACCACCACGAAGCAACTCCATGGGGGATCGAAAATGTAAATATATAAAAGCGATATATATATATATATATATATATATATATATATATATATATATATATATATATATATATATATATATATATGGATATGATCAACCACCACGAAGTAAACTCTGTGTGGGACGAAATGTAAATAAAGTCGTAAAAGCGATCAACTACAACGTAAGTAAACTCAAAAGCGTGAATTAAATGTAAATAAAAGTTTGTAAAAGGCCACAAAGTAAACTCCAGTAGGGACAGAATGTAAATATATATATATATATATATATATATATATATATATATATATATATATATATACGTACAAATATATATATAAAAGCAAAGAAACGCATAGGATGTGAATCCGGTCTCACCGGATATAATAAAACAACAATTATATATATATATATATATATATATATATATATATATATATATATATATATATATATAAGCAATTAAACGCATATAGGATATAAAAATCGGGGCTCATCGATGATCGACCACGATTTATATATATAAGTATATATATAAAAAAAAGTAATTAAACGCTCCGCATCAAGTCTCAGCTCAATCGAGGCATAACTCGATAATGTTAGTCCATATATGAAATATATACATACAGACAGAAATGAAAACCACGGACCGAAGTCCGGGCAAACACACTCACACGACTCTCAACGTGTACAATAGTATGTGCTAATATGAGAAGAAGGCTTTATAAAATATGAGAAGGCTTACAGTGGGCTGCCAAAGTAGACTTCTATGACTTTAAATGGATAAACACGTAGCTCCCGCTGGATAAAAGATAGCTATATGTGAGCTAACTAGTGTTTAGAAGTGAGGAAACACTCAAAAGATGTGTATGCAGAGTAAAATGGACAAGGCTTCCTCGCCTTTTTCCCTCCCTCTTCTTCTCAAATGGCTGACCCCAAGGCTTGTATATATAGATGGATGGCAGCAGTACATACTGCTGCGGCGTGCCAGCTTGTACTCTACTTTGGTCGTGGTGCATCTGAGCCTCGCGGATCCCGTCGTCTCGTAGTACATGCACTCATTCACTGTAATATCCGCTTAAACTTGTAGAACTTCAATCTGAGCATCTGAATAAGGTATATCTGACCTTCTTCGGACCGCTTGTGTAGAGAGTTACGCAATGACATGGATTAGAGGTTGGTTGTACGAAGTCAGGAAGAGGGGTCTATGCCCATGGTCTTCAAGCTTCAAATTCTATCCAAAGTACTGTCACGCGTAATAGTCCCTCAGGATTGTCAATCCTCGGCTCTTGTGGGACATTGTTGGATGTATGTATGTATGAAGTGTTGAGACGACGTGCCATTATCGAAGGAACAAGATGACGTTTGACTCCTCGCCGGGGTTATCGTTGGTTTGAGTTGAAAGTAAGCGTTGCTTTCGTGGTTACTGTTGAGATTGGACTACTTGTTGGTATCTTTGTGATATCATCTTATTGATATGGTAAGATGACGTTGTGACTCCTCCGGGGGTTATTGCGGTTTAAGCGGAAGCGAGGCGTTGCTTTCGTGGTTACAAATGAGATTGGATCGTCTTTGCTTGTTTGTATGTATCATCGCCATCCGTGGATGTTCTGTCTGCTTCGTTGTCATCTTGAATTCGAGGTGTGTGTGCCTCGGCAGGATGTCTCGAGTTGAAGCCGATTGCATATGTTTGAAACAAGCATTTACGGGGTTATCGCGGGAGCGCAATGGTATCTCTTGGGGCTATCACCAAGGATGGGGTTCTTACTCCAAAGTGTTTCCCTAGAATCGAACTCGAGTGTCACGGTGTTATCGCCGAGAAGTAACTGCATCCTCCCGGTGTTATTCTGGGTCTTTTGATCTCGCATATCTCTGGGGTTATCTCCGAGATTGGAAATGACATTCCGTTGTGTGTTAGGGTTTGAGATGATGTTCGGTTTGTGTTAGGGTTGGGCCGATGTGACAACTCAATTTTCATAAGTTATTAAAATAAGAATTTAATAATTGAAATTCTTATTACGATGTGATTAATGTAACAATCTAGAATTTTAATTGTAATTATGAATATTTATTGAATTATATAAATATTTAATGGATGTGTTTATTATTGAATAAATATTTGTTTAATTTGATTTGATTTGATTTGGTTAATTATTTGTTTAATAAATAATTAATGGGTTAAGGAAATTAATTGTTATGAGATAATATTCTAATTTAGTAATTAAGTTAGAGAATTTATAATGACTAAATGAATTATTATATTAGTCAATAAATTGTTATTAGAATTAATTAAATTAAGTATGAAAACTTAATTAAATAAAGTGTGACAAATAATTATACTATAAAGGAGTTATTAAAATAAATTAAGGAGTTTAATTTAGTTTTTGCCAAACAAAGCTTAATATATTAATTCTTTAAAAATTAAAGGGGTTTTCCAAACAAAGCCTTATGACTTTTAGATTTCTTTTAAATTTTGAATTTTATAATATTAATTAATTAAATATATATATATATATTTTGGGTAACTGATAACTTATTAGTGTAATAAGTGGAGCGTCAGTTTTTATACGTTTTAAAATTGTACATTGGTTTTATTTTATTATACGTATACTATTAATTGGCTTGGTTATCGGTTTTACGCTTTGAGTTATCTGCTAAATTGAGAAAAGAAAGAAAAGCTAGAGAGAATTTTGAGAAAAAGAAAGGTTCAGAGATTTTGAGAGAGTCTGAGAAAGAGAAGCAACAAGAGCGGATTTCTTCAAACTATTTCCAGTGATTAACAAGAATTTCTTAACAACAAAAAGGTATGTCTATGACCTTAATATTAGATACTAATATATGTTTTACGTTATAATATGTCTCTGTGTTCTTCTTTTTCACTATGTATAAATTTTTTACAAAATTCTTGTAAACCATGTTTTTGTAATTATTATACTAACATATATGAATATATGATTGTATGTTTAACATGTATATAAGATTTTATTCTAATTACGTGTTAAAGAAAAAGGAATTGGATTTACAGTAAATATTCATGTATGAACGTGGTTGGTAGAAATATCAAAATTGTATATGTTAATTGTGAAATTGAACCTTGTAGATGATAGTTGGGTAAGAAATTCAAAGAAACATAATTTAAAGTAATTAGATTGGTTGTCAGTAGGATTTACAGTGTTCACTGTGTTTATCAACTGTCAGAAATGGAGTTTTGTTTTAAAACACGTTTCAAAGAATTAAGTTTGCTAAAATCGTTGTTCAATTGTTGGTAATTGGTATATGGATGATTGTTAACATTTGTGTGTAATTTACGTGAAGTTATACATGTTAATTGGTGTTAGAAATTAAGACACAGTAGCTTGGTTTTGTTTCTGGTTTTGGGTGTTCGTAATTGAGTCCCAAATAGCTAAATTTTTACGGCCAAAAATATAGCCGTAAGTTCGCGCTTCAAATCTTGGAATTCACGCCTCGACACTGGAATTCGCGACCCAGCACCACTGTCTCGCGCCCCAGCGCTGGAAAGTGATATACGTCGGACAATTTTGACCTCCTGTAGTAAAATGGCCATAACGTTTTCATACGAACTCCGATTGAGGTGATTCAAGATGATCCGGAATGAGGACGAATAGACCTACAACTTTCCTTCTTTAAGTTTTTCAATTTGAGGCCGGGAACAACGGTCAAAATGGTCATTTGTGGGACTAATATGTATTAGGAGGCAATCAGAGGGCGTCAGGAATGTACATATGCAAATGTAGTGCTCACGACTATAAAAGATGTTATCCTAAGTTATAAAACATGAATATTAATAAATATAATGATGCTTAACATTAATAAACGATGTATTAGATAAATTGTATAAGCATACCAAGCACACACAAGAGAGACGAATCGGGCGTGTGATGAATGAACGTCGAAACGCCGTGCCAAGTGTTAATGAACTTAAAAAGTGTTTCCATTCAATTGAGATGAATAATATAAAATAAGAAATGTATTTAATATAAAACTAATAAGTAGTCCTATCAAGACTTAAGCACTTGAATGAACTTCAAATATGAAATATAGTGAGTTATAAGTCTAAAGTTAAGACAATCAAATTGAACATTGTGTATTGATTAATAGGAAGGGTTATAGGATATAGATTAAAGTTTACATTACAGCTACTATGCGTTGCTATGTGACTAATAGTTGATCTGAATGATTATATAATTATGTAGGGCACGTGCAGTACAGATAACCGTAAGCTGTTAAACTGTTATTGGTAAACAACGATTAAGGCAAGTCTTTCAGTTCCTATTTACTATGTGAATTTGATTATTTTAAATCTTTATTGCAAAGAGCATGATGTGTTAATATATGTTGAATGTATGAAATGTTAAAGTCAATTTATGACTACGTTGTTTGACTAAAGCATGCTGATTGAGTAAGGAACTCAATCTTTATAAGTGTTATATAAATTGTAGCATGTATGTTATGTTAGTCCGATGTTTATGAGATATATGTTGAGCATGTTATTATGTGCTACGTGATGCATGAAAACTGTTAGATTTTGCTGGGCTGTCGAGCTCAACCTTGCAAATAACTACTTTTGGGTTCAAGATTCAAGGTAAAGTTATGTCTTACTTGAAAGACATGAGTCAGATGTGATACTTGAAGAATTATATACTTTAGCTGAGTTATTATTATTTAAACCATTTCTAAGGTTCCGAATAATGAATAAATGTTGAATTGTAATAACATTTTGCGATGTAAAATATTGTAGTATTAAAATGATTCTCAGATATTTAGATGTAATGGTTGAAGGTTTTGGGAATGAGAATAGTTTGTAATAGAAAATTTTAATTATTTCGCAAATTTTCAACGGTTGTATTATCATTTAATGATGTAAAATTAGAGGTTGAATGTATTATTAACGACCGAAGTTGAGAATTAAATTGTATGAATTTTGGGGTCGTTACAACTGAACTTCTGGTAGTAATCGGAATGGATGTAATCTGTCTTTTAGGGTTATCTCCAAAAGACGAATCTACCCTCCTGTAATGTCAGTAATAGGAGTGTAAAAAATTTCGAGTGTCTACACACATGTATGGAACTATTGATTCACATGCATGTACTATTAGGGGAGGTTGTGCAATATTGATAATATTCAAGGACTAAATTAAAAATGGAAGTAAAGATGAAGATACTATACTGTAATAATTTGAGCCCCTAAACGTGCAGTTATCGAAACTATGTTTTCCTATAAATAGAAGCTCATTTCTTCTTTCATTCTCACCAATTCATTAAGACTCACAAGAGCAACTATAGAGAGAGAAACTATTAAGAGGAAGAAGAAGAGTATTCTGCTACTTCACTATTGCAATATCCAACCTTCTACTAAGGTAATGGGTATTATATATTTCATATTCGCTTACGATATTATTTTTTGTATTCGTAAGAAATTTTATTTTTGTTCAATATTCGTAAGGAATATTATTTTCGTTCAATATTCGTAGGGATATTATCTTCGTTCAATATTCGTTGGAATATTATTTTCGTTCAACAGTTGTAAGGGATATTATTTTTGTTCAATATTCATATGAAATAATATTTTCTTCTATACTCTGTAGTATGTAAGTAATATTATTTTGTTTCGTGTTCCTAATTCTACACTCATTTTGTTAAAGTATTGCTTCTATACTCTGTGAAATTAGTAGAATATCCTTGAAATTTACGCTTCATCTAGTATCATTCACAAGGATATTTTTCTGAATATTCTTGTTAAATTTTAAGCTTTTCATGTCGAAGTACTATTTATGGGATACTATTCACAAAGTACTATTCATGGGGTACTATTCACAAAGTACTATTCATAGGATAATATTCACCCAGGTACTATTCACCCGGGGTACTATTCATGACAAAAATTAATTTCTTTTCTGTTCAAATCATTTTTGATACAATATTTTTCTTGAATTTTACTCCACAAAGCAGTATCATGTTGATAATTTGGTTATTATTGAATTCTGAATAAATTAAATTTTAAATCTTTAAAAATTTATCCTTTTCTTTCTTTTAACTGGATTCTTATATCATTGTCATCATCCTCATGCTTATATTGTGATGAAAGTTTTCTTTGGCCGTAGTGCATAGATGGACTGTTGACTGGTATGATTATGACCAGGGATTATTCGGTATAATCATGACCTGTAATGTTACAAAGGATGTGGTAAAAGTCCTCATTGACCCGTAGTGCATTGATGGACAGTTGTTGGCATGATCATGACCATTGGTGATAACACGAATATCCTTGGCCCGTAGTGCATGGATAATTCATGGACGTGATACTAATGAATATCCATGGCCCGTAGTGCATGGATAATTTAGTGATGTGGATTATTTATTCAGCTAAGTCTCAATGATAAAATTGATGACAAACTTTTTAAATCATAAAAGATAGTAGATATCATGCTCTACTTGACTCTTCTAATGGATTGCTTGTTCTGTTGCAGTTAAACTTATTGTTTATTATTTTAACACTGTTGAAGGCTACAATAATTTATTCTGCATTATCTTAGTCATAATATTTCTTACTGGGCTAGTTGAGCTCACCTTTTTTCTTTCATTGTTCTCTTCAATAAATGAGGACGTAGCCGGGACTAGTCGAGGAATGGAGTGACGGTCAGAGATGGTGGCTATAGTAGTCCTCACTATTTTATAAAATACTATGATAATAATTGTAATGAGGACTCCATTTGAGTTTGGAACATGTCTAGTAGACAATATTCATGTTAAAACTCTCAGCTCATGTTGTATAATTAAGTTTGTATTTATATTATGTACCAAGTATTTGGCGACTCAGAATAGGTTATGTATACCTATTTTGGGGGCGTCACAAAAAATATCGAATGTGTTGAACAACCCTACTATTTATAGACCAAGGTGTTCGTGGGTCTACCTGCAGCTACCCGGGTCCCGGGCCCTGTGGGTCCGGTTGTCTCGAAGTACGTTCCCTCAAGCCAACGCATTATCCGCTCGAACCTTCATAACTTTCAATTAGGAAATCCGATGGAGGCGTGCTATACCTTTCTAGAAAGCCCTTGACTAGAGCTTCAAAATGACATGGGATTTGATATTTTTTGAATCCGAAAAGATGGGTCCATGACCAGATCTTCAAGTCTTTGCAGTCTATCCGTTGAGCTGTCTTGTGCTGCTTTCACTCGGGATTGATGTTATGGTTTGGCGTGACTTATTTTGCAGCGATTTGGGTTGATTTAATGTTGAGTAGGAAAAATTACTATTTTTCCCTTCCTGGGTTGGTTTCGGGCTTGATGTAGTTGTAACTGCCTTTTCTCAGGGTTGTCTCCGAGATTGGACTGCTGTTGTAACGTCTCCAAATCTGGTCTATCTTCACACCCAGATTTCGTACATCACAAGTACATCTCCTTCCAAACATATATCATTATATAGTTAAATATAACAACATACATTCTCAAATCCCAGATTCTAATACCTTATAACCTCATTCATTACAAATAATGATAATTACATTATTCTTTACATCTTACAAAAGTGACTATTTTACAGTTTAATTAAACTATTCTACATTAGAAGTCTTGGCTTGATCTTCACGCACATTCATATACTGAATGACACTTCTTCTAGATACTGGTCAGCTTGATCTTTACGGGATCCTTAAGTTCTTCGACTCATACGCTAAAAATGTTTTTCATTTAAAGCAAGTGTGAGCATTCAATTGCTCAGCAAGTCATAGCAGTTGAATAAACAATTTCAAAAATTTAAACATTATTTTAAGACTTCAATAACCGAACAAAGATTATGAAGCAACTTGAATAATATGAATTATAATTCTGATTCCTATTATTTTAAAACATTAGTCACATTCACTTTGAAATACTTTCTTTCTTCTACCTTTTTCCATACACATTTTGTCTGACTAGAATCATTAGCACAAACTTAACAATAACGGATCATGTATAATCAGAACATTCTCATATTGAACAATTCAATCATAGAATAGTTTATCTCATAGAAACACTGAAGTGTTAAAATTGTGGTACAAGACCTCATACATTCTACCACCTTATACAAATATCACACATTTGCACATAAATAAAACTTCTTATGTTCAAAATTTGAGAAAGTTTAAGAAACTAGCATTCATTTAATATATGAATGAAGTTAAGAAACTTATCTTACGCACAACTACATCTTAAAATTTACGCTGAACTGCTCATCGCAATCCCTATATATCACATAAGGAATAACATCACCAATTAGTCATATTTTTGACTTACGCATTGGTTTAAACTTAACTTTACTTCTTAGGGTCTGCGTTCTTGCAATCTAAGTTTACGCGACCAACTTTCTTTACCGTTTTACGGCGTCATGATATACAGAGATGTCTTAACTCATACGATCATCATCTTTGATGATTTACATTCTTATCTTCTTCTTATAACCTTTCTAGGACTTAGCACACATCGAATCTCTATTAGTATTCCATATGGTACTCTGAGTGGTTTCCTACAAACAACCAACAAACTAGTTTTCGATCTCATCTACACTGTCTTTCACAGCGAATTAATCTGAAGGAATTATTTAGGACAGCTCCCATATGTCAACAATTAAAGATTACAATTATACCACAACCTAAACTTAACTTAAATTATCCGAACCATTAAAACTATAACGTTCGTTAAGTTAATTTCTCATTCCTTATGGCTTTCTGGCAACTAAATGCCATACCTCAGGATTTATTTCTTATCGACTAAGTCATACAGTCTTTTGTATACTTAGAACGATCATTAAATGTTAATATTATGCTTACATAGCGTTAAACAATTTGCATTACCTTATATTCATATCTTATAACATCCAGTTCCTTTGACTCGGAACGTTATCCAAGTTATAATCATTAACTTGGCTTCTTATCGTTATACATTATTGTCTTTAATTCAGTTTCTTCACCATTCACAGGTTTATTCATTGGTCATCATTACCTTACGGTCAAACCATACACGATTTGTAGGTTCTACCCATTTAATATTCGCGTACACTCAACCTTACGTCGGCTAAAGTGTTTAACGCTTACATTCATTCTAACAATCTCTATCCGACTCACACTCGGACTCTCATTAATCTTATTACTGTTCATTACGACTTTCTTGATAATTCATATCTTACTTACTAACTTCATCAATGTTTAAGTCATACAACCAATGTATACTTAAAACATTCGCACGATGTGAATACGATTTATGAGGATCATTTACGTATTCCGTGTTAACATTTCTTATCTCTTAATCTCTCATCCAACCTTTAACTAAGGTTTTAATCACTCTCATCCGCTATCAATCATATGAACCTCACGTTCATCGTCCTTTCTTAATGTCGAAGCCATACGGTTCGTTGTATGCTATGACCATTCATTTATCGTAACTACGTTGAGTTTACATTCTTTGTCTTTTAATCTTGTTCAATCTTTCCATTCAACCTTCACTATAGGTTTAAATCACTTGATTAAGTGTTACATTATGTGAACTATATGTTCATTATCTTTTCTTACACTTCCCCTAGGAGTTGATCAATTAAAAGCTCTTCTCTGGGTTTTTCCCTGTACCGGCACTGCGGCGCCATCTTCCTTTCTTATACTCTTTAGTAACTTTCGGTCGGAGCCGGCATTGCGGTGCCCCATTTCTAGTTCAAACTGGCGTTGCGGCGCCAGTTCAAAAACTCAGTTTGCAATCTTGTAACATCTTCGTTATAACTCGAAACGAGGTTATTCCAAAGCCATCTTCTTACTCTCATCACGTACTTCAACTTCCCTCGGACATAAATTCATTCTTTATCCGTTAACTTGCCATTCAATTGGCTTAAATTTCATTATTAGTTCGTTTTACGTTATTAACGTTCTTCGTTCGTTCGTCCGTATTTCGTTCATCCGAACTCGAAATTCGTTCATTCTTGAGTCCACGAATCACATTTTTTATGTTTTATTTCATTCTTATGAAACCCTACACATTCGGGTTCATTTACATACTTTTTACTTTTCATTCGTCTTTTACAAAATTTTTGCCATAACTTCGTTATAGCTAAGTTAAATCTGTTCTTCATGAATGTTTCTATCGTTCCTAACCAAGCAATAAGAATCTAACTTATACGCGATGGTTTTAAACCTGTCCATCAATAACAAGTTCTAACTGCGATGGTTTTAAATTTTTCCATCAATAACGTTCTTCGTGTTCTTCGTTCGTTTTTCATTTTTTAATCGATATTTTGATTACGATTTCACTTTTTCCTGGAATTTGGTGTTATAAAAAACCATTCCTTATTTATTTCACCGAATCATTCATATGATTCATTCAGATCGTTCAAATTCATTACGAAACTCATATCTCCTTAAGAAAGCTTTTATAATTAAATCTTTAATTCTTCATACTTCATTTTCTTATGATTTCAACCATATGAAATCATTCTTAACATCTTCTTCTCCTATTTTCATTAAGCTATGCATATTGACATAGTAAACTTAAAGAAAATTTTGATTACACTAGGTTTTGGATTACCTTTATTCTTTAACCTTCTTTTGTTGAACAAAGTTTGCACACGGGTTATCTTTTCCTCTTCCTTTTCCTCTTTATCTAAATTCTCTCTCTCTCTCTCTCTCTCTCTCTCTCTCTTTCAAGTGTTTGTGATTTTCAAAATCACCAACAAATGAGCTAAGGTTCTCTTTTATAGAAAACCAAGGCTAGGAGAAAAATAGTCATTTTTCCCCCAAAGTTACTATTCCCACCTCCTTAACTAACCTCTTTACTATTCACGAAGCTTCTCTTGCAAGCTTTGTGGTTCCGTCTTTTGGGATTCGTCAGACAATTCGAAAAACTGTGATTCTCAGAATCCAAATATTTTTGGATATTTCTTCTTTCTTTTACAGATTAACTTTTATGCATTCTTCAGAACTTTGAAAAACTGAAAAAAAACACTTTTTGATGATAAGCGTTTTCCTTCACGTTTTTCTTTAACATAGTTAAACGAATGAAAAGTATTAACAATCCTTTTCGTCATTATTATTTCGTCCGATTTCTGCACATTTTTTGAGAAAAACTTTTATCGGTTTACTTAACTTTTTACGATATATTATTGTCAAATCTTTTGACGGAATGTGATTTCGACATAACGATCTCTTGGAAAGGCTTAGGTTATTCAAACCCTAACCATTAGGGTTTCGTTGGGTGAATAGTACCTATTTCGTCTTTTTCCTCAAAAATACTTTTGTTCCTTCCCGTCTTGAAAATTCTTACTCGTTCAGTCTAGCTCGTAGCTAGAATCCTCCCGTTTTATAATAATCCTAGGTTCTTGAACGATTAATAAACACATATCATATAATATTATTAATAAAAATTTATTTTATTAATAATTAATTCTTTAAACTTAAATTTTGGACAATCCGATTTTCTGGGTTGTCACAGCTGTTGACTTCTGACAGTCCTCAGAGTTATCTCTGAGGTTAGTTTGATCTCCCAGGGTTGTCTCCGGGCTTTGAACTTGGTCTCCCAGGGTTGTCTTTGAGGTTTAGAGTTGATCTCCTGGGGTTGTCACTGAGGTTGGATTTGATCTCCCGGGGTTATCGTCGGGGTTGTCATTGGGACTGGATTTGATCTCCTAGGGTTGTCTTCGAGGCTGGATTTGATCTCCTGGGGTTGTCTTCAGGGCTAGATGATTTTGACTTCCAGGTTTGTCTCTAGAAGATAAAAGATGATTCTGCCCTCTTGCATGGTTAGTAATAGGAATGCAAAATTTCGAGTGTCTACAGATGCCCCTCTTTATTATGTTTATGCAATGTAATGGCATGAACAGAATAAAGAATACTAGACACTTGAAATACAACAATATTAAATGATGCTATGTAATGCAGCATGATGTGATGTTATGCATGCTGGATGTTTTTGGTTGGAATTATTTCCAACGGGATTTTATAACTGCCTGCTCCCACCATTTCTGTTGGGGATGGAGTTGTCACTGATGGTCTCTATTGAACCACTTTAATATCTACTTGAACGATAGTTTACAAAGCTTTCATCACCGAAAGCTTCCCGATGCTGCGCTGAGGTTGTCGCCAACGGTTTGAAATGTCCATCAGTGCCATTGAGACTGATTTGACCACAAGTTTGCAGACATGCTTTCAGAATTCCTTCTATGGAGGCTTTCCCATGGCTGAGACCATTTGGTTTTGACATTGGGGTTGTTAACCACGTTATTTATCTTTTGGACGTGCTTTCCACCAAAAATGTTCTTCTCTTTTGCGAGTAACTCTCGGGGGATTGTTGATGTTTATCCTAATGATAGCTTGGCTTGGTTGCCATCATTGGATTCTTCCCACCATAACGCTAGGATTAACACCACTTCCCTAGCTTTCTATTAGTTTGATGCTGATAGCTTCACTGGATATAGAATTTTTACTGCTTGCTTTCACAGCATCCTCACAATACTTACTCGAACGGTATTTTTATGAAGGTTGACCATCACCAACTTTCCTCAGTGCCTACTAGAACAGTAGTTTACAATGGTCTGGAAATCACTGAGCCTTTGCGGTGTCTCGACTGGGGATTTGTATAATAGATTCCATTATCGATCCTTCCCGATGAAGATGGTTTTCCACAGTTTTCATCATCAGATCTTCCTTGATGCTACGCTGGAGTTGTCGCCAATAATTTGAAATATCAAATACTCTGACCTTCGTTGAAGTAGCTTTCAATGGTTTACATCACCAGACCATTCCCGATGCTATGCTGGAGTTATCTCCAATGGTTTACAATGTCAGACATTCTGACCTTCGTTGAAGTAGCTTTCAACGTCTTACACCACCAGATCTTTCCCGATGCTATGCTGGAGTTGTCACCAATGGTTTATAATGTTAGACATTCTGACCTTCATTGAAGTAGCTTTTAACGGCTTACATCACCTGACCATTCTCGATGCTACACTGGAGTTATCGCCAACGATTTACAATGTCAGACATTCTGACCTTCGTTGAAGTAGCTTTCAACGGATTACACCACCGGATCTTTCCCGATACTACGAGTTATCACCAACAGTTTACACTATCAGACATGTTGACCTTCGAAGTAGCTTTCAACGGCTTACATCATCAGACCATTCCTGATGCTACGATGGAGTTATCGCCAATGGTTTGCACTGTCAGGGATTCCAGATATCTCTGATGGGGATATCTCTATGACGAATTACACCCCTGAACAAGTTTGGATGTTTTGATTGCAATCAAGACCCATGGTTTATAACACTAGACCTTCCCGGTGTTTTGAGAAGGGTAGCTTTCGATAGCTTCTATCATCGGCTTTTTAAACCCCATATCCAGGTTAATACCAATGACTTACATGTAGATCTGAAGTTTGGTATCTGAATTCAGGATTTGAGGCCTTTTCCGCTCAATCGCGTAACACCTTTTTCCCTGATTTGACTTTTTAGTTTAAGGGAACTACGTTGCTACTCAAATTGGATGGAGTCGGAGGGGTGGGGACCACATTGGGTAGCCAAAGGTAAACCCGTGGCTTCCGCGAGTTGACCTGTGGTTCCCCGTGGGTATATTTACTCCCTCCCTTCTCTTTCAAAAGTCATTTTCAAGTTGAGCCATAATAGAAAATCCGAAATTTCCTCTTCAAATCTACTGAGTTCGGGTTGCTTTTTGCAAAATTCGTCACCGTACAAACATTCTGCATTATTATGGTAATGTTTACATGGTTTCTTTTTAAGTTTTGACCATTAGAACGTTATATTTCATATAGAATTCTTCTAAACACAAAGTAGTGAATAAGCATGATCATATGACTTGATAAAAATTATTCAACTTAGTAAATATTATAATTTTACCATGCTGAACGTATTAATGTGAAAAAAACCAACTTTTTAGACAGTCATTTGGCACGCTTTTTTGCTATTTTATTCATCCTATTTGAGGATAAATGAGCAAAGGCTTTCAAATAAAGCACACCTGGCAATTTAGTTGTCATGGTGGATTTAATTTTGATGTTCTTTCATGCATATGAGATGTTCATGATTTTGAGTTGGTGTGCTACTGAATGGCCACCTAGTCATGCCTATGTGTATGTGGACAGTCCATTTTACAAAGGAGACTCTGGCGAAACTTTTTCACAAGTCTGGGCATTTAATGAACATGCAATTTTAACTCTACTGTGGATGTATGTTAAATCAATGCATGTATGAGAACTTAGATTATTGCCTGAAGCAATGATTTAAATGTAATGAGCTTCATGTTTAGAAATTTACCCCACCCTTTCTGAGGTGATTTGGAGACTTTTGTCCTGATTATGGATCCAGACCAGCCGAGTAGCTCTCGTAAGGTCTCTGCAGGTGTGAGGAGGAGAGCTTCTAATGTTCCTCAGCCTCGTCCAGCCCAACAACCTCGCCGGTTGACTAAGTCAGTTATTCGTCCTATCCGGGTTAAGAGGCCGGATGTCGTGGATGAGGAGGATGTTCTTATTACGGATCATGCTCCTTCTTCTTCCATTCCCTGTCGGGAGCTTCCAGCTATTAACGTGACGATTCCAAATTTTTTGGATGATTTGAGTCATCATCCCTCGATCTATCTTCATGCAAATGAGGTAATAACTATTTCTATCATTCTTTTCCCACTTTTGAGGCAAGGGTTTGGAACTTGATTTGCAATTTGATGTAGGTTCCAGGCTTTACTCAGCCCAGGGGGAAATGGTTTAACATTCACTCTCTGTACCAGACCCTCCATTCAGAGTACCGGGAGATTGTCCATTCATGGGGCTTTAAGGATTTCTTTTCCATCCCCCCTCGGTCATCGCCGCCTCGGGGTAATCTCGAGGGCTTTTTTTTGAGCTATTTGGTTTCACCGCATCGGTCTCTCCATTTCTTTGGATTGCGAGGTTATGATGACACCGATGGATTGACGATTCATTACTGGGTTGGAGTTTACAGGGGCGCCAGTGCCTTTGGTGGAGATTCATCACCACTTGGCAGTTTTGCCCAGAAATGAAATTTTTAATTGTTTAAGTCCAGATAATGTAATTGTAACCTAATCTAATGAACATAAAAAGACGTTAATTATATTATATGTTGTCAAACCATATTATAATCACATTGTAAGTCAAGTTTGATGATTGTAAGGTTATAACTTAATTAACTAATTATTAATAATTGAGGTTTGATGTTGATAAGAATTGGAAATGTGATTTAAATGCTACGACCTCATGTTATGTACTAGTAAAGATTTCATTTGTGATATGTGATTAGTTTGATTAAACCTAGAGTTAAAGAATGTAAGAACGATGTTTAACTAAGAAATTTGGTCGCTTTGTGTCTAATTGAGATTGTGATTCTAAATGACATATATGTAGGATAATTGGAGAATGTGAATTGTAATTTTATAGCTTACGCACAAGCCAAGTTTTCTAACCCTAAACTTTCTTTGAGCAAGTTTCCTTACTCTATCACGATTACAATTACGCAAGTTCCATAACTCTAAACTTTCATTGAGCAAGTCCTTAAACCTTATTATTATTGAGCAAGCTTCATATTCTTATTTTGAATTGTTCAAAGCTTAATTATTCAAGTTCATGATTCCAAATGAAATTTTCTAACTCTTTTGAAGTATTACTTTTGTTATACAATGTTCATTCAATTGTATAGAGTTGAGATTCAATCTTTGATTTAAATATCGATTACATTATCTTATTGACACCTTGAATGGCTATGGAATCCTTATTGATTCGACTAATCCTTATTTGATGATTATTAAACTCTAAATTACCCTTGAAGTTAATCCAAACCAAACTTCCTTTGGTGCGGACTCGAATGTCAAAGCTGAGACGAACAACCCTGTTATGGCGGATTATTTTAAGCGATAACGTTAAGATACTGTGCACATACATGTTATTAAGGGATGAACCCCCTAAGTACGAGAAGTAAGTTCATATAATCTTATGACTGTTAAAGGTTTAAAGTAAAAATACTTGATATCCTAGGATATAGTTCATGGTCTTGTGACCCTCAAATGTACTTTTGATTCCTGTTCTAATCTTAATTCAAAAGTCGAGCTTTCTTTTATTCAGTATCCATTGTTTACTCGCATGTTGTTATTATTACTATTGTTAAACTTGTGGGCAATTGTTTCTCATTGTTGCACAATAACATTGCAGCTAAAGTTGAAAGAGTTGACGAACATCTACTAGTAAAGGCAAAGGCAAAGCAAACAAGTGATGAAGACTTGTTTATTATTTGAGAATGTTGATGTTAAGACTTATTATGTTATGTTCAAGACTTATTTAAATTAGGTTATGTTTTCGCATTGATGTATTAAGTTTAGATAACCTGAGATTGATTTGTTTAAGATGTCGTAACCCTTGGGAGGATTTCTATTTCAGTTTTATTGTTATCTTTATTATGGGTAGTTAGATGTTATTTATTTTGGTGAGTGAACATCGAATCTGTGGGAAATTTGAGTACCTGCATTTGGGGGTGTCACAGTTCCTCCACCCAAAAAGGTGAAAATAAGACAAAAAATAATAGATTGTATATTCATTGGTTATGCTAATAATAGTAGTGCATATAGATTTTTGGTTAATAAATCAAAAATAGAGGAAATACATGAAAAATAGTATTATTGAGTTAAAAGATGCTGAATTATTTGAAACAATATTTTCTAATAAAAAGGAACAAGAGCCAAGTTCTAATGAACAAGAAACAAGTTCAAACAAAAGAATTTATGACACTGTTAGTAATAGTGATTATGGGTTAGAAGATATTGATGAACCTAGACGTAGTAAACGTGCTAGAATTTAAAAATATTATGGTTTGGATTTTCTAAATCATCTGTTAGAAAATGAGCCCCAAACGTATAGAGAAGCGGTGTCGAGTCCCGAAGCTCCATATTGGAAATAGGCTATAAATAGTGAAGTAGAATCCATTCTGCACAATCATACATGGGAATTAGTAGATCTCCCACTAGGCTCTAAACCTTTTGGATATAAGTGGATATTCAAGAAGAAAATAAAAGCAGATGGATCTATAGACAAATATAAAGCAAGACTTGTAATCAAAGGATACATGCAAAATGAGGGTTTAGATTATCTTGATACTTATTCTCCTGTGACAAGAATATCCTCAATTAGGATATTAATGGCCATTGGAACTATATATAATTTAAAGATACATCAAATGGATGTGAAAACAGATTTCTTGAATGAAGATTTAGAAGAAGAAATCTACATGGAACAACCAGAAGGGTTATTATTCCAAGATAAGAAAAGAAAGTTTGTCTGCTTGTGGAATCCCTTTATGGATTAAAACAAGCACCTAAATAATGACATGAAAAGTTTGAAAACGAAATGTTGTCAAATGATTTCAAGATAAATGAGTGTGATAAATGTGTGTATGTCAAGGACATAAAAAAAGAGTATGTCATTATTTGTCTTTATGTAGATGATATGCTCATTATGCGTGGTAATAATGAAATAATTAAAATACCAAGAAAATGTTAAATAATATATTTGACATGAAAGATATGGGTGTTGCCGATGTAATATTAGGAATTAAAATTTCTAAAGCATCGGATGAGTTAGTATTATCAAAATCACGTTATATTGAGAAAATACTCAGGAAATTCAATCAATATGATTGCAATCCTGTGGGAACACAAGTAGATATAAATCTAAACTTGTCTAAAAATAAAGGAGAGAGAAAATTACAACCTGAGTATGCACAAATAATTGGAAGCCTTATGTACTTAATGAATTGTACACGTCTTGACATAGCACAAGCTGTCAATAATTTGAGTAGATTTATAAGTAATCTAGGACAAAATCATTGGAAAGCGATTATAAGAGTTTTAAGGTATTTAAAATATACTCAAAACTTTGGATTACAATACTCAAGATATCCAGCAGTACTCGAAGGATACTGTGATGCGAACTGGATATCGAATACAAAAGATTCTAAATCCACAAGTGGTTTTGTGTTTACACTAGGTGGAGTAGCAGTATCATGAAAATATTTTAAACAAACATGCATTGCTCGATCAACGATGGAATCTAAGTTTATTAAATTGGATAATGCTGGAGAAGAAGCTGAGTGGCTTCGTCACTTTTTAGAAGATATTCCTATGTGGCCTAAACATGTGCCTCCTTTTTTAACCATTGTGATAGTCAATCAGCAATTGGAAGGGCACAGAGTCACATGTATAATGGTAAGTCTAGACATATTTGTCGTAGACACAATACCATAAAACAATTACTCTATAATGACATTATGTCTATTGAGTACGTAAAGTCTAAAGAAAATATAGCGGATCCGTTAACTAAAGGTTTGACTAGAGAACAAGTAAAAATAACTTCAAGGGGAATGGGTTTAAAGCCTATAAACAAGGATCATCATGATGGAAACCCAACCTATTTGAATGGAGATCCCAAAATCTAGGTTCAAATGGACAACTAAATTGTGAATGATTCAACCAAATCACTATGAAGAAATTAATTTCTTTTGCTCATTCCTATAATAAGAGATAGTGATACCTACAACAGTTTCAGGATAAGCTATGCTTTTAAGGATTCTTAAATTTTGATAAACAAGTGGGGTATGGAAGGATACTCTTATTAAGAATCACTTATCTGAATGTGAACCGAACCAATTCTATGAGAAAGATAAGGCTATACTTCTCTAAAGCACTCATAAATCCGGTATTGTTCGGGGCTGAAATGAACAAAATCATGAGAACCAAATAATGTCCGAAAATATTCTGTGTGAATTATTATTGTCTCGATTTACATAAATGGTTGGACAGTTCAAGACATCACGTTCACTGGACAACCAACAAACCCGATTGTAAGACCCCAACTTTTATAAATAAAGATTTAATTTATCAAAATATATTTTTGAATATTATGGTGTGGATTTGATATAATGTTATAGTTCTGGTTAATATTTATAAATTTTGCAAAGTAAGCAAGTTGTTATAAAATATTCAATTGGTCGGGGAATATTAGTTTTATCAGGGAATATTCGTTCGACGGCACAATCATTGGTGGACCCCACAACGGAATTATTGTCGGAGTTAGAAAACGACAGAAATATCTTTTTATAAAAATAATGGCGAAAGTTTTACCGTTAACTGTTGAAATAACCGGTGATAAAGGTACAATAATACGCGTGGTTGCATAGTAGCACATGGTATTGTACAATATCTTTGATTATTGATGCTTACGTGAGAAGTCACTTAGTTTTATTCAATTATTGCCACAATAATTGTTGCATGGTATCTCACGTTATTGATTCAATTATTGCATAATATTTTATATTATTAAATCTATAATTGAGATGACAAAGTTATTTATATTATTATTTGCATTTATTGACGATGTCTAGAAAGTTCTATCGAGGAAAGAGGTTTGGTCACCTAATTGCGCACCAATAGGGGGAAATCCTTATCGAAAAGCCCCATCTTTCCTGGGAATGATCTGGTTGTTAAATATTGTGAGTTATAATAATGATGAATAAATGTTATTAAAAATGTATTTTGTGAAGCCAAGTGAATTGAGATAAATAGAGGGAATTTTTATGAAGTATTTGTTGTAAATTTGATTTATTATATAGACCCCCACTTACCCATTTTTCAAAACTGTCAGTAGAAAGTTATCTTAGTTTTGTTATATATAATATATTAGTTACCTAGTGGGGAAATCAGGTTGTCACGGGGAATTCTTTATATACATATATATATATATTATATAATAAGTTTTGTTTTTTTTTTTATAAAAAATAGAATATATTATGTTTTATTATGCATAGTGTTTGCATAGTCTGCATAGTAAAATCAAATTTTTTTTAGCCAATTGAATTACGTCAGTGACTTTTCCCTGTGCAGTTCGTGATTTTCTAAATTCAAATAGTATCATTCCATTCTTCTATAAATATGATGCTTAGTTTAGAATTTAAAATCAAACCAAAATCAGAAAATTCTTCTTCTATAATATTGAGCGTATTTCTTTTGAGTTTAAGGAAGCTTTGAGTATAGAAAATAGTGAAAGTTTTCTTCAAGAATATCTCCGCTATACTAGTTAGAAATACTCTCTTTTTAAGGTAAGGGGTATTATTTATTTCGTGTTCGCTTACGATATTATTTTTCGTATTCGTAAGAAATTTTATTTTCGTTCAATATTCGTATGGAATATTATTTTCATTCAATATTCGTAGGGATATTGTCTTCGTTTAATATTCGTAAGGAATATTATTTTCGTTTAATATTTGTAAGGAATATTTTTTTTGTTTAATATTCGTAAGAAATAATATTTTCTTCCATACTCTGTAGTATGTAAGTAATATTATTTTGTTTCAAATTCTAAATTCTACACTCATTTTGTTAAAGTATTGCTTTTATACTCCTTGAAATTAGTGGAATATCCTTGAAATTTGTGTTTCATCTAGTATCATTCCACTATTCATATATATGACACTATTAATACGTACGACACGATTCATACGTATGGTACTATTCATACGTACGACACTATTCATGAAGTACTATTCACAGAGTACTATTCACGGGGTACTATTCACCCGGGGTACTATTCACGACAAAAAATTGATTCTTTTCTGTCCAAAATATTTTTTGATACGTGAATATTATTCTTGAATTTTACTCCACAAAGCAGTTATCATGTTGACAATTTGGACAATTTTAAACTCTGGATAAATTTAAAGTCTTTAATATTTATCCTTAATTTTGTTTGATTGATGATTATATCATTGTCATCATCCTCATGATTATATTTTGATGAAAGTCATCTTTGGCCCATAGTGCATAGATGGACTGTTGATTGTATGCTTGTGACCAGGGATTATTCGGTATAATCATGATCTATGATGTTACAAATGATGTGATAAAAGTCATCATTGGCCCATAGTGCATTGATGGACAGTTGTTGGTATGATCATGACCATGGGTTCTTTTCGGCCAAGGGTACAAAGATGAATTATTGATTGACATGATCATGACCATTGGTGATAACACGATTATCTTTGGCCTGTAGTGCATGAATAATTCGTGGATGTGATACTAATGAATATCCTTTGCTCGTATTGCATGGATAATTTAGTGATGTGGATTATTTATTAAGTTGAGTCTCAGCGATAAAATTGATGATAAACTTTTAAATCATAGAAGATAGTACATATCATGTTCTACTTGACTCTTCTAATGGATTATTTGTTCCACTGCAGTTAAACTTGTTGTTTATTGTATTCTATTAGTTTAACAATGTTGAAGGCTAACGATAATTTATTCTGCATTATCTTAGTCATAATATTTCATACTAGGCTAGTTGAGCTCTCCCTTTTGCTTTCATTGTTCTCTTCAGGAAATGAGAACTTAGCCGGGACTAGTCAGGGAATGGAGTGACGGTCCGAGATGGTGGCTGTAGTAGTCCTCACTATTTTATAAAATAGTGTGATAATAATAGTAATGAGGACTCCATTTGAGTTTGGATATTGTTTAGAAGGCAATATTCGTGTCAAAACTCTCAGCTATGTTTTGTCGTATTTTACACGACAATTGTATAATTAAGTTTGTATTTAAATTATGTACCATGTATTTGGTGACCCAAGATGGGTGATGTATACCTATTTTGGGGGCGTCCAAGTTGGTATCAAATCTTAGGGATATGATCCATGGTTGAGATTTGAGACTAGAACTAGGAGGGGAGAGACGGGTAAATCCTTCGCTAGTATGACCTACATAAGTTTATTTGTTATTTAATTGGTCGGTCAGAATATAGGGATAATATGTGGCATGTGAATTAATCTTGTTTTGTGATAGTGTTTGAGAATGGTATCTGAAATTGTTGAGATAAACAATGGAGCACATAAGACCGTTGAGTCACCACCGATCAATAACCAGGATAATGTGCATCAGTAAGTCAATAATCCTCGTGTAAACAACAACACCGACCAAATGACTAATGATGGTACATTTAGGAGTTTTTTAGAATTCATGCAACACCAAACGAGAGAGAATCCTGTTCATAATGAAGGTGGAGTCAATGGCAACTCACGGTTGGTCACTGCTAAGCAATTCAAGGGGTTGGGACTGTCGGAGTTTTTGGAAAAGCCAGAACCACTTAAGGTAGAGACGTGGATTAAGCAGATCACCGAGATATTTGATGTCTTGGAATGCTCAGAGGAGCAAAAGGTTCCCTTTGCCACCTTCATGTTGCAAGGAGAGGCATATTACTGGTGGGAATCTATAAAACGTACTCAATCTGCCGTATTAAATATGTCTTGGGAGAAGTTCTAAGAATTGTTCAATGACAAGTACTTTCCTAAAAGTATTCATCACATGAAGGAGGTAGAATTCATCAAGCTGGAGCAAAACAATATGACTGTGTCGTAGTACGAGGCAAAGTTTGCGGAGTTATCCCGGTTTGTATCCCATTTAGTAGATAACGAGGAGCGGATGACGCGAATGTTTCTAAGAGGTTTGAAATCCGAAATACATCAATACCTTATTTCTCACAAACTTTGTTTATATTCAGATGTTGTGAATATGGCTTAGTTAGTGGAGTGCGATAATGAGTCAGCTCAACCAAAAGGTAACGACCAACAATAAGATAATAATCGTACTGGTGGCAACGACCATCGGAACAACGATAACCATCGTGGAGGAAATTATCATGCCAGAAATGGTGGTAATCATGGACAAGATAATAGGAAAGGTGAACTAAGTGGGAATAATTTTAAGAAAAGAAGATTCAACAATGATGGAAAGACATCGACAGTAGCACCAAGACCCGTTGTCAAGGGAGGAGAACGACCATCGGTCGTATGTTTCAAATGCGGACAGGAGGGACACATCCATCCAAACTGTACGCAACAACCCAAAGCGTGTTTTAATTGCGGAAGACAAGGTTACCTAGCTCGATTTTTTCATGTATTGAAGTTAAGTCTAGCTGGGATGAAGACGCCAAAGGATATCCCAGACAAGTCAAAGTTGGTAGTTTAAGGGAGAGCATTTTTCGTGATGAGGCACCCGAATGAGGTTATCACGGGGAAGTTAATCATAAACTCTTGCGAAATATATACCTTATTCGATACCGGTTCTACCCATTCTTTTATTTCTCCTACTTGCGCTCAACGTTTAAATTTAACTCCGGAGAAATTAGAATTTGACTTATCTGTTGAAACTCCGTTATAGGAAACCTTCGTTACCTCCATTATTTATAAATCTTGTTTAATTCAAATCGACACTTTCACGTTACCTGTTTATCTTATCTCTTTGAAAATACTTGCATTTGATGTGATTTTAGGAATCGACTGGTTAACTACTCATCATGCTAAAATTGATTGTTTTTGTAACGTTGTTAGTTTTCATATTTCTAACCAACCTATTATATGAATTCAAGCAACCAAACCACTAAAGTCAATCACTGTCATATCAAACCATAAGTAAAGATCCCCGAACCTTTCATTTGGTGACTTCAGTCTTGGAAATGCAATCAAGCCGCTTTCTCCGTAGGGGACGCCATGAATAACGGTGGCAAGTTGATAGGTATCAATGTGAGGTGTTATCCAATTCTTGGATGAGTCACAGTTTTGAATGATATTTCGATCATTAATAAATTTCCTGACGTATTCCCTGAAGAATTCCTGGCCTACCCCTAGAGCCTGAAATTGAATTTTGTATTAACCTTGAACCCGATACAAAACCCTCAAATATTTCTTCACCCAAAAAGAACGTAACATGCACCAAAGACGTTGGCTCGATTTGTTAAAGGATTACGACTATACCATTCAATACCATCCTGGAAAAGCGAACGTGGTAGCTGACGCGTTGAGCAGAAGATCGTATGCGGTACGAGTACATCGTTGTTAAAATAATGACCCATTTCGTATGATTTACAAATGATGGATATAGAGTTAAAGACTCTAGTGACCCGCGTGATGATGTTAAATATACGAGTATAATTGACTTTAATTGATAAAGTTAAAATCGCTCAAGCTACAAACCTGGAACTGATGAATATGAAGAAGAAAGTACAAGAAGTCGTTATTCCAAAAGCGAGAATTGACGATGTGAGGAAATCTCAACCCTCAATTTAATTGGTCCATTTAAAATCCTCGGCCGAGTAGGAATTGTGGCCTATAGACTCGCCTTACCGCCAAGTATGTCTCGCGTTCATAACATTTTTCACATATCTACATTACGTAAATATGTGGAAGACCTGAACCACATTATTGAGTTAGAACTAGATGAGATAGCGGAAGATTTAACGTATGAAGAAGTACCTATTAAAATCTTGGATAAGAAATAACATATTTTATGCTCCAAGGTTATACGTCAAGTCAAAGTTTTATGGAGAAACCACGATGTTGAGGAAATGACCTGGGAGTTAGAATCTAAAATGAAATAAAGGTATCCTCACCTCTTCGACATACCAAGTACGTACCCCAATTTCGAGGATGAAATTTCATAAGAAGGGGAGGTTGTAAGACCCCAACTTTTATGAATAAAGATTTAATTTCTCGAAATATATTTTTGAATATTATGGTGTGGATTTGATATAATGTTATAGTTGTGGGTAATATTTATAAATTTTACAAAGTAAGCAAGTTATAATAAAATATTTGATTGGTCGGGGAATATTCGTTTTATCGTGGAAAATTCGTACAATGACACAATCATTGGTGGACCCCAAAACGAAATTATTGTCGGAGTTAGAAAACGACAGAAATATTTTTTATAAAAATAACAGTGAAAGTTTTACCGTTAACTGTTGAAATACCCGATGATAAAAGTACATTAATATGCGTGGTTGCATAGTAGCACATGGTATTGTATAGTATCTTTGATTATTGATGATTACGTGAGAAGTCACTCAGTTTTATTTAATTATTGCCATAGTAATTGCTGCATATAGTATCTCACGTTATTGATTCAATTATTGCACAATATTTTATATTATTAAATCAATAATTGAGACGAAAAAGTTATTTATATTATTATTTGCATTATTGATGATGTCTAGAAAGTTTTGTCGAGTAAAGGGGTTTGGTCACCTAATTGTGTGTCAATAGGGAGAAATCCTTATCAGAAAGCCCCCTCTTTCCTGGGAATGATCTGGTTGTTAAATATTGTGAGTTATAATAATGATGAATAAATGTCATTAAAAATTTATTTTGTGAAGCCAAGTGAATTGAGATAAATAGAGAGGATTTTTATGAAGTATTTGTTGTAAATTTGATTTATTATATGGACCCCCACTTACCCATTTTTCAAAACTGTCAGTAGAAAGTTATCTCAATTTTGTTATATATATTATATTTTATTATGCATAGTATTTGCATAGTGTTTGCATAGTGTTTGGATAGTACAATCAAATTTTTTTTAGCCGATTGAATTGCGTCCGTGACTTTTCCCCGTGCAGTCCGTGATTTTCTAAATTCAAATAGTATCTTTCCATTCTCCTATAAATAGGATGCTTAGTTTAGCATTGAAAATCACACTAGTATCAAAAAATTCTTCTTCTATAATATTGAGCGTATTTCTTTTGAGTTTAACGAAGCTTTGAGTGTAGAAAATAGTGAAAGTTTTCTTCAAGAATATCTTCGCGATACCAGTCAAAAATACTCTCCTTTTATGGCAAGGGGTATTATTTATTTTGTATTCACTTACAATATTATTTTTCGTATTCGTAAGAAATTTTATTTTCGTTCAATATTCGTAAAGAATATTATTTTCGTTCAATATTCGTAGGGATATTATATTCGTTTAATATTCGTAAGGAATGTTATTTTTGTTCAATATTCATAAGGGATATTATTTTTGTTCAATATTCGTAAGAAATAATATTTTCATCCATACTCTGTAGTATGTGAGTAATATTATTTCGTTTCAGATTCTGAATTCTATACTAATTTTGTTAAAGTATTGCTTTTATACTCCTTGAAATTAGTGGAATATCCTTGAAATTTGCGTTTTATCTAGTATCGTTCCACTGAAATATTTTTTTGGACATTCTTGTTAAATTTTAAGCTTTTCATGCCGGAGTAATATTCATAGGTACTATTCATATATACGACACTATTCATACGTACGACACTATTCATACATACGGTACTATTCATACGTACGACACTATTCATGAAGTACTATTCACGGGATACTATTCATGAAGTACTATTCATGGGGTACTATTCACTCGAGTACTATTCACCCGGGGTACTATTCACGACAAAAAAATTGATTCTTTTCTCTCCAAAATATTTTTGATACGTGAATATTATTCTTGAATTTTACTCCATAAAGTAGTTATCATGTTGACAATTTGGACATTTTTAAACTCTAGATAAATTTAAAGTCTTTAATATTTATCCTTGATTTCGTTTGATTGATGCGTATATCATTATAATCATCCTCATGCTTATATTATGTTGAAAGTCACCTTTGGCCCGTAGTGCATAGATGGACTATTGATTGGTATGATTATGACCAAGGATTATTCGGTATAATTATGACCCGTGATGTTACAAATGATGTGGTAAAAGTCCTCATTGGCCCGTAGTGCATTGATGGACAGTTGTTGGTATGATCATGACCATAGGTTCTCTTCGGCCAAGGGTGCAAAGATGAATTGTTTATTGGCATGATCATGACCATTGGTATAACACGATTATCCTTGGCCCGTAGTGCATGGATAATTCGTGGATGTGATACTAATGAATATCTGTGGCCCGTAGTGCATGGATAATTCAGTGATGTGGATTATTTATTAAGCTGAGTCTCAGCAATAAAATTGATGATAAACTTTTAAATCATAGAAGATAGTAGATATCATGCTCTACTTGACTCTTCTATCAGTTTAACAGTGTTGAAGGCTAATGAAAATTTATTCTGCATTATCTTAGTCATAATATTTCTTACTAGGCTAGTTGAGCTCACCCTTTTGCTTTCATTGTTCTCTTCAGGAAATAAGGACGTAGCATGGACTAGTCGGGGAATGGAGTGACAGTCCAAGATGGTGGCTATAGTAGTCCTTACTATTTTATAAAATAGTGTGACAATAATTGTAATGAGGACTCCATTTGAGTTTGGATATTGTCTAGAAGATAATATTCGTGTTAAAACTCTCAGCTATGTTTTGTCGTATTTTACATGATAGTTGTATAATTAAGTTTGTATTTAAATTCTGTACCACGTATTTGGCGACCCAAGATGGGTGATGTATACCTATTTTGGGGGTGTCACGCCGATAGTCTTTCGCAAGGGAATGTTCAAATTCAAAAGATATCTCTCTCGATACATATGATTTCCAATTTTTTGTCTCTCTCTCAGAGTGTGCATAACATTTGCATAAGGATGACAGTCAATATCATTCATGTGGAGGATTGTTAGAATTTGAGCCAAAATTAAAGTGGGTTTTAATAATTATTTTAAATAAATCCACATATCAATGTGTTCAACTCCATGAGTAGATTAAATTAAGTATTTAGAAGCTCAATTCGATGTAGTAATGAATGAGATATTAACTCCCAAAGATCACCATTGGAAATGATAAATGATAATAAATATATATGGGAAGCCAAGTCCCACATCGGTTAAGAATAAAAGATTTATCTATATAATAAAACAGAACCCATTTTGAATATTTCATTTGACAAAGCACAAAGACGGTTCAGATTTCATCTCAATTCTTCCAACTTAATCTAAAGACTCACATTTCATCTCACACTAAATATATCAGCCAAATCAAATTCACCCCTAAAAATTCCCACCCAAATCGAATAACAATAATAATTATAATAATAATAATAATAATAATAATAATAATAATAATAATAATAATAATAATAATTATTATTATTATAATACTTCATCCGTCCCATAGTTATAGGCTGATTTATTTTGGCACATAGTTTAAGAAAATCAGTTTAAGTGATAATTTTTAATAAAAAAATTTCACATATACCCCTTAATATGAAATTAATGAATAAATTAATTACTCCTTACTTATCACATTGGAACTCTTAACATCATTGATTGCTGGTACAATTGTCTTTTATACACAAAATATGTTAAACTAGTAAAGCCTAAAAAGTTAAATTCTTTTATTGAGAATACAACAACATTAAATGTGGTGATAAAAATAATGACATTGAATGTTGTTTCTTCAAAAAAAGAGTAATGGTTGAATATTTATTATAAGGGCATAAAAGTAAAATAATGAACCAACTAAATTTTATAAATAGTAAGTAGCCTATATATTGGGACATCTCAAAATGAAAAATTAGCCTATAACTATGGGACGGAGGGAGTAATAATAATAATAATAATAATAATAATAATAATAATAATAATAATAATAATAATAATAATAATAATAATAATAATAATAATAATAGTAATAATTATTATAATAATAACAACAATAATAATAATAATAATAAAGATATTTATAATAATAATACTAATGATAATAATAACAACAACAACAATAATAATAGTAATAGTAATAATAATAATTATAATAATGGTACTAGTAATAATAATAATAATAATAATAATAATAATAAATATAATAATAATTATTATTATTATAGTACTAAAAATAATAATTATAATAATAATACTAATAGTAATAGTAATAATTATAATTATAATAATAGTAATAATTATAATAATGATAATAATAATATAATAATATTAGTAATAATAATAGTAATTATAATATTAATTATAGTAATAGTAATAGTAATAGTAATAATAATAATAATAATAATAATAATAATTATAATTATAATTATAATTATAATTATAATTATAATTATATATAATTATAATTATAATTATAATAATTATAGTAATAATAATTATTAATATAATTATAATAGTAATAATAATAATAATAATAATAGTAATAATTATAATAATAATAATAATGATAATATTAATAATAATAGTAATAATAATAAAAATAATAATAACAATAATAATAATAATAATAATAATGATAATAATAATAATAATAATAATAATAATAATAATAATAATAATAATGATAGTAATATTAATAATAAAAAATAATAATAATAATAATAAAATAATAATAACAATAATAATTATAACAATAATTATAATTATTATTATGATAATAATAATAATAACAACAACAATAAAAAAAATAATAATAAAAATAATAATAAAAATAATAATAATAAAAATAATAATAATAATAATAATAATAATAATAATAATAATAATAATAATAATAATAATAATAATAATAATAACAACAAACAATAATAACAATAATAAAAAATAATAATAACAATAATAATTATAACAATAATAATAATAATAATTAGACTAAAAGACATTTTGCACCCTAAACTTTGTGTTACAGCCTTAGTCGGTCACTTTTGACTGGTTAAGAGAAGAAAATGTACGTTTTGTTACGTATAATGAAGTTTAGGGTGTATTTAGACACCTTTCTAAATTTGGGCTGCAAAAGTAAATAGAAAATAAAGTTTGGGGTGAAAATTATCTTAGTCTAATAATTATGATAATAGTAATAATAATAACAACAATAATAAAAATAATAATAACAATAATAATTATAAAAATAATAATAATAATAATAATAATAATAAAAATAATAATAATAACAATAATAATAATAATAATAATTATAATTATAATAATAATAACAACAATAATAATAATGAAAATTGTTATTGATGATTTGTAAGTTTTGTATACAGGTTTAGATTTTTCTGGATATCTATTTGTAAAAAAAATTAATTATTGTGGTGGTGTGGTGAATTATGATAATTGTTATGTCTGATTGTAAGTTATTTTAGGTTGCAAAAAGTCTTTAAGTAATGTAGTATTTTTCGAATTTTAATCTAATTTTTCGTTACGTCGTGCCTTCAGGCATGGGCAATTACTAGTAGGTTTATATACATGAAAGTTGCTCTTGGGTTTGGGCCCTAAGGGGCACCTCACTTTTGTGGAAGGAAGAGGACTTAGCCAAGGCTTGGTTCAAACCCACATGCAGCACAAGACATGCACCGATTCTTGACATTTGATTAATCGATTGAGCTGGTTGGACTCATGACACATGGCTCGAGGGTCTGGGTCCTTGTATATAATTTTTTGGATAAAATTTATTTAAAATTTATTTAGTTTTATTATCTAAACTGTGTCATTTTGGGAAGCGTTATTTGCCGAACGGACGCGTCAATTGTGACGCCCCCCAAAATAGGTCTAATCCATCTAACCTATTCTGAGTCGTCAAATACACGGTACAGAAAACAACTACAACTTTATTACTATAATTTTCGTGCAAAATACAACAGCACATATGTTGTGAGTTTTGATACAAATATATACCAACTGTGACTCTCATCCCAACCTTGGATAGCACGTCACAATGACACCTTACATAAAGGTACAGTCAAAAACTATTTTAGAAATTAAAATCTTTGGGAAGTGCTCAAGGAAACCTTCGTACATGGGAGGCCATGCGTCTAGGTTATGATAGATATCATATGTCCACAGAATTATCCTTGGTTGACCCAATAGACCCCAAAGAAAAACGAGAAGATTACTATCATGTTCTTTCCAATGGTGAGTCTTCTCTTGACATATAATTATCTCCTTGGTCTCTAATTAAGCATTATATTTCAACCAAACTCCAAGGTTATATAGGTAGTGCTCGTAGATATACTCAGCAAGTGGATGTGCACAACCCTGTCTTATGATAACACGAGGTTGTATGTCATTAAGACATCTTGTATGATAGTGGCAAAACACCCTTCCAACGTTGGGTTCGCCTCACCCTATTGGATTCACCAAATATAACTATTAAATGACGTATAAAATACAAGACACTTATCTAAAGTTCTTAATAAAATTATTTCCATACTGTTTAGGGAGAACCTCAACAACTATAGACCACCGTTCTATTCCCTTGTTATCCCCGTTCGACCCAGCTACACTCTTATAACTTGAAAGGAATTGTGAAGCAAAATGGTGAGCACAAATAGCACAGTAAAGAATATCATGACTAAAGATAATTAAATTATCAAGAGCCTTCGTCAGTAATAAATCAGAGATTTAGAACATATGGTAAATGATAAAACTTTTCAACTATAGTTGCAGCGAAACGAACAATCCATTAGAAGAGTCAAATAGACCATAAAGTCTATTATCTTCTCCATGTTAAAAGTCCACCAACAATGTTTTATTCCTGTAACATCAATGAACAGTTCCTGTCCACAATCATGTGAATAACTCATAACCATAATTGTGGTTCTAAATTCCTCCTCTCATCCAGGACGAAAATAATTTTCATCATCTGTCTTTACTTGAAACATCAAAGATCATGGTTATACCAAATCACAGTTCCTGTTCATAATCATACTAATAAGTTTATCTCTACACTACGGGCCAAAGATATTCATTAACAGTTCATCTTTGCACTACATGCCAAAGATATTCGACAACAGGTCATCTTTGCACTACAGGCTAAAGATATTCAACAACATGTCATCTTTGCACTACGGGCCAAAGATATTCAACAACAGGTCATCTTTGCACTACAGGCCAAAGATATCAATCAATGATTCTTCTTCTTGCACTCTGAGGCCAAAGACATACAACTGTAAAACCAATAAACAACAGTCCATCTATACACTACGGGCCAAAGATGACTTTCATCATAATATAAGCATGAGGATCATGACAAGGATATAAAGAATCAATCACATGAGATAAATGATAGATTTTTAAAGACTTTAACAATTTAATTTATCCAGAATTCAATAATATCAAAATTGTCAATATGATACTACTTTGTGGAGTAAAATTCAAGAATAATATTATATCAAAAATGATTTGAACAGAAAATAATATTTCAACGAATATTTAATGAAGATAATAACATTATTTATTATATTATAAACTCCATTTAATATTATTCATTATATAATAACATTAAATTCATTTAATAATATTATTAATCATTAAATAATATTTTAAATCAATGATTTCATAAGCACCTTAATTCAAATGTTATAAATCACTTAATAATCTCATAATCTAATATTATTAATATTACCACAATATTTTAATCATTTCTTAAACTTATAAACAATTTATTTTAATTGTTTACACTTTACTAATTAATGCATTTAATCATTCTAAAATGCCAAACTCATAAGATTTTATCACCAATAACCAAAACTCTCATTAAAAATCCGCATATACCTTATATAGTATTCTCAAGCCATAAAATCCTATTTTTCAATTTTCTTACTTCACATAACATATTTAATTCATTTACTCATAACTAGTCCATTTTCATGAAAAATACCAAATCAGTCCCAGAAAATTTTCTTTTCTGGAATTTAGCAGAATATAGTCCCATATTGAACATATATGTTTCTCGAAATTTTTAAAATTCATTTACTATTTATCACATGGCCAAAACTGCCGAATATTTAGATATTTATCATAAACTTTACTTTTGTCCAAAAATTCTAAAATTTACAGAGTATACTTCTGTTATATACATGTACTCCCAATAAAAATTTCACCAATTTTGGAGTTAACCACAATGAGTTATAAGGGTTTACTTTTAAAATAGTCTTTTCTCATTAAATTCATAACTCCTAATTTATACATCCAAAAATCACCATTTTTGGACACAATCTTGAAAACTCATCAAATTATAATTTCAAATTTTTCCAGAATTTTTGAGGGTCAGAAAAATTATGAAACTGAAAAACATAATAACCCTTACCTTAAAAGAGCAGTATTTCTGACCGGAATATCGGATGTAAAGTCGAAGGAAACTTGCACTGAATAGCAATTCTCAAAGTATCTAAATACTCACAAAAATACGCTCGACAATATAGAGAGAGAAAAATTATGTTTCTGGTGTGATTTTCAGTTCTAACTTAAGCGCCTATTTATAGGAAAATGCTAGAACGCCATAGGAGACTAATTTAATAAAATAATATATTTTCTTTTTTCTTCCTACGCGTGCCAACCTTGGAAAAGTATCAGCCCTCCACCTTTGAACAATTTCCAGCACATGTTTTGACAAAAAACAAAAGTGGGTCCCACCCATAATTTTAATAAAAATATTTTAATTTTCAAAACTTCACCAATTCATAATAAGTAGCCCTTTTATCAGAAAAATATGAATTTTATGTCCATTTCATAAGAAATTGAATTCTCTACAACTTTATAGCTTTACGTTTTTCCAAATTCTAAGCAGAAAATATCCGAATTCCACAAACGGACAATTTTCAACACCTCTTAAAATTCACAACAAATCATACGTTAATTTTTAACGTTTCAAAATTTGTGGATATATACTCAACTTATATATGTATAACATATAAAAAAATCACAACGATCCAACGGTCGGATTAAAATTATAACTCACGCAATAGAGCTTTAAGAACACCGATTTGATTTTTTAATACCTCCAATCCGACAAAATACTGATAAAACACCTCAACATTAATTCCTTCATTTATAACCACATAAAATAAATATTTTCCTATCCATCATTTATGTCCACATAAAATAAATATTTCCTTATCATATAAATCAATAATTAATTATTCACAAATAATATTACAGAATCACAATAATGACAACCAAGCCGTTCCTAGGAAAGAGGGGGCTTTCCGATAAGGATTTCTCCTTACTGGCGCGCAATTAGGTGACCAAACCTCTCCTTGACAGAACTTTCTAGACATTGTTGATAATGCTATCTAATAATATTATCCAAATAATATTAATTATTGATCTGATAATGGGAAATACTGTGCCGTGATAATTATTGAAACACCAATAATATAAAATATCAATGTAGCAATTATTGAATCAATAAAATAAAATACTGAACAGTAATTACTGTAACAATTATTGAGTAGTGCCTTCTTACGTAAGAATCAATAATTCAAAAAATCTTGTATCAATATCGTGTCTTCTTTATGCAACCGCGCAGCATTCTTTGTATTTTAACCACCATGTATTCCAACAGTGTTAACGGTAACAATTACGCCGTTATTTATAAAAACTCAAACTTGTCGTTTTCTTCATCCAATAGTTATTCCGTTATGGGGCCCACAAATGGTGCTTGTAGGCGATTACGAATATTATTTCGACGACTAGAATATTCCACGACTAAGCGAATATTCCCCGACAAAAATGAGTATTTTATAACCACTTGCGTATTTTGATAAATTTCATATATTACCCTTAACTTTAACTTTTTATCAATTTAACCATTTACTGAATAATAATTATAAGAAAATTTGAATACTTTTATTTCATAAAATTTGGGGTCTTACATCAATACTGCGTCGTTTTTGTGAAGCGCTATCTACCTGAACGGACGCCCCAAAACTACGTCGTTTTAGACTGAATGGACCCGTCCTTTTCTGCTAAATAAACTACGTCATTTTTGTTTTGCTAAGCCTAAAACTACATCGTGTTTGCCACGAACAGACGTGCCCTTTCTGTTGAAGCCAAAAACTATGTCGTTTTTGGCTGAATCAAACTTTTTCAGTGGGTTGTGTCCCTTCTGATAGGTCACTTAGCCTACTTCAAATAAAGAAGATGGTTGCTATTCAAATCATTCAAAATTTTCAAGCATAAAGCATTCTGCTCTTCAAGTTTTCTTTATTTCATAAGTTAGATATAGTTTATTTTTTGAGATAGAGTTCTGAGCATTTCTTTGGTTCGTTAAGTATACTTTTTGTTGTACTGCTAAATTATACATTGTCATTGTATCCTAGGAGACAAGTGCTATAAAACTCTAAGCACCATAAGGAGGGTAAAATTGTCTTAAGGACATAGTACGAAGTACTAGTCTTGACATATTGATTTTCTGCATTGATGTACAACAACTACGTTAATATATATATATATATATATATATATATATATATATATATATATATATATAGGGAAATGATCCATGAAAAACGTTAGTTTTGGACACTGTTTCAACTAATTGTTATCCAGCCGTCTAACAAAAGATCTAAAGGGCTAAATTGAAGCCATCCGCTACTCCCTCTAGCAGCCAGTCAAAATGACTGTGTTTTGACTGGCCGTGTGACGCCCCCAAAATAGGTATACATAACCTATTCTGAGTCACCAAATACTTGGTACAGAATACAAATAAAAACTTAATTATACAACATGAGCTGAGAGTTTTAACACGAATATTGTCTTCTAGACAATATCCAAACTCAAATGGAGTCCTCATTACAATTATTATCACACTATTTTATAAAATAGTGAGGACTACTACAGCCAGCATCTCGGACAGTCACTCCATTCCCCAACTAGTCCCGGCTACGTTCTCATTTCCTGAAGATAACAATGAAAGTAAAAGGGTGAGATCAACTAGCCTAGTAAGAAATATTATGACTAAGATAATACATAAAAATTATCGTTAGCCTTTAACAGTGCTAAACTTATAGAATATAATAAACAACAAGTTTAACCGCAACGGAACAAGCAATCCATTAGAAGAGTCAAATAGAGCATGATATCTACTATCTTCTATGATTTAAAAAGTTTATCATCAATTTTATCACTGAGACTCAGTTCAATAAATAATCCATACCACTGAATTATCCATGCACTACAGGCCAAAGATATTCATTAGTATCACGTCCACGAATTATCCATGCACTACGGGCCAATGATATTCGTGTTATCACCAATGGTCATGATCATGCCAAACAACAATTCATCTTTGCACCCTTAGCAGAAGAGAACGCGTGGTCATGATCATACCAACAATTGTCCATCAATGCACTACGCGCCAATGAGGACTTTCATCACAATATAAGCATGAAGATGATGACAATGATATAAGAATTCAATTAAATGAAAGCAAAGGATATATTTTAAAGATTTTAAATTTATTCAGAGTTTAAAAATGTCCAAATTATCAACATGATATTTCTTTGTGGAGTAAAATTCAAGAATAATATTTACGTATCAAAATTAATTTGGACAGAAAAGAATTATTTTTTTGTCGTGAATAGTACCTCGTGTGAATAGTACCTGAGTGAATAGTACCCCATGAATAGTACTTTGAGAATCGTACCGTATTTATGAATAGTGCCCATGAATAGTACTATGTGAATAGTACCATACGTATGAATAGTGCTGTATAAATGAATAGTACCTATAAATAGTACTCCAGCATGAAAAGCTTAAAATTTAACAAGAATGTTCAGAAAAATATCCTTGTGAAACGATACTAGATGAATCACAAACTTCAAGGATATTCTACTAATTTCACAGAGTATACAAAAACAACACTTTAACAAAATGAGTATAGAATTAGGAATACGAAACGAAATAATATTACTTACATACTACAGAGTATGAAAGAAAATATTATTTCATACGAATATTGAACAAAAATAATATCCCTTACGACTGTTGAACGAAAATACTATTCCTACGAATATTAAACGAAGATAATATCCCTTACGGATATTGAACGAAAATGATATTCATTATGAATATTGAACGAAATAAAATTCCTCAGGATTACGAAAAATAATATCGTAAGCGAATATGAAATAAATAATACCCCTTACCTTAGTAGAAGACTGGATATTGCAATAGTGAAGTTGCAGAATACTCTTCTTCTTCCTCTCTATAGTTTCTCTCTCTATAGTTGTTCTTGTGAGTCTTAGTGAATTGGTGAGAATGAAAGAAGAAACGAGCTTCTATTTATAGGAAAATATAGTTTCAATAATTGCATATTTAGGGGCTCGAATTATTACAGTTTAGTAACTTCATCGTTGCCTCCATTTTTAATTTAGTCCTTCAAGTATTATCAATCTTGTATAACCTCCCATAATAGTACATGTATGTGAACCAATAGTTCCATGCATGTGAACAAATAGTTATTTGCATGTGAACTAGGGGTGAAAATGAGTCGAATCTCAGCGAACACTCTAATGCTCAGATTCAGTTCGACTCAAAAAAATTGAGCTCGAATTCGATAAGGAATTTCTAATTTTGCGCCAGATTCGACTCGGATCATTACTCGGTTCATAAGTACTTGACTCATTTACAAAACGAGTTACTCACGAGCCTTCAAATCGAGTTTCAAATATGAACCATTTCGCTTAATACTGAACCACTACATACTAAATTGATTATTGAACTAATGTTTATATATAAAAGTCTTTTATTTTTATTTATGTAAAGGAATTACAAAGAATGTAATACGAGACAATCAATTCACTGATTTATTCAAGTACAAGCTTACACAATTTAATACTACACTTTATAAATTATAAAGATTGATACAAATATCATATATTTAGCTTATTAGTATGGATCAGACTAGTATTCGAATATGATCCATCGAGCAAGTATCGAGTATGGTTCGAGAAAAAAAATAAAATACTCGAACCCTAATCTGAGCGAATACTGGTATACTCGAATTCGACTCGTGTATCATTAAACAGAAAATGAGTATGGATCATATTCGACTCGAATCAACTTCGAATTCGAGCTTTGGATCATATTTTCGAACCAATCTCGAGTCGAGTATCGAGCTACTCTGCTTGCCTACAATTAATTACTTATTTATCTGATTAATTATGCGTTTGGTCAATAATAACAAAACCAGCCAATCACAGAATTACCTCCTTTGAGGGTAATTGGGTTACGGAAGAATTAAAGAAACTAAATGAACAAACATCTTTCACTCATCAATTATTATTCTTATCTTTAATCAACATGAACTTATTCATCATTAATATTATAACTCACAATATTAATAACCAGATTATTCCCAGGAAAGATGGGGCTTTCCAATAAGGATTTCTCCTTATTGGCGCGCAATTAGGTGACCAAACCCCTTTCCTCGACAGAACTTTCTAAACATCGTCAATAATGCAAATAATAATATGAATAACTTTGTCATCTCAATTATTGATTTAATAATATAAAATATTATGCAGATGATACTATGAAAATAATTGAATCAATAATATGAGAGATACTATGCAACAATTATTGTAGCAATAATTGAGTATAACTGAGTGACTTCTCACGTAAGCATCAAATATCGTGTGTTACTATGCAACCACGCATATTACTGTACTTTTACCAACGAGTACTTCAACAGTTTAACGGTAAAACTTTTGCCGTTATTTTTATAAAGAGTTATTTCTGTCATTTTCTAACTCTGACAGTAATTCCATTATGGGGTCCACCAATGATTGTGCTGTCGTACAAATATTTCCTGTTAAAACGAATATTCTCCGACCAAACGAATATTCTCCGACACAATGAATATTTTATTACAACTTACTTACTTTGCAAAAAAATTCACACATCACCCTTTACTTTAACCTTTTATCAATTTAACCATTTACTAAATAGAATAATAATTATAAGAAAATTGAATACTTTCATTTCATAAAATTCGGGGTCTTACAATCTCCCCTCCTTATGAAATTTCGCCCTCGAAATTTACGTACCTAGTATGTCGAAGAGGTGAGGATACCTTGTTCAGATTCTAACTCTTGATATATAACCTTTGAGCATAGATTATATTCTTTTTTATCCAAGATTTTAACAGGTACCTCTTCATACGTTAAATCTTCCGCTATTTCGTCCGGTTCTAATTCAATAATGTGGTTCGGGTATTCCACATATTTACGTAACATAGATATGTGAAAAACGTTATGAACACGAGACATACTTAGCGGTAAGGCGAGTCTATAGGCCATAGTTCCTACTCGGTCAAGTATTTTAAATGGATCAATTAAATTGAGGGTTAAGATTTCTTCTCTTCGTCGATTCTTGCTTCTAGAATAACGCCTTCTTGCACCTTCTTCTTCACATTCATCAGCTCTGAGTTTGTAGCTTGAGCGACTTTAACTTTATCGATTAAAGTCGGTTCTATTCGTATATTTGACATCATCACGTGGGTCACTGGAGTCTTTAACTCTATCTCCATCCTTTGTAAGTCGTACGAAATGGGTCTTTGTGTTAACAACGTTGCACTCGTAACCGCATATGATCTTCTATTCAACGCATCAGCTACCACGTCCGCTTTTCTAGGATGGTATTGAATTATATAGTCGTAATCTTTCAACAGCTCGAGCCAACGTCTTTAGCGCATGTTACGTTCATTCTGGGTGAATAAATATTTGAGGGTTTTGTACCGGGTTTAAGGTCTATACAAAATTCGATTTCACGCTCTTGGTAGGCTAGGAAGTTCTTTGGGGAATACGTCAGGAAATTTATTAACAATAGAAATATCATTCAAAACTGTGACTCTCATCCAAGACTTGGATAACACCTTACATCGATACATATGAACTTGCCACCGTTATTCACAGCGTCCCCTATGGAAAGTCTGGCTTTGGTTGTAAGACCCCAACTTTCATGAATAAAGATGAATTTTCTATAATTATCATTTTTGAATATTATGAAATGAATTTGATATAATGTTATAGATGTGGGTAATAGTTATAAATTTTGCAAAGTACGTAAGTTGTTATATAATATTCGATTGGTCGGGGAATATTTATTTTATCAGGGAATATTCGTACGACGGCACAATCATTAGTGGACCCCACAACGGTTGTCGAATTGAGAAAATGACAAAAATATTTTATGAAAATAACGGCGGAAGTTTTATCGTTAACTGTTGAAACACCCGGTGTTAAAAGTATAGGAATACGCGTGGTTACATAGTAACACACGGTATTGATTATTGATGCTTACGTGAGAAATCACTCGGTTTTGTTCAATTATTGCTTTAGTAATTGTTGCATAGTATCTCACGTTAATTGATTTAATTATTGTCGATATTTTATATATTATTAAATCAATAATTGAGATGACGAAGTTATTAATATTATTATTTGCAATATTAACGATGTCTAGAAGTTCTGCCAAGGAGAGGTTTGGTCACCTAATTGCGCGTCAATAGGGAGAAATCCTTATTAGAAAGCCCCCTCTTTCTTGGGAACGACCTAGTCGATTAATAGTGTGAATTATAATAATGATGATGAAGTTTTGTTTTATTAGTATTATTAATGTAATAAAATAGATAATCTTTTTATATAAAACAGAATACTTTTATAAAGTTATTCGTTTTATTAGACTATAAATAGAATATATTATATTTTATTATGCATAGTATTTGCATAGTGCCTGCATAGTATTTGCATAGTAAAATCTTTTTATATAAAATAGAATACTTTTATAAAGTTATTCGTTTTATTAGATTATAAATAGAATATATTATATTTTATTTAAAAGATTTTGTTTTATTAGAATATTTTATAGTAAACCAATCTGGACCGTCCGTTTAAAAGTAAATCAATCTGGACCGTTCAGGATTAGTTACTATCAGTCCATTCTCCTATAAATAGAAGCTCATTCCTTTATTATTTCTTATGAATTCACTGAAACTCTAGAGAGAAACTATAGAGAAAAAGAAGAAATGTATTCTGTTACTTCACTACTCCTATATCCAGATTCTTCTAAGGTAAGGGATATTATTTGTTGTACTCGTAAGGGGTATTATTTCTTTCGTATTCATGAAGCAGAACTTACATTATTCCATTTTTTTTTTATTACATTAGAATAACTTTATAATATCTGTGATCTACCCTATACTTGGTGAAATTCTTACATTATTACATTCTTTATCATTATGTTGGAATAACTCACATCATACGAAATACCGCATACATGGTGAAATTCTTACATTATTCCATTCTTTATTATTCTTTTGGAACATCACATGCGTGCGTTTACGCATGACACAATTCCGTTATTTATTATTATGTTGGAACATCCTGTCGGTGCGAAATTTGTCTGACCTGGTTCCGTTATTTATTATTCTATTGGAATATCTTATGCAATGCGTTCTTACGTATGACTGGTTCCGTTATTTATTATTACATTGGAATAATAACTCATGCATGCGATCTATCGCATGTACTGGTGATTTCTTTTGTTATTCCATTCTTTATTATACTCGGTTGGTTAAAGTTTTGACTTCTATACTCCATGAAATTAGTGGAATATCCTTGATATTTGCGCTTCATCCGATATCTTTTCATGGAAATATTCTTACGAGCATTCTTGAATTTTACTCTACAAAAGAAGTATCATGTTGACAATTTGGGCGTTATTAGTTCTGGATAAATTAATTCTTGAACTTGTGTTATTGAATTTTTATATTATTGTCATCATCCTCATGTTTATATTATGTTGAAAGTCATATGTGGCCTGTAGTGCATAAATGGACGTGGTATGATTATGACCAGGGATTAATCGGTATAATCATGACCGTAATGTTACAAATGATGTGGTAAAAGTCCTCATTGGCCCATAGTGCATTGATGTACAGTTGTTGGCATGATCATGACCATTGATGAATACACGAATATCCTTGGCCCGTAGTGCATGGATAATTTATGGTTATGATACTAATGAATATCCTTGGTCGTAGTGCATGGATGATGTGGATTATTTATTAAGCTGAGTCCCAGCGATAAAAGTGATGAAAAACCTTTTAAGTCATAAAAGATAGTAGATTTTATTCTCTACTTGACTCTTTTAATGGATTGCTTGTTCTGCTACAGTTAAACTTGATGTTTGTTATATTGTATCAGTTTAACACTGTTGAAGGCTAACAATAATTTATTCTGTATTATCTTAGTCATAATATTTCTTACTGGGCTAGTTGAGCTCACCCTTTTACTTTCATTGTTCTCTTCAGGAAATGAGAACGTAGCAGGGACTAGTCGGGGAATGGAGTGACGGTCCAGATAATAGCATTAGTAGTCCTCACTATTCTGTTAAATAGTGTGATAATAAATGTAATGAGGACTCAATTGAGTGTGGATATTGTCTAGATGACAATATTTGTATTAAAACTCACATCATATGTTTTGTCGTATTTTACACGACTGTTGTATAATTAAGTTGTATTTGAATTTTGTACCATATTTTTGGCGACTCAATATGGGTGATGTATACCTATTTTGGGGGCATCACATTGGTACATTCCAAGACTTGGAAGTCACCAGCGAAAGGCTCGGGGCTCTTTACTTGTAGCTTAATATGACAGTGATTGACTTTAGTGGTTGGGTTGCTTGAATTCGCATAACAGGTTGGTTAGGAATATGAAAACTAACAACCTAACGAAAATAATTAATTTTAGCATGATGAGTAGTTAACCAGTAGATTCCTAAAATCACATCAAATGTAAGTATTTTAAAAGAGATCAGATCAATAAGTAACATGAGTATGATGCCCCCAAAATAGATCCAATCCATCCAACCTATTCTGAGTCGCCAAATACATGGTACCGAAAATAACTACGACTTTATTACTATAATTGTAGTGCAAAATACAACAACACATATACTGTGAGTTTTAATACCAACTGTGACTCATGTCCCAACTATAGACAACACCTCACATTGATACATTACATAAATGTACAGTCAATAACTGTTTTAGAAATTAAAATCTTTGGGAAGTGCTCAAGGAAACCTTCGTACATGGGAGGCCATGCGTTTAGGTTATGATAGATATCATATGTCCAGAGAATTATCCTTGGTTGATCCAATAGACCCCAGAGAAAAACGAGAAGATTACTATCATGTTCCTTCCAATGGTAAGTCTTTTCTTGACATATAACTATCTCCACCGTCTGCCATTGAACATTATGTTTTAACCAAACTCCAAGATCATATAGGTAGTGCTCGTAGATATACTCAGCAAGTGGATGTGCACAACCCTGTCTTATGGTAACACGAGGTTGTATGTCATTAGACATCTTGTATGATAGTGGCAAAACACCCTTCCAAAGTTGGGTTCGCCTCACCCTATTCGGTTCACCAAAATTAAATATCAAATGACGTATACAATACGATACACTTATCTAAAGTTCTCAACAAAATTATTTCCATACTATTTAGGGAGAACCTCAATATCTATAGACCACCGTTCTATTCCCCTGTTATCCCCACTCGACCCAGCAACACTCCTATTACCTGAAAGGAATTGTGAAGCAAAAGGGTGAGCACAAATAGCCCAGTAAAGAATATTATAACTAAAGATAATTAAATTATCAATAGCCTTCATCAGTAATAAATCAGAGATTTAGAACATATGGTAGATGATAAAACTTTTCAACCATAGTTGCAGCGGAACGAGCAATCCATTAGAAGAGTCAAATAGACCATAATGTCTATTATCTTCTCTATGTTAAAAGTCCACCAACAATATTTTATCCCTGTAATATCAATCAACAATTCCTATCCACAATCATATGAATAAATCATAATCATATTTGTGGTTCCAAATTCCTTTTCTCATACAGGACGAAGATAATTTTTATCACCTGTCTTTACATGAAACATCAAAGATCATGGTTATACCAAATCACAGTTCCTGTTCATAATCATACTAATATGTCCATCTTTGCACTACATGCCAAAGATATTCAACAACCGGTCATCTTTGCACTACATGCCAAAGATATTCAAGATATTCAATAACAGGTCATCTTTGCACTACGGGCCAAAGATATTCAACAACAGGTCATCTTTGCACTACGGGCCAAAGATATTCATATCTCAAAGAAATACATAATCATTTCAGAATTTATATAAACCATAATTATAACCATGTTGATTAATTCACCTTTGCACTCAAGCTAAAAATATTCAATTGTAAATTCAATGGTTATGATCATACCAGTCAATAATTCATCTTTACACTACTGGCCAAAGAGAACCCATAGTCACGATCATACCAATAATCTACCCATCTTTACATTCAAGTCAAAGAGAAATTCCATCACTAGGGTTATAAAAATGTTATATATGATCAACAACTGCATTTAATTTCAAGAGTAAGATTCATAAATCAATGATAATTTGGTCAGAAAAAGAAACTAATTTTGTCATGAATAGTACCCGCCCCGTGAATAATAACTCGTGAATAATAACTCATAAATAGTAATTCATGAATAGTAACCCCGACATGAAAAAGGTAGAAATTTCACAATAAAATCCATACCAATATTTCGGTATAATGATATTGAAAGAATAACATTTTTTAAACTTATAAACAATTTATTTTAATTGTTTACACTTTACTAAATAATGTATTTAATCATCCTAAAATGCCAAACTCATAAGATTTCCTCATCAATAACCAAAACCCTAATCAAAAATATGCATATATCTTATATAGGATTCCCAAGCCATAAAATCCTATTTTCCAATTTTGTTACTTCACATAACATATTTAATTCATTTACTCATAACTAGTCTATTTTCATGAAAAATACCAAATCAGTACAAATAAATTTTCTTTTCTGGGATTTAGCAGAACATAGTCCCATATTGAACATATATTTTTCTCAAAATTTTTAAAATTCATTTACTATTTTTCATGTGACCAAAACTGCTGAATATTTAGACATTTATCATAAATTGTAATTTTATCCAAAAATTCCGAAATTTACATGGTATAATGATATTACATAGATGTACTCCTAATAAATATTTCATTAATTTTAGAGTTAACCACGAGGAGTTATAAGGGTTTACTTTTAAAATAGTCTTTTCTCATAAAATCCATTACTCCTAATCTATACATTCAAAAATCGCCATTTTTGGACACAATCTAGAAAACTAATCAAACTATCATTTTAATTTTTTCCAGAATTTTTGAAGGTCCAAAAAATTACGAAACTGAAAAACATAATAACCCTTAAAATCCCTTATCTCAAAAGAGCAGTACTTCTGACTGGAATATCGGATGAAAAGCCGAAGAAAACTTGCACTGAATAGCAACCCTCAAAGTATCTAAATACTCACAAAAATACGCTCGAAAATATAGAGAGAGAAAACTTATGTTTCTAGTGTGATTTTCAATTCTAACATAAACATCTATTTATAGAAAAATGCTAGAACGCCAAAGGAGACTAAAATAATAAAATTTTATTATTTTATTTTTTTCTTCCACGTACCAACCATTTGAGTCAAGCCCACCATCAAGCATGCCAACCTTGAAAAAAATAATAGAAATTTCACATGTTTTAAAGCAAAGCAAAAGTGGGTCCCACCCAATTTTAATAAAAATTATTTTATTTTTCGAAACTTCAATAATTCATAAAAAATAGTTTGTTTATCAGAAAATACGAATTTATGTCCATTCCACACGAAATCGAATTCTCTACAACTTTGTAGCTTTAAGTTTTTCCAAATTCCAGACAGAAAATATCCGAAATCCACAAACGGACGATTTTCAACACCTTTTAAAATCATAACAAATCATTCGTTAATTTATAACGGTTCAAAATTTGTGGACATATAATCAATTTATATATGTATAACATATCCAAAAATCACAACGATCCAACGGTTGGATTAAAATTATAACTCACGCAATAGAGCTTTATGAACACCGATTTGATTTTTTAATACCTCCAATCCGACAAAATACTGATAAAACACCTCAACATTAATTCCTTCATTTATAACCACATAAAATAAATAAATCCATCATTTATATCCTCATCGAATAAATATTTCCTTATCAATAATTAATTATTCACAAATAATATTACAGAATCACAATAATGACAACTAGGTAGTTCCCAGGAAAGAGGGGGCTTTTCGATAAGGATTTCTCCTTACTGGCGTGCAATTAGGTGACCAAACCTCTCCTTGACAGAACTTTCTAGACATTGCCAATAATGCTATCTAATAATATTATTCAAATAATATGAATTATTGATCTGATAATGGGAAATACCGTGAAATGACAATTATTGAAACAACAAAAATATAAAATATCAACACAACAATTATTGAATAAAATAATATATTGAACAGTAATTACTGTAACAATTATTGAGTAGTGCCTTCTTCACGTAAGGATCAATAATTCAAAATATCATGCAATATCGTGCTTCTTGTGCAACCACAGCGTACATCGTATTTTAACCACCAGGTACTTGTCGTTTTCTTCATCCAACAGTTATTCCATTATGAAGCCCACGAATGGCTGCGCCGTCGTACGAATATTCCTCGACAGCAAGAATATTCCACGACCAAGCGAATATTCCCCGACAGAAATAAGTATTTTATAACCACTTGCGTATTTTGAAAATTTTCATATATTACCCTTAACTTTAACTTTTTATCAATTTAACCATTTACTGAATAATAATTATAAAAAAATTTGAATACTTTTATTTCAGAAAATTCTGGGTCTTACAATCTCCCCTCCTTATGAAATTTCATCCCCGAAATTTACGTACCTGGTATTTCAAAGAGTTGAGAATACCTTGCTTTCATTTCAGATTCCATCTTCCTTGTCATCATGATTTCTCCATTGCTCATCTCCTGTATTTCAGATATCATTCTAGAATACAACTTCAAAACTAAGGTTAATTGACATATTACAATTTGTCAACTTAAGTAAGAAAATTCAGCTTAGGTAGGACAAACACACTAGCGAAGGATATTACTCGTCTCTCCCTTCCTAGTTCTAATCCCAGATCTCTGCCAGAGATCATATCTCTAAGCTCTGATACCAACTGTGACACCCCCAAAATAGATACAATCCATCCAACCTATTCTGAGTCGCCAAATACATGGTACAAAAAATAACAACGACTTTATTACTACAACTGTCGTGCAAAATACAATAACACATATACTGTGAGTTTTAATACCAACTGTGACTCATGTCCCAACTATGGACAGCACCTCACATTGATACATTACATAAATGTACAATCAATAACTGTTTTAGAAATTAAAATCTTTGGAAAATACTCAAGAAAACCTTCGTACATGGGAGGTCATGCGTCTAGGTTATGATAGATATTATATGTCCACAGAATTATCCTTGGTTGACCAATAGTCCCCAAAGAAAAACAAGAAGATTGCTATCATCTTCTTTCCAATGGTAAGTCTTCTCTTGACATATAATTCTCTCTGTTGTCTCCAAGTGAGAATTATATTTCAAATAAACTCCAAGATTATATAGGTAGTGCTCGTAGATATACTCAACAAGTGAATGTGCACAATCCTGTCTTATGATAACACGAGGTTGTATGTCATTATACATCTTGTATGATAGTGGCAAAACACCCTTCCAAAGTTGGGTTAGCCTCACCCTATTCGGTTCACCAAAATTAAATATCAAATGACGTATACAATACAACACACTTATCTAAAGTTCTCAATAAAATTATTTTCATACTATTTAGGGAGAACCTCAACATCTATAGACCACCGTTCTATTCCCCTGTTATCCCCGCTTGACCCGGCAACACTCCTATTACCTGAAAGGAATTGTGAAGCAAAAGGTTGAGCACAAATAGCCTAGTAAAGAATATCATAACTAAAGATAATTAAATTATCAATAGCCTTCATCAGTAATGAATCAGAGATTTAGAACGAAGATAATTTGTGGTTCATATGAATAAATCATAATCATATTTGTGGTTCCAAATTCCTTTTCTCATCCAGGACGAAGATAATTTTCATCACCTGTCTTTACCTGAAACATCAAAGATCATGGTTATACCAAATCACAGTTCATGTTCATAATCATAGTAATAAGTTCATCTTTGCACTACATGCCAAAGATATTCAACAACCGGTCATCTTTGCACTACAGGCCAAAGATATTCAATAACAAGTCATCTTTGCACTACGGGCCAAAGATATTCAACAATAGGTCATCTTTGCATTACGGACCAAAGATATTCAACAACAGGTCATCTTTTCACTACGAGCCAAAGATATTCTTATCTCAAAGAAATACATAATCATTTCAGAATTTATATAAACCATAATTATAACCATGTTGATTAATTCACCTTTGCACTTAAGCTAAAAATATTCAATTGTAAATTCAATAGTCATGATCATACCAGTCAACAATTCATCTTTGAACTACTGGCCAAAGAGAACCCATAGTCACGATCATACCAATAATCTACCCATCTTTACACTCAAGTCAAAGAGAAATTCCATCACTAGGGTTATAAAAATGTTATATATGATCAACAACTACATTTAATTTCAAGAGTAAGATTCATAAATCAACGATAATTTGGTCAGAAAAAGAAACCAATTTTATCGTGAATAGTACCCGTGAATAGTAACTCATGAATAGTAACCCCGGCATGAAAAAGGTAGAAATTCCACAATAAAATCCATACCAATATTTCAGTGTAATGATATTGAAAGAATAACATTTTTTAAACTTATAAACAATTTATTTTAATTGTTTACACTTTATTAAATAATGTATTTAATCATCCTAAAATGCCAAACTCATAAGATTTCATCATCAATAACCAAAACCATCATCAAAAATCTGCATATACCTTATATAGGATTCCCAAGCCATAAAATCCTATTTTCTAATTTTGTTACTTCACATAACATATTTAATTCATTTACTCATAACTAGTCTATTTTCATGAAAAATACCAAATTAGTACAAACAAATTTTCTTTTCTGATATTAAGCAGAACATAGTCCCATATTGAACATATATTTTTCTCGAAATTTTTAAAATTCATTTACTATTTTTCATATGGCCAAAACTACCGAATATTTAGACATTTATCATAAATTATAATTTTATCCAAAAATTCTGAAATTTACAGGGTATAATGATATTACATAGATGTACTCCCAATAAATATTTTATCAATTTTGAAGTTAACCACAAGGAGTTATAAGGGTTTACTTTTAAAATAGTCTTTTCTCATAAAATCCATTACTCCTAATCTATACATCCAAAAATCGCCATTTTTGGAAACAATCTAGAAAACTCATCAAATTATCATTTCAAATTTTTCCAGAATTTTTGAAGGGCCAGAAAAATTACGAAACTGAAAAACATAATAACCCTTAAAATCCCTTACCTCAAAAGAGCAGTACTTCTGACTGGAATATCGGATGAAAAGCCGAAGGAAACTTGCACTGAATAGCAATTCTCAAAGTATCTAAATACTCAGAAAAATACGCTCGAAAATATAGAGAGAGAAAACTTATGTTTCTGGTGTAATTTTCAATTCTAACATAAGCACCTATTTATAGGAAAATGCTAGAATGCCAAAAGAGACTAAAATAATAAAATATTATTATTTTATTTTTTTCTTCCACGTACCAACCATTTGAGTCAAGCCAGCCATCAAGCATTCCAACCTTGGAAAAAATAATAGCAACCCACATGTTTTAAACAACAAAAGTGGGTCCCACCCAATTTTAATAAAAATTATTTTATTTTCCAAAATTTAAGTAATTCATAGAAAATAGCCCGTTTATCAGAAAAATACGAATTTTATGTCCATTCCACACGAAATCGAATTCTCTACAACTTTGTAGTTTTAAGTTTTTCCAAATTCGGATGTAAAAATATCCGAAATCCACAAACAGACGATTTTCAACACCTTTTAAAATTCATAACAAATCATACGTTAATTTTTAACGGTTCAAAATTTGTGGACATATACTCAATTTATATATGTATAACATATCAAAAAATTACAACGATCCAACGGTCGGATTAAAATTATAACTCACGCAATAGAGCTTTAAGAACACCAATTTGATTTTTTAATACCTCCAATCTGATAAAATACTGATAAAACACCTTAACATTAATTTCTTCATTTATAACCACATAAAATAAATAAATCTGTCATTTATATCCTCATCGAATAAATATTTCCTTATCAATAATTAATTATTCACAAATAATATTACAGAATCACAATAATGACAACCAGACAGTTCCCAGGAAAGAGGGGGCTTTCCGATAAGGATTTCTCCTTACTGGCGCAATTAGGTGACCAAACCTCTCCTTGACAGAACTTTCTAGACATTGCCAATAATGCTATCTAATAATATTATTCAAATAATATGAATTATTGATCTAATAATGGGAAATACCGTGAAATGACAATTATTGAAACAACAATAATATAAAACATCAACGCAACAATTATTGAATAAAATAAAATATTGAACAGTAATTATTATAACAATTATTGAGTAGTGCCTTCTTACGTAAGGATCAATAATTCAAAAATACTGTGCAATATCGTAATCGCTTCTTGTCATTAAACCACGTGTATTATCGTATTTTAACCACCACGTATTCCAACAGTGTTAACGGTAACAACTACGCCGTTATTTATAAAAACTCAAACTTGTCATTTTCTTCATCCAATAGTTATTCCGTTATGGGGCCCACAAATGGCTGCGCCGACGTACGAATATTACTCGACAGCTAGAATATTCCACGACTAACTGAATATTCCCCGACAAAAATGAGTATTTTATAACCACTTGCGTATTTTGATAAATTTCATATATTACCCTTAACTTTAACTTTTTATCAATTTAACCATTTACTGAATAATAATTATAAGAAAATTTGAATACTTTTATTTCAGAAAATTCGGGGTCTTATAATGAGGGTGTCGATTTGAATAAAAAAAGACTTATAAATAGTGAATGTAATGAAGGTTTCCCCCAACGTAGTTTCAAGAGATAAGTCAAAGTCTAATTTCTCTAGAGTCAAATTTAAACGTTGAGCGCAAGTAGAAGAAATAAAAGAATGGGTAGAATCGGTATCACATAAGGTATAGACTTTACAAGAGTTTATGATTATCATACCCGTGATAACTTCGTTCGGGTTCCTTGTCACGAAAAACGCTCTCTCTTAAACTACCAATTATGACTTGTCTGGGACATCCTTTGGTGTCACCATCCTAGCTGGACTTGACTTCACTACACGACAAAATTGAGCTAGGTGACCTTCTCTTCCGCAATTATAACATGTTTTGGACTGCATCGTGCAGTTTGGACTGATTTGTCCCTCCCTTCCGCATTTTAAGCATACGATTGGTGGTCGTTCTTCTTCCTTGAAAACGGGTGCTGGTGCTGCTGTCTTTCCATCATTGTTGAACCTTCTCTTCTTAAAATTTTCACTTCTATTGTCTTGGCCATGATTACCACCGAAGTGGTTACCATTTCGGGCATGTTGATTTCCTCCACGATGGTTATCATTTTTCCGATGGCCATTGCTACCGGTATGATTATTATCGTGTTGTTGATCATTGCCTTTTGGTTGGGCTGACTCATAATTGCGTTCTAATAACTAAGCCTTATTAACAACATCTGAATATAAACAAAGTTTGTGAGAAATGAGGTATTGGCGTATTTCGGGTTTCAAACCTCTTAGAAACATTCGCGTCATTAAGCTCCTCATTATCAACCAAATGGGATGCAAACCGGGATAACTCGTAGAATTTAGCCTTCAGATCGCGATACTGATACCATATTTTTTGCTCGAAATTTTGATGAATTCAACCTCCTTCATGTGACGAATACTTTCGGGAAAGTACTTATCGTTGAACAATTCTTGAAACTTCTCCTAAAACATCTTGAGTGCGGTAGACTGGGTACGTTTTACAGATTCCCACCAGTAATCTGCCTCTTCTCGCAACATAAAGGTGGCGAAGGGAACCTTTTGCTCCTTTGAGCATCCCAAGACATTAAATATCTTGGTGATATGCTTAATCCATGCCTCTGCCTTAAGTGGCTCTGGCTTTCCCAAAAAATTCGGCGATCCCAACTCTTTGAACTATTTAGCAGTGACCAGTTGTGAGTTGTCAGTGTTTCCTCTTGCATTTTGAATAGGAGTCTCTCTCGTTTGGTTTTGCATGAATTCTAAAAAACTCCTAAACGTATCATCATTCGTTATTTGGTCGGTGTTGTTGTTTACAGGAAGATTATTTCCTTCTTGATGCACATTATCCTGGTTATTGATCATCGGTGACTCAACGGTCTCATATGCTCCATTGCTAATCTCAACATTTTCAGATGCCATTCTCAAACACTGTCACAAAATAAGGGTTAATTGACATGCCACAAATTATCCCTATATTCTGACCGACCAATTAAATAAGAAATAAGCTTAGGTAGGTCATACTAGCGAAGGATTTACTCGTCTCTCCCCTCCTAGTTCTAGTCTCACATCTCAGCCAGGAATCATATCCTTAAGTTTTGATACCAACTGTGACGCCCCCAAAATAGGTATACATAACCCATTTCGAGTCGCTAAATACTTGGTACAGAATACAAATACAAACTTAATTATACGACATGAGCTGAGAGTTTTAACACGATATTATCTTCTAGACAATATCCAAACTCAAATGTAGTCCTCATTATAATTATTATCACACTATTTTATAAAATAGTGAGGACTACTACAGCCACCATCTCGGACCGTCACTCCATTCCCTGACTAGTCCCGGCTACGTTCTCATTTCCTGAAGAGAACAATAAAAGCAAAAGGGTGAGCTCAACTAGTCCATTAAGAAATATTATGACTAAGATAATGCAGAATAAATTATCATTAGCCTTCAACAGTGTTAAACTGATAGAATACAATAAACAACATGTTTAACTGCAGCGGAACAAACAATCCATTAGAAGAGTTAAATAGAGCATGATATCTACTATCTTCTATGATTAAAAATTTTATCATCAATTTTATCTTTGAGACTCAACTCAATAAATAATCCACATCACTGAATTATCCATGCACTACGGGCCAATGATATTCGTGTTATCACCAATGGTCATGATCATGTCAAACAACAATTCATCTTTGCACCCTTGGCCGAAGAGAAGGCATGGTCATGATCATACCAACAACTGTCCATAAATGCACTACGGGCCAATGAAGACTTTCATCATAATATAAGCATGATGATGATTACAAGGATATAAGAATTCAATTAAATGAAAACAAAGGATAAATTTTAAAGATTTTAAATTTATTCAGAGTTTAAAAATGTCCAAATTGTCAATATGATACTTCTTTGTGGAGTAAAATTCAAGAATAATATTCACGTATCAAAATTAATTTGGACAGAAAAGAATCAATTTTTTATCGTGAATAGTACCCCAGGTGAATAGTACCTGAGTGAATAGTATCCTATGAATAGTACTTCGTGAATAGTATCCTGTGAATAGTACTTCAAGAATAGTACCGTATTTATGAATAGTACCATATTTATGAATAGTACTATGTGAATAGTACCGTACGTATGAATAGTGCCGTATAAATAAATAGTACCTATAAATAGTACTCCGACATTAAAGCTTAAAATTTAACAAGAATATTCAGAAAAATATCCTTGAGAAACGATACTAGATGAAGCGCAAATTTCAAGGATATTCTACTAATTTCACGGAGTATAAAAGTAACACTTTAACAAAATGAGTGTAGAATTAAGAATACGAAACGAAATAATATTACTTACATACTACAGAGTATGGAAGAAAATATTATTTCATACAAATATTGAACAAAAATAATATCCCTTACGACTGTTGAACGAAAATAACATTCCTACGAATATTAAACGAAGATAATATCCCTTAATTACGGATATTGAACTAAAATGATATTCATTACGAATATTGAACGAAGATAATATTCCTTACGATTACGAAAAATAATATCGTAAGCGAATATGAAATAAATAATTCACCTTACCTTAGTAGAAGACTGGATATTGCAATAGTAAAGTAGCAGAATACTCTTCTTCTTCCTCTCTATAGTTTCTCTCTCTATAGTTTCTCTTGTGAGTCTTAGTGAATTGGTGAGAATGAAAGAAGAAATGAGCTTCTATTTATAAGAAAACAGAGTTTCGATAATTGCACGTTTAGGGGCTCGAATTATTACAGTTTAGTACATTCATCTTTGCCTCTATTTTTAATTTAGTCCTTCAAGTATTATCAATCTTGCACAACCTCCCCTAATAGTACATGCATGTGAACCAATAGTTCCATGCATTTGAACAAATATTTATTTGCATGTGAACTAATAGCAATTAATTACTCCGATTAATTACCCATTTGGTCAATAATAACAAAATCAGCTAATCACAGAATTAACTCCTTTGAGGGTAATTGGGTCACAAAAGAATAAAAGAAAACTAAATGAACAAACACCGTTCACTCATTTATTATTATTCTTATCTTTAATCAACACGAACTTATTCATCATTAATATTATAACTCAATATTAACAACCAGATCATTTCTAGGAAAGGGAGGGTTTTCCGATAAGGATTTCTCCTTATTGACGCGTAATTAGGTGACCAAACCTCTTTCCTTGATAGAACTTTCTAGACATCGTCAATAATGTAAATAATAATATGAATAAATTTGTCGTCTCAATTATTGATTTAATAATATAAAATATTGTGCGGATGATACTGTGACAATAATTGAATTAATAATATGAGAGATACTATGCAGCAATTACTGCAACAATAATTAAGTATAACTGAGTAACTTCTCACGTAAGCATCAAATACTGTGTGCTACTATGCAACAACGTGTATTACTTTACTTTTACCACCAGGTATTTCAACAGTTTAACGGTTGTCGACGTCGGGATTTTTGAGTGTCCCTTTTCGTTACTTGTTCTTTGGTGTTTTCATGTTAATGTGAGATTTGTTTGAAAAAATAAGTGAAAAAGGTCCAACATGTATACTATCGACGATTTAACTTTAAGAGTCACCAGTTGGTGTATTTAATTGGTTGCACCAATGCAACCGAAAAGGTGTGCACATTGACCTAGTGATTTGACACTACTAGACGGGTCTGTGAAACCGAGATTTATTTTATGTCCGGGGGCTTGATTATGCGGAGGGAAGGTGTTAGGCACCCCCCGACATTCGTTTTACCACGGTGACTGCCACTTTTCAAAGAAATTGTTATATGAATATGTGTGTGTGTGTGTGTTTGTGTGTATGGATCAATGTGCAAGTATTTGAAAGTAGTGCGAGGCCTCTTTCGCACCTATATACACAAGGTTTGAATTTTATAGAAAAATTCAGTTTTAACCAAGATATATCAATGAAGTTTTGTAAAAGAGGTTTTTCAAACCCTGTGCTCAATAGGAATTGAGACCTTTTCATACTTTCATTTTATTATTAAATGTTCGGTTTGTTTGCTTTTATTTTTGAGATGCGAAGAATTTTCGAGAAAATAATATACAGCAGTGCCGAACTCCTCATAGGCATGACAGCCATCCAAGGAAATTCAGACACTGTAAAATAATGTACAAGATGCTTACAGCTGAGAAATATGTCCATCATGGAAACCGAATCTAGATTCAGTAGACTGAATCTGTGATCACATGATTCCTAGGCTCACATGATACTGCAATTTGTATGGAAAGCAGGAAGCGGTTATATATATAAAGCCGTAAAAATATATATATGCATATGATCAACCACCACGCAAGCAACTCCATGGGAGATTGGAAATGTAAATATATAAAAGCGGTAACTATATATATATATATATATATATATATATATATATATATATATATATATATATATATATGGACATGATCAACCACCACTAAGTAAACTCCTGTGTGGGACGAAATGTAAATAAAGTCAGTAAAAGCGATCAACCGCCATTAAGTAAACTCCAAGGCGGTGGAAATGAAAATGTAAATATATATATATATATATATATATATATATATATATATAAGCAATAAACGCTTGCATCAAGTTCAGGCTCAATCGAGGCATAACTTGATAATGCTAGTCCATATATAAAATATATATATATATATATATATATATATATATATATATATATATATATAAGTATATATATGACAGAATGAAAACCACGGACCGAAGTCCGGGCAAACACACTCACATGCCTATCAACGTGTACAACAGTGTGTGCTAACATGAGAAAAAGACTTTATATAATGTGAGAAGGCTTACAGTGGGCTACCAAAGTAGACTTCTATGACTTTAAATGGATAAACACTCAGCTCCCGCCGGATAAAAGATAGCTATATGTGAGCTAATAAGTGTTTAAAAGTGAGGAAACACTCCAAAGATATGCATGTAGAGTAAAATGGACAGGGCTTCCTTGCCTTTTCTCTCTCTCCTCTTCTTCAAATGACTGACCCCAAGGCTTGTATATATAGATGAATGGTCGCAGGTACACCTACGGCAGCCACGGGTGTACCTGCGGCTGGTCGTGGTGCATTCGAGCCTCGCGGGTCCCGTCGTCTCGTAGTAAGTGCACTCGTGCACTGTAATGTCTGCTCAAACTTGCAGAACTTCAATTCGAGCATCCGAATGAGGTATATCTGACCTTCTTCGGATCGCTTGTGTTGAGAGTTACGCAATGACATGGATTAGAGGTTATACGAAGTCAGGAAGAGGGGTCTATACCCATGGTCTTCAAGCTTCAAATTCTATCCAAAGTACTGCCACGCGTAATAGTCACTCGGGATTATTACTCCTCGGTTCTTGTAGGACATTGGTGTATGTATGTATGTATGAAGTGTCGAGACGACGCACATGTGTTGAAGAGACAAGATGATGTTTGACTCCTCACTGGGGTTATCGCCGGTTTAAGTTGAAAGTAGACGTTGCTCAGGGTTACATCTGAGATTGGACTACTTGTTGGTATGCCGCGATATCATCTTGTTGAGGTGGTAAGATGACGCTTTTGACTCCTTACCGGGTTATTAACGGTGAGTTAAAAAGCGACGTTGCTTTCGAAAGTTACATCCGAGATTGACCGCCGTAAGTGTTTGAATACCGCAAGGTCATCCGTGAAAGAACCTATCGCCCGTTGTTAGCTCCGAAGTCCGAGGTATAATTGCCTCGGTAGGAGGTCCGAGCTTGAAGCTGATTGCATGTGTTTGAAACAAACAATTAGGAGTTATCACGGAATCGCAAATGCATCCTTGGGGCTATCACCAAGGATGGAGTTGCTACTCGATGTTGCTTCGGGACCGGAACCGAACGTCATGGCGGTGTTATTGCCGAGATGTAATCTGCCCTTGTTGTTGTTGCTGGTCTTTTGATCTTGTAAACCTCGGGTTTATCGTCGAGATTAGAAATGACATTCCCGGTGTGTGTTTTGGGTTTGAGATGAAGTTCCCGGTTTGTGTTCCGAGTTGGAACTGATGTTCCCGGTTTGTGTTCCGGGTTGGAACTGCACTTCCAGCAGTATCCGGAATGGATGTAAGCTGTCTTCCAGGGTTATCTCCGAAAGACGAATCTGCCCTCCTGTAATGTTAGTAATAGGCATGCAAAAAATTTTGAGTGTCTACAGATGCCCCACTTTATAATATTCATGCAATACAAGGCATGGATAGGATAAAGAATCCTAGACACTTGAAATGCAGGCAAGATAAACATGATGCTCTATGCATAAACATGATGCAAATGTATGATTCATGACTGTCAGGTAATCTTGTTGGGATGACAATCAGTGATGGCTTGGACATGCGATCCAAGTCTCAAAGGATGTTGACGTTGGGGCTATCACCAAAGTCTTGAATCTTAGACACTGGCCAATATTCCATAGAGGTACCTCTTGTGTGTAAGAGATCTGTGGGGATAAATCTTTGTCTGTTTGAGGATGTGTATAACATATTCCCTCATTCTGTCGGAGTTACTGCCAACAGTTTGTCATCGTCAGGGTTACCCGACCTTTGTTGATGTGTGTATTACCGGATAAATCCCTACTGGGTGTATTGTCAAGGTTGCTTGACCTTCATTGATGTATGTGTCAATGGTAGCATTGTGTCATAGCCCTTGCTGGGGAAGATTGCTTCGATGGGTTTACTTGCCATCGGTTGACATGATGTCAAGTCTACTTGACCTTCATTGATGTGTGTATCAATGGTTGCATTGAGTTGTAACCCCCGCCAGGGATACGTAGATGCTTGAAAGATGTGCGTTGTGACCCCCGTTGGGGATACGTAGATGCGTGAAAGATGTGTGTTGTGACCCCCATCGGGGATACGTAGATGCTTGAAAGATATGCGTTGTGACCCCCGCCGGGGATACGTAGATGCTTGATAACTTCGGCGTTGTAACCCCCGCCGGGGAGATTTGATATTTCGTTGTTTTGCGTTGTAACCCCCGCCGGGGAAGTTTAGGGTTGTGACCCTGCAAATGACGGCATCGGACCTTTGTGGGGTATTGCCGAGTATGATCTGTGAAAGCTGAGCTCATTAGTATAGTATACCCTGCATTCAGGCTAATACCGTTGAGACGACGGGAGTTTAACTCTGACCGATGAGAAACCTGAATTTCAGTCTATTTCGCTTAATCGCGTAGCACTTTTATTCCTGATTTGGCCTTTTCAGCTTGTGAGACCTCCTTTGCAACTCTAACTGGAGCGAGCCAGAGGTATGGGACCCATGTAGGAGTGTCGCAGGTACACCTGCAGGAGCCACAGGTGAGCTTGCGGCCAAGCGTGCCTATGTATAGGCGAATGGTTGCTTTCATAAGTCATTTTCAAGTTCAGGCAAACAAGGAAATCGAGAGCTCTTCTTCAGATCTCTTTGAGTTCAGCAACTTTTCGTGCATATTCGCCACCGCACAAGCGTTCTTCAACATCCCCGATAACACATGCATGTATTTTTTTTCCAATTTTTGTCCGTTGGAAAATGACTTATCGCATGAAATGCATTTAGACACGTAGTAGTGAATATGCATGCTGATATGACTTGATAAAAAATATTCAACATAGTAAATGTTAGTTTTAAACCATGCTGAACATAATGATGTGAAAAAATTTAACTTTTGAAACAGTCAAATTGACACCTTTTACTGTCATTTCTTATCCTATATGAGGACAAATGAGTAAAGGCATAAAAGTAAAATAATCCTGGTAATTAGACTACACTTTACGGATTTTTACCGTGATATGATTACTTGCATGTAGGATGTATATGATCGCAGTATGTGTGTGCTCTTGAATGGCCACCTAGTCATGCCCTATGTGCATTTGGATAGTCCCATTTACAAAGGGGGCTATGGCAAAATTTTCCCAAAATGTAGGTATTGGGTAATCATGCATTTTTAACTCTACTACAGATGTATGTTAAAGCAATGCATTTTGAAAAGCTCCAGGTAAGAAATTACCACACCCTTTCTGAGGTGATTTGGAGACTTGCTATCTAGATATTATGGATCCGGATCAGCCGAGTAGTTCCCGTAGGACCACTTCTGGTATACAGAGGAGAGCTTCTGAAGAGCCTCACCGCCGTTCTATTAGATAGCCTCATCATTTGGTGGAGGCGGTGATACGTCCTATTCGGGTTGAAGTGCCGAATGTCGAGGACGAGGAGGAGGATGCACCGATCGAGGTTCCTGCTCCTATTGTTCATGTTCCCTGTAGGGAATTGCCAGGTATTTAAGTGGCGAGCCCAGATCTTCTGGGTGACTTGAGTAGGCATCCTTCAGTATACCTGCACGCAAACGAGGTATGAAGTTAAATCTTTAATCTTCCTTATTTCCTATTGATGAGGAGTCAAGGATTCTGATGTTGATCTGCATTTGATGTAGGTTCCCGGCTTCACACAACCTCGAGGGAACTGGTTTAGCATCCACTCTGTATATCGGGCTTTGCATGATGACTACTGAGCGATCGCCCATAATTTGGGGATTTGGGATGTTCTTCTCCATTCTACCCCGTCATTGCCCCCCTGGGTTACCTAAGGGCATTGTCTGAGCGGTGGTTTCACCAGACTCCGTCACTCCATTTGCTGGACTGTGAGGTGATGATGACGCCGATGGATTGGTGATTTATCACAGGTATAGAGTTTGGAGGGGAGCCAGTGCCTTACACGGCGAATATCACCCCTACTGCCGTCAGATCCTTGTTAGGAGTTTCGGCGGAGGCGCTCAAGGACAGGACTATTTGTACGGGTCCTTTGAGCGTAGATGCTATGAGTGGGCTGTTGAGTGAGCCTATACCCGATGATGTGAGAGTCAAGGATCGCATTCTTCGGCGATTGTTCCTGATGATCATTAGGGGCTGCTTCATAGTAGATAATTCCTCTACGGTGTCCTTCGCTTTGATTAGCGCCACTCGGCACGTGGACCGTATAAGAGAGTATGATTCGGGTTCCTACACCTTTGCCTACTTCCTCAGGGGAATGCACATGCGATCGCAGGGCTTGACCGAGGCGTGGTTAGGATTCTACCTATTTCTGCTGGTAAGTGTTTCTCTTGTCTTTTCCTATGTATAGGTTAAGAGTGTTAACTGACAGCAGATGTTTGCCTTTGTGTTGGCAGTTTTGGGCCTATGAGAGGCTTCCTTGTTTGCGTCCTGTGAGCGTGTTAGGTTTAGACACCTATCCATGAGGACGGAGATGGCATCATTCCATATTGGCGGAGGTCCCTGTTCACGAGGGTTTCACTCATTGTCACTTCTCTGATTGGAGTTGTTGACAAACGGTGATGTTATTACATGGATTCCCTACCGGAGAGCATTTGGGAGTTGGTTTTGAGGATGGGTACTGACCGAGTAGAGTACGTCATTTCCACCCAGAGGATTCTCTCTTCATGAGATGGAGGATGGGAGCTCTATTTAGGACAGCGTGCGTATATTAGGAGCTACTACAGAGAGATTCGTATGCCGATCTTGCCTCCCTGCCAAAGCGTTATTGGCCTGTTTCATAGTCACCCGTCATTGACATCCCATTGATGGGGATTGACGGCTTTACATTGTCGAGGGCCCCTGGTCTCGTGGAGATGTTCCAAGATTGGTGGATCCCTCGCACGATTGGAGCTCGGACCGCGCCACACGCTTTATGGGGATATGGTTCCGGGATCCGTGATGATGATGACGGATTAGCTAGCTTTATGTCGAGATCCGACTCATGTGACACGATTGACAGATTGACCCGACAATTTGGGACCGGACACATCTTTTCATTCTAAGCATTTGGGCAGTAGATCCTTGAGGTAGATACTTTTGATCCTTCCAGCTCTGGCGCTGGCCCCTCAGATGACCCATATGCCTTCGCCGGTACAGATCCTCCCTTGTATCGGCCTGACATCCCTGTAGATAGAGATCCAGTGACTCAGGAGGAGTTATATCGACACTCTTGACTTTTTCTGATGTATTTCTCGCTATTTCTTTTGATAGGCCTCTGTTAGCATCTGGGTAGCTTCGCCCCATTCTCGCTATATCTTTTGATAGGCCTCTCATTGTATGTTGGGTAGCCACCCCATTTCCTCGTATTTTAGTCAGTCTGAGAGATGTATTAGATGATGATATACTTAGGAATGTATGCACAGTTTTCCATTCCCTATATCATATTGCCATCTATTGTATCATGCATGTTATTATGTTATGCATATGTATGTATGTCCAGAGATATTCAGCATTGACCCCTGGATGGTCTTATGACACGGCCCGTACAGATGTCTTCTTCGACAGTTAGCCATATTGATCATACCCCACAATTTTTGGTGGTATCTGGTATGCGCTCATGGTATGATAGTATATCACCATTAGACATGGTGATCGTAGATGATTTGCTGAAGCATACTATGACCCTATTGATGTTTCAGGTTCCCATAGGATTTGTAGAGGGCATGCTAGAGCATTGGGTCGTCGAGAGACAGTTTTTCGATTTGGGACCTGTGAGTTGACTCTACCGGAGGAGTATGCACGGTTGACAATCGCCAACAAGCGCACGGACCTTGCATGCATATGGCTATGGGAGACATGAGCAGACAGTTCATGACCCTCACCGGATTGAGACGTAGAGTGGTGTTTGGTAAAATCTAGTTACGCACAACACGCAAGTGTACGTGGTCAACAAGTAATAAAGTGATAAGTTAAGTATCGTTCCCACAGAGAATTATTTAATAAAAATCATCAAATACTAACCTGTAACCAACTCAATCTTATTTAAACGAATGAATTTCAAATTATATAAATTAAACTACAATTAACTTCCACTAGTTAAATTAAGATAATGGAGATTTAAGATCACAACTTCACTTATTGCTTCATTTAAGTTAACACACTTCTCATCAATTATTCTCTATCCCGAATTGTTAATCAAGAACACTAAAGTAGTATTAACCATCTCTCGATGCACTAATACCGTATTAACGCCAATCCACAATTAAGAAAGAAAATCTAAAAACACCTTAATCAATTAACCCACTATATCTCTATGTGAATTACAATTGAAGAAGGTTTAAGAGCAAGTTCTCTATAAAATTACATATGGCGTCAAGCATATCTCTACCTTAACACTCATCAAGTTTAAGCAACTAACAAAATCCTGAACACATGCTATCATGATTAGATCTAAATCAATACTTCATCTCTCGAGTTCATATAGATTATCACGGTAATTGATGGCCAATCAATTAAATATTTAAGTCCAAATCACAATAGACAATCCTCACAATAGAACATAATAATTGATAACGAAGCATATTAAAATAAACTACACAATAAGATCCATTGTAATCTCAAACAAAGAATTAATTCATTGAATTAAAACTAAGAATCCACACTTGAATACACATTAAAAGATAAGAATAAGAGTAGAGTAAAGAATAAATATGTTGTCAGCAAATCTCCATCTTCGTCAAGCTCCTGCTCTTGATCTTCAATGGTCTCCAAGTTGCTTCAATCTCCAATTCTAATCTAATCTAGGGTTCCTAATCTAAGAAAGAAAGTAAAGAATTAGATAATAGAAATCTATCCCAAGAGGGATTTTATAAAGTCTTAGAATTAGCCTCCCAATCCAAGTTAAACTCAAGTATTTAGAGTTCTAATCGATATCCTAGCAAGTTAGGCAACTAAAAATCCTATTCTAGCTCAATTTAGACATCAAATAACCCAATTTGACTCAATTCCTCGCTTAGCGCGCCATTGCCGCTTCTAAGTTATTTCTAGCTCGCCGCCTCTGTGGTCAAAAAATCTGGTGGCCTAGCGCGCTCCTAGCGCGGTCCGCGCTACGCGTAGTTTCTACTGCGATGTCCTTTGGTAAAACAGGCATACCTTTTGATCCGCTTAGAGTTACGGGGCCTGTTACCTATCAAATCGAAGATATCGACGAGATCTATAACTTTCCTTCTTTGAGATTTGACAAATTCGAATTCGAGAAAGGCGGAAATCGGACTTTAAGTAGATGCTATGTAATTGGCAAGTATGACAACTCTTAGCTTTGAACTTCGTTAATAAAGAGGCCATAACTCTCACATCCGAACTCCGATTGGGATGATTCAAGATGTTACGGAAAGCTAAGAAGTAGAGCTACCATAAAATCCAAGTTACAAGCTAAGAACATGCATCCAACTTAATGTTAAAAGTCCTTCAATATTCCCTTCTTGCATTTTACTTGTGTATTTTAGTCCAAAAGATGTCCAAATTGCTTTTCCTTGCTTCTTCATGCCAATGTCAAGTCATAGCCTACAAAATAACATAAAATGTATGAAAAGTAACTAAGAAACATAGGTTCAAGCAACTAATTCAAGTAATAAATACCGAATAAGTAGGTATATAACTTACTTATCAAATACCCCCAAACTTAAACCTTTGCTTGTCCTCAAGCAAAAACACAAATTAAACAGATTCATCCTCTAGCAATGATCCACCCAAACAATGAATCAATATAAATTCGATCAATGGCCTCAAAGGTTACAACAGATGATAACCCGTAGAAAATTTCAAAATAATGTCATGTCTAAAATTTCAACAACTGTCATTAGACTCACATCTACTCTTGATCCTTTAAGTGTGTGTGTGCATCCACATGTTCAATCCAGTCATGATTTAGATTAAATCAACCAATACTAATAAAAGATTTTCAAAAACGACTTTCAAAACTTCTTATCACATCAATCACCACTAATATAGACATAACACAAATTTTTCTTGAGGATCAACTGGATATTTAAAATTTTAAGCACGTAAGAACCCTTCCTAAATATTTCAAACATACATATTTTCTTTTTTCTATTTAGTGAGTGCATTTTACGCTCCATCTCACTTTCCACTTTTCATTGAACGAGTGCATTTTACGCTTCATCTCGCTTTCCACTTTTCATTGAACGAGTGCGTTTTACGCTCCATCTCGACCCACCACAAGATTCAATTATTCAACTTGGGAAGGTTCCAATAATTTTTTTTTTTCATAAATACCCCAAGATTTCCCCCAAACTTATGTGAGTGCCTAATTTTCACTTCGAATGATGCTCAAATAAGATATCTCAAGTTGCAATGGTATCTTTTATAAGAAATTAGCCAAAAAAATGAATTTCAATCCCAACTGGCTAAACAAATATGTGTAAAATTTTTCAAAAAATTCGCAAGTAATGTGAAACCCAACTAACTAGTTAAAATATAGACTAAGCATGCTCATCAATTCTCCAAGAGTTAACAATATCAACCACCCACTTATCATTGGCCAAAATCAAATTCCATCAAAACATTGCCCAAGTAAATACTAAACATGATAAATACCCCCAAACTTAAAACAAACATTGTCCTTAATGGCTAAGATAGAAAAAATTAAAAGAGAGGACTTCCCTGACATATAGCAATTTATCTCTTTATCTGCGAAGTTTGAAGAATAGGTTAAGCACATTGGAATGAATTGGGCATCACACTTGAGTTTGACTTGCATAACCTTTCCATAATCTTTTGGTTGTAACTGCAATGAAAAGAGACAACATGGATTAGAATAACACTTTGGATTGGTAAGAGAACTTAATAAGAAAATTAATTCCTATCTACTAAATAAACTAGTAAAACAAATAAATAGAAAAATTCTTGGGCTGCCTCCCAGTTAGCGCTTGAATTACAGTCTTTCAGCCTGACTTTGTCTGGTCAACGCTACCCAATTCCTCTTCGAAAATTGAGGAACCCTCCATCCATTGGAAATAACGTAGCTTTTGGTAGGTTCCCAATTGTGATAGCCATTGCTTTAAAGTCACCTAGCATGCTCTGATTTGGTATGATCTCAATCAAGAACGTCCCCCAGCTAGGTGTTTTCTCCATTGTATATGTGATCACTTTGGGGCATGGAAGCTTGTCACACACAATGGGCTCTCCATCTATCCTCTCTTTCTCGTCCCACCATGGATTCAAAATTGTACTCGCTCTTTTGTCATCAAGAGCTTCGCCGACGACATGACTACCAAGTGGGCATGATTTTGCAAATCTGACCGACTCTTTGATCTTTGGTGGAGACCCATTTAGATCTTTATGGACCTCTATTTCATTATCCCCAATTGTCTCCACACTTCCTATATCTTGTGGCTCATCCAGTTGTAGATTTGGCTCGGGCACTTCATCAATTTCATCATCCATGTCATAAAGCCAAGTGTTTGGAGGAAGGTTGCTTACGGTTTTGGTCATTTGCTCTATCTGATCCTGCAGATTTTGAATTGATATCTCTTGATTCTGAATTGACCGCTCTTGATTCTGAATTGACCGCTCTTGATTAATCCTCCACTCCTCATTTGATGCTATGAACTTGGACAACAATTCCTCCAACTTTGACTTTTCTTCTTTTAATGGAGGTTGATATGAGAATTCCGGTGTGTATGTTGGATTTGGAGTAGAGTATTGGTCTTGATAGTTGTAGCTCCATGAAGAATCCGGGTGATACCCCCAAACTTGATGATAATTAACATATGTATAATCGTTGAGGTATGCACCACCATGTTGTCCGGGCCCAAAACTAACGGTACATCGATGACTCGGATGATTACCAGCACAATAATTGCAAGTAACTGCTATCCTTCGATTATGTTCAATGCAACAACGTCCAACTTCGTCGAAAAGTATCTCAAGTCAGGCCGATATTGCGGAAAATGCATTAAGTCCATCAATCCCCGTTTCCCTTGGTTGAGTCATGTTCGTGTATGGCCATTGATACGCAAAGTCATCCATGGTACCTGAAAAGAGAGAAATATAGGAAGAGAATTAAAATAAAAAATAAAATGTTTAAATTAAGACTAATTTGATTGAAATTAATATTGGTAAAAAATATTAAACTAATTTCTAAGAATCTGGCGCCTAAAAACTTGTTGGATAAAATCTAGTTACGCACAACACGCAAGTATACGTGGTCAACAAGTAATAAAGTGATAAGTTAAGTATCGCTCCTACGTAGAATTATTTAATAAAATCACCAAATACTAACCCAGAACTAACACAATCTTATTTAAACGAATGAATTTCAAATTATATAAATTAAACTACTATTAACTTCCACTAGTTAAATTAAGATAATGGAGATTTAAGATCACAACTTCACTTATTGCTTCATTTAAGTTAACACACTTCTCATCAATTATTCTCTATCCCGAATTGTTAATCAAGAACACTAAAGTAGTATTAACCATCTCTCGATGCACTAATACCGTATTAACGTCAATCCACAATTAAGAAAGAAATCCGTTAAACACCTTAATCAATTAACCCACTATATCTCTATGTGAATTACAATTGAAGAAGGTTTAAGAGCAAGTTCTCTATAAAATTACATATGGCGTCAAGCATACCTCTACCTTAACACTCATCAAGTTTAAGCTACTAACAAAATCCTGAACACATGCTATCATGATTAGATCTAAATCAATACCTCATCTCTCAAGTTCATATAGATTATCACGGTAATTGATGGCCAATCAATTAAACAATTAAGTCCAAATCACAATAGACAATCCTCACAATAGAACATAATAATTGATAACGAAACATATTAAAATAAACTACACAATAAGATCCATTGTAATTTCAAACAAAGAATTAGTTCATTGAATTAAAACTAAGAATCCACACTTGAATACAAATTAAAAGATAAGAATAAGAGTAGAGTAAAGAATAAATCTGCTGTCAGCAAATCTCCATCTTCCTCAAGCTCCTCCTCTTGATCTTCAATGGTCTCCAAGTTGCTTCAATCTCCAATTCTAATCTAATCTAGGGTTCCTAATCTAAGAAAGAAAGTAAAGAATTAGATAATAGAAATCTATCCCAAGAGGGATTTTATAAAGTCTTAGAATTAGCCTCCCAATCCAAGTTAAACTCAAGTATTTAGAGTTCTAATGGATATCCTAGCAAGTTAGGCAACTAAAATCCTATTCTAGCTCAATTTGGACATCAAATAACCCAATTTGACTCAATTCACGCCGCCTAGCGTGCTTTCAAAGTCTTGCTCTGCTAAGCCATTTCCTCGCGTGTTAAGCCAAGGCTCTGTGATCGAAAATCTAGTGGCCTAGCGCGGTCCGCGCTACGCGTAGTTTCTGTTGCGACGTCCTTTGGTAAAACAGGCATAACCTTTGATCCGCTTAGAGTTACGGGGCCTGCCACCTATCAAATCGAAGATATCGACGAGATCTATAACTTTCCTTCTTTGAGCTTTGACAAATTCGAATTCGATCAAGGCGGAAATCGGGCTTGAAGTAGATGCTATGTAATTGTCAAGTATGACAACTCTTAGCTTTGATCTTCGTTGATAAAAAGGCCATAACTCTCACATCCGAACTCCGATTAGGATGATTCAAGATGTTCCGGAAAGCTAAGAAGTCGAGCTACCATTAAATCGAAGTTTCAAGCCAAGAACATGCATCCAACTTGGTGTTAAAAGTCCTTCAATATTCCTTTCTTGCATTTCCTTGCGTATTTTAGTCCAAAAGATGTCCAAATTGCTTTTCCTTGCTTCTTCATGCCAATGTCATGTCATAGCCTACAAAATAACATAGAATGTATGAAAAGTAACTAAGAAACATAGGTTCAAGAAACTAATTCAAGTAATAAATACCGAATAAGTAGGTATATAACTTACTTATCAAGTGGTCCAGGACGAGATTACATCCGGCCACGTGATATCCCAGCGTTTCCTGTTTGACAGGTTTGGCTCTGAGGATAACTATGCACGGCATTCCGGGGATTTCACCACACCGGAGGACCATTGGCGTTCAAACCAGAGTAGATATATATCGCTTTATGCGTATTGTCATACGTCTTCATGTCGCGGTACATGGATGAGCTGGATATCGGCGTCATTATGGCAGTGAGAGCTCTCAGGGAGGGTCATAACATTGTACCGATGATCATCGCAGAGACTCTGAGGTCAGCTACATACTACTGCACTTATCCAGAAGGAGTATTTACAGGTAGCTCGGTCATGCTGTATGTGTGGTTTATGTCACACTTGAGACCGATTGGCACATTTAGACGACATGGGTTTTGTTTCACCCAGGAGATATCCATGTCATACTCCTTTCAGCCTACAGAGTGCACAGATGCTGCATCATGGTCAGCTTTCCTAGCAGGGATTAGGGATCCGTTTGCCATATTACCGTGTTCAGGGCTTAGCTCACCCTACAGCTTCATTACTCATACTCCGGGCCTGGATTATCTCCCTCTAGCTGGATTGAGGGGCATGATTACTTACCACCCACTGGCCGTGATGTGTCAGTTTGACCAGTTTTAGGATTTTCATCCTTATGAGGGGCAGTGAGTCAGCGCTTTGCTTCACACCGTTTGTCAGTGGAGGACAGATCTAGGTTGTATGTCTGTTAGGATCACGAGAGTCGGCCGAGTTTTCGTCATCATCCGTGTTGTTCTCGCAGAGTATTCCGCATGGATGGAGACAGAGACTACATCAAATGCGGTAGTATCTCATCGCGCAGAGACCGATTCGATGATGAGGAGCCTATAGAGAGGCCGTTATTCCCACCGATGACTTGATTTGTTGGGCTTCCAAAGATTTGTGATGGATTCTCCCACCCCGAAAAGTCATTGTTACTCAAAGATTTAAGCACATCATTTGGAGCAGAGCTTACATCTGATGACCTATGATAGAGATCAGGCTAGGGCCGCAATGTTAACAGCTCTTAATGAGAGAGATACCGCTCTGTTAGAGAGGGATGAGGCTAGATCAACCAGGGATGCATTGATTGGGGAGCGGGATGCCGCCTTATCTGCTAGGGATGTGGCCATTGCAGATAGTACTTCCGTTAGATCCCAGATGACTGTCAGTCTTGCCGACATGAGTGCTTACATTGATGAGCACTATGCCACCATGAAGTTAGCCTCTGATCTGCTAGCTCGTGTAGATACCCTTGGGTAAGATCTTGCAGTGCTTCCTCCATCGTCAGAGAGGGATGCTATGTTAGATTTGATAGTCCGCATACACACAGATCTGTAGATAGCTTTGAATTTTCCCGCATGCACTAGCTTAGCCATTTTGTCATGTACAAGATCAGATGTATATATCAAACAAAGATTATGTATGGTAGGGAAATATATTTTGATTCACTTCCCTTTTAGTTATGCCTTGATACTTGTTTGATGTTTGCCTGTTTCTTCAGGGCCTTGTGATCTTGATGCATTTTGAACTTATCCTTGATAGATGGACATTGAGACGTCGCAAGCTCTCTCAGAATGGATTATTGATTTCTATAAATCCCTACCATCTTTGGTGTCTTGGGACTGGTATCTGTATGGAAAAGTGGAGAGGAGGGTGTTTCTTCCCCTTTGAGATTGACCGCACCACAGATGGTCGCCAGTACTTCTATTTGTGAGAAGCCTAGTTAATTCCATCTCTTATGGGTTGGTATTGCTCTTTGAGGCACGATCACAACTTAGATGGTCACCGAATCTTCTATTTATGAGAAGAGGTCGGGTAATTCCATCCATTTGATCTGAAACCGATGAAATGTGGCGAATTGAAGGTTGATCCCAGTACCGTGTGATAAGAATTTTTGTTCTGGTAGGGGTTAAACTGAACCATAAATGGCTGCCTACGTACTCCTATTGAAGAGGAGATCAAGTCTGCGTAGTTCAAACCTAGTGTAGGAGGTTCAACGCTGATTTTGAAAGGCAGATAAGTGTAGAGATGTTTTTGTTATTTTTGTTGTGAAGAAAGGGCAGAAATGTTTTTGTTGTTTTTGATGTTGCCGGGTCATATAGAATATGGTTGCCTACGTACTCCTATTGAAGAGGAGATCAGGTCGACGTAGTTCGCCCTTCGTGACTTAATCGCAAATGGAAGAGAAACGGAATCCCATATGCAAAGCTATATATCATGGGAGAGGAAAGTTTAATCCCATAATGGAGATAAATTGCAAGTGTGTAAAAAGTTTGATTCCATCCTCAGGACAAACTGCAAGCGTAGAAAAGTTTAATCCCATTTTCAGGATAAACTGCAAGTGTGAAAGGTTTAATATCCTGTCTTCAGGATAACAAAAATTGTGAAAGGTTAAATCCCGTCTTCAAGATAACCGAGATTGTATGGATGGTTTGAATTGAGGTAAAACCAGGCTGCTGGCTTGAAGTGTATGTTTCCCTGAGGGGCAGAAGAGTATGTAGAAAGGAAAGGGTTCAAAACCGGAATAACTGGTGATTGGATAATCAAAACCAGGATGTTTGTTTGATGGTAACTTCAGACATAGTACTGTTTCACGGTGTCCGAGTTGATAAGCTGTGGAAATTCATCGCCATCCATTTCCTGCAATCTGAGAGCATCTCCTGTCAATACTTCCTTGACAACAAAGGGGCCTTCCCAATTAGGAGCGAATTTTCCCTTAGATTGATCTTGGTTGTCAATGATCTTCTTCAAAACCAAGTCATGTTGTTTGAATTTCCGTAGTTGGACTTCTCTATTGTAGGATCGTGCGATCCTTTGCTGATATAACTGACCATGGAAGATAGTCGCGGATCGCCTTTCGTCTATTAGAGATAATTGGTGATACCTGTCTTGTACCCATTGGTCTTCACCCAACTGAGTATCTATCAATACTCTGAGGGATTCCATTTCCACCTCTATGGGGAGCACTGCTTCCATCCCATAGACTAATGAGTAGGGGGTTGCCCCAGTGGAAGTTCGCATGGAAGTTCTGTAGGCTAATAAAGTCAGAGGCAAGAGGTCAGGCCATCCTTTGTGATTGGCAGACATTTTCTGCGTGATCTTTTTGATGTTTTTATTAGCCGCTTCAACAGCAGCATTCATCTTTGGACGGTAGATGATGGAGTTGAGGTGTTTGATGTAGAATTTTTTGCATAACTCCTCCATCATTTTGTTGTTGAGGTTCTTAGCATTGTTTGACACAATGACCTCTGGTTGTCAATATCGACATTACGACATTGTTTCGATGAAAGAAATGATAACTTCTTTAGTAACCACGGGAAGGATCGCTTTCTACCCATTTGGTGAAATAATCGATCATGGTGAATATGAATCGATGTCCACATCGGGCTTTGGGCTCAATGGGCCCGATCACGCCCATTCCCCATATTGAGAAGGGCCATGGCGTAACACATATTGTGGAGTTCCTTGGAGGGCATGGATAGCATTCCCATGCATCGGCATTGATAGCACCTCTTGGACGTGATCATCACGGGCCGGTTTTGAGTGTAAGCCAATAATGCCCGTTCGAGGATCTTCTCGACAAGTAGGGGGTCCGCCTCATGTGAGGGCCACATACTCCACCATGGATCTCATCCATGCGTCTCTGAGCTTGGTCTTTATCCAGACATCTGAGGAGACCTAATCCAGCATCTCTTTTGTAGAGTGCATCTCCGCTCAGGTAGAATTTCATATCAAGTTGATGAATCCGCCTCTTCTTAGTTACGCTCGCCTTAACGGGTGTAGATCCATCTCATAGATACTCCTTGATGCTTTGATACCAAGGACTGTGGATGGGAGGTAGCTCATCCGATACTTCTCCAACGTAATTCCCATAGACTGGGTCTCTTTGCAGAGTAAACGTGATGATTGGCATGTTTTCCTTGTTCGGTATGTAAACCAAGGAGGCCAGCATTGCTAATGCATCTGAAAAATCATTCCTATTATGAGGAATGTGTAGAAAGGAGATTTCTTCGAACTCCAAAGCCATCTGTAAAACTTGCCGATGGTAAGGCAGCAAATGTAATTCTTTGGTTTGATAGATTCCTGTGGATTGCTTGATTACTAATTCGGAATCCCCAAAGACAGTTAACCGCCTGATGCCCATTGAACAGGCAAGTTTTAGCCCCATGATACAGCCTTCATACTCAGTTGTGTTGTTGGTGCTGACAAACTGTAATTTGATGGTGACGGGATACTGCTCCCCTGTACTGGATGTTAGGATTGCTCCAGCTCCAGAGCCTTCTATGTTAACAGCTCCATCAAAATAAATTATCCACGTACGACATGTATTATACTGATGTTGTTGTTGAATTGTCATTATCCCTTCATCGGGGAAGTACGTTTCCAAGGGTTTGTAGTCCCCTGCAGGTGTGGTGGCCAGTTGATCCACAATTCCCTGACCTTTGACAGACTTTTGCATCACATAGACGATGTCAAATTGCTGTAGGATTAAGCGCCATCCGGACGATCGACAATTCAAGATGGGCCATGAACACATACTTGAGAGGATCCATTCGGGATATGAGATGGGTTGTGTGACCATGGAGGTAATGTTATAACCTCATGGAAGCCCATGCTAAAGCATAACAAGTCTTCTCAATCAGAGTGTACTTGTGTTCACTGATGTTGAATCTTTTGCTGAGGTAATAGATAGCTCATTCTTGGCCTCTATTATCTTTTTGTCCCAGCATACAGCCCATGGCATTGTCATTTATGGACAGGTACATGAACAAGGGAACATCATCCCTAGGAGGTACTAAAAAAGGAGCGTTAATCAGTTGCTCTTTGATTGTGAGGAAGGCTTTCTGACACTCATCGTTCCATTTCATGGAGGAGTTCTTCCTTAACAACTTGAAGATTGGCTCACAGGTTGCTGTGAGTTGAGAAATGAATCTGCTAATGAAGTTGATTCTTCCCAAATATCCCCGTATTTCCTTCTCTATCTGAGGAATGGGCATTTCCTTAATGGCCTGGATTTTGGTAGGATCCAGTTCAATCCCTTTATAGCTGACTAGGAAATCTAGCAACTTGTCTGACTTAACACCAAGGGCGCACTTGGAGGGATTCAACTTCAAGTTGTACTTATGCAACCTGTTGAAAAGTTTTGTGAGATGGTCTAAGTGGTCATCCTCCTTTCGGGATTTGACAATGATGTCATCCACGTAGATCTCTATCTCTTTGTGCATTAAATCGTGGAAAAGAGCCATCATAGCTCGCTGATAAGTTGCCCCGGCATTGATGAGGCCGAATGACAACCGTCTGTAGTAAAAGGTTCCCCAAGGCGTGATAAAAGCAGTTTTCTCATGATCTTCCTCAGCGACCATAATTTGATGGTACCCCGCAAAGCAATTAGCAAAGGAGTACAGGCCGTATTGAGCAGTATTGTCAATAAGAATGTGGATAAAGGGCACGGGAAAGCTATCTTTAAGGCAAGCTTTGTTCAAAACCCGGTAATCCACGTAGACTCTCACCTTTCCCCCTGGTTTAGGTACGGGAACAATGTTTGATATCCACTCTGGATATGTAGACACCATGATGATGCCAGCTTGAAATTGTTTCACAATTTCTTCTTTGACCTTTAAACTTCACTCAGGTTTCAATCGCCTGAGTTTTTGCCTGTCTGGCTTGAATCCTTCTTTGATGGGAAGGCGATGAAGAACAATGTCAGTGGAAAAACCCACCATGTCTTCATGAGACCATGCAAACACATCCTAGAATTGGGTTAATAGTGCAACCATGTCATTCCGTTGATTTGTGGTAAGGTCTGAACTAATTTGGATTAGCTTAGGGTTGTCTAAGGTTCCAAGATTGAAAGAAGTGGTTTGATTAAGATTGGGTTTGGGTTTATCTGCGACGCATTCCTTAATCTCCTGAGGTTTCTCAATGTCCTCTTGGATGTCCATCAAGTCTGAGTCCAACTTTGCATCAAAGTTACAGTCCTCGTGGAGAGAAGGCACTTCATCAGCAAGTACAGGCACATCTAAATTCAGAGTCCTAAAATAAAAGATGCTTTCACTTAATATATGCAACTGTTCGATCATACAAAAGTGTTAGCATGTACTTGATAAAATAACTGCTAGTACTGTAAAGGAAAGCAAGCAATTAAAGTTATCTACAAGGCAGAGGGATTTTTTTGCCCATTTTACCCTCGTCGACCAATGCATGGAGTGCTGCTCCAATTGTCGAGGGCAAAGTCCTGATGGACTACAGTGATGGAAGGGTCGTCATTGTCCTTCTTTTCCTGAATGATAACCATGACATCTGGGCAATCATCGTCTAGGGTGTATCTGTTTGTATGTTCATCATGAACAATGACGCGTAGGCCTGCCATCATCAAGGCAAGGTCATGTTTATGTTTCTGTTCCTTTCCTTCCATTTCGGGATCAGGAATCAGCACCTTTTTAGCTTTGATTGGCCTTTGGTTTAGGAAAATGACATGGCCACAACAAATAATGGCACCTTTTTGGAGACCCGCATTAGCTCATGTGGTAAAGGTATAGAAAATTGCCGTGCGGCGGAAGCTTGAGGAACCTGCTTGTGCTTATGAGGATTCCTGTGAGTGGAATTGGCAGAATAGCCTAGTCCGGCTATTCCAATTTGACTGGACATTTGAATAGGGTGCTTAATACCCTACTTATCTTTACCAAGCCCTTGTCCAGGTTGATGACCCAATGACATCATTTCTTGAGTGGCCAACATAACCTCGGCAGAAATCTTGGGTATGGGAAGTGGCGCTCCAATAGAATGGTATTGTGTGTTACTCACTTCCAAAGTATGGAAACTGGCCGGTTCAACTTCTGAATTGAAGTTGATGATTGGTAGAGTTCCTTGTTCAGGACAATCCGGCTCAGTGTTGACAGTTACTAGATTGCTGTTGATAATGTATTTTAGCTGTTGATGTAGTGTGGAGGGAACGGCTCCAGCCATGTGTATCCATGGTCTCCCCAATAACAGGTTGTATCCCGAGTCTATCTTGAGGACGTGGAAGGATACACTGAATGTATTTGGACCAATCTTAATTGGCAATTCAATCTTTCCGACGGCATTTTATCGGGATCCATCAAAAGCTCTGATAACCGTATGGCTGCTTTGGATCTGCCTGAGATTGACATTCATCTTCACCAAGGTGGCATAAGGACAGATATTTAGAGATGAGCCTCCATCTATCAAAACTCCAGCTAGCATGTACTCGAAAGATAAAATTGTAATATGCAATGGCTTGCAATGACCAGTCTATTCGGTAGGTATGTCGTCATCAGTGAAGGATATCACATTGTTGTTGAAAATGTGATCAACCAAATGTTGAAATTTTTCCACGTCCATTGATTTTGGCAAATAGGCTTCTTCTAAAACCTTCAGTAAGATCTTCCGATGATCCTCAGAAGAGAAAACCAAGTCCAGTATTGAAATCTGGTGTGGAGCTTCTCGCAAGCTTAAAACCACTTTAGCTTCATTATGGCCCATAGTGCGGAGGAATTTTTCAATCTTCTCCATGGGCAACTTCCCCTTTGCTTCGCAAGTAGGTTTAATAACCCGTTGAGGAAGATTTAGTGGATTTTCCTTCGACACTGTAGCAGTAGTATGAGACGTGGATACTTGGCCCATAATTCCATGGAACGTTGTGTGTGTCGACAACATGATATTGTGGTCGCAAGATAAAGAAATTGGCTCAGTGCGGCCACTTTCAAAGGATTGTCGACTCCTTTGAGTTGAATTGGTTGTATGGGAAATACTTTGACGTCTCATCATTCGCCGGATATAATCGCCATCGATCCTTCCATTTGGTAGGACATGCATTCCCACCCTTGAGTTATACAGTGTAATCATCTGCTATTTGTAGGACACCGCTATCAATAAGATTCTGAATGAGATGGCGGAGTGCCCAGCATTCTTCTATGTTGTGACCGCGAGAATGTGAATGATATTGACACATTTCATCAGGATTGAACCGAACGGGGATTGATTGGAGGGAGAAGGAAGGTAATTCTTCCTTCGTTGATCAACATCTGTAGTATCTCCTCCATAGATTGGCCCAAATAGGTGAATTCCCTTTGATTGGAAAAATCCCGACGAGCTTTAGCATTTGCTCTCTTCGCAACCTTATCCTCCATAGATGCGCTTTCTGAAGGTGGTGAGGAGGCATTCATAACAAAAAGGAAGGAGATAGGCATGCTCCTGCCTGATTAATTGGCGTATGACTTAATGCTGGTGGGTCACCAGTTCTGCCAGTTGCTCAATTTGTTTGGAAAGAGCTTTCATCTTTCGTTCCATGGTAAACTGGAACTTTGAATAATCTCATTTTTTAACACCTTCTTTGATGGGTTGGGATGATTTGCCGTTAGAATTGGAACCTTGTACAGTGCTCCAACTGATCATGTTGACCTCTTCTTCTTTGTGTTGAGGAAGAGGGTTGTCTTGCCCATGAGGTTGATCTGGTTTGGTGACCACGATCTCACCATTGTCTATTAGATCTTGAATCTTATGCTTCAAGGCCCAACAATCTTGAGTATCATGTCCAGGTGCTCTGGCATGATAAGCACACTTTCGAGTAGCATTAAAACCCCTCCCATTAGGGTTGGTCGGTGGAAGAAGATGTGTAATTTTCTTCTGAGCAGTCAGAAGAGCAAGAACATTCTTGAGCGAGTCCCTTAAGGGTGTGAACGTTCGAGGCCTCTTTACTTCTCCACTTTTAGATAATAGAGGGTTTGAAGATTGTGCTGGAAAAGGGGAGTAGTTTCTCCTCTGCATAGGCATGCTTTGATTGCCTTTTTGTCCTTGTAGTATCAAGTAAACATCCTCCTCTTTCTTTTTATGGACCCTCCAGGGGTTGTTTCCATAAGATCCGGACTGGATGTGCTCAGCAATAGCTTTATGAGCGGTTAGGTCTTGAATTTTACCGGACTTCAATCCCATCTCAGCCATTTCTCCATGCTTGATCATTTCAGAGAATGGTTTGCCAATACCAGCTAGAACTCTTTCATAGAAAGGAGCTTCCTGTACATCTATGAAAGTCATGACCATTTCTGATTCCGTCATGGAAGGAATAACTTGAGCAGAAAGGCGCCTCCACCTTTGAGCATACTCTCTAAATGACTCATTAAACTGTTTCTTGACCTTGGTAATTTGGTACCGATCAGGAGCCATCTGAGATTGAAAACTGTATTGAGTAAGGAAGGCGTGAGCCAGCTCTTCCCAGCTATGGATCTTTGAGTTGTCTAATCTGGTATACCATGAACGGGCTTCTCCAGTCAGACTTTCTAAAATAGCTACATTATGAGCTTTTCATTTTCTGCGTAAGACCAAAGTTCTCTAATGAACACTTTTAAATGTGTATAAGGATCCCCTAATCCGTCATATTTCTCAAAATCAGGGGTCTTAAATTTCTCTGGATAATGAACACCAGGAAATATGCAAAGGTCTGTATATGAAACACTGCCATGTGTTCCAATCCCTTTGAGAACACGAATAGTTTCCTCCATTTGAAGGACCTTCTTCTTGATATCACCGTTGTCTGGATCTCCTTTGAGATGGGTGTTTTCAGGGTCTTTGTTGGTTGTATCCAACTGAGGTTTCGGAATTGTTTTTTCCAGACCTTGAACTCCTCCTTATGTATGGGATTCTGTATGTGTAGGTATCTTTGTACCCTGAGTGGACTGGTGCAATTCTTTCAGTAGAACGGCCAAGTCTGCAATTTGTTTACTCAATCCATCAAATTCTTCTCGGGAGACAGCATTAGACTGGTCAGAAGAAGACATGATTGGCTATAGGCTCGTGGCCTTTTTGGATTTTGAGCGGGTAACAGGCCCAATTGCTTCCCTACAAAAGACTTATGTAGTTTAGTCTTAGGGTAATGTAAATGTTATCATAACATGTCCGTTTAGGAATTTTATCCTGCAAAATCGGTTGTTAATTGATAACATGTCATGCATGCACATATATTCTTCATATTTTCCATTACATATGGATGAACATGGAATAAAATTACAAGTAAATGCTTTTACAAGTAATTGAAAATGGAAAGTATGAAGAGACTTTCCTCCGTGTTTGGTTTATCAGAGGCTGACCTATCTTAGGGTTACTCTCGCGGCTTTTTGGCATGAAGGTTCCCAGATCATCACAATCTACTTGAAGGGGAGTTAATCAAATTCGTTCAACCTGGAGCGAATCTGAGTGGTGCCTTTCCCGAGCCCCCGGGGAATTATTCTTCCCACGAGTCTAGTAATCAAACACCGAGCAGGATAGCCTCTGGTGGAGGGACCACACAACATACATTCACATACAACGTGTCTCACCGCTTATACAAATGATGATGACATGTGCGAAGCACTAATATCCTGAGATAGATATTTAGCAAAGGCAAGAATTAAGATGCATTCGTTCACATTCATCATAAATGTAAATGCAACATTCACACACAAGAATATAACAATTTTGAAAAGCTTGTAATAGCGGCTTAAGCCCTCTTCTTTGGAGTCCCAGCAGAGTCGCCACCGCCGACGTCGGATTTTGAAAGTGTCCTTTTCATTACTTGTTCTTTGGTGTTCTCATGTTAATGTGAGATTTGTTTGAAAAAACAAGTGAAAAAGGTCCGACATATATAATGTCGATGATTTTACTTTAAGAGTCTCTAGTTGGTGTATTTAATTGGTTGCACCAACGCAACCGAAAAGGTTTGCACATTGACCCAGTGATTCGATACTGCTAGACGGGTCTGTGGAACCGAGATTCATTTTGGGTCCGGGGGCTTGATTATGTGGATGGAAGGTGTTAGGCACCCCCGACATTCGTGTTACCACGGTGACCGCCACTTTTCAAAGAAATTGTTATATGAATGTGTGTGTGTGTGTGGATCAATGTGCAATTATTTGAAATTAGTGCGAGGCCTTGTTCGCACCTATATACACAAGGTTTGAATTTTATAGAAAAATTCAGTTTTACCCAAGATATATCAATGAAGTTTTGTAAAAGAGGTTTTTCAAACCCTGTGCTCAATAGGAATTAAGACCTTTTCATACTTTCATTTTATTATTAAATGTTCGGCTTGTTTGCTTTTATTTTCGAGATGCGAAGCATTCTCGAGAAAATAATATACAGCAGTGCCGAACTCCTCATGGGCATGACAGCCATCCAAGGAAATTCGAGATAATCGTAAAATAATGTACAAGTCGCCATAAATGAGAAATATGTCCATCATGGAACCGAATCTAGATTGATGAGATGAATCTGTGATCACATGATTCCTAAAGCTCACATGATACGCAATTTGTATGGAAAGCGAAGAAGTTATATAAGACCCCAACTTATTATAAATAAAATTGAATTTTTCTTTATTCATTATTCTAAATTAATAAGGGTTAATTTGATATAATTCTTTGGTTATGGGTGAAATGTGCAAAGTTTACAAAATAAGCAAGTGGTTATAAAATATTCATTATTGTCTGGGGAATATTCGTTTGGTCGTGGAATATTCTTTTGTTTCGGAATCTCCGCATTTACTGACAAGCCGATCATTGGTCAGGGCCCATAACGGAAAAGCGGTTGGATGAAGGAAAACGACAAAAAATTGAGTTTTATAAATAACGACGTAAATTATTACAATTAACATCGTTGGGTTACTCGGTGGTTAAAAACAAGAATGTCGCGTGGTTGCACAAAGAAGACACCAGTATTGCAAGAGTATTGTTGAATTATTGATCCTTACGAAGAAGACACTACTCAATAATTGTTACAAAGTAATTATCGCTCATTATTTTATCTTATTGATTCAATAATCACGCATTGATATTTATATTATTATTGTTTCAATAATTGTCATTACACAAGATTTTCCATTATCAAATCAATAATTTATATTATTTGAATAATATTATCGATAACATTATTGGCAATGTCTAGAAAGTTTCGCTCAAGGAGAGGTTTGGTCACCTAATTGCGCGCCAAGAAGAAGGAGAAATCCTTATTGGAAAGCCCCTCTTCTGAGGAACTACCGGTTGTCGAGATTGTGATTCTCGTAATATTATTTTTGAATAATTAATTATTGATTATTATGATAAAGAAAATATTTATTTGGATATAGATGGAGAAAATTTTAATGTGACAATTGTTGAAAATTAATATTTTATCTTTTCTCGATAAAATAATACATTTAAATATATTATTTTAATAATATATTAACGGTGATATTTTTTATAATGATTGTGGGATATATGAGTATATGAGGAGGTAGAGTATTTTGTGGCATTAAATGTTTAACATATGTTTTGTGTGTGGTGTGACACAATTCTTGACCGAAAATTGATTATGTAATCGTAAAATCGTCTAGTTTATGGATTTTGGTCAATTTCTATTTGGAATTTGGAAAAACTTTCTTCGCAAAGTGGTAGAGAATTGAAATTCTATAAAAAGTTGCGTAGATTCAATTTTCCGATAAAAGGGCTATTTATTGTGAATTATTGAAGTTTAGGAGAATAAAATGATTTTTATTAAATTATGGTATGGGCCCACTTTTATTCCAACACATGTGGGTCGCTATCTTTTGGTTCAAAGATGGGTGGTGGCTAGCTTGACTAGTAAGGATGCGTGGAGAGAAAAAAAAGAAATAATATATTTTATTAATTTAGTCTCCTTTGGCGTTCTAAAGCATTTTCCTATAAATAGAGGCTAAGTTAGAATTGAAAATCACACCGTAAACTAAGTTTTCTCTCTCTCTCTATATTATCGAGCGTATTCTTGTGAGTATACTTTGAGTGTTGCTATACGGTATGAAGTTTCACAAGACTATCTTTGAAATTCAAATGTAAATACGGTTATTTTGAGGTAAGGGTATTATTTTCTTCTTAAATGATATTTTTCTTCAATATCATTATGCCAAGTATTGGTGAACTTTTTATCAAATTTGGAACTTGTTGTGTTCGGGGGTTACTATTCACGATATATCTGCTTTATTCACGTATCGATACAATTATTCACGATATCTGCCTAAGATTCATAGAAAAATAAAAATTTTTCTTTTTGTTCAAAATATCTATTCGGATACTAGCTTTGATTGTATCCATGTTTTGATCATTCTTGAATTTTACACACCAATATGATTATTTTCAAGTATTTTTGGACATGGGTAAAACAAAGTACTAATCCTTAATCCTTAATCCTTGTCATTTTGTTTCCTTTGGATTCGTTTCTTTAAAAATGTTTTTCATCATCCTCACCCTAAATGGTGATATAAATGAATATCTTTTGGCCAGTAGTGCAAAGATGAACAGTGTTGAGATGAACATGACCAACCTGGTGATACTAAATGAATATCTTTATTCAGAAAGTGCAAAAGATGATTAAAGATGTATATTGATTGTTATTTACAGGATAAACTATTGATGATGGACTTTTAAACCTTAGAAGACAAGAGAATTCTTTCTCTACGTGACTCTTCTAATGGATTGTCAAGCTTTTCATTGCATTTGTTGATCTAAAACTTGTTGTCTATTGTATTCTATTAGATTTTTTCTGTTGAAGACTAACGATAATTTGTTGTATATTATCTTAGTCATAATATTCTTTTATCGGGCTAGTTGAGCTCACCTTTTTCCTTTTTGTTCCATTTTTCTTCTCAGGAGGTGAGAACATAGCAGGATCGAGTCGGGGTATGGAGTGATGGTTCTAGGAAGATGTTTTAGCTGTCCTCACTACTTCTGTAAAATAGTGTATGAATAATTAATGAGGACTTATTTGGGTGTGTATATTGTCTAGAAGACAATATTTGTATTCAAACTCACAGTTGTATTGTCGTATTCTACACGACATATGTATTAAGTTGTAGTTTGCTTTCTATACCATGTATTTTGGCGACTCAGAATGGGTGTTGTATACCTATTTTGGGGGCGTCACAGTTGGTATCAGAGCTTAGGGATATGATCTTCAAGCGGAGATCGGGAATAGAACTAGGAGGGGAGAGACGAGTAAATCCTTCGCTAGTGTGTCCTACCTAAGCTTATTTGTTGGTCGGTCATAATATAGGATATTATGTGATATGTTAATTTGTTTAATTAACCCTTGTTTTATGGCAGTATTTAAGAATGGCTGCTGAGAACGTTAACAATGGAGTTTATGAGACCGTGGAGACGCCTTGCAGTACTCACCAACGAGAGAGAACGGTAACAGTCGGCAATGTTCCTCCTGTGAACAACGCCACCGAGCAAATGATGAACGACGGATGTTTAGAAGCTTTTTGCAGTTCATGCAAAATCGCATAAGGAGACTCGTGTACAAAATACGGTGGAAATGATGGCAATGTATGCGCGTCATCACAATGCCAAGGCGGTTTAAGGAGTTGGGACCACAGATTTCCATGGAAAGCCGGATCCGATCAAGGCGTAAACGTGGGTCAAGCAAATTACCAAGATATTCGATGTCTTGGGGTGCACGGAGGAACGAAGGTTCCATTCGCCACCTTTATGTTTTCGTGGTGAAGCATTCTTCGGTGGGAATCGTAGGCGTACTCACCGGATGCACTTAACATGTCTTGGGAAAGATTTGAATCGTTCAATGACAAGTACTTTCCGTAAAGTATTCGTCTATATATGAAGGAGGTAGAATTTATTAGACTCGACGTAACAACATGACGGTGTCTCAAAGACGAGGCAAAGTTCGCAGAGTTATCCGTGTTTGCACCGCATTTGGTGGAGAATGAGGAAGCGAATGACGTATGTTTCGAGAGGTCTAAAACCAGAGATTCGTCAATACCTTATCTCTCATAAATTTTCTCTCGTATTCAGATGTTGTCAAGCAGGCTCGCTTATTAGAACGAGATAGTGAGTATACTCAACCGAGGGACCACAATCGTGGTGGTAGTCATCGAACGATGATAACCAACGAGGAGGAAAGAATACGGACAAAGGCGGTAACCACTCATGTGGTAATCGTGGACATGATAATAGGAGAGGTGACTCAAGTGGAAATTTCAGAAAGAGAAGATTCAACAATGACGGGAAGATATCAATTAAAGACCAAAGACCAACAACAAATGCTGGGGGAGGAGAACGACCGCCAGTTAGATGTTACAAATGCGGGAAGGAGGGACATATCAGCCCAAACTGTCCACAACATTCCAGGTTTTTTTCAACCGTGGAAAGGAAGGCCACATCGCTCGAGATTGTACTATCGCGAAACCAAGTTCAGCAGGAGTGGTGATTCCAAGGGCTGTCCCGGATAAGTTGAAATCAGCGGTTCCTGGAAGAGCGTTTGTCGTGATTGGACAAAGCGTGAGGAACCCAAACGAGGTGATCACGGGTAAGCTAATCTTGAATTCTTGCGAAGTTTATACCTTACTAGATACCGGTTCTACCCATTCTTTTATCTCTCCTGCTTGTGCTCAACGTTTAAACTTGACTCGGAGAAATTAGATTTTGATTTATCTGTTGAAACTCCGTTGGGTGAAACCTTCGTTACATCTACAGTTTATAAATCTTGCATGATCCAAGTTGGCACTATCACATTACCTGTTGATCTTATCTCTTTAAAGATACTTGCTTTTGATGTGATTTTAGGAATTGATTGGTTAACCACTCATCATGCCAAAATTGATTGCTTTCGTAAGGTTGTTAGTTTTCATATTCCTAACCAACCTGTCATACAAATTCAAACCACTAAAGCACTAAAATCAGTCACTGTCATATCAAGCCACAAAGCTATTCGTTTATTGAAAAACGGATGTCAAGCTTTCTTAGCCCATGTTATGGATTTGAATAAAGACAAGTCAGATTTGAATAATATTTCTGTGGTTAAAGAATTCCCTGATGTATTTCCTGAAGAGCTTCCTGGCCTACCCCGTAACGTGATGTTGAATTCTTTATTGACCTTGAGAACCGTACAAAGCCCATTTCTAAAACCCCATATCGAATGGCTCCTATTGAACTTCGTGGAGTTAAAAGTCCAACTACTGAGGAGTTATTAGACATCGGTTTCATTCGGCCCTAAGACGCCTCCTTGGGGTGCTCCTGTTTTATTCGTAAAGAAGAAAGACGGGAGTATGCGACTTTGTATTGACTATCGAGAATTGAACCATGTCACCATCAAGAATAGGTATCCGCTACCTCGCATTGATGACATGTTCGACCAGTTATAAGGAGCGCAATTCTTTTCAAAGATCGATCTTCGCTCGGATATCATCACCAAGATTAAAACTGAGGATATTCCAAAGACGGCATTCAGGACTCGATACGGGCATTATGAATTCTTGGTCATGTCTTTTGGATTGACTAATGCTCCTGCTGCTTTCATGGATATGATGAACCGTGTATTTAAGGAATATTTGGATCAGTTCGTTGTCTTTATTGATGACATCCTCATCTATTCCAAAAGCCGTGAAGATCATGAGCACCATTTGAAGCTGGTACTACAAAGACTTCGTGAACACAAGCTTTATGCCAAGCTGAAGAAATGCGAGTTCTGGCTTGAGGAAGTAGCATTCCTTGGGCACGTGGTGTCAAAACAAGGAGTATCTGTTGACCCGGCGAAGATTGAAGCAATACAAAGTTAGAACAGCAACCAAGTTCGGTGATCAAGCACGCACTTTACGGGCTTAATTTGGTTATTATCGGAGATTTGTGGAAGGATTTTCTCGAATCGCTACTCCGTTAACTCAGCTGACTCGGAAGGATGTAAAATTCTTATGGAGCGAGGAATGCGAGAAGAGCTTCCAAGAGCTCAAGAGGAGACTCATTTAAGACTGTTTCGACAATACCATCCGGTTCGGATGGATTTGTTATCTCAAACGATGCTTCCGGAAAGGGGTTAGGATGTGTTCTCATGCAACATGGGAAAGTCATAGCCAATGCCTCACGATTAACTCAAAGAATATGAGAGGAATTATCCTACTCATGATCTAGAATTAGCGTGATCGATTCAAGCGTTGAAGATATGGAGACACTACTTGTATGGAGAGAAAGTGGAGATTTATACGGACCATAAAAGCCTCAAATATTTCTTCACCCAAAAAGAACTCAACATGCGGCAATGACGCTATCGAGTCGTTAAAAGATTATGATCACACTATTCAATATCATCCCGAAAAGCGAACGTGGTAGGCGACGCATTGAGTAGAAGATCATATGCAAGCACGAAGTGCAATATTGTCAACGCAAAGGCCCATTTTATACGACTTACAAAGGATGAAGATAGAATTAAAGACTCTGTGGTCCCACATGATGATGGAGAATATACGTAGAACCGACTTTAATCGATAAAGTTAAAGCTGCTCAAGCTACGGACACGGGGGCGATGCGTATGAAGAAGAAAGTGCAAGAAGGAGCTATTAGGAAGCAAGAATTGATGAGGAAGGAATACTTGAGTCAATTCTAGACTTTCGTTCCTAACGATTCGACACAAGCATAAAATCATGATGGAGGCACACAACACCCCGTTTGTAATCCATCTTGGAAGTACCAAAATGTATCATGATATTCGACATACATTTTGGTGGAACAATATGAAGAGAGAGATTGCGAGTTTATCTCAAGATGTTTAACTTTGTCAACGTGTAAAGGCGAGCATCAAGTGCCAAAAGGACCATTGCAACCACTTGAGATTCCTTAATGGAAATGGGAACACATTACTATGGATTTTGTTATGAGTCTTCCCAAAGTTTCTCAAGGCATAGATGCAATTTGGGTTATTGTTGATAGATTAACCAAGTCGCCCATTTCTTACCGTCGCCGGACTTATTCCTTGAACGTCTTGCTCGTATATGCGTGAATGAGATTATGCGATTGCATGGCATGCCGATATCCATAGTTTCGGATCGTGACCCGAGATTCACTTCAAGATTTTGGGTTAGCTTGCTGTAAAGCTATGGGCACGGATTTATTTATCTGGGCAAAGATACCATCCTCAAACGGATGGACAATCGAGAGGACTATTCAAACCCTTGAAGATCTATTAAGACTCGTGTCCTAGATTTCAAAGGAAGTTGGGATAAGTACCTACCACTGGTGGAATTCTCCTACAACAACAGGTTATCAAGCAAGTATAGGCATGGCTCCATTTGAGGCGTTGTATGGGACGAAAATGTCGTTCTCAAAGATCTTTGCGATGAGGTGGGAGAAGCAATATTGTTGGGACCGTAATTAGTACGCATGACTACGAGAAAAGATCCAAATGATTCGACAACGATTCAAACTTCACAAGATCGACAAAAGAGTTATCTTGATCTTCATAGAAAGGACGTGGAGTTTAATATTGGAGATCATGTATTGTTACGTATTGCTCCATGGAAGGGAGTTACAAGATTTGGGAAAAGAGGAAAGCTCAATCCAAGGTTTGTTGGTCCATTTGAGATTCTTGACCGAATAGGAACGTAGCTCTATAGACTCGCGTTACCTCCAAGTATGTCTCATGTTCACAATGTATTCCACATATCTATGCTTCAGTAAATATGTGAAAGACCCGAACCATATTATTGCATTAGAACCGCAGACGAGATAGCGGAAGATTTAACCTACGAGGAGATACTGTTGAGATTTTGGATAGGAGAAAGAGCATCTTACTTACATACGAAGGTTATACCACAAGTTAAGGTTTTGTGGAGAAACCATGCAATTGAGGAAATGACATGGGAGTTGGAATCGAGAGATGAAAGCAAGATACCTCACCTTTTCGATATACAGTATCGTATGTCAATTTCGAGGACTAAATTTCATAAGGAGGGAGGTTGTAAGACCCCAACTTATTATAAATAAAATTGAATTTTCTTTATTCATTATTCTAAATTAATAAGGGTTAATTTGATATAATTCTTTGGTTATGGGTGAAATGTGAAAAGTTTACAAAATAAGCAAGTGGTTATAAAATATTCATTATTGCTTGGGAATATTCGTTTGGTCGTGGAATATTCTTTTTGTCGGGAATCTCCGTGCGATTTACCTGCTAAATCATTAGTGGGCCCCATAACGGAAAATGGTTGGATGAAGGAAAGCGACAAAAATTGAGTTTTATAAATAACGACGTAAATTATTCTGAATTAACTTTGTTGGGTTACTCGGTGGTTAAAATACGATGAATACGTGGTTGCACAAGAAGAAGACGCGGTATTGCATGAAGATTGTTGAATTATTGATCCTTACGTAAGAAGAAGACACTACTCAATAATTGTTACAGTAATTCATCGCTCATTATTTTATCTTATTGATTCAATAATTCTTTGCATTGATATTTATATTATTATTGTTTCAATAATTGTCATTACATAGTATTTTCCATTATCAAATCAATAATTTATATTATTTGAATAATATTATCGAGATAACATTATTGGCAATGTCTAGAAAGTTCATCTAAGGAGAGGTTTGGTCACCTAATTGCTTGCCGCCAAGAAGGAGAAATCCTTATTGGAAAGCCCCCTTCTCTGGGAACTACGGTTGTCAAGATCTTGTGATTCTCGTAATATTATTTTGAATAATTAATTATTGATTATTATGATAAAGAAAATATTTATTTGGATATAGATGGAGAAAATTTTTAATGTGACAATTGTTGAAAATTAATATTTTATCTTTTTTCGATAAAATAATACATTTAAATATATTATTTTAATAATATATTAACGGTGATATTTTTATAATGATTGTGGGATATATGAGTATATGAGGAGGTAGAGTATTTTGTGGCATTAAATGTTTAATATATGTTTTTTTGTGTGTCGGTGGACACAATTCTTGACCGAAAATTGATTATGTAATCGTAAAATCGTCTGCTTATGGATTTTGGTCAATTTCTATTTGGAATTTGGAAAAACTCTCTTCGCAAAGTGGTAGAGAATTGAAATTCTATAAAAAGTTGCTGAGATTCAATTTTTCTACGATAAAAGGGCTATTTATTGTGAATTATTGAAGTTTGAGGAGAATAAAATGATTTTATTAAATTATGGTAGGGCCCACTTTTATTCCAACACATGTGGGTAATTTGCTATCTTTTGGTTCAAAGATGGTGGTGGCTAGCTTGACTAGTAAGGATGCGTGGAGGAAAAAAAAAGAAATAATATATTTTATTAATTTAGTCTCCTTTCATGCTCTAGCATTTTCCTATAAATAGAGGGCTAAGTTAGAATTGAAAATCACACCGAAACTAAGTTTTCTCTCTCTCTCTCTATATTATCGAGCGTATTCTTGTGAGTATACTTTGAGTGTTGCTATATACGGTATGAAGTTTTCACAAGACTATATCTGAAATTCAAAATCGAGGAAATACGGTTATTTTGAGGTAAGGGTATTATTTTCTTCTTAAATGATATTTTTCTTCAATATCATTATGCCAAGTATTGGTGAACTTTTTATCAAATTTGGAACTTGTTGTGTCTGGGTTACTATTCACGATATCTGACTATTCACGATATCGACACTATTCACGATATCTAAGACTATTCATAGAAAAATAAAAATTTTTCTTTTGTCCAAAATATCTATTCGGATACTAGCTTTGATTGTATCCATGTTTTGATCATTCTTGAATTTTACACCAATATGATTATTTTCAAGTATTTTTGGACATGGGTAAAACAAAGTACGAATCCTTAATCCTTAATCCTTGTCATTTTGTTTCATTGGATTCGCTTTCTTTAAAAATGTTTTCATCATCCTCGGTCCTAAATGGTGATATAAATGAATATCTTTGGCTCAGTAGTGCAAAAAGATGAGCAGTGTTGAGATGAACATGACCAATCGGTGATACAAATGAATATCTTTGGCTCAGTAGTAAAAGATGATTAAAGATGTATATTGATTGTTATTACAGGATAAACTATTGATGATGGACTTTTAAACCTTAGAAGACAAAGAGAATTCTTTTCACGTGACTCTTCTAATGGATTTCAAGCTTTCACGTGCATTTGTTGATCTAAAACTTGTTGTCTATTGTATTCTATTAGATTTTTCTGTTGAAGACTAACGATAATTTGTTGTATATTATCTTAGTCATAATATTCTTTCTTGGGCTAGTTGAGCTCACCTTTTCCTTTTTGTTCCATTTTTCTTCTCGTGAGGTGAGAACATAGCGAGGATCGAGTCGGGGTATGGAGTGATGGTTCTAGGAAGATGTTTTAGTTGCCCTCCTCACTACTTACGTAAAATAGTGTATGAATAATTAATGAGGACTTATTTGGGTGTGTATATTGTCTAGAAGACAATATTTGTATTCAAACTCACAGTTGTATTGTCGTATTCTACACGACATATGTATTAAGTTGTAGTTTGCTTTCTATACCATGTATTTTGGCGACTCAGAATGGGTGTTGTATACCTATTTTGGGAGCGTCACAAGTTATATATATAAAAGCTGTAAATATATATATACAGACATGATCAACCACCACGAAGCAACTCCATGGGGGATCAGAAATGTAAATATATAAAAGCGGTAAATATATATATGTATATATATATATATATATGGACATGATCAACCACCACGAAGTAAACTCCAGGTCGGACGAAATGTAAATAAAGCTGTAAAAGCGATCAACTACCATGTAAGTAAACTCCAAGCAAGACAAAAATGTAAATAAAAGTTTAAAAGGCCATGTAAGTAAACTCTAGGCCCGATGAAATGTAAATATATATATATATATATATATATATATATATATATATATAAAAGCGAGTAAATATATAAGTATATATATAATTGTTGTCGACATATATCTCGATGAGCTGGATTTTACAAGGAGCATTTACTCGTTTATATATATATATATATATATATATATATATATATATATATATATATATATAATAAATAAATGCCGCATCAAGTTCAGGCTCAATCGAGGCATAACTCGATAATGTTAGTCCATATATGAAATATATACATATATATATAAGTATATATCTGAGACAGAATGAAAACCACTTTAATCAAGTCCGGAAAACACACTCACACGACTATCAACGTACTACAAGTGTGTGCTAATATGAGAAGAAGACTTTATATAATGTGAGAAGGCTTACAATGGGTCGCCAAAGTAGACTTCTATGACTTTAAATGGATAAACACTCGGCTCCCATGGGATAAAAGATAGCTATATGTGAGCTAACAAGTGTTTAAAAGTGAGGAAACACTCAAAAGATATGCATGTAGAGTAAAATGGACAGGGCTTCCTCGCCTTTTCTCTCTCTCCTCTTCTTCAAATGGCTGACCCCAAGGCTTGTATATATAGATGAATGGTCGCAGGTACACTTGCGGCAGCCACGGGTGTACCTGCGGCTGGTCGTGGTGCATTCGAGCCTCGCGGGTCCCGTAGTCTCGTAGTACGTGCACTCGTGCACTATAATGTCCGCTCGAACTTGTAGAACCTCAATCCGAGCATCCGAATGAGGTATATCTGACCTTCTTCGGACCGCTTATGTCGAGAGTTACGTAATGACATGGATTAGAGGTTGTACGAAGTCAGGAAGAAGGGTCTATGCCCATGGTCTTCAAGCTTCAAATTCTATCCAAAGTACTGCCACGCGTAATAGTCACTCGGGATTGTTACTCCTCGGTTCTTGTGGGACATTGTTGTATGTATGTATGTATGAAGTGTCGAGACGACGCGCAGGTGTTGAAGAGACAAGATGATGTTTTACTCCTCACCGGGGTTATCGCCGGTTTGAGTTGAAAGTAGACGTTGCTCAGGGTTACATCTGAGATTGGACTACTTGTTGGTATGCCGCGATATCATCTTGTTGAGGCGGTAAGATGACGCTTTTGACTCCTTACCGGAGTTATCGCCGGTTTGAGCAGAAAGCAAACGTTTCTCAGGGTTACATCTGAGATTGGACTGCTGCAAGTGTTTGAATACCTCAAGGTCATCTGTGAAAGAACCTATCTGCCCGTTGTTAGCTCTGGGTCTGAGGTATGATTGCCTCGGTAGGAGGTCTGAGCTTGAAACTGATTGCATGTGTTTGAAACAAACAATTCCGGAGTTATCGTCGGAACTGCAAAAGCATCCCTTGGGGCTATCACCAAGGATGGAGTTTTTACTCCCAGTGTTGCTTCTGGGACTGGAACTGAACGTTGCGGTGTTATCGTCGAGACAGAACTGTCCTCTCTAGTGTTGTTGTCGGTCTTTTGATCTTGCAAACCTCGAGGTTATCTCCGAGATTGGAAATGACATTCCCGGTGTGTGTTCCGGGTTTGAGATGAAGTTACCGGTTTGTGTTCCGGGTTGGAACTGATGTTCCCGGTTTGTGTTCCGGGTTGGAACTGCACTTCCGATAGTATCCGAAATGGATGTAAGCTGTCTTCCAGGGTTATCTCCGAAAGACGAATCTGTCCTCCTGTAATGTTAGTAACAGGCATGCATAAAATTTTGAGTGTCTACAACGGTAAAACTTTTGTCGTTATTTTTATAAAAAGTTATTTCTGTCATTTTCTAACTCCGACAGTAATTCCACTATGGGGTCCACTAATGATTACAAATATTCTCCGTTAAAACGAATATTCTCCGACCAAACGAATATTCCCCGACGAAACGAATATTTTATGACAACTTGCTTAATTTGAAAAGAAATTCACATATCACCCTTAACTTTAACCTTTTATCAATTTAACCATTTACTAAATAGAATAATAATTATAAGAAAATTGAATACTTTCATTTCATAAAATTCGAGATCTTACAGGCCGCTAGAGGGAGTAGCGACCAACATAAAAGAATTTGACTTAATTACTGATTATTCTTATACATACTACTTATTAATCAATAAAATAAAATAATAAAAAAATATAAGGATAATCAGTAATTATCCTTATACTTATCTTTATACTTATTAATAAAATAAGTATGTATAAGGATAATTATTGATTATCGTCTTATGATTTTTAATTATAAATAGGAAATATTGATTGAGTTTATATTATATTGCTACTCAAATAATTATTAATATTGAGTTTATAAGGATAATCAATAATTATCCTTATACATACTTATTTTATTAATAAGTTTAAGGATAAATATAAGGATAATTACGGATTATCCTTATATTTTTTATTTTTTATTTTATTGATTAATAAGTCGTATGTATACGGATAATCAGTAATTAAGACAAATTTTTTTATGTTAGCCGCTACTCCCTCTAGCGACCAGTCAAAGCCAGTAGAGGCCGCTAGAGGGAGTAGCGGCTGGCTCCAATCCAACCCCTTAGATCTTCCATTGGACGGCTGGCTCCAATTCAGCCCCTTAGATCTTCAAAACTATATATGTACAGTTCAAATGTTCAATTATGCACTTTTGCTAATAAGCAGTAGACTTGATAATTTAGGTCGAGAACTATATAGTTAATCAAAATTATTTGGATCTATTGAGTTAGTTAACTAATTTTTATGTTATAGATTGATTCGATTTTGGACCCATATTATTAATTATAAATATAAGTTAGAACTAATTTAACTAGTTTTGATACATATTATTCTATAATATTAAAAATTTACTGCCATTCTTTGGAAGAATAGAATAGATTAGCGGAGGAAACGGTAACATAAACACTACCAACGATATGATATCCTTATCTTCGGCTAACAGTAATAACAACGCATTACAATCATCTACTAGTGGTGAAAAAGATATGTTTTGACATCTTATATTATTATATATACACTATACTATATTATATACACCATCTAAATATTTTACCGTTACCATTTATTATATACACCTATATTATTATATACATCATGAATTTATACATATATCTTATAGTATATCTATAGATCGACAACTGTGGATTTTCGGATAGCTTATCATTTCTTTTCATATTATTAATTACAAATATTAGATTATTAAAAATTATTTAAATAATAAATACTTACTTATTTAATTATATGGATTTATTCTTGCTGTTGCTTTTAGATTTCAATTTTTTTATTAATTTTTTTTATCATTTGTAAAAGAATATGATCCCTTGATCTTTTCTCATTCATCCCTTGGTAATATATACAGAGTATAGACAAATATTATGCCTACAAGTTAGGCCAAGAATAAGGAAATGGTATGATTTTACAACAGAATAATATCCTAAATTAAATATAAATTATTTACAATAATAATGAGAATAATCACATATATTCTATCAACAATTTGGGTCATTAAGTACACTCACGAGGTTGCGGGGTATAGGAGAGATAGAGGTAGTGGTCGAGAGGGCACTTAAGTTATGGTATTTAGGGTTGGGCTTGTGTATACCATGTTGACTCCTAGTTCCCATTCGATGGGCTGGAGGAAGAGGTCGAATGGATGTAGTGGAAATTGGACCGGGTGGAATGGATGTTGGGGTTGGCGTGGCAGTGGGAAAAGGGGAGCGAGTGGGCTGTGTTGCAACGCGAGCTGGGGAGGAAGGAGGGATGTTTGTGTGGGCGAAGAGGGAGGCTCAGCAAGTGAAGTGGGCAACTGACCCCATAGATCTAATGAGGTAGGTGCATGCAATTGATGAAGGATATGGGGATGCAAACCATCATCTAAAAATTCATAGGAGGAAGGAGAGGGAGTATGAAGTGTCGAAAAAGGAAATTTAGATTCATCAAAAAGAACTTGTCGGGAAATAATAATTTTCTGATTCGAAATATCATAGCATTTTTAACCCCGATGGTTTGACGTATATCCTAAGAAGACACATGGAGTCGAACGGGCTTGTAATTTATTGATGGTGGTGGAAGGAAATAAAGGGTAACACAAACATCCAAAAACTCGAAGATGGGTATTGTGACGCCCCCAAAATAGATCCACACGACCCATTCTGAGTCACCAGATATCATACTATAAAAATCAAATACAAACTTCATTTATACAACTGTTGAACTGTCATGCAGAATACGACCACAGTTAAACCGTGAGTTTTAATAAAAATGTATGTAACTCTTATGGTACCTTGACCACAACCTTACATTGGTATCTTACATAAAAGTACAGTCAATAACTGTTTTAGAATTTAAAATCTTTGGAAATTGCTCAAGGAAACCTTCGTGCATGGGAGGCCATGCGTCTAGGTTATGATAGATATCATATGTCCACAGAATTATCCTTGGTTGACCCAATAGACCCCAAAAAAAAAATGAGAAGATTACTATCATCTTCCTTCCAATGGTGAGTCTTCTCTTGACATATAACTATCTCCACTATCTCCAAGTGAAAAATATATTTCAAATAAATTCCAAGATCATATAGATAATGCTTGTAGATATACTCAGCAAGTGGATGTGCATAACCCTGTCTTATGATAACACGAGGTTGTATGTCATTAGACATCTTGTATGATAGTGGCAAAACACCCTTCCAAAGTTGGGTTCTCCTCACCCTAGTCGGTTCACTAAAATTAAATATCAAATGACATATACAATACGACACACTTATCTAAAGATCTCAATAAAATTATTTCCATACTATTTAGGGAGAACCTCAACAGCTATAGACCACCGTTCTATTCCCCTGTTATCCCCGGCCGACTTCAAGAACACTCTTATTACACGAAAGGAATTGTGAAGCAAAAAGGGTGAGCACAACTAGCCCAGTAAAGAATATCATTTACATCATCAATAGCCTTTATCAGTAATAAATTAGAGATTTAGAACATATGGTAGATGATAAAACTTTTTAACCATATATGCAGCGGAACGAGAAATCCATTAGAAGAGTCAAATAGACCATCAGATCTATTATCTTCTCCATGTTAAAAGTCCACCAATAATATTGTATCCCTGTAACATCAATCAACAATTCCTGTCCACAATCATATGAATAACTCATAATCATAATTGTGATTCTAAATTCCTCTTTACACCCAGGACGAAGATAATTTTCATCGCCTATCTTCACCTGAAACATCAAAAATCATGGTTATACCAAATCACAATTCTTGTTCATAATCATAATAATAAATTTATCTTTGCACTACGGGCCAAAGATATTCATCAACAATTCATCTTTGTTCTACAAGCCAAAGACATACAACTGTATATAGAAGAGTCAAGTAGAGCATGATATCTACTATCTTCTACGAATTAAAAGTGTATAATCAATATTTTATCGCTGAGAGTCAGCTTAATAAATAATCCACATCATCGAATCATCCTTGCACTACAGCCAAAGATATTCATGTAATCATCAATGGTCATGATTATACCGAATAATCCCTGGTTATAATCATACCAATAACTGTCCATCAATGCACTACGGGCTAATGAGGACTTTTACCACATCATCTATAACATTACGGGTCATGATTATACCGAATGATCCCTGGTCATAATCATAGCAATAAACAGTTCATCTATGCACATAAGCCAAAGATACTCATCAATTAATAGTTCATCTTTGCACGTAAGCCAAAGATATACAACTGTAAAACCAATAATCAACAGTCCATCTTTGCACGTAAGCCAAAGATATACAACTATAAAACTAATAATCAACAGTCCATCTTTGCACGTAAGCCAAAGATGACTTTCATCATAATATAAGCATGAGGATGATGACAATGATATAAACATTAATCAAATGAAATCAAGGATAAATATTAAAGACTTTAAATTTATCCAGATATTATCAATCAGTTAATAAACTCATAATCTAATATTATTAATATTATAATAATATTTTAATCACTTCTTAAACTTATAAACAATTTATTTCAATTGTTTATACTTTACCAAATAATATATTTAGTCATTCAAAAATGCCATACTCATAACATTTCATCACCAATAATCAAATCCCTCATCAGAAATCTACATATACCCTATATAGGATCCCCAAGCCATAAAATCCTATTTTTGCAATTTTGTTACTTCACATAACATATTTAATTCATTTACTCATAACTAGTTCATTTTCATGAAAAATACCAAATAAGTCCCAAAAATATTTCTTTTCTGGGATTTAGCAGAATATAGTCCCATATTGAACATATATTTTTCTCGGAATTTTTAAAATTAATTTACTATTTTTCATATGGCCAAAACTGCCGAATATTTAGACATTTATCATAAATTGTACTTTTGTCCAAAAATTCCAAAATTTACAGGGTGTACTCCTGTTATATACATGTACTCCCAATAAAAATTTCACCAATTTTGGAGTTAATCACAAGGAGTTATAAGGGTTTACTTTTAAAGTAGCCTTTTCCCATAAACTCCATAACTCTTAATCTATACATCCAAAAATTGCCATCTTTGGACACAATATAGAAAACTCATCAAATCAGCATTTCAAATTTTTCCAGAATTTTTTGAGGGTCAGAAAAATTACGAAACTACAAATGAATTTTCACCCGCCATGCTGTAATCCACGTAGACAGATCATTTCTGCAATTTAATAAGGAATGAATACAAAGGATCATTTACCATGCATGCGGTAATCCACATAGACATGTTATTCCAACAGAATAATAAAGAATGGAATAATAGAAGAATTCACCATGCATGCGATAGACCGCACAGACATGTTATTCCCAACAGAATAGTAAAGAATGGAACCATGTCATGCGTAATCCGCACAAACAGGATATTCTAACAGAATAATAAAGAATGGAATAACAACAAAATTCACCAGGCATGCGATAAACCGCATGCATGTGTTATTCCAACGTAATAATAAAGAATAGAACCGGTGTCATACGTAATCCACATGCATGTGATATTCCAATGTAATAATAAAGAAGCGGAACCATGTTATGCGTAATCCGCATAGACAGGATATTCCAACAGAATAATAAAGAATGAAATAATAGAAGAATTTCACCATGTATGTAGTATTTATTTATGATAGACAAAGTTATTCCAACATAATAATAAGGAATGGAATAACAATAACTCTCTTCATGAATCTGAAAGAAATAATACCCTTATTATAATAATAATAATATCCCTTACCTTAAGAAAGCGGATACTAGAATAGTGAGGTAGTGAGACTTCTCTTCTTTCTCTCTATAATTTCTCTCTATAATAATTGTTCTATAGCTTTAGTGAATTGGTGGGAAATGAAGGAAGAATGAACTTTATTTATAGGAAAATATAGTTTCGATAATTGCACGTTTTGGGGCTCAAATATTCTGAAGACAATACCTTCAACTTTTCTTTCATTTTTAATTTAGTCTTGCAAGTATTATCAAACTTGCACCACCTCCCCTAATAGTAAATCATGTGAATTAATAGTTCATTCATGTGACTTAATAGTTATAATCATGTGAAAATACGAATTGCAGTATAGTACCTCCATCTATACCTCCATTTTTAACTTAGTCATGCAAGTATTATCAATCTTGCACCACCTCCCCTAATAGTACATGAATGTTAATCAATAGTACACACATGTGAACAAATAGTTATAATTATGTGAATTAATAGCAATTAATTGCTCATTTATTCGATTAATTACCCGATTGGTCAATATAACCTCCAGACATTAATTATTATCGAAATAGATGTCGATTTCCACTAACACTAACAATCCCAACACAATGGAAATATTTTTCTCAAAAAATTCATTTTTTAAATTTTGAAGTTTGACTTTTTCCCAAAAAGTCAACTGTTGACTTTTTTGACCAAAAAGTCAACATCGACAAATTTTGTGTTTATAGTCTATTTCTACTAATTTTATCATTCCGGACTCAAATATCACGTCCACGTCTCCAAATTCAACTCTGAACTCAAATTCAATTTCTAATAACATTCATTATTAATATTATAACTCACAATATTTAACAACCAGGTCGTTCCCAGGAAAGATGGGGCTTTCTGATAAGGATTTCTCTTTATTGGCGCGCAATTAGGTGACCAAACCTCTCCTTGACAGAACTTCTAGATATTGTCAATATTGTAAATAATAATATGAATAACTTTGTCGTCTCAATTATTGATTTAATAATATATAACATATTATGCAGATGATACTGTGACAATAATTGAATCAATAATATGAGAGATATGATGCAACAATTATTGTATCAATAATTGAGTATAACTGAGTGACTTCTCACATAAGCATCAATAATCAATACCGTGTGCTACTACGCAACCACACGTATCACTGTTCTTTTACTACCTGTTATTTTATGACAACTTGCTTACTTTGAAAATTTTTCAAATATGACCCTTAACTTTAAACTTTTATCAATTTAACTATTTACCAAAATAGAAAAATTGAATATTTTTATTTCATAAAATTCGGGATCTCACAGGTATAATCTGGAGTTTTGTCATAAAGAATTTGAGTAGGAGAGTAGTAGCTTAATGTCTTTGAAGGAAGAATATTGAGAAGGTATGTTGCTATTTCGAGAGCATGAGGCCAAAAGGAGGGTGACATGGAAGCATGAGCAAGTAAAGTATGAACCATGTTATTGATAGTTTTTATTTTTCATTCGTCTTTACCATTTTGAAGAGAGGTATGGGGACATGAGAAGCGAAAATACATACCATTTAATTCACAAAATTTTCTAAAAGGACCATTGTCATACTCGCGGCCATTATCACATTGAAATTGTTTAATTTCTTTTTCGAATTGAGTTTTGATATATGCTCTAAATGAAAAAAAAATAGAATAAACTTGTGATTTTCTAGACATAGGAAAAGTCCACAAGAAATTACTATAATTATCAAGAAAAAAAGCATAGTAACGATGATCGGATGAACTTAATATAGGAGATGTCCATAAGTCACTATGAATTATATCAAATGGCATAATAGTAAAAGAACGAGAATCATTAAATGGCAACTTAATGTGTTTTCCAAGAGGACAAGATTCACAAAAAGAATTGTGAGCCTTATTATATTTAATAAAATTGCTACTACGAAGAGAATTCAAAATGGCATTTCCAGGGTGTCCTAAATGAGAATGCCACAAATCAAAAGAAATAACAGGAAAAGCAGAAGGTAGAGCTGAAGGTGGTGGGCCCCGAAGTTTGGTGAAGGGATAGAGATCGCTCGAGCTATCACATCTCAGTAGGTGCTTCCCCGTCTGTAAATCCTTCATAGAAAATCCAAAATGATCAAATTCAACAGACACCATATTATCATTAGTAAATTTGCGAACTGAGATGAGGTTTTTAATAAGTTGAGGTGCATGCAACACATTTTTAAGCTTCAAAGGTGGATTTGTTTGGGTTAGTGAGGCACTTCCATAACCAAGAATCAGAATTGTATGACCATTACCAACAATAATGCCATTATATTTGCTCAAATTAAAATAAGACGAGAGAGTACCATGATTAGCAGTCATGTGGGAGGTGGCACCGGTATCCATGTACCAATTTTCATCCAGTTGATGGAGGGAGAGAGTGTGCATAGTCGCATCAATGTCTGTAGGTTCGTAGTTCACACTTGGGGAGGTTGTCGTGTAGTGGGCTTGGGAAGGTTGGGGCCCAAGAACTCCTTTTGTAGATGATGGACGGATCTTCCCTGTAGTCGGAAATGGGCAAGGTGGGTTGGCCCAAGTGTGAGGTGACCAGAGAGCCCAAGGAGGCATGGAAGCCCATTGTTACGGTTATGATGGTGCTGAAGGTTGCTGTTGTCACCCACCACGAAATCCACCACGGTTGCCACTACGGCTACCACGACCACCGCGGTAGTGGCCGCGCCACCCACCACGGTCGCCATAATTTCGACCACTAGAATTATTATGCCCATTTGCATTTGCTTGCTGCTATTTGGAATTATTTCCACCAAAAACATTATCATTTGTTGAATTCATAAGCAAAGCAGAATTCGAACCCGATTCAAGAGCGGCACGTTGTTTCATGCTTTCCTCTTCTAATGAAAGCATCGAACAGGCTTGTGCAAAGGTCGAAAGAGGACTGCGGTGTTGAATGATGGTGACGAGCCCCGCGTAAATTTCTGTCAAGCAACGAATCATTTTGAGAACCATGCGCTCGTCGGATACTTTTGCTCCCACGTTGACCAATTGATCAGCCAACACTTTAAGTCGCTGGCAATATGCAGCAACATTAAGAAAGTCTCAAAGGTGACTGTTGGTGAATTGGGTTTCAAGGTGAATGGCCCTCGTATTCTTGTTGTCTTGGAACAAATCTGCTACACGGTTCCAAGCATCTTTTGCTTCATCATTCAGATCAATGATAGTGTTGAGAATATCCAAAAAAACCGTGCTATAAATCCATTACGTGACAATGGCATCGATCCTCTTCCAAGTCGCTGTTTCGGCATCCGTCTTGGCGGCGGCAGCTTCTGTAGGAGGATGAGGTGGTCAAGGACGAGGTTGATGCAGGCATGAAGCTTGAAGAGTGTTTCCCAGTTGTTGTATTGGCTGCTTTCGAGATCGAGAGTGATGGGGATGGCTGTTTTGATATTGGTGACGGTGGTGGCAAGATGGATTTTTGAGTCAGCCATGGATACAAGGAAGAAGAAGATGGTAGAAGGTAGGGAGGAAGAAAACTAGGGCTTTGATACCATAAAAGAATATGATCACTTGATCTTTTCTCATTCATCCCTTGGTAATATATATAGAGTATAGACAAATATTATGCCTACAAGTTAGGCTAAGAATAAGGAAACGGTATGATTTTACAACAGAATAATATCCTAAATTAAATATAAAATATTTACAATAATAATGAGAATAATCACATATATTCTATCAATTTGGAAAACAAAATTCTTAAAAAACATTAAGAATTTATTACAATTTTCTTAATACTACACTATGTTTGGATACCATGACTGCTACTATTACAACTTTTCTTTCTCCCAACACATTTCTAATATTTTACTTCTAATTTATAAAAAGAGTCTAATTTTAGCACAAAGTAATCCACGAATGTTAATTTTTTAATTTAGTGATATTTAAATTCAAATGTTGACAAGTTAATATTAATTTATATTTTAAAACAGAGAGTATAATAGGGTTTCGCAAGATTGTCATTACTTTGTAAGGAATAGGTAGGGATATAGAAGTCAATATAGGATTAGTGGGGGCATTATGGTAATAGTGGTATTCTAAGTAGATATATAGCTGAATTGTAATTCTATTGGATCAGGAAATGATAACGTGATATTTCTTTTCTCTCTCTATGGTTCTCTTCTGTCTTCTTCTTCACTCTAACTGCTCTCTCTCTCTCAACTCATTTTTCTGTTCCTTATTCCCTAAATTTCTTTGATACTTTCAGTATGCTTCTCCAATTCATTACAATTGGTATCAAAGCCGTCCACTACCTCCCGGTTGCAATCGTGCGGCGAGAGTGGTGACGTCGGTATTGCAGTGTTCACCCGGGGCTAGAATTGTCTAGTGCAAAGCCAACCCGCGTGGGCGCCGGGACTGCGGAGTGTGGTGGAATGTTATGCTCCTAATTGCAAGGTATGGGACTTGTGTCCCACATCGATGGTATGGGACTTTGATGTGGGATATTTATAAACTTTGGGCTCTCCAACCTTAATAGCTAGCTTTTAAGGTGTGGCTCTCCCATTGTTTGTAACATACTCCTAATTAGATTCTTTATAACAATAACTATCAAATTACTATTTGTTGAGTTCTATCAAAACAACCTCACTTGATTTTGTTTCCATTAATTTGTGAAATTTAAATTTTAGAATTAAGAAAAATGTATTTGATTGTGATAACATAGTTTTTAGTATTATAAATATTTAAAAATGTTGATAATATTTAAAAATATTTTTAGAGAGAGAAAGTATATTAATTTATTTTAGAAAGATAATGTATTAGAAAAATTAGAGACAGATAATTAATTAAAAGATGGAAAGAAAGAAAGTACATAAATCTCAAAAAATAAAATACAGGTCGACCTATATTAAAACTATAACCATTTGGGTTCAACACATACTTACGATAATGCGGTTTTAGTTTTAGTTTGGACCTATAACCATTTTATGTAAACCAAAACCATATTTTACGAGGTCTAATAAGCAACAACCAAAATAAAATTGTAAAATATCTACACTGATATTATCTTATGCTTGACATACTTCATGTGCTTTTGTGAATCCATTTTTTTTGCCAAAATAATATATTTGTTTGCAAAAATTATAATTTATGAGATTATAATTTCAAGATTATTAATTATAGGATTATAATTCCGGGATTATAATTATAATCTCAAGACTATTAAACCATTTTATAATCCCTATACTTATAGTCTCAAATTTAAATTTGAAAACAAACAAGACATTGAAGATTAATATTCTTATTCCAAATATAATTCTCGCAAATAAACATAACCAAAATATTTTAAGCCATATATATGGAGTCGGGAGCTTAATAGTGGATAATCGATTTCAGATAGTTTGAATGAGCTATTTATTCGGATAATTTATAAAAAAAGTTACATCTTAAAGAGTTAAACTTATATAATATTTTCATAACAAAAATTATTTAAGAACCAACTTTTTTATATATAAAAGATATAACTTATTACTAGTAATTAAATCCTGCTGAACAAATTTCACTTTACAAGTGTTGCCCCGTTCAAATAAATGAACATGTGTCTTATGTTTTATAATTGATGATTGCAGAGATAAACACAAGGGATATACATTCTTAATGTTATATATTGCATCTTATTTTATACTTTTATGACTTATAATATTTTATATTTGAGTAGGGGTGAAAATGAGTCGAATCTCAGCGAACACTCTAATGCTCAGATTCGGCTCGACTCAAAAAAATTGAGCTCGAATTCGACTCGAATTCGATAAGGAATTTCTAATTTTGCGCCAGATTCGACTCGGATCATTACTCGGACCTACTCGGTTCGTAAGTACTTGACTCGTTTACAAAATGAGTTACTCACGAGCCTTCAAATCGAGTTTCAAATATGAACCATTTCGCTTAATACTGAACCACTACATACTAAATTGATTATTGAACTAATGTTTATATATAAAAGTCTTTTATTTTTATTTATGTAAAGGAATTACAAAGAATGTAATACGAGACAATCAATTCACTGATTTATTCAAGTACAAGCTTACACAATTTAATACTATACTTTATAAATTATAAAGATTGATACAAATATCACATATTTAGCTTATTAGTATGGATCAGACCAATATTCGAATATGATTCATCTAGCAGGTATCGAGTATGGTTCGAGAAAAAAATAAAATACTCGAACCCTAATCTGAGCGAATACTGGTATACTCAAATTCGACTCGTGTATCATTAAACAGAAAACGAGTATGGATCATATTCGACTCGAATCTACTTCGAATTCGAGCTTTGGATCATATTTTTGAACTGATCTCGAGTCGAGTATCGAGCTACTCTGCTCGGCTAACAACCCTATATTTGAGTTTGATAAAAACTCATCTGTGGACATAATTTAAGTAAGTATAAAAGGTGTAAATTAATGTCTTCTACGTGGAGAATAAAAGAGAATTTTATTTGATTTGTGTAGAAATCATTTGATTAGTGTCTATAGTGAGACATTTAATAAGGTGCAAAATTATTTGATAAAAACTATTTTTCCTTAGTTCCATTTAATAGAAGTCTATTTTATTTTATTTTTTGGAACAAAAGGAAAATAATGAGACTATTCAAATTCTATTTAACTCATAATTATTACTAAGTATTACTAAGTATGGTTACATCTATGTAACTTACATATTTAGTATTACTAAGTATGATTAAATATAGAATTAAATAGTATTTTATGTAACTTACATATATATATATATATATGTATGTATATATGTTGATATATGTAAAGACTTAATTTTTTTTTAAAATAGAATTTCCTTTATTTATTATTTTAAAATAGTAAGGGTTTATTTGATTAATGTGGTTAGTTATGGGTAAAATGCATAAATATTTTTAAAATAAGCAAGTGGTTATAAAATATTCATTGTTGTTTGGGAATATTCGTTTGGTCGTGGAATATTCTTCATTGTTCGGGGAATATTAAACGATTTGGAGCAAACCTTTTGTGGGCCCCATAACGGAAAGTGATTGGATGAAGAAAGCGACAAGTATAAGTTATTTATAAATAATAGCAGTAGTAGTTATTCACAATTAATCTTGTTGAAATACCCAATTGGTTAAAATACTGAATCTGGCGTTATTGCACAAGAAGATTACTCAGTATTGCACCAATTATTGATTCTTACGTAAGAAGGCACTACTCAATAATTGTTACAATAATTACTGTTTAATATTTTATTTTATTGATTCAATAATTACCACGTTGATATTTTATATTATTATTGTTTCAATAATTGTCATTACACAGTATTTTCTATTATCAGATCAATAATTCATATTATTTGAATAATATTATTAGATAACATTATTGACAATGTCTAGAAAGTTCTGTCTAAGGAGAGGTTTGGTCACCTAATTGCGCGCTAGTAAAGAGAAATCCTTATTGAAAGCCCCTCTTTCACGAGGAACAACTGGTTGTTCAAGATTGTGATTCAATAATATTATTTGTGAATAATTAATTATTGATTTATATGATAAGAAAAATATTCATTTTATGTGGATATAGATGATTTTTTTTTAATATCATAATTGTTGAAACTTGATATTTTATCTTTTCTAATAAAATAATATATTATTATATTTTAATAATATAATAATAGTGATATTTTTACAATGAATGTGGGATATATGAATAAATAACGAGGAAGAGTATTTTTGTTACTAAAAATATTTAAAACATGTTTTTCTTGTTTGTGGACCCCATTTCTTGACTGAAATTTGATTATAGCTTGTAAAATCGCCTGTTTGTGGATTTCGGTCAACTTCTGTTTCGAATTTGGAAAAACTTTCTTCTGTAAAGTTGTAGAGAATGAAATTTCCTATGGAAAAGATATAATGTTTGAATTTTTCTGATAAAAGAGCTATTTATTATGAATTATTGAAGTTTTGAAGTTCCAGAATAATTGATTTTTGAAGTTTTAGTTATTTTTTTATTAAAAACGTTTTTGGTGAGTTTGTGGGCCTCACTTATGTGGCAAATGTGCTGAAATTAGATTTTCCAAGTTTACGTATGAGATTTTTATAAATATTAATATTATATTAAATTTTCTGCTTTAGTGTTCTAAGCATTTTTCTATAAATAGGGTGTTTAGGTTAGAATTGAAAATCACACCAGAAACTGAAGTTTTCTCTCTATATATTATCGAGCGTATTCTTGTGAGTATTTTGATATCTTGAGTGTTGCTATACGGTGCAAGTTTCCTTCAGTGTTATATTTGATATTCCAGCCAGAAGTACTATTCTTTTGAGGTAAGGGATATTATTATTTTTTAAAAATGATATATTTCTTCTAATATCATTATGCTGGATTATTGGTAAGATTTTTCTTGTGAAATTCTTATTTTTTTAGTGTCGGGGTTACTATTCACTATACGGCACTATTCACGTATACGACACTATTCATGAATACGGCACTATTCACAAAAAAATTAAATTTTTGTTTTTTGTCTAAAATATCTATTATGGATACTAGCTTTGATTGTATCCATGTTTTGACCATTCTTGAATTTTACTTCACTATGGTTATTTATGAAGTATTTTTGAACTTGGACTGTTTAAAGTACGAATCCTTAATATTTGTTCTTTTGTTTCACTGGATTCATTTTCTTTAAAATATTTTTCATCATCCTCAGTCCTAAATGATGGTATTACTGAATATCTTTGGCCTGTAGTGCAAAGATGGTTGATTTTGTTATGAATATCTTTGGCCCGTAGTGCAAAGATGTACAGGTGTTGAGATGAACATGACCAACTGATGAATATCTTTGGCCTGTAGTGCAAAGATGAATATTTGATTCAAGATGTATATTGATTGATGTTACAGGGATAAAATATTGATGATGGACTTTTAAATTCATAGATAATAGTAGATTTCATTCTATACGTAATTCTTCTATGAATTATTATTTTCGTTGCGAATATTGATCTGAAACTTGTTGTCTATTGTATTTTATCAGATTTTTCCCTATTGAAGACTAACGATAATTTGTTCCATATTATCTTAGTCATAATATTCTTTACTGGGCTAGTTGAGCTCACCCTTTTCCTTTTTGTTCTATTTTTCTTCTCAGGAGGCGAGAATGTAACGAGTACTAGTCGGGGTATGGAATGAAGGTTCTAGAAAGTCGTTTTAGTAGTCTTCACCATTTTTGTAAAATAATGTATCAATAATTATAATGAGGACTTATTTGGGTGTGAATATTGTCTAGATGACAATATTTGTATTTAAACTCACAGTTTATGTGTTGTATTAATAAAGTTGTAGTTGTTTCTGTACCATGTTATTGACAACTCAAAATGGGTGATGTATACCTATTTTGGGGGCGTCACAATATATATACATAAGATAAGATATATGCATATAAAAAACATATAAGTTATAAGTAAGTTTTTGCACATGTTTTCTCTCTCTTTTTGATCTTCTCCAATTCTTCGTAATTACAAACAAATAAATACTACAAAGCAGTGTTCTATTAAAATTTTCTATGAATTGTTATCACAGATAATTCAACAAGGCTTGACATATATCCTGGAGGTATATCATCTGTAACCCTTAACAAACTGATCGTGGTGGGGGCGATAAAGACCTTAAGGACAGGGATCACCCGTGTCATGTCTTCAACAACAATTTTAACTCTACTAAACTATGATTCTAACAATCTTAAGATGTTTATCGTATTTGTTAGTCATGATTTTGGTGAGATGAAAGACAACACGATTTTCAAATATAAGTGTCATTTTTCTTGTATCTATTTTATCAATGAAATTTTTATGATAATTAGTAATATATTGAGATATTAAGCTAATTATTTTTATTGATAATTCTTGTTAGAAGATGGATTGTGGAGAAAAATGAAAGTGAAAAGATTTGCAATTTACAAGCTTGTAAATTGATATGGAGAAGATGAAGAGTCATCATGGAAAACACCAAATGTTGATGCCTAAAATTTTTTCTAAAGAAATTGAGCTGTTCTTCGGATTTAATTTCAAAAGGTGTGTTTTTTAACGATTGCCTTTATTTTTATAAATGATAACTGTGTATCATTTTGTATGTGTATATACCTGAAATTATATGTTTTATGTATTATATCATGTGTAGATGATATTGTAAGTTTGAATATTATTTTACCTACATTTTGGTGTAATAAATTAATTAATTAGTTTTGTGGGATAAGAAAAGTAATTAAATTTTTGTTCATGATGGAATAAATTTAATTTTGTACATATATATTTTGTTTATAATATTTTATGAGTAGATAAAATATTTGATGTGTATATGTATGTATAAAATTTGAGACAATTATTTTCTTATACACTAATTGAAATTAATTTATTATGAGAAAATTGTGGTCAAATTTGAGAAGTTTACTTGTCTCTATGTATAACAAATTAGTTGTAAATTAATTTATTTTGAGAATAAAGTAAATTTATGTTTTTCTTGAACAAAATTATGCATAAAAAGTTTGAGGTAATATTTAGTGTGTAATACTACTTGGTATTTGTATGCATGAATTTTGAGATAAATTACTTTGTTTGTGGATAATAAATTAATTAACAACTAATAGTTAGAAGAGATATTGTAGAAGTAGATTTGGTTGAGAAAATCTTGTATACAATATGATTTTGAAATTGAAAAAACACTTAGAAATGATTTTCTTAGTGTTTTGGGGATAATCATTATTGATATATATTGATTTATTAATTTTTATGTGTACTTCTTGTCTAAGAAGTAGTAAATTTTAATGTGATCATATAAATTTTGTATATTCTAATTGAGATAAATATTTTTTTTTTTTAATTTTTTTAAATATAGTGAAGTTCAAGTATTTCATATTATTATGAAGATTGTCTTGAATTCTATATTGTAAATGTCACAAGATATATTGTTTATGATATTTCCTATCCAAGTTGTGACAAGAAAATACTTGAGGATATACTAATTCATGTGTGTGAATTTTTTTTTACTTTCTACATAAATTAATTTTGTGTGATAAATTAATTTCATAGAAAGTAAAATATAAATTTTTATATTTTATATGCAAATAAATTTGTGCAATATGATGACTTGTGCTATAATTTGTATATAATGAAGTTTATACTATTTACATAGAATCAAGTGTTACGTGTTGGTATACTTAAAAAATGTACATGTATAATTTTAAGTTCTCATGTTAAATAATTTTTGGATTTAAGATTTTATGTAATTCAAAAAAAATAAGAGCTTGTTTTCTTATGTGAGGGTATTCTAAAAGATTCTTATGTTGAAGCAATCTATATATAAATAACTAATACATAAAATTTACAAGAACTTATTTTATGTTTTGAGAAGTGTTCCTTAATATTCTTATGTGGAAGTAATATTTATAGGAACATTGTTACATAAAATGTTAATTAATCTAAAATTTATTTTAAGTAGTGAGCATAATATTGTGAAGTGAAATTATTCAATGAGATATCAATTATTTAAAAGTGTGGGGGGTGATTCTTTAAGATTTTTATTTTGGTCTTTGAACTATTTGGAGCATAAATTTATTTATGTAAGAAATAGCAAGGCTTATGGATTTCTTACTACGAAATTCAATTTGATTGTGTAGTTCTGTGAAATTAAAGTCTTTGAAACACAATCTTTTGAATAATATTGAAGTGTGAACTTATTTCACTTAATTAATTATCTAAGGTTCTACAAAGTTATAAACTGAACCTAGAAAGAACAATATTGATTAGGTGAAGGAAATCAATATATATGTATATATGATAAGTGGATTTTATATCTACTTATTCGGTATCTTTTACTTGAATTAGTTGCTTATATTCATGTGTCTTAGTTACTTTTCATGAATTTTGTGTTTATTTTGTAGATCTTATGCTTGAGAACGATGTGAACGATTATTGGTATGAAAACGCAAGGAAAAGCAAGGAAAATGCAAAGAAAAGTAATCCGGACATCATTTGGGCTTTCATGTTTACTTCATGTCTTGGTTTGGAACTTAGCTTATATTGTAGAGCGTCTTCAAAGCTTTCCGAAACATCTTGAATCGTTCTAATCGGAGTTCGGATGCAAGAGTTATGATCTTTGTACCAACAGACGTCAAACTTCGCTGTTTTGGTTAGCTATTTTCATAGCAGTCCCTTCCAGCCATATTTCAGCCTTGATTCGTCCAGAATTTCTCAATCCTCAAAGAATGAAAGTTGTAGATCTCGTCGATATCTTCGATTTGATAGGTGGCAGGCCCCGTAACTCTTTCCGGATCAAAAGTTATAGCCATTTTACCAGAGGACACTGCAGCAGAAAATGGACCTCGCGGCCACGGAATTTATGCGCGGCAGTCACATGACCTGGAAAAAAACGCGATTTTTTGCAAGTTGTGCGCCCGCGCGACCCTTCAAAGCCAATTCTGCTGTGACATGCTGACTTTTAAAGTGCTAACCAAGCGACTTTTCATTAAACAGTACAATTGAAGCGTAATTTGGAGGGGGGGGGGGGGGGTTCAATTAGGGCTTATATATTAGACTATTTTCATTATGTAAAAAATATTCCACCCCTTGGGGGATCACGTAGCTATTGTTGCTTTCTCTCTTTACTCTCAATAATAGAATAGAGTAGATTAGAACCCTAGAATAACTAAGATTTGGGGATTGAAGCAATTGAAGATCCTTGAAAGTTCAGAAGTGAAACAAGAGAAGAAACTTAGATTTGCTATTCTTAATCCCTAACTCTCTTTACTTCTATTTGTATCTTTCGATGTATGTTCAATTGTGGATCATGGATTCTAATTCAACTAAGAGTTAAACTCTATCTTGGGATTGCAATGGAATCTATTGCTTAGTTTAATCTGATATACTTCATTGTTAACCTTATTGATTGCTATGGGATTGTCTATTAAGATTCATGCTTATTTGCTTAGTTGATTGGCCATCAATTACTGTGATAACCCATATGAACTTGAAAGACGAAGTATGAGTTTAGATCTGATCTTGATAGCTTGTGTTTGTATGTTATGTATGGTGATGGAATGTATGATTCGTGCTTAGGATAGACATATACCGAGGCATCGCTCGTAGTCAATTGAGAATTTGGGCTTAAACCCTATTTATTTGTAAATCACATAGACATATAGTGGTTTAGGTAATGTGGGTGTTCATATGTATTCTATCAGTTGTGGATTATATGTGATATGAGTATGGTACATCGAGAGATGGATATATTTCACTTTCGTGTTCTCGACTAACAATCCGGTATAATTAATTTGGCTTAACATGAAGTGTGTCGATTTAAATGATTCAATAGGTGAAATTGTAATCTCAAGTCTTCATTATCTAGTCTCATTCTAGGGATAGTTAGTATTATTTAATTTCATAGTTTAAATATAAAATATAATATCATTCGTTTAAATAAGATTGAAATGGTTATGGGTTAATGCTTGGTAGACTTTATTAGTTAATTCCCTGTGGATTGATACTCGACTTACTCTGTATTAGTTGTTGACACATGTATACTTGCATGAGTTAGAGCTCTTTTATCAGAATTGAAAAAGAGGCAACAAGTTTTTGGCGCCGTTGCCGGGGAATTATTTTAATAATTTTTGCCAACATTAATTTCAATCAAATTCGTCTTAATTTAAACATTTTATTTTATTTTATTCTATTTTAATTCTCTTCCTATATTTCTCTCTTTTCAGGTACCATGGGTGACTTTTCTTATCAACGGCCTTATACAAATAGAACTCAACCAAGGGACATAAGCACTGCGGGACTCAATGTATTCTCTACATTGTCAGTACAAATTGCAACACTTTCAGAGAGGTTGGATATTCTTGCAGCCCAACACACTCGAGAGATAGTAGTTACATGTGAATACTATCATGCGAGCATCCCAAAGTTATCGAAGACAACATCAAGGTTGGACAAGTGCGATTTGGGGTGATTTCTTTTAACAACGATGGTTATCCCGATTATCAACAAGGTTGGGGTATCACCCAGATTATGAATGGGGTTATAACTATCAAGATCAATATCGCATCTCAAGTCCAACATATCCACCAGTTTTTCATATCCACCTCCAAAGGCAACAAGAAGAAAATTGAGTTGAAGGAATTCATGTCAAAAAGCACAATGAGACCATGAGGAGATGATGATGAGTCGAGGAGTTATCAAGCCAAAATCTTAACAAAAGATGGAACAACTCATTAGTTCATCAATGGATGGTCCTCAATACATGGATTTCAAAACTGAACAAGATAATTCAAGATTGGAGGATTTGTGGTTTAAATTTGTAGCATCAACTGAGGAGAAGATGATTGAGCAAGAGAGGTCAATTCGAAAGCTTCAGAATCATATGGATCAAATGTTCGAAGCCTTGAACAATCGCCCTCCAAACAATTGGTGCTATGACATGGATGATGAAATCGTTAGAGATTTGGAAGTGTATATGCCACTGAATGAACTGAAAGGAGTGGACATTGAGGAGACAACTGGGGGTATGGAAAATAAAAAACATGAGCTGACTTGTATAATACCCCAAGTACCTTCTAAATTAGAGTTAAAAAATTCAGTGAATTTGCACACCCATGTCCCCTTGGTAGTCACATCCAAAGTAATAATTTTTGCAATTATGAGGCATCTTATAAACCATGGTGGGCTGAGGAAGAGATAATAGAAGAAGAAAATCTCGTTGTATCCTTCATGCCTCAATACAAAAATCTATTCACAGATACAACGGGAGAAGCACCTGTCATTGCAATGGAACTAGGGACATCATGTATAGGAAATATGCTAGGTGGCTTCAATTCACAGACTCTCATGATGGGGAACCTACCAAAGCACATAGCGGTTCTAATGGATGGAGGGTTCTTATCTTATCGTAGAGGAATCGGATAGCGGTGTCAAGAAAAGAGTCCACTAACGGACTATAAATCGAAAGCGCTAGATGGGAGGCACCCCATCCAATCTTTTCTCCTCCTTGTTTAATTCTTATTTACATTTCCATATTTAGTAGAGGTTAGATAGTGGTAAGTATTAATAATGGTTTGATTGTTTCTCCTCTCGGGTTTAATCCAATTCTTTCGCAAGCATTCGGGATCAAAGTAAGTCAAAAACAAAAACCGACAAGGCATGAGGTCACGCTGTGGCGCCAACTACTAAGTTAAACACCATGCTGCCAGCGCGATGAGCTCATTTTAGAATTTCTAACTAAAGCGTTTGGGATGGTTAGAAGCCCACACTCGATTTCAACCATAGAATATCTCAAACTTAGCCATCGCCTGATATACCATCGGATCATGAGGAGGCGAACGGAGATGACATTGCCACTTAGGGGAGTATTCTTTCACTTTTAATTACAATGAGGGCATTGTTTATTTTAAGTTTGGGGGTATTGAGTTGTAGTGAGTAGTTGTTGCATATAGTTAGTTGCATATAGTTTGATTGCATGTTTAAGTTGCATAGTAGGGGTATTTTAGTATCTTGTAGTTAAATTCTACATGAATTTTTTTCTTAGTTTTCTTTTGTCTTGTTTACTTAGTATGTGTTTAGTTGCATAACATTGCATAATCCTGTGTTTTAGTTAGTTGAATTCTAATTTGGCCAATGATGACATAGAAATTTGATAGATTTTTGAACTTGGTTGATATCTTGAGCTTAGTTATAATTTTATACATGATATAATTCACGCTTTGTTGTTTAGATGTTCTTAGGGTATACGACAATATTCCTATTTGCTTGTTGGTTAAGATTAGCATGCTTGTCTATTGAGGGGAAAATATTATTTTTAATGATAGAATTATGTAGGAAGTGAGTAATGACTATGAAGACACTGAAACTCAAACTTTGGGAACACATGGGTATGCTTGCTATTGGGACGAGATGGAGCGTAAAATGCACTCGTTTAAATAGAAATGGAAAGTGAGATGGAGCGTAAAACACACTCGTTTAAATGAAAATAGAAAGTGAGATGGAGCGTAAAACGCACTCGCTATATATATAAATAAAAAAAATCAATAAACACCGCGAAAAAGTGCAAGAATCACCCTCGTGAGTAAAAACAAAAAAGAATAAACTCATTGTTGAACCTTAGTTTGTATTGATGTATTGGAGTAGTTGATGTCTCATTAGTATATGCAGTTCTTGATTTAAACTTCAATTTTCTGTCTTAAGCAATATAGCATGTGGTATCTTCACCTTTGTCAAGCTTATCTGTGAATACATCACACACACACAACATCTTTATAGCAGGTTAGGATTATCTGATTATATGTCATTATGCTTTTAGCTTAGTTTGATGCTTTGTTCTTGGATCTTGATATTTCTCTGAGGTATATCTTATTGGAATTTTTAACATGGCTGGAAATCTTGGGAATCATTGTCATAGTAGCGTAGCTTGCATAGCATGTAGATTGCATTATGTTGTATTGCTTGAGGACAATCAACAATTTAAGTTTGGGGGTATTTGATAAGTGGATTTTATATCCACTTATTCGGTATCTTTTACTTGAATTAGTTGCTTATATTCATGTGTCTTAGTTACTTTTCATGCATTTTGTGTTTATTTTGTAGATCTTATGCTTGGGAACGATGTGAGCGATTATTGGTATGAAAACGCAAGGAAAAGCAAGAAAAATGCAAAGAAAAGTAATCCGGACATCATTTGGGCTTTCATGTTTACTTCATGTCTTGGTTTGGAACTTAGCTTACATTGTAGAGCGTCTTCGTAGCTTTCCAGAACATCTTGAATCGTTCTAATCGAAGTTCGGATGCAAGAGTTATGATCTTTGTACCAACAGACGTCAAACTTCGCTGTTTTTGTTAGCCATTTTCATAGCACTCCCTTCTAGCCAATTTCAGCCTTGATTCGTCCAGAATTTCTCAATCCTCAAAGAATGATAGTTGTAGATCTCGTCGATATCTTCGATTTGATAGGTGGCAGGCCCCGCAACTCTTTTCGGATCAAAAGTTATGACTATTTTACCAGAGGACATTGCAGTAGAAAATGGACCTCGCGGCCGTGAGAATTTGCGCGCGGCCGCGCGCGACCCTTGAGCAAAAAACGCGATTTTCTACAAGTCTTGGCTACCATGAGACCCTTCAGCCAATTCGTAAATGCATGACGCGACGAGTGCTAACCAAATGACTTTTCATTAAATAGTACAATTGAAGCGTAATTTGGAGGGGGGGGGGGTTCAATTAGGGCTTATATATTAGACTATTTTCATTATGTAAAAAATATTCCACCCCTTGGGGGATCACGTAGCTATTGTTGCTTTCTCTCTTTACTTTCAATAATAGAATAGAGTAGATTAGAACCCTAGAATAACTAAGATTTGGGGATTGAAGCAATTGAAGATCCTTGAAAGTTCAGAAGTGAAACAAGAGAAGAAACTCAGATTTGCTATTCTTAATCCCTAACTCTCTTTACTTCTATTTGTATCTTTCGATTTATGTTCAATTGTGGATCATGGATTCTAATTCAACTATGAGTTAAACTCTATCTTGGGATTGCAATGGAATATATTGCTTAGTTTAATCTGATATACTTCATTGTTAACCTTATTGATTGCTATGGGATTGTCTATTAAGATTCATGCTTATTTGCTTAGTTGATTGGCCATCAATTACTGTGATAACCCATATGAACTTGAAAGACGAAGTATGGGTTTAGATCAGATCTTGATAGCTTGTGTTTGTATGTTCTGTATGGTGATGGAATGTATGATTCGTGCTTAGGATAGACATATACCGAGGTATCGCTCGTAGTCAATTGAGAATTTGGGCTTAAACCCTATTTATTTGTAAATCACATAGACATATAGTGGTTTAGGTAATGTGGGTGTTCATATGTATTTTATCAGTTATGGATTATATGTGATATAAGTATGGTATATCGAGAGATGGCTATATTTCACTTTCGTGTTCTCGACTAACAATCCTGTATAATTAATTTGGCTTAACATGAAGTGTGTCGATTTAAATGATTCAATAGGTGAAATTGTAATCTCAAGTCTTCATTATCTAGTCTCATTCTAGGGACAGTTAGTATTATTTAATTTCATAGTTTAAATATAAAATATAATATCATTCGTTTGAATAAGATTGAAATGGTTATGGGTTAATGCTTGGTAGACTTTATTAGTTAATTCCCTGTGGATCGATACTCGACTTACTCTGTATTACTTGTTGACGCATGTATACTTGCATGAGTTAGAGCTCTTTTATCAGAATTGAAAAAGAGGCAACAATATATATAATAATTTGGTAAATATTGATTTTATTAGCCTAGATATGATCCAAAATATTTATTGTGATTTAGTTCAATAGTGAGATTGAAACTATGTTATAAATATTCAAGTGGATACATATTAGCTGATAATATGTGCATATTAACCTTGAGATTCTATCGGATATAGAATTATTTATATGTTTACACTAACAATATAATTGTATAAACTATAATGTGATAGTTTTTGTGTATATTAATGATATGTTGATCATTTTACATAGTATTGTTAACGTAAACGAGTTTAAGAAATATCTATTTTTGTCTTTATGCTGAAAGACTTGTAAAATAGATGTTATCTTATTATCATGTGAAAACATAGTGAGGATTCCAACTAAACCAATTAAATTGTATTGAGAGGCTATACTAAACTAAGTTTGATATACCTTGAGATTGAAGAATTTAATAATTCTTTAATAGTAGTGGTACACTGAAAGTTAATTCTGTGGTTTACTCTCTTAGAGGTTCATGAAACAGGGTATTGCGCATGACCATATTAGCGCAAAGCAATTGAGACTACTCATCGTGGTAGGAGAATTTTGTGTGTGTGTGACAATTCCAGTCATATTATATAGAAGTAGATGTTCAATCTACGGACACCTTCAACTTCGATATGACTTTGAGTTATTTACACTAAGGGAATGTTCAATGTTCGTCACACCCTCTTTTATGCACACATGCCTTGGAGTTGTTTGATAGAAAGTTGTTTGGATGAAAAATAGTTTTTCTAAACAAGTGGGGGATTGTTATATATTGCACCTTATTTTATACTTTTGTGACTTATAATATGTCATATTTGAGTTTGATAAAACTCATCTGTGGACATAATTTAAGTAAGTATAAAAGGTGTAAATTAATGTCCTCTACATGGAGAATAAAAGAGAATTTTATTTGATTTGTGTAGAAATCATTTGATTAGTGTCTATAGTGAGACATTTAATAAGGTGCAAATTGTTTGATAAAAACTATTTTTCCTTAGTTCTATTTAATAGAAGTCTATTTTATTTTATTTTTTGGAACAAAAAGAAAATAATGAGACTATTCAAATTCTATTTAACTCCTAATTATTACTACGTATTACTAAGTATGGTTACATCTATGTAACTTACATATTTAGTATTACTAAGTATGATTAAATATAGAATTAAATAGTATTTTATATAACTTATATATATGTATATATATGTATGTATATATGTTGATATATATACATAAGATAAGATATATGCATATAAAAAACATATAAGTTACAAGTAAGTTTTTGCACATGTTTTCTCTCTCTTTTTGATCCTCTCCAATTCTTCTTCATCACAAATAAATAACTACTACAAAGCAGTGTCTATTGGAATTTTTTGTGAATTGCTATCACAGATAATTCACCAAGGCTTGACATATATTCTGGAGGTATATCGTCTATAACCCTTAACAAACCGATCGTGGTGGGGGCGATAAAGACCTTAAGGACAGGGATCACCAGTGTCATGTCTTCAACAACAATTTTGACTATACTAAATTATGATTCTAACACTTAATACACCTAAACCAACAAGCTCGCTCACACTTTAGACACACACTCGCACATACTCTCTTTCACACACACACACACACATATATTTCTCCCTCTTAAAATCTTACCTACAATTAATGTTAATAACATTAGTGGCGGATTCACCTTAGCGCAGAGGGGTCAATTGACCCAATTGAATTTTCAGTGGTTAATATGTTCTGTCCTCACCCTTTATATAAAGTGTTTACCTAAAAAATTAATGAATATCTCAAATTTGTACACAATTTACTCTTTTGTTTTCAGTCATCTAGCCACAACGTTAACTCATCAAAAAAAAAATCTTTAAGCATATTTTAATTTTAATTTTTTATAATTTCACAAATTTAGTAATTGTATGTGAATTTTTGTAATTATTTAAAACAGGCTATCATGATTTTTTGCAACAACGTCGACCCATAAAAAAAAATCAAAGATGAATAGATGAATTATTGTTTAGTAACTTATATTATTGAACTTGATATTTTTATAATTATTGAAAATGAGACTATCATGCAACAATATCAAATTATTGAGTCTCGAAAAATATTATTGTAAATAATATATGAGCATTATTTAATTTATAATTTTTTATATTATATTTTTATTTCTTATTAAGAATTTTTCTTTAAATTTAACCTCTCCGAATCAAGGAGTTGGATCCGTCCCGGAATAATTGTAAACAACCAATTATTTTCTAACACCACATATATAACCACCTCAACCTAGGTAGCTATCTATGTTGGAAATAGAGGGACTCCAACCTCATTGTTTTAGGAAAGGTTTTGAAGAAAACACCAACAATCTTCCTCCAGAATCCCATCAAGATCTTGCTATATTTAGTCAATCAAGACTCTTAATACCCGACAAATTTTCTCAATCTTTTTATAATACCTGTTTTTTGGTGAAACATTTTTATAATATCTTTGGTTTTGGCTTTAATAGTAATCATGAATCAGCCATGGACACGCAGGCTTATTTAGTAGAAGAAAAATATATGAGGTATGGCCCATTGAGATATTAATCACTTTCCATGCAGAAAGAAAAAGAAACACTTTAGGACACTGTGTCAACCACGTGAGATTTGGCTGATTAATGTGATTATTAGTTGTAAAGATGATAGTGATTCATGCATGTATATCAAACTACTCTTTAATTCCAAGTTCAATCCGTAAAATATAGGATTTGACAATATATAATCCTTGACGGTCCTAATAAAGTACCCTGTTTGATAAAGAACCGACTATATATATATATCAAGAAGCGGACCATTTGAACGGATCAACAGACGGACTAAAAGTAACACGCGGGTCAAAAGCTGAGATCCGGGTCTTAAAAAAGAGACCATTTCCAAATGAAACCCTCGAAAACAAACGAATTTCACAGAGCTGAAGCAAAGGGGCGAATTCTCTCAATTACATCCATTTCGTGAATTTCGCAGAGCTGAAGCAAAGAGATGTCATACTCCCTCACCTCAAACCCGGCCATTTTGCGAATTCACAGAGCTGAAGCAAAGGGGCGATTCTCTCAATTACATCCATTTCGCGAATTTTGCAGAGCTGAAGAAAAGAGATCTCATACTCCCTCACCTCAAACCCGACCATTTCGTGAATTCACAGAGCTGAAGCAAAGGGGTGATTCTCACTAGATTCCGATTCTCTCAAACCCCAATCTTCCGATTCTCTCTCCCCATATGAAAACCCCTTTCCCCGATTCTCTCTCAAAACCCCTTTCAATTGCCGGTTTGAAGCTAGGGTTTGCATCATAGAAGCAGCAAATCATCCTGCAATACCTAAAGCAGACGAGGTAACACTACTTCCATTTTGTAATGAAATTTAAAAACAATGTGGTTTTTAAACTTATGTGTGCCCAAGCTTTTACCCTGCTTTGTGCTTTTGTGTATCAATGAGTCAAAAAGGTAAAATTTACCCTGTTTTGGTGTTTTGCAAGCTGAAAAGGGTTTCATGAAATCCAAGTAGGCATGTTAAAACGATTTTAAATGGGGCATTAACTGACATAACAGCTTGCAGTTATTTAATATATTTTGGTTGTGGTTTTCACAATTTTATCATATTCTGAAAAGTTAATTACCAAATTTGATCATTATAGGTTTTAATCAAAATGGATAACGTTGAAGCAGAGGGATAAAATTTAGAGCGGGAAGAAGGGGGGAATGTAGACTTTGAATTAGAGAGTGGGCTAAATGAGGAACAATATGTTGAGTTAGATCCTAATTTTTTAGATAATTTGTATAATCCTCAAGTAGCACCAGAGCTGAAACCAAAAATAGGTCAAGAATTTCAAACAATAGATGATGCTTTTAGTTTCTACAATGCATATGCAAAAGAGAGTGGCTTTAGTGTTCAAAATTGGTCTGAAAAAAAAAGACGGGGAAGTAGTGAGATCATAAAGAAAGAGTTTGTTTGTTGGAAATAGGAATGCTACTGATGATGGCGAACATTGAGGCAACAACAGCGTTAGGGATCAATTAAAGAGGGTTGTAAAGCAAAACTTGCTATTGTGATGATACCTTCAGACTTATATGTTGTTAGTATATTTGTTGAGGGTCATTGTCACCTATTAACAACTCCACGAAAAACACATTTTTTTGCGATCTCACCGCAATATATCAACTGCCCAAAAGGCCCTGACTCAACAGCTTCAGATGGTAAATATACCATCGCATCAACAATTCAATTTGCTTGGAGTGCAATCTGGGGGGGTTTGAGAATATTGGTTGTCTGTGAAAGAGATTTGTATAATCTCGAAAGAGATAAGTGCAATGAGATGAAAGGACATGATGGACATATGTTGTACGAGTTTTTAATGGGTGAACAAGGAAAGAATCCATCTTTTTATTTCAAAATTGAGTCAAATAATGAAAACATGATTACTCATTGTTTTTGTGCTGATTCAACCTCTAGACGGGCTTACAATTTTTATGGTGATGTAGTGATATTTGATACTATGTACAACACTAATCGTTATGGATTAATTTTTGCGCCACTAATGGGGGTTAATAATCATGGGCAAACAATAATATTTGCATGTGCATTCTTGAGTAATGAGACCATAGATTCATTTGTTTGGCTTTTCAACCAATTTTTGGAAGCCATGTCAAGTGATGCCCCTAAGATGATCATTACTGATCAAGATCCTGCTATGACAAATGCAATTTCACAAACTCTACCAACAACATTTCATAGATATTGTAGTTGGCACATTTTAACTAAATTTTCTAAGAAGATAGATTCAGTTAAATACAATGCTTACTATAAGGAGTTTTCAAATTGCATATGGAAATCAGAGATTAAGGAAGAGTTCGATTTGAAATGGATAGAGTTGATTGAGAAGAGTGGGTTAAATGACAACAAATGGCTATAATCAATGTTTCAAATTCGTGCTAAATGGGTGCCGACATATATGAATCATGTTTTCTCGGCTGGAATGTCAAGTAGCCAACAAGCTGAAAGCTCTCACTCATTCTTCAAAAAATATGTTTCCAAAAATAATTTATTGGTGGATTTTATGATTCAGTTTGGTAGGGGACTTGAGCGTCAACGTCATGAAGAATTATTGGCGGATCAGAAAGACATGATTGAGAAGCCTAAAATGAAAATGCTTCACGAGTTTTTGGTACATATGGTTGATATCTATACACATGAAATTTTTTTAAGTTTCAGGATGAGATGTGGGAGAGCTTGACTTTTAAATTTGAGCTTATAGATGAGGATGAAGATCACTGTGTGTACAACATTGTAAGAAAAAGTGGCGGTAATTATCGATTGCGACAAATTTATTATAACAAGGTTAAGGATTTTTGTGAGGCCCCCAAAATAGGTATACATCACCCATCTTGAGTCACCAAATATATGGTACAAAATTCAAATACTACTTAATTATACAACAGTTATGTAAAATACGACAAAACATAATCGAAGAGTTTTAATAAGAATATTGTCATCTAGACAATATCCACACTCAATGGAGTCCTCATTACATTTGTTGTCACACTATTTAACAGAATAGTGAGGACTACTAATGCTATCATCTGGACCGTCACTCCGTTCCCCGACTAGTCCCGACTACGTTTTTATTTCCTAAAGAGAACAGTGAAAGAAAGGGTGAGCTCAACTAGCCCAGTAAGAAATATTATGACTAAAATAATGCAGAATAAATTATCATTAGTCTTCAACAATGTTAAACTGATAAAATACAACAGACATCAAGTTTAACTACAACGGAGTAACCAATCCATTAGAAGAGTCAAGTAGAGCATGATATCTACTATCTTCTATGATTTAAAACGTTTTCATCAATTTTTATCGCTGAGACTCAGCTTCATAAATAAACCACATCATCGAGTCATCCCTGCACTACGGGCCAAGGATATTCATTAAATCATCAATGGTCATGACTATACCGAATAATCCTTGGTCATAATCATACCAAAAACTGTCCATCAATGCACTACAAAGCTCTTCGAGGATTTTTACCACATCATTTATAACATTACAGGTCATGATTATACCAAATAATCTCTGGTCATAATCATACCAAGTCCATCTATGCACACGTAAGCCAAAGATGACTTTCATCACAATATAAGCATGAGGATGATGACAATGACATAATAATTCAATAAAACAAGTTCAAGAATAAATTTTAATGATTTATAAGTTAATTTATCTTGAAATCAATTACGATCAAATTGTCAACATGATATCGCTTTTGGAGTAAAATTCAAGAATGCTCAGGAAGAATATTTCCATGAAAAGATACTTTGGATGAAGAAGCGCAAATATCCAGGATATTCTACTAATTTCATGGAGTATAAAAGCTAAAACTTTAACCAAATGAGTATCATAGAATATATGAAACTGCAAATGGATTTTCACCCGCCATGCGGTAATCCACGTAGACAGATCATTTCCACAATTTAATAAGGAATGAATACAAAGGATCATTCACCATGCATGTGATAATCCACATAGACAGGTTATTCCAACAGAATAATAAAGAATGGAACCAGGTCATGCGTAATCCGCACAGACGGGATATTCAACCAGAATAATAAAGAATGGAATAACAGAAGAATTCACCATGCATACGATAGACCGCATAGACAGGTTATTCCAACAGAATAATAAAGAATGGAACCAGATCTAGCGTAATCCGCACAGACAGGATATTCCAACAGAATAATAAAGAATGAAATAACAAAGAATTCACTATGCATGCGATAGACCGCACAAACAGGTTATTCCAACAGAATAATAAAGAATGGAACCAGGTCTAGCGTAATCCGCATGCAGGATATTGAACATAATAATAAAGAATGGAATAACAAAGAATTCACCATGCACATCGACTTAGATAGACAAAAGTTATTCCACGTAATAATAAAGAATGGAACCCGGTCTAGCGTAATCTTGCATGCATGGGATATTCTAACAAAATAATAAAGAATGGAATAACAGAAGAATTTCACCATGTATGCGGTACTTCGCATAGACAGGTTATTCCAACATAATAATAAAGAATGGAATAACAGAAGCTCTCTTCATGAATACGAAAGAAATAATACCCCTTACCTTAGAAAAAACTGGATACTGGAATAGTGAGGTAGCAGACTTCTCTTCTTCTTTCTCTCTATAATTTCTCTCTATAATAATTGCTCTATAGCTTTAGTGAATTGGTGAGAAATGAAGGAAGAATGAGCTTCTATTTATAGGAAAATATAGTTTCGATAATTACACGTTTTGGGGCTTGAAATATTACAGTACAATACCTTCAACTTTTTTTTCATTTTTAATTTAGTCTTGCAAGTATTATCAAACTTGCACCACCTCCCCTAATAGTAAATAATGTGAATCAATAGTTCAATCATGTGAATCAATAGTACACACATGTGAACAAATTATTATAATCATGTGAATTAATAGCAATTAATTGCTCATTTATCCGATTAATTACCCGACTGGTCAGTATAACTTCTAAACATCAATTAATATCGAAATAAATGTCGATTTCCACTAACACTAATAATTCCAACATAATGGAGCTATCAATTTCATCTTTAATCAACACGAACTTATTCATCATTAATATTATAACTCATAATATTTAACAACCAGGTCGTTCCCAGGAAAGAGGAGGCTTTCCGATAAGAATTTCTCCTTATTGGCGTAGCCATGATTAGATGACCAAACCTCTCCTTGACAGAACTTCTAGACATTGTAAATATTGCAATTTAATAATATGAATAACTTTGTCTTCTCAATTATTGATTTAATAATATAACATATTATGCAGATAATACTGTGACAATAATCGAATAAATAATATAAGAGATATGATGCAATAATTACTGTAGCAATAATTGAGTATAACTGAGTGACTTCTCATGTAAGCATCAATAATCAATACAGTGTACTACTATGCAACCTCACATATTACTGTACTTTTACTACCGGGTAGATCAACAGTTTAACGGTAAAACTTTCGTCGTTATTTTTATAAAAAGATAATTCTGTCGTTTTCTAACTACGACAATACTTCCGTTGTGGGGTCCACCAATGATTGTGTCGTCGTACAAATATTCCATATTAAAATGAATATTCCCCGACCAATCGAATATTATATAACCACTTGCTTACTTTGCAAAATTTGTAAATATTACCCACAACTATAACATTATATCAAATCCACACCATAATATTCAAAAATATATTTCGAGAAAATTATTCTTTATTCATAAAAGTTGGGGTCTTACAATTTTGCTTCATATACATGCAAAAAATTTGAGAGCATGGGAATTCCTTGTAGACACGTGTTGGGATATTTGCACAAAATGCATGATTATGAAAGATTGTCAAGTCAATACATTTTGAGTAGATGGACAAAAATAGTTAAATCTGGGATAATCGTTGATGGTAGTGGCATTGAGATAAGCGATAATGGTCATATCTCTTTCAAGCGAGTCAATTAATGCAACTAGCCTTAGATATGGTTGACAAGGCCCTTACTAGCAAAGAAGAAACTAAGGTCTTGATGCTTTGAGTGGTGCACATGATAAAATTAATCAAATGATTAGTTTTGGTATAAGTTTTGCTAATGGTGTAGAAAGAAGTCAAATTCCAAGTGTAGTTGCTTCAGGGAGTGGGGGTAGCAACTACTACAATGAACCGAGTCAAGTGCATGCAAAGGGTTGTGGTAAAAGGCTTAAGGGAGGGAAATAGAAAGCAATAGGGAGACCAACAAAATCTAAAGCTAGACGGTGTAATAGGTGTGGTTTGGTTGGCTAAACAAACGATAAAAGAAATTGTCCCATGCTTACAAATCTATAAGAAATTTGTAAATTTTGCATTTGTTTTCATTGTTTCGAAGTTGTATCTAATTGGATTTATTATATGTCGTTTTTGTATCTAATTGGATTTATTATATGTCATTTTTGCTGCAGGTATTCACCTTGTCATGATGGCGCAACTCCCAACCCAAATGTAGATAATGATAGTTATTCATCTCTAGGTGATTGTAAAAATCCTCTTCTAAAGGATATTTTCATTATATAGTTTTCAACTAACATTTTTCTTTTTCATTTCAGGATGAGATTTTGTGGTGCTAAACTTGATGCTCTTCACAAATTGCCTCTAGCTATATGTTCAAATGTATAAACACGATGTTGTGTTTCTACTCTCTCATATTTTGGAATGGATCAGTATTCTATATTTTTAAGTACTTTGTATGATCCAGCGAGCAAATTTGCGATTCGAATAGTTTTATAAGTACTTTATAAGTTTTTAAGGTGGAATGGACTGCAGAGCATTGAATATTTTTAAGTTTGTAAGGTTGTCTTTGAAAGCGTTGGAGTACTTTTTATAAGTTTGTTACTGCCTTTAATTCCAATTTTTTTTTATAAGTGTAGATTTATTTACATGTATCATAGTTTCTGGGATTTAAACACTCTGTGTTGCTAGTGTGATTTGAACGGCTGGGTTTGTAATTAGTAGTGTAGCTAAATAGGGATTGACTTAATAAAAGTTTCCCTGTGCCGTTAGGATCAAATGAAACATCTGATCACCCCTGCTGCATGACAGGTATGCCTTGTGCCGAGTATGACAGGTACTATCAACTTTATATTTACCTACATATATAATATGGGTGATAGTATTCCTAATAGTTATCACCCCTGCTGCATCGCCTAAAGAATAGTAGTACTCTCGATTAATTTGTAAGATTTCCCCTACCAGATAAATCTCTTTTTCGCAAATTATGCCATTAAGCACAAAAATATGTCTACACCAACAAGCCAATGTTAATAAATAAAATAGAAGTCAACCTTTGGGCACCTAAACATGAACGCGAAGTAAGAAAATTCCTGCAACATACCAACATACTTCTGTAATTCCACCGATAACCCTTTCTACTGATCACTGGCACTATCCAGGATCAAACAACACCAATGCAAACGTAGAGCAATTTATAAGGAATCAGTTGTTGCAAATTAGTCACATCCAACAATTACACATGCATGTGATCAACACAACACACTGCGAAGAACAGTTGGCCTTAGATATGCGCAACTTGCACTCTATCAACTCATAGGAATTTTAGCAACATTAGATGCAAAAGTTTCATATAATCCAGATTTAGAACATAGTAATTTTTATACCATAGATCCACCAATCTCATACACAACGTGTTGGTTAAATAATGAACATTATCAAAATTACAACCAATTTAATAAAATTAACAACAACACCGCATACATAACATTCACAATTATGACAAATCATTGAGTTAGTTGCAATTGACGCATTTCAATCTTCATCATCGCTAATTCGTTGGAGTCGTTAGTATTCATTGGATGAGTTGTTACATTAAAACGCTCGGATGTGTCCATCTGCAACCTCCCTTGATTATGCAACACTCGAACATATTCGTCACACTAGCTGATGAAGTTACCACATTGCTGCATATTTTGGGACACAATAAATTTATTCACTTGTGTAAAAGGAACAAGTATACAAAAATTGCAATACATAAATACATATCATTCTTGGGCAAGAATAAGAGTGTCTACCCGGATTCTTTTCCGACATTGAAAGTTTTACTATACAAGGGCCCGTACCACAACGACATATGAATGGAGGCCATGTGGATGTAGCAGTAGACGAATTTGATGACATATTTTCTATCAGCAGACATGCATAAAAAAGATCAACAATAATTACAAATTGTATATTTGAATGAATTACGTCAGCTTGTTAGGTATAAAACAATTTCTAAAACTTATATGACTGCAATATTTGTAATGCCTTGCTCTACTTTTTACTTGCTTTATGGTAAAACCATAGAGCTCATGACCTCTTTTTTTGACCATTTCTCGAGGGTCAAATACCATACCATACCAGCACAAAATTAACTGTTTTATTTCAATTTCTAGATAGTGCTTGGGACAGAATTTCCCCATCATCTGAATTAATAAAATACTTTATTAAAAAATAAAATCACAATTAAATTATAGTAGTAGTAGTAATAGTAAAATAAGATTTACAATTCACAGGTTCACTCTAATTGCACATGAACAAAAAGTTTACTAGCCAGCTAATAATCCCACAACAAATGCAACTTCTTCCTCACTTTGGCTTCTCATTCCATTACTATCCAAGCACAGAAAGAGAGGCATAATACATTTGAATTTCCAATAAAAAAAATGGCTACTATAAATGACTTACTCCAGGGTACAAGCATAAATGAAAACATCATCAAAATTGCACCATCAATTCCCATCTGTTACCTGACGCTAATAAGCGAAAACCAATTAAGCAAATGATACCTTTTTGAGAGAAAAAAAACCTAGACTTCAAGATCTGTTTAATTCGCGATACCTGTTCATGAATTCGCGATAGTTTTTGAGGGTTTTATATGGATGTAATTGAGAGAATCGCCCCTTTGCTTCAGCTCTTTGAAATTCGTTTGCTTCAAATCTGTGAAATTCGTTTGTATCGCTCCTTTTCTTCAGCTCTGAGAGAATCGCCCCTTCGCGAGAGTTTTCGAGGGTTTCATTTGGAAATGGCCTCTTTTTTAAGACCCGGATCTCAACTTTGGACCCGCGTGTTCCCTTTAGTCCGTCTGTTGGTCCGTTCAAATGGTCCGCCTCAGATCCTTTCTGTATATATATATATATATATATATAGGGAATTCATCCATGGCGACCGGTTGCCATGAACACTATTCTAACAACACACTTTTCAATTGTGGATCAATTAATTAGATGACTTAGATTGAATGTGATAAATAATCAACAAATGGTCAGCCGACACAAGCTTCACCAGCTTTTATTTTAATATATTATTATAGTTGGTCAACTGTTGTCATTTTAATAATTTAAAAATGATTTTTTAATATTAAAATACTCTAAGTTAAACATGACTTATCTTAAGCCAGACTATTTTTTTTTACGCATTTGATGACTCAGCACATTGAAATCACATTAAAAAAATAAAAAAAATAGTCTAGTAGTACAAGCTTTTTTTCTTTGAGAATAAAAAAATTAAAATGTACAAATTAGTGATGACTTGAACAAACTTTTGTAATAAAAATTAAATAAATTTTTTTTCCAATTGCAACAAATTAAACATGCCACGTCAAAAATTGCTGACGTGGCTAATTGTGTGGGGCCTTAAGAAGCTGATGTGGGAAAAAAAATAATTTTTTAATCATAAAATAAATAAGTCTGATTTAATAGGGGGCAAAATGGTCAAAACACTATAAACTTAAATTAAAATAAACAAAAATCAACTACAAAACAATCTTTTCTTCAAACATGAATAATCCCAACAATGAAAATAAGAACCCTAACGACTATTTCCTCCTCCTCCACAGCCGCTCGCCTCCCTCCTATCGACTATTTGCCGAGCATCTCCTAGATCCAGATCAACCTACTATAATTCAGAGATTAACTGAATTTTCTCTCTCCCCCGACCCCTTTTCATCTCCCCATGGGATACAAGCCGTACAAGCCGGTTGCTTCAATTTACTCAAATCACTAGAATCAAGCCGTGACAAGCGACACCCATTCTGTCACCCACTCTCCTCCCATCCTTTCCAGTTCCCCCACCACTCTCCACCGCAACCACCATCACCACCTCCACCTCAACCACCAACACCCTCCATTTCAGCCTGACAAGTCTAACTTCTCATTTGCCTTTGACCGACCACCACCACCCTCCTCTCGCTCATTGGAAATCGCTCTCAACCCATCTGTGTCTGCAGCCCACGGACGCGAGGACTATACCCCTAAGTCGCTTAGGCCCGCCATCGCATTCGGAGGGTCACGGCGGGCCCAAGTGCCATCAATCGGCGAAGAGGAAGAGTCGGAGATGGTTCTGATAGAATCAATTTTGTCAGATCTGGAGATCTAACAGGTCCTAAGTTGAAATTGTGGCAGAGTTTTGATTTGGTGGATGGATAATGGAAACGGACGATCGATTCTTATGTTTTGATAATGTTGATGTTTTTTTATTACTCTGAATGTATAAAAGATTGTTGTGTGACAATTTTACCCTCAAATATATCAAAAATATTTAATAACAAAATAAAAAATAAATTTTTTATACACATCAGCTTAGTTATACCCCCACCAGGACAGCAACGTCAGCAATTTCTGACGTGGCGAGCTCAATTGAATAGAATTGAAAAAAATTAATAATTCAATCATCTAATTGACAAAATTGAAAGGTGGATCACCGAAGTGGAATATGGCCTATAGTTTAAGGTAGTAATTCATATTTAAGCCTTAAAAGAATTGTTTCCAACTAATTGCTGCTAAACAGATTCAAACTCACAACCTCCAATTCCATACCCTCGTCGGATGACCACCCGAGCACCACGGGCCTAGCTGTTTATTTCTCACAAAGATTTGTCTTTATATTAAAACTTTACATTCCCCCAAAATCTATATATTATTATTATATTAAGTTTAATATTATTATTCAGCAATTCATAACTTATTATTATTTTTATGTTTCTAATTATTAATATTATTTTAAGTTTCGATGATAGAAAATGAATGCCTTATCTATTTATGAAAGTGGTAGTGAAATTTAAATGGAGTTAGATTATAATAATTTATTTTATTATTACACTATATTATTATTATTATTATTATTATTATTAGTATTATTATTATTATTATTATTATTATTATTATAATTATTATTTGAGTATGAGAGTATGATATTCATGTATTAATATTATTAAAAATAATATTAATAATTATTTTTAATATTAATATAAAATAATGTGAAAATCAATATTAATCCGAATAATAATATCCATACAGTTCAACCAAATAGATATTATTTTCCGTATTAATAATATGAAGTGGTTTTATGTGATTAAATAATATTAATATTACTAAGTTATGAATTTGAAAATTTCATATAGTTCAACCAAATAGATATTCTTATTAATTAATATGTACAATAGATAACGCTGGATAAGTTCTACATCTTAGAGGCCGGAAGTAATCTTGCGGATTTCTTGTAGAGCTCCCATGTGATGCAGTAACGAAAGACCGTGACATCTTCCAAGGACCACTTCTCTTCGCAAGTATTAACATTGGACCTTACGAAACCGTCAACATACTTGCATACAAAAATGCCACAGTTTGAGTTGTTGTGTTGTTTCGGTCGAATCTTTGTGGTCTGCACAGTAGGATTACCGCTGGGCCACTCACACATCGGATTACCATTTTGCAAACAAAATGGTATCAAATGTATTTGCATGTACAAAGTAGTTGGTTAATAATTTTTTAATATTAAAGGACATTATAAAAGTAAAATATTTTAAAACTACACATACATAACTTTAAAGAATTTCGAGTACATTTCACAGTAACTTCATATGTTTGGTATCATTGTAGTACGGGTCAATTATCGTAACCATCCAATCTTCAACTGAGAATAGGAACAAGACAAAATGGCTTTGATTTGTACTACACACCGACATGAGTATGTAATGACATTCATGTAAAGGTGGGCCAACATCTTGGTTCACATATGGATTGCAAAAACTCCATGCCTGATTCTCTTCAGTTGGGGGCACATAGCTTTGCCCAAGATGCATGAAGAATGAATTCACGAAACCAAATTGGGCCCACCTTTGTATTCCCTGTGACCTGTAGTATTCCTCTCTATCTCGTAGCAACAACATATAAGCGTCGAGGACATGCTCAAAAATCCAATTCCCAGGCCCTAAGGATTGTAATGCACTGTGGTCTAACTCATATAACTGCCGCGGATGTGACAAATGATATAAATTCTCTCCCGAGGCCACCAAATTTCCAAAAATATATTTATTTATGAATGCCTCCTTCCAATCTTTCAGTTTTTTGGTTAAGGACCCTTTTAGTCCATAAGAGATGTGATCTCCAACATTTTGTTCCTAATTGAGACCCAAATGTACATTATTATTATATAACATGCCTTTTTTATTTATAAATATGAATATAAGTAATAATTAATATGCTTTAATTAAAACCATCACTATATATACCTTAAATGAACCAGCTCCTATGACGTTAGAAAGTCCCGCAAAGTCAGAGTTGGTTGCAATGTAACACTCCTCATAGGCCTGGGAGGTCAGAATGTAACACTCCTCGTAGGCTTGGGTGGTGGGAATGGAGCTCTCCTCATATGCTTGTGCGGTGGGTATGTAGCTCTCTTGTACAACATAATCAGTTTGTTTCCCAAGCCCTTCATTGAATTAGGAGAATTGGGACTGTGGTCCAAAAATTGTGGGACTCCCTTGTCGAGGTATTTGTTTCCCTCTTGCTTCGAAGTCGTATAGACTGTATTGGTAATCCCAATTGTGTTTTTGCAGAACCAACTCAGGAGGCAGCTGAGTAAGTGCTGAAAACTTGTCAAGTAAAGACTTTGCACTCTCAACCTGTCTTGTAAGATGAACACAAACAAATATCAATAACACTAAATATGAATAAATGTAAAGAAGAATATTAAGTATTTACTCTAATATAAATAAATTAAAGAAGAATATAATTTTCTACCATTTTAATAAGGTGTTGTTGGTTGTAAATGGCCCGAGGCTCATAACAACTGTCGAGGTCCCTTGCCTGTCGAGGTCGGTGAATTTTCCAACGTGTAATTTTCCTATACCAGGCCATGTAATCATCTACTGACACATAATTAGAAATTTCATATTGTTGTCCTTCTAGATGATCCATGTATGCCTCCCAAATCGAAATGTATTCCCCTCTCAAGGCCATGCAATCCTCGACATCAATAAATTTATACTTTTTCTCCTTCTTAAGGTCACCATGGTTTTTGGCGGGTGATGGTATGCCTTGCATGAACCCGAACTGTCTCATCACACAGTCCGACATCTAGAATTCCACAATATCAAAGTGGATCAAGGGGACCCAACCAGATCCCAACAACCTGCCTTCAAAATTAAATTCACTAATATCATCATCCCACATTATGTAAGGCCGCCAAACCACATCCCACATAGACTTAATATCTAACTCCCCTCGATAAAATGACAAATGGTGATAGGGATTCTCACGTCTACTAGGGTAACTGTGGGCTCCAAAATATGACCATGCTAAAGCCCTAGGTAACCATACGGATTATTGTGGCCAAGGGTTTGTCCTTCCAATATTTACACACTCATAGGCCCAAATTTGTAACAATGTTACACAACCATTAATGTATTTAACTCCTTTCCTAGTAACAGTATATAAAGATCTGTACAAATATGCTAACACTGCCGTGCCCTAAGAGTAAGTTACACAATCTTCAGCGTTTGCAATAAAAGACATATATCTTGGGTGCACACTATTCCTATTCCTATTCGGGAATAATATTTCCCCACACAACCATAACATGTAGGCCTTTGTGTGTCGCCCTACACCATCTTTACTTGCATTCTCGGGACAATTATTAAAATATTTTTGCAACCACACTAATGAAATTGCACTGCTCTTTTTTGAACTAAAATATTCACCAGCTAATTTATCTCCAAAACAATCCCTAAAATAATTCAAATTGGTGACAGCAAGGGGACCCGTTAAGGGCTTTCCCACCACCGGTAACCCAAAAATATTATAAACATCTTCTAACGTGATTGTTATTTCTCCACAGTTTAAATGAAAAGTATTGGTCTCCCGGTGCCATCTCTCGACGAGGGCAGATATGAGACCAAGGTCAGTTTGGTGTACAACACCTCGAAAACTAAAAACTCCAAATCCACATTTATCTAAAAGGATTTTTTGTTCTTTTGTCAAATTCCACTTATTATATTTTTGATCAGTATATTGACTGGAGCCTAGCTTTCCCATGATATATGTCATCTGATACATGATCTTGTTGATCATGAAGAACACTTGGATCAATTGGCCCATATTCCCAGCTGTCTATCTTTTACCTAACAATACAACATCAATTCATTATTAGTTTTAAGATCTAGATAACAATTTGAATGATAGTAATGATAATGTTGAGATTAGAATTAATATATGATATAATAAAATAACTATAACTCGGATATTAAGTGTATGAATAACATGCTGCACAAAAACAAGTATAATACAATGCATGATAAAAACAACAATAATTGAGTATTTATTAGTACTGTAATAGTACTATTTTATTATTATATGAAAATAATAATAAAATAAAAACTATTTAAAACTGAACAAATAAAAATATGATAAGAACTATTAAAAAATAACAAATAACAACAATAACATAACAAAAACATAAACAATAACAATAATATTAATAATCATATTAAAAACAGCTAATACGAATATCTTACAAATTATTATGTGTCTTCAGAATATAATAAATGCAATCCAGCCACTTCAACTTGTATTATTAGTTTGCTCTTCTCTCTTTCGAAATACTCTCTGTTATTTTTATCTAGCTATATATTGCACTTTAGAACAACAATATGTTCCCAATAGATGGTTAAATAAGCTCAATCAAGCCGGTACAAACTCATGAATTTCAGACCAAGTTCAAAGACTGATTGTATTAAGGGCTTTCAGCTTTTTAGTTTTTTGAGCTTGCAGGTGGTCTTTCCCGAAAAGCTTTTTAGCTTTTCTATGTTGTAGTTGTTCTTTCCCGAGATGATGTATAAAGAAAAGTAGTCAAACCGCTTCACAATTAGCTAAGGCTATTCGGACTGCTTTTTCAAAAAAGTGTTACTATTATATGATTATTATTATTATATTATTATTATTATGCCCAGCCGGTACAAGCTTATCCAGTTTATAATGCTCGGCCGGTACAAGCTCCACCAGTACAAGCTCCACCGGCTTGTAATAAAAAATTAAAAAACTTTTTTTCGCTGCTAAACAGATTCGAACTCACAACCTCCAGCTCCAAACCCTCGTCATATGACCACCCGAGCACCACGGGCCTAGCTGTCATAATTTACCAAGGAATATAATATATGTTAAAACATTACATTTCCCACCATATTATATTTTCCCATTATTTTATTATAATTATTCTATTATTATTATTATTATTCTATTATTATACAGAATTGAGTATAAAACCACATAAGTTGTGCTTCAAAAAGTGTTACTATTATATGATTATTATTATGCCTAGTCGGTACAAGCTTATCCGATTTATAATGATCTGCCGGTACAAGTTCCACCGGCTTGTAATAAAAAATTAAAAAAAAAATTTCGCTGCTAAACATATTCGAACTCACAACCTCCAGCTCCAAACCCTCGTCATATGACCACCCTAGCACCACGGGCCTAGCTATCATATTTTAGCAAGAAATATAATATATGTTAAAACATTACATTTCCCATTATTTAATTATAATTATTTAATTATTATTATTATTCTATTATTATACAGAATTGAGTATAAAACCGTAACATATTGTAGCGGCTTATGTACTTAATAATATTTTATCATCATCATCATCATCATCATTATTATTATTATTATTATTATTATTATTATTATTATTATTATTATTATTATTATTATGATAAAGACTGTCTTGAGCATAAGTAGTCAAACATAATAACGTACACTATGAGAATAGGAAAAGCTAACATTGATTATGGGAAAAGTACACAAGTTTAACTTGTTGAGCATTAGCTGCTACAAGCTTTACCAGTTGGTCTTTTTGCCCTTTTAATATTCTCTTGCAAGCTGCTATTTTCTCAAGTTATCTTCCTATCCTTCCTTTCCCACATCTCCTGCAGTTTGGTTTATGCTCTCGGATCGATCTAAATTCAAGTTGAAGTTTTGATCGAGCAAAATTCAGTCCGATTATTCAAAAGTAAGTTTTTCAAAATGGCATATAATATCCATAGAAAAGTATTGCAATCTACTTCTTCAGATTCTGTTGCAAGTTTAAATTGTGAAAATACATCTGAATTTGTCAGTGAAGTTGAAAGTAATAAATCTAAAATTGTTCCGTATGTTGGTCAATTATTTTGTCAGTTGGAAGAGGTTGAAAATTTTTATAGATCATATGCTCGTAAAAATGGATTTGAGATTAGAATTGCAACTAGTCATAAACATGCTAATACGAATGATATCAGATCTAGGATGTATGTATGTAAAAAAGCTGGTACACCAATTGTTGGCAAGAGTTTACCTGATGATGAAGATGGTAGTAATAAAATAACTAGATAGAGAGACTCTATAGGGGCGAACTAACATCGTGCAAAGCTAGAATATATGTTATCCACAATAAGAAAGAAAGACAATCGTGTGATTTTCATTGTTGAATTAGAGCACAATCATCACTTAGTGACCCCCACCAAAGTAGATTTGATAGAGACACATAGAAATATTATTCTGTTACAAGAAAATTAATTGACACTTTAAATAAGTCCGGTATTGGTCTTAGTAAGATGATGAATGTTTTGAGCACAATGGGAGGTAGGTTGCAAAATGTTCATTTTTCTCTAATGTCAATGTTGAGAATGTGGTGCGAGATTTAAGGTGTGATTCTGCAGATGAAAATGATGCACAAGCTGCTGTCAATCATTTGAAAATACTTGCATCCGGAAGTGCAAGTAAATTTTTTTTTCGAGTGAAACCCGGTGAAAACAACCGCATAGCTTGTATTTTGTGGGTTGACGCCCGATCAAGGTTTATGTATCAACGGTTCGGAGATGTTGTGACATTTGATAGTACATACCGGACAAATAAGTATGGCATGCCGTTTGTTCCATTTGCTGGGGTCAACCACCATTATCAGTCTATACTATTTGGATTTGCATTGTTAAGAGACGAGACAAAGGACACTTTCGTTTGGGTATTACAGACATGACTTGAAGCCATGGACTATAAGGCACCTACAACCATCATCACTGATCAAAACTAGGCCATGAGTAATGTTATTGCTACGGTACTTCCTTCTAGTTATCATTTATTGTGTTCTTGGCATATTAGCAATAATTTCTTAAAAAATTGCATTATGTTTATTCTGAGAACCCATCGTTCAAAAATGATTTTAACAACTGTGTGTATAATTCATTGTCCATCGGGGAATTTGAAGAGCATTGGCATATTTTGATAAGTTCCTATGAATTGTATACCAATGAATGGCTTGGAAGTTTGTATGATGTACGACAGAAATGGATTCCAGCATATACAAAGAGATATTTTGCCGCGTGAATGACTACCACCATAAAAAGCGAGAGCATGAATGCCTTTTTTGATGAGTAAGTTAATGCATCAACATGTATGCTATGTTTTGTACTGCAGAGTCAGAAGGCTATAGAAAAACAATTTATCAGGGAGAGGAAGGCCGACTACATAACAAAATATCGTAAAAGGATTATGGTACTCAGTTCATCTTTAGAAGTTCATGTTGCACAAGTGTACACAAAAGAGATGTTTATACGTTTCCAACATCAATTCGTCGATTCCATGAAATACAATGTTCAAACTTAGTGAGTTGTGTGTCACTGATACAAAGGTTTATATAGTGTATAATGCAGATGCAACTGAAAGTGGTGGATATATATATATATATATATATATATATATTCACTCGTATTCTAGTAGTACAATGTAGAACATGAGAAATTAATTACTAAAGTTTTTCAGATCATAAATAAAAAGTATAGGGTAAATCATCCAATGGATTTTACATTCTATATAATATACTAGTTTTGTTATTCTTAGTTGATTGAGTACTATTAGATTTTGGATCGAAAAATAGACACAACCCCACAGAAATTAAAAAAGAAAAGAAAAATAAAATCACATGATATACCTAAGTTTATCAAATTGTGGTTAGTCATGCATGTTTGATGTATTCATATTTATGTCTCACACACTTTTCAATGATCCACGCAACAAATACTTCCTCCATCCCATAGTTATAGGCTGATTTTCCATTTTGGGATGTTCCAATATATAGGCTACTTATTATTTATAAAATTTAGTTGGTTCATTATTTTACTTTTATGCCCTTATAATTACTTTTTTTTTGAAGAAACAACATTCAACGTCATTATTTTTATCACCACATTTAATGTTGTTGTATTCTCAATAAAAGAATTCAACTTTTTAGGCTTTACTAGTTTAACATATTTTGTGTATAAAGACAATTTTACCGGCAATTTTTTTACTCTTAAACTATGAATAAAATAGTGGAAGAACATTCCCAATCTTTCACTAAAGAAACCACGACAAATAATTTGAATTCAACACCAAAAGATGAAGGATTCATTTCTCCGGCACAACATCGTCAACTTACGGTTTGTAAAATGTTGAAAATTTGGTTTCCCAAATTATTTTAGTCGAAAAAGTTAGCAAATGTCTCATTAGCTACTCTATAGTTTCAATAACTTTTTTTGTTTTATTAAATGTCCATCACAATTTTCTGGTTCAATGGATTCATGGAGCGATGGGAAAGCGAGGAATGATTTTTAGTAGTTGTACCAACATTATGAATTTTCATTGCAGAAAAAAGAATTTTGAAAAAGAATTCTGTCATTTTCAGCTTTCAAGTGTTGTATTAGCTACAATGATAACAAAATTAAATTCATTGATAACACAAAGGAATTCTGACTTTTCTTCATTAACATTCAAAATGAAGCAACAAATACAAATTGCAAACAAAGTAGAAAAGGAAACATGACTAGTAAGAGTTCAACAGAGATGCCTTGGCTTCATTAACTACTTCAAAATCACAGTCAATGCATACTGGAAGCTGTCCATTTTTTATCAAATTATCCTTGTTCATATGAGGAATCTTATAGTTATTCCTACCAAAATTTCTGATCACCTCAACCATACATGATTTCAATGTCAAAAACATATTATTTAATTTCTTGGATGGAAATATGTCAAAAGCATGCTCCACAGCTGAAATAAACTCATCAATTGTTGTTAGAGCCTCTTGATGTTGAAGAGAATCAATAGCTCTAAAGAAACCAAGATCTAAAACGCTCATATCTGAGCTATTTGGAGGTTGACAAAATAACTAAACATCTAATTCAACCTTTCTCACATCTTCAAGAAACTCTGTATCATTTATATTCAAATGTGGCCTTGCGTTATCTTGTTGAATGAAAATGGTCCCCGAACTAGAACATAGCCATTTTTCTTTGATTGAAGGTAGCAATTTCTCAATCAAACATGAACGAATAGTTTCTTTAGTGATTGATAAAATTGGTTTCGTCTCCAAAGTCTCTGCTGCACGATTTTTGTTGTTTCGTTTGGCTTTATCGTTAAACACAAAAGGCCATATCCCAATTTTCCCATCAAATTTTCTGTTGGAATTGGAATCAAATCGAGGACGAGCTACGATTGCTAAAAACATGATTTTTGTTATGAATCTCTTACTTTTGCATGTGCGATAAGGTTATTTTTCTTCCGGATGGAGATAAAATTTTTGTGATGTCTTAGACATAAAAAAACCATTTCTCATCAATATGAATTCAATCGAACATGCCAACAAACAAAGGTTTAAAGGAAAGTGTACCTTCATCGATCATTGACAAGCAAAATTCCAGCCTCGTTGTCTTGTTATCATTCGATAACAATGGCTTTAATGCACTTGAGTGTGCTATGATATATCCTTCTTTGATTCTTCGATGTAAGGTAGATTTTGGCACGCCCATAGCATTTGATAAAGACTGTATATTGGTTCATCTACAAAGAGGAATTTCCTTGATTTTTTCTAAATCTATTTCAACTCTTCTACGACAAATACGTTTGACAGGCATTGAGTATGTTTTCGAGAAACCTTCTTCTACAATTAACTGCTTTCCATCATGCCAAATCTGAGAAAACAGATCTTAGAGAAATTAAAAAGTGATCATCAACTTTTGATATCATTCCTCGAGGTAGCTTTCCATCTTTACTTTCTTTAAGTAGCATTTCAAGAATCTCACGCTTCTTGTTGCAACTGAAAATTTTCTTCTTGGTTGCAGGTCTTGTCATGCTGAGATGAGTATTAGAAGGAGAGCTCTCGTTTTCAGCCTGACAATCCAAATCAATGACAACATCTTCTGATGAATGATTCGAATTAACCTGTGAAAGATTACTCATTTTGGCTTGTGATTAAATTTGATTGTAGTAGAAGTATATATTGGAATAACATAGACATTTTGTGATTGGTTGAAAGTTTATGTAGATTAAAAACTCCATCTTTGGTTAAAGTTCTATGGTTAAGGACTTTAATGGTCAGTACATGTTAATCAATTAAGTTGAGAGTTCTAGTGTGATAAGTAAGGAGAATTAACTTATTAATTAATTCCATTTTAAAGGGTATATGTGGAAAATTTCTATTAAAAATTGCCACTTAAACTATGTGCCAAAAGAAATCAGCCTATAACTATGGGACGAAGGGAGTACTGTTTATATAGTAACTAAAAATGTCTAACTGGTATAACATGAAATATAAGATTGGACTACTAATAAATTCTATAGTCCAAATACATATTACATGTAAGACCCTGAATTTTATGAAATGAAAGTATTTAATTTTTCTATTCAGTAAATGGTTAAATTGATAAAAGGTTAAAGTTAAGGGTGATATGTGAAAATTTTACAAAGTAAGCAAGTTGATATAAAATATTCGTTGTGTCGGGGAATATTCGTTTGGTCGGGGAATATTCTTTTTGTTGGAGAATATCCGTACGACGACACCATCATTGGTGGACCCCACAATGGAATAACTATCGGAGTTAGAAAACGACATAAATAATTTTTATAAAAATAACGGCAAAACTTTTACCGTTAAACTGTTGAAATACCCGGTGGTAAAAATATAGTAATACGCGTAGTTGCATAGTAGTACACGGTATTGATTATTGATTCTTACGTAAGAAGCCACTCAGTTTACTCAATTTATTCTGATGAATTGTTGCATAGTATCTCACGTTATTTGATTCAATTATTATCACAGTATGATCTGCATAATATTTTATATTATTAAATCAATAATTGAGACAACACATTTATTCATATGATTATTTATATTATTGACAATGTCTAGAAAGTTCTGTCGAGGAAAGGGGTTTGGTCACCTAATTGTGCGCCAATAAGGAGAAATCTTTATCGGAAAGCCCCCTCTTACTTGGGAATGATCTGGTTGTCAATATTGTAAGTTATAATATTAATGATGAATAATTGTTGAAGTATTAAGAATGTGTTTATTGAAGATAAGTGAATGACAAAAGTTAGAGGGGAATAATGCAAACTTGGAAAACTTTAGGGGTACTAAAGTGTAATAAGTTAAATCAATCTGGACCATTGGTGGTGGTTTTAATAGTAAATCAATTTGGACCGTCGGTGGTGATTTTAATAGTAAATCAATCTGGACCGTCGATGGTGGTTTTAATAGTAAATCAATCTGGACCATAGATGGTGGTTTTAATAGTAAATCAATCTGGACCGTCGGTGGTGGTTTTAATAGTAAATCAATCTGGACCGTCGGTGGTTGTTTTAAAAGTAAATCAATCTAGACCGTCGGTGGTGGTTTTAAAAGTAAATCAATCTGGACCATCGGTTGTGGTTTTAATAGTAATCAATATGGACCGTCCGTTTTAATAGTAAATCAATCTGGACCGTCCATGAATTAGTTACTATTTAGTCCATTCTCCTATAAATAGAAGCTTAATTCTTCTTTCATTCTCACCAATTCACTAAATGCACAAGAGAAGCTATAGAGAGAAATTATAGAGAGAAAGAAGAAGAGTATTCTGCTACTTCACTATTGCAGTATCAAGTATTCTACTAAGGTAAGGGATGTTATTTTCATTTGGTAAGAGATATTATTTGTTGTATTCATAAGGGGTATTATTTCTTTTGATATTCTTAAATCTAAACTTACTATGGTAAGTATTGCTTCTATAACCCCTGAAATTAGTGGAATATCCTTGAGTTTTACGCTTCATTCAGTATTGTTTCATTGGAATATTGATCTGAACTTTCTTATTAAATATCAATATTGTCAACTGGGGTACTATTCACGGGTTACTATTCACCCGATTACTATTCACTCGAATATTATTCACTCGAGTATTCGGGGTACTTTTCATACCGGGTTACTATTCATGAGTTACTATTCACCCTGTTATTATTCACTCGAATATTAATCACTCGGGTATTCGAGGCACTTTTCATGCCAGGATACTATTCACGGGTACTATTCCTGAAGTACTATTCACACGGTACTATTCACTCGGGTAATATTCACCTGGGATACTATTCACGATAAAAAATTTATGTCCAAAATTATTTTTGATACATGAATATTATTCTTGAATTTTACTCCATAAAGAAGTATCATATTGATAATTTAGATATTTTTAAACTCTGAATAAATTTAAAGACTTTAATATTTATCCATGATTTCATTTGATTAATGCTTATATCATTGTCATCATCCTCATGCTTACATTATGATGAAAGTCATCTTCGACCAAATGTGCAAAGATGAACTGTTGATTGGTATGATTATGACCAGGGATCATTCGGTATAATCATGACCGTAATGTTACAAATGATGTGGTAAAAGTCCTCATTGGCCCGTAGTGCATTGATGGACAGTTGTTGGTATGATTATGACTAGGGATTATTCAGTATAATCATGACCATTGGTGAAAATAAGAATATCCTTGGCCCTTAGTGCATGGATAATTCGTGATCGTGATACTAATGAATATCTTTAGCCGTAGTGCAAGGATGATTCGCTGATGTGGATTATTTATTAAGCTGAGTCTCAGCGATAAAATTAATGATAAACTTTTTAAATCATAGAAGATAGTAGATATCATGCTCTACTTGACTCTTCTAATGGATTCCTTGTTCTGCTGCAGTTATTGATTTAAAACTTGTTGTCTATTGTATTCTATCAGTTGTTATACTGTTGAAGGCTAACGATAATTTATTCTGCATTATCTTAGTCATAATATTTCTTACTGGGCTAGTTGAGCTTACCCTTTTCTTTTATTGTTCTCTTCAGAAAATGAGAATATAGCTAGGACGAGTCGGGAAATGGAGTGATGGTCCAGGATAAATAGCTATAGTAGTCCTCACTATTCTATAAAATAGTGTGATAATAATTTTAATGAGGACTCCATTGAGTGTGGATATTGTCTAGAAGATAATATTTGTGTTAAAACTCTCAGCTACGCTTTTGTCGTATTGTATAAAAGAAGTCTGTATTTAAATTCTGTGCCATGTATTTGGCGACCTAAGATGGGCGATGTATACCTATTTTGGGGGCGTCACATTACACTTGGCTTCCAAGAGCACTATCCCTACAACCCATGTCCGCTTTCCGAGGAGGTGGCAACTGCTGGCTCACCAGGATGGACTAGTACAAGACTTTAAATTTGGATGTAGGTACCATGGTGTGCTGTCGTAGGCAATCAAAATTAAAATCTTATTACAAAAAATATTTATGTAGTAATGTAAGTAAAATTCGATCCCACAGAGAATGATTAGTCTAATTTTATACTTTATAAACCAGAATAAAAGGTTTTAAATAAAAAAAGACAATTTAAATAACGTTAACCAAAGTAACAAATATGCAACTAATACAGTGTAATCTAATGAAATAAATTAAAAGAACAAGCATTTGATTAAGTTAACATCCACCATCAGTAATCCAACATCCATAATCAAAAATTTACATTGATCATTGATTCTAGCATGAATTAATTAGTATTTTAAATATTCATCATTAGAATTATTTTTTTATCTCTTTTTTAGTTGTAGTTAACTAGAAACAAGTGATCTAAATAACCCTAACTACTAAACAACTTTAGACACGCACTAAGAATTTAATCTAATAACATCTTTAAGCAGTAAAAAGATCGATGAAACTAAACAACATAATCTTTTGCTCTGCAACAAATTATTAATTTGATTTACTTCACAAATTAGAGTGACCAAACAATTACAGATTTGATATCTAATTCAGCAGTAGATTGAAACTTATAATAAACTAGTATGCATCCTAGCAATTAAACAAATCAATCATAAAAATAAGCACATAATAATATCTAATACCCAAAATATAAATTGAACAATGAAAACTAATTAAATCCCACAGTGTAATAATTTTCAAAAAATCTCACAGTATAATAATTTTTAGGCTTCCGCACACTTAAACTAATAATAAGAATTTACCTACACATGACCATGAAAACTCCAAAGAATAATCGAAGGAGAAGTTTGTAGACAACTCTGCCCCAATCTCTCTTGGTAATCCTCTTTTTATAGGCATCAATGCTCAATTAATTCATTCTAGGAATTAACTTTCTAGTGATCATCAACTTCCTTCAAAGAGATCTTCTTGATAGACTTTCATTTCCTTCATTGAATTTGACTAGCACACCAATATTGTTCCACATCCTTCCTTCAACTTGTAGGATTCTTCTTGTTTCTTTCCTTCCATGAAAAAGAGCATTAATATTGCTTGATCACTAAGATATTAACTTTATTGTAATAAAATACTAATTCAGCGTTATTTTGCTCTATATATATATATATTGTGAGCTGTGGTGCCGCCTTGTGCTCGCGTAATTACAACTTTGCCCTTTCCTTTTACTTTAAGTCCAAATAATGCTCAATTTGTCTCCAAATTACTTCCAAAGTCACAAAATTCTTTAATTACACATTAAATAAAAATATAAGACTAATGAGTGTATTTAGGCAGAAAATAAATACAAAAGATTAAGCATTAAGGAATAAAATCATAACACATTTTATTCTCATCAAATTCCCCTACACTTATCTTGCTCGTTCTCAGGCAAAACAAAAATAAATTATAATATAAAAATTCAACTAACTTGATTAACTTAACAAACTTGAGCTTGTAAAATAATATGAACTTTAGAATTGAACTCAAAGATTTTAAACAATAACTCTCGAATAATTTAAAAAACAATGCATCATCTAAAATTTCAACTTATTTGTCAATCTTACTTTACTCTTAACCCTTTGTGCGTGTGTGTGTGAATCAAAATGTATCAAACTAATTAAAACTAAGATAAACTTATGTAATCAATGCCTCATAGGATATATAAAAGAGAAACTATAGACACTTATTTTTCACATCACTCTCAATTAATACATGCAAACATAACCAGAAGATCAATAGCTTTTTTTCCCACACGTTAAGTACACTAGGAGTATTATATTTCTAACTAGTTTTTTTTTTCCTTAGGTGAGTGCATCTTATGTTCCTTTTCACTAGCGAGTGCATTTTACGCTCCATCTCGATTATCACGTGTTTATGAGTGAGTGCGTTTTAAGCTTCATCTGAACCCACCACATGAATCTTTATTATCATTATTTTCCCTTTTTTCTTTAATAATCCTAGCAAAATTTACCTAAATCATTTCCCCTTTCTTATATTATACCTCATATTCACTTCAAGTTATGACCACGTAAATTATAGAGTTCAAAAAATATCTTCCAAAAGCACTTAATCAAATAAATTCCCTCTAAATTAAAACTAATTCAAACAAATGGATATATGCCTCTATTAATAAAGGGTCTCAAATAAAGTAATAACCAACAAATAACAAAACTCAAACTACATAATGTCTATCAATCTTCCAAAAATTTATTAAATAAAAATCAAAATTTTATAATTGGCCAAAAATTCAAAATCCAAATTAACTTATTGCCCAAGTGACTCATCCTATAAAACTACTCCATTTTTTTAGTAAACACGATTGCACTTAGCATGTGAAACAAGTCTTTAAACCCCAAGTGGATGAGTTTTGTCTTGTTAGGGTTTATAGTGAATATTGTGACACCCCCAAAATAAGTCTACACAACCCATTCTGAGTCGTCAAAAATAGCACTATTGACGCGAACTTTCCTATTATAATAATTGAACTGTCGTGCAAAATATGACGACACATATACTGTGAGTTTCAATACAAATATTGTAACATATATAATACGACAATATTCATACTCAAATTATTACAATGCCATATAAAATACAGTAGCAAATATTTCAAGTCCTCAAAGGAACACGAGAAGATTTATGTCCTCCTTATTCTAATGGAGTGCATTATTGACGCTTTCAAATTTGAGCTCGCATCACCCTATTTGGTTCACCAAAATCAACTATTAAATGATGTATAAAATACGTCATACACATTTTAAGTTCTCAGTACAATTATGATTCCACATTGTTTTATAACTTGATGAGGATTACGACTAATTCGAAACACCAATTTATACCCATGTTCTCTCTGCTAGTCTCAGCTACACTTTTGTTTCCTGAAAGGAATTGTGAAGAAAAAGGGTGAGCACAAATAGCCCAGTAAAGAATATCATGACTTAAGATAATTAAATTTTTAATAGCCTTCGTCAATAATAAATCAGATATTTAGAATATATGGTAGACGATAAAAATTTTCAACCACAATTGCATCAGAATCAACAATCCATTAGAAGAGTCAAGTAGAACATAATGTCTACTATCTTTTACAAAATAAAAGTCCATCTTCAATATTTTATTCCTGTAACACAAATCAATAGTTCTTCATTGTACCCAAGACAAAGAGAACTTTCACCACCTGTCTTTACCGGAAACACCAAAGATCATGGTTATACCAATTCACAGTTCATGTTTTATAATTATGCCATTAAATTCATATTTGCACTCTAGGCCAAAGATATTCAATTGTAACACCAATAGTCATGCTAATTAATAGTCCATCTTTGCACTACGGCCAAAGACATACAATTCTAAAATCAATAATCAACGATTCATCTTTGCACTATAGGCCAAAGACATATAAAACCAATAATCAACAATCCATCTTTCCACTATGGGCCAAAGATATACAACTGTTAAAAACCAATAATCAACAGTCCATCTTGCAGTACGGGCCAAAGATATACAACTATAAAACTCATAATCAACAATTCATCTTTGCACTACGGGCCAAAGATATTCAACCGTAAAACCAATAATCAACAATCCATCTTTCCACTACGGGCCAAAGACATACAACTGTAAAAACCAATAATCAACAGTCCATCTTTGCAGTACGGACCAAAGATATACAAATATAAAACTCATAATCAACAATTCATCTTTGCACTACGAGCCAAAGATATTCAACCGTAAAACCAATAATTAACAGTCCATCTTTCCAGTACGGGCCAAAGATATACAACTATAAAAACCCATAATCAACAATCCATCTTTGCACTACGGGCCAAAGATATGCAACCGTAAAACCAATAATCAACAGTCCATCTTTGCACTACAGGCCAAAGATATACAACTGTAAAACCAATAATCAACACTTCATCTTTGCACTATAGGCCAAAGATATTCAACTGTAAAACCAATAATCAACAGTCCATCTTTGCACTACGGGCCAAAGATATACAACTGTAAAACCAATAGTCATGAATATACCAATACACAATTCTGGTCATGATTATACCAACGTATTTTTTTCATCGGTATTTCAACAATTTAACGGTAAAAGTTTTGCCGTTATTTTTTATAAAAAGGTTATTTCTGTCGCTTTCTATATCCGACAATTATTTTGTTATGTGATCCACCAATGATTTTTCTCTGACCAAACGAATATTTTATGATAACTTGTTTAATTTATAAAATTTGCACATATCACCCATAACTATATCATTATATCAAATCAATAATTTACTAATTCTATTAAAAGTTGGGATCAACACCAAAACATATTTACCTCGAATAACATATAAAGCAACTAATAATTCATTATTCATTCAAGTTGTTTTTATTTATCGCATTATATTCTAAAACTTATAAATGAATAACAAAACTAAAGAAATCCCATATATGACAATTTGTTTTAAAAACATCAGTCAACTGTTATGGTATTATCACCATTAAACAAAACTTAACTATCAATTTAATTAATTTTAACAGAAAATAGACTTAAAATAATAAAATTTAGCATCAAAAATCACCCAAATCGGATTTAAAATCATTAAGTTATACATTTTTAAAACTTAAAGTTTGTTGCTAAAAATTCTATTTGAAAAATTTCCGAACCAGCCACCTCATGAAATTCATAACAAATCATACGTTAATCTTTATCGGTTCAAAATTTATGGACATATACTTAACTTATATATGTATAACATATCCAAAAATTACAGTGATCCAACGATCGGATTAAAAATTATAACTCACGTAATAGAGCTTAAGAAAACTATTTTTCGGACTATGAGTCATTTGCACCAGTTTCATTCAAATAGTCACCACGAAAAATCCATTCGGAATTTTTGGGTGACTCTAATTTTTGTGTTTAGCTTACTTCCAGGGCTTTCTTTTAATATATGGCTCATCTCCTAACTCATTATACACAAGGAGTTATAGATTTTACAAAATCAAGTAGTTATACTAATTTTTCTGAAAATTTAGATTTTTCATTCTTCTTTTGATTTCTAGATTTCTCTCAGTTGATTCTTATTTATACAACTTTAATTCATCCAATAAATACATAAATATATACTCTTTACATACAATCCATAAAAACTTAAATCCAAGAATAAATTAAAGATTTTAAACATACTTTTTAATGATTTATTCCTCATTTCTTATTTATTTCTTCTTCTTCCTCTATTCAATTTTCAAACTGTTCACTCTCCCTCTTTCTTTGTTCTTGCCGAGTGAAATTGGATGAGAATGAAGGAAGTCACCCCATTTTGTTTCTTTCTTTTTTTTCCCTTTTTTTTTCTAACTTTCTTCCTCTTTTTACTTTCATTCTTTTCTTTTCCTTCCCCACATGTCCCCCCATCATTTCCCACTTCTTCTCTCCCTTCTCAATTATCAACCGCACAAGCAGCCTCACTCCATTCAATTAATCTCATTTCTTCTCTTTTATTAGCTCATTTATCTGATTAATTGTTCGTTTGACCATTTATCAATTTAACATTATATAGTTTTAGAATAATAATCATAAATTAAATTAGAGTACTTTTATTTCATAAAATTCGGGATCTTTCAAATTTACCCACACAATTCAAAATAAAAAATTCAAAATTAAAAAAATATAGTAAGAACATGAACTAAAAATATGATAACAAATAACCTTAATCCTCTCTCCCACACCTAAAAATTATAGTAAAATGCAAAGAAAAGAAAAAATATATATAGCCAAAATATATAAAAATAATAAATTATACTTGAGTTGCCTCCCAAATAGTGTCTTTATTTATTGCCATTGGCTCGACTCAATGATTTCCTTTTTAATCAGTATAATTCGGATCCTCAATGTCCACATTGTTCACATTTTCTTCTCGAAAACCCTAATAATTTTTTTGAGTTTATGACCATTCCCCTTTAACACTTTAAAAGTTGCTAAACTTTTAATTTCATTTACACCATGAGAAAAAACATCAGTAACAACAAAAGGTCCAATCCAACGAGAACCCAAGTTACTTAGAAACAAATGAAGTTTGATTGGTATAGAAGGAATTGACCAATTTGAAATTCCTTTCTAGAAATCATTTTGTCATGAAAATCCTTCATTTTTTCATGAAAATCCTTCATTTTTCCTTGTAAATCATTGCACTCTCATAAGCATCATTACGAATTCCCTATAACTCTTGTAGTTGCAACTTCCTGTGTTCTCCACTTTCACTCATCCTCATATTGAAACTCTTAATAGCCCAATAAGCATTGTGTTCCAACTCAACAGGTAGGTGACATGGTTTTCCAAACAACAATCTATAAGGTAACATACTAATGGGCGTCTTATATGAAGTTCTATATGCCCATAAAGCATCATCCAAACATAAAATCCAATATTTCCTTCTTGGATTAATTGTCTTTTCAAGAATGGCATTGATTTCTCTATTTCACTCTTCCACTTGTCCACTGATCTGCGGATTATACATAGTTGACACCTTATGAGTCACATGGTACTTTCTCAATAACATTTCCACAGTTCGATTGTAGAAATGGAATTATAAGAAAAAGGCTTATCAGTGACCATAGAAGATCGAAAATATTTATTAGTGACCGAATTAGGTTGCTGATAGTTCTCAAGGAATATCGGGGACAAACTTTATCTACGACGACCGACTATCAGACCACGTCACCAATGACAGTGACTCAGCTCAAAGATAGATTCGGTCTCCATGAAATTGGGAAACATCTTCGGTTTTAAAGCCCTAGGCCTTTCAGTTGTTACTTAAGTTTTTTGTAAAATCAACTGCCATAGAGTGAAGGGTTGCATATTGAGATATTTTTTACTCATAGTCTTATTTGACTCAAGGTCAGCATGTAGTAAATGTGCAGTAGAGATTTTATCCAAGGTATCATTGATCAAAAAACTTATCAACAAATAACTTTTGAATTTCCTATAAAATTAGACTTATTGGGAAATAAGAGAACAAAAGAAGAGTTGCAGGAAATTTAACAATTCACTATAGTATACTTCCTCTTGAATTCCTTAACAAAGTGATTCACCATTGAACCACTTTGTTCAGGAATTCAAGAGGAAGTACATTATGTATGGGAAAACACTTATTATCATTTTATACTGTTAAATTTCTTGTAACTCTATTTGTCTCTCATATTTCCTAATAAGTCTGATTTTGTAAGAAAATAATATGTTATTTGTTGATTAATTAGCTGATCAATGATACCTAGGGTACAATCTATATAGCACATTTGGTACATGCATACCTTCAGTCAAATAAAGCTATGAGTAAAAAATATCTTCAATTGGCAACCCTTCACTCTATGGCAATTAATTTTGCAAAAATAGGAGTAACAATTGAAAGACCAGGGACTTTAAAACCGAGGATGTTTCCCAATTTCATGGAGAGGCGAATCAAACCAGCTTTTACACTTCTCAAGGAGTATTGGGGGGAAACTTTATCGTGCTATATAGTCTTGAATCTATAGTGCATGAGAAGTCGCAATCTGTTTGTTCAAAAAATATAATATCATCAAGACGTTTATATAAAATCTAAAAGATATATATGTTAATATACTAAAATGAAAATGATTTATTTAAAAAAATAGAATGAAAATGATTTAATTAAAATAATTAAAAAGAGAACATACTCTATCAATAACTCAACTGCAGCATCCTTAAGACCGACTTTTTTCGAATGTTTTGTAACCAGATATCAGCATTTTCTGGGAAAATAGTTTCTATCACAATCTCTATCATAAAAGTATAACATGAATCCGCGATCAACCAACCCCGTCTTGAATTTGAATCGACAAAGCAGTATCCTCGAAATATATACAACAAATTAGAGAAAGATGAAAGTGTGCATTTACTGAAAGATAACTTATCACAATTAGATGGGAACTTCATGTTATAATGTAAAACAAATACCTCCATCATCGCCCATGTGTAATGATTACTAGGAGAAGGGTCAAAGACTTCCTTGCATACATGATTCGACATAGCAGTTATAGCTAATACTCTAACTAGTTCATCGGCAGTAAAAAAAAGTATGGGTTGTAGTTCCTGTTTGTGTCCCATACTCGAATTAAATAATTGAATTACTGCAGACATAATAGTAAGGAATGTCTGCAGTAATTCAATTATTCAATTCGAGAATGGGACACAAACAGGAACTACGACCCATACATTTTTTTACTGTCGAGGAACACTACAAAAAAAGATCATTGTTGACGGGCATTCTTTATCGCTTAATGACCCCACCGCCATCGTCAATGAGGTCATTGGCGGCAATGACAACCCGCCACCCCACTGTGTCGTAACCTCGGTCCCGCCACCACCGTCGAGAATTAGGTTATTGACGATGGGGTCATTCTTTGAAAGCGGGCGATTTGACGAGCCATCACTAATAGCTATTTAAATTTTTTTTATTAATATGGTCATTAACAACTGCCCATTGTTAATGACTTTTTGTCTGTCGCCAATGATCTTTATTTATATTATATAAAGAACCGTCGCTGTAAGTCATTCCCGACAGGCAAGCCATCACCAATGACTGCTTAATTTTTTTTTTAAAATTACAAAATTCCCATGTTTATTTACATATACATAATTTTACCTGTTATAAACTAAAGAAAAATAAATAATTCTTCACGAACGCATATCAATATCAATCAAATCTTTTGCTATCAACTATCAAATATGTAGATAACATAATCACATATAGATAAAAGTCGCACGATATAGATATAAAATGTAATCATAAACCATCAATATAGTTAGATACATAAACTATCAACCTAACTAGATACAAAACTCTAGTCTGTACAACTCAAAAACTGTATAAGTACATACATAAAAGTCAAAATATAAACATAAACTAACTAAACCCAAGACCAGGAGTGTCAGTACCATCATCGCCGCGATCTATTGTACGATCGCCAGTCCCACCTCTAGTACCATCGCCAATCCCATCTCCGGTCCCATCGCCAGTCCCACCATCGGTCCCACCCTTCATAGTCTCATCAGCATCAACTCGACAGTAATAACCATCTCCTCCATGGTCATCGTCAGTGCCTCTGCCTCAACCCCTATGAGTCTCATCAACAAGACCCTAAAAAAATTAATATATTACTAACGAAGTAAAAAAGAGAGCATATTTAAATTATTTTAGTTTGTGTTCTTCAAGTTTTAACAAATTAGGTAAACGGGCTGATAAATCAGTCTCCATATTTCGGAATTGAGTCCCATAAGTTATAACGCGTGCCTAATATCTATGAGATTCTATGTCTATGTCTGCGTGTTGTTTCGACGATCAAGGCAAGTTTTGGTCTCTTTTTTGACTATTTTTCTATGTTTTTGTAAGTTAGGCAAACGGGCTGATAACTTGGCCTCCGTATATTGGAATTGAGCTCCGTAAGTTGTAACGCATGCCTAATATGTATGCGGTGCACTGTCTATGTTTTTATGTCATTTTGACGACCGAGGCGAGTTTTGGTTTCTTTTTCGACTAATTTTTTATGTTTTTGTAAGTTAGGTAAACGGGCTGATAACTCGGCCCCGTATATCAAAATTGAGTCCTATAAATTGTAACACGTGCCTAATATCTATGAGGTGCTATGTCTATATTTGCGTGTCATTTTGAAGACTGAGGCAACTTTTGGTCGCTTTTTCGACTATATTTCTAAGTTTTAACAAAGTAGGCAAACGGGCTGATAACTCAGCCTCCGTATAATTAACAGAATTGAGTCCCATAAGTTTTAATGCGTGCCTAATATCTATGAGGTGTCGTGTCTATGTTTGCGTGTTATTTCGACGACCGAGGCGGGTTTTGGTCTCTTTTTGACTATTTTTCTATGTTTTAACAAAGTAGGCAAATGGGCTGATAACTCAGCCTCCGTATATTGGAATCGAGTCCCGTAAGTTGTAATGCATGCCTAATATCTATGAGGTGTTATGTCTATGTTTGAATTTTGTTTTGATGACCAAGGCGGGTTGGGTCTCTTTTTCGACTATTTTTTTAATTTTTAACAAAGTAGGCAAACGGGCTGATAACTTGGCCTCTGTATATTGGAATCAGGTCCCGTAATTTTAACGTGTGCCTAATATCTATGAGGTGCTATGTCTATGTTTATGTGTCGTTTCGACGATCGAGGAGGGTTTTAGTATCTTTTTTGACTATTTTTCTAAGTTTTAACAAAGTAGGCAAACGAGTTGATAACTCAACCTCCGTATATTAGAATCAAGTCCCGTAAGTTATAATGCGTGCCTAATATTTATGAGGTGTTATGTCTATGTTTGCGTTTCATTTCGACAACCGAGGTGAGTTTTGGTCTCTTTTTTGACTATTTTTTTAAGTTTTAACAAAGTAGGCAAATGGGCTTATAACTCGGCCTTCGTATATCAGAATCGAGTCTGGTAAGTTGTAACGCATGTCTAATATATATGAGGTGTGTCATTTCGACGACCGAGGCGGGTTTTGGTCTCTTTTTTGACTATTTTTCTATGTTTTCGTAAGTTAGGCAAACGGGCTGATAATTCGGCCTCCGTAAATCAGAATCAAGTCCCGTAAGTTGTAACGCGTACCTAATACCTATGAGGTGATATGTATATGTTTGAATTTTGTTTTGACGACCAAGGAGGGTTTTGGTCTCTTTTTAAACTATTTTTTTATGTTTTAACAAAGTAGGCAAACGAGCTGATAACTCGGCCTCCGTATATCAGAATTGAGTCCCATAAGTTTTAATGTGTGCATAATATATATGATGTTTTATGTCTATGTTTGTGTGTCATTTTGACAACCGAGGTGGGTTTTGGTCTCTTTTTCGACTATTTTTTCAAGTTTTAACAAAGTAGGCAAACGTGCTGATAACTCGACCTCCGTATATCAGAATCGAGTCCCATAAGTTGTAACATGTGACTAATATCTATGAGGTGATATGTCTATTTTTGTGTGTCGTTTTGATGACCGAGGTAGGATTTGGTCTCTTTTTTGAATATTTTTCTAAGTTTTAACAAAGTAGGCAAACGAGTTGATAACTCGGCCTCCGTATATCGAAATCGAGTCCCGTAAGTTGTAACATGTGCGTAATATCTATGAGGTGCTATATCTATGTTTGCGTGTTATTTCGACGACCGAGGTGAGTTTTAGTCTCTTTTTCTACTATTTTTCTAAGTTTTAACAAAGTAGGCAAATAGGCTGATAACTCGACCTCCATATATCGGAATCGAGTCGCATAAGTTGTAACGCATGCCTAATATCTATGAGGTGTTGTATCTATGTTTGCGTGTTATTTCAACAACCGAGGTGGGTTTTGGTCTTTTTTGACTATTTTTCTATGTTTTCGTAAGTTAGGCAAACGGGCTGATAACTCGGCCTCAGTATATCGCAATCGAGTCCCGTAAGTTGTAATGCGTGCCTAATATCTATAAGATGCTATGTATATGTTTGTGTGTCGTTTCGACTACCTAGGCGGTTTTGGTCTCTTTTTTGACTATTTTTCTATATTTTTGTAAGTTATACAAGTGCGATAATAAGTCGATTAACTATATGTTTGACAGTTTATATAAGTAATATAATTACAAATTACATTAATTAAATTAAAACATACATTAATAATTATTTTTACATGTCGAATATGTGGAGGAAAGAGGTTGGCCAAAACAACTGCACATACACGAACGGCCTCTTCTCGAACTAGACCCATGAGCTCGTCGGCAAATGTTGTAGGATCTATGGAGCCGTGGACGACCTCCTGAGCAAGTTGGTAGATCCGCTCACGTGAAGGTGCGCCTGACTGCACAACACTGCTAGCCATGTATCCCTCTATGATCCACCGGAAAAAATCATCAGATAATAAAAGGACGCCACCCGATCCACTCGCACCACCTGCTCCGGTGGGTGGGTGACGCCGAGCTCTCACAGTAAGAACGATAGTGTAGACTAAGACCCATGGAATGCCCATAACTCTACCCTTCTTTGGTCCCTCTATAGCTTGCAGCCAGTCCTCCATCTCCTCATACTCGCGCGTCGAGGCATATACATCACCATCAGCTCTCTGGATGGTCCGAGCCACTGTGAGGACCTCGAACCGTCGCTGAAAAAAACATAAATATTTAAAAAGAACAATTATTTAAAGAATATAAATGAATTTCATGCATTAACCTACAGAGTAAATTAAAGGATTAAAATACTTACAGCAATGCGCTTTGCCTTAGGTGAGATATAACCACCATCACCTTTCTTCTGGTGGGCGTGGCACCAAAACTCTAAGCAAGAAGGTGGGTGCTTTAGACTAACCTCGAGTCTCTCCTTGTAGAGGTTGTACGACTGAGACCCCGTTTAGTCTGAGTGACAACTTTGCTGTTCGGCAACTGTACGCTGTGTCGACATCTTCTTGAATGTCTCGCCCTCCCAAATGCTGTACATCTGGTCCCACACTACGGCACCGGTAAAATCTGGTCGGACATCTTTAAGTGCTTGTCCATCAACCATCTTCGTTTGGACCTTCTTCTTCCAGCATGGACCCGTTTGTGCCAATTCATCTCGAGATATTTTTGTAGAACAATCATGCAATGGGATTCCTACCCATCCTCAAAGCGATAGTATCTCTACACATTACACATTAACAAGCTTAGTAGACAACATAAACTGATATGAAAAAAATATATTAAAATGGAATAGAAAACTAACATATGAATGACTTCTAACTCAAAACTCAGTAATAATCAACTCCCGTGTGCGGTCATATACATCCGCCCACCTCATCCACGGGCTTGAGAATCGGTTGCGCACGATCCCAAGTAATGTATTCCTGGACGTTGCATCAAGGATACTACAATTAAAACTAATATATTTTAAAATTCTAAAGAATATATACATGCGAGATTTAATGTAAAAAAATGTTCAAGGCTACATACAAATTAAGAAATTACTTTTTAGTCCCGACGCGGAATATAAGCGGTGCCTGGGGGATTCCCTAGCAAGCCACATGCTAGTCCCCACGGAGGCCTACGCCGATCACCTTTATAGTGAAATACATCAATATTATATAAAATAATATCATGACAATAATATATAAAATTAAAAATAGTAAGACATATAACAACCTAACCTGTAATTATACCTAATAATTCGGCCTGATCATCGCCACCACGACCTCCACGGCCCCCATGACCTGTACTACCAGCACGCCCACCACGATCATCGTGTGGTGTACTGGCCTAATGCATATAACTGTAAGAAATCAACAGGATATTATAAGACATTTGTAATCACAATAAAAAGACAATGATTGCACAACTAAAACTAAAAACTCTTACAAATATAACTGTAACAAACTCTTACATTTGAATACAACTAAAATGACACAAATAATACATACTCCTAATCATTTATATCATCAAAGCCATCAATATCAAAATCATCATTTTCGAGAAATAACTCTTCAATATTGCTGTCATCACCATCTTCGTCATCATCAACGATGTCTTCATTAATATCTTTCTCCTCAACAACATCGTCTTCACTTTCGACAGTGACGACATCATAATCGTCTTCACTAGACTCATTAATAATTTTTACATCAGCAGGTGTGACACTAGTAGACTCGACTTGTAAAGGTTCATCGTCTGGACGAGGAGCTGTGCCTTGATAACCACGAGCTTTGGTGGTTAGAACAGCATATCATGAGCTTGTAGGAGTCTTAACACTCCGTGCGTAGTACACCTGCATTGCTTAACTTATTAAAATAAAAGGCTCATTTGATTTTAGTTTTGACTTAACATTTACTGTCACCAGTCCTGAATTTTTATCTACTCTAACTCCATTTTCAACATCAAACCAATGATAATTGAAGCAAACTAACTCTTCTTTACCCCAATATTTGAGAACGACTACTTCTAGCGATCGTCCATACCAGTCATCCCAAAGATTATCATAGCAGCTACCTTTAACCACAACACCAGAATCATATGAAGTGACGTCCCCAATATCGCAGCACTTTAAATCTGTAACCATTGACAATGTAGCATGTATAAGTATCTATAGATCTTTTAGGGTTGTCGGCTATAAGCTTTAGCCGAATGTCAGCTTTATCATCAGTGATGACCTAATGTATAGTAACACAACATATTCTAAAGTTAATTATGCCATAAGATTCATTCATGAGGGTAAATGCATTTAGCTGCTACTTAGTTAGACTTACATGATCTTTAAACCATTGCACAAATTCTCTATTTCTCAAATTTTGCAAATCCCCGTCTGATATAATCGAATTCGCTTCACGTATCTCAATATCATATTGACTAAAGTACAATTATATACTTAATGTGTATTGAAGGAACTTATAGTAGAAACACAAGTTTATGGATACTTACTTAATGTATAACGCTACTTCATTTATGTTGACAAGTGCATACAATGTGGCAGCTGCATACTCACTATCAGTCATGAATCGCCTTTTTTCCCGTCGAATGGTTGTACAGGATGACTAAAGGCCATTAATTCTCAATTTTCCTCGTACACAACAACCTCATTCCGACGTAAGAGATTGTGCATCATCTGAACATTAAGCTCAAAGTACAATGAGCAGAAATTAACAAGTTCCTCTATAACATAACTCTCATCAATTGACTCCTCTACACGGGCTCTGTTCTCCACCTTTTGTTTTAGACGTCGCATATACCTATGTGTTATATATACATGTATACTTTAGTAAACAAGAATGCAAATTTTAGCATATTAAAACATTAATTTCATTACCTCTCGAATGTATACATCCATCTATATTGCAAGAGAACACCAAACTTAGCTTCATATGACAGGTGAATAAGCAAATGCTCCATTGAATCAAAAAATAATGGACGAAAGATCATTTTTAACTTGCACATTATTTCCACCATCTGCATCTCCATTTTATCTATGTCTCTGAGCTGGAGCTCCATCAAGCATAGATCTCTGAAGAAATTAGAAAGCTTTGTTAGTGCTTCAACCACACATTTCGGCAACAAGTCGATAAATGCTACGGGGATCAACTTCTGCATGAATATATAACAATCATGACTTTTTAGACCCCAAAACTTCAGCTCTTCGACTTTACAACACCTTGCTATATTTGAAGAATATCCATCTGGGAGCTTCAGTCCATTGATCTAATTACATATCAATATCAACTATTCCCTAGTCAAAGTATAATTATCTTTTGGTGTTATCGTCTTAATACCCTCCTGATAAAACCACAAATGTTCCCTAATGTTCATTTCTACTAAATCAAGCATCGACTTATTGTTGTCCTCTGTTCTACCACTGACATCTAGGACTGTATAAAAAATGTTATAAAATACGTTCTTCTTAGTATGCAATGGATTTAAACAATGACGGATGCATAGTGTAGCCCAATAAGGAAGGTCAAAGAACATGGAACGGTGTGTCTAGTTGTGAACCTTACCATAACCGTAAGCTCACTCTAATCTATGATTCTTCCCTAGAGGTGAAAATTTTAAATGACTAATCCAACTTAACACTGTTGTCCCAGAAAGACGGTCAGGTACTTGATGTTTCTCTATTTTTGATTGAATTGTCTACTCAACCGTCGATAATAATGTTCAACCAGCAAATTTTTTTTGGAAGTTTCAAAGTAACTAATTCCCCCCCCCCCCCATGTTTGAGCCTTATGTCTTTAACTGACCCCATGCATACGGAACATGACAAAGCCCCCTTGAGTTGACCATCCACTGATCATTCCTAACGCCGGGAAGTCATTTATCGTCCACAGTAAAGCTGCCCTCATGTCAAAGTTATGTTTAAGAGATACATTATATGTTTGAACCCCTTTATCCTATAACATCTTCAACTCATCAACTAATGGCCTGAGGTAGAAATTGATGTCTTTACTTGGACTCTTATCACCCGAAATCAATAAAGGCATGAACATGTAGGGATCCTTCATGCACATCAAAGGTGGGAGGCTATACACAATAATACTCACCGGCCAAGTTGAGTATGGCTTGGTGTAAGCCCATTAAATGGATTAAAGCCATCCTTAGCAAGCCCAAGCCTAAAATTGTGAACCTCTTTAGCAAACGAGGGGTACTTTCTATCGAATTCTTTCCACTCAAGCCCATCTGCCAGTTACGTCAATTGACATTTGACTATGACCCATGTTGAGTGCCACCTCATATACTCGGCGGTATGTGTTGACATGAGCAACCGCTGAAAGCCTTGGTACAATGGGAAAGTAACGTAAGATCTTTCTCGGCACATCATTTCCTTTTTTCTTGCATTGTTTAAAGTATCTACTTGTACAACATATATCACATGACCTCTTATCTTTATTGACATCATCGTAATACAATATACAATCATTCTCACAAGCATGAATCTTCTCATACCCTAGATTGAGCCTTTTGACCATTTTGTTCATATCATAGTACGACTCCAATAACTTATTGCCTGCAGGTAAGAACTCCTTCACAATGTTTAGCAACTCATTAAAACCTTTGTCGCTACAATCATGCTAGTTCTTAAAGTGTAAAAGATTAGTCACTGCGGATAAGACAGTGTGCTTTTCGTGCCCATCATACAGTGGCGTCGCTGATTCATGCAATAACTCATAGAAACCCTTAGCCCCATCATTCGGCTCTTGCTCGATGCTACCATCATCCCTATTTGTATTCCATTGGAAGAATGAACCAACAGTTTCGACTATTATGTTAGTACATTCAAAGGTTTTGTCACCTCTGGATTCTGGTTTTGATTCATGTTCATCCAACTAGGTTTCCCTATTATAGATCCATGTCGTATAACCCTTCTTGAACCTATACGCAAATAGATCGCACATGACATCACTCCTTTCCTTCTACACTTCATTCACACACCTTTTATAAGGACATCTAACCTCATCGTCGCTGACTTGTTCAAACGCAAAATTGAGAAACTATTCAACCCCACTACAGTACTCAGAGCTAAGCCCACTCTATTAGTGGCTACCCTATGTTTCATCCAACTTCGATCAACAAACATCTTGATTTATACACTATGGGCTACTATATGATAGAAGAAGTATTCTCATATAGGATTGGAAACAATCCTACCAACAAGTTTCGTCTGGTTAGTTGAATAAGAATATTAATTCAAATAGATGCAAATTAGATGCTTGACAATAATATAAATTTAAATAGATGGAGTATCAGTTAAACAATTTGTTTGATCATATTATAAAATAAGGAACATTTAAAATAACAAATTATGCAATTCTAATATATTAATTGCTTTTCTCTTATTTCTTTTTCCTTTTGAAAGAGCCAAAAGTTTATAAGGATACAAGGATGCTTGTCTGTAAGTGAGGGAAAGAGAGTGAGGACAGTCCTTAGAATCTCGAGAATTTGATCCTATATATTCATATGTATTGAAGGGAGCATTTTATTTTAGTAAAAAATGATAAAAGTCTTGAAACAAAATTAAAATCCCACCTATAATCAATTCATGCCTTTAAGACATTCCTCCATCATATTGAAAACTACAAGAACCACATAGTCCACTGCCTTTAAGACATTCCTCCATCAAATTGAAAACTACAGTTGACAATAATAACTAAAATCAAATATTTCATTTAATCAACTAATTCTAAAACGAAGGGAGAATGCATATGCTTCATTGACCCCATACAAATTACCATGTTACTTGGGTAATATCCCCTTCCATTGCCTTCAAATAATTTATATTTTTCTTTATTATCAAAAAAAAAATATAATATACTATAACTACATATTAATCATCACCGGATTAGTAATTATCAAAATAAATCAAAGTACTATCATTTATGAAAAGAAACAAAAATAGTTATCGCATTATATTCACTCCATAAAAAAACAGCCCCTCATGTGATATATTCACTCCATAAAAAAATATTCAATCTAGTAAAATGGAGTACTTGTGACACCCCCAAATCCGGACACTTCAATCCCACAGATTTGGTGTTCACTGTCCAATTAAATCATAACTAACTACCCATAAACAAAGGATATAATCTAAAATAAATCCCAGGTCATCTAACCTTTATTACAATCATCAGTGGAAAATTAAAACATGATCATAATTAAATCTATTACATAAGCTTCATAAATAAAAGATAAATTAAACGTTGTCGTCTAATCAAGCACTTTGTCCTTGCCCTTGCTTGTAGAAAGCTCTTCAAACTTCTTAACTTCATCTGCATTATTTTGTGTAAGAGTGAGCAAACAATTGCCCATAAGAAGGATAATATATAATAACGTTTTATGAATGACAATTAACTTAGCTTTCAATGGTAAAGTATTCTTACCGGAACAATAAACTTTAATTCAACAGCTATGAGTTCAAAGGAATAATGAACGTTTAAGTTAACAATAGATATCAACATCAAAGAATACACTGAGGGTCACAAGACTATGAACTATACTCTAGGTTTTCAAGTATTTCTACTTTAACCTTTAACAGTCTAAAAGACTATAATCATCATCTATGTCCTAGGTTAACAGGTGTTTCTACTATAACCTTTAACAGTCTAAACGACTATATGAACCATCATCCCGTACTCCAGGTGATCAGCCCTTTGTACTATGTATTGCGCAAACATTTTAACGCTATTGCGTAGCTCTAAAATAATCCCCTAACATAGGGTTGTTCATCTCAGCTTAGATTATCAAGTTCCGAACCAAAGGAAGTTTGGTTGGGAATTAACTTCAAAGGAATTCTAGATCTTTAGAATTCTCATCAACCAAGTACTGTTTGAATCAGATAGAGACCAATAACTATTCAAAAGTTTGATTATAATATCTTCATGAACAAGGTATATCGATAAATTAATAAGAGCTAGAGTATTAACAATTTCTAAATTGAACAAATGTTATCATCGACAACATGCTTTCAAAATTGTGTGAGTACATAAGCAAACCAAAGGAAGTTTGGTTTGGGTTGACTTCATGGGTAATTTAGAGTTTAGAACATTCATCAACTAAGGATTAGTTGAATTAGTAAAGAATCGCTAGGCAACTTAGAGTTCGGTACAATAATGTAAGATAGTACAATGACATTAGAGAACGAAGATCAAACAACAGTTATTAGTACCTGAATAAACACATTTCTTACAATAAAATTACAGAATTTGAATAACTAGAGTAATCTCATTTGGAATAAAGAAACAAAGATTAATTAACTTGCTCAACAATAAATGAGGGTTAAAGAACTTGCATAACAATAAATTTCTCAACAAGAGATTAGAGATAGAGAATTTGCATAAGTATAACATGACAGTGAAAAGTAATCTTGCTGAATAATAAAGTAGCAAAGGTTAGGAAACTTGCCTCTTGCGTAAGCTATACAATTATAACTCACGTACCCCAATGTCCTACACATACCATTAGGATTAACACATCAATTAGCTACATACATATTAACCTCATAGATTCATTTCACATCTTAGTTAAGTTATAACCTTTAGTTTAAGGTCTAACCATACTAATAAACCCCATAACACGAATCTAAAAACTCACTAACACATACATAAGACTTTTAGCATCCAAATCACATTTCAACTCTTATTAATCAATACTACATTTCTTCATAATCGAACTTGAAGTTCAATCAAGTGTTTAAGTCTTCCTAGGAATACTTATTGATTTTATATTAACCACCTTCCATATCTTATAATGTTCATCTTAGAAATCACAAGTGTTAGCTTCATAACACCTATTCACTATTCATTGTGTACCTTAAATCATAACGTATCACATTCATAATCTACTAATCTTTTAACAACTTTGACATTATCAATTGACATGACACGGTTCTACTTTAACCTCCTAATTACATGTTTGTTGCATTAACACATCATTAGGCTCAGTTATAATGGTATCCAAAGTCTACAATGAAGTGAAGCCCATCGTCCCAAATTAGGGTATGGCAAGCAATTGCCGCCATACACAAGCCGGGACCGACAAGACTGTGTTTGCAAGAATGCTGCCAAGCTTTGTCGTGGTAATGGCCAAGTAACTTAGAATTGCACTGTGAGACCCCAAATTTTATGAATAAAGATTAGATTTATAAAAATATTTTTTTTATATTATGGTGTGGATTTGATATAATGTTATAGTTGTGGGTGATATTTACAAATTTGCAAAGTAAGCAAGTGGTTATATAATATTCGATTGGTCGTGGAATATTCTTTTTAACAGGGAATATTCGTACGATGGCACAATCATTGGTGGATCCCACAACAGAATTATTGTCGAATTGAGAAAAACGACAAAAATATTTTTATAAAAATAATGACGGAAGTTTTACCGTTAAAACTGTTGAACTACTCGGTAGTAAAAGTACAGTAATATGCGTGGTTGTATAGTAGCACACGGTATTGGTTATTGATGCTTACATGAGAATTCACTCAGTTATACTCAATTATTGCTACAGTAATTGCTGCATCATATCTCTCATATTATTGATTCGATTATTGTCACAGTAGCATCTGCATAATATGCTAATTATTAAATTAATAATTGAGACGACAAAGTTATTCATATTATTAAATTGCAATATTTACAATGTCTAGAAGTTCTGTCAAGGAGATGTTTGGTCATCTAATTACGCGCCAATAAGGAAAAATCCTTATTGGAAAGGCCCCTCTTTCCTGGGAACGACCTGGTTGTTAAATATTGTGAGTTGTAATATTAATGATGAATAAGTTCGTGTTGATTAAAGATGAATTTGATAGTTTCATTGTGTTGAAATTATTTGTGTTAGTGGAAATCGACATTTATTTCGATAATAATTGATGTCTGGAGGTTATATTGTTCAATCGGGTATTCGGGGCACTTTTCGTGTTGGAGTACTATTCACGAGTTACTATTCACTCTAGTATTGTTCACTCGGGTATTTAGGATACTTTTCGTGTCAAAGTACTATTCCCGTAGTACTATTCACGGGGTACTATTCACCCGAAAAATATATTTATTTTCGGTCCAAATCATTTTTGGGTACAATATTGTTCCATGAGGAGATGTGCAAATTTTTCAGACCGTTGGTTGAAATTATAATAGTAAATCAATATGAATCGCTGGTTTAAAGTTTTAAATAGTAAATCAATATGAATCGCTCGTTTAAAGTTTTAATAGTGAATCAGTATGGACCGTTGCTTTAAGTTTTAATAGTAAATCAATATGGACCGTCCGTTTAAAAGTAAATCAATCTGGACCGTTCATGAATTAGTTACTATTCAGTCCATTCTCCTATAAATAGAAGCTCATTCCTTCATTATTTCTTACGAATTCACTGAAACTCTAAAGAGAGAAATTATAGAGAGAAAGAAGAAGAGAAGTCTGTTACCTCTCTATTCCAGTATCCAACTTTATTCTAAGGTAAGGGGTATTATTTCTTTCTTATTCATGAAGAGAACTTCATTATTCCATTCTTTATTATTATGTTGGAATAACTGCTTTATCTAAGTACCGCATATATAATGAAATTCTTCATTATTCCATTCTTTATTATTTCGTTGAATAACTTTTGCACAAGCACCGCATACATGGTGAAATTCTTTCATTATTCTATTCTTTATTATTATGTTGGAATAACTTCGTTTATGCAAGTATCGCATACATGGTGAAATTCTTCTATTATTCCGTTCATTATTATTATTGGCGGAATATCACATGCGTGCGTTTCTATTTGGACTGGTTCCATTATTTATTATTCGCCGAAATATATCACATCAGTACGTTTACCTTGGGACTGGTTCCATTATTTATTATTCGCTTGAATATCCATGCATGCGTTTATGCTTTGGGACTGGTTCCATTACTTATTATTATGTTGGAATAACTTCATGCATGCGATCTATCGCATGCATGGTGATTTACATTGTTATTCCATTCTTTATTATTCTGTTGGAATATCTCGCAGCCGATGCGTTTACGCGTGACTCGGGTTCCATTATTTATTATACATTGGGAATAAACATGCATGCGGTCTATCGCATCGCACGCATGGTAAATCTTTCTGTTATTCCATTCTTTATTATTATGTTGGAATAACCTGTTTATGTGGATTACCTCATGACGGTGAAAATCCATTTGCAGTTTCATAATTTTTCTGACCCTCAAAAATTTCTGGAAAGTCATAATATAAGCATTGAACTGTTGATTATGATGAAAGTCATAATAAAAGCATTGGACTGATAAAAATCATGGATATATGTAGTATTAGTAAGTGTTATGATGAGTTATGTTGGTTATTATGTGAAAACATGAAAGTTTCTTAGAAATCACAAAGGGTTAAAAAATCAGATTTTGGTGAAAATGGAACATAAAATTTAATTGACCATATCTCCTATTATATTTTGAATTTTTGAGTGTGGTAAAGTTCTAGAGTTAGATCTATGAGTTTTCTAACTTATCCAAGTGGAATCACTGGAAAAGGTGTTGTAGATTTTCGTGTGGACTGATTTTAGCAAATGAGTCAAAAACTGCAAAATACAAAAAAGCTACTGCCAAAAAATTTAAAAGGGTTATTTCGGCCACTTGATTTTTGAGAAAAATTCCGGCCTTTTGGGACATGGAAATATATGGTATAAAGTACCTCCAGTCCAAAAATGAGCTCATTCCGACTTAAAATGAGCAAGTTATGACTATTTCAATATTTAGGTTTTTCCAACGAAAAATGTTATAACCAGAGTTCTACAACTCCGATGACCATGAAATTTAAACTGGAAGCTCACGTTAACATGTGTAAGATCTTGACAAGATTTGGGAATTTCTAGAGTTAAACTTGAGGTAGCTAATTTCTTAAGGAATTAATTAGAAATTAATTTTTGAAAAATAGTAAATGAATTTTTAAAATTTCGAGAAAAATATATGTTCAATATGGGACTATATTCTGCTAAATTCCAGAAAAGAAATATTTTTGGGACTGATTTGGTATTTTTCATGAAAATAATCTAGTTATGAGTAAATGAGTTAAATATGTTATGTGAAGTAACAAAATTGGAAAATAGGATTTTATGGCTTGGAAATCCTATATAGGGTATATGCAGATTTTTGATGAGGGATTTGATTAGTGGTGATGAAATCTTATGAGTATGTCATTCTTGAATGATTAAATGCATTATTTGGTAAAGTGTAAACAATTGAAATAAATTGTTTATAAGTTTAAGAAGTGATTAAAATATTGTTATAATATTAATAATATTAGATTATGAGTTTATTAAGTGATTGATAATATTTGGATTCATTTAAAGTCTTTAATATTTATCCTTGTTTTCGTTTGATTAATGCTTATATCATTGTCATCATTCTCATGTTTATATTGTGATAAAAGTCATCTTTGGCTTACGTGCATAGATGGACTTGGTGTGATTATGACCGAGGATTATTAGGGTATATAATCATGACCGTAATGTGACAAATGATGTGGTAAAAATCCTCGAGTGGCTGTAGTGCGTTGATGGGACGCTTTTTGGTATGATTATGACCTGAGGATTATTCGGTATAGTCATGACCATTGATGATTTAATGAATATCCTTGGCCCGTAGTACAGGGATGATTCGATGATGTGGTTTATTTATTAAGTTAAGTCTCAGCGATGAAAATTGATGAAAACATTTTAAATCATAGAAGATAGTAGATTTTATTCTCTATTTGACTCTTCTAATGGATTGCTTGTTCCACTGCAGTTAAACTTGATGTCTATTGTTTTTTATCAGTTTAACATTATTGAAGACTATTGATAATTTATTATGTATTATCTTAGTCATAATATTTTTTACTGGGCTAGTTGAGCTCACCCTTTCTTTCACTGTTCTCTTCAGTAAATGAGAATATAGCTGGGACGAGTCGGAGAATGAAGTGACGGTCTAAATGATAGCATTAGTAGTCCTCACTATTCTATTAAATAGTGTGACAATAAATGTAATGAGGACTCCTTTGAGTGTGGATATTGTCTAGATGACAATATTCCTATTAAAACTCTCAGTCTATGTATTGTTGTATATTACATGACGGTTGTATAATTAAGTTTGTATTTGTATTCCGTACCATGTATTTGGTGACTCAAGATGAGTGATGTATACCTATTTTGGGGGCGTCACAGCGCTGGTGCACAGACAGAAGCAACAAGGCAGTGAAGAATAGCCATTTTTAGCCCAACTAACATGAATTTCACCCACAAAATAGTGAAATTAACACATACGATTGGTATAAAACTATCATAAACATGTTTCCTCACATTTTCATTAATATAGAACAATTTAACAACCATTTTAACTAATTTAATTCCTTAAATTTTATGTTTTCATATAAAAACTCAATTTTTAACATCCTTTATAAAAATCATCACGGTGATCACTATTCTTGTCCAAATCACTTCATTCAAACTACGTTCTCTTTGTTTCTTAATAGACTAGCATAATCAAAACTAAATTCACATATTAACATATAATTTGACCACTAAAATTGGTACTTTTACAAGCCATATGAAAAATATAAACACTATCATTATTTTTCTACTTTTAAATGTAATTAACATACAAATTCCTTGTTAAAACATAAACTCTAGCATCTCAAACACATACAATCACCATAATCAGTTGTATAACAAGAATTCAAAAAAAAAATTGAGTTTGGAAGCTTCCTGCCGTAAAACTCATATATATATATATATATATATATATATATATATAAGATATAAAAATTTTAGAGAAATACCTTTTGTTGCTTTGGAAATCCTTTCACTGAGAATCGCTTGAACACTCAGAACTTGCTTTGAAATTCCAGCCTTTTCTCTCTCAAACTCTCTCAAATTCTTCTCTGAAAACCCTTTTCTTTCCTTCTCTTTTATTAGGCTTAAACCAATTATTTTTCACGTATAACCAAATACACCCGACGCCTACAACCCAAACGCATTTAAAGCGCATATATACTTAATATAATAATAATAATTACATGTCAGTTATAACATATTTAATATATATTATTTATATTATTATAATTCAAAATTAAAAATCTAAAAGCCATAAGGCTTTGTTTGGCAAAAAGTCTTTAAAATAAAGACTTAATATTTTAAGCCTTGTTTGGGTTAAATCAATTTAAAACTACTTTAATTATTTTAATAAACAATTTAGTTTATATTTTATAATCACATATTATTTATTTGGATTTCCATATCCAACATTAATCAAATAAATTAATTACAACATACTAAACTTTAAATAAATTTTCCACTTAAATAAATATCATAAAGTTATAATTTCATTTAAAAATTTAACATACCATCTTAAATTATTAAATCAAAACAACAATATAACATATCAAAATAATAAAGATAACATCTCATGTTATATTACAACTCTTTAAATTATAAATTACATTAATTTAGAATTTTATTAATTCATAATATTTACTAACAACAATCACATCAATAAAATATTTATTTAATTCCATAAATATTTTAAATTACAAATAATAAAATCTTGGATTGTTACAGTACCAAAACAGTTCCACATGTGATATATGTAAACTGTCCCAACAACCCCAAAATATGATTCCCAAAACAGACCAAACACAGCTGAAAAAATCGAATCTAATACATTTATACTTCAACATAAGTGGAGATGGAGAAAATCGAGAGGTTCCAAATACCTTTCCAAACTAATATATATTTATACATATATATATAGAAGTGTTATATGGAACTTAAAATTTTATCAAAATGAAGTGTAGAACAACTATAGAATCAACTGGGGGCGAAATGATGAAGGAGTTACGGTGCACTGGGCGGTGAACTGGGAGGTGAACTAGGTTGCAATTTGGGCGAAACTGATGACCAAATACAGAGGGAGACCTCCGACTGGTGGGCGATTGCAGCGGCGAGCACGACTACAGGAGGGGTTGCAACAGGGATGAGAGAATCGTGGGTCGAACAGGGGGAAATGGAAAAATCTATTGACCAAATTAGCGAATCAATAAAACAAATTTGAGAATGAAGTGAGAAAATCATAGAGCATATGATCGAATTTGAGAGGGAAAGAGCAATATTATCGAGGGAAAACAGAAAGGAGTCATCGTTGGCCTTAGGGCTTTTAAAAATAACTCATTCTCGATGGGCTATCCGTTGATATTACTCACGTCTATATTGACTCAGGAGGAACGGAATCCCGTCGCCAATGACTTTTTTTGCTCGTCGCCTATGACTTTTCCTCCACCGCGAAAAAATTCGCACCAAAATCTGCCATGGGAAAGGTTATTATCGATAGGACCCATTGGCGATGGCTATGCCTTTGACATTGAGTCCATTCTCAACAGGGATAACGCCGTCAGTAATGACGTCGTCGCCAATGACCAATTTTTATTAATGGAGCCAATTGGAGTATTAGCTGCAACTGCTATGTCGAATCCTGCATACAAGGCAGTCCTTGACTCTTTTCCCAGTAGTCATTACTCATAGGTGAGGATGAAGGTATTTGTTTTACATTATAACATGAAGTGTCCATCTAATTGTGATAAGTAATCTTTTAGTAAGTGCACATTTTCATCTTTCTCCAATTTGTTGTATATATTTTGAGGATACTGCTTTGTGGATTCAAATTCGAGACGAGGTTGGTTGATTGAAGATTCATAGTATACTTTCATGATAGAGATTGTGATAGAAACTATTTGCCAATAAAATGTTTATATTTGGTTACAACACATGCATTCGAAAAAGTCGGTCTTAATGATGTTGCAGTTTAGTTATTGATAGAGTATGTTCTCTCTTTTATTTATTTTAATTAAATCATTATCATTTTTTTTTAAATTTATTTATTTTATTTATTTATTTATTTATGTATTTATTTATTTATTTTGTATTATATTATATGATATTATATTATTTAAATTAAAAAATTTAAGGAATGTAATTAAGTTAATTAATCTATTTCATTTTATATTATTTCATGTCATGTTATGTTATGTTATGTTATGTTATGTTATCTTATGATATATTATTTTATTTTATATTATATTATCTTATATTATACAAAGTAATATAAATTTATGTTATTATATTATTTTGTTTTTATTTAGTAGTGTAAAACTAAATAAATTAATGCTACTTAATTTAATTTAATTAGTATTGGGAAACTATGTAATATTAACTTAGTAAATACTACTTAGTTGATATAAATTTAGTAGTGAAAACTAAGTAAATGCTACTTAGTTAATTTTAGTAGGAAAAATTAAGTAAGCGAATCTAAATTTATTTTTTTTATTTTCTTTAATTTTCTTTATATTATTTATTTTATTTATATGTTATCTAATGTTATGATATATTATTTTAGTTTATTTTATATTATCTTATATTATACAAAGTAATATAAATTTATGTTATTATATTATTTTATTTTTATTTAGTAGTGTAAAACTAAGTAAATTAATGCTACTTAATTTATTTTAATTAGTATTGGGAAACTATAATATTAACTAAGTAAATACTACTTAGTTGATATAAATTTAGTAGTGAAAACTAAGTAAATGCTACTTAGTTGATTTTAGTAGGGAAAATTAAGTAAACTAAGGAAATTTATTTTTTTTATTTTCTTTACTTTACTTTATTACTTTTTGTTATATTATTTATTTATTTATATGTTATTATATTTAATTTATTTTAGTTTAATATTTAATTTATGTATTTTAGTAAATTATATAATAATGGACATTATATTATTTTAATTATAATTTATGTCTAACTACTATAAACAACCTACAAATTATACCATAAATTTACACACTAGGCAAAAAAACTCAAATTGAAGAAATTATATCATTCAATACACTAACATAAGCCTTAATATCAAATTATGGACATGCATGCCTTGAAATTGTACAAATTAAAGCCAAATTGAAACTAAATCTCACATTGTTATTATATAATCAACATGCTAGTTGCGGTTTTATAAATCTAACCCAAATTCAAACTAAATAGCCAAATCAAACTCATATAAACACATAAGTATACAATATATATAATTCCAAATCAAACCCAAATTAAAAACTATATATAGATGAAAGAGATAGATTGGATACCTGTGACGCCCCCAAGTCTGGGTCCCTTCGAACCTCGGATCTGGTCCATCACGATACTACTATCGTCAAACTATTTATATCTTTTATTCATAACTTAACGAGTGTAACTTTGTTTATTACAATTTAGAAAATTCTTTCCATTTTTGGGATCTATATAATGATCCCAAACTCTTATAAGTTTCAAATCTTGGTCATTTACCATTCCTGTCTTACATCATATTCGATGTTATAAAAATATGCAGAATAATTTAAACTTTTTCAATCTCCTTTGAAAAATCTTTTATTGATTTCCTAACTTGAATCGATTACAAATACTTGAATCAAATTATGCTTTGATTCACTCTATTCAATTACAGAGTAAATTTTTACATCTCGATTCGAATTCCTCTATGTACCACATAGTATAACTTTACAACTTAACATGTATTACACATCATAAACTACTATCTTTTACATCTTCTAGAACCTAAACATGGTTCAAGAGTATATATTTAAATAAATGAATCAATCTCCTTTGATACTATTGAACTCTATCAATCAAGTAGCACGTAATCTTTACCGTGTGTCCTTAACTTGAAAAAGTGGTTATTTACAAGGGTGAGCTCGACAACCCAACAATTTTAACAGTTTTCATGCAGTACATAACAAATAATAGCATACTCAGATCATGCATTCATAATCCATTAATATTTACTACGCATGTTACTTCTCATATAACAGGCCTATAGGTTTACTTCACAAGCATATCATCAAAGATCAACTTTCAAATTTCATACATATCTCATATGCATTTCATATATATACATCAACATTCTCATAGCATAATATAACTCAACTAACAGTTATAGAATTCATATATCAAATATGAACTGAAAGACTTGCTTGATTCGTAGTTTATCAACTACGACTTAACTACTTAAAGCTTATCTGCACTTCGTGTATTCCTACACAGTTATATAATCATGGATTCATATCCATTAGTCATACATTTCATACGCTCTTAATATAATAATATTAAATCATTTTCTAACTAGGTTTGTAGAACCTTCAAATCACTTTCTCATCATACTTTTAAAATAGCTAGGTATGTATAGGTATACCTTAACCATCAACATTCATATACATTTATCACACACTTGACTCGCTATGTGTTTGACATATATTTAAAGCTTATAGATACGTGATCTACGTCGTTCATACATTTTTACAAACCTTAATAAATTTTAACAAATTTGGGTTTTATATAACCATTACTTGAAATCTTACTTTCAAAACATGCTTTAATGACTTCTATTGTCAAACTAGATGAGTGTACTTATGGGCCATGTTTAATGACATAAATAGTACTAGCATGTCATCCTACAATTTCAGAGGTTAGACAACATAATGCTCATGCATATTGGTTTCAAAACGTCTAAGTTTATTTTTTTTCCAAATCTATGTCCTGCCAACCTAATCATTCAAGACAACTTCAAATCATATTTCATGCTCATTGGTGCATGTTTCTACACATACTTACAAGGTCAAAATGTAGGCGACACCATGCTCACAATTATTAGTTTTCAAAACTTCAATTTCTCTTTGAAGACACATATTATCCAAGCTATACAAGTTATCTTATGCGAGATAACTTAAGATCACATTTTATGCTAGCATGACTCCACCATACACTCATACTACAAAGTCAGAACTCAAATGACTTAAAGTTCATCATGGATTGTTTTTGAAATCTTCAAGTTTCTTTTTGAAACATATATTAACATAAACCAATGCAACATATACATGCAAGGGAACTTTAGACTACATGCTAAACCTACTTTCATGCATACTAAGCTCTATCAATCAGGTTAAGGCTTAACAAATTATAGCAGAAAAGTCCAACAGCACTGCAAATAAGCCGTGGCAATTTATGGCTGCTAGAGTGTGGGGTGGGGCGCAATGACTACGCTTATCCCAAACTGAACATCGAGACAAAGATACTACAAAAATGGTGTGACCGAAATGAACTCTATAGAATGGGTGTTGCATACTCTTCTTGGAGAGAACTCTAGAAGAGTCTCTGCTTTTACAGAACTCAAAACCCATACCAAATTTCTTCATGCAACATGCTTAACCTCCACTACCTTACTTCTATACAAGCATATAACACTTAACTAACATGACAGAAATCTTCAATTCACATAAACAACAAACTTGATTACTATATTTCAAGATTTTTGCTATGTTTTTATAATTTCACATGTTTATCGAATTTCATCACTACAGATTCGTTTCTTAACCAATTTGCTCCATTTAACTTCCGTTGTTTTCATATTTGACTGTATGAACAACATCTAACAAAAAATTACATATTGCAATAAGTTTTAGCCATCAATTTTTGGACTTACTTAGTAAGTATATCTTTTCATTTCTAAGATATTTCAAAACTTAAGAATCAAGAGCATTTGTGATAATGTTATTACCTCTTGATTGCTTGAATTTGCTAACCATAGCTCCCATTGCTATCAATCCTCTTAACTCTCTATAGCTCTCTTCTTAGACAACTCAAATAAACGGGAAAAAGAAGGAGGTGACTCTATTTATAGGGGAATTAATATCCAAGCAATAACTTTGCCCAATAATTCAAACCAAAAGAAAGAAAAAGAGTCCAGTGGATTGAGAAGAGGTGGTTACCAACTCCACTTCCCCCATCCTTCTAGCCATCATCAAACTACTACTTAGTGAAGAAGAAATAGGATAGGCCAATGGCCTATTTATGCGTCTGAAGAGTTTTTAAGACACAGAAATTGGGACAATGCTTATTACTTTCTAATTTATCTATGAAATGGATAACTCTTTTAAAATCAACCTCTTCTTTGATTCCACATCATGGATTACTATTTCTTTAATAATCAAACTTTGAGTTTTAAATCTCTACTATTCTCGACTATAAAATCTCATTTATAGTATTTCTTCCTACCAATAACACAAAATTCAAAATATAACTCATATATACATACCTCTAACCTTCACTTTTCGTCGTGTATCAAATTACTTAATAATTCTCTAACCAATTTAAAGGTATATCAGTTTTCTTCTCTCGTCAACAACGTATATATATACAAGTCTAAACCTAGCACGCGTCGAGTCTTTAATAGTATTCAATATAGTATACTGAGTGGTTTCCCACAAACAACCAACAAATTGGTTTCCGTCTCGTCTACATTGTTTTCACAGTGAGTTAGATCAGTTGCTAATTTGTATATACCTTCGCTATCTGAAGGAGTTGTTTAGCCCAGCTCCTATACATCCACCATTAAAGGGTACAGTTGCACTACCTTAGACTTGATACTTAATCGTATATATACTCAAGAAATTGGTGATTATCAAAGATATTTAATGTCACCAACTTACTATGATAAAATAATTTCACATAAATTATTTAATATCAATAGATAAATATCTACCCATCTTCTTTACTAATTCATCTCTACAATTTATAACAAATATATAATAATGATATATATATATATATTTATTAAACACAACATCACTTATTACATAACTTATATTACCTTATGTAACATAATACTACATACCTCGTATCACATATATATTTTTGTTCGAACTCATCTCATTCCTTAAGAATTTTATCTACTAAATTCTTATTTTAATATTTTCTAAAAATTCGGGTTCTTACAATACCTACGTGGGGCGGCAGGCAACGGAGAACGCCTTCTCCTTCTTCTCTTTTTATTTTTCTTTCTTTCTCTTATTTTGGCAGACGGTCCAGGAGCCGATTGATTTTAAAACGATCGTGACATTTTCAGTAGTGGGTGATTTTAATTGACTTTGATTTGAGTTAGTCATTGTGGAAGTCAAAATGATCTGTGACTGCAATACGCGATCGCATGCGGTCACAGATGTTTGTTAGTTTTACCCGCCAACACTTGCGCCAAAATTAAATGCAGAAAATTCAAATTACCGACCATTTAGCGACCGCAGGGCGGTCGCTAATATAAAATAGCGACTAGTTTGAATACTTGTCGCTAATAGTAGTCGCTAAGTCTATCATTGGCGACCAATTACGGCGGTCGCAAAAACTTTTGGTCGCTGATTATTGAGTGTAAAATCCAATTATTCACAACACGCAAGTATATGTGGTCAACAAGTAATAAAGTGTAAGTAGAGTATCGTTCCCACGAGGAGTTATTAATATAAATTACCAAATACTAACTCTTAACCAAACTAACTTTATTTAAACAATCAATTTAAGGTTATAAATTAAATTATTTAAGTAAACTAATTCTAATTACTTCTAGTTATAAATCAGATTATGGAGATTTAAGATCACTACTTCACTTATCACTTCACTTAAATTAATACACTTCTTATCAATTATGCTCACTATTATGAATTCTTAATCAAGAACACATAAATAAATATTACCATCTGTCAATGCATCATACTCAAATTAACTTAAATCCTCAGATGATAGAATTAAGAAGAACATCCTAATTAACTAATTCATTATATCTCTATGTGAATTGCAATTAAAGAGAATATAAAGCACAAGTTCTCTATCATATTACATGTGATGTATAGGTATATCTCTATCCTAGACATAAATTATGAATTCCAACACCATGCAAAAAACACAATCACATGCTATTATGATCAGATATAAATCTATAATCCATCTCTCGAGTTCATATAGATTATCACGGTAATTGTTAGCTAGGCAATTAAGAAATAAACACAATCCATAATAGACAATCCAAGAATAATCACAATAATTAATAGAGAAGCATATTAAAATAAACTACACAATAAGATCCATTGTAATCTTAAACAAGAATTTAGTTCATGATTAATGAATTTAAACCAAGAATCCACAATTGAATAAACATTAAAAGACAAAAATAAGAGTAGAGAAGAATATAGAATCTGTTGTCTGCAGATTTGATGCTCCCTTCTTGCTCCTACTTTGAATCTTCAATGGTCTCCAAGTTGCTTCATTCTCCAAATCTATTAAGAACTAGGGTTTTTTCACAATCTACTTTACTCTAATCTAATGGAATCATGTGGCACCCCCAAAATAGGTATACATCACCCATTCTGAGTTGCCAAATACATGGTACAAATTTAAAATACAAACTTAATTATGCAACTGTCGTGTAAAATATGACAAAATATAGCTGAAAGTTTTGATACGAATATTGTCTTCTAGACAATATCTAAACTCAAATGGAGTCCTCATTACAATTATTATCACACTATTTTATAAAATAGTGAGGACTACTACAACCACTATCTCGGACCATCACTCCGTTCCCCGACTAGTCCCGGCTACGTTCTCATTTCCTGAAGAGAATAATGAAAGCAAAAGGGTGACCTCAACTAGCCTAGTAAGAAATATTACGACTAAGATAATGCAGAATAAATTATCATTAGCCTTTAATAATGTTAAACTAATAAACAACAAGTTTAACTACAGCGGAACAAGCAATCCATTAGAAGAGTCAAGTAGAGCATGATATCTACTATCTTCTATAATTTAAAAAGTTTATCATCAATTTTATCGCTAAGACTCAGTACAACAAATAATCCACCACACTGAATTATCCATGCACTACGGGCCAAGGATATTAATTAGTATCACGTCCACGAATTATCCATGCACTACGGGCCAAGAATAATCGTATTATCACAAATAGTCATGATCATGCCAACAACTGTCCATCAATGCACTACGGGCTAATGAGGACTTTTACCACATCATGATTATACTGAATAATCCATGGTCATAATTATACCAATCAACAGTTCATCTCTGCACCACGGGCCAAAGACGACTTTCATAACAATATAAGCATGAGGATGATGACAATGATATAAGGATTCAATTAAATGAAAGCAAATGATAAATTTTAAAGATTTATAAAGCAATTTATCCAGAATTCAATAATGTCCAAATTGTCAACATGATACTGCTTTGTGGAGTAAAATTCAAGAATAATATTGTATCAAAAATGATTTGGACAAAAAAGAAATCAAATTTTGTCATGAATAATACCCCGGGTGAATAGTACCTGAGTGAATAGTACTCCGTGAATAGTAATTCATGAATAGTACCCCGACATGAAAAGAATAAAAATTATCAAGACTGCTCAGAATAATATTTCTTTGAAAAGATACTAGATGAAGCGCAAATTTCAAGGATATTCTACTAATTTCAAGGAGTATAGAAGCCATACTTTAACAAAATAAGTGTAGAATTAGAAATCTGAAACGAAATAATATTACTTACATACTACATAGTATGGAAGAAAATATTATTTCATACAAATATTGAACAAAAATAATATCCCTTACCTTAAAAATAGAGTACTTCTGACTGGTAAGGCGGAGATATTCTTGAAGAAAACTTATACTATTTTCTACGCTCAAAGCTTCCTTAAACTCTAAAGAAATACGCTCAATATTATAGAAGAAGAATTCTCTGATTCTGGTGTGATTTTCTATTCTAAACTAAACATCCTATTTATAGGAGAATGGAAGGATACTATTTGAATTTAGAAAATCACGGACGCACAATAATTTTGGACGAAATAAATTGTAGAATCACGGACGGCGAAAAAAAATCCTCAGTTGTCCAAAATTTCAAAATATTAATATAATATTCAAGTAAAATAAATAACTTTATATATACAATATAATATATTCTATTTTCATAAAAACAAAACTTATAATATATATATATATATATATATATATATATATATATATATATATATATATATATATGTAAACACATGTTACTTTGAAAAAAATACCTCCCGTGACAAATTTTTCTCCCCCCTCATTTCAGTTTTCTTCCATACGTGGGCCCCATATGTGGTCCCCTACCTATATACTAAATAACTTTCTACCGATTATTTTGAAAAATGGTTAAATAGGGGTCCAAATAATAATCAAAATTTACAACAAATACTTCATAAAATTCTCCTTAATATTTTTAAAAACATTTATTCATCATTATTATAACTCGCAATATTAACAACCAGATCGTTCCCAGGAAAGAGAGGGCTTTCTGACAAGGATTTCTCCCTATTGGCGCACAATTAGGTGACCAAACCCCTTTTCTCTACAGAACTTTCTAGACATTGTTAATTATGCAAATAATAATATGAATAACTTGTCATCTCAATTATTGATTTAATAATATAAAATATTGTGCAGATGATACTATGAAAATAATAGAATCAATAATGTGAGATACTATGCAGTAATTATTGTAGCAATAATTGAGTATAACTGAGTGACTTCTCACGTAAGCATCAAATACCGTATGCTACTATGCAACCACGTGTATTACTGTACTTTTCATCACCGGTAATTCGACAGTTAACGGTAAAACTTTCGCCGTTATTTTTATAAAAAAATATTTCTTTCGTTTTTTAACTCCAGAACAATAATTACATTATGGGGTCCACTAATGATTGTTATTGCATTTAATATTCCCCTGTTAAAACGAATATTCCCCGACCAATCAAATATTTTATAACAACTTTCTTACTTTGCAAAATTTATAAATATTACCCACAACTATAACATTCTATCAAATCCACACCATAATATTCAAAAATATATTTCGAGAAAAATTAATCTTTATTTATGAAAGTTGGGGTCTTACAAATCATCTCTCCTTAATCCTTGTGCTTCTCCTCCTTTTATGTACCTCTTCCTATGTCTTTTAGAGTCCTTTAAACAATCAGCTCAAAGCAATCCCTCTTGAACTCGAATTCCCTGTTAAAACTCTTTTTTCTTCCCGACAAGCCCGTCCCGACGGGGTTTTTACACTAGGAAACCCCCGCCTCGACGGGGGTACTTTTCCAGAAATTACAAAAATGTCACTAAGCTCCCTTTTTCATGTTTTGACCTTCCGAAGCCGTTTCCTACAACACAAACACAAAAACAAGTAAAATGACACTAAAAATACTTACATTTAATAAAGAATTAAGCCCTAAAGATGTCCAGATCATAGGCATAAAACCTACTCATCACTGATGGACCATTTTCTTGTAGTGTGGCTCCCTCGATCACTTATCAAAGCTCTTGGAATGCCAAACCTAGAAAATATGTTTGACTGAATAAAATCTGCAACCACTTTAGAATCGTCAGTCCTGGTGGCCTTAACTTCCACCCATTTCAAGATATAATCAACAAGAAGTAAAATTTAAATATAATCGTAAGATACAGGAAATGGTTCCATGAAATTAATGCCCTAAACATAAAAAAGTTCATAGTATATTATGAGGGTTTGCAACATCTCATTCTGTTGGGATATATTACTTGTCTTTTGAAAATTGTAATATGACTTGCAAAATAAATATGCATCTTTGAATAGATATGGCAAAAAAAATCACTTTTAAACACTTTCTTTGCTGTCCTCTTAGATGCAAAGTGACCTCCACAAGCATAAGAATGACAAAACATGAGAATATAAATAATTTCATTTTCAGGAACCCAACTTCTTATCACTTGGTCTGCATAATGCTTCCATAAGTAGGGATCATCCCACACATAATACCTGGCATCACTTTTGATTTTATCTCTTTGAGCCTTAGACAAACCAAAAGGTAAAATATTAATAACCAAAAATTTACAATATTCACATACCAAGATAAGGTTATATTTGCGGAAAATAATCGTTCATTAGGGGACGTTTCTTGCAGATGAAGTTCATCATTCACATTAACTAAATGACTTAAATAATCTACAACACTATTCTCCATTTCTCTTTTATCCCTAATCTCCAAATCAAATTCACTCGAGAGAAGTATCCATCTTATCAATCTTGGTTTCAACTCTTTCTTTATCATTAAATAACGAAGACCTGCATGATCAAAGTAACAAATAACTTTAGTACCAAGCAAATAAATTTTGAAATTTTTCTAAAACAAAGAAAATAGTTAAAAGCTCTTTTTCAGTAGTAGAATAATTTATCTGGGAATCATTCAAAGTCATCGACGCATAATAAATGACATGTGATCATGTTTTTCCAACTCTTTAACCCAAAAAATCACCTACTGCATAATCACTTGTGTTACACATTATCTCAAAATAAATGTTCCAATACTAGAGTAGATGTCAACAATTCCTTTAGCTTATCGAACGCTTTTTACACTCCCTATCAAATCAAACTCTGCATCCTTTTGTAGTAACCTGCATAAGGGTGATGCTATTTTGTAAAAGTACTTAATGAATCTTCTATACAAACCTAAATGTCCAAGAAAAGAATGAATTTCCCGTACACTAGTTGGATAAGTTAGATATTAAATGACATCAAATTTAGCTTTATCTACTTCCCCTAGTTGAAATAACATGACCCAAAACTATATTTTGTTCAACCAAGAGGGCATAATATTCATTGATTATAATTCCTTTAAATTTAGTTTTATTCTAAGTTTTATGTGTATAAGAGTTTATTAATGTATTTAATGATTTTAGGAGGAATTGAAGCTGATAAGAGAAAAAAGGAAAGAAATTTCAGAAAACAGGGAACTCACCCAGGCAAGCCTAGATAGTGTAAGGAACTTTCCCTGACGAGTTCGCCTCTATCCATCTTTGCCTCAGCCGGCTCTGAATTCACCACAGCCTAAACCTCTCTGTAAGATCCTGAATTTTATGAAATAAAAGTCTAACTTAATTTATGATTATTATTCTAAAACTATAAAATGTTAAATTGATAAATGGTCAAACGAACAATTAATCAGATAAATGAGATAATAAAAGAGAAGAAATGAGATTATTTGAAGGGAGTGGGGCTGCTTGTGCGGCTGATAATTGAGAAGGGAGAGAAGAAGTGGGAAATGATGGGTGGGGAAGGAAAATAAAAGAAAGGAAGAAAAAAGAGGAGAAAAGTTAGGAAAAGAAAGGAAAAAGAAAAGAAAGAAACAAAAGGGGGAGACTTCCTCCATTCTCACCCAATTTCACTCGGCAGTAACAAAGAAAGGGGGAGAGTGAACAATTTGAAAATTGAACAGAGGAAGAAGAAGAAATGAGGAATAAATCATAAAAATGTATGTTTAAAATCTTTAATTTATTCTTGGATTTAAGTTTTTATGGATTATATGTAAAGGGTATATATTTATGTATTTATTTGATGAATTAAACTTGTATAAATAAGAATCAAATGAGAGAAATCTAGAAATCAAAAGAAGAATGGAAAATCTAAATTTTTAGAAAAATTAGTATAACTACTTGATTTTGTAAAATCTATAACTCCTTGTGTATAATGAGTTAGGAGATGAGCCATATATTAAAAGAAAGTCCTGGAAGTAGGCTAAACACAAAAATTAGATTCACCCAAAAATTCTGTGGATTTTTCGTGGTGAATGCTTGAATAAAACTGGTCCAAAGGACTCATAGTCCAAAAAATCAGTTTTCTTAAGCTCTATTGCGTGAGTTATAATTTTTAATCTGATCGTTGGATTAATGTAATTTTTGGATATGTTATACATATATACTCTAAGTATATGTCAATAAATTTTGAACTGTTAAAGATTAACGTATGATTTGTTATGAATTTCGTGAGGTTATGGGTTCAGAATTTTTCAAGCAGAATTTTTAGCAACAAACTTTATGTTTTAAAAATGTATAACTTAATAATTTTAAATTCGATTTGGGTGATTTTTGATGCTAAATTTGATTATTTGAAGTCTAGTTTCTGTTAAAATTAATTAAATTAATAGTTAAGTTTTGGTTAATAGTGATAATACCATAACAATGGACTGGTATTTTTAAAATAAATTGTCATATGTGGGTTTCTTTAGTTTTGTTATTCATTTATAAGTTTTGGAATATAATGTCATAAATAAAGACAACTTGAATTAATAATAAATTATTAGTTGCTTTATATGTTATTCAAGGTAAATATGTTTTGGTGTTGATCCTGACTTTTAATAGAATTAGTAAAGTATTGATTTGATATAATGATATAGTTATGGGTGATATGTGAAAATTTTGTAAAATAAGCAAGTTGTCATAAAATATTTGTACGACGACGAAATCATTGGAGGACCATATAACAGAATAACTGTCGGATATAAAAAGCGACATAAATAACCTTTTTATAAAAAATAACGGCAAAACTTTTACCATTAAACTGTTAAAATACCGGTGATAAAAATACAGTAATACGCGTGATTCCATAGTAGTACACGGTATTCCTCAGTAGCACATAGTATTGTACAGTGATTCATATTATTGATTCTTACGTAAGAAGTCACTCAGTATTTCATTCAATAATTGTCACAGTAGTTATTGCACAGTAACTCATATTATTTAATATGATATAATTAAACTAGTTGCAGTATTGAGAGTCTATATTAATAATTGTGAATAATGGTTCAAAGATTGAAAAGGGTATTGATTAAAGATAAGTATGATATGCAGATGTTTGTTCAATTTTTTTTTACAAAAGTAAGTTTGCCAGGATTTGCCGACACTCTACTTTTCCTAAAGTAGTTAGGACCACAACTCTATTATTGAACAAATTTTATTAAAAAAATATACAAGTTGGTTTAATTTTCTCTGTGGGACCACAAATTCTGCTACCAGCATTATTATATACCTAATTTAGTTATTTTGTCAAAGCATGCGTGCTAGTTGTTTTCTCAATTTTTAGTATAAATAGATTGCATAGATGAGAAATGAAACACACCATCACTACACTAAACATATAAAATTCTTTTACTATAATATTATGAGTATTTCTGTTGAGTGTAAGGTTACTCCAAGTGTAGATAAGGAATGCAAGCATTGTTTAAGTTGATCAATTTCACAGAAAGTTGAATTAAGTTACATGTTAAGGTAAGGGGTATCATTTTTATGGTAAAAGGATATCATTTTCTTTCATACTCCATATTATGGTAAGATATTATTTTTCGTTTCTTCAGCTTATCATCAAATGGTGAAAAGTCTTGAAATGATTAGAATGTCCTTAATAGTTTGTGCTTCATCTAATATCTAGACCTGAATCTTTCTATTCAGTTTTAAGTTATTATATTTGAGCCCGGAACTTCACATTTACTTGAAGTTTATTTTCTATCAAGAATTCTAATCGATTTTCTGGATATCACATTGGCAATTTGGACTCTGGATAATTAAGTTGAAAATCACTAAAATCTATTTTATCTTATTATTCTGATTATTTATGTCCATTAGTTATATATATATATATATATATATATATATATATATATATATATATATATCATTGTCATCATCCTCACACTTCAATTTGTGTTAGAAAGTTATCTTTGGCTCGTAGTGCAAAGATGAATTGTCGATTAGTATGATTATGGCCATGAATTGTGTATTGGTATAATCATGATCGGAATTGTGTATTGGTATAATCATGACTATTGGTTTTACAGTTCATGTATATCTTTGGCCCGTAGTGCAAAGATGGAATGTTGATTATTATTTTTACAGTTGAATATCTTTGGCCCATAGTGCAAAGATGGATTGTTGATTATTGGTTTTACAGTTGAATATCGTTGGCCCGTAGTGCAAAGAAGAATTGTTGATTATGGGTTTTATAGTTGTATATCTTTGGCCCGTAGTGAAAAGCCGGATTGATGATTATTAGTTTTACAGTTATATGTCTTTGGCCCGTAGTGCAAAGATGGACTGTTGATTATTGATTTTATAGTTGTATGTCTTTGGCCTGTAGTGCAAAGATGGACTGTTGATTATTGATTTTATAGTTGTATGTCATTGGCCGTAGTGCAAAGATGGACTGTTAATTAGCATGACTATTGGTGTTATAATTGAATATCTTTGGCCTGGAGTGCAAATATGAATTTAATGGCATAATTATAAACATAAACTATGAATTGGTATAACCATGATCTTTGGTGTTTCAGGTAAAGATAGGTGGTGAAAGTTCTCTTTGTCTTGGGTACAACAAAGAACTGTTGATTGGTGTTACAGGAATAAAATATTGATGATGAACTTTTAATTTGTTGAAGATAGTAGACATTATGTTCTACTTGACTCTTCTAATGGATTGTTGATTCGCTGCAATTATGGTTGAAAACTTTTATCATCCACCATATGTTCTAAATGTCTGATTTATTACTGATGAAGGCTATTGATAATTTAATTATCTTAAGTCATAATATTCTTTAATGGGCTATTTGTGTTCACCCTTTTGCTTCACAATTCCTTTCAAGAAATAAAAGTGTAGCTTGGACTAGTAGAGAGAACATGGGTATAAAGTGGTGTTTCGAATTAGTCGCAATCCTCATAAAGTTATAGAACAGTGTGGAATCTTAATTCTACTGAGATCTTAAAATGTGTATGATGTATTTTATACATCATTTAATAGTTGATTTTGGTGAACCAAATAGGGTGATGCGAACAAAAATTTGACAGCGTCAAAAATGCACTCCATTAGAATAAGGAGGACTTCCTTTGAGGAATTGAAATATTTGTTGTTGTATTTTATATGTCATTGTAATAATTTGAGTATGAATATTGTCATATTATATACGTTACAATATTTGTATTGAAACTCACAGTATATGTGTCATCATATTTTGCACGACGGTTCAATTGTTGTAATAGGAAAGTTCGCGTCAGTACTGCTATTTTTGGCGACTCAGAATTGGTAATATAGACCTATTTTTGGGGCGTCACATCTCTGTCCAAGATCGCCCCGATGATCTCCCTAGTACAATCGAACTCGCCCTGGTGAGTTTGTCGGGAATTTAAAAATTAAGGAATCTTATGGAATTCTACTTGGATTTGGATTGTTATTTCTTAGAGATTTAGGACTTTATTCTAGGATATAAATACATTTTTTAGTCAGAATTAAGGGGGGATCTACATTCAATTTCAAACCTTTGTTTTGGAAGATTGAAGTCAAGTCGAGCAAAATTCTCTATTTTAGTTCTTAAGGATGTTGAACCGTCTTTATAATTAATGGTTTGATCAAGATTAATTTATTTATTCCATGTTGTATGAGATTTATTCTGATAATATGTTTTAATTTATTACATGTTATTCTATCTGATTGATTTGATATGGCCAGTTAGATTAATCTGATTAATACCATCTGCTAGATTAAGATTTATTATTTAGTAAATGATATTATATTTGATCATAAGTATCAATTAGTGATGCATGATTGTGGAAAAACTTTTGAGTATTACTAAGATTATCAAAAGGCAAGTTAACTAATCCCTGATTGTGTGACTGTTACTTGGAATAACCTATAATTCTTCATATTGTTGTTATATTAAATCTAGACTGATAGTTATGGGTTGTATGATATTTAGGGTCTATTGAGGCGATTGTCACATTAGATTTAAAATCTAAGGAGAATTTTGGATAATTAACGATTGTGATTATCTAGGGTTATTAATTTCATTGAAGAATAAATATTATTTAACTTGACTATTCCATAATTGTGAAAAGATGGTAATGAACTAAAGAACTGAAACTTTAATTCATTGATTATTCTTATCAATTTTTTTTTGTTAGTTTAGTTAATTAACTCAAAACCCCCATCTTTATTAGAAACATTAAGATAAATATAAAACATATCACTCTCTCTAGGATTGATCGTTGCTTATTGTTATACTAACTCTTTTGTTAGTAGCGTAGAAGTAAGGTATTAATTTTGGAATGTTAATGATAGCTCCCAAATTTGGGAGCTTTTTGGAGTGTTAACGGTCGTGGCTCTTAACTTCAAGTGTAGTGACCCTTAACTCCCTGGCCACTTGCTCTTTTCTTCTTTATGCGCCTGTTTTGTCCATGTTTGCCACATGAAGTCCAGCTACTTGCATTTTTTCCTCCGTCAAGCTTTCACCCAATGATCTTTATCACCTGTAACTTCTCATAAGGGATAAATTCATGACAATTAACATAAATTACACTATCATATATTGAATATAACTATATGCCCAAAAACAATAAAATTCAATAAAAACTAGAAACTGTTCGTAATTAGAAAAATAATCAAGTCAAACACACTCACTCATAAACACGTGCAGTGAGATGGATCATAAAACGCACTCGTTTAATTAGAAGTGAGACAGAGCATAAAATGGACTCACTAAAAAGAAGAATATATATATATAAGTAGAAAAAAATGTTTTAAAAATACTTAGGAAGGGTTCAATCTGACTTAAATATTTTAAATATCCTTTTGGTTCTCTAAATTTATTTTTTATCTTCATTAGTGGAGATTGATGTGAACATTAGTCTATAGAGTTCATTTTAAAATTTGTTTATATGAGCTTATTTTAGTTTTGGCTAGTTTAACAGTTTGGATACACATGCACACTTAAAGGGTCATGAATAGATGTAAAACTGATGAATATGTTAAAAATTTTAAGTTTTGAATGTTTTTAAAATTTTGCTTGGGTTATCATTTAAAGAAATCTTTAAGGACATATTTCAATTCATATTGATTCATTGCTCGAGTTAGTTGCAGTTTAGAATTAGTCGTTTTAGTTTTGTTCTTCGTGTTTTGCTTGAGGACAAACAAAGATTCAAGTTTGGGGGTATTTGATGAGTGATTTTTATACCTATAAATTAAGTACTGTTGACTTGATGATTTGTGTTTTTTCGAGTATTTTCTATCCCTTTTTATGTGTTATATTGCTTTTATGTACGAAATGAAGTTGGAAGCTATTTGGTTGCATTTTAGTTAAATTGGAGCTATATGGATATATTTTGAGTCAAATTGGAGTATACTGAGATTTTTAGTTTTTTGACGATTTGACCTCTGGAGCTTCAACTGAGATTTGGATGGTGTTAGATTTTTAGAATGAGTCTTCTTGAAGTTTGTGGAGGACTTATCCAGCTTTCCAGAAAGGTGTGGTTTGTCTAAATCCGAGTTTGGTTGGACCTCTAAACAGTGTGTCAAAGTGAGTTGATCCGAACCTTTCTTGGATTGTATTCCTTTTTGGACCAATTCACTTCAAATGGGCACAAATTGAGCTTTTGAACTCCAAGAGAGGTGATTTAAAAGCCTAAATTCATCTACATTTCAAGAGCTACAACTTTCATGAAGATACCAAGTCAACAATCGATCGTTATCTAATAGAAAAATAGCTTACAAGTTTTAGCACGAAAGCATATTTTCCAGGTACAGAATGTTAAGCACCGTAGCGCCCATTGCTAGAGCCGCGACGCTAGCGAGAGAGACGCGACGCTGTGTTTTAGAGTCACGGCACTTGGGGTTTCATCCGAGACGCGAATTTTGACAATTTTGGTACATTTTTGACTTGGGATTGGACTGGGATGCCTACTTTTGATAGGTTTTAACTTGAGAGCTACAAATACAAATCTAAAGACTAATGAAAAAGGAGACTAACATCGTATAGAGGAGCCTAACATTCATCAAATATCCTGATACACAATCAAAAACTAGGGTTTGCAATCATACTTTCGAAGAGAGCGAGAAGGAAGCACACAAGGGAATCTGACTTGAAGTTTGGGCTTGGAGATCAAGGATCTTGACAAATTTTATCCTCTAAACTCTTTCTTTAATTCTTGTGTATCTTGATGATGTATTAATTATCTTATAGTGTTTCGTTTCTACGCTATGAACTAATTTGTTAATTATGTTTATAATAGAACCCAATGATTAGTTTGAATTGATGTGCTCTCTTATTGGTTGTTATTGATTATTTTTGAGTCGTTTATCATATTTTGTGCTTATTGATAATTATATAGCTAGCAATTATTGTGATAACCTATATGAAATTGGATGATAGATTATAGGTTTAGATCTGAATATGATAACATGTGATTAGTTTATTCTTCCTAGGATTGAATATTAATTTGTGTATATAGTAGTAATATACCTATATGTCCTATGTAGCCAATTTAAGAATTTTAGCTTAATGAATCTGTTCTTAATTATTTCACATATAAATATATTGATTTAATTAGAAGGGATATTTTTATTTAATTATTGAAAGGGTTTTATAAATAAATAAGAATTCTCGATTAATTATTTAAAATGATTAATTAATTGAAAAGAGGGTAAAGAGATTTAGATGACGCATTGGGGAAAATTATAATCTTAACCTTATATATCTGATATTAATCTTTATTTAGTAATTTAGTTTTAGTTCAATTAGTTTACTTTCATAATTTAAATTCGCTTGTTTAAATAAGATTGAAGTGATATAAAGTTAGTACTTAGATTAATATTATTAGCATATTCCTCGTGGGATCGACACTATACTTATCAATTTATTAATTGTTGACCACATATATCTGCGTGTAATTGTCAATACCAATTTTGGAGAATAAAATATCTTTCATTATTTTCGTGGTGGAGCTTTAGTCATGATGATTAATTTATGGAGCACAAAGACATGATGATTAAAGTGGTGGGGGCCAAGACAAAATGATGGTGGAGATATAGAAGACTAATGATAGAGGTAGGTGTGGGTAGTGGACATAAGGTTCCATTTTTGAATTAAAGGGATGGTGGAGATATAGAAAACTAATGATGGAGGTAGGTGGTAGTGGACATAAGACTCTATTTTTGAATTAAAGGGTTCACTTTAATTTGAAAGCATTATGGGTGGAGTTGGTGTGTTTGTGAAGCCTATAAATACCTTGACTTGTTGTAAACCAAATGAATATCCAAAAGTAGAAGGATAAGAGGTATCCCAGAGTTGATGAAATTTTATGTGGAGAAATTCTCTTAAGAAGTATTATCTTTCTTGTGGATGTGAGAAAATTTCTGAGAGTGTGAATGACTGTAATATTATTCACATAGTGATTTTCTCTATTTGTCTTTTGCAACAAAAGTGGTTTTTCTTCAGTTTGGAGTTTTCCATTATAATTCTTGTTTTGTGTGTGTAGACACTCAAAATTTTTCTTTCCTTGGACTAACCCTGCAGGATGGCAAAAATATCATTTCACTTCAGTGATAACCCCGAGGTAGGGAAAAAGTGTCATTTAACCCTGAAGACAACCCCGAGGAGAGATAAAGGTTCAACGATGCCCAGACACCGAGCGAACCGAATGAGGATCGTAAAGCTGAGGATGTGACCATAAGAAGTCACCGCAGCAACCAATAACCTATGAGCTATCGAAGACGAGCCGATTAACGACCCTTGGAAGCCGGAAGATACATTTTAGCTAATTTCATCATCTTCCTGGACTCCGAGTCAGTCAGATTCGACCGATTTCGCAGCCTTCCACAAGGACTTTATGAGATTTTTGGGTACGGAGCTCAACTTTCATCGGAAGAAAACCTAAGGCACGAACTTTGAGATAGCGAGACCCATGGGGCGTGGCCTCAGCTGTACCTGCTTTAGCCGTAGTTACCTACGGCTAAGTTTGGATGGCTTAAGTCAGCAACAGAAGCTTATAATAAAAAAAGAAGTTGAAAAAGCCAGAGAGAGGTCTAGAGAAAGAGAACTTCAGATTTGGCATTTCTATATCACATTTTTGTTGTTTGAGCCTAGATATCATACATATTGTAAGTCTTGAGTGATATAAGTTGAATCCAAGCCAAGAGAAGCTTGTTCACGCGTCCTTCAAGGTGAAAACACTCATTTTAGACACTTTCTTTGTAAATGTTGTTATAAATACTATATCTATGTAGATATAGCAGTTTCTACTGGTTAATTTTTTTTTTACATATATTGTATATTAGTGGGTAGACATTGAGTTTCTACTGGTTAATTTGTGCATATTCAGTTGTAAATCAAGTTATTTAACTAGATCTACCTAGATCTAGCCAAATCTAGCATTTTAAGCGGTTATGAAGCATGATGGTCTAACTCGTATGCTAGATTGACTTATATCTATGGTATATCTAGATGTTTTACTGCTTTTCGTCAGTCCCAGTCACCCTGTAAAGCCCTAAATTTGTACCTAGAGGTGCTGAAGTCCTAATGGCTCGATATGGGGATTTCAACCGATGAAATCAACTAATATCAAGTCTAGGATGTTGTATATACATATTTAAGCATATCAATGTGAGCCTAGGAATCCTGGGGTTCAGATCTACTGAATGGATCTTAACTAGATTCCCATAATAGACTTTTTGTCTAAATGTAATGTTTAAATACTGCAAATCATTGTACATGTAATATTGGAACTTAAAACGAGTTCAAGGGGTTCATCCTGAGATTTCGGATTTATGATCCCATGATAGTGAAAACCATGTTTGTGATTGTTTAGATTCATCGAGATGGCTTTCATGCCTAATGATGATCCAACCTCTTTTTGGCATTTTCTTTGCATGCATTATCACGCAAAATGATTTTCTAATAAAATCACAAAGAGCTTTCATGCAGAATAAAGTGATTTAGGTAGATCATGTAAGAAACATAAAGATAATAAAAAGAAGTATCGAAGTCCTCAATTCCTAGTCGGGCGAAGGATTTGAAAATCTTTTTTCCAAAATATCATTTCAATTTCTATATCTTGTTTAAAATGGACTTTTTGTCATATCAAATCCTTCGTACCTAGGTGCAAAAGAAGTACAACACTACTTTCCCATAACTAACAAAAAGGCTTAGAATAAAAATAATTAATAAAAGCACACACACACACACACACAGACTTTATGCATAAGAAATCAATAAATTACGGTAACCATGTTTTCATGGAAGTCGGGGGGTGCCTAACACTTTCCCCTCGCTTAAGCAAGCCCCCGAATTTTAAGAATCTCATTTTCAAACCAATGCTACGGAGTCACATATTGGTCCATATTGCAAAAACTTTCAAATTCAGATGAATTAGTACATCTATTTAAAACATATCAACTGGCGACTCTGTCTCCTTCGACCCAATCATAAAAAAATCAAATTTGATAAAATAAGTCGGCTAAATGTCAGTCTTTTCCTAAAACATCACCCTTTAATCAAATCAATCAACATATAGAAAAAAGGGTAAAAATAAATCAAAAGAGGAAAAAATGAAAAAACAAAAAATCGTATATAACAGACGTGAAAAACACGCGTCGATACAAAACATATGGGAAAATAAATTTTCTCCTGACGTCAAAAGGTGGCGACTCCGCTGGGGACATAGAGGGCTTAAGCCGCGTTCAATCTTTTTTATTTTTATTCTGCATGTGCATTCTTGTGTGAATGATCTTTGTATATGATGAATGTCTCAAATCTTTAAGTGCTTTATATTAGTACCTCGCACAATATATTAGTGCCTCGCATTATGTCATTATATTGCATCCGATGAGGACGATGAATGTATGAATGTATGTTGTGTGGTACCTCCATTAAGAGGCAAACCCGTCGTTTATTTATTACTAGACTCTATTGAGTGTTGTCTTGTGAGGCTCAGGAAAGGCACCACTTAAATCCACTGCAATTGAAAGATGGATGTTTTCATCAAGTAAATTGTGCAGATCTGGGAACCAATTTCAAAAAGCCCGTGACAGTAATCTAAGATAGGTCAGCCTCTGATAAACCATACGCGCGGGATGTCTCTTCAGGCCCTGCTAAATTCCTGAATATACAAATGTCATCCATCTTAAAATTATCATTTATATATCTATCTTATCCTGTCATCAAGTCGACTAACCCCTTTTCTTGCGGTAACAGATTAAAAAACCAAAACAAAACCTTAAACTGATGCATAGCATATCATGCATCTATATCATCTGCCAATATCAAGACTAATCTAGACACCGATTTTGTGCAGATTGGTCCTAAAACTCGATCCCAAACCAAGAAGGCAGGATCACTTCCAACCAAAATGGCAGAAAATAGTTCATCAAAACCTATGCTTGTATCTCAAATAGAGTTTGAGGAATTTAAGATGCAAATGGCTGAGATGATCATACTGTTAAAAGAAAAGTGTAAAGTCACTCAGGAGCCCAAACTAAAAACTCCAATTGAGCCGTCCGTGCAAGGAGAGATGCCAGTACCGGGAAAGAACAATGATACACAGATGTCTACCCCAATATCTCCAATCAATGTCAGTTCTTCCAAAGAGGCCACAGATAAGAATCTGACAAAGATAGTAATAGACTTCCAAGAAGATAGAGAAACTGGTGATATCCGAAAGAAATTCAAACAAATGGAGGATGTTATCCGATCTATTAAAGGGATAGGATCCCATGTGAGCATGAATTATTCTGATTTGTGTATTTCCAAAAGGCGAGACACCCTGATAAATTCCAAGACTCAGAGTTTGAAAAGTATAATGGATTGGGAGATTCCTACACTCATTTGAAGGTAATAGGTGAGCTGGGATCATATGCCGAGGATATCAACCTCATAATGCAGTTGTTCCAAAGGAGCCTTACTGGTGAAGCCCAAACTTGGTACGCCTGGATTGATAGCTCCAAAGTCAAGGTTTGGGAGGATCTAGCCCATACTTTTATCAATCGGTATAGCTTCCAATCCCAAATGACCCCTGATCGCTACTAAGTAACCAAAGTTAAGAAACTAAGCAATGAGTCGTTCAAGGAATACGCACAGAGGTGGAGGCGTATGGCAGCCCAAGTTTGTGACGCCCCCAAAATAAGTATACACAACATATTTTGAGTCGCCAAATACATGGTACATAATTTAAATACAACTTAATTTATACCACTGTCGTGCAAAATATGACAACATAATAGCTAAGTTCCAATACAAATATTGCCTCATAGACAATATTCAAACTCAAATAAGTCCTCATTACGATTATTTTCACACTATTTATACAATAGATGATTAACAAGATGATTACCCTTCTTCTTCTCTTTCTTTGATTCTCAACCTTGTCTCTCAATTCCCTCAATTTCTCTCTTCTCTGAATTCTTCTTTCTTGCTTTTAGACTTAGGAAAATATATGTATAAAACTAAACTGATAAAACACGTAACATAAAACTGATATAACATTAAGCGTACAATTATATGGCTTCATCAGTTAAATTATGCCAAATGTCACAAGACCATGTTTGGCAAAACCCTCTCCAACCTCCTTTTAATATATTTTCATGTTTTGCTTATTATATAGTATACAAATGTCACACTTATTAAATTTAAATCATAATCTTTAATTATCCACATAATATTTACTTAGCCAACATAATTCTTAATATTTATTTAATAAATATTAACCTTCTAAATTAATCATTCCTTAATTCCATTAATCAATTATATTAAAAAAACACCATTACACAATATTATAATTATTAAACAATTAATTTAATTTGATTATTTCATAAAATTAAATCTTCAATCCATAAAATTACCATACATTAATTTAGTTAATATAAACACTTAACTAAATTATTACATAACAATTTCATCGAATATTTATTTATCTCAATAAATAAATTATTTAAAATATTTATTTAATTCAATAAATATTTAAAATAATTACCAAATTCATTTAACAAATTCATTTAATTTCATCAATAGTTAACTTAACTATTAAACCTCACTTTCTCAATATATGAATATATATTTCTCTTTACACCAGATCACACATTTCAAAATATATATAGTACGTATATATATATACATACTCAAACTCAAAACATCTCATAATAAGAATTTTAATTATTAAATTCCTATTTTAATAACTTATAAAAATTCGGGTTGTCACATTCTTCCCTCCTTATAAGGATTCCGTCCTCGGAATCACCGAAACCCTACCTTACTCAGGTTTTCACCAAATCTCTTCGTTGAATAACTTCAAAACATTACCTTAATATAGGTTTTATATTTCCTACTCCCACCATTCTTGATAATAAATTCTTGTAAGTTTTATTTCATAACCTTTACTTAGACTCAATTATATTTGAGTATTATATATTTTTTAACCCGTTCATTTCCTTTTCTAAGGATCGTTATCATAAACACTCGGGATATTACAATGCGTCTAGGTTATGATAGATATCATATGTCCACAGAATTATCCTTGGTTGACCCAAAAGTCCCCAAAGAAAAACAAGAAGATTACTATCATCTTCTTTCCAATGGTGAGTCTTCTCTTGACATATAATTATCTCTGTTGTCTCCAAGTGAAAATTATATTTCAAATAAACTCCAAGATTATATAGGTAGTGCTCGTAGATATACTCAACAAGTGGATGAGCACAACCCTGTCTTATGATAACATGAAGTCGGCTGTCATTAGACATCTTGTATGATAGTGGCAAAAACGCCCTTCCAAAGTTTGGTTCACCTCACCCTATTTGGTTCACCAAAATTAAATATTAAATAACGTATATAATACGACACACTTATCTAAAGTTCTCAATAAAATTATTTCCATACTATTTAGGGAGAACCTCAACAGCTATAGACTAATGTTCTATTCTCCTGTTTCCCCCGCTCGACCCAGCTACACTCTTATTACCTGAAAGGAATTGTGAAGCAAAAAGGGTGAGCACAACTAGCCCAGTAAAGAATATCATGACTAAAGATAATTTACATCATCAATAGCCTTCATCAGTAATAAATCAGAGATTTAGAACATATGGTAGATGATAAAACTTTTCAACCATAGTTGCAGCGGAACAAGCAATCCATTAGAAGAGTCAAATAGACCATCAGGTCTATTATCTTCTCCATGTTAAAAGTCCACCAATAATGTTTTATCCCTGTAACATCAATCAATAATTTCTGTCCACAATCATATGAATAACTCATAATCATAATTGTGATTCTAAATTCCTCTTCACACCCAGGACGAAGATAATTTTCATCACCTATCTTCACCTGAAACATAAAAAATCATGGTTATACCAACTCACAATTCCTGCTCATAATCATACTAATAAATTCATCTTTGCACTACGGCCAAAGATATTCATTAACAATTCATCTTTGCACTACAGGCCAAAGACATACAACTGTATTATAGAAGAGTCAAGTAGAGCATGATATCTACTATCTTTTATGAATTAAAAGTGTATAATCAATATTTTATCGCTGATACTTTACTTAATAAATAATTCACATCATCGAATCATCCCTGCACTACGGCCAAGGATATTCATTATTATTATGACCATGAATTATCCATGCACTACGGGCCAAGGATATTCGTGTTTTCAACAATGGTCATGATTATACCGATTAATTCCTGGTTATAATCATACCAACAACTGTCCATCAATGCACTACGGGCCAACGAGGACTTTTACCACATCATCTGTAACATTACAAGTCATGATTATACCGACTGATCCCTGCTCATAATCATACAAATCAACAGTTCATCTATACACATAAGCCAAAGATACTCACCAATCAATAGTTCATCTTTGCACGTAAACCAAAGATATACAACTGTAAAATCGATAATCAACAGTCCATCTTTGCACGTAAGCCAAAGATATACAACTATAAAACCAATAATCAACAGTCCATCTTTGCACGTAAGCCAAAGATATACAACTGTAAAATCAATAATCAACAGTCCATCTATGCACGTAAGCCAAAGATAACTTTCATCACAATATAAGCATGAGGATGATGAAAATGATATAAGCATTAATCAAACGAAATCGAGGATAAATATTAAAGACTTTAAATTTATCCAGAGTTTAAAAATATCCAAATTGTCAACATGATACTACTTTGTGGAGTAAAATTTAAGAATAATATTCATGTACCAAAAATAATTTGGATAGAAAAGAATCAATTTTTCGGGTAAATAGTACCCCGTGAATAGTACTTCGGGAATAGTACCTTGTAAATAGTACCCCAACATGAAAAGTATCCTAAATACCCGAGTGAATAATATTTGGGTGAATAGTAATTGGGTGAATAGTAACCTATGAATAGTAACTCATGAATAGTACTCTAGCATAAAAAGTGCCCCGAATACCTGAGTGAATAATACTATAATGAATAGTAACCAGGTGAATAGTAACCCATAAATAGTAACTCATAAAAGAAAAATATCAAAGAAAATGATATTCCATGACGAGTACAAAAGAAATGATATCTCATACGAGTATAATAGAATATATGAAACTGCAAATGGATTTTCACCCGCCATGCGGTAATCCACGTAGACAGATCATTTCCACAATTTAATAAGGAATGAATACAAAGGATTATTCACCATACATGCAGTAATCCACATAGACAGGTTATTCCAATAGAATAATAAAGAATGGAATAATAGAATAATTCACCAGGCGTGCATAATCTGCACAGACAGGTTATTCCAACAGAATAATAAAGAATGGAACCAGGTCATGCGTAATCCGCACAGACAGGATATTCCAACAAAATAATAAAGAATGGAATAACAACAGAATTAACCAGGCATGCGATAGTCTGCACAGACAGGATATTCCAACAGAATAATAAAGAATGGAATAATAGAAGAATTTTACTATGTATGCGGTACTTCGCATAGACAGGTTATTCTAACATAATAATAAAGAATGGAATAACAACCCTTACGAGTATTGAAAGAAAATAACTCTCTTCATGAATACGAAAGAATAATACCCCTTACCACAATAATGATATCCCTTACCTTAGAAGAAAACTGGATACTGGAATAGTGAGGTAGCAGACTTCTCTTCTTCTTTCTCTCTATAATAATTTCTCTATAGCTTTAGTGAATTGGTGAGAAATGAAGGAAGAATGAGCTTCTATTTATAAGAAAATATAGTTTCAATAATTGCACGTTTTGGGGCTCAGAATATTAAAGTATAATACCTTTCTCTTTTCTTTTATTTTTAATTTAGTCCTGCAAGTATTATCAAACTTGCCCCACCTCCCCTAATAGTAAATCATGTGAATAAATAGTAAATCATGTGACTCAATAGTTATAGACATGTAAAAATACGAATTATAGTATAGTACATCCATCTATAACTCCATTTTTAACTTAATCATGCAAGTATTATTAATCTTGCACTAACTCCCCTAATAGTAAATGAATGTGAATTAATAGTACACACATGTGAATAAATAGTTATAATCATGTGAATCAATAGCAATTAATTGCTCATTTATCCGGTTAATTACCCGATTGGTTAATATAACCTCCAGACATCAATTATTATCGAAATAAATGTCGATTTCCACTAACACTAATAATTCCCACACAATGGAACTATCAATTTCATCTTTAATCAACACAAACTTATTCATCATTAATATTATAATTCACAATATTTAACAACCAGGTCGTTCCCAGGAAAGAGGGGGCTTTCCGATAAGGATTTCTCTTTATTGGCGTGCAATTAGGTGACCAAACCTCTCTTTGACAGAACTTCTAGACATTGTCAATATTGCAAATAATAATATGAATAACTTTGCCATCTCAATTATTGATTTAATAATATAACATATTATGCAGATGATACTGTGACAATAATTGAATCAATAATATAAGAGATATGATGTAGCAATTACTGTAGCAATAATTGAGTATAACTGAGTGACTTCTTACGTAAGCATCAATAATCAATACCGTGTGCTACTATGAAACCACGCATATTATTGTACTTTTACCATCGAGTAGTTCAACAGTTTTAACGGTAACACTTTCGCATTTATTTTTATAAAAAAATAATTCTGTCATTTTCTAACTATGACAATACTTCCGTTGTGGTGTCCACCAATGATTGTGCCGTCGCACGGATATTCCCCGACAAAAAGATTATTCCCCGACCAACGAATATTTTATAACAACTTGCATACTTTGCAAAATTTTTCACATATCACCCTTAACTTTAACCTTTTATCAATTTAACCATTTACGAAATAAATAATAATTATAAGAAAATTGAATACTTTCATTCCATAAAATTTGGGATCTCACAATAAGATTCAAAACCTGATTGATAGCAAGGAGATTGTGGTAAAAGCGCCAGAGTAACCCAATGTTAATAACAATCCCTTACCTCAGCATGGTGCAAAGGGAGTCAATATGATCAGTACATGAGGTTAGGAAAAATGCATGTATCTGAGAAAATTAGGAGAAGCTCTTGTTATGACTGATCCTTCCATATGGGGTTACCCAGAATAAAGGTATACAACGGAAAAGATCTTAGCCTCAATCTAGGTACAAGTAGACCAAATTAGCAGAGCTAGTTATATACCAACATCAGTTGACTCGTCAGTTGATCGATCAAATCCTATGAGGGAAGATCAACATTCCACCTCCTAAGGTTATTCCCTTTCCAAAGGGAGGTCGAATTCGTCTCCAGGATCAGAGAAGAGGGAAAGAAAAGATAGCTAGGGAAGCTAGATTTCATTCTCATCGGGATATTATAGCCAAGCGCAAGTTTAACCCACTAGGGCAGTCTAGGGAATAAATCCTACAGATGTTGATCAATGAGGGAAAGATCACGGAGTTCTCACCACCCCCGGACCCTCAATCAAAGTATTCCGACCTTAGTAGGATATGCCTTTATCACTCAAATTCTCCTGGACATGCCAATGAGTAATGTTGGGCTTTGCATCATCTAATTCAAAATCTGATCGAATCAGGAGAGTTGGAAATGATGAGGGAGGCTGAGATTTTCCCTGATGAAGAGATAATGTACCCCCAAAAGGTGAAAAATTCAAAAAGATGCTGGCAGTTATCACTTGCGTAGAAGGAACTTCCACCCTACCTATAGCCATCAGAGGATTGTCTAATATGGGAGATAAGACTCTATTGGAAATAGTTGTGCCAATGCCGGTGATTTTGACCCTTCGACAGTAGATCTCTATTTTTAGTCTAAAAAAGGTTCCTTGGAATTACGGAGAAGGTATAAGGTCTAAGACTGATTGTAGTACAATCCTGCCCAAGGATAACCCACTGTGCCTCTTAAGGCGGATAATGGAGCTAATAGTTAAAACCATGGGAAAGGTGCCGCTAGGGAAGATTGTGGATTTCTTTAACAAAGTGGGACATAACGAAGTGAGAGCGGTGAAGTAGCTAAAAGAGGCACCACCCAAAATCTTTATCCTAGACCTTGTGCTAGCTTTTGAATAGTCGTAGTCATATAAAAAATCTATATCCTAGACCTCGTAGTCATATAACAAAGTTACTAATATCGTAGAGTTAAGTCATTCTACGTTCTGAGGATTCACTCTACGGTTATACACTAAAATTTAGAACAACCAAAATCGTAGAGTTTATTTATTTAGAAAAATAATTTTAATTCTTATTTTGTTTTCATTAAAATAGTAGAATAATTTAGACCCTTCAACACCAACCTGTTTAAAGTTCAACAAAACTTAAATGCACACAAAATAACATTAAAACACCCAACATACATAGTAGGCCATAAACAAAAATGAACACCAAGCCAAACTGCTATAATTTTCTAAGAATAATTGTTTCCATTCAATAAAGGTAATGTAATTAATTAAAATTACAAAAGATCAATCCCAATGGCAATTCAAAACACAAACTTTATTACACCTATTACCCAAAAAAAAAGGTTAAAAAGCTCCTTAAACTAAGTTCCCAACACTATTTATCTACAATAGGCCCTCCACTTGTTGGTTTCCTAAACTGGAAGTTTTCTCATTTTTGGATCTTGTTACAACTTGTAGTGATCTTAGTATTGTACATTGTTTTCCCTTCCATGTGTAGTCTTTTTCTTGTAATATATTAGCTGAGTCATTTATTTTAGTATCCTTATAATTGATACCACCTTGCCACCTTGTAGAACCTCTTGTTTGCCCTTCATAAACATTCATGCCATGACTCTGTTGTAGTCCCAGTTGGACCTCCTATCGACGTCGAGATTTTCTCCTGTTTTGTTCTCTACCCTTTATGTTTTCTATGTGGTTTAATTTATCTTGCTTAACGGGTGAGCTTTTTGGAAAGACGGACATATAATGTCGACGATTTGAAAAGTTTGATTTTAATAATTGGGCTTAATTAGATAGAGTCGCTAGTTGGTATGAGTTTAAATGGTTGTACCAACTCAACTGAAATTTTGAAAGTTTCGCAATATGGCCCAATATGTAACTCCATTTAATTGGTCTTTGAAATTGAAATTCATAGAGTTTGGGGGCTTGCTTAAGCGAGGGGAAGGTGTTAGGCATCCCCCCCCGACTTCCGTGAAGCACGGTTACCGCATCTATTCATTTCCCTAAGCATGTGAAGTGTGTGTATGTGTATGTGATGCAAATAAATGTGCTAGAAGTGTGTTATTTAAAATTAGTGATATGCCTCTTTTGCACCTATATACAAAGGGTTTGAATTATATAACAGTTCAATTTTAAACAAATCATATAAAGGTGATGTTTTGAAATCATGGTTTTCATACCCTTATGCTCGCATAGAAATTGAGGCATTTGATACTTCTATTTTATTTCGTATTTGGTTTGATTAGATTTTATTCAAGATGTGAAGCATCTTTGATAGTATATATATATATATATATATATATATATATATATGTGTGTGTGTGTGTGTGTGTGTGTGTGTGTGCAAGACTTCTTATGGACATGAAAGATGTGACACCCCGAAATTCAGACACTTATATCTCGAATTTGGTTCGTCACGTGCTAATTTTAAATATCATACTAAAAATCATCAACAACGGAATAATAGAATTATTTACATTGATATAACATAAATATTCGCGTCCCAAGGTCCCGCGACCGTTACTACAACATTCTGGTGATTAAACTTAAACATAAATTAATCATCCTTAATACATCATTATAAGCATAATTATAATAACTCTTCTAACTTTAAGGACTTAACTATTCTGTAGCCTTGCCCTTTCCTTTGTCCTTTCCCGAAGTACTGCCTTGCTCTGCCTTAACTTTAATATTTTTAGGGAAGCAAGAATGAGCAACAAGTTTGCACAACAAGTAATATAACAATAAGAATAAATAGTTACAAAATTTGAATCTCAAAGCTATAACAATAGATGATAGTTCAAGAATACAACGAGTACCAATGGTTCTCAAGAAGTCTCGCTATATACTAAAGGATATCAACAAGATTCGACAGATTAATCGTTTTAAAATTTAATAAGAGTGAACACTGAGCAGTCACTAGGGACTAAGAACTCTTGCTAGAATTAACAGTATTATACTGGAAATCCAATATAAACGAGTACAACAGGTGAGCAGCCTAAAGTACCCTACGTTATGCATAACATTTAAACATGCTACTATGTGTGCATGTCGATTTCCCAACAATTATATAATTTCCCCTTCAATGAGGGTTTTTCATCTCAGTAAATTTACGAGAGTCCGCACCAAGTTAATTGGTTTGGATAACTTTCTAACACATGATAATAGTCTAGTCGAATCAAAGGCTTAGAGAACGTTTATAATGCCTTTAAGAACAATAAGTTCAATGCTTACAACAACGTCAAGGAATACAATTGATTTCCGAATAGTAATAGATATTTGCTTGATATAAATATGGTTAATATGACAACAATTCGGATTATAAAATATATACATTGTAAGAATTAGGAAACTTGCAATAATGTAGGAAGTTTAAGGTGAGAGACTTGCCTAAGTCATTGACTATTCCCGACCTTGACTTCCTATTCTTTGAATAACCTATTATTATCATGACGGTTAATCTCTATCAACCCGTAGATATAAATCTTAATTGATCTAACAAAATAATTTGTTTTAATTATTTTTCTACTCATCATCTCCTTCATTCTATTCATTTCATAAGACAATCTTTTGTTGTTCATTTAAGGTTTTACACCTTCTTATATTGTAAGGTATTTTCACTACATTTGTTTCTTTAATTAATTACTATTCATACATTATTAGTGCACCATACCTTGATATTTACCTTGATTCGTAATTAAAATTTTCTCTATATATCATTCTAATTATTTATGTCTCACATGACTACATTTAAATAATCTTCCAACCATTTAAGTGTTTACCATTATCATCCCATACTTAAAGTAATTATTAACTCATAATCCATGATTGAAATCATCTTTAGTTTTAGTAGTTTAATTAAAGTTACAAAAATCTTTACTCAATTTACAATTACATTTACTTAGATTATGTAATCACCTTTAATTAACATAACCTCTTAATATTACTTCAATTACTTATTATTGAAATCATAATTTATTTTAGACCGCTTTGACCCGACCGAGTCAACGGTAAAGAGGGTCCAGGCGGGTCGCATTGTTTGAGCCTATAAACTGACATGAGTCGTTATATACTGTAAAAGTTCGGTTTGACCACTGGCGTGGGGGCGCTATATTTTACTATAAAGCGGCGGCATGGGGCCTTAGTAGATGATGATGAAAATCTTAACAATGTTTCCAATATTTTGAGTTTCTTTATTCAATCTTGCATAACTTGTTCATTTTATAACCAAACAAGTTCAAACCACTCCCATTATTTTGTAAACTTACATATCTTCAATATTAGATTTCTTAAATCACGTCTCAACATCTTTATCTAGTCACACTTTATTGTTTTTCAAAGCTAGGGTTCACACTTGGACATATTTCACTATATGTTTCGTCACGAGTACTTTTTATGTCCGAATCTGATGATTCCACTTGGGTTATGATTGTATTTCATATATGCTCAATATAAGATTTTAGGATTATACATATATCTTACACATTTTATGACATTAATCATAATTATCAAATTTTCAAGCATACTAAGCTAGGTTTCATGCTCACATGCATTTTTCTTATTCATTTGGTTTTATTAACTCATAAAAGGCATGTATATCATATATAATCCTTCCAATACTCATCCTTATACCTTTGGATCCATCATGATCACACAACACATAAACCTCCCACAATGCATGCATTTCTTACTTGAAATCATAAACTAAACTATTTGACAAAAATATGTACTAGATAATGAACCTACCTCTTAATGGCTTTCTTTCTCTTGGCTAGGAACTTTGAGTATGCCTCCACCTTGATTCCTTCTTCTAGGTTTCTCTTGAACCACCAATTTATAAGAATTTCTCTATGTTTCTTCCTTTTCTCTCTAAATTCTCTCTAACTCTCTATATCTCCCAACACTTAGGATTTTAGACAAATAAGGAGATGAATTGGGAGATTGCTATTTATAGAGAAATCATTAACCAATTAGCTAGGATATTAACTAAGGGTAAAAGTGAAGTTGGTGAAAAGTTCCACCAACCAACACTATTCCTACACTATTCCTAGTACTCACATAATCATCTCCCCCCACATGGACTTTGCTTGTGATCTCAATTAGCAAAAAAATAGCATTTAGGCAAGGGTAAGGGGGGTGGTCGGTTGGGAGGGACATTAGGGCTAGGCTAGGCTTTTTATTTACCTATTATACAAAGTGCTACCAAGTGTAGGTCCATATACACACATATATGTATATATACTTATATACATACTCCATATATACCTGCATGTACATGTATATAAATACATATATCTACCATCCATACATTACACATTAGGCTAAATCTCAAACTAAATTAAATTGGGCTAGGTACAAATACTTATACACATTGGGCTAAACATGAGTCTACCAATTCAATTTCTTGGGATAAACTCCCAACTTATGAAAGTATGTCACATTATTAATGGTGGGCTTGGATATATCATAGGTCCAATACTTCATTAAGTTATCCGTTAAGTAATCTCATTAAGAAATTAATTATGCCACAAAAGGCTTAACACTTATGCTTAATTAGTCATAACCAAGCTTATCATCATTATCAATATATTTTTTAATCCTTTCATACATGATTCAATTTGTATTGAATTATTAGTCCCATGTCACATATACATAAATATATATGCACACAAATAATTGCAATTATCTTTATTTTATTACTAAAATTATTTATAAAATTCTCGGGTATTACATCCTAACCCCCCCCCCTTTATAAAAATTTCATCCTCGGAATTGGTACAAGGTTACATAAATAGATGGGGATAGTCCTTCCTCATCTTATCCTTTAATTCCCACGTAGCTTCCTCGGCGTTGTGGTTTCGCCAAATTACCTTTATAGAAGATATAACTTTATTCCTCAACGTTTTCCCTTTATTATCTATTACTTGGACAGGAATCTCTTCGTAAGTCAGATTCTTCTCCACTTGGGTGGGCTCATAGGATATCACATGCTTATAGTCAGGCTTGTACGGACGTAACACAGAAATGTGAAACACATTGTGAATGTGTTCCAGTTCTGGCAGTAAAGCTACTTTGTACGCCACTTCACCTATTCTCCCTAATACTTTGAATGGTCCTATGAACCTCAGACTCAATTTTCCTTTCCTTTCGAATCTAGTCTTTCCCTTCCAGGTAGATACTTTCAAAAATACGAAACTACCAACTTCAAAGTCTCGATTCCGACGATATAAAGCTGCGTACTTCTTCTGGCGATCTTGAGCTGCTACCAATTTGGTTCTTATCGTGGTTACTATGTCGGCCATTTGTTGAACTAATTCTGGTCCCAAAATTCTTATTTCCTCGACTTCATCCTAAAACAACGGTGTTCTGCACTTTCTTTCGTAAAGAGCTTCATACGGTGGCATGCCGATACTCGCATGATAATTATTGTTCTAAGCAAATTCAACTAAGGTTAAGTGGTCATTCCAGTTTCCCTTGAAGTCCATTATGCAAGCTCTAAGCATGTCTTCTAACATTTGTATGGTTTGTTCACTCTGTCCATCAGTTTGGGGGTGATAAGCAATACTTAATCTCAACTGAGTTCTCATTCGTTCTTGCAAGCTTTTCCAAAATTTTGATGTGACAAACAGATCTAGATCAGAGACAATCGACATCGACACTCTATGTCGCGATACGATTTCATTTACATATAAATTTGCTAATTGACTAAGATTGAATCAGATCTTGATGGGTAGAAAGTGAGTTATCTTTGTTAGTCGGTCCACGATAACCCAAATGGCATCATAACCCTTCTGTGTGATCGGAAGTCCAACCACGAAGTCTATCGTAATGTGATCCCATTTCCATTCTGGTATTTCCAATGGTTGAAGTAGACTTGGCCTCAGGTGTTCTTCTTGGACTCTTTGACAAGTAAGACATCTACTAATGCACTTTGTAACCTTTCGTTTTAGATCAGGCCACCAAAAGTGTTATCAAAGATCTCGGTACATCTTTGTACCTCTTGGATGAACAAAATACGTCGTATTGTGTGCGTCGTGCAAGATTTCCTCTCTCAATTTAGTTACAACTGACACCCATACTCGACCCTCAAATATCAATATACCGTCCTTATCCACCTTGAACTTTTCTTCCTTATTTTCTACTATTCTCTTTCTTATCTTCTCGCATTCTTCATCTTTCTCTTGTGCTTCCTTTATTCTATCCAATAACATCGGGTGAGCTTCCGTTACGAATAATTTTCCTTTCGCTCCTTTCGGTTCCTCCACTTCTATTTCCAACCTGTCCATTTCTCTTATTAACTACTCCTGGGTTGTCAATTTGAATAACTTCTCCCTTCCTTTTCTACTCAAAGCTTCGGCTATTACGTTTGTTTTTCCAGGGTGATAAAGAATTTCGCAGTCATAATCTTTGACTAATTCCAACCACCTTCTTTGTCTCATGCTCAACCCCTTCTATGTGAAGATATATTTCAGACTCTTGTGGTCCGTGTATATCTCACATTTTTCTCCATACAAATAATGCCTCCAAATCTTCAATGCAAAAACTACCGTCGCTAACTCCAATTCATGGGTAGGGTATCATTTTTCAAAATCTTTCAACTGTCGCGATGCATACGCAATGACTTTTCCATGCTGCATTAGCACACATCTCAGTCCTCTGTGCAACGCATCACTATACACCACAAATCCTCCCGTATCATCTGGTAATGATAACACAGGCACCTCACTCAACCTTGTAGCAATTGGGAATTTCAAATTGTAATTTTAAATATTTATTGGATTATATAAATATTTATTTGATGAGGTTATTGTTGATATTGTTGAATAAATATTTTATTGATGTGATGGTTGTTAATAAATATTTATGAATATAAATTTATTAGATAATATTCTAAATTAAATTATAATTTAGAGAGTTGTAATATAACATGAGATGTTATATTGTTGATTAATAATTTAAAGTGGTATGTTAAATTATTAAATAAAGTTATAAGGAAATTATAATTTTGTGTTATTTGTTTAAATGATATATTTAATTAAAATATAGTGTGTAACTAATTTATTTAATTAATGTTGGATATGGAAATCCAAATAAATAATATGTGATTACAAATGATAAACTAAATTATTTATTAAAATAAATTAAAGGAGTTAATTTAGTTTTGGCCAAACAAAGCTCAAATATATTAAGTCTTTATTTTAAAGACTTTTTGCCAAACAAAGTCTTATGGCTTTTAGAATTTTAATTGTTGAATTTGTACATAATATAAATAAAATAATAAATAAAATATAGTTATAATATATATGTTTAGTTGTAATCGATATTATAATTAGTAGTTGTAATAAGGTTATAACAGTTTTTTTTGTATTACTACGGATATCAGTTGGGTTTTTGGCTATTTGATAAGTCTGGGAAGAAGGTTTACAGAGAATTGAGAGGAAATTGAGAGAGAATTCTTGAGTTTTCCAAAGAAAAATCCTGTGTTTAGCAAGGTTATGCAAGCTAGTTGAAGGTAATTTCATAATTTTAGTATTACATATGCATATATGTTCTAATATGTTTTACGTCATGTATTTTCTATTCTCTGTGAATTCAAAATTTTAAGTTGATGATTATTCATTTGAGTACTTGTAGTTATATGTGTTTATGATGATTAGAGTTTGTGTTTAAACAAGAATTGTATGCTAATTTCGTTTAAAAGTAGAAAAAATAATGACAGTGTATGTTTTTATGAATATTTTCTCATATGGCTTAAGTAAGTACCAATTTTGATGGTCAATTCGTATGCTAAACTGTGAATTGAGTCTTGTATATGTTAGTTCGGTAAAAAAACGAAGATAATGTAGGTTGAACAAAGTGATTTGGTGAAGAATTGAAATCACGGTGTTGATTTTTGGGAAGGATGTTAAAAAAATTGAGTTTTATATAAAAATGTGAAATTTGAGAAATTACACTAGTATAATTGTTGTTAAATTGTTCTATGTTGATGAATATGTGAGGAAACATGTTTATGATAGTTTTGTATTAATTGTTTGTGTTAATATTACTGTTTAATGGGTGAAATTTGTGTTTATTGGGCTAAAGTTGGCTACTATTCATAGCCGATTTACGCTCCCGATAAATCTCACCAAGCAATTTTGCTTGTAGTGTGCAAAGGCTAAAAACGACATTCTGTTGTCTTGGGTCCCCCGGCTTGTTTATGGCGCAGCTGCGCCATACCCTGTCCTGAGACAGTGAAGTTTACTACTTCTGCAGACCTTGGATACCATTGTAGCTTAGCTTTATGATATGTTAATGTGTCCAGTGTGTAATAACATGGTTAACACAGAATTGTGCTATGTGGTTAGTAGTTTCAAAGTTTCAATTGATTAGTAAGTGATGAACGTGGTATATTAGAACTTAGTGATCATGATGAATAGTAAGCAGGTGTTGTGAAGGTTAACACTTATAAATTTGTGATATTTATATAATAGCATAAGACTTGCGCTAACATAACATGTCTAACTAGAAGAGAGTGTTACTTTGATATGTGAATGTTAGTATATCTAACAGATTGTGGTTCTAAACCTATGTGTAGGTGAACGTGAGTTTAATGTTATATCTTACGCTCCAGACAAGTTTCTAAACTTAACTTTTTACATTAAGCAAGCTCTCTAATTCTACTTTTATAATTGAGCAAGTTTTCTAACTCTATACTTTCATTGAGCTAGTTCATTTATTACATTTTGCAAGTTTATTCTTACGATTGAGCAAGTTCTTATACCTAGTTTGTTTATGATTTCTAAATCTTATTCTGGTATTGAACAAGTTATTCTTGTCTTTAACTTGTTGGCTAGCATGCAAGTTTACATATTCTGATATACTCATGTTGAACATTATCGTTTAAATTACTATTGGTTATGCATGCTTAGTACTCAATTCTAAATAACCTTGGCTTAATATTGTTCAAGCAAGGTACGTTATGATTATTCAATGTTTATGCTATTAGTTTATTCCTAAAGCATGATCTTAATTTACAATGTCGATTTAGTTATGATTATTCCATAGAATGACGTTATCAATATTGTATTCAACTATTCCTTAGTTGATGACCGTTGAATTCTAAATTACCCTTGAAATGTATCCAAACCAAACTTACTTTGGTGCGGACTTGTACTCTAAATACTGAGATGAACAACCCTATTATTAGGGGATAATTTACGCTTAGGGTTAAAATGTTTGTACATAATACATTGTACGAAGGGCTGATCCCCCTAAGTACGAGGAGTCCTTATAGTCTTATGACTGTTAAAGTTGAAGTTAAAAGATTACTTACAACTGTGGACATAGTTCGTTGTCTTATGACCCTCAGATATATATTCCATATTTTGATTCCAGTCTTTGGTTATCATTGATAGAGTACTATTCAGTTTTGATGAGCCTATTCATTGGCAGCTATTATATTCTTGTTTGATTCATTGCTATATCTAGTGAGCAATTGTTTTGCTCACTCTTGCATAAATATTATTATTACAGCTAAAGTTGTGAATGTAGATGAACCTACAACTAACAAAGGAAAGGGAAAAATGTATAAGTGATGAAGACTTGTAATTTCATTTATCGTTATGATGATAGATTCTTAATGAATGATGTGATGTAATAATTTTATTTCCACACTTATATGATGTTAAGGTTAGACAACCTGGGATGTTTTTGAATTTAATGATGTAACCCTATTTAAGGGAGGATTTACGAGTTAATTTCACTATTTTTGGGTAGATAGATTTAAATGTATGGATAGTGAACACCAAGTCTTATGGGAATGAAGTACCTAGATTTGGGGGTGTCACAAACCTCCTCTTCAACTCTTGGAAAATCTCCTCGCATTTGTCCGTCCACACAAACTTCACTGTCTTCCTCGTTAAATTGGTCAGCGGGGTTTCTATCTTAGAAAAATCTTGGATAAATCTTCGATTGTAGCCCACTAACCCTAAGAAACTTCTTACTTCTATTGGCATCTTCAGTTGTTCCCAGTTACTTACCGCCTCCACTTTTGCAGGATCCACAAAAATTCTATTTTGATCTATCATGTGTCCTAAAAATTTCACCTTCTCCATCCAAAATTCACATTTTAAAAATTTTGCGTGCATCTTTTCTCGTCTCAATGCTTTCAAAACAATCTTCAGATGTTCAACATGCTCTTCCTTAGTCTTTGGATAAATCAAAATGTCGTCGATAAATACTACTACAAACTTATCTAAGTATGGCTTGAAAACTTGATTCATCAAGTCCATGAATGCTTCCGGAGCATTAGTCAACCCAAATGACATCACTAGAAATTCGTAATGTTCATAGAGGGTTTGAAATGTCTTCTTTGGTAAATCTATCTTGGAAAAACACTTTGCTTCCTTTAGTTGATCGAAAAGGTCGTCTATCCTTGGCAACGTATATCTATTCTTAATCGTCAGTTGGTTTAACTCCCGATAGTCGATAAAGAGCCTCATCGATCCATCCTTCTTCTTTACAAACAACATTGGTGCTCCCCAAGGAGACACACTCGGCCGAATGTAACCCTTATCTAGCAACTCTTGCAATTGTGTCATCAATTTCTTCATTTCTATAGGTGCCATACGTGTGGGGCTTTCGAAATTGGTGCGATTTAAGTCTAAGTACGATTCGATTCGATCCGTCATGCGGTGGAAGACCGAGCGAGATCATCTGGAAACACATCTTAAAAATATCTCACTACCAACATATTTTTCATTTTTACTCCCTTTTTTTGAGTATCCACTATATAGGCTAAATAACCTACACATCCTTTATTTAACAATTCCTTGGCCTGCATCATCGTAAGGCAACACGATTGCTTAAGCGATGAGCTACCATAAAACACTAACTTAGACCGATTTGGGGTTCGAAGGTTCACACCTTTCTTTTAACAGTCGATTATCGCGGCGTGGCTGAATAACCAATACATTCCTAATATCACATCAAACTCTCCCAGTCTTATAGGAATCAAATCTACGTTTAGTTCATGACCTCTAATGTGTGTACAATAATTTCGGTAAACGAACACTACGGGTATTACTTTCTTATTCACAATCTCTATGTTCAACGAATTTTCTAAGCGTTCTTGGGGTATGTTTAGTCGTCTAGCAAAATCTTCAGACACAAATGAACAGGTAGCGCGCACTCGAATCAAATAATACATAAGCATTTATATTATTAATTGGGATAATACCTGACACCACGCCCTTCGCAACTACCGCGTCTTGGACAGTCATGTTAAAGGTTCGGGCAGTCAGTTGGTTGGATTACATTGGTCTGTCTATCATCAGCTTGTTTCTCCGTCCCTGTTGGTTCCTTCCTCTGCTGCTCCCCTTCTTTGGACAGTCCTTGATTTGATGCTCTGTTGAGCCACAAGCAAAACATCCCTTAATCTTTTTCGATTTTGGGAAGTTGGGTAAAATGTGCCCTACCTGGCCGTAGTTGTAGCAGACATTGCACCCCTTCCAACACTCCCCTTGATGTTTCTTCCCATATTTTGAGTAAGCTTCACTTCTTTTCTTAAACCCTCCTTGATAACTTTCTGACTGGCTGATGTTTCGATTATTAGTATTGTTGTTGTTATTGATATCCCATTTCCTCTTTCCCAAATTGCTTCCACCACTGCTACTCCCTCCACGAGTTTCTCCCCAAGCATTCTTGTTCTTCTTCTCCTTGTTGTATTGGTTCAACGCCTTGCTACCTCCCTCAGCAATTATTGCCTTCTTCAACAACGTGGTGAACGAGTCTATTTGAAGGACCGACACCTTATTGAACAACCAAGGTTTCAGTCCAAGTTTGAAGCATCGAGCTTTCCTTTCTTCGGTGTATACATGCTATGTTGCAAATCAGACGAGTTCATTGAACTTGGTCGCATACTAAGTCACCGTCATCTCCCCATGTTTTAGTTCTAAAAATTTTACCTCCATCCTATTCTTCATGCTCTTCGGGAAGTAATTCTCGAAGAACAATGTCTTAAACCTTTCCCAGGTTATAGGCCCTTCTCCTGCTCTCTGTTGATTGGCTTCCCACCAGTAGTTTTCTTCACTCCTCATCATGTATGTAGCGAACACAATTTTTTGGTCTTCACCCACACGAGCAATGGAGAAGGCTTTCTCCATTTCTTTGATCCACGTCTGGGTTACGATAGGATCGGTAGTACCCATAAATTTTCGAGGTCCTACACTCCAAAAGTCTTTAAAGTTCGTAACTGGAACTACTTGGAGATTGGGTTATAGTGGTTCGTTATTTATTCCCCGCAGGGCTTCTCCTAGTATGTCTACTAGCCGTTCGATAGGGTCCACTTGTTCCCTTCTGCTATTGACCAATTCTTCCGGTGTTGCTAGTCTACATCTGGGCGGCATTTTCTGCATCACAAAATTTCATCCTCGGTCTCTAATTATATTAATTAATTATTACCTTAATTCAAGAAGGAAACAAAATTTTATGACACAGTTTCTAAAATAAAAACATTTATATTCATATGCCCAATCATTACATTGATATGATCATTCCTAGTATACTTCTATAAATGTTAAATTTTATCCCCTAATATCACAAAAGATGGGGGAAAATAAAATTTTATCCTCTAACATTCTACAAAAGTTTGGGCTTTATATAACTAGCCCATATCTCACACAAAAGATTGGGATTACAACAACTGGTCATAGATAAACACCAACTACTACTACTAGACTACTAACATCTAGAACTCAATCTAACATTTTGCACTCCACAGCGCTCTTGTATTCCTTTTGAGTTATGTGCGCCACCAAGTCCCGGCTTATGCTATGTCGAGTCTGCCCCTGTTCCGCTGGGTAATGATATACACCATCAATCAATCTATTCATGGTCGTGCGCAAAGCATATCACATCTTGTTCATCTTCCTCCTCTTACACCTCACTTCATCTTCTAGGTCGCATGCCCTATCATTAGCTTCTTCCCCACTTCTCCTCGAAGTGGATCCTCTCCATAACCTCCAGCTCAAGCTGAGTGCGAAGAGCCTCTTTCTCGATTTTCTCACTCAACTTCTTCTGCTCGGACTCTTCTAGTTCACCCATCAATTCCACGTTCATGGATATTGATCGGTGAAAAAGGGTTCCCATCTAGACACCTGCTTCTTTGCGATGTGCAATCTCCACCTCCATTTCTTGCATCCTCAGTTTTCTCTTAAGGTCTTCCTCCCTCAATTTTTTTTATCTCGATTTCTCTCTCTTGAGCCTGGGTCTCTAGTTCCTCCACTCGACATTCAAATTCCAAAATCCACTCCTCATATCCCCCAACATTTGGTCTTTAAAAGTAGCCTTATCGAAATCTTCCACGGGCTCATCCTCCATGGGTTCTTCATCGAAATCTGACTCTACAGGATCAGGCTCCACCTCTTCCTCATCCTCATCATTGATAGGAGCCACCACCGAAATGGGCTCAACTATAAACGGTGCTTCATATTCCACGTGTATGTCACGTGGCTCCTCTTCTACCACTTGGCTGGGTTCTCCCAAGTCCGTTATCCTACAACCACAAACATAAGACAAACAAACAACAACTCCATCAGAACATAAATTCATTGCAGGGAATGAAAATATATTTCAAAATGCCACTAACTCCCTAAAAAAACTCTACATGAGTTTTATCTCATTCTATCCTCTAAGTTGTTCTAAGGTTATAGTCTAAGGATTCTTGCTCCTAAAGATTATAACCTAATGCTTTGATACCAACCTGTTATGCCCCCAAATTCAGACACCCATATCTCGAATTTGGTTGTCACGTGATAATTCTAATATCATACTAAAAATCATCAACAACGGAATAATAGAATAATTTACATTGATATAACATAAATATTCGCGTCCCAAGGTCTTGTGACCATTACTACAACATTCTGGTGATTAAATATAAACATAAATTAAGCATCCTTAATATATCATTATAAGCATAATAATAATAACTCTTCTACACTTAAAGGATTAAACTATTGCATAGCCTTTCCCTTTCCTTTGTCCTTTCCCAAAGTACTGCCTTGCTCTGCCTTAACTGTAATATTTTTAGGGAAGAAAGAATGAGCAACAAGTTTGCCCAGCAAATAATATAGTAATAAAAATAAACAATTATAACGTTTGAATCTCAAAGGTATAACAGTAGATGATAGTTCAAGAATACAAAGAGTATCAATGGTTCTCAATAAGTGTCGTTATATACTGAAGGATATCAACAAGATTCGACAGTTTAATCATTTCAAAATTTAATAAGAGTGAACACTAAGCAGTCACTAGGGACTTGATAAGTGGATTTTATATACGCGAATCAGTGTCCATTTCATGCTTATTTGTTGCTAAATTCTTGTGTTCATGTTCGTTTTCACTTGTTTTATGTTATTTTATGTGTATGATGGTTGTTGTGGCATTTAACGTATAATTGAAGTCAATTGGGATGAGTTGGAGTCAAATGATGCAATTTGGGAAGAAGCCATGAAGTTCAACAAACTATTTAGCAGAATAGATGCGCTTGAGGCGAACTGTTAGTATTGTATACCCCAGGGCTGGGGTCTTCATAAGGATTTAGCGAGAAAGGTAGCCGGCAAGGTGCTTGTTTTTTACTACACTTCACGTAGGGGTGGGGGTGTTGACTATTGTTGTGTTATGTTTTGGTTGAAACTCTTGTTGGACATGGTTTTTAACATATTGAATTACACATAGACTCTACTTGATAGGGAATTTCGGCTAGGACTTGTGTTTTGGACATCTACTACTCAATTAGCAATGAATTCAACGACACACAAGGCATATTACGAAGATTAATCTCAGTTTTTCAGAGCGAGCGTTGGAGGAGTATTTCGAAGAGATTTTTGAGACGATTTCAATTCTAGGCTACGTGAAGGGTGTTTTTCAATATTCTTTATATTAGGCTATTATTTCTAATTGAAAGAATGTTTTCTATGATTTATTCAGTGTTTATTTCGTTTATGATGAACTAATTCACTTTTTAGGCTTGTGATGGATCTTTGAGTGAACCAATGATTTTGTAAACTTTGATTTCCATTTCAATAATCTATTTCCAATTTATCTATATTGATTTGAGCTTGAATTTATGAATTTCCTGATCAACAATTCTTTGTGGATTTGTATGGATTCGAGAGAGGATATTCAAATCTAGACTTAATTAATATAGCATGTGTTCATGAATTTTTGTGAATAACAGAATCTTGATGAATGTTAAAGTAGAGATATTCTTGACATCGCATGTAATCGGATAGAGAACATATGCTTAAACCTTCTTTAATTGTAATTCACATAGAGATATAGTGAGTTAGTTGATTAAGGTGTTTAACTTGTTTCTATCTTAATTGTGGATATAAGTTAATACGGTATTAGTGCATCGAGAGGTGGTTAATACTACATTCGTGTTCTTGATTAATAAACTGGAATAGTGATTTGAATTGGAATAAAGGTGTTAAAATCAGAGTGAAGCTTAAGGTGAAATCATAAGTCTAATTCTCCATTAATTGTTTGAAATTCTAGATTTTGATATTTGTGATTGTTTTGTGGTAGTTCAAGTATTCTTTAATTTAGAATTTTTAATTATAATCATTGAGTTGAATAGTTTAATAAAATTAGGATTAATAGGAAATTGGTAATTGTAAGTTGAGATTATTTCTAGTTGATCTCTGTGGGAACGATACTCTACTTATCACTTTATTACTTTTTGACCACGTATACTTGCGTGTTGTGCGTATATAGATTTAACCCAACAAGTTTTTGGCGCCGTTGCCGGGGAACAATTTAGTATAAATCTTAATATGTTTACAATATCAGTTTAATTAATCATGTTTTACTTAAACATTTTTTATTTTTGTTTTGTTCTTCTTATTTCAGGTGTTTGAAGCAATTTATGCAAACTTGGTCCAAAAATCCAGACTTGCTGCCTTTTGAGGACGACATAGAGAAAAGGTTTCAGAGGTTAAGTAAGTGGATCAAGGAAACGAGGCAAGAATTTGAAACATTTGAGAAAGAAGAGGAAATGGCAGCCGAAGATCATAAAGCATTAAGGGACTTCGCCACACCCAAGGTGATCGAATCATGATCAAACATCACCAGTTCCATAATAGTCGCAAATAAATTTGAAATTAAGCCTGGGACAATTCAAATGATTCAGAATTTAGTTCAGTTTGGGGGATTGGCAAATGACGATCCGAATGAACATCTAGTCAGCTTTCTGGAGATTTGCGACACCTTTAGGTATAATGGGGTGTCGGATGATGCGGTGAGACTTCGCTTGTTCCCATTCACTCTACGGGACAAGGCGAAGAGTTGGTTACACTCTCTACCACCGGGTTCGATTACTACGTGGGAAGACTTAGCTTAGAAATTCCTTGCCAAATTCTTCCCACTAGCGAAAACTACAAAGATGAGGAACGAGATAACAATGTTTGAGCAGCAACATGGGGAGTCGTTATATGAGGCATGGGAGAGATACAAAGAATTGCTCAGAAAATGCCCACATCATGGATTGTCGAAGTGGATGCAAATGAACACCTTTTACAACGGACTACATGGGAATCTCAGAATGAGTATTGATGCAATGTCGGGCAGAGCATTCATGGAAAAGAGTTATGAGGAAGCTTACGATTTGATTGAAACCATGGCGGCTAATAACTACCAGTGGCCCACAGCCAGAATGACACCGGCAAAGGCAGCTGGGGTATTAGAAGTGGATGGTGTGACAGCTATACAAGCACAGATTTCAGCACTTTCAAAGAAGTTGGATGCGATGACAGGGGTATAGGCACAACAATCACAACAAGTGGCAGTTATATGTGAGTTGTACGTGGGAGAGCACCCAATGGATCAATGCGCAATTAATCCAGCATATGTGCAGTTTGTGGGCAACTATAATAGAATTCCACAGAATACATATCAGAATACATACAATCAAGGGAATAGGAATCATCCGAATTTTTCGTGGAGCAACAACCAGCAACATCAAGCTCCACGACAGTCATATCCCCCAGGTTTTCAGAATCACCAACAAATGGTTCAACATCAGGAAAGGAAATCAGATTTTGAGGAAGTGTTGTCAAAGTACATAACTAGTAATGAGGCAACAATGAAAAATCAAGTAATAGCCATCAAGAACTTGGAAAATCAGATGCGGCAAAATGCCCTAGCACTAAATAACTGGCCCCAAGGGACCCTGCCAAGCGATACAGAGAGGAATCTGAAGGGTAACCACGAACAATGTCTGGCAATTACATTGAGAAGTGGAAAACATCTCGAGGGTACTAATGCAGAAAATTCAGCGACACCAGAGGAAAAAGTTGATGATAGTAACGTGGTTGAAGGAAACAAGAGTGAGGATAAGCAGAGTGAGGAAACCAAGTTAAACAATAAGCCAATTGTCTATATTAGTTCCCGGAGGCACAATAGATATCTAGAAGGGGGGTTAAATAGATAATTAAAAACTTTTCTTATAAACTAGTTAGTATGATTGTGATTAATGCACATCGGAATGAGTATATGATAAACCTTCTTTTAGATATCTTGAAATAATGAGAGTGAGGCAGTTATAATAGTTATAGCAGTTATAGTGGACACAGTAGTTTTAAGTGGTTCAGAGCGCTTAAAGCTCCTAATCCACTCTTTTACTCCTTGAGTAGGAAATCCACTAAGGATGTCTGTTACACTTCTTGAATCTAACAGATTCCTTCTAGACCAGCAGTCTAGGCACTTCTTAGTTCACTCTTGAACTCTTCAAGTCCAGCAGACTTGGTTCTTCACAGTTCACTTAGAAATCTTCAAGTCCTTCAGACTTGGAACTCTCACTTTAATTGATTGGTTGTTTGTTGAGATCGTGATTGGTGCTACTCAGTTGCTATTAAGCACTTGTTTGAAAGAATTGAGTAGCTGAGCAAGCTTTCTCTTTTTCTCAGATCGTAGAGTTGAGCGTTGAGTGTCCTTGTACGTTTTTGTTCAAATGCTTGCTTACTTTCTCATCTGTCTTTGTTATGTATATATGTGATCTCTTTAAATCTATCCGTTGAAGCCATCTGATGAGCCATTAAATGCGTTTGACATTTCTGAGCTTTGATGGAGACTTTTATGCACATATTCTAAATTACAATCTGGCCCACTGACACAGCAGATTGCTTTCTCACCTAACACTTGAAAAGGTGTTTTCCTCTGCCCAATTGTCCTTTTCTTAGCTTCTTAAATACGTTTCTTTTGATCAATACTAAGGATATCTTTTGTACCATTGGGACTGGTGAGAGCTTCAATGTTCAAAACCTATTCCTTATTTGTTGGAATTTGTTTCCAAACAAGAGATAGGGCTCGACGCTTCTGACACAAGACAGATGATACTCTACGATACATATCGTGGTGTCTTGTCATATTTGTGTTTGGTCTGAATAGAAAACTACGATTTCTTTCAATAGTTTTGCATACTACGATCTTCACTTGCTCGTTTTGCAGTCTCTATGCTTCTAAGAGCACACTACGATCTCAGAGTTAACTTCGGCAAACATCTGGACCACTCTACGATTACTAAAGAGGCCCTTCAAGGCAAATATACAACGATCATCTCAGCACTACGATCCTGTATTAGCTTTTGCATTTTGTTGATCAGCCGGATAGACTACGATTCTCTTCAAAGCTTATCTATTTCTTTCTAGCCATAGATCAACCTAACATATTTGATCTCTTTCTTTATACAAGTGAACATTAAAAGCTAAGATCAACCTAACAATTTTGATCTATCACTAAGTCCTTGTACATATATTCCTGGAAGGACTTTACACATAATCATGAGCATTTATATTAAACATCAAATCACAATATGCATTCTTCCAACAATCTCCCCCTATTTGATGTTGACATAACCAAGGAGATGATTATTAAATTTTATATGCAGTTGCAGTAAAGTAAACATGACTTAGTATTTTAGTGAGCAGCTGAAATTTTTAGAGAATAAGCATGAATTTATTGATGTATGAAGACAGATATTACATTTAAGTTTGACTACATCAATACAACTTAAAATTCAACTTATCTTTATTTCTTCGGCCTTTTGCTTCTTGGAGGATTTGTATATTCCTCAGCTCTCCTCTTTCTGCTTGCTTCATCTCTTCTAGCCAAATCTTCCAGCTCACTTGGGCTTAGTCTAGGATTGTGATCATGCCTATTCATGAATGCAGGATCTCCAATTGGCATTTTTAGGCTTGTAGTTGTTACCTCATGAGAGCTGGTAGTTGGCCCTAGACTCCTTAATGGTTGATCCATTAAAACTTCCTGTTGATTAGCTCATTGGGCCTGATGGCTGGATCGTGGAGTCTGATGGGTGATTTGCCTTGCAGGAGGGTTCCTCGAGGCTTGAGTTTGGAATTGACCTCTGCCTCTGCCCTTGCCTCCCTGATCTCATTTCCCTTTATTCTCCCCCTTTATGTCAGCATCAAGGGTTCGAATGTCTTCGAAGAGGCGAGTGACTCATTGGACAAGCTCGTTGAGTTGACTCTGAGTTTGGGTAATGTCCTCGCGATTTTCTTGGATCAAAGCATCAGAACGAGTTTCACGTCATTGAAGAATGTTTAGGACAATTTCAGTCTGCTGCATTTGACCCATGGAGAAGTCTTGAAATTCGTTGACTGCAATTTGGAGACTTGTGATACTCTTTATCATTAGCTCGTTCTGAGATTCTTGAGTCTTTTGTAAGATCAAGACAACATCCCTATGTCTTTTAGCTGCAAGAAAGTGGATGTCATCTCTGTCTTTTTATGCTTTGAAGCATTTCTTTGATGATCTCCTTAAGCGTTTTAGAGAGCTCAGAGCTTAGGGAGCTTGGAAGATTATTTGTAGCATTGATCATTGATGTTAATCTCAGCTGAATAAGTGCAGTGTGATCCTCAAGGCTCTCATCGAGTTCCTTGACCACTTTCATGAACATTCTTGTGATCGACCTTTGTGTCAACTCTGAAAGAATTTCATCGAATTTGGGAAATTTTGAGGAGGGAGTTGATGTACCTTTGAATTGATCTTGCAAAGAGTAGAGGGCAAGATCAAGATTGAAGTATTCGTTGCTGGATGAGGAGGGAATATCTGATGGAGGGGCCTATGTTTGGGTGTATATAGTAGGTTGCTCTACGATTTGGACTTTGGACTCTTTACTGGGGTTAGAGTCTGTAATCGTAGAGTTGATGGGATGTGGGAGCATTATGAAGTTGGTCGCATTTGGTTCCTCGGTTATAGAATTTTGGGATTCTACAACTGGAAATTGATTTAGTGGATGAAGAATTACTTCCAACCATCATGGGAATTCATAAAATTGATTAAATGAGGATGATGGAAAGTGATTTATTCTGAAAAGGATTGGGATAGATAGTACCTCAGGTTTGTTCTTTGAGGAAGAGTTGTTAGTGAGTAGTTTCTTGGCAAAATTTAATCTTCCTGGAAATCCACTAGCTAGCACTGAGATGGCCGGATACTCTTTGAAGCTCCAGAACATGTGATTCCAGGAGTTTAGAATTTGAGCATGGTGGAAAGGCATCATGGGTAGATAGGAGAACAGTTGCTCATAGTTATCTTTTTTGTACCCATCTATGCCTACTGCTATGATCTCGACCTCGTCGTCTTTATCCGCTTCTTTGTTCTCGTTTGAGGATTCTATTATATCAATGGCCTCATGATGTTCTTGTACTGGTTCTCCTTCTTTGTCTACAGGAACCTCTTCTTCTGTCATGGGGATATTATGAGCCTCCCCCTCAGTGTGATCATCCTCTTGGATGATTAGCAGCTCCCCCTCAGCTGGAGCATTTTCTTCAGGCATCTCCCCCTCAGCTGGCATGTTCTATGTGATTAGAATTTTAGGTGTCTCCCCCTCAGCTTGAGTTCTGTCCATTTGACTTTCTTTGGATAGTTCCTGTTCACCAGCCAGCTCTTTGTCTTCCTTTTTGAGTACTCCTTCATTAACAAGGATATACTTCTTAACCAGTTTTCTTCTTGTTTTTCTAGGCTGAGCCACAGCCTCAGGACTTTCTTTAGTTTTGTCTTTCTGATCAGCCAAAGTGTTTATTACAGCTACTTCCTTGTTTGGTCTGGTCTCTGCGATCGGCAGAGACTCTACGATCGAAGAGATTGATGGCCTTTTGGTCTTGTGTTTGATTTTATTCTTCTTCAACAGCTAGGATATGGTTGCTCTATATTCTTTTGCCTCAGCCTGCTATTGCTTCCTTCTTAGGATCCTTAGATTCTCAATGTCTGAGGACTCTACGGGCTTATCGGTAGTGGATCCTTGAGGTTCTTCTGTTGTTCTAGCTTTCAGCTTCCTTTTCCCCTTGCTTTTTCTGATTAAAACAATGGGTTCTTCCTGGTTAGCTTCTTCTTCTTCTTCTTCTTCTTCTTCTTCTTCTTCTTCTTCTTCTTCTTCTTCTTCTTCAGTTTCTTTGACAACTGACATATTTCCTAGCACTCCTGATTCCTTTATTTCACCAGTTCTTCCACTGGATTCAGACATCATCCTCACATTTTCAGCTAGATTCCTTTTCTAGTTCTCAAATAGTTGTTGGGTTATTCGATGATTTGGATTGATGGCTTCACCTTCATCATCCTCAATTAAGTCACCAAGAGTAGCCTGTAGGATAATGCTTATAAATCGTCCATAGAGCATCTTTTGAGAATTCTTCGTCTTCTTTGAGCTGATTAACCACTTCCCAATCCATTCAAGTAATAGAGCCCCATAGTTAAGTTGTATTCCATAACATATGGCAATCATGAGCTTGAGTTGCACCTCATTCACAGAGTCATGACCTGAGCTCTTGCAACATATATATTTTCCAATAATATCAGCTAGAAATTCATACCTTTATGGAAACTCCTTCTTCTTGTATCCTTTGACATAAGGTGATTTCTTATGATGCATCTTTTTGAGTCCCTTATGGAAGTCTATGCCATCTATGGATGGATACCCTTCAGATTTGAGACCTAGGGCTAGATTGATGTCCTCAGCCCTTAGTTTGATTTCACCGTTCCTGACTTTCGTAGTGATGGTGTTGTTTTTAAATACCCCGTTATTGTAGAATTCTTTTAGCAGCTTCGAGTAGATCAATGTATGCATACTCAATGCTTCTTTGAGACTTGCCTTCTTCAAAGAGCTTAAAAGTCTTGTGAAATTGGGGTTCATTTATTTTGAACTCACAAAGGTAGTCTCAGAAGGAGATAACACTGGAGGCCGCCATTGATTTTCTTGTAGGAAGTGTGATTTACTGAGCTTTCTAAACAACTTAGGGTTTCTTCTTGTAGAGATAAGGAGAGGGATACGCTTTTGAACTTCTGATTTCAAAAGGGCGCCTTCAAATGGTACAAGTAACTTCCCATCCTCCATTTTGCTTAGTGGGACAGGTGTCAAATTCTGCTTGGCTCTACAAATTTGATAGAGAGGGATTGTACTGAATTACCCTTGACTTTTTCTAGGCTAATATGTTCTTCGGGAGGACTACGATCGTTGAAATGGTCCTTGGATTCGTCGAGTCCGTTTTACCATCATTGAGTTTGTTCAGTAGTCATCGTGTCTGAGCTGTAATCGTAGAGTTTGAATTGTGATTGTCGAGTCTGACTAGCAATCGTAGAGTCCGAACTGTGATCGTTGAGTCTGACGAGCAATCGTAGAGTCTGACCAAGTCCTCATGATGAACTTTTGACTTAGCATTCTTCTTAGTTTAAGGTAGCTCAGGAAGGGCCAACCTCATTGAATGAATCAAGGGTTAGGTTTGTCCCTGAGGCACTTATCAAAGAGATTGCTTTGTTTGATACTTGATCATCATAGGGTGCTCCTTTGGTTTTGATGTAGCTCTGCTATCGTTGAGTCTTCACTGCGATCGTTGAGTCTTCACATCTATCGTTTTCGTTATATGACACTTCGGTTCTACGATCATGGACTTCCTTTTATCATGTCTATGATTTCGAACATAGCCTTTAAACCTGTATGATTAGCACATACTAGAGCATATTTTTCATGGTTGTAAGTTAAGCATGCCTAGCTCACTTATTAATTTGTTAAATCTGGATTCATCTAGAGGCTTTGTAAAGACATCAGCAAGTTGATTTTCAGTAGGGATATTGTAAAGATATAGTTTCATTTTGCACATGATCCCTAATGAAGTGATACCTTATTTCTATATGTTTAGTCCTAGAATGCATGATAGGATTATGAGTTATAGCAATCGCACTTGTGTTATCACAGTGAATAGGAATGGATTTAAATTCAAACCCATAATCTGCTAGTTGATTTTTCATCCATAAGATCTCGAGCACGATGAATCGCCTGTAATATATTAAACACCTGAGTTGAAGTATATACTGAATTTTGCTTCTTGCTAAACTAGGACACAAGTCTGTTTCCTAGCAATTGACAGGTGCCACTGGTACTCTTTCTATTAATTTTGCAGCTTGCAAAATCAACATCTGTGTATCCTATTAGCTCAAATGAGGACTCCTTGGGATACCAAAGCCCCAAGTGGGGTGTACCTTTGAGATATCTGAAAATCCTCTTTACAGCAGATAAATGAGATTCTTTAGGACTAGCCTGAAATCTAGCACAAATGCATGTTGCAAACCTTATATCTGGTCTGCTGGAAGTTAGATATAAAAGAGAGCCAATCATACCTCTATATTGAGTTATATCAATACTTTTACCTTTTTCATCTTTGTCAAGCTTGGTTGCAGGAGCAATTGGGGTTTTCATGGGAGAGGCTGACTCCATGCCATACTTCTTAAGTAAGTCTTTAATGTACTTGGCTTGGTTGATGAAGATTTCTTCATCACCGCTTTTACTTTGCGATCCAAGGAAGAAGTTCAGCTCACCCATCATGCTCATTTCAAACTTGCTCTGCATAATCTTGGAGAATCTCTTGCATAGCTTTTCATCAGTAGATCCAAAAATAATATCATCAGCATATATTTAAACCAATAGGACTTTGTCTTTGTGCTTTCTAAGAAATAGTGTGGTATCTACTCTACATTTAGTGAATCCATTTTCAATAAAGAAGTTAGTTAGTGTTTCATACCATGCTCTAGGTGCTTGTTTAAGACCATATAAGGCTTTGTCTAATCTAAAGACAAAATTAGAAAGAGATGGATTGATGAAACCTGGAGGCTGCTCTACATAGACTTCTTCTTGAAGTTCATCATTCAAGAATGCACCCTTGACATCCATCTGAAAGACCTTAAATTTTATGTGAGAAGCAAAGGCAAGAAATATTCTGATGGCTTCTAGTCTGGTAACAGGTGCAAATGTCTCATCGTAGTCAATGCCTTCTTCCTGAGAGTAACCTTTGGCCACTAGTCTAGCCTTATTCCTGGTTATCACCCCATCTTCATCTATCTTGTTTCTGAAGACCCACTTGGTTCTAATTACAGGATGATTCTTTGGGCTTGGAACCAATCTCCATACTTTGCTTCTCTCAAATTGATTAAGTTCTTCCTCCATGGCCTCTATCCAGCTGGAGTCTTCCATAGCATCCTCTATCTTCTTCGGTTCCATTTGAGATAGGAAGCTTAGATAGAAGCATTCATTTTGAGTAGCATCTCTTGTTTTGACTCTTACATTCGGATCTCCAATGATTAGATCTTGAGTGTGATCTCTTTCCCATTTGCTTCCTGTTGGGACATCAGTTCTTATGCCTTCTTGTCTTAGATCTTCAAGATCTATTTCTTCTTTTTGATGTGGAGGCTCGTTGTCTGGCATAGGCCTCTCAACGATCTCATTCCCTTGCTCAACGATTTCACTATCTGGTACTAAGATCGTAGTATTGAGCTCGACGACCTCGTTCGTAGTGTCTGAACTATTAGTCGCAGTGTCTTGAGGCATTATTTTGTCTAAGTCTGTTTCATCAAAGATGATGTGGATCGAGACTTCAACACTCAGTGCCTTCTTTGTTGAACACTCTATAGGCCATACTATCTATGGAATATCCAAGAACAATTCCTTTGTCTGATTTCGGTTGAAACTTTGTCAAGTATTGTTTTCCATTGTTGAGAATGTAGCATGCACAACCGAAGACATGAAAGTAGCTGACACTGGGTTTTCTTCCTTTCCACAGTTCATAGGGAGTCTTCTTAACCGTAGAGTGTATGAGTGATCTGTTCTAAGTATAACATGCAGTGTTGACTGCTTCTGCCCAAAAGTACTTAGGAAGATGAGCTGCTCCTAGAAGAGTCCTTCTGGCCTCTATTAATGTCTTGTTCTTTCTCTTAGCAACTCCATTTTGTTGAGGAGTTCGTGGAGCTGAGAAGTTGTGACTAATGCCATTGTCTGTGCAGAATTGGTCCATTTCTTAGAAGTTAAATTCTCTACCATGATCACTCCTTATAGCCTTGATTTTCTCTCCTTTCTCGTTCATCACAAGCTTGAACATCTTGATCAGCTGGGAACTCGTCTCATCTTTTGAGTTTAGAAAGAACACTCATGTAAATCTGGTGAAGTCATCGACTGCGACCAGAGAGTATCTTTTTCCTCCAAGGCTCGTTGTTAGAATTGGCCCAAAAAGATCCATGTGTAGCAACTGCAAAGGCTTGTCAATTGAATTGACAGTTTTGCTCTTGAATGTGCTTCTAGTCTATTTTCCAAGTTGACAGGCATTGCACGACCTTTCTTTAATGAAATTGAACTTGGGTAGGCCTGCAACTAGATCTTTTGAAGATAATTTGGACATGCTTTTGAAGTTGAGATGAGACAGTCTTCGATGCCATAGCCAGCTCATTTCTTCACATGCTTTAGCCAGAAAGCATATTGTCTCGTCTGAGCTCAGTTTTCCAAGATTTACTATGCAGACATTTCCTTCTCTTGTTTCGGTTAGCTTCACAGCAGATGTCTTCAAGTCTCGGACATGACATTGATTGTTGAGAAATGTTACTTGATGACCCTTGTCGCAGAGTTGGCTAATGCTTAGAAGATTGTGTTGTAGTCCTTCCACATAGGCCACTTTGCTAAAGGATACTGCACCATTTCCAGATGAGCCAGAGCCTCTTGTCTTGCCAGAGCCATTATCTCCAAAGATGACCGAGGGACCCTCCTTCTCTATATAGTTAGACTGAAGGGCTTTGTTCCCAGTCTTGTGTCTTGAACATCCACTATCCAGAAACTAGGTTGTGTTTGTGGAGCTCTTTTCCTGAGGTAACATTAAACCTTCATTTTGGTTCCCATACTTGCATGGGTCCTACTATGTTAGTACCCTTGAGGACCCAAATATGCTTTATTTTGGGTCTCACATGCATGGAATTATAATGACACTTTTCAGCCTTGTGGCCAACTCTGTAGCACACAAAACATTTGATATGATGCATGTTTGTGTGTTTGAAAGTTCTTCCTCCATTTAGACTTTTGTGAGTTATTGGTCATCCCCTTGCTAGGCTGATATTCCCTTTTCCATGTGTTCTCTTGTTTCATTATTTGTGAGGAGTGTATCTTACTTCTACTGTATCTTTCCGGTTGGTTTGTAGAGTTGATTTTATTGGACTCTACGATCCTTCGAGGTTGATTAGTAGTAGCTAGATTACTCTTCTCTTTTTTGAAACCTAGACCAGCATGAGATCCCTTACTCCTAGGAATATAAATTGAATCAGCTGGGTAGGGTTTGACAGGCTCATCGTTCTGTGAGGATTTCGCAAATATAATGCCTCTACTTAAACTTGAGGCATCATTCATGCTAATCTCCTTTACTTTTCCATACATGGCTCTGAGGTAGATTCCACAAAGCCTAACCTTGTTCTATCAGAGACACTTCTCTAGTTAGAGATTAAGGAGTCCATGGACGAAGAGGATTTATTCCATGTAGAGACTGTCTTTTCTAGATCCTCAATCTTGGAGGTTAGACTAGACTCTCTTTGTTCACTGAGCTCATTTGCTTTTCTCAAAAGCTTATTCTCAGCTTCAAACTTTGAAAGAGAATTAGTACTGAGAAGGGCTATTTCCAGTTCCTCTTGAACTTTCTCTTTCTCCTTTTGAAGAAGTGAATAGTCTTTAGACAGCACTCTAAGCCACTTCATGTATTGGTGCAGATCAGATGTTATGCCGTGTAATGCAGTTCTAAGGTCATCGATATCTACATCAGGAGAGTTGAAGTCAAATATCTCATCGATACTTACTTCATGTATGTTGGAGTTCTGTTTATCCCTTGCATTTTTGGCCATCAGGCAAATATTTTCCATTTTAGGATCTTCATCATCTCCAAATTTTGGAGTTATGTCATTGTCTAAGTCACTCCATGATCCTCCAGCTACAAGGCCTTTGTCTTTCTTCTGTGGCCTTTTGTTGCCTTTGTATTCCTTCTTTGAATGTGATTTTTTCTTGAGTTCTTCTCTGAGAGGTTTGTTGCAGTTGGCAATGAAGTGACCAGGTTTATTACAATTGTAGCCTAGGTCATTCATTTTCTCCTGGCTGTTGTAGTTGCTGACTTTCTTTGGCTTTCTGGTTTTGCCTTGTCGTATGAACCTTCTTAGTTTTTTCACCAGCATTGCAAGGTCCTCATCATCATCTTCATCGTAGTCAGAATCAACTTCAGTGCTGACTTTGAGGTGTTATCAGTTGCTTTGAGAGCAACACCTTTATCCTTCTTTCTTCCTTCAGACAGGGTTTCTGCTCGTTGAGTCAGCTCCAGTTCGTATGTGAGAAGGTTGTCGTATAACTGTTGGACAGTCATTTCATGTAAATTCTTCGATTCTCTAATTGCAGTGGTTTTGGCATCCCACTTGCTTGGCAAGGCTCTCATGAACTTTATGATTAGATCTTTATTTGGATAGATCTTTTCATAGGCTCGTAGAGAGTTGAGCAGAACATTAAATCTTTCGTAGGTGGCAGTAACGTTCTCTCCTTGAACATGAGCAAACATCGCATATTGCTGAGTCAAGAGAGATTGTTTGTTTTCTCTGACTTCTTCTATTCCTTCATGCATAATGAGTAGTGCTTCCCGAAACTCCTTTGTTGTTTTGTTGTTGACCATATTTTCAAACAGATCATCTTCTAAGGATTAGAACAAGATGTTTTTACCCTTTTTATCGAGCTGGATAGCTCTCTTCTCGTTCTCTGTCCATACTCTTTTGACCTTGATCTGTACTCTATCTGGGTCATCTATAGTTGGTGCAAGCTTTGTAGGAATATAGGGCCTATTCTGAACAGTTTCAAATAGATCTTCATATATTGAATCCATGTAAGCTTGCATCCTAATCTTCCAGTCAGCAAATTTATCTTTGTTGCACATAGGTAGCTTGCTGCCTCCTCTAGTCTTTGATTCACTTGGTAAGTGTGCCATTGGATCTATTCAAGCTTTGTAGGCTGTATTATAGAACCTGCTTTGATACCAATTGTTAGTTCCTGAAGGCACAATAGATATCTAGAAGGGGGGGTGTTGAATAGATAATTAAAAACTTTTCTTATAAACTAGTTAGTATGATTGTGATTAATGCATAGCGGAATGAGTATATGATAAACCTTCTTTTAGATATCTTGAAATAATGAGAGTGAGGCAGTTATGACAGTTATAGCAGTTATAGCAGTTATAGCAGTTATAATGGACACAACAGTTTTAAGTGGTTCAGAGCACTTAAAGCTCCTAATCCACTCTTCTACTCCTTGAGTAGGAAATCCACTAAGGATGTCTATTACACTTCCTGAATCTCACAGATTCCTTCTAGACCAGCAGTCTAGGCACTTCTTAGTTCACTCTTGAACTCTTCAAGTCCAACAGACTTGGTTCTTCACAGTTCACTTAGAACTCTTCAAGTCCTTCAGACTTAGAACTCTCACTTTAATTGATTGGTTGTTTGTTGGGATTGTGATTGGTGCTACTGAGTTGCTATTAAGCACTTGTTTGAAAGAACTGAGTAGCTGAGTAAGCTTTCTCTTTTTCTCAGATCGTTGAGTTGAGCGTTTAGTGTCCTTGTACGTTTTTGTTCAAATGCTTGCTTACTTTCTCATCTGTGTTTGTTCTGTATATATGTGATCTCTTTAAATCTATCCGTTGAAGTCATCTGATGAGCCATTAAATTTGTTTGACATTTTCTGAGCTTTGATGGAGACTTTTCTGCACATCTTCTGAATTGCAATCTGGCCCACTGACACAACAGACTGCTTTCTCACCTAACACCTGAAAAGGTATTTTCCTCTGCCCAATGGTCCTTTTCTTAGCTTCTTGAATACGTTTCTTTTGATCAATACTAAGGATATCTTTTGTACTGTTGGGACTGGTGAGAGCTTCAACGTTCAAAACTAATTCCTCATTTGTTGGAATTTGTTTCCAAACAAGAGATAGGGCTTAACGCTTCTGACACAAGACATATGATACTCTACGATACATATCGTGGTGTCTTGTCATATTTATGCTTGGTTTGAATAGAACACTATGATTTCTTTCAATAGTTTTGCATAGTATGATCTTCACTTGCACATTTTGCAGTCTCTATGGTTCTGAGAGCACACTACGATCTCAGAGTTAGCTTCGGCAAACGTCTAGACCACTCTATGATTACTAGAGAGGCCCTTCAAGGCAAATATACAACGATCATCTCAGCACTACGATCCTGCCTTAGCTTCTGCATTTTGTTGATCAGTCGGATAGACTACGATTCTCTTCAAGGCCTATCTATTTCTTTCTAGCCATAGATCAACCTAACATATTTGATCTCTTTCTTTATACAAGTGAACATTAAAAGCTAAGATCAACCTAACAATTTTGATCTATCACCAAGTCCTTGTACATATATTCCTGGAAGGACTTTACACATAATCATGAGCATTTATATTAAACATCAAATCACAATATGCATTCTTCCAACAGTCTATCCACCACCAACATTTCAGCAGAGAGTCCAAAAACAGAAATTAGAAGCAATTCGCAAAGTTTTTGGAAGTGTTCAAGAAACTCCAGATTAACATTCCATTTGTAGAAGCCCTAGAGCAAATGCCGAGCTACGCAAAATTTATGAAAGGGATTCTGTCAAGGAAGAAGAAATGGGAAGATTTTGAGACAGTTGCACTAACAGAGGAGTGTAGTGCAGTATTACAGCAGAAAGTACCACCAAAACTTAAGGACCCGGAGAGTTTCACTATCCCATGCACGATCAGGAATATGCATTTTAGCAAGTGTTTATGTGATTTGGGGGTGAGTGTGAACCTTATGCCATTGTCAGTATACACAGAATTGGGTTTGCCCGCGCTAAGGCCTACGAATATTTCATTGTAGTTGGCGGATAGGTCAGTCACATATCCGAGAGGCATGGTAGAGGACATTTTGGTTAAGGTGGATAAGTTTATATTCCCCGCGGACTTTATTATTCTGGATTTTGAGGAGGACAAGAACATCCCGATTATCCTAGGGAGACCATTGTTGGCTACAGGTAGGACACTCATAGACGTACAAAAAGGAGAACTTACTATGAGGGTCCAAGATCAAGAAATCAAATTTAATGTGTTCAAGGCCATGAAATTCCCTACGGATGAGGATGAATGTTTTCGGATGGATTTAATTGAGCAAATCATCAGTGAAAATATGAGCAAGAGTTTGGTCAACGATCCGTTAGAAACATCTTTATTGGGGGATGAAGAGGTCAACGACTCGGAATTGGTGGATTACTTACAAATGCTAGATTCATTTCCATGAGTTAGCCGATTCAGAACACCTTTTGAACCATTGCATATGGAGGAGATAGCCGCAGAAAAACTGAAACAGTCATTGGAAGAGCCACCAAAGTTGGAACTTAAGCCACTCCCTAAACACCTCAGGTATGCGTACTTAGGCAATTCAAATTCTTTACATGTTATTATTTCCGCTGCACTTAACGAATTGTAGGAAGAAAAGTTATTGAGGGTGCTTAGGGAACTCAAATCAGCGATTGGGTGGACGATTGTAGACATAAAGGGACTCATTTTGCATGCACAAGATTTTGATGGAAGATGAAGCAAAACCAACGGTAGAGTAACAACGGCGACTTAACCCTATAATGAAGGAATTTGTGAAGAAGGAAATTTTGAAATGGTTGGATGCCGATATCATCTACCTGATTTCCGATAGTAAATGGGTTAGTCCGGTCCAGTATGTGCCAAAAAAGGGAGAAATGATTGTGGTGCAGAATGAGGACAACGAGTAAATATCGACTTGAACAGTGACATGTTGGAGGGTTTGCATGGATTATAGAAAATTGAACAAGGCAACCTGAAAAGACCATTTCCCGCTGCCCTTTATTGATCAAATGTTGGATAGATCGGCGGGACATGAATATTACTATTTATTGGATGGGTACTCGGGCTATAACCAGATAGTCATTGCTCCAGAGGATCAAGAAAAGATGACATTCACGTGCCCTTATGGCACATTTGCATTCAAGAGGATGTCATTCAGGTTATGCAATGCACCTGCAACCTTTCAACGGTGTATGATGGCCATTTTTTCAGATATGGTGGAGAAGAATGTTGAACTCTTCATGGATGACTTTTTAGTCTATATGGACAACTTTGATACTTGCCTAGGGAATCTGGTCATGGTGTTACAACTATGTAAGGATACGAACCTCGTACTCAATTGGGAAAAATGCCACTTCATGGTTGAAGAGGGCATAATTTTGGGCCATAAGGTATCGGCTCAAGGATTGAAGGTTGACAAAGCAAAGCTGGAAACAATCGAGAAACTGCCTCCACCGAGCTCAGTTAAGGGTATTAGAAGTTTTATGGGACATGCTGGGTTCTACAGGAGGTTCATAAAAGACTTATCTAAAATTGCAAAACCTCTATGCAGTCTTTTAGAGAAGGATGCTACTTTCAGTTTTGATGAGGAATGCAAGTCAGCATTTAAATTATTGAAGAAGAAATTGACTACAGCCCCCGTGATCGTCGCACCGGATTGGAATATGTCATTCGAGTTAATGTGTGATGCGAGCGACTATGCGGTTAGAGCTGTGTTGGGCCAATGATGAGACAAGGTGTTTCACATCATATACTATGCAAGCAAAACACTTATAGAGACTCAAATGAATTACACAACCACAGAAAAGGAATTGCTTGCAGTGGTGTATGCGTTTGACAAATTCCGGGCATACTTGATCGGGACTAAGGTGATAGTCTACACCCATTCGGCGATTCGGTACTTAATAGAGAAAAAGGATGCTAAGCCACGCCTTATCCGATGGATTCTCCTACTTCAAGAGTTTGACTTAGAAATCAAAGATAGAAAGGGGACGGAGAATCAAGTAGCTGATCACTTATCTAGGCTGGAAAAGAAGACAGATGTTAAATTAACGAATCATTCCCAGATGAGCAACTGTTTGGGATTTCTGCAGAGATTCCTTGGTATGGGGATTATGCAAATTTTCTTGTGAGTAACATTCTACCACCTGACCTCACAAGACAACAAAAAAAGAAGTTTCTTCATGATGTAAAATGGTACATGTGGGACGAACCTTATTTATTCAAGCAGTACGCCGACAAAATGATTAGACGGTACGTCCCCTACAGTGAAGTGAAGAACATTCTGCATGAGTGTCACTCATCTGCATATGGCGGACATTATGGGAGTGAGAGAACAGTAGCAAAGGTGCTGCAAGCCTGGTTTTATTGGCCTACATTATTTAAGGATGCCCACAATTTTGTCAAATAATGCGATAGGTGTCAAAGGGTGGGCAACATTTCAAAACGGAATGAGATGCCTCTACAAACGATTCTTGAAGTGGAAATCTTTGATGTATGGGGTATCGATTTCATGGGACCATTCCCGTCGTCACTCAACAATCAGTATATTCTACTCGTAGTGGATTATGTATCGAAGTGGGTGGAAGCTGCAGCACTACCATCCAACGATGCCAAGGTGGTCCTTAAATTCCTACAGAAAAATATTTTGACGAGGTTTGGCACGCCAAGAGCAGTAATCAGTGACGAAGGTCGTCACTTCTACAACAAGTCTTTTACAGCTCTTTTGGCTAAGTATGGGGTCAACCACAAGGTAGCTACAACGTATCACCCTCAAACCAGTGGGCAGGCTGAGGTGTCAAACAGAGAAGTGAAGAAGATATTGGAGAAAGTAGTAAATTTGAGTCAGAAAAATTGGTCGCTTCGATTGGATGATGCATTATGGGCATACTGGACTGCGTACAAGACATCAATCGGGATGTCACCATATCAAAACTTTAACCAACTGAGTATAATAAAGAATGGAATAACAAAAGAAATCACCAGGCATGCGATAGACCGCACAGACAGGTTATTCCAACAGAATAATAAATAATGGAACCAGTCATGCGTTAACGCATGCATGTGAGGATATTCCAATGTAATAATAAATAATGAGAACCGTGTCAAAGTAGATTCGCACCAACAGGATGTTCCAATGTAATAATAAATAACGGAACCAGTCATGCATAAACGCACGCATGAGGATGCTCCATGAGAATAATAAAGAATGGAATAATGAAGAATTTCACCATGTATGCGCAGATTGGCATAGACAAGTTATTCCAACATAATGATAAAGAATAGAATAATGTAAGAATTTCACCAAGTATAGGGTAGACCGCGTATACCAGTTATTCCAACATAATAAAAAAAATGGAATAACTGAAGTTCTCTTTATGAATATGAAAGAAATAATACCCTTTACCTTAGAACAACTTGATATAGGAGTAGTGAAGTAGCAGAATACTTTTTTCTTTCTCTCTATAGTTTCTCTCTAGAGTTTCAAATTGAATTCGTAAGAAATAATGAAGGAATGAGCTTCTATTTATGAAGAATGGGTGAATAAGAATTAATTCTAACGGTCCAAATTGATTTACTTTTAAATGGACGGTCCAGATTGGTTTACTATAAAATTTTCTAATAAAATAAAATCTTTTAAATAAAATATAATATATTCTATTTATAATCTAATAAAACGAATAACTTTATAAAAGTATTATGTTTTATATAAAAAGATTTTACTATGCAAAATACTATGCAGGCACTATGCAAACACTATGCATAATAAAATATAATATATTCTATTTATAGTCTAATAAAATGAATAACTTTATAAAAGTATTCTATTTTATATAAAAAGATTTTACTATGCAAAACACTATGCATAATAGAATATAATATATTCTATTTATAGTCTAATAAAACGAATAACTTTATAAAAGTATTTTGTTTTATATAAAAAGCTTTTTTATTTTATTACATTAATAATACTAATAAAACAAAACTTCGTCATCATTATTATAATTCATACTATTAATCGACCAGGTCGTTCCCAGGAAAGAGGGGGCTTTTCAATAAGGATTTCTCCCTATTGGCGCGCAATTAGGTGACCAAACCTCTCCTTGGCAGAACTTCTAGACATCTTTAATATTGCAAATCATAATATTAATAACTTCGTCGTCTCAATTATTGATTTAATAATATATAAAATATCGACAATAATTGAATCAATTAACGTAAGCATCAATAATCAATACTGTGTTCTACTATGCAACCACGTGTATTCCTGTACTTTTAACACCGGGTGTTTCAACAGTTAACGATAAAACTTCCGCCGTTATTTTCATAAAATATTTTTGTCGTTTTCTCAATCCGACAATAATTCTGTTGTTGGGTCCACCAATAATTGTGCCATCGTACGAATATTCCCTGTTAAAACGAATATTCCCCGACCAATCGAATATTATATAACAACTTGCGTACGTTGCAAAATTTATAACTATTACCCACAACTATAACATTATATCAAATTTATTCCATAATATTCAAAAAATGATAATTATAAAAAATTCATCTTTATTCATAAAAGTTGAGGTCTTACAATCTCCCCTTCTTATGAAATTTTGCCCTCGAAATTAGGGTACGTACCTGGTATGTCAAAGAGCTAAGGATACCTTGATTTCATTTCAGATTCTAACTCCCAGGTCATTTCCTCAACATCGTGGTTCCTCCATAAAACTTTGACTTGAGGTATAACCTTAGAGCGTAGAATATGTTCCTTCTTATCCAAGATTTGAATAGGAACCTCATCATACGTTAAATCTTTCGCTATTTCGTCCGGTTCTAACTCAATAATGTGGTTCGGGTCTTTCACATATTTACGTAACATGGATATATGAAAAATTTTATGAACACGAGACATACTTAGTGCAGAAAGCGAGTGCATGAGGCTATAGTCCCTACTCGATCGAGGATTAAAATGGGCCAATGAATCGAGGATTGAGCTTTCCTCTCTTTCCAACTCTCGTAACTCCTTTCCATGGAGCAACACGTAACAACACATGATCTCCAATATCGAATTCCACGTCCTTTCGATGAAGATCAAAGATAACTCTTTTTATCGGTCTTGTGAGGTTTTTATACGTTATTGGATCGTTTAAATATTTTTTCGTAGTCATAATGCATCAACTCCGATCCCAAAATGTTGTTTCACCCACCTCATCCCAAAGATAATCGAGAAGCGACACTTTTCTTCCATACAACGCCTCGAATAGAGCCATGCCAATACTTGTTTGATAACCTGTTGTTGTAAGAAAACTCCACCAATGGTAAGAACTTGTCCCAACTTCCCTTGAAGTCAAGGAAGCAGAGTCTTAATAAATCTTCAAGAGTTTGAATAGTCCTCTCTCGATTGTCCGTCCAAATCGAGGATGATATGTCGAACTAAATCGTAAATCCGCGCCCATAGCTTTTTGTAAACTAACCCAAAATTGTGAAGTGAATCTTGGGTCTCGATCGTAAACTATGGATACCAAAGATACCACTCTGATCTTACAATCTCGTTTATGTATATAATGCAAGAGGCGTTCTCAGTGTATAAGTTTCTCGTATTGGTAAGAAATGAGCAGACTTGGTCAATCTATCAGCAATGACCCAAATTGCATCTATGCCTTGAGAAACCTTGGGAAGACAAGTAATGAAATCCATGGTAATGTGCTCCCACTTCCATTCTAGAATTTCAAGTGGTTGCAATGGACCTTTTGGTACTAGATGCTCTGCCTTGACTCGTTGACAAGTTAAACACCTTGAGATAAACAATGCTATCTCTCTCTTCATATTGCCCCAACAAAATGTATATCGAAGATCATGATACATTTTGGTACTCCCAGGATGGATTGCAAACGGTGTGTTGTGCGCCTCCATCATGATTTTATACTTTAACTCAGGATCATTAGGAACACAAAGTCTGGAGTTGACTCGAAGTATTCCTTCTTCATCGATTCTTGTTTCCAACATAACACCTTCTTCTACTTTCTTCCTCATATGCATCAGCTCCAGGTCTTCCTCATATGCAAGTCATACAAAATGGGCCTCTACGTTGACAATATCGCACTCGTACCCGCATATGATATTCTACTCAATGCGTCAGCTACCACGTTCGCTTTTCCATGATGGTATTGGATGGTATGATCATAATCTTTCAACAGTTCAAGCCAACGTCGTTGTCGCATGTTGAGTTCCTTTTGAGTGAAGAAATATTTGAGGCTTTTATGATCCGTAAAGATCTCCACTTTCTTCCCATACAAGTAATGCCTCCAAATTTTAAGTGTGAAGACAACATCTGCCAACTCTAGATCATGAGTAGGATAATTCCTCTAATATTATTTGAGTTGTCGAGAGGCATAGGCTATGAATTTCCCATGTTGCATGAGAACACATCCTAACCCTTTGCCCGAAGCATCACTGTAGATGACAAATCCCTCAGAGCTAGATGGTATTGTCAGAACAGGTGCTAAAATGAATCTCATCTTGAGTTCTTGAAAACTCTTCTCACATTCCTCGTTCCAACCGAATTTTGTATCTTTCCGAGTCAGCTGAGTTAAGGGAGTAGCAATTCGAGAAAACCCTTCTACGAATCTCCGATAATAACCAGCTAAGCCAAGAAAGCTACATACTTCGGTCACTGATTTAGGTTGCTCCCAGCTTTGAATAGCTTCAATCTTTGCTGGGTCAACAGATATTCTATGACTTGATACCACGTGCCCAAGGAATGCTACTTCCTCAAGCCAGGACTCGTATTTCTTCAACTTGGCATAAAGCTTATATTCACAAAGCTTCTGAAGTATCAGCCTCAAGTGTTGCTCATGATCTTCACAGCTTTTGGAATAAATAAGGATGTCATCAATAAAGACGACCACAAAGTGATCCAAATATTCCTTGAATACTCGGTTCATCATATCCATGAAGGCAACATGAGCATTAGTCAATTCAAAAGACATGACTAGGAATTCATAATGCCCGTACCGAGTTCTGAAAGTCGTCTTTGGAATGTCATCGGTTCTGATCTTCAATTGGTGATATCCAAAATGAAGATCAAACTTTGAAAAGAATTTGGGGCCTTGCAATTGGTCAAACAGGTCATCAATATGTGGCAATGGGTACCTATTTTTTATGGTGACATGATTCAACTCCCGATAATCAATACAAAGTCGCATACTCCGTCTTTTTCTTTTCATGAATAGAACAGAGTACCCCAAAGAGACGATTTAGGATGAATGAAACCGATGTCTAACCATTCTGCAGTTGGGTCTTTAACTCCTAAAGTTCAATAGAGCTATTCGACATGGGGCTTTTGAAATAGGTTTTTTGTAGGGTTCAAGGCCGATACAAAATTCAATTTCACGCCCGGGGTAGGCCAGAAGTTCTTCGTGGAATACGTCAGAAATTCATTAACAATAGAAATATCATTCAAAACCGGCGTATTTTTGTTTAGATCCGTGACATGAGCTAAGAAAGCTTGACATCTGTTTTTCAATAAACGAATAGCTTTATGGCTTGAGATGATAGTGATTGATTTTAATGGTTTGGTTGCTTGAATTCGCATAATAGGTTGGTTAGGAATATGAAAGCTAACAACCTTACGAAAATAATCAATTTTTGCATGATGAGTAGTTAACCAATCAATCCCTAGAATTACGTCAAATGCATGTATTTTCAATGAAATAAGATCGACAGGTAATGTGAGGGTACCGATTTGAACCAAACAAGACTTATAAACAGTGGATGTAATGAAGGTTTCTCCCAATGGAGTTTCAACAGATACGTCAAAGTCCAATTTCTCCGGAGTCAAATTTAAACGTTGAGCGCAAGTAGGAGAAATAAAAGAATGGGTAGAACTGGTATCAAATAAGGTATATACTTTGCTAGAGTTTATGATAAGCTTACCCGTGATGAACTCGTTCGGGTTCCTTACATTCTGGGAGGTCACGACAAACGCTCTCCCTTGCACTACTAGCTTTGACTTTTTTGAGACGTCCTTTGGTGCCTCCATCCTAGCTGAACTTGTCTTCGGTGAACGAAAAAATCGGGCTAGGTGACCTTCTTTTCCACAATTATAACATGCTTTGGACAACATCGCACAGTTTGGACTGATGTGGCCCTCCCCTCCGCATTTGAAGCATATGATAGGTGGTCATTCTCCTTCCTTAACAACGGGTGCTGATGCTGACGTCTTTCCATCATTGTTGAATCTCCTCTTCTTAAAATGTCCATTCTTATTGCTTTGGCCATGTTTATCACCGAAGTGGTTACCATTTTTGGCATGTTGATTCCCTCTACGCTTATTATCACCACTTTGATGATTGCTATCACTGGTATTATCATTTTGTCGGCTGCTTTCTTTTGGTTAGGTTGACTCATTATCGCGCTCCAATAACTAAGCCCTATTAACAACATCTGAATACAAACACAGTTTATGAGAGATAAGGTATTGACGTATCTCGGGTTTCAAACCTCTTAGAAACATTCGCGTCATTCTCTCCTCATTATCAACTAAATGGGACGTAAACCGGGACAACTCGGCAAACTTGGCTTCGTACTGCAACACGGTCATGTTGTTTTGCTCCATCTTGATGAACTCTACCTCTTTCATGTGACGAATACTTTCGGGAAAGTACCTGTCGTTGAACAATTCTTGGAACTTCTCACAAGTCATCTCTGGCGGCAGTTGAGTACGTTTTATAGATTCCCACCAAGAATCGCCCGCCGCAACATGAAGGTGGAAAAGGGAACCTTTTGTTCCTCGGAGCATCCAAGGACATCAAATATCTTGCAGATCTGCTTTATCCACGTCTCCACCTTAAGTGGTTTTTGGCTCTCCAAAAACTCCGGTGGTCCCAGTTCCTTGAACTGCTTAGCGGTGACCGTCCGAGAGTTGCCAGTGTTTCCACCTGTATTTTGGACAGGAGCCGCTCTTGCCTGATGTTGCATGAATTTCATAAAGCCTCTGAACATTCCATCGTTCATCATCTGGTCTGTGTTGTTGTTTGCCTGAGTATTGTCGCCTTCCTGATGCACATTATCCTGATTATTGATCTGTGTAGACTCAACGATCTCTGGTGCTCCATTGATGTTCTCAACATTCTCGAATGTCATTTTCAAATACTGCCACAAAACAAGGGTTAATTAACATATCACATATTATCCCTACACTCTGACCGACAAATTAAATACCAAATAAACTTAGGTAGGTCATACTAGTGAAGGAATTCCCCGTCTCTCCCCTCCTAGTTCTTGTCTCACATCTTAGCCAGGGATCATATCCCTAAGCTTTGATATTAATCGTGATTTGACCCCAAAATAGGTATACATCACCTATCTTGAGTCGCCAAATACATGGTACAAAATTCAAATACAACTTAATTATACAACAGTCGTGTAAAATACGACAAAACATATGCTATGAGTTTTAATACAAATATTATCATCTAGACAATATCCACACTCAATTGAGTCCTCATTACATTTATTATTACACTATTTAACAGAATAGTGAGGACTACTAATGCTATTATCTGGACCGTCACTCCGTTCCCCGACTAGTCCCTGCTACGTTCTCATTTCTTGAAGAGAACAATGAAGGTAAAAGGGTGAGCTCAACTAGCCCAGTAAGAAATATTATGACTAAGATAATATAGAATAAATTATCGTTAGCCTTCAACAGTGTTAAACTAATACAATATAACAAACATCAAGTTTAACTGCAGCGGAACAAGCAATCCATTAAAAGAGTCAAGTAGAGAATAAAATCTACTATCTTTTATGATTTAAAAGGTTTTTCATCACTTTTATCGCTGGGACTCAACTTAATAAATAATCCACATCATCCCCGTGACTACTACCAAGGATATTTATTAGTATCACAACCACAAATTATCCATGCACTACGGGCCAAGGATATTCGTGTATTCATCAATGGTCATGATCATGCCAACAACTGTCCATCAATGCATTACGGGCTAATGAAGACTTTTACCACATCATTTGTAACATTACGGTCATGATTATACTGATTAATCCCTAGTCATAATCATACCAAGTCCATCTATGCACTACAGACAACATATAACTTTTAACATAATATAAACATGAGGATGATGACAATGATATAAGAATTCAATAAAACAAGATCAAGAATTAATTTATCCAGGAACTAATAACGTCCAAATTGTCAACATGATACTTCTTTGTAGAGTAAAATTCAAGAATGCTCAGAAGAATATTTCCATGAAAAGATATGGATGAAGCTTAAATATCAAGGATATTCCACTAATTTCATGGAGTATAGAAGTCAAAACTTTAACCAACCGAGTATAATAAAGAATGGAATAACAATGAAAACACCGTGCATGCAATAGATCGCTTACGTATAGGTTATTCCAACAGTAATAATAAATAACGGAACCAGTCATACGTAAACGCACGCATACATGATATCCCAATGAATAATAAATAATGGAACCGAGTCAAAGGTAAAATGTGATTGACAGGATGTTCCAACAAAATAATAAATAATGGAACTGTGTCATGCGTAAACGCATGCATGTGATGTTCCAAATGTAATAATAAAGAATGGAATAATGTAAGAATTTCACCATGTATACTAGATTGCATGTAGACATGTTATTCCAACATAATGATAAAAATAGAATAATCAAGAATTTCACCAAGTATATAGGTAGATCAGCAGATACCTAGGTTATTCCAATGTAATTAAAAATGGAATAATGTAAGTTCTCTTCATGAATACGAAAGAAATAATACCCCTTACCTTAGAACAACTAGATATAGGAGTAGTGAAGTAGCAAAATACTTTTCTTCTTTCTCTCTATTGTTTCTCTCTCTAGAGTTTCAGTGAATTCATAAGAAATAATGAAGGAATGAGCTTCTATTTATAGGAGAATGGATTGAATAGTAACTAATTTCTGAACGGTCCAGATTGATTTACTTTTAAACGGACGGTCCAGATTGGTTTACTATAAAATATTCTAATAAAACAAAATCTTTTAAATAAAATATAATATATTCTATTTATAATCTAATAAAACGAATAACTTTATAAAAGTATTCATTTTATATAAAAAGATTTTACTATGCAAAATACTATACTGAGCACTATGCAAATACTATGCATAATAAAATATAATATATTCTATTTATAGTCTAATAAAACGAATAACTTTATAAAAGTATTCTATTTTATATAAAAAGATTTAACTATGCAAATTACTATGCATAATAGAATATAATATATTCTATTTATAGTCTAATAAAACGTAATAACTTTATAAAATATTTTTTATATAAAAGCTTTTCATTTTATTACATTAATAATACCAATAAAACAAAACTTCATCATCATTATTATAATTCACACTAATAAATCGGATGTGTGTCGTTCCCGTAAAAGAGGGGCTTTCCAATAAGGATTTCTCCCTATTGGCGCGCAATTAGATGACCAAACCTCTCCTTGGCAGAACTTCTAGACATCGTTAATATTGCAAATAATAATATTAATAACTTCATCGTCTCAATTATTTATTTAATAATATATAAAATATCGACAATAATTGAATCAATTAACTTGAGATACTATGAAACAATTACTGAAGCAATAATTGAACAAAACTGAGTGACTTCTCACGTAAGCATCAATAATCAATACTGTGTGCTACTATACAACCACGCGTATTCATGTACTTTTAACACTGGGTGTTCCAATAGTTAACGATAAAACTTCCGCCGTTATTTTCATAAAATATTTTTATCGTTTTCTCAATCCGACAATAATTCCGTTGTGGGGTCTACCAATGATTGTGACGTCGTACGAATATTCCCTGTTAAAACGAATATTCCCTGACCAATCGAATATTATATAACAACTTGCGTACTTTACAAAATTTATAACTATTACCCACAACTATAACATTATATCAAATTCATTCCATAATATTCAAAAAATGATAATTATAAAAAATTCATCTTTATTCATAAAAGTTGGGGTCTTACAAATAGGAAATTGGTAAATTGTAAGTTGAGATTATTGCTAGTTGATCTCTGTCGGAACGATACTCTACTTATCACTTTATTAGTTGTTGACCACGTATACTTGCATGTTGTGCGTATATAGATTTTACCCAACAGGACTAAGAACTCTTGCTAGAATTAACAGTATTATACTATAAATCCAATATAAACGAGTACAACAGGTGATCAACCTAAAGTACCCTACGTTATGCATAACATTTAAACATGCTACTATGTGCTCACGTCAGTTTCCCGATAATTAAATAATTTCCCCTTCAATGAGGGTTTTTCATCTCAGTAGATTTACGAGAGTCCGCACCAAGTCAATTGGTTTGGATAGATTTCTAACACATGATTATAGTCTAGTAGAATCAAAGGTTTAGACAACGTTTATTATGCCTTTAAGAACAATAAGTTCAATGCTTGGAACAACTTCAAGGAATACAAATGATTTCCAAATAGTAATAGATATTTGCTCGATATAAATATGGTTTATATGACAACAATTCAGATTATAAAATATATACAGTGTAAGAATTAGGAAACTTGCAATAATGTAGGAAGTTTAAGGTGAGAGACTTGCCTGAGTCATTGACTATTCCCGACATTGACTTCCTATCCTTTGAATAACCTATTGTTATTGTAATGGTTAATCTTTATCAACCCATAGATATAAATCTTAATCGATCTAATAAATAGCCTTAGGTAGCTAAGATTTCATAAAATAATTTGTTTTAATTATTTTTCTACTCATCATCTCCTTCATTCTATTCATTTCATAAGACAATCTTTTGGTGTTCGTTTAAGGTTTTACACCTTCTTATAATGTAAGGTATTTTCACTGAATTTGTTTCTTTAAGTAATTACCATTTATATATTATTAGTGCACCATACCTTGATATTTACCTTGATTCGTAATTAAAATTTTGTCTTTATATCGTTCTAATTATTTATGTCTCACATGACTACATTTAAATAATCTTCCAATCATTTAATTGTTTACCATTACCATCCCATACTTAAAGTAATTATTAACTCTTAATCCATGATTGAAATCATCTTTAGTTTTAGATATTTAATTAAAGTTACATAAATCTTTTTTGAATTTACAATTTCATTTACTTAGATTATTTAATCACCTTTAATTAACATAACCTCTTAATATTACTTTAATTATTTATTATTAAAATCATAATTTATTTTAGACCCGATTTGACCCGACCCAGTCAACGGTGAAAGGGGTCACATGTGCGTAGCCAAGTTTGAACTATATAAACAATGCAGATGCTTATTATACTAAAAAAGTTAGTTCGAACTCGGCATGGGTGCGCTTATATATTTTACTATCTGGCTGTATCGAGTGGCTTTATGGTATAATGAAAATCTTAACAATGTTTCCAACATTTTGAGTTTCTTTATTCAATCTTGCATAACTTGTTCATTTTATAACCAAACAAGTTCAAACCACTCCCATTATTTTGTAAACTTACATATCTTAGATATTAGATTTCTTAAATCACCTCTCAACATATTTAGCTAGTCACAGTTTATTGATTTTCAAAGCTAGGGTTCACACTTGGACATGTTTCACTATATGTTTCGTCACGAGTTCGTTTTAAGTCTGAATCTGACGATTCCACTTAGGTTATGATTGTATTTCATATATGCTCAATATAACATTTTAGGATTATACACATATCTTACACATTTTATGACATTAATCATAATTATAAAACTTTCAAGCATACTAAGCAAGGTTTCATGCTCACATGCATTTTTCTTATTCATTTGGTTTTATTAACTCATACAAGGCATGTATATCACATATACTCCTTCCAATACTCATCCTTATACCTTTGGATCCATCAAGATTGTGACGCCCCCAAATTCAGGTACTTAAAACCCGAACTCGGTGCTTCATGATACCATTTTTATGAGCGGAATAATACTAATAATAATAACAATAATATAAATATCAAACTTAATTTACATATCAGAGTCTAATCCCAAGTATGTAACCTTTAATACATTCATTACATGATAATTAATAGATATCATTGTCTTAATAAAATTAAATTATTACATAAGATAACACAGAACTCATTCAGCAATCTTTCCTTTTCCCTTGTTCTTGGCAGAGCCTTCAGGTTATTCACACTTAACTGAAAACATTTAAGTTAAGCAAGGATGAGCATTTGAGTGCCTAGCAAGTAATAACAATCAATAACAGTTAGCTGAAAGGATTACATGTTTTCTTTGAATGACACTTCTACAACGAATCAACAGTTGTGGAGTAAGTTGAACCAATAATAAACAACCTATCAATTCTATATCAAAATTTTGAAACTACGTACTGACTAAAAATGAGGATTAGTCGATAGACTATGAACATTGTTTTCTATTTTTAAAGAGGTTAAACAGAACTCCATCTATAAAATGTCATAACTTACAGGCACGGGGTGATCAGCCCGTTATGCCCTGTATTGATCAATACAACATATAAGAACAATATTTTTATCCAGCATATTCGCCTTAGGTGCATTAAAGTTTCCCAGATTCGGGATGTTCATACTAGTCTAGAATCTGAACCAAAATAATTTGGTTGGATACTATAAATTTCTATCTTGTTCAACAATATTTTTAAATATGTGTCTAGCTGAATCAAATAGCTTAGACGGCTTTTAAGTCAATGTATACATACTGGAAACCAATAAGTATGTACCAATATGTGATAAAATATAATGATTATCCAAGTAAGGTCACTTGTATAACCATGTTTAGAAATTAACGAACAGAATATATATCTTGATCTATAATAACATAATTAAGGAACTTTTACAACAGATTATAATTTAGTAACTTACTTATACAGAATCATTGCATAAGTATATACAAAGGTTAAGATATTTGAACAATGAAAAAGAATAGTTCTGATATTTCCCTTACGCATGTCCATTGCATAAAGTAAATATAAATATAGGATACTTGCCTGATCTGCTGCTTATACAACTTAGTTTTATCTTTTATATCAAGCCCTATCATTAAAAATATCATTTATTCGATTAGAATAATATACCATAACACATAGTACTACTATTTACAGTCATCATGTAACCTAAGCACATTATCACATAAGTGTTGGGCTTCGGCACAGAAATGCACAGCGGAAATTAGAATTTTAAAGAAATTTCCGAAACCCTAAAACAGGATCCATGCAAAAAATTAATTAATTTAGAGGTTTAGAGATTATACCAGATATGAAAAATGAGAATCTGAAACCGACTGCGCCTCGAATGTCCAACGCAATACAAACCGATTGCGCCTCTACGGTATCCACACGAATGCCGCACGAACTGTCGAACGATTCTGTAATAAGAAGGACTTGCGGTACTAGCCACCAAAAGGAATGGATTTTCTGAAACTGTTTTCTCTCTAGTCTCTCTCTAAGAGTGGCTAGGGTTTTTCAATTATGATATATTTCCCTAAGTAGCTGCTATATATCATATATATAGTTGTTAAAAGGAATTAATCAAATCAAAACCTAATTTCATAAAATCCGAATTTATATATATATATATATATATCTCTTAATTAAGTCGTACTTAATTAATATACATATATACAAATTATCCTTTTAATTTAAATTGTGATTTAAATACTATTAATCATATTAATATATTTAAATCCTTAAAATTTAAATTAATTCCCTTTTAAATAATGTTTATGTGTGTGACCTATAGGTTATTATTACGTTGGCAATAATTTTAAAATCATATTATAAAATTATAAGCGAAAGTGATGCATCTAGTAATGCATCATTGCTACCCAAGTAATAATAAGATCGATGATTCGATGCAACCTTTTCGTGACCAATGTTTCAATGTAATTTAATCCTTTTAACCTTAATATCCTAGATTAAACTCGAGTCATGGAATGTGTCATACTCTTCATAATTTAATCTGAGTTTTCTTGATCAATGAGTAGACTATATGAAACAAATCACTATTTGAGCATGGCCATGCATTTCATAGTCCTACTCAATCAAGAGGCCTATGGATATCACCCATAATATATAGGATGGTTAAATTCCATCTAGATCACTCATATTTCTCACACGACGATTAATGATGAACCCAATAATCACCTTTATAGTCCACCCTATTAAAGGTGACATTTGATGATATCAAAGTACATAAATTCTTGTGTAGTAATATAGTGATTTGTGTCGGAGGACCATTACATCATTGTCACTATGAGAATTGCTAATGACACTTCGCATAATGCTCCATATAGAATTCTCATGGTGGGTCCGCCGAAGACATCGTTCTCTAACATGTACCTATGCATTGACTTAATATCTCATATATTTATGACCAATGAGATTTGGTCATCAGTCAATCCACATACTAGTCTCAATGCATCATTGTTGTCCCATCAACAATGATACTCGACTAAGGACATTTAAGAACAACGATACTAATGGTAATATATAATCTCATGTTCAAGTCACATACTTGAAACTATATAATTTGTATCATTATTCTAAGGAATTTTATTATGTTAACAATTATATTACTTGATAAATAAAACCATAATAAAATCATATATTTATTCAATCAAATATAATATCAAAACGTTAAGCAATTATATCAAATAATTGGCCTCAGGGCATAAACTCTAACAGTCTCCCACTTGCACTAGAGCCAATCACTCATGTATCTAATACCCATGGAACTAGTGTGTGAAGTCAGGCTTCTGCTGCGACAAAGCCTTGGTTAGTGGATCCGCAACATTATCATCATTGACACTCTTCCTATATGTACATCTCCTCTATCAATGATTTCACGGATGAGATGGTACCGCCTAAGTATATGCTTGGATCGTTGGTGAGATCCGGGTTCCTTAGCTTTGCGTAATGGCTCCATTATTATCACAAGATAGAGCAACCGGATCAACAATGGTTGGAACAACACCAAGTTCGATGATGAACTTTTAATCCATCTGACCTCCTCATTTTGCACTAAAGCGACAATATACTCGGACCTCTGTTGTAGAATCGACCATCGTCTCTTGCTTGAACTTTTCCATTTAACAAACACCACCATTAAGGCAAAACACAAAACTGGATCGAGACTTATAGTCATCATTGCGGTCGAAACTAGCATCTGTGTAACCCTTTCTTCGCTAGTTCGTCATCACCTCCATATACCAAGAATGAATCCTTAGTCCTTTTCGGTACTTGAGGATATTCTTGGCTTCTTCATCGATGACCTTCACCTGGATTCGACTGGTATCTGCTTGTCATGCTCAAAGCATACGAGACATCCGGACGAGTACATATCATTGCATACATGATAGATCCAATTGCTTCCGAAGCATAAGGGATCTTTCTCATACGCTCCTCATCATCTTGTGATTTAGGACATTGGGCCTTAGAGATCTTTACACCATGAGTCACGGGTAAGTTTCCTCTTTTCGCCTCTTGCATGCTAAACCGTTTCAACACTTTATCAATATATGTACTTTGACTTAGGCCGAGCATTTTTCTTAATCTATCTCTATAGATCTTGATACCTAAAATGTGGCGACATCCCAAATCTTTCATGGAGAAACATTTTCCTAACCATGTTTTTTCTGACTGTAAGGAAGGAATGTCATTCCAGATAATTAATATGTCATCAACATATAATACTAGGAATACAATGTGACTCCACTAACCTTCTTATATACACAAGGTTCATCTTCATTCTTAATAAAGCCAAATTCTTTGATCGCTTCATCAAATCGAAGATTCCAACTCGAGAGGCTTGCTTCAATCCATAAATGGATCGTTGCAGCTTACATACCTTTCCAGCATCCTTTGGAGTGACAAAACCCTCAGGTTGTGTCATATACACATCCTCAAGGAGATTTTTCGTTAAGGAAAGCGGTTTTGACATCCATCCGCCGATTTCGTAATCATAAAAAAGTCTGCAATAGCAAGTAAGATCTGATGGATTTAACCATTGCCCTTTGGAGAGAAGGTTTCATCATAGTCAACACCTTGAATTTGTTTGAAACCTTTTGCTACCAAATCGGCCTTTATAGTTTTGTACATTACCATCCATATCGGTTTTCTTCTTGAAACCCACTTGCACCGATTGGTTTTACCCCTTGGTGGATCAACCGAGTCCATACTTTGTTAGTATACATGGAGTCCATCTCGATTTCATGGCTTCAAGCCATTTCTCGAATCTGGTCCATTCATAGCTTCTTGGTAAGAAGCGAGGCTCATCTTGATCTATGAGCATCACATCGCCGTTTTGAGTCACAAGATATCCATAATATCTCTCGTGCTCTTGGCGTGTCCTACGAGATCTATGAATGACTTGTGTAATTTTGCGAGTTCACTTTCCACAATTTCTTGTGGTTCTGCTCATGTTCCAACTTCAGTTCAATGATATTTTATGGTTCTCGAATTTCTTGAGTTCTACTTTCCTCCACTTTGTTTCCTTTAGAGACAAATTCTCTTCTAGAAAAATACCGATTCGAGCAACAACCACTTTGTTCTTAGAAGGTTTGTAGAAATAATACCCTTTTGTTTCCTTTGGGTATCCCACAAAATTACATTTGTCGATTTGGGTCCGAGCTTGTCGAATTGGGACGCGTTTTGAACGCCTCGCAACCCCAAATCATCATGAGCGACATACTAGGGCGTTTCCCAGTCCACATTTCATATGGTGTCTTACGAACCGTCTTTGTAGGAACACGGTTAAGTGTGAATGCTGGTGGCTCTAGGGCATGACCCTGAAGCTTATTGGAAGATCTGCATGACTCATCATTGATCGTACCATGTCCAACAAGGTTCGATTCCTCCTCTCGGATACACCATTCCATTGCGGTGTTCCGGTGGAGTGAGTTGTGATATAATACCACACTCCTTTAGAAGGTCATCAAAGTCTTGGCTTAAGTATTCACCTCCTCGATCGGATCGAAGGGCTTTTATGCTTTTGCCAAATTGGTTTTGAACTTCATTCTTGAATTCCTTAAACTTTTCAAAGGATTTGATTTGTGTCTCATAAGATACACATATCCATATCTACTAAAGTCATCGATAAATGTAATGAAGTAATAAAACCTACCTCTTGCTAACGAACTCATGGGTCCACATACATCACTATGTATAAGTCCCAATACATCGCTAGCTAGCCGTTCTCATCGTGTCCGGTGAAAGGGCTTTAGTCATCTTGCCTAATAAACAAGACTCGCATTTCTCATATGATTCAAAATCAAATGAATCCAAGAACCCATCTTTATGGAGTTTGGATATGCGTTTCTCATTTATATGGCCTAAAGCGATGATGCAGAGATATGTCGGTTTGAATCATTTGATTTAAATCGTTTTGTATTTATGTTATAGATAGGCATTTCTAAATCAAGAATATAGAGACCAGTTAAACAATTGTGCAACACCATAACAAATATCATTTAAGTAAAATAAACAACGATTGTTCTTTATTATAAATGAAAAACCTTTCTTGTCCAAACAAGAAAGCAGAAATAATGTTTTTGCTTATAGCGAGGCACAAAATAACAATCTTCTAATTCTAAAACTAGCCCGGTGGGCAAAGATAAATGATAAGTTCCTACGGCCCGGTCAAAGAACTTTTGCTCTATTTCCAACTTGTAGAGGTCAACCTCTCCTTTCATTAAAGTTCTACTCCTTGAGTCCCCGCAGACATTAACACAAATGTGAGAACCACATCTAATATCCAATACCCATGATGTAGAAGTAGACAAGTTGACTTCTATAACATATATACACCGAATCAAGTCGTACTTCCTTTTCTTTTCTTCACTTCTTCCGGATAAGCATGGCAGTTCCTTTTCCGAGTGTCCAGGTTTTCCACTGAAGTGACATTCACCTTCTTTAGCCACCCCACCTTTAAGTTTTAAAGCCTGTTTGGTTTTGGACTTGGGTTTGGTAAAAGATTTAGATCCTCTCTTCTTCTTGCCTTTCCAATTTCCCTTAGCATTCCCCTTTTGCACCATCATTATGGGAGCAGGTCCTACCTTTTTCATGTTGTTCTCGGCAATTCTTAACATGCTCAACAACTCGATGAGGGTTTCTCAATTTCATTCATAAGATAGTTCATAACAAATTGAGAGTAGGCATTGTTCAAAGATTGCAAAACAAGGTCGGTTTGGGCTTCCGGAGTGATTGGAAAACCCAACCTATCAAGGTACTCAATATACCCAATCATTTTCAAAGACATGTGGACCAACTGGATCACGTTCACCCATTTTGCGATGATACAACGCCTTGCTTGTATCATACCTCTCTGTCGAGCATGCCTTTGAACAATTTCTTGAGATGCTCGATCATCTCATAAGCATCCATCAACTCATGTTGCTTCCAAGCTCGGCGTTCATGGTTGCTAGCATGACACAACTTACATCCAGAGCATCATCTTGATGCTTCTTGTAAGCATTGTGCTGCTCGTGACGTGGTGCAAATGATGGTGGTTTGCAGAAATGGGCCCATCAAGGACATATAGCTTACGTTCTTGTTTGAGGACAATCCTCAAGTTCCTATGCCGATCAAGGAAATTAATTCATTTTAGCTTGTCCTTTTCAAGGGTGATCGTAATGAAAGACTATTTGTGTTGTTGTTGTTTGCCATTTGATATCTACAATTTATAAGTGCAACAATAATAAGTCAAATTACTGAGTTGATATTATATAATTGATAATAGTACATTCAAAATATACCTCCCACTATTTTATTCAAATTAATAGCCCTCACCATTAATTCGGAAAGCATTTTCTATTAAATCTTTCTAGTGAGCCAAGATCCATATTTCATTATGCCTTAAGTTAGCTTTGGCTATTCTCTCAAAACATAATTATTTAGGTAGACAACCCTTTGTCAATTATATCATATATAACTCTGGATAGTTTGGTAAACAACATTTGTTTCTAGTCCATCTAATGGTACCAACCAAACTCTATGCCTCTAAGTCCACAATCCTATTGAGATAACTTAGTTCGATCCAGCCCAATGATTTTAATAGTTTGGATATCAAAATTATCCTATCGCATCTTACCTAGATAAATAGGGTACTTTGCTTTGGCAAACCTACATCTATTGATCAAGGTCTTGATGAGTGTTATTCATTGGAAGGCATCTGATTTAGACTTAATAATTTAATGATGGATTTTATTAATTTAGATCTCACCAATTTTAATCTTGTTAAGCATGCACATTATTAATCATATCATATCACATACAAGAATACACATATTAATCATATTAAAACGAATAACAGTACACCCAGAATTTATCATATATTTCCAGTTTCGATTAATCATATTAAAACGATTCTTCATGCTTCTAATCCGATTAGAATAGTTATATTGTTATTCCACCGATTAAAGATACGATTAACGGTATCATCATATATATTACCGTAATAATACATACAATGAGAATATCATATATTCAATTTTATATCGGTAAACATGCATCATCATATATCATATATATCGAATACAATTAAAACACGTAATCTGAATTAATCTTTTCACAAGTAGCTCTGATACCACTGTTGGGCTTCGGCACAGAAACGCACAACGGAAATTAGAATTTAAAAGCAATTTAGAAACCCTAAAAAGCAGGATCCATGCGAAAAATCAATTAATTCAGAGGTTTAGAGATTATACCGAGATATGAAAAAGCGAGAATCAAACCCCATTGCGCCTCGAATGTCCAACATAATATAAACCGATTGCGCCTCTCACGGTATTCACACGAACGCCGCATATAACCGGTCGAACGATTACGCAATAAGAAGGACTTGCGGTACTAGTTAAACCAAAAGGAATGGATTTTCCGAAGCTGTTTTTCTCTCTAGTCTCTCTCTAAGAAGCGGCTAGGGTTTTTCAATTATGATATATTTCCTAAGTAGTCGCTATATATCATATATATAGTAGTTAAAAGGAATTAATCAAATCAAAACCTAATTTCATAAAATCAATTTATATATATATATCTCTTAATTAAGTCTTACTTAATTAATATACATATATACAATTATCCTTTTAATTTAAATTCGTGATTTAAATACTATTAATCATATTAATATATTTAAATCCTTAAAATTTAAATTAATTCCTTTTAAATAATGTTCTATGTGTGTGACCCTATAGGTTATTATTACGTTGGCAATAATTTTAAAATCATATTATAAAATTATAAAAAGTGAAATGACATCTAGTAATGCATCATCGCTACCCAAGTAATAATAAGATCGATGATTCGATGCAACCTTTTCGTGACCAATGTTTCAATGTAATTTAATCCTTTTAACCTTAATATCCTAGATTAAACTTGAGTCATGGAATGTGTCATACTCTTCATAATTTAATCGAGTTTTCTTGATCAATGAGTAGACTATATGTAAACAAATCACTATTTGAGCATGACCATGCATTTCATAGTCCTACTCAATCAAGAGGCCTATGGATATCACCCATAATATATAGGATGGTTAAATTCCATCTAGATCACTCATATTTCTCACACGATTAATGATGAACCCAATAATCACCTTTATAGTCCACCCTATTAAAGGTGAAATTTGATGATATCAAAGTACATAAATTCTCGTGTAGTAATATAGTGATTTGGTCGGAGGACCATTACATCATTGTCACTATGAGAATTGCTAATGACACTTCGCATAATGCTCCATATAGAATTCTCATGGTGGGTCCATCAAGACATCGTTCTTCAACATGTACCTATGCATTGACTTAATATCTCATATATTTATGACCAATGAGATTTGGTCATCAATCGATCCACATACTAGTCTCAATGCATCATTGTTGTCCCATCAACAATGATACTCGAAACTAAGGACATTTAAGAACAACGATACTAATGGTAATATATAATCTCATGTTCAAGTCACATACTTGAAACTATATAATTTTATATCATTATTCTAAGGAATTTTATTATGTTAACAATTATATTACTATGATAAATAAAACCATAATAAAATCATATATTTATTCAATCAAATATAATATCAAAAGCGTTAAGCAATTATATCAAATAATTGGCCTCTAGGGCATAAACTCTAACAATAAGTTTAACAGTCATTGGATCACAAACAAATACGTATATAGACAAATTATCTAAGTCCAAATCAATTTCTGAAACATGTCGGTGTATTGACGGCTTTATCGGGTAATTATCGAGTCTAAGACTCTATCTTGTAGTTCAATATCCATTTAAATAACTTAAATATGAATCATATTATTTTTAAATGACTTATAATAATTTTTAATTAATTATTATAATTTATTATGATTTTTCAAACACCGGAATCATTATTAAATGATTTGAATATTAAATAAATCTATTATCATTAATATTTAATTAATATTAAACTATTAATGAAACTATTACTAAAATATTAAAGTTATTTATAATAACTCAAACTATTTTTAAAGTATTAATATTACCCTTAAATGTTTTTAAAATAATAAAATCTTTTTTAAATAATTACCATTAATATTTAAATATTAATGCATTATTTATCAAAATATTAAAAGTCATTAATTATATCTTAAAATATTTTTAATTTATTTATTTCCTTTTTAAATGATTTTGAAATAAAATTATTTTTAAACTATTTATTTAATCTAATATCATTAATATTAAATTATTAATGACGTTATCCTTTAAATATTAAAAGTTATATTTTATAACTTAAAATACTTTTATAATACTTAAATAATTTTATATGATTTTTAAATCATTAATTCTATTTTTCCATAATTTATTTAAAATATTTATTAAATTAATTAATTATCATTAATATTACTTAATTAATGAAATTCATCACAAAATATTAAAAGTTATTAAAATAACTTAAAATATTTTCTTATAACATAATATAATTTTAAATGATTTTTCAAGTATAAAAATCATTTTTAAACAATTTGTTTAATATTATAATTAAATAAATTAAATACCATTATTATTCCAAAAATATATAATATGAATGAAATATATACAAAATTATTAAAAACCAATTTTTAGGCTTTAAAATAATATTTAGTAATTTATTTTGTATTTTTAATAATTAAAAACTATTTTTTTCTATTTATTTATTAAAATAATTAATTTTGTAAAATAACTGCCACTAAAGGGTGCCTATAGCGACAGAACCGTCACTATAGGTGTTCTTTAGTGTTCTTGGCCAAACCCAGAAACTCATGTCAGTGGCCGAGTGAGCATGTTTGACCAACATTAAATCTTAACCCATGATATTTCTGGGCAATCTAAAGCTTTGATCTTGTAGTACTAATGTAAGACTACATGATTAAACAACAAACATAACCAAAAAGCATAACACGAAAGAGATCTAAGCATGCAAAGTGACTGTCAGAGCTGTTCTTCATTTTCTGGGTTACCAAGAAATGAAGAACAGTTCGACTAGCCATATTTGGGCTTCCACAACTTGCAATCCATGAGTTGTTTTTGTGATCTTAAAGTTTCAGTTTGTAGCTAACATGTACGAAAACATATCTATTACATAAAATCGATCTAACAACAACAGACTTAACAGATCTATACCAGTCAAAGCTTGTCAGAAATCGTGCTCATAAGGTTTTTGGGTTACCCAGAAAACCATATCTGTGATCAACCATACTACTTTGACTGGCCACTACATCATATATATATGTTATTTAGATGATTTAAAGGCTTTAAACTGTAGTTCATATATCATATTACAATCTTATTACAACAACAAGAACAAAACAACTAACACCTGCAAGATTAGAGACCACAAACTCATTGTCAGATAGCTCTGGGCAAGATCTGGGTTACCCAGATTTTGTCCAGTTATGGATGGTCAACGGGGTTTGACCACCTATATATTGCAATCTGTTCATGCTTTGGCCTTGAATAAAGTTCCAGAATACAGATCACATAACATACTACAACTTCAAACATTTAAAACACAAAAACATATAACAGACTGAGATCTATGGGGCCTGACATTTGGTTGTCAGACCATATTTCCCAATTTTCCAGATTTTCAAAAACATCAAATCTGAGCCTATAGATGTTATGGATCTAACATCTATCAACCCAGATCATCATTATAAACTACAAACAACATGTTTTAACATTGAAACACAAGATCTAACATAAGATTAAGGATCAGATTCTAGGATTAGGTTTTATACCTCACTATGAACAAATCTTGAATCTAAGCTTATGATCTGCTGGAGGAAATAGTGGGGCTTATTTTGGGAACTGATCTAGTAATGAAATTCGTGGGTTTTAGAGAGAGAGAGAGTCTTGGATGTGTGTTATGATCAAATGGGCAAATATGAGCACTTTTCTCCCTCTTAACCTATATATATAACATAGATGCAATGTATTTGTTGAGATATTGTTGTTGATTTGTGTTATTTTATGTCACATGGTGTATCTAGTTTGGTCACCCACTCCATATTTTATCACGATTTGCAAGCAACCTATTAAAGAATTGAAAAAGGGCTTTTTAGACATTTGGCTTTTGATTTTAATGGCCATTTGGTAATCTTGGCAAACCCTTAGGGTTTAACCCTAAGGTTTTGTGTATTAACTTTTAAGGATTTTTTGATAAGCTTAACAAAATGAAAATTTAAGTTAATAAAATGGAAAATTAGGGTTTTCTAATTACTTAGACTTGAGAATTAGGTTTAGGTTTTACTAATTATAATAAAGATTTCTAATTTAGTAATTAGGGCTCCAATTTGATAATTAGGGTTACTAAATAACAAATAGGGTTTCTAATTTTTAGAAATTAGGGTTTTTAACAATTAGAATATCTAATTTAGCAATTAAGGTTAATACTTTAGCAATTAGGGTTACTAATTTAGAAATTAGGTTTTTTAATTAGCAAATTAGGATTTCTAATTAATTTCACAATTATGGTTACTAATTTAGAAATTAGGGGTTTTAATTAGCAAATTAGGGTTTCTAATTTCACGATTAGGGTTTCGAGTCAATAATTAGGCTGTACCTAATTAGCATTTATATTTATAATATCAGACATTGATCACATTATCATGATTACCTAATAATCTTGTACTCTAATTTGAGTTTCAAATTAGGGTTTATCCCGATAATCTTAGGGTTCGTCATGATACACCATAATTGACCAACCATTGTTAGTCTACACATATACAGTACATATTTATAGTATTGAAATAAAAATAATATTATATTATTATTCTCATTCCTTGATCAAAATCCAAATTTATGGTTTAGATTCCATATCTCATTTATCTTGCATATATATCATTATTAATTAAGTTAAAATAATTAACTTAATAATTTGAACTAAAATTCATATAATAATTTAATTTTTATAATAATTCCAATAATTATTTTATATATTATTTAAATAATATATAATCATATTTTTATGAAAAATAAATAATAAAAATATTTTTTTTCGCCAAATTAATTATAAAAATATAATTTATAATGGTCAATAATTCTAAAAAATTATTTGAAATTATTCATGTAATAAATAAATTTTTATTTATTACATAAATACATATACTTTACCTTGCACGTATTCCCACCTTTAAAATAAATAAATAAATAAAATTTATATGAAAAATTTATAATTTAATTATATAGAAAATATCGGGTTGTTACATTCACCCTCCCTTATAAAGATTTCGTTCCCGGAATCACCGTTTCAAAAATTATACATATAAGGGTACATAGCATACATAGTCATTGCAAATAGATCTCGATCAAATTCGATCGAACTGATCTTTAACTATTCAACATAAAGCTTGTCTATTTGATTAAACAGAAAATTTGATTTCTAAAAGAACTCAAATTCCCCTTCAAAATTTCTTTATAAAATAATTTACTATATATAGGAAAATCATGTATAAGAAAATAAAAGTTATACGAATAATACCTGGAGTTCTAGCACCAGTTTCCATAGTATCCTGGACCGTCATGTTGAAGACTCTTGCGGTTGATTTTGTTGGCTTGCTTGATGAAGTCGGTCCCGTAATTGCCAGAGTCCCGCTGCTTTTCCCTGTGGTTACACTTCCTGCCTCCATTCTCCTTTTTGGACAGTCTTTCACCTTATGCTCCATTAACCCACACACGAAACACCCACTATTTATCCTAGGATTGGGGCAGTTGGGAGAGATATGGCCCTCATACCCGCACTTGAAACACACAAATTTTCCTTTCAGACATTCCCTAGAGTGATTCTTTCCACAATTCCCACATTGTACCACCTGTTTCTTCTTCACACCTTCTTGCTTCACCTGAACATTCCCAAAATTGCTCCCTTTTCTCTTTTCACCCCTATTCCCACTATTAGTTTCCACCTTCACAACTCCTACGACCTTGCCTTTGTTCTTCTTCTCTTTGTTATAGAGGCTCATAGCCTCACTCCCCTCTTCAGCTATAATAGCTTTTTCCATGACTGTTGGAAAAGTGTTTATCTACAACACTGCCACCTTGTTGTAGAGCCAGGGTTTTAATCCCAGCTCAAACCTTCTTGCCTTCCTAGCCTCCGTATCAACTTGATGCGGAGCGAACCTAGCCAACTCATTAAACTTTGCAGCATACTCCGCAACAGTCATGTTCTCCTGCTTTAATTCCAGAAATTTCACCTCCATCCTAGCTTGAATACTAGATGAAAAATTGTTTTTGAAAAATAGAGTTTTAAACGTAGCCCAAGTAACTACACCTTCTCCTGCCCTAGTTTGATTTGCTTCCCACCAAAAATTCGCCTCCCCCTTCATCATGTAGGTGGCAAAAGTTGTCTTTTGCCCCTTAGCTACCCTAGCTATCACAAACGCTTTTTCAATTTCCTTAACCCAAGTTTGGGCTTCTACAGGGTCAGTTGTACCTCTAAATTCAGGCGGTCCTACAGCCTTAAAATCCTTGAAGTTTGCCAAGCGATTGTCTGGCTGGTTCCCTGCGACTAGCATTCCCTATTACATAGCTTGAGCTACCATGTTTGCAAAGTGTTGCATCGGGTCTGGTTGTTGTCCCCCAACGTTGTTGATAGATTTTCCTGCCCTTTGATTTCGAGTTTGATGTCTTGGCGGCATTATCTGGTTAAATAAGACCATAAATTATTCTTTACATTTTAAACCTTATTATAAAAGTTTCAAGTATCAAACTTATTTCATTAATCAACATAGATTCATATTCATTAATTCAAAATACTTTACATATCATAGCACATACTACTATCCCTTTGTGACCACAAAAGTCAGGATTTATGGTTTTGACTTATACAAAAGTTGAGAATATTACATTACACACGCACATTATCAAACATACATAATCAACTACTAATCCTAATTATTTCCTACACCTTTTCCTGATTCTGGACAACCTTTAGCCCGATGACCTTCCAACCCACAAATAAAACATGCACTTAGCTTAAAGTCGGGACAATGATGAGAGATATGTCCCTCATGTCCGCAAATGTAACATATCTTTTTCCCTTTCCTGCATACGACTTCATGTTTCCTGTCACATTTTGTACACTTTTCTATTCGGTTAAGGTTCCCTTGGTTGTTATCGGAATTTCCTATATCGCGGTCTTTCATCTTTCTTTTCCCCTTCTTGCTCGGAGCTGCACACGACTTGTTGCTTTTGGCTCCCATTTGATCAATTTGGATTTTAAGCTTACCTTGTTCTTCCATTGTTTCTATTAATGTTTTCCGCAGTTGACTACTTAATAGCTTTTCAATTTTCCACAGTTTTTTCATAGAAGAAACCTTGTTCTTCAGATTCTGCACCTTCGTTGATGCTTGATCAGCTCCAACTTCAGTGTCCGAATCACTATCTGTCAGTTCCACCATTTCTGGATCTGGTACTAAGTTTTCCACAATAACCACCTCATCCGAGTTGCTTTCAACATGAGCCTCTATTTCAGCTCTTGGCTTTGATATTGGCTCCTTCTTCATGTTATAAGCATATAATAAGCCTTTTCCACCTGAAATCTATACACATAAATTATCCCGTTTAGCATATAATAAATACACACAACAAATAATAGTTTTATATAAGTTATCTTTTATTTTGTTTGACGATGAATTTATTCGATTCATCTCTTTTTAAACTCTATATGAGTTATTTGTATTTTTAACGTTTCTCTCTGTCCTAAGGTTATAGCCTAAGGTCTATCCCACCTAAGGTTTCTAACCCTAAAGCTCTTATACTAACCTGTGACGTTGTTGCCTCTTTTATAATTCTAATAAAAGAGCTCTAACTCATGCAAGCATACACGGGTCAACAAGTAATACAGAGTAAGTAGAGTATCGATCCCACAGAGAAAGTTGTTAAATTTAAACTCATGCATCAATTAACTCACCAAATTTATATGCCTAGACTGATGACTAAAAGTGTTGAATTAAACTAATTGTGAATAACAACTGAAAATAATAATAATAAGGAAATAAATATAATTTGGAAATAATGGGATCCTAACTTCATTTAATATTTCATTCAATCGCCACTATCATGTAAGAAGTGTTCACATATCACAAGAAAATAGCCAAGAGCACGAATAGAGTTATAACCATTTTCAATGCACTATAACCTACTTACACAGCATCTACAGATGTTAGACTCTATGTAATCACCAATACAACCAAAATCACTATATGTCTATGTGAAATTGCAATTATATTGATTTTAAGCTCAAGCCCTTATTCTAGCTCATATGGTGAAACAGTATATGTCTATCTGGTTCACAAAATACGCAAGCCATATACAACAACCCCATATTCGCATTCTATCATGATTATAATCCATACCCATATGTTCATTGTCAATTCCATACAGGTACTGAGACGAATGGTGATCAAGCATTTATACATGTAAAACAACCATGACAGATAGTCCATATGCTATGCAAAACAACCCTAACATTTAAGTGTACAACCCAACTACATATTAAAATCCGTTAGAATCCCATAATGGAGTTTAGTTCATATCTGAACCAAAAGCCATTATGGGATCAACGCTAAACATGATCAATAAGCAAACAATTGAGATAAGAAAGATAGAACGATCAAACCCAATCACTGAATAAAAACCAATGATCAACTATTAAATCAGCATAGAAATCCAGTGAACAATAACAAAAGTTCACAATGGCCAAGAATCCCAAGAAGAATTGAAGAAAATAAACGTTTTGGCTTCGTTCTCCATTGGAATCTCTCCCAAGGTGTAAACCCTAGTTTCTATGATGAAAATACGCTAAAAGTATCGAGTTTTTTTTTGTCCGACACCAGTCAAAATCATTTTTAAAAAAAACCCATTACACATCATTTAATCAAAATTAAAATAAAACAGAATTACAGCATCAGCATCGCGCGCGGCCACACACCTCAATAGCCTCACCGTCTCACGGCCGCGAGACTTACAGAAAGTCTGCTCTTGTCCAGTTAACTTCTCACATGGTATGCGTCTCCGCTCACTCACTGCCGCGACTTGCAGTAGATCATCATTATCCGGCCGGGTACTTTCACAAGGCCAGCTGCTCCCAGTTGTTATGCTACGCGACTTCTTTGCCGCAAGTTCAGTTCAGTTTTTGCTTCTTTCACGCTATCTCTGCTCTTCTATGCTTGAGCCTCTTGTTTGTTTGGTCTCCATGCTTCATTGTACCTCCATGACGTGCACATCCCCGCTTGTGCTTCCCCTTCACGCATCCGTTAGCCTCTAATTCCACCAAAATTAATTCGATTCTTGCACTTATTCACCAAAAGGAGTTTTAAGTAAATGCAATGCGAAATAACGTGAAATGCAACTAAAACACAATAAAATGTACTTGAGCTGGGCACAATTCGCATTAATTGGTATGTAATAAGTAGGTAAAAATACCACTTATCAAATACCCCCAAACTTGAACTGTTGCTTGCCTTCAAGCAATGCATACTTCTGAATAATGAAAATGCAACTACGCAACTATGCAACTACTCTATGCTGCAAACTAGTCTCACATAGTCCCTGCCACAATAGAATTTTAGCCCAAATTACCTTAGTGAATTATCCATATCCAAGAATACAATTTCAAACCAAACTATAGGCATAACATCCTACACTCAGATAATTCATGTAAGCTATAAAGATGCTGTGTGTGTGTGTGTGGTGTTCACCAAAAACTTGATCTAAGCAAAGAATATATATGTTACATTGCTCCAAACAGAAACTTATAGTTTAAATCAAGACTCATGTATACTCATGCAATACAGACTGTTCTAACATATCAACACAAACTAAGGTTCAACAATGGGCTTATTGCTTTATTTCTACACACGAGGGCAATTATTACACTTTCCCGCGGTGTTTATTGTTCTTTTTCATTTCTTTTGCTTTCTTTTTTTTTATATATAGCGAGTGCGTTTTATGCTCCATCTCACTTCCTCTTTTCATTTACACGAGTGCATTTTACGCTCCATCTCGTCCCAATAACAGGCATGCCCATGTGTTCCCAAAGTTTGAATGTCAATATTTCAAATCTACATGCATGTTCCATATATTTCTCTCTTTACAACTATACGTTCTATCAAGCAATGCAACACACACTTCTTAAACCTACAAGTGATTGTGAACATATTCGTGCATACCGAAAGCATTTAAACAGAAACATGAATCTCATCATGTAAAACATTATAACTAAGCTCATGTTATCCCAAATACTCTAGAATCCTTCACAATTCACTATCATCATTCGCTAAGCAAAAATTTCTATTAAGCAAGAATTTGTGTGAGACATGCAACTAACACATACTAACACCATCAATAAAGAAAAAAAATTAAAAATTTTCTGCACAAATTTAACTAAACACTTAAACATGCAAAATTACACTAAACATGCAGCAATTAAATAAAACTAAACTACTATGCTATGATCCCCTATACCCCCAAACTTAAAATATTCAATGTCCCCATTGAATGAAGGTAAAGGGTACAGAAAACTCCCCTAATGATCGGCTTTACCACCCTCCTCGGGTGGTGAATCTGGTGGTGGATACGGCACGGCTGTCCCAAATTACGGCCATTCAAGCATTGTTCCTAGCTGTGTGAAGGCTTCGGCCAAGGCCCTTGTGAGTCTCGTAGCAAAAGTTCCAAAATTATCATATAACGCATCAACTCTACGCTCCAACCGTCGGAGCTGGCGATCGCTAGGAACGTGATGTGCTTGGGTGGATGGGCCTGCCTCATCTGGCTGAGGGGGTTGCTGCAAGGGCTCTGGGAAAGTGGGTCGGAGAATGAATCCTCGTCCGCGCGGGTGTGGCTCACCACCTGCCCAGTCCTCAAATTTAGCAATGGTGGCATATGTGATGTCTTGACTTGGATATTGCATTTGTTCGTTGCCCCAATTGCATCCCTGCTACGCACATTACATGGATACCACTGAAGCATGTGGAATGCCCCCGGTGGTAGTTCCCTTCAGATACTTCACAATATTTTGATGAATCAAATAACCCACGTCAATATACTCGCCAGTAATTATGCCCCACAGTAGTACAACCCTTTCTGCTGTGATTTCATGTTGATGCGATGAAGGCAAAAGCTTGGCACAAATGAACAAATTCCAGGCCTTGGCGTATCGATTTAGTGCGGCTGCTGGAAATATTCGAGGTTGGGTCGTGCCAACTTTGTAAGTCCATTTAATGCCTGACACGCACAACTCAGCGATAACAAGCTCTAAATTCGTGTCCAGATGTGCCCCTGTGATCCAATTGGCTGCCCCTGTTGGTGGTCTTGCGGTGATTCTCAGCACGTTTCGGATGGCGATGGATCTGTAGTCTATCTCGACACCACGAACCATAGAGGAATCATTCATGGTGACTTTGGCATTGGCATAGAACTCTCGAATGACGCCCATCGGAATGGGCATGGGAGATCTGATCCGATCCACCCGGTAGCGTTCTCCTCAGATCATGGCGCATAACTATCCGATTCGGCCTTGAGTCCAATCCTCTTTCCTTGATAAATGTCTTTGCTACAATCCGGTAGTACTCCTACTGGGCTTCTAGACACAAGAACTTGTTGTGGTCGACAATTTCCTTCCCGTGGCTGCCGGAGGAGGATGAGGAAGATGAAGATGGTCGTGCTCTCTTAGGACCCATTTGTAGATAGCTGATTTAAAGTGCGACTGACTTTACTGAGAGAGAAAGAAAATTTGAGAATTGATAGCTTCACGCTTGGTTATGCCAACCCAATTAGGAACCCTAACTTTATAGAGATAATGAGAGGTGATTGAGCTTTGAACGTGGATAGAGTTGTTGGGATTTGATGGAGAGATATACGGCCTCAATCTTATAACTGATAGAGAGATAGAGACGTGAGTTATGGAGAGTGAGAGAATTTTGCGTCTATTTTTATCGCAAATGAGAATCCAAATGGTTCACAACTCTATTTTAAAATGTTCAGATCTGCCTTGATTCGGTGTCGGCATGTGCCATGAAAGTGTGTAGTGAGTGGAAAGACGCGCGAGACTTCTGATGAGGGTTGTTGGTCCGATTGGGTGGACTCAAGGCGCATGAGTTTGTATTACTGGGGGATGTGCGCAACATACTGACCTTGATCTCCGCCATATTAAAGTCCAAATTTTCTCTGCTTCTTAGAAGTGATTTCCATTGTTGGTTCCTGCATAGACATTAATGCTCCTTGTTAAGACATGACTAGCGCCTGTATAATGCTAATCATCTCGCAAATATTTACAAAGTAATTCTAGCTACATACTTAAGCATGAAAGTTCAATATCCCAATACAAATGGAATTAGCTATAGCTAACTAAAATAATCCAAAATAAACAACGAAAAAGTTATGAATGTAGAATTGATGGGTTGCCTCCCATCCAGTGCTAAGTTATAGTCAATTAGCTTGACTGTCTCTGAGTCTCATGTCACATCAAGAATTGAGGTTCCTTCCTTACTGTCCGTCGCACCCCGAAATTTAATAACTTCAGCTTTCATTAACGGGTCCACCTTCAACTCGGAATTGGCACCCATTTCACACCTCGACGGTCCATACTTCCTCGATTTTTGAATCTCATCCTTTAAACCCAAATCCACCAATTCAACTAGGAAGCATTCTTCTTCATCAGTTGGTAACTTTATCGCTTTAAAAACGTTGAAAGTGATCTCCTGATCTTGAACTCGCATAGTGAGTTCACCTTTTTGCACATCTATCGACGTTCTGCCTGTGGCTAAGAATGGTTTTCCCAGTATTATCGGTATACTCTTGTCCTCTTCGAAATCTAGGATGATAAAGTCAGCCGGAAAAATGAACTTGTCCACCTTTACCAACACATCTTCAACAATTTCTCGTGGATAGGTGATGGATCTGTCAGCTAGCTATAGTGATATGTTCATCGGCCTTGGAGCCGGCAGTCCCAACTGATTGAACACTGACAGGGGCATCAAGTTTATACTTGCCCCCAGATCACATAAACACTTGCTAAAGTTCATCTTCCCAATGGTGCACGGAATTGTGAAGCTGCCTGGATCTTTCAACTTTGGAGGTAATTAGCGTTGGAGTACTGCACTGCATTCCTCTGTCAAGGCCACTATCTCAAACTCATCTAATCTTCTTTTCCTTGACAATATACCTTTCATGAACTTTGCGTAGCTTGGCATTTGTTCCAATGCCTCAGCGAATGGTATATTAATTTACAACTTTTTGAACACCTCCGTAAACCATCAACTATTTGTCTTCTTTCCGCTTAACTAACTCTCTCGGATATGGTATAGAAAATGCATTGATTGTACTGAACTCTTGATCTTCTCTTCTGAATTTACCATGTCCTTCTCTTCCTGCTAACCCTCAGAATTTTCCAGATTTTCTTCCTCGTCAGTCACCTGCTCTGCCTCGCGCGGCCACACGATGTCCCCTTGTAACTCACGCACGGGCGTTCGACTGGCTGTGTCTGTCAAATCTTTTCCTGATCGCAATGTGATTGCTTGACACTGCTCCTTTCCGTCTCTCCTAGGATTTATCTCAGTGTTACTTGGCAATGCACCCTGGGGCCTGTTGTTGAGCATACTCGCCATTTGCCCCATTTGAGTCTCCAAATTCTTGATAGTCGCTGCTTGGCTTTTGATCATGATTTTAGTGTTTGCCATGTATTTCAACATTAGCTCCTCCATCTCTGATTTCTTCTCCGGCTATGGTGTAGCAAGAGTGTGATGTTGTTGTTGTTGAGGAAATCCTGGTGGAAACGGTGGTTTTGGTGCAAACTGTGGTTGAGATGACTGTGGCTGAAACTGATTTTGCTGTTGTTGTCCTTGATTATTTGACTAACTAAAGTTTGGATGATTTCGGTTGTTGGGATGGTATGTGTTCTGAAATTGACCTTGGTCTTTCCTGTAGTTGCTCACATATTGCACCGACTCTGAGCTGATAGCACATTGATCCGTGGAGTGTGACCCCACACAAATCTCACAAACAAAAGCAACTGTTTTCACTTTACTGTCTGCCAAAGTATCTATCTTTTTAGCCATAGCTGCTTTTTGTGCTGACAACTACGTAATCACATCTACCTCCAACACACCTGCAACCTTAGGCTGTGGAATCCAAGCTATAGGATTCTGATAGTCATTTGCAGCCATAGACTCGATAAGTGTGTAGGCCTCATCATAGCTCTTTACCTATAACGCCCCTCCTGCAGCTGCATCCATAATCGGTCTCGACTGCTATCCTAACCCATTGTAAAAGGAATTTATCACCATCCAATCTGGCATACCATGATGCGGACATTTTCTAAGCATCTCTTTGTATCGCTCCCATGCCTCATATAAAGACTCGCCCTGCTGTTGCTCGAACTGAGAGATAGTTGTCCTCATCTTTGCAGTCTTGGCCATTGGGAAGAACTTGGCTAAGAATTTCTGTGCTAAGTCGTCCCATTTGGTTATTGACCCTGACGGCAAAGAGTGTAACCAACTTCTAGCCTTATCTCTCAATAAAAATGGAAATAGCCGTAGTCTGATGGCATCCTCTGTCACGCCATTATATCTAAATGTGTCGCAGATCTAGATGAAGCTCAATAGGTGCTCATTCGGATCATCTGTAGCAGCACCCCCAAACTAAACTGAGTTCTGTACCATCTGAATCGTGCCCGGTTTGATTTCAAAGGTGTTTGCTGCTATCGCTGGTCTGACTATGCTTGACTGTAGTCCATTTATGTTTGGCATAAAATACTCCCTTTGAGCCCGATGCTCTTCTCTTTGCTCGATTCTCTGTTCTTCTGCCATATCCGGTATAGTACTCTCTAACTGAGTTTGTAGATTTCTTCGCACGCTAGCTTTCCAACCTCTCCCGTTGATGTTTTCCTGCGCTGGTGTTAATTTGGAATTAGAGGATCTTGTGTGCATAAAAATCTACAAGTACCTGCAACCAAAAAATGAAACAAAAATAGAAAAAAGAAACGAACAGATTTGTCTAAGTCATACAATTTAGCTTTAAACTGATGATAATTATCTAAATTAACGCTTTTTCCTAAAGCAGTAGCCTTAAAAACTTGTTGCCTCTTTTATAATTCTAATAAAAGAGCTCTAACTCATGCAAGTATACACGGGTCAACAAGTAATGCAGAGTAAGTAAAGTATCGATCCCACAGAGAAAGTTGTTAAATTTAAACTATCATGAATCAATTAACTCACCAAATTTATATGCCTAGACTGATGACTAAAAGTGTTGAATTAAACTTATTGTGAAGAACAACTGAAAATAAGAATAATAAGGAAATAAATATAATTTGGAAATAATGGGATCCTAACTTCATTTAATATTTCATTCAATCGCCACTATCATGCAAGAAGTGTTCAAATATCACATGAAAATAGACAAGAACACGAATAGAGTTATAACCATTTTTCAATGCACTATAACCTACTTACACAGCATCTACAGATGTTAGACTCTATGTAATCACCAATACAACCAAAATCACTATATGTCTATGTGAAATTGCAATTATATTGATTTTAAGCTCAAGCCCTTATTCTAGCTCATACGGTGAAACAGTATATGTCTATCTGGTTCATAAAATACACAAGCCATATACAACAGCCCCATATTCGCATGCTATCATGATTATAATCCATACCCATATGTTCATTGTCAATTCCGTACACGTACTGAGACGAATGGTGATCAAGCATTCATACATGTAAAACAACCATGACAGATAGTCCATATGCTATATAAAACAACCCTAACATTTAAGTTTACAACCCAACTACATATTAAAATCCGTTAGAATCCCATAATGGAGTTTACTTCATATCTGAAGCAAAAGCCATTATAGGATCAACGCTAAACATGATCAATAAGCAAACAATTGAGATAAGAAAGATAGAACGATCAAACCCAATCGCTGAATAAAAACCAATGATCAACTGTTAAATCCGCATAGAAATCCAGTGAACAATAACAAAAATTCACTATGGCCAAGAATCCCAAGAAGAATTGAAGAAAATAAAAGTTTTGGCTTCGTTCTCCGTTGGAATCTCTACCAAGGTGTAAACCCTAGTTTCTATGATGAAAATACGCTAAAAGTATCGAGTTTTTTTTTGTCTAACACCAGTCAGAATCGTTTCTAAAAAAAACCCATTACACATCATTTAATCAAAATTAAAATAAAACAGAATTAGAGCATCAAGATCATGCACCGCTGCCGCCTCGATAGCTTTCATTGTCCTCTCATTGCACAGAACTTCTACAGAAAAGTCTGCTCTTGTCCAGTTAACCTCTCGCCGGTAGCGCGCGTCTCCATTGCATGACGCGCTGACTTGCGATAGATCATCATTGTCCGCCGGCATTTACATGGTATGCAAGGCTCCCAATTTGTTATCTTGCTTGACTTCTTTGCCCGCAAGTTCTGGTTCTGGTTTTTGGCTTCTGCTGCTGCTATCTGCTCTTCCATGCTTAAGCCTCTTGTTTGCTTGGTCTCCATGCTTCATTGTACCTCCATGTCGTGCACATCCCCGCTTGTGCTTCCCCTTCACGCATCCGTTAGCCTCTAATTCCACCAAAATTAAGCCGATTCCTGCACTTCACCAAAAGGAGTTTTAAGTAAATGCAATGCGAAATAACGTGAAATGCAACTAAAATACAATAAATGTACTTGAGCTGGGCACAATTCGCATGAATTGGTATGTAATAAGTAGGTAAAAATACAACTTATCAGATGCCCCCAAATTTAGGTACTTGAAACCCAAACTCGGTGCTTCACGATACCATTTCTATGAGCGGAATAATACTAATAATAATAACAATAATATAAATATCAAACTTAATTTACATATCAGAGTCTAATCCCAAGTACGTAACCTTTAATACATTCATTACATGATAATTAATAGATATCATTGTCTTAATAAAATTAAACTATTACATAAGATAACACAGAACTCATTCAGCAACCTTTCCTTTTCCCTTGTTCTTGGCAGAGCCTTCAGGTTGTTCACACTTAACTGAAAACATTTAAGTTAAGTAAGGATGAGCATTTGAGTGCCCAGCAAGTAATAGCAATCAATAACAGTTAGCTGAAAGGATTAAATGTTTTCTTTGAATGACACTTCTACAACGAATCAACAGTTGTGAAATAAGCTGAACCAATAATAAACAACATATCAATTCTATATCAAAATTTTGAAACTACGTACTGACTAAAAATGAGGATCAGTCGACAGACTATGAACATTATTTTCTATTTTTGAAGAGGTTAAACAGAACTTCATCTATAAACCGTCATAACTTACAGGCACGGGGGTGATGGGCCCGTTATGCCCTGTATTGATCAATACTATATACAAGAACGATATTTTCGTCCAGCATATTCGCCTTAGGCGCATAAAAGTTTCCCAGATTCGGGATGTTCATACTAGTCTAGAATCCGAACCAAAATAATTTGGTTGGATACAATAAAGTTCTATCTTGTTCAACAATATTTTTAAATTTGTGTCTAGCTGAATCAAATAGCTTAGACGACTTTTAAGTCAATGTATACATACTGGAAACCAATAAGTATGTACCAATATGTGATAAAATATAATGATTATCCAAGTGAGGTCACTTGTATAACTATGTTTAGAAATTCACGAACAGAATATATATCTTGATCTATAATAACATAATTAAGGAACTTGTACAACAGATTATAATTTAGTAACTTACTTATACAGAATCATTGCATAAGTATATACAAAGGTTAAGATATTTGAACAATGAAAAAGAATAGTTCTGATATTTCCCTTACGCATGTCCATTGCATAAAGGAAATGCAAATATAGGATACTTGCCTGATCTGCAGCTTATAGTTTTATCTTTTATATCAAGCCCTATCATTAAAAATATCATTTATTCGATTAGAATAATATACCATAACACATAGTACTACTATTTGCAGGAATCACAAAACCTAAGCACATTATCACATAAGTTTAACAGTTATTGGATCACAAACAAATACGTATACAGACAAATTATCTAAATCCAAATTAATTTCTGAAACATGTCCGTATACTGATGGCTTTATCGGGTAATTATCGAGTCTAAGACTCTATCTTGTGGAAGAACATCGAGCTGTCGCTGTCGAACTCCGACGTCACTCGTACGACCAGCCTCTGAGATATTATAGATGCCAATCCTCGAAACATCACGGGCCATGGCGGTGGCAGTGGTGGTTGAAGGGTGGTGGAGCGTCATGGGATGTTGTTAGGGGGCACATTTGAATTAGGGCTTTGTGGTACGAATTCTACCATTACTGATTCAGAGAGAGGAGGAAGAAGAGAGAGTTCGTACTATTTTGTTTGGGTTTTGGGCGGAAATGTATACTGTAGAGATGTTGATTGATTATTTGATTCTTTTTTACGTAATATGTCAATTTAATGACATTGTTTTTGAATATTTATATAGGATTTTGATTTTGATTGTTAGGGTTCTGTTTTTGTTGAAATTATTGGATAGATCTGAGTTTGGTTTTTAGTTTGTTTAAATTTAATTTAAATTAATATAAAATATTATATTACTCTTTTACCCTTTCAAGTCTATAAAATAATCTAAAAATTAGTCTTCTTTTAACACATAAGCATTGTATTGCCACGTGGTGATGCCATGTCATTAATTTATGACATGACAGGTTCAATTAGACTGGAATGAAAAAAATTGATAGTTTAATGATCTGATTGAAAACATTAAAAGGTGAATTACCAAAGTGGAATATGACATATAGTTTAAGGTACTAATTCATATTTAAGCCTAAACTATTAATGAAACTATTACCAAAATATTAAAGTTATTTATAATAACTTAAAATATTTTTAAAGTATTAATATTACCCTTAAATAATTTTTAAATAATTACCATTAATATTTTAATATTAATGCATTATTTATCAAAATATTAAAAGTCATTAATTATAATTTAAAATATTTTTAATTCATATATTTCCTTTTTAAATGATTTTAAATAAAATCATTTTTAAACTATTTATTTAATCTAATATCATTAATATTAAATTATTAATGAAATTATTCTTTAAATATTAAAATTTATATTTTATAACTTAAAATACTTTTATAATACTTAAATAATTTTTATATGATTTTGAATCATTAATTCTATTTTTCCACAATTTATTTAATATATTTATTTAATTAATTAATTATCATTAATATTAATTAATTAATGAAATTCATCACAAAATATTAAAAGTCATTAAAATAACTTAAAATATTTTCTTATAACATAATATAATTTTAAATGATTTTTAAGTATTAAAATCATTTTTAAACGATTTGTTTAATATTATAATTAAATACCATTATTATTTCAAAAATATTAAATATTAAGAAATATATTCAAAATTATTAAAACCAATTTTTAGGCTTTAAAATAATTTTTAGTAATTTATTTTGTATTTTTAATAATTAAAACTATTTTTTCTATTTATTTATTAAAATAATTATTTTTTGAATATAATCTCACATTACTAAAGGGTGCCTATAGCGACATAACCGTCGCTATAGGTGTTCTTCAGTGTTCTTGGCCAAACCCAGAAACTCATGTCGGTGACCGAGTGAGCATGTTTGACCAACATTAAATCTTAACCTATGATATTTTTGGGCAATCTAAAGCTTTGATTGTAAGACCCCATATTTTTTTTCTAATAAAATGGAATTTCCTCTATTTATTATTTTGAAATAGTAAGGGGTTGATTTGATTAATGTGGATAGTTGTGGGTAAAATGCGCAAATATTTCAAATAAGAAAGTGGTTATAAAATATTCATTGTTGTCGGGGAATATTCGTTTGGTCGTGGAATATTCTTGCTGCAGAAGAATATTCGTATGACGGCGTAGCCTTGTGTGGGCCCCATAACGGAAAGCGATTGGATGAAGAAAACGACAAGTATAAGTTGTTTATAAATAATGTCGAGTAGTTATTCGTTAATATCTTGTTGGAATACAAATTGGTTAAAACACAAGAAGACCGCGGTATTGCACCAATTATTGATTCTTACGTAAGAAGGCACTACTCAATAATTGTTACAGTAATTACTGTTCAATATTTTATTTTATTAATTCAATAATTGTTACGTTGATATTTTATATTATTGTTGTTTTAATAATTGTCACTACACAGTATTTTTCATTATCAGATCAATAATTCATATTATTTGAATAATATTATTAGATAGCATTATTGGCAATGTCTAGAAAGTTACGTCTAAGGAGAGGTTTGGTCACCTAATTGCGGCGCGAAGAAGGAGAAATCCTTATTGGAAAGCCCCCTCTTTCGGGAACTACTGGTTGTCATTATTGTGATTCTGTAATATTATTTATGAATAATTAATTATTGATTTATATGATAAGGAAAATATTCATTTTATGTGGATATATATGGAGAAAATTTTTAATGTGACAATTGTTGAAAATTGAGATTTTATCTTTTCTGATAAAATAATTTATTTAAATATTTTATTATATTATAATAATATAATAATGGTGATATTTTTACAATGAATGTGTGATGTATGAATAAATGAGGAGGAAAATTATTTTTGTTATAAAAAATGTTTAACACATGTTTTGTGTGTTGGTGGACCCTATTTTTGACTGAAATTTGATTATAGCCTGTAAAATCATCCGTATGTGGATTTCGGTCAATTTCTGTTTGGAATTTAGAAAAACTTTCTTCTGCAAAGTTGTAGAGAATTAAATTTCCTATGGAATGGACATAAGATTTGAATTTTTCTGATAAACGGGCTATTTATTATGAATTATTAAAGTTCTGGAATATTGGGTCTGAATTGATTTTGTTACAAAAATTGTTTAAAACATGTTTTTCATTTTTTTGTGTGGTAAATGTGTTTTTGATGTGGTGGGCTAAGGAAAATTTGATTATAAATATATTATTTTATCAAATTTTCTGCTTTGGTGTTCTAAATATTTTCCTATAAATAGGGTGCTTAGGTTAGAATTAAAAATCACACCAGAAACTGAAGTTTTCTATCTCTATATTATCGAGCGTATTCTTGTGAGTATTTTGATACTTTGAGTGTTGTTATGCGGTGCAAGTTCCTTCAGTACTATATCCAGTATTCTAGTCAAAATTACTGTCTTTTCGAAGTAAGGGATGTTATTTTTTTTATAAATAATATTATTTCTTTCAATATCATTATGCCGAAATATTGGTAAGATTTTCTTGTGAAATTCTTGTCTTTTAGTGTCGGGGTTACTATTCACGTATACGGCACTATTCACGTATACGACACTATTCACGAATACGACACTATTCATAGAAAAATTAAATTTTCATTTTTTGTCCAAAATATCTATTATGGATACTAGCTTTGATTGTATCCATGTTTTGATCATTCTTGAATTTTACTTCACTATGGTTATTTATGAAGTATTTTTGAACTTGGACTGTTTAAAGTAGGAATCCTTATTATTTGTTCTTTTGTTTCACTGGATTCGTTTTTTTTAAAATATTTTTCATCATCCTCAATCCTAAATGATGATATTACTGAATATCTTTGGCATGTAGTGCAAAGATGGTTGATTTTCTTATGAATATCTTTGGCCCATAGTGCAAAGATGTACATGTGTTGAGATGAACATGATCAACTGATGAATATCTTTGGCCTGTAGTGCAAAGATGAATATTTGATTCAATATATATATTGATTGATGTTACAGGGATAAAATATTGATGATAAACTTTTAAGTTCATAGAAAAAAGTAAATTTCATTCTCTACATAACTCTTCTAATGAATTATTATTTCCGCTGCGAATATTGATCTAAAACTTGTTGTCTATTGTATTCTATCAGATTTTTCCCTGTTGAGGACTAACGATAATTTGTTCTATGTTATCTTAGTCATAATATTCTTTACTGGGCTAGTTGAGCTCACCCTTTTTCTTTTTGTTCTATTTTTCTTCTCAGGAGGCGAGAATGTAGCGAGTACTAGTCGGGGTATGGAATGAAGGTTCTAGAAAGTCATTTTAGTAGTCCTCACTATTTTGTAAAATAGTGTATCAATAATTGTAATGAGGACTTATTTGAGTGTTGATATTGTCTAGAAGACAATATTTGTTTTTAAACTCACAGTTTATGTGTTGTTGTATTTTGCACGACAATTGTATTAATAAAGTTGTAGTTGTTTCTGTACCATGTATTTTGGCGACTCAGAATGTGTGTTGTATACCTATTTTGGGGGCATCACATTGATCTTGTAGTATTAGTGTAAGACTGCATGATTAAACAACAAACAAGACCAAAAAGCATAACACGAAAGAGATTTGAGCATGCAAAGTGACTGTCAGAGCTGTTCTTCATTTTTTGGGTTACCCAGAAATGAAGAACAGTTCGATTGGCCATATTTGGGCTTCGACAACTTGCAATCCATGAGTTGTTTTTGTGATCTTAAAGTTTTAGTTTGTAGCTAACATGTAAGACAACAGATCTATTACATAAAATCGATCTAACAACAATAGACTTAACAAATCTATGCCGGTCAAAGCTTGTCAGAAATTGTGATCATAAGGTTTCTGGGTTACCCAGAAAATCATATCCGTGATCAACCATGCTACTTTGACAGGCCATTACATCACATATATATGTTATTTAGATGATCTAAAGGCTTTAAACTATAGTTCATATATCATATTACAATCTTATTACAACAACAAGAACGAAACAACTAACACCTGCAAGATCAGAGACCACAAACTCATTGTCAGATAGCTCTGGGCAAGATCTGGGTTACCCAGATTTTATCTAGTTATGGTCGATCAACGGGGTTTTACCACCTATATCTTGCAATCTGTTCATGCTCTGACCTTAAATAAAGTTCCAGAATACAGATCATATAACATACTACAACTTCAAACATTTAAAACACAAAAACATATAACAGAGTGAGATCTATGGGACCTGACATTTGGTTGTCAGACCATATTTCCCAGTTTTCCAAATTTTCAAAAACATCAAATCCGAGCCTATAGATGTTATGGATCTAACATCTATTAACCCAGATCATCATTATAGACTATAAACAACATGTTTTAACATTGAAACACAAGATCTAACATAAGATTAAGGATCAGATTCTAGGGTTAGGTTATATACCTCACTATGAACAAATCTTGAATCTAAGCTTATGATCTGCTAGAGGAGATATGGGGCTTGTTTTGGGAACTGATCTAACAATGAAATTCGTGGGTTTTAGAGAGAGAGAGAGAGAGAGTCTTGGATGTGTGTTGTGATCAAATGGCCAAATATGAGCACCTTTCTCTCTCTTAACCTATATATATAACTTAGATGCAATGTATTTGCTGAGATATTGCTGCTGATTTGTGTTATTTTATGTCACATGGTGTATCTAGTTTGGTCACCCACTCCATATTTTATCAAGATTTGCAAGCAACCTATTAAAGAATTGATAAAGGGCTTTTTAGACATTTGGCTTTTAATTTTAATGGCCATTTGGTAATCTTGGCAAACCCTTAGGATTTAACCCTTAGGGTTTATCCCTAAGGTTTTGCGTATTAGCTTTTAAGGATTTTTTGATAAGGTAAACAAAATGGAAATTTAATTTACTAAAAATGGAAAATTAGGGTTTCCTAATTACTTAGAGTTGAGAATTAGGTTTAGGTTTTACTAATTATAATTAAGATTGCTAATTTAGCAATTAGGGCTCCAATTTGATAATTATGGTTACTAAATAACAAATAAGGTTTCTAATTTTTAAAAATTAGGATGTCCAAGAATTAAGATTTCTAATTTAGCAATTAAGGTTTCTAATTTAACAATTAGGGTTACTAATTTAGAAATTAGGGTTTCTAATTTCACGATTAGGGTTTTGAGTCAATAATTAGGCTGTACCTAATTAGCATTTATATTTACAATATCAGACATTGATCACATTATCATGATTACCTAACAATCTTGTACTCTATATTTGAGTTTTAAATTAGGGTTTATCCCGGTAATCCTAAGGTTCATCATGATACACCATAATTGACCAACCATTGTCAGTTTACACATATACAGTACATATTTATAGCATTGAAATAAAAATAATATTATATTATTATTCTCATTCCTTGATCAAAATCCAAATTTAGGGTTTGGATTCCATATCTGATTTATCTTGCATATATAACATTATTAATTAAGTTAAAATAATTAACTTAATAAGCTGAACTAAAATTCATATAATAATATAATTTTTATAATAATTCCAATAATCATTTCATATATTATTTAAATAATATATAATCATATTTTCATGGAAAATAAATAATAAAAATATTTTTACTACCAAATTAATTATAAAAATATAATTTATGATGGTCAATAATTCTAAAAAAATTATTTGAAATTATTCATGTAATAAATAAATTTTTATTTATCACATAAATACATATACTTTACCTTGCACGTATTCCCACCTTTAAAATAAATAAATAAAAAAAATTTATACAAAAAATTTCTGATTTAATTATATAGAAAATATTGGGTTGTTACAAAGATCACACAACACACAAACCTCCCACAATCAAGCATGCATTTCTTACTTGAAATCATAAACTAAACTATTTGACAAAAATATGTACTAGATAATGAACCTACCTCTTAGTGGCTTTCTTTCTCTTGGCTAGGAACTTTGAGTATGCCTCCACATTGATTCCTTATTATAGGTTTCTCTTGAACCACCAATTCACAAGAATTTCTCTATGTTTCTTCCTTTTCTCTCTAAATTCTCTCTAACTCTCTATATCTCCCAAACACTTAGGATTTTAGACAAATGAGGAGATGAATTAGGAGATTGCTATTTATAGAGAAATCATTAACCAATTAGCTAGGATATTAACCAAGGGTAAAAGTGAAGTTTGTGAAAAGATCCACCAACCAACATTATTCCTACACTATTCCTAGTACTCACATAATCATTCCCCCCACATGGACTTTGCTTGGGATCTCAATTAGAAAAAAAAAACCGCATTTAGGCAAAGGGAAGGGGGGTGGTCGATTGGGAGGGACATTAGGGCTAGGCTATGCTTTTTATTTACCTATTATACAAAGTGCTACCAAGTGTAGGTCTATATACACACATATATGTATATATACTTATATATGTACTCCCTATATACCTACATGTACATGTATATAAATACATATATCTACCATCCATACATTACACATTGGGCTAAACATGAGTCTACCGATTCAATTTCTTGGGCTAAACTCCCAGCTTATGCAAGTATGTCACATTATTAATGTTTGGCTTGGATATATCCTAAGTCCAACACTTCATTAAGTTATCCGTTAATTAATCTCATTAAGAAATTAATTATGCCACAAAAGGCTTAATAATTATGCTAAATTAGTCATAATTAAGCTTATCATCATTATTAATATATTTCTTAATCCTTTCATACATGATTCAATTTATATTGACTTATTAGTCTCATGTCACATATACATAAATATATATGCACACAAATAATATCAATTATCTTTATTTTATTACTAAAATTATTTATAAAATTCTCGTGTATTACAAAAGCCATCGAAGTAAGCCCGAACACCACATGCATGATTTTTACTATTTCGGGGCCTTAAACCCGTATAACTGTTTTAAGTCCCTGGATTTACAAGTACAAAAATTGGCAAGCTAACTGTAAAATTGAAAAATGTCCATCGTGGGAATCAGATCTAGATCCATTGATGGGATCGTAGATCATGTCGCTCATGGGTTCACATAATATCACTTAAATAGCCTGTACCATGAATATAATGTAATAAAACATATATTTACTTTTAGTCATCGTAAAATAAAGGATTCATCTGTTAAATCCTTACATGCGCGTAACCCAAAGTTTTCAGCATCCTCTATATACAGATCTAGGGTTGCATGGTTGCTAAATACTTACAAAAAACTAGAAAGAAAACTAGATTTGTATAGATCTTATCCATTCTAGCTTCCAAGTTTAATTTTCACAACTTTTGAACCGGTTAAAAGATAGATCTGGCTAGATTCCGTACAAATCTAGTCAATAAAGCTTAAATATTGACTATTTACAAGAAATGAATGGTTAAAGAGCTAGATATGTGCCATACAGAGTCAGATCTCTCTCTATATATATAATACTTATATATAGCGTAATGTAAGAAAAAGAAGCAGGTCTGAAGGGATCTTATAGTTAAACACGAGAATGGCTATCGAACGGCTTTAAGCACCTATAAACTGGATTTCCACTGGTTAAAACTTGATATGTTGCTATATATTGTTAGGTTTGTAATATTCATGAACGCAATCAAATTTCATAAAATAAGCCAAAACGTGGAAAATTAGAGTTTTAAAATTTTACAAACCATATACCCGGATCATCCTTTATGCATAATTATTAATTAAACAAAAATATAAAGAACAAGAATCATACCCTTGAAGATACTAGCTTCCTCAGGTACAAGATCACCTCCAAATCCTTTCGCGTTCAACTTGAATCCACCGGGTTTGGTTCCTTCCTTTGATCAACGTTAGCCACCCAAGTGTTTGGTCTCTAGAGGTGATCCACCAAGGAAGAAGAAATATTCAAGAAGAAGGGTGGTTGGCTAAACCCTAGTTTTCTATCTCTATAGAAAAAGAGCATACTCTCCAACAATTGGAATCACGTCTGTTGTAAAAAAGTCAACAACTACCTCACCCATAATAAGACTCCTCTTATTTATAGATGTGGGCAACCCTCCTTAACAATTAAGGAATTGAGTTTTATTTTAATTAATTAAAATCCTTTAATTAATTACACTCCCAATCTTATTAGGAATAATTAGTTAAACTCTTTTAATTAATTAGCCTCCTAATCTTATTAAGATATTTGAGAGTACTTTTATTAAATAATTCCCAAACTCCTTTAGGAATTAAATAATAATAATAGTAATAATAATAAGACTCCTCTTATTAATTTATATTTAATATTTTCAAAATATTAAATAATAAATATTAAGCTATTTAATTTATTCTATAACCATAGATTAAATTAAATATACTTCACTTATTATTATGATTATGCCATTAACTTCTTAAATAATTATTCTTCCTTTTATGGTGTGACCCTTTAGGTTCTCCATATTAAACTGGTTGTGAATAAATTAATTAGAACAATTCTAATCTTATTTAAATAAATAAATTAAATTATTAATTTATTTAAATAAATAATATTTATTCTACAATAGGGATAAGCCTCCCTAGCGATCAACGACTTTCCAGATAATATAGATTTTAACATTAATCATAAAAGAACCTTTGAGTAAATAGTTACCGTACAATTCAATCCTTCCACCATACAATGTCCCAATTAAATATAAGACATGGAATTACCGTCAAGTCTTATTTTATTTAATTATATGTATTTTGACTCTTAAATGCACAACTCCAAATAATGCAAATTAGAAACTCCTTTCTAATTTCATTCGCTCATTGCCAAGGACTCTTTGGGTTGTCATTTATCGAATCACATAGGACATTTCTCTTCTTTTACTAGAAGTGGTAGATTCTTTATTGATCATACATTATCTCCATATACAACTTATTATACTCAAACATACCCTTTGATATACCCTAAGGAATAAGTCAAAATATAATTCATCATACATAAGATACTATGATTATCTCAAGTCCAAGGATCACTTGTACTACTATCACTATAGGAATTCCTATTGACAGTCGAGTAAAACTCCATTAGGTATTCCTTAGCGAGCCACATTCAATAAACTTATTCTCTAATAAGCACCTATATACTTGCTTTAGTGTCTCCAGATAAATGATCATGAGATCAATCATCCTCATCCAATGAGCAAGCAACGTATGTACCAATCTATCCGAATTCACTAATCCCCAATTTAGTAATCCAACGATTGGGAACTATTTTAGTTTTAAGCTTTCTAAGAATTTAGATCTCATTAGAACGATCATCATCATTATTCTAAAAGCATTGCTTAAAACTATGAGTTTATCACATAATATAAAGCAGCATCATGTAGATAATTAAAAGCCTTTAATAAATTAATACTTTTTATTAATAAATGAATAAGATTGTTACAAAGTATATGCTTTATCATCAAACATGATTGGCTTGTGTACATACTACTTTCAATCTCCAACTTGCACTAAAGCCAATCGTCATGGTATCTCATACCCTTCTTCTCTAAGTGACGATTATCCTGCAGTTGGATAAGCTTTAGTTAATGGATATGTAATGTTGTTCTTGAGAGTCCACTATCTCTATAGTGATTTCCCATCTTTTAATGATTCTTATAATCAAATGAAAGTGCCACAACACATGTTTAGATCCAAGATGAGACTTGGGAACTATTCCTAGTTCTGTAATTAAATTTTCATCCAAACAATCAACTTGTAGCTTCATTTATAGCTATATACTTTTTCTTTATTACTAAACTAGCAACTCTTTGCTGTTTAGAACCTTTCCAATTCACTGCACCATCGTTCAAGGTAACACTTTACCTTAAATTGTATTTTCTGTCGTCTTGGTCTGTCTGAAAAAATTTTAGTCTGTTAAGCCCTCTAGTTTTAATTCAGACCCACCATGTATATGATCACATCCTTAGTGTCGATTAAGTACTTTAAGATGTTTTTCACTGACTCATAGTGAACTTCTCCAGAATATGATTGATCAACATCAGGTCTCATACATTTCATTGCATACATGATAGTTACTCATGCGATCTCTCTTTTATGAGTCTATGGGGACTATTAAGAGAGATACACTCCATGACTCATCAACATGAGACAACTCTTGGAGTTTGCCATGTTAAACGACTTTAGCATCAAATGAATATACGTTTCATGGGTTAAGTCGAGCATCCTCTTGAATCTATCTATATAGATTTGTATCCCCAATTAAGATACTCTTCCCAAATCATTCATGGAGGAATGTTTAGACAACTTTATCTTTACCGATTGTAGCATTGGTATGTCATTCCATATCCATAGTATATCAATATATAATACTAGGAATGTCACAACGCTCCCACTAACCCTTTTGTACACACTAGGTTCATTCTTGTTTTTGATAAAATCAAACTCTTTTGATTGTCTCATCAAAATGAATGTTCCAAATTTGAGAAGCTTGCTTCAATCCATTTCTCTAAGTATCTACAACTCTTACCTCATCGTATGTAACTGGATCATCATCTTCTATGATGCGTACCTCATCATCATCATCTATGATGAATCCATACCTCCGTGTATCTTCTAGTACTATTCTAGATTTACGATTCGGTTGTGGTACAATAGGTCTATCTACAGGTTCCTCTTATTTGACTTATAGTGTTTTGTGGTTCTTGAACTCTTCAAGATTCTATTATCCTCCCACTAGCCCCTTCAATGATAAACACCTTTATCTTAGAAGGTAGTGTGTTTCGTAACAAACACCTTTTGCTAAGTAGGATTATAGAACATATACCCTAAACTTACTTTAGGATGTCCCACAAATTTGTACTTGTCAAATTTGTCCCAAGCTTATCTTTTGAAACCTTTTTCACATAAGCTAGACAACCCCTTATCTTAACGTACTTAAAATTAGGAATCCTTCCTCTCCATAACTTTTATGAAGTCTTGTGGACGGATTTTGAGGTTGCCTTTTTTGTAGATATGCAGCCATTTTTAGAGTATTACCCCAAAAGGATACTGGAATGTCGGTAAAATCATTATAGACCGTACCATATCCAATAAGGTACAATTTTTCCTTTTAGATACATTAATCAATTATTGCGTGTCAGGAGGCGTCAATTATGAGAAAACCATTTGAGATGATCTAGAAACTTATTGCACAAGTATTTATTACTTGATCTAATCAAAGAATCTTAATACTTTGTCAATTTGTTTTACTTCTGAATTCTTTAAACCTTTCAAATAATTCACACTTGTATTTCAGTAAATACACATATTCAACTCTTTGAATGATCATCTCCTTTTCTTATACTAATTTGTTTAATATTCAAAATTATTTTTACGTAAGTCAAGTATACAAATCTATGACGCACCCAAAATAGGTATACATCACCTATTCTGAGTCACCAAATACATGGTACAGAATACAAATACAATCTTAAATATACAACAAGAGAGCTATGAGTTTTAATACAAATATTGTACTCTAGACAATATCCACTCTCAGAATAAGTCCTCATTATATTTATTGTCACACTATTTAACAGAATAGTGAGGACTACTAATACTATCATCTAAATCGTCACTCTGTTCCCCGACTAGTCCCAGCTACGTTCTCATTTCCTAAAGAGAACAGTGAAAGAAAGGGTGAGCTCAACTAGCCCAGTAAGAAATATTATGACTAAGATAATGCAGAAAAAATTATCATTAGTCTTTAACAATGTTAAATTGATAAAATACAATAGACATCAAGTTTAACTGCAACGGGATCAGGCAATCCATTAAAAGAGTCAAGTAGAGAATAAAATCTACTATCTTTTATGATTTAAAAGGTTTTCATCACTTTTATCACTGGGACTCAGCTTAATAAATAATCCACATCATCCCAGCACTACGGCCAAGGATATTCATTAGTATCACAACCATAAATTATCCATGCACTACGGGCCAAGGATATTCGTGTATTCATCAATGGTCATGATCATGCCAACATCATCATCCATCAATGTACTACGGGCCAATGAGGACTTTTACCACATCATTTGTAACATTACTACCATGATTACACCGAATAATCCTCGGTCATAATCATACCAAGTCCATCTATGCACTACTGAGCCATGAGATGACTTTCAACAAAATATAAATATGAGGATGATGACAATGATATAAGAATTCAATAAAACAAGTTCAAGAATTAATTTATTTAGGAACTAATAACGTCCAAATTGTCAATATGATACTTCTTTGTAGAGTAAAATTCAAGAATGCTCAGAAGAATATTTCCATGAAAAGATACTAGATGAAACACAAATATCAAGGATATTCCACTAATTTCATGGAGTATAAAAGTCAAAACTTTAACCAATTGAGTATAATAAAGAATGGAATAACAAAAGAAATCACCATGCATGCGGTGCAGATGGACAAAGTTATTCCAATGTAATAATAAATAATGGAACCAGTCGTGTAATAATACGACCGACAAGATATTCTAATGAATAATAAAGAATGGAATAACAACAGAAATCACCATGCATGCGGTATTTCAGATAGACAAGCGAGTTATTCCAGCGAGAATAATAAATAACGGAACCAAGTCCCACAGAAAAACGCATGCATGAGGATATTCTAATGTAATAATAAAGAGCGGAACCAAGTCCATGCGTAAACGCATACGAATAGGATATTCCAATGTAATAATAAAAAGCGGAACCAGTCCCACAGAAAGCGCATGCATGAGGATATTCCAAATGTAATAATAAAGAATGGAATAACAATGAATTTCACCATGTATGCGGTATCAGATGAGCAAAGTTATTCTAGCGTAATAATAAATAATGGAATAAAAGAAGAATTTCACCAAGTATAGGGTAGACCGCGTATACAGGTTATTCCAACAGAATAATAAAGAATGGAATAACAGAATTTCTCTTCATGAATATGAACAAAAAATAATACCCCTTACCTTATAAAGAAGAGTACTATGACGGTAGGGCGGGGATATACTTGAAGAAACTTGCACTACACTCAAAGCTTTCTTAAACACTAAAGAAATACTTTCAAGATAGAAGAATAATTCTCTCTACAGTTTCTCTCTCTAGAGTTTCAGTGAATTCGTAAGAAATAATGAAGGAATGAGCTTCTATTTATAGAAGAATGGACTGAATAGTAACCAATCCATGAACGGTCCAGATCGATGTACTTTAAACGGATGGTCCAGATTGGTTTATAATAAAATATAATATATTCTATTTATAATCTAATAAAACGAATAACTTTTAAAAAGATTGTACTATGCAAACACTATGCAGACACTATGCAAATACTATGCATAATAAAATATAATATATTCTAATTATTGTCTAATAAAACAAATAACTTTATAAAAGTATTACATTTTTATATAAAAAGATTTTACTATTAGCCTAATAAAATGAATAACTTTATAAAAGTATTCATTTTTATATAAAAAGCTTTTACATTTTATTACATTAATAATACTAATAAAACAAAACTTCATCATCATTATTATTATTCACACACATTAATTAATCCATTGTGTCGTTCCTGTGAAAGAGGGGCTTTCAATAAGGATTTCTCCTATTATCATGCGCGCAATTAGGTGACCAAACCTCTCATTGGCAGAACTTCTAGACATCGTTAATATTGCAAATAATAATATTAAAAGCTCTGTCATCTCAAATATTGATTAATAATATATAAAAAAATCGACAATAATTGAATCAAATAACGTGAGATACCATGCAACAATTACTGTGGCAATAATTGAACACAACTGAGTGACTTCTCACGTAAGCATCTATAATCAATACCGTGTGCTACTATGCAACCATGCGTATTAATGTACTTTTACTACCGAGTAGCTCAACAGTTTTAACTGTAAAACTTTCGTCGTTATTTTCATAAAAATATTTTTGTCGTTTTCTCAATCCGACAATAATTCCATTGTGGGGTCCACCAATGATTGTGCCGTTGTACGAATATTCCCCGACTAATCGAATATTATAAACATCTTGCGTACTTTGCAAAATTTCTAAATATTACCCACAACTATAACATTATATCAAATTCATTCCATAATATTTAAAAATTATAACTATAGAAAATTCATCTTTATTCATAAAAGTTGGGGTCTTACAATCCCCCCTTCTTATGAAATTTTGCCCTCAAAATTAGGGTACGTATCTGGTGTGTCGAAGAGGTAAGGATACCTTGATTTCATTTCAGATTCTAACTCCCAGGTTATTTCCTCAACATCGTGGTTCCTCCATAAAACTTTGACTTGAGGTATAACCTTGGAGCGTAGAATATGTTCCTTCTTATCCAAGATTTGAACAGGAACCTCTTCATACGTTAAATCTTCCGCTATTTCGTCCGATTCTAACTCAATAATGTGGTTTGGGTCTTTCACATATTTACGTAACATGGATATATGAAAAACGTTATGAACACGAGACATACTTGGCGGTAAAGCGAGTCTATAGGCTACAGTCCCTACTCGATCGAGGATTAAAATGGGCCAATGAATCGAGGATTGAGCTTTCCTCTCTTTCCAAATCTCGTAACTCCTTTCCATGGAGCAACACGTAACAACACATGATCTCCAATATCGAATTCCATGTCCTTTCAATGAAGATCAGCATAACTCTTTTGTCGATCTTGGGAGGTTTTTATACGTTGTCGGATCGTTTGTATCTTTTTCGTAGTCATACGTTCTAACTCCGGTCCCAACAACGTTGCTTCACCCAACTCATCCCAGCATACTGGAGAACGACACTTTCTTCCATACAACGCTTCGAATGGAGCCATGTCAATACTTGTTTGATAACTGTTGTTGTAAGAAAACTCCACCAATGGTAAGAACTTGTCCCAACTTTCCTTGAAGTCAAGGACACAGAGTCTTAATAAATCTGCAAGAGTTTTAATAGTCCTCTCTAATTGTCCGTCCATTTGAGGATGATATGCCGAACTAAATCGTAAATCCGTGCCCATAGCTTTTTGTAAACCAACCCAAAATCGTGAAGTGAATCTTGGGTCTCGATTAGAAACTATGGATACTGGCATATCATGCAATCTTATAACCTCGTTTATGTGCATACGAGCAAGTCGTTCAAGTGTTTAAGTTTCTCGTATAGGTAAGAAATGAGCAGACTTTGTCAATCTATCAACAATGACCCAAATTGCATCTATGCCTTGAGAAACCTTGGGAAGACCAGTAACGAAATCCATGGTAATGTGCTCCCACTTCCATTCTAGAATTTCAAGTGGTTGCAATGGAACTTTTAGTACTTGATGTTCCGCCTTTACTCGTTGACAGGTGATAAGTAGGTTGTATACCCTCTATCCGGTATCTGTTACTTGAATTAGTTGCTTATATTCATGTTCTTAGTTACTTTTCAAATATTTTATGTTATTTTGTAGGCTATGACATGACATTGGCATGAAGAAGCAAGGGAAAGCAATTCGGACATCTTTTGGACTAAAATACACAAGCAAGTCCAAGAAGGGAATATTGAAGGACTTTTAACACCAAGTTGGATGTATGTTCTTGGCTTGGAACTTGGATTTTATGGTAACTCTAATTCTTAGCTTCCCAGAACATCTTGAATCATCTCAATCGGAGCTCGGATGTGAGAGTTATGGCCTTTTTATCAACGAAGATCAAAGCTAAGAGTTGTCATGTTTGCCATTTACATAGTGTCTATTTCAAGCCCGATTTCCACCTTGATCCAATCAGAATCTGTCCATCCTCAAATAATGAAAGTTGTAGATCTCATCGTTATCTTCGATTTGATAGGTGACAGGCCCTGTAACTCTAAGCGGATCAAAAGTTATGACTGTTTTACCAAAAGACGTCGCAGCAGAAAACAGACTAGCGCGGACCGCGCCGTGCCGCCGGCGATTAATAGCTACTACATCGATATTCTAAGCCAACAAAGTGCACAAATGGTAATACCGATCGCACCACAATGAAATACCGACTACGCTTAGGGACGGAATTTAGTCAAATTAGGTTATTTGATGTCCAAATTGAGCTAGAATAGGATTCTTAGTGGCCTAACTTGCTAGGATACCTATTAGAACTATAATTACTTGAGTTTAACTTGGATTGGGAGGCTAATTTCTAAGACTTTATAACATCCCTCTTGGGATAGATTTCTAGAAGGAAATTCTTTTCTTTCTTTCTTAGATTAAGAACCCTAGATTAGATTAGGATTGAAGATTGAAGCTATTGATTATCATTGGAGAATCAGATTGGAAGCAAGAGAATGCAGATTTGTTTATCTCAATTCTAATTTCTTTTCTTATTTATTTGTATCTTTTTAATGCTTAATCAATTGTGGATGATGGATTCTAGTTTATTTATGAATTAAACTCTATTTTGAGATTACTATGGATCTTATTTGTGTAGTTTACTTTGATATGCTTCTTTATTAGTCTTTTTAGCTATATTTGGATTGTCTATTATGATTTGGACTTAATTGCTTAATTGCCTAGCTAGCAATTACCGTGATAATCTATATGAACTCGAGAGATGAAGTATAGATTTAGATATGATCATGATAGCATGTGTTTGTGATTTCTGCATGGATGGAATTCATGATTCGTGTTTAGGATAGAGATATACCTTTACGCCATATGTAGTCTAATAAGAACTTGAACTTAAACCCTTTTTAATTGTAATTCACATAGAGATATAGTGGGTTAGTTAATTAGGGTGTTCAAATTGATTCTATCATCGTGGATTTGATTTGATATGGAGTACAGTGCATTGAGAGATGACCATATTTTACTTTCTTGTTCTTGATTAACAATCCAATTATAAATAATTTGGCTTAACAGAAGTGTGTTGATTTAAATGTAACAATAAGTGAAATTGTAATCTCAAGTCTTCAATATCTTGTTTCATTCTAGGATAGTTAGTAATAGTTTATTTAATTATTTTAATTTAAATTATTAAATCATTTGTTTAAATAAGATTAAATTGGTCATGAGTTAGTACTTGGTGATTTTTATTAAATAATTCTTCGTGGGAGCGATACTCAACTTATCACTTTATTACTTGTTGACCACGTATACTTGCGTGTTGTGCGTAATTAGATTTTAGCAGGCAAATTTTTTGGCCATTCTACGGGAATTAGTTTAATATTTTTGCCAATATTAGCTTAAAGCAACTTAGTCTTAATTTGAACATTTTTTTGTCTTTTATTTAATTCTCTTCCTATTTTTCTCTCTTTTTCAGTGGTACCATGGATGACTTTGTATAGCAATGGCCATACGAACATGGACCGAACCAAGGGAAACAGGGATTGATGGACTTAATACATTTTCCGCAGAGTCAGTACAAATTGAGGCAAATTCGAAGACCTTGGAGGTTATCGCAGCCCAACGGAGGCGAAGGATGGCAGTTACGTGTGACTATTGTGCTGGAAACCATCAAAGTCATCAATGCACCGTCAATTTTGAACCGGTACAATATAGTGGTGATTACCTCAATAACTATGTTGATCCTAACTATCACCAAGATTGGGGGTATCACCCAAATTTTTCATGGAGCTATAATTATGATGACCAACATTACGCTCTAAATCCATCATACACACCGGATTAATCAAATGAGGAGAGAAGGATTAATCAAGAGCGGTCGATTCAGAATAAAGAGATAGCAATTCAAAATCTTCAAAATAAGATAGATCAATTGACCAAAGTTGTAAGCAACCTTCCTCCAAACAAGTGGTGTTATGACGAGGATTTCGAAATTGATGAAGTGCCCGAGCCAAATCTTCAACTGGATGAGCCACAAGAGGTTGAAAAAGAGACAAGTGGGGATAATGACAACAAGGTCGGTCAAGAGCTAACTATAAGTACTAACGAGGATGAGCCGATGTTATTAGTGCCCCAAGTTCCTTCTCCACCAAAGATCAACGAGTCAGTCAGATTTGCAAAATCATGCCCACTTGGTAGTCATGTCGTCGGCGAAGCTCTTGATGACAAAAGAGCAAATACAATTTTGAATGCATGGTGGGACAAGAAAGAGAAGATAGATGAAGAGCCCATTGTGTGTGACACGCTTCCATGCCCCAAAGTGATCACATGCACAATGGAGAAAACACCTAGCTGTGGGACATTCTTGATTGAGATCATACCGAGTCAGAGCATGCTAGGTGACTTTAAAGCAATGGCTATCATAATTGGGAACCTACCAAAAGCTACATTATTTCCAATGGATGGAGGGTTCCTCAACTTCTGAAGAGGAATTGGATAGCATTGACCAGACAAAGTCTGGTTGAAAGACTATAAATCAAGCGCTTCTTGGGAGGCAACCCAAGCTCTAAACTCTATCTCTTACTTACATTTAAATTTTTAGTTATAGTTTAGTCATTAGAAGGTATACTTGGAGAGTAACAAAATCTCTATAATTGCAGAAACCCCAAGCAGGTGCAGTCAAGCAACATCATTATAGAGCGCGAAGAACAAAATTCTCGGCGTTGACTGCGCATGATCCGTATTGATGCAGCTACCCAATCATTCCTCGAGACCATCTTTACCGGCAATACATTAAAGAATGACAGATCGCGCCATCAACGTCGGAACCAGTAAAGCGCGCACAAAGAAACTTCTTGATCGAGCCAACATATGCATACCTAGTCTTGTTGCCGCAAAGATCGAGCCGACAACGACCAAGGCTAGAGGTCGAAGAGCTATTCAACTAACAGAGCAATCACGATGCGATGCGCACTGGTGGTGGCCCATCACCGTATTGTATGGGATTTCAAAGAACTAAAGAGGCATGGTTTAATTGAATAACTCCACCTCTCCACCTCTCCATTACAACAATACCACTTCTCCACTTCTCCTACACCCATTACACTTCCAATACTCCATAACCCCCATTACACCATCCTTACTTCTCCTTTTCAACTTCCATTCCCATTAAACCCATCAATCCCCAACTTCCAATCCACGTTGGTTTTCAATTTCTGCGCCGCTCAGACATCCCAGGCATTAAAAGGGGTTTAATTGCAATATTAGTCAAGTCCAACTCAAGTGTGGTTCCAGATTTATTCCAATGTGTCTGGCTTATTCTTCAAACTTAGCAGACAAGGAGGAACATGTTGTATTTTCAGGGAAGTCCTCTCTTTTAATTTTCATATCTTAGCCATTGAGGACAATGTCTATTTTAAGTTTGGGGGCATTTTAGTGTCATATTGCATATAGTTAGTTATTTACATTGTAGTTCATATAGTTACATTTAGTTTTTGCATTCAGTTTTTTTTTTTTTTGAAAAAAAAAAATTACTATGTTTATATAGCATTTAGTACATCTTGCATGAGTCCAGCTGTTTGATATTTAAAGTTTGTTTTGGCCAATGATGAGTTTGGAATTGGGTAGACAAGTATAGTATTGACTATTAGAGCTTTGATTTGATTTCTTGTTATGAATTAAATCTTTTTCTGTTTGAAACTGGTATAATAAGGATAACACAATAAAAACAACTTGTTGATTGATTGAGTTTAAATTGATACATAATGGGACTCTAAAGGATAATGCTAGTTTAAATGAAAGAATGACAAGAATAAGTAGTGATGGCTAAAGTTAGACAAAAACTTAAGTTTGGGGGAATATTTGGGATATATAAGCTTAAAAAAAATAAAAAAAAATATTGTGGCTAGTTTTGTTTTGGGGCCTTTGTTACTTGAGCAAGTACGCCCGAAGGGGTGTCTTAACACCTAGTGCCCTAAGGTCTTATATGGTCTGGGAGTCGTTGGTCGAAAGTTTGCTAAGGGGTAGCACTGTTAGCCTAATGGAATGAGACATTGCACAGTCATGTTTAAAAAAAAAACAAATAAAGTAAAAAAAAAGTGATTAAAACGGGAAAAGAGCAAAAAGCCCCCGCAATGAAAAGTAAAGCATAAGTATCCCGGATTGGACTCTTGAACTTGGTGGATGTTTGATTTTAGTTGGCTCTAGCTTGTTTTTGGATTTCTTGAGTTTACACTATATGATGCCTTCGAAGAGACTTATTATGTGTTAAATTTGATTTTATATCAGTGAACATTGTTGTTGAGCACACACACACACACACTATATTAGTGATAACAGTCTAAGATTTGATGATTGATTGGGAAGTTAATGATTTGTTTTGATATGATGTATTATCATGTTTACTTAATTTCTAAAGTAGGTTGAATAGACTTGTTTCATCATTACTCTTTGGATTCGTAAGCATGTAGATTAGTTGCATTGCATTGCATTATGTTGTTTTTCTTGAGGACAAGCAAAGGTTTAAGTTTGGGGGTATTTGATAAGTAGGTTTTATACCCACTTATCTGGTATCTGTTACTTGAATTAATTGCTTATATTCATGTTCTTAGTTACTTTTCATACATTTTATGTTATTTTGTAGGCTACGACATGACATTGGCATGAAGAAGCAAGGGAAAGCAATTCGGACATCTTTTGTACTAAAATACACAAGCAAGTGCAAGAAGGGAATATTGAAGGACTTTTAACACCAAGTTGGATGCATGTTCTTGGCTTGGAACTTGGATTTTATGGTAACTCTACTTCTTAGCTTCCCGGAACATCTTGAATCATCTCAATCGGAGCTCGGATGTGAGAGTTATGGCCTTTTTATCAACGAAGATCAAAGCTAAGAGTTGTCATGTTTGCCATTTACATAGCGTCTACTTCAAGCCCGATTTCCGCCTTGATCCAATCCGAATCTGTCAATCCTCAAAGAATGAAAGTTGTAGATCTCGTCATTATCTTTGATTTGATAGGTGGCAGGCCCCGTAACTCCAAGCGGACCAAATGTTATGACTGTTTTACCAAAGGACGTCGCAGCAGAAAACAGACTAGTGCGGACCGCGCCAGGCCCGCGCTGACAGCGCTACTACATCAATATTCTAAGCCAACAAACTGCACAAACGGCGTATTGATCAATGCTTACACAATAATACCGATCGCGCTGAAGGGCGGGAATTGAGTCAAATTAGGTTATTTGATGTCCAAATTGAGCTAGAATAGGATTCTTAGTGGCCTAACTTGCTAGGATACCTATTAGAACTATAATTACTTGAGTTTAACTTGGATTGGGAGGCTAATTTCTAAGACTTTATAACATCCCTCTTGGGATAGATTTCTAGAAGGAAATTCTTTACTTTCTTTCTTAGATTAGGAACCCTATATTAGAATAGGATTGAAGATTGAAGCTATTGATTATCATTGGAGAATCAGATTGGAAGCAAGAGAATGCAGATTTGTTTATCTCAATTCTAATTTTTTTTCTTATTTATTTGTATCTTTTTAATGCTTAATCAATTGTGGATGATGGATTCTAGTTTATTTATGAATTAAACTCTATTTTGAGATTACTATGGATCTTATTTGTGTAGTTTACTTTGATATGCTTCTTTATTAGTCTTTTTAGCTATATTTGGATTGTCTATTATGATTTGGACTTAATTGCTTAATTGCCTAGCTAACAATTACCGCGATAATCTATATGAACTCAAGAAATGAAGTATAGATTTAGATATGATCATGATAGCATGTGTTTGTGATTTCTGCATGGATGGAATTCATGATTCGTGTTTAGGATAGAGATATACCTTTACGCCATATGTAGTCTAATAAGAACTTGAACTTAAACCCTTTTTAATTGTAATTCACATAGAGATATAGTGGGTTAGTTAATTAGGGTGTTCAAATTGATTCTATCATCTATTGATTTGATATGATATGAGTATGGTGCATTGAGAGATGGCCATATTTTACTTTCGTGTTCTTGATTAACAATCCAGTATAAATAATTTGGCTTAACGGGAAGTGTGTTGATTTAAATGTAACAATAAGTGAAATTGTAATCTCAAGTCTTCAATATCTTGTTTCATTCTAGGGATAATTAGTAATAGTTTATTTAATTATTTTAAATTAAATTATTAAATCATTTGTTTAAATAAGATTAAATTGGTCATTGGTTAGTACTTGGTGATTTTTATTATATAATTCTCTGTGGAAACGATACTCAACTTATCACTTTATTACTTGTTGACCACGTATACTTGCATGTTGTGCGTAATTAGATTTTATCCAACAAGTTTTTGGCGCCGTTGCCGGGGATATATTAGCCTAGATCTTAATTTATTACAATATCAGTTAAACTAATTCAGTTTTACTTAAATAATTTTTTTTTTCTTTGTTTGTTATCTTATTTCAGGTGATTTGAGCGGTTTATGCAAACACGGTCCAAAAATCATGACCTGTTTCGTTTTGAAGAATGACATTGAAAAAAACTTGGAGGTCTAGAGAAGAAGGAATCACTTCACGAAAATTGCAGGAATTAAATTCAGAGAAGGGTGGTGTTTTATTATTCTTCCTTAATTTCTATTATCTGTAATTGGGATGATGTCTCCTTTTATTTATTTAGTAGTTTATTTATTTATTATGAATTAATTATTATTTTTAGGTGATTGATGGATCTTTAAGTGGAACAATGGTTTATTAGCTTAATTCTCAGTTTAATGAAATATTCAACAGTTTGTCTATATTGATTTGAGCTTGAATTTGTGAATTGCCTGATCAACAATTCTTTGTAGATTTACATGGATTCGAGAGAAGACGTTAAATCTAGACTTAATTGATATAGCATGTGTTCATTAATTTTGTGAATAGCAGAGTTGTGATGAATGTTAAGGTAGAGATATGCTTAACGTCGCATGTAATCGTTAGAGAACTTAATCGTAAACTTCTTTTGGTTTAATTTGCATAGAGATATTGTGAGTTAATTGATTGGAGTGTTTGGCTTAATTCTGTCTTAATTGTGGATTTAAGTTAATTTGGTATTAGTACACTGAGAGGTGGTTAATGCTACAATCGTGTTCTTGATTAATAAACTGGAATATTGAATTGAACTGGGGTAAAAGTGAATTAATCTGAGTAAAGCTTAGAGTGAAATCATGAGCCTAATTATCTAAGTATTGTTTGAAAATTGAGTTTTATCTATGTGGGTTATTAGTGATAGTTAGAATATTAGTTGTTAAGATTTTCTCCTCATTTATTCAAGTTAGATTAATAAAATTCGGATTAGTTAAAAATTGATAGTTGTAAGCTTGAGTTCTTGCTAATTGTCTCTGTGGGAACGATACTTAACTTATCACTTTATTACTTGTTGACCACGTATACTTGCGTGTTGTGCGTAATTAGATTTTACCCAACAAGTTTTTGAGGTTAAACACCTTGAGATAAACAATGCTATCTCCCTCTTCATATTGCCCCACCAAAATGTATGTCGAAGATTATGATACATTTTGATACTCCCAGGATGGATTGCAAACGGTGTGTTGTGCGCCTCCATCATGATTTTATACTTTAAATCAGGGTTGTTAGGAACACAAAGTCTGGAGTTGACTCGAAGTATTCCTTTTTCATCGATTCTTGTTTCCGGCATAGAACCTTCTTGTACTTTCTTCCTCATATGCATCAGCTCCAGGTCTGTAGCTTGAGCAGCTTTAACTTTATCGATTAAAATCGGTTCTACTCGTATATTCGCCATCATCACGTGGATCCCTGGAGTTTTTATCTCTATCTCCATCCTTTGCAAGTCATACAAAATGGGCCTTTGCGTTGACAAATATCGCTTTTCGTACCGCATATGATCTTCTACTCAATGCGTCAGCTACCACGTTTGCTTTTCCAGGATGATATTGGATGGTATGATCATAATCTTTCAACAGTTCAAGCCAACGTCACTTTCGCATGTTGAGTTCCTTTTGAGTGAAGAAATATTTGAGGCTTTTATGATCCGTAAAGATCTCCACTTTCTCCCCATACAAGTAATGACTCCAAATTTTAAGTGCGAAGACAACAGCTGCCAACTCTAGATCATGAGTAGGATAATTCCTCTCATATTCTTTGAGTTATCGAGAGGCATAGGCTATGACTTTCCCATGTTGCATGAGAACACATCCTAACCCTTTGCCTGAAGCATCACTGTTGATGAAAAATCCCTCCGAGCCAGATGGTATTGTCAGAACAGGTGCTGAAATGAGTCTTCTCTTGAGTTCTTGAAACTCTTCTCACATTCCTCACTCCAACCGAATTTTATATCTTTCCGAGTTAGCTGAGTTAATGGAGTAGCGATTCGAGAAAACCCTTCTACGAATCTCCGATAATAACCAGCTAAGCCAAGAAAGCTACGTACTTCGGTCACTGTTTTAGGTTGTTCCTAGCTTTGAATGGCTTCAATCTTTGCCGGGTCAACAGATATTCCATGACTTGATACCACGTGCCCAAGGAATGCTACTTCCTCAAGTCAGAACTCACATTTCATTAACTTGGCATAAAGCTTATATTCACGAAGCTTTTGGAGTATCAGCCTCAAGTGTTGCTCATGATCTTCACGGCTTTTGGAATAAATAAGGATGTCACCAATAAAGACGACCACAAAGTGATCCAAATATTCCTTGAATACTCGGTTCATCATATCCATGAAGGCAGCAGGAGCATTAGTCAATCCAAAAGACATGACTAGAAATTCATAATGCCCGTACCGAGTTCTGAAAGCCGTCTTTTGGATGTCATCGGTTCTAATCTTTAATTGGTGATATCCAGACCGAAGATCAATTTTTGAAAAGAATTTGGCGCCTTGCAACTGGTCAAATAGGCCATCAATACGTGGTAATGGGTACCTATTTTTGATGGTGACATGATTCAACTCCCGATAATCAATACAAAGTCGCATACTCCCATCTTTCTTCTTCACGAATATAAGCAGAGCACCCCAAGGAGGCGTATTAGGATTAATGAAACCGATGTCTAACAATTCCTGCAGTTAGGTCTTTAACTCCACGAAGTTCAATAGGAGCCATTCGATATGGGGCTTTGGAAATGGGTTTTGTCCGGGTTCAAGGTCGATAAAAATTCAATTTCACGTTACGGAGGTAGGCGGGGAAGTTCTTGTGGAATACGTCGGAAATTCATTAACAATAGAAATATCATTCAAAAGCGGCGTATTTTGTTTAGATCCGTGACATGAGCTAAGAAAGCTTGACATCCATTTTTTAATAAACGAATAGATTTATGGCTTGAGATAAACAAATATGATTGATTTTAATGGTTTGGTTGCTTGAATTAGCAAGATAATAGGTTGATTAGGAATATGAAAGTTAACAACCTTACGAAAATAATCAATTTTTGCATGATGAGTGGTTAACCAATCAATCCCTAGAATTACGTCAAATACAAGTATTTTTAATGAAATAAGATCGACAGGTAATGTGAGGGTACCAATTTGAACCAAACAAGACTTATAAACAGTGGATGTAATGAAGGTTTCTCCCAACGAAGTTTCAACAGATAAGTCAAAGTCTAATTTCTCCGGAGTCAAATTTAAACGTTGAGCGCAAGTAGGAAAAATAAAAGAATGGGTAGAACCGGTATCAAATAAGGTATAGACTTCGCTAGAGTTTATGATAAGCTTACCCGTAATGACCTCGTTCGGGTTCCTTGCTTTCTGGGAGGTCACAACAAACGCTCTCCCTTGCACTACCGGCTTTGACTTTTCTAGGACGGCCTTTGGTGCCTCCATCCTAGCTGAACTTGTCTTCGGTGAATGACAAAATCGGGCTAGGTGACCTTCTCTTCCACAATTATAACATGCTTTGGACGGCATCGCGCAGTTTGGACTAATGTGTCCCTCCCCTCCGCATTTGAAGCATATGATAGCTAGACGTTCTCCTTCCTTAACAACGGGTGCTGGTGCTGACGTCTTTCCATCATTGTTGAATCTCCCCTTCTTGAAATGTCCATTCTTATTGTTTTGGCCCTGATTACCACCGAAGTGGTTACCATTTCTGGCCTGTTGATTCCCTCCACGCTTGTTGTCACCACTTCGATGACTGTTCTCACTGATATTATCATTTTGTCGGCTGCTCTCTTTTAGTAGGGTTGACTCATTATCGTGCTCCAATAACTGAGCCCTATTAATAACAAATGAATACAAACGCAGTTTATGAGAGATAAGATATTGACGTATCTCGGGTTTTAAACCTCTTAGAAATATTCGCGTCATTCTCTCCTCATTATCAACCAAACGGGACGCAAACCAGGACAACTCTGCGAACTTGGCTTTGTACTGCGACATAGACATGTTATTTTTCTCCAGCTTGATGAACTCTACCTCTTTCATGTGACGAATACTTTCAGGAAAGTACTTGTCATTGAACAATTCTTAGAACTTCTCCCAAGTCATCTTCAGTGCGGCAGGTTGAGTACGTTTAACAGATTCCCACCAGTAATATGCCTCTGCACACAATATGAAGGTGGCAAAAGGAACCTTTTGCTCCTTGGAGTATCCCAAGACATCAAATATCTTGCAGATCTACTTTATCCACGTCTCCGCCTTAAGTGGTTTTGGCTCTCCAAAAAACTCTAGTGGTCCCAGTTCCTTGAAGCGCTTAGCGATGACCGTCAGAGAGAGTTCTGGGTGTTTCCACACGCATTTTGTCTGAGAGCCGCTCTTGCACGATGTTGCATGAATTTCATAAAGCCTCTGAACATTCCATCGTTCATCATCTGGTCAGTGTTGTTGTTTGCCTGAGGATTGTCGCCTTCCTGATGCACATTATCCTGATTATTGATCTGTGGAGACTCAACGGTCTCATGTGCTCCATTGATGTTCTCAACATTCTCGGATGCCATTTTCAAATACTGCCACAAAACTAGGGTTAATTAACATATCACATATAATCCCTATACTCTGACCAACCAATTAAATATCAAATAAACTTATGTAGGTTATACTAGCGAAGGAATTCCTCGTCTCTGCCCTCCAAGTTCTTATCTCACATCTCAGCCAGGGATCATATCCCTAAGCTTTGATACCAACTGTGACGCCCCAAAAATAGGTATACATCACCTATTCTGAGTCACCAAATACATGGTACAGAATACAAATACAATCTTAAATATACAACAAGAGAGCTGTGAGTTTTAATACAAATATTGTACTCTAGACAATATCAACTTTCAGAATAAGTCCTCATTAAATTTATTGTCACACTATTTAACAGAATAGTGAGGACTACTAATACTATCATCTAGATCGTCACTCCGTTCCCCGACTAGTCTCAGCTACGTTCTCATTTCCTGAAGAGAACAGTGAAAGAAAGGGTGAGCTCAACTAGCCCAGTAAGAAATATTATGACTAAGATAATGCAGAAAAAAATTATCATTAGTCTTTAACAATGTTAAACTGATAAAATACAATAGACATCAAGTTTAACTGCAACGGAACAAGCAATCCATTAAAAGAGTCAAGTAGAGAATAAAATCTACTATCTTTTATGATTTAAAAGGTTTTTCTTCACTTTTATCGATGGGACTCGATTTTAATAAATAATCCACATCATCCACCCGACTACTGACCAAGGATATTCATTAGTATCACAACCACAAATTATCCATGCACTACGAGCCAAGGAAATTCGTGTATTCATCAATGGTCATGATCATGCCAACAACTGTCCATCAATGCACTACGGGTCAATGAGGACTTTTACCACATCATTTGTAACATTACAGTCATGATTACACCGAATAATCCCTGGTCATAATCATACCAAGTCCATCTATGCACTACAGGCCACAAATGACTTTCAACAAAATATAAATATGAGGATGATGACAATGATATAAGAATTCAATAAAACAAGTTCAAGAATTAATTTATTCAGGAACTAATAACGTTCAAATTGTCAACATGATACTTCTTTGTAGAGTAAAATTCAAGAATGCTCAGAAGAATATTTCCATGAAAAGATACTGGATAAAGCGCAAATGTCAAGGATATTCCACTAATTTCATGGATTATAAAAGTCAAAACTTTAACCAACTGAGTATAATAAAGAATGGAATAACAAAAGAAATCACCATACATGCAGATTGCATGGACGAGTTATTCAACAGAATAATAAATAATGGAACCGTGTCGGTGTAATACGCACCGGCTGGATATTCTAATGAAATAATAAAGAATGGAATAACAACAAAATCACCATGCATGCGGTACTTGGATAGACAAAGTTATTCAACGAATAATAGATATCGGAACCAAGTCCGGCGTAAAAGCGCATGCAGATGGGATATTCTAACGAGAATAATAAAAGCGGAACCAAGTCCCGGCGTAAAAGCGCATGAATAGGATATTCCAAGCAGAATAATAAAGATGGAAACCGGTCCCACAGTAAAAGCATGCAGATGAGGATATTCAATGTAATAATAAAGAATGGAATAACAACGAGAATTTCACCATGTATGCGGTACTTCAGATAGGCAAAAGTTATTCTAGCAGAATAATAAATAATGGAATAAAAGAAAATTTTCACCAAGTATAGGGTATACCGCGTATACAGGTTATTCCAACAGAATAATAAAGAATGGAATAACAGAAGTTCTCTTCATGAATAGGAAAAAAAATTAATACCCCTTAACTTATAAAGAAAAGTACTCTGACGGTTGGGCGGGGATATTCTTGAAGAAACTTGCACTACGCTCAAAGCTTTCTTAAATGCTAAAGAAATACGCTCAAGATAGAATAATAATTCTCTCTACCATTTCTCTCTCTAGAGTTTCAGTGAATTCGTAAGAAATAATGAAGGAATGAGCTTCTATTTATAGAAGAATGGATGAATAAGAAACCAATCCATGAGCGGTCGAGATCGATTTACTTTAAAATGGACGGTCCGATTGGTTTACAATAAAGTATAATATATTCTATTTATAATCTAATAAAACAAATAACTTTTTTAAAAGATTTTACTATGCAAACACTATGCATAATAAAATATAATATATTCTAATTATTTGTCTCGATAAAGCGAATAACTTTATAAAAGTATTACATTTTATATAAAAATATTTTACTCTTTAGCCTAATAAAACGAATAACTTTATAAAAGTATTACATTTTATATAAAAAGCTTTTCATTTTATTACATTAATAATACTAATAAAACAAAACTTCATCATCATTATTAATATTCACACTATTAATCGATTGTGTCGTTCCCGAAAGAAAGAGGGCTTTCAATAAGGATTTCTCCCTATTGGTAGCATGCAATTAGGTGACCAAACTCTCTCGCGAGAACTTCTAAACATCGTTAATATTGCAAACAATAATATTAAAAGCTCGTCATCTCAAATATTGATTAATAATATATAAAAAAATCGACAATAATTGAATCAAATAACGTGAGATACCATGCAACAATTCATCGTGGCAATAATTGAACACAACCGGAGTGACTTCTCACGTAAGCATCTATAATCAATACACAGTGTGCTACTATGCAACCATGCGTATTAATGTACTTTTACTACCGAGTAGCTCAACAGTTTTAACTGTAAAACTTTCGTCGTTATTTTCATAAAAATATTTTTGTCGTTTTCTCAATCCAAATAATAATTCCATTAATAGGGTCCACCAATGATTGTCGTCGCATCTGAATATTCCCCCACCAATCGAATATTATAAACAACTTGTGTACTTTGTAAAATTTCTAAATATTACCCACAACTATAACATTATATCAAATTCATTCCATAATATTTAAAAATTATAACTATAAAAAATTCATCTTTATTCATAAAAGTTGGGGTCTTACAAAATCCATTAAGTAATATTTCAATTCTATACAAAACATTATTATTATAAATAGAACAACAATTGTTCTTAAATATAATATCAAAGATTTTATTGTCCAACAATAAAATGGAAATAATGTTTCAAACGAGAACTGGAATACAATAACAACTTATTGACTTAATAGACTTGCAGTAGTAGTGTGCTTTAAACTATAAGTTCCTATGGTGATCGATGCAAAGAACCTTTGCTTCATTTCCACACATAGGATTACTTATCTCTTGTTTAGCTTTCTACTTCTACTTGGTCCCTTCATAAATCTATATTTATGATAACCAAAGCCGGTATCTTATACCCAAGTAGAACCTTGACTTAAAGAAAAAAATTTATTTCAATCATGAACAAAAATTATATTTTTAACCGAAACTTCACTAAGCTTCTTTAGGTTAGCTCTGCAAGATGCTTTTCACAGTTTCTTTTTCAGTGTCCTGACTTATTGCAGTGGAAGAAAACTCCTTTGTTATCCGCATCAGTTTTGCTCTTATTATCCTTTGTTTTTGCCTTTCTATTTACCTTCTTTGAATCGTTCTTCTTTTCAGAAGATCCCTTGGCCCCTACCATTAAGACTTGGTCTTTCTTGGTTGAAAAGTGACTCTTAGCTGTTTTTCATCATGTTAAGCAAATCAGCGAAGCTGATATCTAGTTTGTTCATAGGAAAAATTCACAACAATTATGAAAGGAGTCTGGGAGTGAGTGCAAGATCAAATCTTGGCTCAACTCTCCATCCATGACAAAACCTGTTGTCCTAATTTATCAATCAAATTGATAATGTTAAGGACTTTTATCTGTACTATAGTGTCATCAGTCATTCTAGATCGGAAGAGCTCATTAGATATCTGATATCTATTAGTCCTACTTTCCTCCCCATCAACTACTTGATGTGCAGGAATATAATAAGAGCATCCATAGTTTCATGCTAACGCTGAAGCTCGTTACTCATGGATGCGTGCATGATGCATTGAGCCAACTGTGCATCATCTTGCCACTTTCTAAAAGTAGCAATCTCTTCCTCAGAGGCATTGTCTGCAACCATTGCAGGGATAGGCGTATTAAGGACATAAGATAGTTTTTCAGCCATGAGAACTATTCTCAATTTTCTTAACCAATCCGTTTAATTCGGTCCGGTTAAATAGCATCTAATATACTTCGCAGTGATAGTAATTTAGACATTGTAAAATTCTGTAAATGAATTTGTAATTAACAACATTTTAGCATACATTCTTTTATTAATTACCAAAATAAATTAGGTCTTGTTTTAAATTGGTATCTCCCATTATTTTTTTCAAACTATATTACCCTCAATATATATAGTTCGGCAATATCTAATTAAAGATATGCTAGTGAGAATAAGGATCCCATTTCAAATGTATATAGCTTTGTGGTGACACAACAAATTATATATAAATAAATAGGTAGACAACTCTTATCAATTACATCAATTATGCAACTCTTTGTATTTTGCCTCTTAGATCATAATGGTAAAGTGTGTGCACATCCAAACTAAAATGATTTAAGTTAAGTCCAACCTAGCACTCCATAAATTCAAAAAAGAAAAATATTGTCCTTGTGGTGACACAACAAAACAATATTGTTCAATTTTCTTTATAAGCATCAAATGTGATAAAATTAACATCTCAAAGAATTAAGATAAGCCTTGTGGTGACACAACAAACTTATAATAATTAATTGATACACTATTATTTTTATCATGCTAGAAGGCGACGTTCGATATTTCAAATATCTTTGAACGCTTAGGACTTAATATAAAATATTTGTGGGGTTTGTTATTAATTTGTCTCATCTTATTTAGCGTGCATGCACACACACACACACACACACACACACACACACACACACACATATATATATATATATATATATATATATATATATATATATAGTAGCATGCATATATAGAATACTATCTTCTACCCAGATTGATTATGGACTTTTATTCTAATTTGGTTCACTAGAGCCACCAAGTGAACCAAAAGGTCAAACCTTAGGGTGCAAGAATTAATATTTAAATATAACTATTACATTTAAACTCGGGCTCCATTACAAATGGGTCTTCAAGCGCTCCTTGTTCCTTGATCTCCAATTTTTTAAAATAATTCTAACTATTCCTATTACAAAACTATTTAAAATAAATAGAAACCTTGATCAGCAGTCAAGGGGAAGTACATAGGAGGAAGTTAGAATTTACATTAAGAAAAAATTAGAGAAGATGAGGTACGCAGACCCCATTTAATAAAACCCATACATTCATGCATCCAACTAAAATAAAATCCAATCACATCACATTGGTCAATAGTCCATAATCAATCTCATTTATTATCATACACATCACCATATGCATCAATAAATTAATTCATCTCATGAATAATAAACATTAAAATATATATATATATATATATATATATATATATATATATATATATATATATCATTTAATGGGCAAATTTAGTTAGTATAAAATCTAATTTTGAATCAAAATAAACTCCTTTATTTTAACCATATAAATATATATATATATATATATATATATATATATATATATATATATATATATATATATATATATTGATATCATTTAATGGACAAATTTAGTTAGTATAAAAACTAATTTTGAATTAAAATAAACTCCTTTATTTTAACCCAAATTTAAATCAAAATAAACCTATTTTATTTTAATTTATCCAATTTTGAATAAAATAAACTATTTTATTTTAATCAAAATAAACTCATTTATTTTAATTAATTATGGAATCCAATTTCAAGTAAAAACAAAAACTCATTTATTTAAGGAAACACAGATTCTCTTTCCTATTCACAAATAAACTCTTTTATTTTGAATAAAATGAAATCTTATTCCATATCTAAATAAACTCCTTATTTAAGGAAATTAGGATTCTTTTTCCTATTCACAAATAAACTCTTTTATTTTGAATAATATGAAATCTTATTTCATATCTAAATAAACTCCTTTATTTAAGGAAACATGGAATCCAATTTCAACTCCAATTAGTTATCATGGAATCCAATTTCAACTCTAATTAGCATGAAATCCAATTTTAAAAATTAAAATAAACTTTTATTTTGAGATTAAAATAAACTTTTTATTTTAAGATTAAAATAAACTTTTTATTTTAATTATAAAATTATTAAGAATATTATATATATATATATATATATATATATATATTACGGTAATATATATTATATATATAATATAAGTAATCATAAGAATACATCCATAGCAAACGTTTGTTATAGACACTGTTCAGCAACCAAGTTGATTACCGTTGATCTGGACAATGGAAGGCTGGGATTGGTCAAATATTCTCCCTGCCGCTACAGCTTGTAGCGGCAGTCCCTTTTCCTTTTTGTCCTTAGGCTTATTACATTATTGCCCCTACCATTTAATACATGTCTGCCGCTACAGGCTGTAGCGGCACTGTGGGTCTCAGCCATATGCCTATAATGTAAAGATGAGTTTATTTTTATGTATACATAATATAAAAATAAAAGATAATGATAAGATAAGTCTGAATAAAAGATAAATTTATTTTTATAAATACATAATTTAAAAATAAGATAAGTTTGAATAAAAGATAAATTTATCTTTTATAATAAAATAAATTTATCTTTTATAATAAAATAAATTTATCTTTTATAATAAAATAATTTTTTCTTTTATTATAAAATAAATTTATCTTTATACAAATTTATCTTTTATAATAAAATAAATTAATCTTTTATAATAAAATAAATTTATCTTTTATAATAAAATAAATTTATCTTTTATAATAAATTAACTTTATCTTTTATAATAAAATAAATTTATCTTTTATAATAAAATAAATTTATTTTATTATAAAAGATAAATTTATCTTTATTCAAACTTATCTTATTTTTTACATTATATATTTATAAAAATAAATTTATCTTTTATTAGGACTTATCTTATCATTATCTTTTATTTTTACACTATGTATCTTTACATTATCTTTTATTTTTTTACACTGCCGCCATGACACTGAGCTGCTGTGGCGGCATGTATTAAATGGTAGGGACAATAATGTAATAAGCCTAAGGACAAAAAAGAAAAGGGACCGCCCACATGTCGTAGCGGCAGGAAGAATATTTGACCAATCCCAGCCTTCCATTGTCCAGATCAACGGTAATCAACTTGGTTGCTGAATAGTGCCCATAACAAACGTTTGCTATGGATGAATACCCACACACACACACACACACACACACACACACACACACACACACATATATATATATATATGTATATATATATATAGTAGCATGCATATATAGAATGCATATATACTATATTCCACGTGAAAAAGGACACATCGTAACCGCAAAAAAAATAGTTCGCGATTTTTATTTTTTTTAATTTTTTTTATAAATTTTATACAACAAAATTATGCCCAATTAAATTACTCTAAACACGTATCAATATATATATATATATATATATATATATATATATATATATATATCAAATTAAAATAATTAATAATTCGCATAAAGGTTTGGCTCTGATGCCACTGTTAGGTTTGTAATATTCATGAACACAATTAAATTACACAAAATAAGCGGAAAAGTGGAAAATCAGAGTTTTAAAATTTTACAAACCATATACCCGGATCATCCTTTATGCATAATTATTAATTAAACGAAAAGATAAAGAACAAGAATCATACCCTTGAAGATTCGAGCTTCCTCAGGTACAAGTTCGTCTCCAAATCCTTTCGCGTTCAACTTGAATCCACCGGGTTTGGTTCCTTCCTTTGATCAACGTTAGCCACCTAAGTGTTTGGTCTCTAGAGGTGATCCACCAAGGAAGAAAAAATATTCAAGAAGAAGGGTGGTTGGCTAAACCCTAGTTTTCTACCTCTATAGAAAAAGAGCATTCTCTCCAACAATTGGAATCACGTCTGTTGTGAAAAAATCAACAACTACCTCACCCATAATAAGACTCCTCTTATTTATAGATGTGGGCAACCCTCCTTAACAATTAAGGAATTGGGTTTTATTTTAATTAATTAAAATCCTTTAATTAATTACACTCCCAATCTTATTAGGAATAATTAATTAAACTCTTTTAATTAATTAGCCTCCTAATCTTATTAGGATATTTGAGAGTACTTTTATTAATTAATTCTCAAACTCCTTTAGGAATTAAATAATAATAATAATAGTAATAATTGTAGACACTAGAAATTTTATGCACTCCTATTCCTAACATTGCATGAGGGTAGATGTGTCTTTTGGAGATAACCCTGAAAGACAACTTACATCCATGCCGGATACTATCGGAAGTTTAGCTCCAACCCGGAACACAAACCGGAAACATCATCTCAACCCGGAACACACACTGGGAATATCATTTCCAATCTCAAAGATAACCTCGAGATATGCAAATCAAAAGACTGGCAACAACACCGGAGAGGACAGTCCTGTCTCGGCGATAACACTGCGACGTTCAGTTCCAGTCCCAGAGACAACATTGGGAGTAGCAACCACATCCTTGGTGATAGCCCCAAGGGATGCCATTGCAGTTCCAGCGATAACACCGGAAATGCTTGTTTCAAACACATGCGATCAGCTTCAATCCAGATGACAGTGAGACATACAAATAAGCAGTCCAATCTTAGATGTAACCCTAAGCAACGTCTGCTTTCCGCTTAAATCGGCGATAACCCCGGTGAGGAGTCAATATGTCATCTTACTATCTAAACAAGATGATATCGCAGCATACCAACAAGTAGTCCAATCTCAGCTATAACCCTGAGCAACGTCTACTTTTAACTCAAACCGGCGATAACCCCGGCAAGGATTCACACATCATCTTGTTCATTCAAATGGCACATCGTCTCAACACTTCATACATACATACATACATACAACAATGTCCCACAAGAGCCAAGGATTGACAATTCTGAGTGACTATTACGGGTGGCAGTACTTTTGATAGAATTTGAAGCTTGAAGACCATGGGCAAAGACCCCTCTTCCTGACTTCGTAAAACCTCTAATCCATGTCATTACGTAACTCTCGACACAAGCGATCCGAAGAAGTACAGATATAATTCGTTTGGATGCTCGGATTGAAATTCTGCAAGTTCGAGCGGACATTACAGTGCACGACTCCACGTACTACAAGATGACGTGACCTGCGAGGCTCGGATCCACCACGACCGGTAGCATGTACAATCAATGCGGCCGCCAGCAGTGTACTGCTGGCCATCGATCTATAAATATAGGTGGCGATCCACCATTTGAAGAGAGAGAGACAAGAAAAAAGGCGAGGAAGCCCTGTCCATTTTACTCTGCATACACATCTTTTGAGTGTTTCCTCTTCTTTAAACACTAGTTAGCTCACATATAGCTATTTTTTATCCGGCGGGAGCTTAGTGTTTAACCATTTAAAGTCTAAGAAGTCTACTTTGGCAGCCCACTGTAAGCCTTCTTACATTCTATAAAGCCTCTTTCTCACATATCACACACTGTTGTACACGTTGATAATCGTGTGAGTGTGTTTTCCTGAACTTCGGTCCGTGGTTTTCATTTCTATCTGTATATATATACTAATATATGTATATATTTCGTATATATGGACTAACATTATCGAGTTATGCCTCGATTGAGCCTGAACTTGATCAGAGCATTTATACGCTATATATATATATATATATATATATATATATATATATATATATATATATATATATATATATATATAAAGCGTGGGTGGGACTCATACGATGAGCCTAGATTTTATATCTAGAGTGCGTTTAATTGTTTTAATATATATATATATATATATATACTTATATATATAATTGTTGTCGGACATATCAGATGAGCCTGGATTCACATCCAGGTGCTTTCTTTGCTTTTATATATATATATATTTGTACATATATATATATATATATATATATATATATATATATATATATATATATATATTACATTCATGTCGTGAGCACGGAGTTTCCTCCGTGGCTTTTTCTGACTTTTCTTACATTTCGTTGGCTGCGAGCTCATTCCATGGCGATTGATCGCTTTTACGACTTTATTTACATTTTTCCTCGCTGAGTTTACTTCTTGGCAGTTGATAGCATTTACTGCTTTATTTACATTTCTGATCCCCCATGGAGTTGCTTTGTGGTGGTTGATCATGCACATATATATATATATTTATCGTTTTTATATATATATATATATATATATATATATATAACTGCTTACTGCTTTCCATACAAATTGCAGTATCATGTGAGCCTAAGAATCATGTGATCACAGGTTCAGTCTATTGAACCTAGATTCGGTTCCCATGATGGACATTTTCTAGCTGTAAGCAGCTTGTACATTATTTTACAGTGTCTGAGTTTCCTTGGATGGTTGTCACGCCCATAAGGAGTTTGGCACTATTGTATATTATTTTCTCGAGGATGCTTCGCATCTCGAAAATAAAAGCAAACAAGCCGAACATATAATAAAATGGAAGTATGAAAAGGTCTCAATTCCAATTGAGCACAGGGTTTGAAAAACCTCTTTTACAAAACTTCATTGCTACATCTTGGTTAAAACTGAATTTTCCTATAAAATTCAAACCTTGTGTATATAGGTGCGAACGAGGCCTCGCACTACCTTCAAATAAATTGCACATTGATGCACACACACATACACATTCATATAACAATTTCTTTGAAGATTGGCGGTCACCGTGGTAACACGGATGTCGGGGGGTGCCTAACACCTTCCCTCCGCATAATCAAGCCCCCGAACCCTTAATGAATCTCAGTTTCACAGACCCGTTTAGCGATTGTCAAATCTTTGGGTCAATGTGCTAACCTTTTTTGAGGTTGCGTTAGTGCAACCAGATTAAATACACCAACCTGGCGACTCTTAAAGTCAATCGTCGACATTATACATGTCAGACCTTTTTCACTTGTTTTTTCAAACAAATCTCACATTAACATGAGAACAGCAAAGAACAAGTAACGAAAAGGGACACTAAAAATCCTAACGTCGACAGGTGGCGACTCTGCTGGGGACTCCAGTAAGAGGGCTTAAGCTGCTATTATAAGCTTTTCAAAATTGTTATATGCTTGTGTGTGATTGTTGTATTTACATTTCTGATGAATGTGTACGAATGCATCTTACTTATTGCACTGCTATATATCTATCTGTGATATTAGTGCTTCACACATGTCTTCATTTTGCATAAACGGTGAGACACGTTGTATGTGAATGTATGTTGTGTGGTCTCTCCACCAGGAGGCTATCCTGTTGGTGTTTGATTACTGGACCCGTGGGAAGAATAATTCCCCAGGGCTCAGGAAAGGCACCACTCAGATTCGCTCCAGTTGAAAGACTGAATTAACTTCCCGTCGAGTAGATTGCGATGATCTGGGAACCTTCATGCCGAAAAGCCGTGAGAGTAACCCTAAGATAGGTCAACCTCTAATAAACCAAACATGGAGGAAAGGCTCTTCATGCTTTCCATTTTCAATTACTTTTAAAAGCATTTACTTGTAATTTTATTCCATGTTCATCCATATGTAATGGAAAATATGAAGAATATCTGTGCATGACATGTTATCAATTAATAAACCGATTTTGCAGGACAAATTCCTAAAACGGATATGTTATGATAACATTTACATTACGCTAAGACTAAGCTACGTAAGTCTTTTATAGGGAAGCAATTGGGCCTGTTACCCGCTCAAAATCCAAAAAGGCCACAAGCCTACAGCTAATCATGTCTTCTTCCGAACAGTCTAATCCTGTTTCCCGAGAAGAATTTGACGGATTGAGTAAACAAATCACAGACTTGGCTGTTCTACTGAAAGAATTACACCAGTCTACTTAGGGTACGAAGATACATACACATACAGAGCCCTCTACACAAGGAGTTCAAGGTCTGGAAAAAACAATTCCAGAACAACAGTTGGATGCAACCAACAAAGACCCTGAAGGCACCCATCTCCAAGAAGATCCAGACAACGGTGACACCAGGAAGAAAGTCCTTCAAATGGAGGAAACCATTCGTGTTCTCAAAGGGATTGGAACTCATGGCAGTGTTTCATATACAGACCTTTGCATATTCCCTGGTGTTCATTATCCGGAGAAATTTAATGCCCCTGATTTTGAGAAATATGACAAATTTGGGGATCCTTATACACATTTAAAAGTGTTCATTGGAGAACTCGGATCTTATGCTGAAAATGAAAATATCTGAATGCAGTTATTTTAGAAAAGTTTGACTGGAGAAGCCCGTTCATAGTATACAGTTTTCAATCTCAGATGGCTCCTTACCGGTACCAAATTACCAAGGTCAAGAAATAATCTAATGAGTCATTCAGAGAGTATGCTCAAAGGTGGAGGCGCCTTGCTGCTCAAGTTATTCCTTCCATGACAGAATCAGAAATGGTCATGACTTTCATTGATATATAGGAACCTCCTTTCTATGAAAGAGTTCTAGCTGGTATTGGCAAACCATTTTTTGAAATGATCAAACACGGCGAAATGGCTGAAATGGGATTGAAGTCCGATAAAATTCAAGACCTAGCCGCTCTTAAAGCTATTGTTGAGCACATCCAGTCCAGATCTTATGGAAACAACCCACGGAGGGTCCATAAAAAGAAAGAGGAGGATGTTTTCTTGATACTACAAGGACAAAAAAGGCAATCCAAGCATGCCTATGCAGAGGAGAAACTACTCCCCTTTTCCAGCACAACCTTCAAACCCTCCATTGCCTAAAAGTGGAGAAGTAAAGCAACCTCGAACATTCACACCCTTGGGGGACTCGCTCAAGAATATTCTTGCTCTTCTGACTGCTCAGAAGAAAATTACACATCTTCTTCCACCAGCCAACCCTAATGGGAAGGGTTTTAATGCTACTTGGAAGTGTGATTACCATGCCGGGGCACCCGGACATGATACTCAAGATTGTTGGGCCTTGAAGCATAAGATTCAAGATCTAATAGACAATGGTGAGATCGTGGTCACTAAACCCGATCAACCTCACGTGCAAGACAACCCTCTTCCTCAACACAAAGAAGAAGAATTGACATGATCGGTTGGAACCTTTGGACATGGTTCTAATTCTACTGATAAATCATCCCAACCCATCAAAGATGGTGTTGACAAATGGGATTATGCAAAGTTCCAATTTACCATGGAACGAAAGATGAAAGCTCTTTGCAAATAAATTGATCAATTGGCAGAACTAGTGACCCACCATCATCAAGTCACACGCCAATTAATCAGGTAGGAGCATGCCTATCTCCTTCCATTTGTTATAAATCCTTCATCAACACCTTCAGAAAGCGAAGCTATAGAGGATAAGGTTGCAAAGCAAACAAGTGCTAAAGCCCGTCGGGATTTTGCAAATAAAAGGGAATTCACCTATTTGGGCCAATCTATGGAGGAGATACTTCAAATGTTGATCAACGAAGGAAGAATCACATCCCTTCTACCTCCCATCAATCCCCGCTTAGGGAGGTTCAATCCTGATGAAATATGTCAATATCATTCACATTCTTGCGGTCACAGCACAGAAGAATGCTGGGCACTCCGCCATCTCATTTAGAATCTTATTGATAGTGTTGTCCTGCAAATAGAGGATGATTACACTATGCAACTTAAGGGTGGAAATGCATGCCCTACCCAATGGAAGGGATCAGTAGCAGTTATATACGAAGTGTATGATGAGACTGTCAAAGTATTTCCCATATAACCAATTCATCTCAAAGGAGCTGACAATCCTTTGAAAGTGGCCGCACCAGAGCCAATTCCTTTACCTTGCAGACTACAACATCCTGTTGTCAGCTTACACAAAGTTCCATGGAGTTATGGAGAAGCTAAAGGATCCACGTCTCATACTACTGCTACAGTGTCGAAAGAAAATCCACTGTACCTTCCTCAACGAGTTATCAAGCCTACTTGCAAAGCAAAGGGGAAGTTGCCCATGGAGAAGATTGAAAAATTCCTCCGTACTATGGGCCATAATGAAGCCAAAGTGGTTTTAAGCTTGCGAGGAGCTCCATTTTGATTTCAATTACGGACTCGGTTTTCTTCCGAGGAGCATCGGAAGGTCTTGCTAAAGGTTTTGGAAGAAGCCTACCTGCCAAAATTAGTGAATGTGGAAAAATTTCAACATTTGGTTGATCACATTTTCAACAACAATGTGATATCCTTCACTGATGACGACATACCTCCCGAAGGAACCGGTCATTGCAAACCCCCGCACATCGTGAGATTGTCTTAGGGTACATGCTAGCTGGAGTATTGATAGATGGAGGTTCATCTCTAAATATATGTCCTTATGCCACCTTGGTGAAGATGAATATCAATCTCAAGCGAATCCAAAGTAGCCATACGATCATCCGAGCTTTTGATGGATCTCGGCGAAATTCCGTTGGAAAGATTGAATTGCCAATTGAGATTGGTCCTAATACATTCAACGTATCCTTCCACGTCCTCAAGATAGATTCAGAATACAACCTGCTATTGGGGAGACCATGGATACACATGGCTGGAGCTGTTCCCTACACCTTACATCAACAACTCAGATACATCATCAACAACAGTCTAGTCACTGTCAATGCTGAGCCGAAATGTCCTAAACCAGGAACTTTACCAATTATCAGCTTCAATTCAGAAGTTGAGTTGGCCAGTTTCCAAACTCTGGAAGTGAGTAACACGCAATACCATTCTATTGGAGCGCCACTTCCCGTACCCAAGATTTCTGACGAGGTTATGTCAGTCACTCAAGATATGATGTTATTGGGTTATCAACCTGGACAAGGGCTTGGTAAAGATCAACAGGGTATTAAGCACCCTATCCAAATGTCCAGTAAGATTGGGACAGTCGGGCTAGGCTATACTACTAATTCCACTCACAGGAATCCTCATAAGCATAATCAGGTTCCTCAAACTTCCGCCGCACGACGATTTTCTACACCTTTACCGCATGAGTTGATACAGTCTCAAGTAAAGGTACCAGCCCATATGGTGGCTATGTTATTTCCGAAGCCAGTGCCAATCAAAGTTAAAGAGGTGTTGATTCCTGATCCCGAGGCGAAAGAAAAGGAACGAAAACGTAAACATGACCTTGCCTTAATGATGGCAGGCATTCGCGTCATTGTTCATGATGAACACACAAACAGATACACCCCAGACGATGATTGCCCAGATGTCATGGTTATCATTTGGGAAAAGGAGGACATTAACGATCCTTCTATCAATGCAGTCCATCAGGACTTTTCCCTCGATAATTGAAGCAGCACTCCATGCATTGGTCGACGAGGGTAAAATGGGCAGAAAATCCCTCTGCCCTGTAGATAACTTTAATTGTTTGCTTTCCTTTACAGCACTAGCAGTTATTTTATCACGTACATGCTAACACTTTTGTATGATCGAGCAGATTGCATATATTAAGTGAAAGCATATTTTGTTTAAGGACTCTGAATTTAGATGTGCTGTCTTTGGCGATGAGGTGCCTTTCTCTTCACAAGGGTCAGTAACTTTGATGCAAAGTTGGACTCAGACTTGATGGACATCCAAGAGGACATTGAGACACCTCAAGAGATTAAGGAATGGGTCACCGACAAACCCAAACCCAATCTTAATCAAACCACTCCTTTCAATCTTGGAACCTTGGACAACCCTAAGCTAATCTAGATTGGTTTAGACCTTACCACAAATCAACGGAATGACATGGTTGTGCTATTAACCCAATTCCAGGATGTGTTTGCATGGTCTCATGAAGACATGGTGGGATTGTCCACTAACATTGTTCTTCATCGCCTTCCTATTAAAGAAGGATTCAAGCCAGTTAGGCAAAAGCTCAGGCGATTGAAACCTGAGTGGAGTTTAAAAGTTAAAGAAGAAATTGTGAAACAATTTCAAGCAGGCATCATCATGGTGTCTACATATCCAGAATGGATATCCAACATTATTCTCGTACCTAAACCAGGAGGAAAGGTGTGAATATGCGTGGATTATCGGGATTTGAACAAAACTTGCCTTAAAGATAGCTTTCCCGTGCCATTTATCCACATTCTCATTGACAATACTGCTCAATACGGCATGTACTCCTTTGCTGATTGCTTTGCGGGGTACCATAAATTATAGTCGCTGAGGAAGATCGTGAGAAAACTGCTTTCATCACGCCTTGGAGAACCTTTTGCTACAGACGGTTGTCATTCGGCCTCATCAACGCTGGGGCAACCTACCAACGAGCTATGATGGCTCTTTTCCATGATTTAATGCACAAGGAGATAGAAATCTATATGGATGACATCATTGTCAAATCCCAAAAGGAGGATGACCATTTAGACCATCTCAAAAAGCTATTCAACAGGTTGCATAAGTACAACTTGAAGTTGAATCCCGCCAAGTGCGCTTTTAGTGTTAAGTCAGGCAAATTGCTAGGTTTCCTAGTCAGCCACAAAGGGATTGAACTGGATCCTACCAAAATCCATGCCATCAAGGAAATGCCCATTCCTCAGACAAAGAAGGAAATACGGGGATTTTTCGGAAGGATCAACTTCATTAGCCGATTCATTTCTCAACTCACGGCAACCTGTGAGCCAATCTTCAAATTGTTTAGGAAGAACTCCTCCATGAAATGGAATGACGAGTGTCAAAAAGCCTTCCTCACAATTAAGGAGCAACTGATCAACGCTCCTATTTTGGTACCTCCCAGGGATGATGTTCCCCTGTTCATGTACATGTCCATAAATGACAATGCTATGGGCAGTATGCTGGGGCAGAAAGACAATAGAGGCCAAGAGCGAGCTATCTATTACCTCAGCAAAAGATTCAGCATCAGTGAACACAAGTACACTCTGATCGAGACAACTTGTTGTGCTTTAGCATGGGCTTCCATGAGATTACAGCATTATCTCCACGGTCACACAACCCATCTCATATCCCGCGTGGATCCTCTTAAGTATGTGTTCAGCAAACCCATACTGAATTGTCGACTGTCCAGATGGCAGTTGATCCTACAATAATTTGACATCGTGTACGCGACTCAAAGGTTGGTCAAAGGTCAAGGAATTGCAGATCAATTGGCCGCTGCACCTGCAGGGGATTACAAACCCTTAGAAACATACTTTCCCGATGAAGGAGTAATGACAATTCAGCTATCACATCAGTACGATATATGTCGTTCGTGGAAAATGTATTTTGATGGGTCATTAATGAGAGAAGGCTCGAGGCGAGCAGTTTTAATATCGAAGACGGGGAGCAGTATCCTGTCGCCGTCAAATTGCAGTTTGTCAACACCAACAACACAGCAGAGTATAAAAGCTATATCATGGGACTCAAACTTGCCCATTCAATGGGTATCAGGTGGTTAACTATCTTTGGAGATTCTAAATTGGTAATCAAGCAATCCATAGTAATCTATCAAACCAAATAATTACATTTACTGTCTTACCATCGGCAAGTTCTATAGATGGCTTTGGAGTTTGAAGAAATCTCCTTTCTACACATTCTTCGTAATAGGAATGACTTTGCAGATGTATTAGCAACATTGGCCTCCTTGGTTTACATACCTGACAAGGAAAACATGCCAAGCATCACGATTGCTATGCAGAAAGCCCCAGTCTATAGGAATTACATTGGAGAAGTATCGGATGAGTTTCCTCCCATCCACAACCCTTGGTATCAACATATCAAGGAGTACCTACGTGATGGATCTACACCCACTGAGGCGAGCCTAACTAAGAAGTGGCGGATTCATCAACTTGCTATGAAATTCTACCTGAGCAGAGATGCACTCTATAAAAGAGATGCAGGATTAGGTCTCCTTAGATGTCTAGACAAAGACCAAGCTCAGCGACTCATAGATGAGATCCATGGTGGAGTATGCGACCCTCACATGAGCGGACCCCTACTTGTCAAGAAAATTCTCAGAACGAGACATTATTGGCTTACACTCAAAGCTGACTGTGATGATCACGTCAAGAGGTGCTATCAATGTCAGATCCATGGGAATGTTATCCACGCCCCTCCAAGGGAACTCCACAATATGAGTTCGCCATGGCCCTTTTCAATGTAGGGAATGGACGTGATCGAACCCATCGAGCCCAAAGCCAGTAATGGACATCGATTCATATTCACCATGATCGACTACTTTACCAAATGGGTTGAAGCAGCTTCCTTCCCCAGGGTTACTAAAGAAGTCATCATTGTTTTCATCAGAAACAATTTTGTTTGTCGATATGGACAACCAGAGGTCATTGTGTCAGAAAATGCTAAAAACCTCAACAACAACATGATGGAGGAATTATGCAGAAAATTCCACATCAAACATCTCAACTCTGTCATCTACCGACCAAAGATGAATGGTACTGTTGAAACGGCTAATAAAAACATCAAGAAGATCATGCAAAAAATGTATGCCAATCACAAAGGATGGCCTGATCTCTTGCCCCTAACTTTATTAGCCTACAGAACTTCAATGTGTGCTTCCACTGGGGCAACCCCCTACTCGTTAGTCTATGGGATGGAAGCAGTGCTCCCCATAGAAGTGGAAATGGAATCCCTTAGAGTATTGATGGATGCTCAGTTGGATGAAGACCTATGGGTACAAGACAGGTATCACCAATTGTCTCTGATAGATGAAAGGTGAACCGTGGCTATCTTCCATGGTCAGTTATATCAGCAAAGGATCGCAGATCCTACAACAAAAAAGTCTGACTACGGCAATTCAAACAACATGACTTGGTTTTAAAGAAGATGATTGACAACCAAGATCAATCTAAGGGAAAATTCGCTCCTAACTAGGAAGGCCCATTTGTTGTCAAGGAAGTATTGATAGGAGGTGCTCTCAGGTTACAGGAAATGGATGGCGATGAATTTCCACAGCTTATCAACTCGGACACCGTGAAACAGTACTATGCCTAAAATTACCATCAAACAAACATCCTGGTTTTGATCATCCAATCACCAGTCATTCCGGTTTTGAACCCTTTCTCCTTTTTACAAACTCTTCAGCCCCTCAGGGAAACATACACTTCAAGTCAGCAGCCTAGTTTTACTTGATTTCAAACTTTACACATGTTTCTCCTAAAGACAAGATTAAACTTTTCATACCTGCTTCTCCTGAAGATGAGATTAAACTTTTCACACCTGCTTCTATTGAAGACGAGATTAAACTTTTCACACCTACTTCTCCTGAGGACGAGATTAAAATTTTCACCCCTGCAGTTTATCCTCAAGATGGGATTAAACTTTTTCCACACTTGCAGTTTATCCCCTCTATGGGATTAAACTTTCTTCTCCCCGCAGTATAGCCTGCACATGGGATTTACGCTTCTCTTCAGCTGGGATTCATCCTGAGGGGCGAACTACGTCGACCTGATCTCCCTGATACCCGGGGGTACGTAGGCAACCATATTCTATATGGCCTGGTCGCAATAAAGAAAAACAACAAAAACATTTCTGCCCTTTCTTCACAAAAACAACAAAAATACTTCTACACCCATCTGCCTTCCGCATTCAGCGTTGAACCTCTTACACCAGGTTCGAACTACGTAGACTTGATCTCCTCTTCAACAGGAGTATGTAGGCAGCCATTCATGGTGCAGTCTAACCCCTACCAGAACAAACATACTTATCACACGGTACTGGGATCAACCTTCAAATTGCCCCACTTCATCGGTTTCAGATCAAAGGGATGGAATTATCCAACCTCTTCTCACAAATAGAAGATTCGGTGACCATCTAAGCTGCGATCATGCCTTAAAGAGAAATACCAACCCATAAGAGATGGAATTAACTAGGCTTCTCACAAATAGAAGTACTGGCGATCATCTGTGATGCGGTCAATCTCAGAGAGGAAGAGACCACCCTCCTCTCCATTTTTTTCATACAGATACCAGTCCCAAGACACCAAAGATGGTAGGGATTTTCAATAATCAATGATCCGTTCTGAGAGACCTTGCGACGTCTCAATGTCTATCTATCAAGGATAATTTCAGAATGCATCAAGATCAAAGGCCCTAGAAAAATAGGCAAATATCAAACAAGTATCAATGCATAACTAAAAGGGAAGTGAATCAAAATATATTTCCCAGCCATACATAATACTGTTTGATATATACATCTGTGTTGTACATGACAAAATGGCTAAGCTAGTCTGTGCAGGAAAATACAAAGCTATCTACAGATCTATATATATGCGGACTATCAGATCTAACATAGCATCCCTCTCTGAAGACGGAGGTAACGCTGCGAGCTCCTGCCCAAGGGTATCTACACGAGCTAGCAGATCAGAGGCTAACTGCATGGTGGCATAATGCTCATCAATGTAAGCACTCATGTCGTCCAGACTGACCATCATCTGGGATCTCACTGAAGTGCTGTCTGCAATGGCCACATCCCTAGCAGATAAGGTGGCATCCCGCTCAACTATCAATACATCCCTGGCTGATCTAGCCTCATCCCTCTCTAAAAGAGCAATATCTCTCTCATCAAGAGCTGTCAACATCGTGGCCCTAGCCTGATCTCTGTCATAGGTCATCAGATGTAAGCTCTGCTCCAAATGTTGTGCCGAATACTGAATAACAGTGGCACTCGGGGTGGGAAAATCTATCACAAATTCTAGCAACCCAGCAGTCAAGTCATTGGAGGGAATGACAGCCTCCTCTATAGGCTCCTCATCGTCGAGAATCGGGTCTTCAGACTATCGACATCGCCATGCCCAATGCGATCTCTGTCTCCATCCATGCGGAATACTCTGCAAAACAACCTGGATAACTGACAGAAAACTCAGCCAACTCTCGCTGATCCCAATAGGCATACAACCTGGATCATCCTCCCACGACAAGCGGTGTGGCGTAAACCGACTCACTCGCCTCTCATACAGATGAAAGTCCTGAAACTAGTCAAACTGACACATCACGGCCAGTGGGTGGTAAGTAATCATGCCCCTCAAACCAGCCAGAGGGAGATAATCCATGCCCGAAGCATGAGTAATGAAGCTGTAGAGTGAGCTAAGCCCTGAACACGGCAATATATCAAATGGATCTCCAATCTCTGCCAAGAAAGCGGACCAAGATACAACATCTGTACACCCCGCAGGCTGAAAGGAGTACGACATGGCTATCTCATGGGTGAAACAAAATCCATGATGTCTAAATGTGCCAATCGGTCTCAAGTGTGACATGAACCACACATACAGCATGACCGAGCTACCTGTGAACACTCCTGCCGGATAAGTGCAGCAGTATGTAGCCGACCTCAAGGTCTCTGCGATGATCATCGGTACAATGGTACGACCCTCCCTGAGAGCTCTCACTACCATAATGACGTCGATATCTAGCTCATCCATATACCGCGGCATGTATACGTATGACAATACGCATAGAAGCAGTACATCTACTTTGGCTGAACGCCAATGATCCTCCGGTGTGGTGAAATCCCGGAATGTCGTGCATAGTATTTGTCCTCGAGCCAAACTGTCAAACAGAAATTTGGGATATAACATGGCTGGATGTAATCTCATCCTGCACTACTCTGCGCCTCAATCCTGTGAGAGTCATGAATTGTCTACTCATGTCTCCTGTCACCATGTGCACGCAAGGTCTGTCCAGAGGTAGCATCGTCAATCGTACATACTCCTCCAAAGTAGGAGTCAACTCACGGGTCCCAAAGAGGAATACACCATGCATCGGTACCAAAGGTTTCTAGCATGCCCTCTACAAATCTCGGAGGAACACAGAAACATCAATAAGGTCATAGTAGTATCGCAAAGCAAATCATCTACGATCACCATGTCTGATGGTGATATACTATCATACCATGATTGCATACCAGCTACCACCGCAAATGGTGGGGTATGATCAATACGGCTAACTGTAGAAAAAGACATCTGTACGGGCCGTGTCATAAGATCATCCAGGGGTCAATGTTGAATATCTCTGGACATACATACATATGCATAACAATAACATGCATGATACAATAGATGGCAATATGATATAGGAAATGGAAAACTGTGCATACATTCCTAAGTATATCATCATCTAATACATCTCTGTATAGCTAAAATACAAGGAAATGGGGCGAAGCTACCCAACATCTAACAGAGGCCTATCAAAAGATATAACGAGAATGGGGCGAAGCTACCCAGCAGCTAATAGAGGCCTATCAAAAGAAATACATCAAAAAAAGTAAATGGTGTCGATGTCCACATCATCGATACTGTCCACCTGATGTAACTCCTCCTGAGTCACTGGATCTCTATCTACAGGGATGTCAGGCCTATACAAAGGAGGATCTGCGCCAGCAAAACCATATGGGTCATCCAAGGGACCAGCGCCAGAACTGGAAGGATCAAAAGTATCTACCTCTGCAGGATTTATGCCCAAATGCCGAATGAAAAGATGTGACCGGTCCAACTGCCACGTCAATCTGTCAATCTTTGTCACATGAGTCGGATCTTTGACACAAGCTAGCCAATCCGTCATCATCACGGATCCTGGAACCATATCCCCCATAAACTATGTGGCGCGGGTCTGAGCTCCAATCGTATGAGGGATCCACCAATGCTAGAACGTCTCCTGAGAACAGGGGCCCTCTGACAATATAAAGCCGTCAATCCCCATCAATGACGGGTGACTGTGAAACAGGCCAATAACGTCTGGCAGGAGGCAAGATCGGCATACGAATCTCTCTTGTAGTGCTCCTGATAGCACGCTCTCCTAAATAGAGCTCTCATCCTCCATCTGTGAAGAGAGGAATCCTGTGGGTGGAAATGACGTACTCTACTCCAGTCGGGTACCCATCCTCAAAGCCAACTCCTAAATGCTCTCCAGAGTAGGAAATCCATGTGATGACATCCGCTGTCAATAGCTCCAGCTGTAGGCGACAATGAGTGAAACCCTCAGCAACAGGGACCTCCGCTAGTGTGGAATGATGCCATCTCCGTCCTCGTGGATAGGTGTCTAAACCTAACACGCTCACAGGATGCAAACAAGGAAGCCTCTCATAAGCCCAAAACTGCCAACACAAAGGCAAACATCTGCTTTCAATCAACACTCTTAACCCATACATGGGAAAAGACAATAGAAACACTCACCAGCAGAAATGGGTAAAATCCTAACCACGCCTCGGTCAAGCCCCGTGATCGCATGCGCATTCCCCTGAGGAAGTAGGCAAAGGTGTAGGAACCCCAATCATACTCTCCTATATGGTCCACGTGTCGAGTGGCGCTGATCAAAGCGAAGGACACCATAGAGGAATTATCTGCTATAAGCGACCCCTAATGATCATCGGGAACAATCATGAAGAATGTGATCCACGACTCTCACATCATCGCGGGTATGGGCTCACTCAGCGGCCCATTCGCTCATAGCATCTACGCCAAAGGACTGTCGAGCAGTCCCCGCTTTTGAGCGCCTCATTGGAACTCCCAACAAGGATCTGACGGCAGTAGGGGTGATATCCGCCGTGCAAGGCACCGGCTCCCCTCCAAACTCCATATTTGTGATAAACCGCCAATCCATTGGCGTCATCATCACCTCGCAGTCCAGCAAATGGATTGACTGAGTCTGGTGGAACCACCACTTAGACAATGCCCTGAGGTAACCCCAGGTACAACGACGGGGTAGAATGGAGAAGAACCTCCCGAATCCCCAGCCATGGACAATCGCTGTATAGTCATCATGCAAGGCCTGATACATAGAGTGGATGCTAAACTAGTTCCCTCGAGACTGTGTGAAGCCAGGAACCTACATCAAATTCAGATCAACATCAGACTCCTTGACTCCTCATCAATAGGAAATAAGGAAGATTAAAGATCTAACTTCATACCTCGTTTGCGTGCAGGTATACTAAAAGATGCCTGCTCAAGTCACCTAGAAGATCTTGGTTCGCCACTTGAATACCTGGCAATTCCCTATGGGGAACACGTACAGCAGGAGCAGGAACCTCGAACGGTATATACTCCTCCTCGTCATCGACATTTGGCACCTCAACCCGAATAGGACGTACCACCGCCTCCGCCAAACGACGAGGCTGTCTCATAGAACGGCGCTGAGGCTCTTCAAAAGCCCTCCTCCGTACACAAGTAGTGGTCATACGGGAACTGCTCGGCTGATCTGGATCCATAATATCTGGACAGCAAGTCTCCAAATCACCTCAGAAAGGGTATGGTAATTTCTTACCTGGAGTCTTTTTCAAAATGCATTCTACGATTACATGCATACATGAATTGTTTTAACATACATCTACAGTAGAGTTAAAAATGCATAACTACTCAATGCCTACATTTTGGGAAAATTTTGCCATAGCCCCATTTGTAAATGGGACTATCCACATGCACATAGGCATGACTAGGTGGCCATTCAGTAGCACACCTGTACACAGTCATATACATCGTGTATGCATTCATCACATCACACTAAAAATCCGTAAGTGTAGTCTAATTACCAGGATTATTTTACTATTCTACCTTTACTCATTTGTCCTCAGATAGGATAAGAAATGATAGTAAAAGGTGCCAATTTGACTGTTTCAAAAGTCAAATTTTTTCGCATCATTATGTTCAGGATGGTTTAATACTAACATTTACTATATTGAATATTTTTTTTATCAAGTCATATCAGCATGCATATTCACTACTATGTGTCTAAATGCATTTCATACGATAAGTCATTTTCCAACGGATAAAAATTGGAAAAAAATAGATGCATGTGTTACCAGGACAGTGAAGAACACTTGTACGGTGACAGAATATGCAGAAAGTTGCCCGAACTCAGCAGATCTGAAGAAGAGCTCTCGGATTTCCTCATTGCAAGCAACTTGAAAATGACTTATAAGCGACCGACCACCTATACATAGGCATGGGGTGGCGGCGGAGTTAACTCCGAGGCTCCTGCGCAGTACACTGCGGCACCCCTACAAGGGTCCCACACCTCTGGCTCGCTCTAGTTAGAGTTGCAAAGGAGGTCTCACAAGTTGAAAAGGCCAAATCAGGAATAAAATTGCTACGCAATGGAGCGGAACAGCCTGAAATCCTGGTTTCTTGTCGGTCAAAGTTAAACTCCGGTCGTCTCAATGGTATTCGCCTGGATGCAGGGTATACTTTACCAATAAGCTCAGCTTTCATAAACCATGCTCGGCAATACCCCACAATGGTCCGATGCCGTCATTTGCAGGGTTACAACCCTAAACAATCTTTTGGGGGTTACAACGCTGAAACCATGAAATATCAAACCTCCCACGGGGTTACAACCAAGAAGTTATCAAACATCTATGCCTCCCCGGTGAAATCACAACTTATACATACTTTAAATATCTACGTCTCTCCGGCGGGGGTTACAATGCAATGCAACCATTGATACACACATCAATGAAGGTCAAGCAGCCTTGACAATGCACCCAGTAGGGATTCATCCGGTGATACACACATCAACGAAGATCGTGCAACCACGATAACAACAAAGCTGTTGGCGAAGACTTTCGATAAAGTATGACGGAACATGTTATACACATCCTCAAAACAGACAGCTTTATTCCCACAGATCTCTTCCACACAAGAGGTACCTCTATGGAGTATAAACCAGTGTCTAGGATTCAAGACTTTGCTGGTAGTCCCAACGTCAACATCCTTGAAGACTTGGATCGCATGTCCAAGCCATCACTGATTGTCATTCTAGCTGGATTACATGGCAATCATGCATCATGCATTTGCATCATGTTGCTGCATATAGCATCATGTTTGTCTTACTTGCATTTCAAGTGTCTAGTATTCTTTATCCTATCCATGCCTTGTATTGCATGAATATGATAAAGAGGGGCATCTGTAGACACTCGAAATTTTATGCACTCCTATTCCTAACATTGCAGGAGGGTAGATTTGTCTTTTGGAGATAACCCTGAAAGACAACTTACATCCATGTTGGATACTACCGGAAGTTCAGCTCCAACCCGGAACACAAACCGGAAACATCATCTCAACCCGGAACACACACTGGGAATATCATTTCCAATCTCAAAGATAACCTCGAGATATGCAGATCAAAAGACTGGCAACAACACCGAAGAGGACAGTCATGTCTCGGCGATAACACCGCGACGTTCAGTTCCAGCCCCAGAGACAACACTGGGAGTAGCAACCCCATCCTTAGTGATAGCCCCAAGGGATACCATTGCAGTTCCGGCGATAACCCCGAAAATGATTGTTTCAAACACATGCGATCAGCTTCAATCCAGATGACAGTGAGGCATACAAACAAGCAGTCCAATCTCAGATGTAACCCTGAGCAACGTCTGCTTTCTGCTTAAACCGGCGATAACCCCCGGTGAGGAGCCAACATGTCATCTTACTATCTAAACAAGATGATATTGCAACATACCAACAAGTAGTCCAATCTCAGCTATAACCCTGAGCAACGTCTACTTTTAACTCAAACCGGAGATAACCCCGGCAAGGAGTCACACATCATCTTGTTCATTCAAATGGCACGTCATCTCAATACTTCATACAAACATACATACAACAATGTCCCACAAGAGCCGAGGATTGACAATCCCGAGTGACTATTACGGGTGGCAGTACTTTGGATAGAATTTGAAGCTTGAAGACCATGGGCATAGACCCCTCTTCCTGACTTCGTACAACCTCTAATCCATGTCATTACGTAACTCTCGACACAAGCGATCCGAAGAAGTATAGATATACTTCATTTGGATGCTCGAATTGAAGTTCTGCAAGTTCGAGCAGACATTACAGTGCACGACTGCACGTACTATGAGACAATGGGAACCGCGAGGCTCGGATCCACCACACGACCCGGTAGCGAGTACAAGTGCAATGGTTGCCGCAGCAGTGTACCTATGACCATCGATCTATAAATATAGGCTGGGGGGTTAGCCATTTGAAGAGAGAGAGACAAGGAAAAAGGCGAGGAAGCCCTGTCCATTTTACTCTGCAGACACATATTTTGAGTGTTTCCTCTTCTTTAAACACTAGTTAGCTCACATATAGCTATTTTTTATTCGGAGGGAGCTGAGTGTTTAACCATTTAAAGTCTAAGAAGTCTAATTTGGCAGCCCACTATAAGCATTCTTACATTCTATAAAGCCTCTTTCTCACATATCACACACTGTTGTACACATTGATAGTCGTGTGAGTGTGTTTGCCCGGACTTCGATCCGTGGTTTTCATTTCTATCTGTATATATATACTAATATATGTATATATTTCGTATATATGGACTAACATTATCGAGTTATGCCTCGATTGAGCCTAGACTTCGGTCTGGAGCATTTATCTGCTTTTCTTTATATATATATATATATAAACTGTGGTCAGACTCTATCTGATGAGCCTGGATTTTATATCCGGTGCGTTTAATTGCTTTTATATATATATACTTATATATATAATTGTTGTCGGACATATCCGATGAGCCTGGATTCACATCCGGTGCATTTACTGCTTTTATATATATATTTGTACATATATATATATATATATATATATTTACATTCCTGTCAGGCCTGGAGTTTCCTCCGTGGCTTTTTACAGTTTTTTTACATTTCGTCCTACATGGAGTTCACTCCGTGGCAGTTGATCGCTTTTTACAGCTTTATTTACATTTTATCCTGCCTGGAGTTTACTTCGTGGTAGTTGATAGCATTTACTGCATTATTTACATTTCTGTTCCCCCATGGAGTTTCTTTATGGTGGTTGATCATGCAAATATATATATATATATATATATATATATATATATATATATATATCGCTTTTATATATATATATATAACTGCTTACTGCTTTCCAAATAAATTGGAGTATCATGTGAGCCTAGGAATCATGTGATCACAGGTTCAGTCTACTGAACCTAGATTCGGTTCCCATGATGGACATTTTCTAGCTGTAAGCAACTTGTACATTATTTTATAGTGTTTGAGTTTCCTTGGATGGCTGTCATGCCCATAAGGAATTTGGCACTGTTGTATACTATTTTCTCGAGGATGCTTCGCATCTCGAAAATAAAAGCAAACAAGCCGAACATTTAATAAAATGGAAGTATGAAAAGGTCTCAATTCCTATTGAGCACAGGGTTTGAAAAACCTCTGTTACAAAACTTCATTGCCACATCTTGGTTAAAATTGAATTTTCCTATAAAATTCAAACCTTGTGTATATAGGTGCGAACGAGGCCTCGCACTACTTTCAAATAAATTGCACATTGATCCACACATACACACACATACTCACACACGCATTCATATAACAATTTCTTTGAAGAGTGGTGGGCACCGTGGTAACACGGATGTCGGGGGGTGCCTAACACCTTCCCTCCGCATAATCAAGCCCTCGAACCCTTAATGAATCTCGGTTTCACAGACTCGTTTAGCAGTATCAAATCACTGGGTCAATGTGCTAACCTTTTCGGTTGCGTTGGTGCAACCACTTAAATACACCAACTGGCGACTCTTAAAGTCAATCGTCGACATTATACATGTCGGACCTTTTTCACTTGTTTTTTCAAACAAATCTCACATTAACATGAGAACACCAAAGAACAAGTAACGAAAAGGGACACTAAAAATCCCGATGTCGACAATAATAATAATAATAAGACTCCTCTTATTAATTTATATTTAATATTTCCAAAATATTAAATAATAAATATTAAGCTATTTAATTTATTATATCACTATAGATTAAATTAAATATACTTAACTTATTATTACGATTATGTCATTAACTTCTTAAATAATTATTCTTCCTTTTATGGTGTGACCCTTTAGGTTCTCTATATTAAACCGGTTGTGAATAAATCAATTAGAACAATTCTAATCTTATTTAAATAAATAAATTAAATTATTAATTTATTTAAATAAATAATATTTATTCTACAATAGGGATAAGCCTCCCTAGCGATCAACGACTTTCCAAATTATAAAGAATTTCAACATTAATCATAAAAGAACATTTGAGTAAATAGTTACTTAGTATAATTCAATCCTTCCACCATACAATGTCCCAATTAAATATAAGACATGGAATTCTTGTCAAGTCTTATTTTATTTAATTATATGTATTTTCGACTCTTAAATGCACAACTCAAATAATACAAATTAGAAACTCCTTTCTAATTTCATTCTACCTCGCCAAGGACTCTTTGGGTTGTCATTTATCGAATCACATAGACATTTCTCTTCTTTTACTAGAAGCGGTAGATTCTTTATTGATCATACATTATCTCCATATATAACTTATTATACCCAAGCATACCCTTTGATATACCCTAAGGGTCTTAAGGAATAAGTCAAAGTATAACTCATCATACATAAGATACTATGATTATCTCAAGTCCAAGGATCACTTGACTACTATCACTCTGAGAATTCCTATTGATGAAGCAAGTAAAACTCCATTAGGTATTCCTTAGTGAGCCACGTTCAGTGAACTTATTCTCTAATAAGCACATATATACTTGCTTTAGTGTCTCCACACAAATGATCATGAGATCAATCATCCTCATCCAATGAGCAAGCAACGTATGTACCAATCTATCCGGATTCACTAATCCCCAATTTAGTAATCCAATGATTGGGAACTATTTTTGTTTTAAGCTTTTTAAGAATTTAGATCTCATTAGAATGATCATCATCAATATTATTCTAAAAGCATTGCTTAAAACTATGGGTTTATTACATATTATAAAGCAGCATTATGTAGATAATTAAAAGCCTTTAATAAATTAATACTTTTTATTAATAAATGAATAAGATTGTTACAAAGTATATGATTTATCATCAAACATGATTGGCTTGTCTGCATACTACTTTCATATATATGTATAGAAGTGTTTGTATAAGAGATTTACAAAGATTGAACAGAAAAAAAGCTGTCTTTCACTCTCAAATTGACTAATTTCTCTCTTCCGGACCCTTTCTCTCTCTTTTTTCTTTTTTCAATGAGCTGGGGAGACAGGGTATTTATAGACTCGATCTTTCGTGGGTCTACCTACGGCTGGGCTTGGTGGGCCCTGCTGTCTCGAAGTACGTGTATTCTGACCAACGTGCAGTCTGCTTGGACCTTCATAACTTCCAATCTGGGAATTTGATTGAGGTATGCCATACCTTTTCGAAAAGCTCTTTCCGAATATTACTCAATAAAATGGGGCTTGACCTTTTTCGAATCCAAGAATATGGGTTAATGACTAGATCTTCAAGTCTTCATAGCCAGTCCGTTGAGCTGTCTGGCGTAGTTTTCACTCGGGATTGTTGTGATGGTTTTATATGACCTTATTCCTAGCAATTTAATCCAAATTGATGTTAATTTGGAAAAATTACCCTTTTGCCCTTCTGGGTTGGTTTTTGGGCTTGACGCAGCTGTTGCTATCTTCCCTCAGGGTTAACTCTGGGGTTTGACTACTATTGACTTCTGTTTATCCTCAGGGTTATCTCTGGGGTTGATTTAATGATTTCCCAGGGTTATCTCTGGGGTTCTGGTTTATTGTAGTCCTCCGGGGTTGTCTTCGGAGTGGAAAAAGACACTTTTGCCCTCTTACATAATTAGTAACAGGAAAATAAAATTTTGAGTGTCTACAGATGCCCCTATTTGTCATGTTTATGCAATGCAGTGAAATGAACATGACAAAGATTACTAGACACTTGAAATATAACATGTTATATTTAATGATGCAAATCACAATGCAATGAATGGTATGATGAATTATAAAATGTTTTTGTAAATCGCATTTCACATTTTGCACATCGTAAATCGAATTTTTCACTTCACATTTGGCCAATCGCACTTTGCAAATCGCACGTCGCACATCGTAAATTGCTTAACCATTATCGGTTATTATTGATACCTATGTTGGGGCTGATTTCAACGGTTGTCTTTCATTAGTGTTACTGATGCCTATGTTGGTGTTAACTCCAGCGGTTTGATTTTCTTTGGTGTTGTTGATACTTGTTTGATAAAGATAAATTGAGATTTTTTTCTACATCTCTGTTGAGGATGACGTTCTGAAACAACCGAACCTTCCTGATGTATACGCTGGTAGTTGATAACGGTGCCTACCCTGCTGATAGTTGACAATGGTGCCTATCCTGCAGGTAGTTGACAACGGTTTACATCATCGAACTATCTCGATGACTACTCGAACGGTAGTTTTCAACAACAAAATTTTTTCTCAAGTCTGGGCATTTAATATGCACACATATTTGACTCTATGGGGATGCATGCTAAACTTTTTAATGCGCTAATATAGTGCAGTTGCACATGTGCAAACCATGCATGATGTGATGATCTAAATTTATCCTTAGAAGTCTATTATCCTAGGTTGATGCACATGCTTAATTAAATTAACTAAATGTAGAAATATACCTCACCCTTTTTGAGACGATTTAGAGTTTCTTTTAGTTGTTGGGTGCTTGTGCCCCATTTCCTTGTGCTTTTTATTTGAGACCCGACTGGACTGATGATTTAGGTGCCGCTGAAGCCCCTGGAGGGTGCAACCCGTTCTTTCAATACTCCAATTTGAAATTTGATGTAGAGGCCTTGACGTGTGAGGACTTGGCACATATTGACATGTTTGATGATACAAATTTTATTTGCTAGACCTTTTGTTATCGGGTGTCTATTTTTGAGTTAAGGACTCTCTTGAGAATTTTTCCTTTCTTTTGTCAAGGCAAGCTTATGTCGCTATGATTTCTTTAAGGAATTCTCCCTTTTTTTTTGATGAGAGGCTTAATCCCGCCTTAGACTCCTTCCATTTCTTGGAATCAAAAAATGCCCCATCCCTTTTACATGTTATTAATAGGGATTCATATAAGAAACTCTTTTTGTTGACCAAGTCGAGAGTGAGCAATATCCTTCACATCAAACGAATAACAGAATGCGTAAAAGCTTGACGACTTGGGCCATCGGGATTAGTATAATCTTGTGAATGAATCATTTGAAGTTAAAGTTTATGAAATTGAATGAGTTATGAAATTACAAGGAAATTTTTAAGCATCAATGGTCGATGTTCATGGGTAGGATCAAATTTAAAAGACTTATCTCCCATTATTAAAAATACTTCATTTTCGCTCCAGATGTTATTCCTCGTAAAATTGATTTCATATGACACACGCACTATGAGTGACACAACTCTTAGCAGGGGTTTCATTTCCATGACTGCAAATTTTCATGATTCCAAATTTTTTTCTTTTTCCCTCACTTAACTAGTCTCATTTTCTTAGGCTATTCAGAGTTACCCATTTAACGAGCTTTGGACCAATGACTCCTAAACTAAACAATTTTAGGGCACTAGGTGTTATGACACCCCTTCGAGTTTACTGGCTCGAGTAACAAAGATCACACTTTGAGATAAGTCAGGCGGTCACTCTATTTGCTCCTTGTCTGAGCTTGTGCAAGATCCATTTTCTTAGGCTTAAATTCCCCATGTAGCAAGCGTTGGGTCGGTGACTCCCAAACCAGATGGCTTTCGAGCACCAGGTGTAAAGACACCCCTCGGGGTTAATTACTCGAGTAACCTAGTCCACGATTCAGATCTACTCAGGTCTCGCCTTCTCTTTCCTTGTAATGCTCATTTTCTTAGGCACTAAGTTACCCATGTAACGAGCGTTACGCCGGTGACTCCAAAGCTAGATGGTTTTAGGGCACCAGGTGTAAAGACACCCATCAGGCTTAATAACTCGAGTAACGCAGGCCACGATTCGAGACATTAGGCTAACTACCTATCTTTTCATTTATTTCCATTATTGTCGCGTCATAGTTTCATACCCCACAACTAAGAGTAAGGATAATCGCAAAGTTCAGACATGCATATGAGGTCAAGTTTATTCCAAAAAGAGCTTTGAACTAGGATGTCGTGCCTAATCAAAAGGGTTGAAAGTCTTAATTCGCTAATCATTCCCGTGATTCTTGTTCCACAGATGCTTATCAGAATTAATCTAATACATAACAAGTTTAAACAAAATTTTCACTTTTACCTTTTTCTAAGATTCTAACACAAGATTTATCTTTACATGTATATCATCGCTAGTGCATATAAATGGAGATTGAAAGCACATAAAGATATGAAAGAGTCGTACCTCACATATGGGTCACTGTATTCTGAGAAAAGTATAATTGGAAAAGAGACCCACTGATCTTACCAGATCGCCATAGAAATGTCATAAGGTAAGCTCTGATGATGACGGACCATGCTGATGGTGCTGACTGGTGCATTCTCCTTTTTAGGATGGCCGATAAATGCCCCGGTGTTGAGTTGTTGCTAATTTTGAAATTGCCTCAGTCTTGTTACAAGGGTCCCAATATCGGGTTGTCACTTATTTTAAAATTTCCCCAATCTTGCTTGTCATCTTGTGTAATTGCTTTGTTATGTGTTTGATAGATGGGCTGATAAGATGTCGAGATCACAAGAGTCTTTTATCTTCTGACCCACATGGTGAACAAGTAGTGGATTTGGGCTCTGATGCTTGGATGCCCCAGTCATTGTTTCTAACTTGTGGGTGCAATTAGCTTTGATGATTTTCTTTTGATTTGATGAAGGTTTCAGATTGAGGGTGTCAGCTCTTTGAAGGTCCTTGTTCATGATCATGCTTGATATATCGTTGTGTTGTTGTTTTAACTTTGATAATTGATGTCAAGAGGCCTTCGGTCTCCACTAGATTGGATAAGAGCTTAGCTTGGTTGGTGATGTGATAGCTTCAACCGAGTTTGATCTGTGAGGTTTAATTTATAACCTTTTCCTTAGGGAACAGGTCGTCGGGTATGAGATAAACTTTGCCACAATGGTAGCCCATGTGTTTCTATAGGTCAAAGGAGATCAATTCTTCTCGCACTTCAGGAGTGATGAGTTGCTGAAGGATTGTATCTTAGGATGATTGTTATTTCATCCTTGTGACTGGCTATGTTATTGTATCATTGTTCTTTCTTTTCGAGACTTGTGCTAGATTTGATGGAATGACATTAAGGTGTCGTTGGGTATTCTCAACATGAATCGCTGACTTTGAGGGTTTGTATTGGGTGTAGGCTTTTCAGGTTTGATTTGGTGTCTTGAGATTGGATTTTGGGTTTAGATGTTTCTTTTGAGGGTTAGACCACACCATAGATGGTTGCCTACGTACTCCCGTAACTGGAGGGAGATCAAGTCTTTCAGAGTTCAGGTTTGATGAGTTTTTGAAAAGTTGTATCTTGTAAACGATGAATCATTGAAGAGGTTTTGTGATTTTTTGTTTGGTTTGACCGCACCATAAATTGTTGCCTACGTACTCCCGTTGATGGGGGAGATCAGGTCTTTCATAGTTCACGCTTGATGAAACCTGATTGTTTTCTTTCCCATATTTACATGCATGGAAAGAAAAAGTTATAATACTAAGAAACTGATATCGTCCCAACATCTCCTAGAACTCACAACTTTATCCTCTAGATCTACATCTTCCAGGCTAGATAAGGCCTGCTAGTTCAGTTGTCAGTGGTTATGTTTCCCTCAAGGCTCGCGATAAAGGTTACCTCTTGATCATGCATATCTTCAATCACTGCCATAACTTGATCACCTCCTGTCTCAGCACATCCCTCAAGGATGCTCAGACTGGACCCATCGTAAAAAGGGATGATCTCTTGATTCCTCGATGGGTTGGCTTCCTCGACAACCTCACCACCTTTTTCTTCATCTGTTCCTTCACCTTTTTCATGGCCTTGAGAGATTTTGACTATAAAATCTCTCTCAAACTGTTGTTGTATTCTTTGCAAGGAACTTTTCTTTTTGGCTTTTTATGCACCGGGAAGTATCAGTATTTCCTCCTTATCATCTAAAACGGTAAAATTAGGAATATGGTTACTAACGCTTGGCAACAAGATGTTTGATGGTGGTGGATCAATTTCCTTGGGGAACTCTCTTGTCTCCTCTGTTATTCACAGCATTAGGATCAGCTCACCTTGTGTTCTGCCAGGATTGGTGCTCATAGCCGTCACCTCCTTTGAACTGCCTGTCTCGAGTGGACATCTTAAGCTCTTTATTTCCCTTTCACCTTTTCTAGTGATGGGGACTTTTATCTTCAGCTCTCCATTTTTAATGAGATCAGGATTTTATGCTTTAGAGACAAACATTTCTCAGTTGCATGGCCAGGTGAGTTAGAATGGTAGAGACATATCTTGATGGAATCATAACTTTTTATCTCAAAAATTACAGAAGGCAAAACTCAGTAATCTTTCCTTCGCTTATCAGAAAGTGTATCATCTCTTCATTTGATTTGTTTAGAGGGGTAAATTTTCGATCTCTTTTGGAGGTTGTTTGATCTTTCTTCTTTAAGAATTCGCATTCCCCCAAGCGATTTTTCTGACGACGAGATTTTTTAGTAATTTTATCATTCCAATTTTCCTATCCTTTTAGCCTGCTTTGATCTTCTTCAGTCAGCCAGATTATTTTGGAGGGAGATAGGCTTATATTCTGGTTAATCTCTTCATTCTCTTGGTTTCTTGATAATTAACTAAAAAGCTTCATTTTATCCTGATGTTGGCGCAGGATCAGCTTAGCTAACAGAGTTACTTAATATCGTTTCCAATTTTTACATTACTGCCATACCCTCCTCCGAATTTTTCCACTCTTGGACATTTGTTTTGTTCCTTTGGGTGTATTCCTCCATCCTTCGTATGTACTTATAATTTGAACACATTTTGGCGCTTCCTGACCCGATCATTTTTACTCCCTCTATATCATGCTGCATCAGAAGGTTGGTGTTGACAATTAGATGGTCAAGTTGTTGGAACACAACATCTCCACTTTCGATCAGATTTTGGATTTTATGTTTTAAGGACCAACAATCTTGTGTATTGTGTCCCGGAGACCCTGAATGGTAAGCACATCTCAGTCTTCGATTGTATCTTTTACTTTTTGGATCTAGAGGTGGAGCCAATTTGGTTATTTTCTTCTGCTTGATTAATAACTCCAATATATTTTTCCAGGGAATGGTTTAGTGGAGTGAACACCCGATTTTCCATTCTTTTAAATTTTCTCTTTCTGTCCTGGCATTGGTTAAATACGGCCTATTTTTGTAATGACAAATTGCCTTCCCTCTTCCAAATAGGGGGATTATAGTTAGGTCTCCTAGTTTGCCCCTGAAAAACGAGGCATACATCTTCATCGACCTTTTTAGGTATCCCATTAAGAGCACTGGCATAGTTTTTAGACTGTATATATTTGGCGACTACTTCCAAGGCTGTGAGGTCTTTAATCTTGCCCTCTTTCATGCCCATCTCTGTCATTTCACCATGTTTGATCTTCTCTAAGAATGGCTTGCCTATTCCTTCTAGGATCCTCTCATAGTAAGGTGCATCTAGGATGTCTATGAAAGTCATCACCACTTTAGTTTTACATAAAGTGGTGACTGTCTCGCCAAACGACTCCATCTTTGGGTATATTCAAGGAAAGACACAGTACTCTGCTTTTTAACTTTAGTCACTTGGTATCTATCCGGTGCTATTTGTGACTGAAAACTTTATTGATTTAGGAAGGCGTGGGCTAACTCTTCCCAATTGTGGATTTTGACATTGTCAAGTCATCCATACTAGGCTCTAAACTCTCCAGTGAGACTCTTTTGGAAAATCTGCATTCTGAGGCTTTCATATTCAGCATAACACCCTAGCTCGCCAATGTGTACTTTCATGTGCATATATGGATCGCCTGTCCCATTGTACTTTTCAAACTCCAGGACTTGAAATTTGTCAAGATATCGAGCTCCTGGGAATATGTAACGACCGAGAAATTCGGATCCTTTGTAAAATAATTTTTTTTAATAAAATAATGAATAAAATAATATTAATTGTTATTATTATGTGTTGATAAGATGAATGTCATTCTATAACCTAGAAACATTGGAGCATCGTAGTATCTTAACCACATGAGAGAATTAAAGTGTTTGAATTTCCAAGACGAAAATAAAAGTTTTCCGAGAAATTTTCCGAAAAACATTATTCATCAATTTCCGCTCGGTAATTATTTTTGAACTTCCGAGAAATACATAACGTTATAATATCTAGATGAGATGGATTATGTAATAATAATCTAAGTATGGAAAACGCAATATTTTGCATACGGACTTAAATTAAGAACGTTAAGGATTAAAGACAAAAAGGGAATGGAATGGTGGATCTTGTAGGAAGTACAAGTCTTATGAGAATTAAAGGGCAAGCCAGTGTTAGGGTAAGGTTTAGGCCAAGTATTGGTTAATATGAAGCCCAAAGCATAAGTTAAACAAACTAAATCCAAGCCCATAAGAATAAGTTTTGACATTAAAGTAAGCCCAAAGTAATGATCCATTAACAAATTAGGATCCATGGGGCAACCCATGGGTGAACTTGGTGACCAAGGATTTGTTGTGGTGACCAAGAAATAAGTGTAATGACCAAGCAAAAGTTGTGCTTAGAAAGTAAACTTAGGGATTAAGAAATGAATAGTAAGGAGGTTGTAAGACCCCAACTTTTATGAATAAAGAATAATTTTCTCGAAATATATTTTTGTATATTATGGTGTGGATTTGATATAATGTTATAGTTGTGGGTAATATTTAAAAATTTTGCAAAGTAAGCAAGTGATTATATAATATTCGATTGGTCGGGGAATATTCGTTTTAACAGAGAATATTCGTACAATGGCACAATCATTAGTGGACCCTACAACGGAAATATTGTCGTAGTTAGTAAACGACATAGTTATCTTTTTATAAAAATAACGGTGGAAGTGTTACCGTTAAAACTGTTGAACTACCAGGTAGTAAAAGTACAGTAATACGTGTGGTTGCATAGTAGCACACAGTATTGGTTATTGATGCTTACGTGAGAAGTCACTCAGTTATACTCAATTATTGCTACAGTAATTGATGCATCATATCTCTCATATTATTGATTCGATTATTGTCACAGTATCATCTGCATAATATGTTATATTATTAAATCAATAATTAAGATGACAAAGTTATTTATATTATTAAATAACAATATTTACAATGTCTAGAAGTTCTGTCAAGGAGAGGTTTGGTCATCTAATTGCGTGCCAATAAGGAGAAATCCTTATCGGAAAGCCCCTTCTTTCCTGGGAACGACCTGGTTGTTAAATATTGTGAGTTATAATATTAATGATGAATAAGTTCATGTTGATTAAAGATGAAATTGATAGTTCCATTGTGTTGGAATTATTAGTGTTAGTGGAAATCGACATTTATTCCGATATTAATTGATGTCTAGAAGTTTTACTGACCATTCGGGTAATTAATCGGATAAATGAGCAATTAATTGTTATTAATTCACATGATTATAACTATTTGTTCACATGTGTATACTATTGATTCATATTCTTGTACTATTAGGGAAGTTGGTGCAAGATTGATAATACATCCATGACTAAGTTAAAAATGGAGGTATAGATGGAGGTATTATACTGTAAATTAATATTTTCACATGATTATAACTATTGATTCACATGATTGAACTATTGATTCACATTATTTACTATTATGGGAGGTGGTGCAAGTTTGATAATACTTTCAAGACTAAATTAAAAATGAAAGAAAAGTTGTAGGTATTGTACTATAATATTTCAAGCCCCAAAACGTGCAATTATTGAAACTATATTTTCCTATAAATAGAAGCTCATTCTTCCTTCATTTCTCACCAATTCACTAAAGTTGTAGAGCAATTATTATAGAGAGAAATTATAGAGAGAAAGAAGAAGAGAAGTCTGCTACCTCACTATTCCAATATCCAATTTCTTCTAAGGTAAGGGGTATTATTCTTTCGTATTCATGAAGAGAGTTATTTTCTTTCAATACTCGTAAGAGTTGTTATTCCATTTTTTATTATTATGTTGGAATAACTCGTCTCATCTGATACCGCATACATGGTGAAATTCTTACATTATTCCATTCTTTATTATTACATTTGGAATAACATTATACGTGTGGTCTATCACATGCCTAGTTAATTATGTTGTTATTCCATTCTTTATTATTCTGTTGGAACATCCTATCTATGCGGATTACGCATGACCTGGTTCCATTCTTTATTATTCTTTTGGAACATCCTGTCTGTACGGATTACGCATGACTTGGTTCTATTCTTTATTATTCTATTAGAATATCCTATCTGTGCGAATTACGCATGACCTGGTTCCATTCTTTATTATTTTGTTGGGAATAACCTGTCTGTGCGGTCTATTGCATGCCTGGTGAATTCTTCTGTTATTCCATTCTTTATTATTCTGTTGGAATAATCTGTCTATGTGGATTATCGCATGCATGGTGAATTATTGTTCATATTCATTCCTTATTAAATTGTGGAAATGATCTGTCTACGTGGATTACCGCATGGCGGGCGAAAATCCATTTGCAGTTTCATATATTCTATTATACTCAGTTGGTTAAAGTTTTGGCTTCTATACTCCATGAAATTAGTAGAATATCCTGGATATTTGCACTTCATCCAGTATCTTTTCATGGGAATATTCTTCTGAGCATTCTTGAATTTTACTCCACAAAGAAGTATCATGTTGACAATTTGGACGTTATTGATTTCTGGATAAACTAAAATTTTAAATCTTTAAAATTTATCCTTGAACTTTTTTTATTGAATTATTATGTCATTGTCATCATCCTCATGCTTATATTATGATGAAAGTCATCTTTGGCTTACGTGCATAGATGGACTTGGTATGATTATGACCAGGGATTATTCAGTATAATCATGACCTGTAATGTTATAAATGATGTGGTTTATTTATTAAGTTGAGTCTCAGCGATAAAAATTGATGAAAACATTTTAAATCATAGAAGATAGTAGATATCATGATCTACTTGACTCTTCTAATGGATTGCTTATTCATTGCAGATTAAACTTGATGTCTATTGTATTTTATCAGTTTAACATTGTTGAAGACTAATGATAATTTATTCTGCATTATCTTAGTCATAATATTTCTTACTGGGCTAGTTGAGCTCACCCTTTTGCTTTCATTGTTCTCTTCAGGAAATGAGAACGTAGCCGGGACTAGTCGGGGAATGGAGTGATGGTCCGAGATGGTGTATTAGTAGTCCTCATTATTCTATAAAATGGTGTGATAATAAATGTAATGAGGACTCTATTTGAGAGTGGATATTGTCTAGAAGGCAACATTCCTGTTTAAACTCTTAGTTATGTTTTGTCGTATATTATACGACGGTTGTATAATTAAGTTTGTAGTTATATTCTGTACATATATTTGGCGACTCGAGATGGGTGATGTATACCTATTTTGGGGGTGTCACAGTTGGTATCAAAGCTTAAGGATATGATCCTTGCCTGAGATATGAGACAAGAACTAGAGGGAGAGGCGGGAATTCCTTCGCTAGTATGACCTACCTAAGTTTATTTTGTATTTAATTGGTTCATTCGTAGTATAGGGATAATATGTGATATGATAATTAACCCTTGTTTTGTGGCAGTATTTGAAAATGACATCCGAAAATGTTGAGATAAGCAATGAAGCACATGAGACCGTTGAGACACCACAGATTAATACCCAGGATAATGTACAACAGGAAGACAATAATCCTCAGTTAAACAACAAAGATCAAATGATGAATGATGGGATGTTCAGAGGTTTTATTCAATTTATGCAATATCAGGCGAAGGCGGCTGTTGTCCAAAATGCAGGTGGAAACACTGATAACTCTCGGACGGTCACCGCTAAGCAGTTCAAGGAGCTGGGACCATCGAAGTTTTTTGGAGAGCCAAAACAACTTAAGGCATGATGTCTTGGGATGCTCCAAGGAGCAAAAGGTTCCCTTTGCCACCTTCATGTTGCGAGCAGAGGAAGATTACTGGTGGGAATCTGTAAAGCGTACTCAACCTGCCGCACTGAAGATGTCTTGGGAGAAGTTCCAAGAACTGTTCAATGACAATTACTTTCCTGAAAGTATTCATCACATGAAGGAGGTAGAGTTCATCAAGCTTGAGCAAAACAATATGACCATGGCACAGTACGAAGCTAAGTTTGCCGAGTTGTCTCGGTTTGCGTCCCACTTGGTTAATAATGAAGAGAGAACGACGCGGATGTTTCTTAGAGGTTTGAAACCCGAGATACGTCAATACCTTATCTCTCATAAACTGTGTTTGTATTCAGATGTTGTGAATATGGCTCAGTTATTGGAGCGCGATAATGAGTCAACCCAACCAAGAGAGAGCAGCCGGCAAGTCGATAATACCAGTGGTAGCGGTCATCGAAGCGGTGACAACAAACGTGGAGGGAATCAACATGCCAAAAATGGTAATCACTTCGGTGGTAATCATGGCCATGACAATAAGAGTGGACATTTCAAGAAGAGGAGATTCAATAATGATGGAAAGACGTCGACCAAAGACTGTTGTTAAGGAAGGAAAAAGACCACCGGTCGTATATTACAAATGTGGAGGGAAGGACACATAAGTCCAAACCGCGCGATGCGGTCAAAGCATGTTACAATTGTGGAAAAGAAGGTCACCTAGCCCAATTTTATCGTGCACCAAAGTCAAGTCCAGCTGGGATGGAGGCATCAAAGGGTGTCCCAGACAAGACAAAACCTGTAATTCAAGGGAGAGCGTTTATCGTAACCTCCCAAAAAGCAAGGAATCCGAACGAGGTGATCACGGGTAAACTAATTATAAACTCTAGCGAAGTTTATACTTTATTTGATACCGGTTCTACCCATTCCTTTATTTCTCCTACTTGCGCTCAACGTTTAAATTTGACTCCGGAGAAAATAGACTTTGATTTATATGTTAAAACTCCGTTGGGAGAAACCTTCATTACATCCACGGTTTATAAGTCTTGTTTGATTCAAACCGGTAACCGCACGTTACCTGTTGATCTTATTTCCTTGAAAATACTTGTATTTGATGTGATTTTAGGGATTGATTGGTTAACTACTCATCATGCTAAAATCGATTGTTTTCGTAAGGTTGTTAGCTTTCATATTCCTAACCAACCTATTATGCGAATTCAAGCAACCAAACCACTAAAATCAATCACTGTCATATCAAGTCATAAAGCTATTCATTTATTGAAAAATGGATGTCAAGCTTTCTTAGCCCATGTCACGGATTTAAATAAAAATACGTCAGATTTGAATGATATTTCTATTGTTAATAAATTTCCTGACGTATTCCTTGAAGAACTTCCTGGCCTACCCCCAGAGCGTGAAATTGAATTTTGTATCTACCTTATATCCGGTACAAAACCCATTTCCAAAGCCCCATATCGAATGGCTCCTATTGAACTTTAGGAGTTAAAAACCCAACTACAGGAATTGTTAGACATCGGTTTCATTCGTCCTAGTACGTCTCCTTGGGTGCTCCTATTCTATTCGTGAAGAAGAAAGATGGAAGTATGCGACTTTGTATTGATTATTGGGAGTTGAATCATGTCACCATCAAAAATAGGTACCCGTTGCCTCGCATTGATGACTTGTTTGACCAGTTGCAAGGAGCCAAATTCTTTTCAAAGATTGATCTTCGTTCCGGATATCATCAGTTGAAGATTAAAAGTGATGGCATTCCAAAGACTGCTTTTAGAACTCGGTACGGGCATTATGAATTCCTAGTCATGTCTTTTGGATTGACTAATGCTCCTACTGCCTTCATGGACATGATGAACCGAGTATTCAAGTAATATTTGGATCACTTTGTGGTCGTCTTTATTGATGACATCCTCATATACTCCAAAACCCGTGAAGACCATGAGCAACACTTGAGGCTGATGCTTCAAAAGCTTCGTGAAAATAAGCTTTATGCCAAGTTGAAGAAATGTGAGTTCTGGCTTGAGGAAGTTGCATTCCTTGGGCACGTGATATCAAATCATGGAATATCTGTTGACCTGGCAAAGATTGAAGCAATTCAAAGCTGGGAGCAACCTAAGTCAGTGACCGATGTACGTAGATTTCTCGGCTTAGCTAGTTATTATCGGAGATTCGTGGAAGAATTTTCTCGAATCGCTACTCCATTAACTCAGCTGACTCGAAAAGATACAAAATTTGATTGGAATGAGGAATGTGAAAAGAGTTTTCAAGAACTCAAGAGGAGACTCATTTCAGCACCTGTTCTGACAATACCATCTGGCTCGGAGGGATTTGTCATCTACAGTGATGCTTTAGGTAAAGGGTTAGGATGTGTTCTCATGCAACATGGGAAAGTCATAGCCTATGCCTCACGACAACTCAAAGAATATGAGAGTAATTATCCTACTCATGATCTAGAGTTGGCAGCAGTCCTTTTTGTGCTTAAGATTTGGAGGCATTACCTGTATGGAGAGAAGGTGGAGATATATACGGATCATAAAAGCCTCAAATATTTCTTCACTCAAAAGGAACTCAACATGCTGCAATGACAATGGCTTGAATTGTTGAAAGATTATGATCATACCATCTAATACCATCCTCGAAAAGCGAACGTAGTAGCTGACGCATTGAGTAGAAGATCATATGCGGGTATGAGTGCAATATTGTCAACACAAAGGCCCATTTTGTATGACTTGGAAAGGATGGAAATAGAGTTAAAGACTCCAGGGACCCATGTGATGATGGCGAATATACGAGTGGAACCGACTTTAATCGATAAAGTTAAAGCTGCTCAAGCTACAGACCTGGAGCTGATGCGTATGAGGAAGAAAGTGCAAGAAGGTGTTATTTCAGAAGCAAGAATCGATGAAGAAGGAATACTTCGAGTCAAATCCAGACTTTGTGTTCCTAACGATTCTGACTTGAAGTATAAAATCATGATGGAGGCGCACAACACACCATTTGCAATCCATCCTGGGAGTACCAAAATGTATCGTGATCTTCAACATACATTTTGGTGGAGCAATATGAAGAGAGAGATAGTGGGGTTTATCTCAAGGTGTCTAACTTGTCAACGAGTCAAGGCGGAGCATCAAGTGCTAAAAGGTCCATTGCAACCACTTGAAATTCCAAAATGGAAGTGGGAGCACATTACCATGGATTTCGTTACTGGTTTTCCCAAGGTTTCTCAAGGCATAGATGCGATTTGGGTCATTATTGAAAGATTGACCAAGTCTGCTCATTTCTTACCAATATGAGAAACTTATACACTTGAACGTCTTGCTAGTATGTATATAAACAAGATTATAAGATTGCATGGTATGCCAGTATCCATAGTTTCTGATCGAGATCGAAGATTCACTTCAAGATTTTGGGTTAGTTTGCAAAACGCTATGGGCACGGATTTACGATTTAGTTCGGTATATCATCCTCAAATGGATGGGCAGTTGGAAAGGACTATTCAAACCCTTGAAGATTTATTAAGACTCTGTGTCCTTAACTTCAAGGGAAGTTGGTACAAGTTCTTACCATTAGTGGAGTTTTCCTACAACAATAGTTATCAAGCAAGTATTGGCATGGCTCCATTTGAGGCGTTGTATAGAAGAAAGTGTCGTTCTCCAGTATGCTGGGATGAGGTGGGTGAAGCAACGTTGTTGGAACCGGATTTGGTACGTATGACTATGGAAAAGATTCAAACGATCCGACAACGTATAAAAACCTCACAAGATCGACAAAAGAGTTATGTTGATCTTCATTGAAAAGACGTGGAATTAAATATTGGAGATCATGTGTTGTTACGTGTTTCTCAATGGAAAGGAGTTACAAGATTTGGAAAGGGAGGAAAGCTCAATCCTCAATTCATTGGCCCATTTATAATCCTCGAATGAGTAGGAACTGTGGCCTATAGACTCGTCTTACCGCCAAGTATGTCTCGTGTTCATAACGTTTTCCACATATCTATGTTACGTAAATATGTGAAAGACCCGAACCACATTATTGAATTAGAACCAGACGAGATAGAGGAAGATTTAACGTATGAAGAGGTACCTGTTAAAATCTTGGATAAGAAGGATCATATTCTTAGCTCTAAAGTTATACCTCAAGTCAAAATTTTGTGGAGAAACCACGATGTTGAGGAAATGACCTGGGAGATAAAATCTGAAATGAAATAAAGGTATCCTCACCTCTTCGACATACCAGGTACGCACCCTAATTTCGAGGATGAAATTTCATAAGAAGGGGAGGTTGTAAGACCCCAACTTTTATGAATAAAGAATAATTTTCTCGAAATATATTTTTGAATATTATAGTGTGTATTTGATATAATGTTATAGTTGTGGGTAATATTTAAAAATTTTGCAAAGTAAGCAAGTGGTTATATAATATTCGATTGGTCTGGGAATATTCATTTTAACAGAGAATATTCGTACAATAGCACAATCATTAGTGGACCCCACAACGAAAATATTGTCGTAGTTAGAAAATGACATAGATATCTTTTTATAAAAATAACGGCGAAAGTGTTACCGTTAAAACTGTTGAACTACCCGGTAGTAAAAAAGTACGATGTCTGGCGTGGTTGCATAGTAGCACACGGTATTGGTTATTGATGCTTACGTGAGAAGTCACTCAGTTATACTCAATTATTGCTACAATAATTGATGCATCATATCTCTCATATTATTAATTCGATTATTGTCATAGTATCATCTGCATAATATGTTATATTATTAAATCAATAATTGAGACGACAAAGTTATTTATATTATTAAATTACAATATTTACAATGTCTAGAACTTACATCGAGGAGAGGTTTGGTCATCTAATCATTGGCGCATAATAAGGAGAAATCCTTATCGGAAAGCCCCCTCTTTCTTGGAAATGACCTGGTTGTTAAATATTATGAGTTATAATATTAATGATGAATAAGTTCGTGTTAATTAAAGATGAAATTGATAGTTTCATTATGTTGGAATTATTAGTGTTAGTGGAAATCGATATTTATTCCAATATTAATTGATGTCTGGAAGTTTTATTAACCAGTCGGGTAATTAATCGGATAAATGAGCAATTAATTGCTACTAATTCATATGCTTATATAACTTTTTATTCACATGTGTGTACTATTGAATCACATTCTTATACTATTAGGGGAGTTGGTGCAAGATTGATAATACTTGCATGATTAAATTAAAGATGGAGGTATAGATGGAGGTACTATACCGTAATTCATATTTTCACATGATTATAACTATTGATTCACATGATTGAACTATTGATTCACATTATTTACTATTAGGGGAGGTGGAGCAAGTTTGATAATACTTTGAGGACTAAATTAAAAATGAAAGAAAAGTTGGAGGTATCAGATTTGTAATTTTTCGAGCCCCAAAACGTGCAATTATCGAAATTATATTTTCCTACAAATAGAAGCTCATTCTTCCTTCATTTCTCACTAATTTAATAAAGCTTTAGAGCAATTATTGTAGATAGAAATTATAGAGAGAAAGAAGAAGAGAAGTCTGCTACCTCACTATTCCAATATCCAGTTTCTTCTAAGGTAAGGGGTATTATTCTTTCGTATTCATGAAGAGAGTTATTTTCTTTCAATACTCGTAAGAGTTGTTATTCCATTCTTTATTATTATGTTGGAATAACTTTGTCTGCTGGATACCGCATACATGGTGAAATTCTTACATTATTCCATTCTTTATTATTCATTGGAATAACTTTCGTCTATCGCGGTCTATCGCATGTACGTGTGAATTCTGTTGTTATTCCATTCTTTATTATTCATTTGGAACATCACATGCATGTGGATTACGCATGACTGGTTCCATTCTTTATTATCTGTTGGAACATCTCCGTCATGACGGATTACGCATGACTGGTTCCATTCTTTATTATTCTGTTGGGAATAACACATCATGCACGGTCTATTGCATGCTGGTGAATTCTTACATTATTCCATTCTTTATTATTACATTGGAATAACCTATCTATGTGGATTCTGGCGTGCATGGTGAATTATCATTCGTATTCATTCCTTATTAAATTGTGGAAATGATCTGTCTACGTGGATTACTGCATGGCGGGCGAAAATTCATTTATAATTTTATATATTCTATTATACTCAGTTGGTTAAAGTTTTGGCTTCTATACTCCATGAAATTAGTAGAATATCCTGGATATTTGTGCTTCATCCAGTATCTTTTCATGGGAATACTCTTCTGAGCATTCTTGAATTTTACTCCACAAAGAAGTATCATGTTAACAATTTAGACGTTATTGATTTCTGGATAACTAAAATTTTAAATCTTTAAAATTTATCCTTAAACTTGTTTTATTGAATTATTATGTCTTTGTCATCATCCTCGTGCTTATATTGTGATGAAAGTCATCTTTGGCTTACGTGCATAGATGGACTTGGTATGATTATAACTAGGATTATTCGGTATAATCATGACTGTAATGTTATAAATGATATGGTAAAAGTCCCCTCAATGGCCTGTAGTGCATTGATGGACAGTTTTTTGTATGATTATGACCAGGGATTATTCGGTATAGTCATGACCATTGATGATTTAATGAATATCCTTGGCCCGTAGTGCGGGATGACTCGATGATGTGGTTTATTTATTAAAATTTGAGTCTCAAATGATAAAAATTGATGAAAAAATTTTAAATCATAGAAGATAGTAGATATCATGCTCTACTTGACTCTTCTAATGGATTGCTTATTCAATCGTGATTAAACTTGATGTCTAATGTATTTTATCGGTTTAACATTGTTGAAGACTAACGATAATTTATTACGCATTATCTTAGTCATAATATTTCTTCTTTGGGCTAGTTGAGCTCACCCTTTTGCTTTCATTGTTCTCTTTAGGAAATGAGCGTAGCTTGAGGACTAGTCGGGGAATGGAGTGATGGTCCGAGATGGTGTATTAGTAGTCCTCACTATTCTATAAAATAGTGTGACAATAAATGTAATGAGGACTCTATTTGAGAATGGATATTGTCTAGAAGGCAACATTCTGTTTAAACTCTCGATTATATTTTTTGTCGTATATTACACTTACGGTTGTATAATTAAGTTTGTATTTGTATTCTGTACCATATATTTGGCGACTCAAGATGGGTGATGTATACCTATTTTGGGGGCATCACAGGTTAGTTAAGGAGGTGGGATGTTTTAATATCCATTATGCCCTCACTTTGGCTTTCCTATAAATAGAAGGAGATTGCTAGTCATTTATCACTTGTTCAAAACACCAACAACTTCCAATACAAAGCAACTTATTGGTTAGAGAGAATAAGCACATATAAGTCAAAACAACCTTTGTTAGATTTTCAAGGAGAAAAGAAGTACTAGTTCTTCAAGGGTAAGACTCTTGTCCTATATTCTTCTATCTCTACCATGATAGCTTGATATAGAAGTGATGATCATGTATTCCAATAACATCTAAGAAATAAATAAGCAATCGACTTGAGCCGTATAAGTAATGAATAAGTAACTTGAATCTAAATAAGTTATAAACTTATGAAGAACTTATGATGAACTTGTCATAGGTTTTCCATATGAAATTAGTATGTTTGATAAGATGTGAGAATATTTGATAAGATGTTTCATAAGGAATGAAAACTTGTAGTTTATAAGTTATTAAGTCATGAACTTATGAAGAATAAATCAAAACCTAATTTGAAAATAAGTTGATGTAATAAGTAGTTTGAAATGTTCATATGATGGTTAGAATCCATTTAGAACAATGATCAAATCGTTAGTAATGAAGTTTCGTCGGAATTCACACGATTGGACGATAATCGTCGAATTCGTGAAATTCTCGGAATAGAAGTCGAATTTTGTGTTTGAACTCAGAAACGTTGATTTTCGATGGAGACAAGTCATATTTGGCATTATAGAGTTGAGGACTCAAAAATGACCAGATTCCGACTTAGAACGAAGAAACGAGCGTTGAACGTTCACGAACGTTTACCGTTTTTTATAAAAATGAACTAATAAGTGAATTTTTAGCAAAAGAAATCAAATAGATAAATTTCTTACATGAACGCATAGAGTATGTAATTTGTGAATCGTAGGCTCTTGAACGAGCCAATTCGGACTTCTAACGAAGAAGTTACGAGTCTGGAAAGTTCGCAAAATTAAAAGTCTAAAAAAATTTGATTGGTGCATGAGTTGGCGCATGCGTGGCGCCAACCCAAGTAGTATTGGTGGGATTCTACGCCATATATCTGCACATACCTCTCTCTGAAGTTTCACGCCGCAACGCGACATACAACTCTAAGACTCACATCGTGAACGCCGAAGAGTCCGGCCTTCACCACTGCAGAGAGTGGTGCCAGAAGTGGCATATAGAGAAGGAAGGGTGGCGCCGCAACGCCAACCCTAGGGTTTTGACAGAAAAGGAAGTTTACAAGTATGAAATGAATGGTAACTCATTAGTAATGAACTAAAGAACTTAATGAAGCATCGTAAGGTATTGTTAAACCTTAATTATGTTGCCTAAAGGTTGAAGAAATTAATCAAACATGAATGTAATGTGAAGATAAGAACGACGTAACGAAAAGCCGGAACCAATAATAACAAATATAAGTCATGTTTTAGATTGAGAAGAAGGGTAAGATTCATTAGGAACTATGTATGTTCATTCATGACCTAATGTGTTATGTGATGTTATCATTTACTGTAGAGACTTAAAGACTTAACGTGAACGTGTTATAACTGTAGCAGACGCTAAAGGCAAGTATTCTAACCCTTGTTCCAGTTCAATCTGGTCAAGTTTGTAATTCATGTACTCTTACACATGAAGTATTGTATGATGAAGTCAAAGCCAACTCTTTCAGCAAGACTTATATTATGTTTCTATCAAAGTATGGTCAATGTTTACCAAGTTATACTGGTGTGGTTTTCAAACGAAGACTGAGTATGCTAAAAATGTTTTGTCGTCAAACGGCGAGCACGCGTGAGGTTTCAACTTAAAGCGTACATATGTTTAATGAATGTAGTGTTGATCAACATAAAGTACTATATGATGATCACCTAGAGGTGCTCGTAAGAAATGTCAGACTTACGGACTTAGTGTGGGATGTCCTTTTCAAAAGAACTTATGAAATGCTCAAGGTCTTTGCATCGAAATTGATGTTTTACTGAATAATGTTGTTGTAAAACGTTTTGAAGGAAAATAAGTGCTATTTTGAATTATCAATAGTACTTCATAACTATTGTTCAGTTATTGAAGATATACGATTCCTATGTTTCAAGCATGTTGTTTATTAGAATTGTTGTACTTGCTAAGCTCAGCATGCTAACTCTTGCTTGAACCATATGAACACAGCTAAGATCGAATGGACCGAAGGCTCCGACAAGGATAAGGGAAAGACGAAGACGAAGACGAACCCGTAGAATACTTATGTAATAGTATAGGGTGAATGATTGTAATATATTGGATATTATGACAAGAACAATGTACTGGTTATAAAGAACCTGGGGAAATGTTAATATTATTTTGAATATATATAGAAGACATATTCGTTCTATTGAGGCTTTTCAATTGAATATATGTGTGAATGGTAGTACCATGTAGCACCATTTGTCGGATTAGAAGATACCCGAATTTGGGGGCATCACAGGTTGGTATCAAAGCATTAGGTTATAAAACTTAAGGGGGGGAATTAAAAACCTTAAGTCATAACCTTAAGAGAAGTCAAAGAAGTAAAAGAAGAAAATAACCCTATAAAAATGCATTATGATTATGTTATGTGTTTTTATTATTCTACTAATGTGTACTAATCAACATAATTGTGTTGTGTAGATGTCAAGAGTAAATGGAATGCAGTTAGACGTACAAGCAGTCAGTAAAGAATCGGTTAACCAAATAGAGGTTATACCAAACCCCATAGCGGCAGAACCCGAAGTAGTTGTCATTGAGTCTGGAGACTCAGAGGATCCTGACCTCATGTCAGTATTCAATGGTATGATAGAAGAGGAGGTGGAGGTAGTGTCCTTCAACCCGGTAGCAATAGCAGTAGAGATGGCTCCTGAGGAGTCAATGATGTCATTATTTATGTCAGTGTTAGATAGAAATATCCATTATTGTCAAGAGGTTAAGAAGCTGAAGGCAGAGCTCCAGGCTGTTATAGAGGACAAGAGGGACGTAGATTCCATGTGGGAGCAGGAACATGATGAGAGGATTTTGACTAAGGACAAAGTCCACGAACTGAAGCATGAGGTTTTTGAGCTCAAGGAGGAGCTAAAGACCAAAAAGCAGAAGATAGGGAGAATGTCCTATATTCATAGGAGTTCTCATGCAGATTTTCAGCATGTGGTAGGTATTTGGTTATCCGTAGAGGTAGGGATGATCATGACATACTATCGATCGTGATATTATTCTTTGGTCTTCAAGAAGGCAGATTTTGATAATGCCTTGAGGAAGATGTGATCTAGTAGTAGATAGAGTAGTTGAGGTATGTAAATATTTTGTATCCAGTAGTGACGTAAAACTCTCTTTTGTATAACAAAGGGTAGTCTTTTGTAAATCCCAATTTCTGGAAAGCAATAAAGGGAAAGTAATGTAATAAGCTTTGGTTGTGTAATGTGACCGATGTAGTATTATACTACAATGAATGAATGAATATAAGCCTTTTTATGGAACATAATGAGCAATGGATGTTGAAGTTATTGTTTAATATCGAATAATAACTAATTAATAAAGAAAGGAATAATAACGAAATGTGTTGTTTATTGTATCAGCAAAATGCCGCCGAGAAGAGTACAACGTAACCAAGGAGTTAATGTAAATTAATCGGAGGGAGGTCCGGTTAACCCTATGCAGGAGTTTGTTAATCTGTTAACAGCTGCATTTAATAGGAATAGGGCTAATATCCCCGTAAATTCAGGAGTAGCGCGAACTACTACCTTCAAGGATTTTAAAAGCGTGGGTCCGCTGGAGTTCAAAGCAACTACGGACCCTATTGAAGCCCAAACATGGGTGAAAGAAATCGAGAAGGCATTTGTGATAGCAAATGTCGATGAGGCCCAGAAGGTTTCCTTTACAACCTACATGATGAAGGGAGAGGCTAACTTTTGGTGGGAATCCAATCAGGCTAGGGCTGGGATAGAGAATTTGACGTGGGTGAGGTTTAAGGAGATATTCTTCGAGAACTACTTTTCCACAAGCATGCAAGGAAGGATGGAGATACGATTTCTCGAGTTAAAAAAATGGTACATGTCGATTCCCCAATACGCCACCAAGTTTAATGAACTGGCAAGGTTTGCTCCACACCAAGTGGATACCGAGGTTAGGAAGGCGCGTCAATTCGAGCAGGGCTTGAAACCCTGGCTCTATAATCGTATTTTCGTGTTCCAGAGTACTTCATTTGGGACCATTTTAGAGAAGGCGATAATCCCCGAAGGTGGTAGTGAGGCTCTGAGCCAATACCAAAAGGATAAGAAGAATAAGGGGAAAGTGGATGGGGGAGTGAAAATAGAAGGAGCCAGTGGAAGTGGTGAGGGATAGAAGAGGAAGGCGTTCAGCTCTGGGAATACTGGAGTGAAGCAAGGGAACCCAAAGAGGAGGATGGAGGCCTGTAAGACCTGTGGGAAGACTCACTTAGGAGTCTGTCTCAAGGGGAAGGCCGTATGCTACAACTGTGGACAGGAAGGGCACATCTCGCCAAACTGTCCAAGTCCGAAGAAGAACCATGGATGCTTTGTGTGTGGGTCAACTGACCACATGGCAAAGAATTACCCGAAGAAAGGGACCGACGGGAACCGGGGCACTAATAGCGGTAAGTTAGCTATTAGTGGTCCAGCTCAGCCGGGTAGGCCGATGGGTCGAACCTTTAACATGACAGTCCAAGATGCAGTTGCATCAGGGGACGTCGTCGCAGGTATTATTCTGATCAACGACATAAATTCTTATGTGTTGTTTGATTCGGGTGCTACTTGTTCATTTATAACATGTGATTTTGCTAGACGAATAGGATTACTTCTCGAAAAGTTGCCTATACCTTTAAATATTAAGGTAGCAAACGAAGAAATAATTCATGTTAAAGATGTTCATAAGAGTTGTTGCGTAGATATATGGGGTTGTAAATTATTAGTAGATTTGATACCGATAAAGTTAGGAGAATTCGATGTAATTCTCAGAATGGATTGGTTAGTAAACCATGGGGCAATTATAGACTGTCAAAAGAAATGTGTGAATATTAGAACGTTAAAACAACCTCAAGTAGTATTTTACAGGAATAGATCGTCGGGACGTTCGTGTTGTCTAACCATGACACAAACTAGGAAATTATTGAAGAAGGGGTGTGTAGGTTACCTGTGTCATGTTGTTGATACCCAGAGAGTGGTAGCAACCATGGAACAAATACCTATAGTTAAAGAATTCGCCGATGTATTTCTGAGTGAACTGTCGGGTCTTCTTAGGATAGGAGGACCGAGTTTGTAATAGACATTGTCTTGAGGAAGCGGACACCGGTTTCAAGGCACCGTATCGTATGGCAGCCAGTGGAGATGAAGGAGTTGATGGTGCAGTTACAAGAACTATTGGACATGAAGTACATTCAACCGAGTGTTTTTCCATGGGGAGCACCAGTACTATTTGTCAAGAAGAAGGACGGATCATTAAGATTTTGTATCGACTATAGAGAGTTGAACAAGTTGACGATAAAGAATAAATACCCATTGCCCAGGATCGATGATCTCTTTGATCAGTTGAAAGGGGCTAAGTATTTTTCTAAAATAGATTTAAGGATGGGGTATCACCAGTTAAAGGTTAGGAAGGAGGATGTACCGAAGACAGCATTCAGGACTCGTTATGGTCATTACGAGTTTCTGGTGATGTCATTTGGGTTGACTAATGCACTAGCTGCATTTATGGATATAATGAACAGAGTGTTCAAACAATATTTGGACAAGTTCATCGTGGTGTTTATCGATGATATTCTAGTCTATTCTAAGACACCAGAAGATCATGTTGAACACCTAAGGTTAGTGTTGGAGACACTTAGGAAAGAGCAGTTGTATGCGAAGTTTACTAAGTGTGAATTTTGGTTGGAAAAGATACAGTTTTTAGGTCATGTCATTGACCATGAGGGGATTTCAGTAGATCCAGCGAAGGTGGAAGCCGTGATGAATTGGGAACAACCAAAAACATCGGTGGAGGTGCGGAGTTTCCTAGGGTTAATGGGTTACTATCGAAGATTCATCTAGGATTTTTCGAAGATAGCTACTCCATTGACTAACTTGACAAGGAAGATGGTGAAATACGCGTGGACTGATAAGTGCGAGGACAGTTTTTAAGAACTGAAGAAGAGATTAAGTGAAGCGCCTATTTTGTCATTTCCCGATGACACAGGAAATTTTATAGTTTATAGCGATGCTTCGCATAGAGGACTTGGTTACGTGCTCATGCAGCATGGCAAGGTCATTGTGTATGCATCAAGGCAGTTGAAGGATTATGAGAAAGTTTACCCTACTCATGATCTGGAACTGGCCGCAGTAATTTTTGCTCTAAAGATATGGAGACATTATCTTTACGGAGAAAAATATGAGATATATACGGACCACAAGAGTCTAAAATATATCTTCACACAGAAGAAGTTGAATATGAGACAAAGGAGATGGTTAGAGTTGATAAAGGATTACGACTGTGAAATCCTATATCACCCTAGAAAAGCCAATGTAGTTGTCGATGCCTTAAGTAGGAAGGGTCGCGAAAAGTTGTCTTTGTTAACGGCTCAAACTGAGTTAATAATAGAGATGGCTAGGATGGAATTAGAAGTGAAGTTTTTGAGTGAAGTAGGATAAATACTGTTCGCGACGGAGATGCAATCTACCATCGTAGAGAGAGTTAAGGAGGTGCAACTCAAATTTGATGAGTGTGACTGGATAAAGGAGCGGTTAACCAATGAAAAAGATGCTAAGTACAATCTTGATAATGAGGGATTATTAAGATTTGAAGGAAGAATTTGGGTTCCGAATGAGACGGAATTAAGGAGCAAGTATTATAAGAGGCTCATAGTTCGAGGTTTTCGATTCATCCTAGTAGTACTAAGATGTATCAAGACCTTCGATAGAGTTTTTGGTGGCCGAATATGAAGAGAGAAATAGCAGAGTATGTGAGTAGGTGCTTGACTTGCCAGAAAGTTAAGGCTGAACATCAACGACCAAGTGGCTTATTACAGTCATTGGAGATTCCGGAGTAGAAGTGGGAGCATGTCACGATGGACTTTGTGGTGGGACTTCCGACCACAACGAAAGTGTATGATGCAATTTGGGTAATAGTGGATCGATTGACGAAGTCGACTCATTTTTTGCCAATTAGGGTCAAGTATAACTTAAACCAATTAGCTAGACTTTATATTAAGGAAATAATTTCCAGACATGGAGCACCGGTATCGATTGTGTCAGATCGTGATCCACGATTCACATCAAACTTTTGGAGGAGTCTACAAGAGCAGTTAGGAACGCAGTTGAAGCTGAGTACAGCATATCATCCATAAACTGATGAACAGAGCGAGAGAACAATTCAGACGTTAGAAGATATGTTAAGATCTTGCATCATGGATTTCAAGGATAGATGGGATGATCATCTACAATTAGTAGAGTTTGTATATAACAATAGTTATCTTGCAAGCATAGGTATGCCGCCTTACGAAGATTTTTACGGAAGGAAATGCAGAACACCATTGTATTGGGATGAAGTGGGAGAATGTCGAATGCTTGGACCAGAGTTGGTGCAGCAAACAACGGATATTGTCAAGTTGATACGAATGCGTCTCATCGCAGCTCAAGACAGACAAAAGAAGTATGCAAACTTGCATCGAGAAAATAAAAAGTTTGAAATAGGCTCTTATGTATTTCTAAAGGTATCTCCCTGGAAAGGAAAGATACGCTTTGGAAAGAAGGGAAAGTTAAGTCTGAGGTTTATAGGACCTTTTGAAGTATTAAAACGGGGAGGTGAGGTAGCATATATGATAGCATTACCTCCAGACCTAGAACGAATACATAACGTGTTTCATGTATCGGTATTGTGTCCATATAAGTCGGATTATAAGCACGTGATAGAATATGAGCCTATTCATGTCGAGAAAGACTTAACGTACGAAGAGATGCCGATTCAAATTGTTGATAGGAAAGAAGAAGTTCTGGGGAATAAAGTTATACCTTCCGTGAAGGTGATATGGAAGAATCACGATGCAGAAGAAGCAACATGGGAATTGGAAGAAAAGATAAAGAAGGATTACCCTCAGTTGTTTGAGTATTAAGAGACGAGATTCTGGGGACAGAATCTTTATAAGGGGGGAAGAATGTAACGACCGAGAAATTCGGATCCTTTGTAAAATAGTTTGTTTTTAATAAAATAATGAATAAAATAATATTAATTGTTATTATTATGTGTTAGTAAGACGAATGTCGTTCTATAACCAAAAAACGTCGGAGCATCGTAGTATCTTAACCACATGAGAGAATTAAAGTGTTTGAATTTCCAAGACGAAAATAAAAGATTTTCGAGAAATTTTCCGAAAAAACACTATTCATCAATTTCCGCTAGGGAATTATTTTTGAACTTCTGAGAAATATGTAACGTTATAATATCGAGGTGAGATGGATTCTGTAATAATAATCTAATTATGGAAAACGCAATATTTTGCATACGGACTTAAATTAAGAACGTTAAGGATTAAAGACAAAAAGGGAATGGAATGGTGGATCTTGTAGGAAGTACAAGTCCAATGAGAATTAAGGGGCAAGCCCATGTTAGGGTAAGGCTTAGCCCAAGTATTGGTTAATATGAAGCCCAAAGCTTAAGTTAAATAAACTAAATCCAATCCCACAAGAATAAGCTTTGACATTAAAGTAAGCCCAAAGTAATGATCCATTAACTAATTAGGATCCATGGGGTAACCCATGGGTGAACTTGGAGACCAAAGATTTGTTGTGGTGACCAAGAAACAAGTGTAATGACCAAGCAAAAGTTGTGCTTAGCAAGTAAACTTAGGGATTAAGAAATGAATAGTAAGGAGGTTAGTTAAGGAGGTGAGATGTTTTAATGTCCATTATGCCCTCACTTTGGCTTTCCTATAAATAGAAGGAGATTGCTAGTCATTTATCACTTGTTCAAAACACCAATAACTTCCAATACAAAGCAACTTATTGGTTAGAGAGAATAAGCACATATAAGTCAAAATAACCTTTGTTAGATTTTCAAGGAGAAGAGAAGTACTAGTTCTTCAAGGGTAAGACTCTTGTCCTATATTCTTCTATCTCTACCATGATAGCTTGATAGAGAAGTGATGATCATGTATGCCAATAACATATAAGAAGTAAATAAGCAATGGACTTGAGCCGTATAAGTCATGAATAAGTAACTTGAACCTAAATAAGTTATAAACTTATGAAGAACTTATGATGAACTTGTCATAGGTTTGCCATATGAAGGTAGTATGTTTGATAAGATGTGAGAATATTGATTCAAGGACTTAAATCTATAATAAGTCATAAGGAATGAAAATTTGTAGTTTATAAGTTATTAAGTCATGAACTTATGAAGAATAAGTCAAAACCTAATTTGAAATTAAGTTGATGTAATAAGTAGTTTGAAATGTTCATATGATGGTTAGAATCCATTTAGAACAATGATCAAATCGTTAGTAATGAAGTTTTGCCGGAATTCACACGATTGGACGATAATCGTCGAATTCATGAAATTCTCGGAATAGAAGTTGAATTTTGTGTTTGAACTCAGAAATGTTGATTTTCAATAGAGACAAGTCATATTTGGCATTACAGAGTTATGGACTCAAAAAACCGGATTCTGACTTAGAACAAAGAAACAAGCATTGAACGTTCACGAACGTTTATCATTTTTGTTTAAGTGAATTTTTAGCAATCGAAATTAAATAGATAAAATTCTTACATGAACGTGTAGAGTATGTAATTTGTGAATCGTAGGCTCTTGAACGAACCAATTCAAACTTATAACGAAGAAGTTACGAGTCCAGGAAGTTTGCAAAATTAAAAGTCTGTAAAAATTTTATGGTGCATAGAGTTGGCCATGCATGTGGCCAAACCCAAGAGTATATTGGTGTGGCATGACTGCATTGCCATATCGAAAGGCATGTACCTAATAAAGTTTTTCTTGCCAGTGACATGACATGCAACTCTAAGACTACTGGCATACGGTACCGAATCAAAAGTCTTAGCCACCTCAGAGTGGCATCATGACCTGACACTAAGATAGAGAAGGAAGGGTGGCCGCAACGCCCAATTTAGGGTTTTGATGAGAAAAGGAAGTTTACAAGTATGAAATGAATGGTAACTCCTTAGTAATGAACTAAAGAACTTAATGAAGCATTGTAAGGTATTGTTAAACCTTAATTATGTTGCCTAAAGGTTGAAGAAATTAATCAAACATGAATGTAATGTCAAGATAAAAACGACGTAACGAAAAGCCGGAACCAATAATAACAAATATAAGACATGTTTTAGATTGAGAAGAAGGGTAAAATTCATTAGGAACTATGTATGTTCATTCATGACCTAATGTGTTATGTGATGTTATCATTTACTGTAGAGACTTAAAGACTTAACGTGAACGTGTTATAACTGTAGTAGACGCTAAAGGCAAGTATTCTAACCCTTGTTCCAGTTCAATCTGGTTAAGCTTTGTAATTCATGTACTCTTACACATGAAGTATTGTATGATGAAGTCAAAGCCAACTCTTTTGGCTAGACTTATATTACGTTTCTATCAAAACATGGTTAATGTTTACCAAGTTATATTGGTGTGGTTTTCAAACGAAGACTGAGTATGCTAAAAATGTTTTATCGTCAAAAGACAGGCACGTGAGGTTGCCACAACTTAAACGTACATACTTTTAATGAATGTAGTGTTGATCAACATAGAGTACTATAGGCTGATCACCTAGACGTGCTCGTAAGAAATGTCGGACTTACGGACTTAGTACCGGGATGTCCTTTTCAAAAGAACTTATGAAATGCTCAAGGTCTTGTACCGAAATTGATGTTTTACTGAATATTGTTCTTGTAAAATGTTTTGAAGGAAAATAAGTGCTATTTTAAATTATCGATAGTACTTCGTAACTATTGTTCAGTTATTGAAGATATACGATTCCTATGTTTCAAGCATGTTATTTATTAGAATTGTTGTACTTGTTGAGCTAGTCATGTTCACTCTTGCTTGAACCATATGAACACAACTAAGATTGAACAGACCGAAAGCTCCGGCAAGGATAAGGGCAAGACGAAGACGAACCCATAAAATACTTATGTAATAGTATAGGGTGAATGATTGTAATATATTGGATTTTATGACAAGAACAATGTAATGGTTATAAAGAACCTGGGGAAATTTTAATATTATTTTTAATATATATAGAAGACATATTCGTTCTATTGAGGCTTTTCAATTGAATGTATGTGTGAATGGTAGTACCGTGTAGCACCATCTGTCGGGTTGGAAGATACCCGAATTTGGGGGTGTCACAGAATATGCAGAGATCTGACTAGGTAATACTTCCATAGTTTCCAGTCCCTTTGATTGACCAGATGGTTTCTTCCATTCGCTGGACTTTCTTTCTTATATCCCCAGTTTCCCGGTCTTCCCTAAGATTTATGATTTTCGGGATTTTGTTGGTTCTTTTACTGGATCAAGGTTCAGGTATTTGAACTTCCCCCTTTTTGTCAGCACTTTAATTGCCACCAAGTGAAGAGGACTCTGGTTGAGTGGGCATTGCATGACCTTGAGTATTTTTACTCTATTCTTTTAAAAGGATAGCCAACTCTGCTGTTTGATTCTTAAGTCCCTCAAACTCCTTTCGAGATATGGAACCTGATTCGTGTTGGGCACTTTCAACCATGTCGGTGGATAGGCTTTGTATTGTCTTAGATTTTGATCTGGTAATGGGACTAATCTTTCCAATAAAAAGAGTAGGTAGTTCAATCTTGATAAGCATTAACAATATGTATGTTATGCAATGTGTTAGTTTTAATATTTTCCTGTAAAATAGATGTTAGTTGTTTTGATGACAGGATTTGATGTACGTACAATAATGGAATTGGCAAGGAATGGAAATGATATTTACATTGATATTTACATGGATTTGAAATTTACATTGAATTAAAAAGGAAAGGCATGAAGAGACTTTCCTTCGCATTTGGTTTATCAGAGGCTGACCTATCTTAGGGTTACTCTCATGGGGTTTTCGGCATGAAGGTTCCCAGATCACCGCAATCTACTAGATGGGAAGTAAATCCAATCTTTCAATTGGAGTGGATCTGAGTGACGCCTTTCCTGAGCCTCACGGGATTAGTCTCCTCTTGAGTCCAGTAAACAACCACCGACGGGATTGCCTCCTAATGGAGGGACCACACAACATACATTCATCGCGTCTCACCGTTATGTATGATGACATTATGCGAAGCACTAACATAAAGTGTTGTAAAGAGACATTCATTCACATTCATTCAATGTAAAGACAACATTCACACACATGCAGATAAAAGGGAATTGAAAAGATTGAAATGCAGCTTAAGCCCTCTACTTTCCCTAGCGGAGTCGCTACCTATCGACGCCAGGATTTTTTCCTGTTTTGTTCTCTACCCTTTATCCTTTATATTTTTTATGTGGTTTAATTTTTCTTGCTTAAAGGGTGAGATTTTTGGAAAGACGGACATATAATGTCGATGATTTGAAAAGTTTGGTTTTAATGATTGGGCTGAATTAGACAAAGTCGCCAGTTGGTATGACTTTAAATAGTTGTACCAACTCAACCAAAGTTTTGAAAATTTCGCAATAGGGCCTAATATGTGACTCCATTTAATTGGTCTGGGAAATCGAAATTCATGTGTTCGGGGGCTTACTCAAGCGATGGGAAGGTGTTAGGCAACCCCCAACTTCCGTGAAACACGGTTAACGCATCTTTTCATTTCCCTAAACATGTGAAGTATGTGTGTGTGTGTGTGTGTGTGTTTGTGTGATGCAAATAAATTTACTCGAAGTGCGTTATTTGAAAGTAGTGTTATACCTCTTTTGCACCTATATACAAAGGGTTTGAATTAGATAAAAGTTCAATTTTAAACAAATCATATAAAGGTGATGTTTTGAAATCACGGTTTTCAAACCCTTATGCTCGCATAGGAATTGAGGCTTTTGATACTTCAATTTTATTCTGTATTTGGCTTGATTAGATTTTATTCAAGATGCGAAGCATCTTTGATAGTATATAAATATATATATATAAGTCTCAGACTTCTTATGGGCATGAAAGCCATCGAAGTAAGCCCGAACACCACATGCATGATTTTCACTATTTCGGGGCCTTTAACCCGTATAACCATTTTAAGGCCCTGGATTTACAAGTACAAAAATTGGAAAACTAGTTGTACAACTGAAAAATATCCATCATGGGAACCAGATCTAGATCCATTGATGGGATCGTAGATCATGTAGCTCCTAGGCTCACATAGTATCACTTAAATAGCATGCACTATGAATATAATGCAATAAAGCACATATTTACTTCTAGACGTCGCAAAATAAAGGATTCATCAGTTAAATCCTTGCATACGCGTAGCCCAAAGCTTCTAACGTCCTCTAGATACAGATCTAAGGCCGCATGTTTGTTAAACATTTACAAAAAACTAGAAAGAAAACTATATTTGTACAGATCTTAGTCATTTTAGCTTCCAGGTTCAAGTTTCACAACTTTTGAACCGGTTAAAAGATAGATCTGACTAGATCCAATACAGATCTAGTCAATAAAGCTTAAATATTGACTATTTATAATTAATGAATAGTTAAAAAGCTAGATATGTGCCATACAGAGGCAGATATATATATATATATATATATATATATATATATATATATATATATATATATATATATATATAGTACTTGTATATAGCGTAAAAAAAGCAAAAAAGAAGTAGATCCGATGGGATCTTATAGTTAAACACGAGAATGGCTATGGAACGACTTTAAGCGCCTATAAAATCGATTTTCACCTGTTAAAACTTGATATGTTGCTATATATATGTGTAGAAGTGTTTCTATAAGAGATTTACTAAGATTGAACGGAAGAAAAGCTGTCTTTCGCTCTCAAATGGCCTGATTTCTCTCTCCCGTACCATTTCTATCTCTCTTTTCTTTTTTAAATGAGCTGGGGGAGGGGTATTTATAGGCCCGATCTGCCACGGGTCTACCTATGGCTGGGCCTGGTGGGCCTCGCTATCTCGAAGTACGTGCACTCCGACCAACGTGCAGTCTGCTTGAACATTCATTACTTGCAATCCAGAAATCCGATGGAGGCATGTTATACCTTTCCGAATAGCTCTTTTCGAGAGCTACGCAATGACATGGGGCTTGACCTTTTCCGAATCCGGGAAGATGGGTCTATGACTAGATCTTCAAGTCTTCGCAATCTGTCCGTTGAGCTGTCTGGCACATTTTTCACTCGAGATTGTTATGATGGTTCTATATGACCTTATTCCTAGTAATTTGATCTGAATTGATGTTTTAGTTGGCAAAACTACCATTTTGCCCTTCTGGGTTGGTTTTTGGGCTTGACACAACTGTTGCTGTCTTCCCTCAAGGTTATCTCTGGGTTTGACTATTTTTGACTTCTGTATGTCCTCAAGGTTGTCTCTGGGGTTGATTTGATGATTTTCCAGGGTTGTCTCCGGGGGTCTGGTTTATTGTAGTCCTCCGGGGTTGTCTCCGAGATGGAAAATACGTTTTTGCCCCTCATGCATAATTAGTAACAGAAAAATAAAATTTCGAGTGTCTACACCTCCCTTTGCAACAGTCATTCCTTGACCTTTCTCTGTAACAACCCGATATTTTCTATACAAATAAATCATAAATTTTGAGTATAATTTTTTTTAATTATTATTTATTAAAATAAATATGGGGAATATGTGTCAAGATAATGTGTATGTATTTATGTGATGAATATAAAATATATTTATTACATGAATAATTACAAATAATTTTAGAATTATTGATTATTATAAATTATATTCATATAATAATTAATTTATAGTAGAAATGTTTTTATTAATTATTTTCCATGAAAATAAAATTATATATTATTTAAATAATATATGAAATGATTTTCAGAATAAATATAATAATTATTTTATTATATAAATTTTAGTACAGATTATTAAGTTAATTATTTTACCTTAATTATTAAGGTTAAATATGGCAGATAAATCAGATATGGAATCCAAACCCTAATTTTGGATTTTGATCAAGGAATGAGAATAATAATATAATATTAATTATATTTTGATTTTTCAGTGCTATAAATATGTATTGTATGTATGTGGTGTAAGACCCCAACTTTTATGAATAAAGATAAATTTTCTATAATTATCATTTTTAAATATTATGGAATGAATTTGATATAATGTTATAGTTGTGGGTAATATTTTGAATTTTTACAAAGTATGCAAGTTGTTTATAATATTCGATTCGTTGGGGAATATTCGGTTTAACAGGGAATATTCGTACGATGACACAATCATTGGTGGACCCCACAACAGAATTATTGTCGGATTGAGAAAATGATAAAAAATATTTTATGAAAATAACGGCGGAAGTTTTACCGTTAACTGTTGAAACACCCAGTGTTAAAAGTACAGGAATACGCGTGGTTGCATAATAGCACACGGTATTGATTATTGATGCTTACGTGAGAAGTCACTCAGTTTTATTCAATTATTGCTTCAGTAATTGCTGCATAGTATCTCACGTTATTTGATTCATTTATTGTCAATATTTTATATATTATTAAATCAATAATTGAGATAACAAAGTTGTTAATATTATTATTTATATTATTAACGATGTCTAAAAGTTCTGCCAAGGAGAGGTTTGGTCACCTAATTGCACCTGGTCGATTAATAGTGTGAAAAATAATAATGATGATGAAGTTTTATTTTATTAGTATTATTAATGTAATAAAACAGAAAAGCTTTTTATATAAAACAGAATATTTTTATAAAGTTATTCATTTTATTAGGCTAATAGTAAAATCTTTTTATATAAAACAGAATACTTTTATAAAGTTATTCATTTTATTAGACAATAATTCGAATATATTATATTTTATTATGCATAGTGTTTGTATAGTGCCTGCATAGTGTTTGTATAGTAAAATATTTTTAAAAGTTATTCGTTTTATTAGATTATAAATAGAATATATTATATTTTATTGTAAACCAATCTGGACCGTCCGTTTAAAGTAAATCAATCTGGACCGTTCATGAATTGGTTATTATTCAGTCCATTATTCTATAAATAGAAGCTCATTCCTTCATTATTTCTTATGAATTCACTGAAACTCTAGAGAGAGAAACTGTAGAGAGAATTATTCTTCTATCTTGAGCGTATTTCTTTAGCGTTTAAGAAAGCTTTGAAGCGTAGTGCAAGTTTCTTCAAGTATACCCCGCCCCTCTGGTGAGAGTACTCTTCTTTATAAGGTAAGGGGTATTATTTTTTTCATATTCATGAAGAGAACTTACATTATTCCATTCTTTATTATTACATTGGAATAACTTTGTACGCTATGATCTACCCTATACTTGGTGAAATTCTTACATTATTCCATTATTTATTATTCTCTTTGGAATAACTTTGTCATCTGCCAAGCACCGCATACATGGTGAAATTTCATTGTTATTCCATTCTTTATTATTAGGTTGGAATATCACATGCATGCGTTTTCTTGGGACTGGTTTAAAATCTTTATTATCTTGTTGGAATATCACATGCATGCGTTTTTACTGTGGGACTGGGTTCCGATTATTTATTATTACATTGGAATAACTAACATTCATGAAAAGTACCGCATGCATGGTGATTTCATTGTTATTCCATTCTTTATTATTCTGTTGGAATATCACCGCCGAGTGCGTGTTACGCCTTTGATTTGCTTCGATTATTTATTATTCGTTGGAATAACCTATCTATCGAAATACCGCATGCATGGTGATTTCTTTTGTTATTCCATTCTTTATTATACTCGGTTGGTTAAAGTTTTGACTTCTATACTCCATGAAATTAGTGGAATATCCTTGATATTTGCGCTTCATCCGATATCTTTTTCGTGGAAATATTCTTTTGAGCATTCTTGAATTTTACTCTACAAAGAAGTATCATGTTGACAATTTGGGCGTTATTAGTTCTGAATAAATTAATTCTTGAACTTGTTTTATTAAATTCTTATATCATTGTCATCATCCTCATGTTTATATTATGTTGAAAGTCATCTCGTGGCTCAGTAGTGCATAGATGGACTTGGTATGATTATGACCAGGGATTATTCGGTATAATCATGACCGTAATGTTACAAATGATGTGGTAAAAGTCCTCATAGGCCCGTAGTACATTGATGGACAATTGTTGGCATGATCATGACCATTGATGAATACACGAATATCCTCGCACGTAGTGCATGGATAAATTGTGGTTGTGATACTAATGAATATCCTTGGTAGTAAGCGGGGATGATGTGGATTATTTATTGTCGAGTCCCAAATGATAAAAGTGATGAAAAACCTTTTAAATCATAAAAGATAATAGATTTTATTCTCTACTTGACTCTTTTAATGGATTGCATATTCCGCTGCAGCTAAACTTGATGTCTATTGTATTTTATCAGTTTAACACTGTTGAGGACTAATAATAATTTATTATGCATTATCTTAGTCATAATATTTCTTACTAGGCTAGTTGAGCTCACCCTTTCTTTCACTGTTCTCTTCAAGAAATGAGAACGTAACCGGGACTAGTCGGGGAATGGAGTGATGGTCCGAGATGGTGTCTTAGTAGTCCTCACTATTCTGTTAAATAGTGTGATAATAAATGTAATGAGGACTAAATTGAGTGTGGATATTGTCTAGATGACAATATTTGTATTAAAACTCACAGCATGTATTTTGTCGTATTTTTTCACGACTGTTGTATAATCAAGTTGTATTTGAATTTAGTACCGTGTATTTGGCGACTCAAGATGGGTGATGTATACCTATTTTGGGGGCGTCACATGTGGACTGACAATGGTTGGTCAATTATGGTGCAGTATTTGAAAACCCTAGTTTTAATGTGGGAAGCCCTAATTTGAAACTCAATTGTGAGTTTAAGACTATTATATAACTGTGTTATATGATTTTATGGTTAATAAGGTCAACCCTAATTAACATTTAAATATATTAATTTCTAGAAACCCTAATGTTTAAATTATAAACCCTAATTGTGATTTGGTAACCCTAATTACCAAAATTATAAACCCTAATTGCTATAATTAGCAAGGTTAATGATATTAGTGTTATTAAACCCTAATATGTATGTATAATTAGAACCCTAAGCTAATTAACAAAACCCTAATTACAAATTTTAGAAACTAAAATTTTTATTTTGTACAAACCCTAGTTGCTAAATCCTATAATTTGTTTATGCTAAACCTTAGGGTTAAACCCTAAGGGTTTGATAAGTTACAAAATTGCCATTAAAAGTGTAAGCCAAATGACCTTTTTGCCCCTCTTATATAATTGAGGCTAAATTTATAAGTTTTGACAATAGGAGAAGTTGGTGACCAAATCCAACAACCCCATGTGCTCTAAAATGACAGCAATCAGCCCTAAGCTCAGCCAATTCATGCACCTTGGACTTCTATTTATAGATTTAGAGAGAGAAAAAATCATTTTGCTAGCTTATTTTGCTCAAACACCCAACCAATTCTCTCTCTCACTAAAACCCACAAAAATTTTAAGTTTTAAAGTCACAAAATCAAGCCCCACGAATTTCATAACAACATCAGTAGCATAGAATCAAAGATTGTTCATAGAAGGTATAAACCCTAACTTGGAAATCTGTCCAATAATCTATTGTTAGATGTTGTTGTTTTTGTGTTAAACATGTTAGATATAGTCTATTATGATGATCTGGATTGGTATTATATAGATCCATAACATCTAAGTCTTCAAATTTGAGTTTTAAGAAAATCTGGGAAAAAAATTTCTTGAGGTCTGACAACAAATGTCAGACCCTATAAATCTTTACCTGTTATGTATTTTGTTGTGTTAACTATTGGATCTGTAGCTTGTCATGTTGTCTTTAAGTTGGAAGTGGAATCACAGTAATTAAAGGTCTAGATTTTGAGTTATTAACGGTCAAACGCCGTTGACCGGCATTGACCCGACTATTTCTGGGCAGCCCAGAAAGTATAAAATGGTGTCTGACAATGTGTTTAACCGCTTAGATCTGACAGGTTCTGCCAGATTTGATGTTTTTGTTGAATCTAAGTTATACTATGCTTGTTGGACTACATCCTCGTGCCTTAAGATCACATAAAAAAATAAACAGGTTGGAATTTGTAGCCGGTCAAACTAGTCAAGTTGATCATGTTTTCTGTTTTTTGGGAAACCCAGAAAACATAAGAACATGACGACTGACATAGTTTGACCAGACTAGATCTCGTGTTTGTTTTGATTGTTTTGTAATGTTTTGTGATAGATCTACTTAGTTACATGTTGGCTAGACACTGAAGTTGTTAGATAACAAAAACAGTACACGATCTTCATGTAGTGGGAGCCCAAAGTGAAAGATGAAGATCGCATTCTTCATTTCTCAGGCAAACCAAAAATGAAGAAACGACTCGATGTAACCACTTTAGGGTCTTAGATCTCTTTGTTTATGTGTTTATTAAGCATGTTCGTTGTTGTGTATTGTAGTACTACAATAGTACTACAAGTTGTGATGATTAGTTTTCCCAGAAACATCACGAAGCAAGATTTATTGTTGATTAAAGTAGGTCACTTGATAACCGGCTATGAAGGTTCTGGGTTGATGAAGAACACCTATAGCGACAGTTTTGTCGCTATAGGCAGCCTTTAGCGACACTTAATTTCTTAAATCTATTATTTTTATTAAATAATTATAGAAAATTAGTTTTTAATTATTAAAAATATAAAATAAATTATTAAAAATTATTTTAAAGCCTAAAAATTAGTTTTAATTATTTTGAATATATTTCATAAATATTTAATATTTTTAGAATATTAAAAGTATTTAATTTATTTAATTACAATATTAAATAAATTATTTAAAAATGATTTTAATACATGAAAAATCATTTAAAATTATATTATGGTATAAGAAAAAATTTTAAGTTATTTTAATGACTTTTAATATTTTGTGATGAAATTCATTAATAAATTAATATTAATGATAATCTAGATATTTAATAAATTAATTAAATAAATAGATTAAAAAAAATTTTGTTATATTAAAAATCATTTTAAATAATAATAAGGTGTGTAAAAATATTTGAAGTTATAAAATATAACTTTCAATATTTAAAGGTAAATTTCATTAATTAATTATTATTAATGATATTAAAGTTATTTAATAACTATATTAAATAATTTAGTTTAAAAATGATTTTAATATTATAAAAATCATTTTAAATGAAAATAAAGTGTTTAAAGATATTTAAGTTATAAAATATAAATTTTAATATTTAAATGATAATTTCATTAATAATTTAATATTAATGATATTTATTTAACATTAATGATATTAAATTTATTTAATAATTATATTAAATAAATGGTTTAAAAATGGTTTTATTAATTTAAAAGGATATAATTGAATTAAAAATATTTTAAGTTATACTTAATGACTTTTAATATTTTGAGGAATGGTACATTAATATTTTAATGTTAATGGTAATTATTTATAAATGATTTTAAATGTTTTAGAAATCATTTAAGGGTAATATTAATACTTTAAAAATATTCTAAATTATTATTAAATAACTTTAATATTTTTGGCAATGGTTTCATTAATACTTTAATGTTAATTAAATATTAATGATAATAGAATTGTTTGATATTTAAATTATTTAATAATGATTTCGGGTTTGAAAATTCATGATAAATTATAATAAATGTTTAAAAATTATATTAAGTCATTTAAAAATAATATGACTGATACTTACAGATATTGGGATACAGAATAGAGTCTTAGACTCGATAATGCCGATAAAAGGCGCATAATGCAAGCATATTTTAGAAATTGATCTGGACTTAGCTAGGTTGACTTGATAAGTGTTTATTTGTGATTCTATGGTTGTTGAATATATGTGACAATGTGATTAGGTTATGTGTTGACTGCGAAATGCAGTACTATGTGTTATGGTATATTGTTCTAATTGAACGAATGATCTGATTAATGATAGGTCGGGATATAAAAGATAAAACTAAGTTGCATTTTATAAGCAGCAGATCAGGCAAGTATCCTACCTTTGCATTTTTTTTATGCAATGGACATGAGTAAGAATATTTCAGAATTATATTATTACTGTACAGATTATTAGCCCTATATTATATACGCTCATTGATTATCAACATGTTAGTATATGGTAATTCAGAAATATATATTATGTTCATTAATTTCTATAAATGGTTATACAAGTGTCCACACTTGGATAATCATTGTATTTAATCACATGTTGATACACCTTTGTTAATTACCCGTATATTATAGATTATTGTTGAACAAGATAAAACCTTTAGTTTGGAACCCTGACAAGTATGAACATCCCTTACACGGGAAAACTTTTTATGCACCCAAGGTGGACAGAGTGAACGATAACATCGTTCTTGCAATGTAGTATTGGTCAATACAGGGTACCACGGGCTGATCACCCCGTGCCCGTAAGTTATGACGGTTTACAGATGAAGTTTTGTTTAACCTTTTCGAAAATAAAAACAATGTTCATAGTATGTCACCATAACCCTATTTATAGTCAGTACGTAGTTTCAAAAATTTGAAAGAGGGTTGTTAGGATATTATTATCGGTTCAGATTACTTCACAACTATTGACTTGTTGTAAAAGGATAGTATAAAGAAAACATTTAAATTCTTTCAGCTTATATATATATATATATAATTAATACTTGTTGGGCACTCAAATGCTCATCCTTGCTTAATTTAAATGTTTTCAGCTAAGTGTGAACAAGCAGAAGGCTCATGCGGAAACAAAGGGAAAGAAAAGCTAACCAAATAAGATTTGTGGTATTCTATGTAATAATTAGACTTTATTATGACAATGATACTTATTAATTATCATGTAAGGAATGTATTTAAAGGTCTCGTACCTGAGAATTAGACTCTGATGATACGTAAATTAAGTTTGTTAATTATATTATTGTTATTATTATTAGTATTATTCAGCTCATAAAAATGGTATCGTGAAGCACCGAGTTCGGGTTTCAAGTACCTGGATTTGGGGGCTTTACATCCGCTACCGCATTCCTAGTCTTTTTAACCTTCTTAGCCCTTTTAGCCTTTATAGGAGGTTGAGGAGATTAACTTTATGGATCTTGGGAAGATTGTAAAATCATATCTGGTATAGGCCCTCCATGATCCGCACAAAGTAAACACCAATAATTACATGTGTGGACCACATCATATTTAATTTCATAAAATCCATAAAAATAATAAAAAGTAGAGAATATAGAAAATGTTGTTTATCAACATCAAAAGGAACCAATACCCAACTTTATAAAAATACTATTCAATGATGTCCACCATTCCACTTTACAACAAAAACAACACATTAAACTACAAAATAACCCATTATTCAAGAAATTTAAAAGTTATATTACAATCAAAAGGTATTTTAGAAGTACTTACAATATTATGTGACAACATTCACTCCATAAATATCATTGTCAGCCGAATCCCTCAAGTATTTGTTGTTCTCACTCATTTTCGCACCAATTTTGTGTGTCAAATCGCGAGCCCTGTGTCAAATGATTTGGAGATTTTTATAAGGTCAATTATGTGCTTCAAATCACGAGGTCTATGTCAATTGATTTGAGGATTTTGTCTAATAAAGCCACACGAGTGAAGATTGGTTGAATAATTTCTTTAACTTCAACTTCAACTTCAAATTCAAAGTCAATACACCCAAATTACTCCTCTATAATAAGTGTAACAGACTTAGCCGGTTACTTTTGACCGATTAAATTCAATAAGTGTGCATTTTATTTAGATAAAATAAAATTTGAAATATACTTAAACCCTTTTTTCAATTTAGAGTGTAAATATCAATAATGGTATGAAGATTAAGGTAAAAAGTGTACTTTAGTCTTAATAAATTAATACTTACGGATTGCATGGGTTAACTACCCACACAATCTACACTGCACGCCTCATGGATTTCAAATGCTAGCCAGGATGTTCTCTTCTTTTGTTCGCTAAGTTGGATTAAGAATTAGGATATATTTTTTGGTCTGTCGCAGATATTATTTAGAGAAGTGAGATATATTTTGGAAACAGATAAATTCAAAACAGAAAACGATATTTGCACATTAAAATTATCGCTATAGATCCTACAGCGACGGTTTTTACCGTTGTTATACATTTATAGCGATATTTTTCACGTGGACATATCAAAAAATGTTATAAAAATATCAATTTCTTATATTTTTGGTCCATAGCATATATTATTCATCATTTTCAGCTTTTAATTTAATTGGCATCTAGGATGACAATGGTGAGGTGCGGTTTCAATTTTTTAGTGATTTGAAATTGTACCAGCCTTCAAAAAATTGAACCGAAATTGCATCACACCGATAGCGGTTTAAGATTTTTCTATACCAAAGCTACACCGATCGATTTATATTCTGAACGCACCTCACCGACTTGAACCGGTCAAAGATTAAAAATATTTTGACTTAATTTTTATTAAATTAGGTAAATATTTTTACAACATACATTACAATAATATTCATTAAAATAGCACAAGAAATATTAACTTATAATATAAGAATATATGTTCAATTAAAATTAAGATAACATTGCTATAATTTTAACATTATTATTTAATATATATCAAAGCATTCATAAATTAACTTTTAATATACAAAAGTAAATAATAATAAAAAAAATATTTGAGAAACTCTATGATTATATATAATAGTATATAAGAATAATAATATGAGTCATGTTATGCATTGTGATAAATTTACACTGTATTTCAATTATGAAACTTATCAATACATGTTTGGTAGTAATTATAGGTGGGCAACTTATTACACATATCTCCAAAAAAAAAAATTAACACTAATACTTATCTATTTTTTTATCAACAAATTTTTTTATTAAAAACCCAATGTTGTACAAATGTGACAAATTCAAAAGATTTGGATAAGGCCACACGGGATAAGAGAAAACTAAGTAAATAGGTGCCTTGGAGTTCTAACACATTGTCTTTGAGTTTTAATTTGGAGATAAAAGAAAAGAAAGTAAAGAAAAACTAAAAGAGATAATGTCTTTGAGTTTTGTAATAGAAGAGAATTTTTTTTAAGAAAAATGGTGTCTTTAAGTTTTAGTTAGAAAAGAAAAAAAAAATAAAAAAAAATGAGTATATTTCGAGTCAAAAAAAATTTCTCATTTTTTTTCTACAACTAAAAAACTTTACAGGGTGTTGGTTAAAAAGAAAAAAAAATAAGAGAGGGTACTTAATTTTTGAGCCAAATATTTTACAAGGTGTTAGTTAAAAAAAAAAAAAAAAAAAAAGCCAAGATGGTGGTGGGGGTGTGTATTATGAGGGAAGGGAAGGGAAGGGAAGGGAAGAAAATTCAGTAGGGGCAAGTGCCCCCCGCCCCGCCCCGCCCCAGGCATAGATCCGCCCATGTACGTAACTAACAATCAAAAAATTAACGTAAACATTCACAATATATATCATTACCGTAATAATATTATGAAATATAGAGATATAATTAAAATAAGCAAGTATATATAAAGTAAGAATCAGTGCATCGCTGGTTCAAGAAGTAGTGCGCTGAATTGGTCGTTCAAAAGGAAATATCAAAACCATATTGACGAGACTAACTATTCGGATAAAAATTGACTGGTTCAGTATGGTTCAACCGATTTTGGATCAATTTCTTTTTAAATTGTTATCCCTATTGGCATCCCTTAATTGCATATACAAAGATGAAAAACTTGTAACCAATCTTATATTTTTAGAGGCATATTCTCAAAGGAACCACATTAGATATATATAGTAATCTAGTTTCGGTTCTGTAACATCCTAGAAATTTGAAAAGACTATATTAATAATAAAGTGAGATTTATCTGAAATAATTTGTGTGCATTATGGACTGTGTATAAAAGTTAGTAATGCAATGAAATTGTATCAAGTATGAATGAGATAAAATTGAGAAATGTGAAAAGCTTAAGTATATGAATTAACTAAGTTTGAAAGATAAGTCTTGTGTGGCATAAAGTTTTGATGAAGCAATTAAGTGTTAATTAAATAAGGAAGAAGGAATGGTTATAGTTACAGGTTGGTACTACGAAATAATAGTCTAACCGTGCACTATAATGTTAGTTATGAATAATGATGAGATGAGTACAGGTTGGTACTAAGGAATAATAGACTAACCGTGTACTATAATATTAGTTAGAAATGGTTATGAATCAATTACAGGTTGGTAATTTATAGTCATGATATCCGGATATGTGTTATTAAAAGGATTGAATTAATACATTAAGCTAAGTCTTATGATAAGGTGTTTAATTGGGCAATATAGTGGACTGCTGAAATCTTTATTCAGTTAAATGGCCCAAATTGAAATAGTGCTCAGTGGGTCATCAGCCCAATCGAAATGGAAGGATTAAACCCAAAACAGCTGACCCGGATGCAGGGTCCAGCTACCAGCAAAAAGGTGTGATGTAATAGGATTAAAATTACTCCCTTTAGATCAGCTAAGTGGCCTCAAGCCACCCTAAGATTGCTTCTTCTGATTGAGAAGTAACATAACCACAGGCGGAACTAAGGGGCGGGGCAGCTACCGACGAAGAATTTCCTTTCATGTCCAACTATATTACTGAACAGTCCGAACCCCTCTCTTCTTATTACAATCTCTTGTAGTTCGTATATAGTAAGAAGTAAAGTCAAAGAAGGATTACTAAGGGAATACAGTGGAGCAACCAGGTAAACCAACTTTCATATTATGTATCTTGTGTTTACGAAACTAGTAATAGTAAATAATTGTTGCTATTTGACTGTAACTGGTATATGAATGATGGGTAAAATATATTACGTATAATTTTATATAATTTATATTACTGCCCATTGAATGTGAAAATTAAAAAAATTCAATTTTTAAGAATAAGGAAACTAGTTAGTTGTTAAATACTTGAATATATTTGAAGTTGATTTATATATTGATTATGCATATTTATAGCTGATCAATGAATTGTTATGGCTGGAACAAGATTAGAGGAGATAAGTTGGCTGTGCGGAGGCATAAGAGAGACTAAATGGGTTTGAAATTCAAACAAATAGCCATGAAATTGGTAGCTTAGAACATTGCGCACAAGTTATTCGATAAAAATCCCAAGTGGACTATTTTGGCTAAATTAAAAACCGAATATTAGATGGAATCAAGGCTTGTATCAGATTGTATGTCATATGAAATGATAATTAAAGAGTTTGGGTATATTAGATTGAAACAAATATCAATTTTTAAGCAAAATCAAAAGTTAAAATTCAGTGTGTGAAGTTATTTTTACGCACTGTTATGAGCAGCCTATTGAAGTTGAATTGGAAAGGTTATAACTTTTAAATGCAATCTCATATGATATGTAAATCATATTTAAAGGTTGTTATAATTTGACATATGAGCTAACAGTTATAAGGTCGTAAAGTGGTGAAATAACGAAGGGGGTTCTTGCAAGAAGCAATGAAACAACTAAGTTAGGCGATGGTGGGGGCTCCCCTTAGACTTTCGGTCAAACGTAGCTATGTTGCTTAAGATGCTCGACTAATATGCTATTATTATGAGTGAGTTGTATCACCTATCTAATGACCCAAAATTTAGCGTAAATAGATTAAAGATATGGGGAATTAGAAGCTAGCAAACCAAGTGTTAAGAGTTGAGGGTTTTTTATTTGGCGTGACAGATTAGCAATGCAAATAGAAATAGAAAAATTAAAAAGTGGTATGTCAAAGCAACTTTGAGTGTTGTGTTGGGCAACCTAGTAAGCTTGAAGTGGAGGTTTTATAAATTCTAGACATACTCTCATATACTATATGCTATATGTAAAAAAATGGAGGTAAACCATCATATGGATTAGAAGTATTAAAGTGAGAAAGTGGTTATGTGGGTGCAGAACTGTTGTCTTTGACAAAGAAGAATCACAATGGTGAGAATTTTGGGATTTGAGCTCTCACCAGTTAGCGATTAAATGTGTTGTTTTGCAATTTAACTTTAAATGTGTTGTTTTGCAATTTAACTTTAAATGTGTTGTCATTGATGGTGAAGAAATTGAGAGTGATTCTGAAGCAAATAGTGATCTTGACTCCTTATGCATTGGGCCGCGATTCTCTGGTCGGTATGCATTGGGCCGCTAATATACTTTCCATTTTTTTTCAATCTGGGTCAAAATCAAAACCAATGACCTTAACTCCTCCTCCCTCGCATTCTGACAACCTACACGTCATTGTTGTGGACCTCCCAGAATCGCCTCAAATTTTGACCCCCTAAAATTTTTGTTCGTTCACCAATTGAACATAACTACACTAAAAGTATGGTCTATGATGAGTTGGTAACTAGCCTTTTTACCAAACCATTCTTAACCGTTGGGCAAAGTCAGTTTCTGCTGGACTAAATACTGGTAGTAGTGCACATATGTGGATAATATGTGTATAGAAGATTTCCTATACATAAGGGCTTTCAATTTAGTTCAGAGCATTGCTCATCATCTTTTGAGTTTATAATAGAAAAAGAGAGAGAGAGAGAGAGTTTCAAAGATCAAGAGGAAGAGTTAGCAGGAACTCTTGCAGTTCGATCATTGACAAATATATCACTAAGAGGAAAAAGCTTCAAGATGGTACACGAATCCTTTAACCTTAATCTTTAATTTCATCTAGCATGAGTTAGTTATTATATAAGAATACCTGCTGGTTGTGTGAGGAATTATGTGTGGGAATCATGGTGGATTCCGGAGTCATAAGGTGACTGATAATGAAGAATACATGATCATGCTTGCTAAAATGTGTAAACCACTTAAAGTGAAATAAAAGAGAATTACATGAGACACCTCATAAAAAGGATCTTAAAACAAAACAGAGGCCTTACATGAACCAATGTATATATGTTCATCATCATGTGTCTTATAAGTATCAACTGTTGGTCCTATGGACAAATCCATATTAAACAAAAATGATAGCATTGTCATGGTATACTGTCAGCTGAACCATCTGTCAAATCTGGAATGATCATCAGTGACCTAACCAAGTAAGTAAACTCATGTTTTGCATTCAGAAATGCATAAGCTATGACAAGGCCTAGTAAACACTAGAAAGGTATTTGTCTGACTAGGTATCTGTACTAAGTCTCAACACCTTTAAATTTTTATCCCTAAGTAAAGAAACAAGTGTCAGGGTCAGTCGTAGAGTGACAAGTCCAAGGGTTGGTCTATATTAGACTCAATGTCATGTTCAAAATCCAATTCAACCCATAGAATATCACCTCTGAATGATAAGTCAAGAATGTCTATTAAAATGAAATTATAAGTTCAAATCGTAAAGTGAACCCAGTCATAGAGTGACTGAGCTAGTCGTAGTGTCAGTGACTAAGTAAATCATAGAGTAACGAAACCAGTCGTAAAGTGAACTAGTCATCTAGTCGATGAAATCGTAGAGTGATTAAGCTGATCATCGAGAGAACAGGTCAGCCAGTTAATGAATCGTAGAGTGAAATACATGGTCGTAGAGTCAGACCTAAATAATAAAATGATTACTCAGACCATAAAACACTTATATGTAAGTAGAAGAGTAACCTCTGTAAATCGTAGTAGAGTGAATGTTGTCGAGTCGTAGAGTGACTTTTTGCAAATCGTAGAGTGACTTTTGTCGAGTCGTAAAGTCAAGTCATAAGGCACGGACATGATTGTAGAGTGGATTCTACTGATCGTAGAACATTTACACCAAATCGTAGAATAAATCTACAGACTATAGAACACTTCCATATGTTCATAAAGTGTCTTTATATGATCCTTGAGTCATTTTAGTGGATAGTAAAGTGACCTTGACAGACTTTAGGGTCATAGCATTAAATCGTAGGGTGCCAAGACTGTACAATCGTAGAGCTTCATTAACCCCACGATCATAAAGTGGTACTCATAGATTGTAGATTCTTTTGATAAAATGTAGAATGATTATGCAGACTACCTGGAAGGTTAAGTACTGCTCTATACCTCATATACACTCCTAAAACAGATGCTTAACTATTAAAAATACATCTAAACGCTCTTAAAGGCCAAGATGAACTAAGAATGGATAATGAGAAACAAAGTGATTGATTATTTATTGGTACAGAAGAGTAGAACAGACTAGTTGTAGACACTCAAAATTTTCTGCATACCTGTTACTAACATTGCAGGAGGGCAGAATCGTCTTTCAGAGATAACCCTAGAAGACAGCTCAACTCAATCCCGAAAATAACACTGGAAGTTTCAGTTCCAACTTCGGAGATAACCTCGAGGAATGCAGTTTCAATACCGGAAATCACACCGGAGAAGGTCGTTTCATCTCGAAGATAACCCCGAGATACTCAGTCTCAGTCCTAGAAACAATACCGGGAAAGACAATGTCAACCTTAGAGATAACCCCAAGGAGTGAAGTTGCAGTTCCGGAGATAACTCCAGAGATACTCATTTCAACCTATACAGTCAACTTCAACCTCGGGACTCACACCGAGGGACTCAGCTCCAAATTCGGAGATAACCCTGAGAGGTCAGGCACACCTCAGAGACAACCATGAGGGGCGTCCGAAGACTGCGGCGAAGGCAATCTCGAGAGACAACCTTGAAAGCAACGATCGCTTTGCGGATTCAAACCGGAGATAACCCCAATGAGGGGAAAAATCATCGTTTTGCCACCTCGATCCCACATTGTGCCGTCTCAACAACAACTCAACCTACATTCTACACAGCAATGTCCCACAAGAGCCAAATAGCTACAATCCCGAGTGACTACTACACAGGATAGCACACCGGATGGAATTTGAAGCTTGAAGACCAAGGGCATAGTCCCATCTTCCTGACTTATGACAACCTCCAATCCCATGTCATTTGTGTAGCTCTCGACAACAGCACTCCGTAAACGGTCTTATACACCTCAATCAGAGGCTCGGATTGAAGTTCTGCAAGTTCGAGCGGACATCACGTTGCACGCGTGCACGCGTCTTTAAGATGGCGGGACTGCGAGACTGGGGCACCGGTAAACCAAGTAGTACATCTCTGCTGCCGCTGAAGAAGTGTACTGCGGCCCCCTCTATAAATAAAGGGCTTGGGGTGGCCATATGTCAAGAGAAAATGGCGAAGAAGCCTTGTCTAATTTGCTCTGTACACACCCTAAACTGAGTGCTTTCTCATTTTAAACACTTGTGAGCTTATATTCGATCATATTTTTATTGGCGAGAGCCGAGTGCTCATCCGTTTAAAGCTATAGAAGTCTTCTTTGGCAGTCCACTGTAAGCCTTCTTACACACTTTAAAGCCTTTCTATTCTACTTTGCACACATCGTTCTTCACATTAAGAGTCGTGTTGCGTGTGTATGCCCGAACTTTGGTCCGTGGCTTTTATTTCCTTATGTATATGTATATATATATATGGACTAAAATTATCGAGTTATGCCTCGATTGAGCCTGGACTCACGTCTGAAGCGTTTATTTGCTTTTATATATATGAACTGTTGTCGAACTCTGATCGATGAGCCTGGATTTTACATCTGGTGCGTTTACTGCTTTTATATATATATATAGCGACAAATCATTTGAAATGATAAACCTGAAATGGGATCCATATATATATCACGTATGCGTTTCTATATATATATATATATATATATATATATATATATATATATATATATATATATATACATTTCATCGAGACTAGAGTTTACTTCTTGGCCTTTTACTACTTTATTTATATTTAGCCCACTTTGAGTTTACTTTCGTGGCGGTTGATCATTTTTACCGCTTTATTTACATTTTGTCTCATCTGAAGTTTACTTCGTGGCGATTGATCATATTTATTACTTTATTTACATTTCTGATCCCCCATGGAGGTGCTTCGTGGTGGTTGATAATGTTTATATATATATATATATATATATATATATATATATATATATATATATATATATTTACCGCTTTTATATATTTACATTTTGATCTCCCATGGAGGTGCTTCGTGGTGGTTGATCATGTCTGTATATATATATATTTAGAGCTTTTATATATATAACTACTTACTGCTTTTATATAAATTGCAGCATCATGTGAGCCTAGGAATCATGTGATCACAAATTGAGTTCTATGAATCTAGATTCGATTCGTGATGGACATTTTCAAATTTGTAGCGACTTTGTAAATTATTCACGGTGTTTGAATTTCCTTAGATGGATTTCATGCCCATGAGGAGTTCGGCACTGCTATGTACTATTTTCTCGAAGATGCTTCGCATCTCAAAAATAAAAGCAATCAAGCCGAACATTTAATAAAATGGAAGTATCAAAGGCCTCAATTACTATTAAGCACAGGGTTTAAAAAACCTTTTTTTATAAAACATCATTGCTATATCTTGTTTAAAACTAAATTTTTACATAAATTCAAATCCTGTGTATATAGGTGCGAACGAGGCGTAGCACTACTTCCAAATAATTCCACATTGACCCATACACACACACATTCATATAACAGTTTAATTGAAAAGTGGCGGTAACCGTGGTAACACGAATGTCGGGGGGTGCCTAACACCTTCCCTCTGTATAAGAAAGTCCCCGGACCATAATGAATCTCGGTTTAACAGACTCGTTTAGCAGTGTCATATCACTGGGTCAATGTGAAAACCTTTTCTCGGTTGTGTTGGTACAACCATTTAAAAAATCAACTGGAGACTCTTACAGTCAAATCGTCGACATATAAATGTCGGACCTTTTCACAAAAAAAAATTTCAAATAAATCTCACCTAACATGAGAACACCAAAAAACAAGAACAGAAGAGGGACAATAAAAATCCCGACGTCGACAGGTGGCGACTCTGCTGGGGACACCAGTAAGAGGAGTTACGCCACTACTACAAGCTTTTCAAAACTGTTATATATTTGTGTGTGGATGATGCATTTATATTTTTGATGAATGTGTACGAATGCATTTTACTTACTGCACTGCAATATATCTATCTGTGATATTAGTGCTTCGCACATGTCATCATTCCCATAACGGTGAGACACGTTGCATGTGAATGTATATTGTGTGGTTCCTCCACCAGGAGGCTATCGCTCGGTGTTTGATTCTTTGGACTCGTAGGGAGACTAATTCCAACGAGGCTCAGGAAAGGCACCACCCAGATTCGCTCCAGTTGAAAGACCGGATTAACTTCTCGTCAAGTAAATTGCGATGATTTGGGAACCTTCATGCCAAAAATTCGCGAGAGTAACCTAAGATAGGTCAGCCTCTGATAAACCAAACGCGGAGGAAAGTCTCTTCATGCTTTCCATTTTCAATTACCTGTAAAGACAATTACTTGTAATTTTATTCCATGTTAATCTCTATGTAATGGAAAATATGAAGAATATGTGTACATGCATATTAAGGCTTGACATTCTATTAAATGACACCCGTTTTGCAGGATAATATTCCTAAAATGGACATATTATGATAGCATGTAAACATTTATACATTCCCTAAGACTAAACTACATAAGTTTTTGTAGGGAAATAATTGGGCCTGTTACCCGTTCAAAGTCCAAAAAGGCCACGAGCCTACAGCCAATCATGTCTTCATCTGACCAATCTAATCCTGCTCCTGTCTCTCGAGAAGAGTTTGATGGATTAAGCAAACAAATTACAGATTTGGTTGTTCTTCTTAAAGAACTACACCAGTCTACTCAGGGTTCGCGCATACCCGTACACACAAAATCCCCTGCACAAGGAGGAGCACAAGGTTCGGATAAAACAATTCTGGAACTTCAGTTGGATACAACCAACAAAATTCGTGAAAACACCCATCTTAAAGAAGATCCAGACATCGGTGATATCAGGAAGAAAGTCCTTTAGATGGAAGAGACCATTCAGTCTATAAAAGGGATTGGAGCACACGGGAGTGTCTCCTATACTGATCTTTGTATATTCCCTAGTGTTTATTATCCAGAGAAGTTCAAGACACCTAACTTTGAAAAGTATGATGGGTTGGGAGATCCTTACACACATTTGAAGATATTCATAGAAGAACTCGGATCTTATGTCGAGGATGAAAAGCTCAGAATGCAGCTGTTTCAAAAGAGTCTAACTGGAGAAGCCCGATCGTGGTACACCAGATTAGACAATTCTAAAATACTTGGCTGGGAAGAGTTAGCCCATGCCTTCCTCACTCAGTACAATTTCCAGTCTCAGATGGCTCCTGACCGGTATCAAATTACCAAGGTCAAGAAACAGTCTAATGAGTTATTTAGAGAGTATGCTTAAAGATGGAGGCGCCTTACTGCTCAAGTTATTCCTATTATGACAGAGTCAAAAATTGTGATGACTTTCATAGACACACAAGAAGCTCCTTTCTATGAAAGAGTCTTAGATGGAATTGGTAAACCATTCTCTGAAATGATTAAACATGGAGAGATGGCTGAGATGGGATTGAAGTCAAGAAAAATTCAAGACCTAGCCGCTCTGAAAGTTGTTGCCGAGCACATCCAGTCCAGAACTTATGGAAACAACCCCCGGAGGGTCCATAAAAAGAAATAGGAGGATGTTTCCTTGATACTATATGGTCAGAAAGGCAGTCAAAATATGCCTATCCAGAGGAGAAATTACTCCCCTTTTCCAGCATAGTCTTCCAACCCCACATTACAAAAGGGTGGAGAAGTCCGACGCAATCGAGTGTTCACACCCCTAGAGGATTCGCTCGAGAATGTTCTCAATCTTCTGACTACTCAGAAGAAAATTACACATCTTCTTCCACCACCAGGACATGACACTCAGGATTGTTGGGCCTTGAAACACAAGATCCAAGATTTAATCGACAATGGGGAGATTGTGGTGACTAAACCCGACCAACCTCATGTACAAGACAACCCTCTTCCTCAACACAAAGATGAAGAGGTTAATATGATTAGTTGGAGCAGTGCACAAAGTTCTAATTATGTTGTTGAATCTTCCCAAACCAGCAAGGACGGTGCTAACAAATGGGATTACGTACAATTCCAGTTTATGATGGAACGAAAGATTAAGGCTCTTCGCAAGTAAGTAGACCAATTGGCAGAACTGGTGATCCATCAACACTAAGTCACACGCTAATTAGTCAGTCAGGAGCATGCTAGTCTCCTTCCTTTTGTTATGAATACTCCATCATCGCCTTAAGAAAGTGAAGCAATAGAGGATAAAGTTGCAAAAAGAGCAAGTGCCAAAGCCCGTCGGGATTTTGCCAATAAAAGGGAATTTACATACCTTAGCCAACCTATAGAAGAGATATTTCAAATGCTGATCAATGAAGGAAGAATTACATCCCTTCTACCTCCAATAAATCCCCGTTCCAGATGGTTCAATTCCAATGGAGTATGCCAGTATCACTCCCACTCTCGCGGTCACAGCACAGAAGAATGTTGGGCACTTCGCCACCTCATTCAGAACTTAATTGACAGTGGTGTCCTGCAAATGGCAGATGACGACACTTTATTACTCGAGAGTGGGAACACATGTCCTATAAAATGGAAGGACTGCGTACCAGTTATATTCGTTGAGGATGATTTGGCTGCCAGACCACTCACAATACAAGCAATTCAACTCAAAGGTACTGACAATCCTTTGAAAGTGGCTGCACCAGAGCCAATTCTCTTGCCATCTAGGCCACAGTATCCTGTTGTCAGCTTGAAAAAAGTCCCATGGAATTATGGACAGGTTGAAGGATCTACCTCACATACAACTGTTGCAGTGGCGAAGGATAATCCACGGTATCTTCCCCATCGGGTGATGAAGCCTACCATCAAATCAAATGGGAAAGTTCCCATAGAGAAAATTGAAGAGTTCCTTTGTACCATGGGCCATAACAAAGCCAAGGTGGTTTGAAGCTTGAGAGAAGCTCCACAACAAATTTCCATACTGGACTTGGTTTTCTCTTCCGAAGATCACAGGAAGATCTTACTAAGGGTATTGGAAGAAGCCCATTTGCCTAAATCAGTGGATGTGTAAAAATTCCAATATCTGGTTGATCACATTTTTAACAACAATGTGATATCTTTCACTGATGACGATATACCCGCTGAAGGGACTGGTCATTGCAAGCCGTTGTATATAGCGGTTTTATCCTCCGGATATATGGTGGGAGGAGTCTTGATAGATGGACGTTCATCTCTAAATATATGTCCTTACGCTATCTTGGAGAAGATGAATATCAACCCCAAGAGAATCAAAAGCAACCATACGGTTATCAAAGCTTTTGATGGGTCCCAACGAAACGTCGTTGGAGAGATTGAATTATCATTGGAGATTGGTCCACATACATTTAGTGTATCCTTTCACGTGCTCAGAATAGCTACGGGATACAATCTGCTGTTGGGAAGACCGTGGATTCATATGGCTGGAGCCGTCCCTTCCACTCTTCATCAGCAACTCAAGTACATTATCAATAATAGCCTAGTCACTGTTAATGCTGAGCCAAAATGTCCTGAACAAGGTGACATGCCACTCATCAGCTTCAATTCAGAAGTTGGGCCGGTCAGTTTCCATGCCCTGGAGGTAAGCAACACTCATTACCATCCCATTGGGGCTTCACCTCTCACACCCAAGATTTCTGCTGAGGTAATGTCGGCCACTCACGAGATGATTTCATTGGGTCATCAACCTGGACAAGGGTTAGGCAAAGATCATCAGGGTATTAAGCACCCAATTCAAATTCTCAGTCAAACAGGGATAACTAGATTAGGCTATTCTGCTAGGTCCAGTCATAGGAATCCTCACAAGCATAAGCAGATTCCTTCATCTTCAGCCATAAGGCGATTATCTCCACCTACCGATCCTGAGCCTGTACAGTCTCCAATAAAGGTTCCAGCCCACGTTATGGCTATGCTATTTCCCAAACCGATATCGGTTAAAGCAAAAGAGGTCCTGATTCCTGATCCCAAAGTGGAAGAAGAGGAATGGAAACGTAAACAAGACATCGCAAGGAGATTGTCTCATCTACGCATCCTTTTTCATGATGAGCACACAAATAGATACACTCCAGATGATGATTATCCTGACATTATGGTCATCATTCGGGAAAAGGAGGACGATGATCGTCACTTCATTATTGCTGTCCACCAGGACTTCACCCTTGACAATTGGAGCAGCACTCCTTGCATTTGTCGCCAAGGGTAAAAAGGGCAGAATCCCTCTGCCCTGTAGATAGCTTTAACTGCTTATTTTTCTGTACAGTATTAGCAGTTGTTTTATTAGTACATGCTAACACTTTTGTATGATTGAATAGTTTCATATATTAAGTGAAAGCATATTTTGTTTCAGGACTCTGAATTTAGATGTGTGTGTACTTGCTGATGAGGCGCCTTTTCTCCACAAGGACTGTAACTTTGATGAAAAGTTGGACTCAGACTTGATGGAAATATAAGAGGACATTGAGATACCTCACGAGATCAAGGAATGGGTTGAAGACAAACCCAAACCAAATCTTGATCAAACCACCTCATTCAATCTCGAAACCTTAGAAAGCCCTAGGTTGATCCAGATTGGTACAGACCTCACTCCAAACCAAAGGAATGACATGGTTGCGCAATTAACCCAATTCCAAGATGTGTTTGCATGGTCTCACGAAGACATGGTGGGTTTCTCCATGGACATCGTCATCCATCGCCTTCCCATTTAAGAGGGATTCAAGCCAGTCAGACAGAAGCTCAAGCGATTTAAACCTGAGTGGAGTTTAAAGGTTAAAGAATAAATTATGAAACAATTTCAAGCAGGCATCATCATGGTGTCAACATACCCTGAATGGCAATCTAACATAGTCCTCGTGCCTAAACTGGGAGGAAAGGTGCGAGATTGTGTGGATTACCGGGATCTGAATAAAGCTTGCCTTAAGGATAGCTTTCACGTTCCATTTATCCACATTCTCATTGATAATACTGCTCAATATAACATGTACTCCTTTGCTGATTGCTTTGCGGGGTATCATCAAATCATGGTTGCTGAGGAAGATCGTGAGAAAATTGCATTCATCACGCCTTGGGGAACCTTTTGCTATAGACGGTTGTCATTCGTCCTCATTAATGCTGGAGCAACCTATCAGCGAGCTATGATGGCTCTTTTTCACGATTTAATGCACAAAGAGATAGAGATCTACATGGATGACATCATTGTCAAATCCCGAAGGGAAGAAGACCATTTAGACCATCTTAGAAAGCTTTTCAACAGGTTGCATAAGTACAACTTGAAGTTGAATCCAACCAAGTGCGCCTTTGGTGTTAAATCGGGTAAGTTACTAGGTTTCCTAGTCAGCCACAAAGGGATTGAGCTGGATCCCACCAAAATCTAGGCCATCAAGGAAATGCCCATTCCTCAAACAGAGAAGGAAATACGGAGATTTTTGGGAAGAATCAACTTCATTAGCAGATTCATTTCTCAACTCACAGCAACCTGTGAGCCTATCTTCAAATTGTTAAGGAAGAATTCCTCCATGAAATGGAACGATGAGTGTCAAAAAGCCTTACTTACAATCAAAGAGCAGCTGATTAATGCTCCTATCTTGGTACAAACCAGGGATGATGTTCCCCTGTTCATGTACCTGTCCATTAATGACAATGTCATGGGCTGCATGCTGGGACAAAAAGATGATAGAGGCCAAGAACGAGCAATCTACTACCTCAGTAAAAGATTCAACAGCACTGAACATAAGTACACTCTAATTGAGAAGACTTGTTGTGCTTTAGCATGGGCTTTCATGAGGTTACAACATTACCTCCATGGTCATACAACCCATCTTATATCCCGCGTGGATCCTCTCGAGTACGTGTTTAGTAAACCCATATTGAATTGTCGATGTCCAGATGGCAGTTGATCCTACAAGAATTTGTCATCGTCTATGTGACGCAAAAGTCCATTAAAGGACAATGAATTGTGGATCAACTGGCCACTGCACCTGTAGGGGATTTCAAACCCTTGGAAACATACTTCCCCAATGAAGGGTAATAATGATCCAAGAACACCATCAAGATAATCTGATGCATGTCAGACGTGGAAAATGTATTTTGATGGAGCTGTTAACATGGAACGTTCTGGAGCTAGAGCAGTTCTAGTATCCGGTACGGGGGAGCAGTATCCCGTTGCCATCAAATTGCAGTTTGTCAGCACTAATAACACAGCTGAGTATAAAGGTTGTATCATGGGACTCAAACTTTCCCAATCAATGGGTATCAAGCGGTAAACTGTCTTTGGGGATTCAGAATTGGTAATCAGATAGACCACAGGAATCTATTACACCAAAGACCTACATTTGATGCCTTACCATCGGCAAGTTTTACAGATGGCTTCGGAGTTTGAAGAAATAAACTTCCTCCATATTCCTCGAAATAGGAATGATTTTGTGGATGCGCTAGAAACTTTGGCTTCCTTAATCACCATACATGACAAGGAAAACATGCCAAGCATCCCATTTGCCCTACAAAAGGCTCCCGCCTATGGGAATTATGTTGGAGAAGTATCGGATGAGCTACCTCCCATCCAACACCCTTGGTATCAGCACATCAAAGAGTACTTACGAGATGGATCTACACCCGCTGAGGCAAGCCCGACTGAAAGAAGGCAGATCCATCGACTGGCTATGAAGTCCTACCTGAGTGGAGATGCACTCTACAAAAGAGATGCATGAATAGGTCTCTTCAGATGTCTGGACAATGACCAAGCTCAGAGGCTCATGGATGAAATCCATGGTGGAGTATGTGGCCCACACATGAGCGACCCCCTACTTGTTAAAAAGATCCTCAGAATATGGCACTACTAGCTCTCGCTTAAAGCTGACTGTGATGATCACGTCAAGAGGTGCTATCAATGCCAAATTCATGGGAATGCTATCCATGCCCCTCTGAGGGAACTCCACAATATGAGTTCACCTTGGCCCTTCTCAATGTGGGGAATGGATGTGATCGGGCCCATCGAGCCCAAAGCCAGTAATGGGAATCGGTTTATCTTTACCATGATCGACTACTTCACCAAATGGGTAGAAGCAGCCTCCTTCCTCAGGGTTACCAAAGAAGTCATCATTGCTTTCATCAGAAACAATGTCATTTGTTGATATGGACAACCAGAGATAATTGTGTCAGACAATGCTAAGAATCTCAACAAAAAAATGATGGAGGAGTTGTGCAGTAAATTCCACATCAAACACCTTAACTCCGTCATCTACAGCCCAAAGATGAATGGTGTTGTTAAAGCGGCTAATAAGAGCATCAAGAAGACCATACAGAAGATGTCCGCCAATCAAAAAGGATGGCCTGACCTCTTGCCTCTGTGACGCCCCCGAATCCGAGTTCTCTGACCCCGGTTCGGTCATCACGATAAAATACAAATATCCACCCCTAAACAACATATGATAACTAAAATGCGGAATATAATAAACGTACGTCGTTCATTCAAAAGGTGTTACTAGTCCCAAGATACGATAACCTTAATATTATCTTACAAACATACCCTAAAATAAATATTAGAATTCATATTACACGATAGTAATTTACACTAGGCATAAGGTAAGGTCTACTCCTTGCCACTACTCTACATCTTTCCTTTACCGTTGTCCTTCCCTGAGGTCTCGGGCTTAGCTGCAATATAATTTATGATATAGCAAGGATGAGCAACAAGTTTGCTCAACAAGTTTAAATACAACAATAAGGATATATCATGATGAATGGAAAAATATCTGGCAATGGATTCAACAATATGAATATATGAAGGATTCAACAATATGAATATTATAAGCAAAGATAATGATTGCTTTTAGAGTAACTGCTAGTCAAGTAGACTTTGAACTATAACACTCCAATTGAATCAATAGCTAATTGATCCTTTGGTTACTGGCTGCAGAATAAGTACTTGAGGGGATCGACTTCACGCATACATGTATATGCATAACATTTAAATCGCTTTTGTATCTTATATTGAATTGGGTACTCCTCTATCATAGAAGGGTGTTCTTTCGGTCTAAGAATCCTTACCATCAATTGGTTTGGATAGCTTTTATAAAACTTCATCAACTTGTTCGATGTAACAAAGGTTCAGACTCTATCAAACACAGTTCAAGAATTATTGAACTTTAAATGATGTACAAGTCCAAGACTGTACGAACTCAAGTGCACTAAGTGCGAATATCGATGTGGAATAATTGTAAAGTAATTAAACCACTTAATAGCATGCTTGGAAATAAGATTCAAGCTTAAATGAATAACTTTCAATTCAACAATATCCTACTCAATATAATATGAGAAGGATAGAAAACTTTCACAACAAACAAAGTTGTGTAAGTTAGGAAACTTGCAACACAATAAAATAGTGTTTGGATACTTGCTCAATATACATTTGAGTAAGAATTAAGGAACTTGCTCAATAAAAGTAGGATTCAAGGAACTTGCACAATCAAAGAGTGAAGTTCACAGAAAATTTGCTCAATATAAATTAGAGTAAGTTTAGGGAAACTTGCACAAATAAAGTAGGGTTCAAGGAACTTGCACAATCAAAGAGTGAAGTTCAAAGAAACTTGCTCAATAATAATTGGAGTAAGTTTAGGGAACTTGCATGTTTGCTCAGCTACAATATAATACTAGCTTTAACTAACTCGCGTTGAAACAACCTAACATTAACAAGTTGGTCTTTCAATTAGTATGTGTAAACTAATATGTGTTTACACTTACAATAATCAAGTCTTCACATAGCATGCTTCTTAACACATTACATGGCACATTGGTCACATATTACAAGATAAAGTAACCATATAAGCATGCCTTGAATTTTAGAATCTATTTGTGACTGCAGGATGGCCTTGATTCTTTGGGTCTGAAGCTTAGGGACGGTGCAGTAAATGCTTTGTCCCCTCGCTGCACCAAGGTTGAGCTTCATGATTCTTCGACTTCAAATTCAACTCTAACATAAACCTATACATACATATTAACATACATACATGCTAGAGTTTCATATATAACATAAGACCATACTTGAACTCATTACTTCAAGTTTAACTTACAATTTATATGTCATTAAAACATAAAATGTCATGTAATCATCATGCTCAATACATATGAATCATGTTTAGGTATATAATAGATACAACATGACATTATAACCCTTTCGAATCTAGATATTCACGATGCACCTAGATTTTTAAAAATACAATCAAGGTTTCCTATGAAATCCCTTTATTCATGAATGATGCAAGTTAGCACATATAAGACGACTTCAAAGACTCTTATCATAAGGAGTTAAGTTATGCCATCCTCCTTTCAATATCAAAATCTATATTTCTTAGCATTTGTGTTCATTTGCCTTATTGTTCTAAGCTTTTCTTTTCAAACTAAGTTCTAGCACAAGGCTTATCAAGTTAGTCATGGATACAACATCTATGAATCACATATCATGCTCATTTAGGTTCCACATCAGTCATGTAGGTGGTCTCATAAGTTCAGAACTCGTGAATACAAGTTTTCCAAAAAGTTAGTTTTGAAAACTTTAAGTTTTACTACAACTTCCTTACTAATCCAAGTTGATTACTTCATACCACATACGAAAGCTTTACATATCATGTTATACTCCTCTATAGGTATGTATCTAAGTCATAACATCAAGTTAGTAACACATATCATAAAATGAAACCAAGAATCGATTTTTGGGCTACTACAAGAATTTTGCACTGCACCCTAGATACAAATAGTATGAATGCGCCATACTCGCACTCAGAGAGGCAAATGACCGCCTGCTCGCAGAGCCTTAGCCACCTTGGTTCATTTCAGTTTTAAACATGCTACAACCTACCATTTAAGAGTTTAAACATGTAAACATACTTCACAAACATATCATGGCATGTTAATTCACTTTGATTAACAAAGAATTCCAAGTAATTTTCAAGAATTAACTAGACCCATTTCAAGAACATAGTAAAAATCTATACCTTCTTGAGCTTGGTTTGGATTCCTTACACAATGAGTATGCTTCCAAAATTCCTTAGCAACTTAGAACTCTCCAACTAAGACTTATTAAATAATTCTAACAACCCAAAAACTGAATTTGAAGCTTGTTCTTATAGAATGAGCATGGACTAGATAATGACATTACCCTAATGTTGGAGCTCATGGTGCAAAGGAAGAACACATTGGTTAATCAAAGGTGGTTGAACAACCCACCATCAGGCCATTGGCCTTGAAATCATTGCCTAAGTTTTAGCCATTTGAAAGTTACGTAAACTAGCTTTTGTCCACTGTTCATGTACTAAAGTGACACTCATTTTGGGACAAGAAAGAAAATCTCAGCAACAAGTTATTTAAGGCTTGGTTTGGAAACTATAATTCCCATAATGTAATATAAATGTGTTAATGTTACTACACAAAGGAAATTTGGGGATTATTTATGTACTCACATCATATAACCCATGTACATTAAATACACGCAATAAAATAACACAGTTAAGTATTATTGTCCGGGTAGTTCCATAATTATCTCTACTACTCACATAGCCATATTATAACATTATTTAATATTATATATCTAGTGTGCACACATAATTTCTTTTCCAATTTCTGGAATACACAGATATTTAATTATTCTTGTATTAAAATCACTTATGATTTTATTGCACTACTTGATACTTCATATAACTAGAAGGTATTTTTATTATATGATTCTATGCATGCCACACATTACACCAATGTTCCAATTCATTTTTTATAGCAGAACTAACTTTTCTAAGTTTGGACCTTTGGTAAGAATTGCGCCATTTTGTCTTCATTGGAGGGCGCAGCATTTGCCTTGGGTCCTCGGCGATGCCAAAATGGGTTAGCTTCAAGCCAGTTCAAATTTCTATCACCATATAAGTCTTATATGAGATAATTTAACTTCTACAATGGTGATATACCCATAGTTGACATAAATCAATATGTTCAAATCTTGCCGCCATATTCAAATAAATTGAATATTTAATTATTAGTAATCCTATCAATTCCTTGATATTAAAGTCTTAGGGTTAGTCCACTAATTTAAATAACTATTAGTGACTCCCTTTAATCAATTCATAACCACATAAGGTTTAAATAGACTCACAAAACTAACTCATTAAAAATTAAATCACATATTTAATTAATAAGGAGTTTAAAATTCACGGTCATTATAGCCTCTGACTCTATTAGCCTACAGAACTTCAATGCGAACTTCCACTGGGGCAACCCCCTACTCATTGACCTATGGGATGGAAGCAGTGCTCCCCATAGAAGTGGAAATGGAATCCCTCAAAGTGTTGATTGATGCTCAGCTGGATGAAGACCAATGGTTATAAGAGAGATATCACCAATTGTCTTTAATAGATGAAAGGCGAAGTGATGCTATCTTCCATGGTCAATTATACCAATAAAGGATTGCCAGATCCTACAACAAGAAAGTTTGGCTACGATAATTTAAACAACATAACTTGGTTTTGAAGAAGATCATTGACAACCAAGACCAAGCAAAGGGAAAATTCACTCCAAACTGGGAGGGCCCATTTATTGTCAAGGAGGTATTGACAGGAGGTTCTCTCAGATTATAGGAAATAGATGGCGACAAATTTCCACAACTCATCAACTCAGACACCGTGAAACGGTACTATGTCTGAAGTTACCATCAAGCAAACATCCTGGTTTTAGATCACCAGATCACCAGTCATTTCAGGTTTTCTAACCCTTACTACACACAACCCTTTCTTCATACCCATTTGCCCCATCAGGGAAACACACTCTTCAAGCCAGCAGCCTGGTTTTCAGATCATCAGATCTTTCATTTCACACTCCATACAATTTTGGTTATCCCACCAGGGATTGAATCCTTCCCCTGCAGTTTGTCATAAACATGGGATCAAACTTTTTCGCACCCGCAGTTTGTCCTGAACATGGGATCAAACTTTTCCCCACAGTTTGTCCTGAAGATGGGATCAAACTTTTTTGACTGCAAATCATCCTGAACATGGGGCGAACTACGTTGACCTGATCTCCCCGATACCTGGGAGTACATAGGCAACCATTTTATATGGCCCGGTCGCAATAAAAAAAATAACAAAAATATTTCTACACCCTTCTCTACAAAAACAAAAATAACAAAAATATTTCTACACCTTACACCATTCAGCGTTGAACCTCTTACACCAGGTTCGAACTACGCAGACCTGATCTCCTCTTCAATAGGAGTACGTAGGCATCCAGTTATGGTTCAGTCTAACCCCCTACCAAAACACAAATACTTATCACACGGTACTGGGATCAAACTTTAATCCACCACCTTTCATCGGCTTCAGACCAAAGGGATGGAACTACCTGGCCTCCCCATAAATGGGAGAGTTAGCGACCATCTAAGCTGCGATTTATTCCTTGAAGAACAACACCAATCCATAAGCGATGGAACTAACTGGGCTCCTCTTAAATAGGAGTACTGGAGACCATCTGTGGTGTGGTGAATCTCAGAGAGAAAAAGTCACACTCCTCTACACATTTCCATACAGAAACCAGTCTCAAAACACCAAAGAGGGTAGGGATACATACAGATTAATGATCCATTTTGAAAGATCATGCGACATCTCAATGTCCACTTATCAAGGATGAGTTCAGAATACATCAAAATCACAAGCCCTGAAGAAACATGTAAATATCAAGCAAGTATCAAGGCCCAACTAAAAGGGAAATGAATCAACATATATTTCCCTGCCATATATAATGTTGTTTGATATATACAATATGTGTTGTACATGACAAAATGGCTAAACTAGTCTGTACAGGAAAATACAAGTCTATCTACAGATCGGTATGTATGCGGACTATTAGATCTAATATAGCATCTCTCTCTGAAGAAGGAGGTAACGCTGCAAGCTCCTGCCCAAGGGTATCTACACGAGCTAGCAGATCTGAGGCTAACTGTATGGTGGCATGGTGATCATCAATATATGCACTCCTATCAGCAAGTATGCCAATCATAAGGGATCTTACTGAAGTGCTATCTATGACGGCTGCATCTCGGGCAGATGGGGCAGCATCCAGCTCAACAATCACTGCATCTCTGGATGATCTATCCTCATCTCTCTCCGATAGAGCGGTGTCTCTCCCACCAAGAGTTGTCAACATCACGGCCCTAGCCTGATCTCTCTCAAAGGTCATCAAATGAAGACTCTGCTCTAAATAATCATGTTGAATGTTGAATCACGGTGGCTTTTCGTCTTGGGAGAATCAGAAGAGCTGTTGGCAACCCAGTGAATAGCTCCTCCTCTATGGGAATATCAATGTCCTCTATGGGCTCCCCATCACCAAAATTAATCCCCGACAATGTGGATACTACCGCAACCGATGTAGTCTTTGTCTCCATCTATGCGGAATATTCTACAGAATAACCTGGATGGCTAATAGAAAATGCAGCTAGCTCACGCTGATCCCAACAGGCATACACTCTGGATATGTCCTCTGCTGACAAGTGGCGAGAAGCCAAACGCATACTCAATGCCCCCTCAAAAGGATGGAAGTCTTGGAACTGGTCAAACTGACACATCACAGCTAGTGGGTCGTAAGTAGTCATGCCCCTCAAACCAGCTAGAGGGAGATAATCCATGCCCGGAGCATGAGTGATGAAGCTATAGGGTGAAAAACGCCCTGTACACGACAATACATCAAATGGATCTCCAATCCCTACCAGGAAAATGGACCAAGATGCAGGATCTGTACACTCCGCAGGCTGAAAGGAGTACGACATGGCTATCTCATGGGTAAAACAATACCCGTGTCATAGGGTAGGTGTTGTGAATACCCCTGACTACTTGTGAATACCCCTACAGGGTAGGTGCTGCAATATGTAGCTGATCTCAGCATCTCTGCTATAATCATCGGTACAATGGTGTGACCCTCCTTGGGAGCTCTCACTGCCATAATGACACCAATGTCCAACTCATCCATGTACCGTGGCATGTATAAATATGACAATACACACATTAGCAGTACGACTACTCTAGCCAAATGCCAATGATCCTTGGGCATGGTAAAATCCCCAGAATGCCGTGTATAGCTATCCTCTGAGCCAAATCTGTCCATCAGAAAATGTTGGGATACAACGTGGCCAGATGTGATCTCATCCTGCACAACTCTACGCCTTAGCCCGGTGAGGGTCATAAACTGTAGCCTCATGTCACCGATAGCCATCCACGCGCAAGGTCTGTCTAAGGGCAACGCCGTTAACCGTGCATACTCCTCTAAAGTAAGAGTCAACTCATGGATACCAAACCAGAAGACCTGCCTCTCTGGTATTCAATGCTCTAGCATACCCTCTATGAATCCTGCGGGAACCTGAAACATCGGGAGAGTCATAGTATGCTACAATAACTGATCTACAGTCACCCTTTCTGAAGGTGACATACTATCATACCATGATCTTGGACGGGATGCCACCAATACTGGTGGGGTATGATCAATCTGACTAAGCGTCGAAGAAGACATCTACAGACGGCAGTGGTCATAAGACCATCCAGGGGTCAATGCTGAATATCTCTAGACATGCATACATATGTATAACATAATACATGCATGATAAATAATAGATGGCAATATGATGTAGGGAATAACAATTTATACATTCCTAAGTACATCATCATCTAATATAGTTTTTTACAGCTAAAAATACAAGGAAATGGAGCATAGATGCCCAACTACTAATAGAGGCCTATCAAAAGATATAGCGAGAATGGGGCCCACCCCTCCGGCTCGGTACAGTTCAAGTTGCAAAGGAGTTCTTACAAGCTTAAAAGGCCAAATCAGGAATAAAAATGCTACGTAATTGAGCAGAATAGCCTGAAATCCTGGTTTTCACGGGTCAAGTTGTGGCTTTACATATCACTCATTGGAATTCGCCCAAACACAGGGTCCACTATACCAATGTTCTCAACCATTGCAAACTACATTCGGCAATACCTCACGAAGGTCCGATGCCATCAATTCAGGGTCACAGGCCTAAAACCTTTTCCCCAACGGGTTTTCATATAATCTATCTGTTGATGCACACATCAACGAAGGTCAAGCAACCTTGACATTATCCTCAGTAGGGATCTCATCCGTTGATGCACATATCAATGAAGGTCAGGCAACCCTGACAACACCGACTGTTAGCAATAACTCCAACAGAGCAGCGAAAAGACCTGGCGGTACAAACCAAGGAAGAACATCCTCATCGGGGAGTATCGATGATGGAATATGTTATACACATCCTCAATAGATAAAGATCTATCCCCACAGAATCTCTTGTACATGAGAGATGCATCTTCAATGTGAAGTTTGTATCAAGGATTAAGGACTTTGGTGATAACCCCAACGTCAACATCCTAGAAGCTCCTGAGAGCATTGGATTGCACGTCCAAGAAAGTTCATCAGGGTTGTCAGTAATAACTATCAACACCAGTAGAAGTCAAGGGGAGCCGGAAATCATCCCACCATGTTGGAAAATAATCCAACAAAACCACATACATTATCATCATGTTGTTGTACATGGCATCATGATCATCTTGTTGCATTTTAAGTGTCTAGTATTCTTTATCATATCCATGCCATTGCATTGCATGAATATGATAAAGAGGGGCATCTGTAGACACTCAAAATTTTCTGCATACCTGTTACTAACATTGCATGAGGGCAAAATCATCTTTTAGAGATAACCCTGGAGGACAGCTCAACTTAATCCCAAAAATAACAACAAAAGTTTCAGTTCCAACCTCAGAGATAACCCCGAGGCATGCAGTTCCAATACCAGAAATCACACCGGAGAAGGCCATTTCATCTCAGAGATAACCCCGAGATACTCAATCTCAGTCCCGGAAATAACACCGGGAAAGACAATGTCAACCTTGGAGATAACCCCAAGGAGTGCAGTTGTAGTTCTGGAGATAACCCTGGAAATGCTCGTTTCAACCTATGCAGTCAACTTCAACCTCGGGACTCACACCGAGGCACTCAGCTCCAAACCCGGAGATAACCCCGAGAGGTTAGGCACACCTTAGAGACAACCATGAGGACGTCCAGTACTTGCAGCAGCCCAATCTCAAAGATAACCTTGAGCAACGACTGCTTTATCAACCCAAACCGGATATAACCCTGGTGAGGGGCAAAATTGTCATTTAGCCTCCTCGATCCCATATTGTGCCGTCTCAGAAATAACTCCACCTACATTCTACAGAGCAATGTCCCACAAGAGCCAAATAGCTGCAATCACGAGTGACTACTACACAGGACAACACACCGGATGGAATTTGAATCTTAAAGACCAAGGGCATGGTCCTATCTTCCTGACTTTTGACAACCTCCAATCCCATGTCATTTTTGTAGATCTCGACAACAGCACTTCATAAAAGGTCTATACACCTCAATCGGAGGCTCGGATTGAAGTTCTGCAAGTTCGAGCAGACATCACATTGCACGCGTATATGTACTTTGAGACGGTGGGACTGCAGAGAGCTCGGGGCACCTGGCGGTACCAGTAGTACATCTGTGGTCGCCAGTAGTGTACTGTGACTCCCCCTCTATAAATAGAGGGCTTGGGGTGGCCATATTTTAAGAGAAAATAGCGATGAAGCCCTGTCCAATTTGCTCTATACACATCCTAAACTGAGTGTTTTCTCATTTTAAACACTTGTGAGCTTATATTCAGTCATATTTTTACCGACGGGAGCCGAGTGTTCATCCATTTAAAGCTATAGAATTCTTCTTTGGCAGTCCACTATAAACCTTCTTACACACTTTAAAGCCTTTCTCTTCTACTTTGCACACACCGTTCTTCACATTGAGAGTCGTGTTGCGTGTGTATGCCCGGACTTCGGTCCGTGGCTTTAATTTCCTTTTGTATATATATATATATGGACTAACATTATCGAGTTATGCCTCGATTGAGCCTGGACTCACGTCCGAAGCGTTTAGTTGCTTTTATATATATATACTTATATATATGAACTGTTGTCGAACTCTGTTCGATGAGCCTGGATTTTATATCTAGAGCGTTTATTGCTTATATATATATAGCGACAAATCGCTGAAATGATAAACCGAGCCGGGATCGATATATATCCTCAGCGTTTACCACTTATATATATATATATATATATATATATATATATATATATATATATATATATATATTTCGTCAGTTCGGAGTTTACTTGTGGCCTTTTACCGCTTTTATTTACATTTAGTCCCTTTCGAGTTTACTTCGTGGCGGTTGATCGCTTTTTTACTACTTTATTTATATTTAGTCCCTTTGAGTTTACCTCGTGGTGGTTGATCGATTATTGCTTTATTTACATTTCGATCCCCAATGGAGGTGCTTCGTGGTGGTTGATCATGTCTATATATATATATATATATATATATATATATATATATATATATATATATATATATATATATATATATATATCGCTTTTATATATTTACATTTTGATCTCTCATGGAGGTGCTTCGTGGTGGTTGATCATGTCTGTATATATATATTTACAACTTTTATATATATAACTACTTACTGCTTTTATATAAATTGCGGCATCATGTGAGCCTAGGAATCATGTGATCACAAATTCAGTTTACTGAATCTAGATTCGGTTCACGTGATGGACATTTTCAGCTGTAAGCAGCTTATAAATTATTCACGGTGTTTGAATTTCCTTAGATGGCTTTCATGCCTATGAGGAGTTCGGCACTGCTATGTACTATTTTCTCGAAGATGCTTCGAATCTCAAAAATAAAAGCAATCAAGCCGAATATTTAATAAAATGGAAGTATCAAAGGCCTCAATTACTATTGAGTACAGGGCTTGAAAAACCTTTTTTTATAAAACATCATTGCTATATCTTATTTAAAACTGAATTTTTACATAAATTCAAATCCTGTGTATATAGGTGCGAACGAGGCGTTGCACTACTTCTAAATAACTGCACATTAACCCATACACACACACATTCATATAACAGTTTAATTGAAAAGTGGCAGTAACCGTGGTAACACGGATGTCGGGGGGGTCCCTAACACCTTCCCTCCGCATAAGCAAGTCCCCAGACCCTAATGAATCTCAGTTTCACAGACTCGTTTAGCAGTGTTATATCACTAGGTCAATGTGCAAACTTTTTCTCGGTTGTATTGGTACAACCATTTAAAAACCAACTGGCGACTCTTACAGTCAAATCGTCGACATATAAATATCGGACCTTTTCATAACTTGTTTTTTCAAACAAATCTCACCTAACATGAGAACACCAAAAAATAAGAACAAATGAGGGACAATAAAAATCTCGACGTCGACACTAGTCATATAAAGAATAACTAGATTAAACATACAAAAGTGATAATGAGAACTATACTGTACATGCATTCTACTTGTAGAGTCAGCTGAGGTCATTAGTGGATGTGCGCTAGAGATTAACATATGTAATAATGTATGGCAAATGTAGATTATCTGAAAAGAGAAGAAAGTAGAGTTAATTGTAGCTGCAATCCAAACAAGTTCCTAACATACACAACTTTATATATTGTGCAAGTTTATTACACAAACTATATATATTATTCAAATTCTTAAGTAAGATTAATTATCATACCAAATTCTTTGTTATTATAGTTTCCTTAAAAAGTGATGTTGTTGAATATATATATCTCATAGGAGAGTTCTTCTATTTAATATGTTATTTATGCATCTATTATTGGAAATCATTCTTAGATTTAAACATGTCGGTTTTCTTAAACTTTGGTTGAACACCTTTGAGAAATTCTTTCAAAACATCAGTATTGATAAGTATGTGATTATTGTGAGAAATAGGTCTAAGCCATTTGATTCGGCTAGAGCAAAAAGTAAGTAAGTAAGATTGATAGTGAACCATTATTCTTTGAGAAAGCTATCCAAATTAATTCCTTTGGTAAGAACTCTTGTGATTTGTTGAGATGAACAACCCTCAAGTGTAAGGGATATTATATATGTCGGGGAACCGACTTGCACGCTAGGACTGAATGTTATGCATAATATAGGTGCTAGGGAATGATCATCTCATGTGCCTATTTTGGAGGACTTGCAGTAACCCACTGTCAATCCTTCTAGTAGAAGTTCATGGTCCTTAATGACCACTCAATATTTAAAGTGTTTTGCACTCTGATATTTTGTTGTCATTATTCTGAAGTTACTCAATTATCATGTAAATTATTGTTAATTGATTGAACTTTTGACCTTATTGAAATTCTTAATAGAGTTATTTCTTGTTGGCTTATACTTACGGGGCAAACTTGTTGCTCACCCTTGCTTAAACACAAAATGTATAATTAAAGCAAAGTAGTGTAGTGGTTCGAGGAAGGACAAAGGGATGGGTAAAGCTACGAAGTAGTTTTGGCTATTAATAGATATTAAGTGATTATTATGATTAATTGTATTAAGACTTATTAATTATATATGTATTTGAAAGGCCTAAGTTAAGTTATGCAATTGTTAAGGTCGCGAGAACCTGGGAGAAGGATTGTAATGATATTTTATCTTTATATTATTCTGCAATATTTTGAGATTTAGATAGATTATAAATTGCATCGTGGAACATCAAATTTAAGTAGATGTATCTGAATTTGGGAGCGTCACAGGTCGCTGCCAACAAATTGTGTTTATCTTATCCTTCCTTGCAAGTATATGCCATTATTATTTTTATTTTTGGTTTGTTTGAGTTTTTATGTCAAGGTTAGGTTTCTCTCTACTTTGTCCGGTAAGTTCATACTTATTGTATTTAGACTCTTGTATCTTGTTTGTACTTTTATATTAACAACATTCGTAGCATGATTGTCTTGTTTGATCCATGCTGCGTTTTGCAGCATGTATAATTATTAAAAAAAATGAACATTAGAAAAAAAAATAAAAAATTTATTATGTAAGTTTTCATATTTGTAATATATATTTAAATTAGCTAATTAATGTTAATTCGTTGTGGTCGCCATATATAGTATTGGTATGGGATTTGACAAGCATCTGTTACACCTCTCCAGCTCCAACTTCATCAAATACACTAACTAATAAATCTGATTAATTTTGTTAGTAATGATAAAAATATTAGTTGTTGATATTAAGATCAACCATATCAGATATTAGAATCATCAAAAATATTAAACCAATCACCTTTGGCTCAGTTGGTATGTATAGTCTTTGCCATGCAAGAGGTCCAGAGTTCAAATTTCCAACCCCCAAACTAGCAAAAATAAAATAATCTTAACTTGCTTATTAGTACTTGAATCATGTACAAAAAATTTAGAATATCTCAAATAAGCTATCGTTTTTGGCACTACAATAAACTCATAATTCAACTTTTTACTTTTAGAAAAAGCTAAAAACTATTACAATAAGTAAGCATAAACAGGACCATATCCTTAGAGCTTAATTTAATTCATTAGTTGATAATATTCAATATTAAAATTGTCCAAATTGAGACACGGACATAATCTCATAATAACTTTTAGATCTCATGTTCAATGTTCAATTTTCACTTGTATGAGTTTATTCTTTTGCCTTTATGTGACAGTTTATTTCTTCTTATATGTGAGTTTATTCTTACTATGTGAGACTTGATTAATCTTGATGAAAAAACGTGTTAAGGTTTTGTTGGGAATATTCAGCTCATATATGCTGATTTGAAATCACATCTTGACTCAAAAAGTTAACTTAGTAGATCTATGGTCCATTAAAATTTATATGTCTTCAATCTTTAACCTTGTGTTCTGATGTGAGACTTTATTATCACGCGGTACCTCAACAATCTCCCCCTTAACTTGTGATCTCTCCATTCACATCGACACCAAGCTCTTCCTTGAACTTTAATCATACTCTTTTGTGTGTGTTCTCTCCATTCACATTGACATTAAGCTCCCCCTTAAACTTTAACCATACTCTTTTGATCATAATTAGTCCTACGAGCCACCTTTTCAGCAACTCTTGTTTGATCCACCAAGAGCATCTGTCAAGCCCATTAAGTCCTCTACTTTACTCAAAAGAGTACATAATCCACAAGCATCCATAATTCATTGAGACTAGCCCATCATGTCTCTCCTAACGATGAGTCCACACTCTTCAATATTCTCTTGTCTAGAGCCAACCAGGCCAACAGCCTCTGCGATAAGAGTCCACCATTTGCTCAATGAATTATTCTTGTTTATCGTGCATAGTCTATGTAAGACCCCAAATTTTATGAAATGAAAGTATTCAATTTTCTTATAATTATTATTTTATTTCGTAAATGGTTAAATTAATAAAAGGTTAAAGTTAAGGGTGATATGTGAAAATTTTTGCAAAGTAAGCAAGTTGTTATAAAATATTCGATTGGTCGGGGAATATTCGTTTTAACAGGAATATTCAGTATAATGACAAGACAATCATTAGTGGACCCCACAATGTAAGTATTGTCATAGTAAGAAAACGATGATTTATCTTTTATAAAAATAATGGTGAAAGTGTTCTGAATTAAAACCGCCGAACTACCCGGTTAAAAAAATGCGATGTCTGGCGTCTTTGCATAGTAGTAATACGGTATTGATTATTGATGCTTATGTAAGAAGTCACTCGGTTATACTCAAATTATTGCTATAGTAATTGTTGCATCATATCTCTCATATTATTGATTCAATTATTGTCACAAGATTATCATCAGATAATATGTTATATTATTAAATCAATAATTGAGACGACAAAGTTATTCATATTATTATTTGTAATATTGACAATGTCTAGAAGTTCTATCAAGGAGAGGTTAGATAATCTAATTGCGCGCCAATAGGGAAAAATCCTTATCGGAAAGCCTCTTTTTTGGGAACGACCTGGTTGTTAAATATTATGAATTATAATATTAATGATGAATAAGTTCGTGTTGATTAAAGATGAAATTGATAGCTCCATTGTGTTAGAATTATTAGTGTTAGTAAAAATCAACATTTATTTCGATAATAATTGATGTCTGGAGGTTATATTGACCAATCGGGTAATTAACCGGATAAATGAGCAATTAATTGTTATTAATTCACATGCTTATAACTATGTGTTCACATGCATGTATTATTGATTCACATGATTTACTATTAGGGGAGTTGGTGCAAGATTGATAATACTTGCATGACTAAATTAAAAATAGAGGTATAGTTGAAGGTACTATACTGTAATTATTTTTTTCACATGTTTAGAACTATTGAGTCACATGATTTACTATTAATTCACATGATTTACTATTAGGGGAGGTGGTGCAAGTTTGATAATACTTGCAGGACTAAATTAAAAATGAAGAAAAAGAGGAAGGTATTATACTGTAATATTTCGAACCCCAAAATGTGCAATTATTGAAACTATATTTTTCTATAAATAGAAGCTCATTCTTCCTTCATTTTTCACCAATTCACTAAAGTTATAAAGCAATTATTATAGAGAAATTATAGAGAGAAAGAAGAAGAGAAGTCTGCTACCTCACTATTTCAGTATCCAGTTTTCTTCTAAGGTAAGGGGTATTATTTCTTTCGTATTCATGAAGAGAATTATTTTCTTTCAATACTCGTAAGAGCTATTATTCCATTCTTTATTATTCTGTTGGAATAACCTGTCTGTGTGGTCTATCGCATGCATGGTGAATTCTTCTATTATTCCACTATTTATTATTCTGTTGGAATAACATGTCTGTGCGGTCTATCGCATGCCTGGTGAATTCTTCTGTTATTTCATTCTTTATTATTCTGTTGGAAAACATGTATGTGCGGTCTATCGCATGCCTTGTGAATTCTTCTGTTATTCCATTCTTTATTATTACATTGGAATAACTTTTATCTGTGCTGATCTATCGCATGCTCGGTGAATTCTTCTTCGTTATTCCATTCTTTATTATTCTGTTGGAATAACTTTGTTTATGTGGATTTCGCATGCATGGTGAATGATCCTTCGTATTCATTCCTTATTAAATTGTAGAAATGATCTGCATCTACGTGGATTACTGCACGTGGCGAGCGAAAATCCATTCATAGCTTCATATATTCTATTATACTCAGGTTGGTTAAAGTTTTGGCTTCTATACTCCATGAAGTTAGTAGAATATCCCGGATATTTGCGCTTCATCCAAAGATATCTTTTCATGAAAATATTCTTCTGAGCATTCTTGAATTTTACTCCACAAAGTTGTATCATGTTGACAATTTGGACGTTATTGATTTCTGAATAAATTAAATTATAAATATTTAAAATTTATCCTTGAACTTGTTTTATTGAATTATTATGTCATTGTCATCATCCTCATGCTTATATTGTGATGAAAGTCATCTTTGGCTTACGTGCATATATGGACTTGGTATGATTATGACCAGGAATTATTCGGTATAGTCATAACCGTAATGTGACGAATGATGTGGTGAAAGTCCTCATTGGCCTGTAGTTCATTAATGGACAGTTGTTGGTATGATTATGACCAGGGATTATTCGGTATAATCATGACCATTGATGATTACATGAATATCCTTGGTCGTGATGCAGGGATGATTTGATTTTATTTGTTAACCTGAGTCTCAGCGATAAAGTTGATGAAAAACTTTTTAAATCATAGAAGATAGTAGATTTTATGTTCTACTTGACTCTTTTAATAGATTGCTTATTCCATCATTGCAGGTTGTTGATCTAAAACTTGTTGTCTATTATATTCTATCGGTTGTTATATTGTTGAAGGCTAAGGATAATTTATTCGCATTATCTTAGTCATAATATTTCTTCTTTGGGCTAGTTGAGCTCACCCTTTCTTTCACTTTGTTTCTCTTGAAATGAGAATATAGCTAGGACGCAGTCGGGGAGCGGATTGATTATCCGGATGGTTGTTTTAGTAGTCCTCACTATTCTGTGAAATAGTGTGACAATAAATATAATGAGGACTCCATTAAGTGTGGATATTATCTAGATTATAATATTCTTATTAAAACTTTTAGATTATGCTATGTCGTATTTTACACGACTGTTGTATAATTAAGTTGTATTTGAATTTTATACCATGTATTTGGCGACTCAAGATAGTGATGTATACCTATTTTGGGGGCGTCACAGTCTATATCATATATCAGTTGTTAGGGGAGAACCGAGGAGCCTGCATGTCGCGTGCGCATATGCAAGACACTAACATACATGTTTGTAACTCAATTTGATCCAAAAACTTAATTTATTAGTTCTTGAGTCTATTCATGTATATAAGTCATTTACTCTTTAATTATTTATCCAATGTGAAACTCTTAACTCACTTGTGATATCCTGACAATCTCTCATTTACAAGTAAGTTCGTCACATCAAGATCTCCCCTTCACTTGAACACTCTTCAATCATCACACATCAATTCTCGGCTAATTATTTTGGCTCCTTTTTTTCCATCGAGAGTCAACTTTTTAAAAAATTGATAGCCATTTTATTTTTATTTTTTTTCCTTTTTTTTTTTTTTGACGTAAAATGAAATAGGTCGATCTTAGGCACTAATAGTTCAACTTCGTCTGGCCGGTTCATTCGTACGCCATCTCTAGCTCACACACAAAAACTTGTACGTAAATGTTAATCAAGTAGAAAATTCCCTTGTGCTTTTTGAACTTGCACAAATTATAGGGAAGTTTTCCACAGAAAGGGCATGAAGGTGAATAAAATCTGTTAGCCCAAGATAGTTTAGGTTGGCTGGAATTGTCTTATTGATTCAATGATTAAGTGCTTAGGATCAATGTACACAAAAATGACACAAGAAATCCTTTTAATTTATTCTGATGGTAGTTATGTAACCTTCCCTTCTTGCAATGGGCTTGTTGAGGTTGGATCAAGAGCTTTAAAATTGTAGCTCAAAGGCTTTATATAAAAAGTCCAGAAAAATATAACCCCACCCTACCCTCTATCACTGCCAAAAAAAAATGGTTACAGAGGTTGTGATATATTCCCTGACCATAACAGTTTTTTGTGATGAATCATACATACGCATAACATAATGTGATTCTTTTTTAATAGTTAAAGCAATTATATGCAATGGCGGAATCAGAAGATTTTCATAGGGGAGTCAAAATACATCAGTAAATTTTTTTTATTTATTGACGCTTGAAGTGTTTCTTTTGGGTTATATACCACTAAGAGGAGGCAATCAGATTATAAATGCAATCAAGATAGTTTGAAAACGTCTCAAAATTTGCTCGCTTTCAATTGTTAGAAAAATATAATAATTCAATGTGTGTAAAAATTGTGGGAATATAGAAATGAGCATATTTGATTGAATCTCTTCACAAAGATTTCTTGATTACATATTAACTAAAGGTTAATTTAGAGTTCTTCCGGAGAATAATGCATTTAAAAATTGAGATGCTTATTATATCACCCATTAATTAAATTAAAAGCTAATTTGAAGTTTCTAATGCATCAAATAAGAAAGAAATTGTGTTTTCCTGTGACTTTTAATTGATTTTGACTATTGAGAGCATGTGCCTCAGAATTTTTAAAATTAAAAAAATTATATTAATTTAGAGTTTAAAAATATCTTAATTTGATTTTAAAAAGTTCATAATAATTTTATATTGAACAAAACAAAATCGCCTCTTTATGATTTTTATTTGCAAACATTTTTGTTATTATTTAGACAATTCAAATTTACATTTCTCACTCGCATTGAGATGTATGACCTATTTAAAAAAAATTACAGTAAAAATATAAAATATATGTAAATTGAATGAAATATGCAAGTCTTCCCTGAGAATTGAATGTTCGGAGAACCACTAAAGGCTTTGATTTTCTAAGAAATAGAGACTTTACAAATTGCTAAAGGTTATGGTTTGCAATTTATATGGAAAAAGGCCACTAATCAAGATTGATGACTTGACTTGCGGTTTGGTAAGTTTTTTTTTTTTTTTTTTTTTTTTGTTGAAGCAATTTTCATTGCATCTGAGAATGCTGCTACTACTGGTACCAGCCTACCGGGGGCAGGTGCCCCCTGGCCCTCCTGGTTCCGCCTCTGATCACATGAGTATACGATTTCTTGAATTTATCAAAGTCATCACGTGTACATGAAAATTCAAGAATTAATCTAGGGGCACCGGCATATGGTGTCCGGTCTAATGACCGGGTAAATTTTTATTTTTTTTAGACTTCCAAAATAATTATAATATTTATTAAAATTAAAATTTTTACATAATTTAGTGATTTAGGTATAATTTAGATACGCATAAAAAATAGAATTGTACAATCTATATAATCCTACGCGTATATAAATTACACTTAAATCATTGAATTATATAAAAATTTCAGTTCTAATAAATATTATAATTATTTGAACTTAAAAAAAAAAATCCACCTCACTAGACCGGTCGCCAGGTCGCCATATATCGGTCGCGGCAGAAGGATTGATTTCATATCAGTTCTTGAATATATTTTGTTACTGCATAGATACACCTGCTGCAAAAATCTTTTTTCCAAAATAGTATAGCTAGCCAATCCAAAAATAGATAGAGTTAAATATATTTTGCATCTCTGATATGTTGAAATTACCGTAGAACTTCTATAAATTAATATTGTTAGGATTGAAATTTTTTATTAATTTAGAAAGTTATTATTTAATCGATAAATTAATAATTTATTAATTTAAAGAGTGTTTTTCTATTCGGTGAACATAAATTTAATTATATTAAAATTATTGTATTTTATTGATGTTTATATCATGCTTTTTTTGATGCAATGTACCATAGTTATTAAATTAATGTAATAATAGAATTCATTGTAAGCGATATTAATTATTTTTAATAATTAAATAATGTTCATTGTATCCACTTTTCAAATTACATTCACATTTTATTCAAAAAAATATATATTCACATTAAGTTTAATTAATTTGTATATATAAGAAAAATTAAGGATGAAATTCAATTAGATTTGAATTTCAAGATAAAAAAATAAACAAGAATAGAATCATATTTTACAAGATTACCCTAGATATATTTGTAATTTAAAAGAATTATTAATTTATGATTTTGATTGGACCATATATTTATATAAGGGTCTTTTTAAAAATTATTATTTTATCAAAATTATTAATTTATCCCATTAGCCCAAGTCGAGACTAGGGAAAAAATATTAATTTATCGAGTATTAATTTATAGAGGTTCTACCGTATGTACTGTAACTGTACACGTCTATTGTAAACTTGACAAATACAGATCAAACCATAGAGACTAGACTAACTGTGAGACCCCAAATTTTGTGAATAAAGATTAATTTTTCAAAATATTTTTTTAAGTATTATGGTGTGGATTTGATATAATGTTATAGTTGTGGGTAGTATTTATAAATTTTGTAAAGTATGCAAGTTGTTATGTTATATTTGATTGGTCGGGAAATGAAATGACGGTCCAGATGGTTGCATTAGTAGTCCTCACTATTCTGTGAAATAGTGTGATAATAAATATATTGAGGACTTATTTTGAGTTTGAATACTGTCTAGAAGATAATATTTGTATTAAAACTCACAGCTCATGTTGTATATTTAAGTTTGTATTTGTATTCTGTACCATGTATTTGGCGTCTCAAAATGGGTGATGTATACCTATTTTGGGGGCGTCATGATTAATATCAAAGCTTAGGATATGATCCCTGGTGAGATGTGAGACAAGAACTAGGAGGGAGAGACGGGGAATTCCTTCGCTAGTATGACCTACCTAAGTTTATTTGGTATTTAATTGGTCGGTCAGAGTATAGGGATAATATGTTGCATGTCAATTAACCCTTGTTTTGTGACAGAATTTAAAAATGACATCTGAAAAATGTTGAGATAAGCAATGGAGCACATGAGACCATTGAGTCACCGCTGATCAATAGCCAGGATAATGTGCATCAGGAAGACAATAATCCTCAAGTAAACAACAACACCGACCAAATGATGAACGATGGGATGTTCAGAGGCTTTGTGCAGTTCATGCAACACCAAACGAGAGAGACTCCTATTCATAATGCAGGTGGAAACAATGGCAACCTACGGTTGGTCACCGCTAAGTAGTTCAAGGATCTGGGACCACCGGAGTTTTTGAGAAAGCCAGAACCACTTAAGGCGGAGACGTGGATAAAGCAGATCACCAAGATATTTGATGTCTTGGGATGCTCAGAGGAGCAAAAGGTTCCCTTCGCCACCTTCATGTTGCGTGAAGAAGCAGATCATTGGTGGAAATCTGTAAAACGTACCCAGACTGACGCACTCAAGATGTCTTGGGAGAAATTCTAAGAATTGTTCAACGACAAGTACTTTCCCGAAAGTATTCGTCACATGAAGGAGTTAGAATTCATCAAGCTAGAGCAAAACAATATGACCGTGTCATAGTACGAGGCTAAGTTTGTGGAGTTATCCCAGTTTGCATCCCATTTGGTCGATAATGAGGAGCAATTAACGCGAATGTTTCTGCGAGGTTTGAAACCCTAAATACGTCAATACCTCATTTCTCACAAACTTTGTTTATATTCAGATGTTGTGAATAGGGCTCAGTTAGTGGAGCGCGATAATGAGTCAGTACAACCAAAAGGCAACGACCAACAACACGATAATAATCATACCGGTGGCAACTACCATCGGAACAATGATAACCATCGTGGGGAAAATTATCATGCCAAGAATGATAATCACTTCGGTGGTAATCATGGCCAAGATAATAGAAGTAGAAATTTCAAGAAGAGAAAGTTCAATAATGATGGAAAGATAGCAGCACCAGCACCTGTTGTTAAGGAAGGAGAACGACTTTCGGTCGTATGTTTCAAATGCGGACAAGAGGGACATATCCGTCCAAACTATACACAGCAACCCAAAACATGTTTCAATTGCGGAAGAGAAGGTCACCTAGCTCGATTTTGTCGTGTAGTGAAATCAAGTCCAGCTGGGATAGTAACGCCAAAGGATGTCTTAGACAAGTCAAAGCCAGCAGTTTAAGTGAGAGCGTTTGTCGAGGAACCCGAACGAAGTTGTCACGGGTAAATTAATCATAAACTCTTGCAAAGTCTATACCTTATTCGATACCGGTTCTACCCACTCTTTTATTTCTCCTACTTGCGCTCAACGTTTAAATTTGACTCCGGAGAAATTAGACTTTGACAATTATCTGTTGAAACTCCGTTAGGAGAAACCTTCGTTACATCCACTGTTTATAAATCTTGTTTAATTCAAATTGACACTTTCATGTTACCTGTCGATCTTATCTCTTTGAAAATACTTGCCTTTGATGTGATTTTAGGAATTGATTGGTTAACTACTCATCATGCTAAAATTGATTATTTTCTAAAGGTTATTAGTTTTCATATTCCTAACTAACCTATTATGCGAATTCAAGTAACCAAACCACTAAAGTCAATCACTGTCATATGAAGCCATAAAGCCATTCATTTATTGAAAAAATGGATGTCAAGCTTTCTTAGCCCATGTCATAGATTTAAACAAAAATACGTCAGGTTTGAATGATGTTAATAAATTTCCTGACGTATTCCCTGAAGACTTCTTAGCCTACTCCAGAGTGTGAAATCGAATTTTGTATTGATCCCAGTACAAAACTCATTTCTAAAACCCTCAAGTATTTCTTCACCCAACATGAACGTATTATGCGCTGAAGACGTTGACTCGAGCTGTTGAAGATTACGATAATACCATTCAATACCATCCTATAAAAGTGAACGTCGTAGCCGATGCGTTGAGTAGAAGATCATATACGTTTACAAGTACGACGTTGTTAACACAAAAACTCATTTCGTATGACTTACAAAAGATGGAGATAGAGTTAAAGACTCTAGGAACTTACGTGAAGATAGCGAATATACGATTACAACCGACTTTAATCGATAAAGTTAAAGCCGCTCAAGTTACAGACCCGGAGCTGATGAACACAAAAAAGAAGGTTTAAGAGGGCGTTATTCTAGAAGCAAGAATCGACGAAGAGAGGAAATCTCAACCCTCGATTTAATTGGCCCATTTGAAATCCTCGATCGAGTAGGAACTATGGCCTATAGACTCGCCTTACCGCAAAGTATGTCGCGTGTTCATAACATTTTTTTTCACGTATCGATGTTACGTAAATATGTGGACGACCCGAACCACATCATTGATTTTTAACAGAATGAGATAGCGAATGATTTAACGTATGAGGAGATACCTGTTAAAATCTTGGATAATAAGGAATATATTCTACGCTCAAAGTTTATACCTCAAGAGTTAGAATCTGACGAAGTGTCCTCATCATCATTTAAGCATACCAGTATATACGTAAATTTCGGGGCGAAATTTCATAAGAGAGGAGATCATGAGACCCCAAATTTTGTGAATAAAGATTAATTTTCTCAAAATATTTTTTTAAGTATTATGGTGTGGATTTGATATAATGTTATAGTTGTGGATAGTATTTATAAATTTTGCAAAGTATGCAAGTTGTTATGTTATATTCGATTGGTCGGGGAATGAAATGACGGTCCAGATGGTTGTATTAGTAGTCATCACTATTCTGTGAAATAGTGTGATAATAAATGTATTGAGGACTTATTTTGAGTTTGAATACTGTCTAGAAGACAATATTTGTAAAACTCACAGCTCATGTTGTATATTTAAGTTTGTATTTGTTTCTGTACTATGTATTTGGCGTCTCAAAATGGGTGATGTATACCTATTTTGGGGGCGTCACACTAACTATCAAATACTTAATTTATATTCTAGACAAATGATGGAGATGGTTAATTAACTAATCGATACATACTAAAAATTAATAATGAATACTAGTAATGAAAAAAAATTCCATAGGAATCTGAATCCACTAAATACTAATTTCTTATTTTTTGAATTAAAACTTAATTTTATTTTCCCTTCCTTTTAAAATAATGATTCTTATAATTATAGGCAAACATAAATTATAAAAATTCTAGATTAACTTTAACTTATCAAAATCTTTTAACTAATATAAGAATCGTATTTGAAATTTTGCACGAAGGTAATATTAAGTCGAAAATAATTAAAGCACTAATATGATAAGAAATAACAATTATGAAATATTTAGTTTTATCATCTTTCTTAGACACAAAAAATTTAGTCATCCATGCAAATTAAAATAAAAATGAATAAACTTAGCACTATTATTTACATGAATTAAACCTAACTAACAAAAATTAATCAAACTAAATTGAAAAAAAGGGAAAAAAATAAAACAAGTCAATGTTCAGTGAAGGAACAAGACAATTTAAAAGAAAACAAATTCTTGATATTTGGATAAATACAACTTGAATAGTGCTTGATATTTGTAGTACCTGATTCCTTACTTAAAGTCTACAACCCAAGTGAAATTAAGGGAACAAAAATCTTTAAAAAAAAATAAAAATTCTCCTTGTTTATAAGGATGGGAAGGAAAAATAAAATAAAAATGTAAGCTCGCTTTCTCTTAAAAATGGGTCGGGTCGGGTCGGGACGGTACAAAATGTGCCGGACGTTAGTGCGGTACCTTGTATTTTTTTAATTTTTTTTAATCATAATTATCAGAATAATAAAAAAAATTAATATAATAAGTTTAAATAAAAAACTGTAAAAGAAAGTATATTTTTTATTGAACAAAAAACTAAAAATAAGTGATCTATACATAAAAATGTGTATATTAATCTCTTAATTTACTTTCATTTTGTACTTTGCATCAAACAATTTATTAAAAAACACTTTGTATTCAACACTTTTAAGGCATTGGGACGTGACACTCTTTAACCAAATCATTAAATGGGCTGACGGAGTTGGACTATTTTACTCACGTATTATCTTTTTAAGGCAAAGATTTCACCGACGAGACTATTTTGTCCCCAAAAAGACAGCGCGTTGGTCAAAATAATCTAATTTCGTTAGCCCAATTAAAATTTTTTTTGTCTATATATCAGTGCATTTATCTCTAATATATTAAACTTGCCCATTTCAGACCTCTCCTCAAGGGCGGATATACGCCTGGGACAAGGGACACCTGCCCCGCTGAATTTTCATATCACACTTATGATGTGCTATGTTATGCCCCCTTTTATCTTGGCTAACATATTTGTTACTACTGTAAATATAGTAATATTTAATATAAAATAATTAAGTTATTTAAATTTAATATGCAAATCAGATTTAGAATGTAACTGTACTTGCTTGAAAAAAAAATCAGAATTTGAAAAACTGAAGATAATTAAATTTGAGTCTTTTGAATTCATAAAGTCTCCTTGAAGTAAATTTATTCCCCCACTGGTGCTAAAAGATTTAATGAATAATTACTTCTCAAGATAAAACGAATTTTCAACTCTTAATCGGTAGCACTTCAGAATTAGGAGTTCTTCGAACACAATTTCTATTTTATGTACTGAACCTTAACTGTAATGAAATGATGAATAAAATGAAGGAAAAAACTTTTTGGAATGAATGAAGGAAAAATAATACTGCAAGCAAACTGCAGAACGAGAAATGCAGAACGGGAAAAAGTTATGTTTAATGCGTGTCCCGAATAGATTATTTATAGAAAAATTTTGTGACTGTTAAGATAGGACATGACTGTTGGCGCGCATCCGTTCGTCAAAACGACGTAGTATGATGATAATAAATTAAACAAAATTCATTTGTCAAAACGACGTAGTATGATGATAAATAAATTAAACAAATTTTGTTCAAAAAAATATATATCACCACCGACCCCAACCCCGACCGGGCCCGTCTGACTGGACGAACGACTGCGGCGCGCGTGTGGGTTCAAACCAAGCTTTGGTTAGGTCCTCTCCTTTTCACAAAAGTGGGATGCCCCTTGGGGAGGAGAACGCATTGGTGCATGGACCCGACATTTTTGGAGTATGGGTCCCACATTAAATTAAGCCTCAAGATGTTTTAATATTTATTTTCCTCAAATTCATTTCCAACAATATCACGCCTATGTTATGCTAAGAATGCTGTGGATCAACATATCATACCTTTTACCAAATATATCACACCCTGACCACATATCACACCTTTTACGAAATAATATTTCTGAATCCGGTTAGCATAAAGTTTATTTTTTGGTAAGTTGGTCAATTGACCAATAGAATGCTGACACACATAGAATCTCGCATGCGTGTCAGTACTCTATTAGCCAATGGACCAACTTACCCAAAAATGAACTTCATGCTAACCACTTCCAATATTTCTAGGTCCATAGAGCAATATGTTTGGTTAAATGGTTTATATGAAGAAAGCAATCATTGTGAAACTTGAGGTTTTAACTTTTATTCTAGTTTTTCTTATTAGCTGCTAGCAATGATTGGAGAGAACTATGATCATGGAGAAAAAATATTTGGAGCTGTTGTTAATGTCTAGCCAGGAAAAAATAGCTATGTGGACTAAGAATACCGCAAATGAAGTTCAAATCTTTTGAATTTGTCACATTTATACTACATTGAGTTTTTAATAAATAAAAAAAATTGCTAATAAAAAAATTATTTTAGTAATTTCCTCATAAAAAAATTATAAATATACACACACACACATATATATATATATATATATATATATATATATATATATATTAAATTTAACGAGTTAAGTGTTGGAAAATTTTATTAGATTTAAAAAAATATGTACATATAGCTACGCGCCTGAATCCGGCCCCTGCCTCCCCTTACGAAAATTTTCATGAAACACACCACACTGTCAAATGAATGCATCCAATCAGGAAACTCCCAACATACTCTTCAACACTTTCCCTAAATATAACTCACAAAACCTCTTGCAATATAAAACAAACACCATTGTTGAGCACCCATTTTCTGTAAAATTAAGAACTGATGTTCTTAACAATATTTTTCTTAACTTTGTATGGTGTATTTTATATCATGAATATTAAATGGGTCTTAGTGAAATGGAATTAAGTGGAACTAGCAAAATATATACTTCCTCAGTCTCGAATCAAATGTCAAGTTTTGACTATTTTAATTAAATTGACCATTTTTAAAATTAATTTTTGTATCAATTTCGATAAAATTTAGGTTAAGGGAGTACATAACTATAAGAAACTGGATACAATTTATTACCAACTCTAATTTTCTTTTTTAATTTCAAAAATATATTTATATATGCTTAAATATTAATTTTAAAAATAATTACGCTGACCAAGAAAGTTAAAATTGAGCACTTTAACTTGGGACAGAGACTAGTTTATGATAATTGTTCATACTATTTCCTATTCTAGATATTAGATAAGATTTACAAATTAAATTTTGTTCTGAGTGAGATTTGCCCGTCAAAAGAGTTCCACTTCTTTTGTTTCTTTTTTTCCTTCTCTTTAACTTTCAGGTTAGATACCACTACTAACATATATATATATATATATATATATATATATATATATATAGCATGTGACCACTACTAACATCTCCTAACTACCTATTATTTAATCACCAAAGAGATCGGCCTTAAAACTACACTTATCTTTTTTCAAAAATAAAGATACATGACTAGAGATTATGATAATTAAAAAAAATATAAAAAATACAAGTTTCGTAATTTAAAAAATATAAATATTTTTAATTATTTATTTTAAAAATAATCAATTTAACCATTAAAATCAAAACGTTTATTATGGAAGGGGTATATTATTATAGATTAGAGTGATTGATATTTAGCACCAAAAAAAAAATTGTGATTGCCTCGAAAATTTAAAATACTCCTATAACACAAAAAGATATTAGTTGTTTTTTGGGGACCATTAATTCATTACAACCATTTAGGAAATTAATATTTTCACATAATTTTTTGATATTCTCACATAAAAATCGTCGCTGTAAATCTTATAGCGATTAGGGGTGAAAACGAATCGAATCTCAACGAACACTCTAATGCTCAAATTCGGCTCGACTTGAAAAAATTGAGCTCGAATTCGACTCGAATTCGATAAGGAATTTCGAATTTTGTGCCAGATTCAACTCGGATCATTACTCAAACCTACTTAAAACTTACCAGAAGTACTTGACTCGTTTACAAAAGCGAGTTACTCACTTGAGCCTTCAAATCGAAGTTTGAATATGAACCATTTCGCTTAATACTGAACCACTACATACTAAATTGATTATTGAACTAATGTTTATATATAAAAGTCTTTTAGTTTTATTTATGTAAAGAAATTACAAAGAATGTAATACGAATTGACAATCAATTCACTGATTTATTTATGTACAAGCTTACACACTTTAATACTACACTTTATAAATTATAAAGAGTGATACAAATATCACATATTTAGCTTATTAGTATGGATCAGACCAGTATTCGGATATGATCTATTGAGTAGGTATCGAGTATGGTTCGAGAAAAAATGAAATACTCGAACCCTAATTTGAGCGAATACTGATATACTCGAATTCGACTCGTGTATCATTAAACAGAAAACGAGTATGGATCATATTCGACTCGAATCAACTTCGAATTCGAGCTTTAGATAATATTTTCGAACCGATCTCGAGTCGAGTATCGAGCTATTCTGCTCGGCTAACACCCCTAATAGCGACGGTAAAAATCGTCGCTATACATCTATAGCGACGATTTTTATGTGAGAATATCAAAAAATTATGTGAAAATATCAATTTCCTATTAGTTAATACACGTAGATCGGTAGATTGACCATGTGACCAGTACATTATATTATAATTATTTATTTATTTATTTTTTGCTGCGTAATGTTAGAAATAATCTTATCAATAAGATCCTCTTTGTCGTATTTACTTTAGCAATTTTTTTTGTCTAGTTATCAACCAAGAAAATTGAACATTATCGTAGAACTATAAATGATGTCATAAGAGTAATGCGACGTCCCTAAAATAGGTATACATCACCCATTTTGAGTCACCAAAAATATGGTACAGAAATCAAATACAAACTTCTTTAATACAACTGTCGTGTAAAAATACGACAAAACATAGCTGAGTTTTTACATGAATATTGTCTCATAGACAATATTCAAACTCAAATTGAATCCTCATTACATTTATTATCACACTAAGTAGTGAGGACTACTAAAATAACCATCTCGGATCGTCACTCCATTTTTCGACTATTCCCGGCTACGTTCTCATTTCCTGAAGAGAACAATGAAAGCAAAAGGGTAAGCTCAACTAGCCCAGTAAGAAATATTATGACTAAGATAATGCAGAATAAATTATCATTATCCTTCAACAGTGTTAAACTGATAAAATACAATAAACATCAAGTTTAACTGCAGCGGAACAAGCAATCCATTAGAAGAGTCAAGTAGAGCATGATATCTACTATCTTCTATGATTTAAAAAGTTTTTCATCCACTTTATCACTGAGACTCAGCTTAATAAATAAACCACATCATCGAATCATCCCTACACTACGGGCCAAGGATATTCATGTAATCATCAATGATCATGATTATACCGAATAATCCCTGGTCATATTCATACTAACAACTGTCCATCAATGCACTACGTGCCAATGAGAACATTTACCACATCATTTGTAACATTACGGGTCATGATTATACCAAATGATCCCTGGTCATAATCATACCAATCAACAGTCCATCTATGCACGTAAGCCAAAGATGACTTTCATCACAATATAAGAATGAGTATGGTGACAATGATATAAGCATTAATCAAACGAAATCAAGGATAAATATTAAAGACTTTAAATTTATCCAAAGTTTAAAAATATCCAAATTGTCAACATGATACTGCTTTGTGGAGTAAAATTCAAGAATAATATTCATGTATCAAAAATAATTTGGACAGAAAAGAAATATATTTTTCGGGTGAATAGTTCCCCGTGAATAGTACCCTATGAATAGTACTTTGGGAATAATACCTCGAGAATAGTACTTCGGCAGAAAAAGTGCCCCAAATACCCGAGTAAATAATATTTGAGTGAATAGTAACTAGGTGAATAGTAACTCGTGAATAGTACTCTGGCATGAAAAGTGTTTCGAATACCCGAGTGAATAATATTTGAGTGAATAGTAACTAGGTGAATAGTAACCCATAAATAGTAACTCATGAATAGTGTTCCGGTATGAAAAGATCAATAATTATCAAGAAATCTCAGAATAATATTTCCATGAAAAGATACTGGATGAAGCGCAAATATCAAAGATATTCTACTAATTTCACTGAGTATAGAAGCAATACTTTGACAGAATGAGTGTAGAATTAGGAATACGAAACAAAAAAATATTACTCACATATTACAGAGTATGGAAGAAAATATTATTTCTACAAATATTGGAAAAAAAATATCCTTTACCTCAGAAGAAGACTGGATACTGGAATAGTGAAGTATCAGACTTCTCTTCCTCTTTCTCTCTATAGCTTCTCTCTCTATAATTGCTCTTGTGAGTCTTAGTGAATTGATGAGAATGAAAGAAGAATGAGTTTCTATTTATAGGAAAATATAGTTTCGATAATTGCATGTTTTGGGGCTCGAAATATTACAGTATAATACTTTCATCTTTTCCTCTATTTTTAATTTAGTCCTACAAGTATTATCAAACTTGCACCACCTCCCCTAATAGTACACCATGTGAATCAATAGTTCAGCCATGTGAATCAATAGTTCTATACATGTGAAAAAAATAGTTACAGTATAGTACCTTCATCTATACCTCCATTTTTAATTTAGTCATGCAAGTATTATAAATCTTGCACCACCTCCCCTAATAGTACATGCATGTGAATCAATAGTACATACATGTGAACAAATAGTTATAAGCATGTGAATTAATAGCAATTAATTGCTCATTTATCCAATTCATTACTCGATTGGTCAATATAACTGTGACGCCCCCAAAATAGGTATACATCACCCATCTTGAGTCACCAAATACATAGTATAAAATTCAAATACAACTTAATTATACAACAGTCGTGTAAAATACGACAAAACAAAATCTAAGAGTTTTAATAAGAATATTGTCATCTAGACAATATCCACACTCAATGGAGTCCTCATTACATTTATTGTCACACTATTTAATAGAATAGTAAGGACTACTAATGCTATCATCTGGACCGTCACTCCGTTTCCCGACTAGTCCCGGCTACGTTCTCATTTCCTGATGAGAACAATGAAAGAAAGGGTGAGCTCAACTAGCCCAGTAAGAAATATTATGACTAAGATAATGCAGAATAAATTATCATTAGCCTTTAACAATGTTAAAATGATAAAATAGAATAATAAAGAATGGAACCAGGTCATGCGTAATCCACACAGATAGGATATTCCAACAGAATAATAAAGAATGGAACCAGGTCATGCGTAATCCGCACAGATAGGATATTCCAACAAAATAATAAAGAATGAAATAACAACAGAATTCACCAGGCATGCGATAGACCGCACAGACAGGTTATTCCAACAGAATAATAAAGAATGGAATAACAACAGAATTCACCAGGCATGCGATAGACCGCACAGACATGTTATTCCAACAGAATAATAAAGAATAGAATAACAAAAGAATTTCACCATGTATGCGGTACTTCGCATAGACAGGTTATTCCAAAATAATAATAAAGAATGGAGTAACAACCCTTACGAGTATTGAAAGAAAATAACTCTCTTCATGAATACGAAAGAATAATATCCCTTACCTTAAAAAAAACTGGATACTAGAATAGTGAGGTAGCAGACTTCTCTTCTTCTTTCTCTCTATAATTTCTCTCTATAATAATTGCTCTATAGCTTTAGTGAATTGGTGAGAAATGAAGGAAGAATGAGCTTCTATTTATAGGAAAATATAGTTTTGATAATTGCACGTTTTGGGGCTCAAAATATTACAGTATAATACCTTCCTCTTTTTCTTTATTTTTAATTTAGTCCTGCAAGTATTATCAAACTTGCACCACCTCCCCTAATAGTACAAGAATGTGAATCAATAGTACATACATGTGAACAAATAGTTATAATCATGTGAATTAATAGAAATTAATTTCTCATTTATCCGATTAATTACTCCGACCGAGTCAATTATAACTTCCAGACATCAATTAATATCGAAATAAATGTCGATTTCCACTAACACTAATAATTCCAACACAATGGAACTATCAATTTCATCTTTAATCAACACGAACTTATTCATCATTAATATTATAATTCACAATATTAAAACAACTGTGTCGTTCCCTGTGAAAGAGGGGCTTTTCGATAAGGATTTCTCCTTATTAAGCGCGCAATTAGGTGACCAAACCTCTCATTGACAGAATTTCTAGACATTGTCAATATTGCAAATAATAATATGAATAACTTTGTCGTCTCAATTATTGATTTAATAATATATATTATGCAGATGATACTGTGACAATAATTGAATCAATAATATGAGAGATATGATGCAGCAATTACTGTAGCAATAATTGAGTATAACTGAGTGACTTCTCACGTAAGCATCAATAATCAATACCGTGTGCTACCATACAACCACGCGTATTTCTATACTTTTACTACCGGGTAGTTCAACAGTTTTAACGGTAACATTTTCGCCGTTATTTTTAATAAAAGATAATTCTGTCGTTTTCTTACTACGACAATACTTCCGTTGTGAGGCCCATCAATGATTGTGCCGTCGTATGAATATTCCCTGTTAAAACGAATATTCCCCGACCAATCGAATATTATATAATCACTTGCTTACTTTGCAAAATTTGTAAATATTACCCACAACTATAACATTATATCAAATCCACACCATAATATTAAAAAAAATATTTCAAGAAATTTAAATCTTTATTCATAAAATCTGGGGTCTCACAATAACCTTATCGAAATAAATGTCGATTTCCACTAATACTAATAATCCCAACACAATGGAAATATCAATTTCATCTTTAATCAACACGAACTTATTCATCATTAATATTATAACTCATAATATTTAACAACATATCATTCCCAGGAAAGAGGGGGCTTTCTGATAAGGATTTCTCCCTATTGGCGCGTAATTAGGTGACCAAACCTCTCATCGACAAAACATTCTAGACATCATCATATTGCAAATAATAATATGAATAACTTTGTCGTCTCAATTATTGATTTAATAATAATAAATATTATGCAGATGACACTGTGACAACAATTGAATCAATAATATGAGAGATATTATGCAACAACCATTTGTAGTAATAATTAAGTATAAGCGAGTGACTTCTCACGTAAGCATCAATAATCAATAATAGTGTGCTACTATGCAACCCACGCGTACATCGTACTTTACCATAGGGTAGTTCAACGGTTTAACGGTGAAAAACTTTCGTCGTTATATTTTTTATAAAAGATATTTCGTCATTTTCTAACTATGACAATACTTTCGTTGTAGGGTCCACTAATGATTTCTTAGTCGTCTGAATATTCCTGTTAAAACGAATATTCCCCGACCAATCGAATATTTTATAACCACTTGCTTACTTTGCAAAATTTATAAATACTACCCACAACTATAACATTATATAAAATCCACACCATAATATTCAAAAATATATTTCAAGAAAAATTAATCTTTATTCATAAAAGTTGGGGTCTTACAACCTCCCATTCTTATGAAATTTCGTCCTCGAAATTAGGGTACGTACATGGTATGTCGAAGAGGTGAGGATACATCGTCAGATTATAACTCTTGAGGTAGAACCTTTGAGAGTAGAATATGATCCTTCTTATCCAAGATTTTAACAGGTATCTCCTCATACGTTAAATCTTCTGCTATCTCATCTAGTTCTAATTCAATAATGTGGTTCGGGTCGTCCACAACTTTACATAACATCGATACGTGAAAAACGTTATGAACACGCGACATACTTGGCGGTAAAGCGAGTCTATAGGCCACAGTTCCTATTTGATCGAGGATTTTAAATAGAACAATAAAATTGAGGGTTAAGATTTCCTCTCTTCGTCGATTCTTGCTTCTATAACTCCTTCTTGCACCTTCTTCTTCACATTTATTAGCTTTAAGTCTGTAGCTTGAACGACTTTAACTTTATCGATTAAAGTCGATTATACTCGTATATTTGCTATCTTCACATAGGTTCTTGGAGTATTTAACTCTATCTCCATCCTTTGTAAGTCATACAAAATGGGCCTTTGCGTTGACAATATCGCACTCGTACCCGTATATGATTTTCTACTCAATGCGTTAGCTACCACGTTCGCTTTTCTAGGATGATATTGAATGGTATGATCGTAATCTTTCAACAGCTCGAGCAAACGTGTTTGGCGCATATTACGTTCGTTCTGGGAGAAGAAAGATTTGAGGGTTTTGTACTGGGTTCAAGGTCGATACAAAATTTGATTTCACGCTCTAGGGATAGGCTAGGAAGTTCTTCGGGGAATACGTCAGGAAATTTATTAACAATAGAAATATCATTCAAATCTGACGTATTTTTGTTTAAATCCGTGACATAGGCTAAGAAAGCTTGACATCCGTTTTTCAATAAATGAATAGCTTTATGGCTTGATATGACAGTGATTGACTTTAGTGGTTTGATTGCTTGAATTCGCATAATATGTTGGTTAGGAATATGAAAGCTAACAACCTTATGAAAATAATCAATTCTAGCATGATGAGTAGTTAACCAGTCGATTCTTAAAATCACATCAAATGCAATTATTTTCAAAGAGATAAGATCGACAGGTAATGTGAGTTTTCTGATTTGAATCAAACAAGATTTATAAACAGTGGATGTAATGAAGGTTTCTCCTAACAGAGTTTTAACAGATAAGTCAAAGTCTAATTTCTCCGGAGTCAAATTTAAACGTTGAGCGCAAGTAGGAGAAATAAAAGAATGGGTAGAACCGGTATCAAATAAGGTATAGACTTCGCAAGAGTTTATGATTAGCTTACCTGTGATAACTTCGTTTGGTTCCTCGCTTTTTGGTAAGTTACGAAAAGCGCTCTTACTTGAACCACCGATTTTGACTTGTCTGGGACAGCCTTTGGTGTCATCATTACCGCTGGAATTGACTTTCTCTATAGGGCATATTTCACCCTCAACTGCTTCGTTGTACTCTTGATCCATGATCTGAATCATTAATCTTCGATCCATATCGAATTGGGGTTGACCGCAATGTACAGGGTAATTCAAAACTCGATGTTGGGTTCTCCCAATTGCTGTCGAAAAAGAGAAATACATATCATATATTTTAGCCTTCTTGAATCTGACTTCTCTTTCCACAATATCAACACATTGTGCGGCTTTTACCCATGCATCTTTCATTCTTACTTGTTCATTTGTTTCTTCTTTCAGCTGATCCTTGACATTTGAATTCTCATATTTTAGCTTTATCATCTTATACTCTGCCAAAGAGTGCTTCTGTTCAAGCATTACATACCGGGTAACACAAGCTTGAATTGTTGCATCCTTTTGCTCAACGACCGTCTGCCATCTTTAGCCTGCTCCTCTAACTCATGAATACGATTTTGCAGTTCTACATTTCGATCATAAAGTTCTCCTAATAAATTCTCCTCAGGTTCCTCTTCTTACTCACTCTCAGCTGCTACCTTTGCGACTAGCTCGGGTGCAACTATTAATTCTTCACTCACCATATGGATATCTCTAATTTCTTCTTCGTCTGACATCCTACAATCAAGTTTAATAACTTAATTAGTACTCCCCAATAAAAATATTTGTTATAACAACATATTATACTCCAATATATATTCTTAATATGAATCTCCTCGATTCAGAACTTAAAACTCTATATGAGTTCATCTCTTGATTTTCAGATGTCATTCTTAAACACTGCCACAAAACAAGGGTTAATTGACATGTCACATATTATCCCTATACTCTGATCGACCAATTAAATAACAAATAAACTTAGGTAGGTCATAATAACGAAGGAATTCCCCGTCTCTCCCCTCTTAGTTCTTGTCTCACATCTCATCCATGGATCATATCCCTAAGCTTTGATATCAACTGTGACGCCCCCAAAATAGGTATACATCACCCATCTTGAGTCGCCAAAAACATGGTACAAAAATCAAATACAAACTTCTATAATACAACTGTCGTGTAAAAATACGACAAAACATAGCTGAGTTTTTACATGAATATTGTCTCATAGACAATATCCAAACTCAAATTCAATTCTTATTACATTTATTATCACACTAAGTAGTGAGGACTAATAAAATAACCATCTCGGTCCGTCACTCCATTTCCCGACTAGTCCTGGCTACATTCTCATTTCCTGAAGAGAACAATGAAAGCAAAAGGGTGAGCTCAACTAGCCCAGTAAGAAATATTATGACTAAGATAATGCGAGAATAAATTATCATTAGCGAAATCAGCGATTGTTAAAGCGATAAAATAAAATAAACATCAAGTTTAAGCTGTAGCGGAACAAGCAATCCATTAGAAGAGTCAAGTAGAGCATGATATCTACTATCTTCTATGATTTAAAAGTTTTTTCATCCACTTTATCACGAGACTCGACAATAAATAAACCACATCATCGAATCATCCCTGCACTACGGGCCAAAGATATTCATGTAATCATCAATGGTCATGATTATACTGAATAATCCCTGGTCATAATTGTGACGCCCCCAAAATAGGTATACATCACCCATCTTGAGTCGCCAAATACATGGTAGAAAATTCAAATATAAATTAATTATACAACAGTCGTGTAAAATACGAAAAAACATAATCTAAGAGTTTTAATAAAAATATTGTCATCTAGACAATATCCACACTCAATGGACTCCTCATTACATTTATTATCACACTATTTAACAGAATAGTGAGGACTACTAATGCTATCATTTGGACCGTCACTCCGTTCCCCGACTAGTCCCGACAACGTTCTCATTTCTTGAAGAGAACAGTGAAAGAAAGGGTGAACTCAACTAGCCCAGTAAGAAATATTATGACTAAGATAATGCAGAATAAATTATCATTAGCCTTCAACAATGTTAAACTGATAGAATATAATTGTGAGACCCCAGATTTTATGAATAAAGATTTAAATTTCTCAAAATATTTGTTTTTGAATATTATGGTATGGATTTGATATAATGTTATAGTTGTGGGTAATATTTACAAATTTTGCAAAGTAAGCAAGTGGTTATATAATATTCGATTGGTCGGGGAATATTCGTTTTAATAGGGAATATTAAATGCAATGACGGCACAATCATTAAGTGGACCTACAAGCGGAAGTATTGTCGTAGTAAGAAAATGACAAATTATTTTTTATTAAAAAACAAACGAAAGTATTACCGAATTAAAATTGTTGAACTACCCGGTAGTAAAAAATGCGAATCGCATGGTTGCATAGTAGCATACGGTATTGGTTATTGATGCTTACGTGAGAAGTCACTCAGTTATACTCAATTATTGCTACAGTAATTGCTGCATCATATCTCTCATATTATTGATTCAATTATTGTTGCAGTATCATCTGCATAATATGTTATATTATTAAATCAATAATTGAGACGACAAAGTTATTTATATTATTAAATTGCAATATTTACAATGTCTAGAAGTTCCGTCGAGGAGAGATTTGGTCATCTAATTGCTTGGCATGATAAGGAGAAATCCTTATCGAAAAGCCCCTCTTTCACAGGAAGCGACCTGGTTGTTAAATATTGTGAATTATAATATTAATGATGAATAAGTTCGTGTTGATTAAAGATGAAATTGATAGTTTCAGTGTGTTGGAATTATTAGTATTAGTGGAAATTGACATTTATTTCGATATTAATTGATGTCTGGAAGTTATACTGACCAGTCGGGTAATTAACTGGATAAATGAGTAATTAATTGCTATTAATTCACATGATTATAACTATTTGTTCACATGTGTGTACTATTGATTCACATTCTTGTACTATTAGGGGCAGGTGGTGCAAGATTGATAATACTTGCATGACTAAGTTAAAAATGGAGGTATAGTTGAAGGTACTATACTGCAATTCGTATTTTTACATGATTATAACTATTGATTCACATGATTGAACTATTGATTCACATTGTTTACTATTAGGGGAGGTGGTGCAAGTTTGATAATACTTGCAGGACTAAATTAAAAATGAAGAAAAAGAGGAAGGTATTATATTGTAATATTTTGAGCCCCAAAACATGCAATTATAGAAAATATATTTTCCTATAAATAGAAGCTCATTCTTCCTTCATTTCTCACCAATTCACTAAAGCTATAGAGCAATTATTATAGAGAGAAATTATAGAGAGAAAGGAGAAGAGAAGTCTGCTACCTCACTATTCCAATATCCAGTTTTTTCTATGGTAAGGGGTATTATTATTTCGTATTCATGAAGAGAGTTATTTTCTTTTAATACTCGTAAGGGTTGTTATTCCATTCTTTGTTATTATGTTGGAATAACTCGTTTATGCATCAAGTCTGACATACATGGTGAAATTATTCATTATTCCATTCTTTATTATTACATTGGAATAACCTATATGCATATGGATCTATCGCATGCCCAGTGAATTCTGTTGTTGTTTTCGTTCTTTATTATTACATTTGGAATATCACATGCATGCGGATTACGCATGAATTTGGTTCCATTCTTTATTATTACGTTGGAATATCACATCTATCGCGAATTACGCATGACACTGGTTCCATTCTTTTTATTATTACATTTGGAATATCACATGCATGCGGGTTATGCATGACCTGGTTCCATTCTTTATTATTTTGTTAGAATAACCTGTCGGTGCAAATTACACACGCCTGGTGAATTCTTCTGTTGGAATAACCTATCGATGTGGATTACCGCATGTATGATGAATGATCCTTCGTATTCATTCCTTATTAAATTGTGGAAATGATCTGTCTACGTGGATTACCGCATGGCGAGCAAAAATCCATTTGCGGTTTCATATATTCTATTATACTCAGTTGGTTAAAGTTTTGACTTCTATACTCCATGAAATTAGGTGAATATCCTTGATATTTGCGCTTCATCCAGTATCTTTTCATGGAAATATTCTTCTGATCATTCTTGAATTTTACTCCACAAAGAAATATCATGTTAACAATTTGGACGTTATTGATTTCTGGATAAATTAAAATTATAAATCTTTAAAATTTATCCTTGAACTTGTTTTATTGAATTATTATGTCATTGTCATCATCCTCATGCTTATTTTGTGATGAAAGTCATCTTTGGCTTACGTGCATAGATGGACTTGGTATGATTATGACCAGGGATTATTCGGTATAATCATAATCGTAATGTAATGAATGATGTGGTGAAAGTCCTCAGTGTCCTGTAGTGCATTGATGGACAGTTTTTGGTATGATTATGACAAGGGATTATTCGGTATAGTAATGACCATTGATGATTTAATGAATATCCTTGGCCCATAGTGCAGGGAAGATTTGATGATATGGTTTATTTATTAAGCTGAGTCTCAGCGATAAAAATTGATGAAAACATTTTAAATCATAGAAGATAGTAGATATCATGATCTACTTGACTCTTCTAATGGATTACTTATTCCGTTGCAGTTAAACTTGATGTCTATTATATTTTATCAGTTTAACATTATTGAAGGCTAATGATAATTTATTCTGCATTATCTTAGTCATGATATTTCTTACTGGGCTAGTTGAGCTCACCCTTTCTTTCACTATTCTCTTCAGGAAATGAGAATATAGCTGGGACGAGTCGGGGAGCGGAGTGACGGTCGAGATGATAGCATTAGTAGTCCTCACTATTACATTAAGCGAGTGTGACAATAAATGTAATGAGGACTTCTTTGAGTGTGGATATTGTACAGATGACAATATTCTTATTAAAACTCTCGGTTTATGTTTTGTCGTATTTTACACGACGGTTGTATTATTAAGTTGTATTTGAATTTTTTGTACCATGTATTTGGCGACTTAAGATGGGTGATGTATACATTTTGGGGGCGTCACAGTTGGTATCAAAGCTTAGGGATATGATCCTTCTTTGAGATGTGAGACAAGAACTAGGAAGGGAGAGACGGGGAATTCCTTCGCTAGTATGACCTACCTAAGTTTATTTGGTATTTAATTGGTTGGTCAGAGTATAGGGATAATATGTGATATGATAATTAACCCTTGTTTTGTGGCAGTATTTAAAAATGGCATCCGAGAATGTTGAGATAAACAATGAAGCACATGAGACCGTTGAGTCACCACAGATTAATACCTAGGATAATGTGCAACAGGAAGACAATAATCCTCAGGTAAACAACAACGATCAAATTATGAACAATGGGATGTTAAGAGGTTTTATGCAATTCATGCAACATCAGGCGAAGGCGGCTCCTGTCCAAAATGCAGGTGGAAACACTGACAACTCTCGGACGGTCACCGCTAAGCAGTTCAAGGAACTGGGACCACCAGAGTTTTTTGGAGAGCCAAAACCACTTAAGGCGGAGACGTTGATAAAGCAGATTTGCAAGATATTTGATTTCTTGGGATGCTCCGAGGAGCAAAAGGTTCCCTTTGCCACCTTCATGTATTGTAGTAGAGGCTGATTCTTGGTGAGAATCGTAAAAGCGTACTCAACTCGCCGCCTTGAAGGTGACTTGGGAGAAGTTCAAGAAGCTGTTCAATGACAAGTACTTTCGAAAGTATTCGTCACATGAAAAGGTAGAGTTCATCAAGTCGAGAGTAAACAACATGGCCGTGTCGCGAAAGACGAAGCCAAGTTTTTGAGTTGTCGGTTTGCGTCCCATTTGGTTGATAATGAGGAGAGAATGACGCGAATGTTTCTAAGAGGTTTGAAACTTAGAGATCGTCAATATCTTATCTCTCATAAAATGTGTTTGTATTCAGATGTTGTAAATAGGGCTCAGTTATTGGAGCGCGATAATGAGTCAACCCAACCAAGAGAGAGTAGTCGACAAGTCGATAATACTAGTGGTAGCAGTCATCGAAGCGGTGACAACAAACGTGGAGGGAATCAACATGCCAGTAATGGTAATCACTTCAGTGGTAATCATGGCCATGACAATAAGAGTGGACATTTCAAGAAGAGGAGATTCAATAATGATGGAAAGGCGTCGGACCTTTTGTTGTTAAGGAAGGAGAAGCGACCACCCGGTCGTATGTTACAAATGTGGAGGGGAAGGACACATAAGTCCAAACTGCACGATGCAGTCCAAAGCATGTTACAATTGTGGAAAAGAAGGTCACCTAGCCTGATTTTGTCGTGCACCAAAGTCAAGTCCAGCTGGGACGGTGGCACCAAAGGCGGATAGGACAAAACAAAGTCTGTGGTTTCAGGAAGAACGTTTTTCGTGACTTCTCAAAAAGCGAGTAACCCGAATGAAGTTAGCACGGGTTAGTTAATTATAAATTCTTGCGAAGTCTATACCTTATTAGATACCGATTATACCCATTATTTTATCTCTCTTGCTTGCGTTCAACGTTTAAATTTGACCCCTGAGAAGTTAGACTTTGACTTATTGGTTGAAACTTCGTTATTAGAAACCTTTGTTACCTCCACTGTTTATAAATCTTGTTGATTCAAATCGACACTTTCACGTTACCTGTCGATCTTATCTCTTTAAAAATACTTGCCCTTGATGTGATTTTAGGAATCGATTGGTTAACTACTCATCATGCCAAAATTTATTATTTTCGTAAGGTTGTTAGCTTTCATATTCCTAACCAACCTGTTATGCGAATTCAAGCAACCAAACCACTAAAGTCAATCACTGTTATATTAAGCCATAAATAAAGAGCCCTGAGCCTTTCGTTGGTGACTTCCTTGTGTGGAATGCACCGAAGCCAGACTTTTTGTAGGCGACGCCGTGAATGAAGATGGCAAGTTGATAGGTATCAATGTGATGTGCTATCCAAGTCTTGGATGAGGGTCACAATTTTGAATGATATTTCTATTGTTAATAAATTTCCTGACGTATTCTTGAAGACTTCTTGGCCTAGCCCCAGAGCGTGAAATCGAATTTTGTATTGACCCCAATACAAAACCCATTTCTAAAACCCTCAAATATTTCTTCAACTAAAATGAACGTAACATGTGCCAAAGACGTTGGCTCGAGCTGTTAAAGATTACGATCATATCATTCAATATCATTGTGGAAGAGAGAACGTCGTAGCTGACGCGTTGAGTAGAAGATCGTATGCGTTTACGAGTACGATGTTGTTAACACAAAAATCCATTTCATATAACTTACAAATGATGAAGATAGAGTTAAAGACTCTAGGGACCCACGTGAAGATAACGAATATACGAGTAGAATCGACTTTAATCGATAAAGTTAAAAGCCGCTTCAAGCTACACTTGAATCGATGAATGAATGAATGTGAAGAAGGTTCAAGAAGGCGTTATCTCAACCCTCAATTTAATTGGCCCATTTGAAATCCTCGATAGAGTAGGAACTGTGGCATATAGACTCGTTTTACCGCCAAGTATGTCGCGTGTTCATAACATTTTTCACGTATCGTTGTTAGTAAAAACTTAGTCTTGGGGGACTTTGGAGCCAAATTTCAGAATAATTAATGATTCTGAAAAATTATGAAATCATAGGGGTTTTATAGAGCATGTTACAAGCTTTCCATAGCCTCAAAAACGTACTAATTCTGATAACGGATGAAGAAGTTATGAAGATTTGAAGTATGTGTGTCAAAAGTTGCAAAATCTAGAAAATTAGAGTTAAGTGCCAAAGGTCGAGTGCCTAGGCACTAGGCTCCGGACTTAGAATCTGTTCTTAGGTTCCTAGGAGCTTGCCTAAGGCCAAATTTGGGCGCCTAGGCGCTGGTCAAGTGTTAAGCCAAAATCTGTCTGGATGTCCTTTAGTAAATTGGGCATAATGTTTTCATACAAACTCCGATTGAGGTGATTCAGGATGATTTGGAAAGATAACGAGTAGACCTAAAACTTTCATTCTTTATATTTTGAGATTTGAGGTGGGTATCAAGGCCTAAAATGACTATTTTAGGGATTGATGTGCATTCAGAGGCAATTGGAGGACATCGGGCATGCACGTATGCAACGTGTAATGTTTTCGATGATAAAGGTATTCAAGGTATCCTCACCTCTTCGACATACCAAGTACGTACGTAAATTTCGAGGGTGAAATTTCATAAGGAGGAGAGATTGTGAGACCCCAGATTTTATGAATAAAGATTTAAATTTCTCAAAATATTTTTTTTGAATATTATGGTGTGGATTTGATATAATGTTATAGTTGTGGGTAATATTTACAAATTTTGCAAAGTAAGCAAGTGGTTATATAATATTCGATTGGTCGGGGAATATTCATTTTAACGAGGGGAATATTAAATGCTGATGGCACAATCATTAGTGGACCCCACAACGGAAGTATTTTCAGTAGTAAGAAAATGATGAAATTATTTTTTATTAAAAATAAATGAAAGTGTTACAATTAAAATTGTTGAACTACCGGTAGTAAAAAAATGCGATGTCGCATGGTTGCATAGTAGCACACGGTATTGGTTATTGATGATTACGTGAGAAGTCACTCGGTTATACTCAATTATTGCTACGATAATTCTTTGCATCATATCTCTCATATTATTGATTCAATTATTGTCACAAAGTATCATCGCATAATATGTTATATTATTAAATCAATAATTGAGACGACAAAGTTATTTATAATATTAAATTGCAATATTTACAATGTCTAGAAGTTACATCGAGGAGAGATTTGGTCATCTAATTGCGCGCATGATAAGGAGAAATCCTTATCGAAAAGCCCCTCTTTCCTGGGAACGACCTAGTTGTTAAATATTGTGAATTATAATATTAATGATGAATAAGTTCGTGTTGATTAAAGATGAAATTGATAGTTTCAGTGTGTTGGAATTATTAGTATTAGTGGAAATTGACATTTATTTCGATATTAATTGATGTCTGGAAGTTATCTTGACGACCCGATCGGGTAATTAACTGGATAAATGAGTAATTAATTGCTATTAATTCACATGATTATAACTATTTGTTCACATGTGTGTACTATTGATTCACATTCTTGTACTATTAGGGGAGTGGTGCAAGATTGATAATACTTGCATGCTAAGTTAAAAATGGAGGTATAGTTGAAGGTACTATCTTTGCAATTCGTATTTTTACATGATTATAACTATTGATTCACATGATTGAACTATTGATTCACATTGTTTACTATTAGGGGAGGTGGTGCAAGTTTGATAATACTTGCAGGACTAAATTAAAAATGAAGAAAAAGAGGAAGGTATTATATTGTAATATTTTGAGCCCCAAAACATGCAATTATAGAAAATATATTTTCCTATAAATAGAAGCTCATTCTTCCTTCATTTCTCACCAATTCACTAAAGCTATAGAGCAATTATTATAGAGAGAAATTATAGAGAGAAAGGAGAAGAGAAGTACGCTACCTCCTTTATTCCAATATCCGATTTTTTTCTAAGGTAAAAGGGTATTATTATTTCGTATTCATGAAGAGAGTTATTTTCTTTTAATACTCGTAAGGGTTGTTATTCCATTCTTTGTTATTATGTTGGAATAACTTTTATCATCTGAAGTACCACATCATGGTGAAATTCTTACATTATTCCATTCTTTATTATTACATTGGAATAACTTTTATGCATCTGATCCATCGCATGCCTGGTGAATTCTGTTGTTATTTCGTTCTTTATTATTATGTTGGAATATCCCGTCTATGTGGATTACGCATGACCTGGTTCCATTCTTTATTATTCTATTGGAATATCCTGTCTGTGTGAATTAAGCATGACCTGGTTCCATTCTTTATTATTCTGTTGGAATATCCTATCTGTGTGGGTTACGCATGACCTGGTTCCATTCTTTATTATTCTATTGGAATAACCTGTCTGTGCGGATTACGCACGCCTAGTGAATTCTTCTGTTATTCCATTCTTTATTATTCTGTTGGAATAACCTGTCTATGTGGATTACCGCATGCATGGTGAATGATCCTTCGTATTCATTCCTTATTAAATTGTGAAAATGATCTATCTATGTGGATTACCGCATGGCGGGTGAAAATCCATTTGCAGTTTCATATATTCTATTATACTCAGTTGGTTAAAGTTTTGGCTTCTATACTTCATGAAAATAGTGAAATATCCTTGATATTTGCCCTTCATCCAGTATCTTTTCATGGAAATATTCTTCTGATCATTCTTGAATTTTACTCACAAAGAAATATCATGTTAACAATTTGGACGTTATTGATTTCTGGATAAATTAAAATTATAAATCTTTAAAATTTATCCTTGAACTTGTTTTATTGAATTATTATGTCATTGTCATCATCCTCATGCTTATATTGTGATGAAAGTCATCTTTGGCTTACGTGCATAGATGGACTTGGTATGATTATGACCAGGAATTATTCGGTATAATCATGACTGTAATGTGACGAATGATGTGGTGAAAGTCCTCAGTGGCCTGTAGTGCATTGATGGACAGTTTTTGGTATGATTATGACTAGGGATTATTCGGTATAGTCATGACCATTGATGATTTAATGAATATCCTTGGCCCATAGTGCAAGGAAGATTCGATGATATGGTTTATTTATTAAGCTGAGTCTCAGCGATAAAAATTGATGAAAACATTTTAAATCATAGAAGATAGTAGATATCATGCTCTACTTGACTCTTCTAATGGATTGCTTATTCCGCTGCAGTTAAACTTGATGTCTATTGTATTTTATCAGTTTAACATTGTTGAAGGCTAATCATAATTTATTCTGCATTATCTTTGTCATAATATTTCTTACTGGGCTAGTTGAGCTCACCCTTTCTTTCACTGTTCTCTGCAGGAAATGAGAATATAGCTGGGACGAGTTGGGGAATGGAGTAACGGTCCAGATGATAGCATTAGTAGTCCTCACTATTCTGTTAAATAGTGTGACAATAAATGTAATGAGGACTTCTTTGAGTGTGGATATTGTCTAGATGACAATATTCTTATTAAAACTCTCAGTTTATGTTTTGTTGTATTTTACATGACATTTGTATTATTAAGTTGTATTTGAATTTTGTACCATGTATTTGGCGACTCAAGATGGGTGATGTATATCTGTTTTGGGGGTGTCACAATAATAGATAACAAGTTTAACTGCAGCGGAACAAGCAATCCATTAGAAGAGTCAAGTAGAGCATAAAATCTACTATCTTCTATGATTTAAAAAGTTTTTCATCAACTTTATCGCTGAGACTCAGCTTAATAAATAAAATTGAATCATCCCTGCATCACGACCAAGGATATTAATGTAATCATCCATGGTCATGACTATACCGAAAAATCCCTGGTCATAATCACACCAACAACTGTCCATCAATGAACTATAGGTCAATGAGGACTTTTAACACATCATTCGTCACATTACAGTCATAATTATACCGAATAATCCCAGGTCATAATCATACCAAGTCCATCTATGCACGTAAGCCAAAGATGACTTTTATCACAATATAAGCATGAGGATGATGACAATGACATAATAATTCAATAAAACAAGTTAAAGGATAAATTTTAAAGATTTATAATTTTAATTTATCCAGAAATCAATAACGTCTAAATTGTCAACGTGATACTTCTTTGTGAAGTAAAATTCAAGAATGCTCAGAAGAATATTTCCATGAAAAGATACTGGATGAAGCGCAAATATCAAGGATATTCCACTAATTTCATGAAGTATAGAAGCCAAAATGCTTACGTGCTATTTGATTCGGGTGCTACTTGTTCATTTATAGCATGTGATTTTGCTAAACGATTAGAATTACTTTCTGAAAAGTTGCTTATACCTTTGATTATTAAGGTAGCAAACGAAGAGATAATTCCTGTTGAAGATATTCATAGGAATTGTTGCGTAGATATACGGGGTTGTAAATTATCGGTAGATTTAATATCGATAAAGTTGGGAGAATTCGATGTGATTCTTCGAATGGATTGGTTGATTAACCATGGAGCAATTATAGAATGCCAGAAGAAATGTGTGAGTATTAGGACGTTGAAGCAACCTCCTGTAGTATTTTACGGTAATAAATCGTCGGGGCGTTCGTGTTGTCTTACGATGACACAAACAAGAAAACTTTTAAGGAAGGGATGTGTAGGTTATATGTGCCATGTTGTTGACACCCAGTGAGTGGGAGCAACCATGGAACAAATACCTATAGTAAACGAATTCATGGATGTGTTTCCAAGTGAATTACCGGGGTTACCACCGGATCGAGAGATTGAATTTGTAATAGACATTGTGCCAGGAGCGGCACCAGTCTCAAGGGCACCGTATCGTATGGCGCCTGTGGAAATGAAGGAGCTAATGGTTCGATTCATGTGAACTATTGGATAGGAAGTACATTCAACCAAAGTGTTTCCCGTAGTAATTGCAGTATTGTTTGTCAAGAAGAAAGATGGATCGTTAAGGGTTTGTATCGACTATCGAGAGTTAAACAAGTTAACGATAAAGAATAAATACCCTTTGCCCATGATCGATGATCTTTTTGAACAGTTGAAAGGGGCAAAGTATTTTTCTAAAATAGATTTGCGGACGGGGTATCACCAACTGAAGGTTATAAAGGAGGACATACCAAAGACGGCATTCAGGACTCGTTATGGTCATTACGAGTTTCTGGTAATGTCATTTGGGTTGTGAATGCACCAAATTTGCATTTATGGACATGATGAATGCAGTATTCAAACCATATTTAGACAAGTTCGTCGTTGTGTTTATCGATGATATTCTAGTCTATTCTAAGACGCCAGAAGATCACGCTGAACACTTAAGATTAGTGTTAGAGACACTAAGAAAGGAGAAGTTATATGCGAAATTCACTAAGTGTGAATTTTGGCTGGAGAAGGTACAGTTTTTTGGTCATGTCGTAGAAAGGTTGAGATAACCTAATCAAATGTGAATGCAAGTCTAATGATAAACCAAAATCAATAGTAAATGAATCTAATACGAAATTAGATTGAGATGAAGGGTAAGATGTAGTCATATACATACCTGATTATATATGACCTAATGTGAGGCATTATATGATCATGTATTGTAAAGACTTGAAAGATTCAATCATAAAGTAATTATACCGTAGCAGACGCTAAAGGCAAGTATTCTAACTCTTGTCTCAGTTCAATCTGAACAAGTTTTTGAAATTCATGTATCCTTACACATGAATTGATGTACAATGAAATAAAAGCCAATTCCTTTGGCTAGACTTGATATATTGAGTAGATTATTGATAATCTATTTATCTGTAAAGAAGACTGAAATGTTAAACAAAGATTTTGTCAGTAAACGACAGGCACATGAGGTTGCCACAATTAAACGTACATACGTTTAATGAATGTAGTGTTGATCAACATAGAGTACAATAGGCTGATCACCTAAAAGTGCTCGTAAGTAATACCGGGCTTACGGACATAGTTCTGGGTTGTCCTTTTCAAAGAATAATGAAATGCTCAAGGTCTCTGACCGGAGTGAATGTTTTACTGAATATTGTTATTTTTGTAAAACATTTTGAAAGAAAGATGAAGTACTATTTTGAATCATCAATAGTACTTCATAACTATTGTTCAGTTATTGAAGATATACGATTCTTATGTGTCAAACATGTTGTTTATTGAAATTATCATAATTGCTGAGCTAGTTATGCTCACTCTTGCTTGAACCATATGAATGCAGCTAAGGCTGAACGTCCCGAAGGATCAAATAAGGATAAAGGAAAAGCTAAGGAAGATCGTTAAGCTGTCTATGTAATAATATAGGTTTAATGTTATAATATAATTGATATTATGACAAAGAACATTTGTAATAGGTTTAGAACTTGGGACAATGTAAATATTATTTTAATAATATAGAAGAAATATTCGTTCTTTTGAGACTTTTTAATTGAATGAATGTTTGAATGTTTGTACAGTATAGCACCATCTGTCGGGTTGGAAGATACCCAGATTTGGGGGCGCTAGAGTTTGAGTTCTTCGTCAAAGTTGCTTCACTTCCACCTTGGTAGTCTCACTGTCACTGAGACTTGTTTTGTTGATCTTTGGTGGAACTCGTAGAGTTAACTACAGCATTCACCAACTCAATGATTCTACAACTACACGATCATCAGCCTCGCTTGATCTTTGAAGCTCTGTTGATTTATACTACTTACCAATCTTCCAGTTGCAAAGTAGCTGTTGAGAGCTATTCAAATTGCTTCGCAGATCTCGAGTTATTTGGTGTAGACAGCAGATGTGACATGACATCTTTTTCTGACTTCATGACACTGCGATCTCTTTGTTTCACCAACCCCGCCGATATGTCACTTTGATATCTTGGGCGGTCAATGACTTTATTTCTCCTTCCGATTTCTCATCGAGGTAGTCCTTGCATCGATGCTCTCAATAAGCTCTTGTCCAAGAATATTACCCTTGATTGAGCTGCGTTGCCAATGCTTGGTCTTCATTTATTCGAACTCTACATTTTCGATGCATGTCTTCATGGACTGATCGTAGTGTCTTGTTGACCCGGTAGAAACAACACTACAATCTTGAGGAGTGTTTACTTGATCTTTAGTGTAGAACACCTCTTCCTCTTTTTGTGCAGTGCTTCATTACTTCTGTTTGCCTCGACTTTTCTCAGATACTGATGGCTTGATTCCTTGCTCTGGCCTCTTCTAAATAACAAGACACTTCAGATTTGTGGCGTGTCCAGCTCGCTTTCTCCTTGTGATCTCCCGTTCACTTATCATCAATGGACTGGCCCAATGCTTAATCACTTTAGCCTTGTTATTCAGAGACTGACCAGTATCTTAGTGTGTACTCCATCAGTTCCTTCTTTTTCTGGCAAACACTACGATCTTGATTTCTTCCAAGATCGTTGTCATCTTTCTTCTTGACAGCTACTGCACTTGCTGACTTTCCTTAGTCAGTTACAGAAGTCTTCCTCTGATCTTCTTGTGGAAGACCTCATCTCAAATTGCTTCATAACTCAATCTTGATGTTGATTGGGTTGGTGCTTAGATCTTCTGTTTGCTTGCATGCCATTTGTTGAGTGCTCTCTAGTTTCCTTCAGGTGGGACGTATCTATGCAGTGCCAACCACAGGCTTTATTTCTTTGGATATTCTGGGAGTGCTCATTCGTTGAGAATCGTATTTGCTCTATGATTCTACCTTGGCATTGTGAGCACATCTGTTGAGGTCTTAGTTCTGCACTCTATGATTTAGCTTTGGCTGTGCAGACACTTCGACTCCGAGATCAGATCTTGAAACTACGATTTCTGTCTTTGATACGATCAGTAGACTCTACGATTCTGAGTGCAGTCTACGATCCTTTATTTAGCCATTAGTAGACTCTACGTCTCCGAGTGTAGTCTATGATTTTTAACTAGTTTTGGCAGATGCTCGGTCGGCTCGTAGACAGGCTGTCTCTACGATTCTGAACATGACTTCCTCAACAGACTGCTGCCTGAGGAAGTTCTTCTCGACACACTATGATCCTTCCTCGTCTCTCCTGGAAGTCTACAAACTCTGAGATCTACTATCTTGTAGACTACGATTCTGCCTTGATACCTCTCGAGTTTTCCTCGACTCTCCTGGCAGACTACGATTTCTGGTGTAGTGCTCGATGATCAGACAAGCCTATCTATTACATCATAAGATCAACCTAACATGCTTGATCTTTCTATATTTATAGTCCTTTTACATCATTTCTTCTTAAAGACTTTACAGAGCTATTTTGCTTATGTAGGATCAACCTAACACATTTGATCAATTCATTCTAAGTCCTTGTACAAATGTTTCTATTATCTATCAAAGGACTTTACAACTTTTCTTAATGCAAGCATACTTGCATATTCATTCATATATACATCATAATCAAATCATATATATAAATAGGAATATCATCCACATGTTTATTCCTGACAATCTCCCCCTATTTGATTATGACAAAAACAATAAGTGCACATGCATGTAATGAATGAATCTTATATACAGTGAGCTGCTGTATTTCTAAAAACAGATAATCATGAATGTCATTTATGATAATATGGAATTTAATACACTATGACATTTTATATCCTGGAACCAGAACATACCTAACTAGTTAGAGATATACCTCTTTGGCTCCATATATGCTTCCAGGATTTTTGTTGATGTGCTATTCATCTATTTGATCTTCTTACATCTGCTCACCTTGGGACGTTGACTATATTTCTTTTGTCTGCTCCCCCTCAGATGTATGCTGCTCTTCTGACTCCCCCTCAGCCTTTGCAAATATAGGTTCATCATCCTTTGGCTCCCCCTTAGATGATGACCCAACTTCTTCTTGCCCTATCTTCTTCTTTGTCTCTTTCTTGTTTTGTTTCCTTCTGCTCTTCTTGCCCTTTATTGAATGCCTCTTTCTATGGCTCTCTTTCTCCCCTTTTTTGTCATTAATCACTTGAGAGAGTTGTTCCATATTGGACATAAGCTTCTCCATCAGGTAGGAGGAATTTCCAACTTCAATCTTGATTTCTTGTTGACTTAGCTCAAGTTGCATAGAGAAAGATTGATTCATATTGTCAATCTTGTTAGAGAGGACTTTGAGTTTCTCTTCATTTGCTTTTTGTGCTCGCAGAGCGTCAGCCTTTTGATCATGTATGGCCTTTAAATAGATGTGATCTCTCTCTTTGATTTTGAGAGATATATCAGCTATAGTAGCTTGAAGTCTATCTTGAACTGAATTAACTCCAGCTGCTGTCACCCTCTTTGATCCTTCATGGATTAGAGATATCTTCTCAATCAGTTGACCAGAGTTTTTTATTAGCTCTTGCTCCATAGAGATCTCGTCATTCGGTTGGTCAGTTTCGTGTTGATCCTTAAGTTGGACTCTACGATTTTCGTCCTTTGACAGTTTTTGAAGGTATTGAGAACCTGAACAATCGTTGAGTACCAATCGTTATCGGTGGATGACCAAATGTTGGACACTTGTGCTTGAGCAGATAAAGGCTTCTTATTTTGGATTTGAATGCCATCAGTAATCGAGTGAACAAACTTTACGATTATTTCCTTGGTCATAATTCTTCTTCCTTCAGAATCGACTCTACGATCATAAGGAATATAATGGTTGCCAACATGTCTGTAAACCTTGTAGTGGGGCTTGTCTATGATCATCATTGTCACATCACTTTTCAAACTTGAGAAGTTTTGAGCCACCAGTTCTGGGCATGGAATTTCTGGAAGTACTTCTTGTGATTCATTCAAGACTTCCACTATGTTGTTAATCTTGGCTGGGGAGAGGATAAAATAATTTGTTGGTTTTTCCAATTCCTAATTTTTAAAACCAGAGACTTTCTTCAATTCTTCACTTCTTGAGCTTAAATCTTGTTGGCTCTCTTCCTTAGATTCATCAGTGAATTCTTCTTGCTGACTTTTATTTCCAGAACCTTCTTCAGAAAGATCTTCCTTGGATTCATCTTCTTTATTGCAAGACCAATTTTCAGCATCTTCTTTCTGTGAGTCAGATTCATCATCACTTAATTCAATGACTTCAGTAGATCGATCATTTTTCTTCTTTGAGACAAATTGAGCTATCAATCTGTGACTCCTCTTTCTTCTTGGAGGTTTAGTTATGGGTGAATCAGATACTTGTTCTTCTTCAGACTTGGAGGTCTTTGAGTCAGCAGACGAACTTTTTTGTTTTTCAGCATTGGTGGGAGCATGTCCTTCTTCTTCAGAATCATCATTATTTACATCATCAGACAGGCTAGCTTTATATTCAGCAATAGAAGAGACATATTTTTCTTCCTCAGACTCTACATCCTTTGAGTTTGTTAAAGCGTTTGTTGTAGAGAATATTATTGTGTCAACCTGCAGCCTTTCTTTATCATCAGAGTGGATGCTCTAAGACTTCTCCTTAGGGCTTGCACATTTCTCTCCTTCATTAACAACCTTGACTCTTTCTTTCATGGCTTTAACCTTTGAACTTTCAGTTCCTTTCTCATTTTCAATCTTTTCAAGTTCTTCTTGGTTGGATGGACTTTCCTGAGGGGCTGAGGCTGATTTCTTCATCACTTTTGCTTTCTTCTGAGGTGATTCTTGGAGTAGTCTGTTACTCCTTCTTTTTGGGTTTTCATCAGTAGATGCTTGTTCTCCTCCTGTTCCTTGTTTCTTCTTGTCAGTGGAAACATGTCTTGATGAAGTCTCTGTATTCTTCATATTCTTAGGCTTCTTACTTACTGGTGTGGCAGCAACTGTTGTAGAGTCACCAGACTCAGAGCTTTCATCCTCCTTTGCCTTTCTCTTCTTTGCAGAAATCTTTCTGCTGCTGCTTCCTGCTGTAGTTAACCTTCTATTTTCCTTTGGGTTTTTCTTCCAATTTACAAACAGCTGTGGAGACATTACCTTGTGAACATTAAGAATTTCACCATCATCATCCTTAATTTTATTCTTCAACTTTTTCTTCAAGATGATACTTAAGAATCTCCCATGAAAAACCTTTGTGAGTGGTTTTTCAGTTAATCTTTTCTTTTCTTCCTTATCAAGCCATTTAGACATATGATCGAGCAGGATAGCTCCAAAGTTGATGTTTTCCTTCAGGACTATGGCAGACATGATCTTCAGCTGTTGGTTAATCACAGTATCATGTGCAGTGTCTTTGCATAAGATACATTTCCCCACGATTTCAGCAAGAAACTCGAATTCTTCAGGAAACTCTTTTTTCTTTATGTCCTTTAGACTAGGGTTTCTTCTGTACTGCATAATCTTCTTAGCTTTTTTTGTGTCGATCTCTTCCAAGCTTTTCAGATTTTGGTCAGGAAGGCCTAAGCATTGATTGATGTTAGAAGAGTTTAGCTTCAGAATCTGACCCTTAACCTTGGTGGAGAGGATTCCAGAATTTACGGTTGCGTTTAAATGAAACTCCTTGACCAGGTCACCATATATTCCTGTGTTTTCCTCAAGACATTTTGAGAACCCGACCTTCTTCATAAGTTCAAGAATATCCCTGAACTTCTTCTTGGATTTTTTGAACATTTTGGTTCCTAGCTGAATGCCAGTGATTACTCGTCAATCTGCCATTTGAGGAGTTCGAAGAATATGGGTGTATGATTTGGAGAGATTTAGCTGAATGTGATTTGGGCTCTGGAAGTTTAATTGGTTTGGCTTTGAAGAAGATTCTAGGGTTTGAAAATGGGAGGGAGAGAGGTTAAAGAGGTTCTGATCACTATTTGCAGATTTGAATCTATCTTTATGTCAGTTCCTTCTGACTCTGCATACACTGTGATGTGTCACCCAGTTATTGGTTCTTGAATGCCCTGTAATAAGTCAGAACTCCCCATTAACTTGTCGATTATTTGTCGCTTTTTAGAAGAGTGGACGTTTTATTGACGTGGATTAACCTTTTTCCTTTTGAGTTCGTAGAGTAGCATGATAGAACAACTATTGACTCTATATTTTCCTTTGTTGACTCAATGATCAATTCTTTGGAGGATGTTACAGTGGATGGTTTTGACGTTACTTCTCATTTTGAACCTCCATGGCTCATCCACTGTTATGCTTTATGAATCCTTGGGAATTTTCCTTCAGCAGTACCTCTTTCCAACCAGCCTTCGAACTTATCTCCTCATAATTTGAATGGTTAAGAAATTGTCCCGTTCTTCCAAGCTCCTCATGAGCTAGAGTATCCTCTTGTAAGACTGCGATCGTCGAGTATGCTTCTATGATTGTTGAGGTTGCTCCACGAGAGTTGAGTTTAATTTTACCTTTAATCTACAATCGTTGACTATTTTGGTCCTTGAGATGAACTTGATTAAGCAATTCTTCTGGGATAAGGTAGCTCAGGAAGGGCCAACCTCTTAGAGTGAGCTAAGGGTCAGGTTTGTCCCTGAGGCGCTTTCCAGATGAATTTGCTTTAGGAGTAATTTGTACTAATATCTCTTTTGACCTTTTCTGGTGAGGAGATCCTTTATCAAATTTAGACAATTGCATTTGTTGTGATCGTGGTGTCTTCTTGCTTTTACACTACGATCATATGTTTGATTGTAGGCACTCCACGATTTTGAATTGGGTTGCTGATAAGTTATCAATAGTACGTTTTAAGACGTTCCTACTGACTATGGATCTTCATTTGATTCATCAGCCACAAAGTTTTGGGACTTTGTAGCTGGTACATTGCTTCATAAAATATTTCAGTACTGTTGTTCCTTAACAGATCACTGCTCCCCCATGGTTGATGTTGTCTTTTGATGTTGTTGTTTCTTATGTAAATAAGGAAGCATCCTTGCATATCTACTTCTGACTGAAGTCATTAAATTGTAGAATTAAGTATCTTCAGGATTGATCATTTTACGATCCTGTGATAGCACTACGAACATAGTCTTCCTTATCAGCCTGTGCTCGTTGAGTTCTGCTCCCGTACTAAGTTCCTAATGTTTGATGCTCGATAGACCTCTGATGTGAATTTCCTTGAGAACAAGTTTTGCATGCTTGAGCATCTAAGACCCTTTTTCATCTCTGGTTGAGTGGCCTTCTTTCATATAAGGGTTTGCAGCCATTTGAGCTTTATTTAGATTAGCTCAGCAGGTCTTCAAGGACAGGCTTTGACATATAGGAATTTTGTCAGAATTATTTCAAGCAGATCCTAAGCCTTCTATTTGGTTGACTATTCTTGACTGAAGTCTTTTGCTTTAGTATTCCTTAGTGTGGTCAGATAGACCAAGTACCTGCAGGTTATACATTTCTAATTTTTGGTACCCATGGTTAAATGGGTTCTGCTAGGTTAGTTTACTAAACCCCTGTTCCTCATATATTTGGATAATCATCATATAGACCACCATCAGTCGTATTCATGCATATACTACATTTAGATAATATATTTTGAGCTGCATGGTGGTGAGTGTGAGAGAAATCTGTCATTTTAATAAAACACTCTTTTCCTTAATGGTTTCATCTTTTGCTAATTTATGTTCACATAGTTTAAATGTTCACAGAGTGAGAATCAACTCTATGACTTATTAGCATCTGGTTGATTCATGGAGGTGATCAGTTTTTATGAATCTTCAAGATTTTCTTGTAGATCTGATCATACTCTGTCATTAAACACTTAGACCATATGATGTACACAACACATTCACTTAACAACAAAGATTACTTCACATTCAATCGACCTGTGAGGCTCTTAAAACCATTTTAGGTCTCTTTTCAAGTTATCATCTTCAACCTAAAACTTGGTTGGAGAGAAAGTTTATAGACATTTGAGTTTCCATCATCAATGTACTTTCTCTCTTTACGTTTTTAGATAGATTATGAATACTTGAAGGAAAACTGTTATAGTTCATAAGTAAGGTGCAAATATGATGTTCATATCTATGTTAGCGAGGAACCGTACCTTTTTGTTGTTAGTTTCTTAACAGTCATTTATCTTAGATATACTGAGTTTAGGCATTGATGTGCATATTTTCTCATTTGCTTCTGACAGCCAGTTGCTCCAGTTGATCTTCAGTCAATCAGTCGTGGTCTTGAAGATACAAGTTAAGAGAGTGTCAGCATCTCTAATTCTTCAACATCCTTGAGTTCACAAGGTTTACATCCATCTGCTGGTTGGCCAGATACATATTTGAGAGATTCTTCTTTGAATAGGACATTTCTTAGCATGTATGGCCTTTTCATCTCTTCAGGCTGGTGGATGTTTGACTCTTTTCTGTTGATATCATTTGAGCTTTCTAGCCTGGTCTTCAGACAACAAGATTGACTGCGAGCAAGGATTGGTCTTGTTGATATGGCAATCAAGAGTATAGACCAATCTGAGCAGCTTCAGGAATATATCAGGAGTATAGACCAATCTGAGCAGCTTCAAAAGTATAGACCAACGCGTGAGCTCATCTGCATATAACAAGTGATTTACTACTAAACTAAGTTTAGAACAATGTTTGTGCCTAGGATAAGACTCAAAGTGATTAGCTTTTGAATGTAGCATGAGAACCTGCTCTGATACCAATTGTTAGTTCCCGAAGAGTACAATCTGAGATCTAGAAGGGGGGTTGAATAGATCCTTAGAATTTCAAAATACTTTTTCATTATTAAGTTGTATTGCTCATTAAGTAGCATATGACAAACTTAAGAATCTTTTCAAACATAGCGGAATAAGTAAAAGATCCCCTTCATTGATATATTCATAATCAGACATACATTGTTCGTAGAGTTACTTTAGTAGTAAGCAGTTAAAGCATACATAACAGTTATAGCAGTTAATGTACATAATGTAAATGACATAAAGTAAAAGACACAAGGGGTTTTAAGTGGTTCAGAGACTCAAGCTCCTAATCCACTCTTTTGCTTTCAACTAGCGAGATTTCCACTAAGGAAGCGGCAAGACCACTCGAATCACTAAGATTCCTTCAAGGCCGCTGACCTTGGGACTTTAGTTCACTAAGAACTCTTCAAGGCCGTGACCTTAGAACTTTTCTAGTTCCCTAGGAACTCTTCAAGCCCAGCAGGCTTGGAACTTCATTTAGTCCCTCCGGACAAGGACCCCTCAGGCCCTGGCTTCTTGTTATTGTAGTTGTTGTTGTTGTTGGTGCTAAGCTGCTAAGATGTAATTAGACTCTGAACATCTTTTGTACTTATCAGCTTGGTGTGGTCCTCTATGCATTCTGCTTCGAGTGTGGACCACATCTTCTTTGGTGCAGCTGATCTTCATTCTTTTCTGCTCATCTTTATCTGGTATCAGTTGTGCACCATCACCATCTGGGTTTGCTAATTTTCTGTACTTTTAGTGAACTTTGTCTGGCACTTAGCAATCCCTGAACCCTTCTTGAATACTTTGCAGACATGGTTCTGCAATTGTTTAGTTTCAGCTTTTGGTTTATGGTGATTCGTAGAGTGGCTCTCTTGATCTTCTTTGTACTTAGCCACTTTTCTGAATGCCATCTTCTTGGCCTTCTCGGCTCTTAGCTTAGCTGCCATCTTTAGTGGCATTCTCATCTTTGTTGAGTGAAGCTTTAATTTGTTTGAGTTCTTCTTCAAAGCTGCTTCACTTCCACCTTGGTAGTCTCACTATCACTGAGACTTGTTCTGTTGATCTTTGGTGGAACTCGTAGAGTCAACTACAACGGTTCTGCAACTACACGATCATCAGCATCTCTTGATCTTTGAAGCTCTGTTAATTTATACTACTTCCCAATCTTTCCAGTGGAAAGTAGCCGTTGAGAGCTATTCAAATTGTTTCGCCGATCTCGAGTTTTATTTGGTGCAGACAACAGATGTGACATGAAATCTTTTTCTAACTTCCTGACACTACAGTCTGCTGTTTCACCAACCCTGTCAGATATGTCACTTTGATATCTTGGGCAGGTCGATGACTTTATTTCTCCCTTCTGATTTCTCGATCAGAGGTTGTCCTTGCATCAACGCTCTTAATAAGCTCTTTTCCGAATATTTACCCTTCAGATTTAACCATTGCCAACGCTTCAGTCTTCAGCTATTCAAACTCTACGTTTCTGATTCATGTCTTCATGGACCTGATCGTAGTGTCTTGTTGACTGGTAGAAACAACACTACGATCTTGAGGAGTGTTCACTTGATCTTTAGTGTAGAACACCTCTTCCTCTTTTTGTGTAGTGCTTCATTACTTCTGTTTGCCTCGAATTTTCTCAGATACTGATGGCTTGATTCCTTGCTCTGGCCTCTTCTGAATAACAAGACACTTCAGATTTGTGGCGTGTCCAGCTCGCTTTCTCCTTGTAATCTCCCGTTCACTTATCATCAACGGACTGGCCCAATGCTTAATCACTTTAGCCTTGTTATTCAGAGGCTGACCAGTATCTTAGTGTGTACTCTATCAATTCCTTCTTTTTCTGGCAAACACTACGATCTTGATTTCTTCCAAGATCGTTGTCATCTTTTTCTTGATGACTCATTGACTTATCGACTTTCCTTAGTCGATTCATGAAGTCTTCCTCTGATCTTCTTGTGGAAGACCTCATCTCAAATGGCTTCATAACTCAATCTTGATGTTGATTGGGTTGGTGCTTAGATCTTCTGTTAGCTTGCATGCCATTTGTTGAGTGCTCTCTAGTTTCCTTCAGGTGGGACGTATCTATCCAGTGCTAACCACAAGCTTCATTCCTTTGGATATTCTGGGAGTGCTCATTCGATTAGAATTGTATTTGCTCTACGATTCTGCCTTGGCATTGTAAGCACATCTGTTGAGGTCTTAGTTATACACTCTATGATTCAGCTTTGGCTGTGCAGACACTACGACTCCGAGATCAGATCTTGACACTACGATTTTATCTTTGATACGATCAGTAGACTCTACGATTCTGAGTGCAGTCTACGATCCTTTATTTAGCTGTTAGTAGACTCTACGTCTCCGAGTGTAGTCTACAATTTTTGACTAGTTTTGGTAGATGCTCGGCCGGTTCGTAGACAGGCTGTCTCTACAATTTTGAACATGACTTCCTCAGCAGACTGCTGCCCTGAGGAAGTTCTTCTCGACACACTACGATCCTTCCTCGTCTCTCCTAGAAGTCTACGAACTCCGAGATCTACTATCTTGCAGACTACGATTCTGCCTTGATAGCTCTCGAGTTTTCCTCCACTCTCTTGGCAGACTACGATTACTGGTGTAGTGCTCGACGATCAGACAAGCCTATCTATTACATCATAAGATCAACCTAACATGCTTGATCTTTCTATATTTAGAGTCCTTGTACATCATTTCTCCTTAAAGACTTTACAGAGCTGTTTTGCTTATATAGGATCAACCTAACACATTTGATCAATTCATTCTAAGTCCTTGTACAAATGTTTCTATTATCTATCAAAAGACTTTACTGCTTTTCTTAATGCAAGCATACTTGCATATTCATTCATATATACATCATAATCAAATCATATATATAAATAGGAATATCATTCACATGTTTATTCCTGACACCTCCAAATCTTAAGCGCAAAAACAACTGCTGCCAACTCTAGATCATGAATAGGATAATTCCTCTCATATTATTTGAGTTGTCGTGAGGCATAGGTTATGACTTTCCCATGTTGCATGAGAACACATCCTAACCCTTTGCCTGAAGCATCACTATAGATGACAAATCCCTCCGAGCCAGATGGTATTGTCAGAACAGGTGATGAAATGAGTCTCCACTTGAGTTCTTGAAAACTCTTCTCACATTCCTCGCTCCAACCGAACTTTGTATCTTTTCGAGTCAGCTGAGTTAATGGAGTAGCGATTCGAGAAAATCCTTCCACAAATCTCCGATAATAACCAGTTAAGCCGAGAAAGCTACGTACTTCGGTCACTAACTTAGGTTGCTCCCAGCTTTGAATTGCTTAAATCTTTGCCGGGTCAACATATTTTCCATGATTTGATATCACGTGCCCAAGGAATGCAACTTCCTCAAGCCAGAACTCGCATTTCTTCAACTTAGCATATAGCTTGTTTTCACGAAGCTTTTGACGTATCAGCCTCAAATGTTGCTCATGGTCTTCACGGGTTTTGGAGTATATGAGGATGTCATCAATAAAGACGACCACAAAGTGATCCAAATATTCTATTAATACTCGGTTCATCATGTCCATGAAGGCAGCAGGAGCATTAGTTAATCCAAAAGACATGACTAGGAATTCATAATGCCCATCATAGAGTTAAAGCGATCTTTGGAATGTCATTAGTTTTAATCTTCAAATGATGATATCCTAATGAAGATCAATCTTTGAAAAGAATTTGGCTCCATAATCGGGTCAAACGGGTCATCAATGCGAGGCAATGGGTACCTATTTTTGATGGTGACATGATTCAACTCCCGATAATCAATACAAAGTCACATACTTCCATCTTTCTTCTTCACGAATAGAGCAGAGCACCCCAAGGAGGCGTCTTAGGACGAATGAAACCGATGTCTAACAATTCTCGTAGTTGGGTTTTAACTCCACAAGTTCAATAGAGCCATTCGATATGGGGCTTTGGAAATGGGTTTTGTACCGGATTCAAGGTCGATACAAAATTCAATTTCACGCTCTGGGTGTAGGCCAGGAACTTCTTCAGGGAATACATCAGGAAATTTATTAACAATAGAAATATCATTCAAATCTGACGTATTTTTATTTAAATCCGTAACATGGGCTAAGAAAGCTTGACATCCATTTTTTAATAAACGAATAGCTTTATGACTTGATATGACAGTGATTGACTTTAGTGGTTTGGTTGCTTGAATTCGTATAATAGGTTGGTTAGGAATATGAAAGCTAACAACCTTACAAAAATAATTGATTTTAGCATGATGAGTAGTTAACCAATCAATCCCTAAAATCACATCAAATGCAAGTATTTTCAAAGAAATAAGATCGACAGGTAATGTGCGGTTACCGATTTGAATCAAACAAGACTTATAAACCGTGGATGGAATGAAGGTTTCTCCCAACGGAGTTTCAACAGATAAGTCAAAGTCTAATTTCTCTGGAGTCAAATTTAAACGTTGAGCGCAAGTAGGAGAAATGAAAGAATGGGTAGAACCGGTATCAAATAAAGTATAAACTTCTCTAGAGTTTATAATTAGGTTACCCGTGATCACCTCGTTCGGATTCCTTGCTTTTTGGGAGGTTACGACAAACGCTCTCCCTTGAACTACCAGTTTTGTCTTGTCTGGGACACCCTTTGATGCCTCTATCCTAGCTAGACTTGACTTTGGTGCACGACAAAATCGGGCTAGGTGACCTTCTTTTCCACAATTATAACATGCTTTGGACTGCATTGTGCAGTTTGGACTTATGTGTCCTTCCCCTCCACATTTGTAACATACGACCGGTGGTCGTTCTCCTTCCTTAACAACAGGTGTTGGTGCTGACGTTTTCCATCATTATTGAATCTCCTATTCTTGAAATGTCCACTCTTATTGTCATGGCCATGATTACCACCAAAGTGATTACCATTTTTGGCATGTTGATTCCCTCCACGTTTGTTGTCACCGCTTCGATGACTGCTACCACTGGTATTATCGACTTGTCGACTACTCTCTCTTGGTTGGGTTGACTCATTATCGCGCTCCAATAACTGAGCCCTATTTACAACATCTGAATACAAACACAGTTTATGAGAGATAAGATATTGACGTATCTCGGGTTTCAAACCTCTTAGAAACATTCGCGTCATTCTCTCCTCATTATCAACCAAATGGGATGCAAACCGGGACAACTCGGCAAACTTGGCTTCGTACTGCGACACGGTCATGTTGTTTTACTCCAGCTTGATGAACTCTACCTCTTTCATGTGACGAATACTTTCGGGAAAGTACTTGTCATTGAACAGCTTCTTGGAACTTCTCCCAAGTCATCTTCAAGGCGGCGAAGTTGAGTACGCTTACTGATTCCCACCAAGAATCGCCTCTACTCGCATAACATGAAGGTGGCAAGGGAACCTTTTGCTCCTCGGAGCATCCCAAGAAATCAAATATCTTGCAAATCGCTTTATCAACGTCTCTCGCCTTTAAGTGGTTTTGGCTCTCCAAAAACTCCGGTGGTCCCAGGTTCCTTGAATCGCTTAGCAGTGACCGTCTCGAGAGTTGTCGGTGTTTTCCACTGCATTTTGGATGGGAGCGCCTTCACCGATGTTGCATGAATTGCATAAAACCTCCGAACATCCCATCGTTCATCATTTGATCGTTGTTGTTTACCCGAGGATTATTGTCTTCTGTTGCACATTATCACGGTATTAATCTGTGGTGACTCAACGGTCTCATGTGCTTCATTGTTTATCTCAACATTTGCGGATGGCATTTTCAAATACTGCCACAAAACAAGGGTTAATTATCATATCACATATTATCCCTATACTCGACCGAGCCAATTAAATACCAAATAAACTTAGGTAGGTCATACTAGCGAAAGAAATTCCCGTCTCTCCCTCCTAGTTCTTGTCTCACATCTCAGCCAGGGATCATATCCCTAAGCTTTGATACCAACTGTGATGCCCCCAAAACAAGTATACATCACCAATCTTGAGTCGCCAAATACATGGTACAAAATTCAAATACAACTTAATTATACAACAGTCGTATAAAATACGACAAAACATAATTTAAGAGTTTTAATAAGAATATTGTCATCTAGACAATATCCACACTCAGTAGAGGACTACTAATGCTATCATCTAGACCATCACTCCGTTCCTCGACTAATCCAGACTACATTCTCATTTCTCGAAGAGAATAAAGAAAAAAAGGGTGAGCTCCACTAGCCCAAAGAAGAAATATTATGACTAAGATAATGCGTAATAAATTATCATTAGCCTTCAACAATGTTAAACCGATAGAATATAATAGACAACAAGTTTAAGCTGCAATTGGAACAAGCAATCCATTAGAAGAGTCAAGTAGAGCATAAAATCTACTATCTTCTATGATTTAAAAAGTTTTTCATCAACTTTATCACGAGACTCAAATTTTAATAAATAAAATCGAATCATCCCTGCATCACGACCAAGGATATTCATGTAATCATCAGTGGTCATGACTATACCGAATAATTCCTAGTCATAATCACACCAACAACTGTCCATCAATGAACTATAGGTTAATGAGGACTTTTAACACATCATTCGTCACATTACGGTCATGATTATACCGAATAATCCCTGGTCATAATCATACCAAGTCCATCTATGCACGTAAGCCAAAGATGACTTTCATCACAATATAAGCATGAGGATGATGACAATGACATAATAATTCAATAAAACAAGTTCAAGGATATATTTTAAAGATTTATAATTTTAATTTATCCAGAAATCAATAATGTCCAAATTGTCAACATGATACTTCTTTGTGGAGTAAAATTAAAGAATGCTCAGAAGAATATTTTCATGAAAAGATACTGAATGAAGCGCAAATATCAAGGATATTCCACTAATTTCATGAAGTATAGAAGCCAAAACTTTAGCCAATTGAGTATAATAGAATATATGAAACTGCAAATGGATTTTTGCTCGCCATGCAGTAATCCACGCAGATGCAGATCATTTCCATAATTTAATAAGGAATGAATACTGAAGGATCATTCACCATGCATGCAGTAATCCACATAGACAAAAGTTCTTCCAATGTAATAATAAAGAATGAAATAATGTAAGAATTTACAAAGCGCATGTAATCCACATTACGCATAAAAGTTATTCCAACAGAATAATAAAGAATGGAATCAGTCATGCGAATCCAAGATGATAGGATATTCCAAGAGAATAATAAAGAATGGAACCAAGTCATGCGTAAGTCGCATGCATGTGATATTCCAAATGTAATAATAAAGAATGGAATAACAACCCTTACGAGTATTGAAAGAAAATAACTCTCTTCATGAATACGAAAGAATAATACCGCTTACCTTAGAAAAAACTAGATACTGGAATAGTGAGGTAGCAGACTTCTCTTCTTCTTTATCTCTATAATTTCTCTCTATAATAATTGCTTTATAGCTTTTGTGAATTTGTGAGAAATGAAAGAAGAATGAGCTTCTATTTATAGGAAAATATAGCTTCGATAATTGCATGTTTTGGGGCTCGAAATATTACAGTATAATACATTCCTCTTTTTCTTCATTTTTAATTTAGTCCTGCAAGTATTATCAAACTTGCACCACCTCCCCTACTAGTAAATAATGTTAATCAATAGTTCAATCATGTGAATCGATAGTTATAATCATGTGAAAATATGAATTACAGTATAGTACCTCCATCTATACCTCCATTTTTAACTTAGTCATGCAAGTATTATCAATCTTGCACCAACTCCCCTAATAGTACAAGAATGTGAATAAATAGTACACACATGTTAATAAATAGTTATAATCATGTGAATTAATAGAAATTAATTGCTCATTTATCCGGATAAATACCCGATTGGTCAATATAACCTCCAGACATCAATTATTATCGAAATAAATGTCGATTTTCACTAACACTAATAATTCCAACATAATGGAACTATCAATTTCATCTTTAATCAACACGAACTTATTCATCATTAATATTATAATTCACAATATTTAACAACCAGGTCGTTCTCAAGAAAGAGGGGACTTTTCAATAAGGATTTCTCCTTATTGGCACGCAATTAGGTGACCAAACCTCTCCTTGATAAAACTTCTAGACATTGTCAATATTACAAATAATAATATAAATAACTTTGCCATCTCAATTATTGATTTAATAATATAACATATTATACAGATGATACTGTGACAACAATTGAATCAATAATATGAGAGATATGATGCAAACAATTATCAGAGTAATAATTGAGTATAACTGAGTGACTTCTCACGTAAGCATCAATAATCAATATTGTGTGCTATTATGCAACCATGCGTATTACTGTACTTTTACTACTGGGTAGTTTAACAGTTTTAATGGTAACACTTTCGCCGTTATTTTTATAAAAAGATAATTCTGTCATTATCAGGAAAGTTCAGAATAATATTTCCATTGAAAGATACTGGATGAAGCACAAATATCAAAGATATTCTACTAATTTCACGGAGTATTGAAGCAATACTTTAATAGAATGAGTGTAGAATTAGGAATACGAAACGAAATAATATTACTCACATACTACAGAGTATGGACGAAAATATTATTTCTACGAATACTGAAAAAAAAATATCCCTTACCTTAGAAGAAGACTGGATACTGGAATAGTGAAGTAGTAGACTTCTCTTCTTCTTTCTCTCTATAGCTTCACTCTTTATAATTGCTCTTGTGAGTCTTAGTGAATTGGTGAGAATGAAAGAAGAATGAGTTTCTATTTATAGGAAAATATAGTTTTGATAATTGCACGTTTTGAGGCTCGAAATATTACAGTATAATAGCTTCATCTTTTCCTCCATTTTTAATTTAGTCCTACAAGTATTATCAAACTTGCACCACCTCCCCTAATAGTACATCATGTGAATCAATAGTTCAGTCATGTGAATCAATAATTCTATACATGTGAAAAAAATAGTTACAGTATAGTACATTCATCTATACCTCCATTTTTAATTTAGTCATGTAAGTATTATCAATCTTGCACCACCTCCCTTAATAGTACATGCATATGAATCAATAGTACATACATGTGAACAAATAGTTATAAGCATGAGCAATTAATTGCTCATATATCCTATTAATTATCCGATTGGTCAATATAACCTTATCGAAATAAATGTCAATTTCCACTAATACTAATAATCCCAACACAATGGAAATATCAATTTCATCTTTAATCAACATGAACTTATTCATCATTAATATTATAGCTCACAATATTTAACAACCAGATTTTTCCCAAGAAAGAGAGGGCTTTTCGATAAGGATTTCTCCCCATTGGCGCGCAATTAGGTGACCAAACCTCTCATCGACAGAACTTTCTAGACATCGTCAATATTTTAAATAATAATATGAATAACTTTGTCGTCTCAATTATTGATTAAATAATAATAAATATTATGCAGATGATACTGTCACAATAATTGAATCAATAATATGAGAGATATTATGCAGCAATTACTATAGCAATAATTGAGTATAACTGGGTGACTTCTCACGTAAGCATCAATAATCAATACCGTGTGCTACTATGCAACCACGCATATTCATCGTACTTTTACCACGGGTAGTTCAACGGTTTTAACTCAGAAACTTTCGTCGTTATTGTTATAAAAGATATTTCTGTCGTTTTTTAACTACGACAAAACTTTCGTTGTGGGGTCCACCAATGATTCTGTCGTCGTATGAATATTCCCTATTAAAATGAATATTCCCCGACCAATCGAATATTTTATAACCACTTGCTTACTTTGCAAAATTTATAAATATTACCCACAACTATAACATTATATCAAATCCACACCATAATATTCAAAAATATATTTCAAAAAAAATTAATCTTTATTCATAAAAGTTGGGGTCTTACAAGTAATGTTAAAGATCTTAAATTTTTAATCTCAAATGACATTAAATTGAATATTTTAATAATAATTTATGGAATATTCAACCGGGTCATTCCCGAGCACAAACACGTGGGAGGGTCGACGGGCTCTGTGGCCCCGATCAGGGGGCCCAATTGTTTTTTATATATGGTATATATGTTTGTGTGTGTGTGTGAGAGAGTGAAATTAAAAATATAAATATATAATATATGGATCTGGTTATCATGAAATTAATTTCATGGTAAGTTGTTCAATTGATCAGTACAGTGATAATACGCAGAGAAAGATCACCTTCCACCTGCGTGTCTACACTGTATTGGTCAATTGACCAAAATTAACTTCATGGTAACCACTCCCATAATATAGGTATACAATTTGTTGGAAGAATGCATATTTTGATCTGATGTTTTAAAGTAAATGCTCATGATTATATGTAAAGTCCTTCAAAGAATATATGTACAAGGACTTAATGATAGATCAAAATTGTTAGGTTGATCTTAGTCTTCAATGTTCACTTGTATAGATAAAGAGATCAAAAATGTTAGGTTGATCTATGACTAGAAAGAAATAGATAGGCCTTGAAGAGAATCGTAGTCTATCCAACTGATCAACAGAATGCAGAAGCTAAGGCAGGATCGTAGAGCTGAGATGATCGTAGTGTATCTACCTTGAAGGGCCTCTCCAAAAATTATAGAGTGGTCCAGACATTTGCCGAAGCTAACTCAGAGATCGTAGTATGCTCTCGGAAACGTAGAGTCTTCAAGACGAGCAAGTAAAGATCGTAGTGTGGAAAGATCGTAGCATGAAAACCCTTGAAAGAAATCGTAGTGTTCTATTCAGACCTAGCACAAATATGACAAGACACCACGATATGCATCGTAGAATATCATCGATCTTGTGTCAGAAGCATCGAGCCCTATCTTTTGTTTGGAAACAAATTCCAACAAATGTGGAATGGGTTTTGAACGTTGAAGTACTCACCAGTCCCAACGTTACAATATATATCCTTAGTATTGATCAAAAGGAACGTATTCAAGAAGCTAAGAAAAGGACCATTGGGCAGAGGGAAAAACCTTTTCAGGTGTTAGGTGAGAAAGCAGTTTGCTGTGTCAGTAGGCCAGATTGCAATTCAAAAGATGTGCAGAAAAGTCTCCATCAAAGCTCAGAAATATCAAATGCATTTAATGCCTCATCAGATGACTTCAACTGATAGATTTAAAAAGATCACATATATACAGAATACAGACAGATGAAAGAAGCAAGCAAGCATTGAACAAAAACGCACAAGAACACTCAACACTCAACTCTATTTAATCGAGAAAAAGAGAAACTTCGGCTACTCACTCATTTTCAACAAGTGCTTAATAGCAACTGAGTAGCACCAATCACGATCTCAACAACAACCAATCAACTGAAGTGAGAGTTCCAAGTCTGAAGGACTTGAAGAGTTCTAAGTGAACTATGAAGAACCAAGTCTGCTGGACTTGAAGAGTTCAAAAGTGAACTAAGAAGTGCCTAGACTGCTGGTCTAGAAGGAATCTGTGAGATTTAAGAAATGTAACTGTGATGCCCCTAAAATAGGTATACAACACCCATTCTGAGTCACCAAAATACACGATACAGAAATAACTACAACTTTATTAATACAATTGTTGTGCAAAATAAGACAACACATAAACTGTGAGTTTAAATACAAATATTGTCATCTAGACAATATTCGCACTCAAATAAGTCTTTATTACAATTATTAATACACTATTTTACAAAATAGCGAGGACTACTAAAACAACTTCTAGAACCATCATTCTACACTCCGACTAGTACTCGCTACATTCTTGCATCCTGAGAAGAAAAATGGAACAAAAAGGAAAAGGGTGAGCTCAACTAGCCCAGTAAAGAATATTATGACTAAGATAATATAGAACAAATTATCGTTAGTCTTCAACAGGGAAAAATCTGATAAAATACAATAGACAACAAGTTTAGATCAATATTCACAGCGGAAATAATAATTCATAGAAGAGTTACGTAGAGAATGAAATCTACTATTATCTATGAATTTAAAAGTCCATTATCAATATTTTATCCCTGTAACATCAATCAATATACATCTTGAATCAAATATTCATCTTTGCACTACAGGCCAAAGATATTCATCAGTTGGTCATGTTCATCTCAACACCTATACATCTTTGCACTACGGGCCAACTACGGGCCAAAGATATTCATAAGAAAATTAACCATCTTTGCACTATAGGCCAAAGATATTCAGTAATATCATCATGTAGGACTGAGGATGATGAAAAATATTTTAAAGAAAACGAATCCAGTGAAACAAAAGAACAAATATTAAGGATTCGTACTTTAAACAGTCCAAGTTCAAAAATACTTTATAAATAACCATTGTGAAGTAAAATTCAAGAATGATCAAAATATGGATACAATCAAAGCTAGTATCCATAATAGATATTTTGGATAAAAAATAAAAATTTAATTTTTACGTGAATAAGTGTCGATTCGTGAATAAAGGCCGATACGTGAATAGTAGCTCCGACACTAAAAGACAAGAATTTCACAAGAAAAATCTTACCAATATTCCGGCATAATGATATTGGAAGAAATAATATCATTGTAAAAAAAATAACATCCCTTACCTCCAAAAAGACAGTACTTTTGACTGGAATACTGGATATAGTGCTGAAGGGAACTTGCACCGTATACCAACACTCAAAGTATCAAAATACTCACAAGGATACGCTCGATAATATAGAGAGAGAAAGTGAGAGAGAACTTGTTTCTGGTGTGATTTTTAATTCTAACCTAAGCACCTTATTTATAGGAAAATGCTTAGAACACCAAAGCAGAAAATTTAATAAAATAATATTATTTATTAAATTTTCAAGCTCACCACAAAAGAATCTGATTTTAGCATGTTTACAACACTTGTGGGACTCACCAAAAACGTTTTTCTAAACAAAAGTATTTAAAACTCCAAAAATCAATTCAGACCCGATATACTGGAACTTCAATAATTCACAATAAATAGCCCTTTTATCAGAAAAATTCTAAGATTATATCTATTCCATAGGAAATTCAATTCTCTACAACTTTGTAAGTTTAAGTTTTTTCAAATTCCAAACAGAAGTTGACCGAAATCCACAAACGGACGATTTTACAGGCTATAATCAAATTTTAGTCAAGAAATGGGCCCACAAACATGTTTAACATGTTTTAAACAATTTTTTGTAACAAAAATACTCTTCCTCCTCATTTATTCATATATCACACATTCATTGTAAAATATCACCACTATTATATTATTATAATATAATAATATATTTAAAATTAAAAAATTTCTCCATCTATATCCACATAAAATGAATATTTTCCTTATCATAATAATTAATAATTAATTATTTATAAATAATATTACAGAATCACAATCTTGATAAACAGTAGTTCTCAGAAAGAGGGGCTTTCAATAATGATTTCTCCTTCTTGGGGCGCGCAATTAGGTGACCAAACCTCTCCTTTATGTAACTTTCTAGACATTGTCAATAATGTTATCTAATAATATTATTCAAATAATATGAATTATTGATCCGATAATGAAAAATATGTAATGACAATTATTGAAACAACAATAATATAAAATATAAACTAAACAATTATTGAATCAATAAAATAAAATATTGAGCAAAGAATTACTCGTAATAATTATTAAGTAGTGCCTTCACGTAAGAATCAATAATTGGTGTAATACCGTGTGCTCTTGTGTTTTAACCACCGAAAGTATTTCAACAAGATTAATCTGTGAATAACTACTGACGTTATTTATAAACAACTTATACTTGTCGTTTTCTTCATCCAATCTCTTTCCGTTATGGGGCCCACATAAGGATGCGCCGTCGTACGAATATTCCCCGACAGCAAGAATATTTTATAACCACTTGCTTATTTAAAATATTTTCGCATTTTACCCATAACTAACCACATTAATCAAATCGACCCTATAATAAATAGAGGAAATTCAATTTCATTTATAATAAGTTGGGGTCTTACAACCTCCCCTCCTTATGAAATTTCGTCCTCGAAATTGACGTACGTACCTGGTGTTTTGAAAAGGTGAGGATACCTCGCTTTTATTTCCGTTTCCAACTCCCAGGTCATTTCCTCAATAGCATGGTTCCTCCACAATACTTTGACTTGTGGTATGACCTTTGTGCGTATGACATGCTCCTTCATATCCAAGATCTTAACAGGTACCTCTTCGTACGTTAAGTCTTTTGTTATCTCGTCCGGTTCTAACTCAATAACGTGGTTTGGGTCTTTCACATATTTACGAAGCATAGATATGTGAAAAATATTATGAACACGAGACATACTTGGAGGTAACGCGAGTCTATAAGCCACATTTCCTACTCGGTCAAGAATCTGAAATGGACCAATAAATCGTGGATTGAGCTTTACTCTCTTCTCAAATCTTGTAACTCCCTTCCATGGGGAAACACGCAACAATACATGATCCCCAATACTAAATTCCACGACCTTTCGATGAAGATCTGCATAACTCTTTTTGTCGATCCTGTGTCGTTTGTATACGTTGTCTAATCATTTGGATCTTTTCTGTAGTAATACGTACCAACTCTGGTCTCAACAATGTTGCTTCACCCACCTCATCCCAACATACTGGAGAGCAACACTTTCGTCCATACAATGCTTCGAATGGAGCCACACCTATACTTGCTTGATAACTGTTATTTTAGGAGAATTCCACCAATGGTAAATACTTATCCCAACTCCCTTTGAAGTCTAGAACACATAGTCTTAATATATCTTCAAGAGTTTGAATATTCCTCTCTGATTGTCCGTCCGTTTGAGGATGGTATGCCGAACTGAATCGTAAATCTGTGCCCATAGCTTTTTGCAAGCTAACCTAAAATCGTGAAGTGAATCTTGGGTCACGATCCGAAACTATGGATACTGGCATGCCATGCAATCTCATAATCTCATCCACGTACATATGAGCAAGACGTTCAAGGGAATAACCCAAATCGCATCTATGCCTTGAGAAACCGTGGGAAGACCCGTAACGAAATCCATGGTAATGTGTTCCCACTTCCATTTCGGAATCTCAAGTGGTTGCAATGGACCCTTAGGCACTTGATGCTCCGCCTTTACACGTTGACAAGTTAAACACCTCAAGATAAACTTTGCAATCTCTCTCTTCATATTGTTCCACCAAAATGTATGTCGAAGATAACAATACATTTTGGTACTTCTAGGATGGATTGCAAATGGTGTATTGTGTGCCTCCGTCATGATCTTGTTCTTTAAATCAGAATCGTTAGGAACACAAACTCTGGAGTGGACTCGAAGTATTCCTTCTTCATCGATCCTAGCTTCTAGAATAACGCCTTCTTGTACTTTCTTCTTCTTCATATGACGACTTTTGGTCTCGTGGGTTTTGAGCAACTTTAACTTTATCAATTAAAGTTGGTTCTATGCGTATACTTGACATTATTGCATGGGTCCCCGGAGTCTTGAATTCTATCTTCATCTTTTGTAAATCACACAAAATGGGCCTTTGTTCTGACAACATCGCACTCGTTCTCGTATATGATCTTCTACTCAACACATCAGCTACCACGTTCGCTTTTCCAAGATAGTATTGAATGGTGTGGTCGTAATCTTTCAACAGCTCGAGCCAACGTCATTGTCGCATATTGAGTTCCTTTTGGGTGAAGAAATATTTGAGGCTTTTATGGTCTGAATATATCTCCACTTTCTCTCCATATAGATAGTGCCTCCATATCTTTTGCACGAAAACGACTGCTGCCAACTCTAGATCATGAGTAGGATAATTCCTCTCATATTCTTTAAGTTGTCGCGAGGCATAGGCTATGACTTTCCCATGTTGCATGAGAACGCACCCTAACCCTTTGCCCGAAGCATCGCTGTAGATAACAAATCCATCCGAACCGGATGGTATTGCCGTAACAGTGCCGAAATAAGTCTCCTCTTAAGCTCTTGGAAACTTTTCTCGCATTCCTCGCTCCATACGAATTTTGTATCTTTTCGAGTCAGCTGAGTTAACAGAGTAGCGATTCAAGAAAATCCTTCCGCGAATCTCCGATAATAACCTAATTAAGCCCGGAAAAGCTACGATTTCACCATCGCGTCTTGGTTGCTCCCAACTTTTTATTGCTTCAATCTTCGCCGGGTCAACAGATACTCCCTGTTTTGACACCACGTGCCCAAGGAATGCTACTTCCTCAACCCAGAACTCGCATTTCTTCAACTTAGCATATAGCTTGTTTTCATGAAGACTTTGGAGTACCAGCTTCAAATGGTTCTCATGATCTTCACGGCTTTTGGAATATATGAGAATGTCATCAATAAAGACAATAACGAACTGATCCAAATATTCCTTGAATACTCGGTTCATCATATCCATGAAAGCCGCAGGAGTATTAGTCAATCCAAAAGACATGACTAAGAATTCATAATGTCCGTACCGAGTTCTAAAGGCAGTCTTTGGAATATCATCAGTTCTAATCTTCAGCTGATGATATCCAGAACAAAGATTGATCTTTGAAAAGAATTGTGCTCCTTGCAACTGGTCAAACAGGTTTTCAATGTGAGGTAGCGGGTACCTATTCTTGATGGTGACATGGTTCAATTCCCGGTAATCAATACAAAGTCGCATACTCCCATCTTTCTTGTTTATAAATAAAATAGGAGCACCCCAAGGAGATGTACTAGGACGAATGAAACCGATGTCCAATAACTCTTGTAGTTGGAACTTTAACTCCTGAAGTTCAATAGGAGCCATTCGATATGGGGTTTTAGAAATGGGTTTTATACCAGGTTCAAGGTCAATAAAGAATTTAACTTCACGTTCTGGGGGTAGACCGGGAAGTTCTTCAGGAAATACGTCAGGAAATTTACTAACAACAGGAATATTATTCAAATCCGACGTGTCTTTATTCAAATCCATAACATGGGCTAAGAAAGCTTGACATCCGTTTTTCAATAAACGAATAGCTTTATGACTTTATATGACAGTGATTGATTTTAGTGGCTTAGTTGCTTGAATTCGTACAACAGGTTGGTTAGGAATATGAAAACTAACAACCTTATGAAAACAATCAATTTTGGCATGATGAGTAGTTAACCAATCAATCCATAAAATCACATCAAAAGTAAGTATCTTTAAAGAGATAAGGTCAACAGGTAATGTGATGGTGCCAACTTGGATCAAACAAGATTTATAAACAGTGGATGTAATAAAAGTGTCTCCTAACGGAGTCTCCACAGATAGGTCAAAGTCTAATTTCTCCGGAGTTAAGTTTAAACGTTGAGCACAAGCAGGAGAGATAAATGAATGGGTAGCACCGGTATATAGTAAGGTATAAACTTCGCAAGAATTTATGATTAGCTTACCCGTGATCACCTCGTTTGGGTTCTTCGCATTTTGACCAGTCACGATAAACGCTCTTCCAAGAACCGTTGACTTTGACTTTTCTGGGACAGTCTTTTGAGTCACCATCCCCCCTGGACTTGGTTTCGCTACCGTACAATCTCGAGCAATATGTCCTTCTTTTCCATAATTATAGCATACCTTGAACTGTTGTGGACAGTTTGGGTTAATATGTCCCTATTTTTCGCATTTATAGCATACGACCGGTGGTCGTTCTCCTCCCTTAGAACCAGTTGCTGCTGGTGCTGACGTCTTCACATGGTTATTATTGAATCTCCTCTTTTTAAAAGCTCCTCCCGACTCGCTTCTTCTATTCTCATGGCCATGATTACCACCAGAGTGGTTGCCGCTTTTAATCAGATTTTTCTTTCCTCATTTGGTTATCGTTGTTCGATGATCGCTATCACCAAAGATGACCACCGGTTGTGGTCCCTCGGTTGAACGTGATCGTTATCTCGCTCTAATAATTGAGCCCTATTGACAACATCCTGAATATAGAGAAAATTTATGAGAAATGAGATATCGACGATATGTCGAGTTTCAAACCTCTCGAAACATCCGTCATAACGTTCCTCATTCTCCACTAAATGAGGTGTGAAAACCGGATAACTCCATGAACTTCATCTTGTATTTGCGACCTTTGTTTTGTTGTTCGCTGCTCGATCTAATAAACTATACCTCCTTCATATGACGAATACTTTCGTAAAAGTACTTGTCATTGAACAGATTTCAAATGTTTCCCAAGACATCTTTGAAAGCGGCTAGATGGGTATGCATCACTGATTCCCACCAGTAATCTGCCTCATTACGGAACATAAAGGTGGCGAATGGAACCTTTTGTTCCTCCGTGCATCCCAAGACATCGAATATCTTGGTAATTTGTTTGACCCACGTCTTTCTTTAATCGGATCCGAGCTTTCCCAGCACGGTGGTCCCAACTCTTTGAATCTGCTTGCTATGACAAACCGTGCGTTGCTTATCATTTCCACCAGTATTTTGTACACGAGTCTCCTTCGTCTGATTTTGCATGAACAGAAAAAAAGCTTCTAAACATCCCATCGTTCATCGTCTGATCAGTGGTGTTGTTTACAGGAGGAACATTGCCGGCCTGTTGCACGTTTTCCTCATTGGTGGGTAAAGGTGTCTCCATGGTCTCATTTATTCCACTGTTAACATTTTCAGTTGTCATTCTCAAATACTGCCATAAAACAAGGGTTAATTAAAGAAATCAACATATCACATAATATCCCTATATACTGGCCAACCAACAAATAAGCTTAGGTAGGACACACTAGCGAAGGAGTTACTCGTCTCTCCCCTCCTAGTTCTATTCCCCGATCTCCGCTAGAGATCATATCCCTAAGCTCTGATACCAACTGTGACACCCCTAAAATAGGTATACAACACCCATTCCGAGTCGCCAAAATACACGGTACAGAAACAACTACAACTTTATTAATACAATTATCCTGCAAATACGACAACACATAAACTGTGAGTTTAAATACAAATATTGTCATCTAGACAATATCCACACTCAAATAAGTCTTCATTACAATTATTAATACACTATTTTACAAAATAGCTAGTATCCATAATAGATATTTTGGATAAAAAATAAAAATTTAATTTTTTTGTGAATAGTGCCGTATACGTGAATAGTAACCCCGACACTAAAAGACAAGAATTTCACAAGAAAAATCTTAACAATATTCCGGCATAATGATATTGGAAGAAATAATATCATTTTAAAAAAATAACATCCCTTACCTCCAAAAAGACAGTACTTCTGACTAGAATACTGGATATAGTGCTGAAGGGAACTTGCACCATATAGCAACACTCAAAGTATCAAAATTCTCACAAGAATACGCTCGATAATATAGAGAGAGAAAGAGAGAGAAAACTTATTTCTGGTGTGATTTTCAATTCTAACCTAAGCACCCTATTTATAGGAAAATGCTTAGAACACCAAAGCAGAAAATTTAATAAAATAATATTATTTATTAAATTTTCAAAACCACCACAAAAGAATCTGATTTTAGCATGTTTACAACACTTGTGGGACTCACCAAAAACGTTTTTCTAAACAAAAGTATTTAAAACTCCAAAAATCAATTCAGACCCGATATACCGGAACTTCAATAATTCACAATAAATAGCCCTTTTATCAGAAAAATTCAAATCTTATATCCATTCCATAAGAAATTCAATTCTCTACAACTTTGTAAGTTTAAGTTTTTCCAAATTCCAAATGAAGTTGACCGAAATTCACAAACCAGGCGATTTACGACATTTATAATCAAATTTCACCAAGAATGGGCCCACAAACATGTTTAACATGTTTTAAATAATTTTTGTAACAAAATACTCTTCCTCCTCATTTATTCATATATCACACATTCATTGTAAAATATCACCATTATTATATTATTATAATATAATAATATATTTAAATGAATTATTTTATCGTAAAAGATAAAATATCAATTTTCAACAATTGTCACATTAAAATTTTCTCCATCTATATCCATAAAATGAATATTTTTCTTATCATAATAATCAATAATTAATTATTCATAAATAATATTACGTAATCACAATCTTCGATAAAAAAAGTAGTTCCCAAGAAAGAGGGGCTTTCCAATAAGGATTTCTCCTTACTGGAGCGTAATTAGGTGACCAAACCTCTCCTTAGACAAAACTTTCTAGACATTGTCAATAATGTTATCTAATAATATTATTCAAATAATATGACTTATTGATCTGATAATGAAAAATACTGTGTAATGACAATTATTGAAACAACAATAATATAAAATATAAACGCAACAATTATTGAATCAATAAAATAAAATATTGAACAATAATTCAGTAATAATTATTGAGTAAGTGCCTTCACGTAAGAATCAATAATTGGTGCAATACCGTGCTTCTTGTGTTTTAACCAAAAGTATTTCAACAAGATTAATCAGAATAACTACGCCAAGTTATTTATAAACAACTTATACTTATCGTTTTCTTCATCCAATCACTTTTCGTTATGGGGCCCACACAAGGTTGCGCATGGTTGTACGAATATTCCAATGTTAAAGAATATTCCACGACCAAACGAATATTCCCCGACAACAATGAATATTTTATAACCACTTGCTTATTTAAAATATTTGCGCATTTTACTCATAACTAACCACATTAATCAAATCAACCCTATAATAAATAGAGGAAATTCAATTTCATTTATAATTAGTTGGGGTCTTACAGTAACAGACATCCTTAGTGGATTTTCCACTCAAGGAGTAGAAGAGTGGATTAGGAGCTTTAAGTGCTCTGAACCACTTAAAACTGTTGTGTCCATTATAACTGCTATAACTGTCATAACTGCCTCACTCTCATTAATTCAAGATATCTAAAAGAAGGTTTATCAAATACTCTTTCCACTGTGCATTAATCACCATCATACTAAATATTTTAAAAGAAAAGTTTTTAATTATCTATTCAACCCCCCCCCCCCCTTCTAGATATCTATTGTGCCTCCGGGAACTAACAATTGGTATCAAAGCATGTTCTATTATATAGCCTACAAAGCTTGAGTAGATCCAATGGCACACTTACCAAGCGAATCAAAGATTGGAGGAGGCAGCAAGCCACCTATGTGCAACAAAGACAAATTCGCTAACTGGAAGGTTAGAATGCAAGCTTATATGGATTCAATAGATGAAGATCTATTTGAAACTGTTCAAAATGGGCCCTACATTCCTACAAAGCTTGCACCAACTATAGACGACCCAAACAGAATACAGATCAAGGTCAAAGAAGAATGGACAGAAAACGAGAAGAGAGTTGTCCAGCTTGATAAAAAGGCCAAGAACATCTTATTTCAATCCCTAGAAGATGATCTGTTTGAAAACGTGGTTAATTTCAAAACAGCAAAGGAGGTTTGGGAAGCATTACTTATCATGCATGAAGGAACAGAAGAAGTCAGAGAAAATAAACAATCTCTCTTGACTCAGCAATATGAGATGTTTGCTCACGTTCAAGGAGAGAACGTCACTACCACATACGAGAGATTTAATATTCTGCTCAACTCTCTACGAGCCTATGGAAAGATCTATCAAAACAAAGATCTAATAATAAAATTCATGAGAGCCTTGCCAAGCAAGTGGGATGCCAAAACCACTGCTATTAGAGAGTCAAAGAATCTACATGAAAGGACTGTTCAACAGCTATATGGCAACCTCCTTACATACGAACTAGAACTGACACAACGAGCAGAAACGTTGTCCGAAGGAAGAAAGAAGGACAAAGGTGTTGCTCTCAAAGTAACTGAAAACACCTCCAAAGTCAGCACTGAAGTTAATTCTGACTACAATGAAGATGATGATGAGGACTTTGTAATGCTAGTGAAAAGACTAAGAAGATTCATGCGGCAAGGCAAAACCAGCAAGCCAAAGAAAGTCAGCAACTACAGCAGCCAGGAGCAAATGAATGACCTATGCTACAATTACAGGAAACATGGCCACTTCATTGCCAACTGCAACAAACCTCTCAGAGAAGTACTCAAGAAGAAATCACATGCAAAGAAGGAATACAAAGAAAATAAAAGGCCACTGAAGAAAGACAAAGGCCTTGTAGCTAGAGGATCGTGGAGTGACTCAAACAATGACTCAACTCCGGAATCTGGAGATGATAAAGATCCTCAAATGGCAAATCTCTGCCTGATGGCCAAAAATGCAAGGGACAAACAGAACTCCAACATACATGATGTAAGTATCGATGAGGTATTCGACTTCAACTCTCCTGATGTAGATATTGATGACCTTAGAACTGCATTACATGGCATAACATCTGATCTGCACCAATACATGAAGTGGTTTAGAGTTCTGTCTAAAGATTATTCACTTCTTCAAAAGCAGAAAGAAAAAGTTCAAGAAGAATTGGAAACAACCCTTCTCAGTACTAATTCTTTCTCCAAGTTTGAAGCTGAGAATAAGCTCTTGAGACAAGCAAATGAGCTCAGTGCACAAAGAGAGTCTAGTCTAACCTCCAAGATTGAGGATCTAGAAAAGACAGTCTCTACATGGAATAAATCCTCTTCATCCATGGACTCCTTAATCTCTAACCAGAGAAGTGTCTCTGATAGAACAGGGTTAGGCTTTGGGGAATCTACCTCAGAGTCATGTATGGAAAAAGCAAAGGAAATTAGCACTGGTAATGCCTCAGGTTTTAGTAGAGGCATTATATTTGTGAAATCCTCACAGAAGGATGAGCCTGTCAAACCCTACTCAGTTGATTCAATTCATATTCCCAGGAGTAAGGGATCTCATACCGGTCTAGGTTTAAGAAAAGAGAAAAGTAATCTAGCTACTACTCATCAACCTCGAAGGAACGTAGAGTCCAATAAAATCAACTCTACGAACCAACCAGGAAGGTACAGTAGAAGTAAGATATACTCCTCACAAGTCATGAAATAAGAGAACACATGGAAGAGGGAATATCAGCCTAGCAGGAGGATGACCAATAACCCACAAAAGTCCAAATAGAGGAAGAACTTTCACACACACACAAACATGCATCATATCAAATGTTTTGTATGCTATAGAGTTGGCCACAAGGTTGCAAAATGTCATTATAATTCCATGCATGTGAGACCCAAAATCAAGCAGATTTGGGTCCCCAAGGGTACTAACATAATAGGACCCATGCAAGTATGGGTACCAAAATGAAGGTTTAATGTTACCTCAGGAAAAGAGCTCCACAAACACAACCTGGTATCTGGACAGTGGATGTTTAAGGCACATGACTAGAAACAAAGCCCTTCTGTCTAACTACATAGAGAAGGAGGGTCCCTCGGTCATCTTTGGAGACAACAGCTCTGGCAAAACAAGAGGATATGGGTCAACTAGAAATGGTGTAGTATCCTTCAGTATAGTGGCCTATGTGGAAGGACTAAAGCACAATCTTCTAAGCATTAGCCAACTCTGCGACAAGGGTCATCAAGTAACATTCCTCAACAATCAATGTCAAGTCTGAGACCTGAAGACATCCGCTGTAAAGCTAACCGAAACAAGAGAAGGAAATGTCTACATAGTAAATCTTGGACAACTGAGCTCAGACGAGACAATATGCTTTCTGGCTAAAGCATACAAGAAATGAAGTCAAGCTATGGCATCGAAGATTATCTCATCTCAACTTCAAAAGCATGTCGAATAGCTTCAAAAGATCTCGTTGCAGGCCTACCCAAGTTCAACTTCGTTAAAGAAAGGTCGTGCAATGCCTGTTAACTTGGGAAACAGACCAGAAGCACATTCAAGAGCAAAACTGCAAATTCAATTGACAAGCCTCTATAGTTGCTACACATGGATCTTTTTGGGCCAATTCCAACGACGAGCCTTGGAGGAAAGAGATATTCTCTGGTCGTAGTAGATGACTTCACCAGATTTACATGGGTGTTCTTTCTAACCTCAAAAGATGAGACAAGTTCCCAGCTGATCAAGATGTTCAAGTTGGTGATGAACGAGAAAGGAGAGAAAATCAAGGCTATAAAAAGTGATCATGACAGAGAATTTGACTTCTCAGAAATGGACCAGTTCTGCACAGACAATGGCATTAGTCACAACTTCTCAGCTCCATGAACTCCTCAACAAAATGGAGTTGCTGGGAGAAAGAACAGGATATTAATAGAGGCTGGAAGGACTCTACTAGCAGCAGCCCATCTGCCTGAGTACTTCTGGGCAGAAGTTGTCAACACTGCATGCTATACTCAGAACAGATCACTCATACACTCTACGATTAAGAAGACTCCTTATGAACTGTGGAAAGGAAGAAAACCATGTGTCAGCTACTTTCATGTTTTTGGTTGTGCATGCTACATTCTCAACAATGGAAAGCAGTACTTGACAAAGTTTCAACCAAAATCAGACGAAGGAATCTTTCTTGGATATACCACAAATAGTAAGGCCTACAGAGTGTTCAACAAGAAGACACTGAGTGTTGAAGTCTCGATTCACATCATCTTTGATGAGACAGACTTAGACAAAATAATGCCTCAAGACACTACGACCAACAGTTCAGACACTACGAACGAGGTCGTCGAGCTCAACACTACAATCGTAGTACCAGACAGTGAAATCGTTGAGCAAGGAAATGAGATCGTAGAGAGACCTATGCTAGACGACGAACCTCCACACCAAGAAGAAGAAATAGATCTTGAAGATCTAAGACAAGAAGGCATAAGAACAGATGTCCCAATAGGAAGCAGATGAGCAAAATATCACACTCAAGATCTAATCATTGAAGATCCGAGTGCAAGAGTCAGAACAAGAGCTGCCACCCAAAATGAATGCTTTTATCTAAGCTTCCTATCACAAATGGAATTAAAGAAAATTGAGGATGCTATGGAAGACTCCAGCTGGATAGAGTCCATGCAGGAAGAACTTAATTAGTTCGAAAGAAGAAAAGTTTGGAGATTGGTTTCAAGACCAAAGAACCATCCTGTCATTGGAACCAAGTGGGTTTTCAGAAACAAGATAGATGAAGATGGAGTGATAACCAGGAATAAGGCTAGACTAGTGGCCAAAGGTTACTCTCAGGAAGAAGGCATTGACTACGATGAGACATTTGCACCTGTTGCCAGACTAGAATCCATCAGAATATTCCTTGCCTTTGCTGCTCACATAAAATTCAAGGTCTTTCAAATGGATGTCAAAAGTGCACTCCTGAATGGTGAACTTCAAGAAAAAGTCTATGTAGAACAACCTCCAGGTTTCATCAATCCATCTCTTTCTAATTATGTCTTTAGATTAGACAAAGCCTTATATGGTCTTAAACAAGCACCTAGAGCATGGTATGAAACACTAACTAACTTTCTTATTAAAAATGTGTTCACTAGAGGTAGAGTAGATACCACACTATTTCTTAGAAAGCATAAATATAAAGTCCTACTAGTTCAAATATATGTTTATGATATTATCTTTGGATCTACTGATGAAAAGTTATGCAAGAGATTCTCCAAGCTTATGCAGAGCAAGTTTGAAATGAGCATGATGGGTGAGCTAAACATCTTCCTTGGACTACAAGTAAAGAAAACTGATGAAGGAATCTTCATAAACCAAGCCAAGTACATTAAAGAATTACTTAAGAAGTATGGCATGGAATCAGCCTCTCCCATGAAAACCCCAATTGCTCCTGCAATCAAGCTTGACAAAGATGAAAAAGGTAAAAAGTATTGATATAACTCAATACAGAGGTATGATAGGCTCTCTTTTATATCTTACTGCCAGTAGACCAGATATAATGTTTGCAACATGCATTTGTGCCAGATTTCAAGCTAATCCTAAAGAATCACATTTAACTGCTGTAAAGAGGATTTTCAAGTATCTCAAGGGTACACCTCACTTGGGACTTTGGTATCCCAATGAGTCCTCATTTGAACTAACAGGATACACAGATGCTGATTTTGTAGGCTGCAAACTAGATAGAAAGAGTACCAGTGGCACCTGTCAATTGCTAGGTAATAGATTTGTGTCCTGGTTTAGTAAGAAGCAAAATTTAGTATCTACTTCAACTGCAGAAGCTAAATACATTGTTGCAGGCAGCTGCTGTGCTCAGATTCTATGGATGAAAAACCAGCTAGCAGATTATGGGTTTGAATTCAAATCCATACCCATTCACTGTGATAACACAAGTGCTATTGCAATAACTCATAATCATGTCATGCATTCTAGGACTAAGCATATAGAAATAAGGTATCACTTCATCAGGGATCATGTGCAAAATGGAACTATATCCTTACAATATATCCCTACTAAAAATCAACTTGCTGATGTTTTTACAAAACCTCTAGATGAATTCAGATTTAACAAACTGATAAGTGAGCTAGGCATGCTTAACTTGCAATCATGAAAAATATGCTCTAGTTTATGCTAACCATATAGATTTAAAGGCTATGTTCAAAAATAAAGACATGATCAAAGGAAGTCTACGATCGTAGAGGCAAAGTGTCATAAAAGACAATGATCGCAATGCAAACTCAATGATTGCGGTGCAGACTCAATGATAGCAGAGTTCCATCAACAAAACAAAGGAGCATCATGTGATGATGAAAATCAAAACTAAGCAATCTCTCTAAAGAGCACCTCAAGAACAAACCTAACCCTTGATTCACTCTATGAGGTTGGCCCTTCCTATGTTACCTTGAACCGAGAAGAATACAAAGTCAAAAAGGTTCATCACAAAGAATAAGTCAGACTCGACAATCGCAGTGCCGACTCGATGAATTTAAAAATAGACTCAACAATAGCTGAGCAGTCTCAACGAACGTTGAACAGACTAGACGACTGTAGAACAGACTCGACGATCGCAGTTCAGACTTGACGATTGGAGAACAGACTAGACGATAGCTTACCAGACTCAACGAATGCAGAACAGACTCAACGATGACAAAGACCATCTCAACGATCGTAGTCCTTGCTAAGGATATTAGCTCAGAAGAAGTTAAGGGGCAAATCAGTACAATCCTCCTAAGTCAGAATTCGTAGAGCTAAGCAAAACTTGACACCTGTCCCACTAAGCAAAATAGAGAGAGGGAAGTTACAAGTACAAATTAAAATCGTCTTTGTGAAATCTGAAGTTCAAAATATCATCTCTCTCTTCCTCCCTTAAGCAGAAACCCTAAACCAGAAGAAAGCTCAGTCAGTCACACTTCCTGCAAGAAAATTAATGGCGGCTTCCAATGTCATCTCTGGCTACAAACTTTACTTTGACGAGTTCAAAACAGCTGAACCCAAATTTCACAAGACTCTGTCGTTACTGAAGAAGGCGGGTCTCAAAGAAGCTTTGGGTACAGACACATTGATATACCCGAAGCTGGTAAAAGAATTCTATAATAATGGTGTATTTGAAAACAACACCATCACTACGAAAGTCAGGAACATAGAAATCAGACTAAAGGCTGAGGACATCAATCTAGCCCTAGGTCTCAAACTTGAAGGGTATCCGTCCATAGATGGCATAGACTTCCATAAGGGACTCAAAAAGATGCATCACAAGAAATCACCCTCTGTCAAAGGATACAAGAAGAAGGAGTTTCCACAGAGGTATGAATTTCTAGCTGATATTGTTGGAAAATGTATATGTTGCAAGAGCTCTGGTCATGACTCTGTAAATGAGGTGCAACTCAAGCTCATGACTACCATATGTTATGAAATACAACTTAACTATGAGGCTTTATTGCTTAAATGGATTGGGAAGTGGTTAATCAGCTCAAAGAAGACAAAGAACTCTCAAAAGATGCTCTATGGACAATTTATAAGCATCATCTTACAGGCTGCTCTGGGTGACTTAATTGAGGACGATGAAGGAGAAGCCATTAATCCAAATCGTCGAATGACCCAGCAACTATTCGAGAACTGGAAAAGGAATCCAGCTGAAAATGTGTGGATGATGTCTGAATCCAGTGGAAGAACTGGTGAAATAAAGGAATCAGGAGTGCTAGGAAATATGTCAGTTGTCAGAGAAACTGAAGAAGAAGAAGAAGAAGAAGAAGAAGAAGAAGAAGAAGAAGAAGAAGAAGAAGCTAACAAGGAAGAACCCATTGCTTTGATCAGAAAAAGCAAGGGCAAAAGAAAGCTGAAAGCCAGAACTACAGAAGAGCCTCAAGAATCCACAACTGATAAGCCCGTAGAGTCCTCGGACATTGAGACTCTAAGGATCCTAAGAAGGAAGCAACAGCAGGCTGAGGCAGAAGAAGATAGAGCTACCATATCTCAGCTATTGAAGAAGAATAAAATCAGCTATAAGTCCAAAAGGTCATTCATCTCTTCGATTGTAGAGTCTCAACCGATCGTAGAGACCATACCAAATACATCAAGCAAGGAAGTAGCTGAATCAAACATTCTAGCTGATCAGCAGGACAAAACTGAAGCTCAAAAAAGTCATGAGGCTATCGCTCAGCCTAGAAAACCAAGAAGAAAACTGGTCAAGAAATATATTCTTGTCAATGAAGAAGTACTAAAGAGTGAAGACAAAGAATTGGTTGCTAAAAAGGAACCAGCAAATGAAAGCCAAAAAGTTAAAGCTCAAACTGAGGGGGAGACACCTGAAGATCTGATAGAGAATACACCTGCTGAGGGGGAGATGCCTAAAGCTCCCATCCTAGAAAGTGCTCCAGTTGAGGGGGAGCTATTGATAGTACAAGAAGATGATCAAGTTGAGGGGGAGGCTCATGACATCTCTATGACAGAAAAAGAGGTCCCTGCAAGAAATGAAGAAGAACCAGTGCAAGAACATTATGAGGCCATTGAGATAATGGAATTCTCCAACGAAAGCAGAGAAAAGGATGAAGGGGATGAGGTCGAGATTATAGCTGTGGGCATTGATGGGTACAGAAGAGCCAACTATGAGCAACTGTTTGCATATCTACCTATGATGCCTTTCCATCAAGCTCAAATTCTAAACTCTTGGAGTCACATGTTTTGGAGCTTCAAAGAGTATCCGACCATCTCAGTGCTAGCTAATGGATTCCCAGGAAGACTCAAGCCCCATTGTAGAGTCTCAACCTCAAATCGTAGAGCCACCAAACTTAAACATCCAAACCCAGGCCCCTCCATCAGATATTCCCTCCTCATCTAGCAATGAATACTTCAATCTTGATCTTGCTCTTTACTCATTGCAAGATCAATTCAACAGCACACCACCTCCTTCAAAAATTCCCCAACTGAATGAAATTCTTTCAGAGTTGTCCACAAAGGCTAATTTGTCAGCAATGTCACGAAAGTGATCAAGGAACTCGATGAGAGTCTTGAAGATCACACTGCACTTATTCAGCTGAGATTAACATCAATGATCAATGCTAAAAATAATCTCCCAAGCTCCCTAAGCTCCGAGCTCTCTAAAATGCTTAAAGAGATCATCAAAGAAATGCTTCAAAGCATAAAAGACAGGGATGACATCCACTTTCTCGCAGCTAAAAGACATAGGGATGATGTCTTGATCTTACAAAAGACTCAAGAATCTCAGAACGAACTAATGATAAAGAGTATCACAAGTCTCCAAACTGCAGTCAACGAGTTTCAAGACTTCTCTATGGGTCAAATGCAGCAAACTGAAACTGTCCTGAACATCCTTCAACGACGTGAAACTCGATCTGATGCTTTAATCCAAGAAAATCGTAAGGATATTGCTCAAACTCAAAGTCAACTCAACGAGCTTGTCCAAGGAGTAACTCGTCTCTCTGAAGACATTTGAACCCTTGATGCTGACATAAAGGGGGAGAATAAAGGGAAAGGAGATCAGGGAGGCAAGGGAAAAGGCAGAGGTCAATTCCAACCTCAATCAAGGAATCCTCCTGCAAGGCAAGTCTACCAGCAGACTCCACGATCCAGCCATCAGACCCAACGAGCTAATCAGCAGGAAGTTTTAATGGCTCAACCATTAAGGAGTCTAGGGCCAACTACCAGCTCTCATGAGGTGACAACAACAGGCCTAAGAATGCCAATTGTAGATCCTGCATTCATGAATAGGCATGATCACAATCCTAGACTAAGCCCAAGTGAGCTGGAAGATTTAGCCAGAAGAGATGAAGCAAGCAAAAAAAAGAAGAGCTAAGGAATATGCAAATCCTCCAAGAAACAAAAGGCCGAAGAAATAGAGATAAGTTAAATTTGAAGTCGTATTGATGTAGTCAAACTTATATGTAATATCTGTCTTTATACATCAATAAATTCATGCTTATTCTCTAGAAATTTTAGCTGCTCACTGAAATACTAAGTCATGTTTACTTTGCTGCAACTGCATATAAAATTTAATAATCATGACAACAAATCTCCTTAGTTTTGTCAACATTAAATACGGGGAGATTGTTGGAAGAATGCATATTTTTATTTGATGTTTTAAAGTAAATGCTCATGATTATATGTAAAGTCCTTCAAGGAATATATGTACAAGGACTTAGTGATAGATCAAAATTGTTAGGTTGATCTTAGTCTTCAATGTTCACTTGTATAGATAAAGAGATCAAAAATGTTAGGTTGATCTATGACTAGAAAGAAATATATAGGCCTTAAAGAGAATCGTAGTCTATCCAGCTGATCAACAGAATGCAGAAGCTAAGGCAGGATCGTAGAGCTGAGATGATCGTAGTGTATCTACCTTGAAGGGCCTCGCCACAAATCGTAAGTGGTCCAGACATTTGCCAAAGCTAACTCAGAGATCGTAGTATGCTCTCGGAAACGTAGAGTCTGCAAGACGAGCAAGCAAAGATCGTAGTGTGGAAAGATCATAGCATGAAAACCCTTGAAAGAAATCGTAGTGTTCTATTCAGACCAAGCACAAATATGACAAGACACCACGATATGCATCGTAGAGTATCATCTGTCTTGTGTCAGAAGCACTGAGCCCTATCTTTTGTTTGGAAATAAATTCCAACAAATGTGGAATGGGTTTTGAACGTTGAAGCACTCACCAGTCCCAACGGTACAAAATATATCCTTAGTATTGATCAAAAGAAACGTATTCAAGAAGCTAAGAAAAGGACCATTGGTAGAGAGGAAAACACCTTTTCGGTGTTAGGTGAGAAAGCGATCTAACGTGTCGGTGGGCGGATTGCAATTCGGAAGATGTGCGTAAAAGTCTCCATCAAAGCTCGAAATGTCAAACGCATTTAATGCCTCATCAGATGACTTCAACGGATAGATTTAAAAAGATCACATATATACAGAACACAGACAGATGAAAGAAGCAAGCAAGCATTGAACAAAAACGCATAAGAACACTCAACGCTCAACTCTACGAACTGAGAAAAAGAGAAAGCTTGCTCAGCTACTCAGTTCTTTCGAACAAGTGCTTAATAGCAACTGAGTAGCACCAATCATGATCTCAACAACAACCAATCAACTGAAGTGAGAGTTCCAAGTCTGAAGGACTTGAAGAGTTCTAAGTGAACTGTGAAGAACCAAGTCTGCTGGACTTGAAGAGTTCAAGAGTGAACTAAGAAGTGCACTAGGCTATTTGGTCAGAAGGAATCTGTGAGATTCAAGAAGTGTAACAGACATCCTTTGTGGATTTCCTACTCAAGGAGTAGAAGAGTGGATTAGGAGCTTTAAGTGCTCTGAACCACTTAAAACTGTTGTGTCCATTATAACTGCTATAACTGTTATAACTGCTATAACTGTCATAATTGTCTCACTCTCATTAATTTAAGATATCTAAAAGAAGGTTTATCAAATACTCTTTCCGTTGTGCATTAATCACCATCATACTAACTAGTTTAAAAGAAAAGTTTTTAATTATCTATTCAACCCCCCCCCCCCCTTCCCCTTCCCCTTCCCCTTCGAAGGATATCTATTGTGCCTCTGGGAACTAACACGATTGACTAGTATTTTCTAAGAAATGCCAAATTCGTAGAAATAAGCAATTTGATGAGAATTCCAGTGATGAGACAACACAATCTGCTAAAGAATGTTTCAAAGTTAATTATTTTTTTGTTCTAGTTAATATGGCTATTACTCAACCGAAGAATATGTTTTTATTATTGCAAACATTTGAAGATGTTTTTGGATTCTTATATGATCCAAAAATATTATGAATACTAGATGATATCATATTGAAAGAACGTTGTGTTAATCTTGAAAAGACTCTAAAAATGACAAATTTTCTTATGTTTATTCAAATGATTTGTTTTCAAAATTGCAAGTGGTACAAGTACTGACTTTGATAAAAGAAATAGAGTCAGCTATTGAAATTTTAAAGTTTATAAAAGTTTTTGATTGTTTTCCTAATGTTTTAATTGCTTACATGGTATTACTATTCATGTGACTGACATCTGCTAATAGAAGTTTTCCAAAGTTGAAATTGTAAAAAAATTACTTGTAGTCGACTACGACACAAGAAATGTTCAACGTGTTGGCAACCATGTGCATCGAGAAAGATATGTTGGAAAAACTTTATTTTAAACATTTGATTGAAGATTTTGCCTCTAGAAATACTAGAAAAAGTATTTTTTGATAAATGTATTCTCGTATATTTTGTTGTTATTGAACTATTTAGTCGAAATTTTCATATATTTTGTTGTAGTCGAAATTTTTATATATTTTGTTGTAGTCGAAATTCTCATATATTTTGTTATAGTGCTATTATGTTTAAAGCTCCAGAAAGACATTTTTATAATAAAACTTGTATTTTTTATTTATTTATTTGTACTTCTTTTTTTGCGTGAAAACAATTTTTTGAAAAAGATTTTGTTTTTTTGCCCTGGACCACTAAAATCTTAAGAATGACCCTGATAGTCAACCACGTGAGATCTACTCAATTAATATTATATGATTACATGTCATTTAAGATTTTTTTGAGATCAAAAATTTAAAACCCTTAACATCATCCTAAAATAATACTTGAATTAATACCCTGAAAATTTTCCCCAACAGTAGGCATGGTTTTTCTCTTCAGCCTTAATTTCTTAAATACGCACGGCCGGATCCATTCCATAGATGTGAATATATTTAATTTTTAATTAATAAAATTATTATAATTGTATAACATATCAAAAAAAAATTAGTCACAAAATTTATTAAATTTAAAAAATCATATAATAAATTAAATTTCATTGTAAAGAATTTAAAACTTAAAGTTCTAAGGTAATTTATGTATAGAAATTAAGAATTAAATTTCTAAGTGGTGTAAAGTAATTAAATTTAAAGAATTGAAATAGGTATATGGAATTTAAGTTGGGCCAGCCTTTTTCTTGTGTTCCATATCTTGAGAAAAATTTCTACAAGGCCCAAAAGAAACAAAAAGAAGAAACAAATTGATTAGCATTTCTGAATAGATGTTGCAAATTTGACAACGCGTGCAAAATACGAATAAACTTTAAAATGATATATTTAAGTGATAATAACAATATAAATTTCTTAATATTGTTTTAAATCATATAATATTTCCCAACTATAAATTTGAGACCACTTACTTTTACATTTTTTTGACCACACCACTTCATCCACCTTATGTGAAAAATATCCATTAGTGACCAAAGCAATGGATGGCTTTCATATTCTGTAGTCTATACCTACTGAGAATTTAACAAATAACCAGCAAAATGAATACTCCCTCCGTTTTAAAATATACGATTAATTTATATTTTTTAAATTAATATAAAATATTTTAAATTTAAAAATAATATAATTTATTTAAATTATAAAATAATAGTTTTTTAATTTATAATATTTTTTAAATAATTTGCAATATTAATATTATTGAAGCATTTAATTAAAAATCAATTAACAATTAATGGAGTAGTCTCTATCAAGTTATATATTGAGTCTCTCGATTTTAGTTGTCTGATCTAAAATTTTATATCTGATAGACAATTTAAATTGGGTGACGTGGAACATGTGAGCCATTGGACATACACATGAACGGTGCATACTCCCTCTTATATTCTCTAATTTTTTTGATATAAATTATATCTTTCTCCTATATATTTTTCTTTAATTGCTGATCAAGATTTTTACTTATTGTATGCATACTCTGATACCATATTAAAATATTCAACTCAAAATCAATTGACCACCAATAGAATAGCCTCTCAATAGAAATCAGTCTTATAATATATTTATTTGATCCACTCCATGAAGTCAATTGCAGCTAGGTTTACCCTAGCAAAATAAATAAAAAATATTGAAAATACAAGTACTACTATTATGCTGTAACGGGTAAGATAATGACTTATTTAATTTTATATATTATATTTGTTCTTACTAATAAAAAATCTAAAACATTGGTAATGCTAATTTTTCTTGGTCTCCTAAATTAGGTTAATTTCTTTTTCCTTGGTATGGATCAACCACTCTAGCCTGTAATGGCCACATCTTTTTCATAACATAATTGCCGAACTGAGAATTAGTTAGAATTAAGGTGGCAATTAACGGTCTACGTACGCAACGAATTTATATATAATATATATATATATATATATATATATATATGAGGAATTTTACCTTATTTAATTCGTTTAAAGTTTAAATTTAATAAAGAAAAATTGAACATAATAGTAATTAATCTTTTAGACCATGAAAAATGTGTGGATGGGAGAAAAGAAGGTGAACCTGATCTTTAATTGGGTTTAGCAAGCTCATGAACATTTACTAATATTCTCTTTGATAGTCCATCACGTCTCTAACAAATCATTCTTTTCAATCTCTCTTACTCCATCTCATCTGTTTTAAAAATTAAAAATACATTTAAAAAATGATGCCTACAGGTTTTCAGCTTTACCCTTAAGAAAAATTTCATATTTGTTAAAAATTTAGTAGTTCTACACAGACATATTTATATACATTGTTTTTAGGTGTAATTTGAATGCATATACAAAACAGAGTTGTATAAAGTCTGTACAACTCTGTTTTGAGCCAAAAATAAAATCAATTTTACCTTCAAATCCCTTTTCTTCCTCCCTAAAAAAAACTTCATAAAATTTGGAGAAATTTTAATTATTTTTCCCTCCCTTTCTTTCCCCTTAAATAAAAATTTACAAGCACAGTATTATTAAGACTGATTTGGGACTGAAAAATCAGTATTCTAGGACTAAAAATTCAGTCTTTTCAGGGCTGCCATTGGAATCCCACCTATTTTTATTTCCGCTCCAATAGCTATATAACTGCTACTTTTGAGGACATTATGGAGAAACATATTCTAACAACTTTTAGTCTACTCCTATAAATACTACATTTCATTCCAATTTTTCTCCTAAATCATTCTTACATTTTCTTACTACCAATAATCATTATCTTTTTACTAATTATTCCAATTTTATTTTCAATTTCAATTGTGCTTTTTTTTTTTTATGTTACATTTGAACTTTATTTTATGTTAATTTTACATTTTTGAAGTCAAATAGGTATATAATTTCATTCAAAATAATATAAAACTGGGAAAAAAATAATAACAAAAGGACCGAAAAGACGACTGAAGTTTACAATCTAAGACTATTTTTTTTGTTGCTAAATTGAGAGTATTAAAAAAAATAAAGATTACAAAAGAAGGGGGCATATCCCGCTAAGCTGCACCCTAAGACATGAGTATTTGTCTAAATATTTAGTAAACTCCTTGACATTGTACAGCTTGCATTTAATAATTTTAATACAATCTTGAACAATAATTGAAATAGCAGTAGGATTTCCTCCATGGAGTCTTCGATTTCGTTCATTCCATATTTTGTAAACAATCAAAGCCAAACATAGATTGATAATACCGGATCATTCAATTCATCCCAGTAAACCGAATAAGACTCACAATCTAAGACTTTGGTCCTTATTTAGTCCTAATTTTTAGCCAGACGACTGAACTGAACTGGATTGATCAAACTAATCTTCAATCCTGGGACTAGACTGGTAAAACCAATCTTTTCTAGGACCGGTCCAGTCTAGGATTGAACTGGACTGTTTGTGTACCCCTACTGTAGTCTTACGTGGCTCCTGTATTTTCATACCAATTTCCCGCTTTGGCAAATTGTAAATGTTTACTATTTACGCGGACTATTTACGTATTTACGTGGAGTATATTTGTGTATCCTATATTTCTGATATTCATTTTTCGCTCTAGCAAATTGAACAAATGTCACAGTTTTTTTTCAACTAATTTATAGAAAACAGAAATTGGATAAATTATAGTATTTTATGTCTCAAAATAGAAATGTAGATTTAATTTTCAAACAAATTAAAAAGAAATATATATATATATATATCTTTAATTTTAGAATAGAAGGAGTATTTGAAGCCAAAAGCCTCTCCCAAACTAATCACGTCTGACGTCTCCCAACTAATGAGCTCATCTTTTTAATACTTATCGTCAAGAGTCGAGCAAGAGAATATATGAGAAGCGTCCACCGGTTGATTAAAGGTATTAGGAATATCGAAAATTTATACGCATTTATCTGAAATTATGTTTTAATTTAAAAGGTTAATCTATTATTTAAGGTCACTCCTATGAAAATTCATTATTCGCATTTGTCTGAAATTATGTTTTATTCTGGTTCAGATCGATTTTTACCGATGGAACACTCCTAGCCTTTGGTGAACAAAACAAGAAAAGCTAGTAAATTAAGAAAAAAAGTTTGCTTGGTTAAAATGGAGATTAAAACTTTATTATTAATCAGCAATTCAAATTAAGGAGTTGGTGAGAATTGACTTGGAAGTTTGGAAGTTTTAGGGTGAGCCCATGGAAACTGTGGGCTTCATGCATGCACACATGGATCTTCTAGAAACTCACCTACTTCTTCAAAACACAGATGTTGTGAAAGGAGTTTTCGGGCTTGGCTGGTACCATACTAGACTACTAATTTTCAACTCCACAACTTTTGTGCATTCCCTTTATGCTTTTTCAGATTCTGAAGCAATCTTGTTAAACCACCCATTTGCCCCCCATTTCTTCTCTCCTTCTCTTATTCATCCTTGTCCATTTATTATTATGTGTATGTTTGATTATACAACTAAAAAAAAAATATAAATCAAAAAGTCAACCATATATATTTTTTAGAAAATTGATATTTTCATATAACTTTTTGATATTTTCACATGAAAACCGTCGCTATACATCTATAGCGACGGTTTTTCATGTAAAAATATCAATTTTTTATTTTTTAATAGATAATTTTTCATCCAAATATGAACGAGTTTGGGCATCAAAATTTGCTTTTCCTAAGTTGATCGAAGCCAAAATAACAAAATTCATTATTGCCATAAATTATAATCAAGACAACAAGTTTTAAGAAACAAATTAATGGGACAGTTAAATTATGATGGAAAATTATTTCATTAATTTTTAATACAATTGTTTGAAGCACTAATTATTTTCAAAATGATGGGTAAAAAAATAAAGTTAGGCCGTTGAACGACCTCAGTCATTTTCTTATATATGGTCTTTGAGTCTTCGGTCTTGCCATAGGAAATCAATTAATATAATATAATATAATATTCACTACCTTTTAACATCTACATTGTTTTAAAAATCTTACATGCACAATATGTCATTATCTCAGCAAATTATGAATTTCAAAAAATCTATATTCAAGTCTTTTGGATTTTAAAATTCCATCTTCTTCCATATATATAAATTAAAAATTGCTATAAAAAAACAAATTAATGTCGGATATATGGATCTAGCAATGACCACCCTTAAGTTTTTTGTAAAATATTTTATATAATATATAGAGAGAAATTAGTTTACAAAAAGATTTTTGACCAGTCTTAAATCTTCCATGTTTTAAAAAAAAGTTATATTTACAAAATAGTTTTATTTTTATATAAAAAAAATCGCATTATTTTTTTATAGTAAAAATTAAAAAAACTATAATATTTTTAAATATTTATATAAAAAAATTTTAATAGTTGAAATCTTGTCCACATAAATTTTCTACGTCGGTCATTGAATGTCATATAAAGTTTTTCATACTGCCGGCATTGTGACTTTCCCATTCCCATGTACTCCATATTTTTGTGTGTAAAATAAAAGTGAATTAAGTGGCGGACCAGCTCAGAGGAGACTTGTGTTTGTTTACCTTTTAATATATGTTGAGAATTTTATATCTGATTTGATAAAAAAATAAAATTATTTAAAAAATTTTTATTTATCTCTTATCGTTTCTTAATTGTTTCTTAATCAATAAGAGGAATATATATAAATTTAAATAATTAAATTAAGAACTGTCTTCTCATGAAAAATTAAAATATATGGAGCCTTTATAAATATTGTACTCCCTCCATTACAAATTTTAAAATCATTATTGAGTTTTGAAAAGTCAATTTGAGATATTTTTAAATTTAAAAGTTATTTAGTTGTTTTATACTTTTTAGTTACCAAATAACTTTTTAAGTTCAGATGTTATTTTACTCGGATGATCTAATTAATTTATTAAGATATACTAACTATTCAAATTTAATTGTTCAATTTTATAAAATACCACCTTAATTAAATGTTATAATAAGGCACAATAAACTTTGACTTCATTGCTATTTTAATGAATTCAATTTTATTTGTACCCTAATTCAGTTCATTACTTGTGTTTCTAAATTTGCCTTCTTCAAAGGTGCATCATGCTATATTTGAAACTTAAAAAAGGATTTGAGGAAGCTCTTGCATCCTTTGTTGTTTCAACTCCACAGAAAAAAAAAAGAATTACATATGACTTTTTTTTGACAAAACCCTAAAATAAGAACATGTCGAATTACAAAAACACTAAAGTCGAGGTGATATATCCTTCCGTTTCAAATTGAAACTCAAAATTCGAGAACATAAATATTTCTAAAAAACAAACAAAAATATATAGACTTGCGTAATTTTTTAACATGACAACGAAAAAGGAGGTCGTTGTGATAACTCCACGCCTATCTGAATAGATATGTCTTCACCGATTAATGTCAATCAAACATTTTCTACAAAGAAATCATGAAAAAAATCTTCATGGAATAAGAAAATCTCAAACAAAGAGAAGAAATGCATAAAAAACTCCATAAAAATAATTAGAAAAAATTTGGGGAGGATCTCTTTAGTAATCATATATAAATAAATAAATTTATTTGAAAAACTCAATGTAAATTATTCCTTAAAATACTAAAATGATTTCTATTGCAGGTAGCATTCTCACAAATTTCATGACCATCATGTATGTATTAGACTATTAGGTGCATGGATCAATACAAATATATGTACTAATACATGTACTTGAAATTAAGGAAATTGTAGGGTCATGATATTTCACTTTTTGGGCCGGATAGATTGGGCCGAATTACTTAGTTAATCTACCGGATTATTTTAATTGGACCTGATCAGTTGGGTCATGTTTGTCAAGACTTTAGAGTATTGGGCCTAAGTTATTGGACCGACCCACTAAATATTTAAATATCTCCATCTTTAACTTGTAATGATGAAAAATGATAGCTGTTGACCGAGAGGTCTGCAAGACATTAATGTGGATGGGATTATAGTTGGCTGGCGGTAGAAACAATGTAGAAAAGGTAGCAGTCTGCATGCAGTTGGCTGAGATCACTAAGGAGTGGGGGGCTGTGTCTGACGGTAGTGGGTGGCACGATAAACTGGGCTGGAGAGTATATCATAGCAAGGAAGTCTTCTAGTAAAGGTAACTGATAATTTTATCTCTCTCAATACACTAGATATTTTATCCTCCATTGTTAACCTTGTGATCGATCTTGACTTGACTCTCATGCACGAGCTATCCCCGACAATCGGGCCGTTAAGCTTTTGGTGTTGATCGTGTTTATTGTGCAGGATCAGGACGTCTTACGTGATTGGGACATGGCAGAAGATCTTGGCGTTAACATTGGCGCTTGAAGTAGACCCGTCAAAGAAACCAGTTCGGCAGAAGAGGCGGATCTTTGCACTAGAGCGACAGATGATTATTGATGAAGAGATTGTGAAGCTGATAGCTGCAGACTTCATCTTTGAAATAGACTATCCAGAGTAGATGGCTAATGTGGTGCTGGTCCAGAAGCAGAACGGGAAGTGGCGAGTGTGCATTGACTACACGGACCTGAATAAAGCTTGCCCAAAAGACTTCTATCCTCTGCCCCACATTGATCAGCTCATCAATGCCACTTCGAGGTATGCACTGCTAAGTTTTATGGATACTTTTTCTGGTTATCATCAGATCTCTATGTGCAAAGAGGATATTCCAAAGACAACATTCATCACACACCGTTCGGTGTATGCTTACAAGAAGATGACGTTTGGCTTGATAAATGTTGGGGCCACTTATCAGAGAATGATGAACTTCGTCTTCCAGAGGCAGCTAGGAAGGAATATGGAGGTGTATGTGGATGACATGATAGTGAAGAGCATGATCGTTCAGAAGCACCTGGATGATCTAGAAGAATGCTTTCAGATGGTTCGTCATCACAACTTGAGGCTCAATCCTACCAAATGTACCTTTGGGCTCGGTGCAGGGAAGTTCCTGGGTTATCTGGTCAGTCAGAGGGGCATTGAGGCCAATCTAAAGAAGATCCAGCTATTCTAAACATGAAGACTCCTCAGTCATTCAAAGATGTTCAACGTCTGACCGGGAGGATTGCAGCTTTGAGGAGATTCATGTCCAAATCAGTAGAGAGATGCTTGTCGTTCTTTAACACGTTGAAAGGACCGAAGAATGCAAAGACATTTCAGTAGACTTCGGAGTATGAAGACGCCTTCCAGGGAATAAAGACGTACTTTTCTTCGGCTCCTTTATTGGTGAAACCTGTTCCCACTGAGCCGTTATACCTTTATTTGGCAGCTAGCTCGTTGGCGGTGGGAGCAGTGTTGGTTCGAGAAGTGGTGGGCAGACAGCATCCAGTTTATTACGTCAGTCATGTCCTAAGAGATGCTGAGACCAGATACCCGAACATTAAGAAATTTGCCTTTGCTTTGATGATTACTAATCGAAAGCTTAGGCAATATTTTCAAGGTCGGCTCCTGGTCGTTTACACGGATCAGCCCATGAAGGAGGTGATGAGCAAGCCGGAAGTGTCGGGGAGATTAGCTACATGGACAATGGAGTTGTCCCAATTTTTCATTGAATATCATCCCCGAATAGCTATAAAGGGGCAAGCCTTAGCTGATTTTATGGTGGAGTGTTCGTTCATAGAGGTAGATGTAGAGATGCTAGAAGCTGAAGTGTCCGATCGAGCAGTAGCAACTCTTCAGCATAGCCAGAGTTCATGGACGCTGTATGCAGATGGGTCTTCTACTACGGACGTCAGTTGAGTAGGGATTATCTTGACAAGTCCGGAGGGATTCAAAGTGCAGCAGGCCATCAGATTTGGGTTCAGAGCGACGAACAACGAGGCGGAGTATGAAGCTGTGTTGGCAGGAGTTCGACTGGCGAAGAGTCTCAAAATTCAGAAGTTGATCATTTATAGTGACTCTCAGCTAGTCGTCAAGAAGGTTTCAGGGGAGTATGAAGCTCGAGGTTCCAGAATGATCAAGTATTTGGCAGAATTGAAAGACTGGCTTCAGTATTTTCTCTCCTACGAGTTTCAGGGTGTTGAGTGTAATGACAATTCTATTGCCAATGCATTGTCGAAGCTGGCCACTACGGATGCTAACAATTTTGATGGGTCAGTCTATTTAGAGGTTCTGCAGCAGTCGAGTATCCAGCATGAAGCAGTGATGTGTATTAAACGTTCTAACTGTTGGCTGACTTCATACATAGAATATCTGACAGATGGCGTCCTTCCTTCGAATCAGATATTGGCTAAGAAGATTAAGTACAAGAGTGCCAACTTTGTTCTTATTGATGGGGATCTTTATCAAAGGGCCTTTTCTTCTCCATTGTTGAAGTGTTTGGTTCCATCCGAGGATGAATGTACTCTTCGGGAGGTCCATGAGGGCATCTGTGGTGACCATATGGCTGCTAAGTTATTAACCTACAAAGTACTTCGGCAGGGGTACTACTGGCCTACAATCTTCAAATAAGCTACGGAGTATGTGAAGAAGTGCGAGAAGTGCCAGCTCAATAGTCCGATTCCACATCAGCCACCAGAAGAGCTATACTCGATCTTATCTCCTATACCCTTTGCTGTCTGGGGGGTAGATATACTGGGTCCATTGCCGAAAGCTAAAGGTCAGGTCAATTTTGTTATAGTCGCCATTGATTATATGACCAAATGGGTAGAAGCGAAGCCACTTAGGTTGATAACGGAACAAGAATGCTTGAAGTTTATGAAGGAGTCAGTAGTGTTTCATTTTAGAATTCCTAAGGTGGTGATATCGGACAACGGACGCCAGTTTATGGGATCGAAGTTTGAAGGATTTTTGAAGGAGCTGGGGGTTCAGCACAGGAAGACTTCGGTAGCTCATCCGTAGTCGAACGAGCAGGTTGAAGTAACTAACAGAACGCTGCTAAATGGGATCAAGCGTAGATTGGATGAAGCTAAAAGAAGATGGCCAGAAGAGCTACTCAGTGTGTTATGGGCTTACCGGACTACACCGAGGACTACAACATGGGATTCACCTTTCAGACTGACCCATGGTACTGATGCCTTAGTCCCAATTGAGATTGGATCTCCAAGTCTTCGGGTCAGTCAATTTAAGGAGATCTACAATGATGAAGGGCTGAAGATCAACTTGGACTTACTGGAAGAAGTCAGGGAGATAGCTTTGATAAAGCTGGCAGCCTATCAGCGAAGAGTGGCTAAGCATTATAATAAGGGGGTAAAGCTTCGTAGATTTGAAATGGGGGACTTCGTCCTCAAAGAAGTTAAAGCATCTACGCCTCAGAACTTGGGAAAGCTGATGCCGAACTGGGAAGGACCGTATGAAGTTGTTGAGGTACCGAAGCCAGGAACTTATCGGTTGAGGGCATTGGATGGATCCGAGATTAAGAATACTTGGCATGCTAGCAGGCTTCGGAAGTATTTTCAGTAAAGATCGAGTCAGTCTCCTGGAAGTCTATAAATGTTTGGATCATCATCAATAAAAGATTCATTTTTCCTCAATTGATTCTCGTCATTTAGTCCAACAAATCACCAGAGTAAGGAGGTTCGGGTGGACTCACTGACCATTCGATGGTAGCCTTTTCGGTATGTGGTCCTTATGAATTTGTCAGGCCCTTCGTGGTAGGCAAACTTCATCGGTGTAAGGAGGTTCGGGTGGACTCGCTGACCATTCGATGGTAGCCTTTTCGACAGGTGTGTCCTCATGGGTTTGTTATATCCTGCGTGGTAAATAAATTCCATAGTCCTTTAACTATTATTATACCCCATGTGGTAAACAAATTCACCGGAGTAAGGAGGTTCGGGTGGACTCGCTGACCATTTGATGGTAGCCTTATCGGTAGGTGTGTCCTTATAAATTTGTTCTACCCCGTGTGGTAAACAAATGTCCTTATATACTTGTTCTACCCCGTGTGGTAAACAAGATCCCGATGGTACAAGGAGGATCGGCCGGATTCACCTTATTCATGATCCGTTTCACACTTTGGTAACGATAAGTATGCATTACTTTATTTTGTTCAAGTGTTGAGTTCGATTCATTGAGTTCGGTTTATGTCATTTCTTAACTTAACTGTTATATACCTTATCTGACTCACAATTTAAGTTAAGTTCAAAAAAATCTCATACAGTTTTCAAGTTGATTGATACTGAATTATTGACAAGAAACGATTTAAACAGAAGTCATTAGGAAACAAAGTTGAAACTTCATTCATAGTTAAACTTTTTACATTAAAAGATAGAAAATTTTTACACAGAAGTCCTAACATTAGGATGAAGCAATAACATATTTAGGCATTGTCTTCCCCTTTGGAGGAGTCCAGAAGAGTTGGATCTAATTGGGCCGCGGTAAGCTTCTCCTTCCCTCGACTTCGACAGACTTCATAACCTTCAGAATACACCCGAATAATTTCTGCGTTTAGCTCATTGGATGCCCGGTATTCTATCTGGATCTGCTTACGCAGCTCTTCAATCAAGGGAGGACCTAGCTCCTCCAAGGCTTGCAGCTTACTCTGAAGTTTTCAGCGTCTGACCAGATGTTTTTCTTTGTCAACCCGGGCCTTCATTTGGACTTCATCGATTTGTTTTGCCAAGCTTAAATTAGTTGTGGCTAACTCCTCCTTTTTAATCCTCAGAACCTCGTTCTTATGAACAAGGTCGCCATTCATACTGGTCAGAGTTTGTTGACTGGCCTTGGTTGCCTTTAATTCTTCTTGGGAGGTTTTCAGTTCTTCTTTGGCCTGAACTAAGTCCTTCCGAAGGCATTCATTGTTGAATTCTGCAATGTCCCGGTCGTGTCTTTCCCATGCCAGGGCAGACTACAGAATGGCATTTTCTTTCCTTGCAGCTTCTTCTGCAGCTTCGGATTCAAGATGTTTAGGGCATAAATGCCCAAAAACAGCATTGGCCTGTACATGTTAAGTATTATTCAATCAATCTCAGATATCTAACCTAAGCATAAAAAGAAGTATGAAGATTGGGAAAGTTCTTTACTTGTGCTATATAGCTCATGCCTTTATCGATCAGATCCCCGATTGAGCTGTTGCCGAATCTGTGATCATCAGTTTCCCGGAAAAAAGTATCGAAAAGTTGGAAGGGGAAATTGGCATTAAACTGGGGCCATAGGGTCGACGATGCCATGGCATCATTCTGAAACTCGTGGGATGAAGGCCTTAAAGGAGATCTCATGGTTTGTTCGGGAGAAGGCACAGGTTGATCGTGAGTTGGAGAGGGGTCCATGTAAATATTTTCAGGGGATGGAGATCGGACAGAAATAGGTTCACGTGTCGGTGAGGGGGCAAATGCTGAACTTGGGTGACTGTCAGATGGTTGTTTTCTTTTTCGGGAAAGTGTGGGAACGGGCTCTTCATCATCAGAGACCTGTATCTCCACAGGGACTACCGGGGGCAGATCAGCTGAAGATGAAGGCACTCGGAGCTCTTCAGTAGTTAAATGGGTGACTTTGGTTCTTAGTTTCTTGTCGAAGGAGTCATTTCCTATCATCTACGGGCAGATCGAGTAAACTTCCTCTAATTGGTGCAGGATTGACGGTCGGTTCAGGATCTGGGATGGGTTCAGGGTCCGTTGGTGTGGGAATCGATCGGGGTTTTTGGATAGCTCTTTTTTCGACGGGGTTGAAGGGTCTCTTCTGGTGGAGGAAGGTCATCAGCTTCTGGTCCATCTATTTGAGGTTCATCAGTGGGTGTTTCGATGGGTGGATTGTCTTCTGGTGCAGCTTCTATCAGTGGAGTTTCAGCAGCTTCCGAAGATTTTCCAGACAGAAAATCTTTCAAGTCCTTTACATTCGAAGATGTGGGCTTAATCAAAGACACTGCAGAAATCAGAAAGCCATATATCAAAATCTACATCACTTCAGATTTCAAATAATTGTGCAACAAAATACTTCAGAACTTACATTTATGGTCATACAACCAGGCTTGCTTAGTGAGAAGCAATTAGTTCCATTCCTTCGAGGGGAAGTTCTCGAAGAGTTCTATCATTTCACTCACCCTTTCTTTTGGGATGTCTCCGAAATCGGTAGAAACTTTTTCATCACTGGCCCAGTTTGGCAAGGATGCGATCTCTGGTCCTTTGATGAAGAACCACCCCTTATGCCATCCTTTGTTGCTAGAAGGGGTAGAGACCAAGGAGCGTCTCTCAAACTTCTCTCCTGCTTTCGGTGATTGTTTACCCAGAACCTTGAATCCCTTTTCTCGGGATTGAGCAACCTTGTAGACAATGAAGAACAAATCGAGAGTGGGTTCTACTCCAACTTTATGACAGAAGGCAATGAAGGCGAGAATGTGGATGTAAGAGTTCTGCACTAATTGGGCGAATCCAACGCCAATGAACCCTAGGAGGGTAATCAGGAAAAATACAGAGGGAATCAAACTCCCTTCTCGAGGAGAGTCACGGGTACAGCCATCCATCTTTCTGGCCGTTGATACATTTTTTCCTTCGACCTCGAAACCCTCACCTGGTGGGTATCGGGGATTTGATATCGAGTTCGGATCCTTCGTAATTCAATTTCTGTTACGTCAGAAGGAGTATTGGCATGAGAGTAGCGTTCTTTATTCCTAAAGAATTCAGAGGGAGTAGGGTTGGATTTTGGAGGTGGATTCTTGTTTGGAGTAGCAGCTTTGGGGTTGGAGCTTGAAGCTACTTTTTTAGGGCTGGGATTGGGTGGAACAGTAGTGATCGGAGTTACCAGAATGGGTGAACCTTGCTCGGAGTCTTGGGAAGCCATTGTGACGCCCCCAAAATAGGTCCATTCCATCCAACCCATTCTGAGTCACCAAATACATGGTACAGAAATAACTACAACTTTATTATTACAACATATAAACTGTGAGTTTAAATCTGAGATATTGTCAAATGCAGACAATATCCACACGCAAATAAATCCCCATCATAATTATTGATACATTATTTTACAAAAATAATGAGGACTACTAAACAACTCTCTCTAGAACCTTCATTCCATACCCCGACTAGTACTCGCTACATTCTCGCCTCCTGAGAAGAAAAATAGAACAAAAAGGAAAAGGGTGAGCTCAACTAGCCCAGTAAAGAATATTATGACTAAGATAATATATAACAAATTATCGTTAGTCTCCAATATGGAAAAATCTAATAGAATACAATAGACAACCAGTTTTAAATCAATCTTCGCAGCGGAAATAATAATTCATTAAAAGAGTTAAGTAGAGAATGCAAACTACTATCTTCTATATATGAATTTAAAAGTTCATCGTCGATATTTTATCCCTGTAACATCAATCAATATATATCTGGAATCAAATATTCATCTTTGCACTACAGGCCAAAGATATTCATCAGTTGGTCATGTTCATCTAAACACCTGTTCATCTTTTGCACTACGGGCCAAAGATATTAATCAGTCGGTCATGTTCATCTCAACACCTGTTCATCTTTGCACTACGGGCCAAAGATATTCATCAAGAAATCATTCATCTTTGCACTACAGGCCAAAGATATTCAAGAATATCATCATTTAGGGTGAGGATGATGAAAAATATTTTAAAGGAAAGCGAATCTAGTGAAACAAAAGAACAAATATTAAGGATTCGTATTTTAAACAATCCAAGTTCAAAAATACTTCACAAGTAATCAGAGTGGAGTAAAATTCAAGAATGATCAAAATATGGATACAATCAAAGCTAGTATCCACAATAGATATTTTGGACAAAAAGGGAAAAATTTCATTTTTCGGTGAATAGTGCCGTATTCGTGAATAGTGCCGTATACATGAATAGTAACTCCGACACCAAAAGATAGAAATTTTACAAAAAACATCATCATGCTTCGTGAATAGTACTCGTGAATAGTAACTCATGAATAGTAACTCATGAATAGTAACTCGTGAATAGTAACTCATGAATAGTAACCCCGACATGAAAAAGTTCCAAATTTGATAAAAATTTCCAACCAATATTTCGGCATAATGATATTGAAGAAATAATATCATTTGAGAAAAAAATAACATCCCTTACCTCAAAACACAAGACTTTAGTTGAAACAGGATATAGGCTATGACTTGAACTTGCACAGTATAGCAATACTCAAAGTATACTCAAAATACTCACAAGAATACGCCGATAATATAGAGAGAAAACTTGATTTCGGTGTGATTTTCAATTCTAACCCAAGCACCCTATTTATAGGAAAAATGCTTAGAACACCAAAGTAGAAAATTTAATTTAATATTATTATTTATATTAACCATTCCTACGCACACCTTTGAATTCAAAATTTAGCAATTGCACACATGAAAAATGAGGCCCACACATTGAAAAAAATGTTTTTGTTAATATAAATATTTAAAACTTCCAAAAATCAATTATTTCGGAACTTCAATAATTTATAATAAATAGCCCTTTTATTCTAAAATTCGTATCTCGCGAGTTTTTATAGGAAATTCAATTCTCTACAACTTTGAAGAAGAAAGTTTTTCCAAATTCCAAACAGAAATTAACCGAAATCCACAAACGGACAATTTTACAGGCTATAATCAAATTTCGGTCAATAATTGTGTCCACCAACACACAAAATATGTGTTAAACATTTAATGCCACAAAATACTCTTCCTCCTCATATACTTACATATCCCACATTTATTATAAAAATATCACCGTTAATATATTATTAAAATAATATATTTAAATAAATTATTTTATCGAAAAAGATAAAATATTAATTTTCAACAATTGTCACATTAAAAATTTTCTCCATCTATATCAACATAAAATCAATATTTTCCTCATCATATAAATTAATAATTAATTATTCACAAAGAATATTACAGAATCACAAGATCTTTGGCAACTGTGTAGCTTTCGGGAAGAGAGGGCTTTCAATAAGGATCTCCTTACTAAATACAATTAATTAGGTGACCAAACCTCTCTTTAGATGAACTTTCTAGACATTGCCAATAATGTTATCCAATAATATTATTCAGATAATATGAATTATTGCTCCGATAATAGAAAATACTCTGTAATGACAATTATTGAAACAACAGTAATATAAAATATCAATGCAGCAATTATTGAATCAATAAAATAAAATCTTCGAATAAGTAATTATCGTAACAATTATTGAGTAGTATCTTCTTCACGTAAGAATCAATAATTGGTGCAATACTGCGTATCTTCTTTTGTTCAACAACGCCAGATTAGTGTGTTTTAACCACGGGTATTCCAACAAAGATTAATTGTGAATAACTACGCCGTTATTTATAAACAACTTATATTTGTCGTTTTCTTCATCCAATCGCTTTCAGTTATGGGGCCCACAAAAGACTTCGCCGTCGTACGAATATTCCCCGACAGTACGATTATTCCACGACCAAATGAATATTCTCCGTCAACAATGAATATTTTATAACCACTTGCTTATTTAAAATATTTGCGCATTTTACCCATAACTAACCACATTAATCAAATCAACCCTTACTATTTCAAAATAATAAATAGAGGAAATTAAATTTTATTTATTAATAATTTGGGGTCTTACAACCATTGTTATCGATTTGCAGTAAGGAAGAGAGATCGAGAGAAAAGAAGAAAGCTCAAGAGTCTGATATTTCAAATTGACAAATAAAACTGTCAAATTTAGTAAAATTTGCCTTTTATACTGACGGTTACACAGTACTTGAGGGCGGCACATTAATTATCAGTAATGAGGCAAAATTTGAAAGGGTAGCGTCTGGGATAAGTTTCAAGCATTTTTCAGATTGGGCCTTTTGTGTTGAACTTTCGGTCTTATTTTATTTCATTTTATGGATCATACCGGATGGGTTTCAATTATTTTCATCATGGACCATTTTACAGTTTTCTATTAAACAGTTTGTTTATTAAAAAACTGGGGGGCAATGTTGGGTCATGATATTTCACCTTTTGGGCCGGATAGATTGGGCCGAGTTACTTGGTTAATCTACTGGATCATTTCAGTTGGGCCCGGTCAGTTGGGTCATGTTTGTCAAGACTTTAGAGTATTGGGCCTAAGTTATTGGACCGACGCACTAAATATTTAAATATCTCCATCTTTGACTTATAATGATGAAAAATGATAGCTGTTGATCGAGAGGTCTGCAAGACATTAATGTGAATGGGATTATAGTCGGTGCCGTGGTAGAAAAGTCAGTCTGAGAAAAAGGTGGCGATCGCATGCGAAATTTGAGATCACTAAGGAGTGGGGGCGTAATCGGCGGTAGTGGGTGGGTGGCACCAGAATCGGGCCGAGAGTATATCATAGCAAGGAAGTCTTCTAGTAAAGGTAACTGATAATTTTATTTCTCTCAATATACTAGATATTTTATCCTCCATTGTTAACCTTGTGATCGCCTGTACTGACTCTCACGCCTGAGCTATCCCCTGACGGTCGAAGCCGTCAAACTTTTGGTGTTGATCGTGTTTATTGTGCAGAATCAGGACGTCTTACATGATTGAAACGTGACAGAAGATCTTGGCGTTAACAGAAATATATTTGATTTTTTTTTTCATATAGTGTCAATTGTGGAACAAAGTTGGTGGACTTTCTTGTAGTTAGTAATTACTCCCTCCCTTTAGTTTCAGTTTGGGATATTCTTATAATTTAAAATATAGTTTTTGAAATTAATAAATCTTGTATTTAGAGATAATTTACTATTTTAATAATTATATTACTTAAAACTAAATAAAATTATACAAATTATAAATTTAAAATTATCTTAAATTAATTTTAAAAAATTAAAATGAATCTTATAATTTAGAACAGAAGGAGTAAAACAAATGGTGAATCATGATAATATATATATAGTCAAGCGGACAAAAATTTTCAATGGCAGTGAAGTTTGTTTTAGCTTTTTAGTGTTCTCTTACGAGAGAAGTTGGTTATCAGCTACAGGTACCTTGTTGTAATTGGCTACTGAAGTAGGAAAAACAATGAAGTAATTAGTTTATGAGGACATGGAATTCTGTAACTATTTTTAATTGTCAAAATATTTAGTGAGTGGTTCCTCTTCCTGCGATTCCATAGTTAGCATAGAATTAACTTCATAATAAATTGGTCAATTAATTAATACAGTATAAATACGTAGATAGATATTATCTCACAGTATATATATCAATATTATATTAATCAATTGATTCAAATTAATTTCATATTAACCACTCCCACATCCATCATCTCACTCAAAAATTCAAACCCACATCCATCATCCATCATCCATCATCCATCATCCATGGCACCGGACGTATAGTGAGTTCATTAGTGAGCTATAGTGAGTTCATTAATGAGATTGGAAAGTTGGGAAGGCTTTATTGGATATAATTATAGTCTCTCTTGAAAGTTTAAAAAAAACATTAATACTATATTTGTTTATCACAAAGACTTATTTATCTTTAATTTGTGATATTTTTTAATTTAGAATTAACATAAATTAATTGAATTTAAATCAATATATGAAATATATATTTATAAAATAATATGTACAAAAATTCTTGTTCTTAATATTTAAATAAAGTCATATAAACTTTACATTGTCATTAATTGACCTTTTTTAAATTAAAACGAAAGTATTTTTATAGACTTATAATGTATTTATGTATCCATCACGTTCATAATGGTTAATATGATATTATAAATCAAATGAATACCTCTTATATAAACAATAATAAATTTAAATGTATTATTTCCAAATGTATCTTAGTAATAATGTATTATTTCCAAATGTATCAAGGGAATTGGAGTTGGAAGTTAATGCACCAACTTTTATTGATAATTTTTTTTATTAGTAAAAAAAAAAGTATGTGTATAGATTAAACTAAACTGGTAAAAATATTATCTAATTATTACTCAAAATTTCTTTTTTGTACGCTTACTTTTATTTTTAAAATAATATTTTACATTTCGTACTTTGGAGAGGCATATTAAATTGAAATAAATGAAATTTCACGAAACTAAAAATAAAATTCACACAAATTATAAGAATCAAACTTGAAAAATATAACATACTTATTATTCATAGGAAATATGTAAAAATATAGAGAATTGATATTTTCACAAATAAATTTGATAATTTCATAAAATTCTCTCTCACATGAGACAGATCCCATTTACTATTCATGTGTGAAGGAGTTTGCGGAAGTATCGAATTTACTTATAGAAATATCAATTCTCATAAAAAAGAGCTGATATTTCTACATAGTCCTCTATTATGAGTGTAATGAGTCCTACCTTCACGTGAGAATAAATAATATAAAAATATTAAAAAAACATGTAAAAATAGTAATCCTCATTCAAAATATATTGTTTATTTTCATAATAGTATAAATAAAGGTGCCCCAAGGCAAACCAGATGAGACCACGCGCCATGAAAAATCAATTACGGCTTCAACATCCAACGGCCTCCAACGATCTAAAATTATTTGGGGTTTCAACATCCGACGACCAAGAATTTATCTCTCAAAAATTCAAACACACATTCATCATCTCACTCTCACTCTCGGTTCTCCCTCCTCACCCACAAACTAGGATTTCTTCACCTCATTGTCTCTACTTCTTTTACTTCAATGGCAACGGACCACGGCTAAACCCGTTTTCTCTACATCTATATCTTTCTATCTCCTCAACATTTTTCACTCATGGCCGCCACAGTAGACCCTCATGGCGTCCCTTATTCGACTCAGTCCTCTTCTTATCCATCCTTATAGCCTTCCCTCTCCTTGTTTATTTCCTCACCAAATCCAATTCCCCCTTATCTCTCTCAATCTCTCAAACCTTTTTGATTTTCTTGTACCACTTAACTTTCCTAAAACCCCATTTCTTATTTTATCATTAATTAATTACCCATTTCAATTAATTACCCATTTCAAGATCTGATTCGTCTTCTTCTTGGAGGGTAGAATTCAGTTTATTTTATTTTTTTAAATTTTTTTTGGATGAAATAGGAAGCAAATGGAGGAAAGCTAAGCTCGCACTTGGGTTAAATCTCTTGTGTTTATGTCTTCTTGGGTGGAATCGAAGATGGCTCGTCACGGTGTCGGAGAAATGTTACGATGTTGCTTTGCTTTCGTCGTTGGTTTCTCCGGAGGAATTTGGTGCTTGGGTCTTTGCTAGGTTGTCAAAAAGCTTTAGTAGATCATCAAAGGTTTGTAATTTAATGCCACCTTCATTGTTATTATATGTATTTAATTAGAAATACCAATTGAAACTTTGAACTTTTTTGGTAGCTGAGAAAGTAGAATAAACTAACAGAAATTTGATTAAAATTTTTTGAGACCTTTCTTTTTCCCTTTTTAGTGGTTATTGTTTTTTATTCAATTTTCTTATTTTGATAAATGGATTTATGGGTGTTCTTTATTTTTAAAACAATAAATAGAACTTTATTGATTGTTGGGTGTAATCATTATGTTGATTCTGACTTCCCAAGAAAGAATGAAAGAAACAAAATCACAACTTGGAGTCAAATGACTGTGTTATGCCTCCTTGGGTGGATGTTTGTTTTCAGTGGTGTCTCAAGGCATAATTTTTTTAAGCTTTTCTATCTTGTTATTATTTCTATTGCTCATATTCTTAAGCTAACAAAATTTATGTCTGCTTGATGTTTCTTATTTTACTATTACTTCAATTATTTTGAGTAATTGGGACAGCTGGAATTTATCTATTTTTTTTGAATTTGTTTGAATACCTGTGATTTGAAATTGTAAATTCTTGTTGTTTTCCATCTTTTGCATTTTTTGATCTGGGTTAGAGGAGAACAATTATTTTTAAAATTCTTTGGCTTGAGATTATATGCTTTTATTGACATGTCCCTATTAGAGCCCTTGTCATTTTGCCTAAATGGTCAAAGTAAGACTACAAGTTTACGTTCCCTCATCATATTTCCCTTATTTGGAAAAGTTTTTTGTGGGTGACCTCATATGTTGACCTCATCTGTGTGTTATTGTGCCTTCCTTTTGGATAGATGTGTTTTTTCTTTGGCTGTTTTAAAATTTTTTGTTTCTGCATGTCTTTTTATAGTTGTTTACTATTATTTGATTGATCTAATGAAGGAAGCTACATGTGTCATCCATATATCTATCGATGAAAATTCATAATTAAAGACTTGATTTTGCAATCTGTTACGTTAGCAAGTTGTAAAATTGACTATATAACTTAATCATTAGTCATTCGTCACCTTATTTGTTTGACATCTCCCTCTCTCTTATTTGTCTTGGTTCTTCATTTTTAAACTTCGTTGCTGAGCTAATCCTAAATTTATATAACGATTTACGATCAGTTTTTGTATCAAGTTATGGCTCTGCAAAACTGTATACCCATCTACGTGCGACAAAAAAAGGAATTGTTATAACAAGCAAACACTAATTTTTAATTGTCAAGTTACTATTTAAAAAGTTACAATCAATCAAAAATGCTTATAAATAATAAAAAATAAATCTTGAAATGTAGTTAAACTTAGTTTAAATTTATGAGAATTTGACTATTAAAGTTGGATATTCTTTATTTATTCATTAAAATTTGTCTTCAAAAGAATTTTTCATTTAAATGCTTTGTGGAGTATGTATAGAAAGTGCGGGTGTGTTAAGAATTAATTTAAGCTTTTAGTTTAGTGTGTGTCCATATTCAGGGTTTAATTTTTTTGTGTTCATGATTTATTTTAATTTTTTTTGAATTATACAGTGCCTTCAGACACTGGTTATCGCTAGAATATATATATATAAATATATTGTAGACACTCAAAATTTTCTGCACTCCTATTATTAACATTGCAGGAAGGTAGATTCGTCTTTTGGAGAAAACTCTGAAAGACAGCTTACATCTATTCCGGATACCACCGGAAGTTAAGTTCCAACCCGGAACACAAACCAGGAATGTCATGTCAACCCGGAACACACATCAGGAATGTCATTTCCAATCTCGGAGATAATCCCGAGATATGCAGATCAAAAGATCGGTAGCACAACAGGAGAGACGATTACTGTCTCGGCTAATAACACCGCATGACGCTTTCGGTTCCGGTCGAGAGATAACTTTGGGAGTAGCAACCCCATCCTTGGTGATAGCCCCGAGGATGCCATTGCGATCCGGCGATAACCCCAGAAATGCTTGTTTCAAACATGTGCGATCAGCTTCAATCCAGATGACAATGAGGCATACAAACAAGTAGCCCAATCTCGGATGTAACCACGAGCAGCGTCGCTTTACGCTTAAACCGGCGGTAACCGGTGAGAGTCACAAGCGTCATCGTCCTCGTCAACAAGATGATATCGCGGCATACCAACAAGTAGTCAATCTCATTTGTAACCTCGAGCAACGCGTCTACTTTCAACTCAAACCGGCGATAACCCGGAGGAGTCAAGCGTCATCTTGTTCCTTCAATAATGGCACGTCGTCTCAACACTTCATACATATATCCAACAATGTCCCACAAGAGCTGAGGAATGACAATCCCGAGTGACTATTACGTATGGCAGTACTTTGGATAGAATTTGAAGCTTGAAGACCATGGGCATATACCCCTCTTCCTGACTTTGTACAACCTCTAATCCATGTCATTACGTAACTCTCGACACAAGCGATCCGAAGAAGTACAGATATACTTCGTTTGGATGCTCGGATTGAAGTTTTGCAAGTTCGACGGACATTACGATTGCATGATTGCATGTGTCTTACGAGACAACCCGGGACCCATGAGGCTCGGATCCACCACGACCACCGTAGTAGTACAAGCTCATGGTTGCGCGCAGTGTACTACTGCGGCCATCAATCTATAAATATAGGCTGGGGGGTCAACCATTTAAAGGGAGGGAAAGAAGGAAAAAGGTGAGGAAGCCCTGTCTATTTTACTCTGCATACACATCTTTTGAGTGTTTCCTCTTCTTTAAACACTAGTTAGCTCACATATAGCTATCTTTTATCCGTGAAGTGAGTGTTTATCCATTTAAAGTCATAGAAGTCTACTTTGGCGACCCCTTGTAAGCCTTCTTACATTTTATAAAGCCTTCTTCTCATATATACACAATTGTTATACACATTGACAAATGTCGTGTTGTATGCGTTTGCGGACTTTTGGTAAAAGTGGTTTTCAATTACATATATATATATATACTAATATATGTATATATTTCATATATATGGACTAACATTATCGAGTTATGCCTCGATTGAGCCTGAACTTGATGCTGGAGCGTTTAAATTATATATATATATATATATATACTTATATATATATATATATAATTGTTGTGGACATATCAGAGTGAGCACGATTTACATCCAGTGCGTTTAATTGCTTATATATATATTTGTACATATATATATATATTTACATTCCTATCAAGCTGGAGTTTCCTCGTGGCTTTTTACTGACTTTTTTATATTTCGTCTCACTGGAGTTCACTTCGTGGCGATTGATCGACGCTTACTGACTTTATTTACATTTTGTCTTGCTTTGAGAGTTACTTACGTGGCGATTGATAGCATTTAGTGCTTTATTTACATTTACATTTACATTCGATGGAGTTGCTTTGTGGTGGTTGATCACACACACACACACACACACACACACACACACACACACATATATATATATATATATATATATATATATATATATATATATTCTGACTTTTATATATATAACTACTTATCGCTTTCCATACAAATTGCGATTATCATGTGAGCCTAGGAATTATGTGATCACAGTTGGGTTCTTGAATCTAGATTGAGTTCCCATGATGGACATTTTTCAAATTATGTGAATTTTGTACATTATTTTACGATTGTCGAATTTTTCTTGGATGGTTTGTCATGCCCATGAGGAGTTCGACATTCTTTGTATATTATTTTCTCGAGAATGCTTCGCATCTCGAAAATAAAAGCAAACAAGCCGGACATTTAACAATAAAATGGAAGTATGAAAAGGTTTCAATTCCTATTGAGCACAGGGTTTGAAAAATCTCTTTTACAAAACGTCATTGCTACATCTTGGTTAAAACTGAATTTTTCTATAAAATTCAAACCTTGTGTATATAGGTGTGAACGAGGCCTCGCACTACTTTCAAATAATTGCACATTGATCCACACACACACACACACACACATTCATATAACAATTTCTTTGAAAAGTGGCGGTCACCGTGGTAACACGGATGTCGGGGGGTGCCTAATACCTTCCCTCCGCATAATTAAGCCCCCGGACCCAAAATGAATCTCGATTTCATAGACCTGTTTAGCAGTGTCAAAACACTGGGTCAATGTACAAGCCTTTTCGATTGCGTTGATGCAACTAGTTAAATACACCAACTGGCGACTCTTAAAGTCTAATCGTCGACATTATACATGTTGGACCTTTTTCACTTGTTTTTTCAAACAAATCTCACATTAACATGAGAACACCAAAGAACAAGTAACGAAAAGGACACTCAAAAATCCCGATGTCGACAGGTGGCGACTCTGCTGGGGATTCCAGTAAGAGGGCTTAAGCCGCTATTATAAGCTTTTCAAAATTATTTTATGCTTGTGTGTGAATGTTGCATTTACATTTCTGATGAATGTGTACGAATGCATTTTTAATTTTTGCATTGCTAAATATCTATCTGTGATATTAGTGCTTCGCACATGTCATCATTTTGCATAAACGGTGAGACATGTTGTATGTGAATGTATGTTGTGTGGTCCCTCCACCAGGAGGCTATCCTGTCGGTGTTTAATTACTGGACTCGTGGGAAGAATAATTCCCTAGGGCTCAGGAAAGGCACCACCCAGATTTGCTCCAGTTGAATGACCGGATTAACTTCCCATCAAGTAGATTGCGATGATCTGGGAACCTTCATGCCGAAAAGCTGCAAGAGAAACCCTAGGATAGGTCAACCTCTGATAAACCAAACGCGGAGGAAAGTTTTTTCATGTTTTTCATTTTCAATTACTTGTAAAAGCATTTACTTGTAATTTTATTCCATGTTCATTCATATGTAATGGAAAATATGAAGAATATATGTGCATGCATGACATGTTATCAATTAACAACCGGTTTTGTAGGACAAATTCCTAAAACGGACATGTTATGATAACATTTATATTATCCTAAGACTAAACTACGTAAGTCTTTTATAGGGAAGCAATTGGGCCTGTTACCAAGTCAAAATCCAAAAAGACCACAGGCCTACAGCCAATCATGTCCTCTTCCGAATAGTCTAATCCTGTTTCTCGAGAAGAATTTGACGGATTGAGTAAACAAATCACAGACTTGGCCGTTCTACTGAAAGAATTGCACCAATCTACTCAGGGTACAAAGATACCTATACATATAGAATCCTCTACACAAGGGGGAGTTCAAGGTCTGGAAAAAACAATTCCAGAACAACAGTTGGATACAACTAACCCAGACCCTGAAGGAACCCATCTCAAAGGAGATCCAGACACGGGAGACATCAGGAAGAAGGTCCTTCAAATGGAGGAAACCATTCGCGTTCTCAAAGGGATTGGAACACATGGCAGCGTTTCATATCTGAGACCTTTGCATATTCCACAGTGTTCAATATCCAGAGAAATTCAAGACCCCTGATTTTGAGAAATATGACGGATTAGGGGATCCTTACACACATTTAAAGGTGTTTATTAGAGAACTTGGGTCTTACGCAGAAAATAAAAGGCTCAGAATGCAGCTGTTTCAGAAAAGTCTGATTGGAGAAGCCCGTTCATGGTATACCAGATTAGATAACTCTAAGATCCATAGCTGGGAAGAGCTGGCTCACGCCTTCCTCACTCAATACAGTTTCCAATCTCAGATGGCTCCTAACCGGTACCAAATCCCCAAGGTCCAAAAATAGTCAAATGAGTCATTTAGAGAGTATGCTCAAAGGTGGGGCGCCTTCTTTGCTCAAGTTATTCCTTCCATGATGAGAATCGAAATGGTCATGACCTTCGTAGATGTATAGGAAGCTCCTTTCTATGAAAGAGTTCTATTTGGTATTGGCAAACCATTTTTGAAATGATCAAACATGGCGAGAAATTTGAAATGGGATTGAAGTCGGTAAAATTCAAGACCTAGCCGCTCTTAAAGGCATTCTTTGAGCACATCCGATCAGGATCTTATGGAAACAACCCCGGAGGAATCCATAAAAAGAAAGAGGAGGATGTTTCCTTGATACTACAAGGACAAAAAAAGGCAATTCAAGCATGCTATCTGAGGAGGAAACTTCTCCCTTTTCGGCACAACCTTCAAACCCTCCATTGCTTAAAAGTGGAGAAATAAAGCGACCTCGAGCGTTCACACCCTTAGGGGATTAAACTCGAGAACATTCTTGCTCTTACATTTGCTCGGAAGAAAATTACACATCTTCTTCCACCAATGACCAACCCTAATGGGAGGGGTTTTAATGCTACTCGGAAGTGTGCTTATCATGCCGGGGCACCTGGACATGATACTCAAGATTGTTGGGCCTTGAAACATAAGATTCAGGATTTGATAGACAACGGTGAGATTGTAGTCACCAAATCAGATCAACCTCATGTACAAGACAACCCTCTTCCTCAACACAAAGAAGAAGAGGTCAACATGATCAGTTGGAGCACTGTACAAGGTTCCAATTCTAACGGCGAATCATCCCAATCCATCAAAGACGGTGTTGACAAATGGGATTATGAAAAGTTCTAGTTTACCATGGAACGAAAGATGAAAGCTCTTTGCAAACAAATTGAGCAATTGCGAGAAGCGGTGACCCCTGACATCAAATCACACGCCAATTAATTAGGCGAGAAGCATGCTTATCTCCTTCCATTTGTTATAAATGCTCCATCAACACCTTGAGAAGCGAAGCTATGGAGGATAAGGTTGCAAAGCGAGCAAGTGCTAAAGCCCGTCGGAGTTTTTTCCAATCAAAGGAATTCACCTATCTGGGCGATCTATGGAGGAGATACTTCAAATGTTGATCAATGAAGGAAGAATCACATTCCTTCTTCCTCAATCAATCCCGCTTCGAGGCGGTTCAATCTGATGAAATGTGTCGATATCATTCACATTCTCGTGGTCACTGACTGAGAAGAATCTTTGGGCACTCCGCCATCTTATTGAGAATCTTATTGATAGCGGTGTCCTGCAAATAGCGAGATGATTACCTTTGTACAACTCAAGGGTGGGAATGCATGCCCTACCCAATGGAAGGATCGATTGCATTATCTCAAAGTGGATGGTGAGACTATCAAAGTATTTCCCATACAACCAATTCAACTCAAAGGGTGACAATCCTTTGAAAGTGGCGCACTGAGCCAATTCCTTTACCTTGCGAGACCACAACATCCTGTTGTCGACTTGCATAAAGTTCCATGGAATTATGGAGAAATTTGAAGGATCCACGTCTCATACTACTTTGCTACGATTGTGAAAGAAAATCCTTTGTACCTTCCTCGGCGGGTTATTAAACCTACTTGCGAGCAAAGGGAAATTGCCCATGGAGAAGATTGAAAAATTCCTCCGTACTATATGGGTCATAATGAAGCCAAAGTGGTTTTAAGCTTGCGAGAAGCTCCACTTTGATTTTGATCTTTGGATTTGGTTTTTCTTTAGAGGATCATCGGAAGATCTTCTTTAAAAAGTTTTAGAAGAAGCCTATTTGCCAAAATCAGTGGATGTGGAAAAATTTCAACATTTGGTTGATCACATTTTCAACAATAATGTGATATCCTTCACTGATGATGACATACCTCCCGAAGGGACCGGTCATTGCAAGCCATTGCACATCGCGATGTTGTCTTCCGGGTACATGCTAGCAGGAGTATTGATAGATGGAGGCTCATCTACGAATATACGTCCTTATGCCACCTTGGTAAAGATGAATATCAATCTCAAAAGCGGATCCAAAAGCGACCATACGATCATCCAGAGCTTTTGATGGATCCCGATGAAATGCCGTCGAAAAGATTGAATTGCCAATTGAGATTGGTCCAAATACATTCCATGTATCTTTCCACGTCCTCAAGATCGACTCGAGGATACAACTATTATTGGGGAGACCATGGATATACACATTTGGAGCCGTTCCTCCACGCTACATCAATAACTCAAATACATCATCAACAATAGTCTAGTCCTTTATCAATCTTTGGGCGGATTGTCTGAACAAGGAATTCTACCGATTATCGGTTTTAATTCGGAAGTTGAGGCAAGGCGGTTTCCATACTTTGGAAGTGAGTAACACACAATACCACTCTATGGGGCGCCACTTTCTGTACCCAAAATTTTTTTCTAGAGGTTATGTCGACCACTCAAGAAATGATGTTATTGGGTCATCAACCTGGACAAGGGCTTGGTAAGGATCAACAAGGTATTAAGCACCCTATCCATTTGTAAGTCAAATTGGAACAGTCGGGCTAGGCTATTCTTCTAGTTTCGGATCTGAGGATTCCTCGTAAGCACGAGCGAGGTTCCTCAAGCTTACGCATACGGCGATTTTCTATGCCTTTACCTCATGAGCTAATGCAATCTCTAGTAAAGGTGCCGACCCATCTTTGTGGCTATGCTATTTCGAAACCGGTGCCAATCAAAGCTAAAGAGGTGCGATTCCTAATCCGAAGTGGAAGAAAAGAGCGGAAGCGTAAACATGACCTTGCCTTGATGATGGCGAGGCATTACGTGTCATTGTTCATGATGAACATACAAGCAGATATACCCAGACGATGATTGCCCGGATGTCATGGTTATCATTCGGGAGAAGGAAGACAACGGCGATCCTTCCATCACTGTGAGTCCATCGGGACTTTTCCCTCGACAATTGGAGGCGACACTCCATGCATTGGTCGGTCGAGGGTAAAATGGCGTGAAAATCCCTACATCCTGTAGATAACTTTAATTGCTTGCTTTCCTTTACAGCACTTAGCGAGTTATTTTATCACGTACATACTAACACTTTTGTATGATTGAAAAATTGCATATATTAAGTGAAAGCATCTTTTATTTCGAGGACTTTGAATTTAGATGTGTACTGTCTTTCTTTGATGACATGCCTTGCCTTCTCTCCGAGAAATTTGTAACTTTGATGCAAAGTTGGACTCGAGACTTGATGGACATCAAGAGGACATTGAGACACCTCGAGATATTAAGGAATGGGTCATGAGACAAACCCAAACCCAATCTTGATCAAACCACTCCTTTCAATCTTGGAACCTTAGACAACCCTAAGCTAATCCAGATTGGTTCAGACCTTACCACAAATCAGCGGAATGACATGGTTGCGCTATTAACCCAATTCTAGGATGTGTTTGCATGGTCTCATGAAGACATGGTGGGTTTATCCACTGACATTGTTCTTCATCGCCTTCCCATTAAAGAAGGATTCAAGCCAGTTAGGCAAAAACTTAGGTGATTGAAACCTGAGTGGAGTTTAAAAGTCAAAGAGGAAATTGTGAAACAATTTCAAGCTGGCATCATCATGGTGTCTACATATCCGGAGTGGATATCCAACATTGTTCTCGTGCCTAAACTAGAGGGAAAGGTGCGAGTCTGCGTGGATTACATGGATTTGAACAAAGCTTGCCTTAAAGATAGCTTTCCCGTGCCTTTTATCCACATTCTTATTGACAATACTGCTCAATACGGCATGTACTCCTTTGCTGATTTCTTTGCGGGGTACCATCAAATTATGGTGTTGAGGAAGATCATCGTGAAAAGCGCTTTCATCACGCCTTGGGGAACTTTTTGCTTCTGAGGCGGTTGTCCTTTGGCCTCATTATCTTTGGGGCAACCTATCGTGTGACTATGATGGCTCTTTTCCACGATTTAATGCCTGAGGAGATAGAGATCTATGTGGATGACATCATTGTCAAATCCGGAAGGAGGATGACCACTTAGACCATCTCACAAAGCTATTCAACGAGTTGCGTAAGTACAACTTGAAGTTGAATCCCTTGAAGTCGCCTTTGGTGTTAAGTCGAGGCAAGTTGCTAGGCTTCCTAATCGACCACAAAGGATTGGCTGGATCTACCAAAATCCGAGGCCATCGAGGAAATGCCCATTCCTCGAGACGAGAGAAAGAAATACGGGGATTTTTGGGAAGGATCAACTTCATTAGCAGATTCATTTCTCAACTCACGACAACTTTGTGAGCCTATCTTCAAATTGTTAAGGAAGAACTCATCCATGAAATGGAGCAATGAGTGTTAGAAAGCCTTCCTTACCATTAAAGAACAGCTGATTCGCGCTCTATTTTGGTACCTCCCGGGGATGATGTTCCCCTGTTCATGTACACATCCATAAATGACAATGCTATGGGTTGCATCTTTGGAAAAAAAAAAAAGACAATAAGGGCGAAACGAGCTATCTATTACCTCAAACAAAAGATTGACATCGGTGAACACAAGTACACTCGATCGAGAAGACTTGTTGTGCTTTAGCATGGGCTTCCATAAGGTTCTGACATTACCTCCATGGTCACACAACCCATCTCATATCCCGCGTGGATCCTCTCAAATATGTATTGATAAACCCATCTTGAATTGTCATTATCCGGATGGCGAGTTGATCCTCTGACAATTTGACATCATCTACGTGGCGCAAAAAAAATTTGTCAGAGGTCAAGGAATTGCGGATCAATGGCGGCCACCGCACTGAGGGATTACAAACCCTTAGAAGCGTACTTTCCGATGAAGGGTAATGAGCGATTCGATTACAACATCGATCACGATACATGTAGTGAGTGGAAAATGTATTTTGATGGGAACATTAATTGAAGGCGGGGCTGGAGCTATCTTACTATCCGATGGGGAAGCGGTATCCGTCGTAGTCAAATTGCGGTTTATCGGCACCAACAACACGGTGAGTATGAAAGTTTGTATCATGGGGATAAAACTTGCCCGTTCAATGGGCATCAGGCGGTTAACTGTCTTTGGGGATTCCGAATTGGTAATAAAGCAATCCACAAGAATCTATCAAACCAAAGAATTACATTTGCTGCCTTACCATCGGCAAGTTCTACAAATGGCTTTGGAGTTCGAAGAAATCTCCTTTCTACACATTCCTCGTAATAGGAATGATTTTGCAGACTCATTAGCAACGTTGGCCTCCTTGGTTTACATACCGGACAAGGAAAGCATGCCATGCATCACGTTTACTCTGCAAAAATCCCCAATCTATGGGAATTACGTTGGAGAAGTATCGGATGAGTTACCTCCCATCCACAACCCTTGGTATCAGCACATCAAGGAGTATCTACGAGATGGATCTACACCCGCTGAGGCGAGCCTAACTGAGAAGAGGCGGATTCATCGACTTGCTATGAAATTCTACCTAAGCGGAGATGCACTCTACAAAAGAGATGCAGGATTAGGTCTCCTCAGATATCTAGACAAAGACCAAGCTCAGAGACTCATGGATGAGATCCATGGTGGAGTATGTGGCCCACACATGAGCGGACTCCTACTTGTCAAGAAGATCCTCAGAACGGGGCATTATTGGCTTACACTCAAAGCTGACTGTGATGATCACGTCAAGAGGTGCTACCAATGCCAGATTCATGGGAATGCTATCCACGCCCCTCCAAGGGAACTCCACAATATGAGTTCGCATTGGCCCTTCTCAATGTGGGGAATGGACGTGATCGGGCCCATCGAGCCCAAAGCTAGTAATGGACATCGATTCATATTCACCATGATCGACTACTTCACCAAATGGGTAGAAGCAGCTTCTTTCCCCAAAGTTACTAAAGAAGTTATCATAGCTTTCATTAGAAATAATGTCATCTGTCGATATGGACAACCAGAGGTCATTGTGTCAGACAATGCTAAGAACCTCAACAACAAAATGATGGAAGATTTATGCAGAAAATTCCACATCAAACATCTCAACTCCGTCATCTACCGTCCAAAAAGATGAATGGTCTTTGTTAAGCGGCTAATAAAAACATCAAAAAGATCATGCGAAAAATGTCATGACCACAAAGGATGGCACGACCTCTTGCCTCTCGACTTTATTAGCCTCTGAGAACTTCCATGCGAACTTCCTTTGGGGCAACCCCTACTCATTAGTCTATGGGATGGGCGGTGCTCCCCATAGAAGTGGAAATGGAATCCCTCGAGTATTGATGGATGCTCGGTTGGATGAAGACCTATGGGTACAAGGCAAGTATCACCAATTGTCTACGATGGCGAAAAGTGAACGCGACAATCTTCCATGGTCAGTTATATCAACAAAGGATTGCACGATCCTACAATAGAAAAGTCTGACTACGGAAATTCAAACAACATGACTTGGTTTTGAAGAAGATCATTGACAACCAAGATCAATCTAAAGGAAAATTCGCTCCCTAGCGGGAAGGCCCATTTGTTGTCAAGGAAGTATTGGCGGAGGTGCTCTCAGTTTTAGGAAATGGATGGCGATGAATTTCCATAGCTTATCAACTCGGACACCGTGAAACGGTACTATGTCTGAAGTTACCATCAAATAAACATCCTGGTTTTGATCCTCAAATCACCAGTCATTCCAATTTTGAACCCTTTCTACATACTTTTCTGCCCCTCAGGAAAGCATACACTTCAAGCCAGCAGCCTGGTTTCACTTCATTTCAAACCTTTCATACAATCTCGGTTATCCTGAAGACGGGATTTAACCTTTCACAATTTCGGTTATCTTGAAGACGGGATTTAACCTTTCACACTGCGGTTTGTCATGAAGGCGGGATTAAACTTTTCTCGCTGCGGTTTGTCTGAAGGCGGGATCAAACTTTTTACCCACTTTGAGTTTGTCCCCATTATGGGATTAAACTTTCCTCTCCCCATGATATAGCACTGCATGGGATTTACACTTCTCTTCGCCTTGATTCGTCACGAGGGCAAACTTCGTCGATTTGATCTCCACGATACACGAAGTGCGTAGGCAACCATATGCTATATGGCGGTCGCAATAAAGAAAAACAACAAAAAACATTTCTACCTTTTCTCTACAAAACAACAAAAATAACAAAAATACTACTACACCCTTACGCCTTCCGCATTCGTTGAACCTCCTACACTAGGTTGAACTACGCAGACTTGATCTCCTCTTCAATAGGATGCGTGGCGACCATTCATAGTGCGATCTAACCCCTACGAGAACAACATACTTTGTCTGCGATCTGGGATCAATCTTCAATTTGCCCCTATTTCATCGGTTTTGAGATCAAAGGGATGGAATTACCCAACCTCTTCTCACAAATAGAAGATTCGGTGACCATCTAAGGCTGCGATCGTGCCTCAAAGAGCAATACCAACCCATAAGAGATGGAATTAACTAGGCTTCTCACAAATAGAAATCTTGGCGACCATCGTAGTGCGGTCGATCTCGAGAGAGGAAGAAACCATCCTCCTCTTCAATTTTCCATCTGAGATACCGATCCCAAGACACAAAGATGGTAGGGATATCAAAAATCAATGATCCGATTACGAGAGACCTTGCGGCGTCTCAATGTCCATCTATCGAGGATAAGTTTAGAATGCATTAAGATCACAAGGCCACGGGAAAGCAGGCAAACATCAAGCAAGTATCAAGGCATAACTAAAGGGAAGTGAATCAAAATATATTTCCTGCCATATATAATCTTGTTTGATATATACATACATGTTGTACATGAAAAAATGGCTAAGCTAGTGCATGCGAGGAAAATACAAAGCTATCTACTGAGATACGTGTGTATGCGGACTATCGGATCTAATATAGCATCCTCTCTACGAAGATGGAGGAAAGCTGCGCAAGCTCACTTAAGAGGTATCTCTACGAGCTAGTAGATCGAGAGGCTAAGCTGCATGGTGGCAAAATGCTCATCAATGATATAAGCACTCATATCGGCGGGGCCAGCGGTCATCACGGGATCTAATGGAAGTGCTATCTGCAATGGCCACATCCCTAGAAGATAAGGCGGCATCCGCTCTCCAATCAATACATCCACTGGTGATCTAGCCTCATCCCTCTCTCTAAGAGCGGTATCTCTCTACTCAGAAAGGCATCGACATCGCGACCCTAGCACGATCTCTATCATAGGTCATCGGATGTAAGCTCTGCTCCAAATGTTGTCTTAGAATCTTTGAGTAACGAGTGGCTTTTCGGGGTGGGAGAATCCATCACAAATCTTTGGTAGCCCAATGAGTCAAATCATCGGTGGGAATAATGACCTCCTCTATAGGCTCCTCATCGTCGAGAATCAATCCCACACCTTTGTGGATCTTCTTGCGCGGTGATCGATCTCTGTCTCCATCCATGCGGAATACTCTGCGAGAACAACTTTGGATGATGATTGAGAAAACTCGGCCTGACTCTTTGATCCCAGCAGAGCATACAACTTTGGATCATCTCTCCGTGACAAGCGTGTGTGTGGCCATGACTGACGACTCTTGCCCCCCTCATACGGGTGAAAATCACGGAGGCTGGTCAAGCCTGACACATCACGGCGGTGGGTGGTAAGTGATCATGCCCCTCAATCGGCCCGGAGGAGATAATCCTATGTCTGGAGCATGAGTAATGAAGCTGTAGGGTGAACTAAGCCCTGAACACGGCAATATGGCAAATGGATCTCTAATCCACGCGAAAAAAAGTGACCACGATGTAGCATCACATACACTCCATGATTTGAAAGGAGTATGACATGGCTATATCATGGGTGAAACAAAACCCCTTGAGTCTAAATGTGACAATCGGTCTCAAGTGTGACATAAACCACACGTCTGACATGGTAGAGCTACACATGAATACTCTGCTTGGGATAAGTGCGACAATATGTGGCTGACCTCAAGGTCTCTGCGATGATCATCGGTACAATGGTATGACCCTCACGAGAGCTCTCCTTTGCCATGTGGCGCAGATATCTAGCTCATCCATGTCCGCGACATGTAGGCGTATGACAAATACGCATAGAAGCGATACATCTACTACGGCTTTGAGCATGATGATCCTCCGGTGTGGTGAAATCCCGGAATGCGGTGCATAAACATCCTTAGAGCCAAACACATCAAGCAGGAAAATATTTGGGATATAACATGGCGGATGTAATCTCATCTGCACCACTCTGCGCCTCAATCGGTGAGAGTCATGAGCTGTCGACTCATGTCTCCCATATCCATATACCGCATGAGGTCATCGGAGGCGACATCGTCAATCGTGCATACTCCTCCAAAGTAGGAGTCAACTCACGGGTCCCAAATCGGAATACCTGTCTATCCGGTACCCAGTGCTCTAGCATGCCCTCTACAAATCCTGGAGGAACCTGAAACATCAGTAAGGTCATAGTATGCTGCAGCAAATCATCTACGATCACCATGTCTGATGGTGATATACTATCATACCATGAGCGCATACCAGCTACCACCATAAATGGTGGGGTATGATCAATCTGACTAGCTGTCGAAGAAGACATACATGCGAGCCGTGTCTTATAAGACCATCCGAGGGTCAATCTTTGAATATCTCTGGACATACATACATATGCATAACATAATAACATGCATGATACAATAGATGGCAATATGATATAGGGAATGGAAAAGCGTACATACATTCCTAAGTATATCATCATCTAATACATCTCATCTGACTACTAAAATATGAGGAAATGGGGTGAAGCTACCCAACATACAATGAGAGGCCTATCAAAAGAGATAGCAAGAAATACATCGAGAAAAAGTTAAAAGAGTGTCGATGTCTACATCATCGATCATCCACTGATGTAACTCCTCTGAGTCACTTTGGATCTCTATCTACTGGGGATGTCGGTAGATATAAAGGAGGATCTGCGCGGCAAAACCATATGGGTCACTGAGGGATCGTGCCCGGCTGGAAGGATCAAAAGTATCTACCTCTGCGGGATCTACGCCCAAATGCGAATGAAAAGATGTGAGCCGGTCCATTTGCGAGTTAGTATGTCAATTTGTGTCACATGAGTCGGATCTCTGACACAGGCTAGCCAATCCGTCATCATCATGGATCCTGGAACCATATCCCCATAAAGCGTGTGTGGCGTGGAGTGCGAGCTCCAATCGTGCGAGGATCCACTAATCTTTGGAACATCTCTCACGAGCGGGGCCCTCTAAAAATGTAAAGCTGTCAATCCCCATCAATGGGATGTAAATGATGGGTGACTGCGAAACAGGCCAATAACGCCTGGCAGGAGGCAAGATCGGTATACGGATCTCTCCTGTAGTGCTCCTGATAGCACGCTCTCCTAAATAGAGCTCCCATCCTCCATCTGTAAAGAGAGGAATCCTGCGGGTGGAAATGATGTACTCTACTCCAGTCGAGTACCCATCCTCAAATCCAACTCCCAAATGCTCTCTAGAATAAGGAATCCATGTGATGACATCGGTGTCGATAGCTCGGTTGTGGTGACAATGAGTGAACCCCCTAAACAACGGGGACCTCTATCAGTGTGGAATGATGCCATCTTTGTCCTCGTGGATAGGTGTCTAAACCTAACACGCTCACAGGACACAAACAAGGAAGCCTCTCATAGGCCCAAAACTGCCAACACAAAGGCAAACATCTCTTTGTCGGTCGACACTCTTAACCCATACATGGGAAAAGACAAGAGAAACACTCACCGGCGAAATGGGTAGAATCTAACCACGCCTCGGTCAAGCCCCTGCGATCGCATCGCATTCCACGAGGAAATAGGCAAAGGTGTAGGAACCCCAATCATACTCTCTCTATATGGTCCACGTGTCGAGTGGTGGCTGATCAAAGCGAAAGACAAGTAGAGGAATTATCTGCTATAAAGCGACCCCTAATGATCATCGGGAACAATCGTAGAAGAATGCGGTCCACGACTCTCACATCATCGGGTATGGGCTCACTCAGCGGCCGCTCATAGCATCTACGCTCAAAGGACACATCACGAGCAGTCACGCCCCTTGGCGCCTCATCGGAACTCCCAACAAGGATCTAATGGCGGTAGGGGTGATATCCGTGCGTGCGAGCACGCGGCTCCCCTCAAACTCCATACCTATGATAAATCGCGCGATCCATCGGCATCATCATCACCTCATGATCCGGCCAAATGGGTGGTGAGTGCAGGTGAAACCACCCGCTCGAGACAATGCCACGAGGTAACCCGGGGACAACGACGAGGGGTAGAATGGAGAAGAACCTCCGAATCCCCGGACTATGGGACGATCGCTCATAGTCCTCATGCAAAGCCTGATTCATAGAGTGGAAGCTTAACCAGTTCCCTCGAGGATATGTGTGAAGGCGGGAACCTACATCAAATGCAGATCAACATCAGACTCCTTGACTCCTCATCAATAGGAAATAAGGAAGATTAAAGATCTAACTTCATACCTCGTTTGCGTGCAGGTATACTGAAGGATGCCTACTCAAGTCACCTAGAAGATCTGGGTTCACCACTTGAATACCTGGCAATTCCCTACGGGGAACACGTACAGCAGGAGCAGGAACCTCGATCGGTGCATCCTCCTCCTCGTCCTCGACATTCGGCACTTCAACCCGAATAGGACGTACCATTGCCTCCATGATGCAATGAGGTACATCTAATGAGAATGGCATGGCGGTGAGGCTCTTCAAAAGCCCTCCTCCTCAAGTACACGAAGTGGTCTGCGGGAACTACTCGGTGATCCGGATCCATGATATCTGGATGACAAGTCTCCAAATCACCTCGAGAAAGGTGTGGTAATTTCTTACAGAGTCTTTTCAAAATGCATTCTATGATTACATGCATGCATGCATTGCTTTAACATACGTCTACAGTAGAGTTAAAATGCATGACTACCCAATACCTACATTTTGGGAAAAATTTTCCATAGCCCCTTTGCAAATGGGACTATCCACATGCACATAGGCATGACTAGGTGGCCATTCAGTAGCACACCTGTACACAGTCATATACATCCTATATGCATCAATACATTGCATTAAAAAATCCGTAAGTGTAGTCTAATTACCAGGATTATTTTGCTTGTCTACCTTTACTCATTTGTCCTCAAATAGGATAAGAAATGATAGTAAAAGGTGCCAATTTGGCTGTTTCAAAAGTCAAATTTTTTCACATCATTATATTCAGCATGGTTTAATACTAATATTTGCTATGTTGAATATTTTTTATCAAGTCATATCAGTATGCATATTCACTACTATGTGTCTAAATGCATTTTATGCGATAAGTCATTTTCCAACGGACAGAAATTGGAAAAAAATACATGCATGTGTTACCGGGGCGGTGAAGAAGCGCTTATACGGTGTGAGAATATGCGAAAGTTTCCCAAACTCAATGAGATCGAAGAAGAGCTCTCAGATTTCCTTCGTTTCTTGCAACTTGAAAATGACTTATGAAAGTAACTTGACCACTATACATAAACACGGTGGCCCGCGAGCTAACTGCTGGCTCCTATAAAGTACACTGCGGCCCCCCTACATGGGTCCCCCACCTCGGCTCGCTCGGTTAGAGTTGCAAAGGAGGTCTCTCACTGGTTTGAAAAGGCCGAATCGGGGAATAAAATGCTTCTGCGATTGGCGGATTAGCTTTGAAATCACGGTTTCTTGTCGGATCGAGTTAAACTCAAAATCGCCTCAGCGGTATTCACACGAATGCGGGGTATACTATACCAATGAGCTCGACTTTTACAAACCATGCTCGACAATACCCCACAAAGGTCCGATCTGAAGTCATTTGCGAGGTCATGACCTAAACAATCCCCGTGGGGGGAATTCTGACTGAAAAAAATATCGAAATATCAAACCTCCCTCTGAAGTGAAGTTATCAACATCTACGTATCCCCGTCTTTCAAACATCTCGTATCCGGTGAAGTCTAGCGCATATCTTTCAAATATCTACGTGTCCTCGGAGGGTTACTGTATAATGCAACCATTGATACACACATCGATGGAGGTCAAAGCAACCTTAGCGTCATATCGGTAGATGGCAAGTAAACCCATCGAAGAAACTTTGCCCGTGAAAGGTTACAACATAATGCTACCATTGACACATACATCAATGAAGGTCAAGCGACCTTGACAATACACCCACGAGGGATCTATCCGGTTGATACACACATCGGCGAAGGTCGGTGACAATACGATAACAACAAAGCTGTTGGCGATAACTTTCCGATAGTATGAGGGAACATGTTATATACATCCTCAAACAGGCAAAGCCTTATCCCCACAGATCTCTTTCACACAAGAGGTTGTCTATGGAGTATAAGCCAGTGTCTAGGATTCAAGACTTTAGTGGTAGTCCCAACATCAACATCCTTGAGAAACTTGGATCGCATGTCAAGTCATCAGCGATTGTCATCGGCGAGGATTACATGACAATTATTCATGCATCATACATATGCATCATGTTGCTGCACATAGCATAATGTTTATCTTACTTGCATTTCAAGTGTCTAGGATTCTTTATCTTATCCATGCCTTGCATTGCATGAATATGATAAAGAGGGGCATCTGTGAACACTCGAAATTTTCTGCACTCTATTACTAACATTGCGGGAGGGTAGATTAAGTCTTTTGGAAAACCACGAAAGGCGACTTACATCCATTTTGGATACCACCGGAAGTTCAGTTCCAACCCGAAACACAAACCGGGAATGTCATATCAACCCGGAACTCACACCGGGATTGTCATTTCCAATCTCGGAGATAACCCCGAGATATGCAGATCAAAAGACCAAGCAACAACACGTCGGAGAGGGCGATTCTATCTCGGCGATAACTGCCGCGATGCTCGGTTCGGTCTAGAGACACAACTTTGGGAGTAGCAACCCCATCCTTGGTGATAGCCCCGAGGATGCCATTGCGATTCCGCGATAACCCGGAAATGCTTGTTTCAAACATATGCGATCGACTTCAATCCGGATGAGCGGTGAGGCATAAAATAAGTAGCCCAATCTCGGATGTAACCACGAGCAACGTCGCTTTCGCTTAAGGCGGCGATAACTCCGGTGAGGAGTCACAGCGTCATCTCATCCACGTCAACAAGATGATATCGCGACATACCAACAAGTAGTCAATCCAAATTTGTAACCTTGAGCAGCGTCTACTTTCAACTCAAGCCGGCGATAACCCGGCGAGGAGTCAGCGTCATCTTGTTCCTTCAACAATGGCACGTCGTCTCAACACTTCATACATACATCCAACAATGTCCCACAAGAGCGAGGAATGACAATCACGAGTGACTATTACGTGTGGCGATACTTTGGATAAAATTTGAAGCTTGAAGACCATGGGCATAGACCCTCTTCGACTTCGTACAACCTCTAATCCATGTCATTACGTAACTCGACACACGGTGATCGAAGAAGGTCGAGATATACCTTCATTGGATTCTCGGATTGAAGTTTTTCTGTAAGTTCGAGCGGACATTACGATTGCATGAGTGCACGTACTACAAGACGACGGGACCCGCGAGGCTCGGATCCACCACAACCATACCCGCGGTACAAGCTGCGGTTCTGCGCGGTGTACTGCTGACCATCGATCTATAAATATAGGTGGGGGTTGACCATTTGAGGGAGGGAGAGAAGGAAAAAGGCGAGGAAGCCTTGTCCATTTTACTCCGCATACACATCTTTTGAGTGTTTCCTCTTCTTTAAACACTAGTTAGCTCACATATAGCTATCTTTTATCCGATGGGGTGAGTGTTTATCCATTTAAAGTCATAGAGAAGTCTACTTTGGCGTACCTTTGTAAGCCTTCTTACATTTTATAAAGCCTTCTTCTCATATAGCACACCTTTGTTATACACATTGAGAGTTGTGTTGTGTGCGTTTGCCGGACTTTCGATCCGTGGTTTTCATTTTTTGTACGTATATATATACTAATATATGTATATATTTCATATATATGGACTAACATTATCGAGTTATGCCTCGATTGAGCTGACTTGATGCGGAGCGTTTAATTTATATATATATATATATATATATATATATATATATATATATATATATAATATGTGGTCGGACTATATCGATGAGCCTAAATTTACATTCGGTGCATTTAATTGCTTATATATATATATATATATATATATATATATATATATATATATATATATATATATATAATTATTATCGGACATATCAGGTGCACTGGATTTGAGACACGGATTTACATATATTTGTATGCGTTATATATATATATATATATATATTATATATATATATATATTTACATTCTGTCAAGCTTTGGAGTTTCTCTCAGTGGCTTTTTGACTTTTTTTACATTTAAATCTGCTGAGTTCACTTCGTGGCGGTTGATCGCTTTTCATTTATTTACATTTTTGTCTTTTGGAGTTTACTTACGTGGCGATTGATAGCATTCTTTGCTTTATTTACATTTTGATCCCCATGGAGTTGCTTTGTGGTGGTTGATCACACACACACACACACACACACACACACATATATATATATATATATATATATATATATATATATTCTGACTTTTATATATATAGCTGCATCTTGCTTTCCATACAAATTGTAGTATCATGTGAGCCTAGGAATCATGTGATCACAAGTTTGAGTTCTTGAATCTAGATTGGTTCCCATGATGGACATTTTTCGGTATGTGTGCTTTGTACATTATTTTACGATTATGCGAATTTCCTTGGATGGTTGTCATGCCCATGAGGAGTTGACGCTTCTTTGTATATTATTTTCTCGAGAATGCTTCGCATCTAGAAAATAAAAGCAAACAATGGGACATTTAACAATAAAATGGAAGTATGAAAAGGTCTCAATTCCTATTGAGCACGGGGTTTGAAAAACCTCTTTTACAAAAACGTCATTGCTACATCTTGGTTAAAAGCTGAATTTTCTATAAAATTCAAACCTTGTGTATATAGGTGTGACGAGGCCTCGCACTTTACTTTCAAATAATTGCACATTAATCCACCACACACACACATTCATATAACAATTTCTTTGAAAAGTGGTGGTCACCTTAGTAGTAACACGGATGTCGAGAAGTGCCTAACACCTTCCCCCTCGCATAATCAAGCCCCGGACCCAAAATGAATCTCGGTTTCACAGACCCGTTTAGCGGTGTCAAAACACTTTAGGTCGATGTGCAAGCCTTTTCGATTACGTTAGTGCAACGATTAAATACACCAATGGCGACTCTTAAAGTCCAATCGTCGACATTATACATATCGGACCCTTTTCACTTGTTTTTTCAAACAAATCTCACATTAACATGAGAACACCAAAGAACAAGTAACGAAAAGGACACTCAAAATCTCGTATATATATATATATATATATATATATATATATACGGTCTTCGGATCTTAATCTCATCTCTTATATCTAGCTCACCTTGCTCACCCCCTTTAGCTATTTTAATAGAACGGCGATTGATTCCGTCAAAAGCTACGACGACGATGATTCTATATATATAGCGACGATGAAAGAATCGTACTTTGGTTCATCGCTAAAGGGGGGTGAGCAAGGTGAGCTAGATAAGGGGTGAGCTTAAGATCTAGACTGTATATATATATATGGGAAATAATTTATAGCATCTATTTGCTAGAGATCAAAAAGTGGCATATAGAATATATACCGTCCATTCCATAAATAAAGGGTTGCGATTGAAATTGGGGTCACGTAGTCCGCTAGTACTTTTAGCGGATGTGGTTATAATCAGTTTTGGACTTTTATGCCCCCACTCAGCCAAATCCAATTAGGTCAAGCAATTAAATTACCACGTCTGCTAGTACTATTAGCGGACGAATTCTCATTTCTTACTAAGCTGTTAAACAATTGGGGCAAAACTACATCCCTAAGCTTTCAAGCTCAGCGACGATTGTTGTTCTTCATCAACACGATTCGTCTAGAAAATCCTTCAATTGGCAAAAAATATAGCAACATTCGTACTCAAGAACTGAAGATTTGTGTTCTACATCAAGTCAAACAATATTTAATCGGTGTATTTTACGAATTACAAGGTTTATCTTGGAGATATTTTATGTGTAGCATCAAGTAGGTTTTTGGGATGATGGATTCTTCTTTCTAATTATCTTTTCGTTCTCTTTACTTTCTTCTGTGTCATATGCTAGTTGTATAAATTCGACTTTTAATTAGCATAATATTGATATCTTCTTGCTCCATTGGTGACTACCTTTCTCCTAATGATAACATCTATCAATTTGCCAATGCATAAAGATGGCGTCCCTATGGAGAGTCTGGTTTTGGTGCATTCCACAAAGGAAGTCACTAGATAGAGGCTCGGGTACCAACTCCTGTAGTTGGGTTTTTAACTCATGAAGTTCAATAGGAGCCATTCGATATGAGGTTTTGGAAATGGGTTTTGTACCGGGTTCAAGGTCAATACAAAATTCAATTTCACGCTTTGGGGTAGGCCATAAATTTCTTCAGGAAATACGTCAGGAAATTTATTAACAACAAAAATATCATTCAAATCTGACGTATTTTTGTTTAAATCGGTGACATGGGCTAAGAAAGCTTGACATCTGTTTTTCAATAAACGAATGATTTTATGGCTTGATATGACAGTGATTGACTTAGTGGTTCGGTTGCTTGAATTCGCATAATAGGTTGGTTAGGAATATGAAAGCTAACAGCCTTAAGAAAATAATCAATCTTAGCATGATGAGTAGTTAACCAATCAATCCCTAAAATCACATCAAATGCAAGTATTTTCAAAGAGATGAGATCAATAGGTAATATGAGGGTATCGATTTGAATCAAACAAGATTTAGAAATGGTGGATGTAACTAAGGTTTCTCCCAACGGAGTTTCAACCGATAAGTCAAAGTCTAATTTCTTCGGAGTCAAGTTTAAACGTTGAGCACAAGCAGGTGAAATAAAATAATGGGTAGAACCGGTATCTAATAAGGTATATACTTCGCAAGAGTTTATGATTAGCTTACCCGTGATAACTTCATTCGAGTTCCTCGCTTGTTGGGAAGTCACAAAAAATGCTCTCCCTTAAACTACCGATTTTAACTTGTTTGGGACAGCCTTTGGTGTCATCATTACTGCTAGACTTGACTTCGCTATAGGACATATTCTACCCTCAAGTGCTTCGTCGTACTCCTGATCCATGATCTGAATCATTAATCTTCGATCCATATCGAATTGAGGTTAACCGCTCTGTACATGGTAATTTAAAATTCGATGTTGGGTTCTCCCAATTGTTGTCCAAAAAGAGAAATACATATCATCTATTTTAGCCTGTTTGGATCAGACGTCTCTTTCTATAATATCAACGCGTCGTGCGGCTTTTACCCATGCATTCTCCATTCTCACTCGTTCAGTTATTTCTTCTTTCAGCTGATATTTGACATTTGCATTATTAGATTCTAGCTCTATTATCATATACTCTGCCACAGAGAGTTTCTCTTCAAACTTCGCATATCGGGTAGCAAAATCTTAAATTACTGTATCCCTTTGTTTCACGACCGCCTGTCGTTCTTCACTTTGCTCTTCTAACTCATGAATATGATCTTGCAGTTCTATATTTTGATCATAAAATTCTCCTAATAAATCCTCCTCAGGTTCCTCTTCTTCCTCACTCTTAGGTGTTACCTCTACGACTAGCTCGGGTGCAACTATTTATTCTTCACCCATCACTTGGATATCTCTAATTTCTTCTTTGCCTGACATCCTACAATTAAGTTTAATAACTTAATTAGTACTCCGCAATAAAAATCTTTGTTATAACAAGATATTATACTACAATATTTATTCTTTAAATGAATCTCCTCAATTCATTACTTAAAACTATATATGAGTTCATCTTTTGATTTTCAGATGTCATTCTTAAATGCTGCTACAAAACAAGGGTTAATTAAATAAATTGACATGTCACATATTATCCCTATATTACGATCGACCAATTAAATAACAAATAAGCTTAGGTAGGATACACTAGCGAATGATTTACTCGTCTCTCCTATCCTAGTTCTAACCTCAGATCTCCGCTAGAGATCATATCCCTAAGCTCTGAACCAACTGTGAAGCCCCCAGAATAGGTCTATACAACCCATTCTGAGTCGCCAAATATATGATACAGAAATTAAATACAAATTTCATTTATACAACTATTAATTGTCGTGAAAAATACGACAAAACACGCGCTATGAGTTTTAATACAAATATTGTCTCGTAGAAAATATTCAAACTCAAATAAAATCTTCATTACAATTATTATCACACTATTTTATAAAATAGTGAGGATTACTAAAATAACCATCTTGGACCATTACTCCACTCCCCGACTAGTCCCAGCTACATTCTCGCCTCCTGAGAAGAACAATGGAACAAAAAGGAAAATGGTGAGCTCAATTAGCCCATTAAAGAATATTATGACTAAGATAATGTAGAACAAATTATCCTTAGTCTTCAACTGGGAAAAATCTGATAGAATACAATAGACAACAAGTTTTAGATCAACAACTGTAGCGGAAACAACAATCCATTAGAAGAGTCAAGTAGAGAATGATGTCTACTGTTTGACCTCGAATTTTATGAAATAAAAGTATTCAATTTTTCTTATAATTATTATTCAGTAAATGGCTAAATTGATAAAACGTTAAAGTTAAGGGTGATATATGTAAAGTTTACAAAACAAACAAGTGGTTATAAAATATTCATTGTTTTCGGGGAATATTCGTTTGGTCGTGGAATATTCTTCTTACCGTTGGGAATATTAAATGCATTTACAGTGCCGCCATTTGTGGGCTCCATAACAGAAAACTATCGGATGAAGAAAATGACAAGAATGAGTTTTTATAAATAATGGCGTAGTTATTCTATCAATTAACTTTGTTGAAATACCCGGTGGTTAAAGCCACGATGTACGCGGTGTTGCAAAGAATTTACGATATTGCACCAATTATTGATTCTTATGTAAGAAGGCACTACTCAATAGTTGTTACAGTAATTACTGTTCAATATTTTATTTTATTGATTCAATAATTACTACGTTGATATTTTATATTATTGTTGTTTCAATAATTGTTGTGACACCCCCAAATCTAGGTACTTCATTCCCATAAGACTTGGTGTTCACTTTCCATTCATACATATCTATCTACCCAAATATAATAAAATTAAATCAGAAATCCTCCCTTTAAAGGGTTACACCATTAATCAAAAAGTCTTCCCAGGTTGTCTAACCTTAAACATCAATCAAGTGTAGAAATAAAAGAATTACATCACAACACTAAATATAAAGTCCAACATCATGACAATAAATGAAATTACAAGTCTTCACCACTTGCACATTTTTCCCTTTCCTTTGCTAGTAGTAGGTTCTTCGACCTTCTCAACTTTAGCTGCAATGAGTGTATATATATACAAGAGTGAGCAAAACAAATGCTCACTAGATATAGCAATGAAACAACAACCAAATAATAACTCCCAATGAATAGGCTCATCAAAACTGAATGGTACTCTTTCAATGGTAACCAAAAACTAGAATCAAAATATGAAATATATCCGACGGTCATAAGACCACGAACTACGTCCACGGTTACAAGTAATTTTTCAACATTAACTTACTTGAGTTATCTTGTAGGGACTTCACGTGCATTTAGGGGATCGACCCTTCGTACCATGTATTGTGCACAAACATCTAAACGCATTCTGTACCCCCTATAATAGGGTTGTTCTTCTCAGTTTTAGAGTACAAGTCCGCACCAAAGAAAGTTTGGTTTGGATAACTTCAAGGGTAATTTAGAATTTAACGATCATCAACTAAAGGATTAGTTCAATCAACAAAGTTTGATAACACTACGGTTGTTCAATAACAACATAATATAAAACAATGCATAATCATATATGAACTAACTATTTATTAAACTTATGCTTGGAAAATAACTAAAACATAAGTGTTGAATGAAACAATAAACCTTGCTTGAACAATAATAAGCTAAGGCTATGATCTTATAAAACTAGAAATGAAATTACTGAACTTACATTAACTGATAGCAAGCTGGAAACAAAGCTTGCTCAACATAATAATAACTTGAGCAAAGTAATTGAAATACAACAATTCAATACTAGGAATTAGAGTTCAAGAAGCATTCACTATAAAAGAATGAAATAAAGAAACTTGTTTAATTATAACAATCTAGAGTAAATCAACAATGATTAGAATTCCAATAGAATTAGGGTTAAATCTTGCTCATTGTAAAAGGTAAGAATTAGAAACTTGCTCAATGTAAAGAGTAAAGAAATAAGGTTTTGGAAACTTACCTCGTGCGTAAGCTATAACTTACAACTCACGTTCACCTATACATAATATTAGAATTATAATATCTATTAGATATACTAACATTCATATACCAAAATAACACTCACCTCTAGCTAAACTTGTTATTTTAGTACAAGTCTCACCTTACCATATACATTTCAGAATCACAAGTGTAATTTCATAACACTTATTCATTATTCACGGAGTTTCTTAAATTATAACATAACGTGTACGTAACTTACTACTTTCAGCTCAAACCGGCGATAACCCCGGCGAAGAGTCAAACATCATCTTGCCCCTTTCAAACACCTGCGCGTCGTCTCAATACTTCATACATATATACATACAACTATGTCCTTCAAGAACCAGGATATCTAATCCCGAGTGACTATTACGCGTGGTAGTACTTTGGATAGAATTTGAAGCTTGAAGACCATGGGCATGGTCCCCTATTCTTGACTTCGTACAACCTCTAATCCATGTCATTGCATAACTCTCGACACAAACTATCCGAAGAAGGTCACATATACCTCGTTCGGAATCTCAGATTGAAGTTCTGCAAGTTCGAGCGGATATTACAGTGCGTGAGTGCACGTACTTCGAGACGACAGGACCCGCAAAGCCCGAGCCCACCACGACTAGCTGCATGTACACTGGGCTGCTGCGGTACACTCATAACTGCTGCAGTACACTTATGACCATCTGTCTATATATACAAGGTCAATTGACCATTTAGAGATAGAAAAGAGAGAGAAAAGGCGAGGAAGCCCTGTCCATTTTGCTCTGTACACACCTATATTGAATGTTTTCTTTTCTGTTAGCTCACATATAGCTATCTTTTGTCTGGCGAGAGCTGAGTAGTTATCCAAATAAAGTCATAGAAGTCTACTTTGGTAGCCCACTGTAAGCCTTCTCACATTCTATAAAGCTTTCTTCTCACATTATCACACACTGTTGTACACGTTGAGAGTCGTGTGAGTGTGTTTACCCGGACTTCGGTCCATGATTTTCATTTCTGTCTGTATATATATATATATACTTATATATGTATGTATATATTTTTATACGGACTAACATTATCGAGTTATGCCTCGATTGAGCATAGACTTCGGTCTAGAGCGTTTATTGGCTTATATATATATATATATTTATATATAAATTGTTGTCAGACTCTGTCTGATGAGCCTAGACTTCGGTCTGGAGCGTTTAATTGCTTATATATATATATATATATATATATATAAATTGTGGTCGAGACTACATTCGATGAGCACCGGATTTTACATCCTATATGCGTTTAATTGCTTATATATATATATATATATGTATACTTATATATATAACTATTGTCGGACATATCCGATGAGCCTGGATTTCATATCCGGAGCATTTACTGCTTATATATATATGTATATATATATTTACATTCCTGTCAGGCTTAGAGTTTCCTCCGTGGCTTTTTACTGACTTTCTTTACATTTAAATCACTTTGGAGTTAACCGTGGCGTTGATAGCTTTTTACTGACTTTATTTACATTCAATTTCACTTTGGAGTTCACTTACGTGGCGGTTGATAACATTTATTGCTTTATTTACATTTCTGATCCCCCATGGAGTTGCTTCGTGGTGGTTCATCATGCATATATATATATATATATATATATATATTCTGACTTTATATATATATATATAAGCGCCATCGCTTCCCATACAAATTGCAGTATCATGTGAGCCTAGAAATCATGTGATCACATATTCAGTCTGCTGAATCTAGATTTGGTTCCCATGATGGATATTTTTCAGCTGTAAGCGGCTTGTACATTATTTACAGTGTCTGAATTTTCTTGGATGGCTGTCATGCCCATAAGGAGTTCGGCACTGCTATGTATTATTTTCTCACAGATGCCTCGCATCTCGAAAATAAAAGCAAACAAGCCGAACATTTAGATAATAAAATGGAAGTATCAAAGGCCTCAATTACTATTGAGCACAGGGTTTGAAAAAATCTTTTTTATAAACCTCATTGCTATATCTGGTTAAAATTGATTTTTTCTATAAATTCAAACCCTTGTATATAGGTTCGAACGAGGTACAACACTACTTCCAAATAATTGCACATTGATCCACACACACACACACACATTCATATAACAGTTTCGTTAAGAAGTGGCGGTCACCGTGGCAACACGGATGTCGGGGGGTGCCTAACACCTTACCTCCGCATAACCAAGCCCCCGAACCCTTAATGAATCTCTGTTTCACATACCCGTTTAGTAGTGTCACATCACTGGGTCAATGTACAAACCTTTTCGGTTGCATTGGTGCAACCAGTTAAATACACCAACTGGCGACTCTTAAAGTCAAATCGTCGACATTACACATGTCAGACCTTTTTCACTTGTTTTTTCAAACAAATCTCACATTAACATGAGAACACCAAAGAACAAGTAACGAAAAAGGACATCAAAAAATCTCGACGTCGACAGGTGGCGACTCTGCTGGGGACTCCAGTAAGAGGGCTTAAGCCGCTATTACAAGCTTTTCAAAATCGTTATATGCTTGTGTGTGAATGTTGCATTTATATTTATGATGAATGTGTACAAATGCATCTTAATTACTGCACTGCTAAATATCTATCTGTGATATTAGTGCTTCGCACATGTCATCTTTTTTTGCATAAACGGTGAGACACGTTGTATGTGAATGTATGTTGTGTGGTCCCTCCATCAGGAGGCTATCCTGTCGGTGTTTGATTACTGGACCCGTGGGAAGAATAATTCCCCGGGGCTCAGGAAAGGCACCACTCAAATTCGCTCCAGTTGAACGACCGGATTAACTTCCCGTTAAGTAGATTGCAATGATCTGAGAACCTTTATGCCAAAAAGCCGCGAGAGTAACCCTAAGATAGGTCAACCTTTGATAAACCAAACGCGAAGGAAAGTCTCTTCATAATTTCCATTCTCAATTACTTGTAAAAGCATTTATTTATAATTTATTCTATATGCATACATGACATGTTATCAATTAACAACCGATTTTGCAGGACAAAATTCCTAAAACGGACATTGTTATGATAACATTTACATTACCCTAAGACTAAACTACATAAGTCTTTTGTAGGGAAGCAATTGGGCCTGTTACCCACTCAAAATCCAAAAAGGCCACGAGCCTACAGCCAATCATGTCTTCTTCTGATCAGTCTAACACTATTTCCCGAGAAGAATTTGACGGATTGAGTAAACAAATCACAGACTTGGTTGTTCTACTGAAAGAATTACACTAGTCCACTCAGGGTACGAAGATACCTATACATACAGAATCCTCTACACAAGGGGGAGTCCAAGGTCTGGAAAAAACAATTCCAGAGCATCAGTTGGATACGACCAACAAAGACCCTGAAAGCACCCATCTCAAAGGAGATCAAGACATTGGTGATATCAGAAAGAAGGTCCTCGAAATGGAGGAAACTATCCGCGTTCTCAAAGGGATTGGGACACATGGCAGTGTTTCATATACAGACCTTTGCATATTTCTTGGTGTTCAATATCCAGAGAAATTCAAAACCCTTGATTTTGAAAAGTATGACGGATTAGGGGATCCTTATACCCATTTGAAGGTATTCATTGGAGAACTTGGATCTTATACGGAAGATGAAAAGCTCAGAATGCAGCTATTCCAGAAGAGTCTGACTGGAGAAGCCCGTTCATGGTATGCCAGATTAGACAACTCAAAGATCCATAGTTGGGAAGAGCTAGCTCACGCCTTCCTCACTCAATACAGTTTTCAGTCTCAGATGGCTCCTGACCGTTACCAAATTACCAAGATCAAGAAATAGTTTAATGAGTCATTCAGAGAGTATGCTCAAAGGTGGAGGCGCCTTGCTGCTCAAGTTATTCCTTCCATGACAGAATCAGAAATGGTCATGACTTTTATAGATGTACAGGAAGCTCCTTTCTATGAAAGAGTTCTAGCTGGTATTGGCAAGCCATTCTCCGAAATGATCAAGCACGGAGAAATGGATGAAATAGGATTGAAGTCTGGGAAGATTCTAGACCTCGCCGCTCTTAAAGCTGTTGCTGAACACATCCAGTCCGGATCTTATGGAAACAACCCCCGAAGGGTCCATAAAAATAAAGAGGAGGATGTTTCCTTTATACTACAACGACAGAAAGGCAATCAAAGCATGCCTATACAAAGGAGAAACTATTCCCCTTTTTAGGCACAATCTTCAAACCCTCCATTGTCTAAAAATGGAGAAGCAAAGCGACCTCGAATGTTCACACCCTTAGGGGACTCACTCGAGAATATTCTTGCTCTTCTGACTACTCAGAAGAAAATTACACGTCTGCTTCCACCAGCCAACCCTAATGGGAGGGGTTTTAATGCTACTCGGAAGTGTGCTTATCTTGTCGGAGCACCTGGACATGATACTCAAGATTATTGGGCCTTGAAACATAAGATCCAAGACTTGATAGACAACGGTGAGATTGTAGTGACCAAACTTGATCAACCTCATGTGCAAGATAACCCTCTTCCTCAACACAAAGAAGAAGAGGTCAACATGATCAGTTGGAGCACTGGGCAAAATTCCAGTGTTATTGGCGAACCATCTTAGACCATCAAAGACGGTGATGACAGATGGGATTATACAAAGTTCCAGTTTACCATGGAATGAAAGATGAAAGCTCTTTGTAAACAAATCGAGCAATTGGCTAAACTGGTGACTCATTAGCATCAAGTCACACGCCAATTAATCAAACAGGAGCATGCCTATCTCCTTCCATTTGTTATGAATGCTCCACCATCACCTTCAGAAAGCGAAGCTATGGAGGATAAGGTTGCAAAGAGAGCAAGTGCTAAAGCCCGTCGAGATTTTGCTAATCAAAGGGAATTTACCTATCTCAGCCAATCTATGGAAGAGATATTGCAAATGTTGATCAATGAAATAAGAATTACCTTCCTTCTACCTCCAATTAATCCCTGCTCTGGATAATTCAATTCTGATGAAGTGTGTCAGTATCATTCACACTCTCGCGGTCACAGCACAGAAGAATGCTGGGCACTCCGCCATCTCATTCAGAATCTTATTGATAGCGATATCCTGCAAATTGCAGATGACTGCACTGTGCAACTCAAAGGTGGGAATGCATGTCCTGCCAAATGGAAGGAATCGATCGCAGTTATATCCGAAGTGGATAATGAGACTGTCAAAGTATTTCCTATACATCTAATTCAACTCAAAGGAACTGATAATCCTTTGAAAGTGGCTGCACCTGAGCCAATTTCTCTACCCTTCAGACCATAACATCCTGTTGTCAGCTTGCACAAAGTTCCATAAAATTATGGAAAAGCTAAAGGATCTACGTCTCATACTACTGCTATAGTGTCGAAGGATAATCCACTATATCTTCCTCAACGGGTTATAAAGCCTACTTGCAAAGCAAAGGGGAAGATTCCCATGGAGAAGATTGAACAATTCTTCCGCACTATGGGCCACAACGAAGCCAATGTGGTTTTATGCTTACGACAAGCTCCACACCAGATATCTACACTAGATTTGGTTTTCTCTTCTGAAGATCATCGGAAGATTCTATTACAGGTTTTAAAAGAAGCCTATCTGCATATGCATATTATGAGCTGATACAGTCTCCAGTTAAGGTGCCAACACATATTCTGACTATGCTGTTTCCCAAGCCAGTACCTTTCAAAGCAAAAGAGGTGCTGATTCCTGATCTCGAAGTGGAAGAAAAGGAACAAAAATGTAAACATGACCTTGCCTTGATGATGGCAGACATACGTGTCATTGTTCTTGATGAACATACAAACAGATACATCCTAGACGATGATTGCCCAGATGTCATGGTTATCATTCGGGAGAAGGAGGACAATGATGATCCTTCCATTACTACAGTCCATCAGGACTTTTCCCTCGATAATTGGAACAGTATTCCATGCATTGGTCGACGAGGGTAAAATGGGCAGAAAATCCCTCTGCCCTGTAGATAACTTTAATTGCTTACTTTTCTTTACAGTGCTATCAATTATTTTATCAAGTACATGCTAACACTTTTGTATGATCAAACAGTTGCATATATTAAGTGAAAGCATACTTTGTTTCAGGACTCTGAATTTAGATGTGCCTGTACTTGCTGATGAAGTGCCTTCTCTCCACAAGGGCTATAACTTTGATGCAAAGTTGGACTCAGACTTGATGGACATTCAAGAGGACATTGAGACACCTCGGGAGATTAAGGAATGGGTCGCAGATAAGCCTAAACCCAACCTTGACCAAACTACTCCTTTCAATCTTAGAACCTTAGACAACCCTAAGCTAATCCAAATTGGTTCAGACTTAACCACAAATCAACGGAATGACATGGTTGCACTATTAACCCAATTCCAGGATGTGTTTGCATGGTCTCATGAAGACATGGTGGGTTTGTCCATGGATATTGTTCTTCATCGCCTTCCCATCAAAGAAGGATTCAAGCTAGTCAGGCAAAATCTCTGGCGATTGAAACCTGAGTGGAGTTTAAAGGTCAAAGAAGAAATTGTGAAATAATTTCAAGCTGGCACCATCATGGTGTCTACATATCCGGAGTGGATATCCAACATTTTTCCCGTGCCTAAACCAGGAGGAAAGGTACGAGTTTGCGTGGATTACCAGGATTTAAACAATGCTTGCCTGAAAGATAGCTTTCTCGTGCCTTTTATCCACATTTTCATTGACAATACTACTCAATACGGCATGTACTCCTTTGCTGATTGCTTTACGGGGTACCATCAAATTATGGTTGTTGAGGAAGACCGTGAGAAAACTTCTTTCATCACGCCTTGGGGAACTTTTTGCTACAGACGGTTGTCATTCGGCCTCATCAACGCCGGGGCAACATATCAACAAGCTATGATGGTTCTTTTCCATGATTTAATGCATAAAGAGATAGAGATCTATGTGGATGACATCATTGTCAAATCCCGAAAGGAGGAGGACCACCTAGACCATCTCAAGAAGCTATTCAACAGGTTGTGTAAGTACAACTTGAAGTTGAATCCAGCCAAGTGCGCCTTTGGTGTCAAATCGTGCAAGTTGCTAGGGTTTCCTAGTCGCCACAAAGGATTGAATGGATCCTACCAAAATCCAGGCCATCAAGGAAATGCCCATTCCTCAGACAGAGAAGGAAATACGGGGATTTTTGGGAAGAATCAACTTTATTAGCAGATTTATTTCTCAACTCACAGCAACCTGCGAACCCATCTTCAAGCTATTAAGGAAGAACTCTTCAATGAAATAGAATGATGAGTGTCAGAAAGCCTTCCTTACAATTAAAGAACAGCTGCTTAACGCTCCTGTTTTGGTACCTCCCAGGGATTATGTTCCCCTATTCATGTACCTGTCCATTAATGACAATGCCATGAGCTGCATGCTGGGACAAAAAGATGATAGAGTCCAAGAACGAGCTATCTATTACCTCAGCAAAAGATTCAGTACCAGTGAACACAAGTACACTCTGATTTAGAAGACTTGTTGTGCTTTAGCATGGGCTTCCATGAGATTACAGCATTATCTCCAAGGTCACACGACCCATCTTATATCCCGCGTGGATCTTCTCAAGTATGTGTTTAGTAAGCCCATACTGAATTATCGGCTGTCTAGATGGCAGTTGATCCTACAATAATTTGACATCGTCTACGTGATGCAAAAGTCTGTCAAAGGTCAAGGAATTATGGATCAACTGGCCGCCGCACCTACAGGGGACTACAAACCCTTGGAAACATACTTCCCCGATGAGGGGGTAATGATAATTCAGCAACAACATCAGTACGATACATGCCGTATGTGGAAAATGTATTTTGATGGAGCTGTTAACATAGAAGGCTCTAGAGCTAGAGCAATTCTAATATCCAGTACGGGGGAGCAGCCCGTAGCCGTCAAATTGCAGTTTGTCAGCACCAACAACACAGCTGAGTATGAAGGCTGTATCATGGGGCTAAAACTTGCCCATTCAATGGGCATTAGGCGGTTAACTGTCTTTGGAGATTCCGAATTGGTGATCAAACAATCCACGGGAATCTATCAAACCAAAGAATTACATTTGCTGCCTTACCATCGGCAAGTTCTACAGATGGCTTTGGAGTTCGAAGAAATCTTCTTTCTACACATTCCTCGCAATAGGAATGATTTTGCGGATGCATTAGCAACGTTGGCCTCCTTGGTTCACATAGTTGACAAGGAAAACATGCCAAGCATCACATTTGGTATGTAAAAAGCCCCAATATATGGGAACTACGTTGGAGAAGTATCAGATGAACTACCTCCCATCCACCCCCCTTGGTATCAACATATTAAGGAGTATCTGCGAGATGGATCTACACCCGCTGAGGCGAGCCTAACTGAGAAGAGGCGGATTCATCGACTTGCTATGAAATTCTACCTGAGCGGAGATGCACTCTATAAAAGAGATGTAGGATTAGGTCTCCTCAGATGTCTAGACAAAGACCAAACTCAGAGGCTCATAGATGAGATCCATGGTGGAGTATGTGGCCCACACATGAGCGGACCCTTACTTGTCTAGAAAATTCTCAGAACAGGACATTATTTGATTACACTCAAAGCTGACTGTGATGATCACGTCAAGAGGTGCTATCAATGTCAGGTCCATGGGAATGTTATCCACGCCCCTCCAAGGGAGCTCCACAACATGAGTTTTCTCTGGCCCTTATCAATGTGGGGAATGGACGTGATCGGGCCCATCGAGCCCAAAGCCAGTAATGGTCATCGATTCATATTCACCATGATCGACTACTTCACCAAATTGGTAGAGGCAGCTTCCTTCCCAAGGGTTACTAAAGAAGTAATCATTGCTTTCATCAGAAACAATGTCGTCTGTCGATATGGACAACCAGAGGTCATTGTGTCAGACAATGCTAAGAACCTCAACAACAAAATGATGGAGGAGTTATGCAGTAAATTCCACATCAAACACCTTAACTCCGTCATCTACCATCCAAAGATGAATGGTGCTATAGAAGTGACTAATAAAAACATCAAGAAGATCCTGCAGAAAATGTCTTCCAATCACCAAGGATGGCCTGACCTCTTGCCTCTTACTTTATTAGCCTACAGAACTTCTATGCGTACTTCCACTGGAGCAACCCCCTACTCGTTAGCCTATGGGATGGAAGTAGTGCTCTCCATAGAGGTGGAAATGGAATCCCTCAAAGTATTGATGGATGCTCAGTTGGATGAGGACCAATAGGTACAAGACAGGTATCATCAATTGTCTCTAATAGACGAAAGAAGAACTGCGACAATCTTCCATGGTCAATTATATCAGCAAAGGATTGCGCGATCCTACAACAGAAAAGTCCGACTACGGCAGTTCAAACAACATGACTTGGTTTTGAAGAAGATCATTGACAACCAAGATCAATCTAAGGGAAAATTCACTCCTAACTGGGAAGGCCCATTTATTGTCAAGGAGGTATTGACAGAAGGTGCTCTCAGATTGAAGGAAATAGACGACAATGAATTTCCACAGCTTATCAACTCGGACACCGTGAAACGGTACTATGTCTGAAGTTACCATCAAACAAACAACCTGGTTTTGATTATACAGTCACCAGTTATTCCGGTTTTGAACCCTTCCTTTCTACTTACTCTTCTGCCCCTCAGGGAAACATACACTTCAAACCAGCAGCTTAGTTTCACCTCATTTTTAAATATTTCACACCTGCGGTTATCCTGAAGACGTGATTGAACCTTTCACACCTGCAATTTATCCTGAAGACGGGATTAAACTTTTCTACGCTTGCAGTTTATCCTGAAGACGGGATTAAACTTTTCTACGCTTGCACTTTATCCTGAAGACGGGATTAAACTTTTCTACGCCTGCAGTTTTTCCTGAAGACGGGATTAAACTTTTCTACGCTTGCAGTTTATCCCGAAGACGGGATCAAACTTTTTCCACACCTGCAGTTTGTCCCCATTATGGGATCAACCTTTCTTCTCCCCGCAGTATATCCTGCACATGGGATTTACGCTTCTCTTCGCCTTCAATTCGTCCTGAGGGGCGAACTACGTCGACCTGATCTCCTCTTCAATAGGAGTACATAGGCAACCATATTCTATATGGCCCGGTCACAATAAAGAAAAACAACAAAAACATTTCTGCCCTTTCTATACAAAAACAACAAAAATATTTCTACATCATCTACCTTTCACATCCAGCATTGAACCTTTTACACCAGGTTCGAACTACGCAGACTTGATCTCCTCTTCAATAGGAGTACGTAGGCAACCATTCATGGTTCAGTCTAACTCCCACTAGAACAAAAATTCTTGTCACACGGTACTGGGATCAACTTTCAATTCGCAACATTTCATCGGTTTCAGATCAAAGGGATGGAATTACCCAACCTCTTCTCACAAATAGAAGATTCGGTGACCATCTAAGCTGCGATCGCGCCTCAAAGAGCAATACCAACCCATAAGAGATGGAATTAACTAGGCTTCTCACAAATAGAAGTACTGGCGACCATCTGTGGTGCAGTCAATCTCAGAGAGGAAGAAACTACCCTCCTCTCCACATTTCATACAGATACTAGTCCCAAGACACCAAAGATGGTAGGGATTTATAGAAATCAATGATCTATTCTGAGAGATCTTGCGACGTCTCAATGTCCACCTATCAAGGATAAATTCATAATGCATCAAGATCACAAGGCCCTGAAGAAACAGGCAAATATCAAGCAAGTGTCAAGGCATAACTAAAAGGGAAGTGAATCAAAATATATTTCCCTGCTATACATAATACTGTTTGATATATACATATGTGCTGTACATGACAAAATGGATAAGCTAGTGCATAAGGAGGAAAACACAAAGCTATCTCTGAGATCTTGTATGTATGCGGACTATCAAATCTAACATGGCATCCCTCTCACGAAGGCGGAGGTAATCTTTGTAAGCTCACCGCCAAGGGTATCTACACGAGCTAGCGGATCGAGGCTAAGCTGCATGGTGGCATAATGCTCATCAATGTAAGCACTCATGTCGGCAAAGCCCGACATTCATCCGGGATCTAACTGGCATCTCACGATGGCCACATCCCTAGCTAGAGATAAGGCGGCATCCCACTCCACTATCAATGCATCCTTGGTCGATCTAGACTCATCCTCTCTAATGAGCAAAGATCTCTCCCATCAAGAGTCACAACATCGCGGCCCTAGCCTGATCTCTATCATAGGTCATCAGATGTAAGCTCTGCTCCAGATGCTGTGCCAAATACTGATGGGAATGTCATCCTCCTCTATAGGCTCCTCATCGTCAGAATCAATCCCTCAGACTGTGGATACTTTGCTTGCTTGACCGATGCGATCTCTTTCTCCATCCATGCGGAATACTCTGCAGAATGTCCTGGATGACTGATAGAAAACTCAGCTAGCTCTCACTGATCCCAACAGGCATACAACCTAGATTTGTCCTTCGCTGATAAACGGTGTGAAGCGAAGCGCTGACTCACTACCCCCTCATAAGGATGAAAATCCTGAAACTGGTCAAACTGACACATCACGGCCAGTGGGTGGTAGGTAATCATGCCCCTCAATCCAGCCAGAGGGAGGTAATCTATGCCCGGAGCATGAGTAATGAAGTTATAGGGTGAGCTAAGCCCTGAACATGGCAATATAGCAAATGGGTCTCTAATCCCTGCCAGAAAAGCTGACCACGATGCAGCATCTGTACACTCTGCAGGCTGAAAGGAGTATGACATGGCTATATCATGGGTGAAGCAAAACCCCTGCCGTCTGAATGTGCCAATCGGTCTCAAGTGTGACATAAACCACACATACAACATAACCGAACTACCTATGAACACTCATGCCGGATAAGTGCAGCAGTATGTAGCTGACCTCAGAGTCTCTACAATAATCATCAGTATAATGGTACAACCCTCCCTGAGAGCTCTCACTGCCATAATGATGCCAATATCAAGCTCATCCATATATCGTGGTATGTAGACGTATGACAATACGCACAACAGCAATACATCCACTCTGGCTGAACACCAATGGTCCTCCGGTGTGGTGAAATCCCCGGAATGCCGTGCATAACTATCCTCAGAGCCAAATCTGTTAAACAGAAAACGCTGGGATATCACGTGGCTGGATATAATCTCGTCCTCTACCACTCTACATCTCAATTCGGTGAGAGTCATGAACTGTCTACTCATGTCTCTAATAGCCATATGCACGCAAGGTCTGTCCAGCGGCATCATCGTCAAACGTGCATACTCCTCCAAAGTAGGAGTCAACTCCTGGGTCCCAAATCGGAAAACCTGCCTCTCCGATACCCAGTGCTCGAGCATACCCTCTACAAATCTTATGGGAACCTGAAACATCAACAGGGTCATAATATGCTGCAGTAAATCATCTACGATCACCATGTCTGATGGTGATATACTATCATACCATTATCCCATACCCGCTACCACCAAAAATGGTGGGGTATGATCAATACGGCTAACTGTCGAAGAAGACATCTGTACGGGCCGTGTCATAAGACCATCCAGGGGTCAATGCTGAATATCTATGGACATACATACATATGCATAACAATAACATGCATAATACAATAGATGGTAATATGATATAGGGAATGAAAAACTGTGCATACATTCCTAAGTATATCATCATCTAATGCATCTATGTACAACTAAAATACAGGCAAATGGGGCGAAGCTACCCAGCAGCTAACAGAGGCCTATCAAAAGAGATTACGAGAAATACATCAAAAAAAGTTAATAGTTTCAATGTCTACATCATCGATGCTATCCACCTGATGTAACTCCTCCTGAGTCACTCTGGATCTCTATCTATAGGGATGTCAGGCCTATACAATGGAGGATCTGCACTGGAAAAACCATATGGGTCACCTGAGGGGCCAGCGCCAGAGCTGGAAGGATCAAAGGTATCTGCCTCTAAAAGATCTCTGCCCAAATGCCGGATGAAGAAATGTGCCTGGTCCAACTGCTGAGTCAATCTATCAGTCTGTATCACATGAGTCGGATCTCTGACACAGGCTAGCCAATCCTTCATCATCACGGATCCTGGAACCATATCCCCCATAAACTGTGTGGCGCGGGTCTGAGCTCCAATGGTACGAGGGATCCACCAATGTTGGAACATCTGCTGAGTGCAGGGGCCCTCTGACAAAGTAAAATCGTCAATCCCCAACAATAGGATATCAATGATGGGTGACTATAAAACAGGCCAATAACGCCTGGTAGGAGGAAAGATCGGCATACAGATCTCTCCTCTAGTGCTCCTGATAGCATGCTCTCCTAAATAGAGCTCCCATCCTCCATCTATGAAGAGAGGAATCCTACGGGTGGAAATGATGTACTCAACTCCAATCGGGTAGCCATCCTCAAAACCAACTCCCAAATGCTCGCCAGAGTAGGGAACCCATGTGATGACACCTGCTATCAACAACTCCAGCTGTAGGCGACAATGAGTGAAACCCTCAGCAACAGGGACCTCTGCCAGTATGAAATGATGCAATCGCCGTCCTCGTGGATAGGTATATAAACCTAACACACTCATAGGACACAAACATGAAAGCCTCTCATAGGCCCAAAAACTGCCAACACAAAGGCAAACATCTGCTGCCAGTCAACACTCTTAACCTGTACACAGGAAAAGACAAGAGAAACACTCACCAGCAGAAATGGGTAGAATCCTAACCACGCCTCGGTTAAGCCCTGTGATCGCATGCGCATTCCCCTGAGGAAGTAGGCAAAGGTGTAGCAACCCCAATCATAGTCTCTTATACGGTCCATGTGTCGAGTGGCGCTGATCAAAGCGAAGGACATTGTAGAGGAATTATCTACTATGAAGCAGCCCCTAATGATCATCAGGAACAATCGCCGAAGAATGCGGTCCCTGACTCTCACATCATCGGGTATGGGCTCACTCAATAGCCCGCTCATAGCATCTACGTTCAAAGGACCCGTACGAACAGTCCTGCCCTTGAGGGCCTCCGTCGGAACTCCCAACAAGGATCTGACGGTAGTAGGGGTAATATCCGTCGTACAAGGCACTGGATCCCCTCCAAACTCCATACCTGTGATAAACCACCAATCCATCGGCGTCATCATCACCTCACAGTCCAACAAATAGAGTGACTGAGTCTGGTGAAACCACCGCTCAGACAATTCCCTGAGGTAACCCCAGGGACAGCGACGGGGAAGGATGGAAAAGAATGCTCCAAATCCCCAACCATGTACAATCACTCTGTAGTCATCATGCAAGGCCTGATACATAGAGTGGATGCTAAACTAGTTCCCTCAAGGCTGTGTGAAGCCGGGAACCTACATCAAATACAGATCAACATTAGAATCCTTTACTCCTCATCAATAGGAAACAAGGACGATTAAGATCTAATTTCGTACCTCGTTTGCGTGCAGGTATACTGAAGGATGCCGACTCAAGTCACCTAGAAGATCTGGGTTCGCCACTTGAATCCCTGAAATTCCCTATGGGGAACACGTACAGCAAGAGCAGGAACCTCGACTGGTACATCATCCTCCTCGTCCTCAACATCCAACACTTAAAACCCGAATAGGACGTATCACCGCCTCCACCAAACGATGAGGCTGTCTAACGGAATGACACTGAGGCTCTTCAGAAGCCCTCCTCCGTACACCAAAAGTGGTCCTGCGGGAACTACTCGACTAATCCGGATCCATAATATCTGGACAACAAGTCTCGAAATCACCTCAGAAAGGGTGTGGTAAATTCTTACCTGCAGCTTTTTAACATGCATGCATGCATTGTTTTAACATACATATGCAGTAGAGTTAAAAATGTATGATTAATCATTCCTACATTTTGGGAAAATTTTGCCATAGCCCCTTTGTAAATGGGACTATCCACATGCAAATAGGCATGACTAAGTGGCCATTCAGTAGAACACCTATACACAGTCATATACATCCTATATATATTTAATACATTGCAGTAAAAAATTAGTAAGTGTAGTCTAATTACCAGGATTATTTTGCTTGTCTACCTTTACTCATTTATCCTCAGATAGGATAAGAAATGACAGTAAAAGGTGCAAATTTAACTGTTTCAAAAGTTAAAATTTTTCACATCATTATGTTCAGCATGGTTTAATACTAACATTTGCTATGTTGAATATTTTTTATCAAGTCATATCAGCATGCATATTCACTACTATGTGTCTGAATGAATTTCATGTGATAAGTCATTTTCCAACGGATAGAAACTGGAAAGGAATACATGCATACGTTACCAGGACAGTGAAGAACGCTTGTACGGTAGCAGATTATGCAGAAAGTTACTCGAACTCAATAAGTCTAATGAGAAGCTCTCAGATTTCCTTCGTCGCGCAGCTTGAAAATGACTTATGAAAGCAACCTTTGGGCTTTATATAGCCACGATTGTCATGAGTCCACTGCTGCTCTCTGCGCAGTGTACCTACGCCACACTCTGCGGGTGTACACTGCGGCACTCCTACATGGGTCCTACACCTCCGGCTCGCTCCAGTTAGATTTGCAAAGGAGGTCTCGCAAGCTAAAAAGGCCAAATCAAGAATAAAAGCGCTACGCAATTGAGCGGAATAACCCGGAATCCTTGTGTTCATGTGTTAAGGTATTCAGCTGCATACAAGGTATACGATACCAGTGGCCTCAGCTTTCACAAATCATGGTTGGCAATACCCCACAAAGGTTCGATGCCGTCAATGAGTGTCAGGCAACCCTGACGTATCCCCGGCGGGGGTTACAATGCAGAATCTACGAAATTCGAGCATCAACGTATCCCCGGCGGGGGTCACAATACACATTTGTCAGACATCCACGTATCCTCGGCGGGGGTTATAACACAATGCAACCATTGATACACACATCAATGAAGGTCAAACAGCCTTGACGTCATTTCAACCGATGACAAGTAAACCCATCGAAGCAACTTATTCAAGTATCCCCGGCGGGGGTTACAATGCAATGCAACCATTGATACACACATCAATGAAGGTCAAACAACCTTGACAATCTATCCAGTGATACACACATCAACGAAGGTCAGGCAACCTTGACGGTGACAAACTGTTGGCAGTAACTCCGGAAGGATAAGGGAATATGTTATACACATCCTCAAGCAGACAAAGCTTTATCCCCACAGATCTCTTACATACAAGAGGTACCTCTATGGAATATAAGCCAGTGTCTAGGATTCACGACTTTGGTGATAGCCCCAAGGTCAACATCCTTTAAGACTTGGATCGTATGTCCAAGCCATCACTAATTGTCATCCCAGCAGGATTACATGACAATCATGCATCATACATTTGCATCATGTTGCTGCACATAAGCATCATGTTTATTTCACTTGCATTTCAAGTGTCTAGGATTCTTTATCCTATCCATGCCTTGCATTTCATGAATATGATAAAGAGGGGCATCTGTAGACACTCAAATTTTTTTTGCACAACTGTTACTAACATTATAGGAGGGCAGAATTGTCTTTCGAAGATAACCCTGGAAGATAGCTCACATCCATTCCGAATACTACAGGAGGATTGGTTCACAACCTGGACCACACACCGAGAACATTAGTCTCAACCCGGAACACACATCGGGAGTCTCATCCTCAACCCCGGAACACACACCGGAAGGATCATTTCCAACCTCGGAGATAACCCCGAGTTTCGTCCTTGGTGCTAACCCCAAGGAATGCTGTTGCAGTTCCGACGATAACTCCGAAAATGCTTGTTTCAAACACATGCGATCAACTTCAATCTCAGCCCTCCTACTGAGGCACTCATACCTTAGACCCGGAGATAACAACGGGCGGACAGGTACACCCACAGATGACAGTGAGGCACACAAACAAGCAGTCCAATCTCAGATGTAACCCTGAGTAACGTTTGCTTTCCGCTCAAACCGGCGATAACCCCGGTGAGGAGTCAAATGTCATCTTGCCACTTCAACACTTCCTCTCACAAGATGATATCGCAGTATACCAACAAGTAGTCCAATCTCAGATGTAACCCTGAGCAACGTCTACTTTCAGCTCAAATCGGCGATAACCCCGGCGAAGAGTCAAACATCATCTTGCCCCTTTCAAACACCTGCGCATTGTCTCAACACTTCATACAAACATACATACAACTATGTCCTTCAATAACCAGGATATCCAATCCCGGGTGACTATTATACGTGGCAGTACTTTGGATAGAATTTGAAACTTGAATACCATGGGCATGGTCCCCTCATCCTGACTTCGTATAACCTCTAATCCATGTAATTACGTAACTCTCAACACAAGCTATCTGAAGAAGGTCACATATACCTCGTTCGAAGCTTCGGATTGAAGTTCGCAAGTTTCGGCGAACATTACGATGCGTGAGTGCGTCTTCGAGACGATGGGACTGCTGAAAGCTGGGCCACTACGACCGACCACAGGTGTAGCTGCGCAATGCCACGGGTATAATTACTACCATCCGTTTATATATACAAGGTCGGGAATTGACCATTTAGAGAAAGAGATGAGAGAGAAAAGACGAGGAAGCCCTGTCCATTTTGCTTTGTACACACCCATATTGAGTGTTTTCTTTTCTATTAGCTCGTATATAGCTATCTTTTGTCGGACAGGAGCTGAGTAGTTATCCAAATAAAGTCATAGAAGTCTACTTTGACAGCCCACTGTAAGCCTTCTCACATTCTATAAAGCTTTTTTCTCACATTATCACACAATGTTGTACACGTTAAGAGTCGTGTGAGTGTGTTTGCCCGGACTTCGGTCCGTGGTGTTCATTTCTGTCTATATATATATATATACTTTTATATATATGTATGTATTTTTATACGGACTATCATTATCGAGTTATGCCTCGATTGAGCCTAGACTTCGGTCTAGAGCGTTTATTGGCTTATATATATATATATTTATATATAAATTGTTGTCAGACTCTGTCTGATGAGCCTAAACTTCGTTCTGGAGTGTTTAATTGCTTATATATATATATATATATATATAAATTTTGGTCAGACTCTGTCTGATGAGCTTGGATTTTACATCTGGTGCGTTTAATTGCTTTTATATATATATATACACACTTATATATATAACTGTTGTCGGACATATCCGATGAGCCTGGATTTCATATCTGGAGCATTTACTGCTTTTATATATATATATCTATATATATATATATATATTTACATTCCTGTCAGGCCTGGAGTTTTGTTCGTGGCTTTTTACAGCTTTCTTTACATTTTGTCCTGCCTGGAGTTCACTTCGTGGCAGTTGATAGCTTTTTACAGCTTTATTTACATTCAAGTCCCGCTTGGAGTTCACTTCGTGGCGGTTGATAGCATTTATTTCTTTATTTACATTTGTGATCCCCCATGGAGTTTCTTCGTGGTGGTTGATCATGCACATATATAAAAATATATATTTACAGCTTTTTATATATATATATATAACTGCTTACTGCTTTCCATACAAATTGCAGTATCATGTGAGCCTAGGAATCATGTGATCACAGATTTAGTCTACTGAATCTAGATTCGGTTCCCATAATGGACATTTTCTAGCTGTAAGTAGCTTGTACATTATTTATAGTGTCTGAATTTCCTTGGATGGCTGTCATGCCCATAAGGAGTTCGGCACTGCTATATACTATTTTCTTGCAGATGCCTCGCATCTCAAAAATAAAAGCAAACAAGCCGAAAATTTAGATAATAAAATGGAAGTATCAAAGGCCTCAATTACTATTGAGCACAGGGTTTGAAAAACCCTTTTTTATAAAACCACATTGCTATATCTGGTTAAAACTGAATTTTTCTATAAATTTAAACCCTTGTATATAGGTGCGAACGAGGTACAACACTACTTCCAAATAATTGCACATTGATCCACACACACACACACACACATATTCATATAACAGTTTCTTTGAGAAGTGGCGGTTATCGTGGCAACACGGATGTCGGGGGGTGCCTAACACCTTCCCTCCGCATAACCAAGCCCCCGAAACCTTAATGAATCTCGATTTCACAAACCCGTTTAGCAGTGTCACATCACTGGGTCAATGTACAAACCTTTTTAGTTGCGTTGGTGCAACTAGTTAAATACACCAACTAGCGACTCTTAAAGTCAAATCGTCGACATTACACATGTCGGACCTTTTTCACTTGTTTTTTCAAACAAATCTCACACTAACATGAGAACACCAAAGAACAAGTAACGAAAAGGGACATCAAAAAATCCCGACGTTAACAGCCAAAACAAATTTTCCCCTTCCAAGGAGAAACTTTCAGGAAAACAAAATTCCCTGCTTCAAATTTGCGATTCTACCTGTGTTGATTAGTATACTTCTTCTGTCTATCTTGAGCGGCTACCAGTCTTGCTCTGATAATTTTGATAACTTCGACGGTCTGTTGTACTAGTACTGGTCCTAACAGTTGGCATTCAACAACTTCATCCCAACACAGTGGAGTTCTGCATTTTCTATCGTATAATGCCTCGTATGGCGACATGCCAATGCTTGCGTGGTAACTGTTGTTGTATGCAAATTCCACCAACAGTAGATGATCATCCCAGTTTCCTTTGAAATCTATGATGCATGCTCTAAGAATATCTTCTAGCGTTTGGATTGTTCGTTCGCTTTGCCAATCGATTTGCGGATGATATGTTGTACTCATCTTCAGTTGTGTTCCCATGCATTCCTATAGTCTATTCCAAAAATTTGATGTGAACCTCGGATCTCTATCTGATACTATTGACACTAGAACTCCATGTCTCGTCACGATCTCTTTAACGTATAACTTTGCCAACTGATCAAGATTAAATCTAATCTTCTTTGGCAAAAAGTGTGTTGATTTCGTTAATCTATCCACTATCACCCATATCGCATAGTATCCTTTCTGAGTCATTGGAAGACCTACCACAAAATCCATTGTGATATGCTCCCATTTCCATGCCGGTATTTCACACGGTTGAAGTAATCTGCTTGGTCTTTGATGCTCGACCTTCACTCTCTGACATGTCAAGCACTTTGCAACGCATTCTACAACGTCTCTTTTCATATTTGGCCACCAAAAATGTCGCCGCAAATCTTGATACATCTTTGTACTTCCCGGATGGATTGAATATCTTGAGCTGTGAGCTTCTGCCAAGATTTCTTCCTTAATATCCTGTATTGCTGGAACCCAAATTCGTCCTTCGAATCTTAGCATTCCCTCAGTATCAAGCTTATACTTCCCCTCTTTACCCTCGACCACACTTTCCTTTATTTTTTTGCATTCCTCATCCTGTAATTGAGCGTTCTTCACCTTGTCCAGCAAAGTTGGAATAACTTCCATCTGGTACAATCTTTCGTCGGATTCTTTTGGAAATTTGATTTCCAACTCTAGCCTTGCCATTGCTGAAATGAGCTCCTCCTGGTTGGTTAACAACATCAACTTTTCTCGTCCTTTCCTACTCAAGGCATCTGCAACCACATTAGCTTTGCCCGAATGATAAAAGATCTCACAATCATAATCTTTTATTAATTCCATCCATCTACTTTGACGCATGTTCAGGTCCTTCTGTGTGAAAATATACTTCAGACTCTTATGGTCTGTGTAGATCTCACATTTTTCTCCATAGAGATAGTGTCTCCATATCTTCAGAGCAAATACTACTGCCGCCAACTCTAAATCATGAGTCAGATACCCTTTCTCGTAGTCTTTCAATTGTCTTGATGCATATGCAATGACTTTACCGTTCTGCATAAGGACACAACCTAATCCTTTGTGTGAAGCATCACTATACACCACAAAATTCCCTGTATTATCTGGTAATGACAACACAGGTGCCACACTGAGCCTCTTCTTCAATTCCTTAAAACTCTCTTCGTCCAAACAAATTTTATAGATTTTCTTGTCAAATTTGTCAACAGAATGGCTATCTTGGAAAAATCTTGAATAAACCGTCTATAAAACCCTGCCAATCCGAAGAAACTTCTCACTTCTGATGGAGTTCTTGGTTGTTCCCAATTTATCATAGCTTCGACTTTTGATGGATCCACTGAAATTCCATCCTTGTCGATTACATGCCCAAGAAATTGTACACGTTTCAGCCGAAATTCACATTTAGAGAATTTCGCGTACAACTTTTCTTTTCTTAGCGTTTCAAGCATCAGACGTAAATGTTCCACATGTTCTTCTTGAGATTTGGAGTACACCAAAATATCATCGATAAATACCACCACAAACTTGTCTAAAAATGGTTTAAACACCTTGTTCATCAAATCCATCAACGCTGCAGGGGCGTTTGTCAAACCAAAAGACATCACCAAAAATTCATAATGTCCATAGCGAGTTCGGAATGCCGTCTTTGGTACATCCTCCTTCCTTACTTTCAGTTGGTGATACCCACTTCTTAAATCTATTTTTGAGAAGTATCTAGCACTTTTCAGTTGATCAAACAAGTTATCTATTCTTGGCAATGGATACTTGATTTTAATAGTGACTTTGTTTAATTCCCTATAATCAATGCAAAGACGCATTGACCCATCCTTCTTCTGCAAGAATAAAATCGGCGCTCACCGCGATTATACGCTTGGTTGAATATACTTCTTATCTAACAGTTCTTACAGTTGCACCATCAGTTCCTTCATCTCTACCGAAGCCATTATGTATGGGGGCTTCAATATTGGAGCAGTTCCTGGCGCTAATTCAATCACGAACTCGATTTCTCTGTCAGGTGAAAGTTCTGGAAAATCTTTCAAAAATACGTCTACAAAGTCCCTAACCACTGGTATTTCCTCCAGTTTAACACCCTTCTTCTTTTGAGTATCGACTATGTAGGTTAGGTACCCTACACAGCCTTGTCTCAATAACTTCTTGGCCTGCATAACCGTCAGACACCTTGCTTGTTTAGGCGATTTGCTACCATAAAAAACTACATTTGACGGAGTTAGAAGATTTACACACTTCTTTTGGCAATTAATTATCGCTCCATAATTGAATAGCGAATCCATTCCCAATATAACGTCAAACTCTCCAAGTTTTATCGGGATTAAATCTACTTTCATAACATTTCTGTTTATATTCACCCTACAGTTCTTGTATACGAACCTAACAGGAATTACTTCCCTATTCACAATTTCTATGTTTAAAGGGAAATTCAACTCTTCACTAGGTATTTCTAACTTCTTAGCAAATTCATCAGATATAAACGAGCAAGTAGCACCCAAATCAAATAATACATATGCATTTATATCATTGATTGGGATAATACCTGACACAACATCTTTTGATTGCACCGCGTCCTGTACCGTTATGTTGAAAGTTCTGGTTGTGGGCTTATTTGTTGACGTTGGCCCAACAATAGTCAGTGTACCTCCACTACCACTTCCCTTGCTTCCATTTGCCTCACCAGATTTCTTCTTTGGACACTCGCGAGCAAAATGATCCTTCGACCCGCAGGTGTAGCAAGCATTCTTTTTGGGTTGATTGCAATTTGGGGCAATGTGACCCTCCTGACCACAGTTAAAGCGCACACGCTTCCCCCTTAAGCACATACCTATGTGAAACTTCCCGCATGTAGCACATGCGTCAATCTTCTTCTTCTGATGGTTACCTTGCTGATTTCTAGCTCCCACATTTGCATTCCACTTCCTTTTCAAATTATTATTACCATTTCCACCGTTACCACCACAATTCTTAGCTTCACCCTCATTCTTCTTCTTTCTCTGCTCTTGGTTGTGCTTTGTTACAGCCTCACCTCCACTCTCAATGAGAATTACTTTCTCAAGCACCGCCGTAAACATCTTTAACTAGAACAGTGAGATTCTGTTGTATAACCAGGGCTTCAGTCCCTGCTCAAATCTCCTTGCCTTGCGCTCATCCGTATTCACTTGATATGGCGCAAACCTTGCTAACTCGTTGAACCTTGCTGCATATTCCGACACTGTCATTGTGCCCTATTTTAGCTCTAGAAACTGCACTTCCATCTGATTCTTTGAGCTTTCTGGGAAATAGGTCTCGAAGAATATTTCTTTAAATCTATCCCAAGTCATTACCCCTTGACCTCCTCGGGTTTTATTGGTTTGCCTCCAATAACTAGCCTTTGCTTTCAATATAAATGTTGCAAAAGTAGTCTTTTGGTTATCCCCTACCCTAGCAACGTCGAAAACTTTCGTTATCTCCATGATCCAGGTCTATGCCTCAACCGGATTCATGGACCCATGGAACTCTGGTGGCCCAACCTCCTTGAAATCCTTAAATGTTGCAGCCTGATTCTGTGGCTGATTCTGTAATGCTCCCGTTAGTAGTGTTACAAATTGCTGAACTGGATTATCATCAACATTGTTGTTATTGGTAGATCCCTGTCATGGTTGACGTCTTTGAGGCATTTTCTGTTAAAATATACTCATTAGATTCTATTCAATCTTTTAAGTATTAATACTTAATTTTCACACCATAAAAGATTATCACGTAACACATAACACTTTGAATAAAACAATAACTTTTATTCACTCATAATCTTTTAGGAAACATAAGAACAATAGCATCACTACTATTTACATTGCTTCCCTGAACTTCAAAAGTTTCAGAATAACATCATCATCATCACATCCCATTGGTTGTATCGTACTCGGAATTAACACCTTATTTACTCTCTAATCACATAATAATTACATTTATGACTTCCTATTAAAATGTCGCATAGCCTTACAACGCTCCTCTTCCATGATACGAACCATTGTTCGACGATCTAAAATGTACGATGGAAGCATCTCGAACTGAATAGGATAACACATAACCCGATCTTGAGCTTGATTGATCACAGTGTTGAATACGTTATTCATCTCTTCCATCTTGATCCTCTTTACTTGTACCTCTCTCTCTGCCACCCTGGCTCTTTGAAAAGTTTCCTCATATGTGTCTTCGGCTCTTGCCCTCTTCGTAGATTCTTCTTTTAATTTGTTCTCCAGCTTTGTAATCTTCTCTGTCGGTTGCTTGTTCTCTCCTTCAGTGTGGATCAGCTTCTCTTCGACATTATTTAGACGTTCATCTCGATCCTGAATCTCGTTGTCCTTCTGCGCCATTGCGATCTACTGTTCAACTACTATCTCTTGCAACTCCTCGACGGTATCCTGGAGTTCCACATTGCAATCGTATACCTCATCGTACATACGGGAAACAATCGAGTTAAGTGGAAGCTCTTCCTCATCGTCCTCCTCATCCTCGTTCGACTGTGGCAGCTCAACGGGGTTTTCCTCGTCCGTCTCTATCTCATCATCCTCATCAGGTAAACCCTCCTGCTCAACCACTGTGACCAACGGAGTTGTTTCCCGTGGCAGTAGTTGTTCACAAACCACCTGAATATCTCGAGGCTCCTCCTCTCTAGGTATTTGGGATCCTTCCTCCCTAGCATGACTGGATTCTCCTACATTAGCCATCTTGACAACAAAATTTTAAGTTTTCAATTACTAATCATTACTACTCGACATTCACGAGTACATAATTTACAATCACATAAGCACATAAGTGATTTATTACTTCTTACTTAACAACTCGATAAGAGTTTGTCACCATTATCTTTTCAAAGGTTACTTCCAAAGGCTTTTCCCCACCTAAGGTTCATAACCTAAAGCTTTGATACCAACCTATGACACCCCCAAATCTAGGTACTTCATTCCCACAAGACTTGATGTTCACTTTCCATTCATACATATCTATCTACCCAAATATAATAAAATTAAATCATAAATCCTCCCTTTAAAGGGTTACACCATTAATCAAAAAGTCTTCCTAAGTTGTCTAATCTTAAACATCAATCAAGTGCGAAAATTAAAGAATTACATCACATCATTAAATATAAAGTCCAACATCATGACAATAAATGAAATTATAATTCTTCATCACTTGAACATTTTTCCCTTTCCTTTGCTAGTAGTAGGTTCTTCGACCTTCTCAACTTTAGCTGCAATGAGTGTATATATATGTAAGAGTGAGCAAAATAAATTCTCACTAGATATAGCAATGAAACAACAACCAAATAATAACTGCCAATGAATAGGCTCATCAAAATTGAATGGTACTCTTTCAATGGTAACCAAAAAACTAGAATCAAAATATGAAATATATATCTGAGGGTCACAAGACCACGAATTACGTCCACGGTTACAAGTAATCTTTCAACTTTAACCTTAACAATTATACTTTAGGGACTTCACGTACATAGGGGGATCAGCCCTTCGTACCATGTATTGTGCACAAACATCTAAACGCATTGCGTACCCCCTATAATAGGGTTGTTCTTCTCAGTTTTAGAGTACAAGTTCGCACCAAAGATAGTTTGGTTTGGATAACTTCAAGGGTAATTTAGAGTTTAACGATCATCAACTAAAGGATTAGTTGAATCAACAAAGTTTGATAACACTACGGTTGTTCAATAACAACATAATATAAAATAATGCATAATCATATATGAACTAACTATTTATTAAACTTATGCTTGGAAAATAACTAAAACATAAGTGTTAAATAAAACAATAAACCTTGCTTGAACAATAATAAGCTAAGGCTATGATCTTATAAAACTAGAAATGAAATTACTGAACGTACATTAACTGATAGCAAGCTGGAAACAAAGCTTGCTCAACATGATAATAACTTGAGTAAAGTAATTGTTTAATTATAACAAGCTAGAGTAAATCTCTATAAAAGAATGAACTAAAGAAACTTGTTTAATTATAACAAGCTAGAGTAAATCAACAATGATTAGAATTCCAATAGAATTAGGGTTAAAGCTTGCTCATTGTAAAAGGTAAGAATTAGAAACTTGCTCAATGTAAAGAGTAAAGAAATAAGGTTTTGGAAACTTTCCTCGTGCGTAAGCTATAACTTACAACTCACGTTCACCTACACATAATATTGGAATTACAATATCTATTAGATATACTAACATTCATATACCAAAATAACACTCACCTCTAGCTAAACTTGTTATTTTAGTACAAGTCTCACCTTACCATACACATTTCAGAATCACAAGTGTAATTTCATAACACTTACTCATTATTCACGGAGTTTCTTAAATCATAACATAACCCGTTTGTAACTTACTAATCCTTTCTACAACTTTGAAATTACTAAGCACATGACACAATTATGTTTTCACCTCTTCATTACATGTTTCTCACATTAACATAACATTAGACTAAGTTACAATGAGTGTTCAAGGTCTGCAGAAATAGTAGACTTCATTATCTCTCGATGGCTATTATGCAACCGCACTAAAGATGGCCTTGGTTTCCGGCGTTTCTGCGCTTAAGAGAAGCGTACAATTTCATGCGATGCACCCAGCCTCGATTTTTGCGAACGCGATTTCGACATTGTTCTTAAGCCAATTAACACGAATTTCACCCACAAAACAGTAAATTAAACATATGTAATTGGTACATAACTAACACAAACATGATTGCTAACATATTCAACCACTTAGAACAATTTGACAACCACTTTAACTAATTTAATTCCTTAAATTTCATGTTTTTACACAAAACTCCATTTTTTTGACATTCTTCATAAAAATCATCACTATGATCACAATTCTTGTTCAAATTACTTCGTTCAAACTACGTTCTCTTCGTTTCTTAATGGACTAGCATAATCAAGACTCAATTTACAGATTAACATACAAATTGACCACCATATTTGGTACTTTTACAAGCCATATGCAAAATACATATACTGTAATTACTTTTCCTACTTTTAAACAAAATTAGCGTACAATTTCTTATCTAAATGTAAACTCTAACATCATAAACATGTATAATCATAGTTACCAGTTATATATATATATATATATATATATATATATATATATATATCAATAATTCAACAAATTAAATTCACAGAACACGAGATTTTATGCCGTAAAACCCATATATATATATACATATGCGTCATTGTTCTTGATGATGGCAGGCATACGCGTCATTGTTCTTGATGAACATACAAACATAGACATCCTAGACGATGATTGCCCAGATGTCATGGTTATCATTCGGGAGAAGGAGGACAATGACGATCCTTCCATTACTGCAGTCCATTAGGACTTTGCCCTCGACAATTGGAACATCATTCCATGCATTGGTCGACGAGGGTAAAACGGGCAGAAAATCCCTCTGCCCTGTAGATAACTTTAATTGCTTACTTTTCTTTATAGTGCTAGAAGTTATTTTATCAAGTACATGCTAACACTTTTGTATGATCGAACAGTTGCATATATTAAGTGAAAGCATACTTTGTTTCAGGACTCTGAATTTAGATGTGCTTGTACTTGCTGATGAGGTGCCTTCTCTCCATAAGGGCTGTAACTTTGATGCAAAGTTGGACTCAGACTTGATGGACATTCAAGAGGACATTGAGACACCTCGGGAGATTAAGGAATGGGTCGTAGATAAGCCTAAACCCAACCTTGACCAAACTACTCCTTTCAATCTTGGAACCTTAGACAACCCTAAGCTAATCCAAATTGGTTCAGACTTTACCACAAATCAACGGAATGACATGGTTTCACTATTAACCCAATTCTAGGATGTGTTTGCATGGTCTCATGAAGACATGGTGGGTTTGTCCATGGATATTGTTCTTCATCGCCTTCCCATCAAAGAAGGATTCAAGCCAGTCAGGCAAAATCTCAGGCGATTAAAACCTGAGTGGAGTTTAAAGGTCAAAGAAGAAATTGTGAAATAATTTCAAGCTGGCATCATCATGGTGTCTACATATCCAGAGTGGATATCCAAAATTGTTCCCGTGCCTAAACCAGGAGGAAAGGTGCGAGTTTGCATGGATTACCAGGATTTAAACAGCCTGAAAGATAGCTTTCCCGTGCCTTTTATCCAAATTTTCATTAACAATACTGCTCAATACGGCATGTACTCCTTTACTGATTGCTTTACGGGGTATCATCAAATTATGGTTGCTGAGGAAGACCATGAGAAAACTGCTTTCATCATGCCTTGGGGAACTTTTTTCTATAGACGGTTGTCATTCGGCCTCATCAACGCCGAGGCAACATATCAACGAGCTATGAAGGCTCTTTTCCATGATTAATGCATAAAGAGATAGAGATCTATGTGGATGACATCATTGTCAAATCCCGAAAGGAGGAGGACCACCTAGACCATCTCAAGAAGCTATTCAACAGGTTACGTAAGTACAACTTGAAGTTGAATCCAAATAAGTGCGCCTTTGGTGTCAAATCGAGCAAGTTGCTAGGTTTTCTAATCGACCACAAAGGATTGAATCTGGATCCTACCAAAATCCAGGAAGCCATCAAGGAAATGCCCATTCTCGAGGGCAGAGAGAGGAAATACGAGGATTTTGGGAAGAATCAACTTCATTAGCAGATTCATTTCTCAACTTACAGCAACATGTGAACCCATCTTCAAGCTATTAAGGAAGAACTCTTCCATGAAATAGAATGATGAGTGTCAGAAAGCCTTCCTTACAATTAAAGAGCAGCTGCTTAACACTCCTATTTTGGTACGTCCCAGGGATGATGTTCTCCTATTCATGTACCTGTCCATTAATGGTAATGCCATGGGCTGCATGCTGGGGCAAAAAGACGATAGAGGCCAAGAACGAGCTATCTATTACCTCGGCAAAAGATTAAGCACCAGTGAACACAAGTACACTCTGATTGAGAAGACTTGTTGTGCTTTAGCATGGGCTTCCATGAGATTACAACATTATCTCCATGGTCACACGACCCATCTTATATCCCGCGTGGATCTTCTCAAGTATGTGTTCAGTAAGCCCATACTGAATTGTCGACTGTCCAGATGGCAGTTGATCCTACAACAATTTGACATCGTATACGTGATGCAAAAGTCTGTCAAAGGTCAAGGAATTGCAGATCAACTGGCCTCCGCACCTACAGGGTACTACAAACCCTTGGAAACATACTTCCCCGATGAGGGGGTAATGATAATTCAGCAACAACATCAGTACGATACATGTCGTATGTGGAAAATATATTTTGATGGAGCTGTTAACATAGAAGGCTCTGGATCTAGAGAAGTTCTAATATTCAAGAGGGGAGCAGCGTGGCAGAGTCATTAAATTGCATTTTGTCAAAGCACCAACAACACAATTTGAGTATGAAGGTCAGATCATTGGGGCTAAAACTTGCCCGATTCAATGGGCATCGGTGTGTTAACTATCTTTGGGGATTCTGAATTGGTGATCAAATAATCCACGGAAATCTATCAAACCAAAGAATTACATTTGCTGCCTTACCATCGACAAGTTCTACAGATGGCTTTGGAGTTCGAAGAAATCTCCTTTCTACACATTCCTCGCAATAGGAATGATTTTGCGGATGCATTAGAAACGTTGGCCTCCTTGGTTCACATATTTGACAAGGAAAACATGCCAAGCATCACATTTGCTATGCAAAAGCCCCAATCTATGGGAACTACATTGGAGAAGTATCGGATGAACTACCTCCCTTCCACCCCCCTTGGTATCAGCATATCAAGGAGTATCTGCGAGATGGATCTACACCCGCTGAGGCGAGCCTAACTGAGAAGAGGCGGATTCATTGACTTGCTATGAAATTCTACCTGAGCGGAGATGCACTCTATAAAAGAGATGCAGGATTAGGTCTCCTCAGATGTCTAGACAAAGACCAAGCTCAGAGGCTCATAGATGAGATCCATGGTGGAGTATGTGGCCCACACATGAGCGGACCCTAACTTGTCTAGAAAATTCTCAGAACAGGACATTATTGGCTTACACTCAAAGCTGACTGTGATGATCACGTCAAGAAGTGCTATCAATGCCAGGTCCATGGGAATGTTATCCACGCCCCTCCAAGGGAACTCCACAACATGAGTTCGCCCTGGCCCTTCTCAATGTGGGGAATGGACGTGATCAGGCCCATCGAGCCCAAAGCTAGTAATGGTCATCGATTCATATTCACCATGATCGACTACTTCACCAAATGGGTAGAGGCAGCTTCCTTCCCAAGGGTTACTAAAGAAGTTATTATTGCTTTCATCAGAAACAATGTCGTCTGTCGATATGGACAACCAGAGGTCATTGTGTCAGACAATGCTAAGAACCTCAACAACAAAATGATGGAGGAGTTATGCAGCAAATTCCACATCAAACACCTTAACTCTGTCATCTACCGTCCAAAGATGAATGGTGCTGTAGAAGTGGCTAATAAAAACATCAAGAAGATCATGCAGAAAATGTCTGCCAATCACAAAGGATGGCCTGACCTCTTGCCTCTTACTTTATTAGCCTACAGAACTTCTATGCGTACTTCCACTGGGGCAACCCCCTACTCGTTAGCCTATGGGATGGAAGCAGTGCTCCCTATAGAGGTGGAAATGGAATCCCTCAGAGTATTGATGGATGCTCAGTTGGATGAGGACCAATAGGTACAAGACAGGTATCATCAATTGTCTCTAATAGACGAAAGAAAAACCGCGACAATCTTCCATGGTCAATTATATCAGCAAAGGATCGCGCGATCCTACAACAGAAAAGTCTGACTACGGCAGTTCAAACAACATGACTTGGTTTTGAAGAAGATCATTGACAACCAAGATCAATCAAGTCCGGCGTAAAATGCACAAACAGGATATTCCAACAGAATAATAAAAAAAGCGGAACCCGGTCCGGCACAAAAGCATCTATGAGGATATTCCAATAAAATAATAAAGAGCGGATTCGGTCCCGGTAAAAACATATGAATAGGATGTTCCAATGAATAATAAAGAATGGAGTAACAATGAAATCACCAAGTATAGGTAGATCACAGGCGTATCTGAGTTATTCCAATGAGAATATAAAGAATGGAATAACTGAAGTTCTCTTCTTGAATACAAAAGAAATAATACCCCTTACCATAAAAGAAACTTTGATATCGGAGTAGTGAAGTAGCAGAAAACTTTTCTTCTCTCTCTCTATAGTTTCTCTCTCTAGAGTTTCAGTAAATTCGTAAGAAATAATGAAGGAATGAGCTTCTATTTATAGAAGAATGGAATGAATAGTGACCAATCTATGAACGGTCCAAATTGATTTACTTTAATCGGACGGTCCATATTTAAAGCAAAATCTTTTAAATAAAATATAATATATATTATATATTATATTCATATACATATAAGTGCACGGGTTATCACCCCCGTGACTTTGCTTAATTCCTGTCTGCAATTTTCCCAACCTACATATATATATAATACATATAGTACACCCATATATATATATATATATATATATATATATATATATATATATATAATACACCCATCACTCCACCACTTCCCCCATTTACTATTTGAAAATCCTTCCACCAAAATCATTCATCCCACTTTTCCACCAAAACCCACTATCACACACACACACACACACACTCCTACACACACATAAACACACACACACACACACATGTCAAATATATATATATATATATATATATATATATATATACTTTATAACTTTCTTTCGATAATTTTGAAAAATGAGTGAGTGGGAATCTAAATAATAAGTAACAAAATACCTCATAAAAATTACCTCAATATTTTTAACAACATTTATCATCATTATTATAATTCACAATATTAATCGACCAGGTCGTTCCCAGGAAAGAGGGGGCTTTCCAATAAGGATTTCTCCCTATTGGCGCGCAATTAGGTAACCAAACCTCTCCTTGACAGAACTTCTAGATATCGTTAATATTGCAAATAATAATATTAATAACTCTGTCATCTCAATTATATATTTAATAATATATAAAATATCGATAATAATTGAATAAAACTCAATGACTTCTCACGTAAGCATCAATAATCAATACCGTGTGCTACTATGCAACCACACGTATTACTGTACTTTTACTACCGAGTAGTTCAACAGTATTAACGATAAAACGTCCGCCATTATTTTCAATAAAATATTTTTGTTGTTTTCTCAATCCGACAATAATTCTGCTGTGGGGTCCACCAATGATTGCCGTCGTACAAATATTCCCTGACAAAAAGAATATTTTTCGACCAATCGAATATAATATAACAACTTGCGTACTTTGCAAAATTTATAAATATTACCTATAACTATAACATTATATCAAATTCATTCCATAATATTCAAAAATGATAATTATAGAAAAATCATCTTTATTCATAAAAATTGGGGTCTTACAACCTCCCCTTCTTAAGAAATTTCGCTCTCAAAATTAGGGTACGTACCTGGTATGTCGAAGAGGTAAAGATACCTTGATTTCATTTCAGATTCTAACTCCCAGGTCATTTCCTCAACATCGTGGTTCCTCTATAAAACTTTGACTTGAGGTATAACCTTAGAGCGTAGAATATGTTCCTTCTTATCAAAGATTTGAACAGGAACCTATTCATACGTTAAATCTTCCGCTATTTCGTCCGGTTCTAACTCAATAATGTGGTTCGGGTCTTTCACATATTTACGTAACATGGATATATGAAAAACGTTATGAACACGAGACATACATGGCGGTAAAACGAGTGTATAGGCTACAGTCCCTACTCGATCGAGTATTAAAAATGGGCCAATGAATCGAGGATTGAGCTTTCCTCTCTTTCCAAATCTTGTAACTCCTTTCCATGGAGCAACACATAACAACACATGATCTCCAATATAGAATTCTACGTCCTTTTGATGAAGATCAACATAACCCTTTTGTCGATCTTGTGAGGTCTTTATACATTTTCGGATCGCTTGAATCTTTTTCGTAGTCATACGTAACAACTCTGGTCCCAGCATACTGGAGAACGACACTTTCTTCCATACAACGCTTCGAATGGAGCCATGCCAATGCTTGCTTGATAACTATTGTTGTAGGAAAACTCCACCAATGGTAAGAACTTGTCCCAACTTCCCTTGAAGTCAAGGACATAGAGTCTTAATAAATCTTCCAGAGTTTGAATAGTCCTCTCTGATTGTCCATCCGTTTGGGGATGATATGCCGAAATAAATCGTAAATCCATGCCCATAGCTTTTTGCAAACTAACCCAAAATCGTGAAGTGAATCTAGGGTCTCAATCAGAAACTATGGATACTGGCATACCATGCAGTTTTACAATCTCGTTTATGTACATACGAGAAAGACGTTCAAGTGTATAAGTTTCTCGTATTGGTAAGAAGTGAGCAGACTTGGTCAATCTATCAACAATGACCCAAATTGCATCTATACCCTGAGAAACCTTTGGGAAGACCAGTAACGAAATCCATGGTAATGTGCTCCCACTTCCATTCTGGAATTTCAAATGGTTGTAATGGACCTTTTGGTACTTGATGCTCCGCCTTGAGTCGTTGACAAGTTAGACACCTTGAGATAAACAACGCTATCTCTCTTTTCATATTGCTCCAACAAAATGTATGACGAAGATCACGATACATTTTGGTACTCCAAGGATGGATTGCAAATGGTGTGTTGTGCGTCTCCATCATGATTTTATACTTTAAATCAGGGTCGTTAGGAACACAAAGTCTGGAGTTGACTCGAAGTATTCCTTCTTCATCGATTCTTGCTTCCGGCATAGCACTTTCTTACACTTTCTTCCTCATACGCATCAGCTCCAGGTCTGTAGCTTGAGCAGCTTTAACTTTATCAATTAAAGTCGATTCTACTCGTATATTTGCCATCATCACGTGGGTCCCTGGAGTCTTTAACTCTATCTCCATCCTTTGTAAGTCATAGAAAATGGGCCTTTGTGTTGACAATATCGCACTCGTACCCGTATATGATCTTCTACTCAATGCGTCAGCTACCACGTTCGCTTTTCCAGAATGGTATTGGATGGTATGATCATAATCTTTTAACAGTTCAAGCCAACGTCGTTGTCGCATATTTAGTACCTTTTGAGTGAAGAAATATTTGAGGCTTTTATGATCCGTAAAGATCTCCACTTTCTCCCCATACAGGTAATGCCTCCAAATTTTAAGTGCGAAGACAACAACTGCCACCTCTAAATCATGAGTAGGATAATTCCTCTCATATTCTTTGAGTTGTCAAGAGGCATAGGCTATGACTTTCCCATGTTGCATGAGAACACATCCTAACCCTTTGCCTGAAGCATCACTGTAGATGACAAATCCCTCCAAGCCAGATGGCATTGTCAGAACAGGTGCTGAAATGAGTCTTCTCTTAAGTTCTTGAAAATTCTTCTCACATTCCTCGTTCCAACTGAATTTTGTATCTTTCCGAGTCAACTAAGTTAAGGGAGTAGCGATTCGAGAAAACCCTTCTACGAATCTCCGATAATAACCAGCTAAGCTGAGAAAGCTACGTACTTCGGTCACTGATTTAGGTTGCTCCCAGCTTTGAATGGCTTCAATCTTTGCCGGGTCAACAGATATTCCATGACTTGATACCACGTGCCCAAGGAATGCTACTTCTTCAAGCCAGAACTCGCATTTCTTCAACTTGGCATAAAACTTATATTCACGAAGCTTTTGGAGTATCAGCCTCAAGTGTTGCTCATGATTTTCACGACTTTTGGAATAAATAAGGATGTCATTAATAAAGATGACCACAAAGTGATCCAAATATTCCTTGAATACTCGGTTCATCATATCCATGAAGGCAGCAGGAGCATTAGTCAATCCAAAAGACATGACTAGGAATTCATAATGCCCGCATAGGAGTTACGAAAGCCGTCTTTGGAATGTCATCGGTTCTAATCTTTAACTGGTGATATCCGGAACGAAGATCAATCTTTGAAAAGAATTTGGCTCCTTGCAACTGGTCAAACAGGTCATCAATACGTGGTAATGGGTACCTATTTTTGATGGTGACCTGATTCAACTCCCGATAATCAATACAAAGTTGCATACTCCCATCTTTCTTCTTTACGAATAAAATAGGAGCACCCCATGGAGAAGTACTAGGACGAATAAATCCAATGTCTAACAATTCCTGCAATTGGGTCTTTAACTCCTGAAGTTCAATAGGAGCCATTCGATATGGGGCTTTGGAAATAGGTTTTGTACCGGGTTCAAGGTTGATACAAAATTCAATTTCACGCTCTGGGGGTAGGCCAGGAAGTTCTTCAGGGAATACATCAAGAAATTCATTAACAATAGAAATATCATTCAAAACTGACGTATTTTTAATAAGATCTGTGACATGAGCTAAGAAAGCTTGACATCCATTTTTCAATAAACGAATAGCTTTATGGCTTGAGATGACAGTGATTGATTTTAATGGTTTGGTTGCTTGAATTCGCATAATAGGTTGATTAGGAATATGAAAGCTAACAACCTTACGAAAAAAATCAATTTTTGCATAAAGAGTAGTTAACCAATCAATCCCTAGAATTACGTTAAATGCAAGTATTTTCAATGAAATAAGGTCGACAGGTAATGTGAGGGTACCGATTTGAACCAAACAATACTTATAAATAGTGGATGTAATAAAGGTTTCTCCCAATGGAGTTTCAACAGATAAGTCAAAGTCTAATTTCTCCGGAGTCAAATTTAAACGTTGAGCGCAAGTAGGAAAAATAAAGGAATGGGTAGAACCGGTATCAAATAAGGTATATACTTCGCTAGAGTTTATAATAAGCTTACCCGTGATGACCTCATTCGGGTTCCTTGCTTTCTGGGAGGTCACGACAAACGCTCTCCCTTGCACTACTGGCTTTGATTTTTCTGGGGCGTCCTTTGGTGCCTCCATCCTAGCTGAACTTGTTTTCGGTGAACGACAAAATTGGGCTAGGTGACCTTCTCTTCCACAATTATAACATGCTTTGGATGGCATCACACAGTTGGGACTGATGTGTCCCTCTCCTCCACACTTGAAGCATATGATAGGTGGTCGTTCTCCTTCCTTAACGACAGGTGCTGATGCTGACGTCTTTCCATCATTGTTGAATCTCCTCTTCTTGAAATGTCCATTCTTATTGTTTTGGCCATGATTACCACCGAAGTGGTTACCATTTCTGGCATGTTGATTCCCTCCACGCTTATTATCACCGCTTTGATGACTGTTATCACTGGTATTTTCATTTTGCCGGCTGCTCTCTTTTGGTTGGGTTAACTCATTATCGCGCTCCAATAACTGAGCCCTATTAACAACATCTGAATACAAACACAGTTTATGAGAGATAAGATATTGACGTATCTCAGGTTTCAAACCTCTTAAAAACATTCGCGTCATTCTCTCCTCATTATCAACCAAATGGGACGCAAACCGGGACAACTCTGCAAACTTGGCTTCGTACTGCGATACGGTCATGTTGTTTTGTTCCAGCTTGATGAATTCTACCTCTTTCATGTGACGAATACTTTCGAGAAAGTACTTGTCGTTGAACAGTTCTTGGAACTTCTCCCAAGACATCTTCAGTGCGGCAGGTTGAGTACGCTTTACATATTCCCACCAGTAATCTGCCTCTACCCGCAACATGAAGGTGGCAAAGGGAACCTTTTGCTCCTCGGAGCATCCCAAGACATCAAATATCTTGTTGATATGCTTAATCCACGTCTCCACCTTAAGTGGTTTTTGTTCTCCAAAAAACTCCGGTGGTCCTAGTTCCTTAAACTGCTTGGCGGTGACCGTCCGAGAGTTGCCAGTATTTCCACCTGCATTTTGGACAGGAGCCGCTCTTGCCTGATGTTGCATGAAGTGCATGAAGCCTCGAAACATTCCATCATTCATCATTTGGTCAGTGTTGTTGTTTGCATGAGGATTATCATCTTCCTGATGCACATTGTCCTGGTTATTGATCTGTGGAGACTCAACGGTCTCTTGTGCTCCATTGATGTTCTCAACATTCTCAGATGCCATTTTCAAATACTGCCACAAAATAAGGGTTAATTAACATATCACATATTATCCCTATACTCTGACCGACCAATTAAATACCAAATAACTTAGGTAGGTCATACTAGCGAAGGAATTCCCCGTCTCTCCCCTCCTTGTTCTTATCTCACATCTCAGCCAGAGATCATATCCCTAAGCTTTGATACCAACTGTGACGTCCCCAAAATAGGTATACATCACCCATCTTGAGTCGCCAAATACATGATACTAAATTCAAATACAACTTGATTATACAACAGTCGTGTAAAATACGACAAAATACATGTTGTGAGTTTTAATACAAATATTGTCTTCTAGACAATATCCACTCTCAGAATAAGTCATCATTACAATTATTATCACACTATTTAATAGAATAGTGAGGACTACTAATACTATCATCTGATTCATCACTCCGTTTCCCGACTCGTCCCAGCTATATTTTCATTTCCTGAAGAGAACAGTGAAAGAAAGGGTGAGCTCAACTAGCCCAGTAAGAAATATTATGACTAACATAATGCAGAATAAATTATCATTAGTCTTCAACAATGTTAAACTAATAAAATATAATTGACATCAAGTTTAACTGCAGCGGATCAAGCAATCCATTAAAAGAGTCAAGTAGAGAATAAAATCTACTATCTTTTATGATTTAAAAGGTTTTTCATCACTTTTGTCGCTGGAACTCATCTTAATAAATAATCCACATCATCCCTGCACTACGGCCAAGGATATTCATTAGTATCACAACCACAAATTATCCATGCACTACGGGCCAAGGATATTCGTGTATTCATCAATGGTCATGATCATGCCAACAATTGTCCATCAATGCACTACGGGCCAATGAGGACTTTTATCACATCATTTGTAACATTACGGTCATGATTACACCGAATAATCCCTGGTCATAATCATACCAAGTCCATCTATGCACTACAGGCCACAGATGACTTTCAAAAAAAATATAAACATGAGGATGATGACAATGATATAAGAATTCAATAAAGCAAGGTCACGAATTAATTTATTCAGGAACTAATAACGTCCAAATTGTCAACATGATATTGCTTTGTAGAGTAAAATTCAAGAATGCTCAGAAGAATATTTCCATGAAAGATACTGGATGAAGTGCAAATATCAAGGATATTCCACTAATTTCATGGAGTATAGAAGTCAAAACTTTAACCAACTGAGTATAATAAAGAATGGAATAACGAAAGAAATCACCATGTATGCGGTACTTCGCATAGACAGGTTATTCCAACTGAATAATAAATAACGGAACCAGGTCAGGCGTAATACGCACCAACACGATATTCCAGCAGAATAATAAAGAATGGAATAACAACAGAAATCACCATGCATGCGGTGCCAGCAGACAAAGTTATTCCAACAGAATAATAAATAACGGAATCAGGTCCGGCGTAAAATGCACAAACATGATATTCCAACAGAATAATAAAGACGGAACCAGGTCCAGCGTAAAACGCACAGACATGATATTCTAACAGAATAATAAAGACGAAACCAGGTCCGGCGTAAAACGAACAGATAGGATATTCCAACAGAATAGTAAAGATGGAACCAGGTCCGGCGTAAAACGCACAGACAGGATGTTTCAACAAAATAATAAAGAATGGAGTAACAACAGAAATTACCAAGTATAGGGTAGACCGCGTATACAGGTTATTCCAACAAAATATAAAGAATGGAATAACATAAGTTCTCTTCATTAATACAAAAGAAATAATACCCCTTACCGTAAAAGAAACTTTGATATCGGAATAGTGAAGTAGCAGAAAACTTTTCTTCTTTCTCTCTATAGTTTCTCTCTCTAGAGTTTCAGTGAATTCATAAGAAATAATGAAGGAATGAGCTTCTATTTATAGAAGAATGGAATGAATAGTAACCAATATATGAACGGTCCAGATTGATTTACTTTAATCGGACGGTCCATATTTAAAGCAAAATCATTTAAATAAAATATAATATATATTATTTATTATATATTATATTCATATACATATAAGTGCACGGGTTATCACCCCCGTGACTTTGCTTAATTCCTATCTGCAATTTTTCCCAACCTACATATATATATAATACTTATAGTACATATATATATATATATATATATATATATATATATATATATATATATAATACACCCATCACTCCACCACTTCCTCCCATTTTACGGTTGAAAATCCTTCCACCAAAATCATTCATCCCACTTTTCCACCAAAACCCATTATCACACACGCACTACACACACACACATAAACACACACACACACACAATGTCAATATATATATATATATATATATATATATATATATATATATATATATATATATACTTTATAACTTTCTTCCGATAATTTTGAAAAATGAGTGAGTGGAAATCTAAATAATAAGTAACAAATACCTCATAAAAATTACCTCAATATTTTTAACAACATTTATCATCATTATTATAATTCATAATATTAATCGACTAGGTCGCTCCTGTGAAAGAGGGGCTTTTCAATAAGGATTTCTCCCTATCATAGCGCAATTAGGTGACCAAACCTCTCCTTGGCGTAACTTCTGAGACATCGTTAATATTGCAAATAATAATATTAATAACTCAGTCATCTCAATTATATATTTAATAATATATAAAATATCGACAATAATTGAATAAAACTGAATGACTTCTCACGTAAGCATCAATAATCAATACCGTGTACTACTATGCAACCACGCGTATTACTGTACTTTTACAACCGAGTAGTTCAACAGTATTAACGGTAAAACTTCCGCTGTTATTTTCAATAAAATATTTTTGTCGTTTTCTCAATCCGAAACAATAATTACGCTCTGGGTCCACCAATGATTGCCCTGCATTCTGAATATTCCCTAACAAAAGAATATTTCCACCAATCGAATATAATATAACAACTTGCTTACTTTGCAAAATTTATAAATATTACCCACAACTATAACATTATATCAAATTCATTCCATAATATTCAAAATGATATTTATAGAAAAATCATCTTTATTCATAAAAGCGGGGTCTTACAATAATAATAACAATCACAAGATTACTCCCCAATAATTCAATTCTTCTAACAATTTTTTTTTCCCTTCACGGATGACGAAACATGATTGGAAGGAAGGTCACAGATTGATTGACAGACCTCAATTTCAAGATTCCTTGCAATCTATCTATTTATATATATAAATATATATAATCCCACCCACATGTTATATATAATTATACATTATGTAACCATCCACCATATAAAACAACTTCTCTCCCGACAAATGCTAATTCCCCCTCCCCCACACAAATTGACTAACATACACCCACTTATATATATATATATATATATATATATATATATAATAAAACTGAGATAAATTTCCACCGACAGTTTTGAAAAATGGTTAAATGGGGGTCCATAAAATACGCCAAAATTCACAACAAATACTGTGGCAATAATTAAACAAAACTGAGTGACTTCTCACGTAAGCATCAATAATCAATACCGTGTGCTACTATGAAACCACGCGTATTACTATACTTTTACTACCGAGTAGTTCAACAGTATTAATGGTAAAACTTCCGCAGTTATTTTTATAAAATATTTTTATCGTTTTCTCAATCCGACAATAATTCCGTTGTGGGGTCCACCAATGATTGTACCATTGTACGGATATTCCCTGACAAAAAGAATATTTCCCGACCAATCGAATATAATATGACAACTTGCATACTTTGCAAAATTTGAAAATATTACTCACAACTATAACAGTATATTAAATTCATTCCATAATATTCAAAAATGATAATTATAGAAAAATCATCTTTATTCAAAAAGTTGGGATCTTACAACCTCCCCTTCTTAAGAAATTTTGCCCTCAAAATTAGGGTACGTACCTGGTATATCGAAGAGGTAAGGATATCTTGAATTCATTTCAGATTCTAACTCCCAGGTCATTTCCTCAACATCGTGGTTCCTCCATAAAACTTTAACTTGATGTATAACCTTGGAGCGTAGAATATGTTCCTTCTTATCCAAGATTTGAACAGAAATCTCTTCATACGTTAAATTCTCTGCTATTTCATCCGGTTCTAACTCAATAATGTGGTTTGGGTTTTCCACATATTTACGTAACATGGATATGTAAAAAACGTTATGAACACGAGACATACTTGGCGGTAAAGCGAGTCTATAGGCCACAGTTCCTACTCGATCGAGGATTAAAAATGGGCCAATGAATCGAGGATTGAGCTTTCCTCTCTTTCCAAATCTTGTAACTCATTTCCATGGAGCGACACGTAACAACACATGATCACCAATATTGAATTCTACGTCTTTTCGATGAAGATCAGCATAACTCTTTTGTCTATCTTGTGAGGTTTTTATACGTTATCGGATCGTTTGAATCTTTTCCGTAGTTATACGTACCAACTTCGGTCCCAACAACGTTGCTTCACCCACCTCATCCCAGCATACTGGAGAACGACACTTTCTTCCATACAACGCCTCGAATGGAGCCATGCCAATACTTGCTTCATAACTGTTGTTGTATGAAAACTCCACCAACGGTAAGAACTTGTCCCAACTTCCCTTGAAGTCAAGGACATAGAGTTTTAATAAATCTTCAAGAGTTTGAATAGTCCTCTCTGATTGTCCGTCCGTCTGAGGATGATATGCCGAAAAAAATCGTAAATCCGTGCCCATAGCTTTTTGCAAACTAACCCAAAATCGTGAAGTGAATCTTGGGTCTCGATCAGAAACTATGGATACTGGCATACCATGCAGTCTTACAATCTCGTTTATGTACATACGAGCAAGAAGTTCAAGTGTATAAGTTTCTCGTATTGGTAAGAAGTGAGCAGACTTGGTCAATCTATCAACAATGACCCAAGTTGCATCAATGCCTTAAGAAACCTTAGGAAGACCAGTAACAAAATCCATGGTAATGTGCTCCCACTTCCATTATGGAATTTCAAGTGGTTGCAATGGACTTTTTGTACTTGATGCTCCGCCTTAACTCGTTGACAAGTTAGACACCTTGAGATAAACAGCGCTATCTCTCTTTTCATATTGCTCCACCAAAATGTATGACGAAGATCTCGATACATTTTGGTACTCCTAGGATGGATTGAAAATGGTGTGTTGTGCGCTTCCATCATGATTTTATACTTTAAGTCAGGGTTGTTAGGAACACAAAGTCTAGAGTTGACTCGAAGTATTCCTTCTTCATCGATTCTTGCTTCCGGCATAGCACTTTCTTAAACATGTTTGTGGGCCCATTTCTTGACTGAAATATAATTATAGCTTGTAAAATCGCCCGTTTGTGGATTTCGGTCAACTTCTGTTTGGAATTTTGAAAAACTTTCTTCTGTAAAGTTGTAGATAATGAAATTTCCTATGGAAAGAGTATGAGGTTTGAATTTTTCTGATAAAAGGGCTATTTATTGTGAATTATTGACGTTTCGAAGTTTCAAAATAATTGATTTTTGAAGTTTAAATAATTTTTTAAAGAAAAACGTTTTTTTCATTTTGTGGGCATCTTTAACATGTGCAAGGTGGCTAAAATCAGTTGGTAAAAGTGGGCGTAGGAATTTGTAATATAAATAATAATATTTTTTTAAATTTTCTGCTTTGGTATTCTAAGCATTTTTCTATAAATAGGGTGCTTAGGTTAGAATTGAAAATCACACCAGAAACTGAAATCTTCTCTCTCTTTCTCTCTCGATATATTGAGTGTATTCTTGTGAGTATTTTAATACTTTGAGTGTTGCTATACAGTGCAAGTTCAAGTCATAGCCTATATCCGGTGTTTCAACTAAAAGTACTATCTTTTCGAGGTAAGGGATGTTATTTTCTTTTTAAATGATATTATTTTCTTCAATATCATTATGCCAAAATATTGGTTAGAACTTTTAATCAAATTTGGAACTTTTTGTGTCGAGGTTACTATTCACGTATACGATACTATTCACGTATACGACACTATTCATCGAAAAATGAAAATTTTCCTTTTCGTCCAAAATATTTATTATGGATACTAGCTTTGATTGTATCCATGTTTTGATCATTCTTGAATTTTACTTCACTATGATTATTTATGAGGTATTTTTTTGGACATGAAATAGCTGAAATACGAATCCTTGATATTTATTCTTTTGTTTCACTGGATTCGTTTCCTTTAAAATATTTTTCATCATCCGCAGTCCTAAATGATGATATTATTGAATATATTTGGCTCAGTAGTAAAAGATAAATGATTTTATAATGAATATCTTTGTCCCGTAGTGCAAAGATGAGCAGTGTTGAGATGAACATGACCGATCGATGAATATCTTTGGCTGTAGTGCAAAGATGAATATTTGATTCAAGATGAATATTGATTGATGTTACAGGGATAAAATATTGATGATGGACTTTTAAATTCATAGATAATAGTAGAATTCATTCTCTACGTAACTCTTCTATGAATTATTATTTCCGTTGCGAATATTGATCTGAAACGTGTTGTCTATTATATTCTATCAGATTTTTCCCTGTTGAAGACTAACGATAATTTGTTATATATTATCGTAGTCATAATATTCTTTACTGGGCTAGTTGAGCTCACCCTTTTCCTTGTTGTTTCATTTTTCTTCTCAGGAGGCGAGAATGTAGCGAGTACGAGTCGGGGTGTGGAATGATGGTTCTAGAAGTTGTTTTAGTAGTCCTCACCATTTTTGTAAAATAATGTATCAATAATTGTATTGAGGACATAGATGGGTATAGATATTGTCTAGATGACAATATTTGTATTTAAACTCACAGTTTATATGTTGTATTAATAAAGTTGTAGTTATTTCTGTACCATTTTATTGACGACTCAGGATGGGTGATGTATACCTATTTTGGGGGCGTCACACCTGCACTACGGCCAAGGATATTCATTAGGGTCACGACCACAAATTATCCATGCAATACGGGCAAGGATATTTATGTATTCATCAATGGTCATGATCATGCCAACAACTGTCCATCAATGCACTACGGGTTGAGGACTTTTATCACATCATTTGTAACATTAGGGTCATGATTACACCTAATAATGCCTGGTCATAATCATACCAAGTCCATCTATGCACTACAGGCCACAGATGACTTTCAAAATAAAATATAAACATGAGGATGATGACAATGATATAAGAATTCAATAAAACAAGTTCACGAATTAATTTATTTAAGAACTAATAACGTCCAAATTGTCAACATGATACAGCTTTGTAGAGTAAAATTCAAGAATGCTCAGAAGAATATTTCCATGAAAGATACTGGATGAAGCGCAAATATCAAGAATATTCCACTAATTTCATGGAGTATACAAGTCAAAACTTTAACCAACTGAGTATAATAAAGAATGAATAACAAAAGAAATTATCATGCATGTACGATTTACATCACATGAAAGTTATTCCAATGAATAATAAATAATGTAGAACCCGTGTCAAAGCGTAATACGCACCGACAAGATATTCCAACAGAATAATAAAGAATGGAATAACAACGAAAATCACCATGCATGCAAGATGCCATGTATAGACAAAGTTATTCCAACAGAATAATAAATAACGGAATCAGTCCCAGAAACGCATGCATGAACAGGATATTCCAACAAAATAATAAAGACGGAACCAGGTCCGACGTACACAGACAGGATGTTCCAACAGAATAATAAAGACGGAACCAGGTCCGGCGTAAAACGCACAGACATGATGTTCCAATAGAATAATAAAGAATGGAGTAACAACAGAAATCACCAAGTATAGGGTAGACCGCGTATACAGGTTATTCCAATAGAATAATAAAGATGGAATAATAGAAGTTCTCTTCATGAATGCAAAAGAAATAATACCCCTTACCGTAAAGAAACTGGATATAGGAAAAGAAAGGTAGCAAACTTCTCTTCTTCTTTCTCTCTATAATTTTTTCTCTCTAGAGTTTCAGTGAATTTGTAAGAAATAATGAAGGAATGAGCTTCTATTTATAGAAAAATGGACTGCATAGTAACTAATTCCTGAACGGTCCAGATTGATTTATTTTAATCGGACGGTCCATATTTAAAGCAAAATCTTTTCAATAAAATATAATATATATAATAATAATAATAACAATCACAGTACTCCCCAATAATTCAATTCTTCTGACAATTTTTTATTTCCTTCTCACGGACGAAACATGAACTGGAAGGTCACAGATTGATTGGCAGACCTCAATTTCAAGATTCCTTGCAATCTATCTATTTATATATATAAATATATATAATCCCACCCACATGTTATATATAATTATACATTATGTAACCATCCAACACATAAAACAACTTCCCTCCCGACAAATGCTTATTCCCCCCTCCCCCACACAAATTGACTAACACACACCCACTTATATATATATATATATATATATATATATAAAATAAAACTGAGATAACTTTCCACCGACAGTTTTGAAAAATGGTTAAATGGGGGTCCATAAAATACGCCAAAATTAACAACAAATACTGTGGCAATAATTAAACAAAACTGAGTGACTTCTCACGTAAGCATCAATAATCAATACCGTGTGCTACAATGCAACCACACGTATTATTGTACTTTTACTACCGAGTAGTTCAATAGTATTAACGGTAAAACTTCCGCCGTTATTTTCATAAAATATTTTTATCGTTTTCTCAATCCGACAATAATTCTGTTGTGGGGTCCACCAATGATTGTACCGTCGTACGGATATTCCCTGACAAAAAGAATATATCTTGACCAATCAAATATAATATGACAACTTGCATACTTTGCAAAATTTGTAAATATTACCCACAACTATAACATTATATTATATTCATTCCATAATATTCAAAAATGATAATTATAGAAAAATCATCTTTATTCAAAAAGTTGGGGTCTTACATCCATAACTTCATAAAAGACACCTCAATATATATAACAACATTTATCATCATTATTATAATTCACAATGTTAATCGACCAGATCGTTCCCAGGAAAGAGGGGGCTTTCCAATAAGGATTTCTCCCTATTGACGCGCAATTAGGTGACCAAACCTCTCCTTGGCAGAACTTCTAGACATCGTTAATATTGCAAATAATAATATTAATAACTCTGTCATCTCAATTATTGATTTAATAATATCTAAAATATTGACAATAATTGAATCAAATAATGTGAGATACTATGCAACAATTACTGTAGCAATAATTGAATAAAACTGAGTGACTTCTCACGTAAGCATCAATAATCAATACCGTGTGCTACTACACAACCACGCGTGTAAGACCCTAACTTTTATGAATAAAGATTTAAATTTCTCAAAATATTTTTTTGAATATTATGGTGTGGATTTGATATGATGTTATAGTTGTGGGTAGTATTTATAAATTTTGCAAAGTATGCAAGTTGTTATTCGATTGGTCGGGGAATATTTGTTTTAACAGGTCATATTCGTACGATAGCACAATCATTGGTGGACCCCACAACGGAAGTATTGTCGTAGTAAGAAAACGACAGAATTATCTTTTTATAAAAATAACGGCGGAAGTGTTACCGTTAAAACTGTTGAACTACCCGGTAGTAAAAGTACAGTATATGCGTGGTTGCATAATAGCACACGGTATTGGTTATTGATGTTTGTGTAATAAGTCACTCAGTTATACTCAATTATTGTTACAGTAATTGCTGCATCATATCTCTCATATTATTGATTCGATTATTGTCACAGTATCATCTGCACAATATGTTATATTATTAAATCAATAATTGAGACGACAAAGTTATTCATATTATTAAATTGCAATATTTACAATGCCTAGAAGTTCTATCAAGGAGAGGTTTGGTCACCTAATTGCGCGCCAATAAGGAGAAATCCTTATTGAAAAGCCCCCTCTTTCCTGAGAACGACCTGATTGTTAAATATTGTGAGTTATGATATTAATGATGAGTAAGTTCGTATTGACTAAAGATGAATTTGATAGTACTATTGTGTTGGGATTATTGGTGTTAGTGGAAGTCGACATTTATTTCGATAATAATTGATGTCTGGAGGTTATATTGTTCAATCGGGTATTCAGGGTACTTTTTGTGTCGGAGTACTATTCATGAGTTACTATTCACGAGTTACTATTCACGGGATACTATTCACCTGAACAAAATATATTTCTTTTCGGTCCAAATTATCTTTGAGTACAATATTATTCCATGAAGAGATGTGCTAATTTTTCAGACCGTTGGTTGAAATTATAATAGTGAATCAGTATGGACCGTTGGTTTAAAGTTTAATAGTGAATCAGTATGGACCGTTGGTTTAAAGTTTAATATGGACCGTCCATTTAAAAGTAAATCAATCTGGACCGTTCATGAATTAGTTACTATTCAGTCTATTTTCCTATAAATAGAAGCTCATTCCTTCATTATTTTTTACGAATTCACTAAAACTCTTGAGAGAGAAATTATAGAGAGAAAGAAGAAGAGAAGTCAGCTACCTTTCTTTTCCAATATCCAGTTCTTCTAAGGTAAGGGGTATTATTCTTTTGTATTCATGAAGAGAATTACTTTCTTTCAATACTCGTAAGAGTTGTTATTCCATTCTTCATTATTATGTTGGAATAACCTATTTATGCGAAGTACCGCATGCATGGTAAAATTCTTCTATTATTCCATTCTTTATCATTTTGTTGGAATATCCGCCGCATGTAAATTTACCGACTGGTTCCATTATTTATTATTCCGCATTTATTATTCTCGTCGTAATATCTCGTCTACATGCATTTTTACTGTGGGACATGTTTCCATTATTTATTATTCGCATTTATTATTACGCCGGAATATCCTCTCGCGTATCGTTTTACGCCGAACACGGTTCCATTATTTATTATTCCACATTTATTATTACGCCGGAATATCACGTCTGCATGCATTTTACACGGACTGGTTCAATTATTTATTATTACGTGGGAATAACTCATGCATGCGGTCTCTATCGCATGCATGGTGAATCCTTCTGTTATTCCATTCTTTATTATTCTATAAGAATAACATGTCTATGTGAATTACCACATGCATGGTGAATGATCCTTTGTATTCATTCCTTATTAAATTATGGAAATGATCTGTATACGTGGATTACCGCATGGCGGGTGAAAATCCATTTGCAGTTTCATATATTCTTTATTATACTCAGTTGGTTAAAGTTTTGACTTCTATACTCCATGAAATTAGTGGAATATCCTTGATATTTACGCTTCATCTAGTATCTTTTCATGGAAATATTCTTCTGAGCATTCTTAAATTAATTTGGACGTTAGTAGTTCTTGGATAAATTAATTCTTGAACTTGTTTTATTGAATTATTATGTCATTGTCGTCATCCTCATGCTTATATTGTAATGAAAGTCATCTTTGGCTTACGTGCATAGATGGACTTAGTATGATTATGACCAGGGATCATTCGGTATAATCATGACCTGTAATGTTATAAATGATGTGGTAAAAGTCCTCGGTGGGCCTGTAATGCATTGACAGACGATTTTTTGGTATGATTATGCCTAGGATTATTCAAGATATAGTCATGACCGTTGATGATTTAATGAATATCCTTGGCCCGTAGTACAGGGATGATTAGAAGATGTGGTTTATTTATTAAGCTGAGTCTCAGCGATAAAAGTTGATGAAAACATTTTTTAAAATTATAGAAGATAGTAGGTTTTATTCTCTACTTGACTCTTCTAATGGATTGCTTATTCCATTGCGGTTAAACTTGATGTCTATTGTATTTTATCAGTTTAACATTGTTGAAGACTATTGATAATTTATTCTGCATTATCTTAGTCATAATATTTCTTATTGGGCTAGTTGAGCTCACCCTTTCTTTCATTGTTCTCTTCAGGAAATGAGAATATAGCTGGAACGAGTCGGGAAAAGGAGTGACGGTCCAGAAGATAGCATTAGTAGTCCTCACTATTCTGTTAAATAGTGTGACAATAAATGTAATGAGGACTCCTTTGAGTGTGGATATTGTCTAGATGACAATATTCCTATTAAAACTCTCAGTTTATGTATTGTTGTATATTACACGACGGTTGTATAATTAAGTTTGTATTTGTATTTTGTACCATGTATTTGGCGACTCAAGATGGGTGATGTATACCTATTTTGGGGGTGTCACAGTTGGTATCAAAGCTTAGGGATATGATCCCTGGCTGAGATGTGAGATAAGAACTAGGAGGGGAGAGACGGGGAATTCCTTCGCTAGTATGACCCACCTAAGTTTATTTGGTATTTAATTGGTCGGTCAGAATATAGGGATAATATGTGATATGTTAATTAACCCTTGTTTTGTTGCAGTATTTGCAAATGGCATCCAAAAATGTTGAGATAATCAATGAAGCACATGAGACCATTGAGTCACCAACGATCAATGCCCAGGGTAATGTGCAACAGGAAGACAATAATCCTCATGAAAACAATAACACCGATGAAATGGTGAATGATGGGATGGTCAGAGGCTTTATACAACTCATGCAACAACAGGCGAAGGCGGCTCCTGTTCAAAATGTAGGTGGAAACACTGACAACTCTCGGACGGTCACCGCTAAGCAGTTCAAGGAGCTGGGACCACCGAAGTTTTTGGAGAGCCAAAGCCACTTAAGGCGGAAACGTGGATAAAGCAGATCAACAAGATATTTGATGTCTTGGGATGCTCCGAGGAGCAAAAGGTTCCCTTTTCCACCTTCATGTTGCGTGCAGAGGCAGATTACTGGTGGAAATCTGTAAAGCGTACTCAACCTGCCGCACTTGGGAGAAGTTCCAAGAGCTTTTCAACGATAAGTACTTTCTTGAAAGTATTCGTCACATGAAGGAGGTAGAGTTCATCAAGCTTGAGCAAAACAATATGACCGTGGCGCAGTACGAAGCTAAGTTTGCCGAGTTGTCTCAGTTTGCGTCCCACTTGGTTGATAATGAGGAGAGAATGACGCGAATGTTTCTAAGAGGTTTGAAACCCGAGATACATCAATACATTATCTCTCATAAACTGTGTTTGTATTCAGATGTTGTGAATAGGGCTCAGTTATTGGAGCGCGATAATGAGTCTACCCAACCAAGAGAGAGCAGCCGACAAGTCGATAATACCAGTGGTAGAAGTCATCGAAGCGGTGACAACAAACGTGGAGGGAATCAACATGCCAGAAATGATAATCACTTCGGTGGTAATCATGGCCAAGACAATAAGAGTGGAAAGTTCAAGAAGAGAAGGTTCATCAAAGATGGAAAGACGTCAGCACCAGCACCCGTTGTTAAGGAAGGAGAACGACCGTCGGTCGTATGTTACAAATGTGGAGGGGAAGGACACATAAGTCCAAACTGCACGATGCAGTCCAAAGCATGTTATAATTGTGGAAAAGAAGGCCACCTAGCCCGATTTTTTTGTTGTGCACCAAAGTCAAGTCCGGTGGGATGGATGCATCAAAAAGGTGTCCTGCATAAGACAAAACCTAGTAGTTCGTGGGAGGCGTTTGTCGTAACCTCCCAAAAAGCGAGGAATCCGAACGAGGTGATCACGGGTAAGTTAACCATAAACTCTAGTGAAGTTTATACTTTATTTGATACTGGTTCTACCCATTCCTTTATTTCTCCTACTTACGCTCAACGTTTAAATTTGACTTCGAAGAAATTAGACTTTGACTTATCTGTTGAAACTCCATTAGGAGAAACCTTCATTACATCCACAGTTTATAAGTCTTCTTTGATTCAAATCGGTAACCGCACGTTACCTGTCGATCTTATTTCTTTGAAGATACTTGCATTTGATGTGATTTTAAGGATTGACTGGTTAACTTCTCATCATGCTAAAATCGATTGTTTTCATAAAGTTGTTAGCTTTCATATTCCTAACCAACCTATTATGCGAATTCAAGCAACCAAACCATTAAAATCCATCACTGTCATCTCAAGCCATAAAGCTATTCGTTTATTAAAAAACGGATGTCAAGCTTTATTAGCCCATGTCACGGATCTAAACAAAAAAATGTCAGTTTTGAATGATATTTCTATTGTTAATAAATTTCCTGACGTATTCTCGAAGAACTTCTGGCCTACCCCAGAGCGAGAAATTGAATTTTGTATCGACCTTGAAGATAAAGATACAAAACCCATTTCCAAAGCCCCATATCGAATGGCTCTATTGAAATTCAGGAGTTAAAAACCCAACTACTGTGAATTGTTAAACATCGGTTTCATTCGGCCCTAGTACGTCTCCTTGGGGTGCTCCTGTTCTATTCGTGAAGAAGAAAGATGGAAGTATGCGACTTTGTATTGATTATAGGGAGTTGAATCATGTCACCATCAAAAATAGGTACCCGTTACCTCGTATTGATGATCTGTTTGACTAGTTGCAAGGCGCCAAATTCTTTTCAAAGATCGATCTTCGTTCTGGATATCATCAGTTGAAGATTAAAACTGATGACATTCCAAAGACTGCTTTCAGAACTCGGTACGGGCATTATGAATTCCTAGACATGTCTTTTGGATTGACTAATGCTCTTATTGCCTTCATGGACATGATAAACTGAGTATTCAAGGAATATTTGGATCACTTTGTGGTCGTCTTTATTGATGTCATCCTTATATACTCCAAAACCCGTGAAGACCATGAGCAACACTTGAGGCTGATACTTCAAAAGCTTCGTGAAAACAAGCTATATTCCAAGTTGAAGAAATGTGAGTTCTGGCTTGAGGAAGTAGCATTCATTGGGCACGTAGTATCAAGTCATAGAATATCTGTTGATCCAGCAAAGATTGAAGCAATTCAAAGCTGGGACCAACCTAAGTCAGTGATCAAGGTACGTAGCTTTCTCGGCTTAGCTGATTATTATCGGAGATTGTAAAAGGGTTTTTTTGAATTGCTACTCCATTAACGCAGCTAACTCGAAAAGATACAAAATTCGTTTGGAGCGAGGAATGTGAGAAGAGTTTTCAAGAACTCAAGAGTAGACTTATTTCAGCACCTGTTCTGACAATACCATCTGGCCCGGAGGGATTTGTCATTTATAGTGATGCTTCAGGCAAAGGGTTAGGATGTGTTCTCATGCAACATGGGAAAGTCATAGCCTATGCCTCACGACAACTCAAAGAATATGATAGGAATTATCCTACTCATGATCTAAAGTTGGCCGCTGTCATTTTTGCGCTAAAGATTTGGAGGCATTACCTGTATGGAGAGAAGGTGGAGATCTATACGGATCATAAAAGTCTCAAATATTTCTTCACTCAGAAGGAACTCAACATGCGGCAACGACGTTGGCTTGAACTGTTGAAAGATTATGATCATACCATCCAATACCATCCTGGAAAAGCAAACGTAGTAGCTAACGCATTGAGTAGAAAATCATATGCGGGTACGAGTGCGATATTGTCAACGCAAAGGCCCATTTTGTATGACTTGCAAAGGATGGAGATAGAGATAAAGACTCCAGGGACCCATGTGATGATGGCGAACATACGAGTAGAACCGAATTTAATTGATAAAGTTAAAGCTGCTCAAACTACAGACCAAGAGCTGATGCGTATGAGGAAGAAAGTGCTATGCCGGAAGCAAGAATCGATGAAAAAGGAATACTTCGAGTCAACTCTAGACTTTGTGTTCCTAACAACCCTGACTTAAAGTATAAAATCATGATGGAGGCGCACAACACACCATTTTCCATCCATCCTAGGAGTACCAAAATGTATCGAGATCTTCGTCATACATTTTGGTGGAGCAATATGAAAAGAGAGATAGCGTTGTTTATCTCAAGGTGTCTAACTTGTCAACGAAGTTAAGTGCGAGCATCAAGTACCAAAAGTCCATTGCAACCACTTGAAATTCCATAATGGAAGTGGGAGCACATTACCATGGATTTTGTTACTGGTCTTCCTAAGGTTTCTTAAGGCATTGATGCAACTTGGGTCATTGTTGATAGATTGACCAAGTCTGCTCACTTCTTACCAATACGAGAAACTTATACACTTGAACTTCTTGCTCGTATGTACATAAACGAGATTGTAAGACTGCATGGTATGCCAAGATCCATAGTTTCGATCGAGACCCAAGATTCACTTCACGATTTTGGGTTAGTTTGCAAAAAGCTATGGGCACGGATTTACGATTTATTTTGGCATATCATCCTCAGACGGATGGACAATCAGAGAGGACTATTCAAACTCTTGAAGATTTATTAAGACTTTGTGTCCTTGACTTCAGGGAAGTTGGGACAAGTTCTTCTACTGATTGGTGGAGTTTTCATACAACAACAGAGTTATGAAGCAAGTATTGGCATGGCCCCATTCGAGGCGTTGTATGGAAGAAAGCGTCGTTCTCCAGTATACTGGGATGAGGTGGGTGAAGCAACGTTGTTGGGACCGGAGTTGGTACGTATGACTACAGAAAAGATTCAAACGATCCGACAACGTAGAAAAACCTCACAAGATAGACAAAAGAGTTATGCTGATCTTCATCGAAAAGACGTAGAATTCGATATTGGTGATCATGTGTTGTTACGTGTCACTCCATGGAAATGAGTTACGAGATTTGGAAAGAGAGAAAAGCTCAATCCTCGATTCATTAGCCCATTTTTAATCCTCGATCGAGTAGGAACTGTGGCCTATAGACTCGCTTTACCGCCAAGTATGTCTCGTGTTCATAACGTTTTTTACATATCCATGTTACGTAAATATGTGGAAGACCCAAACCACATTATTGAGTTAGAACCGGACGAATTAGCGAAGAATTTAACGTATGAAGAGATTTCTGTTCAAATCTTGGATAAGAAGGAACATATTCTACGCTCCAAGGTTATACATCAAGTTAAAGTTTTATAGAGGAACCACGATGTTGAGGAAATGACCTGGGAGTTAGAATCTGAAATGAAATCAAGATATCCTTACCTCTTCGATATACAGTCGTACGCATTCTAATTTCGAGGAAAAATTTCTTAAGAAGGGAGGTTGTAAGACCCCAACTTTTTGAATAAAGATGATTTTTCTATAATTATCATTTTTGAATATTATGGAATGAATTTAATATAATGTTATAGTTGTGGGTAATATTTGCAAATTTTGCAAAGTATGTAAGTTGTCATATTATATTCGATTGGTCGGGAAATATTCTTTTTGTCAGGGAATATCCGTACGATGGTACAATCATTGGTGGACCCCACAACGGAATTATTGTCGGATTGAGAAAATGATAAAAATATTTTATAAAAATAACGGCGGAAGTTTTACCATTAATACTGTTGAACTACTCGGTAGTAAAAGTACAGTAATACGCGTGGTTTCATAGTAGCACACGGTATTGATTATTGATGCTTAAGTGAGAAGTCACTCGGCTTTTGTTTAATTATTGCCACAAGATTTGTTGTGAATTTTGGCGTATTTTATGGACCCCATTTAACCATTTTTCAAAACCGTCGGTGGAAAGTTATCTCGTTTTTTATATATATATATATATATATATATATATATATATATATATATATATAAGTGGGTGTGTGTTAATCAATTTGTGGGGGGGGGGGAATTAGCATTTTGCCGGGAGGGAAGTTGTTTTATGTGGTGGATGGTTACATAATGTATAATTATATATAACATGTGGGTGGGATTATATATATTTATATATATAAATAGATAGATTGCAAGGAATCTTGAAATTGAGGTCTGTCAATCAATCTGTGACCTTCCAGTTCATGTTTCGTCCGTGAGAAGGAAAGAAAAAATTGTTAGAAGAATTGAATTATTGGGGAGTACTGTGATTGTTATTATTATTGTAAGACCCCAGTTTTTATGAATAAAGATGATTTTTCTATAAATATCATTTTTGAATATTATGGAATGAATTTGATATAATGTTATAGTTATGGGTAATATTTATAAATTTTGCAAAGTACGCAAGTTGTTATATTATATTCGATTAGTCGGGAAATATTCTTTTTGTTAGGGAATATTCATACGACGACAATCATTGGTGGACCCCATAGCAGAATTATTGTCGGATTGAGAAAACGACAAAAATATTTAATTGAAAATAACGGCGAAAGTTTTACCGTTAATACTGTTGAACTACTCGGTAGTAAAAGTATAGTAATACGCGTGGTTGCATAGTAGCACACGGTATTGATTATTGATGCTTACGTGAGAAGTCACTTAGTTATACTCAATTATTATTACTGAAGAATTGTTGATCATATCTCTCTATATTATTGATTCGATTATTGTCATGTATCATCTACGCACAATATGTTATATTATTAAATCAATAATTGAGACGACAAAGTTATTCATATTATTAAATTGCAATATTTACAATGTCTAGAAGTTCTGTCAAGGAGAGGTTTGGTCACCTAATTGCGCACCAATAGGGAGAAATCCTTATTGGAAAGCCCCCTCTTTCCTGGGAATGACCTGATTGTTAAATATTGTGAGTTATGATCTTAATGATGAATAAGTTCGTATTGATTAAAGATGAATTTGATAGTTCTATTGTGTTGGGATTATTGGTGGTAGTGGAAGTCGACATTTATTTCGATAATAATTAATGTCTGGAGGTTATATTGTTTAATCGGGTATTCGGGGCACTTTTTGTGTCAGAGTACTATTCATAAGTTACTATTCACAAGTTACTATTCACGAGTTACTATTCACGGGATACTATTCACCTGAACAAAATATATTTCTTTTCGGTCCAAATTATTTTTGAGTACAATATTATTCCATGAGGAGATGTGCTAATTTTTCAGACCGTTGGTTGAAATTATAATAGTAAATCAATATGGATCGTTGGTTTAAAGTTTAATAGTGAATCAGTATGGACCATTGGTTTAAAGTTTAATAGTAAATCAGTATGGACCGTTGGTTTAAAGTTTAATAGTGAATCAGTATGGACCATTGGTTTAAAGTTTAATATGGACCGTCTGTTTAAAAGTAAATCAATCTGGACCGTTCATGAATTAGTTACTATTCAGTCCATTCTCCTATAAATAGAAGCTCATTCCTTCATTATTTCTTACGAATTCACTAAAACTCTTGAGAGAGAAATTATAGAGAGAAAGAAAAAGAGAAGTCAGCTACCTTTCTTTTCCAATATCCAGTTCTTCTAAGGTAAGGGATATTATTCTTTCATATTCAAGAAGAGAATTACTTTCTTTCAATACTCGTAAGAGTTGTTATTCCATTCTTCATTATTATATTGGAATAACCTATTTATGCGAAGTACCACACACATGGTGAAATTCTTCTATTATTCCATTCTTTATCATTCTGTTCGAATATCCTGTCGGTGCGAATTTCGTCTGACCTGGTTCCATTATTTATTATTCCGCATTTATTATTCTGTCGGAATATCATGTCTATGCGTTTTACGCCAAACCTTGTTCCATTATTTATTATTCTGCATTTATTATTCTGTCGGAATATCCTGTCTATGCGTTTTACGCCAGACCTGGTTCCATTATTTATTATTCCGCATTTCTTATTCTATCGGAATATCCTGTCTGTGCGTTTTACGCCGGACCTGGTTCCATTATTTATTATTCTGTTGGGAATAACCTATCTGTGCGGTCTCTATCGCATGCATGGTGAATCCTTCTGTTATTCCATTCTTTATTATTCTATAAGAATAACCTGTCTATGTGGATTACCACATGCATGGTGAATGATCCTTTGTATTCATTCCTTATTAAATTGTGGAAATGATCTGTATACGTGGATTACCGCATGGCGGGTGAAAATCCATTTGCAGTTTCATATATTCTTTATTATACTCAGTTGGTTAAAGTTTTGACTTCTATACTTCATGAAATTAGTGGAATATCCTTGATATTTGCGCTTCATCTAGTATCTTTTCATGGAAATATTCTTCTGAGCATTCTTAAATTTTACTCTACAAAGAAGTATCATGTTGACAATTTGGATATTAGTAGTTCTTGGATAAATTAATTCTTGAACTTGTTTTATTGAATTATTATGTCATTGCCATCATCCTCATGCTTATATTGTAATGAAAGTCATCTTTGGCTTACGTGCATAGATGGACTTAGTATGATTATGACCAAGGATCATTCGGTATAATCATGACCTGTAATGTTATAAATGATGTGGTAAAAGTCCTCGATTGGCTGTAATGCATTGATGGGAATGATTTTTGGTATGATTATGCCCGAGGATTATTCAATTATAGTCACGACTAGTTGATGATTTAATGAATATCCTTGGCCCATAATCTGAGGATGATTAGAAGATGTGGTTTATTTATTAAGCTAAGTCTCAGCGATAAAAGTTGATGAAAACATTTTTTAAAATTATAGAAGATAGTAGGTTTTATTCTCTACTTGACTCTTCTAATGGATTGCTTATTCCGTTGCGGTTAAACTTGATGTCTATTGTATTTTATCAGTTTAACATTGTTGAAGACTATTGATAATTTATTTTGCATTATCTTAGTCATAATATTTCTTACTGGGCTAGTTAAGCTCACCCTTTCTTTCACTATTCTCTTCAGGAAATGAGAATATAGCTGGGACGAATCGAGGAAAGGAGTGACGGTCCAGAAGATAGCATTAGTAGTCCTCACTATTCTGTTAAATAGTGTGACAATAAATGTAATGGGGACTCCATTGAGTGTGGATATTGTCTAGATGACAATATTCCTATTAAAACTCTCAGTTTATGTATTGTCGTATAATATTACACGACAGTTGTATAATTAAGTTTGTATTTGTATTTTGTCCCATGTATTTGGCGACTCAAGATGGGTGATGTATACCTATTTTGGGGGAGTCACAATGCGTATTACTGTACTTTTACTACCGAGTAGTTCAATAGTTTTAACGCTAAAACTTCCGCCGTTATTTTCATAAAAATATTTTTGTCGTTTTCTCAATCCGACAATAATTTCGTTGTGGGGTCCACCAATGATTGTGTCGTCATACGGATATTCCCCGACAAAAAGAATATTTCCTGACCTAACGAATATTATATAACAACTTGCATACTTTACAAAATTTATAAATATTACCCACAACTATAACATTATATCAAATCCACACCATAATTTTAAAAAAATATTTCGAGAAATTTAAATCTTTATTCATAAAATTTGGGGTCTCACAAATTGCCTATAAACCACAATACAATCATTTAATTCCCAATATACAATATATGTCTGTGTGATGACATGAAAAACAAGGAATATATTAATGAACTCACCACAACCGCAAAGAAGTTTTGATATAATTGTTACAATGGCATTAATGGGTGTCATCATAAAATGGGTTAAATAACATTACTTTCCTTTTGTTGATACTCCAAATAAATAGGCAGAAATGATTGTTACTTTTGTAAGACCCCAACTTTTATGAATAAAGATGAATTTTCTATAATTATCATTTTTTTGAATATTATGGAATGAATTTGATATAATGTTATAGTTGTGGGTAATAGTTATAAATTTTACAAAGTACGCAAGTTGTTATATAATATTCGATTGGTCGGGGAATATTCGTTTTAACAAGGAATATTGGTACGACAGCACAATCATTGGTGGACCCCATAATGAAATTATTGTCGGATTGAGAAAATGACAAAAATATTTTATGAAAATAACGGCGGAAGTTTTATCTTTAACTGTTGAAACACCCGGTGTTAAAAGTACAGGAATACGCGAGATTGTATAGTAGCACACGGTATTGATTATTGATGCTTAAATGAGAAGTCACTCAGTTTTGTTCAATTATTGCTTCAGTAATTGTTGCATAGTATCTCACGTTAATTGATTCAATTATTGTCGATATTTTACACATTATTAAATTAATAATTGAGACGACGAAGTTATTAATATTATTATTTACAATATTAACGATGTCTAGAAGTTCTGCCAAGGAGAGGTTTGGTCACCTAATTGCACGCCAATAGGGAGAAATCCTTATTGGAAAGCCCCCTCTTTCTTGGGGACGACCTGGTCGATTAATAGTGTGAATTATAATAATGATGATGAAGTTTTGTTTTATTAGTATTATTAATGTAATAAAACAGAAAAGCTTTTTATATAAAACAGAATACTTTTATAAAGTTATTCATTTTATTTGACTATAAATAGAATATATTATATTCTATTATGCCTAGTATTTTGCATAGTAAAATCTTTTTATATAAAATGTAATACTTTTATAAAGTTATTCGTTTTATTAGACTATAAATAGAATATATTATATTTTATTATGCATAGTGTTTACATAAGTGCCCGCATAGTGTTTTGCATAGTAAAATCTTTTTTATATAAAAAATGTAATACTTTTATAAAGTTATTCGTTTTATTAGATTATAAATAGAATATATTATATTTTATTTAAAAAAATTTATTTTATTAGAATATTTTATAGTAAACCAATACGGACCGTCTCGCTTAAAAGTAAACCAATACGACCGAATTCAGAATTAGTTACTATTCAGTCCATTCTCCTATAAATAAAAGCTCATTCCTTCATTATTTCTTATTTAATTCTTTGAAACTCTAGAGAGAGAAACTATAGAGAGAAAGAAGAAAATATTCTCGCTACTAAGGCACCGCATACATGGTGAAATTCTTATGTTATTCCATTTTTTATTATTCTGTTGGAACATCCTATCTGTGCGTTTACGCATGACCTGGTTCCATTATTTATTATTTTGTTGGAACATCCTGCTTGGCATGTAATTTAAATCGAATTCGTAAAATCATTTATTATTCATTGGAATATTTTGTCTCATGCGTTTACGCATGACCACGGTTCTCGTTATTTATTATTTTGTTAGAATAACTCGTCTGCGTGCGGGCCTATCGCATGCCTGGTGATTTCTTTTGTTTTTCCATTCTTTATTATACTCGGTTGGTTAAAGTTTTGACTTCTATATTCCATGAAATTAGTGGAATATCATTGATATTTGCGCTTCATCCAGTATCTTTTCATGAAAATATTCTTCTGAGCATTCTTGAATTTTACTCCACAAAGAAGTATCATGTTGACAATTTGGACGTTATTGGTTCTTGGATAAATTAATTCTTAAACTTGTATTATTGAATTCTTATATCATTGTCATCATCCTCATGTTTATATTATGTTAAAAGTCATATGTGGCCTGTAGTGCATAGATGGACTTGGTATGATTATGACCAGGGATTATTCGGTATAATCATGACCGTAATGTTACAAATGATGTGGTAAAAGTCCCCATTGGCCCGTAGTGCATTGATGGACAGTTGTTGGCATGATCATGACCATTGATGAATACACGAATATCCTTGGCCCGTAGTGCATGGATAATTTGTGGTTGTGATACTAATGAATATCCTCGTCAGAAAAGTGGGGATGATGTGGATTATTTATTAAGTCGAGTCCCAAATGATAAAAGTGATGAAAAACCTTTTAAATCATAAAAGATAGTAGATTTTATTCTCTACTTGACTCTTTTAATGGATTATTTGTTCTGCTGCAGTTAAACTTGATGTTTGTTATATTGTATCAGTTTAACACTGTTGAAGGCTAACGATAATTTATTTCTGTATTATCTTAGTCATAATATTTCTTACTGGGCTAGTTGACCTCACCCTTTTACTTTCATTTTTCTCTTCAGGAAATGAGAACATAGCAGGGACTAGGGGAACGGAGTGATGGTCCAGATAATAGCATTAGTAGTCCTCACTATTCTGTTAAATAGTGTGATAATAAATGTAATGAGGACTCAATTGAGTATGGATATTGTCTAGATGACAATATTTGTATTAAAACTCACAACATATGTTTTGTCGTATTTTACACGACTGTTGTATAATTAAGTTGTATTTGAATTTTGTACCATGTATTTGGCGACTTAAGATAGGTGATGTATACCTATTTTGGGGGCGTCACAGTTGGTATCAAAGCTTAGGGATATGATCCCTGGCTAAGATGTGAGATAAGAACTAGGAGGGGAGAGACGGAGAATTCCTTCGCTAGTATGACTAACCTAAGTTTATTTGGTATTTAATTGGTCGGTCAGAGTATAGGGATAATATGTGATATGTTAATTAACCCTTGTTTTGTGGCAGTATTTGAAAATAACCTCCAAGAATGTTGAGAACATCAATGGAGCATAGGAGACCGTTGAGTCTCCACAGATCAATAATCAGGATAATGTGAATCAGGAAGGCGACAATCCTCAGGCAAACAACAACACGGACCAGATGATGAACGATTGAATGTTCAGAGGCTTTATGCAATTCATGCAACATCAGGCAAGAGCGGCACCTGTCCAAAATGCAGGTGGAAACACTGGCTCTCGACGGTCACCGCTAAGCAGTTCAAGGAACTGGGACCACTGGAGTTTTTTGGAGAGCCAAAACCACTTAAGGCGGAGGCGTGGATAAAGCAGATCTGCAAGATATTTGATGTCCTGGGATGCTCCGAGGAGCAAAAGGTTCCATTTTCCACCTTTATGTTGCGTGCAGAGGCAGATTACTGGTGGGAATCTATAAAACGTACTCAACCTGCCGCACTGAAGATGACTTGGTAGAAGTTCCAAGAATTGTTCAACGACAAGTACTTTCCTGAAAGTATTCGTCACATGAAAGAGGTAGAGTTCATCAAGCTGGAGCTAAACAACATCACCGTGTCGCAGTACGAAGCCAAGTTTGCCGAGTTATCCCAGTTTGCATGCCATTTGGTTGCTAACGAGGAGAGAATGACGTGAATGTTTCTAAGAGGTTTAAAACCCGAGATACGTCAATATCTTATCTCTTATAAACTGTGTTTGTATTCAGATGTTGTTAATAGGGCTCAGTTATTGGAGCGTGATAATGAGTTAACCCAACCAAAGGAGAGCAACCGACAAAATGATAATACTAGTGATAACAGTCATCGAAGCGGTGACAATAAGCGTGGAGGGAATCAACATGCCAGAAATGGTAACCACTTCGGTGGTAATCATGGCCAAAATAATAAGAATGGACATTTCAAGAAGAGGAGATTCAACAATGATGGAAAGATGTCAGCACCAGCACCCGTTGTTAAGGAAGGAGAACGACCACCTATCATATGCTTAAAATGCGGAGGGGATGGACACATCAGTCCAAACTGCGCGATGCCGTCCAAAACATGTTATAATTATGGAATAGAAGGTCACCTAGCCCAATTTTGTCATTCACCGAAGATAAGTTCAGCTAGGATGGAGGCACCAAAGGACGTCCTAGAAAAGTCAAAACCAGTAGTGCAAGGGAGAGCATTGGTCGTGACCTCCCAGAAAGCAAGGAACCCGAACGAGGTCATCACGGGTAAGCTTATCATAAACTCTAATGAAGTATATACCTTATTTGATACCGGTTCTACCCATTCTTTTATTTCTCCTACTTGCGCTCAACGTTTAAATTTGACTCCGGAGAAATTGGACTTTGACTTATCTGTTGAAACTCCGTTAGGAGAAACCTTCATTACATCCATTGTTTATAAGTCTTGTTTGGTTCAAATCGGTACCCTCACATTACCTGTCGATCTTATTTCATTGAAAATACTTGCATTTGACGTAATTCTAGGGATTGATTGGTTAACTACTCATCATGCAAAAATTGATTGTTTTCGTAAGGTTGTTAGCTTTCATATTCCTAACCAACCTATTATGCGAATTCAAGCAACCAAACCATTAAAATTAATCACTTTCATCTCAATCCATAAAGCTATTCGTTTATTAAAAAACGGATGTCAAGCTTTCTTAGCTCATGTCACGGATCTAAACAAAAATACGCCGCTTTTAAATGATATTTCTATTGTTAATGAATTTCCGGACGTATTCATTTGAAGAACTTCCCCGCCTACCCCGAGCATGAAATTGAATTTTGTATCGACCTTGAACCCAAAGATAAAACCTATTTCCAAAGCCCCATATCGAATGGCTCCTATTGAACTTCGTGGAGTTAAAGACCCAACCGCAGGAATTGTTAGACATCTGGTTTCATTCGGCCCTAAGACGTCTCCTTGGGGTGATCTCATTCTATTCGTGAAAAAGAAAGAGGCGGAGTATGCGACTTTGTATTGATTATCGGGAGTTGAATCATGTCACCATCAAAAAATAGGTACCCATTGCCATGTATTAATGACTTGTTTGACCAATTGTAAGGCGCCAAATTCTTTTCAAAGATTGATCTTCGTTAGGATATCACCAATTGAAGATTAGAATCGATGATATTCCAAAGACGGCTTCGTAACTCCCTAAGACGGGCATTATGAATTCCTAGTCATGTCTTTTGGATTGACTAATGCTCCGCCGCCTTCATGGACATGATGAGCAAAGTATTCAAGGAATACTTGGATCACTTTTGTGGTAAATCTTTATTGATGACATCCTTATTTATTCCAAAAGCCGTGAAGATCATGAGTAACACTTGAGGCTGATATTTCAAAAGCTTTGTGAATATAAGCTTTATGCCAAGTTGAAGAAATATGAGTTCTGGCTTGAGGAAGTAGCATTCCTTGGGCACGTGGTATCAAGTCATGGAATATCATTGACCCAAAGAAAGATTGAAGCTATTCAAAGCTAGGAGCAACCTAAATCGAATGGATCAAGTACGTAGCTTTCTCGGCTTAGCTGGTTATTATCGGAGATCCGTAGAAGGGTTTTCTCGAATCGCTACTCCCTTAACTCAGCTGACTCGAAAAGATACAAAATTTGGTTGGAACGAGGAATGTGAGAAGAGTTTTCAAGAACTCAAGAGGAGACTCATTTCAGCACCTGTTCTGACAATACCATTCGGCTCGGAGGGATTTGTCATCTACAGTAATGCTTTAGGTAAAGGGTTTGGATGTGTTCTCATGCAACATGGGAAAGTAATAGCCTATGCCTCTCGACAACTCAAAGAATATGAGAGGAATTATCCTACTCATGATCTAGAGTTGGCAGCTGTTGTTTTTGCACTAAAGATTTGGAGGCATTACTTGTATAGGGAGAAAGTGGAGATTTTTACGGATCATAAAAGCCTCAAATATTTCTTCACTCAAAAGAAACTCAACATGCGATAGCGACGTTGGCTTGAACTGTTGAAAGATTATGATCTTACCATCCAATACCATCCTGGAAAAACAAATGTGGTAGCTGACGCATTGAGTAGAAGATCATATGCGGGTATGAGTGCGATATTGTCAACGCAAGTATGACTTGCAAAGGATGGAGATAGAGATAAAGACTCCAGGGACCCACGTGATGATGGTGAATATATGAGTAGAACCGACTTTAATCGATAAAGTTAAAGCTGCTCAAGCTATAGACCTGGAGCTGATGCATATGAGGAAGAAAGTACAAGAAGGTGCTATGCCGGAAGCAAGAATCGATGAAGAAGGAATACTTCAAGTCAACTCCAGACTTTGTGTTCCTAACGATCCTGAGTTAAATTATAAAATCATGATGGAGGCGCACAACACACCATTTGAAATCCATCCTGGGAGTACCAAAATGTATCATGATCTTCGACATACATTTTGGTGGGGAAATATGAAGAGAGAGAGATATCGTTGTTTATCTCAAGGTGTTTAACTTGTCAATGAGTCAACGCAGAGCATCAAGTACCAAAAGGTCTATTGTAACCACTTGAAATTCTAGAATGGAAGTGGGAGCACATTACCATGGATTTTGTTACTGGTCTTCCCAAGGTTTCTCAAGGCATAGATGCAATTAGGGTCATTGTTGATAGATTGACCAAGTCTTCTCATTTCTTACCAATATTAGAAACTTATACACTTGAACGTCTTGCTTGTATGTACATAAACGAGATTGTAAGACTGCATGATATGCCAGTATCCATAGTTTCTGATCGAGACCCAAGATTCACTTCACGATTTTGGGTTAGTTTACAAAAAGCTATGGGCACGGATTTATTTAATTAGTTGGCATATCATCCTCAAAGCGGACGGACAATCAAAGAGGACTATTCAAACTCTTGAAGATTTATTAAGACTCGTGTCCTTGACTTCAAGGAAGTTGGGACAAGTTCTTACCATTGGTGGAGTTTTCAACAACAATGATTTATCAAACAAGTATTGGCATGGCTCCATTCGAGGCGCGTTGTATGGAAGAAAATGTCGCTCTCCAGTATCTTTGGGATGAGGTGGGTGAAGTGAAACAGCGTTGTTGGGGACCGGAGTTGATACGTATGACTATGAAAAGATTCAAACGATCCGACAACGTATAAAACCTCACAAGACCAACAAAAGAGTTATGCTAATCTTCATCGAAAGGACGTGGAATTGATATTGGAGATCATGTGTTGTTACGTGTTGCTCCATGAAAAGGAGTTACGAGATTTGGAAAGAGAGGAAAGCTCAATCCTCGATTCATTGGCCCATTTTTAATCCTCAATCGAGTAGGGACTGTAGCCTATAGACTCGTTTTACCGCCAAGTATGTCTCGTGTTCATAGCATTTTTCATATATCCATGTTACGTAAATATGTGAAAGACCCGAACCACATTATTGAGTTAGAACCGGACGAAATAGCAGACGATTTAACGTATGAAGAGTTTTCTATTCAAATCTTGGATAAGAAGGAACATATTCTACGCTCTAAGGTTATACCTCAAGTCAAAGTTTTATGGAGGAACCACAATGTTGAGTAAATGACTTGGGAGTTAGAATCTGAAATGAAATCAAGGTATCCTTACCTCTTTGACATACCAGGTACATACCCTAATTTCGAGGGCAAAATTTCATAAGAAGGGGAGATTGTAAGACCCCAACTTTTATGAATAAAGATGAATTTTCTATAATTATCATTTTTTTAATATTATGGAATGAATTTGATATAATGTTATAGTTGTGGGTAATAGTTATATATTTTACATAGTATTCAAGTTGTTATATAATATTCGATTGGTCGGGGAATATTCGTTTTAACAGGGAATATTAAAGACGACGACACAATCATTAAGTGGACCACACAACGGAATTATCATTTCGGATTGAGAAAATGACAAAAATATTTTATGAAAATAACGGCGGAAGTTTTATCGTTAATCGTTGAAACACACTGGTGTTAAAAGTGCGTGAATACGCGAGGAGGTTGTATAGTAGCTCACGGTATTGATTATTGATGCTTACGTGAGAAGTCACTCAGTTTTGTTCAATTATTGCTTCAGTAATTGTTGCATAGTATCTAACGTTAATTGATTCAATTATTGTCGATATTTTATATATTATTAAATGAATAATTGAGATGACGAAGTTATTAATATTATTATTTGCAATATTAACGATGTCTAGAAGTTCTGCTAAGGAGAGGTTTGGTCACCTAATTGCGCGCCAATAGGGAGAAATCCTTATTGGAAAGCCCCATCTTTCTTGGGAACGACCTGGTCGATTAATAGTGTGAATTATAATAATGATGATGAAGTTTTGTTGTAAGACCTCGAATTTTATGAAATAAAAGTATTCAATTTTCTATTTAGTAAATATTTAAATTGATAAAAGTTTAAAGTTAAGGGTGATATATATAAAATTTGCAATATACGCAAGTGGTTATAAAATACTCATTTCTGTTGGGGAATATTCATTTGGTCGTGGAATATTCTTGTTGTGGGAATATTAAATGCAACGGTAGCAAAATGACCATTTATGGGCCCTATAACAGAATAACTGTCGGATGAAGAAAACGACAAGTTTGAGTTTTTATAAATAACTACGTAGTAGTTACCGTTAACGCTGTTGGAATATCTGGTGGTTAAAATATACGAATACTGGCGTTGCACAAAGAGTAGCTTTACCAGATTACACAATATTTTTTGAATTATTGATCCTTACGTAAGAAGGCACTACTCAATAATTGTTACAGTAGTTACTGTCAATATTTTATTTTATTGATTCAATAATTGCTGTGTTGATATTTTATATTATTGTTGTTTCAATAATTGTCACTGCATAATATTTCTCATTATCAGATCAATAATTCATATTATTTGAATAATATTATTAGATAACATTATTGGCAATGTCAAGAAAGTTCTGTCAAGGAGAGGTTTGGTCACCTAATTGCGTGCCAGTAAGGAGAAATCCTTATTGGAAAACCCCCTCTTTCTTGGGAACTGCTTGGTTGTCATTGTTGCGATTCTGTAATATTATTTGTGAATAATTATTTATTGATTTATATGATAATGAAATATTTATTTTATGTGGCTATAAATGATGGATATATTTATGTGGATATAAATGAAGGAATTAATGTTGAGGTATTTTATTAGTATTTTATCAAAATGAAGAACGAAATTTGGAAATTTTTAAAAAATTAGTTTATTACTTGATTTTGTAAAATCTATAACTCTTTGTGTATAATGAGTTAGGAGATGAGCCATATATCAAAAGAAAGCCCTGGAAGTAAGCTAAACGTAGAAATTTGAATCACCCAAAAATCCTTTGTAGATTTATCGTGGTGAATTTTTGAATGAAACTGGTCCGAAGGACTCATAATCCGAAAAATCAGTGTTCTTGAGATATATTACGTGAGTTATAAATTTTGATCCGACCGTTGGATCGTTGTAATTTTTGGATAGGTTATACATATATAAGATTTTGAACCGTTAAAAATTAACGTATGATTTGTTATGAATTTTAAGAGGTGACTGATTCAGAAATTGTTTTTATAAATGATTTTGGTGGAGATTTCTAGAAGGCGGACCCCACTTTTTGGTTGGTGTAGAGAACATGTGCTAAATTATTCTTTCAATTGTGGTGGGCTGAATTAAAAGGTGGCGTAGAAGGAAGATTAATAAAAATATATTATTTTATTAATTTAGTCTCCTTTGGCGTTCTAGCATTTTCCTATAAATAGGTGCATATGTTAGAATTGAAAATCACACCAGAAATAAGTTTTCTCTCTCTATATTATCAAGCATATTTTTGTGAGTATTTAAATACTTTGAGTTCGGCTTTACATCCGATATTCCGATCAGAAGTACTGCTCTTTTGAGGTAAGAGATTTTAAGGGTTATTATGTTTTTCAGTTTTGTAATTTTTTTGACCTTCAAAAATTCTGGAAAATTTTGAAATGATAATTTGATGAGTTTTCTTAATTTTGTCAAAAAAATGGCGATTTTTGGATGTATAGATTAGGAGTTATAGATTTTATGAGAAAAGATTATTTTAAAAGTAAACTCTTATAACTCCTTGTGGTTAACTCCAAAATTGATGAAATTTTTATTGGGAGTACATCTATATAATATCAGTATATCCTATAAATTTTAGAATTTTTGGATAAAAATACAATTTATGATAAATGTCTAAATATTCAGCAGTTTTGGCCATATGAAAAATAGTAAATAAATTATAAAAATTCCGAGAAAAATATATGTTCAATATGGGACTATATTCTACTAAATCCCAGAAAAGAAAATTTGTTTGTACTGATTTGGTATTTTTCATGAAAATGGACAAGTTATGAGTAAATGAATTAAATATGTATGCGAAGTAACAAAATTGGAAAATAGGATTTTATGGCTTGGGAATCCTATATAAGGTATATGCAGACTTTTGATGAGGGTTTTGGTTATTGGTGATGAAATCTTATGAGTTTGGCATTTTAGGATGATTAAATGCATTAATTAGTAAAGTGTAAACAATTAAAATAAATTGTTTATAAGTTTAAGAAATGATTAAAATATTGTGGTAATATTAATAATATTAGATTATGAGATTATTAAGTGATTTATAACATTTGGATTAAGGTGTTATGAAATCGTTGATTTATGAATCTTACTCTTAAAATTAAATGCAGTTGTTGATCATATTATTTTTATTATCATATATAACATTTTTATAACCCTAATGATGATATTTCTCTTTGACTTGAGTGTAAAGATGGGTAGATTATTGGTATGGTCGTGACTATGGGTTCTCTTTGGCCAGTAGTGCAAAGATGAATTGTTAACTGGTATGATCATGACCATTGAATTTATAATTGAATATCTGTAGCTTAAGCGCAAAGGTGAATTGATCAACATGGTTATAATTATTGTTTATATAAATTCTGAAATGATTATATATTTCTTTGAGATATTAATATCTTTGGCCTGTAGTGCAAAGACGGCCTGTTGTTGAATATCTTTGGCCTGTAGTGCAAAGATGACCTGTTGTTGAATATCTTTGGCCTGTAGTGCAAAGATGAAATGTTAATGAATATCTTTAGCCCTTAGTGAAAAGATGAATTTATTGGTATGATTATGAACAGGAACTGTGATTTGGTATAACCATGATTTTTGATGTTTCAGGTAAAGACAAGTGATAAAAATTATCTTTGTCCTCGATGAGAAGAGGAATTTAGAATCACAATTATGATTATGAGTTATTAATATGATTGTGGAAAAAAACTATTGATTGATGTTACAGGGATAAAACATTATTGGTGGACTTTTAATATGGAGAAGATAATAGACTTTATAGTCTATTTGACTCTTTTAATGAATTGCTCGTTCCGCAGCAACTATGGTTGAAAAGTTTTATCATCTACCATATGTTCTAAATCTCTGATTTATTACTGATGAAAGCTATTTATAATTTAATTATCTTTAGTCATGATATTCTTTACTGGGCTAGTTGTGCTCACCCTTTTGCTTCACAATTCCTTTCAGGTAATAAGAGTGTAGCTGGGTCGAGCGGGGATAACAAGGAAATAGTGTGATGCTCCGAGACTGTCGAAGTTTCTCAATACATTATAAAACGGCATGACATGCAATATATAATTGTATTGAAGACCTAAGATGTGTGTGTCATATTTTATACGTCACTTAATAATTGATTTTGGTGAACAACAATAGGGTGATGAGAACCCGACCTTGAAAGAGTTAAAAGGGTACCGCGTTATAATGAAGAGAAAAAAAATCTTCTCGTGTTCCTTTGGAGACTTGAAATATTTTCTGCTGTACTTTATATGACATGTAATAATTTGAGTATGAATATTGTCGTATTATATACGTTACAATATTTGTATTGAAACTCACAGTATATATGTTATTGTATTTTGCACGACAATTGTAGTAATAAAGTTGTAGTTGTTTTCTGTACCATGTATTTGGCGACTCAGAATAGGTTGGATAGATTGGACCTATTTTGGGGGCGTTACATTTGTTTTATTAGTATTATTAATGTAATAAAACAGAAAAGCTTTTTATATAAAGCAAAATACTTTTATAAAATTATTCGTTTTATTAGACTATAAATAGAATATATTATATTCTATTATGCATAGTATTTTGTATAGTAAAATCTTTTTATATAAAAATGTAATACTTTTATAAAGTTATTCATTTTATTAGACTATAAATAGAATATATTATATTTTATTATGCATAGTGACTGCATAGTGTTTTGCATAGTAAAATCTTTTTATATAAAACAGAATACTTTTATAAAGTTATTCGTTTTATTAGATTATAAATAGAATATATTGTATTTTATTTAAAAGATTTTGTTTTATTAGAATATTTTATAGTAAACCAATACAGGACCGTCTGTTTAAAAGTAAATCAAACTGGATAGTTCAGAATTAGTTACTATTCATCCATTCTCCTATAAATAGAAGCTCATTCCTTCATTATTTCTTACGAATTCACTAAAACTCTCAGAGAGAGAAACTATGGAGAGAAAGAAGAAAAGTATTTTGCTACTTCACTACTCCTATATCCAAATTTATTCTAAGGTAAGGGTATTATTTATTTCGTATTCATGAAGAGAACTTACATTATTCCATTTTTTATTCTCGATGGAATAACTTTGTACACTGTGATCTACCCTATACTTGGTGAAATTCTTACATTATTCCATTCTTTATCATTATGTTGGAATAACTTTCGCATATGCGTAATACCGCATACATGGTGAAATTCTTACATTATTCCATTCTTTATTATTACATTTGGAACATCACATGCATGCGTTTACGCATAACTTTGGTTCCGTTATTTATTATTCTGTTGGAACATCCCGCTTGCGTGTAATTTCACGACGACTCGATTCCGTTATTTATTATTACATTGGAATATCACATGCATGCGTTTACGCATGACCTAGTTCCGTTATTTATTATTCTATTGGAATAACCTGTCTGTACAGTCTATCGCATGCCTGGTGATTTCTTTTGTTATTAATTCCATTCTTTATTATACTCAGTTGGTTAAAGTTTTGACTTCTATACTCCATGAAATTAGTGGAATATCCTTGATATTTGCACTTCATCCAGTATCTTTTCATGGAAATATTCTTCTGAGCATTCTTGAATTTTACTCCACAAAGAAGTATCCTGTTGACAATTTGGACGTTGTTGGTTCTTGGATAAATTAATTCTTGAACTTGTTTTATTGAATTCTTATATTATTGTCATCATCCTCATGTTTATATTATGTTTAAAGTCATCTGTGGCCTGTAGGGCATAGATGGACTAGGTATGATTATGACCAGGGATTATTCGGTATAATCATGACCGTAATGTTACAAATGATGTGGTAAAAGTCCTCATTGGCCCGTAGTGCATTGATGGACAGTTGTTGGGATGATCATGACCATTGATGAATACACGAATATCCTTGGCCCGTAGTGCATTTTTGAATATTATGGAATGAAATTTATATAATGTTATAGTTGTGGGTAATATTTATAAATTTTGTAAAGTACGCAAGTTGTTATATAATATTCGATTGGTCGGGGAATATTCGTTTTAACAGGGAATGTTCGTACAACGACACAATCATTGGTGGACCCCACAACGGAATTATTGTTAGATTGAGAAAACGACAAAAATATTTTATGAAAATAACGGCAGAAGTTTTACCGTTAACTGTTGAAACACACGGTGTTAAAAGTACGATGAATCTGGCGTGGTTGCATAGTAGCACAGGTATTGATTGATTATTGATGCTTACGTGAGAAGTCACTCGGTTTTGTTCAATTATTGCTACGAGAATTCTTTGCGATAGTATCTCACGTTATTTGATTCAATTATTGTCAATATTTTATATATTATTAAATAAATAATTGAGACGACAAAGTTATTAATATTATTATTTGCAATATTAACGATGTTTAGAAGTTACATCAAGGAGAGGTTTGGTCACCTAATTGCGGCGCCAATAGGGTGAAATCCTTATTGAAAGCCCCTCTTTCACGGGAACGACACAGTCGATTAATATTGTGAATTATAATGACGGTGATAAATATTGTTAAAATTATTAATGTGATTTTTATGAAGTTTTGCTTATTTTATGGACCCCCATTTACCCATTTTCCAAAATAATTGGTAGAAATTTCTTAAAAGGTGGGCCCACATGTGGGGCCCACGAAAGAAAAATGGGGGGGGGGGGGGGAATTTGGGAAGTCACGGAAGTATATATATATATATATGTATATTATATATAAATTTTGTTTTATTATTATTATAAATGTAATAAAATAGAAAACTTTTTATATAAAACCGAATACTTTTTATAAAATTTGTTTTATTTGATTATAAATAGAATATATTATATTTTATTATGCATAGTATTTGCATAGTAGTGCTGCATAGTATTTGTATAGTAAAATCTTTTTATATAAAATAGAATACTTTTATAAAGTTATTTGTTTTATTAGATTTTAAATAATATATATATATATATATATATATTATAAATTTTGTTTTATTTTATAAATTCAAGAAACCAAACCACTAAAGTCAATCATTGTCATATGAAGCCATAAGTAAAGAGCCCCGATCCTTTCGTTGTTGACTTTCTTGTGTGGGATACACCGAAGCCATACTTTCCGTAGGCGATGCTGTGAATGACGAGGGCAAATTGATAGGTATCAATGTGACGTGCTATCCAGTTCTTGGATGAGAGTCACAGTTTTGAATAATATTTCTATTGTTAATAAATTTCCCGACGTATTCTTAAATACTTCTTAGCCTACCCCTAGAGCATGAAATTGAATTTTGTATTGACCCCAGTACAAAACCCATTTCTAAAACTCTCAAATATTTTTTCACCTAAAATAATCATATAATGTGCCAAAGATGTTGGCTCGAGCTGTTAAAGACTACGACTATACCATTCAATATCATTATGGAAGAGCGAACGTGGTAGCTGATGCGTTGAGTAAAAGATCGTATGCGTTTACGAGTGCGATGTTGTTAACACAAAAAACCCATTTCGTATAACTTACAAATGATGAAGATAGAGTTAAAGACTCTAGGAACCCACGTGAAGATATCGAATATACGATTTGAACCGACTTTAAATTGATAAAGTTAAAGCTGCTCAAGCTCTGAGACACTGAAGTTCGGCGCGTATGAGGAAGAAAGTGCAAGAAGGTCTTTACGCTTAGGAAGCAAGAATCGATGAAGAAGGAATACTTGAGTCAACTCGGACTTTTTGTTCCTAACGACCCTAATTTAAAGTATAAAATCATGATGGAGGCGCACAACACGCCGCGTTTGCAATCCATCCAGGAGTACCAAAATGTATCGTGATCTAATTTGTCATACATTTTAGTGGAGCAATATGAAGAGAGATATCTTTGTTTATCTCAAGGTGTCTAACTTGTCAACGAGTCAAGGCAGAGAGCATCAAGTACTAAAGGTCCATTGCAACCACTTGAAATTCGGAATGGAAGTGGGAGCACATTACCATGGATTTTATTCTTTGGTCTTCCCAAGGTTTCACAAGGCATAGATGTAATTTGGGTCATTGTTGATAGATTGACCAAGTCTGCTCATTTCTTACCAATACGAGAAACTTATACACTTGAACGTCTTGCTCGTATGTACATAAACGAGATTGTGAGACTGCATAGTATGTCAGTATCCATAGTTTCTGATCGAGACCCAAGATTCACTTCACAATTTTGGGTTCGTTTGCAAAAAGATATGGGCACGGATTTACAATTTAGTTCGGCATATCATCCTCAGACGGACGGACAATCAGAGAGGACTATTCAAACTCTTGAAGATTTATTAAGACTTTGTGTCCTTGACTTCAAGGGAAGTTGGGACAAGTTCTTACCGTTGGTGGAGTTTTCATACAACAACAGTTATGAAGCAAGTATTGGAATGGCCCCATTCGAGGCGTTGTATGGAAGAAAGCGTCGTTCTCCAGTATGCTGGGATGAGGTGGGTGAAGCAACGTTGTTGGGACCGGAGTTGGTACGTATGACTACAGAAAAGATTCAAACGATCCGACAACGTAGAAAAACCTCACAAGATAGACAAAAGAGTTATCTTTGATCTTCATCGAAAAAAGCGTAGAATTCGATATTGGTGATCATGTGTTATTACGTGTCACTCCATGGAAATGAGTTACGAGATTTGGAAAGAGAGGAAAACTCAATCCTCGGATTCATTGGCCCATTTTAATCCTCGGTCGAGTAGGAATCGTGGCCTATAGACTCGACTTTTCTGCAAGTATGTCTCGTGTTCATAACATTTTTCACATATCCATGTTACGTAAATATGTGGAAGACCCAAACCACATTATTGAGTTAGAACCGAACGAAATAGAGGAAGATTTAACGTATGAAGAGGTTCCTGTTAAAATCTTGGATAAGAAGGAATATGTTCTACGCTTCAAGGTTATACCTCAAGTCAAAGTTTTGTGGAGGAAGCATGATGTTGAGGAAATGACCTGGGAGTTAGAATCTAAAATGAAATCAAGGTATCCTTACCTCTTCAACATACCATGTACGTATTCTAATTTTGAGGGCGAAATTTCATAAAAATTGGAGGTTGTAAGACCCCAACTTTTATGAATAAAGATAATTTTTCTATAAATATCATTTTTGAATATTATGGAATGAATTTGATATAATGTTATAGTTGTGGGTAATATTTATAAATTTTGCAAAGTACGCAAGTTGTTATATAATATTCGATTGGTCGGAGAATATTCGTTTTAACAGGGAATGTTCGTACAACGTCACAATCATTGGTGGACCCCACAACGAAATTATTGTCGAATTGAGAAAATGACAAAAATATTTTATGAAAATAACGGCAGAAGTTTTACCGTTAACTGTTGGAACACCCGGTGTTTAAAAATGCGATGTCGTGTGGTTGCATAAGTAGCACACGGTATTGATTATTGATGCTTACGTGAGAAGTCACTCGTTTTGTTCAATTATTGCTACGAAGAATTGCTTTGATAGTATCTCACGTTGTTTGATTCAATTATTGTCAATATTTTATATATTATTAAATCAATAATTGAGACGACAAAGTTATTAATATTATTATTTGCAATATTAACGATGTTTAGAAGTTACATCAAGGAGAGGTTTGGTCACCTAATCATTGGCGCCAATGAGGGAGAAATCCTTATTGAAAGCTCCCTCTTTTACGGAAACGACACGGTCGAATAATATTGTGAATTATAATAATGGTGATAAATGTTGTTAAAATTATTAAGGTGATTTTATGAAGTTTTGCTTATTTTATGGACCCCCATTTACCCATTTTCCAAAATAATCAGTGAGAAATTTCTTAAAAGGTTGGCCCACATGTGGGGCCCACGAAAAGAAAAAATTTGGGGGGGAATTTGGGAAGTCACGAAAGTTTTATATATATATATATATATATTATATATATAAATTTTGTTTTATTATTATTATAAATGTAATAAAATAGAAACTTTTTATATAAAACAGAATACTTTTTATAAAGTTTTGTTTTATTTGATTATAAATAGAATATATTATATTTTATTATGCATAGTGTTAACGCCAAGTTTCGCCGGTGCGTCCAATAACAGAATCCACGCGCTAGAACCTGCACAATAACAGATCACACAAAAGCTTGATGGCTTGTGCCGCCGGGGGATAGCTCCGGTGTGAGAATAAGTACAGGCCGTTACAAGGTTTAACAATGGAGGCTAAGTGGTTAGTGCTCAAAAGTAGGTATTACCTGTTAATTGTAACATTGGCCTTGTATTTATAGTGCTCTCACCACCTTAGAATCCTCCTCCGAGTCGGATTAGGACTCCTAAATATGGTAAGTTACCAATATTTGGGTCCAACACAATCTCCTTAAAGGTGCAAGTGGAATCCAATCCAAGACTACCTTTGGAGTTACCTTATTCAATTACGATTAGGATTCCGAGCTCTGCACGCAGAAAAAGCCCTTTTGTCGCAGCAGCCCAAACAATCCTTTGTCGAGGTTTGGGCTTCTACCAAAGGACTCGAAGACCCGACCCCGAACCCCGAACGATAGGGTTCTGCATCCGACCCAAAGGACTCAGACACCGAACCCGAAGAGTATCCTCTAAGGTAAGGCTCCGACCCAAAAGGACTCGGACGCCGACCCGACCAGCTCCAACCTCTTCATGGGCTTCAGCCTGGTAGTCAACCAAAGCCCGTCTAATGTCAGGCCTTCGACCCATATGAAGGTCGGTAAAATGCTCCCGAATTTCCCCCCAGTCTCTGATTGTAATATACTTATAATTAGAGACTTGAAAGGTCAGGTAATTGAACAGTCATGACAGCTAATGATGAGTTGTCTGGGGAAGCCAAACGGTCTGCCCTCGTTTCTCGAAATGTTGCACGTCTTTTCGCGCCTGGTCCCACTTTGGACATTTAATAGCCGTCATTGGGTTTCGTGCCACCCAGCCTATAAAAACCCCTCTCCATCAATCGCTGTCATTTTTTTAGACTCCTTAATCTCAAAAATTTCTGCTAAAATTTTTCGGCGAGGCGATTTTCGGCAAGCTCATTTCTTCCCCAAACCTCCCCGGTTTCATCTACTCTGTTAGTTTTTGAGCATTATTTTTCTTCGTTTCCTCCTCAAAACCTCATATTCGTGTCTTCTTCTTGTTAAATCTTGCACCAAATGGCTGATTCCAGCATTCCTCCGGTTACTAAGCCAGTTCCTCCCTCTGTCACCACCGGCGACTTGATTCTGGTTGAATTACCAGTTGCCCCTTCCAATAACCCTTCGTCCTTAGCACTCCCTACCCCCATCAGTATCGAGGCCAAAATCCACAACGCCTACCACTTCATGACGGAGTTCTCCCATATCAATACCCCCTCTACCATTACATCCTCACAGATTTCTGACATCCAAACCTTTTTTAACATTCCACAAGAATACAAGCTTCGGGCCCCAAATCCAGATGAGAAAATATTTTGGAGGCCCGAAGGTGAGTGGGTGGCCGTTCCCCTATATCTTCTAAAATATGGGGTTCAGTTTTCACTTCATGAATTCATCTCTTCCTTCCTTTGCTTCGTGAGAATCGGGTTTGCACAGCTCGTGGCGAACTCATACATCCAACTAGTCGCCTTCATTTCTATGTGCTAGGAGCTCGGGATCGCGCCTGGCCTTGACTTCTTCTTCGCCCTGTTCACCGTAACAACGGCGAAAGAACCAGGCCTGAAGCAATTAAACAAGAGACCCACTCGAACTGCTCTCGTCAAGACCCCTTCGAGTAACAAGGGTTGGCATGACAAGTGGTTCTTTGCCAGGGGAGCTGACCTCCGACTGCTCCCTCACTGGGCCCACCTAGATGACTTCGTAGTTAAGGTATCCAAGTTCTCGAAGGACCGAGCCGATGCCTTCAAGTCTTTCTACAAGAGGTGGAGCCGAACTGAGTGGAGCTTGGGGGTCTTATCCAACGAGAGCTGGCTGTACCAGCATGGCCGTAAGTGTCTCATCCCGATCCTGCCCCTTATCTTTATGAACTTACATTTCTCCTTTTTCTAATCATCTAACGATAACTGATCCTCCAACTTTCTTCTTGCAGTAACAATCTTCAAGCCCGAAGGGGCATCTGAATCTCTGATTCCTCTCCCCATCTCGACCGAGCCGATTCGTCTTCCTATCACCGATGAGATGGGGGAAGATGAATCCATATTGATCGTGGAACTCTCTACCGGTTCCACTTCGGGTCCTATTCCCCCGACAACCTCTACTGAGCCTGCCGTAAAAGCCGCTCTGAAAATTTTTATCTTTTCGTTTCGGGGTTAGTATTCACGTATACGGCACTATTCACAAAAAAATTAAATTTTTTTTTCTTTGTCCAAATTGTCTGTTATGGTTACTATCTTTGATTGTATCCATGTTTTTATCTTCATTCTTGAATTTTGCTCCACAATTGATTATTATGGAGTATTTTTGAACTTGGATAAACTAAAGTACGAATCCCTAATCTTTGTCCTTTAATCTCTCTAGATTCATTTTCTTGAAAGTATTTTTAACATCCTTAGTCTTAATTGGTGATATAACTTAATGTCTTTGGCATGTAGTGCAAAGATGAATGATTACCCGATGAATATTTTTGGCCCGTAGTACAAAGATGGACAGATGTTGAGATGAACATGACCAACTAGTGATACAAATGAATATCTTTGGCCAGTAGTGTAAAGATGAATATTGATTGATGTCACAGGGATAAAATATTGATGATGGACTTTTAAATCATAGAAGATAGTAGACTTCATTCTATAGTTAACTCTTCTAATGAATTGTTATTTTCGCTGTGAAAATTGATCTAAAACTTGTTGTCCATTATATTTTATATGATTTATTGAAGGCTAATGATAATTTATTTTTTATTATCTTTCTCATAGTATTCTTTACTGAGCTAGTTGAGCTCACCATTTTTTTGTTCCATTTTTCTTCTCAGGAGGCGAGAATATAGCGGGAACTAGTCAGGGTATGGAGTGATGGTTCAAGACAGTTGTTTTAGCAGTCTTCACTATTTTATAAAATAGTGTGTCAATAATTGTAATGAGGACATATTTGAGTTTGGATATTGTCTAGAAGATAATATTTGTTTTTAAACTCACAACATATGTGTTGTCGTATTTTGCACGACAATTGTAATAATGAAGTTGTAGTTGTTTTCTGTATCATTAATTGGCGACTCAAAATGGGTTGTGTGGACCTATTTTGGGGGCGTCACAGTTGGTATCAGAGCTTAGGGATATGGTCTCTGGCAGAGATCGGGGAATAGAACTAGGAGGGAGAGATGAATAAATCCTTCGCTAGTGTGTCCTACCTAAGCTTATTTGGTATTTAATGGGTCAGTCGGAGTATAGGGTTACTAATGTGATATGTTAATTTGTTTAATTAACCCTTATTTTGTGACAGTAAAATTATATCTGAAAATGTTGAGATAAGCAATAGAGCACATGAGACCGTTGAGTCACCGCTGCTCAATAACTAGGATAATGTGCGTCACGAAGGCAATAATCCTCCTGTAAACAACAACACCGACCAAATAACGAACGATGGTATGTTTAGGAACTTTCTAGAATTCATACAAAACCAAAAGAGAGAGACTACTGTTAAAAATGCAGGTGGAAACAATGGCAACTCACCGTTGGTCACTGCTAAGCAATTCAAGGAGCTGGGACCACCAGAGTTTTTGGGAAAGCCAGAACCACTTACGGCAGAGACGTGGATAAAGCAGATCACCAAGATATTTGATGCCTGGGGATGCTCCGAGGAGCAAAAGGTTCCCTTTGCCACCTTCATGCTGTGAGGAAAGACAGATTACTAGTGGGAATCCGTAAAGCGTACTCAGCCTGCCGTACTCAAGATGTCTTGGGAAAAGTTCCAAGAATTATTCAACGACAAGTACTTTCCCGAAAGTATTCGTCACATGAAGGAGGTAGAGTTCATCAAGTTAGAGCAAAATAATATGACCGTGTCACAGTACGAAGCTAAGTTTGCGAAGTTGTCCCTGTTTGCATCCCATTTGGTTGATAATGAGGAGAGAATGACGCGAATGTTTCTGTGAGGTTTGAAACCCAAAATACGTGAATACCTCATTTCTCATAAACTGTGTTTGTATTTAGATGTAGTGAATAGGGCTCAGTTATTGGAACGGGATTATGAGTCAGCTCAAACAAAAGATAACGACCAACAACACGATAATAATCGTACTGGTGGCAACGATCATCGGAATAATGATAACCATCGTGGAGGAAATTATCATGCCAAAAATGGTAACCACTTCGGTGGTAATCATGGCCAAGATAATAGGAAAGGTGAGTCAAGTGGAAATTTAAAGAAGAGAAGATTTAACGATGAAGGGGAGACATCGGCAGCAGCACCAGCACCAGCAAAAAATTCTATGGGTGGAGAAAGACCGCCAGTTAGATGCTACAGATGCGGAGAGGAGGGACGCATAAGTCCAAACTGTTCACAGCCTTCCAAGGTATGTTTTTGTTATGGAAAAGATGGTCACATAGCTCGATTTTGTCCTATAGCGAAATCAAGTCATGCTGGGACGGTGGCACTAAAGGCGGATATGGACAAAACAAAGTCAGTGGTTTTAGGAAGAGCGTTTTTTGTGACTTCTCAAAATACGAGGAACCGGAACGAAGTTATCACGGTTTAGTTAATCATAAATTCATACGAAGTCTATACCTTATTAGATACTGGTTCTACCCATTCTTTTATTACTCCTGCTTGTGCTCAACGCTTGAACTTGATCCCTGAGAAATTAGACTTTGACTTATCTGTTGAAACTTCATTGGGTGAAACCTTCGTTATATCTACAATTTATAAATGTTGCTTGATTCAAGTTGGCACCATCACATTACCTTTTTATCTTATCTCTTTAAAAATACTTGCCTTTGATGTGATTTTAGGAATCAACTGGTTAACTATTCTTCATGCTAAATTTGATTATTTTCGTAAGGTTGTTAGTTTTCATATTTCTAACCAACCTATTATACGAATTCAAGCAACCAAACCACTAAAGTCAAACATTTTCATATCAAGCCATAAAGCCATTCATTTATCTAAAAATAGATGTCAAGCTTTCTTAGCCCATGTCATGGATTTAAACAAAAATACGTCAGATTTGAATGATATTTCTGTTGTTAGTGAATTCCCTGACGTATATCCTGAAGAATTTCCTGGCCTACTCCCAGAGCGTGAAGTAATTTTGTATTGACCTTGAATAGGTACAAAACCCATTTCCAAAACCCCAGATCGAATGGCTCATATTGAACTTTAGAAGTTAAAAATCCAACTACAGGAGTTAGTACCCGAACCTCTATCTGGTGACTTCCTTTGTGGAATGCACCGAAGCCAGACTCTTCGTAGGGGATGCCATATTCGTGCGGTGGTAAACTAATAGGTGCCATTGTGACATGCTATCCAAGATTGGGATATGAGTCACAGTTGAGAGCAACCTAATTCAGTAATCGAAATACGTAGCTTTCTAGGCCTAGCTGGTTATTATCGGAGATTCGTTGAAGGATTTTCTCGAATTGCTACTCCATTAAATCAGCTGACTCGAAAAGATATAAAATTTGAATAAAGCGAGGAATGTGAGAAGAGCTTCCAAGAACTCAAGAGGAGACTCATTTCGGCACCTGTTCTGACCATACCATCCTGGAAAAACAAACGTAGTAGCTGACGCGTTGATTAGAAGGTCATATGTGGGTACGAGTGCGATATTGTCGAACATAAAGACCCATTTCGTATAACTTACAAATGATGGAGATACAGTTAAAGACTATAGGGACCCATGTGATGATGTCAAATATACGCGTAGAACTGAATTTAATCGATAAAGTTAAGGCTGCTCAAGTCACAGACCCAGAGCTGATGAATATGAAGAAGAAAGTATAAGAATGTGTTATTCCAGAAGTAAGAGTCGATGAAGAGAAGAAATCTCAACCCTCGATTTATTGGTCCATTTCAAATCCTTGACTGAGTAGGAACTGTGGCCTATAGACTCACTTTACCGCCAAGTATGTCTCGTGTTCATAACATTTTTCATATATCCATGCTACGTAAATATGTGAAAGACCCAAACCACATTATTGAGTTAGAACCAGACGAGATAGTAGAAAATTTAACGTATTAACAGGTACCTATTAAAATCTTGGATAAGAAGGATCATATTTTACGCTCAAAGGTTATACCTCAAGTTAAAGTTTTATAGAGAAACCACGATATTGAGAAAATGACCTGGGAGTTGGAATCAGAAATGAAAGCGAGGTATCCTTACCTTTTCGAAACACTAGGTACGTACGTCAATTTCAAGGATGAAATTTCATAAGGAGGTGAGGTTGTAAGACCCCAATTTTTTTTTGAATAAAATGGAATTTCCTCTATTTATTATTTTGAAATAGTAAGAGGTTAATTCGATTAATGTGGTTAGTTATGGGTAAAATGCGCAAATATTTTAAATAAACAAGTGGTTATAAAATATTTATTGTTGTCGGGGAATATTTGTTTGGTCGTGGAATATTCTTGCTGTCAGAGAATATTTTTACGACGGCGCAGGTGGGCCCCATAACGGAAAACTGTCGGATGAAGAAAATGACAAGTATGAGTTTTTATAAATAATAAATGTGGTTATCATTAAAAGCTATTAGAATACCCGGTGGGTAAAGTAAAATGTCTGGCGTTGTTTAAGAGTAGCTTTGCGGTATTGCAAAATAATTCTAATTATTAATTCTTACGTAAGAAGTCTGTTGGTTGATTTCGCAATCAATGAATACGTGCAAGTATACACGGTCAACAAGTAATAAAGTGAAAGTAGAGTATCGTTCCCACGAGGAATTATTTAATAAAAATTATCAAATACTAACTCTTAACCAAATCAATTTTTTAAACAACTGTAAATTGTGATTTTTCTAATTAAGAAAACTAAATTAACAATTAAAAGAAATTATTCTAAAATAAATCGAATAAAAAAAACTAAGATTTGAATGAATTCAGATAAATAAGGATTAAGACTTCAATATCCCCAATTATGAACTCTAAATCGATTATCCAATTATCCCAATATTTATGCCTCTTGAATTGTTAATGAGAATTCTCAAATGCCAAAAGTCCTTTTCAAGTGATCAATTGCCTTCTATTTAATCCAGATTAATCTTGCTATATTCCTATGCAAAACAATTGAATTAAACTCTTTACAATTCCAATTCCTTATATGTTACATGCGGTGAACAGATATTTCCATTCAATTCACAAACCTAATTATTCACTTTGCAAATAACTAAGTCACATGATATCATGCCCAATTCTAACCCTAGAATTCCTCTTTCAATTCCTTCTAGAGTAACAAGGTAATTACTGATCAGATAATTAATCAATAAGCATAAGGAAAGATAAACAACTCACTTTGACACAAATAATTGGAATAAATCAAATAACTAATTTATAGTCATAAAAGGTTCAATTGAAATCTTAATAAAAGAGTTAGTTCATAATTAATGAATTAAAACCAAAAATCCACAATTGAATAGACATTAAAAGATAAAAGAATGATAAGAGAAGGGAATAGAATCTGTTGTCAGCAAATCTGATTCTCCCCTCTTGCTCTTGCTCTTGATCTTCAGTGTTCTTCAATTTGCTTCAATCTCCAATGGCTAATTAAGAACTAGGGTTTATATTCTAATCTAATGGAGTGTTTTATCTAAGCTAATCTATGTAATCCCTTTATTTTATGCCTTACATCATGTATTTATAGGTTACAACTCCAATTTTTAGCTTAGGAACAAACCTAATCCAATTTGGAGTCAAAAAGGTCTCAAAATTCACCCCAAAACGCGTCCAAGCCTTGCCAGGACCTTCCCAGTGCTTGATCTTTGGGCACTGATTGGGAAGCTGCCCCCCTAAGCGCCCGTGCTGCAAATAAGCTTTGAAATGGGCGCCCATTGGCCCAATTTTCTGACATTTTCTACTCCGACGTCCTTTGGGAAAATGGCCATAACTTCTTTGTCCGAACTCCGATTTCGATGATTCAAGATGTTTCGGAAAGAGGAGACGTAGATATACAACTTTCATTCTTTAAGTGTTTCAAAATAAGGTCCAAAACAATACAAAAATTGGCTATGAAGTGACTGCTATGTAAATGGCAAGCCGAAAACACGAATCTAGCCACCCCAAACGTCGATCCAAGTAACTTTTGTCCCAATTCCTACAAAACAATATAAAACATGCATGAATAGACACAAATACTTAAAATCAACCAAAAGATTAAGCTCAAACGCACTCAATTATGAGTATAAAACTCACTCATCAAAGTCACTACTCAATAATTGTTACAGTAATTACTGTTCAATATTTTACTTTATTGATTCAATAATTGCTACGTTGATATTTTATATCGTTGATTCAATAATTGTCACTGCACAATATTTCTCATTATCAGATCAATAATTCATATTATTTGAATAATATTATTAGATAGCATTATTGGCAATGTCTAAGGAAGTTCTGTGTAGGAAAGGGGTTTGGTCACCTAATTGCGCGTTAGTAAGGAGAAATCCTTATCGAAAAGTCCCCTCTTTCTTGGGAACGACCTAGTTGTCAATATTGTAGTTCTGTAATATTATTTATGAATAATTAATTATTGATAAAAATGATAAGGAAATATTTATTTTATGCGGATATAAATGACATAATTAATGGTGAGGTGTTTTATCAGTATTTTGTTGGAGTAGAGAAATTTTTAGAAAAGTGACAATTGTTGAAAATTGATATTTTATCTTTTCTGATAAAATAATTCATTCAGATATATTATTGTAATATTACATTATAAGTGTATGATGTAATAATATAATAATATAATAACGGTGATATTTTTACAATGAATGGACGATATATGAATAAATGAAGAGGAAGAAAGCAAATTAGGTCCAGAGTATTTTGTTACAATAAATGCTAAAAACATGTTAATTATGTTGGTGGGGCCCATTTTTGACTGAAATTTGATTATAGCCTGCAAGATCATCCATATGTGGATTTCGGTCATTTTTCGTTTAGAATTTAGAAAAACTTTCTTCTACAAAGTTGTAGAGAATTAAATTTCCTATGGCATGGACTTAAGATTCAAAATTTTCTGATAAAAGGGCTATTTATTATGAATTATTGAAGTTTTGAAATAATTGATTTTTAGAGTTATAAACATTTTTAAAAAAAAAAATGTTTTTTAATGTTGGTGGGCCCCACTGGTGTGCTGATATATAATTTTCAAACGTGGGCGTGAATTTTTTTTAATAAAATATAATTTAATCAAATTTCCTGCTTTGATGGTCTAAGCATTTTTCTATAAATAAGATGCTTAAGTTAGAATTGAAAATCACACCAGAATTAGAAGTTTCTCTCTCTATAATATCGAGCGTATTTTTGTGAGTATTTAGATATCTTGAGTGTTGCTATACAGTGTAAGTTTTTTTAGAATTATATTCGATATTCCAGCGAGAAGTACTGTCCTTTTGAGGTAATGGATGTTATTTTTTTCGTAAATGATATTATTTTTTCTTTCAATATCATTATACCGAAATATTGGTATGAATTTTATTATGAAAATTTTACCTTTTCATGTCGAGGTTACTATTCACGCATACGACACTATTCACGTATACGGCACTATTCATGAATACAATACTATTCACGAAGTATGATTTTTCTTGTGGAAATTTTTATCTTTTCGTTACGGAGTTACTATTCACAGAAAAATTTAATTTTCTTTTCTTTATCCAAATTGTATGTTATAGTTACTATCTTTGATTGTATCCATGTTTTGATCTTCATTCTTGAATTTTGCTCCACAATTAATTATTATGGAGTATTTTTAAACTTAGATAAACTAAAGTACGAATCCCTAATCTTTGTCCTTTTATCTCTCTGGATTCATTTTCTTGAAAGTATTTTTATCATCCTTAGTCTTAAATGGTGATATAACTTAATATCTTTGGCATGTACTACAAAGATGAATGATTACCTGATGAATATCTTTGGCCCGTAGTGCAAAGATGGATAGGTGTTGAGATGAACATGACCAATTGGTGATACAAATGAATATCTTTGGCATGTAGTGCAAAGATGAATATTTGGTTAAGATGTATATTGATTAATGTCACAGGAATAAAATATTGATGATGAACTTTTAAATCATAGAAGATAGTTGACTTCATTCTCTACTTAACTCTTTTAATGAATTGTTATTTTCGCTGTGAATATTGATCTAAAACTTGTTGTCTATTATATTTTATCTGATTTATTGAAGGCTAACGATAATTTATTTTTTATTATCTTAGTCATAGTATTCTTTACTGGGCTAGTTGAGCTCACCCTTTTCCTTTTTGTTCCATTTTTCTTCTCAGGAGGCGAGAATACAGCGAGAACTAGTCGTGGTGTGGAGTGATGGGTCAAGACAGTTGTTTTAGCAGTCATCACTATTTTTGTAAAATAGTGTGTCAATAATTGTAATGAGGACTTATTTGAGTTTAGATATTATCAAGAACAAAATATTTTTATTTAAACTCACAGCATATGTGTTGTCGTATTTTGAATGATAATTATAATAATGAAGTTGTAGTTGTTTTCTGTATCATGTAATTGGCGACTCAGAATGGGTTGTGTGGACCTATTTTGGGGGCGTCAAACCGGTCGCTAAACATACCTTACTCGCGATCTGTCTGATGCACCTCCCGACCGAATGTATGCGTTTCACCCAGTACATACGGTACAATGCGTCCTTCATGAAGACTGTGTTGCGAGAGTTTCACGTAAGTTAATAAGTTTATATTAGTCAGTTATATATTAGTACATAGTTGTTGCCTAAGAAATTAATTGTTCTTAACTTTTAAACTTTTGTTATAGACTTATTATACATTTGACAAGGACATCTCTCAGGCAGCCGACAACGGTGTGATTACTGCACATGTTGCTTCGAATTACTCCGGCTGGTTCTATGAGATGCGACGAAGGGCAGCCCGACAAGTTGTTGACTAGCCCGGGACCACCATCAGAGTTCACCAGCCCCGCATCATCTCCGATTTGGAATGGCAGGCTATGTGTGTGCACTGGGAGGCTGAAGACTTTAAGAAGAAGTCTGAGTAGGAAAAGAGGAACTGTACCAAGCTCCACGTAGTACACACGATTGGCTCACAATCTTTTGAGGAGGCGAAGATGGTAAGTGTAATGTATTTAAATGTTTAGTTATCAAATTCTCATACAAATAATTAATAATTATTTTATGACTGTATTTGTTAGGCCTTGGGGAGGACCTTGGGCATAGTTTCGACTATGTCAGAGTTCTAGGATAGAGCCCACAAGCCTAAGGAGGAGCGTGCTTTGTCTCAAGCAGCATTAACTATATGGGTAAAACTAATATTTCTTTTTAGTAATCTCAATATTCACAAAATAAAATTAAATGATATAATTAACTCGCGTATATAATATAAATTACAGGATCGATTTTAAAAGCTTTGGGACCAGCGTATAGCTGAGTTGGAGGTTGCTAGGGGGCGTTCTGAGCCGTTAGATTCCACCATCCCCACTCCCCAGATTGAGTTATCTCGAGATGAGGAGCTGAGACTATGAGTTGTGTCTCAGGATCAACGCACTAGTAGTACCGGCAAGTATCGAGTGCTGGGCCTGCCGAGGATATTTGCATATACAATACGTGGAGGTAATAATATTTTTTATGTTTCACAGAATTCTAATAACTTATCAGAACTTATAAATTATTAATGCTAGCCGTGTTATATATATTTTTTGTAGGATCTAGCCAGCGCCAACGTCCGAGGATACCCATTGGACCGAGAATACGAGTGCTGGCTTGGACGACGAGTTAATCTTGAGGCTGATAGCGGCGGTGTCAGATAAATTCCATATCAATCTAGTTTTTCTTCGTCATCAATTGTCTAGTAGGTCTTGTCTTCACCAGCTCGTTCAAGAGGTTCTATCTGGGGCCTCCGCGGAGAGTACGAGCTTACCACATGAGCAGTTCGACATGTTGAGCGGTGAGATATTCCGGATAATGGTTACTGTGACGAACCAAAAATAGGTCTACACAACCCATTCTGAGTTGCCAAATACATGTTACAGAATCCAAATACAAACTTTTCATATACAACTATTAATTATTGTGTAAAATACGACAAAACATAAGTTGTGAGTTTCAATACAAATATTGTCTCATAAAAAATATCTAAACTCAAATAAAGTACTCATTATAATTATAGTCACACTATTTTATAGAATAGTGAGGACTACTATAGTAACCACCTAGGACCATCATTCCATTCCCCGACTAGTCCCAGCTATATTCTCATTTCCTGAAGAGAACAATCAAAGAAAAGGGTGAGCTCAACTAGCCCAGTAAAGAATATTATGACTAAGATAATGTAGAAAAAATTATTCTTAGTCCTCAACAGGGAAAAATCTGATAGAATACAATAGACAACAAGTTTTAGATCAACAACTGCAGCGGAAATAACAAGCCATTAGAAGAGTCAAGTAAAGCATGATGTATAATATCTTCTATGATTTAAAAGGTATTCATTAATATTTTATCCCTGTAACACCAATCAATAATTATTTCCAATCAACGAATTATCTATGCACTACGGGCCAAAGATAATCGTTTGAATCACCAGTGGTCATGATCATGCCAAACACTTATTCATCTATGCACAACTAGCCAAAGAGGACTTTCACCAAAAACATTTGCCAGTAACATTAAAGGTCATGATTATACCAATATACAATTCTTGGTCATAATCATACCAATCAACAGTCCATCTTTACACTACGGGCCAAATATGATTCTCACCACAATATAAGCATGAGGATGATGACAATGATATAAATAATGAATCAAGTGAAATCAAGGATAAATATTGGATATTTATAATTTAATTTATCCAGAGTTCAAGAATGTCTAAATTGTCAACATGATCATCAATTGTGAAGTAAAATTCAAAAATGATATTTAGGATTCATATTTTAAAGATACTTTTGGACAAGAAAATAAAATTTAATTCTGTCGTGAATAGTACTCCGGTGTGAATAGTACCCCGACATGAATAGTACCTCAGATGGATAGTACCCCGGATGAATAATACCCCGACATGAAAAGATTAAAATTTAATAAGAAAGTTCTGACCAAGATTTTAGTGAAATGATATTAGATGAAGCGCAAACCTCAAGGAATTTCTAATCATTTCAGGATTTATAGAAGCAATACTTACCATAGTAAGTTTAGATTTAGGAATATGAAATGACATAATATCACTTACATAATATGGAGTATAAAAGAATATACGAGACTACAAATGAATTTTTACCCGTCATGCGGTCATCCGCGTAGACAAATCATTTCCATAACTTAATAAAGAATGAATACGAAGGGTTATTCACCATGCATGCGGTAATCCGTGTAGACAGGTTATTCCCACAATTTAATAAGGAATAGAATGACAACTCTTATGAGTATGAAGAAAAAATAACATCATTTACCTTAATAAAAGACTAGATATTGCACTAGTGTAGTAGAAGAACTTTGTGTTGGTCGTCTTTGCTTGCTTCTCGAATACTCTTCTTCTTTCTTTCTTATTCTCTCTTTATAGATTCTCTCTTTATAGCTTTACTGAATTGGTGAGAATGAAGGAAGAAATGAGCTTCTATTTATAGAAGAATTCTAGCTTTGCCCTTACAATGTGAAGAGGCAAGTGGCTTAATGCCTGGTAGTGTGAAAAGGCAAGTGGTTTAATGCCTATGTGAAAGGGCAAGTGGTTTAACGCTTGTAATGTGATAAGGTAAGTGGTTTGACGCTTGCAATGTAAAAAAGGAAGTGGTTTGACGTCTGGTAAATGTAAGTACAATTGGTGAAAGTGACTCTTAGATGATTACCTATGGGTCCCATAGAATAAGCCAACCTTACAACAAACGTCTCATGACAAACCCCTCTATTTATATCAAAAATTGAATAAATATTTACCAAAACTCACTTATCTTCAATCAACACATTTTTAATCTTTCAACAATTATTCATCATTAATATCATAACTCACAATATTGACAACCAGATCGTTTCCAGGAAGGAGGGGGCTTTTCGATAAGGATTTCTCCTTACTGGCGTGTAATTAAATAACCTAACCCCTTTCCTCGACAGAACTTTCTAGACATTGTTAATAATGCTAATAATAATATGAGTAACTGTGTCATGTCAATTATTAATTTAATAATATAAAATATTGATCAGATGTTACTGTAACAATTATTGAATTAATAATATGAGATAATATGCAGCAACTACTGTGGCAATTATTGAATGAAATACTTAGTAACTTCTTAATTAAGAATCAATAATCAGAGATATTGTGTAATACCGTGTGCTACTGTGCAATAACGAGTATTATTATACTTTTATCACTGAGTATTTCAACAGTTTAACGGTAAAAATTTTATCGTTATTTTTATAAAAAGGTTATTTATGTCGCTTTCTATACCCGACAGTTATTCCTTTGTGGGGTCCACCAATGATTACGTCATTGAACGAATATTCCTCAAAAGAATATTTTCCGACCAAACAAATATTGTCCGACAAAACGAATATTTTATGACAACTTGCTTACTTGTAAAATTTGCACATTTCAGCCATAACTATAGCATTTAATAAATTATCACCTTACTATTTAGAATAATATTTAGAGAAAATTAAATATTTATTCATAAAAAGTTGGGGTCTTACAACCTCCCTTCTTATGAAATTTCATCCTCGAAATTGATGTACGTACCTGGTATTTCGAAGAGGTGAGGATACCTTGTTTTCATTTCAGATTCTAACTCCCAGGTCTTTTCCTCAATAACATGATTTCTCCATAAAACTTTGACTTGAAGTATAACCATTGAGCGTAAAATATATTCCTTCTTATCCTCTTGACAGGTACATCCTCATACGTTAAATCTTCGGCTATCTCATCTAGTTCTAAATCAATAATGTGGTTTGGGTCTTCCACATATTTATGTATCATAGATATGTGAAAAAAGTTATGAACATGAGACATGCTTGGTGGTAAGGCGAGTCTATAGGCCACAATTTCTACTCGATCGAGGATTTTAAATAGACCAATAAATCGAGGGTTGAGCTTTTCTCTCTTTTCGAATATCGTAATTTCTTTCCATGGAGCAACACATAACAATACATGGTCTCCAACATTAAATTCCATGTCCCTTCGATGAAGATCAACATAACTCTTTTGTGGATATTGTGCTGTTTGTATACGTTGTCAAATCATTTGAAACTTTTTCGTAGTCATCTGTACAAACAATGGGTTTGCTGCTTGAGCAGCTTTGACTTTATCGATTAAAGTCGATTCTACTTGTATATTTTCCATCTTCACGTGGGTCCTTGAAGTCTTTAACTCTATCTCCATCTTTTATAAATAATACAAAATGGGCCTTTGTGTTGCCAATATCGAACTCGTTCCCGCACATGATCTTCTACTGAATGCGTCAGCTATCATGTTCGCTTTTCCAAGATGGTACGGTCATAATCTTTCAAAAGCTCAAGCCAACGTCGTTCCTGAATGTTGAGTTTGTTTTGGGTGAAGAAATATTTGAGGCTTTTGGAGTATATTAGGATGTCATCAATAAAGACAACCACGATATGATCCAAATATTCCTTGAATATTTGGTTCATTATGTCCATGTAGGCAGCATGGGCGTTGGTTAATCCAAAAGATATTACTAAGAATTCATAATGCACGTATCGAGTTCTGAAAGCAGTCTTTGAAATGTCATTGGTTTTAATCTTTAACTGATGATACTCAGAACAAAGATCGATCCTTAAGAAGAATTAAGCACCTTGAAACTGGTCAAACAGGTAATCAATACGAGGTAATGGGTACCTATTTTTGATGGTGACATGGTTCAACTCCTGATAGTCAATGCAAAGTCGCATACTCCCATATTTCTTCTTTACGAATAAAACAGGAGCACCCCAAGGCGATGTACTAGGACGTATGAAACCGATGTCTAACAATTCCTAAAGTTGGACTTTTAACTCCTGAAATTTCATAGGAGACATTCTATATGGGGTTTTGGAAATGGGTTTTGTATCGAGTTCAAGGTCAATACAAAATTCAATTTCTCGTTCTAGGGGCATGCCAGGAAGTTCTTCGGGAACTACGTCAGGGAATTTATTAACAAAAGAAATATCATTCAAATCTGACATATATTTATTTAAATCGGTGACATGGGCTAAGAAAGCTTGACATCCGTTTTTCAATAAATGAATGACTTTATGGCTAGAGATGATAACGATTGATTTCAACGGTTTGGTTGCTTGAATTCTCATAACAGGTTGATATGGAATATGCAAACTAATAACCTTACAAAAATATTCAATTTTAGAATAATGGGTAGTTAATTAGTTAATTCCTAAAATCACATAAAATGTAAGTATCAAAGAGATGAGGTTAATAGGTAATGTGAGGGTGCCGACTTGAATCAAACAAAATTTATAAATAGTGGATGTAACGAAGGTTTCTCACAACAGAGTTTCAACAGATAAGTTAAAGTCTAATTTCTTAGGGGTCAAGTTCAAACATTGAGCACAAGCAAGTGAAATAAAAGAGTGGGTAGAACCGGTATCTAATAAGGCATAAATTTTGCAAGAGTTTATGATTAGCTTAACCGTGATAACTTCATTTGGGTTCCTCGCTTTTTGGGAGTTCACAACAAAAGCTCTCTCCTGAACCTCCGACTTTTAGTTGTCAGGGACAGCCTTTGGTGTCACCATCCTAGCTGGACATGACTTCGCTATAGGGCACACTCGAGCTATGTGACCTTGTTTTCCGCAACTGTAGCACACTTTGGGTTGTTGTGTACAGTTTGGACTAATGTGTCCCTCTTGTCCACATTTGTAACATATGACTGGTGGTTGTTCTCCTGCCCTAGAAAAGGGTACTGGTGCTGGTGCTGCTGTCGATGTCTTTCCGTTCTTCACTTTTTAAATTTATTTCCACTTGTTTCACTTCTCCTATTATCTGTGCCATGATTACCACCGAAGTGGTTACAATTTCTGGCATGATAATTTCCTCCACGGTTGTTATTATTGCTGTAAGACCCTAAATTTTATGAAATAAAAGTATTCAATTTTTTTTATAATTATTATTCAGTAAATGGCTAAATTAATAAAAATTTAAAGTTAAGGGTGATATATGTAAAGTTTATAAAATAAACAAGTGGTTATAAAATATTCATTATTGTCGGGGAATATTCGTTTGGTCGTTGAATATTCTTGCTGTCTGGGAATATTCGTACGACGACGCCGCCATTTGTGGGCCCCATAACGAAAAATTGTCGGATGAAGAAAACGACAAGAATGCGTTTTTATAAATAACGACGTAGTTATTACCGTTAACACTATTGGAATACCCGGTGGTTAAAAACACGATGTCTGGCGATGTTGCGACAAGAAGACATGGTATTGCACCAATTATTGATTCTTACGTAAGAAGGCATTACTCAATAATTGTTACAGTAATTATTGTTCAATATTTTATTTTATTGATTCAATAATTGCTACGTTGATATTTTATATTATTGTTGTTTCAATAATTGTCACTGCACAATATTTCCCATTATCATATCAATAATTCAAATTATTTGAATAATATTATTAGATAACATTATTGGCAATGTCTAAGGAAGTTATATCCAGGAAATGGGTTTGGTCTCCTAATTGTGCGCCAGTAAGGAGAAATCTTTATCGGAAAGCCCCTTTTTTTCCTGGGAACAACCTGATTGTCATTATTATGATTCTGTACTATTATTTGTGAATAATTAATTATTGATTTATATGATAAGAAAATATTTATTTTATATGGATATAAATGGAGGAATTTTTAGAAAAGTGACAATTTATTGAAAATTGATATTTTATTTTTTTTGATAAAATAATTCATTCAAATATATTATTATATTACATTATAAAAGCATAATGTGATAATATGATAATATAATAATATAATAATGGTTATATTTTTACAATGAATGTGTGATATATGAATAATTGAGGAGGAAGAGTATTTTTGTTACAATAAATGCTAAAAATATGTTAAACATGTTGGTGGACCCTATTTTTAACTGAAATTTGATTATAGCCTACAAAATAGTCCGTATGTGAATTTCGGTCAATTTCTGTTTAGAATTTGGAGAAACTTAAAGCTATAAAGCTGTGGAGAATTAAATTTCCTATGTAATGGACATAAGATTCAAATTTTTCTGATAAAATGGCTATTTATTATGAATTATTGAAGTTTCGGAATATTGGGTCTAAATTTATTTTGTTACAAAAAATGTTTAAAACATGTTTTTCATGTTGGTGGACCCCACTTGCATGTGTAAAATTCTGAATTCAGATTTCAAAGTGTGCGTATGATTTTTTTATAAATAATATTATTTTATTAAATTTTATACTTTTGTGTTCTAAGCATTTTTCTATTAATAGGGTGCTTAGGTTAGAATTGAAAATCACACTAGAATCTGAAGTTTTCTCTCTCTATATTATCGAGCGTATTTTTGTGAGTGTTTAGATACTTTAAGTGTTGTTATATTGTGCAAGTTTCCTTCAGCATTATATCCGATATTCCAGTCAGAAGTGATATTCTTTTGAGGTTAGGGATGCTATTTTTTTCATAAATGATATTATTTCTTTCAATTTTATTATACCAAAATATTGGTATGAATTTTCTCATGAAATGTTTACCTTTTCGTGTTAGGGTTACTATTCACGTATACGAAACTATTCACGTAAACAACACTATTTACGTATACGACACTATTCATGTATACGGCACTATTTACGTATACGGTACTATGTACGAATACGGGGTACTAATCATGAGTTACTATTCACGGGTTACTATTCATGAGTTACCATTCACGAGTTACTATTCACAGATTATTATTCATAGGATACTATTCATGACAAAATTGGTTTCTTTTTATGACCAAATTATCGTTGATTTATGAATCTTATTCTTGAAATTAAATCCATGTTTTGATCATATAGTTTTTATTATCATATATAACATTTTTATAATCCTGGTGATGAAATTTCTCTTTCACTTGAGTGTAAAGATGTGTAGATTATTGGTATGATCGTGACTATGGGTTTTCCTTGGCCAGTAGTGCAAATATGAATTGTTGACTGGTATAATCATGACCATTGAATTTATAATTGAATATCTTTAACTTAAGTTCTAAGGTGAATTGATCAACATGGTTATAATTATTGTTTATATAAATTCTGAAATGATTATATATTTCTTTGAGATATTAATATATTTGGCCCGTAGTGCAAAGATGACCTGTTGTTAAATACCTTTGGCATGTAGTGCAAAGATGAACTGTTGATGAATATCTTTGGCCCGTAGTGCAAAGAAGAATTTATTAGTATGATTATGAATAGGAACTGTGATTTGGTATAACCATGATCGTTGATGTTTCAGGTAAAGACAGGTGATGAAAATTATCTTCGTCTTGGATGAGAAGAGAAATTTAGAACTACAATTATGATTATGAGTTATTCACATGATTGTGGACATTAACTGTTAATTGATGTTACAGGGATAAAACATTGTTGGTAGACTTTTAACATGGAGGAAATAATCAAATTTATTGTCTATTTGACTCTTCTAATGGATTGCTCGTTCCGCTGCAACTATAGTTGAAAAGTTTTATCATCTACCATATGTTCTAAATCTCTGATTTATTACTAATGAAGGCTATTAATAAATTATTTATCTTAGTCATGATATTCTTTAATGGGCTAGTTATGCTCACCCTTTTGCTTCACAATTCCTTTCAGGTAATAAGAGTGTAGCTGGGTCGAGCGAGGGTAACAGGGGAATAGAACGGTGGTCTATAGCTGTTGAGGTTTCCCCTAAATAGTATGGAAATAATTTTTTTAAGAATTTTAGATAAGTGTGTCGTATGTTATATGTCATTTAACCATTGTTTTTGGTGAACTTAATAGGATGAGGTTAACCCAACTTTAGAAGGGTGTTTTACCACTATCATACAAGATGTCTAGTGACATACGACTTCGTGTTATCATAAGACAGGGTTGTGCACATCCACTTGCTGATTATATCTATGAGCACTACCTATATAATCTTGGAGTTTGGTTGAAATATAATTCTCAATTGGAGATAATGGAGATAATTATATGTCAAGAGAAGACTCACCATTAGAAAGAACATGATAACAATCTTCTCATTTTTCTTTGGGGTCTATTGGGTCAACCAAGGATAATTCTCGAGTCATATGATATTTATTATAACTTAGATGTATAGCCTCCCATGTACGAAGGTTTCCTTGAGCATTTTCTAGAGATTTTAATTTCAAAAATAGGTATTGATTGTACCTTTATGTAAGGTATCAATGTGAGGCACTATCCAAGTAAAGGAATGAGAGTCACAGTTGGTATTAAAACTCACAGTATATGTGTTATCGTATTTTGCACGACAACTGTAATAAAAACTTGTAGTTGTTATCTGTACCATGTATTTGGCGACTGTCGACGTCGGGATTTTTTAGTGTCCCTTTTCGTTACTTGTTCTTTGGTGTTCTCATGTTAATGTGATATTTTTTAAAAAAAATAAGTGAAAAAGGTCCGAGATGTATAATGTCGACGATTTGACTTTAAGAGTCGCCAGTTGGTGTATTTAACTGGTTGCACCAACGCAACTGAAAAGGTTTGCACATTGACCCAGTGATGTGACAATGCTAAACGGGACTGTGAAACCGAGATTCATTTAGGTTCGGGGGCTTGATTATGCGGAGGGAAGGTGTTAGGCACCCCCCGACATCCGTGTTTCCACGGTGACCGTCACTTTTCAAAGAAACTATTATATGAATGTGTGTGTGTAGATCAATGTGCAATTATTTGGAAGTAGTGTTGTACCTCGTTCGCACCTATATACATAGGGTTTGAATTTATAGAAAAATTCAATTTTAAACATGATATAGCAATGAAGTTTTGTAAAAAGAGGTTTTTCGAACCCTGTGCTCAATAGTAATTGAGGTCTTTGATACTTCTATTTTATTATTAAATGTTCGGCTTGTTTGCTTTTATTTTAGAGATCGAAGCATCTTCGAGAAAATAATATCAAGCGATCATCGAACTCCTCATGGGCATGACAGCCATCCAAGGAAATTCAGACACTGTAAATAATGTATAAGCTGCTCACAGCTGGAAAATGTCCATCATGGGAACCGAATCTAAATTGATGAGATTGAATCATGATCACGTAATTCCTAGGCTCACATGATACCGCTAGATTTGTATGGAAAGCGAGAAGCAATTATATATATATAAAGCGTAAATATATAGATCTGAGACATGATCAACCACCACGAAGCAACTCCATGGGGGATCGGAAATGTAAATATATAAAAGCGGTAAATATATAAATATATAGACATGATCAACCACCACGAAGTAAACTCCAGGTGGGACGAAGTGTAAATAAAGTCATAAAGAGATCAAGCGCCATGAAGTAAACTCCAGTGTGATTTAAATTTAAATATATATATATATATATATATATATATATATATATATAAGCAAAGAACGCACTTGGCGGATGTAAATCCGGGCTCATTGGATATGTCAAATAATAATTATATATATATATATATATATATATAAAAGCAGCGAACGTATAGGATTTATATATATAAAAGCAAGAACGCATTAGGATGTAAATCCGTGCTCATTGGATATGTCCGACAATAATTATATATATATATATATAAGTAAATGCACTTAGGATGTAAAATCTAGGCTCATCGGATATGTCCAAATAACAATTATATATATATATATATATATATATATATATATATAGCAAGTAAATGCAACGGATGTAAAATCTAGGCTCATCGGATATGTCCGACAATAATTATATATATATATATATAAGCAAATAAATGTAAAATCCGATGAGATGGATTTTACATCCGTTACATTTACTTGTTTTTATATATATATATATATATATATATATATATATATATATATATATATATATATATATATATATATATAAGCAAATAACGCGCCAGACATAAGTTTAGGCTCAATCGAGGCATAACTCGATAATGTTAGTCCATATATAAAATATATACATATATATAAGTATATATATATGTATGTAAATGAAAACCACTGAATGAGAAGTTGGGCAAACACACACAACACGACTCTCAGTGTGTATAACAATGTGTGCTAATATAGAAAGAAGGCTTTATAAAATATAAGAAGGCTTACAGTGGGCTGTCAAAGTAGACTTCTATGACTCTATGTGGATAAACACTCGGCTCACGGATAAAAAAGTGTAGATATATGTGAGCTAATGAGTGTTTATACTGAGGAAACACTCAATATGGGTGTATACAGAGTAAATTGGACAGGGCTCCCTCGCCTTTTCTCTCTCCTTCCTCCTTCAAAATGGCTGGCCCAATGTCTATATTTATAGATTGATGGCCGCAGTACACTCGCTGGCAGCCATGCAGCTATACTCTACTGGTCGTAGGGCATCCAAGGCCTCATGAGTCCCGTCGTCTCAAAGTACATGCACTCATGCACTGTAATGTCCGCTCAAACTTGCAGAACTTCAATCCGAGCATCCGAACGAGGTATATATGACCTTCTTCGGACCGCATGTGTCGAGAGTAACGCAATGACATGGATTAGAGGTTGTACGAAGTCAAGAAGAGGGGCCCATTCCCATGGTCTTCAAGCTTCAAATTCTATCCAAGGTACTGCCACGCGTAATAGTCACTCGGGATTGTAACTCCTCGATTCTTGTGGGACATTGTTGGATGTATGTATATATGAAGTGTTGAGACGATGCGCAGGTGTTGAAGGGGGCAAGATGACATTTGATTCTTTGCCGGGGTTATCGCCGATTTGAGTTGAAAGTAGACGTTGCTCAGGGTTACATCTGAGATTGGACTACTGCAAGTGTTTGAATGCCGCAAGGTCATCTATGGGAGAACCTGTCTGCCCGGTGTTAGCTCCGGGTCTGAGGTATGAGTGCCTCGGCGGTAGGTTTGAGCTTGAAGCTGATAGCATGTATTTGAAACAAGCATTTTCGGAGTTATCATCGGAACTACAACAACACTCCTTGGGGTTATCGCCAAGGATGAAACTCGGGGTTATCTCCGAGGTTGGAAATGATCCTTCCGGTGTGTGTTCTGGGTTTGGAAATGATGTTCCCGGTGTGTGTCCCGGGTTTTGAACTTGAACTTCCGGTAGTATCCGGAATGGATGTAAGCTGTCTTCCAGGGTTATCTCCAAAAGACGAATCTGCCCTCCTCCAATGTTAGTAATAGGCGTGCAAAAAATTTCGAGTGTCTACAGATACCCCTCTTTATCATATTCATGCAATGCAAGGCATGGATAGGATAAAGAATCCTAGACACTTGAAATGCAAGTAATGTAAACATGATGCTATATGCAGCAACATGATGCAAATGTATAATGCATGATTGTCAGGTAATCCTGTTGGGATGACAATTAGTGATGGCTTGGACATGCGATCCAAGTCTTGAAGGATGTTGACGTTAGGGCTATCATCAAAGTATTGAATCCTGGACATTTGCTTATATTCCATAGAGGTACCTCTTATGTATAAGAGATCTGTGGGGATAAAGCTTTATCTGTTTGAGGATGTGTATAACATATTCCCTCATTCTGTCGGAGTTACTGCCAACAGTCTGTCACCGTCAAGGTTGCCTGACCTTCCTTGATGTGTATATCACTGGATAGATCCCTGCTGGGTGCATTATCATGGTTGCTTGACCTTCAGTGATGTATGTGTCAATGGTCGCATTGTGTTGTAAACCCCCACCGGGGAAGGTTGCTTTGATGGGTTTACTTGCCATCGGCTGACATGATGTCAAGGTTGCTTGACCTTCATTGATGTGTGTATCAATGGTTGCATTGCGTTGTAACCCCCGCCGGGGAATATTTGGATGATTGAAAGATGTGCGTTGTGACCCCCGTCGGGGATACTTAGATGCTTGAAAGATATGCGTTGTGACCCCTGTTGGGGATACTTGGATGCTTGAAAGATGTGCGTTGTGAACCCCGCTGGGGATACACAATCGTTTGATAACTTCGGCATTGTAACCCCCGCCGGGGAGGTTTAGCATCTCGTAACTTGGTGTTGTAACCCCCGCCGGGGAGGTTTAGGGTTGTGACCCTACAATGACGGCATCAAACCTTTGTGAGGTATTGCTGAGCATGATCTATGAAAGTTGAGCTCATCGGTATAGTATACCCTGCATTTAGGCGAATACCAATGAGATGGCGGGAATTCAATTTTGACCCGTACGAAACCAGGATTTCAGGCTATTCTGCTCAATCGCGTAGCATTTTTATTCCTGATTTGGCCTTTTCAGCTTGTGAGACCTCCTTTGAAACTCTAACTGGAGCGAGCCGGAGGTGTAGGATCCACGTAGGAGTGCCGCATGTAAACCTACAGCAGCCGTAGGTAGGCCTACGGCCAACCGTGGCTATGTAAAACCCAAAGGTTGCTTTTATAAGTCATTTTCAAGCTGCGCTGCGAAGGAAATCTGAGAGCTCTTCTTTAGATCTACTGAGTTCGGGAAACTTTCTACATATTCTACCACCGTACAAGCGTTCTTCACTGTCCTGGTAACACATGCATGTATTTTTTCCAATTTCTATCCGTTGGAAAATGACTTATCAGATGAAATGCATTTAGACACATAGTAGTGAATATGCATGCTGATATGACTTGATAAAAAATATTCAACATAGAAAATGTTAGTATTAAACCATGCTGAACATAATGATGTGAAAAAATTTAACTTTTTAAAACAGTCAAATTGGCACCTTTTACTGTCATTTCTTATCCTATTTGAGGACAAATGAGTAAAGGTAGAGAAGCAAAACAATCCTGGTAATTAGACTACACTTACGGATTTTTTACTGTGATGATAATGCACGTAGGATGTATATGATCGTATGTGTGTGTTTCTTTGAATGGCCACCTAGTCATGCCTATGTGCATGTGGATAGTCCCATTTACAAAGGGGGCTATGGAAAAATTTTCCAAAATGTAGGTATTGGATAGTCATGCATTTTTTAACACTACTGTAGACGTATGTTAAAATAATGCATGCATGCATGTAATCATAAAATGCATTTTGGAAAGCTCCAGGTAAGAATTTACCACACCCTTTCTGAGGTGATTTGGAGATTTGTTGTCCAGTTATTATGGATCCGGATCAGTCGAGTAGTTCCCGTAGGACTACTTCTGGTGTACGGAGGAGGGCTTCTGAAGAGCCTCAACGTCGGTCTGTTAGACAGCCTCGTCGTTTGGTGGAGGCGGTGATACGTCCTATTCGGGTTGAAGTGCCGAATGTCGAGGACGAGGTGGAGGATGTACCGATCGAGGTTCCTGCTCCTGCTGTACGTGTTCCCCGTAGGGAATTGCCAGGTATTCAAGTGACGAACCCAGATCTTCTGGGTGACTTGAGCAGGCATCCTTTAGTATACCTGCATGAAAACGAGGTATGAAGTTAGATCTTTAATCTTCCTTATTTCCTATTGATGAGGAGTCTAGGATTCTGATGTTGATCTGCATTTGATGTAGACTCCCGGCTTCACATAACCTCGAGGGAACTGGTTTAGTATCCACTCTATGTTTTTAGGCTTTGCATGATGACTACCGAGCCTCAGGGCATTGTCTGAGCGGTGGTTTCACCAGACTCAGTCACTCCATTTGCTGGACTGTGAGGTGATGATGACGCTGATGGATTGGTGATTTATCACAGGTATGGAGTTTGGAGGGGATCCAGTGCCTTGCACGACGGATATTACCCCTACTACCGTCAGATCCTTGTTGGGAGTTCCGGCGGAGGCGCTCAAGGGCAGGACTGTTCGTACGGGTCCTTTGAGCGTAAATGCTATGAGCGGGCTGTTGAGTGAGCCCATACCCGATGATGTGAGAGTCAGGGATCACATTCTTCGGCGATTGTTCCTGATGATCATTAGGGGCTACTTCATAGCAGATAATTCCTCTACGGTGTCCTTCGCTTTGATCAGCACCACTCGACACATGGACCGTATAAGAGAGTATGATTGGGGTTCTTATACCTTTGCCTACTTATTCAGAGGAATGCGCATGTGATCGCAGGGCTTAACTGAGGCGTGGTTAGGATTCTACCCATTTCTGTTGGTGAGTGTTTCTCTTGTCTTTTCCTGAGTATAGGTTAAGAGTGTTGACTGATAGCAGATGTTGCCTTTGTGTTGGCAGTTTTGGGCCTATGAGAGGCTTCCCTGTTTGTGTCCTGTGAGCGTGCTAGGCTTAGATACCAATCCATGAGGACGGAGATGGCATCATTCCATACTGGCGGAGGTCCCTGTTGCTGAGGGTTTCACTTATTATCGCCTACAGCTGGAGTTGTTGACAGCGGATGTCATCACATAGATTCCCTACTCTGGAGAGCATTTGGGAGTTGGCTTTGAGGATGGGTACCCGACTGGAGTAGAGTACGTCATTTCCACCCATAGGATTCCTCTCTTTACAGATGGAGGATGGGAGCTCTATTTAGGAGAACGTGCTATCAGGAGCACTACAGGAGAGATCCGTATGCCGATCTTGCCTCCTGTCAGGCGTTATTGGCCTATTTCGCAGTCACCCGTCATTGACATCCCATTGATGGGGATTAATGGTTTTACATTGTTAGAGGGCCCCTGGTCTTAGGAGATGTTCCAGCATTGGTGGATCCCTCGTACTATTGGAGCTCAGACCCGCGCCATACAGTTTATGGGGGATATGGTTCCAGGATCCATGATGATGACAGATTAGCTAGCCTATGTCAGAGATTCGACTCATGTGACACAGATTGACCGATTGACCCGGCAATTTGGATCGACACATCTTTTCATTTGGCATTTGGGCGTAGATCCTTGAGGTAGATACTTTTGATCCTTCCACCGCATCGGCGCTTCGGGTGACCCATATGGTTTTCACGGTGCAAATCCTCCTCATGTCGGCCTCGACATCCCCGTAGATAGAGATCCGATGACTTAGGAGGAGTTACATCAGTGGATGATGATCGATGATGTAGACATTGACACCATTGACTTTTTTTTGATGTATATTTTTCGTTATTTCTTTTGATAGGCCTCTCGTTAGTCTGTTTGGGTAGCTTCGCCCCATTCTCGCTATATCTTTTGATAGGCCTCTGTTAGATGTTGGGTAGCTTCACCCCATTCCTCGTATTTTAGTCAGATAGAGATGTATTAGATGATGATATACTTAGGAATGTATGCACAGTTTTCCATTCCCTATATTATATTGCCATCTATTGTATCATGCATGTTATTATGTTATGCATATGTATGTATCTCCAGATATATTTAGCATTGACCCCTGGATGGTCTTATAACACGGCCCGTACAGATGTCTTCTTCGATAGTTAGCCGTATTGATCATACCCCACCATTTTGGTGGTATCTGGTATGCGCTCATGGTATGATAGTATATCACCACCAGATATGGTGATCGTAGATGATTTTCTGCAGCATACTATAACCCTGTTGATGTTTCAGGGTCCCACAGGATTTGTAGAAGGTATGCTAGAGCATTGGGTATCGGAGAGGCAGGTTTTTCGATTTGGGACCCAGGAGTTGACTCCTACTTTGGAAGAGTATACACGGTTGACGATGCTGCCGCTGGACAGACCTTGCGTGCATATGGCTATCAAAGACATGAGCAGACAATTCATGACCCTCACCGAATTGAGACGTAGAATAGTACAGGACTAGATTACATTCAGCCACGTGATATCCCAGCATTTTCTGTTTGACAGATTTGGCTATGAGGATAGTTATGCACGGCATTCCGGGGATTTCACCACATCAGAGGATCATTGGCGTTCAGCCAGAGTGGATGTACTGCTTTTGTGTGTATTGTCATACGTCTTCATGTCATGCGAGTACATGGATGAAATTTGATATCGGCGTCATTATGGCGATGAGAGCTCTCAAGAAGGGTCATACCATTGTACTGGATGATCAGAGATTGGAGAGATTCAGAGGTCGCCTACATTCGCCGCACTTATCCATGCAGGAGTGTTCACAGTAGCTTGGTCATCTTTGTATGTGTGGTTTGTGTCACTTGAGGAGACCGATTAGCACACTTAGGCGGTAGGGTTTTGTTTCACCCATGATATAGCCATGTCGTACTCCTTTCAACCTGCGGAGTGTACAGATGTTGCATCGTGGTCAGCTTTCCTGGCAGGGATTAGGGATCCGTTTGCCATATTGTCGTATTCAGGGCTTAGTTCACCCTACAGCTTCATTACTCATGCTCCGGGCATGGATTATATCCCTCTAGCTGGATTGAGGGGTATGATTACTTATTATCCACTGGCTGTGATGTGTCAGTTTGACTAGTTTCAGGTTTCACCCTTATGAGGGGGCAGTGAGTCAACGCTTTGTTTCACACTGTTTATTAGCGGAGGACAGATCCAGGTTGTATGCCTGTTGGGATCAACGAGAGTCGGGCCGAAGTTTTCGTCGATCATCCGAGTTGTTTTGCGCAGAGTATTCGCGCATGGATGGAGACAGAGACTTCATCGGTCAATGCAGTAGTATCCACAACGAGGGGTGATTTCGACGATGAGGAGCCTATAGAGGAGGCTGACATTCCCATCGATGACTTGGCTGTTGGGCTACCAGCATTTGTGATGGATTCTCCAACCCCGAGTGCCACTGTTACTCAGTATTCGGCACAGCATTTGGAGCAGAGCTTACATCTGATGACCTATGATAAAGATCAAACTAGGGTCGCAATGTTGACAGTTCTTGAGAGAGAGAGACGCCGCTCTGTTAGAGAGGGATGAGGCTAGATCAGCCAGGGATGCATTGATTGCGGAGCGGGATGACGTCTTATCTGCTAGGGATGTGGCCATTGCGCATGAAGATTTGATGAAATCCGGATGATCGCTCGGCCTTGCCGATATGAAAGCGCTTACATTGATGAGCATTATGCCACCATGCGATTAGCCTCGATCCGCTAGCTCGTGTAAATACCTCAAGGCGAGAGCTTGCGATTGCTACCTCCGTTTCGAGAGAGGGATGCCATGTTAGATCCGATAGTCCGCATGCACACAGATCTCGTAGATAGCTTTGTATTTTCTCCATGCAGACTAGCTTAGCCATTTTATCATGTACAACATGATGTATATATCAAACAAAGATTATATGTATGGCGGGGAAATATATTTTGATTCACTTCCCTTTTAGTTATGCCTTGATACTTGCTTGATATTTGCCTGTTTCTTGTGGCCTTGTGATCTTGATGCATTACGAACTTATCCTTGATAGGTGGACATTAAGACGCCGCAAGATTTCTCGAATGGATCATTGATTTACTGATATCCCTACCATCTTTGGTGTCTTGGGACCGGTATCTCAGTATGGAAAAGTGGAGAGGAGGGTGATTTTTCCTCTCTGAGATTGACCGCACCACAGATGGTCGCCAGTACTTCTATTTGTGAGAAGCCTAGTTAACTCCATCTCTTATGGGTTGGTATTATTCTTTGAGGCATGATCGCAGCTTAGATGGTCACCGAATCTTCTATTTGTGAGAAGAGGTTGGGTAATTCCATCCCTTTGATCTGAAAACTGATGAAATGTAGTGAATCGAAGGTTGATCCCAGTACCGTGTGACAAGTATTTTGCTCTGGTAGGGGTTAGACTGAACCATGAATGGTCGCCACGTACTCTATTGAAGAGGAGATCAAGTCTCATGTAGTTCAAACTGGTGTAAGAGGTTCAATTTGAAAGTGAAAGGCGGTGTAGTTGTAGAAATGTTTTTTGTTTTTTTGTGAAGAAAGGGTAGAAATGTTTTTGTTATTTTTTTATTGCGACTAAAGCCATATAGAATATGGTTGCCTACGCACTTCGGTATCGGGGAGATCGGTCGACGTAGTTCGCCCCTCGTGACTTAATCGAAAATGACAAAGAGAAGTGTAAATCCCACATGCAAAGCTATCTGGCGGGGAGAAGAAAGTTTGATCCCATAATGGGGATAAAACTGCAAGTGTGAAAAAATTTAATCCCGTCTTCAGGATAAACTGCAAGCGTAGAAAAGTTTAATCCCGTCTTCAGGATAAACTGCAAGTGTGAAAGGTTCAATCCCGTCTTCAGGATAACCAAAATTATATGAAAGGTTTGAAATGAAGTGAAACCAAGCTGCTGGTTTGAAGTGTATGTTTCCTTGAGGGGCAAAAGAGTTTGTAAAAAGGAGAGGGTTCAAAACCGGAATGACTGGTGATTTGATGATCAACACCAGGATGTTTGTTTGATGGTAACCTCAGACATAGTACCGTTTCACGGTGTCCAAGTTGATAAGCTGTGGAAATTCATCGCCATCCATTTCCTGCAATCTGAGAGCACCTCCTGTCAATACCTCCTTGACAACAAATGGGCCTTCCCAGTTAGGAGCGAATTTTCCCTTAGAATGATCTTGGTTGTCAATGATCTTCTTTAAAACCAAGTCATATTGTTTGAACTGCCATAGTTGGACTTTTTTGTTGTAGGATCGTGCGATCCTTTGCTGATATAACTGACCATGGAAGATAGCCGCGGTTCGCCTTTTGTCTATTAGAGACAATTGGTGATACCTGTCTTGTACCCACTGGTCTTCATCCAACTGAGCATCCATCAATACTCGGAGGGTTTCCATTTCCACCTCTATGGGGAGCACTACTTAAATCCCATAAGCTAATGAGTAGGGGGTTGCCCCAGTGGAAGTTCGCATAGAAGTTCTGTAGACTAATAAAGTCAGAGGCAAGAGGTCAGGCTATCCTTTGTGATTAACGGACATTTTTTGCATGATATTTTTGATGTTTTTATTAGCCGCTTCAACAGCACCATTCATCTTTGGATGGTAGATGACGAAGTTAAGGTGTTTGATGTGGAATTTTCTGCATAACTCCTCCATCATTTTGTTGTTGAGGTTCTTAGCATTGTCTGCCACAATGACCTCTGGTTGTCCATATCGATAGACGACATTGTTTCTGATGAAAGCAATGATGACTTCTTTGGTAACCCTGGGGAAGGATGCTGCTTCTACCCATTTGGTGAAGTAGTCGATCATGGTGAATTTGAATCGATGTCCATTACTGGCTTTGGGCTCGATGGGCCCGATCACGTCAATTCCCCACATTGAGAAGGGCCATGGCGAACTCATATTGTGGAGTTCCCTTGGAGTGGTGTGGATAGCATTCCCATAAATCTGGCATTGATAGCACCTCTTGACGTGATCATCACAGTCAGCTTTGAGTGTAAGCCAATAATGCCCCTGCTCTAAGGATCTTCTTGACAAGTAGGGGTTCCGCCATGTGAGGGCCACAGACTCCACCATGGATCTCATCCATGAGTCTCGAGCTTGGTCTTTATCCGCACATCCGAGGAGACCTATTCCTGGATCTCTTTTATAGAGTGCATCTCCACTCAGGTAGAATTTTATAGCAAGTCGATGAATTCGCTTCTTCTCAGTTAGGCTCGCCTCAGCGGGTGTAGATCCATCTCTAAGATACTCTTTGATGTGCTGATACCATAGGTTGTGGATGGGAGGTAGTTCATCCGATACTTCTCCAACATAATTCCCATAGACTGGGGCTTTTTGCAGATCAAACGTGATGCTTGGCATGTTTTCATTGTCAGATATATGAACCAAGGAGGTCAACGTTGCTAATGCATCCACAAAATCATTCCTATTGCAAGGAATGTGTAGAAAGGAGATTTCTTCGAACTCCAAAGCCATCTGTAGAACTTGCCGATGGTAAGGCAGTAAATGTAATTCTTTGGCTTGATAAATTCCTGTGGATTGTCTGATTACCAATTTGGAATCCCCAAAGACAGTTAACCTCCTGATTCCCATTGAACAGGCAAGTTTAAGCCCCATGATACAGCCTTCATACTCAGTTGTGTTGTTGGTGCTGACAAACTGCAATTTGACGACGACGGATATCGCCTTCCCTGTCTGGGATATTAGAACGACTCCAGCTCAGAGCCTTTCGCTAATGTACTCCATTAAAATACATTTTCCATGTGTGGCATGTATCGTACTGATGTTGTTGCTGAATTGTCATTACCCCTTCATCGGGGAAGTATGTTTCCAAGGGTTTGTAGTCCTTTGGAGGTGCGATGGCCAGTTGATCCACAATTCCTTGACCTTTGACAGACTTTTGCGTCACGTAGATGATGTCAAATTGCTGTAGGATTAACTGCCATCTGGACAGTTGACAATTTAGTATGGGCTTACTGAATACATACTTAAGAGAATCCATGCGGGATATGAGATGGGTTGTGTGACCATGGAGGTAATGTTGTAATCTCATGGGAGCCCATGCTAAAGCACAACAAGTCTTCTCAATCAGAGTTTACTTGTGTTCACTGATGCTGAATCTTTTGCTGAGGTAATAGATAGCTCATTCTTGGCCTCTATCGTCTTTTTTACCTCAAAGATATGACCCATGGCATTGTCATTTATGGATGTGTACATGATGGGGGAACATCATCCCCGGAGGTACCAAAAACAGAGTGTTAATCACCGCTTCTTTAATGGTAAGGAAGGCTTTTCGACACTCATCATTCCATTTCATGGAGGAGTTCTTCCTTAATGATTTGAAGATTGGCTCACAAAGGTTCTTCGTGAGTTAAGAAATGAACCTGCTAATGAAGTTGATTCTTCCCAAAAATCCCTATATTTCCTTCTCTGTCTGAGGAATGGGCATTTCCTTGATGGCCTGGATTTTGGTAGGATCCAGTTCAATCCCTTTGTGGCTGACTAGGAAACCTAGCAACTTGCCTGACTTAACACTAAAGGCGCACTTGGCTGGATTCAACTTCAAGTTGTACTTACACAACCTGTTAAAAAGTTTTCTGAGATGGTCTAAGTGGTCATCCTACTTTTGGGATTTGACAATGATATCATCCATGTAGATCTCTATCTTTTTGTGCATTAAATCGTGAAAAAGAGCCATCATATCTCACTAATAGGTTGCCCCATCATTGATGAGGCCGAATGACAACCGTCTGTAGCAAAAGGTTCCCCAAGGCGTGATGAAAGCAGTTTTCTCACGGTCCTCCTCAGTGAGCATAATTTGATGGTAACCCGCAAAGCAATCAGCAAAGGAGTACATGCCGTATTAAGCAGTATTGTCAATAGAATGTGGATAAATGGCACGGGAAAGCTATCTTTAAGGCAAGCTTTGTTAAAATCCCGGTAATCCACGCAGACTCGCACCTTTCCTCCTGGTTTAGGCACGGGAACAATGTTGGATATCCACTCCGGATATGTAGACACCACGATGATACCAGCTTGAAATTGTTTCACAATTTCTTCTTTAACTTGTAAACTCCATTCAGGTTTCAATAGCCTGAGTTTTTGCCTAACTGGCTTGAATCCTTCTTTGATGGGAAGGCGATGAAGAACAATGTCCATGGACAAACCCACCATATCTTTATGAGACCATGCAAACACATCCTGGAATTGGGTTAATAGTGCAACCATGACATTCCATTGATTTGTGGTAAGGTCTGAACCAATTTGGATAAGCTTAGGGTTGTCTAAGGTTCCAAGATTGAAAGAAGTGGTTTGATCAAGATTGGGTTTGGGTTTGTCTGCGACCCATTCCTTAATCTCCTGAGGTGTCTCAATGTCCTCTCGGATGTCTATCAAGTCTGAGTCCAACTTTGCATCAAAGTTACAGCCCTTGTGGAGAGAAGGCACCTCATCAGCAAGTACAAGCACATCTAAATTCAGAGTCCTGAAACAAAATATGCTTTCACTTAATATATGTAACTGTTCGATCATACAAAAGTGTTAGCATGTACTTGATAAAATAACTGCTAGTACTGTAAAGGAAAGCAAGTAATTAAAGTTATCTACAGGGCAGATGGAATTTTCTGCCCATTTTACCCTCGTCGACCAATGCATGGAGTCCTGCTCCAATTGTCGAGGGCAAAGTCCTGATGGCCTGTAGTAATGGAAGGATCATCATTGTCCTCCTTCTCCCGAATGATAACAATGACATCTGGGCAATCATCGTTTGGGGTGTATCTGTTTGTATGTTCATCATGAACAATGATGTGTATGCCTGCCATCATCAAGGCAATGTCATGTTTGCATTGTTGTTCCTTTTCTTCCACTTCGGGATCAGGAATCAGCACCTCTTTAGCTTTGATTGGCACTAGTTTAAGAAACAGTATGGCCACAACATGGGATGGCACCTTTACTGGAGACTGTATTAGCTCATGGGGTAAAGGTATAGAAAATCGCCGTGCGGCAGAAGTTTGAGGAACATGTTTGTGCTTATGAGGATTCCTGTGACTCGAACTGATAGAATATCCTAGTTCGGCTATTCCAATTTGGCTGAAAACTAGGATAGGGTGCTTAATACCCTGCTTATCTTTACCAAGCCCTTATCCAGGTTGATAACCCAATGACGTCATTTCTTGAGTGGCCGACATAACCTCGATAGAAATCCTGGGTATGGGAAGTGGCTCTCTAATAGAATGGTATTGCGTGGTACTCACTTCCAGAGTATGAAAACTGGCCGGTTCAACTTCTGAATTAAAGCTGATGATTGGTAGAGTTCCTTGTTCAGGACATTCCGACTCAGCATTGACAGTGACTAGACTATTGTTGATAATGTATTTGAGTTGTTGATGTAGTGTGGAGGGAACGGCTCCAGCCATGTGTATTCATGGTCTCCCCAATAGCAGGTTGTATCCTGAATCTATCTTGAGGACGTGGAAGGATACATTGAATGTATTTGGACTAATCTCAATTGGCAATTCAATCTTTCCGACGGTATTTCATCGGGATCCATCAAAAGCTCTGATAACCGTATGGCTGCTTTGGATCCTCTTGAGATTGACATTCATCTTCACTAAAGTGGCATAAGGACAGATATTTAGAGATGAGCCTCCATCTATCAAAACTCCAACTAACATTACCTGGAAGACAAAATCAGCGTCTGCAATGGCTTGCAATGACACCAAGTCCTTCAAAGCAGTATGTCATCATCGATGAAGGATATCACATTGTTGTTGAAAATGTGATCAACCAGATGTTAAAATTTTTCCACATCCACTGATTTTGGAAAGTAGGCTTCTTCCAAAACCTTCAGTAAAATCTTCCGATGATCCTCAGAAGAGAAAACCAAGTCCAGTATAGATATCTGGTGTGGAGCTTCTCGCAAGCTTAAAACCAATTTGGCTTTATTGTGGCCCATAGTGCGGAAAATTTTTTAATCTTCTCCATGGGAATCTTCCCCTTTGCTTCGCAAGTAGGTTTCATAACCCGTTGAGGAAGATCTGATGGATTTTCCCTCATTAATCGTAGCGAGTAGTATGAGACATGGATCCTTCAGCTTCTCCATAATTCCATGAAACTTTGTGTAAGCTGACAACAGGATGTTGTGGTCTGAAAGGTAAAGAAATTGGCTCTGGTGAGGCCACTTTCAAAGGATTGTCAGCTCCTTTGAGTTGAATTAGTTGTATGGGAAATACTTTGTGGCCTCATCATCCACTTGAATATAATCGCCATCGATCCTTCCATTTGGTAGGACATGCATTCCGCCCTTGAGTTGCATAGTGTAATCATCTGTTATTTGCAGAATGCCGCTATCAATAAGATTCTGAATGAGATGGTGGAGTGCCCAGCATTCTTCTATGTTATGACCGCAAGAATGTGAATGATATTGACACACTTCATCAAAATTGAACCGTCCTGAGCGGGGATTGATTGGAGGCAGAAGAAAGGTAATTCTTCATTCATTGATCAACATTTGCAATATCTCCTCCATAGATTGGCCAAAAAGGTAAATTCCCTTTGATTGGCAAAATCCCGACGGGCTTTAGCATTGGCTCTCTTTACAACCTTATCCTCCATAGCTTCACTTTCTGAAGGTGGTGATGGAGCATTCATAACAAAAGGAAGAAGATAGGCATGCTCCTGCCTGATTAATTGGCGTGTGACTTGATGCCGGTGGGTCACCAGTTCTGCCAATTGCTCAATTTGTTTGCAAAGAGCTTTCATCTTTCGTTCCATAGTGAACTGGAACTTTGCATAATCCCATCTGTCAACACTGTCTTTGAGGGTTTGGGATGATTCACCATTAGAATTGGAACTCTGTCTAGTGCTCCAACTGATTATGTTGACCTCTTCTTCTTTGTGTTGAGGAAGAGGGTTGTCTTGCACGTGAGGTTGATCTGGTTTGGTGACCACGATCTCACCGTTGTCTATTAAATCTTGGATCTTGTGTTTCAAGGCCCAACAATCTTGAGTATCATGTCCAGGTGCTCCGGCATGATAAGCACATTTCCGAGTAGCATTAAAACCCCTCCCATTAGGGTTGGCTAGCAGAAGAAGATGTGTAATTTTCTTCTGAGTAGTCAGAAGAGCAAGAATATTCTCGAGTGAGTCCCCTAAGGGTGTGAACATTCGAGGGCACTTTACTTCTCCACCTTTAGGCAATGGAGGGTTTGAAGACTGTGCTTGAAAAGAGGAGTAGTTTCTCCTCTATAGAGGCAAGCTTTGATTGCCTTTTTGACCTTGTAGTATCAAGGAAACATCCTCCTCTTTCTTTTTATGGACCCTCCGAGGGTTATTTCCATACGATCCAGACTGGATGTGCTCAGCAACAGCTTTAAGAGCGGCTAGGTCTTAAATTTTACCAGACTTCAATCCCATTTCAGCCATCTCTCCGTGCTTGATCATTTCAGAGAATGGTTTGCCAATACCAGCTAAGACTCTCTCATAGAAAGGAGCTTCCTGTACATCTATGAATGTCATGACCATTTCTAATTCCGTCATGGAAGGAATAACTTGAGCAAAGAAGGCGCTCCACCTTTGAGCATACTCTCGAAAGACTCATTAGATCTGCTTTCTTGACCTTGGTAATTTGGTACCGGCCAGAGCCATCCGAGATTGAAAATCAGATTGAGTGAGGAAGGCGTGAGCCACTTCTCTTTAATTATGGATCTTTGAGTTGTCTGTCTGGTATACCATAAACGAAGCTTCTCCAATCAGGACTTTTCTCAAAACAAATTTGCATTCTGAGCTTTTCATTTTTTGCGTAAGACCCAAGTTCTCCAATGAACACTTTCAAATGTGTATAAGGATCCCCTAATCCGTCATACTTTTCAAAATCAGGGGTTTTGAATTTCTCTGGATAATGAACACCAGGGAAGATACAAAGGTCAGCATATGATACACTTCCATGTGTTCCAATCCCTTTGAGAACACGGATAGTTTCCTCCATTTGGAGTACTTTCTTCCTAATATCACCGGTGTTTGGATCTCCTTTGAGATGGGTGTTATCAGGGTCTTTGTTGGTCGTATCCAACGGAGGTTCTAGATTTGTTTTATCTAGACCTTGTGTTCCTCCTTGTGTAGAGGATTCTGCATGTGGAGGGATTTTTGTACCCTGAGTGGACTGATGCAATTCTTTAAGCAGGATAGCCAAATTTGTGATTTGCTGACTTAATCTGTCAAATTCTTCTCAAGAAGCAGATTAGGTGGTCGATGAAGACATGATGATTGGTCAGTAGGCTCGTGGCCTTTTTGGATTTTGAGTAGTAATGTGCCCAATGATTTCCCTACAAAAGACTTATGTAGTTTAGTCTTAGGTTAATGTAAATATTATCATAATATGTCCATTTTAGGAATATGGTCCTGTAAAACCGGGTGTTAATTGATAACATGCATGCACAGATAATCTTCATATTTTCATAAAGATGAACATGGAATGAAATTACAAGTAAATGCTTTTACAAGTAATTAAAAATGGAAGGCATGAAGAAACTTTCCTCCGCGTTTGGTTTATCAGAGGTTGGCCTATCTTAGGGTTTCTCTCGCGGCTTTTTGGCATGAAGGTTCCCAGATCATCGCAATCTACTTGACGGGAAGTTAAGCCGGTCTTTCAACTGGAGCGAATCTGGGTGTGCCTTTCCTGAGCCCCGTTGGAATTATTCTTCCTACGAGTCCAGTAATCAAACACCGATAGGATAGCCTCCTAATGGAGGAACCACACAACATACATTCACATACAACGTGTCTCACCGTTTATGCAAAATGATAACATGTGCGAAGCACTAATATCGCAGATAGATATAGTATAGTGCAGTAAGTAAAAATGAATTCGTACACATTCATCATAAATGTAAATGCAACATTCACACACAAGCATATAACAATTTTGAAAAGCTTGTAATAGTAGCTTAAGCCCTCTTACTGGAGTCCCTAGCAGAGTTGCCACCTGTCGATGTCGGGATTTTTTAGTGTCCTTTTTCGTTACTTGTTCTTTGGTGTTCTCATGTTAATGTGAGATTTTTTTGAAAAAACAAGTGAAAAAGGTCCGACATGTATAATGTCGATGATTTAACTTTAAGAGTCGCCAGTTGGTGTATTTAACTGGTTGCACCAACGCAACCGAAAAGGTTTGCACATTAACCTAGTGATGTGACACTGCTAAACGGGTCTGTGAAACCGAGATGCATTTAGGTTCGGGGGCTTGATTATGTGGAGGGAAGGTGTTAGGTACCCCCCGACATCTGTGTTGCCACAGTGACCGCCACTTTTCAAAGAAACTGTTATATGAATGTGTGTGTGTGTGTGTGGATCAATGTGCAATTATTTGGAAGTAGTGTTGTACCTCGTTCGCACCTATATACATAGGGTTTGAATTTATAGAAAAATTTAATTTTAAACATGATATAGAAATGAAGTTTTATAAAAAGAGGTTTTTCAAACCCTGTGCTCAATAGTAATTGAGGCCTTTGATACTTCCATTTTATTATTAAATGTTCGGCTTATTTGCTTTTATTTTCGAGATTCGAAGCATCTTCGAAAAAGTAATATACAGTAGTGCCGAACTCCTCATGGGCATGATAGCCATCCAAGGAAATTCAGACACTGTAAATAATGTACAAGCTACTCACAGCTGAAAAATGTCCATCATGGGAACCAAATCTAGATTCAGTAGACTGAATCTGTGATCACGTGATTCCTAGGCTCACATGATACCGCAGTTTGTATGGAAAGCAGTAAGCAATTATATATATAAAAGATGTATATATATATATATACAGACATGATCAACCACCACGAAGAAACTCCATGGGGGATCGGAAATGTAAATATATAAAAGCAGTAAATATATATATATATATATGGACATGATCAACCACCATGTAAGTAAACTCAAAAGCAGGAAATGTATATATATATATATATATATATATATATATATATATATATATATATATATATATATATAAAAGTAGTAAATGCAAGGATGTAAATCGGTGCTCGTCGGATATAATAAACAACAATTATATATATATAATCAAATAAACGCTCCAGACATAAGTCTAGGCTCAATCGAGGCATAACTCGATAATGTTAGTCTATATATAAAATATATACATATATATAAGTATATATATACAGATAGAAATGAAAACCATGGACCGAAGTTCGGGCAAACGCACACAACACGACTCTCAATGTGTATAACAGTGTGTGCTAATATGGAAAGAAGGCTTTATAAAATATAAGAAGGCTTACAGTGGGCTGCCAAAGTAGACTTCTATGACTCTATGTGGATAAACACTCAGCTCCCGCCGGATAAAAGTGTAGCTATATGTGAGCTAACAGGTGTTTATACTGAGGAAACACTCAATATGGGTGTATACAGAGTAAATTGGACAGGGCTTTCTCGCCTTTTCTCTCTCCTTCCTCCTTCAAAATGGCTGGCCCAAGGTCTATATTTATAGTCTGATGGCCGCAGGTACACTTGCAGCGGTACCATAAGTTATACCTCATGTACGGTCGTGAATGCATCCAAGGCCTCATGGTCCCGGTTGTCTCGAAATACGTGCACTATAATGTCCTCACAAACTTGCAAAACTTCAATCTGAGCATCCGAATGAAGTATATATGGCCTTCTTCAGACCGATTGTGTCGAGAGTTACGCAGTGACATGGATTAGAGGTTGTACGAAGTCAGGAAGAGGGGTCCATGCCCATGGTCTTCAAGCTTCAAATTCTATCCAAGGTACTGCCACGCGTAATAGTCACTCGGGATTGTAACTCCTTGATTCTTGTGGGACATTGTTGGATGTATGTATGTATGTATGAAGTGTTGAGACGACGCGCAGGTGTTGAAGGGGGAAAGATGACGTTTGACTCTTTGTCGGGGTTATCGTCGGTTTAAGTTAAAAGTAGACATTGCTCAGGGTTACATCTGAGATTGGACTACTTGTTGGTATGCCGTGATATCATCTTGTGAGAGAGAACGTTGAGGTGGTAAGATGATGTTTGACTCCTCACCGGGGTTATCGTCAGTTTGAGTTTGAAAGTAGACGTTGCTCAGGGTTACATCTGAGATTGAACTACTGCAAGTGTTTGAATGCCGCAAGGTCATCTGTGGGAGAACCTGTCTGCCCGGTGTTAGCTCCGGGTCTTAGGTATGAGTGCCTTGGTGGTAGGCTTGAGCTTGAAGCTTATAGCATGTATTTGAAACAAGAATTTCCGGAGTTATCGTCGGAACTGCAACAGCACTCTTGGGGTTATTGCCAAGGACGAAACTCAGGGTTATCTCCGAGATTGGAAATGATCCTTCCGGTGTGTGTTCTGGGTTTGCAAATGATGTTCCCGGTGTGTGTCCCAGTTTTTGAACTTGAATTTCTGGTAGTATACGGAATGGATGTAAGCTGTCTTCCAGGGTTATCTCTGAAAGACGAATCTATCCTCCTGCAATGTTAGTAATAGGCGTGTAGAAAATATCGAGTGTCTACAGTGACCCAAAATGGGTTGGGTGGATTGGACCTATTTTTGGGGCGTCATAATTTGTATCAGAGCTTAGGGATATGGTCTCTGGTGGAGATCGGGGAATAGAACTAGGAGGGGAGAGACGAATAATATCCTTCGCTACTGTGTGTCCTACCTAAGCTGAATTTTCTTACTTAAGTTGACAAATTGTGATATGTCAATTAACCTTTATTTTGAAGTTGTATTCTAGAATGATATCTGAAATATAGGAGATGAGCAACGGAGAAATCATGATATAGAAGAGATGACCGGGGAGTTAGAATCTGAAATGAAAGCAAGGTATTCTCAACTCTTTGAAATACCAGGTATGTAAATTTCGGGGATGAAATTTCATAAGGAGGGGAGATTGTAAGACCCCAAATTTTATGAAATAAAAGTATTCAATTTTTCTTATAATTATTATTCAGTAAATGTCTAAATTGATAAAAAGTTAAAGTTAAAGGAGATATATGTGAAGTTTACAAAATAAACAAGTGGTTATAAAATATTTATTGTTGTCGGGGAATATTCGTTTGGTCATGGAATATTCTTACTGTCGGGAAATATTCGTACGACGACGGCACCATTTGTGGCCCCATAATGGAAAACTGTCGGATGAAGAAAACGACAGGAATGAGTTTTTATAAATAACGGCGTAGTTGTTACCATTAACACTGTTGGAATACCCAGTGGTTAAAACATAGTAATACGCGGTGTTGCACAATAGCACACAATATTGTACCAATTATTGATTCTTACGTAAGAAGGCACTACTCAATAATTGTTATAGTAATTAATGTTCAATATTTTATTTTATTGATATAATAATTGCTACGTTGATATTTTATATTATTGTTGTTTCAATAATTGTCACTGCACAGTATTTCCCATTATCATATCAATAATTCATATTATTTGAATAATATTATTAGATAGCATTATTAGCAATGTCTAAGAAAGTTACATACAGAAAAGGGTTTGGTCACCTAATTGCTGGCGCATGAAGAAGAAGAAATCTTTATCGGAAAGCCCCATCTTTCCTGGAAACGACCTAGTTGTCATTATTGTGATTCTGTAATATTATTTGTGAATAATTAATTATTTATTTATATGATAAAGAAAATATTTATTTTATATGAATATAAATGGAGGAATTTTTAGAAAAGTGACAATTGTTGAAAATTGATATTTTATTTTTCTGATAAAATAATTCATTCAAATATATTATTATATTACATTATAAAAGCATAATGTGATAATATAATAATATAATAATGGTGATATTTTTATAATGAATGTGTGATATATGAATAAATGAGGAGGAAGAGTATTTTTATTATAATAAATGCTAAAAACATGTTAAACATGTTGGTGGACCCCATTTTTATCTAAAATTTGATTATAGCCTGCAAAATCGTCCGTATGTGGATTTCGGTCAATTTCTGTTTAGAATTTGGAAAAACTTAAAGCTACAAAGTTGTAGAGAATTAAATTTTCTATGGAATGGACATAAGATTCAAATTTTTCTGATAAAAGGGCTATTTATTATAAATTATTAAAGTTCCAGAATATTGGGTCTAAATTTATTTTGTTACAAAAAATGTTTAAAACATGTTTTTCATGTTGGTGGGCCCCACTTGTATGTGTAAAATTCTGAATTTAGATTTCAAAGTATGCGTATGATTTTTTTATAAATAATATTATTTTATTAAATTTTATGTTTTGGTGTTCTAAGCATTTTCCTATAAATAGGGTGCTTAGGTTAGAATTGAAAATCACACCAGAATCTGAAGTTTTCTCTCTCTATATTATCGAGCGTATTTATGTGAGTATTTAGATACTTTGAGTGTTGTTATACAGTGCAAGTTTCCTTCAACATTATATCTGATATTCCAGTCAGAAGTGCTATTCTTTTGAGATAAGGGATGGTAAGGGATGTTATTTTTTTCGTAAATGATATTATTTCTTTCAATATCATTATACCGAAATATTGGTATGAATTTTATTATGAAATGTTTACCTTTTCGTGTCGGGGTTACTATTCACGTATACGATACTATTCACATATACAACACTATTCATGTATACGACACTATTTATGTATACGGTACTATGTACGAATATGGGGTACTATTCACGAGTTACCATTCACGACTTACTATACACAGGATACTATTCACGACAAAATTGGTTTCTTTTTTTGACCAAATTATCGTTGATTTATGAATCTTACTCTTGAAATTAAATCCATGTTTTGATTATATTATTTTTATTATCATATATATCATTTTTATAATCCTGGTGATGAAATTTCTATTTCACTTAAGTGTAAAGATGGGTAGATTATTGGTATGATCGTGACTATGGGCTCTCTTTGGCAAGTAGTGCAAAGACGAATTATTGACTGGTATGATCATGACCATTGAATTTATAATTGAATATCTTTAACTTAAGTGCAAAGGTGAATTGATCAACATGGTTATAATTATTGTTTATATAAATTCTGAAATGATTATATATTTCTTTGAGATATTAATATCTTTGGCCCGTAGTGCAAAGATGACCTGTTATTGAATATCTTAGGCATGTAATGCAAAGATGAAGGCTATTGATAAATTATTTATCTTATTCATGATATTCTTTACTGGGCTAGTTGTGCTCACCCTTTTGCTTCACAATTCCTTTCAGGTAATAAGAGTGTAGCTGGGTCGAGTGAGGGTAATAGGGAAATAGAACGGTGGTCTATAGCTGTTGAGGTTTTCCCTAAATAGTATGGAAATAATTTTTTTGAGAATTTTAGATAAGTGTGTCGTATGTTATACGTCATTTAACCGTTATTTTTGGTGAACCGAATAGGATGAGGTCAACCCAACTTTGGAAGGGTGTTTTACCACTATCATACAAGATATCTAATAACATACGACTTAGTGTTATCATAAAATAGGGTTGTGCACATCCACTTGCTAATTATATCTATGAGCACTACCTATATAATCTTGGAGTTTGGTTGAAATATAATTCTCAATTGGAGACAATGGAGATAATTATATGTCAAGAGAAGACTCACCATTGGAAAGAACATGATAGCAATCTTCTTGTTTTTCTTTGGGGTCTATTGGGTCAACCAAGAATAATTTTTGAGTCATATGATATCTATTATAACTTAAATACATGGCTTCCCATGTACGAAGGTTTCCTTGAGCATTTACCAGAGATTTTAATTTCTAAAATAGTTATTGACTGTACCTTTATGTAAGGTATCAATGTGAGGTGATATCCAAGTAAAGGAATGAGAGTCATAGTTGGTATTAAAACTCATAGTATATGTGTTGTCGTATTTTTCACGACAATTGTAATAAAAAGTTGTAGTTGTTTTCTATAGCATGTATTTGGCGACCCAGAATGGGTTGGGTGGATTGGACCTATTTTTGGGGCGTCACAATTGTTCCGATGACTGTTGTCATTGGTACGACTATTATCGTGTTTTCGGTTGTTGTCTTTTGGTTGAAAAGTCTCATTATCTCGCTCTAATAATTGAGCCATATTCATAACATCTGAATACAAATAAAGTTTATGATAAATGATGTATTGACGAATTTCATGTTTCAAACCTCTCAAAAACATTCATGCCATTCATTCCTCATGATCCATCAAATGGGATGCAAACCAGCATAATTCTGCAAACTTGACCTCGTATTGTGATACATTTATATTGTTATGTTCTAGTTTGATGAATTTCACCTCTTTCATATGACGAATACTTTCGGGAAAATACTTGTCGTTGAACAATTCCTAGAAATTCTCCCAAGACATCTTAAGTGCGGAAAGCTGATTACGTTTCACAGATTCTCACCATTAATCTGCCTCTTTACGCAACATAAAGATGGCGAAGGGAACCTTTTTCTCCTCTGTGCATCCCAGGACATCAAATATTTTGGTGATTTGCTTAATCCAAGCTTCTACCTTAAGTGGCTCTGGCTTTCCCAAAAACTCCAGCGGTTCCAACTCCTTCAATTGCTTGGTAGTGACCTGCCGTGAGTGACCATTATTTCCACCTGCATTTTGAACATGAGTTTCTCTCGTCTAGTGTTGCATGAATTATAGAAAGCTCCTAACCACCCCCATCATTCATTATTTGGTCAGTGGTGTTGTTAATATGAGGATTATTGCCTTCTTGATGCACATTAACCTGATTGATTGGTAGTGTCTCAATGGTCTCATGTGTTCCATTACTTATATCAAGATTTTCAAATGTTATTCTCAAATACTGCCACAAAACAAGGGTTAATTAAAGAAATTGACATGTCTCATATTATCCCTTTATTCCGTTCGACCAATTAAATAACAAATAAGCTTAGGTAAGACACACTAGCGAATGTTTTACTCGTCTCTCCCCTCCCACTTTTAATCCCAGATCTCCACCAGAGATCATATCCCTAAATACTGATACCAACTATGATGCCCCCAAAATAGGTCTACACAACCCATTCTGAGTCGCCAAATACATTATACAGAATCCAAATAAAAACTTCCTACATACATCTATTAACTATAGTGTAAAATATGATAAAACATAAGTTATGAGTTTCAATACAAATATTTTCTCGTAGACAATATCCAAACTCAAATAAAGTTCTCATTACAATTATTGTCACACTATTTTATAGAATAGTGAATACTACTATAGTAACCATCTTGGACCACCATTCCATTCCTCGACTAGCCCCAGCTATATTCTCATTTCCTGAAGAGAAAAATAAAAGAAAAGGGTGAGCTCAACTAGCCCAGTAAAGAATATTATGACTAAGATAATGCAGAACAAATTATCCTTAGTCCTCAACATGGAAAAATCTGATAGAATACAATATACAACAAGTTTTAGATCAACAATTGTAGCAAAAATAACAATCAATTAGAAGAGTCAAGTAGAACATGATGTATACTATCTTCTATGATTTAAAAGTTCATCATCAATATTTTATCCCTATAACACCAATCAATAATTATTTTCAATCAATGAATTATCTATGCACTACGTGCCAAAGATAATCGTTTGTATCACCAGTGGTTATGATCATGCCAAAAACCTGTCCATCTATGCATTATGGGCCAAAAAGGACTTTCACCACAAACCTTTACCTATAACATTAAAGATCATGATTATACCAATATACATTTCCTAGAAATAATCATACCAATCAACAGTCCATCTTTACATTACGGGCCAAAGATGACTTTCACCACAATATAACCATGAGGATGATGACAATGATATAAAGAATGAATCAAGTGAGATCGAGGATAAATATTAAAAGATTTATAATTTAATTTATCCAGAGTTCAAGAATGTCCAAATTCTCAATATGATCACCAATTATGGAGTAAAATTCAAAAATGATATTTAGGATTTATATTTCAAAGATACTTTTGGACAAGAAAAGAAAATTTAATTTCGTCGTGAATAGTACTCCAGTGTGAATAGTACCCCGGATGAATAGTACCCTGACATGAATAGTACCTCAGATGAATAGTACTGCGACATGAATAGTACTCCAGATGAATAGTACCCAAACTTGAAAAGATTAAAATTTAATAAGAAAGTTTCGACCAAGATTCCAGTGAAACGATATTTAGATGAAGCGCAGACCTCAAGGAATATCTAATCATTTTAGGAATTATAAAATCAATATTTACCATAGTAAGTTTAGATTTAGGAATATGAAATGAAATAATCACTTACATAATATGGAGTATAAAAGAATATATGAAACGGAAAATAGATTTTCACCCGTCATGCGGTAATCTGCGTGGACAGTTTATTTCCACAACTTAATAAAGAATGAATACGAAGGGTTATTCACCAGGCATGCGGCAATCCGCGTAGACATGTTATTTCCACAGTTTAATAAGGAATATAATGATAACCCTTATGAGTATGAAGAAAAAACATCATTTACCTTAATAAAAGACTAGATATTGTACTAGTGTAGTAGCAGAACTTTGTGTTGGTGGTGTGTGCCTTCTTCTCGAATACTCTTCTTCTCTCTTATTCTCTCTATATAGTTTCTCTCTATAGCTTCTCTCTCTATAGCTTTAGTGAATTGGTGAGAATGAAGGAAGAAATGAGCTTCTATTTATAGGAAAATTCTAGCTTTGCCTTTAGAATGTGAAGAGGCAAGTGGCTTGACGCTTGGTAATGTGAAAAGGCAAGTGGTTTGATGCCTATGTGAAAAGGCAACTGCTTTGACGCCTGTAATGTGACAAGGTAAGTGGTTTAACGCCTATAATGTGAAAAAGGAAGTGGTTTGATGTTTGGTAAAGGTAAGTACTATTGGTGAATGTGACTCTTAGATGATGACCTATGAGTCCCATAAAATAAGTCAAACTTACAACAAACGTCTCATGACAAACTCCTCTACTTATATCAAAAATTGAATAAATATTTACCACAATTCACTTATCTTCAATCAACACATTTTTAATCTTTCAACAATTATTCATAATTAATATCATAACTAACAATATTGACAACCAGATCGTTTTCAGGAAAGAGGGGGCTTTTCGATAAGAATTTCTCCTTACTGGCGCGCAATTAAATAACCTAACCCCTTTCCTCGACAAAACTTTTTAGACATTATTAATAATGCTAATAATAATATGAGTAATTGTGTCGTGTCAATTATTGATTTAATAATATAAAATATTGTGCATATGTTACTGTAACAATTATTGAATTAATAATATAAGATACTATGCCGCAACTATTGTGGCAATTATTGAATAAAATACTGAGTGACTTCTTAATTAAGAATCAATAATCAGAGATATTGTGCAATATCGTGTGCTACTTTGCAACAATGAGTATTACCATAACTTTATCACCGAGTATTTCAACAGTTTAATGGTAAAAATTTTACCGTTATTTTTATAAAAAGGTTATTTTTGTCGCTTTCTATATCCGACAGTTATTCCTTTGTGGAGTCCATTAATGATTGCGCTGTCGTACAAATATTCACCAAAATAATATTTCTCGACCAAACAAATATTTCCCGACAAAATGAATATTTTATGACAACTTGCTTATTTGTAAAATTTGTACATTTCACAAATAACTATAACATTTATTAAATTGTTACCTTACTATTTAGAATAATATTTAGAGAAAATTAAATCTTTATTCATAAAAAGTTGGGTGTAAGTGTTGGGTAAAATCTAATTATGCACAACACGCAAGTATACGTGGTCAACAAGTAATAAAGTGATAAGTTGAGTATCGTTCCCACAGAGAATTATTTAATAAAAATCACCAAGTACTAACCCATGACCAATTTAATCTTATTTAAAAAAATGATTTAATAATTTAATTTAAAATAATTAAATAAACTATTACTAATTATCCCTAGAATGAAACAAGATATTGAAGACTTGAGATTACAATTTCACTTATTATTACATTTAAATCAACACACTTCCTGTTAAGACAAATTATTTATACTGGATTGTTAATCAAGAACACGAAAGTGAAATATGGCCATCTCTCAATGCACCATACTCATATCAAATCAAATCCACAGATGATAGAATCAATTTAAACACCCTAATTAACTAACCCACTATATCTCTATGTGAATTACCATTAAAAAGGGTTTAAGTTCAAGTTCTTATTAGACTACATATGGCGTAAAGGCATATCTCTATCCTAAACACGAATCATGAATTCCATCCATGCAGAAATCACAAACACATGCTATCATGATCAGATCTAAATCTATACTTCATCTCTCGGGTTCATATAGATTATCACGGTAATTGTTAGCTAGGCAATTAAGCAATTCATTACCAATCATAATAGACAATCCAAATATAGCTAATAAGACTAACAAAGAAGTATATCAAAGTAAACTACGCAATAAGATCCATAGTAATCTCAAAATAGAGTTTAATTCATAAATAATCTAGAATCCATCATCCACAATTGATTAAGCATTAAAAAGATACAAATAAATAAGAAAAGAAATTAGAATGGAGATAAACAAATATGCATTCTCTTGCTTCCAATTTGATTCTCCAACGATAATCAATAGCTTCAATCTTCAATTCTAATCTAATCTAGGATTCCTAATCTAAGAAAGAAAGTAAATAATAAGTTAATAGAAATCTATCCCAAGAAGGATTTTATGGAGTCTTAGAACAAGCCTCCCAATCCAAGTAAAACTCAAGTATTTTGAGTTATAATGGACACCCTAACAAGTTAGACAACTAAAAATCCTATTCTAGCTCAATTTGGACATCAAATAACCCAATTTGACTCAATTCTCACGCCTAAGGCTTTCATTTTTGTCCTAAGCCATTTACAAGCGTTGTCGCGCTCTGTGGTCCGCCATTCTCATTGGCCTAGCGCTCGCAAAGCGCGAAGCGCATGTCCGCGCTTCTATTTGTTTTACTCTGCGATATCCTTTGGTAAAACAGGCATAACTTTTGATCCGATTGGAGTTACGGGGTCTGCCACCTATCAAATCGAAGATAACGACGAGATCTACAACTTCCATGCTTTGAGAATTGACAGATTCAGATTGGATCAAGGCGGAAATCTGGCTTGAAATAGATGCTATGTAAATGACAAATATGACAACTCTTAGCTTTGATCTTCGTTGATAAAAAAAACCATAACTCTCTGATCCGAGCTCTCGATTGGGATGATTCAAGATGTTCGGAAAGCTAAGAAGTAGAGCTACCATAAAATCCAAGTTCCAAGCCAAGAACATGCATCCAACTTGGTGTTAAAAGTCCTTCAATATTCCCTTCTTGCATTTTTCATGTATTTTAGTCCAAAAGATGTCCAAGAATAGCTTATTCTTGCTTCTTTATGCCAATGTCATGCCATAGCCTACAAAATAACATAAAATGTATGAAAAGTAACTAAGAAACATGAATATAAGCAACTAATTCAAGTAATAGATACCGGATAAGTAGGTATAAAACCTACTTATCAGTAAGACCACACCTTTTTATGAAAAAAGATTTAATTTTCTCTAAATATTATTTTGAATAATAAGGTGTGATTTGATATAATGTTATAGTTATGGGTGATATATATGTGCAAATTTTACAAAGTAAGTAAGTTGTCATAACATATTTGTTTGGTCGGGGAATATTCTTTTTATTGGGAAATATCCGTACGACAACACAATCATTGGTGGACCCCACAATGGAATGACTTTCGGATATAGAAAGCGATAAACATAACCTTTGTATAAAAATAACGGCAAATATTTTGCCGTTAACTGTTGAAATACAGGTGATAAAAAAACAGTAATACGTGTTGTTGCACAATAGCACACGGTATTGCACAGCATCTCTGATTATTAATGCTTAAGTAAAAAGTCACTCAGTTTCTTTCAATAATTGCTGCAGTAGTTTCTGCATAGTATCTTATATTATTGATTCAATTATTTTTAGTATCATCTGCACAATATTTTATATTATTAAATCAATAATTAAGACGACATAATTATTCATATTTTATTTGCATTATTGACAATGTCTAGAAAGTTCTGTCGAGGAAAAGGGTTAGGTTATTTAATTGCACGCCAATAAAGAGAAATCCTTATTGGAATGCCCCCTCTTTCCTTGGAACAATCTGGTTGTCAATATTGTGAGTTATAATATTAAATGATAAATAATTGTTGAAAGATTAAAAATGTGTTGATTGAAGATAAATGATTTGTGATAAATATTTATTCAATTTTTTATATAAATAGAGGGATTTTTCATGAGGCATTTGTTGTAAGTTTGGTTTATTATTTCATGGAGAGATGTGCTAATTTTTTGGACCGTTGGTTGAAATTATAATAGTAAATCAATATGAACCGCTAGTTGAAGTTATAATAGTAAATCAATATGGATCGCTGGCTGAAGTTATAATTGTAAATCAATATGGACCGTCAGTTGAAGTTTTAATAGTAAATCAATATGGACCGTCCGTTTTAATAGTACATCAATCTTGACCGTTCATGAATTAGTTACTATTTAGTCCATTTTCCTATAAATAGAAGCTCATTCCTTCATTATTTCTTACAAATTCACTGAAACTCTAGAGAGAGAAACTATAAAGAGAAGAAAAAAGAGTATTTTTCTACTTCACTATTGTAGTATCCAATCTTCTACTAAGGTAAGGGATATTATTTTTCGTATTCGTAAGGGGTATTATTTCGTTCGTATTCGTAAATGATGTTATATTCTTCATAGTCATAAGGATTATCATTTTATTCCTTATTAATCTGCTGAGGTGACCTGTCTAAACGGATTACCGCATGCAAGGTGAAAGACCCTTCGTATTCATTCTTTATTAATATGCGGGAGTAACCTGTCTACGCGGATTACCGCATGCATGGTGAAAGACCCTTCATATGCATTCATTATTAATCTGCAGGAGTAACCTGTCTATGCGTATTACTGCATGCATAGTGAAAGACCCTTTGTATTCATTCTTTATTAATCTGCGGGAGTAACATGTCTACGCGAAATACCGCATGCATAGTAAATAACCCTTCATATTCATTCTTTATTAATCTGCGGGAGTAACCTATTTACGCGGATTACCGTATGCATGGTGAATAACCCTTCGTACTCATTCTTTATTTGTGGAAAAGATCTGTCTACGCGGATTACTGCAAGACGGGTGAAAATTCATTTGCAATTTCGTATATTATTTCCTTTCATATTCCTAAATCTAAACTTACTATGGTAAGTATTGCTTCTATAATCCCTGAAATTAGTAGAATATTATTGAGTTTTGCGCTTCATCTAATGTCGTTTCATTGGAATATTGGTCTGAACATTCTTATTAAATTTCAATATTTTCATTCGGGGTATTATTCACTCGGGTATTATTCACTTAGGGTAATATTTATTCGGGGTACTTTACATGATGAGGTACTATTTATTTGATTATATTCATTCAGATACTATTCATGGGGTACTATTCACTATAAAAGTGATTTCTTTTATATCCAATTATTTTTGATACATGAATATCATTCTTGAATTTTACTCCACAATTAGTCATCAAGTTGACAATTTGGACATTCTTGAACTCTGGATAAATTAAATTATAAATCTCTAATATTTATCCTTAATCTCACTTGATTGATTCCCTATATCATTGTCATCATCCTCATGCTTATATTGTGGCGAAAGTCATCTTTGGCCCGTAGTGCATAGATGAACTGTTGATTGGTATGATTATGACTAGAAATTGTGTATTGGTATAATAATGACATGAAATGTTACAGACAAATGATGTGGTGAAAGTCCTATTTTGCCCGTAGTGTATAGATGGACAGTTATTTGGCATGATCATGGCCACTGATGATACAAACAAATATCCTTGGCACGTAGTGCATGGATAATTCGTTAATGTGAAATGTTTATTGATTGGTATTACAAGGATAAAATATTGATGATGGATTTTTAAATCATAGAAGATAGTAGACATCATTCTTTACTTGACTCTTCTAATGGATTGTTATTTCCACTGCAGTTGTTGATCTAAAACTTGTTGTCTATTGTATTCTATCAGATTTTTCCCTGTTAAGGACTAAGGATAATTTGTTTAACATTATCTTAGTCATAATATTCTTTACTGGGCTATTTGAGCTCACCCTTTTCCTTTTAGTTTCATTGTTCTTCTCAGGAAGCGAGAATATAGCTGGGACTAGTAGGGGAGTAGAGTAGTGGTCCAAGATGGTTATTTTAGTAATCCTCACTATTTTGTAAAATAGTGTGATAATAATTATAATGAGGGTTTTATTTGAGTTTGGATATTGTCTACAAGACAATATTTGTATTAAAACTCATAGCGTATGTTTGTCGTATTTTACACGACAATTAACAGTTGTATAAATGAAGTTCTATTTGATTTTTGTACCATGTATTTGGCAACTCGGAATGGGTTGTATGGACCTATCACATTAGGGTCTTACAATTACCCTCCTAGAGCAGGCTTTTCGTCAACCCCTGCCTACTAAGGTATTCTGCATGTTTATGTTATTTTTATTTAATAGTATCTTTTTATTTCTCATATATATATGAACTAATGATTATTATTTTTAATTCTATCAACATGGTGACGATGGCGAGGGGACTGGCGATGATGATGGCGAGCGAGGGTGGTGGACAACACTGATTTTCATACACCAGAGCAGCATTGTCGTCCACCTCCGCCCGGTGACGATCCCCCTACTAGTTTATAGTTCATTTTATTCATTAAATTGTAGATCATTTGTACATATTGTAGTCTAGTTGCGTCTGTAAAACTTTTGTAAATCATATTGTATATAACTTATGGAACATTAGATTATATTTGTAATTGTTGATGAGTTAGTAGATCATTTGTAATTGTTAGCTTATATATGTAATTGTTAGTTTAGTCGTTGACGATGAGATGATATAGGGTTTTAACGCCATGTTGAATGAATGTGAAATATATTACTGTTGTTGGGATAAAGCAGGTTGTAGGTACTGGAAAAATTGGTTTAAACACCTGAAAATTGCAATTTTAAAAAAATTATTAAAAAAACATTTATATTAATTTTGACGGAATAAGGTATTTCTAATGGACTGTCCGCCAGAAAAAGTTTTTCCCAATATTAGAAAAAAAGCATATTTTCCGTCGAAAATACCTTATTTTCGAGGGAATTTTCAGTTGGAATTATCAATAAAATAGTTTTTAAAAATACCAAATTTTCCGTCGGAATTATCTTATTTTCTAGGAAATTTTCGTCGGAAATAAACTCGTTTTATACTTGACTGATTAATTCCGTCGTAAGTATTCCCTCAAAAATAAGATAATTCCAACAGAACTCTGTCGAAAATAAATTAGTCAAAAACTTGAGTGTTTCGACGGAGCTTATGTGACGCCCCCAAATTAGGTATACATCACTCATTCTGAGTCGCCCAATACATGGTACAGAATTCAAATACAGCTTAATTATATAACTGTCGTATAAAGTACGATAAAACATAAGCTGAGAGTTTCAACACGAATATTGTCTTCTAGATAATATCCAAACTCAAATTCAATATTATTACATTTATTTTCACACTATTTCACAAAATAGTGAGGACTACTAATGCAAACATCTGGACCGTCACTCCGTTCCCCGACTAGTCCCAGCTATATTCTCATTTCCTGAAAAAAATAATGAAATCAAAGGGTGAGCTCAACTAGCCCAGTAAGAAATATTATGACTAAGATAATGCAGAATAATTTATCGTTAGCCTTCAACAGTGCTAAACTAATAAAATACAATAGACATCAAGTTGAACTGCAGCGGAACAAGCAATCTATTAGAAGAAGAAGAAGTCTATGTAGAGCAACCTCCAGGTTTCATCAATCCATCTCTTTCTAATTATGTTTATAGATTAGACAAAGCCTTATATGGTCTTAACCAAGCACCTAGAGCATGGTATGAAACACTAACTAACTTTCTTATTGAAAATGGGTTCTCTAGAGGTAGAGTAGATACCACACTATTTGTTAGAAAACATAAAGATAAAGTCTTGTTGGTTCAAATATACGTTGATGATATTATTTTTGGATCTACTGACGAAAAGTTATGCAAGAGATTCTCCAAGCTTATGCAGAGCAAGTTTGAAATGAGCACGATGGGTGAGCTGAACTTCTTCCTTGAACTGTAACTAAAGCAGACTGATGAAGGAATCTTCATAAACCAAGCCAAGTACATTAAAGATTTACTTAAGAAGTATGGCATGGAATCAGCCTCTCCCATGAAAACCCCAATTGCCCCTGCAACCAAGCTTGACAAAGATGAAAAAGGTAAAAGTATTGATATAACTCAATACAGAGGTATGATAGGCTCTCTTTTATATCTAACTGCCAGTAGACCAGATATAATATTTGCAACATGCATTTATGCTATAACTGCTGTAAAGAGGATTTTCAGGTATCTCAAGGGTACACCTCACTTGGGGCTTTGGTATCCCAAGGAGTCCTCATTTGAACTAACAGGATACATAGATGCTGATTTTGCAGGCTGCAAAATAGATAGAAAGAGTACCAGTGGCACCTGTCAATTGCTGGGAAACAGACTTGTGTCCTAGTTTAGTAAGAAGAAAAACTCAGTATCTACTTCAACTATAGAAGCTGAATACATATATTGTTGTTGGCAGCTGTAATGCTCAGATCTTATGGATGAAAAATCAGCTAGCAGATTATGGGTTTGAATTCAAGTTCATACCTATTCACTGTGATAACACAAGTGCAATAGCAATAATTCATAATCATGTCATGCATTCTAGGACTAAGCATATAGAAATAAGGTATCACTTCATTAGGGATCATGTGCCAAATGGAACTATATCTTTACAATATATCCCTACTGAAAATCAACTTGCTGATGTTTTTACAAAGCCTCTAGATGAATCCAGATTTAACAAGTTAATAAGTGAGCTAGGCATGCTTAACTTATAACCATGAAAAATATGCTCTAGTTTGTGCTAACTATACAGATATAAAGGCTATGTTCGAAATCATAGACATGATCAAAGGAAGTCCACGATCGTAGAGCTGAAGTGACATAAAAGATAACGATCGCAGTGCAGACTCAACGATAGCAGAGTCCCATCAACAAAACAAAGGAGCATCATAAGATGATAAAGTTCAAAACAAAGCAATTTCTCTGATAAGCACCTCATGAACAAACCTAACCCTTGATTCACTCTATGAGGTTGGCCCTTCTTGAGTTACCTTAAACCGAGAAGAATGCTAAGTCAAAAGTTCATCAAAAGGACTCGGTCAGACTCGACGATTGCAGTTCAGACTCGACTATTGCAGTTCAGACTCGACGATTGCAGCTCAGACACGACGATTGCTAAACAGACTCAATGATTGCTGAGCAGACTCAACAAATATAGAACAAACTCGACGATTCCAAGGACCATCTCAGCGATCGTAGTCCTTCTGAAGAATACATTAGCTTAGAAGGAGCTAAGGGCAATTCAATACAATCCTCCTCAGTCAGATTCATAGAGCCAAGCGAAATTCGACACCTGTCCCACTAAGCAAAATGGAGAGAATGAAGTTGCTAGTACCATTTGAAGATGCCTTTTTGAAATCATAAGTTCAAAAGCTTATCTCTCTCTTTATCTCTGCAAGAAGAAACCCTAACTCTCAAGAAAGCTCAATCAACCATACACCTTATAAAGAAATCAATGGCAGCCTCCAACGTCATCTCTGGCTAAAGACTCTGTTCTGATGAGTTCAAAACTACTGAACCCAAATTTCACAAAACTCTAACATTAATAAAGAAGGCTGGTCTCGAAGAAGTTCTGGGTACAGCCACATTGATCTACCCAAAGCTAGTAAAAGAATTCTACAGGAACAGTGTGTTCGAAAACGACGTCATCACTGCAAAAGTCAGGGATGTGGAAATCAAGCTGAAGGCTGAGGACATCAACCTAGCCCTTGGCTTCAAATCTGAAGGGTATTCGTTTATAGATGGCATAGATTTCCATGAGGGACTTAAAAGAATACATCACAAGAAATTCCCCTCTGTCAAAGGATACAAGAAGAAGGAGTTTCCTCAAAGGTACGAATTTTTGGCTGACATTATCGGAAAATGCATATGCTGCAAGAGCTCAGGCCACGATTCTATAAATAAGGTACAACTCAAGCTCATGACTGCCATAAGTTGTGGAATATAACTTAACTATGGAGCTCTACTACTTGAATGGATTGGAAAATGGATTCTCAGCTCGAAGAAATCAAAAAGCTCTGGGAAGATGCTCTACGGGCGATTCATCAGTATTATTCTACAGTCCGCCTTGGGCGATAAAATTGAGGATGATGAAGGTGAACAAATAAATCCAAATAGAAGAATGATCGAACAACTATTCGAGAACTGGAAAAGGAATCCAGCTAAAAACGTACGAATGATGTTTGAGTCCAGTGGTAGGACTGCTGATGCAAAGGAGTCAGGGATTCCAAGGAATATTTCAGTTGTTAGGGAGACTGAAGAAGAAGAAGAAGAAACTAACAAGGAAGAACCCACTGCCCTGATCAGAAAAAGCAAGGGCAAGAGAAAGCTAAAGGCTAGAGTAACAGAAGAACCCCAGGGATCAACTACTGATATACCTGTAGAGTCCTCTGATATTGAGACTCTAAGGATTCTAAGAAGAAAACAACAGCAGGCTGAGGCAGATGAAGACAAAGCCACCATATCACAGCTGCTGAAGAAGAACAAAACCAGTCATAAATCCAAGAGGCCATCTGTCTCTTCGATCGTAGAGTCTTCGTCGATCGTAGAGACCAGACTGAACACCTCGAGCAAGGAAGTTCTTTGCGCACCAGACGCTCGCTAATCAATGTGATGAGTCAAGCTCAAGGAAGTCCTAAGGCTATGGCTCAGCCTAGAAAACCAAGACGAAAATTGGTTAAGAAATACATCCTTGTCAATGAAGGAGTACTTAAAAAGGAAGACAAAGAGTTAGCTGCTGAGAAGTAACTACCCAAAGAAAGCCAAAAGGACAAAGCTCAAGCTGAGGGGGAGATGCCTGAAGCTCTCATCTTGCAGGAGGATGATCATGTTGAGGGGGAGGCTCATGATATCCCCATGACAGAAGAAGAGGTTCCTGCAAAAAATGAGGGAGAACCAGAGCAGGAACAAAATGAAGCCATTGATATAGTGGAATCCTTGAACGAAGACAAAGAAGAGGACGAAGATGACGAGGTCGAGATCATAGATGTTGGCATTAATGGGTAAAGAAAAGCTAACTATGAACAACTTTTCTCCTATCTACCCATGATGCCTTTTCATCAAGCTCAAATTCTAAACTCCTGGAATCACATGTTTTGGAGCTTCAAAGAATATCCATCCAGCTCTGTGCTAGCTCATGGATTCCCAGGAAACTTCAACTTTGCCAAAAAGTTACTCACAAATAACTCTTCTTCAAAGACTGAGCATGAGGTACTATCTATCCCAACCCTCTTCAGAATTAACCACTTTTCATTACCATCCTTCAGTCAATTTTATGAATTCCCAAGATGGTTGGAAGTGATCCTTCATCCACTAACTTTATATTGCTTCGAACTCCCATCATCTCTACGATCACTGACTCTAGCCCCATTGTAGAGTCCCAAGCTCAAATCGTAGAGCCACCTACTCTAAACACTCAAACACAGGCCCCTCCATCCGATATTCCCTCCTCATCCACCAATGAATACTTCAACCTTTATCTTGCCCTCTACTCATTATATGATCAATACAAGAGAACACCCCCTCCTTCACAAATTCCCCAACTAAATGAACTTCTCTCAGAACTGCCCACCAAATCAGATTTGTCAGCCATGTCCAAGAAAGTGATCAAGGAACTCGATGAGAGTCTTAAAGAACACACTGAAATCATTCAAATGAGATTAACAACATGATCAATGCTGCAAATGGTCTCCCAAGCACCCTCAGCTCTGTACTCACTAAGAAGCTTAAGGAACTCATCAAGGAAATGATTAAGAGCATAAAGGATAAGGATAACATCCACTTTCTCGCAGCCAAAAGACACAGGGATGTTGTTCTGCTCCTACAGAAGACTCTAGAGTCTCATAATGAACTTATGATAAACAGCATCACAAGTCTCCAAACTGCATTGAAAGAATTTCAGGACTTCTCCATGGGCCAAATGAAACAGACTGACACTGTTCTAGACATCCTCCAACAACGGGACGCTCGATCTGATTCTCTAATCAAAGAAAATCGAGGGGACATTTCTCAAACCCAAAGCCAACTGAACGAGCTTGTCCAAGGAGTGACTCGCCTATCCAACGACATTCGAACCCTTGATGCTGACATAAAGGGGGAGAATAAAGGGAAAGGAGTTCAAGGCAAGGGCAGTGGCAGAGGTCAATCCCAAACTAAATCTTCAAGGAATCCTCCTACAAGGTAATTCCACCACTAGACTCCATGATCTGACCATCAGACTCAGCGATCTGATCAGCAGGAAATTTTAATGGCTCAACCAATAAGGAGTCTAGGGCCAACTACCAACTCACAAAATGTGACCACCACAGACCTAAGAATGACAATTGGAGATCCTGCATTAATGAATAGGCATGATCACAATCCTAGGATAAGCCCAAGTAAGCTGGAAGATCTAGCCAAAAGAGAAGAAGCAAGCAGGAAAAGAAGAGCTGAGGAGTATGCCAATCCTCCACGCAAAAGATCAAAGAAATAGAGATAAGTTGAAAATTAAATTCTTATTGATGTAAAGCTTAACTGTAATATCTGTTCTTCAAACATCAATAAATTCATGCTTATTCTTTAGAAATTTCAGCTACTCACTTAAATATTAAGTTATGTTTACTTTCCTGAAAATGCATCTAGAACTTGATAATTATGACAACAAATCTCCTTGGTTATGTCAACATTAAATAGGGGGAGATTGTTGGAAGAATGCATATTTTGATTTGATGTTTAAAGTTAATGTGCATGATTATATGTAAAGTCCTTCAAGGAATATATGTACAAGGACTTAGTGATAGATCAAATTTGTTAGGTTCATCTTAGCTTTTAATGTTCATCATTCTATAAACGAATGTGTAGTTAAAGAGATCAAAGATGTTAGGTTGATCTATGACTTGAAAGGAATAGATAGGCCTCAATAAGAATCGCAGTCTATCAAGCTAATCAAGAGATTACAGAAGCCAAGGAAAGATCATAGAGCTTAGAAGATCGTAGTGTATCTGCCTTGAAGGGCCTCTCCAGAAATTGTAGAGTGGTCCAGACGTTTGCCGAAGCTAACTCAGATACCGTAGTGTGCTTTCAGAAATGTAGAGTCAGCAAGATGAGCAAGTGAAGATCGTAGTGTGCAAATCCTTAAGAGAGATCATAGTGTTCTCTTCAGACCAAGAACCAATGTGACAAGGCACCACGATATGGATCGTAGAGTATCATCTGCCTTGTGTCAGAAGCATCAAGCCCTACTTTTGTTTGGAGACAAATTCTAACAAATGTGGAATGGTTTTGAAACGTTGAAGTCCTCACCAGTCCCAACGGTATAAAAGATATCCTTAGTATTCAACAAAAGGAACGTATTCAAGAAGCTAAGGAAAGGACCATAGGACAGAGGAAAACACCTTTTTAGGTGTTAGGTGAGAAAGCAGTCTGCTGTGTCAGTGGGCCAGAATGCAATTCAGAAGGTGTGCAGAAAAGTCTCCATCAAAGTTTAGAAATGTCAAACGCATTTAATGCTTCAATAAATGGCTTCAACGGATAAATTTCAAGGATCACATATATGCAGAACACATGCAAATGAGAGATCTAAGCAAGCATTGAACAAAAATGCACAAGAACACTCAACGCTCAACTCTACGATCTGAGAAAAAGAGGAAGCTTGCTCAGCTACTCAGCTCTTTCGAACAAGTGCTTAATAGCAACTGAGTAGCATAAATCAAGAACTCTACAACTACCAATCTACTGAAGTAAGAGTTCCAAGTTAGAAGGACTTGAAGAGTTCTAAGTGAACTGTGAAGAACCAAGTCTGCTGGACTTGAAGAGTTCAAGAGTGAACTAAGAAGTGCTCAGATCGGCTTGGTCTAGAAGGAATCTGTGAGATTCAGAAAGTGTAAAAGACATCCTTAGTGGATTTCCTACTCGAGGAGTAGAAGAGTGGATTAGGAGCTTTAAGTGCTCTGAACCACTTAAAACTGATGTGTCTATTATATTTGTGTTATAACTGCTATAACTACCATAACTGCCTCACTTTCATTAATTCAAGATATCTTAAGGGAGATTAAACAAATCTTTATTCTGTTGTGTTTTTAATCATTATCAAAACTAACTAAGTAAAATGAAAAGATTTTTAAATATCTATTCAACCCCCCTTCTAGATAACTATTGTGCCTCCGGGAACTAACACATGTCACCATCAAGAATAGGTATCCACTACGTCACATTGATGACCTATTCGACCAGTTTCAAGGAGCACAATTCTTTTCAAAAATCGATCTTCATTCTGGATATCATCAGCTGAAGATTAAAACTGAGGATATTCTGAAGACTGCATTAAGATCTCGGTACGGGAATTATGAATTCTTAGTCATGTCTTTTGGATTGACTAATGCTCATGCTGCTTTCATGGATATGATGAACCGTGTGTTCAAGGAATATTTGGATCAGTTCATTGTTGTCTTTATTTATGACATCCTCATCTATTCCAAAAGCTGTGAAGATTATGAGCACCATTTGAAGCTGGTACTTTAAAGGCTTCGTGAAAATAAGTTGTGACGAACGAGAATTTTGTAATTAATTTTAATATTTATTGAATTAAATAAATATTTTTCGATGATTTAATTATTAGATTAAAAAATTAATTGACGCAATTGTGGTAGATTAATTTAATTATATGTGTTACATTTATTAAATTAATGTAGAGAGTTTTTATTATCAAAGTATGTGATTATGTGAGCTTATTGTATTAAAAGAAATATTTAATAAGCATATTGGTATTTTAATTAATTTAATTATTAATTAGAGAATTAATAATTTGACATTATTTATTAATGAGAAAATAATTTATGTGACTATGTGAATTTATGAGAAATTATTATATTTTATTTAAAGTATATTAAATAAAATATTGGATTTATTTTATAAGGAGTGTGATATTTTCAAACTATATGATAAAGCTTTATTAAATTAAATGACTTTGAATCAATTAAGGGTTGCCAAACAAGGCCCTAGTAGTGATTGGATGCGATTACCCATGTTTGGGTTAATCGACCATTCGCAATGTCGTTCTCTTTCCTCCTCTGTTATATTACGCCTTCTTTTATTATTATTATTCTAAGTCCGAAAAGGAGAGGCGCAGAGAGTTTGAGAACTTTGAGAGAGATGCGAATATTGTGATTAAAGGTGAAGAAGTGTGAGAAATTGGGAATTGGTGTCACCTGTGTAATCTAATCGTAGTATTCAAGGGTAATCCTTCTTCCCAAATTTTAAAGTTACGTCATTTAATTTTTATAAAATGGCTTTCATATATTTTGTAAAATCTCTATAATTGAAAAAGGGTTTGATTATGAGTTTATATATGGGTTAAGATATATCAAATCGTATTTGATTATATATATATTATGTGAATTATCATGTCATCAGTTTCATAATACTATGAATTGCTATTTCAAAATTTACAGAGTTTGGGTTTTGGCCATATGGCCTTATCGTGATATTTCATGTATTGAACATATATTATCCCTAAATTTTACATTCAGTATGTTGTTATGCATGTTGATACGAAGAGACCAAAGTTTAAATAAACGGATTCGGTGTTATAACGAATCCGTAGTGACAATTTTCATTTTTTTTATTTTCAAAACCTTCAAGAACATCAAGAACAGTGGAAGTAAATGTGTTGATTTTGCAAATTATGTGTTATAACTTGTTAAAAATCATGCTAGATGGGTTAAGTAATGATTATATATGTATTACAATGATTGGGTAAGTCTAAATTGTAAAAATAACTAATTGGAAGTTATGGCCATATTCACGTATAATTTTACGTGTGATTGATTTTTGGCCTAATTTGGCCTTGTTATGTTCATGAATCGCAGAATCTATGAATCGCAGAAAATGAGCACTGGTAACCTTAGCTTCCATGCATGCTACTAAACTACATATACCTACTTACGTGAAAAAAAAAAAATATTCGATGAAAATTATTATTAAAATATTTATAAAATAAATTAAATATTTTAATTGAGATATTTATGGAATAAAATAAATATTCGATGAAAATTATTATTAAAATATTTATAAAATAAATTAAATATTTTAATTGAGATATTATGGAATAAAATAAATATTTGATGAAAATTATTATTAAAATATTTATAAAATAAATTAAATATTTTAATTGAGATATTTATGGAATAAAATAAATATTCGATGAAACTTATTATTAAAATATTTATAAAATAAAGTAAATATTTTAATTGAGATGTTTATGGAATAAAATAAATATTCGATGGAAATTGTTATGAAATAATTTATTCGAAAGTGTAATAATAGTAAGAGAATGAAAATATTCTAATTTAATTAAGTAATTAAATTAGAAGGATAATGATTTGTTAAATAAAGTAGAGTTTATATTGAATAATTAACTGAAAATGTAACTAATGAATATCGTGAATACATATGGTATGTGTGTAGGATTTGTGGTGAACGGGAGTACTAATCGTTTAGCCTACGCACGAGGCAAGTTTCCTAACCCTACTTGTCATTATTGTTCAAGTTTATTATTTACCTCGAGTAAATTATCATTACTATTATTCAAGTTCAAATGTTATATTAAAGATTGATTATCTTTTCAAAGCATGATTCAGTTATACAATAATTGTTCTATTCTATACTTCTTGAGATTATTATTCAATTTGAATATCATTATTATTGAACCTTATTAGACTAGCAAACCCTTATTGATTCGACTAGTCCATAGTTGATGAGCGTTCTAAATTTCAGAACCCTTGATGAATTATCCAAACCAAACTTCCTTTGGTGCGGACTCGAATGTCAAATTGAGATGAACAACCTTGCAAAGGGATTTACTTATGCGTTAGCGTTAAGATATTGTGCACAGTATGGTACTAAGGGTTGATCCCCTAAGCACGCAGTAGAAAGGTCCATAGTCTTATGATCAAGTTAAAGGTTTCAAGTATAACCCTTGATAACCTAGGACATAGTTCAAGGTCTTATGACCCTCAGAAATCTTTTGATTCTTGTTATTCATTCTTGATTCAAAAGTTGAGTTTTTATTCAAATGTCTTTGATTCACTCGCATGTTATTATACTGTTATTTCATTGTTATACTTGTGGGCATTTGTGTTCACTCTTGCGTAATAATAACATTGCAGTTAAGAACTAAAGAACCGACGAACCTTCTACTAGTAAAGGCAAGGGCAAGGTTAACAAGTGATGAAGACTTGTTGTTTTATATGATGATGTATTTGTTTAAGACTTAAGTTAATGATGTTGTTTAAGACTTAATTGTTTATGATTCCAAGATGGATGTTTAAGGTTAGAGTAACTTTGGGATTGTATTTATTATGTAGTTGATGTAACCCCATAAGGGAGATTTATTATTATTTCTATCTATTGCATGGTTTGCATTTATTATGGGTAGATAGATAGATGATATTTGTACAGTGAACACCAAATCCCTTGGAATTGAAGTGCCCGGATTTGGGGGTTTCACAAGTTGGTATCAAAGCTGTAGGTTATGAACCTTAGGTGGGGGAACAACCTTAGGTAGTAGCCTTATAGAAAGAAGATAGTGATGGAAAACTCTTATCGAGTTATAAGAAATGAATTTATGTAATTCATTGAAGATAATAAAAGACCTTATGTGTTTATGTGTTAAAGTATGCGTTAGATGATACGACTTTGTAACTAAAACTTAAAATTTTGTGTCGGGATGTCGAATGTTGGAGAAGCTAGTCAAGTCGGGAGGAAGAACCCCGTGTACTATATAGTATGCCGACAAAGGAGGAGCCCAGAGACATTCATGTCGTTAGGGGAGCAAAGCGGTATGAGAGGAGTCATCTCCATTGATCACCGTTGTTGGTCGGGAGCATGAGTCCTAGACCGATCCCGAGGAGGATCCCGAGGAGGAATTTGTTGAGGAAGAGGAAGAGGAAGAAGAGGAGTTACCACGGTACACGGTTAATCTTTGAGATGTATGACACGTTATCGCACCGTAACGTGGAGTTACTGAGACGAGGTCCGAGATTTGATCGAGCGAAGCGGTTATTCAAAGATATTACTCTCAGAAAGCGAAGGAGAGGGAGATTTCGACTCTTCACTCTCATTGGCAAATGTAGAATGGGATTTGGTCCATGAGAAGGTCAAAGCGAAGATAAGACCAAGAGATAGAGAACTGAAGAAGGAATCAAGGAAACATCCAAAAGGCTGAACATAGCAGAGGAAGGCTGGGTAAGAGAATCGCGTCGAGCTGATCATGCAGTGGATGATAGTCGTGCAAAGAAAGCGAAGATTGGGGAAACATACTCCACACTTAATCATGCAATGGATGAGGCGCAAGATCGAGTTTTGAGATACCCCATCCAGTTCGAAGGACTTCCATCGTATATGTTGGATCGCAGGACGATGTCTCGTATCATGGATGAGGAGCGTGGAAAGGGTATTCAGCACCTTGACAGACAGTGATAGAATTTGTTTAATTATGTGAAAGACTTAATTAGTTTTTATATGTAAATCCTGACGTGTTTATGAACGAAAGAATATTTGAATGTTTTAAATCATGTGGATTCTTTATTCCAGGATAGTTGATGTAAATAGCAGTTATGCTATCGTTTAATATTAAAACTTTGATTTGAATGCAAATATATCAAGTTGTTTGAGATGATGTGTTAAGTGATATGTTAAATTGTTGAGTAATGCCTTAACTATTTAGAGAAATAAATAAAGTTCTAATAAAGCGTTTATTTAACAAAGAAATGCCATGAGGAGAAGACAACAACGCCAACCTACCAGGGAAGAGTCAACCAATAATAACAATTATGCCAACAATAATCCCGTGCAAAGGCAGATTGGTGAACTTATCGACTAGAGCCATGAATAACCAACCTCAAGCTCCACCAAACACAACGTTTAAGGACTTCAAGCGGTGGACCGCCAGAGTTCAAAGGTTCCATGAACCCAATCGAGGCTCAAACGTGGGTTATGGAAATGGAGAAGGTTTTCGACGTTCTTTAGGGTTAGAGAAGACCGGAAGACCGCTTTTGCAACGTTTATTTGAAGTCCGAGGCTAGCTCTTGGTGGCAAGCAAACAAAGTGCGAGGAGGTGAAGGTGTAATTACGTGGGAGAGATTTAAAGAGATGTTTTTCGAAATGTATTTCCCAACTAGTTCACAGAACCAGATGGAGGTTCAATTTCTAGAGTTGAAGCAGGGAAATATGAGCGTCCCTGACTATGCAGCTAAATTCAACGAGTTGGCAAGGTTCGCCCCATATCAAGTTCACACGGATGAGAGGAAGGCGAGACGGTTTGAGCAAGGACTAAAGCCTTGGGTGTACAGCAAGGTATCAATGTTTCAGCTAAACACGTTTCTTTGGAGTACTAAAAAGGCCATCCTCATTTGAAGGAGGAAGCGTCATGCGGTGACCTGTGTACAATCAAGATCAAAAGAAGAAGAAGAGTGAAGGTGAAGGAAATAACAAGGTCAGTGGAAGTGGCACAGGAGGTGGAAATTTCAATCAGAAGAAAAGGTGGAACGATAGCTCATCATCGGGGAATCGAAGAAGGTAGTCGGAAGAAAAGAATCGAAGCATGCCCGACTTGCGGAAAGCCCATCCGGGAGTTTGTATGAAAAGAAAAAGAGTGTGCTACAATTGTGGACAGGAAGGCCACATAGCACCAAACTGTCCAAACCCAAAGAAGGGTGCTTGTTTTACTTGTGGTTCGAAGGACCATCTGGCAAGAGATTGTCCCAAGAAGGGATCGGGAAGGTCAGGATCAGGAGGAAACCGGGGAAATAACAGTGGAAATGCCTTAACCATCACCGGACCAACCGCAACAAACCGACCGACCTCCCGGACTTTCAATATGACGGTGCAGGATGCAATCCAGTCTCGTGATGTGGTGTCAAGTATCATTCCGATCAATGAAATTAATGCTTATGTTTTATTTGATTCGGGTGCTACTTGTTCCTTTATATCCGAAGACTTTGCTAATAGTTTAGATTTGCTTATGGATGAGTTGGAATATCCCATGAATATAGAAATTGCGAATAGGGAGATAATTCCTGTTAAGTACGTGTTTAAGAACTGTAGAGTGGATATTAAGGGTAATATCATGAACGTAGATCTTATCCCTATTCGACTTGGGGAATTTGATGTTATTTTGGGAATGGAGTGGTTATTCAATTACGGGGCTGTAATTGATTGCCAAAAGAAGCGTATTAACCTTATGACTCCATCAAAGGTTGTGTTTTATGGTAGCAAGTCGCCTAGACAAGCGAGTTGTCTGACGATGATGCAGGCCAGGAAGTTGTTAAGACAAGGCTGTGTAGGATACTTAGCTTACATAGTCGACAGTCGAAAAGAGAATCCGAAGGTAGAAGAAATACCGATTGTGAGGGACTTCGTCGACGTATTTCCAGACGATTTACCAGGACTTCCACCAGATAGAGAGGTAGATTTCGTAAATCGATTTGGCGCCGGAACTGCTCCAATATCGAAGGCACCATACCGAATGGCACCAGTAGAGATGAAGGAATTAATGGTACAACTACAAGAATTGTTGGACAAGAAGTACATTCAACCGAGCGTATCGCCGTGGGGAGCGCCGGTGTTGTTTGTGAAAAAGAAGGATGGATCGATGCGACTCTGCATTGACTACAGAGAACTGAATAAGGTCACGATTAAGAACAGATATCCATTACCGAGGATCGACGACCTGTTTGATCAATTGAAGGGAGCGAGATACTTTTCCAAGATAGACTTGAGAAGCGATTATAATCAATTGAAGGTGAGGCTGGAGGATGTACCAAAGACTGCGTTCAGAACACGATACGGTCACTACAAATTTTTAGTAATGTTGTTTGGTCTTACGAATGCTCCTGCAGCATTTATGGGACTAATGAATGGTGTGTTCAAGCCATTTTTGGACAAGTTCGTAGTGGTATTTATAGATGACATTTTGGTCTATTCGAAAACTAAAGAAGAACACGAAGAGCATTTGAGATTAACGTTGGAAGTATTGAGAAGGGAAAAGTTGTATGCCAAGTTTTTGAAATGCGAATTTTGGATTGAACGAGTGCAATTTCTTGGGCACGTGATTGATAAAAACGGAATTTCGGTAGATCCATCCAAAGTCGAAGCCGTGATTAACTCGGATCAGCCGAGGACGCCATCGGAAGTACGAAGTTTTCTTGGATTGGCAGGATATTATAGAAGGTTCATACAAGACTTTTCCAAGATCGCAACTCCGTTAACGAATTTAACTCGAAAAGCTGTGAAATTTGTTTGGACGGATAAGTGTGAGGAAAGTTTTCAAGAATTGAAGAAGAGGTTGAGTACTACCCTGTGTTATCTCTTAGGATGATATAGGAAATTTTGTTGTTTATAGTGATGCATCGCATAAAGGACTTGGATGTGTGCTGATGCAAAACGGCAAAGTCATTGCGTATGCATCACGACAATTGAAGGATTACGAGAAAAGATATCTGACCCATGACTTGGAGTTAGCTGCAGTTGTTTTTGCTTTGAAAATTTGGAGGCACTATCTCTACAGGAAGAAGTGTGAAATATATACGGACCATAAGAGTCTGAAATATATTTTCACGCAAAACGACTTGAATATGCGTCAAAGAAGGTGGTTGGAGTTAATTAAGGACTACGAGTGTGAGATTTTATACCATCCGGGTAAGGCGAATGTCGTTGCCGATGCCTTAAGTAGAAAGGGTCGGGAGAAGTTGATGATATTGACTGCTTAGGACGAGCTAATTGTAGAAATAAAGAAACTAGAATTGGAAGTGAAGTATCCTATGGAGATTGATGAGAAAATATTTCAGATACAATCTGGTATAACCCTCTTGGATAAAGTTAAGGAGGCTCGAGTTCGAGGCGAAGAATGTAAAAATGTGACAAAGAAGATATCTGAAGGAACAGAACCAAGATTTAAGATGGATAAGGAAGGAATCTTTGAGATTTGATAATAGAATTTGGGTACTGCTTGATTCAAGAGATTAAGGAAGATATTTTAAGCGAGGCTCATAGTTCACGATATTCGATTCACCTAGTAGTACCAAGATGTACAAAGATCTTAGACAACATTTACGGTGGCCGAATTTGAAGCGTGATGTTGCGAGAATATGTTGCCAAGTGTCCACATCGAGAAAGTGAAAGCGGAACATCGAGACCGAGTGGATTGCTACAACCGTTAGAGATCCCAGTGGAAATGGGAACATATTACAATGGACTTCGTGGTTGGCCTTGAAGCGACTCTCGTAAAGGCTACGACGCGATATGGGTTATCGTTATGACCGAATCGACGAAATCGCACACTTCCTTCCGATCAAAATAAGATTCAACTTAGATCGGTTAGCGAGGCTATACATAAAAGAGATTGTTTGAGGCATGGAGTTCCGGTATCAATTGTTTTAGATAGGGATCCGCGTTTCACATCAAATTTTTGGAAACGTCTTCAGGAATGCATGGGTACGCAATTGCGAATGAGTACAGCTTACCACCCTCAAACAGACGAACAGAGTGAGAGAACGATTCAGACATTAGAAGATATGCTAAGAGCCTGTGTGATGGACTTTAAAGGAAATTGGGATGATCACCTACCATTAGTAGAGTTCGGCTACAACAACAGTTACCACGCTAGTATAGGCATGCCGCCTTACGAAGCGTTATCTACATGAAAGTCACGAACTCCGCTTTCTTTGGGATGAAGTTGATGAAAGACAATTGCTAGGGCGAGAATTGTATGCAATGACGCGGCAAAATAGTCAAAGTGATCCGAAAGCACGGTGGTAGCGGCTCAAGATCGACAGAAGAAATCGTTGATCCATCGTAAAAATATCGAGTTTGAATCAGGTAGTTATGTTTTCTTGAAGGTCTCTCCCTGGAAGGGGAAGATCAAGTTCGGAAAGAAAGGGAAATTGAGCCCAAGATTCATTGGACCCTTTGAAGTACTGAGAAGAATCGGAGAAGTTGCGTAACGAGGTAGCCTTACCTCCGGCACTCGAGAATGTCACAACGTCTTCCATGTTTCTGTATTATGACCCTACAAGGCCGATTACAAGCATGTAATTGAATATGAACCCCTACATTTTGAGAAAGACTTATCTTACGAAGAAATTCTGTCCAAATTGTCAAAAAAAAGAACAAGTTCTCGAAATAAAGTTATACCTTACATTAAGGTAATTTGGAGGAACCACAACGTTGTGAAGCTACGTGGGAACTCAAAGAGAATATGATGAAGAATTACCCTCATTTATTTACTTAATTATGTGTAGCAAGATTCTAGAATGAGAATCTTTATAAGTGGGGGAGAATGTAGCAGGTTGAATTTATTGACTTCGTGATGATTAGAGGATGAGAATCCTTTTAAGGGGGAAAGATGTGACGAACGAGAATTTTGTAATTAATTTTAATATTTATTGAATTAAATAAATATTTTTAGATGATTTAATTATTAGATTAAATAATTAATTAGTATAATTGTGGTAGATTAATTTAATTATATGTGTTATATTTATTAAATTAATGTAAAGAGTTTTTATTATCAAAGTTTGTGATTATGTGAGCTTATTGTATTAAAAGAAATATTTAATAAGCATATTGGTATTTTAATTAATTTAATTATTAATTAGAGAATTAATAATTTGACATTATTTATTAATTAGAAAATTATTTATGTGACTATGTGAATTTATGAGAAATTATTATATTTTATTTAAAGTATATTAAATAAAATATTGGATTTATTTTATAAGGAGTGTGACATTTTCAAACTATATGATAAAACTTTATTAAATTAAATGACTTTGAATCAATTAAGGGTTGCCAAACAAGGCCCTAGTAGTGGTTGGATGCAGTTACCCATGTTTGGTTTAACTGACCATTACGCGCATCAGTTCTCTTCTCCCTTTGTTATATTACGTCTTCTTTTATTATTATTATTCTAAGTCTAGAAAAGTAGAGAGGCAGAGAGAGTTTGAGAACTTTGAGAGAGATTGTGAATACTGTGATTAAAGGTGAAGAAGTGTGAGAAATTGGGAATTGGTGTCACCCTGTGTAATCTAAGCGGAGTATTCAAGGGTAATCCCTTCTTCTCAAATTTTAAAGCTACGTCATTTAATTTTTATAAAAATGGCTTTCATATATTTTGTAAAATCTCTATAATTGAAAAAGGGTTTGATTATGAGTTTATATATGGGTTAAGATATATCAAATCGTATTTGATTATATATATATTATGTGAATTATCATGTCATCAATTTCATAATACTATGAATTGCTATTTTAAAATTTACAGAGTTTGGGTTTTGGCCATATGGCCTTATACATGATATTTCATGTATTGAACGTATATTATCCCTAAATTTTACATTCGTATGTTGTTATGCATGTTGATCTGAAGAGACCAAAGTTTAAATAAGCGGATTAGGTGTTATACTTGAATTCAGTAGTGACAATTTTATTTTTTAATTTTCAAAACCTTGAGAACATCAAGAAACTGTGGAAGTAAATGTGTTGATTTTGCAAATTATGTGTTATAACTTGTTAAAAATCATGCTAGATGGGTTAAGTAATGATTATATATGTATTACAATGATTGGGTAAGTCTAAATTAGGTGTAAAAATAACTAATTGGAAGTTATGGCCATATTCATGTATAATTTTACGTGTGATTGATTTTTGGCCTAATTTGGCCTTGTTATGTTCATGACTATGAGCAGAGCTATGAAACTCTAGAAAATGAGCACAGGTAACTTGCCCCGGTAGTGGCATTACCAAACTACATTACCCTTCGTGATCGAAAAAAATAAATAAATAAAAAAAAAAAAAAAAATAAATATTCAATGAAAATTATTATTAAAATATTTATAAAATAAATTAAATATTTTAATTGAGATATTTATGGAATAAAATAAATATTCGATGAAAATTATTATTAAAATATTTATAAAATAAATTAAATATTTTAATTGAGATATTATGGAATAAAATAAATATTTGATGAAAATTATTATTAAAATATTTATAAAATAAATTAAATATTTTAATTGAGATATTTATGGAATAAAATAAATATTCGATGAAAATTATTATTAAAATATTTATAAAATAAAGTAAATATTTTAATTGAGATGTTTATGGAATAAAATAAATATTTGATGGAAATTATTATAAAATAATTTATTCGAAGTGTAATAATAGTAAGAGAATGAAAATATTCTAATTTAATTAAGTAATTAAATTAGAAGGGTAATGATTTGTTAAATAAAGTAGAGTTTATATTAAATAATTAAGTGAAAATAGAACTAATGAATGTCGTGAATACATATGGTATGTGTGTAGGATTTGTGGTGAGCGGAGTAGTAATCGTTTAGCTACTACGCATGAGGCAAGTTTCTAACCTACTTGTCATTATTGTTCAAGTTTATTATTTACCTCGAGTAAATTATCATTACTATTATTCAAGTTCAAATGTTATATTAAAGATTGATTATCTTTTCAAAGCATGATTGATTTATACAATAATTGTTCTATTGTATACTTCACGAGATTATTATTCAATTTGAATATCATTATTATTGAACCTTATTAGATTAGCGAACCCTTATTGATTCGACTAGTCCATAGTTGATGAAGCGTTCTAAATTTGAGAACCCTTGATGAATTATCAAACCAAACTTCCTTTAGTGCGGACTCGAATGTCAAATTGAAATGAACAACCCTGCTGAAAGGATTTACTTTATCGTTAGCGTTAAGATATTGTGCACAGTTTGGTACTAAGGGTTGATCCCCCTAAGTACGAGTAGAAAAGTCCATAGTCTTATGACTGTTAAAGGTTTCAAGTATAACCCTTGATAACCTAGGATATAGTTCAAGGTCTTATGACCCTCAGAAATCTTTTGATTCTTGTTATTCATTCTTGATTCAAAAGTTGAGTTTTTATTCAAATGTCTTTGATTCACTCGCATGTTATTATACTGTTATTTCATTGTTATACTTGTGGGCATTTGTGCTCACTCTTGCGTAATAATAACATTGCAGTTAAGAACTAAAGAACTGACGAACCTTCTACTAGTAAAGGCAAGGGCAAGGTTAACAAGTGATGAAGACTTGTTGTTTTATATGATGATGTATTTGTTTAAGACTTAAGTTAATGATGTTGTTTAAGACTTAATTGTTTATGATTCCGCACAGATGTTTAAGGTTAGAGTAACTTTGGGATTGTATTTATTATGTAGTTGATGTAACCCCATAAGGGAGATTTATTATTATTTCTATCTATTGCATGGTTTGCATTTATTATGGGTAGATAGATAGATGATATTTGTACAGTGAACACCAAATCCCGTGGAATTGAAGTACCCAGATTTGGGGGTGTCACATAAGCTATATGCCAAGCTGAAGAAATGTGAGTTCTGGCTTGAGGAAGTAGCATTCCTTGGGCACGTGGTGTCAAAATATGAAGTATCTATTGACCCGGCGAAGATTGAAGCAATACAAAGTTAGGAACAACCAAAGTTGGAGACTGAAGTACGTAGCATTATAGGCTTAGCTGGTTATTATCGGAGATTCATGGAAGGATTTTCTCGAATCGCTACTCCATTAACTCAGCTAACTCAGAAATATATAAAATTCGTATGGAGCGAGGAATGCAAGAAAATTTTCAAGAGCTCAAGAGGAGACTCATTTCGGCACCTGTTCTAACAATACCATCTGGTTCGGATGGATTTTTTATCTACAGCGATGCTTCAGGAAAAAGGTTAAGATGTGTTCTCATGCAACATGGGAAAGTTATAGCCTATGCCTCACGATAACTCAAAGAATATGAGAGGAATTATCCTACTCATGATCTAGAGTTGGCAGCAGTCATTTTTGCGTTAAAGATCTGGAGGCACTACCTGTATGGGGAAGAAGTGGAGATCTATACAGATCATAAAAGCCTTAAATATTTTTTCATCCAAAAGGAACTCAACATGCGACAACGATGTTGGCTCGAGCTGTTAAAAGATTACGACCATACCATTCAATATCATCCTAGAAAAGCAAATGTGGTAGCTGACGCATTGAGTAGAATATCGTATGCGGGTACGAGTGCGATGTTGTTAACACAAAGACCCATTTTGTACGACTTACAAAGGATGGAGATAGAGTTAAAGGCTCCAAGTACCCACGTAATGATATCAAACATATGAGTAGAACCGACTTTAATCGATAAAGTTAAAGTTGCTCAAGCCACAGACCCAGCGCTTATGCGTATGAAGAAGAAAGTACAAGAAGGTGTTATTCCAGAAGCAAGAATCGATGAAGAAGGAATACTTCGAGTCAACTCCAGACTTTACATTCCTAACGATTCTACTTGAAGCATAGAAACATGATGGAGGCACACAACACACCATTTTTAATCTATCCTGAGAGTACCAAAATGTATCATGATCTTCGACATACATTTTGGTGGAGCAATATGAAGAGAGAGATCGCGGAGTTTATCTCGAGGTGTTTAACTTGTCAACGTGTAAAGATGGAGCATCAAGTGCCAAAAGGTCCATTACAACCACTTGAGATTCTGAACTGGAAGTGGGAATACATTACCATGGATTTCGTTAAGGGTCTTCCCAAGGTTTCTCAAGGCATAGATGTAATTTGGGTTATTATTGATAGATTAACCAAGTCTGCTCATTTCTTGCCGATACGGGAGACTTATTCCCTTAAACATCTTGCTCGTATATACGTAAATAAGATTGTTAGATTGCATGGCATGCCAGTATCCATAGTTTTGGATTGTGACCCAAGATTCACTCCACAATTTTGAGTTAGCTTGCAGAAAGCTATGGGAATGGATTTATGATTCAGTTCGGCATACCATCCTCAAACGGACGGGCAATCAGAAAGGACTATTTAAACTCTTGAAGATCTATTAAGACTCTGTGTCCTAGATTTCAAAGGAAGTTGGGATAAGTACTTATCATTGGTGGAATTCTCCTACAACAACAGTTATCAAGCAAGTGTAGGCATGGCTCCATTCGAGGCATTGTATGGATGAAAGTGTCATTCTCCAGTATGCTAGGATGAGGTGGGTGAAGCAATTTTGTTGGGACCAGAATTGGTACGCATGACAACAGAAAAGATCCAAACAATTCAACAACATATACAAACGGCACAAGATTGACAAAAGAGTTATGCGGATCTTCATCAAAAGGAAGTGGAATTTAATATTGGGGATCATGTATTGTTACGTATTGCTCGATGGAAGGAAGTTACAAGATTTGGGAAGAGAGGAAAACTCAATCCATGATTTGTTAGTTCATTTGAGATTCTTGACCGAATAGGAAATGTGGCCTATAAACTCGCATTACCTTCAAGCATGTCTCATGTTCATAATATTTTTCATATATCTATGCTTCATAAATATGTGAAAGACCCGAACCACATTATTGAGTTAGAACAAGACGAGATAGCCAAAGATTTAACATACGAGGAGGTACTTGTCATGATCTTGGATAGGAAGGAGCATGTCCTACGCACAAAGGTTATACCACAAGTCAAGGTTTTGTGGAGGAACCATGCTATTAAGGAAATGATCTGGGAGTTGGAATCGAAAATGAAAGCGAGGTACCCTCACCTTTTTGAAACACCAGGTACGTACGTCAATTTCAAGGACAAAATTTCATAAGGAGGGGAGGTTGTAAGACCCCAACTTTTTATAAATAAAACTCAATTTCCTCTAATTATTATTTTGAATTTCCACCTCTATTATCTTGGCTATGATTACCACCGAAATGGTCACCATTCTTGGTATGATAATTTCCCCCCATGATTGTTATCATTGTTCCGATGGTCGTTGCCACCGGTATGATTATTATCGGGTTGTTGGTCGTTACCTTTTGGTTGTGCTGACTCATTATCGCGCTCCAATAACTAAGCCATATTCACAACATCTGAATATAAACAAAGTTTATGAGAGATAAGGTATTAACATATCTCGGGTTTTAAACCTCTTAGAAACATCTGCGTCATTCGCTCCTCATTATCGACCAAATGGGATGCAAACCGGGATAACTCCGCAAACTTAGCCTTATACTGCGATACGGTCATATTATTTTGCTCTATTGCTTATATCAACATTTTCAGATGCCATTTTTAAACACTGTCACAAAACAAGTGTTAATTGACATATCACATATTATCCCTATACTCTGACCGACCAATTAAATACCAAATAAACTTAGGTAAGTCATACTAGCGAAGGAATTCCCCATCTCTCCCCTCTTAGTTCTTGTCTCACATCTCAGCCAGGGATCATATCCCTAAGCTTTGATACCAACTGTGACGCCCCCAAAATAGGTACACATCACCCATCTTGGGTCGTCAGATACAAGGTACTGAATACAAATACAAACTAATTATACAACAGTCATGTAAAATACGACGAAACATAATCTAAGAGTTTTAATATGTATATTGTCATCTAGACAGTATACAAACTCAATGAAGTCCTCATTATATTTATTGCCACACTATTTAATAGAATAGTGAGGACTACTAATGTTATCATCTGGACCGTCACTTCGTTCCCCGACTCGTCCCAGCTATATTCTCATTTCCTGAAGAGAACAGTGAAAGAAAGGGTGAGCTCAACTAGCCCAGTAAGAAATATTATGACTAAGATAATGCAGAATAAATTATCATTAGTCTTTAACAATGTTAAACTGATACAATAGACATCAAGTTTAACTGCAGCGGAATAAGCAATCCATTAGAAGAGTCAAGTAGAGCATGATATCTACTATCTTCTATGATTTAAAATATTTTCATCAATTTTTTTTTATATCACTGAGACTCAGCTTAATAAATAAACCACATCATCAAATCATCCCTGCACTACGGGCTAAGGATATTCATTAAATTATCAATGGTCATGACCAAATCGAATAATCTCTGGTCATAATCATACCAAAACTGTTCATCAATGCCCTTCAGGCCGCTGAGGATTTTTACCACATCATTCATTACATTACGGTCATAATTATACCGAATGATCCCTGGTCATAATCATATCAAGTCCATCTATGCACGTAAGCCAAAGATGACTTTAATCACAATATAAGCATGTGGATGATGACAATGATATAAGCATTAATCAAACGAAAACAAGGATAAATATTAAAGACTTTAAATTTATCCAAATATTATCAATCACTTAATAAACTCATAATCTAATATTATTAAAATTATAATAATATTTTAATCACTTCTTAAACTTATAAACAATTTATTTCAATTGTTTATACTTTACCAAATAATGCATTTAATCATTCAAAAATGTCATACTCATAAGATTTCATCATTAATGATCAAATACCTTATCAAAAATCTGCATATACCCTATATAGGATTCCCAAGCCATAAAATCCTATTTACTAATTTTGTTACTTCACATAACATATTTAACTCATATGTTCGTAACTAAATAACTTTCATGAAAAATTACCAAATCAACTTGTTATTTTTCTATCCTTTGCCCAAACATATACACATATATTTCATACACAACAAGTATTTTTTTATAATTTTTCAACTCCCTTAAGTATTTTTCAAAAATCAATTTCTAATTAATTCCTTAAGAAATTAGCTACCTCAAGTTTAACTCCAAAAATTTCCAAATCTTAGCAGGATCTTACACATGTTAACTTGAGCTTCCAGTTTAAATTTCATGGTCATTGGAGTTATAGAACTCCGGTTATAGCATTTTTCGTCGAAAAAACCTAAATATTGAAATAGACATAACTTGCTCATTTTAACTCGGAATGAACTCATTTTTGGACAGGAGGTACTTTATACCATATATTTCCATGTCCCAGAAGGACAGAATTTTTCTCACAACTTAAGTGGCCAAAACTGTCCTTTTAAATTTATGGACAGTAGCCTTTTTGGTACTTTGCAATTTTTTGACTCCTTTGCTAAAATCAGTCCACACGAAAAATCTACAACACCTTTTTCAGTGATTCCACTTGGATAAGTTAGAAAACTCATAGATCTAATTCTAGAACTTGACCACACTCAAAAATTCGAAATATAATAGGAGATATGGTCAATTGAATTTCATATTCTATTTTCACCAAAATCTGATTTTCAACCCTTTGTGATTTCTAAGAAACTCTCATGTTTTCACATAATAACCAACATAACTAATCAAAACACTTACTAATACTACATATACCCATGATTTTCATCAGTCCAATGCTTTTATTATGAATTTCATCATAATCCACGTAAACAGATCATTTCCACAATTTAATAAGGAATGAATACAAAGGATCATTCTCCATGCATGTGGTAATCCACATAGACAGGTTATTCCAACAGAATAATAAAGAATGGAATAACTAAAGAATTCACCATGCATGCGATACTTAGATGACAAGTTATTATTCAGCGAGTAATAATAAATAATAGAACCAGGTTATGCGAAGCGACAGATAGGATATTAAGCGAAATTCACCATGCATGCGATAGACCGCATGCATGAGTTAATCTAATGTAATAATAAATAATGGAACCAGTCATGCATAAACGCATAAACAGGATATTTCGACGAATAATAAAGAAACGGAACCATGTTAAAGAAATTAAGACCAATGAGGATATTCCAATGTAATAATAAAGAATGGAATAAGAGCGAAATCACCATGCATACGATAAACCGCGACAGACAAAGTTAATGGAACTGTGTCAGCGTGTACTTATACCGGACAGGATATTCCAACATAATGATAAAGAATGGAATAACATAAGAATTTCACCATGTATGCGCAGTATCAGACAGACAAAAGTTATTCTAACAGAATAATAAGGAATGGAATAACAGAAGTTCTCTTCATGAATACGAAAAGAAATAATACCCCTTACCTTATAAAGAAGAGTACTCCAACGGGTAGGGCGGGAATATACTTGAAGAAAACTTACACTACGCTCAAAGCTTTCTTAAACTCTAAAGAAATACGCTTAAGATTATAGAAAAAGAATTCTCTGAACTTCTGGTGTGATTTCAATTCTAACTAAGCATCTTATTTATAGGAAAATAGAAAGGATACTATGCAATAATATATATATATATATATATATATATATATATATTATTTAAAATCTAATAAAATAATTAACTTTATAAAAGTATTCTATTTTATATAAAAAGATTTTACTATGCAAACACTATGCAGGCACTATGCAAACACTATGCATAATAAAATATAATATATTCTAATTATTGTCTAATAAAACAAATAACTTTATAAAAATATTTTGTTTTATATAAAAAGATTTTACTATGCAAAAACACTATGCAGTACTATGCAAATACTATGCATAATAAAATATATTATATTCTAATTATTGTCTAATAAATCAAATAACTTTATAAAATATTTTATTTTATATAAAAAAGATTTTACTATGCAGTACTATGCAAATACTATGCATAATAAAATATATTATATTCTAATTATTGTCTAATAAAATAAATAACTTTATAAAAGTATTATGTTTTATATAAAAACTTTTCATTTTATTACATTAATAATACTAATAAAACAAAATTTTATATATATATATATATATATAAACTTAAAAGTGACTTCATAAAAAGACACCTCAATATAATTAACAATATTTATCATCATTATTATAATTCACAATATTAATCGACCGTGTCATTCCTAGGAAGAAGGGCTTTCAATAAGGATTTCTCCCTATTGGTAGCAATTAGGTGACCAAACCACTCTCAAGCGTAACTTCTAGACATCGTTAATATTGCAAATAATAATATTAATAACTTCGTCGTCTCAATTATTGATTTAATAATATATAAAATATCGACAATAATTGAATCAAATAACGTGAGATACTATGCAGCAATTACTGTAGCAATAATTGAATAAAACTGAGTGACTTCTCACGTAAGCATCAATAATCAATACTGTGTGCAACCACGCGTATTACTATACTTTTACTACCGAGTAGTTCAACAGTTTTAACGGTAAAACTTCCGCCGTTATTTTCATAAAAATATTTTTGTCATTTTCTCAATCGGAAAATAATTCCGTTGTGGAGTCCATCAATGATTATACCATCGTACGGATATTCCCCGACAAAAAAAAATATTCCCCGACCAATCAAATATTATATAACAACTTGCATACTTTATAAAATTTATAAATACTATCCACAACTATTATCTCAAATCCACACCATAATATTCAAAAAAATATTTCGAGAAAATTTAATCTTTATTAGTAAAATTTGGGGTTTTACACGCATTTGACGGTCTTGACCATTTATTGGGCCCCATAGCGGAAAACGGTCGGATAAAGAAAATGACAAGTTTGAGTTTTTATAAATAACGGTGTAGTTGTTACAATTAACATTTGTTGGAATACACGGTGGTTAAAATATAGTAATCTGGCGTTACACAAAGAAGACACCTGATTGCATGCTGTATTTTTGTATTATTGATTCTTACGTAAGAAGGCACTACTTAATAATTGTTACAGTAATTATTGTTCAATATTTATTTTATTGATTCAATAATTGCTACGTTGATATTTTATATTATTGTTGTTTCAATAATTGTCCCTGCACAGTATTTCCCATTATCAGATCAATAATTCATATTATTTAAATAGTATTATTAGATAGCATTATTGGCTGTATCTAAGGAAGTTCTGTCTAGGAAATGGTTTGGTCATCTAATTGTGTGCCAGTAAGGAAAAATCCTTATCGGAAAGCCCCCTTCTTTCCTAGGAACGACCTGGTTGTCATTATTGTGATTCTGTAATATTATTTGTGAATAATTAATTATTGATTTATATGATAAGGAAATATTTATTTTATGTGGATATAAATGAAAGAATTAATGCTGAGGTGTTTTATCAGTATTTTTTCAGAATGGAGGTATTAAAAATCGTTCGTGCGTGGATTTCGGTCATTTTCTGTTTGGAATTTGAAAAAACTTTATTCTACAAAGTTGTAGAGAATTAAATTTACTATGGAATAGATATGAGAATCATATTTTTTTGATAAAAGGGTTATTTATTATGAATTATTGAAGTTTCAAAAATAAATATTTTTATTAAAAACATGGGCGGTCCCCACTCTTGTCCTTTGTTGGTGAAATGTGCTTAAATTGAATTTCAAAAGTGGCGTGCTTGAATGGCAAAGATAAATTAGCCACCAGTATCAGGTTAAGTCTCCTTTGGCGTTCTGGCATTTTTCAATAAATAACGTGTTTAGGTTATAATTGAAAATCACACCAGAATCAGAAATTTTCTCTCTCTATAATATCGAGCGTATTTTTGTTTTACATACTTTTAGAGTTGCTATTCAGTGAAAGTTTTTTTCAATATTATATCCGATATTCCAGTCAGAAGTACTGTTCTTTTGAGGTAAAGGATGTTATTTTCTTCGTAAATGATGTTATTTCTTTAATATCATTATACCAAAATATTGTTATGAATTTTATTTTCAAATTTTTACCTTTCCATGTCGAGATTACTATTCACGTATACAGAACTATTCACATATATGGAACTATTCATGAATACGGTACTATTCACGAAGTCTGATTTTTCTTGTGAAATTTCTACCTTTTCGTGTCGGGGTTACTATTCACGTATACGACACTATTCACGTATACGGTACTATTCACGAATACGATACTATTCACAAAAAAAATAAAAATTTCTTTTCTTTGTCCAAGTTGTCTATTATGGTTGCTATCATTGATTGTATCCATGTTTTGATCTTCATTTTTGAATTTTTCTCCACAATTGATTATTATGGAGTATTTTTGAACTTGGATAAACTAAAGTACGAATCCCTAATTTTTGATCTGTTATCTCATTGGATTCATTTTCTTTAAGATATTTTTTATCATCCTCAGTCCTAAATGGTGATATAATTGAATATCTTTGGCCTGTAGTGCAAAGATGAATGATTACCTGATGAATATCTTTGGCTTGGTTGTGCAAAAGATGAGCAGGTGTTGAGATGAACATGACCAACTGGTGATACAAATGAATATCTTTGGCCCGTAGTGCCAAGATGAATATTTAATTCAAGATGTATATTGATTGATGTTACATGGATAAAATATTGATGATGGACTTTTAAATTCATAGATGATAGTAGATTTCATTCTCTACTTTAACTCTTCTAATGAATTGTTATTTCTGCTGCAAATATTGATCTAAAACTGCTTGTCCATTATATTTTATCTGATTTATTGAAGGCTAACAATAATTTGTTCTACATTATCTTAGTCATAATATTCTTTACTGGGCTAGTTGAGCTCATCCTTTTTCTTTTTGTTCCATTTTTCTTCTTAGGAGGCGAGAATATAGCGGGAACTAGTCGGGGTGTAGAGTGATGTTTCAAGTCGGTTGTTTTAGCAGTCCTCGCTATTTTATAAAATAGTGTATCAATAATTGTAATGAGGACTTATTTGAGTGTGGATATTATCTAGAAGATAATATTTGTATTTAAACTCACATTATATGTGTTATCGTATTTTGTACGACAATTGTATTAATGAAGTTGTAGTTGTTTCTGTACCATGTATTTGGCGACCCAAGATGGGTGATGTATACCTATTTTGGGGGTGTCACAGTTGGTGTTAAAGCTTAGGGATATGGTCTTTGGCGTAGATCGGGGAATAGAACTAGGAGGGGAGAGACGAGTAAATCATTCGCTAGTGTGTCCTACCTAAGCTTATTTGTTGGTTGGTCAGAATATAGGGGTATTATATGGTATGTCATTTTCTTTAATTAACCCTTATTTTATGTCAGTATTTGAGATTGACAGCTGAATGAGACCGTGGAGACACCTTTAATCACCAACCAGGAGAACGTGCAACAAGACAACAATGTTCCTCCTATAAACAACATTACCGAACAAACAATGAATGATGGGATGTTTAGAAGCTTTTTGCAGCTCATACAAAATCAGATGAAGGAGACTCGTGTACAAAATACGGGTGGAAATGATAGCAACGCAAGGCGTGTCACAGTTAAGCAGTTCAAAGAGTTGGGACCACCAGAATTTTTGGGAAAGCCAAGTTCGATTAAGGCAAAAACGTGGGTTAAGCAAATTACCAAGATATTTGATGTCTTGGGATGCACAGAGGAATAGAAGGTTCCATTCGCCACCTTTAAGTTCCATGCTGAGGTAGATTACTGGTGGGAATCTGTGAAGCATACCCAGCCAGCCGCACTCAATATATCTTGGGAAATATTTCAGAAACTGTTCAATGACAAGTGCCTTCTTGAAAGTATTCATCATATAAAGGAGGTAGAGTTTATTAGACTAGAAAAGAACAACATGATTGTGTCCCAATACAAGGCTAAGTTCGCAGAGTTATCCAGTTTTGCACCTCATTTAGTAGAGAATGAGGAATGTATGACGCCGATGTTTTTGAGAGGTCTAATACACGAAATTCATCAATACCTTATCTCTCACAAATTTTCTCTATATTCAGATGTTGTGAATAGGGCTCAATTATTAGAGCGAGATAATGAGTATGTTCAACCTAAGGACCACAACTAGGGTCATACCGATGGCATCAGTCATCAGAGCAATGATAACCAGCGGGGGGAAAATACGGACAAAAGTGGTAACCACTCTAGTGGTAATCGTGGCAATGATAGTAGAAGAAGCGAGTCGGGTGGAGATTTCAAAAAGAGAAGGTACAACAATGACAACGTGAAGACGTCAGCACCAACATCAAGTATTTCTAGCGGAAGAGGACGACCACCAGTCGTATGTTATAAATACGGGAAAGAGGGACAATTCAGCCCAAACTGCCCACAACAATTCAAGGTATATTATAACTGTGGAAAGGAAGGTCATATAGCTCGAGATTGTTATGTAGCGAAACCAAGTCCAGCGAGGATGGTGACTCCAAAGGCTGATCCAGACAAGTCAAAGTCAGTGGTTCTTGGAAGAGAGTTTGTCGTGACAGGCCAAAACGCGAGGAACCCGAATGAGGTGAGCATGGGTAAGTTAATCATAAACTTTTGTGAAGTTTATACCTTATTAGATATCGGTTCTACCCATCCTTTTATCTCTCCTGCGTGTGCTCAACGTTTGAACTTGACTCCGGAGAAATTAAACTTTGACTTATCTGTTGAGACTCCGTTACGAAAAACTTTCATTACATCCACTGTTTATAAATCTTGATTGATCCAAGTTGACACCATCACATTACCTATTGATCTTATCTCTTTAAAGATACTTGCATTTCATGTATTTTAGGGATTGATTGGTTAATCATTCATCATGTTAAAATTGATTATTTTCGTAAGGTTGTTAGTTTTCATATTCTTAACCCACCTGTTATGCGAATTCAAGCAACCAAACCACTAAAGTCAATCACGGTCATATCAAGCCATAAAGCCATTCGTTTATTAAAAAATGGATGTCAAGCTTTCTTAGCTCATGTTATGGATTTGAACAAAAATACGTCAGATTTGAATAATATTTATGTTGTTAGTGAATTTTCTGATGTATTTCCTGAAGAACTTCTCGGTCTACCCCCAGAACGTGAAGTTGAATTCTTTATTGACCTTGAACCTGGTACTAAACCCATTTTTTAAACACCATATCGAATGGCTCCTATTGAACTTCAGGAGTTAAAGGTCCAACTACAGGAGTTGTTAGACATTGGTTTCATTCATCCTAGTACATCTCCTTGGGGTGCTTCTATTTTATTCGTAAAGAAGAAAGATAGGAGTATGCAACTTTGAATTGATGATCGGGAATTGAACCATGTCACCATCAAGAATAGGTATCCGCTACCTCGCATTGATGACCTATTCGACCAGTTGCAAGGAGCATAATTCTTTTTAAAGATCGATATTCGTTTTGGATATCATCAGCTGAGGATTAAAACTGAGGATATTCCAAAGACTGCCTTCAGAACTCGGTAGGAGCATTATGATTTCTTAGTCATGTCTTTTGGATTGACTAATGCTCCTGCTGCTTTCGTGGATATGATGAACCGTGTGTTCAAGGAATATTTGGATCAGTTCATTGTTGTCTTTATTGATGACATCCTCATCTATTCCAAAAGCCGTGAAGATCATGAGCAACATTTGAAGCTGGTACTTCAAAGGCTTCGTGAAAACAAGCTATATGTCAAGCTGAAGAAATGCGAGTTCTGGCTTGACGAAGTAGCATTCCTTGGGCACGTGGTGTCAAAACATGGAGTATCTGTAATACAAAGTTAAGAACAACCGAAGTCGGTAACCGAATTACGTAGCTTTCTGGGCTTAGCTGGTTATTATCGGAGATTCATGGAAGGATTTTCTCGAATCGCTACTCCGTTAACTCAACTTACTCGGAAAGATACAAAATTCGTATGGAGCGAGGAATGCGAGAAGAGTTTCCAAAAGCTCAAGAAGAGACTCATTTCAGCACCTGTTCTAACAATACCATCTAGTTCGGATGGATTTGTTATCTACAGCGATGCTTCAGTCAAAGGTTTATGATGTGTTCTCATGCAACATGGGAAATTCATAGCCTATGCCTCACGAAAACTCAAAGAATATAAGAAGAATTATCCTACTCATGATCTAGAGTTGGCAGCAGTCATTTTCACGTTAAAGATCTGGAGGAACTACCTGTATGGGGAGAAAGTTGAGATCTATACAGATCATAAAAGCCTTAAATATTACTTCACCCAAAAGGAACTCAACATGCGGCAACGACGTTGGCTCGAGCTGTTAAAAGATTACGACCATACCATTCAATATCATCTTGGGAAAGCAAACGTGGTAGCTGACACATTGAGTAGAAGATCGTATGCGGGTACGAGTGCGATGTTGTTAACACAAAGACCCATTTTGTACAACTTAAAAAGGATGGAGATAGAGTCAAAGGCTCCAAGTACCCACATGATGATATCAAACATACGAGTAGAACCAACTTTAATCGATAAAGTTAAAGCTACTCAAGCCACAGACCCAGAGCTTATGCGTATGAAGAAGAAAGTACAAGAAGGTGTTATTCCTGAAGCAAGAATTGGTGAAGAAGGAATACTTCGAGTTAACTCCAGACTTTGCATTCCTAACGATTCTGACTTGAAGCATAGAATCATGATGGAGGCACACAACACATCGTTTGTAATTCATCTTGGGAGTACCAAAACGTATCATGATCTTCGACATACATTTTGGTGGAGTAATATGAAGAGAGAGATCGCGGAGTTTATCTCGAGGTGTTTAACTTGTCAACGTGTAAAGGCGGAGCATCAAGTGCCAAAAGGTCCATTGAAACCACTTGAGATTCTAAAATGGAAGTGAGAACACATTACCATGGATTTCGTTATGGGTCTTCCCAAGGTTTCTCAAGGCATAGATGCGATTTGGTTTATTGTTGATAGATTAACCAGTGTTCTCATTTCTTACTAATACGGGAGACTTATTGTGAGACCCCGAAGTTTATGAAATAAAAGTATTCAATTTTCTTATAATTATTCTATTTAGTAAATGGTTAAATTGATAAAAGGTTAAAGTTAAGGGTGATATTTAAAATTTTTCAAAGTAAACAAGTTGTCATAAAATAATCGGTGATAAAAGTACAGTAATACGCGTGGTTGCATAGTAGCATACGGTATTGATTATTGATGCTTACGTGAGAAGTCACTCAGTTATACTCAATTATTGCTACAGTAATTGTTTGCATCATATCTCTTATGTTATTGATTCAATTATTGTCATATAGTATCATCTCGATAATATGTTATATTATTAAATCAATAATTGAGACGGCAAAAGTTATTCATATTATTATTTGCAATATTGACAATGTCTAAAAGTTACATCAAGGAGAGGTTAGATAATCTAATTCAACGGCTTAATAGGGAGAAATCTTTATCTAAAGCCCCATCTTTCCTAGGAACGACCTGGTTGTTAAATACTGTGAATTATAATATTAATGATGAATAAGTTCGTGTTGATTAAAGATAAAATTTATAATTCCATTGTGTTGGAATTATTAGTGTTAGTGAAAATTGACATTTATTTTGATAATAATTGATGTCTGGAGGTTATATTGACCAATCGGGTAATTCACCGAATAAATGAGCAATTAATTACTATTAATTCACAAGCTTATAAATATGTGTTCACATGTGTGTACTATTAAGTCACATGATTTACTATTGATTCACATGATATACTATTAGGGGAGGTGGTGCAAGATTGATTATACTATTGAGGTACATGATTATACTATTAATTCACATGATTTACTATTAGGAGAGGTGGTGCAAGTTTGGTAATACTTGCAGGACTAAATTAAAAATGAAAGAAAAGATAAAGGTATTATACTATAATATTTTGAGCTCCAAAACATGCAATTATCGAAACTATATTTTCCTATAAATAGAAACTCATTCCTTCATTATTTTTTACCAATTCACTAAAGCTATAGAGCAATTATTATAGAGAAATTATAGAGAGAAAGAAGAAGAGAAGTCTGCTACCTCACTATTCCAGTATCAAGTTTTCTTCTAAGGTATGGGATATCATTATTATTGTTAGACCCCAAATTTTATAAATAAATATTTAAATTTCTCAAAATATTTTTTTGAATATTATGGTGTGAATTTGATATAATGTTATAGTTATAGGTAATATTTATAAATTTTGCAAAGTAAGCAAGTTGTTATATAATATTCGATTGGTCGAGGAATATTTATTTTAACAGGGAATATCCATACGACGACACAATCATTCGTGGACCCCACAACGAATGTATTGTCGTAGTAAGAAAACGACAGAATTATCTTTTTATAAAAATAACGGCGAAATTTTTACCGTTAAACTGTTGAACTACCTGGTAGTAAAAGTACAGTAATACGAGTGGTTGCATAGTAGCACACGGTATTGATTATTGATGCTTACGTAAGAAGTCACTCAGTTATACTCAATTAATTCTACGATAATTCTTTGATCATATATCTCTCATACTATTGATTCAATTATTGTTACAATATCATCCGCATATATATATATATATATATATATATATATATATATATATATATATATATTATTAAATCAATAATTGAGACGGCAAAGTTATTCATATTATTATTTGCAATAATGTTCAGAAGTTTACATCGAGGATGTGTGCGGTCACCTAATTCTTGCGCTTGATAAGGAGAAATCTTTATCTGAAAGCCCCATCTTTCACAGGAGCGACACTGGTTGTTAAATATTATGAATTATAATATTAATGATGAATAAGTTCGTGTTGATTAAAGATGAAATTGATAGTTCCATTGTGTTGGAATTATTAGTGTTAGTGAAAATCGACATTTATTTCGATAATAATTAATGTCTGGAGGTTATAGTGACCCAATCGGGTAATGCTTAGGATAAATGAGCAATTAATTGCTATTGATTCACATGATTATAGCTATTTGTTCACATGTGTGTACTATTTATTCACATTCATTTACTATTAGGGGAGTTGGTGCAAGATTGATAATACTTGCATGACTAAGTTAAAAATGGAGGTATAGATGGAGGTACTATACTGTAATTCGTATTTTCACAAGTCTAGAACTATTGATTCACATGATTTACAATTAGGGGAGGTGATGCAAGTTTGATAATACTTGCAGGACTAAATTAAAATGAAGAAAAGAGGAAGGTATTATCTTTGTAATATTTTGAGCCCCAAAACGTGCAATTATCGAAACTATATTTTCCTATAAATAGAAGCTCATTCTTCCTTCATTTCTCACCAATTCACTAAAGCTTTAGAGCAATTATTATAGAGAGAAATTATAGAGAGAAAGATGAAGAGAAGTCTGCTACCTCACTATTCCAGTATCCAGTTTCTTCTAAGGTAAGGGGTATTATTCTTTCGTATTCATGAAGAGAGTTATTTTCTTTCAATACTCGTAAGGGTTGTTATTCCATTCTTTATTATTATGTTGGCATAACTTGTCTGTCTGAAGTACCGCATACATGGTGAAATTCTTCATTATTCCATTCTTTATTATTACATTGGAATAACTTTTTATGCATCTTGATCTATCGTATGCACGGTGAATTCTATTGTTATTTCATTCTTTATTATTACATTGGAATAACATGCATGCGGTCTATCTCATGCACGGTGAATTTTGTTGTTATTCCATTCTTTATTATTCATGTTGGAATATATCACATGCATGCAAATTACGCATGACACGGTTCCATTCTTTATTATTCATTTGGAATATCACATGCGTGGGGATTACATGACCTGGTTCCATTCTTTATTATTACATTGGGAATAACATGTCTGTGTGGTCTATAGCATGCATGGTGAATTCTTTTGTTATTCCATTCTTTATTATTACGTGAAATAATAACATCTATGTGGATTACTGTATGCATGGTGAATGATCCTTTGTATTCATTCTTTATTAAATTGTGGAAATGATCTATCTACGTGGATTACCGCATTGCGGGTGAAAATCCATATGCAGTTTCGTATATTCTATTATACTCGTCTGAGATATCATTTCTTTTGTACTCGTCATGGAATATCAATTTCTTTGGTATTCTTTTACGAGTTACTATTCATGGGTTACTATTCACCCGGTTACTATTCACTCTAGTATTATTCACTCGGGTATTCGGGGCACTTTTTACGCCAGAGTACTATTCACGAGTTACTATTCATGGGTTACTATTCACCCAATTACTATTCACTCTAGTATCATTCACTCGGGTATTTGGGGTACTTTTCATGTCGGGGTACTATTCACGGGGTAGTATTCCCGAAGTACTATTCACGGGGTACTATTTACCCGAAAAATATATTTCTTTTCTGTCCAAATTATTTTTGGTACATGAATATTATTCTTGAATTTTACTCTACAAAGCAGTATCATGTTGGCAATTTGGATATTTTTAAACTCTGGATAAATTTAAAATCTTTAATATTTACCTTGATTTCGTTAGATTTGATTTCGTTTGATTATTGATTATATCATTGTCATCATCATCATGCTTATATTGTGATGAAAGTCATCTTTGGCTTACGTGCATAGATGGACTTGGTATGATTTGACCAGGGATTAGTCGATATAATCATGACCGTAATGTAACGAATGATGTGGTAAAAATCTCCATTGGCCTGTAGTTCATTGATGGACAGTTGTTGGTATGATTATGACCAGGAATTATTCGGTATAATCATGACCATTGATGATTACATGAATATCCTTGGCCGTGGTGCAGGGATGATTCGATTTTATTTATTAAGCTGAGTCTCAGCGATAAAGTTGATGAAAAACTTTTTAAATCATAGAAGATAGTATATTTTATTCTATACTTGACTCTTCTAATGGATTGCTTATTCCTCTGCAGTTGTTGATCTAAAACTTGTTGTCTATTGTATTCTATCAGTTGTTATACTGTTGAAGGTTAAGTATAATTTATTCTACATTATCTTAGTCATAATATTTCTTACTGGGCTAGTTGAGCTCACCCTTTCTTTCATTGTTCTCTTCAGGAAATGAGAATATAGCTGGGACGAGCCGGGGAATGAAGTGATGGTCCAGGATAAATGGCTTTAGTAGTCCTCACTATTCTACGGAATAATGTGATAATAATTGTAATGAGGACACCATTGAGTGTGGATATTGTCCAGATGACAATATTCTTGTTTAAACTCTCAGCTATGTTTTATCGTATTTTACATGACTGTTGTATAATTAAGTTGTATTTGAATTTATGTACCTTGTATCTGGCGACTCAAGATGGGTGATGTATACCTGTTTTGGGGGCGTCACAGTTGGTATCAAAACTTAGGGATATGATCCTTGGCTGAGATGTGAGACAAGAACTAGGAGGGGAGAGACGGGAAATTCCTTCGCTAGTATGACCTACCTAAGTTTATTTGGTATTTAATTAGTCGGTCAAAGTATAGGGATAATATGTGATATGTTAATTAACCCTTGTTTTGTGATAGTGTTTGAAAATGGCATCTGAAAATGTTGAAATCATCAATGAAGCACATGAGACCGTTGAGTCACCAACGATCAATACCCAGGATAATGTGCAACAGGAAGATAATAATCCTCAGGTAAATAACAACATCGATCAGATGATGAACGATGGGATGTTCAGAGGCTTTATGCAATTCATGCAACATCAGGCGAGAGAGATTCCTATTCATAATGCAGGTGGAAATAATGGCTGCCCACGGTCGGTCACCGCTAAGCAGTTTAAGGAGCTGGGACCACTGGAGTTTTTGGGAAAGCCAGAACCACTTAAGGCGGAGACGTGGTTAAAGCAGATCACCAAGATATTTGATGTCTTGGGATGCTCCGAGGAGCAAAAGGTTCCCTTTGCCACCTTTTATGTTGCATGAAGAAGCGATTCTTTGGTGGGAATCGTAAAAACGTACCTGACTGGCCTTTTCAAGATATCTTGGGAGAAGTTCCAAGAGTTGTTCAACGACAAGTACTTTCCCAAAAGTATTCGTCACATGAAGGAGGTGGAGTTTATCAAGTTGGAGCAAAACAATATGACCGCGTCGCAATACGAGGCTAAATTTGCGGAGTTATCCTGGTTTGCATCCCATTTAGTCGATAATGAGGAGTGAATGACGCAAATATTTCTAAGAGGTTTGAAACCCGATATACGTCAATACCTCATTTCTCACAAACTTTGTTTATATTCAGATGTAGTGAATAGGGCTCAGTTATTGGAGCGCGATAATGAGCCAACCCAACGAAAGGATAATGAGCAACAACACGATAATAATCGTACCAGTGGCAACGGCCATCGGAACAATGATAACCATCGTGGGGGAAATTATCATGCCAAGAATGGTAACCACTTTGGTGGTAATCATGGCCAAGATAATAGGAGTGGAAATTTCAAGAAGAGAAGGTTCAACAACGATGGGAAGACAGCAGCACCAACACCCGTTTTCAAGGAAGGAGAACGACCACCAATTGTATGTTTCAAATGCGGAGGGGAGGGATATATCAGTCCAAACTGCATGATACAGTCCAAAGCATGTTATAATTATGGAAAAAAAGGTCACCTAGCCCGATTTTGTCATACACCAAAGTCAAGTTCAGCTGGGACGGTGGCACCAAAGGCGGATACGGACAAAACAAAGTCGGTGGTTTCAGGAAGAGCATTTTTCGTGACTTCTCAAAAAGAGAGTAACCCGAACGAAGTTAGCACAAGTTAGTTAATTATAAATTCTTACGAAGTCTATACCTTATTAGATACCAGTTCTACCCATTCTTTTATCTCTCTTGCTTGCGTTCAACGTTTAAATTTAACACTGGAGAAATTAAACTTTGACTTATTGGTTGAAACTTTGTTAGTAGAAACCTTCGTTACCTCCACTGTTTATAAGTCTTATTTGATTCAAATCGACACTTTTACGTTACCTGTCAATTTTATCTCTTAAAAAATACTTGCCTTTGATGTAATTTTAGGAATCGATTGGTTAACTACTCATCATGCTTTTCGTAAGGTTGTTAGCTTTCATATTCTTAACCAACCTGTTATACGAATTCAAGCAACCAAACCTAAAGTCAATCATTGTCATATTAAGCCATAAGTAAAGAGCCACGAGCCTTTCGCTGGTGACTTCCTTGTGTGGAATGCACCGAAGCCAGACTTTCTGTAGGGGAAACCGTGAATGACGATGGCAAGTTGATAGGTATCAATATGACGTACTATCCAAGTCTTGGATGAGAGTAACAGTTTTGAATGATATTTCTATTGTTAATAAATTTCCTGACGTATTCTTGAAGACTTCCTAGCCTACCCCTAGAGCGTGAAATTGAATTTTGTATTGACCCCAATACAAAACCCATTTCTAAAACCCTCAAATATTTCTTCAACTAAAATAAACGTAACATGTGCCAAAGACGTTGGCTCGAGCTGTTGAAGATTACGATCATACCATTCAATATCATCGTGGAAAAGCGAACGTGGTAGCTGACGCGTTTAGTAGAAGATCGTATGCGTTTATGAGTGCGATGTTGTTAACATAAAAAACCCATTTCGTATAACTTACAAATGATGAAGATAGAGTTAAAGACTCTAGGGACTCACATGAAGATAACGAATATACGAGTAGAATCGACTTTAATCGATAAAGTTAAAGTCGCTCAAACTACACACCTGAAGCTGGTGAAAATGAAAAAGAAGGTTCAAGAAGGCGTTATTCTAGAAGCAAGAGTCGATGAAAAGAGGAAATATCAACCCTCGATTTAATTGGCCCATTTGAAATCCTCGATCAAGTAGGAACTGTGGCCTATAGACTCGTTTTACCACCAAGTATGTTGCATGTTCATAACGTTTTTCACGTATCGATGTTACGTAAATATGTGGATGACCCGAACCACATTATTGAATTAGAATTAGATGAGATAGCAGAAGATTTAACGTATGAGAAGATACGTGTTAAAATCTTGGATAAGAAGGATTATGTTCGACACTCAAAGGTTATACCTCAAGAGTTAGAATCTGAAATAAAGTAAAGGTATCCTCACCTTTTCGGCATACCAGGTACGTACGTAAATTTCGAGGGCGAAATTTCATAAGGAGGGGAGATTGTGAGACCCCAAATTTTATGAATAAAGATTTAAATTTCTCGAAATATTTTTTTGAATATTATGGTGTGGATTTGATATAATGTTATAGTTGTGGGTAATATTTATAAATTTTTCAAAGTAAGCAAGTTGTTATATAATATTCAATTGGTCGGGGAATATTCGTTTTAATAGGGAATATTCATACGACGGCACAATCATTCGTGGACCCCACAACGGATGTATTGTCGTAGTAAGAAAATGACAGAATTATCTTTTTATAAAAATAACTGCGAAAGTTTTACCGTTAAACTGTTGAACTACCCGATAGTAAAAGAAATGCGATGTCGCATGGTTGCATAGTAGCACTGCGGTATTGATTATTGATGCTTACGTAAGAAGTCACTTTCAGTTATACTCAATTATTTCTACAGTAATTGCTGCATCATATCTCACATATTATTGATTCAATTATTGTTATAATATCATCTGCATGATATATATATATATATATATATATATATATTATTAAATCAATAATTGAGACGGCAAAGTTATTCATATTATTATTTGCAATATTGACAATGTCTAGAAGTTCTGTCAATGAGAGGTTTGGTCACCTAATTGTGTGCCAATAAGGAGAAATCCTTATCGGAAAGCCCCCTCTTTCCTGGGAATGACCTGGTTGTTAAATATTGTGAATTATAATATTAATGATGTATAAGTTCGTGTTGATTAAAGATGAAATTGATATTTCCATTGTGTTGGAATTATTAGTGTTAGTGAAAATCGACATTTATTTCGATAATAATTGATGTTTGGAGGTTATATTGACCAATCGGGTAATTAACCGGATAAATGAGCAATTAATTGCTATTGATTCACATGATTATAACTATTTGTTCACATGTGTGTACTATTGATTCACATTCATTTACTATTAGGGGAGTTAGTGCAAGATTGATAATACTTGCATGACTAAGTTAAAAATGGAGGTATAGATGGAGGTACTATACTATAATTCGTATTTTCACATGTATAGAACTATTGATTCACGTGATTTACTATTGATTCACATGATTTACTATTAGGGGAGGTAGTGCAAGTTTGATAATACTTGCAGGACTAAATTAAAAATGAAAAAAGAGGAAGGTATTATCTTTGTAATATTTTGAGCCCCAAAACGTGCAATTATCGAAACTATATTTTCCTATAAATAGAAGCTCATTCTTCCTTCATTTCTCACCAATTTACTAAAGCTTTAGAGCAATTATTATAGAGAGAAATTATAGAGAGAAAGAAGAAGAGAAGTCTGCTACCTCACTATTCCAATATCCGATTTCTTAAGAGATAAGGGTATTATTATTCTTTCGTATTCATGAAGAGTTATTTTCTTTCAATACTCATAAGGGTTGTTATTCCATTCTTTATTATTATGTTGGAATAACTTATCTATGCGAAGTACTGCATACATGGTGAAATTCTTCTGTTATTCCATTCTTTATTATTCTGTTGGAATAACATGTCTGTGCGGTCTATCGCATGCCTGGTGAATTCTGTTGTTATTCCATTCTTTATTATTATGTTGGAATAACCTGTCTGTGCGGTCTATCGCATGCCTGGTGAATTATGTTATCATTCCATTCTTTATTATTCTGTTGGAATAACATGTCTGTGCGGTCTATCGCATGCCTGGTGAATTCTGTTGTTATTCCATTCTTTATTATTCTGTTAGAATATCATGTTTGTGCGGATTACGCATGACCTGGTTCCATTCATTATTATTCTGTTGGAATATCTTGTCCGTGCGGATTACGCATGACCTGGTTTCATTCTTTATTATTCTGTTGGGAATAACCTGTATGTGCGGTCTATCGCATGCATGGTGAATTCTTCTGTTATTCCATTCTTTATTATTCTGTTGGAATAACCTGTCTATGTGGATTACCGCATGCATGGTGAATGATTTTTTGTATTCATTCTTTATTAAATTATGGAAATGATCTGTCTACGTGGATTACCGCATTGCGGGTGAAAATCCATTTGCAGTTTCGTATATTCTATTATACTCGTCTGAGATATCATTTCTTTTGTACTCGTCATGGAATATCATTTTCTTTGGTATTTTTTATGAGTTATGATTCACGGGTTACTATTCACCCAGTTACTATTCACTCGGATATTCGGGGCACTTTTTGTGCCGGAGTACTATTCATGAGGTACTATTCATTGGTTACTATTCACCCGATTACTATTCACTTTAGTATCATTCACTCGGGTATTTGGAGTACTTTTCATGTCGAGGTACTATTTGATAGGGTAGTATTCCCGAAGTACTATTCACGGGGTACTATTTACCCGAAAAATATATTTTTTTTCTGTCCAAATTATTTTTGGTACATGAATATTATTCTTGAATTTTACTCTACAAAGCAGTATCATGTTGGCAATTTGGATATTTTTAAACTCTGGATAAATTTAAAGTCTTTAATATTTATCCTTGATTTCGTTAGATTTGATTTCGTTTGATTATTGATTATATCATTGTCATCATCATCATGCTTATATTGTGATGAAAGTCATCTTTGGCTTACGTGCATAGATGGACTTGGTATGATTATGACCAGGGATTATTCGATATAATCATGACCGTAATGTAACGAATGATGTGGTAAAAATCTCCATTGGCCTGTAGTTCATTGATGGACAGTTGTTGGTATGATTATGATCAGGGATTATTCAGTATAATCATGACCATTGATGATTACATGAATATCCTTGGCCGTGGTGCAGGGATGATTCGATTTTATTTATTAAGATGAGTCTCAGCGATAAAGTTGATGAAAAACTTTTTAAATCATAGAAGATAGTATATTTTATTCTATACTTGACTCTTCTAATGGATTGCTTATTCCGCTGCAGTTGTTGATCTAAAACTTGTTGTCTATTGTATTCTATCAGTTGTTATACTATTGAAGGCTAAGGATAATTTATTCTACATTATCTTAGTCATAATATTTCTTACTATGCTAGTTGAGCTCACCCTTTCTTTCATTGTTCTCTTCAGGAAATGAGAATATAGCTGGGACAAGTCGGGGAATGGAGTGATGGTCCAGGATAAATGGCTTTAGTAGTCCTCACTATTCTACGGAATAATGTGATAATATTTGTAATGAGGACACCATTGAGTGTGGATATTGTCTAGATGACAATATTCTTGTTTAAACTCTCTGCTATGTTTTGTCGTATTTTACACGACTGTTGTATAATTAAGTTGTATTTGAATTTATGTACCATATATCTGGCGACTCAAGATGGGTGATGTATACCTATTTTGGGGGCGTCACAATTATAGTAAGGGGTATTATTTCTTTCATTCATGAAGAGAGTTATTTTCTTTCAATACTCGTAAGGGTTGTTATTCCATTCTTTATTATTATGTTGGAATAACTCGCCTACATCTGCAATCACGCATATATGGTGAAATTCTTACGTTATTCCATTCTTTATTATTACGTTGGAATATCACATGCATGCGGATTACGCATGACCCGGGTTCCATTCTTTATTATTCGTTGGAATATCATCGTGCGTGCGGATTACGCATGACACGGTTCCATTCTTTATTATTACATTGGGAATAACCTTCGCAAGGTCTATCACATGCCTCGGTGAATTCGTTGTTATTCCATTCTTTATTATTACATTAGAATATCTTGTCTCTCTATGCGGATTACGCATTTGACCTAGTTCCATTCTTTATTATTACGTTAGAATAACCTGCCTATGTGGATTACCGCATGCATGGTGAATGATCCTTTGTATTCATTCTTTATTAAATTGTGGAAATGATGCATCTACGTGGATTATCGCATGGCGGTGAAAATCCATTTGCGATTTCTTATATTCTCGTTATACTCGTATCGAGATATCATTTCTTTTGTACTACTAAATCATGGAATATCATTTTCTTTGGTATTTTTTACATGTTACTATTCACAGAGTTACTATTCACTTTGGTTACTATTCACTCTAGTATTATTCACTCAGTATTGGGGCACTTTTTGTGTCGAGTACTATTCACGAGTTACTATTCACTTCAAGTTACTATTCACCCAAATTACTATTCACCGAATATTATTCACTCGGGTATTTGGGATACTTTTCATCTTTCAGTACTATTCACGAGATACTATTCCCAAAGTACTATTCATAGGGTACTATTGCGGGGTACTATTTACCCGAAAAATATATTTCTTTTCTGTCCAAATTATTTTTGGTACATGAATATTATTCTTGAATTTTACTCTACAAAGCAGTATCATGTTGACAATTTGGATATTTTTAAACTCTGGATAAATTTAAAGTCTTTAATATTTATCCTTGATTTCGTTTGATTAATGCTCATGCTTATATTATGATGAAAGTCATATTTGGCTTACGTGTAAAGATGGACTGTTGATTATTGGTTTTACAGTTGTATATCTTTGGCTTACATGCAAAGATGGACTGTTGATTATTGGTTTTACAGTTGTATATCTTTGGCTTACGTGCAAAGATGAACTATTGATTGATGAGTATCTTTGGCTTATGTGCATAGATGAACTGTTTATTGGTATGATTATGACCAGGGATCATTCGGTATAATAATGACCCGTAATGTTATAGATGATATGGTAAAAGTCCTCATTGGCCCTTAGTGCATTGATGGACAGTTATTGGTATGATTATAACCAGGGATTATTCGGTATAATCATAACCATTGATGATTACATGAATATCCTTGGCCATAGTGCAGGGATGATTCGATGATGTGGATTATTTATTAAGCTGAGTCTTAGCGATAAAATATTGATTATACACTTTTAATTCGTAAAAAATAGTAGATATTATGCTCTACTTGACTCTTCTAAAATACAGTTGTATGTCTTTGGCCTGTAGTGCAAAGATGAATTGTTAATGAATATCTTTGGTCGTAGTGCAAAGATGAATTTATTAGTATGTTTATGAGTAGGAATTGTGATTTGGTATAACCATGATTTTTGATGTTTCAGGTGAAGATAGGTGATGAAAATTATATTCGTCCTGGGTGCGAAGAGGAATTTAGAATCATAATTATGATTATGAGTTATTCATATGATTGTGGACAGGAATTGTTGATTGATGTTACAGGGATAAAACATTATTGGTGGACTTTTAACATGGAGAAGATAATAGACCTAGTGGTCTATTTGACTCTTCTAATGGATTGCTCGTTCAATTTAACTATGGTTGAAAAGTTTTATCATCTACCATATGTTCTAAATCTACGATTTATTATCGATGAAGGCTATTGATGATGTAAATTATCTTTAGTCATGATATTCTTTTACAGGCTAGTTGTGCTCACCCTTTTGCTTCACAATTCCTTTCGGGTAATAAGAGTGTAGGTCGGGTCGAGCTGGGGTAACAGAGGAGAATAGAACGGTGGGTCTATAGCTGCTGAGGTTCTCCCTAAATAGTATGGAAATAATTTTATTGAGAACTTTAGATAAGTGTGTCGTATTGTATACGTCATTTGATATTTAATTTTGGTGAACCGAATAGGGTGAGGTGAACCCAACTTTGGAAGGGTGTTTTGCCACTATCATACAAGATGTCTAATGACATACAACCTCGTGTTATCATAAGACAGAGTTGTGCACATCCACTTGCTGAGTATATCTATGAGCCCTTCCCAAAGATTTTAATTTCTAAAATAGTTTTTGATTGTACTTTTATGTAAAGTACCATTGTAAGGTTGTGGTTAAGGAACCATGAGAGTTATATACATTTGTATTAAAACTCACAGTTTAACTGTGGTCGTATTCTATACGACAGTTCAACAGTTGTATAAATGAAGTTTGTATTTGATTTTTATAGTATGATATCTGGCGACTCAGAATGGGTCATGTGGACCTATTTTGGGGGCGTCACACTTATTCCCTTGAACGTCTTGCTCGTATGTATGTAAATGAGATTGTGAGATTGCATGGCATGCCAGTATCCATAGTTTCGAATTATGACCCAAGATTCACCTCACAATTTTGGGTTAGCTTGCAGAAAGCTATGGGCACGGATTTACGATTCAGTTCGCCATACCATCCTCAAACTGACGGGCATTCAGAAAGGACTATTCAAACTCTTGAAGATCTATTAAGACTCTGTCCTAAATTTTAAAGGAAGTTGAGATAAGTACTTGCCATTGGTGGAATTCTCCTACAACAACAGTTATCAAGCAAGTATAGGCATGACTCCATTCGAGGCGTTGTACGGACGAAAGTGTCATTCTCTAGTATGCTGGGACGAGGTGGGTGAAGCATCTTTGTTGGGACCAGAATTGGTACGCATGACTACAAAAAAGATCCAAATGATTTGACAACGTATACAAATGGCACATGATCGACAAAAGAGTTATGCGGATCTTTATCGAAATGACATGGAATTTAATATTGGGGATCATGTATTGTTACGTATTGCTCGATGGAAGGAAGTTACAAGATTTGGAAAGAGAGGAAAACTCAATCCACGATTTGTTAGTCCATTTGAGATTCTTGACCGAATAGGAAATGTGGCCTATAGACTCTCATTACCTCCAAGCATGTCTCGTGTTCATAATATTTTTCACATATTTATGCTTCGTTAATATGTGAAAGACCCGTACCACATTATTGAGTTAGAACCAGACGAGATAGCCGAAGATTTAACGTACGAGGAGGTACATGTCAAGATCTTAGATAGGAAGGAGCATGTCCTACGCACAAAGGTTATACCACAAGTCAAGGTTTTGTGGAGGAACCATGCTATTAAGGAAATGGCATGGGAGTTGGAATCGAAAATGAAAGCGAGGTACCCTCACCTTTTCGAAACACCATGTACGTACGTTAATTTCAAGGACGAAATTTTATAAGGAGGGGAGATTGTAAGACCCCAACTTTTTATAAATAAAATTCAATTTTCTCTAATTATTATTTTTAATAATAAGGTGTTAATTTGATATAATGCTTTGGTTATGGGTGAAATTTGCAAATTTTGCAAAATAAGCAAGTGGTTATAAAATATTCATTGTTGTCGAAAAATATTCGTTTGGTCGTGGAATATTCTTGTTGTCGGGGAATATTCGTACGACGGCGCAACCATTTGTGGACCCATAATGGAAAACGACCGGATGAAGAAAACGACAAGTTTGAATTTTAATAAATAACGACGTAGTTATTACTCAATTAACATCGTTGGAATACACGGTGGTTAAAATACGATGTCTGGCGTGGTTGCAAAGTAGCATACCGGTATTATCATGATATTTTTGTATTATTTATTTTTACGTGAAGGCACTACTCAATAATTGTTACAAAGTAATTATTGTTCAATATTTTATTTTATTGATTCAATAATTGCTACGTTGATATTTTATATTATTGTTGTTTCAATAATTGTCCCTGCACGGTATTTCCCATTATCAGATTAATAATTCATATTATTTGAATAATATTATTAGATAGCATTATTGGCAATGTCTAAGGAAGTTCTGTCTAGGAAAGGGGTTTGGTCACCTAATTGCGCGCCAATAAGGAGAAAATCCTTATCAGAAAGCCCCCTTCTTTCTTGGGAACGACCTGGTTGTCATTATTCTGATTCTGTAATATTATTTATGAATAATTAATTATTGATTTATATGATAAGGAAATATTTATTTTATGTGGATATAAATGAAGAAATTAATGATGAGATATTTTATCAGTATTTTGTCAGAATGAAGGTATTAAAAATCGTCCGTATGTAGATTTCGGTCATTTTCTATTTAGAATTTGGAAAAACTTTCTTCTACAAAGTTGTAGAGAAGTAAATTTCCTATGGAATAAACATGAGATTCGTATTTTTCTGATAAAGGGCTATTTATTATGAATTATTAAAGTTTCGGAAATAAATGTTTTTATTAAAAACATGGGCGGGCCCCACTCTTGTCCTTTATTGGTGAAATGTGCTGAAATTGAATTTCAAAAGTGGCGTGCTTGAATGGCAAAGATGAATTAGCCACCGGTAGCAGGTTAAGTCTCCTTTGGCGTTCTGGCATTTTCCTATAAATAGGGTACTTAGGTTAGAATTGAAAATCACACCAGAATCAGAAATTTTCTCTCTCGATAATATCGAGCGTATTTTTGTGAGTATTTAGATACTTTGAGAGTTGCTATTCAGTGCAAGTTTCCTTCAATATTATATCTGATATTCCAGTTAGAAGTACTGTTCTTTTGAGGTAAGGGATGTTATTTTCTTCGTAAATGATGTTATTTCTTCAATATCATTATACCGAAATATTGGTATGAATTTTATTGTGAATTTTTTACCTTTTTATGTCAAAGTTACTATTCACGATCGACACTTATTTACGAATACGGAGATTATTCACGAAGTCTTATTCACTTAAGTATAATTTTTCTTGTGAAATTTCTACTGTTAGTGGCGGGTTCTTATTCAAGTATAATTATTATTCACGATATCTTACACTTTATTCACGAATCACGGACAAGACACTATTCACAGAAAAATAAAATTTTCTTTTCTTTGTCCAAGTTGTCTATTATGGTTATTATCTTTGATTGTATCCATGTTTTGATCTTCATTCTTGAATTTTGCTCCACAATTGATTATTATGAAGTATTTTTGAACTTAGATAAACTAAAGTACGAATCCCTAATCTTTGATCTGTTATCTCATTGGATTCGTTTTCTTTAGGATATTTTTCATCATCCTCAGTCCTAAATGGTGATATAACTGAATATCGTTGGCCTGTCGTGCAAAGATGAATGATTACCTAATGAATATCTTTGGCCCATTGTGCAAAGATGAACAGGTGTTGAGATGAACATGACCAACTAATGATACAAATGAATATCTTTGGCCTGTAGTACAAAGATGAATATTTGATTCAAGATGTATATTGATTGATGTTACAGGGATAAAATATTGATTATGGACTTTTAAGTTCATAGATGATAGTAGATTTCATTCTCTACTTTAACTCTTCTAATGAATTGTTATTTCCGCTGCGAATATTGATCTAAAACTACTTGTCCATTATATTTTATCTGATTTATTGAAGGCTAATGATAATTTCTTCTACATTATCTTAGTCATAATATTTTTTACTGGGCTAGTTGAGCTCACTATTTTCCTTTTTGTTCTATTTTTTTCTCAGGAGGCGAGAATATAGCGGGAACTAGTCAGGGTGTGGAGTGATGTTTCAAGTCGGTTGTTTTAGCAGTCCTCACTATTTTGTAAAATAGTGTATCAATAATTATAATGAGGACTTATTTGAGTGTGGATATTGTCTAAAAGACAATATTTGTATTTAAACTCACAATATATGTGTTGTCGTATTTTGTACGATAATTATATTAATAAAATTATAGTTGTTTCTGTACCATGTATTTGGCGACCCAAGATGGGTGATGTATACCTATTTTGGGCATCACATATTTACTTAGCAATGTAAACTAAAATGGAAAAGATTTTTAAAATTAAAAAGGATCTATTTAACCTCCCTTCTAGATCTATTGTGTGCCTTCTAGAAACTAACAAGCTCCTCGGCAAGTGGAAGTGATATGCTAATTTTTCGTAGTACATGTGGATTCGTCGTATAACGTCATACTTGGGAGACTTAGCTTTAAAGGCGATAACCTCCACTCCATATACGCCACATACGTCGAAATTATTGGTGCGATTTTAATTTGTGCAATTGTTGATACGATTTCAGAGATTACTTGGAGTCCTTTTGAGGACGTAGGGAGTATGCAATTTCCATTTATTTGGGCCTGAAAAAAATTATGATGTTCATCTTATTTTGTCCGATCTCCCCTCAAAAGCTTCTAGACGGTAAGACATACTAAGGTGAAAGGTCGCCTCTCACAATCTCACCAGTTTCACTCCACCTAAACAAAACAAGATATAAAAATCGAGAGTACATATGTCACCTCCAAAAACAATTCAATGGAATCGCACATAGGAGAGTATAAATTTACTTGAAAAAGGAATATAAAGACAAAAATAACTGAGTCTTCTTCAATTGATAGGTCCCTCCCTCTCCAGACTCCATTTCTGTCCAGTGAGGCTCTTCAACCAGCCCCTCCCTACAAATTTCTCTCTCCTTAAAAGCGGCTACCACCGCGTATGTGTCTTTTCTCGCAGATTCCGGACGCGTCTGAATTCCACCCGGCACGACGACTCCACTCCTTTAAAAACTTCATAGCTAATAATTTAATAATCTCTCTCCTTCTAATTATAATGATTATCAATCCACATTAATTGATTAGCAACTCAGTTAAACGAGAATTGATTTCTACTGAAAACGTACAATGAGGGGATTTACTAGGCACGAGCGGCGCTGGGCATCAGATTCCGTCCCCGGGAGAACGGTGAGCGAGTCATCGTCGCCGGGAACGGACTCCGCTTCCCCCGCCGTGGCAGAAGACTTCGTTGAAGTTACGCTCGATCTCCAAGACGATGACACAATCATTCTCCGCAGTGTCGAGCCCGCGACGATCATTAACGTCGAAAACGATGCCACCAGAGGAATTGATACTCCGGCGACCGCATCCTTGTCGGCGTCAACTTCCCGGTCAGCGACTATACGGCGGAGCTCGTCGAATCGTCTCCTACAATTCTCACAAGAGTTAAAAGCGGAGGCGGTTGCGAAAGCCAAACATTTCTCTCAAGAGCTCAAAGCCGAGTTGCTGCGGAGATTTTCGTGGAGCCACGCGCAGGCGTCACGTGCGCTCTCCTCGTCTTCATCATTAAACGTCGTTGTTGGAACAGGCGGTGGTAGCGGTTTGGATTCGGCTTTGGCTGCTCGCGCAATGCGGCGGCAACGAGCTCAGGTGGAGCGAACTCGTTCCGGCGCTCAAAAAGCTCTTCAAGGACTGAAATTCATCAGTAACCGGAAAAGTAACGGAATCGACGGCTGGAACGAAGTTCAAAGCAATTTTAGCAAACTCTCCAAAGACGGATTTCTCTACCGTTCAGATTTTGCTCAATGCATTGGTAATTAATATATTTCCTTTTTCTTTTAATTAATATGTTGAGAAACTATTTGTTTGGTCTTAGTTTGAAGATTAAAAATTGTATTGTCTTTGGCTTTGACTAATTAGTAATTTTTTTAAAAATATAATTATTAGTCTACGTACTTTTTAAGTTATAATCAATAATGTAGAATTGATTCCGAAAGTATAGTTTTGCATAGATTTAAATTTTTAAAGATTGTTGTAGAAGGTATAGTTTTGCATAGATTTAAATTTTATGAAGTTGTAGCAATCTTAAATTATAATCTAGTCTCTTATTTGTGGACCAAAAAAAATATAAAATTTGTTATAATTAATGCAACAAAATCTATAAATCCGTTTGCGACAATTTCATGAAATTAGATCACCACAAAATACTAATTATTCTCAAAATAATATATGAGGTTTTAAAATTATGTACAAAAAATAAAAAAAAAATAATTGTATAATATTAAATATAGTATTATTTATTTATAATATCATTTATCATATATTTATCTCACTCTCTCATCTATAATATTTTTCTAATGAGAGGTAATTTTAAAAGATTATAACTAATTCTTTTAAATTATATAAAACGTCAAATAATTTAAAAAATATAAAATTATCTAAAACATCATATATATTATGGGACGAATGAAGTATTACTATGTATACTATAAAGTCAGGTATCATACTTTTACAAAGTGATAAATTCAATAATTTTACACTTTAATCAAATTTGATTTCAAATTTGATTAATTATATATATATATATATATATATATATATATATATATATATATGATTGTGAAGGAATGAGAGATTCGAAGGAATTTGCATTGGAACTGTTTGATGCATTGAGTAGGAGGAGGAGGTTGAAGGCGGATAAGATCAGCAGGGAGGAGCTGTATGAGTATTGGTCTCAAATCACCGATCAGAGTTTTGATTCTCGGCTTCAGATATTCTTCGACATGTGCGTAAGCATTAATATAACATACTTTATATTTATAGCTGTTAATAAAGAGTGTGATAATTGAACATAAAAATTAAATATTGGTGTTTTATAATTTTATTTATTTATAATTTTATTTTTTATTAGAAGTTAAAATATAAATAAATAAAATTATAAAATATTTATATTTAATTTTTATGTCCACGTAAAATTTTTCGTTAATAAATAAGTGATCAGTTTAATACATAAATAGTCTCATCATCTTCTTATTTATTATGTTACAGGGTGGACAAAAATGAAGATGGACGTATTACTGAAGAGGAAGTTAAAGAGGTAGTACATAATTTAGGCACATTTAAAATAATCTACAAATTGTCTCTTTGATTTTATATCTCCTAATAATTTTTTCTAAATTTAAATTAAATAAAATATAAATTAATACTCTATTTTTCACGTTTAAAATATATGGAGTTAGGTGTGATTCGGTGACCCAAAGTCAGAAAATTCTAAAGTCAACCGACTCCAATTTATATGTATTACGTTACCTAATCTTTTTTTGAGTTTTCATCATATCTGACGTTTTTTCCATGTTCTAAAGCACCTTATCTGTTAGAATTTGATAATTATTAATTATCATCTCAAATTATTATGTCACTTTTAGTGGAGGAGCTGGTGAATTTTTCTTTCTTTTTAATTTTAATTTAATTTTGTTGTTGATGAGTTTTACTTACGAATGGTAGATTATTATGCTGAGTGCCTCTGCAAATAAGTTATCGAGATTAAAGGAACAGGCAGAGGAATATGCAGCTCTGATCATGGAAGAGCTGGATCCTGAAAGACTTGGCTACATTGAGGTAAAAGCCCCTCTTCTGCAATGACATTTCATATTGGACAAACTTTTACCTACTATTTTCTTGGTCATGTCAATTTTTCTTCAGTTGCTTTTTAGTGTTTGAAACTCGAAAAGTGGAGGGTAATAAAGGAAAACAAAACTGTTATAATTTTGAAGTTTTATTTTTTTATTTATTTTTAATGGTTTACTTTCTTTATGTCATTATATTTTTACTATTATATTTAACATCACGTGACAACTATTACAAATTTTTTTCATTAATATCAAGAATATAAAATTACAATTAGAAATTCAGTTTTAAAATATATCTTTAATTTTAAAATATAAAAAATTTAAACCCTTTTTTAAAATTTTCATAATATTAGATTTTTCGGAACTATAAATAATTTGCATTGTATACTTTAAAAGGACAAATTTTTGTTATACTTTTAAATATCTTTAATAGCACTAAGGGATTATTTTGGTATAGATTGGAATTGATATATCATCAAAACTAATTTATTAAAACTAAATGATTAATATTGATATTCAACAATATATATATTGATAAATTGACTAAAATTAATTTTATTTTGACTATTTCAAACTTGAAGCATTCGTTGGTCCGGAATGAATATCTCCCTCCCACATCTGGACTCCCATATACATAATACATCCATGATTCATTGTTAATGAGTTCCGATGTGAGCTACTTTTTTGCACCTCAAATGCGCGTATTCTGCACTATAACACGTGTACGTACATGGAACAGGTCCAGTCCACCAGTGGCCAGGACTGTCCTAATCATAGATAAAATCATTCAATCTGCACACTAACAAAGATTTGCATAATTATTACATATCGTTGGTGCACATAATTTTTTATTTTTTTTTATCTCTTCTGCCTTTTTTTTCCTATGTTACATGAACTCGGTAACTTCAGAATGATCTTTAATCACCTATTTGTGAATTTTATTTTAGGGGACGACCAGGGCCAGAAAGGAAAATTCCTTTTTCGTTTTTTAAAAAAGTGGTGTTTAAAAATTCAAAGCCAAGTCTAATTAAAATTAGACCTCTATGTTAAAATTATATACAAGAAGACATGCAAAGTTGTAGGCAATAATAGTCTTGAAATGAATTTATAAGTAATGAAAGATATTTTTTTACTACTTTTTCATGTAATTTTTTTTTTTAAATATATCTATTAGTTGCTTTGTATAATATAATAAATATGTGTATTATAAATGAGATCACTTAGGCTGCCTAAGCACTGGGCTCTCCCGCCAAAACAATTTTAAAACACCAAAAAGAACTTTGGCTTCTCATTTCTTGTTTTTTCTCTAAAATAACTGGAATATAAATTTTAGAATAAATGAAAATTTAACATAACATGAAAAATACTATAAATTATTTTTGAAAGAATATATAACGTAAATTTTTTTGTAAAAATATTATTCTTGTCTTAAAAATATAATTTTAATTTATTTTCTACTTAAACTATTGTGTACGCTTTCACAATTTCGGTTTTTTAACGGTATTTTAGGTATCCGAATAAACAAGAATTAAGCACTCAACTCAATCGAATAACAAGAATAGGTTATTGATTTATATATAATTGAACGAAACTATAAAAACATACGATTGGTACTTGATTTCCTCTACAAATAAATAAAAAAAATTGCATATACAATCCATAAATAGTTCTAAAAAAGAGAGAGAGACTTGAATTTTGAAACAAAAGAATATAATTTTCCAAAATATTAATTTTCCATCAACCCAAGAAGAAAGTTCTCTTTTATTTGAAGGAAAACTAATATCCACAAATTATCATAAAGAGTTGCAGCAGAAGCAATAAGCCAAAATATCAAAGCAATTTCTACGCTCAATTTCTACAGCAGATCCTTAATAATTTTAAGTTTACTTTTGAGAGATTTCCGAGAACTAAAGTATTGTGTTGAAGAGAAGATGAAAGAGACACCTAAACTTGTGTCATGTCGTATCGTGTTGGCGCTTCTAAATTTTAGGAGAGTGCATTTAACTGACATAGTTTTCTATCGCATGCTTCAACTTTCTTATCATTCTTTCCTTTTTGCATGCAAATTTTAATTTGAATTTTCATGATAATGCAGCTGTGGCAAAAAAAGCTGGAAACACTGCTCTTACAAAAGACATCGTTACTTCTAAAATTTAAACATTTAACTGACATAGTTTCTATCGCATGCTTCAACTTTCTCATCATTCTTTCCTTTTGCATGCTTGAATTTTCATGATAATGCAGCTGTGGCAGCTGGAAACACTGCTCTTACAAAAGACACGTACCTAAACTACAGCCAAGCCCTTAGCTACACACAAGCCAAGCCCTGAGCCAAAACTTAGCCGGCTTAAGAAAGAAAAGCTCAATACAAAAAATCAGCAAAAGTTGGCTTACTATTTAGAAGAGAACTGGAGGAGACTTTGGGTTTTGTGCGTTTGGGTTCTAATAATGGCTGGGCTGTTCACTTGGAAGTTCTTTCAGTATAAAGAAAAGAGTGCATACAAGGTCATGGGCTATTGTCTCCTCACGGCTAAAGGCGCGGCTGAGACTCTCAAGTTCAATATGGCTCTTATTTTATTGCCTGTGTGCAGGAACACCATTACCTGGCTGAGGTCCACTAAGTTGGGGTATTTTGTGCCCTTTGACGACAATATCAACTTTCATAGGTACACCCACTCTCTTTTAGCTACTACTGCCCATTGTTTACTCTTTCCTTATTTCCTGTGGGACCTTATATATGTGAACGAAAATATTATTATTTTTTCACTTGCTATTTCATGTTAGGGGTTGTTTGTTTATTTAAACTATCTGAATCTGAACAATTGTTTACGTTTGTTTTTCCGAATTGAATTTCCTAAGATAGGCGAGTTGGGACCAGATTTTTGAATATATGAATAATGAATGAAATAAAAAATTAAAAATGTAAAAACAAATATTAACTATTATATTAAATAATATTAAATAAATTACAAATTTGAAATTTTTAGAGAGGTAAAATAATAAAGTTTTGTCATTTTTTCAACTCATTTGCATTGATTCATTCATTTATTCAAATTCAGATTCGTATGATATAAAATTAATCGTCCTATAAATTATTTTATTAACATTAAAGATGGAGCATGGAAGAAATCACGGAAAATGGTAGAAATACAAGTTTTCTATATACATATGTAAAAACAGTTGAATATCCTTTTCAATTTAAATTTAGATGTGTTATTTTATTTTATCATGTTTTGGAAAACAAAAAACTGGCCCTCACCCATTAGAATATTACTAAAGTAACAAAAATATGGGACTAGGTAATACCTGAGGCATTTGTTGGGAATCTTAATTAAATTCTTAATTAAATTATGGTAGACAATAAAACATTAGGTGTTCATAAAAGTGGCCATCCAATTATTGCTATTTCTATATACATCCAGCTGTGCAATTGCATTGCAGCTTTCAATTATGTGAAAGCATTTCTTTGAGTGGGTAAGAACATTAGTGGACTTGCAAGTTCTTTAATAGTAAAGAAAGAAAATATAATTTTGATTAAAGTAAAAAAAAAAAAAGAATTATGGAAAAAAGACATACAGTGGTTGATCTTTTTGCTAAGCTTTTGCTTGTTTGCAAGAAAATTATGTTCAAGAGTGACTGTGCTTCCCTTTGAAGCTTTAACAATTTGTAGAAATATCAAGGTCATACGACTCATACCTACTTAGAAATTTATTTATTTTTTTCAAATGTTTGGGCTACTTCTTGCTACCCAATCCTGATCCAGTAAAGTCACATCCTCTTGATATGCATACTTAGTTTGTGATACTTCAGTCCTATATGGAGCATGTGGGATACATTGTGTATATATTTGGTATATCAAATTCTCTTTTCCTTTTGTTTTAATCCTCCATTGTTGTCTCTTCCTTTTCCTTAACAAAATGAGTTTTCCCAAAGTACCACATTTGTCCCCTTTCTTACTTGAAATGTGTATATATGTTATTTCATTCCACCAAGTTGTATCATGGGTTGAGAGGAGTGGGCTTGCTCACACATAAGATGGGACAAGGAGTTGTGTTAGCCCAAGCATGATTCTCGGATATCTGACCAAAATACCTTAATCCTGATTTGGACTCAAATTGGATTTCTGACCAAAAAACTTTGATTCTGATTTGGACTAAAATCTGACCCGGATTGTTGCATAGTTTGGTTCACAGCAAAGAAATCAAGCACATATTTATCTGGTGTCCAAATATAATTACAATCTTAACTCTTGACTATGTTTAGCTTATCATAGTGTTAAAAGTGAAAAATAGTTGATCTTATTAATTGAAACTATATAGCAAAAGATAGTGAAAGTTAAGTTTCTCAGAACTAGAAATATTTGGTAGGTTCCCTATCATTAATTTGTTGGACTCACTGAAATTTTGTTTACATTGTGATTCCTCTGCCCTGTGTCCTCTAAATTTCTTGCTCTGCCTTTTATTAGGTGATGAGATATTAATTATACTAGTTAACTAATGTTTCCTTAGTCTCCCTAACATTTCAAAATGTTCTACTAATTGTACCATTTGCATTATATACTCTCAAGCCCTTTCTGTTTGAATTGAGCTATCCTAATCATATTATCATTTTACTAATTCAACTCCCTGAACAAAGAAATTGCATTTGTTAGTCTCAACAGTCGGGCAATGGTTCTCATAAACTTATTTTCTCCCTTTGTTTATGAATTAGACTATTGCTGCAGCCATTGTTATCGGTGTTATACTCCATGCTGGTAACCACCTTGCATGCGATTTCCCAAGGCTTATAAATGAGACCGACGAACAGTATGATCACTATTTAGTTGATGACTTTGGCAACCATAAACCCAAGTACGTAGACCTTGTTCGAGGGATTGAGGGTGTGACCGGGGTCCTAATGGTGATTCTCATGGCCGTTGCTTTCATACTCGCAACAAAATGGTTCAGACGGAGCCTTGTTAAGCTGCCAAGGCCATGGGACAGGCTCACTGGCTTCAATGCCTTCTGGTATTCACACCACCTATTCGTGATTGTTTATGCATTACTCGTAATCCATGGGTTATTCCTCTACCTTGTGCACCGATGGTACTATAAGACGGTATAACTGCTGGATCTTAGTTTCTTTGTTATGTAGAAAGTCAGAAAACTAGTATCTCTTTTACTTTGCTTAAACTTGAAAATAAGATTTCAATGTTTGCAGACATGGATGTATCTTGCAGTTCCCGTACTCCTATATGCAGGGGAAAGGACCCTAAGATTCTTTCGATCTGGCTTCTCCACTGTCCGGCTTCTTAAGGTGAACATAAGCATACCTTACTGAATATATCAGTAACTTTGAACGTTCGAGTTGATGCTCCAATATTCTGACCACTTGAATCAATGCCGTCTTCTGCACATTTAGGCCATTAAAATCTACCAAATTGGAGTCATCAAGCTTTTCAACAGATGAACCAATGCCTTTTAAATTTATGGATTATACATTAAAATCCTATAATGTGCATTCTTATTATTATTCACAATAGATTAATGAAAATAACTGCAAGGTTTTCTAGTGAAATTTAAGAAACCCCTTTAATTTCTTTTTTTCTTTTTTCTTTTTGATAATTAACCTTTAATTTCTTTTGATTTAAATATATATAGTTCCAATACTGAGTTTCTAACTTAAATAAATGTTAAGAGTAACTTATCTGATCTTTTTGACTTCATTACAAAATTCTCAGGTTGCTATTTATCCTGGAAATGTTCTGACATTGCAAATGTCCAAGCCTCCACAATTCCGGTACAAAAGTGGGCAATACATGTTCGTCCAGTGCCCAGTTGTTTCTCCTTTTGAGTGGTAAATTAGGATGTAGATCCCTCAAGACTTAACATATGTATTTTAGCTTTACATATCTAGTTATTTTTACTTGCACCAGATCTCTAAGTTTTCAGTTATGTTTTGGTCATCCCTTAGTTTTTTTTCCGTACAAATAGTTTTCCCATCTTTTAGAACTATTTGTAAAAGCCACGCAACCACTTACCACTTAATTCTGTCTCAATTACAAACCTTCTAGTTCAACAATAGTGTTCATTCCATTCTACTTTGTGACTTAATTCTTCCAATAATTGCAAAAATTGCATATAGTGATCAGATTAATCTTCAATTCATCCATCTTGATTGGATATATCTAATTATTAAATTTGTTTCTGGGCTTTCTGCTGACTTGTTATTTTACATGCATGTTAGGCATCCATTTTCCATTACCTCAGCTCCGGGAGATGACTATCTTAGCATTCACATCCGACAGCTAGGCGACTGGACACAAGAACTTAAAAGAGTATTCTCAGAGGCCTGTGAACCTCCTATGGGTGGAAAAAGTGGAAAAAGTGAAACAACCAAGAGGACAATTAAGAGCTTTTTTTGTGATATTAAGAAAGAAGGACAAAATGATTTAACAACCAAGAAAAGGTATAGTAGACATTTAACTGGGATTATTTTTAATAAAGTGGGAAGGAGGAGTTTTTTTTTAAGTTTAAATATTGTTTTTTATGCCATTCCATATTCTTAATTTTGTGAGTATATTTTGCATAATAATGTTATTAATTAATTTCAATGTAAGTGAGAGTGACTTTCTAAGTTTTCAATTCATTTTTCACATAACTAATTATACTTATTAAATATGGAGAGAGAATTAGAATAAGAAAAGTATGAGATATTTAATGTTACGGATAATAGGAAAAAATGTGTAAAAATTTAGACTTTTATTGATAGTATATTTGGCTGTGCTCATGATTATTGTCATCTAAAACTTTTCCTTGATGGCAGTTTGCCAAAGCTCTTAATAGATGGACCCTATGGAGCTCCAGCACAAGACTACAGCAAATATGATGTCCTACTGCTTGTGGGACTTGGAATTGGAGCAACGCCTTTTATCAGTATCCTGAAAGATTTACTCAACAACATTGTCAAAATGGAGGAGCAGGCAGTAAGTGATTTATATGCTGATCGCCATGATTGCCTATTTGTATTATTATGCAAACTCTCGCTGAATGGTGATTGCATCTCCTACATTTCAAAATCTTACATGACAAACAAGGTTACATTTCTGTTTCATACATTACAGGATTCAATTTCAGATTTCAGTAGGCTTTCGGATCAGAGTTTTGGGACCACTGATTCTCCATCTCTTAATAAGGTTTCACCAAAACGGAAGAAACCTTTGAAGACCACCAATGCTTACTTCTACTGGGTGACTAGGGAGCAAGGTTCATTTGATTGGTTTAAAGGAGTCATGAATGAAGTTGCCGACCTTGATCAAAGGGTAATCTAAAACTTAAAAACAGGACATTCTCTGTATTCTATTTATATTTGGCTGTTAAAGTTTATTGTTAAACTTGTCACTTTAAATTACAGGGTGTCATAGAGATGCACAACTATTTGACTAGTGTCTATGAAGAAGGCGATGCCCGATCAGCTCTCATCACCTTGGTACAAGCACTCAACCATGCCAAGAACGGTGTTGACATTGTATCTGGCACGAGGGTATGATGTCTATCTATCACTTCGTTTCCTTTTCACTGGAAAATTATGTAATATGTAATTAGTTCACCTTTGCCATTCTTGTTAACAATGTTTGTCATCAGGTGCGAACCCATTTTGCAAGACCTAATTGGAAGAAAGTTTTCTCAAAAACTTGTACGAAACATGCCAATAAAAGAATAGGTGAGCATGCTTCCACCAACCTTGTACCTTTAAGCTATGCTATGTTTGTTTGCAATTATGTTGTATGAGATTGTACTATTTTAACTTATTTTACTAGTTTAACACTTTTAAGTACTTGTTTATCCTTGGATTAGTCCATAGATGACAACCTAACAGAATATTCGTTTTTTGTTTCTAAAGTCATCTATGAGAGACTATAATTCGAAAGGGAAAGTTCGGATTAAGTAAACCCCGTTTTGAGGTATTGAATGGCCTTGGGAGTAAAATAAAATTTAAAAAAATAGTCCACAAGATTGTCATAGGACTAATTCAAGAACAAAAAAAAGTAGTTAAAAGTATTAAACATGTATAAATCGTGGAATCTCATGTAACAAAATTGCAAACAAATATAATCCAAGAAAATTTGTGCTTGTTTCTGAAGACATTTATTATGATTTTGGTATAACTTGGAGCAGGTGTTTTCTACTGTGGAGCACCCGTCTTAGCTAAAGAACTTAGTAAGCTCTGCTATGAGTTTAATCAAAAAGGCTCCACAAAGTTCGAATTCCATAAGGAACATTTCTGAAGAACTCTTATAGACATGTCAATCACTGTCTCAAAGAGAAAAGGAAAGCAGAAGCAGGGGGGTTTTGTACAGTTTTAAAGGTAGGTTAGAAAGGGAAGGATGAAGATGAAATATATATACATATATATATATAATATATATGTCTACAAATAATATTCATTTTGGCACCCATTAAATTATATACCAAACACAACCAAAATGGTTTTGATTGGTGCGCTGGATTAAAATTTGAATTTCGGTTCCCTTTTGCGTCGGACACGTGGCTCTGTACAAAGTGCTACAAGTGGCAATGGAAGAGGTTTGACCTATTTGATGAACAAATTGGCATGCAATGATTTTTATTTTTTATTTTTTATTTTGACCTTTCTTTATAATGCTTACCTGTTTGAGAAGCAACAAAATGAAGGGTACTTTTGAAAGGAATAACCCTTCAGTCTTGTGAACTATAAAGAGCAAGAGATGCAGAACTGCAGGAGTTTCTTGAAGTGAGCCCAGGAGATTCTTTGTGGAATGATCATGCTGCTGCAATTGTCTTGCTGTTTATTTCTTTTTTCTTCTTTATATTCTTATATATGATAAAATAATAATAATAATAATAATAATAAAAAAAAAGTAATTGTATATATAAGAATTTCTGATTAAAAATCGTCAGCAATCTATCTGACAATTTGTTATTGGGTGTTTGGGGGATAATGGGATGTTTGGAGAGCCCTTAAAAATTCAATAGCACCATGTTCTCTTACTCAATTATTGAATGGTTCAATTATTTATTCATTGCTGCTAGCCTGTTATATGATTTATTATATTTGGTTCTAGGCATAGCTTTGGAATATCAAGACAAGCTAAACCTATTTCTTTCCGTGATATTACGAATATATAATTATCCACTCCTTTTATTATGAAATATAAGATTAAATTATATTTTCAATGTGAATGTGAAATATTTTTAAATTTAAAATTCACGAGATTAGTTTTGTTTTTGAAAATATTAAATGTCCTATTTAATAATACTTTTTACATAATTTGTAATTTATATAATTGTATTGTCTAAAATTGAAAGAACTCATATCAATATTAAAGTTTCAATATATATCATACACTTCTAAAATTTTAAATTATTAGTTGATAGTCCGTGCAATGCACGGGCTAGATTGAATAATAGATTTAATAATTTGTTGATTTAAGTGAATATTAGGGAAAAGAATTAAAAAGAACATGTATATTACATGTTCAAAGAAACAAAATGAACAACTTTATACATGACTTATTATTTATACACATCTAGTTGTTAAGTGGCAAGGTATAGTGCTGACATCTCACGCTTGACACTTTCTTCAGTGATCGTCTTTATTTGATTCATCAAATCATAGTCTGAAGCTCGACTGTAAATAAAGAAAAGATAATTGAATGTTATCAACAAATAGATCGACTTTTGATCAACATCTCTATTACAAGAGAATCCGAAGAAAGGGGCTTCTATGGATTTACCAATTCATTCAAAAATGTTTCAAATCAACATTGAAACACATTGGTCATTCATCCTTAGAAATTTAGGTAATAATAATTGCATCCAGTTATTTATTTTTTTCTGTTCATTCATATATTTGTTCATACAAAATGTATGACAAACATAAGAGATTTTATTTTCTAAAGTTGGAATATGAAAATAACTATCAACTTAAACAAAAAAATGTGTCACTGGTAAGTGGTAAATAAACTTCCTAGCTTCGTTTAAACATGTAAGGAAGTACAATATTCATCCATAAGAAAGTTCTTACCTGAAACCAATTCTTCCCTGTTTTTCCATGGGTTTGCCTATTAATTCCAGACTGACTGATTCCAAGACCAATCTGACCAAAGAAAATTGACAGGGTTGAAGGTGCATTACCATCAGCATTAGGATTAAAATGTGGTCATGTAATAATGTAATTGAACCAAAAATCACAACATAACACCAAACAACAATAAAATCTAAAAGAATTAATCACCAATCAAAACAAAGCTAAAACCAAAACTTCAACCAATTAAATCTCAAAAGTAAAAACACAATCAAATCCAACCTATTGAGATATACCCATTTGTGGTATCACCAAATTTGTGCTACACAACAACCAAAATAATTATAAAAATTTTAGAATCATATGATTTTAAGAAATATAACAACAATCAACAACTTCACACCAAATTTACTTACAAAATGAAACCCATTAGGTCAAGGAGCAAGTCCAGTATCCTTTGTGATTGCAGCTGTTAGTGAAGTTTTCCCATGACCAACATATCCAATGGTAACATTCACATGAGGCTTTCTGGATCAGAAAAAAAAAAAAAGAATAAATAAAAAAAGGATACATTATATAAGTGGTGATGCATGGTTATGCAGAGAATATTATAAATGCAGACATCAGAAAGACAACCATACATACAGTAATATATACAAATCTTACATGAAAGTTGTGAAAATTATGAAATAAATAAATTTTTACCTCTCAATAATAATAAAAGTTGTAATGAAATTTAACAATGTTATAATGTTGAATCTAACATATCTAATGCCAATGAATAATTTCGACCCCCCTTCATATGGTCAAAAGTAGACAAATCAGTACTTTTATATTTCAATCAACACTTATTCATGATAAAACAAATCATTTATTCAAAATGGGTTATTAATATTTCACAACATTCATTCAAATTGCCAACTAAATTTGAGTTTCATTATCGAACAGAAACAAAAATAAAAATAACCCATTAAATTTTTTAATTTGAAGTTCATCCTCACACTAGAAAACATTGAACCAAGTATCTTATAATTTCTCAACAACCAAACAGTTATAACTGAATATAAGTGTCTATTCCAACTTAACATTCCAAACACTAATTAATTATAAAATAAAAAAAACACAAAAATCAAACACTCAAAAAACTGAAAAGAAAATCGTACATAAATAGTTAAATTTGATTGCATGAATAAACTCACTTATGTTCTTGTGAAGGTGGCCATCGATCGACTATGAAGAAGAGGAGCCAGTCGACTGAAGGATGGACTCATGTGAATTTTCTAATTGAATAAAATTAGTGCCAATCCAGATTTGTAACTTAAAGAAAATAGAGATGATGGGTAATTAACATTAGTGAAATGTAAATAATTTGGCAGAATTTCAAGAAATAAAACCATTAACCCAACAATATACAAAACATAATCAAAATTAATTACTGCCAAATCATATAAACAACATAAAATTAATTCAAAACAACCCATAATCGATTCATGTAAGTTAGACATTTACAAAATAACAAATCAAAAGCAAAGCAAAAATTGAAGCAGAAAACCCAGAACAATATCAAGAAACAAAACAGAAATAAAGCAGTGATATTTTTAGAGAGAAAATGCATACACAATGTTGACTTTAGTAGCCATTTTTGAATGTCTTTCTATTTCTCTTGAAGGTGAGGAGTTGGTGAAATGAAAATGTTAAACAAAGGATAGCGAAAGAAAAGAAGGAAGGCCAGTCGCTTATATAGTGGATCTCTAGTAGCCATTTATGTAGACTTTATAAAAAAAATACAAAATCAAACACTCAGAAAACTGAAAAGAAAATCGTACATAAATAGTTAAATGTGATTGCATGAATCAGTGAATTTTGTAATTGAAGGGTGAGTTGACAAAACACACTATAAAACAGTTTTACAGGAGTGTTCTTAAATTTCAACAACCCAACTTTGAAATACATTAATCCACTATGTCATCAACTATTAATTAGCAAGAAAAGGCAGAGCAACCATTGGGGTTAATAAGCTGCTATGAACTGGGAACCCTAAAACAGAGAACATAAAAAAAATACTACAAAATTTGCATTCCATTTCCACAATTATTGAACCAAATTGTTGATTTATTACCTCTTCGATAATCTGAACAACCACCCTATCTTTGACACTCTCCCCTGGATTCAAAAACTCTCCCAAAAATCTGAAATAATAAATAATAAATTAAATCAAATAAATAAACATCAAACAGCCAGAGCTTGCTCACGTTATGTTGCAATCGCCATTCGAGAGGTCGCCTCTGACCTGAAAAGAGCCCAACAATGGCGGATTGGCCATCACCAGCTGTGGTTTTGAAGAATTTGTTGCTGGTTGATTGGGAAATCAGTGTGCTGAAAAGGGTGGAAAGAGAGGGACGAAGGATGTCAGATCTGTAATAAAAGAGTAAATTTTAACATAATATAAAGCCAAAAAATCCACATAAACCTACGAATATACATATATATATATAGAGAGAGAGAGAGAGAAGTGGAAGAAGTGAAAGAGGGAGAGGGGAAAGTGGCGAAGAGATGCATCTTGATGCCGTCTAGGGTCGAGAAACTGAAATCGGATGAAGAAGAAGAGGAGGAAGAGGAAAGGGAGGGTTGAAAGAATTGAAAAAGGCGCAGAATTGGAAAACTAATTGACTTTTTTAATTCAACCGAGTTGACTCAGCAAAATTCCAAATTAAGTGAGATTGACTCACCGAATTGATATAAGGATTGAAGGATTGGTTCCAATCAATTGGAATTAGTGATGTCATCCTTGTAATCAATTGGAATTAGTGATGTCATCTTTGTATGTGTATTTATATATAAGAATTGATAAGATTATTATTAATTTAAAATATTTCAAATTCAAAATTAATATGTTCATATATGAACATTCTAAAGTAATAGCTGCAAACTCAAAAATGTTTGTAGAATTGTACTATACATGTAACATTATAGCTTTATGTGTTGGTTTGTTGATGAAATTATACCCCAACAGTTAAGCACTCAAAAGAAGCTCTAAACCTCCAAAGGAAAAAAAATCCAAGATCAATAGCTACTGCTCTTATTTTGATCATAACTTTTCATCCGTTAAAATTTAAAAATTTATAATATATCTGATGAGGCATGATTATTGGGGCTTAATAGGATCGGTGAGCCATTGTCCACATAGAAGAAGTCTCCCAAAGTAGTAGCTTATTTGGGCCATTAGAGAATTTTAAGAAATTTAATATTTTTAATTATATTTGATCTTTGACTCTAATGAAAATATCATGATAGAATTCGACTTCCTTCCTTTAAGGAGATTCAGTTTAATCCCATTAAATAATCTAACTTAATGAGGAATCCTATTTTTATACAGGGAATGACATGTAGAGGAGGTGTGATTACTATAAATATAAGAGTATACAATGATTTTTAGGTAAATACAAATCATTATTATTTTCTAGCACTAAATACCTCCTTTGTTAAACCTTGTTCAGCCTGTACTTATTCTCACACCTGAGCTATCCCCCCGCGGCCCAAGCCGTCAAACTTCCTCATGTGATTTCGTTTTTGTGCAAGATTGGACGCGCTCTTAGTAGTTGAGGCGCGTGGACGAATCTTAACATTAACATTGGCGCTAGAAGGAGGGCATTAAATGCTAGAAGTTTTCAATCACTAAAAAACTTCATCAATAGTAATGCCGACAAGTAAGACGATCTCTGGACGTGGAAAGTTGTCTGCAAACCCATCGGCACAACCCAAGGTTTCGGCTAAGGATCGTTTAGGGCTAATTGGTCATGTGGAAGACAATAATTATTCGGTGGGTCCGAAGAACACTCAAATAGACCATGTTAGACGTCATATGTTCTCAACAACAAGGAAAAACGGGTCCCAACCCTTGTGTCAAGGATATACCATCCCGAACACGAACCTAGGAGGATCAGGGTTCCAGGAGGAGCATCCCAGACACTAGGCAGTTGATCTTAGCCAAAAAGGTTCAGGAAAACGAGGATGCCGCCAAAGCCCGCCGTCTTCAGTGAAAGGAGTTGGATGCACAGTTGGCATTATCGAATCGAGAGGAGGTTTCTTCCACCCATAATAGTCGTCAGGAAGCATCGCCTAGGAACTAATCCAGTACACATCGTTTAGACGATTCTCGACAGGAAATGAGCAGGCGCCGAAGCCATTTTTGGGAGAGGAGAAGGCATAGAAGCTGCTCTCAGGACAAGAGCAAACACTGAAGTCGCTCTTGTGAAGGAAGCAACGAAGGCAGAGGATTGACCAAACGGATAAGGCGAGAAACCTCTCCAGAGCATAAAGTTTGGAATAGGCGAGAGTCATTCCCTAAGATAAACGAGACCGAGGCACTTTCCCGGAGGCTTGCAGAGCTGGAGAAAAGACTTGCGACACCTAATCAGGAGGAGACTCTGATTGACCCAACATCAACGTTCTCTCCAATGATAGATCGGGTTCAAGTCGACCCAAACAAGAAGGCCCCACATAAGGAGAGTTATGATAGTATATGATATTCATATGAGCATAGCCAGGCATACGACCAGCTAATGAAGTACTATGATTATTCTAATGCCTCCAAGTGTTAGATGTTTAATACGACTTTAAGGAAGAGGCTTGGCAGTAGATGACATCGTTAGAGCCGAACTCAATCTCATCATGGAGAGAGCTCTGTGACCAATTCCATAGCCACTTCGGGAGTAACAAAAATAAGGGCAAGTCGACCGGTTCTCTAGTTCAGATCCGACAGTATTCCGATGAGACCCTAAGCCAATACATAAAGAGAGTTCGAGAGGAGGTCAGACAGGTAAGGTAATTGGATGGTCATCTGGCCCTCGGATTCAGTCAAGACTAGATATGGTGAGGTCCTGAAAATTGGTGAAGAATTTAATGTTCAACATCCTGAAGGATTTGGCAGAGACCTATGACAGAGCTAAGGGGTCGTGGGCAGTCTGAAACCGAACACAGTTGAGAAGTCGGAGGATTGGGATAGGAACAACCATCCCAAGTTATACAATAATAATAACAGAATAGACAACCAGAAGAATTATAATAATGGGGGTTCGGGAGAAGGCCGCCACCCTTCCCATCCCGAAGAGTCAACAAAGTGTTCACCCCACTCAATATCGATCGGGCAACTATATTGGAGCAGATAAAGGACAAACCTTACTTTGAACCATGTCCAGACACCACTCGTCCAGAGAGGGGGAACCAGAATAAGTATTGTGAGTATCATCAGGCTGCTGGACATACCACCGAAGCTTGCAAGAACTTGAAAAGGTTGATCAAGAAGAATGTTTAAAGTGGAGAGCTGGTTCAGTATGTTGCAAGACGAGAAGGTACGGGAACAAAGTAGAACAACATAAAATCCATCCCCCAGGCACAACCGTAACCCGATCAAACCAATGCAGCTCGCGAGGTGGTGGACGTGATAACAAGTGGATTGGTGGGAAAGATAATAGGGAAGAAATGACGTGGGGTGCGGACTCGGTCTTGACAGTATCTGAACAACCTGCCAAGAGGGATCAGTTATACCCTGACACGATAATTTCTTTCACCGATGAGGATTTCCCATCAGAACTCATTTAACCACACGAAGGGGCTTTGGCAATTACTGCACAAGTGGGTTCAATGGACATGAAGTGGATTATGATCGACAATAGCTCTTCTGTCGATATATTGTACGCCCATTGTTGGTCGATTTCCCAATCAATAAAACATGTGCAAGTATACGCGATCCATAAGTAATATAATGATAAGTTGAGCATCGAACCCACGAGGAATTATTACTAATATTTACCAAGTATCGAATTTATATCGCTCAAGTCTTGTTAAACAGTTAAATAGAAGATAGTTAATTAATCTAATTAGTTCTAATTAACAAAGCAATTTAGTGGATAATGACTGGTATCCAAGGTGCTACAAGTTAAAATCATAACTTCTCTCCCCCCCCCCCCTCCCCAAGCATTTTGTCAAGCACTTGGTGTGTAAAGTTTTATTAAACATCTTAACTCTCTCTTTGATTATAGGGGTCACGACGGATTGTCAACCAAGAATTCACAAGTTTTCATATACCTCTTCCAAGGCACATATAAACGTATCCTCTCTAAATTTATCCTAATGGGAATAGAACAGAAAGGAACATCCTAGCTAAATAATCTGACATATTCCTATACAAAATAACCATAGACAAGGAATTCAAACTTAGATTCTCAATTAGGTCACACATGGCGTACATGTATATTCTTATCCTATACACAAATTACGCAGTCTAATGATGTAGACAAATCATAATCACATTCCAAATATTCAAGGTATAAATCTACAATCTATTTCTCAATTTCTTATAGATTACCAAATTAATCACTAATTTCTTAGCAATTAAACATTAATCACAAATATATTAAACTAATCCATATGGTGCCAACCAAAGAGATAAGAAAATCAATTCAAATTAACAATGAGTTCCATTATAATCTTAGAACAAATATCTAGTTCATAGCTTGTGAATTAAACATAAGTAGCAACATATACAACATTTATAGATGACAAAATCAAAAGAAATAACTAGACAAGAATAAACTCTATCAAAGTTTTCTTCAATCTCCAAGAACTCCAATCAATTCATGCTCTCCATTCCTTGTTGCTAAGTTACTCTTGAGCTTTATAGAATCCCAATCATCTCTCTAATCTATCTTGTTTACAAAAGTTATGTACAAAACTAAAGAGAAAATGCTAAGTCTAAGCTATGGGAGTGATCTCTGTCTTAGATCTCTGCAAAAGGAGGCTGACTTTCTATTTATATATATCTTTCCTTTTGTTTAAGTCATTTCCTCTTGTGTCTGCTTGAGAACTGGAGGAGGCGTTGCAGCACCAAGATTAAGCCTTGGACAGGCGCTGCAGTGCTGGGCCATACTACTACAAAACAGTAAATAGATAACGCGTAAAAAACGTTGTGGTTGCTATCCCAGAAACGTCGTGGTTAAGGGTGTCATCTATTTGACACCATTTATACAACGTTTTTAAAACGTTGTAGTTTAATACATTATACAATATTTTTTTTCTAAAAACGTTGTAGATTTATTTTTCAAAAATTATTAGATGCTTGAAAACGTTGTAGATGGTATGATTCCACAACGTTTTCTGGCTAAAAATGTTATAGTTTAATATATCAGACAACGTTTAGACACATTTACACAACGTTTAGAATGTGTCATCTATTTAGACAAATTTATATAACGTTTTTAAAACGTTGTAGTGTGACTTAAAAATGTTGTAATACATGCATATAACAAATTATAGCTAAAAATGTTGTGGTTCATCTATATTACCAGTGCAACTGCAATCTGCTAATGCCATGATATATAACTAAAAAAGGTCTAAATTCTCATTTAAATTTAAAGCCAAAATGTATCAACCATTCAAAATATATCCCAATAATACCATTCGTTTACAGTTTCAAATTACTACATCCACAAAATATATATCAAACTATCCATATAAACATCTCAAATTCACATCACAAAGAAATTCACATTACTCCACTGTTAGTCAGCAATCCGGAAGTGTAGCTGCTAGGTGAAAGACTGGATATCTAAAATGGGAAAAACTGGAGAGCTTGTTTTACAACTCATGGTATTCTGTCCAAAACATCATAACTCGAAATCAATACAACTTGTGAATGGATGTGTTCGGCACCTGAAAAAATATAATTTTATCTTCTTAACAATTTATGGCAACAGCCATAACTTAAAATTTTTCAAAAGATATAATCATAAAGAAAATTTGTATCGAGAACCAAGGAAATACAACTGCTTTAATCATACCAAATGCATGTGGTAACTGATGAAGAAAAGCATCTCCTAGCATAGCATCTGCCTGAAAACAAAAAAACCATAGAGGACCTCTATCAGTTCAAAACCAGAGGTGCATATATAAAAAGAAAGTAAAAGCCTGGCAACTAAGAAAAGTCAATGACTACAAGATCTTTGATAGAAGAATAAATCACTGAAAATCTGAAGAGAATAGTATTACTGCAAGGAGTGAGGAACAAATACTGATAGTAAGATTTACTACTCCACTTCCAAGAAAAACATGAAGGTTTCAAAATAACAAAAAGAAACATGATTCTTAACTTTGTACATGGAAAGACTCTGCAGCAGTAAATAAATTTATGTGTCCCGTGTTTATATTAGTAATGGACATTCTAAATTCAACACAGAAGCTAAATTAGTTAATCCATCAATCTACATAGACAACCAAAAGTCACCAAGTCAGAAACTGATGAATTACAAGGTGCTTGTAGAAGTGACATGTGTAATTCTTCATAAAATTTTAACATTAATACATAACAAACATGATGCATATAATAGATATATAAACTCACACAGATAAAATTAATTCTACATCAATCCAAAAAGAGGAAATACTGGATGAAGAATCTAAACCCCAAATACAGCCAAAGAGTCAACAATTGCCTTTGATGGCTTTCCTTGTCCTGCAATAAATCATAGTTCAGATTTTGTCTGTTGGCAAGGGCATATGAAATGACAATACTGAATTTAGCAAAAGCAAATACTAGAGCTAAGAATAACAGCATATGCAAGTCCTGACACTCAAGCTACTTACTCGGGTACTAATGGCAATATAATCAGGCAAATAAGGGAAGCCAAGCTCACCAACAGTGAGCAGCCTATTGCATGAATCCAAAGACCTAGTAATCGCACCAAAAGAAAGGGTGAATAAGAGACGTTCATAAAGATATAAAATCCAATCTAAAATTTCCATCTAAAGGAAGGACTAATAGTTTCTCAGTTTCTCGGTGATATACGAAAAAAATAGTTAGAATTAATAACTTGACAATACACCCACATTAAAAGGAAATACAGAATAAGACTACCATGCAATTTCGAAAGATTCAGCTCATTCAGACAACTTATCCAGTACAGAACATACATATTTAACAATCATTGATTTACCTGAATGCAGGACATTGATGCTAGGATATTAGGATTACTCCAGGTTAGTTGAAACAGATATAAATGGAATAAGCAAAATCAAGCAAGTAGTGTGCACATTCATCATAAGAAAATACTGTACTAAGCTTAAGAGTCCAAAAGAAGTTGAAAGGATCAGTCAACAATCACAAAACGACATGTTAGTACCAAAGACATAAGGTAGCATCTGTGGATGATATATGATAGTGGCACCTCCATATGGTATGGTGATAGGTCGGGATACACACATGATTTTCCATCAGGGTTAATAACTTCAACTGGTTCCACCTCAAACTTTTGCTCACAGTACACAGAAAACATGGTCACCTGTAGAAGCAAAGATAAACATACAAACATTATCTAGCAGTTTGTGAAGGCTATATGAATAACCAATATAATGTACCATTGTGTTCAAAATAATTTTGGCCTTTGTCAAATCAGTGGTTGTGCATTCAATGAACACATTCTTCGTCTTTAAAGTAATGGCTGAATGTGCACCAGGCTCGATTTCCAAGAACAACTTCAGCTCTGCATTGTGTGTCTTATTAGAAACCTCCCTCAACTGTCCGACCTGCATTTGCAAAAATAACTCATTAGCTAAAATAGTGTATTTTTTGATGGCTCGTGTGATACCTGCACTTAACCCAGATCACGTCAAAGCTTGGGTTTGCAGTATAGTAAAAAGATGACAAACCCCCAAGAAGTGAGATGTACTACGAAAGCAGCACGGATAGCTAGTTATACCAGGAGGAAATAACAAGCAGCAAGTGCAGATATAACGAAACCAAGACTATACTTTTGGTGACCACATGTCCCACAGTCCCATCCATTAAACAAAAAGAACCTAGTATTATGTGTCTACTATGGATGGAAAGAGAAAACAAAGGTGGGGGAAATAAGCAAGAACAACAGGAAAACCAAAACAAAATACGAGAGCTTCCGCCTATGATGACAAGTCTAATCACTTCTCTTCTTGCAAATTCTTAGCAGGTGTGCTGCCTTGTGGTTCCTGCAGTATTAATGTTATCCATTAACATATGAAGAAGCACAAACTAATAAAACACCTCCAAATAAACGTGCAGAGGTGATTTATAGATAATACAATTACATTCATTCTACTCTCTTCATTCGCATGGTGACCATTTTCTAAGTTCTGCATATAATCACATTAGAAGATCAGATAATGTATGGGTGAAATCAGCCTCCTCACCTTTAGTTTCCCATTTTCAGCAGCAAGCTTATCCATAACCATCTCATTTGTAATATAATAACCGTGTAAACATGTATTTCTTCCTTTCCATAGCCAACTAAAATTATCAACTATATGCATACTAACTGATTTTGAAAATAACCAAATCACAGTCTACACCTTATACCAATTGTTTTTGCAAATATACTAACTGTTTTCGAAACCAATTACCAATCTTTGCATATTCAATTCCCATAACTTGATACCATAACATAATCATTATCAAAACTAAACCCATAATTAATTCAATACATATTATACTAACAAACCCATCTCAGTTAGCTATCTTTGATAATTTCCATATATCTAACTATTTTGCCTACATATAACCATATGAGCTAACTTCCAATTCAATTACCATATATATTACCATGTATTCTATTTCTAATTACTGGATAGCATGATTATTAATAATCTACATAATTCCTATCTTTAAATTCCCAGCCACGGAATCAATCCAATTTATACACTAACTAATTGTTTTTGCATAAACTATTAAAAGTGGGTTATTGAATTACCTTTCTCACTTGATTGCTATACTTTATTGATTCCTGGTATGCTATTTAAACTAAGCTTGGGCTGATATGGGTTGGAATGCTTCGGCTGTGTGGGAGAAGGGGCAGTGTTCGGCAATAAGGGAAAGGGGCAGAGGACTGGGTGTGGCCGAGGTTGGGGGAAATGGCTTTATAGCCTTAATTCCTGATGTCCAACGAATTCCTTGCTGGCTAAGAAAAATTCTTGCGCTGCAATCCATTTCCTTGGCCACTACTTCTCTTGATGCCCATGGCTGCCCCTCTCCAATTGACAGCTCCTGCTAAGCCTTTCCTCCTAACCGAACTGTTATGTTAACCACAGGGGTTGGTTATGTAAGTTGACTGAAGTAATATTTGAGAAGCCAAAACCAACACTATGATAATTTTTAAACCTCAGCAAATTAAAGAATCAAGTACACATTGGTAAGATATTTACCTTAGCAACAACAAGAAATTCAATGCAACAACACCTAGAACAAAATTCAAAATCCTACCCCAAACTGAATGTCCAAAATGTTCTAAAAAGCCCTAAAAATATCGAACAACAAAGTTCAATATTCTATACAATTAAAGACACTTGTGAAGAGAAATAAAAACTACGACTCAAACAAGGCAAAGAGCTAATTCGGCACGATGAAGGAAATTGGTGGGGCAGATTCAGACAAGCATATAGTCGAACAAAAAATTTAGCAGATATAATTTATAGATTGAAGAAAAATTCATGTTCAAAATAGTTACCTGAAAGGGCTAAGTTGGCCGATTGCAGAAGATTATTGCCTGAACTGAACCTTAATTGTGTGCCGAAAGGATTTTGTAGAAGAGGGAAAGGTCGAATGATTGCAGATTTGTGTGTCGTATGGTGAGGGATACGAAATTTAGAGAGAGAGAGAAAGGGCCAAATAACGCGACAGAGTGAAGTGAGATGGGCAAATGATTGGGGAATTGAGAAATCCATCAGCAAGGGGAGGGTTTTTAATTTAAGTTTTCACTTCCGCGCCTTTTATTTTAAGCTTCGTGTTTTTGACATAGATAACGTTTTTTTTTTAAAAATATTATCTATTTAAAATCAAAAATTGTCTTTATAAATAGATAATATTTTTTTATATGTATTTACAACGTTTTGTTAAAAAACGTTGTGAAAACAAATACCACAACGTTTTTTATAAAAACGTTGTTGTTTAAGTGTTTTCTATTTACTGTTTTGTACTGGTGTCAATAACTCTGGTCAATAAATAGCGCTAGTTTGTATGGAGATAGAGCCTTTGCTTGTTGTAGTAGGTGTCCTGAAACGACATCGAAGGGGCTACTACGGCTTGAGAATAATACTAGGAACCGGCTACAGCCTTGATCAATGCTAGAAAAATACCCTTTTTGCCCTTAAAAGCTGGAAATGTCATAAAAACTTCTACAAAACATATATTAAGCAAAATAATAACAAAATGCTATAAAAGCAACATTAAACATAATGGACATACAACTTTTTAAGGATAAAAGTAATCGATTCGCAAGTATAAATCTCACATCACCTATGCATATCAAAGGCTAGACTTGGAAGGTAGAAAGATGGAGGTCAGGTAGGAACCTTCACTGTACGGGTTCAGTAATGATCCGATTCGGGTAGCAGGGACTATCAAGTTGCCAGTTATCTTCGGGACGGCTTCTCAGCAGGTGGAAATTAATATTAAGTTTTTCGTGGTATATGTGGACTCGTCATATAATGTCATTCTAGGTCGGCCGACATTGACAGCATTATAGGCAGTAACTTCAATTTCACATTTTAAGTTGAAATTCCCTACGTCAAACGGGGTTTGCGAAGTCAAAGGAGATTTGGATATAGGTCAAGGTGTTACCGAATTTTTTTTGATATCATCTGGGTTCAGGGTCAACAAGCAGAGACAAGCAATGACGATCGAGGTGAAACCATTTATCGAAGGGAGTACAGAACCCCTTACCTTGTCAGCCAAAGAGACAGAGGATATTGAGATGGTCCTAGGAAAGAAGGACAAGACTATCAAAATTGGCTCGGGGTTACAGGAGCCTTTCAGAAGGGATTGATTGATCTGCTTCGGGTATATGTGGTTATATTTACTTGGGTGCTCAGTGATATGCCTAGAATCGACGAGTCCGTTGTGGTGCACAAATTGAAGGTGGATCCTGCCAGGAAACCAGTCCAGCAGAAAAGAAGGATCATCGATGATGAAGTGGCTAATTAAGTTGTTGGTAGATGACTTCATATTCGAGATTGACTACCCGAAGTTGTTGGCAAACGTGGTTTTGGTTAGGAAGTAGAATGGAAATTGGAGGATTTGCATAGATAGACAGATTTTTATAAGGCTTGTCTAAAGGACTTTTATCCACTTCCACACATTGACCAACTAATAGACGCCACTTCGGGGTATGCATTTTTGAGTTTTATGGATGCATTTTCGGGATACAACCAGATTTCAATGCATAAGGAAGATATCTCGAAGACAAAGTTTATTATGCATCCGGTGATATATGCTTACAGGAAAATGACCTTTGGATTGTTGAATGCTGGTGCAACGTATCAAAGAATCATGAATTACGTGTTTAGAAAGTAGTTGGGCCAAAGCATGGAGGACTACTTCCAGAATATTTGACATGATCGCTAAAAGGTTGTCAGTTTAGAAACATTTGGATGACTTGGAGGACTACTTCCAGACTATTCGACACTATAACATCAGACTAAACCCGACGAAGTGCACTTTAGGCCTTGGTGTGGGGGAATTTTAGGGTTATCTGGTAAGTAAGAGAGGCATAGAAGCTAATCTAGAGAAGATCAAGGCTATTCTAGATATAAAGCCTCCTCAATTGGTTAAGGATGTTCAACGTTTGATGGGTCGGATTGTGGCATTGAGGAGATTCATGTCCAAATCAACAGAAAGGTGTCTACCATTTTTTGACACACTGAAAGGGCCGAAGAACGAAAATACTTTTCAATGGACTTCGAAGTGTGTTTGCCAAAAATCGTATTAGCAAAATACACGCAAGTATACGTGATCGACTAGTAATATAGTGGCGAGAAGAGTATCGTTCCCACGAGAAATTATTCCTAATGTTTTCTAAGTACCAATTTTATATCAACTCAATCTTATTTAAACATATAAATTAATTAAAAATTAAACTAAATACTAAAAATAAATAACTAAATAATAAAATATAATTACATACATAAATATAAGAATTTAACTTCACCCAAAGCTTCATTCAAAGCTCATAACTTTTCATTTGATTATATGGTCACGATGAATTGTTAACCAGGAATACTTAATTTCATTTATAAGCATATTCCGATAGCAAATAAAAATACCCATTCTAACTAACTTGTTACATTCCTATGCAAATTAGAATAAATTCATTAAGAACAAATTCCTGAAATGGGTTACATATGGCATACATATATATTCCTATTCTAAACGCAAATTAGCATTCAATTCGAAGAAAAATAACTAATCACATGTCATTATATTCAAATCTAAATCTAAAAATTCATCTGCCAATTTCATATAGATTATCCCACGTAATTATGGATCCGACAATTACATATGAACGCATAAAATATAATAAACTAATTCATATTGTGTTAATCAAATAAGAAAATAGTTCAATTTAGAATACATATGGGATTCCTTTAAAATTTTAAATTACAACTAACTTGTTCATAGCAGATAAAATCATAATCTACAAAATATTTAACATCAATGAAAGATAAAAGATAAATAAGAGTTTAGAGAAGAAAAATGGCTCCCTCATGTCTTCTAACTCTAGGCTTCATCAATCTCTAATTTCCATCGCTGATGAGATCTTGATTGCTCTTGAACTTGGAATTTAATGGTAGATGATTAGCCTCACATGGAGTTCATTGTCTTTTTTCCCAAAAATCTTTTACAATCCCAACATAAGACTATATATAGGAGTTATTCCACTTAACCCTAATAGAATTACAATTACTTTTATAACCCCAGGTGGGAACATTTTTATATTTGAAGTATTCAGCTTATTAGTCTTCGTAACTCTTTAGGTTTCAATTAGCAAGTGTCCTTAATAATTAGAAATGTAAATAATCCATTTAGCCTTTCAATTCTGCCGAGCGAGTGGAACTCGCACGCCTGCCAATGAGCGCCCGAGCGCCATGACTTAAGACTTGAGTATCGCAGCTCCTAATACAGCATCGCGACTCTTAACTTTCTGTCTGTTTTCTCTCCTTGCTTCCTTGCTTGCCCTATTACTTCAAATATTCACAATTTTCCACTTAACTCCTTTTATCCCACAAAAAAAATAAAATAAATAAAATAAATAAACACTTTATACAATTACATAAATGCTTGAAAACTCACAAATTATTAAGCGTAAAAGTACACAAATAATAGTTATAAAACCCACTCATCAAAGTGTGAGGATGATTTTCAGGGAATTAAAAATTATTTATCTTCGTCAACTTTACTGATGAAATCAGTTCCTTTGGAACCTTTACATTTATATGTGGCGGTTAGCTCATTGGCGGTGAGAGCACTGTTGATTAGGGAGATCAGAGGAAAACATTTCCCCGTTTACTAATCATGCTCTTCGGGATGCAGAGACCAAGTATCCGAATTTGGAGAAGTTTGCTTATGCTCTAATAATAGCCAATAGGAAGCTTCAACATTATTTTTTGGGTCAGTTGATCGTGGTGTACACAGATCAACCTTTGAATAAACCGAACATATCGGTGCGACTTGCAGCTTGGGCTATGGAATTAACTTAGTTTATTTTGGAGTACCATCCTCAGACAACGATTAAGGGTCAGGCCTTGGACGACTTTGTGCTGGAGTTTTCTTTTTCTGAACTAGACATGGTTGATGAACCAGAGGTGGTGGGTTCGGTCTCGGATATTCAACTAGTTCAGACTTCATAGACGCTATAGGTGGATGGATCATCAACATCAGATATTAGTGATGCAGGGGTAATTCTGACAAGCACAAAAGGTTTTAAGGTCCAACAAGTTATTCGCTTCAGGTTTAAATCGATAAGTAATGAAGCAGAATATGATGTGACTTTAGCTAGTTTATGTTTGGAAAAAAGTCTTGAGGTATAGAGGTTGGTAATCTTCAGTGACTAGCAGTTGGTGGTCAAGCAAATTTTAGGGGAATATAAGGCGCAGGGGCAAGGATGACGAAGTACCTAGTCGAAGTTAGAAATCGGTTGCACTACTTCGATTTCTATACTTTTCAGGGAGTCAAAAGGTCGAACAACACAGTTGCCGATGCTTTGGCTAAACTAGCTATGATGGATGCGAGTTATTTCAGTGGGTCAATTCATTTGGAGATTCTTAATTTGCCGAGCGTTCAGAGGTCAGAAGTCTTGGTGATAGAATGATCAGATTGTTGGATAATACCTTACTTAGATTATCTGGAAGATGGCGTGTTACCTTCAGATCAGATGCTAATAAAGAAAATAAATTACAGAAGTTTGAACTTTGTACTTACCGATGGGGATCTGTATCGATGAGCATTCTCTTCCCCTCTGTTGAAGTGTTTCGACAGGGCTATTACTATGACCCCATGGAATTTGGTGTTCACTATCCAATCCTTATGTATCTATCTACCCATAATAAATGAAAAATCATAAATAGATAGAAATAAATCCTCTCCTTATGGAGTTACAACATCTGAATGTAAATACATCAATCCCAGGTCATACTAACCTTAAATCTTAAATGCGGAAACATAAATAAATAATAAGTCTTACACAACTTTAACATAAGTCTAAAACATAATTACATCAAATAAACAACAAGTCTTCATCACTTGTTAACTTTGCCCTTACCTTTGCTAGTAGAAGGCTCGTCGGACCTTTCATTCTTAACTACAATGTTATTATTACTCAAGAGTGAGCACGATTTTCCACAAGTATAATAATATAACAATAAAATAATAACATGCAAATGAATCAAAGACTTCTGAAATAAGAAAACTCAAATTTTGAATCACGAATGAATAACAAGAATCAAAAAAAACTTCTGAGAGTCATAAGACCTTGAACTATGTCCTAGGTTGTCAAGTGTTTATACTTGAAACCTTTAACAGTCATAAGACTACAGACTCTTTTTCTCGTACCTAGGGGGATCAACTCTTAGTACCATACTGTGCACAATATCTTAACGTTAAAGCATAATTAATCCCCTATAACAGGGTTGTTCATCTCAGTTTGACATTAGAGTCCGCACCAAGGGAAGTTTGGTTTGGATAAGCTCAACAATGGTTCTAAAATTTAGAACGTTCATCAACTATGGACTAGTCAAATCAATAAGGGTTCGCTAGTCTTACAAGGTTCAACAATAATTGATATTCAATTTGAATAATAAAATTCAAGATGTATACAATCGAATAAGTATTGTATAACAGGAATCACGCTTTTAAAGAATGATAGCATCTAATATGAAATCGTGATTTGAACAATAATAAACAAGATAGAATAAGGAACTTACTTTATGTAAAGAAACAAGGTTTAGGATCTTGCCTCGTGCGTAGGCTAAACGATTACTACTTTCGTTCAGCACAAGTCCTACACACATACTATATGTATTCACGACATTCATTAGTTACATTTTCACTTAATTATTTAATATAACTCCATTTTATTTAACAAATCATTACCCTTCTAATTTAATTACTTATTTAAATTAGAGTATTTTCATTCCCTTACTATTATTACACTCGAATAAATTATTTCATAATAATTTTCATCGAATATTTATTTTATTCCATAAATATTTTAATTAAAATATTCATTTTATTTTATAAATATTTTAATAATAATTTCCATCGAATATTTATTTTATTCTATAAATATTTCAACTAAAATATTTATTTTATTTGATAAATATTTTAATAATAATTTCCATTGAATATTCATTTTATTTGATAAATATTTAATATAATTTTCATCGAATATTTATTTTATTCCATAAATATCTCAATTAAAATATTCATTTTATTTGATAAATATTTTAATTAATTATTTTTATTTATTTATTTATTTATATAATTTTTTTTTTTTGTTCTGAGTAAGGTAGGTAATTAGTTTGGTAACACCGTACGAAGCGGGTTACCTGCATTTCGATTCTGCAGTTATAACATAACAAAGCCAATTTAGGCTAAAATATCTCACACAAGTTTAACCATATGTTCTCGTGAAGAACACACAGAACAGCCCAATAAATCCAAAATTAAACTAACACGATGAATTTTAATGCTACCCATGAAGTATAAACTTCACAAAAACATCACACAAAGCTTATAGCATGATCCTAACACTTTAATTCACGTAATTACACAAATTACAAACATTTAATTTCACTGTTTTTCATATTTTGTAAAGTTTTGATGAAAAATATGAACTTTAACATTATAGATTCGTTAATTCACCGAATCCATCCGTTTAAATTCTGTTTTGTTCGTTTCAGTATACATAAGCATATACAAGCGTCAATTTGATACAAATATATGATTAAATCATTTAATTTGTACGTAAGGGTCATATGAGCCATATATACAACTTTTATACTCTGTAACTTCACAAAATCCAATTAACACATAATTACATGAATTTAATCACTGTGATTCATGTATACATGATATATAATATGTTACAAACAATTTGTAATACGTATATAGACATATAATCAGAAATTCTAAGATTTCCCATTCACAGAGAACTCAGTTGGGAGAAAAAAATATAATACGTGAAATATTAAAATTTAGATTAGGGTTTACACTTGCTTTCTCTGTTTGAAGGCGATACCAACTTGAATTCTCCAATTCTCTCTAATCAATTCTCTCAAATTTGCTCTCTGCTTTTTCTCTGATGAAGGTATGAACTGATATGGAGAATGATATAATATAGATATAATACGTAAAATATATAATGGGTGAGTTAGTGGCGTCAGTTAATCCCTAATGGGTTAACTGGTGCAACTCCCCTTAGGGCCTTGTTTGGCTAATCATTATTCTCCCTTTCCATTTATTTTAATTAACTCTTATTATATAGTTAATGGTCATGTAGACACTCAAAATTTTCTGCACACCTGTTACTAACATTACAGGAGGGCAGATTCGTCTTTCGGAGATAACCCTGGAAGGCAACTCACATCTATTTCGGATACTACCAAAAGTTCATTTCCAACCCCGGAACACACATCGGGAACATCATTTCCAACCTTGGAACACACACCGGAAGGATCATTTCCAACCTCGGAGATAACCCCTAGTTTCGTCTTTAGCATTAACACCAAGGAATGTCGTTGTAGTTCCGGCGATAACTCCGGAAATGCTTGTTTCAAATGCATGCGATCAGCTTCAATCAGACCTCCTGCCGAGGCACTCATACCTCAGACCCGAAGCTAACACCGGGAAGACAGGTACTCTTACAGATGACCTTGCAGCATTCAAACACCTGCAGCAGTCCAATCTCAGATGTAACCCTGAGCAACGTCTGCTTTCAACTCAAACCGGAGATAACCCCAGTTAGGAGTCAAACGTCATCTTGCCACCTCAACACCTGCGCGTCATCTCAACACTTCATACATACATACATACAACAATTTTCTACAAGAACTAAGGAGTTCTAATCCCGAGTGACTATTACGCGTGGCAGCACACCAGATAGAATTTGAAGCTTGAAGACCATGGGCATGGTCCCCTCTTCCTGACTTCATACAACCTCTAATCCATGTCATTGCGTAACTCTCGACACAAGCAGTCCGAAGAAGGTCTTATATACCTTGTTCGGATGCTCGGATTGAAGTTCTACAAGTTTGAGCGGACATTACAGTGCACGAGTGCACATACTTCGAGACGACGGACCATGGAGCTCCAGGGGCACCAAGCAGCGCAAGTAGTGCATCTCAAGGGTCTGCCAGTAGGTACACCTGTGGCTCCCCCCTCTATAAATAGAGTGCTTGGGGTAGCCATTTGAAAAAAATAAAAAAAGGCAAGGAAGCCTTGTCAAATTTGCTTTGTACACACCCATATTGAGTGATTGCTCTTTTTAAACACCTGTTAGCTCATATATAGCTATACATTTATCGGCGGAAGCTAAGTGTTTATCCATATAGAGTCATAGAAGTCTGCATTGGCAGCCCACTGTAAGACTTCTCATACTCTATAAAGCCTTTCTCTTCATCTTTGCATACACTATTCTACACATTGAGAGTCATGTTGTGTGCGTATTCCTGGACTTCGGTCCGTGGTTTTCATTTCAGTTTGTATATATATACTTATATATGTATATATTTATATATGGACTAACATTATCGAGTTATTCCTCGATTGAGCCTAGACTTATGTTTGGAGCGTTTACTTGCTTTTATATATATATATATATATATAATTGTTGTCAGACATATCTGATGAGCCTGGATTTTACATCCGGAGCGTTTACTACTTATATATATATATATATATATATACTTATATATATAATTGTTGTCGGACATATCCGATGAGCCTGGATTTTATATACAGTGCGTTCATCGATTATATATATATATATATATATATTTACATTTCGTCAGATCGGAGTTTACTTCAAGGCCTTTTTCGCTTTATTTACATTTAGTCCCTACCGAGTTTACTTTCGTGGCGGTTGATCGATTTATTCTTGCTTTATTTTTCTCGATCCCCTATGGAGTCGCTATTTTGTGGTGGTTGATCATGTCCATATATATATATATTTACCGCTTTTATATATTTACATTTCGATCCCCATAGACTTGCTTCGTGGTGGTTGATCATGTCTCGTATATATATATATTCTGACTTTTATATATATAACTACTTATCGCTTTTCATACAAACTAATTATCATGTGAGCCTAGGAATTGTGTGATCACAGATTCATAGATAATTGAATCTAGATTGATTCCGTGATGGACATTTTCAAATTGTGTTAATTTTGTACATTATTTACGATGTCCGAATTTCCTTGGATGGTCATTATCGTGCCCATAAGGAGTTCTAAGATCTTTCAGATATTATTTTCTCAAGATGCCTCGCATCTCAAAAAAAAAAGCAAAAAAAGTTTAACATTCTAATAATAAAATGAAAGTATGAAAAAGTCTCAATTCCTATTTAGCACAGGGTTTGAAAAACCTTTTTTACAAAACTTCATTGCTATATCTTGCTTAAAACTGAATTTTTCTATAAATTCAAACCCTTTGTATATAGGTGCGAACGAGGCCTCGCACTACTTTCAAATAATTGCACATTGATCCACACACACACACACATTCATATAACAGTTTCTTGAAAAGTGGCGGTCACCGTGGCAACATGGATGTCGGAGGGTGCCTAACACCTTCCCTCCGCATAATCAAGCCCCCGATCCTAAATAAATCTCGGTTTTACAGACCCATTTAGCAGTGTCACATCACTGGATCAATGTGTAAACCTTTTCCGGTTGCGTTGGTGTAACCAGTTAAAAGCACCAACTGACGACTCTTAAAGTCAAATCGTCGACATTACACATGTCGGACCTTTTTCACTTGTTTTTTCAAACAAATCTCACATTAACATGAGAACACTAAAGAACAAGTAATGAAAAAGGACAACTAAAAATCCCGACGTCGACAGGTGGCGACTCTGCTAGGGAATCCAGTAAGAGGGCTTAAGCCGCTATTATAAGCTTTTCAAAACTGTTATATGCTTGTGTGTGAATATTGCATTTACATTTATGATGAGTGTGTACGAATGCATTTTACTTACTGCACTGTAAAATATCTATATGTGATATTAGTGCTTCGCACATGTTATCATTTTCATAAACGGTGAGACACGTTGTATGTGAATGTATGTTGTGTGGTTCCTCCACCAGGAGGCTATCCTGTCGGTGTTTGATTATTGGACTCGTAGGAGGACTAATTCCAACGAGGCTTAGGAAAGGCACCACCCAGATTCGCTCTAGTTGAAAGACCGGATTAACTTCCCGTCAAGTAGATTGCGATGATCTGGGAACCTTCATGCCAAAAAGCCGCGAGAGTAACCCTAAGATAGGTCAACCTCTGATAAACCAAACGCGGAGGAAAGTCTCTTCATGCTTTCCATTTTCAATTACTTGTAAAAGCATTTACTTGTAATTTCATTCCATGCTCATCTTTATGTAATGAAAAATATAAAGAATATCTGCGCATACATGACATGTTATCAATTAACACCCATTTTTGCAGGACAATATTCCTAAAACGGACACATTATGATAGCATTTACATTATTCCTAAACGGACTAAACTACATAAGTCTTTTGTAGGGAAGCAATTGGGCCTGTTACCCGCTCAAAATCCAGAAAGGCCACGAGTCTACAGCCAATCATGTCTTCTTCTAACCAGTCTACTCCTGTTTCTCGAGAAGAATTTGACGGATTGAGTAAACAAATCACAGATCTGGCTGTTCTACTTAAAGAATTGCATCAGTCTACTCAGGGTACAAAGATGCCTACACATACAGAATCTTCTTCACAAGGAGGAGCTCAAGGTTTAGAAAAAACAATTCTAGAACCTCAGTTGGATACGACCAACAAAGACCCTGAAAACACCCATCTCAGAGGAGATCCAGACATAGGTGATATCAGGAAGAAGGTCCTCCAAATGGAGGAAACTATCCATGTTCTCAAAGGGATTGGAACACATGGAAGTGTCTCATATACTGACCTTTGCATATTCCCTGGTGTTCATTATCCAGAGAAATTCAAAACCCCTGATTTTGAAAAGTATGACGGATTAGGGGATCCTTATACACATTTGAAAGTGTTCATTGGAGAACTTGGATCTTATGCAGAAAATGAGAAGCTCAGAATGCAGTTGTTCCAGAAGAGTCTGACTGGAGAAGCCCGTTCATGGTATACCAGATTAGACAACTCCAAGATCCATAGCTGGGAAGAGCTAGCTCACGCCTTCCTCACTCAATACAATTTTCAATTTCAGATGGCTCCTGACCGGTACCAGATTACCAATGTCAAGAAACAGTCTAATGAGTCTTTCAGAAAGTATGCTCAAAGGTGGAGGCGCCTTGCTGCTCAAGTTATTCCTTCCATGACAGAATCAGAAATGGTCATGACTTTCATAGACATACATGAGGTTCCTTTATATGAGAGAGTTTTAGCTGGTATTGGTAAACCATTCTCTGAAATGATCAAGCACGGAGAGATGGCTGAGATGGGATTGAAGTCAGGAAAAATTCAAGACCTAGCAGCTCTTAGAGCAGTTGCCGAGCACATCTAGTCCGAATCTTATGGAAACAACCCCTGAAGGGTCCATAAAAAGAAAGAGGAGGATGTTTCCTTGATACTACAAGGTCAAAAAGGCAATCAGAACATGCCTATACAGAGGAGAAACTATTCCCCTTTCCAAGCATAGTCTTCAAACCCTCCATTGCCTAAAAGTGGAGAAGTAAAGCACCCTCGAACGTTCACGCCCTTAGGGGACTCGTTCGAGAATATTCTTGCTCTTCTGACTACTCAGAAGAAAATTACATGTCTTCTTCCACCAGCCAATCCTAATGGCAGGGGTTTTAATGCTACTCGGAAGTGTGCTTATCATGCCGAAGCACCTGGACATGATACTCAAGATTGTTGGGCCTTGAAACAAAAGATCTAAGATTAATAGACAACGGTGAGATCGTGGTCACCAATCCAGATCAACCTCATGTGCAAGACAACCTTCTTCCTCAACACAAAGAAGAAGAGGTCAATATGATTAGTTGGAGCACTGGACAGAGTTCCAGTTTTAATGGTGAATTATCCCAAACCATCAAAGACGGTGTTGACAGATGGGATTATGCAAAGTTCCAATTTGCTATGGAACGAAAGATGAAAGCTCTTTGCAAGCAAATTGAGTAATTGGTAGAATTGGTGACCCACCAGCATCAAGTCACACGCCAATTAATCAGCCAAGAGCATGCCTATCTCCTTCCTTTTATATGAATGCTCCACCATCACCTTCAGAAAATGAAGCTATGGAGGATAAGGTTGCAAAGAGAGCAAATGCTAAAGCCCGTCGGGATTTTGCCAATCAGAGGGAATTTACCTATCTGGTCCAATCTATGGAGGAGATATTTCAAATGTTGATTAATGAAGGAAGAATTACCTCCCTTCTGCCTCCAATCAATCCCCGTTCAAGACGGTTCAACTCCGATGGAGTATGTCAATATCATTCATATTCTCGCGGTCACAGGACAGAAGAATGCTGGGCACTCTGCCATCTCATTCAAAATCTCATTGATAGCGGTGTCCTGCAGACGACGACATTGTGCAACTTAAGAGTGTGAATACATGTCCTACTAAATGGAAGGGATCAATAGCAGTTATATCCGCTGAGGATGATGAGACTGTCAAAGCATTTCCCATACAAACAATTCAACTCAAAAGGAGCTAACAATCCTTTGAAAGTGGTTGCACCAGAACTAATTTCTTTACCTTTCAGACCATAATATCCTGTTGTCAGCTTACACAAAGTTCCATGGAATTATGGAGAAGCTGAAGGATCCACATCTCATACTACTGCTACAGTGTCGAAGGAAAATCCACTGTATCTTCCTCAGAGGGTGATAAAGCCCGCCATCAGAGCAAATGGGAAGATTCCCATGGAGAAGATTGAAAAATTCCTCCGCACTATGGGCCATAATGAAGCCAAGGTGGTTTTAAGCTTAAGAGAAGCTCCACATCAGATATCAATACTGGACTTGGTTTTCTCTTCCGAAGATCATCGGAAGATCTTATTGAAGGTTTTAGAAGAAGCCTACTTACCGAAATCAGTGGATATGAAAAAATTTCAACATATGGTTGATCACATTTTCAACAACAATGTGATATCCTTCACTGATGATGACATACCGCCCGAAGGGACCGGTCATTGCAAGCTATTGCATATTGCAGTTTTGTCCTCTAGGTATATGCTAGCTGGAGTTTTGATAGATGGAGGTTCATCTCTGAATATCTGTCCTTATGCCACTTTGATGAAGATGAATGTCAATCTCAAACGGATCCAAAACAGCCATACGGTTATCAAAGCTTTTGATGGATCCCGATGAAATTCCGTCAGAAAGATTGAGCTACCAATTGAGATTGGTCCAAATACATTCAATGTATCCTTCCACGTCCTCAGAATAGACTCAGGATACAACTTGCTATTGGGGAGACCATGGATTCACATGGCTGGAGCCGTTCCCTCCACACTACATTAACAACTCAAATACATTGTCAATAACAGTCTAGTCACTGTTAACGCTGAGCCGAAATGTCCCGAACAGGGAGATCTACCAATCATCAGCTTCAATTCAGAAGTTAAGCCGGTCAGTTTTCATACCTTGGAAGTGAGTAACATACAATACCAACCTATTGGAGCACCACTTCCCAGGCCCAAGATTTTTGCCGAGGTTATGTCGGCCACTCAAGAAATGATGTCATTGGGTCATCAGCCTGGACAAGGGCTTGGTAAAGATAAACAGGGTATTAAGCACCCTATTCAAGTGTCCAGTCAAATTGGGACAGCCGGACTAGGCTATTCTGCCAGTTCCAGTCATAGGAATCTTCATAAGCATAATCAGGTTCCTCAAGCTTCCACCACACGGCTGATACAGTCTCCAGTAAAGGTGTCAGCCCATGTTGTGGCTATGCTATTTCCCAAACCAGTACTATTCAAAGCAAAAGAGGTGCTGATTCCTAATCCCGAAGTGGAAGAAAGGGAGCGGAAATGTAAACATGACATCGCTTTGATGATGTCGGGCATACGCATCATTGTTCATGATGAACATACAAACAGATATACCCCAGACGATTATTGCCCAGATGTCATGGTTATCATTCGGGAGAAGGAGGACAATGACAACCCTTCCATCATTGCAGTCCATCAGGACTTTGCCCTCGACAATTGGAGCAGCACTCCATGCATTGGTCGACGAGGGTAAAACGGGCAGAAAATCCCTCTGCCCTGTAGATAACTTTAATTGCTTGCTTTTCTATACAGTATTAGCAGTTATTTTATCAGTACATGCTAACACTTTTGTATGATTAAACAATTTCATATATTAAGTGAAAACATCTTTTGATTTCAGGACTCTGAATTTAGATGTGCCTGTACTTGTTGATGAGGTGCCTTCTCTCCACAAAGGCTGTAACTTTGATGCAAAGTTGGACTCAGACTTGATGGAAATACAAGAGGACATTGAGACACCTCAAGAGGTTAAGGAATGGGTCGCAGACAAACCTAAACCCAACCTTGACCAAACCACTTCTTTCAATCTTGGAACCTTAAAAAACCCTAAGTTAATCTAAATTGGTTCAGACCTCACTCCAAACCAACGGAATGATATGGTTGCACTATTAACCCAATTCCAGGATGTATTTGCATGGTCTCATGAAGACATGGTGGGTTTATCCACTGACATTGTGCTTCATCGCCTTCCCATTAAAGAAGGATTCAAGCCAGTTAGGCAGAAGCTCAGGAGATTGAAACCTGAGTGGAGTTTAAAAGTAAAAGAAGAAATTGTGAAATAATTTCAAGCTGGCATTATCATGGTGTCTACATATCTAGAGTGGATATCCAACATTGTTCCCATGCCTAAACCAGGAGGAAAGGTGCGAGTTTGCGTGGATTACCGGGATTTGAACAAAGCTTGCCTTAAAGATAGCTTTCCCGTGCCCTTTATCCACATTCTTATTGACAATACTACTCAATATGGCATATACTCCTTTGCGGATTGCTTCGCAGGATACCATCAGATTATGGTCGCTGAGGAAGACCATGAGAAAATTGCTTTCATCACGCCTTGGGGAACCTTTTGTTACAGACGGTTGTCATTCGGCCTCATCAATGCTGGGGCAACCTACCAGCGAGCTATGATGGCTCTTTTCCATGATTTAATGCATAAAGAGATAGAGATCTATGTTGATGACATCATTGTCAAGTAACGAAAGGAGGAAGACCACTTAGACCATCTCAGAAAGTTATTCAATAGGTTGCGTAAGTACAACTTGAAGTTGAATCCATCCAAGTGCGCCTTTGGTGTCAAATCAGGCAAGTTGCTAGGTTTCCTAGTCAGCCATAAAGGGATTGAACTGGATCCTACCAAAATCCAGGCCATCAAGGAAATGCCCATTTCTCAGACAGAGAAGGAAATACGGGGATTTTTGGGGAGAATCAACTTCATTAGCAGATTTATCTCTCAACTCACAACAACCTGTGAGCCCATCTTCAAGTTGTTAATGAAGAACTCCTCCATGAAATGGAACAATGAGTGTCAAAAAGCCTTCCTTACCATTAAAGAGCAGCTGGTTAACGCTCCTGTTTTGGTACCACCCAGGGATGATGTTTGTAAGACCCCAACTTTTATGAATAAAAATGTATTTTCTATAAATATCATTTTTGAATATTATGGAATAAATTTGATATAATGTTATAGTTGTGGGTAATATTTATAAATTTTGTAAAGTATACAAGTTGTTATATAATATTCGATTGGTCGATGAATATTCATTTTAAACAGGGAATATTCGTACGATGGCACAATCATTGGTGGACCCCACAAAGGAATTATTTTCGGATTGAGAAAACGACAAAAATATTTTTATAAAAATAACGGCAGAAGTTTTACCGTTAACTGTTGAAACACCTGGTGTTAAAAGTAGAGGAATACGCGTGGTTGCATAGTAGCACACAGTATTGATTATTTATGCTTACGTGAGAAGTCACTCAGTTTTGTTCAATTATTGCTTCAGTAATTGTTGCATAGTATCTCAAGTTAATTGATTCAATTATTGTTGATATTTTATAATTGAGATGACGAAGTTATTAATATTATTATTTGCATTATTAACGATGTCTAGAAGTTCGCCAAGGAGAGGTTTGGTCACCTAATTTGCGCTTAATAGGAGAAATCCTTATTGGAAAGCCCTCTTTCCTGGGAACGACCTGGTCGATTAATATTGTGAATAATAATAATGATGATGAAGTTTTGTTTTATTAATATTATTAATGTAATAAAACAGAAAAGCTTTTTATATAAAACAAAATACTTTTATAAAGTTATTCGTTTTATTAGGCTAATAGTAAAATCTTTTTTATAAAGCAGAATACTTTTATAAAGTTATTCATTTTATTAGACAATAATTAGAATATATTATATTTTATTATGCATAGTGTTTGCATAATGCCTGCATAGTGTTTGTATAGTAAAATCTTTTTAAAAGTTATTCGTTTTATTAGATTATAAATAGAATATATTATATTTTATTATAAACCAATCTGGATCATCCGTTTAAAGTAAATCGATCTGGACTGTTTCATGGATTGGTTCTTATTAGATCCATTCTTCTATAAATAAGCTCATTCCTTCATTATTTCTTATGAATTCAATTCAAACTCTAGAGAGAGAAACCTAGAGAGAATTATTCTTCTATCTGAGCGTATTTCTTTAGCGTTTAAGAAAGCTTTGAGCATAGTGCAAGTTTCTTCAAGTATATCCCCGCCTCTACCGTGAGTATACTCTTCTTTATAAGGTAAGGGTATTATTTTTTCATATTCATGAAGAGAACTTACATTATTTCATTCTTTATTATTCTCATTGGAATAACTTTTGTATACGTGATCTCACTCTATACTTGGTGATTTACATTTGTTATTCCATTCGTTATTATTCATTGGAACATCCACATGCATGCGTTTTACATGGGACTGGTTTAAAATCTTTATTATTATTCCGTTGGAATATCACATCATGCGTTTCTGTGCCGGACTGGTTAAAATCTTTATTATTACATTGAAATATCACATCTGCATGCGTTTTACTTTGGGACCGATTCCGTTATTTATTATTGTGTTGGAATAACTCCGTCTATGTGAAGTACCGCATGCATGGTGATTTCATTGTTATTCCATTCTTTATTATTACATTGGAATATCCTGCGGTCGTATGACACGCTCTCGACTGGTTCCGTTATTTATTATTCTGTTGGAATAACTCGTCATCACAATACCGCATGCATGGTGATTTTTTTTGTTATTCCATTCTTTATTATACTCAGTTGGTTAAAGTTTTGACTTCTATACTCCATGAAATTGGTGGAATATCCTTGATATTTGTGCTTCATCTAGTATCTTTTCGTGGAAATATTCTTCTGAGCATTCTTAAATTTTACTCTACAAAGAAGTATCATGTGACACCCCCAAAATAGGTATACATCACCCATTCTCGAGTTGTCAATACACCTGTGATGTAAACAACTACAACTTTATTATTACAACAAAGAAAGCTGTGAGTTTAAATACGAGATATTGCCATCTAAACAATATCCACATACAAATAAATCCTCATCATAATTATTGATACATTATTTTACAAAATGGTGAGGACTACTAAACAACTCTCTAAAACCATCATTCCATACCACGACTCGTACTCGCTACATTCTCGCCTCCGAGAAGAAAAATGGAACAAAAGGAAAAGGGTGAGCTCAACTAGCCCAGTAAAGAATATTATGACTAAGATAATACAGAACAAATTATCGTTAGTCTTCAACAGGGAAAAATTTAATAGAATACAATAGACAACAAGTTTTAAATCAATACTGCAGATGATGGAAAATATTAATTCATATAAGAGTTACGTAGAGGATGAAATCTACTAATATCTATGAATTTAACGGTCCATCATCAATATTTTTATCCCCTGTAACATCAATCAATATATATCCGAATCATATATTCATCCTTGCACTCTGAGGCCAAGGACATTCACCGATTGGTCATGTTCATCTAAACACTGCTCATCTTTGCACTACGGGCCAAAGATATTCATCGAAATCATTCATCTTTGCACTATATAGGCCAAAGATATTCATCGTAAATCATTCATCTTTGCACTATAGGCAAAAAATATTCATCAAATCATTCATCTTTGCACTACTGTGCCAAAGATATTCAATAATATCATCATTTAAGACCGAGGATGATGAAATATATATATATATATATATATATATATATATATATATATATATTTCAAAAGAAGCGAATCCAAAGGAAACAAAATGACAAGGATTAAAGATTAAGGATTCGTATTTCGTTTTATCCACGCCCAAAAATACTTCAAAAATAATCATAGTGGTGTAAAATTCAAGAATGATCAAAACATGGATACAATCAAAGCTAGTATCCACAATAGATATTTTGGACGAAAAGAAAATTTTCATTTTTCGATGAATAAAGGCCGTGATTCGTGAATAGATCAAGATATCGTGAATAAGGCCAGTATACATGAATAGTAAGAATCAGACACCAAAAGTTCCAAATTTGATAAAAACTTCAGATCAATATTTCAAAGATAATGATATTGAAGAAATAATATCATTACGAAAAAAAATAATATCCCTTTACCTCGGAAAGACAAGATTTCCTTTGGAATACTCGGATATAAAGCTATAACTTGAACTTGCACCAGTATAGCAATACTCAAAGTATACTCAAAATATTCACAAGAATACGCTCGATAATATAGAGAGAAAACTTGATTTCGATGTAATTTTCAATTCTAACCTAAGACCCTATTTATAGAAAATGTTTAGAACACAAAAGGAAAATTTAATTAAAATATTAATATATATTAAATTTTCCTACGCACACCTTCTAAGATCTGAAATTCAGCATTTTCATCACATGCAAGCCCCACCTTTAATGACAAAAACGTTTTTCATAATAAAAATAATTAAAACTTCCAAAAATCAATTATTTCAGAATTTTGGAACTTCAATAATTCACAATAAATAGCCCTTTTGTCAGAAAAATTGAATCTCGTGAGTTTTTATAGGAAATTCAATTTCTACAACTTTGCGAAGAAAGTTTTTCCAAATTCCAAATGTAAATTGTCAGAAATTCACAAAAGCAGCGATTTTAGAGGTTATAATCAAATTTCGATCAATAAAATGGGGTCCACCGACATGTTTAACATGTTTTAAACATTTATTGCAACAAAAATACTCTTCCTCCTTGTATACTCATATATCCCACATTCGTTGTAAAAATATCACCATTATTATATTAATATAATAATAATATATATATATATATATATATATATATATTTAAATGAATTATTTTATCGGAAAAAGATAAAATTTCAATTTTCAACAATTGTCACATTAAAAATTTTCTCCATCTATATCCACATAAAATTAATATTTTCCTCATCATATGAATCAATAATTAATTATTCACAAATAATATTATGTAATCACAATATTGACAACTGTGCAGTTCCAGTGAAAGAGGGGCTTTCAATAAGAATTTTCCTTACTGGTAGCGCAATTAATTAGGTGACCAAACCTCTCCTTAGGCGAACTTTCTAGACATTACCAATAATGTTATCTAATAATATTATTCAGATAATATGAATTATTACTTCGATAATGAAAAATACCGTGTAATGACAATTATGAAACAACAAAGAATATAAAATATCAACGCAACAATTATTGAACCAATAAAATAAAATAATCGAAACAATAATTATCGTGAACCATTATTGAGTAGTGCCTTCACGTAAGAGTCAATAATTGGTGCAATACGCGTGTGCTACTTCTTATGCAACAACGCGTAGACATCGTGTTTTAACCACCGGGTATTCCAACGATTATAGCGGTAACAACTACGCAGAATTATTTTTAAACAACTTATATTTGTCGTTTTCTTCCTCCAATCGCTTTCAGTTATGGGGCCCACACATGCATCGCTTGGCCGCATACGAATATTCCCGACAAGATTTAATATTCCACGACCAAACGAATATTCCCCGACAACAATGAATATTTTATAACCACTTGCTTATTTTGAAATATTTGCGTATTTTACCCATAACTATCCACATTAATCACATCAACCCTTACTATTTCAAAATAATAATTAGAGGAAATTAAATTTCATTTATTAATTATTTGGGGTCTTACAACCTCCCCTCCTTATGAAATTTCGTCCTCGAAATTGACATACGTACCTGGTGTTTCGAAAAGGTGAGGATACCTCGCTTTCATTTCCGTTTCCAACTCCGAGGTCATTTCTTCTATAGCATGGTTCCTCCACAAGACTTTAACTTGTGGTATGACCTTCGTGCGTAGGACATGCTCCTTCCTATCCAAGATCTTGACAGGTACCTCCTCATACGTTAAGTCTTCGGCTATCTCGTCCGGTTCTAACTCAATAACGTGGTTCGGGTCTTTCACATATTTATGAAATACAGATATGTGAAACACATTATGAACACGAGACATACTCGGAGGTAACGCGAGTCTATAGGCTACATTACCTACTCGGTCAAGAATTTGAAATGGACCAATAAATCGTGGATTGAGCTTTCCTCTCTTCCCGAATCTTGTAACTCCCTTCCATGGGGCAACACGCAACAATACATGATCCCCTATACTAAATTTCACGTCCTTTCGATGAAGATCCACATAACTCTTTTGTCGATCCTGTGTCGTTTGTATACGTTGTCGAATCATTTGGATCTTTTCGGAGAGTCATACGCATTTTAACTCGGGTCCCAACAATGTTGCTTCACCCACCTCATCCCAACATATTGAGAGAGCGACACTTTCGTCCATATAATGCTTCATATGGAGCCACACCTATACTTGCTCGATAACTTTGTTGTTGTAGGAGAATTCCACCAATGGTAAATACTTATCCTAACGCGCCTTGAAGTCTAGGACACGAGTCTTAATAAATCTTCAAGAGTTTGAATAGTCCTCTCGATTGTCCGTCTGGTTTGAGGATGGTATGCCAAATCGAATCAGAATCTGCACTATATAGCTTTTTGCAAGCTAACCCAAAATCTTAAAGTGAATCTTGGGTCACGATCCGAAACTATGGATACCGGCATGCCATGCAACCTTACAATCTCATTTACATACATACTAGCAAGACGTTCAAGAGAATAAGTCTCCGTGATCGGCAAGAAATGTGCAGACTTGGTTAATCTATCAACAATAACCCAAATAACATTTATGCCTTGAGAAACCGTGGGAAGACCCGTAACGAAATCCATGGTAATGTGTTCCCACTTCCATTTCAGAATCTCAAGTGGTTGCAATGGTCCCTTAGGCACTTGATGCTCCGCCTTTACACGTTGACAAGTTAAACATGTTGAGATAAACTTTGCAATCTCTCTCTTCATATTGTTCCACCAAAATGTATGTCGAAGATCACAATACATTTTAGTACTTCCAGGATGGATTGCAAATGGTGTATTATGTGCCTCCATCATGATCTTGTACTTCAAATTAGAATCGTTAGGAACACAAAGTCTGGAGTGGACTCGAAGTATTCCTTCTTCATCAATTCTCGCTTCCGGAATAGAACCTTCTTGTACTTTCTTCTTCATATGTCTATTGTATTTTATCAGTTTAACACTATTGAAGACTAATGATAATTTATTCTGCATTATCTTAGTCATAATATTTCTTACTGGGCTAGTTGAGCTCGCCCTTTCTTTCAATGTTCTCTTCAGGAAATGAGAACGTAGCCGGGACTAGTCGGGGAACGGAGTGACGGTCCAGATGATAGTATTAGTAATCCTCACTATTCTGTTAAATAGTGTGACAATAAATATAATGAGGACTTATTTTGAGAGTGGATATTGTCTAGAAGACAATATTTGTATTAAAACTCACAGCTTTCTTGTTGTATATTAAAGATTGTATTTGTATTCTGTACCATGTATTTGGCAACTCAGAATAGGTGATGTATACCTATTTTGGGAGCGTCACAATGTTCCCCTGTTTATGTACCTGTCCATTAATGACAATGCCATGGGCTGCATGCTGGGACAAAAAGACGATAAAGGCCAAGAACGAACTATCTATTACCTCAGCAAAAGATTCAGCATCAGTGAACACAAGTGCACTCTGATTGAGAAGACTTGTTGTACTTTAGCATGGGCTTCCATGAGGTTACAACATTACCTCCATGGTCACACAACCCATCTCATATCCCGCGTGGACCCTCTCAAGTATGTGTTCAGTAAGACCATACTAAATTGTCGACTGTCCAGATGGCAGTTGATCCTACAGCAATTTGACATCGTCTATGTGATGCAAAAGTCTGTCAAAGGTCAAGGAATTGCGGATTAACTAGCCGCCGCACCTGCAGGGGATTACAAACCCCTGGAAACATACTTCCCCGATGAAGGGGTAATGATAGTTCAGCAAGACCATCAGTATGAAGCATGCCACACATGGAAAATGTATTTTGATGGAGCTGTTAACACAGAGGGCTCTTGAGCTGGAGCAGTTCTAATATCCGGTACGGGGGAGCAGTATCCCGTCACCGTCAAATTAGAATTTTTCAGCACCAACAACACACCTGAGTATGAAGGCTGTATCATGGGGATAAAACTTGCCCGTTCAATGGGCATCAGGCGGTTAACTATCTTTGGGGATTCCGAATTGGTAATCAAGCAATCCACAGGAATTTATCAAACCAAAGAATTACATTTGTTGCCTTACCATCGACAAGTTTTACAGATGGCTTTGGAGTTTGAAGAAATCTCATTTCTACACATTCCTCATAATAGGAATGATTTTGCGGATGCATTGGCTACGTTGGCCTCCTTGATTCACATACCTGACAAGGAAAATATGCCAAGCATCACATTTGACCTGCAAAAGGCCCCAGCTTATGGGAACTATGTTGGAGAAGTATCGGATGAGCTACCTCCCATCCACAACCCTTGGTATCAATATATCAAGGAGTATTTGCGAGATGGATCTACACTCGCTGAGGTGAGCCTAACTGAGAAGAGGCGGATCCATCGACTTGCTATAAAATTCTACCTGAGCGGAGATGCACTCTACCAGAGAGATGCAGGACTAGGTCTCCTCAGATGTTTGGACAAAGACCAAGCTCAGAGGCTCATGGATGAGATCCATGGTGGAGTATTTGGCCCACACATGAGCGGACCCTTACTTGTCAAGAAGATTCTCAAACAGGGCACTATTGGCTTACACTCAAAGCTGACTGTGATGATCATGTCAAGAGATGCTATCAATGCCAAATTCATAGGAATGCTATCCACGCCCCTCCAAGGGAACTCCACAATATGAGTTCGCCATGGCCCTTCTCAATGTGGGGAATGGACGTGATCGGGCCCTTCGAGCCCAAAGCCAGTAATGGACATCGATTCATATTCACCATGATCGACTACTTCACCAAATGGGTAGAAGCAGCCTCCTTCCCCAGGGTTACCAAAGAAGTCATCATTGCTTTCATCAGAAACAATGTAGTATGTCGATATGGACAACCAGAGGTCATTGTGTCAGACAATGCTAAGAACCTCAACAACAAACTGATGGAGGAGTTATGCAGTAAATTCCACATCAAACACCTGAACTCCATTATCTACCATCCAAAGATGAATGGTGCTATTGAAGTGGCTAATAAAAACATCAAAAAGATCATGCAGAAAATGTCCGCCAATCACAAAGGATGGCCTGACCTCTTACCTCTGAATTTATTAGCCTATAGAACTTCAATGCGTACTTCCACTGGGGCAACCCCCTACTCATTAGCCTATGGGATGGAAGCAGTGCTTCCTATAGAGGTGGAAATGGAATCCCTCAGAGTATTGATGGACGCTCAGTTGGATGAAGATCAATGGGTACAAGAAAGGTATCACCAATTGTCTCTAATAGATGAAAGGCGAATCGTGACTATCTTCCATGGTTAGTTATATCAGCAAAGGATCGCACGATCCTACAATAGAAAAGTCTAGCTACTGGCGATTCAAACAACATGACTTGGTTTTGAAAAGATCATTGACAACCAAGATCAATCTAAGGAAAATTCGCTCCTAATCGGGAAGGCCGTTTGTTGTCAAGGAGGTATTGACAGGAGGTGCTCTCGCACTACGTGAAATGGATGACGATGAATTTCCACGACTTATCAACTCCTCGGACACCGTGAAACGGTACTATGTCTGAAGTTACCATCAAGCAAACATCCTGGTATTGATCATCCAATCACCAGTCATTCCAGTTTTGAACCCTATCCTTTACAAACTCTTTTGCCCCTCAGGGAGACATACACTTCAAACCAGAAGCCTGGTTTCACCTTATTTCAAATAGTTCATACAATTTCGGTTATCCTGAAGATGGGATTGAACCTTTCACATCTGCAGTTTATCCTAAAGACGGGATTAAACTTTTCTACGCTTGCAGTTTGTCCTGAAGATGGGATCAAACTTTTTACACACCTGCAGTTTGTCCCCATCATGGGATCAAACTTTCTTCTCCCCGCAGTATAGCCTGCACATAGGATTCACACTTCTCTTTGGTTGTGATTCGTCCTGAGGGGCGAACTACGTTGACCTGATCTCCCTGATACACGGGAGTACGTAGGCAACCATATTCTATATGGCCTGGTCGCAATAAACAAAAAAATAAAAAAACAACAAAAACATTTCTGCCCTTCCTCTACAAAAACAAAAACAACAAAAATACTTCTACACCCTTCTTCATTAATAAAGCTTCTACACCCATCTGCTTTTCACATTCAGCGTTGAACCTCTTACACCAGGTTCGAACTACGCAGACTTAATCTTCTCTTCAATAGGAGTACGTAGGCAGCCATTTATGGTTCAGTCTAACCCCTACCAGAACAAAAATATTTGTTAACGGTACTAGGATCAACCTTTAATCCACCACAATTCTTCGGCTTCAGACCAAGGGGATGGAATTACCCAACCTCTCCTCATAAATAGGGGATTCGGTGACCATCTAAGCTGCGGTTGTGCCTCAAAGAACAACACCAATCCATAAGAGATGGAATTAACTATGCTTCTCACAAATAGAAGTACTGGGGACCATCTGTGGTGTGGTCAATCTTAGAGAGGAAAAGCCACACTCCTCTCCACATTTCCATACAGAAACCAGTCCCAAGACACCAAAGATGGTAGGGATACATACAGATCAATGATCAGTTATGAGAGATCCTATGATGGCTCAATGTCCACATATCAAGGATAAGTTCAGAATGCATCAAGATCACAAGGCCCTGAAGAAATAGGCAAATATCAAGCAAGTATCAAGGCATAACTAAAAGGGAAGTAAATCAAAATATATTTCTCTGCCATATTATAATACTGTTTGATATATACATTTGTGATGTACATGACAAAATGGTTAAGCTAATCTGTGCAGGAAAATACAAAGCTATCTACGGATCTTTGTGTATGCGGACTATCAGATCTAACATAGCATCCCTCTCTGAAGACAGAGGTAAAGCTGAAAGCTCCTGCCCAATGGTATCTACACGAGCTAGCAGATTAGAGGCTAACTTCATGGTGACATGATGCTCATCAATGTATGCACTCATATTAGCAAGGATTCCAGTCGTATGGGATCTAACTAAAGTACTGTCTGCAATGGCCACATCCCTAGCAGATAGGGCGGCATTCCGCTCCACAATCAATGCATCCCGGGATGATCTAGCCTCATCCCTCTCTAATAGAGAGGCGTCTCTCCCATCAAGAGCTGTCAACATCGCGACCCTAGCCTGATCTCTCTCATAGGTCATCAGATGTAAGCTCTGCTCCAAATGCTGTGTTGAATACTGAGTAACAGTGGCACTCGGGGTGGGAGAATCCATCACAAATGAAGTCTCCATCGATGGGAATGTCAGCCTCCTCCACAGGCTCCTCATCGTCGGAATCTATATCCTGCACTGTGGATACTACCATAATTGATGAAGTCTCTGTCTCCATCCATACTGAATACTCTGTAGAATAACCCGGATGACTGACAGAAAACTCAGCTAGCTCTCGCTGGTCCCAACATGCATACAACCTGGATCTATCCGCTGATGATAAGTGGTGAGAAGCGAAGCGCTGAATCACTGCCCCCTCAAATGGGTTGAAATCCTGAAACTGGTCAAACTAACACATCACGGCCAGTGGGTGGTAGGTGATCATCTCTCTCAAACTAGCTAGAGGAAGATAATCCATGCCCGGAGCATGAGTAATGAAGCTTTAGGGTGAGCTAAGCCCTGTACACGACAATATAGCAAATGGATCTCAATCCTCGCCAGAAAGTCGACCAAGATGCAAAGATTCAGTACACTCCGCATCTTTGAAAGGAGTACGACATGGCTATATCAGGGGTGAAACAATATCCATACCGTCTGAATGTGCCAATCGGTTTCAAGTGTGATATAAACCACACGTACAACATGACCGAGCTGCCTATAAACACTCCTGCCGGATAAGTGTAGCAATATGTGGCCGACCTCAGAGTCTCTGCCATAATCATTGGTATGATGGTGTGACCCTCCCAGAGAGCTCTCACTGCCATAATGACGCCAATGTCCAATTTATCCATGTACAGTGGCATGTAGACGTATGACAATACGTACAATAGTAGTACATCCACTCTGGCTAAACGCCAATGATCCTCCGGTGTGGTGAAATCCCCGGAATGCCATGCATAACTATCCTCAGAGCCAAAGCTGTCAAACAGAAAACGCTGGGATATCACGTGGCCAGATGTAATCTCATCCTGTACCACCCTGCGCCTCAATTTGGTGAGGGTCATGAACTGTCGACTCATGTCCCCGATTGCCATGTGCACACAAGGTCTGTCCAACGGTAGCATCGTTAATCGTGCATACTTCTCCAAAGTAAGAGTAAACTCCTGGGTCCCAAATCGAAAAACATGTCTCTCCGCATCTAATGCTCTAAAGATACCCTCTATGAACCCTCGTGGGAACTCAAACATCAACAAGGTCATAGGTGTCTTGAAGAATGATCTACAATCACCCTGTTCGGTGGTGACATACTATCATACCATGAGCGCATACCAGATGCCACCAAAAATGGTGGGGTATGTTCAATACGGCTAACTGTCGAAGAAGACATCTATATGGGCCGTGTCATAAGACCATCAAGGGGTAATGCTGAATATCTCTGGACATACATACATATGCATAACATAATAACATACATGATACAATAGATGGCAATATGATATATGGAATGGAAAATTGTACATACATTCCTAAGTATATCATCATCTAATATATCTCTGTACAGCTAAAATACAGGGAAATGGGGCGAAGCTACCCAACATCTCAACAGAGGCCTATCAAAAGATATAGCGAGAATGGGGCGAAGCTACCCAACAGCTAACAGAGGCCTATAAAAAGAGATAACGAGAATACATCAGAAGAAGTCAATGGTATCGATGTCTACATCGTCAATCCTGTCCACCTGATGTAACTCCTCCTGAGTCACTGGATCTCTATCTATAGGGATGTCAGGCCTATACAAGGGAGGATCTGCACCAACAAAACCATATGGGTCACCTGAGGGGCCAGCGCCAGAGCTGGAAGGATCAAAAGTATCCGCCTCTAAAGGATCTCTACCCAAATGTCGGATAAAGAAATGTGCCCGGTCCAACTACCGGGTCAAACTGTCAATCTGTGTCACATGAGTCGGATCTCTGATATCGGCTAGCCAATCCGTCATCATCACGAATCCTGGAACTATATCCCCCATAAACTGTGTGGCGCGGGTCTGAGCTCCAATGGTACAAGGGAACCACCAATGCTGGAACATCTCCTGAGTGCAGGGACCATCTGACAATGTGAAACCGTCAACCCCCAACAATAGGATATCAATGACGGGTGACTGTGAAACAGGATAATAACGCCTGGCAGGAGGCAAGATCGACATGTGAATATCTCTTGAAGTGCTCCTGATAGCACGCTCTCCTAAATAGAGCTCCCATCCTCCATCTGTGAAGAGAGGAATCCTACGGGTGGAAATAACATACTCAACTCCAGTCGGGTACCCATCTTTAAATCCCATACCTCCAGCTCACTCCAATTAGAGTTGCAAAGGAGGTCTCACAAGCTGAAAAGGCCAAATTATGAATAAAAATGCTACGTGATTGAGCGGAATAGCCTAGAATCCTGGTTTTCATGGACCAAACTTTGGCTCCACATCTCACTCATTGGTATTCGCCTGCATACAAGGTATACTATACCAATGGCCTCGTCTTTTACAAATCATACTCGAAAATACCTCACAAAGGTCTTATGCCGTCAGTGCAGGGTCACAACCCTAGAAGTATCCCCGGCGGGGGTTACAATGCCGAAGTTATGAATTAATGATGTATCCTCGGCGGGGGTTACAACGCCGAAGTTATAAATTAATGAAGTATCCCTGGCGGGGGTTACAACGCCGAAGTTATGAAATAATGAAGTATCCCCGGCGGGGGTTACAACGCCAAAGTTACGAAACATCCACGTACCCCGATGGGGGTTACAGTGCATTCTCAACCATTGATACACAAATCAATGAAGGTCAAGCAACCTTGACGTTATCTCAGCCAATGGCAAGTAAACCCATCGAAGCAACCTTCCCTAATAAGGGTTACAACGCAATGCAACCATTGATACACACATCAATGAAGGTCAAGCAACCTTGATAATGCACCCAACAAGGATCTATCCGGTGATACACACATCAGCGAAGGTCAGACAGCCCTGACGATACATACTATTGGTAGTAACTCCAACAAAATTGTGGTACATGCTGGTGATACAAGCCAAAGAAGACCATCCTCATCGGAGAGGACCGATGATTGAATATGTTATACACATCCTCAAACAGACGAAGCTTTCTCCCCACAGATCTCTTGTACACAAGAGGTACTTCTATGGAGTAAAAGTCTGTGTCTAGGATTCAGGACTTTGGTGATAGCCCCAACGTCAAGCATCCTTGAAGACTTGGATCGCATGTCCAAGACATCAGTGATTGTCATCCCAACAGGATTAACTGATAATCATGCATCATACATTTGCATCATGTTGTTGCACATAGCATCATGTTTATTTTGTTGCATTTCAAGTGTCTAGGATTCTTTATCTTGTCCATGCCTTGCATTACATGAATATGATAAAGAGGGGCATCTGTAGACACTCAAATTTTTTTACATACCTGTTACTAACATTGCAGGAGGGCAGATTAGTCTTTCGGAGATAACCCTGGAAGGCAGCTCACGTCCATTCTGGATACTACCGGAAGTTCATTTCCAACCTCGGAACACACACCGGGAACATCATTTCCAACCCCGGAACACACATCGGAAAGATCATTTCCAACCTCGGAGATAACCCCAAGTTTCGTCCTTGGTGATAACACCAAAGAATGTCGTTGCAGTTATGGAGATAACTCCAGATATGCTTGTTTCAAATGCATGCGATCAACTTCAATCAGACCTCCTGCCGAGGCACTCATACCTCAAACCTGGAGCTAACACCGGGCAGACAGGCACTCTTACAAATGACCTTGCGGCATTCAAACACCTACAGCAGTCCAATCTCAGATGTAACCCTGAGCAACGTCTACTTTCAACTAAAACTAGAGATAACCCCGGTGAGGAGTCAAACGTCATCTTGCCACCTCAACACTTGTGCGTCGTCTCAACACTTCATACATACACACATACAATAATGTTCTACGAGAACCAAGGAGTTCCAATCCCGAGTGACAATTACGCGTGACAGTACACCGGATAGAATTTGAAGCTTGAAGACCATGGGCAAGGTCCTCTCTGTGATGCCCCCAAAATAGGTATACATCACCTATTCTGAGTCGCCAAATACATGGTACAAAATACAAATACAATCTTTAAAATACAACAAGAGAGCTGTGAGTTTTAATACAAATACTATCTTCTAGACAATATCCACTCTCAAAATAAGTCCTCATTACATTTATTGTCATACTATTTAACAGAATAGTGAGGACTACTAATACACCATCTAGGACCATCACTCCGTTCCCCGACTCGTCCTAGCTACGTTCTCATTTCCTGAAGAGAACAGTGAAAGAAATGGTGAGCTCAACTAGCCCAGTAAGAAATATTATGACTAAGATAATGCAGAATAAATTATCATTAGCCTTAAACAGTGTTAAACTGATACAATATAACAAACATCAAGTTTAACTGCAGCGGATCAAGCAATCCATTAAAAGAGTCAAGTAGAGAATAAAATCTACTATCTTTTATGATTTAAAAAGTTTTTCATCACTTTTATCGCTGAGACTCAGCTTAATAAATAATCCACATCATCGAATCACCCCTGCACTACGGCCAAGGATATTCTTTAATATCACGACCACAAATTATCCATGCACTCTGGTGCCAAGGATATTCGTGTATTCATCAATGGTCATGATCATGCCAACAACTATCCATCAATGTAGTACGGGCCAATGAGGACTTTTATCACATCATTTGTAACATTACGGTCATGATTACATTGAATAATCCACTCGGTCATAATCATACCAAGTCCATCTATGCACTACAAAGCCACAAATGACTTTCAAAAAAAATATAAACATGAGGATGATGACAATGATATAAGAATTCAACAAAACAAGTTTACTTAATTAATTTATTCAGAACTAATAACGCCCAAATTGTCAACATGATCATCGCTTTGTAGAGTAAAATTCAAAAATGCTCAGACGAATATTTCCATGAAATATATTGGATGAAGCGCAAATATCAAGGATATTCCACTAATTTCATGGAGTATGAAGTTAAAACTTTAACCAACCTGAGTATAATAAAGAATGGAATAACAAAAGAAATCACCATGCATGCGGTGCTTGCGCATGATAAAGTTATTCAACTGAATAATAAATATCGGAACTGTGTCAAAGCGTAATAATCATATTAATTCGGATATTCCAACAGTAGATAATAAAGAATGGAATAACAATGAAATCACCATGCATGCGGTACCAGATAGACAAGTTATTCCAACAGAATAATAAATAACGGAATCAGTCCCAACAGAAACGCATGCATGATGTGATATTCCAAATGTAATAATAAAGACGGAACCGGGTTTGGCGTGAAACACATGCATGATGTTCCAACAGAATAATAAAGACGGAAACCAGTCCCAGATAAAATGCATGCATGTGGATGTTCCAATGTAATAATAAAGAATAAAATAACAATGTAAATCACCAAGTATAGGGTAGATCATGATACAAAGTTATTCCAACAGAATAATAAAGAATGGAATAACAGAAGTTCTCTTCATGAATAAGAAAGAAATAATACCCCTTACCGTAAAATAAACTTGATATCAGAGTAGTGAAGTAACAGAAAACTCTTCTTCTTTCTCTCTATAATTTCTCTCTCTAGAGTTCAATGAATTCGTAAGAAAATAATGAAGGAATGAACTTCTATTTATAGAAGAATGGACTGCATAGTAACTAATTCATGAACGATCCAGATTGATTTACTTTTAATCGGACGATCCATATTTAAAGAAAATCTTTTAAATAAAATATATTATATATTATATATATTAAAATATATATATAGCATGTGTAAAATTTTTCACACGGATACACTCCGTGATCGGCCTTTACCAAGTTGTCAACTAAATTACATATATATAAATATAATAATAATAATAATGTAACTCCCTCTTTTCCAAGCAATCCTTCCCCTTTTTTTCTTTGATTTGTCGTGAACCTCCCCCCACCATCCTCAAAACATGTGACAAATTATATATATATAATGATAATAATTGTACTCCCTCCCCGTATAAACCAAATCTTCCTTCCCCCACCCAAATTGACAACTTTGACAACTTTACTTATATATATATATAATATATATAAATACATACCTTATATATATATATATATATATATATATATATATAAAACAAAATTGAGATGACTTCTTATATAAGCATCAATAATCAATACCATGTGTTACTTATGCAACCACGCCAGACATCAGACACTTTTACCAATTTAGTAGTTCAATAGTATTAATGGTAAAACTTCCGCCGTTATTTTAATAAAATATTTTGTCATTTTCTCAATTCGATAATAATTTAGATTTGTGGGGTCCACTAATGATTGTACCGTCGTCATCGGATATTCCCCGACAAAAAGAATATTTCCCACCAATCGAATATAATATGACAACTTGCATACTTTGCAAAATTTGTAAATATTACCCACAACTATAACATTATATTAAATTCATTCCATAATATTCAAAAATGATATTTATAGAAAAAAAATCATCTTTATTCATAAAAACGGGGGTCTTACAACCTCCCCTTCTTAAGAAATTTAGCCTCAAATTAGGGTACGACTTTTGGTATGTCAAAGAGGTAAGGATACCTTGATTTCATTTTTGATTCTAACTCCTGTGTCATTTCCTCAACATCGTGGTTCCTCCATAACACTTTGACTTGAGGTATAACCTTGGAGCGTAGAATATGTTCCTTCTTATCCAAGATTTGAACAGGAACCTCTTCATACGTTAAATCTTCCGCTATTTCATCTGGTTCTAACTCAATAATATGGTTCGGGTCTTTCACATATTTACGTAACATGGATATATGAAAAATGTTATGAACACGAGATATACTTGGCGGTAAAGCGAGTCTATAGGCCACAGTTCCTACTCGACCGAGGATTAAAAATGGGCCAATGAATCGAGGATTGAGCTTTCCTCTCTTTCCAAATCTTGTAACTCCTTTCCATGGAGCAACACGTAACAACACATGATCTCCTATATCGAATTCCACGTCCTTTCGATGAAGATCAGTATAACTCTTTTGTCGATCTTGTGAGGTCTTTATACGTTGTCGGATCGCTTGAATCTTTTTCGTAGTCATACGTACCAACTCCGGTCCCAACAACGTTGCTTCACCCACCTCATCCTGAATCTTCGGAGAAGGACACTTTCTTCCATACAACGCGCTTGAATGGAGCCATGCCAATACTTGCTTGATAAGCTGTTGTTCAGTAGAAAACTCCACCAATGGTAAGAACTTGTCCCAACTTCCTTGAAGTCAAGGACACAGAGTCTTAATAAATCTTCCGAGTTTGAATAGTCCTCTCTCGATTGTCCGTCCGTCTCGAGGATGATATGCCGAAGCTAAATCGTAAACCGCGCCCATAGCTTTTTGCAAACTAACCCAAAATCATGAAGTGAATCTTGGGTCTCGATCAGAAACTATGGATACTGGCATACCATGTAGTCTTACAATCTCGTTTATGTACATACGAGCAAGACGTTCAAGTGTATAAGTTTCTCGTATTGGTAAGAAGTGAGCAGACTTGGTCAATCTATCAATAATGACCCAAATTGCATCTATACCCTGAGAAACCTTGGGAAGACCAGTAACGAAATCCATGGTAGTGTGCTCCCACTTCCATTTTGGAATTTTAAGTGGTTGCAAAGGACCTTTTGGTACTTGATGCTCCTCCTTGACTCGTTGACACGTTAGACACCTTGAGATAAATAGCGTTATCTCTCTCTTTATATTGCCCCACCAAAATGTATGTCGAAGATCATGATACATTTTAGTACTCCCAGGATGGATTACAAACGGTGTGTTGTGCGCCTCCATCATGATTTTATACTTTAACTCAGGGTCGTTAGGAACACAAAGTCTGGAGTTGACTCGAAGTATTCCTTCTTCATCGATTCTTGTTTTCGGCATAGCACCTTCTTGTACTTTCTTCCTCATATGCATCAGCTCCAGGTCTGTAGCTTGAGCAGCTTTAACTTTATCGATTAAAGTCGGTTCCACTCATATATTCGTCATCATCACTTGGGTCCCTAGAGTCTTTATCTCTATCTCCATCCTTTGCAAGTCATACAAAATGGGCCTTTGCGTTGACAATATCGCACTCGTACCCGCATATGATCTTCTACTCAATGCGTCAGCTACCACGTTTGCTTTTCCAGGATGGTATGGGATGGTATGATCATAATCTTTCAACAGTTCAAGCCAAAGTCGTTGTCACATATTGAGTTCCTTTTGAGTGAAGAAATATTTGAGGCTTTTATGATCCGTAAAGATCTCCACTTTCTCCCCATACAAGTAATGCCTCCAAATCTTTAGTGCGAAGACAACAGTTGCCAACTCTAGATCATGAGTAAGATAATTTCTCTCATATTCTTTGAGTTGTCGTGAGGCATAGGCTATGACTTTCCTATGTTGCATAAGAACTCTTCCTAACCCTTTGCCTGAAGCATCACTGTAGATGACAAATCCCTCTGAACCAGATGGTATTGTCAGAACATGTGCTGAAATGAGTCTTCTATTGAGTTCTTGAAAACTCTTCTCACATTCCTCACTCCAACCGAACTTTGTATCTTTCCGAGTCAGCTGAGTTAAGGGAGTAGCGATTCGAGAAAATCCTTCCACGAATCTACGATAATAACCAGCTAAACCGAGGAAGCTACGTACTTTGGTCACTGATTTAGGTTGCTCCCAGCTTTGAATAGCTTCAATCTTTGTTGGGTCAACAAATATTCCATGACTTGATACCACGTGCCCAAGGAATGCTACTTCCTCAAGCCAGAACTCGCATTTCTTCAACTTGGCATAAAGCTTATATTCATGAAGCTTTTGGAGTATCAGCCTCAAGTGTTGCTCATGATCTTCACGGCTTTTGGAATAAATAAGGATGTCATCAATAAAGACGACCACAAAGTGATCTAAATATTCTTTGAATACTCGGTTCATCATATCCATGAAGGCAACAGGAGCATTAGTCAATCCAAAAGACATGACTAGGAATTCATAATGCTCGTACCAAGTTCTGAAAGCCGTCTTTGGAATGTCATCGGTTCTAATCTTCAATTGGTGATATCCGGAACGAAGATCTATCTTTGAAAAGAATTTGGCGCCTTGCAACTAGTCAAACAGGTCATCAATACGTGGTAATGGGTACCTATTTTTGATGGTGACATGATTCAACTCCCGATAATCAATACAAAGTCGCATACTCCCATCTTTCTTCTTCACGAATAGAACAGGAGCACCCCAAGGAGAAGTATTAGGATGAATAAAGCCAATGTCTAACAATTCTCGCAGCATTGGGTCTTTAACTCACGAAGTTAAATAGAGCCATTCGATATGGGCTTTGAAAATGGGTTTTGTCTTAGGGTTCAAGGTCGATACAAAATTCAAGTTCACGTTCGGGGTAGGCCAGAAGTTCTTCGTGGAATACGTCAGAAATTCATTAAAATAGAAATATCATTCAAAACGACATATTTTTTGTTTAGATCCGTGACATGAGCTAAGAAAGCTTAACATCCGCTTTTTCAATAAACGAATAGCTTTATGGCTTGAGATGACAAAATGGATCGATTTTAATGGTTTGGTTGCTTGAATTCGCATAATAGGTTGGTTAGGAATATAAAAGCTAACAACCTTACGAAAACAATTAATTTTTGCACGATGAGTAGTTAACCAATCAATCCCTAGAATCACATCAAATGCAAGTATTTTCAAAGAAATAAGATCGACAGGTAACGTGAAGGTACCGATTTGAATCAAACAAGACTTATAAACCGTGGATGTAATGAAGGTTTCTTCCAACGGAGTTTCAACAGATAAGTCAAAATCTAATTTCTCCGGAGTCAAATTTAAACGTTGAGCGCAAGTAAGAGAAATAAAAGAATGGGTAGAACCGGTATCAAATAAGGTATAGACTTCGCTAGAGTTTATGATAAGCTTACCCGTAATGACCTCGTTTGGGTTCCTTGCTTTCTGGGAGGTTACAAAAAATGCTCTCCCTTGCACTACCAGCTTTGACTTTTCTGGGATGGCCTTTGATGCCTCCATCCCAACTGAACTTGTCTTCGGTGCACGACAAAATCGGACCAGGTGACCTTCTCTTCCACAGTTGTAACATACTTTGGATGGCATCGCACAGTTGGGACTGATGTGTCCCTCTCCTCCACACTTGAAGCATATGATAGGTGGTCGTTCTCCTTCCTTAACGATAGGTGTTAATGCTGACGTCTTTCCATCATTGTTAAATCTCCTCTTCTTGAAATGTCCATTCTTATTGTTTTGTCCATGATTACCACCAAAGTGGTTACCATTACTTATATATGTATATATTTATATATGGACTAACATTATCGAGTTATACCTCGATTGAGCCTAGACTTATGTCTGGAGCGTTTACTTGCTTTTATATATATATATATATATATATATATATATATATATATACTTATATATATAATTGTTGTCAGACATATCTGATGAGCTTGGATTTTACATTTGGAGCGTTTACTTGCTTATATATATATAAATATATATATATAATTGTTGTCGGACATATTCGATGAGCCTGGATTTTATATCCGGTGCGTTTACTGATTTTATATATATATATATATATATTTACACTTTTGTCAGGCCTAGAGTTTACTTCGAAGTCTTTTACTGCTTTATTTACATTTAGTCCCGCCTGGAGTTTACTTCGTGGCGGTTGATCGTCTTTACTGCTTTATTTACATTTAGTCCCGCCTGGAGTTTACTTCGTGGCGGTTGATCGCATTTACTGCTTTATTTACTTTTTTGATCCCCCATGGAGTCGTTTCGTGGTGGTTGATCATGTCCATATATATATATATATTTACCGCTTTTATATATTTACATTTTCGATCCCCCATGGACTTGCTTCGTGGTGGTTGATCATGTCTGTATATATATATATATTTATAACTTTTATATATATAACTGCTACTGCTTTCCATACAAACTGCGGTATCATGTGAGCCTAGGAATCATGTGATCGCATTGAAGATAATGAATCTAGATTCTGCTTCGTGATGAACATTTTCATTGTGTAGCGACTTGTACATTATTTCTGATTATCTCAATTTCCTTGGATGGTCATCATGCCCATAAGGAGTTCTAAGATCATCAGTATATTATTTTCAAGAAGATGCCTCGCATCTCGAAAATAAAAGCAAACAAGTCGAACATTTTAATAATAAAATGAAAAACCTCTTTTACAAAACTTCATTGCTATATCTTTTTTAAAACTGAATTTTTCTATAAATTCAAACCCTTTGTATATAGGTGCGAACGAGGCCTCGTATTACTTTCAAATAATTGCACATTGATCCACACATACACACACACATTCATATAATAGTTTCTTGAAAAGTGGCGGTCATCGTGGCAACATGGATGTTGGGGGGTGCCTAACACCTTCCCTCCGCATAATCAAGCCCCCAAACCCAAATGAATCTCGATTTCACAGACCCGTTTAGCAGTGTCACATCACTGGGTCAATGTGTAAATCTTTTCCGGTTTCATTGGTGCAACCAGTTAAAAACACCAACTGGCGACTCTTAAAGTCAAATCGTCGACATTACACATGTCGGACCTTTTTCACTTGTTTTTTCAAACAAATCTCACATTAACATGAGAACACCAAAGAACAAGTAACGAAAAGGGACAACTAAAAATCCCAACGTCGACAGGTCACACATCTAATTAATCAATTAATTTAATTTAATTTAATTAAATAAAATAGAATAAAATCACATAAATTCACATAGTCACATAATTAAAATTCTTATTTATTAATTATGCCAAATTATTGAATTTCTAATTAATTATTAAATTAATTAGAATAACATTATGCTTATTAATTAATTCATTTAATCAAATAAGCTCAAATAAGTACATACATTTGAATAATTAATTCTTCACATTAATTTAATCAATGTAACACATATAATTAAATTAATCTACCACAATTTCATTAATTAATTATTTAATCCAATAATTAAATCATCAAAAAATATTTATTTAATTTAATATATATTCAAATTAAATTACAAAAATCTCGTTTGTCACAACTTTCCCCCCTTAAAAAGGATTTTGTCCCCAGAATCACGACTCAATCACTTCGTCCCGTTTTATTCTCCCCCCTTACTAAGATTCTGTCCCCAGAATCGCTTACACATAAATTCTTTGAGTTCCCACATAGCTTCTTCAGCATTGTGGTTCCTCCAAATTACCTTAACAGAAGGTATTACTTTAATTCTGAGAACTTACTCTTTTTTGTCAACAATCTGAACAGGAATTTCTTCATAGGATAAGTCTTTCTCAAAATATAGGGGTTCATATTCAATTACATGCTTGTAATCAGGTTTGTGGGGTCGTAAAACTGAAACATGAAAGACGTTGTGGACATTCTCAAGTGTCGGAGGCAAAACTACCTCATACGCAACTTCTCCAATCCTTCGCAGTACCTCAAAGGGTCCAATGAACCTTGAGCTTAATTTTCCCTTCTTTTCGAACCTGATCTTTCCTTTCCAGGGAGAGATTTTAAAAAATATATAACTAACCGATTCAAACTCAACATTTCTTCTGCCTATCTTGAGCTGCTACCAGTCTTGTTCGGATAACTTTGACTATCTCTGCTGTCTGATGTACCAGTTCTGGACCTAGCAATTGTCTCTCGCTAACTTTATCCCATTATAGCGGAGTTCTTCACTTTATGCCGTACAACGCTTTATAAGGCGGCATGCCAATACTAGCGTGGTAAATGTTGTTGTAGCCGAACTCTACAAGCGGTAGATGATCATCCCAATTTCCTTTAAAGTCCGTTATACAAGCTCTTAACATATCTTCTAATGTCTGAATTGTTCTTTCACTATGTCCGTCTTTCTGAGCGTGATATGCTGTACTCATTCTCAACTGCGTATCTATGCATTCTTGTAGTCGTTTCTAGAAGTTCAATGTAACGCGCGGATCCTTATCAGAAACAATTGATATTGGAACTCCGTGCCTCGAAACAATTTCTTTTACATATAATTTTGCCAACTGGTCTAAGTTGAATTTGATTCTGATCGGAAGGAAGTGTGCAGATTTTGTCAATCGGTCAACGATAACCCATACTACGTCGTAGCCTTTCTGAGTTGTCGGAAGGCCAACTACAAAATCCATCGTAATATGTTCCCATTTCCATTTTGGGATTTCTAAAGGTTGTAGCAACCCACTCGGCCTCTGATGCTCTGCTTTCACTTCCTGGCATGTCAGACACTTGGCAACACACTCTATAACATCTCATTTTAAATTTGGCCACCAAAAATGTTGTCGAAGATCTTGGTACATCTTGGTATTACCAGGGTGAATCGAATATTGTGAGCTATGAGTCTCACTCAAAATGTCTTCCTTAATCTCTTACACTGGCGGTACCCAAATTCTGCTCTCAAATCTCAGTAGTCCCTCACTGTCTATCTTGAATCTCGATTCGGTTCCTTCAGATATCTTCTTTTTTACCTTCTCACATTCTTCGTCCTGAAGTTGAGCCTCCTTAATTTTATCTAGTAAAGTTGTACCAGCTTGCATCTGGAACAACTTCTCGTCAATCTCCATAGGATACTTCACTTCTAATTCCAGCTTCTCCATCGCTTAAACTAGCTCCTCCTGAGCGGTAAACACCATCAATTTCTCCCTACCCTTTCTACTTAAGGCGTCGACAACCACATTTGCTTTACCCAGATGGTATAAAATTTCGCAATCATAGTCCTTAATTAACTCTAGCTACCTTCTCTAGCGCATATTCAAGTTCTTATGTGTAAAAATATATTTCAAATTCTTGTGGTCTGTATATATTTCACACTTCTCCCCATAGAGATAGTGTCTCCAGATCTTCAAAGAAAATACCACCGCAGCTAATTCCAAGTCATGGGTCGAATACCCCTTCCCATAGTCCTTCAATTGTCATGACGCATACGCAATGACCTGCCTTTTTGCATAAGCATACAACCCAGTCCTTTATGCGACGTGATGAGTGCATATTATTCATTTATTTTGATTCCATTATATTTAGTTTTATTGCATGTTTCATGTGTATATGAGCTTATTAAGGTGTTTAATGATTTCAGGAAGAATTGGAGCTGAAATGAGGAAAAAAAGAAAATTGTGGGAATTTTAGCATTAAGTTGGATGCATGTTCTTGGCTTGGGACTTGAATTTTATTGTAGAGCTCTTCTTTAGCTTTCCGGAACATCTTGAATCGTCCAAAACGGAGTTCATATGAAAAAGTTATGATATTTTTACTAAACGGACGTTGAACCTCAAAGTTTGGAAGTTGAAATTTACACAGCAGTCACTTGGAGCCCGATTTCGACCTTGATGTAGAATGATTATGTCAATTCTCAAAGAATGAAAGTTGTATATCTCGTCGATATCTTCGTTTTGATAGGTAGTAGGCCCCGTAACTCCTCCCAGAGCAAAAGTTATGCTCATTTTACCAAAGGACGTCGCAGTAGGAAATGAAAATTCGCCCCAGCGAATTTGAGCGGGAAAATTGAGAAATCTTGGATTTTTGGAAAGTTTTTAAATGCAAATTTTGGTAGACTTCTACATGGAATTGAATTGATATTTCTATTAGATTTAGGATATCTTTTAGACTAAGATTTATTTCTAAATTGGATTCTATTATTTTATGGAAACTAGTTATGATTTGTAATTCCTTTTAGGATTTGGATTTCTATTTCCTATAGGATTTAGGACTTTGTCTAGCACTATAAATAGAGGATGAGAGTCAGGATTTTATTCATTCAACTATCAACTATCATTTATTGGAGTGCAGACTCAAGAGCATGTCAGGCTAGTTCTTTTTATTCAGTTCTAAAGGGAGGTGAATCCTTGTTACAAATAATTGATTAATTGAGTATTATTATTTATTCCTTCTTGTGTGAAATTTCTTTTAATAATCTGTTTTCATTGATTGCATGTTAATTGATCTAATTGATTTAATATGGCCAATTGAGTTAATTTGATCATTATCATCTGCTAGATTAAGATTGGTATTACGTGTAATTGATATCTTTCTTCATAACAAGTAGCAACTTGGTAATACTAATTGTGGACAAGCTTTTGTGTATTGCTAATATTATTAGAAAACAAGTTAAACAAATCGAGCTTATGTGTTTGTTGCTTGGATTAGCCTAATTCTCTATTTCTTAATGCTTCTATCATATTAAATCTAGAGAGCTTATTCTAGGTTGTATGCTAGTTAGAATCTGGTGGAGAGCTTGTTTCATACAGTGAAAATCTAAGGAGAATTTCGGATAGCAAAGCTTATTGTTATCTAGGGCTAATAGTTTCATTGAAGGTTGATTAATTGATTGTTGTACTTGGTGAAACTGAACTGCAGAACTGAAATTTTTATATCTTTAATTAATATTATCATTTAATTCTTGTTCTCTTAGTTTAAAAACAATTTTCAAAAACCCCCCATCTTTATTTTCTATCAAAATAATAGAAAAAATATAAAACAAATCACTCTCTGTGGGATCGATCCTTGCTTACTACTGTGCTAATTGTTTGAATTTGTAAAGTGAAAGTGAGGTTAATTTAGGAGTGTAAACGACAGCTCTCACGACGCATCACTATAAATCACAAAATTTCCCGTGTCATCCGAAAGAGATAACACAGGTGATGTACTCAATCTCTTCTTAAGTTCTTGGAAGCTTTCCTCATACTTCTCCGTCCAAACAAATTTCACAGCTTTCCTAGTAAAATTCATCAGCGGGGTTGCGATCTTGAAAAAGTCATGAATGAATCTTCTATAATAACCTGCCAATCCATGAAAACTTCTTACTTCCGACGGCGTCTTCGGGTGATCCCAGTTTATCACAGCTTCGACTTTAGAGGGGTCTACCGAAATTTTGTCCTTATCGATCACATGTCCAAGAAATTGTACCCTTTCAATCCAGAATTCACACTTCAAAAATTTGGCATACAACTTCTCTCTTCTCAATGCCTCTAATGTTACTTTCAAATGCTCTATGTATTCTTCCTTGGTTTTCGAATATACCAAAATGTCATCGATAAAGACCACTACGAATTTATCCAAAAATGGTTTGAATACTCTGTTCATGAGATCCATAAATGTTGCAGGCGCATTCGTTAGACCAAATGACATCACCAGAAATCTATAGTGACCATATCGAGTCCTAAATACTATCTTCGGCACATCCTCTGGCCTCACCTTCAGTTGATGATAACCACTCCTCAAGTCTATCTTTGAAAAGTATCTTGCTCCCTTCAATTGATCAAACAGATCGTTGATCCTCGGTAATGGATATCTATTCTTGATGGTGACCTTATTCAGTTCTCTGTAGTCGATGCAAAGTCGCATCGTCCCATCCTTCTTCTTCACAAATAACACCGGCGCTCCCCACGATGATACACTCGGTAGGATGTACTTCTTGTCCAATAGCTCTTGTAGTTGCGCCATCAATTCTTTCATCTCTATCGGAGCCATCCTGTACGGTGCCTTCGATATTGGGTCCGTTCCTGGCACCAAATCAATCACAAACTCAACCTCTCTATCTAGTGGAAGTCCTGGCAGATCATCCAAAAATACGTCTATGAAGTCCCTCACGACTGGTATATCTTCCACTTTCGGGTTCTCTTGACGACTGTCGACTATGTAGGCTAAATATCCTACACAGCCTTGTCTTAATAATAACTTAGCTTTGCATCATCATCAGGACAACTCACTTGTTCAAGCGATTTGTCGCTATAAAATACAACCTTTGACGGAGTCATAAGGTTAATTTATTTCTTCTGGAAATCAATTATAGCCCCGTAATTGAATAACCAATCCATTCCCAGAATGACGTAAAATTCCCCAAGTCTAATCAAGATAAGATCTACGTTCATAATGTTACCCTTAATATCCACCCTAAAATTCTTGTGTACGTATTTAACAAGGATCACTTCTCTATTCGCAATTCCTATGTTCATGGGGTATTCTAACTCATCCTTAGGCAATTCTAAGTTCTTAGCAAAGTCATCGAATATAAATGAACAAGTAGCACCTGAATCAAATAGTACATAAGCATTAACTTTATTGATCGAAATGATACCAGACACCACATCGCGAGACTGTACAGCATCCCGCACTGTCATGTTGAAGGTCCTGGCGGTCGGTCGGTTAGTTGTAGTTGGTCCCGTGATAGTTAAAGCACTTCCACCACTGTTTCCCATGTTCCCTTCTGATCCTGCCCCTCTAGACCCCTTCTTGGGACAGTCCCTTGCCAGATGGTCCTTTGAGCCGCAAGTGAAGCAGACGCCCTTCTTTGGGTTAGGACAGTTAGGTGCTATGTGGCCTTCCTGACCACAATTGTAGCACACCCATTTTCCTTTCATACAAACTCCCAGGTGAGCTTCCCCGCAGGTCGGGCATGCTTCTATTCTCTTCTTCTGACCTCCTTACTGATTTTCGGTTGATGATTTGTCAGTCCACCTCCTCTTCTGATTGTTACTTCCTCCCGTGTTACTGCCACTAACTTTGTTATTTCCTTCACTTTCACTCTTCTTCTTTTCCTGATCTTGGTTATACTTGGTTACCGCATCACTTCCACCTTCGACGAGTATGGCCTTCTCCAGCCCCCCAGCAAAAGTGTTCAATTGAAACATTAACACTTTGCTATACAACCAGGGCTTTAGTCCCTGCTCGAATCGCCTAGCTTTTCTCTCGTCAGTATGCACTTGATATGTGGCAAACCTAGCCAACTCATTGAATTTCGCCACATAGTCTGGTACGGACATATTCCCTCGTTTCAACTCTAGAAACTGGACCTCCATTTGGTTCGGCGAGCAGGTCAGAAAATACATCTCGAAAAACATCTCCTTGAACCTCTCCCAGGTAATCATACCTTCACCTCCCCGGACCTTATTTCGTTGCCACTAATAACTGGCTTCAGATTTCAGCATAAACGTCGCGTAGGCAGTTTTCTGGTCCTCTCTGACTCTGGCGACATCAAAAACTTTTTCCATCTCCATAACCCAAGTTTGAGCCTCTATTGGGTTCATGGAGCCTTTAAACTCTGGCGATCCCATCGCCTTGAAGTCTTTGAATGTAGTATCTAGTGGAGCTTGTGGTTGATTGTTAATCGCTCTTGTCAGTAAATTCACCAACTGCTGAACGGGGTTAGCATTGGCGTTGTTATTGTTGTTATTCGTTGACCTTTCCTGGGCTGATCAACGATTTGGTCGTCTTCTTGGCGACATTTTTCTGTTAAGAAATATGCTTATTAGATCTTTATTCAATTCTCTAAATATTTAAGGCTTAACTTAAACATTTTAACATAATCACTTAACACATTATCTCAAATAACTCTAATATATTTATTTAATCAAAAGTTTTAACATACGATAGCATCACTGCTATTTACATCAACTATCCCGATATAAAAAAATCTATAGGATTTAAAACATCAAAATATTTCTCTGTTTATAAACACATCGGAATTTAAATTATTAACTACCAGGTAAGTTTTCACATAATTAAATTACTCCTATCACTGCATGCTAAGGCGTTGAATAGCTTTGCTACGCTCTTCTTCCATAATGCGGGACATCGTCTTACGATTTAGCATGTACGATGGTATTTCTTCGATTTGAATTGGGTATCTCATAACTCGATCCTGGGCCTCATCAATTGCATTTTGAAGCATAGAGTGCATCTCCTCAAGCTTAGCCTTCTTCGCCAGACAGTTCTCTTCTGCAAGATCTGTACGTCGTGATACCCTTACCCAGGTCTCCTCTGCTATGGCCAGCCTTGCTGAGTTCTCTTTTAGTTCATTCTTCAACTCCTCTATTTCCTCTTACTTCTTCTCGGTTTGGCCCTTCTCATGAACCAAATCCTACTCTACGTTTCCCAGATGTGTGTGAAGAGCCTCAACCTTTCCATCCCTCTGCTCGATAGTAAGCTGTTGAATAATCGTTCGCTCCCTCAGCTCCTGAACAGTATCTCGTAACTCTATGTTACGATCATATAGCTCGTCGTACATCTCGGCACTGATAGAGTTCGGTGGGAACTCATCTTCCTCTTCTTCTTCCTCAGGGTCCTCCTCTGGATCAGACTCAGGCTCATGCTCCTGACTAACAACAGTGATCAATAGAGATGGCTCTCTCTATACCAACTACTCCCGGACGATATGAATGTCTCGGGGCTCCTCCTCTCTAGGTACTCGGGGTTCCTCCTCCCCAGCTCGACTAGATCCTCCAACATCCGACATCCTGACAACACAGTTTTTAAGTTTTAGTTACTAATCGATACTCGCGAGCACATAAGTTTATCACATATGCACATAAAGTCTTTTATTATCTTCAATGAATTAAGGAATTCATTTCTTAGAACTCGATAAGAGTTTACAACCACTATGTTCTCGATCACCTATAAGGCTACTACCTAAGGTTGTTCCCCTACCTAAGGTTCATAACCTACAGCTTTGATACCAACTTGTGACACCCCCAAATCTGGGTACTTAAATTCCCACGGGATTTGGTGTTCACTGTCCAAACCTCATGTATCTATCTACCCATAATAAATGAAAAACCATAAATAGATAGAAATAAATCCCCTCCTTATGGAGTTACAACATCTGAATGTAAGTACATTAATCCCAGGTCATACTAACCTTAAATCTTAAATACGGAAACATAAACAAATAATAAGTCTTACACAACTTTAACATAAGTCTAAAACATAATTCCATCAAATAAACAACAAGTCTTCATCACTTGTTAAATTTGCCCTTGCCTTTGCTAGTAGAAGGCTCGTCGAACCTTTCATTCTTAACTGCAATGTTATTATTACGCAAGAGTGAGCACGATTGCCCACAAGTATAATAATATAACAATAAAATAATAACATGCGAATGAATCAAAGACTTCTGAAATAAGAAAACTCGACTTTTGAATCAAGAATGAATAACAAGAATCAAAAAAACTTCTGAGGGTCATATGACCTTGAACTATGTCCTAGGTTGTCAAGTGTTTATACTTGAAACCTTTAACAGTCATAAGACTACAGACTCTTCTTCTCGTACTTAGGGGGATCAACCCTTAGTACCATACTGTGCACAATATCTTAACGCTAAAGCATAATTAATCCCCTATAATAGGGTTGTTCATCTCAGTTTGACATTAGAGTCCGCACCAAAGAAAGTTTAGTTTGGATAAGCTCAATAATGGTTCTGAAATTTAGAACGTTCATCAACTATGGACTAGTCGAATCAATAAGGGTTCGTTAGTCTTACAAGGTTCAACAATAATTGATATTCAATTTGAATAATAAAATTCAAGATGTATACAATCGAATAAGTATTGTATAATAGGAATCATGCTTTTAAAGAATGATAACATCTAATATGAAATCTTGACTTGAACAATAATAAACAAGATAGAATAAGGAACTTGCTTTATGTAAAGAAACAAGGTTTAGGAACTTGCATCGTGCGTAGGCTAAACGATTATAACTTTCGTTCACCACAAGTCCTACACACATACCATATGTATTCACGACATTCATTAGTTACATTTTCACTTAATTATTTAATATAATTCTACTTTATTTAACAAATCATTACCCTTCTATTTTAATTACTTAATTAAATTAGAATATTTTCATCCCCTTACTATTATTACACTCGAATAAATTATTTCATAATAATTTCTATCGAATATTTATTTTATTCCATAAATATTTTAATTAAAATATTCATTTTATTTTATAAATATTTTAATAATAATTTCCATCCAATATTTATTTTATTCCATAAATATTTCAACTAAAATATTTATTTTATTTGATAAATATTTTAATAATAATTTCCATCAAATATTTATTTTATTCCATAAATATTTTAATTAAAATATTCATTTTATTTGATAAATATTTTAATATAATTTTCATCGAATATTTATTTTATTCCATAAATATCTCAATTAAAATATTCATTTTATTTGATAAATATTTTAATTAATTATTATTTATTTATTTATTTATTATTTATTTATTTTTTTTGCCCGTTAGGGTGGGTAATTAGTTTGGTAACTTTTACCACGGAAGCGAAAGTTACCTGCACTCGATTCCGCAGTTCATAAAACATAACAAGGGCAATTTAGGCCAAAAAATCTCACACACGTTTAACCATATGTTCTCGTGAAGAACACACAGAACAACCCAATAAATCCCAAATTAAACTAACACGATGAATTTTAATGCTACCCATGAAGTATATACTTCACAAAAACATCACACAAAACCTATAACATGATTTTAACACTTTAATTCACGTAATTACACAAATTACAACATTTAATTTCACTGTTTTTTGAATTTTGTAAAGTTTTGATGAAAAATATGAATTTTAACATTACAGATTCGTTAATTCACCGAATCCATCCGTTTAAATTTCATTTTGTTCGTTTCAACATATATAAGCATATACAAGTGTCAATTTGATACAAACATATTATTAAAGCATTTAATTTGTACGTAAGGGTTATATGAGCCATATATACAACTTTTATACTTTGTAACTTCGCAAAATCCAATTAACACATTATTACATGAATTTAATCACTGTGATTCATGAATACATGATATATAATATGTTATGAACAATTTGTAATACGTATATAGACATATAATCAGAAATTGTAAAATTTCTCATTCATAGAGAACTCAATTGGGAGAAAAAAATATAAAATGTGAAATATTAAAACTTAGATTAGGGTTAACTTTGCTTTCTCTGTTTGAAGGCGATACCAACTTGAATTCTCCAATTCTCTCTAATCAATTCTCTCAAATTTTCTCTTTGGTTTTTCTCTGATGAAGGTATGAACTGATATGGCGTATGATGTAATGCGTATAATATATAATGGGTGAGTTAGTGGCGTCAGTTAATCCCTAATGGGTTAACTGGTGCAACTCCCCTTAGGGATTTGTTTGGCTAATCATTATTCTCCCTTTCCATTTATTTTAATTAACTCTTATTATATAGTTAATGGTCACACATCTAATTAATCAATTAATTTAATTTAATTAAATAGAATAAAATCACATAAATTCACATAGTCACATAATTAAAATTCTTATTTATTAATTATGCCAAATTATTGAATCTCTAATTAATTATTAAATTAATTAGAATAACATTATGCTTATTAATTAATTCATTTAATCAAATAAGCTCAAATAAATACATACATTTGAATAATAAATTCTCCACATTAATTTAATCAATATAACACATATAATTAAATTAATCTACCATAATTTCATCAATTAATTATTTAACTCAATAATTAAATCATCAAAAATATTTATTTAATTTAATAAATATTCAAATTAAATTATAAAAATCTCGTTTGTCACAATTACTGGCCAACAATCTTCTAGGAGGCAAATGAGTAAGTACAGAAGTGTTCTAAATGCCAGTTGAATAGTCATATTCCTCATTAGCCGCCCGAAGAGTTGTTCTCGGTTCTTTCCCCGATTCCATTTGCAGTTTGGGGGACTGACATCTTGGGTCCATTATTGAAGGAAAAAGGGCAAGTCAGCGCTGTGGTGGTGACTATCGGTGACGCCCCCAAAATAGGTATACATCACCCATCTTGAGTCGCCAAATACATGGTACACAATTCAAATACAACTTAATTATACAACAGTCGTGTGAAATACGACAAAACATAATCTTAGAGTTTTAATAAGAATATTGTCATCTAGACAATATCCACACTCAATGGAGTCCTCATTATATTTATTGTCACACTATTTAACAAAATAGTGAGGACTACTAATGCTATCATCTGGACCGTCACTCCGTTCCCCAACTAGTCTTGGCTACGTTCTCATTTCCTGAAGAGAACAGTGAAAGAAAGGGTGAGCTCAACTAGCCCAGTAAGAAATATTATGACTAAGATAATGCAAAATAAATTATCATTAGTCTTCAACAATGTTAAACTGATAAAATACAATAGACATCAAGTTTAACTGCAGCGGAATAAGCAATCCATTAGAAGAGTCAAGTAGAGCATGATATCTACTATCTTCTATGATTTAAAATATTTTCATCAATTTGTATCGCTGAGACTCAGCTTAATAAATAAAGCACGTCATCGAGTCATTCTTGCATTACGGGCCAAGGATATTCATTAAATCATTAATGGTCATGACTATACTGAATAATCCCTGGTCATAATCATACCAAAAACTGTCCATCAATGCACTACATGTTACTGATGACTTTTACCACATCATTTATAACATTACAGGTTATGATTATACCGAATAATCCCTGGTCATAATCATACCAAGTCCATCTATGCACGTAAGCCAAAGATGACTTTCATCACAATATAAGCATGAGGATGATGACAATGACATAATAATTCAATAAAACAAGTTCAAGAATAAATTTTAAAGATTTATAAGTTAATTTATCTTGAAATCGATTCACGTCAAATTATCAACATGATCTTCGCTTTGTGGAGTAAAATTCAAGAATGCTCGGAAGAATATTTCCATGAAAAGATCTGGGATGAATCGCAAATATCCAGGATATTCTACTAATTTCATGGAGTATAGAAGTTAAAACTTTAACCAATTGAGTATCATAGAATATATGAAAGCGCAAATGGATTTTCACCGCCATGCGGTAATCTACGTAGATGATCATTTCCACAATTTAATAAGGAATGAATACGAAGGATCATTCACCATGCATGTGATAATCCACATAGACAAGGTTATTCCAACATAATAATAAAGAATGGAACCGGTCATGCGTAATCGCATACACGAGGATATTCCAACAAAATAATAAAGAATGGAATAATGGAAGAATTCACCATGCATGCGATAGGCCGTATGCATAAAAGTTATTGAGCGAATAATAAAGAATGGAACTGGTCTAGTGTAATCCGTGATGTATGGATATTCCAACAGAATAATAAAGAATAGAATAACAAAGAATTCACCATGCATGCGATAGACCGCACAGATAGGTTACTCCAACAAAATAATAAAGAATGGAACCAGGTCTAGCGTAATCGCATGCATGCATGGATATTCCAATGAATAATAAAGAATGGAATAATAGAAGAATTTCACCATGTATGCGGTGATCGTATGAGCGAGGATATTCCAACATAATAATAAAGAATGGAATAACAGAAGAATTTCACCATGTATGCGGTACTTCGCATAGACAGGTTATTCCAATATAATAATAAAGAATGTAATAACAAAAGCTCTCTTCATGAATACGAAAGAAATAATACCCCTTACCTTAGAAAGAAACTGAATACTAGAGAGGTAACAGACTTCTCTTCTTCTTTCTCTCTATAATAATTGCTCTATAGCTTTAGTGAATTGGTGAGAAATGAAGGAAGAATGAGCTTCTATTTATAAGAAAATATAATTTTGATAATTACACGTTTTGGGGCTCGAAATATTACAGTACAATACCTCCAACTTTTCTTTCATTTTTAATTTAGTCCTGCAAGTATTATCAAACTTGCACCACCTCCCTTAAAAGTAAATAATGTGAATCAATAGTTCAATCATGTGAATCAATAGTTATAATCATGTGAAAATATGAATTACAGTATAGTACCTCCATCTATACCTCCATTTTTAACTTAGTCATGCAAGTATTATCAATCTTGCGCCAACTCCCCTAATAGTACAAGAATGTGAATCAATAGTACACACATGTGAACAAATAGTTATAATCATGTGAATTAATAGCAATTAATTGCTCATTTATCCGGTTAATTACCCGACTGGTCAGTATAACTTCCAGACATCAATTAATATCGAAATAAATGTCGATTTTCACTAACACTAATAATTCCAACACAATGGAACTATCAATTTCATCTTTAATCAACACGAACTTATTCATCATTAATATTATAACTCGCAATATTTAACAACCAGGTCGTTCCCAGGAAAGAAGGGGCTTTCCGATAAGGATTTCTCCTTATTGGTAGCGCTATGATTAGATGATCAAACCTCTCCTCGATGTAACTTCTAGACATTGTAAATATTGAAATTTAATAATATGAATAACTTTGTCGTCTCAATTATTGATTTAATAATATATCATATAATGAAGATGATACTGTGACAATAATCGAATCAATAATATGAGAGATATGATACAAAGAATTATGTAGCAATAATTGAGTATAAGCGAGTGATTTCTCACGTAAGCAACAATAATCAATCTGGTGTGTGCTACTTATGCAACCACGGCAGACATCTTTATACTTTTACTACTAGGGTAGTTCAACGGTTTAACGGTAAAACTTCCGCCGTTATTTTATAAAAAGATAATTATGTCATTTTCTAACTACGACAATACTTTTCGTTGTCGGGTCCACCCGATGATTGTCTTCCGCATTTAATATTCTCTGTTAAAACGAATATTCCCCGACCAATCGAATATTATATAACCACTTGCTTACTTTGCAAAATTTGTAAATATTACCCACAACTATAACATTATATCAAATTCACACCATAATATTCAAAAATATATTTCGAGAAAATTATTCTTTATTCATAAAAGTTGGGGTCTTACACTATCGATTATATGACTAAGTGGGTGAAGGATAAGCCCCTTCAGTCGATCACGGAACAAGAGTGCTTGAAATTTCTAAAGGAGTTCGTCGTCTTTCGGTTCAGAATTCCCATGGTGCTGGTGTCAATTGTAGACAGTTTGTGGGGTCTAAGTTCGAAGTATTTTTAAGGGACTCGGGAATCCAACATCAGTTGCCTATCCTCAATCTAACGAGCAAGTGGACGTCACTAATCAGACTTTATTGAACGAAATTAAAAGAAGGCTAGACGAAGCCAAGAGAAGGTGGCCCAAGGAGTTGATTAGTGTTTTGTGGGTCTATCGAACTACCCCTCGGACAACGACAGGAAATTCTCCGTTCAGGTTTGCTTATGTGACTGATGTCCTTGTTCCAGTTGAGATCGGGTCTCATTCGATTCGGCAGCTAGTTTAAGGAGCTATATAATGATGAAGGCCTTCGCCTCAATCTTGATTTTTTAAAGGAGGTTTGGGTACAATAAAGAGGTAAAGTTGAGGAGATTTGAAGTTGGAGATCTGGTTATTCGAGAAGTGGAGCCGTTAATGCCCCAAAACCTCGGAAAATTAATGTCTACTTTGGAGGGACCCTATGAAGTCACTGAAGTGCCGAAGCCAGGAATTTACCTGCTTCGAGCAATGGATGGTACAGAAGTCAAAAACACTTGGCATGCATGGAGGCTTAGGAAATATTTATCAGTAGTGCATGTTAAGGTAGTTTCCTTTTATGACTGTAAAATTTTTATAAGTTATTAAAGGAATAAATATTCAGTTTTTGCTCATATATATATATATATATATATATATATATATATATATATTCATTGATTGTTAAAAAATTTTTACATCGAGAAGATGATTACATAGGCAAATCATTATTATTTTCCAGCACTAAATACCTCCAATGTTAAATTTTATTCAGCCTGTACTTATTCTCATACTGGAGTTATCTCCCGACGGCTCAAACCGTCAAGTTTCTTCATGTAATTTTATTTCTGTGCAGAATTGGACGCGTTTTTAGTGGTTGAGACGCATGAACGAATCTTGGCGTTAACAATATCAAATCAAAATTCTCGATAAAAATTACAAAACTTGGTGTCTTTCGCTTTCATGGCGGATGCTATTTCAAGCCCAAAAAAAGTCGGAAAAGGTTTCTTTGGGCATTTCGAAGTTTTTATTAGTCTTTGAATATTTTTTTTTTTTGTATTTTTTGCTATTTTTTTTATAATTAGAGTTTTTAATTTATTGTTTAGTATTTAAAGAATAATTTCGGTTGTTTTAAGATTACATACTATTATTTAAATTTTATCAATATATCGTGATTTGTTTAATCAATTTTTACCTTATTTTATTAATTATGCGTTATTATAAAATTTATAAATTCAATCTTTTGTTTAATAGTCCTTCCTTCGACGTGTCAGTTAATTTCCCTCATAAGCATGCATGTCATCCACAAGCTCTTTTGTGTCTTATTTTACAATTTGCATGTTCTCTACCTAAACAATACCTAACCATCTTGCAATTGTTAGCGACTAAATTTTGAATCAAATTCAATTACATTTTCACCATCACCAGGCACCACCTCAAAAGGCCTCAATCTGTTTTATGTTTAATGGAAACCTTGTCACAATTTACGTATCAATACAAGAACCTTCATGCACACGTAATACTTTTAGGCATACTTTTTGACAATGGCTTAAAAGTATATCATTCATTATACATAAATTAGAACTAGTGAATGGTTTTCCAACTCAATTCTTAGTTGTTCAATCCCTTTTTGATGCGATTGTAAAAATTAATAAATATTTATATGTGATTTTGATATTTTTACATGTTTTATTCTCACATGAAAGTGAGATTTATTGAGAAAATCATATAAAAATATCAAATATATATATAAAAATATCAATTCCTTAAATATACTCCCAATGTAACAGAAGACATTGCTATCATCTTTTTCCTTGTTTCTTTCTTTCTCTTTAGTCAAAAACCCCAACCTTCATCTTAGATCTCGGGATAACTCTTTTTTAAAAAATACCCTCCTTAGATCTCTCTTATTTTAATTTAATAAATTATTTACCCTTCTTGTGAAGTTTTTCCCCCTTTTATGTGACTTGTTTTTTTCATGAGATAACTTATTTCTTTTTCTTTTGTGATGAGATTTCATTTTCATCTCTTGGGAGAATTTATTCTCTCTATTTGGGAGATTTTGCTTTCTCCGTTTGGGATTTTTTTTTTCCCGTGAGACTTTTTTCATTACATGAATTATTGAAGATAGATTATTTAGATTTGAATTATATTTTATTAGTTTTATTAAGGAGAAATAATTATTAATTATGAAATATAAAAAATTCATAAAAATTTGAATTAGTTTTTTAATAATTTAATAAAAAATAAATTCATAATAAAACTAATAAGGAGAACAACTAATAAAACTAATATAAATAAAACTAATTATTAGTAAAGTTTTATAAAATATAAATTCATAGTAAAAATGACATAATTTAATAAAAAACTAATTCAATTTTTTTTTAAAAAGAAATTATAAAGTTTAAAAATACTTATTATTTTCAAGAAAAAACTAGAAAATTTTTCATTTTTTTAAAAAATAAGTACAATTTTATAAATATAAATTCAAAAAAATAAAACAAAAAAGTCGTTCTATTGGATGTTTTATTAAATTATGTCATTTTTGCCAGCTTAACCCATAATAGTATTACCAAGTATTAAATAAGTAAAGTCCCACATGCCACGCACAAGGAGAAATTTAACCCACAATAGTATTACCAAGTGCCAAAATTATTTCAACCGCTACAGCTTGTAGCAACTGGGACAATTAAAATAGGATGTCCCATTTTAATTGTCTCAGCTGCTACAAGCTGTTGTGCCTTGATTTTTTGGGTTACTCCCAGCAATCGGTTGCTATGGATGCGATCCCTATATATATAGGGAAATGATCCATAGCAAGTATTTGCTATGGATGGAAATTGGGCAAATAGCATCATAACCGTTCATTATATAAATCAAGGGCGTAGATTAAATTTGGCAATTCCCGGTCCGCCAGTTCGTCTAACGGATGTGAATTAAAAAATTTTACACCGAAATTGCCCTCATCCCATCCGCTAGTTGAAGTAGCGGAACTCCATACACGATCTCCACCTTTTAGACCCTCTATGCTTCAGACCCCCTAAACATTCGACACAATGCTTCAGACCCCCTAAACCTTTGACTTCGCATAAACCCTTCGTCCGACCTCCCTTCGACTGTTGAAGCCCTTTCAGACCCCCTAAACCTTCGACAGAATACTCAACGACTTCGCATAAACCCTCCCCCCGACCTCCCTTCGACTGTTGAAGGCGTGTTCCCTCCTTGCGACTTCGCATATTCCTCCTCCGATAGTTCTCTCTTGCTGCGATTTGAGCCTAAACCTCTCTCTGCGATGTTGAAGGCTGTTCTTCTCTCGCGATTTCGCTTTAAACCCTCCTTCGATTTGTTGAAGACTTAACCCTCCCTGCGACTGCTATTTCTAACCGATTGCAAGCCTCTCTCCTTTTTCATCCGATTCATCTGTCAAATTGTGAAAACCCTTAAGCAATTGAACTGGTATTTTTGCTTTTGTATCTGTCTTGAACATCAACAGATTGCCCTAACGCAATTCCGTCATTTTGTTTCTTCATTTTGTGTTGTTTTGATCTTTGTTACTAGGGGCATCACTGCATTGTTGTGATTCCATTTTTAATTTTTGAATTTATAATCTGAAGACTTACTTTGAAAGTTTAATGGTGTTGGAGTTCGGTTGGATGAAAATTAAGTTAGAAACCAATAGTTTTGTTTTTTTTTTGGCTGATCATGTAATAGTAGGATGATAATTTTTCGAAGTTCCTAGTTTTGAATTGTGTCTATTTATGGGAGCTGCACCCAGAGTATTTTTTTGTACATGTACTCCTTATGTAGATTCTCACTACTTTGAGGCTCAAACCCTAGACTGTGAAATTGATTCAGCTGCTCATATCATTTTTTATGGGAATTTTTATATATTATTTAATACTCGACATTTTGATGAATGTGTAGAAAACATATGGATATTAATCCCGAACCTGCTAATCCTATTCTGTCATGGGACCAAGAAAATCACGTATCGTAAAACTTATGACAAAATATTGTAAGTTTATTAATGTATAACAACTTTTATTTTGGTAAACATTTGTTAGAAACATTTATGTTGTGACGATTTATGTTTTTATGTTGTTGGACGTGTAGGATAGGGGTGTGTTGGAAATTTGTCAAATGTCTGCAAAATTAACTGAATGGAACTTGACTGAACAACAAGAATATTTGCTGGAAGTCATCAAATCATGATTGTGAGACAGCTCAATTTTTGAAACTTTCCAGGTATCTTCTTTTTTTAGATGAACAACAAACATTCTAGCTTTGCACATTGTCCGACCTATAAAATCCCTTTTTCTTTTGACCTTACTACCATCAATTTCATCCACGTCTTGTTTCTTTCTTTCAATTGGTTTTCTAGCTTTCTTACATGTAAAAAGTCGATTGGACAAATTGTTGGAGTGAGCATATTTATGAGTTGCCCCAATTTTTATTTCAAATCCACAACTACGTGCATATGTTCTATAAAATTCTTCCGCCTCTTGGATAGTAGAAAAAATCTGACCCTCATATGGACTTTTTAAAGCGTTAATATGTGATTGGTTCGTGTTATGAACACCAATATTATCCATGTCAATATTATCATCAAAAGAATTTGAAGAACTTGAATTAAACATATCGTCAGCCATAATTAAAAACTTACCAGGATGATTTTGACCTGCAAAGCCTTGCTTGATAAATTGCGCAGTTTTTTTCCTTGATATTTTTTTGGAAATATCTAAAAGAAATTATAAGGAATAAATATGATAATAATATAAGGTTTGTATTTTTTTACTATTGAAATTTCGTGTGAGTTTTTTTTTTTTTTAGCCTGAAGGTTATCCCATATTTTATTTCCTTCTCTGATTTGGATTTGATGCCTTATGTAATTTGGACTTTGATTACATGACTAATTGAGATTTATGTGATTTTTATTTTATCGTTTCTTGCCTTCCTATTTGATTGCATAATGGATTGTTATAGCCTTTGTCAAGTTGATATGGATTTTAAAAAAAATTGGACTGTTGCTTGGATTTGATGCGTTGACTATTACCTTATCAAGATTAAACAATTGTCTGGCTTATATGTGTTGACAGTTGGCTTACAAATGGCTTATACGCGTTGACTGTTGCCTTACCAAGTTTTCAGGAATTGCCTGGCTTATACATAACATCCGTTTGGGGGGGTTTTTTGGGCAGTGAAATTTTTTTTAATCGTCCGCTTGTTCGCCTAACGGACAGTCCTTCATATTTTTCACCTTCCGCTATTTCGTCTGGCGGATGATTAATTATCAAATTTAATCCGCGCCCTTGATTTATATAATGAACGGTTATGATGCTATTTGCCCGATTCTCATCCATAACAAATACTTGCTACAGATGATTTCCCACATATATATATATATATATATATATATATATATATATATATATATATATGAATTAAAGTAGCAATACCTTCCTAGACTCCTAAATCCTAATACTCAATTTTATAGTACTTCTCTCTCTCTCCATGGCACCAGCAAAAATCTATACGACGAGCGAAGAAGATTTGGCAATAGTTACACCCAACAATTCCCACCAGCAAAAAACCAGTAAGTTGATTGTATACATCCTCATAGCTATTGTCCTGCAAAGTACATTCATGTTAATTTTTGCTTCCATTTTCTTAAAAACAAATTCTCCTACGGCTAAATTAAAATCACTCACAATTTCGGGTTTCCAAAAGGGTTCCCCTTCACTGAACCTGCTGGCTGAAATTGCAGTTGACAATGAAAATTTTGGTCGATTCGTGATCAAGAACTCTAAGGCTAGTGTTACATATGAAGATCTAATTACTATTGGCTATAGTGATATTTTTGGTGGAGTTGTTAGGGCTAGAAAGACTGGAGTGATGAAATTTAAGGTGAAATTGAGGTTCAATGAATCTTCTTTGTGGAATAACACGAATTTTCGGTATTATTTTGGATTAGGGTTTGTGAGGCTGAGGAGCTATGCCAAGTTAAAGGGTAGAGTGCATGTTATGAACATAGTGAAAAGGCACAAAATAGCACTACTGAATTGTACAATGAGCCTTAATTTGAAAAGGCAAACACTCCAAGATTTGCAATGCAGATGATACGACATTTTAAATTGATTTAGGGTTTTTTTTTTGTCCATCTTTTCTTTGGGTTTCCAAAGTTAGATTTATTTCTTTGAATTCTTATGCATTATTTGTATATATATATATATATATATATATATATATATATATATATATATATATATATATATATATATATATACAATTTATATAATTGGTAAGAAAAACTTATTTTAAAAAAACGGATGAAGTATTTTATTTTTAGTTGTTCAAACTATAGGTTTGTTCAACATATAGGACATGAGGTTACGTCTTCCATTGTATCTTTTACTTCCTTACGAAGTTAACAAGACATCTACTGCATCTCTTTTTGGAGAAATAAACTATACCCTTTGCTCAATAAAATAAAGACCAAAAAAGCAATAAACAAGTATAAAAGACCGGCTTGAATCGGACCGCTCTGTTGATTGAACCAAGGACCGTTAGGGACCAAATATTGAATCAGACTACTGTTTGGACCAGTCCTATGCCTATCTTTAAGGACAGATTTGGGCATGAAAAATATGTCTTTAAGGACAATATACTCTAAGGCGTGGAAAATCAATAAATTGTTAGTAATTACTTATTTATTCAAATTTTGTAATTTTCATATTTATTAGTAATAACATTTGCACATTTATTCATTTTTTGTAATTACATAGTTCTATTACTTTTCTAAGTTTTCTTTGGAATACAAATTTCACATTTATTTTCTTTCTTTGTAATTCTAATTATTCAATCAATGAAATATTCAAGAGTACAAGTTATACATTTATGATTTGTTTCGTCATTTGTATTTTAAATCTGTAATTATACTTAAAATTTTAATTAGTATATGTAATGTATTTTTTTAAGTTATAAATAATATCATTTGAACTTTATTTTTATGTTAATTTTACATTTTAGATGTAAAATAGATATATATTTTTGCAAAATAATAAAAAGTGAAAAAAATATCAAAAAGACCAAAATAAAGGAAAAGTTTAACATATAGTCTATATAAAAAAATGATTTTCAAAATATGTTTAGTTGTCTTGAAAAGTTGTACATTTTTTTTGTTCATTTTATAAAATTCCATGTCAACTATATAAGTTATCAGTTACTATGCTAAAAGACTAAATAGAGATGCCTGCTTATGGTAAGTCGCTTCCCCCTCCTTCACCTGCCTCCAAACATGCTTCCATCATATTCCTTTTTTCTTTTCTTTTATAGTTAAAATATAAAATATTAAAATATATTAATATAAAATATTAATACATTTTAATATTAAAAAGAAAATATTAGAAAAGAAAAAAGGGTGAAGTTGCTTAGCTTCACCCTTTTTTCTTTTATTTTTCTTTTATTTGAAAAAAATGGCGGATGTACATTTGGAATTTACACGAGTCTGTGGGACTATTTAATAAGACTAAATGAAATATTAGTTTTGAATATTTAAGTAATCTGACTAAATAAAAAAATTTATTTGATAAATGATAATTGATATGTCTAAAATATTTAAATAGTAATTTTTTTTATAAGTATGAACGTACTAAAAAATAACTTTACTACAATATTAATTACACAATATTTTAATAATTCAAACAAACTTACCAAAAAAGTATTAAATGATTCAAACTTAATTTTATATTTTAGAATATAGAGTACTAAAATTATTAAAGTTTTCCTTATATTTTACTGTAACACCTTTAAGTACTTATGCATATGTGTTTCTCTTCTTTTATTTTTTTGGTGCAAACAGCCCTTTTTGTCCCTTGCAGTGATGCTTAACTTTGATGTAACAGATTGCAATATGGAATAAGTAAAAAACTCATTCACTTGTTCGCTTACCGAACCAGCCAGCCATAAAAGTGCTGACCGCATTCAGAGTATTTCAAACTTCTATCTTTTCAAATCAAATAAACTTAATTGATCTTTCCTATTCGGTAAGTATCATGCAATCCAATAAGTTGTTATCAAACAACCCCTAACACCAATTTTTTTTTTTTTTTTATCTCAAATTATAATTGTCAATTGAAACATTTTTTTAATGGATGGAAATAAACAATCATTATTTAGGATTAAATTAAAATAACATTTTTAAAATTTGTGAACTTTTCAAATAAAAATCTTTTTACGTATTAAAAATAAGAATTTATAAAATTATTATTTTGTTCTCTCAAAGTATAAAACAAATTCAAACGTCAAAGTAAATTTCAAATATTTTTAATTTAAAGGTTTTAAATAAATTCGCGAACCCTAATAAAAATAAAAATATAGCATATATATATATATATAATCTAAGATTTATTGCCTCGGTTAGAGCGATAGGCCTTTCCCCTGCTACGAAAACTAAATGATACATCAACTATGAATTTGAAATTATCTTAAATTAATTTTAGTTAGCCTAATTAGATCTTAAATTTTAAATGCACGAAATATTTTTGAAGGATAAATTTGAATTTAAAATGTCTATGATATTATTTCTTGTTTGTGCTATTATGATTTTTTTCATCTCCCAGTTTACAAAGTCATATAGGATTAATATTGACGATTTATAAAATGATATATTTTTACATTCAAAATTTCTATGAATTTAAATGAATTCAATGAAATTTGATTTTGAAAAATCACATATTAACTTTGAAAAAAAGTTGATATTATATTTTGTGACGCCCCAAATAACTTGAATTCGGTGCGTTACGATGCTTCATTCCATACATTTATCTCTATATCCTTAGGCCATGTTTGTTTGCACGTATTATAATTCCGGAATTATAATTCATGAGATTATAATGTCAAGACTATTAATCCTAGAATTAAATAGTCCTACTCACATGTTTGTTTTTTATGGGATTATTCATGTGATAACTTAAAATAATCTCATTTTATGTTTTTTTTTCAGAATTAATTAAAATATTGGATTAAAAAATATCGTTTGAACTATTATACCCTTATAAATTGTGACGCCCCCAAAATAAGTATACATCACCCATTCTGAGTCGCCAAATACATGGTACAGAAAATAACTACAACTTCATTATTACAAATGTCGTGCAAAATACGACGACACATATACTGTGAGTTTCAATACAAATATTATAACGTATATAATACGACAATATTCATACTCAAATTATTACAATGTCATATAAAGTACAACATCAAATATTTCAAGTCTCCCAAAGGAATACGAGAAGATTTATGTCCTCCTCATTCTAATGGAGTGCATTTTGACGCTTTCAAATTCGAGTTCGCATCACCCTATTTGGTTAACCAAATATAACTATTAAATGATGTATAAAATATGTCACGCACATTTTAAATTCTCAGTACAATTATTATGCCCCACCGTTTCATAATTTGATTAGGCTTGTGACTAATTTGTATCACCACTTTATACCTATGTTCTCTCTGCTAGTACCAGCTACACTTTTTATTATCTGAAAGGGGTGGTGAAGTAAAAGGGTGAGCACAAATAGCCTAGTAAAGAATATCATGACTTAAGATAATTAAATTATCAAAATAATTCAGATATTTAGAACATATGGTAGAAAATAAATGTTTTTAACCATAATAGCAGCGGAATCAACAATCCATTAGAAGAGTCAAGTAGAACATAATGTTTACTATCTCCTCTAGATTAAAAGTCCATCGTTAATATTTCATTCCTGTAAAATTCATCAACAGTTCTTTGTTATACTCAAGACAAAGAGAACTCTCATCACATGTCTTCACCTAAACCACCACAGATTATAAATCACAATTCATATTTATAATCAGGTAAATCAACAGTCCATCTTTGCAATACAAGCCTAAGACATACAACTGTAAAATCAATAACGCTGAGACTCAGCTCAATAATATCACGACCACAAATTATTCATGCACTACGGGCCAAGGATATTCATGTTTTCATCAATGGTCATGATTATACCAAATAATCCTTGGTCATAATCATGTCAATCAATAGTCCATCTATGCACAACTGGCCAAAGATGACTTTTACCACATCATTTGTAACATTACGGTCATGATTATACCGAATAATCCCTGGTCATAATCATACCAAGTCCATCTATGTACTTCGGCCAAAGATGACTTTCATCATAATATAAGCATAATGATGATGACAATGATATATATAATGAATAAATAATCAGAATAATAAGATAACATAGATCTTTAGTGATTTTTAACTTAATTATTCAGAGTCCAAATTGCTAACATAATATTAGATGAAGCACAAACTATTAAGGATATTCTAATCCTTTCAGGACTTTTCATCATTTAATGATAAACTGAATAAATGAATAATAATATCTTACCATCTTACCATAATATGGAGTATGAAAAAAAAATATTCCTTTTACCATAAAAATGATACCCTTTTACCACAATAATGATATCCCTTACCTTAGCATGTGACTTGATTCTGCTTTCTGTGAAATTGATCAACTTAAACAATGCTTGCATTCCTTATCTACACTTGGAGTAACATTACACTCAATAGAAATACTCACAATATTATAGTACTCACAATATTGAAGTAAAAGAATTCTATATTTTTAGTGTAGTGATGGTGTGTGTTTAGTTACTCAACCGAGCAACCTATTTATACTAAAAAATTAGTAAACAACTAGAACACTTGCTTTGACAAAATAACCAAATGAGGTATATAATAATGGTAGTGGAATTTATGGTCCCACCGAGAAAATTAAACCAACTTGTACACGTTTTAACAAAATTTGTTCAATAATAGAGTTGTGGTCCATACTACTTTAGAAAAAGTAGAGTGTCGGCAAGTCCTGCCAAACTTACTTTTGTAAAAAGAAAATAATTGAACAAACATCTGTATACCATACTTATCTTTAATCAACACCTTTTATTCATCAATTATTTACACATCTTCAATCTTCCAAAAATTATTCATAATTATTAACATAGACTCACAATACTTCTAATTGGTATAATTATATCATATCAAATGTAAGACCCCAACTTATTATAAATGAAATTGAATTTCCTCTATTTATTATTTTGAAATAGTAAGGGTTGATTGGATTAATGTGGTTAGTTATGGGTAAAATGCGCAAATATTTTAAATAAGCAAGTGGTTATAAAATATTCATTATTGTCGGGGAATATTCGTTTGGTCGTGGAATATTCTTCTACTCGTCGAAAATATTAAATGCTGACGGTAGTGACCTTGTGTGGCCCCATAATGTAAAGCGATTGGATGAAGAAAGCGACAAATATAAGTTGTTTATAAATAAGGCGTAGTTATTACAGATTAATATTGTTGAAATACTCGGTGGTTAAAACATAGTTGCACGCAGTATTGCACCAATTATTGATTCTTACGTGAAAGTATTTACTCGATAATTGTTACAGTAATTCTTTATTTAATATTTTATTTTTTGATTCAATAATTGCTACGTTGATAATTTATATTATTGTTGTTTCAATAATTGTCACTGCACAGTATTTTCCTTTATCGAATCAATAATTCATATTATTTGAATAATATTATTAGATAGCATTATTGACAATGTCTAGAAAATTACATCTAAGGAGAGGTTTGGTCACCTAATTGCGCCAAGAAGGAGAAATCCTTATTCGAAAGCCCTCTTTCTGAGAAGCGGCACGGTTATCGATATTGTGATTCTGTAATATTATTTGTGAATAATTAATTATTAATTTATATGATAAAAAAAATATTCATTTTATGTGGATATAGATGGAGAAAATTTTAAAGTGACAATTGTTGAAAAATTGATATTTTATCTTTTCTGATAAAATAATTCATTTAAATACATTATTAGATTTTAATAATATAATAATGGTGATATTTTTACAATGAATGTGGGATATATGAATATATGAGAAGGAAAAGTATTTTTGTTGAAAAAGTTTTTTAAAACATGTTAAACATGTCTGTGGGCCCATTTCTTGGCTGAAATTTGATTATAGCCTGTAAAATCGCCCGTTTATGGATTTCGGTCAACTTCTGTTTGGAATTTGGAAAAATTTTCTTCTGCAAAGTTGTAGAGAATGGAATTTCCTATGGAAAGGACATAAGATTCGAGTTTTTTTTGATAAAAGGGCTATTTTTTTTATGAATTATTGAAGTTCTGAAGTTCCAGAATAATTAATTTTTGAAGTTTAAAATATTTTAATTAAGAAAAACGTTTTTGTTGCTTTAGCACATGTGTGGCTGATGTTTTGGCCAAATAAGTGGGCGTAGGAAGTTTAACAAAATTATAATATTATTATATTAAATTTTCTGCTTTGGTGTTCTAAGTATTTTCTTATAAATAGGGTGCTTAGGTTAGAATTAAAAATCACACCAGAAACTGAAGTTTCCTCTCTCTATATTATCGAGCGTATTCTTGTGAGTATTTTTATACTTTGAGTGTTGCTATATGGTGCAAGTTTCTTCAAATATATATATCGATATTCGGCCCGAGAAATCTTATTCTTTTCGAGGTAAGGGATGTTATATTTTTTTAAAATGATATTATTTCTTCTAATATCATTATCTTTAGAATATTGGTAAGATTTTTCTTGTGAAATTCTCGTCTTTTAGTGTCGGGATTACTATTCACGATATCGACACTATTCACGAGAAAAAATTAAATTTTCATTTTTTGTCCAAAATATCTATTATGGATACTAGCTTTGATTGTATCCATGTTTTGATCATTCTTGAATTTTACTCCACTATGTCTATTTATGAAGTATTTTTGAACTCAGATTGTTTAAAGTACGAATCCTTAATATTTGTTCTTTTGTTTCACTGGATTCATTTTGTTTAAAATATTTTTCATCATCCTCGGTCCTAAATGATGATATTACTGAATATCTTTGGCCTGTAGTGAAAAGATGAATGAATTTTTGATGAATATCTTTGGCCTGTAGTGCAAAGATGAATATTTGATTCAAGATGAATATTGATTGATGTTCTGAGGATAAAATATTGATGATGGACTTTTAAATTCATAGATTATAGTAGATTTCATTCTCTACGTAACTCATCTATGAATTATTGTTTTCGCTGCGAATATTGATCTGAAACTTGTTGTCTATTGTATTTTATCAGATTTTTCCCTGTTGAAGACTAACGATAATTTGTTCTATATTATCTTAGTCATAATATTCTTTTTGGGCTAGTTGAGCTCACCCTTTTCCTTTTTGTTCCATTTTTTCTTCTCGGGAGGCGAGAATGTAATGAAGTTAGTCTGAGGGGTATGGAATGAAGGTCTTAGAAAGTTGTTTTAGTAGTCCTCACCATATTTTTGTAAAATAATATATCAATAATTGTAATATGGACTTATTTGAGTGTTGATATTGTCTAGAAGACAATATTTGTATTTAAACTCACAGTTTTTATATTGTATTATTAAAGTTGTAGTTGTTTATGTACCATGTTATTGACGACTCAGAATGGGTGTTGTATAACTATTTTGGGGGCGTCACAGTTGGTATCAGAGCTTAGGGATATGATCTCTGGCGGAGATCGGGGAATAGAACTAGGAGGGGAGAGACGAATAAAACCTTCGCTAGTGTATCTTACCTAAGCTTATTTGTTGGTTGGTCAGTATATAGGGATATTATGTGATATGATGATTTCTTTAATTAACCCTTGTTTTATGGCAGTATTTGAGAATGTCGACTGAGAATGTTAACAGTGGAGTAAATGAGACCGTGGAGACACCTTTATTCACCAATGAGGAGAACGTGTAACAGGCTGACAATGTTCTTCCTGTAAACAACACCATTGATCAGACGATGAACGGCAGAATGTTTAGAAGCTTTTTGCAGTTCATGCAAAATCAAACGAGGGAGACTCGTGCACAAAATATAGGTGGAAATGATAACAACGCACGGTTTGTCACAGCCAAGCAGTTCAAAGAGTTGGGACCACCAGAATTATGGGGAAAAGCTGGATCCGATTAAGGTAAACGTGGGTCAAAGATCGCCTCGTAACTCGATGACGAGCATTATGAATTCTTAGTCATGTCTTTTGGATTGACTAATGCTCCCGCGGCTTTCATGGATATGATGAGCCGAGTATTCAAGGATTATTTGGATCGATTCGTTGTTGTCTTTATTGATGACATTATCATATATTCCAAAAGCGTGAAGATCATGAGCACCATTTGAAGTTGGTACTCAAAGGCTTCATGAAAACAAGCTATACGCTAAGTTGAAGAAATGCGAGTTCGGCTTGAAGAAGTAGCATTCCTTGGGCGCGTGGTGTCAAAACATGGAGTATCTGTTGACGGCGAAGATTAAAGCAATACAAAGTTGAACAAAGAAGGCGGTGGGATCAAGTAACGTAGCTTTTCGGGGCTATTTGGTTATTATCGGAGATTCGTGGAAGGATTTTCTCGAATCGCTACCTGCTAACTCAATGACTCGGAAAGATACAAAATTCAGTATGGAGCGAGGAATGCGAAAAAGAGTTTCCAAGAGCTTAAGAGGAGACTCATTTTAAGCACTGTTTTGACAATACCATCTGGTTCGGATGGATTTGTTATCTACAACGATGCTTTGGGCAAAGGGTTAGGATGTGTTCTCATGCAACATGGGAAAGTCATAGCCTATGCCTCGCGACAACTTAGAGAGTATGAGAGGAATTATCCTACTCATGATCTAGAGTTCTTTGAGCGATTCAAGCGCTGCTAAAGATCTGGAGGCACTATCTATATAGGGAGAAAGTGGAGATATATTCAGACCATAAAAGCCTCAAATATTTCTTCACCCAAAAGGAACTCAACATGCGGCAACGACATTGGCTCAAGCTGTTAAAAGATTATGACCACACCATTCAATACCATCCTGAAAAAAGCAAACGTGGTAGCTGACGCGTTGAGTAGAAGATCATATGCAGGAACGAATGTGATGATGTCAAGTATACGTATAGAACTAACTTTAATCGATAAAGTTAAAGTTGCTCAAACCACAGACCCTAAGCTAATGCGTATGAAGAAAAAAGTACAAGAAGGTGCTATTCCAGAAGCAAGAATCGATGAAGAAGGAATACTTCGAGTACACTCCAGACTTTGTGTTCCTAACGACTCTAATTTGAAGTACAAGATCATGATGGAAGCACACAATACACCATTTGCAATCCATCCTGAAAGTACCAAAATGTATCGTGATCTTCGACATACATTTTGGTGGAACAATATGAAGAGAGAGATTGCAAAGTTTATCTCGAGGTGTTTAACTTGTCAACGTGTAAAGCCGGAGCATCAAGTGCCTAAGGGTCCATTGCAACCACTTGAGATCCTGAAATGGAAGTGGGAACACATTACCATGGATTTCGTTATGGGTCTTCCACGGTTTCTCAAGGTATAAATGCTATTTGGGTTATTGTTGATAGATTAACCAAGTCTCGCTCATTTCTTGAGCTCGGAGACTTATTCCTTGAACGTCTTGCTCATATGTATGTAAATGAGATTGTGAGATTGCATGGCATGCCAAGTATCCATAGTTTCGGATCGTGATAGAAGATTCACTTCACGATTTTGGGTTAGCTTACAAAAAGCTATGGGCGCGGATTTACGATCTGGTTCGCATACCATCCTTAAAGCAGACGGACAATCGAGAGGACTATTCAAACTCTTGAAGATCTATTAAGACTCTGTGTCCTAGACTTCAAAGGGAGTTGGGATAAGTATTTACCATTGGTGGAATTCTCCTACAATAACAGTTATCATGCAAGTATAGGGATAGCTCCATTCGAAGCATTGTATGGAAGAAAGTGTCGCTCTCCAGTATGTTGGGATGAGGTGGGTGAAGCAACATTGTTGGGACCAGAATTGGTACGTATTACTACAGAAAAGATCAAATGATTCGACAACGTATACAAATGGCACAAGATCGACAAAAGAGTTATGCGGATCTTCATCAAAAGGACGTGGAATTTAGTATTAGGGATCATGTATTGTTGCGTGTTTCCCCATGGAAGGGGAGTTACAAGATTCGGGAAGAGAGGAAAGCTCAATCTATGATTTATTGGTCCATTTTAGATTCTTGACCGAGTAGAAAATGTGGTATATAGACTCGCGTTACCTCCAAGTATGTCTCGTGTTCATAATGTTTTTCACATATCTGTGCTATGTAAATATGTGAAAGACCCGAACCACGTTATTGAGTTAGAACCGGACGAGATAGCCGAAGACTTAACATGCGAGGAGGTACCTATTAAGATCCTGGATAGGAAGGAGCATGTTCTACGCACAAAGGTCATACCCCAAGTCAAAGTTTTGTGGAGAAACCATGCTATTGAAAAAATGACCTGGGAGTTGAAAACGGAAATGAAAGCGAGGTATCCTCACTTTTTTGAAACACCAGGTACGTATGTCAATTTCGAGGACGAAATTTCATAAGGAGAGGAGGTTGTAAGACCCCAACTTATTATAAATGAAATTGAATTTCCTCTATTTATTATTTTGAAATAGTAAGGGTTGATTGGATTAATGTGGTTAGTTATGGATAAAATGCGCAAATATTTTAAATAAGCAAGTGGTTATAAAATATTCATTGTTGTCGGGGAATATTCATTTGGTCGTGGAATATTCTTACTGTCGGGGAATATTAAATGCAACTAACATGACCTTGTGTGGGCCATATAACGGAAAGCGATTGGATGAAGAAAGCGACAAATATAAGTTATTTATAAATAACGGCGTAGTTTTTACAGATTAATCTTTGTTGAAATACTAAATTGGTTAAAACATAGTTGCATTACCGGTATTGCATCAATTATTGATTCTTACGTAGAAGGCACTACTCAATAATTGTTACAAGTAATTCTTTATTCAATATTTTATTTTTTGATTCAATAATTGCTACGTTGATAATTTATATTATTGTTGTTTCAATAATTGTCCGCATGATGATTTTCCTTTATCGAATCAATAATTCATATTATTTGAATAATATTATTAGATAACATTATTGGTAATGCCTAGAAAATTTTATCTACGGAGAGGTTTGGTCACCTAATTGCTTGCAAAGAAGGAGAAATCCTTATTAGAAAGCCCCTCTTTCTGAGGAACTACACGGTTGTCGATATTGTGATTCTGTAATATTATTTGTGAATAATTAATTATTAATTTATATGATAAGAAAATATTCATTTTATGTGGATATAGATGGAGAAAATTTTAAAGTGACAATTGTTGAAAAATTGATATTTTATCTTTTCTGATAAAATAATTCATTTAAATACATTATTATATTTTAATAATATAATAATAATGATATTTATACAATGAATGTGGGATATATGAATATATGAGAAGGAAGAGTATTTATGTTGCAAAAGTTGTTTAAAACATGTTAAACATGTCTGTGGGCCCATTTCTTGACTGAAATTTGATTATAGCCTGTAAAATCGTCCGTTTGTGGATTTCGATCAACTTCTGTTTGGAATTTGGAAAAACTTTCTTCTACAAAGATGTAGAGAATGGAATTTCCTATGGAAAGGACATAAGGTTCAATTTTTTCTGATAAAATGGCTATTTTTTTGAATTATTGAAGTTCCGAAGTTCTAGAATAATTAATTTTTGAAGTTTAAAATATTTTAATTAAGAAAAACGTTTTTGTTGCTTTGGTACATGTGTGGCTGATGTTTTGGCCAAATAAGTGGGCGTAGGAAGTTTAACAAAATTATAATATTATTATATTAAATTTTCTGCTTTGGTGTTCTAAGCATTTCCTATAAATAGGGTGCTTAGGATAGAATTGAAAATCACACCAGAAACTAAAGTTTCCTCTCTCTATATTATCGAGCGTATTCTTGTGAGTATTTTTATACTTTGAGTGTTGTTATACGGTGCAAGTTCCTTCAACGTTATATCTGATATTCCAACCAGAAGTACTATTCTTTTCGAGGTAAGGGATTTTATATTTTTTAAAAAAATGATATTATTTTTCTAATATCATTATGCCAGAATATTGGTAAGATTTTTCTTGTGAAATTCTCGTCTTTTAGTGTCGAGGTTACTATTCACGTATACGACACTATTCACGTATACAGCACTATTCATGAATATAGCACTATTCACAGAAAAATTAAATTTTAGTTTTTTTTCCAAAATATCTATTATGGATACTAACTTTGATTGTATCCATGTTTTGATTATTCTTGAATTTTACTCCACTATGTCTATTTATGAAGTATTTTTGAACTCAGATTGTTTAAAGTACGAATCCTTAATATTTTTTCTTTTGTTTCACTAGATTCGTTTTCTTTAAAATATTTTTCATCATCCTCAGTCCTAAATGATGATATTACTGAATATCTTTGGCCTGTAGTGCAAAGATGAATGAATTTTTGATGAATATCTTTGGCCTGTAGTGCAAAGATGAATATTTGATTCAAGATGAATATTGATTGATGTTACAGGGATAAAATATGGATGATGGACTTTTAAATTCATAGATTATAGTAGATTTCATTTCTACGTAACTCATCTACATGAATTATTGTTTCATTATGAATATTGATCTGAAACTTGTTGTCTATTATATTTTATCAAATTTTTTCCTGTTGAAGACTAACGATAATTTTTTCTATATTATCTTAGTCATAATATTCTTTACTGGGCTAGTTGTATCAGCATTTCTCACATTAAACAGCTCTAGCCGCCACTCTCATGGTTCATACTTCTAGAAGCTTTAATCTCCCTCCTTTATTTGCTCTTTTATCCAATTAATTGTTCATTTGACCATTTATCAATTTAACATTTTACAATTTTAGAATAATAATCATAAATTAAATTAGACTTTTATTTCATAAAATTCGGGGTCTTACAATCACCCCACCTTATGAAATTTCGTCTCTAAAATTTACGAACATACTTGGCATTCCGAAGAGATAAGAATTTCAAATTCTAGCTCTCAGGCTACTTCCTCTGTCTCATGGTTCATCCATTGCTCAATTCCTGTATTTCAGATATCATTCTAGAATAAAGTTTCAAAATAAGGGTTAATTGATATGCCACATATTATCCCTATATTCTGACTGACCAATTAAATAACAATTAAGCTTAGGTAGGTCATACTAGCGAAGAATTTACCCGTGTCTTCCCTCCTAGTTCTAGTCTCACATCTCAACCATGGATCATATCCCTAAACATTGATACCAACTATGACACCCCCAAAATAAGTATACATCACCCATTCTGAGTCGCCAAATACATGGTACAGAAAATAACTACAACTTCATTAGTACAAATGTTGTGCAAAATACGACGACACATATACTGTGAGTTTCAATACAAATATTGTAACGTATATAATATGACAATATTCATACTCAAATTATTACAATGCCATATAAAGTACAACAACAAATATTTCAAGTCTCCAAAGGAATACGAGAAGATTTATGTCCTCCTCATTCTAATGGAGTACATTTTGACGCTTTCAAATTCGAGTTCGCATCACCCTATTTGATTCACCAAATATAACTATTAAATGATGTATAAAATATGTCACACACATTTTAAATTCTCAGTACAATTATTATGCCCCATCGTTTCATAATTTGATTAGGCTTGTGATTAATTTGTATCACCACTTTATACCCATGTTCTCTCTACTAGTACCAGCTACACTTTTATTACCTGAAAGGGATGATGAAGTAAAAGGGTGAGCACAAATAGCCTAGTAAAGAATATCATGACTTAAGATAATTAAATTATCAAAATAATTCAGATATTTAGAACATATGGTAGAGGATAAAAGTTTTCAACCATAATAGCAGCGGAATCAACAATCCATTAGAAGAGTCAAGTAGAACATAATGTCTACTATCTCCTCTAGATTAAAAGTTCATCTTTAATATTTCATTCCTATAAAACTCATCAACAATTCTTTGTTATACCCAAGACAAAGAGAACTCTCATCACCTGTCTTCACCTGAACCACCACAGATTATAATTAAATAACAATTCATATTTATAATAAGGTAAATCAACAGTCCATCTTTGCAATATAAGCCTAAGACATACAACTGTAAAATCAATAACGCTGAGACTCAGCTCAATAATATCACAACCACGAATTATCCATGCACTACGGGCCAAGGATATTCGTGTTTTCACCAATGCTTATGATTATACCAAATAATCCTTGGTCATAATCATGTCAATCAACAGTCCATCTATGCACAACTGACCAAAGATGACTTTTACCACATTATTTGTAACATTACGGTCATGATTATACTGAATAATCCCTGGTCATAATCATACCAAGTCCATCTATGCACTACAACTAAAGATGACTTTCATCACAATATAAGTATGAGGATGATGACAATGATATATATAATGAATAAACATAAATAATCAGAATAATATGATAACATAGATCTTTAATGATTTTCAACTTAATTATTCAGAGTCCAAATTGCTAACATAATATTAGATGAAGCACAAACTATTAATGATATTCTAATCCTTTTAGGAATTTTCACCATTTAATGATAAACTGAATAAACGAATAATAATATCTTACCATAATATGGAGTATGAAAGAAAATGATATTCCTTTTACCATAAAAATGATACCCTCTTACCACAATAATGATATCCTTTACCTTAGCATGTGACTTGATTATGCTTTCTATGAAATTGATTAACTTAAACAATGGTTGCATTCCTTATCTACACTTGGAGTAACATTACACTCAATAGAAATACTCACAATATTATAGTACTCACAATATTGAAGTAAAAGAATTCTATATTTTTAGTGTAGTAATGGTGTGTGTTTAGTTACTCAACCGAGCAACCTATTTATACTAAAAATTTAGTAAATAACTAGCACACCTGCTTTGACAAAATAACCAAATGAGGTATATAATAATGGTAGTGGAATTTATGGTCCCACCGAGAAAATTAAACCAACTTTTACACATTTTAACAAAATTTGTTCAATAATAGAGTTGTGGTCCATACTACTTTAGAAAAAGTAAAGTGTCGGTAAGTCCTGCCAAACTTACTTTTTTTAAAAAGAAAATAGTTGAACAAACATCTGTATATCATACTTATCTTTAATCAACACCTTTTATTCATCAATTATTTACACATCTTCAATCTTTCAACAATTATTCATAATTATTAACATAGACTCACAAATACTTCTAATTGGTATAATTATATCATATCAAATAATATGAGTCACTGTGCAATAATTACTGTGACAATTATTGAATGAAAGACTAAGTGTCTTCTTACGTAATTAAGAATCAATAATATGAATCACTGTGCAATAATTACTGTGACAATTATTGAATGAAAGACACGGTGACTTCTTACGTAAGAATCAAATCAATACCTTACTATAAATAATTTAAATTCAATTAATAGTAGGGATCAATACCAAATCATATTTATCTCGAATAACATATAAACCAACTGACAATTCATTATTCATTCAAGTTGTCTTTATTTATCGCATAAAATCATTATTCATGTTCCAAAACTTTAGAAGTGAATAATAAAACTTGAGAAATCTAAGTGTATAATAAAACTTGAGAAATCTAAGACCTCATATATGACAATCCACTATTATGATATTATCACCATTTTTACTTTAACAAAATATTATTTTTATTTTTATCACAACTCATTCGTTACTTGTGCGTTTATATCCCGACACGTCATGAGCTTACTAACACTTCTAAAATATTTAAAATAGTATTATTAACTTTCCAAACAATTTTCACATTTTTTAGATTATCCAACAATTTTCTATTATTATTTCTATTTATAAAAAACTATAATTTAATAGCTTCAAAATAGAAATACTAACTCCGCCTACTTTTATATCTTTAAAAAATCATCAATATTAATCTTATATTATTATAATATTTTTCAATAAAATTCATAATTTTCCACCATTCATGGAATTTTCTACGAATTTCCTCTATTTTTAAACTAACCATAAATAGCTTAAAAATACAATAAATATTTTTTATTATTCAATAATTTTCCAAAACTTCCCGAAATTATAAAATAATATTATAAGATTTTTCATCATTCATAGAATTTTCTATGAATTTCTTCTATTTTCAAACTAATTATAAATAGTTTATAAATTTAATAATTACTTCTAGTTTTCAATAATTCATCAAAATTTTATAGAAATTCTAAGATGATATTATAAGCATTTTGTAAAAATATTTCAGCCCAAATATTTTTTCTGATAAATTAATCATAAATTCCAATATTCAGAAACTTCAATAATTCATAATAATTAGTAATTTTATCAGAAAAATACAGATCTTATGTCCTTTCCATGTAAAATTTAATTCTCTACAAATTTTTAAAAGAAATTTTTTCCAAATTCCGACTCTAACATAGAGAGAAAGGCTTACCGAAAAATTCTGCTTGATAATTTCCGAACCAGACACGTTACGAAATTCACAACAGATTATACGTTAATCTTTAACGGTTCAAAATTTGTGGACATATACTAAACTTATATATGCATAACATATCCAAAAATTACAACGATCCAACGGTCGGATTAAAAATTATAACTCACACAATAGAGCTTAATAAAACTGATTTTTCGGACTATAAGTCCTTCGGACCAATTTCACTCAAACTGTCACCACGAAAAATATACAAAGACCTTTTGGGTGATTCAAATTTATGCATTTAGCTTACTTCCAGGGATTTCTTTTGATATATGGCTCATCTCCTAACTCATTATACACAAAGAGTTATGGATTTTACAAAAGAAAGTAGTAACTAATTTTTCTGAAATTTTTCCAAATTTTGTTCTTCATTTGATTTCTAGATTTCTCTCATTTGATTCATGTTTATGCAATTTTAAATCATCTAATACATATATAAGTATGTACTCTTTACATAAAATCCATAAAAACTAAAATCTAAGAATAAATCAAAGATTTTTAAACATACCTTTTCTTAATTTCTTCTTCATTTATTCCTTCTCTTTCTTCTTTTCTTCTCCTCCTTTTTTTTCTCTTTCTCTTCTTTCCTACATATTTTGTCTATGGGAGGAAGTGTGAGCATTTAGTGTGCTGACAATTTGCCTTAGTAGGCTAATAAGTTAGCCATCATCCTTGCCTCACTCTTGCCTAATATTTGATAACCCACCAATCATGAAAAAGTTTGGTGAATGCTTTATGAAAATTTTAGCAGCATATGGAAAATTTGTATCAGTATTTCTCACATTAAACACCTCTAGCCGCCACTGTCATAGTTCATACTTCTAGAAGCTTTAATCTCCCTCCTTTATTTGCTCTTTTATCCAATTAATCGTTCATTTGACCATTTATCAATTTAACATTTTATAATTTTAGAATAATAATCATAAATTAAATTAGACTTTTATTTCATAAAATTCGGAGTCTTACTTAAATAATAACATATTTTAAAATTATTTATACATAAAAAAATAATATTTACTAATTATATATACACCCCTACCCCACCCCCACCCCTACCCTACTCTCGCACTCGCACCCTCCCCAAAAATAATATTTTTTAATTATGTATACACTCCCACCCTCCAAAATAATATTTACTAATTATGTATACATTCTCACCCCACCCCACCCCCACCCCCATCGCACTTTGTCACCCCACCCTTACCCCTACCTCTACCCCCACCCTCCCAAAAAATAATATTCGGTGATTATGTATACACCCCACCCTCCATTAACCCCAAAAATAATATTCAAAGGTGATTATATATACCCACCCCACCCCCAAAAAATAATATTATTGATTATGTATATAACCCCACCCCACCCCACTCCGCCCCCCAAAAAATAATATTTACTTATTATGTATACACACACCCCGCTTTAACTCCTAGCCCCCCAAAAAAAAAAAAAAAAATTAATAATAATATTTACTAATTATGTATACACTCCCACTCGCCCATCCCCACCCCCACCATCCACCTCCTCCACACTTGCTAAAAAAAATAATATTTAGTGATTATATATACACCTCAACCCCAACCCCTCTCCCTCCCCTCCCCTCCCAAAAAAAAATAATATTTAGTCTTTATACTAGTAAGTTTTAAGTTGTCAATAATAATAACAGAAATTACAAGATATTATGGTCATTTTAGAAAAAGGTTGAGGTTAATTTTGTCTAATAATTTTTAATCCCAAATGGTAGGGATTATGTACTAGGTAGATTATGGTATTAAATAATCCCACACTTAAGGTATTTTATAATCCCAGGACTAATAGTCCCAAGCTCAAATTTAAAAACAAACAAGACACTTGGGATTAATAGTCCTATCCCAAGTGTAATCCTTGCAAACAAACATAGCCTTAAGGTATAAATATACCTTCACAATATAACAATAATTGTTCTTAAATCCTAGATTCTATTACCTTAAAATCTTTAATTCCTTACAGATAATGATAATTACATTATTCACTACTTACAAGTGTGACTTTCATCTACCACAACAGATACATAAAAGTTTAACTAATAATGCTTCAAGTCAATGCCTTGATCTCTTCCTTCCATCATCACTGGGTCCTTTGGTTCCTCTAGCTTTCCTGAAAATATTTTTTATTTTTAAAAGCAATGGTGAACATTTAATTTCTCAGGAAGTTATAGCAGTTGAAGAAAAACAACATTAAGAATCAAATATTCTTTCTTTAGAAAACTTCAATAACTGTACAATAGTTATGAAGCAGCTTGAATAAACATGAATAATTAGATTCCTATCATTTAAACACATCGCTAACATATAACTTCTCATAACTATAACCAATTATACTTCTAATACTCAACTTAATCATACACTATTACATATGTGAAAAGAATCACCTTTTCGACATATATATACATAAACAACACATATATACTTTAAACTTAATTATTATCATATCATTTGATCAACTGAAATAATCAGTATACACTTCTCCTTACACCGTTCATGTCTTAACATAACTATAACACTTAAACAATTCAACAACAGAACAGTTTATCTTGCAAGTACGTAGGTACAAACAATTAACACATAGCACAATAGATTGATATATATCTTGTATAAATATAAACATTTGCATATAGATAACAACGTGCTCAGTTACCACATTTGAGTAAGTTAAAAAAACTTGCACAGAGTAATATCATGTACAGGTTAGGAAACTTGTCTTAAGCATTGCTTACAACCTTACACTATATTGTTCTTCAAAGGACCTAAATATCATATAAGGACAACACTTCCATTAATTACAAAAAGATGTTAACTATCGGCTTACGTTAACTTTATTCATTTCTTTTATATCTATGTCATTAGACTCATAATACTTCTCTTAACATCGTTCATAGCTGAGACTTAAATCCCAAAGTCACTCTTTATGTCTTTAATATCTTCATTTCATTTTATATGGTTCACGTTTATAAATTATTTATGTGACGCCCCCAAAATAGATCCACACGACCCATTCTGAGTCGCCAAATATCATATTATAAAAATCAAATACAAACTTCATTTATGCAATTGTTGATCGTAAATGCGAATACACTTCTGATTAAGCTGTGAGTTTTAATACAAATGTATGTAACTCTCATGGTGCCTCGACCACAACCTTACAATGGTACTTTACATATAAAAATACGTCAAAAACCTGCTTTTAGAAATTAAAATCTTTGGAAAGTGCTCAAGGAAACCTTCGTATGCATGGGAGGCCATGCGTCAGGTTATGATAGATATCATATGTCCACGCGAATTATCCTTGGTTGATTAATAGAACCCAAAGAAAAACGAGAAGATTACTATCATCTTCTTTCCAATGGTGAGTCTTCTCTTGACATATAATTATCTCCGTTGTCTCCAAGTGAAAATATATTTCAAATAAACTCTAAGATTATATAGGTAGTGCTCGTAGATATACTCAGCAAGTGGATGTGCACAACCTTGTCTTATGATAACACGAGGTTGTATGTCATTAGACATCTTGTATGATAGTGGCAAAACACCCTTCCAAAGTTGGGTTCACCTCACCCTATTCGGTTCACTAAAATTAAATATCGAATGACATATACAATACGACACACTTATCTAAAGTTCTCAATAAAATTATTTTTATACTATTTAGGGAGAACCTCAACAACTATATACCACCGTTCTAATCCTCTTAATACCCCGCTCGACCCAGCTACACCTTTATTACCTGAAAGGAATTGTGAAGCAAAAGGGTGAGCATAACTAGCCCAGTAAAGAATATCATGACTAAAGATAATTAAATTATCAATAGCTTTCATCAATAATAAATTAGAGATTTAGAACATATGGTAGATGATAAAACTTTTCAACCATAGTTCGTTGAACAAAGCAATCCATTAAAAGAGTCAATAAGACCATAAGGTCTATTATCTTCTCCATGTTAAAAGTCCACCAATAATGTTTTATCCCTGTAACATCAATCAACAGTTCCTGTCCACAATCATATGAATAAATCATAATCATAATTGTGGTTCTAAACTCCTCTTCGCACCCAGGACGAAGATAATTTTCATCACCTATCTTCACCTAAAATATCAAAAATCATGGTTATACCAAATCACAATTCCTGCTCCTAATCATACTACTAAATTCATCTTTGCACTACGACCAAGATATTCATTAAAAATTCATCTTTGCACTACAGGCCAAAGACATACAACTGTATTTTAAAAGAGTCAAGTAGAGCATGATATCTACTATCTTTTACAATTTAAAAGTATATAATCAATATTTTATCATTTGAGACTAATTTTAATAAATAATCCACATCATCGAATCATCCCCTACACTACTACCGAGGATATTCATGTAATCATCAATGGTCATGATTATACCGAATAATCCTCGGTTATAATCATACCAATAATTGTCCATCAATGCACTACGGCCAATGAGGACTTTTACCACATCATCTATAACATTACGGGTCATGATTATACCGAATGATCCTAGTTATAATCATACCAATAAACTAGTTCATCTATGCAATATAAGCCAAAGATACTCATCAATCAATAGTTCATCTTTGCACGTAAGCCAAAGATATACAAGCTGTAAAACCAATAACTGCTTTTTTGCACGTAAGCAAAGATATACAACTATAAAACCAATAATCAAGCGGTCCATCTTTGCACGTAAGCAAAGATATACAACTCAGTAAAACCAATAATCAACGGTCCATCTATGCACGTAAGCCAAAGATGACTTTCATCACAATATAAGCATGAGGATGATGACAATGATATAAGCATTAATCAAACGAAATCAAGGATAAATATTAAAGACTTTAAATTTATCCAAATATTATTAATCACTTAATAAATTCATAATCTAATATTATTAATATTATAACAATATTTTAATCACTTCTTAAACTTATAAACAATTTATTTCAATTGTTTACACTTTATCAAATAATGCATTTAATCATTTAAAAATGCCATACTCATAAGATTTCATCACCAATGATCAAATCCCTCATAAAAATTTTCATATACCCTATATAGGATTCCCAAGCCATAAAATCCTATTTTCCAATTTTGTTACTTCACACAACATATTTAATTCATTTACTCATAACTAGTTCATATTCATGAAAAATACCAAATCAGTCCCAAAAATATTTCTTTTTTGGGATTTAGCAGAATATAGTCCCATATTGAACATATATTTTTCTCAGAATTTTTAAAATTCATCTACTATTTTTCATATGGCTAAAACTGCCGAATATTTAGACATTTATCATAAATTATACTTTTGTCCAAATATTCCAAAATTTACAGGGTATACTCCTGTTATATACATGTACTTCCAATAAAAATTTCACCAATTTTGAAGTTAACCACAAGGAGTTATAAGGGTTTTCTTTTAAAATAGTCTTTTCCTATAAAATTCATAACTCCTAATCTATACATCCAAAAATCGCCGTTTTTGGACACAATCTAGAAAACTCATCAAATTATCATTTCAAATTTTTCTAGAATTTTTGAGGGTCAGAAAAATTACGAATTTGCCCCTGAAAGAAACCCCTTTTGAATGAAAATATTATTCATATAAATACGAAGGATCATTCACCATGCATGCGGTAATCCACATAGACAGGTTATTCCAACAGAATAATAAAGAATGAAATAATAGAAGAATTCACCATGCATACGGTAGTCCGCGTAGATAGGTTATCCCAACAGAATAATAAAGAATGGAATAACAGAAGAATTCACCAGGCGTGCGATAGACCGCACAGACAGGTTATTCTAACTGAATAATAAATAATGAAATCAGGTCATACGTAATTCGCACAGACAGGATATTCCAACAGAATAATAAAGAATGGAACCAGGTCATGCGTAATCCGTACAGACAGGATATTCCAACAGAATAATAAAGAATGAAATAACAGAAGAATTTCACTATATATACGGTAGTCCGCGTATACAGGTTATTCCAACAGAATAATAAGGAATGGAATAACAATAGCTCTATTCATGAATATGAAAGAAATAATATCACTTACCTCAAAAGAAGACTGGATACTGGAATAGTGAGGTAGCAGACTTCTCTTCTTCTTTCTCTCTATAATTTCTCACTATAATAATTGCTCTATAGCTTTAGTAAATTAGTGAAAATAATGAAGGAATGAACTTCTATTTATAGGAAAATATAGTTTCGATAATTGCACGTTTTGGGGTTCGAAATATTACAGTACAATACCTTTAACTTTTCTTTCATTTTTAATTTAGTCCTACAAGTATTATCAAACTTGCACCACCTCCCCTAATAGTAAATCATGTGAGTTAATAGTTCATTGATGTGACTTAATAGTTATAATCATGTGAAAATACGAATTACAGTATAGTACCTCCATCTATACCTCCATTTTTAACTTAGTCATGCAAGTATTATCAATCTTGCACCACCTCCCCTAATAGTATATGAGTGTGAATCAATAGTACACACATGTGAATAAATAGTTATAATTATGTGAATTAATATCAATTAATTGCTCATTTATTCGATTAATTACCCGATTGGTCAATATAACCTCCAGACATCAATTATTATCGAAATAAATATCGATTTTCACTAACACTAACAATCCCAATACAATGAAAATATTTTTCTCAAAAATTTTATTTTTGAAATTTTGAAGTTTGACTTTTTTGACCAAAAAGTCAACTGTTGACTTTTTTGACCAAAAAGTCAAACTTCAAAATTTCAAAAATGAAAATATTTTTCTCAAAAATTTCATTTTTGAAATTTTGAAGTTTGACTTTTTCCAAAAAAGTCAACTATTGACTTTTTTGGCCAAAAAGTTAACCCCAACAAATTTTGTGTTTATAGTCCATTTCAACTAATTTCATCGTTCCGAACTCAAATATCATGTCCGCGTCTCCAAATTCAACTCCGAACTCAACTTCTATTTTTAATAACATTCATCATTAATATTATAACTCACAATATTTAACAACCAGGTCGTTCCCAGGAAAGAGGGGGCTTTCCGATAAGGATTTCTCCTTATTGGCGCACAATTAGATGACCAAACCTCTCCTGACAGAACTTCTAGACATTGTAAATATTGCAATTTAATAATATGAATAACTTTGTCGTCTCAATTATTGATTTAATAATATATAACATATTATGCAGATGATACTGTGACAATAATTGAATCAATAATATGAGAGATATGATGCAACAATTATTGTAGCTATAATCGAGTATAACTGAGTGACTTCTCACATAAGCAACAATAATCAATACCGTGTGCTACTATGCAACCACACGTATTACTATTCTTTTACTACCGATTATTTTATAACAACTTCCTTACTTTGAAAATTTTTCAAATATGACCCTTAACTTTAAACTTTTATCAATTTAACTATTTACCAAAATAGAAAAATTGAATACTTTAATTTCATAAAATTCGGGATCTCACAATTTACGTGATTAAACTCTACGATTTCTCCTTAGCATCACAGCGTTTAATAAGTTATACTTTAAGTCCATCATGAAATATTAACATTTATTACCGTTTTTTGACATTCATTAACTTAAATGTTCAAGTTATGCATACTTATGTGTTAAATATATTTATCTTATGCAAACACAGAACATCTACCTTATTTTGGTATTTTAAATTCATATTGTTTTATTTCTTCAACTTAACCTTCAAACATATAATCAAGGTTCTAACACTCTTATTAAGATGTTATTAATAATTAGCATTTATCTTTATTTTTACTTAATAAAATTTTCCCTTCTTTTCTACTTTAAAAATCTTTTCATTGTCAAAAAATCTGAGGGTTGGTATAGCAATACGGTTTCCCTTTGTTTTGAGTATTTCAGTGCATATATCGCCAGAATGTAAAATCCGGAGATAGCGTTGCGGCGCCAGTTTCTTAAGCTTAAGTGGCACTGTCGCGACAGACATTAACCTTTGAAAATCTTTTAAGTTTTAAATCATGATCCCGACGTCCAATTTACCAAATCATAACTTAGTCGTTTTAACTCAAAATCGATCCATTCCTGAGCCATTTTCTAGCTTTCCTAGCATACTTTAAATTCCTCTGGACAGAAATATTTTCCGGACATTCTAACTAGGCTTTTAATTAGCTCAAAGATCTCTTACCGTTCAGTTTTTCAAATTTACGTTTTAAATTTTCAAAACATCATAACTTCCTTATTTGAAGTCGGAATGAGTCCGTTCTTGAGCCCACGGCTCTATTTCATTAGTGTTTATGTTTCCCCCATAGAAATTTAATTAATCAAAACCATTAATTATCATTAATAATTTGTTCATAGTTTTTTTTAAAACTATATTTCCAATATTATCATATTTTACTTAAAATTTCGCCATAATTTCGTTATAGCTCATTTGTGACACCCCAAAAATAGGTCTACACAACCCATTCTCTGTCGCCAAATACATGATGCATAACTTAAATACAAACTTCATTAACATAGTACGACAAACGTAAACTGTGAGTTTCAATACAAATATTGTCTCGTAGACAATATCCGAACTCAAAATAAGTCCTCATTACAATTATTATCACATTATTTTATAGAATAATGAGGATTACTATAGCCACCATCTTGGACCATCATTCTAGTCCCCGACTAGTCCCAGCTATATTCTCATTTCTTGAAGTGAACACTGAAAAAAAAGGATGAGCTCAACTAGCCCAGTAAAGAATATTATGACTAAGATACTGCAGAATAAATTATCCTTAGTCTTCAACAGTGTAAAAACTGATAAAATACAATAGACAACAAGTTTAACTACAGTGGAACAAGCAATCCATTAGAAGAGTCAAGTAGAGCATGATGTCTACTATCTTCTATGATTTAAAAGTTCATCATCAATATTTTATCTCTGTAACATAACTCAATAAATAATCCACATCATCAAATTATCCTTGCACTACGGGCCAAAGATATTCGTTAGTATCACCAGTGGTCATGATCATGCCAAACAACTGTCTATCAATGCACTACGGGCCAATGAGGACTTTCACCACATCATTTGTCTGTAACATTACAGTCCATGATTATACTGATACATAATTTTTGGTCATAATCATAACAATCAACAGTCCATCTATGCACTACGGGCCAAAGATAACTTTCACCACAATATAAGCATGAGGATGATGACAATGATATAAGAAATCAATCAAGTGAGATAAAGGAAATAAATACTAATGATTTATAATTCAATTTATCCAGAATTTAAGAATGTCCAAATTGTAAACATGATAATTAATTATGGAGTAAAATTCAAGAATGATATTCATGTATCAATAATAATTTGGACAGAAAAGAAACCAATTTTATCAGGAATAGTACCCCGGGTGAATGGTACCCGAGTGAATAGTACCTCGTGAATAGCACCCCGTTAATAGTACCGTATGTATGAATAGTACCTTATGAATAATACCATATGAATAGTACCGCATGTATGAATAGTACACTGTGAATAGTACCCAGGCATAAAAAGATTAAAATTTAACAAGAATATTTAGAAAAATATTTCAATGAAACGATACTAGATGAAACCAAAAATTCAAGGATATTCTACTAATTTCAGGGAGTATAGAAGCAATACTTATCAAAATAAGTGTAGATTTAGGAATATAAAATGAAATAATATTACTTACATACTACAGAGTATGGAAGAAAATAATATTTCTTACGAATATTGAACGAAAATAATATCACTTACGAATATTGAACAAAAATAATATTCGTTATGAATATTGAACGAAGATAATATCCCTTACGAATATTGAACGAAAATAATATTCCTTACGAATATTGATCGAAAATAATATTTCTTACAAATACAAAAAATAATATCTCTTACGAATATGAAATAAATAATACGCCTTAACTTAAAAGGAGAGTATTTTCGACTGGTATAGCGAAGATATTCTTGAAGAAAACTTGCACTATTAGCTACACTCAAAGTTTTCTTAAACTCAAAAGAAATACGCTCAATATTATAGAAGAAGAATTCTCTGATTCTGGTGTGATTTTCATTTCTAAACTAAGCATCCTATTTATAAGAGAATGGCAGGATACTATTTAGGAAATAATCACGGACTGTACAGGGAAAAAAATTCACGGGTGAAGTCACAAGAATTCGCGTGAAAATCTGATTTTTACTATTCTTTACTATGCAATAAAATATTCTAATAAAACAAAAATAATATATAAAATATAATATATTCTATTTATAATCTACTAAGCCAAACTTATAACAAATACTTCATGAAAAATCCCTCTATTTATCACAAATCACTTGTCTTCAATAAACATATTTTTAATCTTCAACAATTATTCATCATTAATATTATAACTCACAATATTAACAACTAGATAATTCCCAGAAAAGAGGGGGCTTTTCAATAAAAATTTCTCCTTATTGGAACGCAATTAAATGATCTAACTCCTTTCCTCGACAGAACTTTCTAGACATTGTCAATAATGCAAATAATAATATGAATAACTATGTCGTCTCATTTATCGATTTAATAATATAAAATATTGTGCAGATGATACTATGACAATAATTGAATCAATAATATGAGATACTATGAAGAAACTACTATGGCAATAATTAAATGAACTGAGTGAATTCTTACGTTAGAATCAATAATAAGAGATACTGTACAATATCGTGTGCTATTGTGCAACCACGCGTATTATTGTACTTTTATCATCGGGTATTTCAACAGTTAATGTTAAAAGTTTTTCCGTTATTTTTATAAAAAAGTTATTTCTTTCGCTTTCTATATCTAACAGTAATTTCGTTGTGGGGTCCACCAATGATTGTGCTGTTGTACGAATATTCCCCGATAAAAAGAATATTCTCTGACCAACCGAATATTTTATGACAACTTGCTTACTTTGTAAAATTTATAAATATTACCCACAACTATAATATTATATCAAATCCACACCTTATTATTCAAAATAACATTTAGAGAAAATTAAATCTTTATTCATAAAAGTTGGGGTCTTACAACCTCCCCTCCTTATAAAATTTCGCATGAAATTTTGCCCTCGAAATTGGTGTACGTACCTGATATGTCGAAGAGGTAAGGATACCTTGTTTCATTTCAGATTCTAACTCCCAGGTCATTTTCTCAATATCATGGTTTCTCCATAAAACTTTTACTTGAGGTATAAGCTTTGAGCGTAGAATATGTTCCTTCTTATTCAAGATTCTAACATGTACCTCTTCATACGTTGAATCTTCTGTTATCTCCTCTGGTTCTAATTCAATAATGTGGTTCAGGTCTTTCACATATTTACGTAACATAGATATATAAAAAACTTTATGAACACGAAATATACTTGGTGGTAAGGTGAGTCTATAGGCCACAGTTCCTACTCGATCGAGGATTTCAAATGGACCGATGAATGGAGGATTGTGATTTCCTCTCTTTCCAAATCTCATAATTCCTTTCCATGGAGCAACACGTAACAATACATGATCTCCAACATTAAATTCCACTTCTCTTCGATGAAGATCAACATAACTCTTTTGTCTATCTTGTGAGGTTTGTATACATTGTCGGATCATTTGAATCTTTTCCGTAGTTATACGTACCAATTCTGGTCCCAACAACGTTTCTTGACCCACCTCATCCCAGCATACTGGAGAATGACACTTTCGTCCATACAACGCCTCAAATGGAGACATGCCTATACTTGCTTGATAACTGTTGTTGTAGGAGAATTCCACAATTGGAAAGTACTTGTCCCAACTTCCTTTGAAGTCTAGGACACAGAGTCTTAATAGATATTCAAGAGTTTGAATAGTCCTCTCCAACTGCCCGTCCGTCTGAGGATGATATGCAGAACTGAATCGTAAATCCGTGCCCATAGCTTTTTGTAAACTGACCCAAAATCGTTTAGTGAATCATGGGTCTCGATCAGAAACTATGGATACTGGCATACCATGTAGTCTTACAATCTCATTTATGTATATACGAGCAAGACGTTCAAGTGAATAAGTTTCTCGTATAGGTAAGAAATGAGCAGACTTAGTTAATCTATCGACAATAACCTAAATTGCATCCATGCCTTGAGAAACCTTGGGAAGACCAGTATTGAAATCCATATTAATGTGCTCCCACTTCCATTCTAGAATTTTAAATGGTTGTAATGGACATTTTGGTACTTGATGCTCTGCCTTTACACGTTTACAAGTTAAAAACCTTGAGATAAACTCCACGATCTCTCTCTTCATATTGCTCCACCAAAATGTATGTCGAAGATCACGATACATTTTGGTACATCCAGGATGGATTGAAAACGGTGTGCTGTGTGCCTCCATCATGATTTTATACTTCAAATCAGAGTTGTTAGGAACACAAAGTCCGAAGTTGAATCGAAGTATTCCTTCTTCGTCAATTCTTGCTTTTGGAATAGTACCTTTTTGTACTTTCTTCCTCATATACATCAGCTTCGGGTCTGTAGCTTGAGCAGCTTTAACTTTATCGATTAAAGTCGGTTCTACTCGTATATTTGACATTATAATGTGGGTCACTAAAGTGTTTAACTCTATCTCCATCCTTTGTAAGTCATACAAAATGGACCTTTTAGTTGACAATATCGCACTCGTACCTGCGTATGATCTTCTACTCAACGCGTCAGCTATCACATTCGCTTTTCCAGGATGGTATTGAATGGTATTATCGTAATCTTTCAACAGCTCGAGCTAACATCGTTGTCGCATGTTGAGTTCCTTTTGGGTGAAGAAATATTTAAGGCTTTTATGATCTGTATAGATCTCCACTTTCTTCCCATACAGATAATGTCTCCAGATCTTTAGCGCAAAAACGACTGCTGCCAACTTTAGATCATGAGTAGGATAATTCCTCTCATATTCTTTGAGTTGTCGTGAGGCACAGGGTATGACTTTCCCATGTTGCATGAGAACACATCCTAAACCTTTGCCTGAAGCAACGTTGTAGATGACAAATATAAGACCCCAACTTATTATAAATAAAATTGATTTTTTTTCCTCTATTCATTATTCTAAATTAATAAGGTGTTAATTTGATATAATGCTTTGATTATGGGTGAAATGTGCAAATTTTGCAAAATAAACAAGTGGTTATAAAATATTCATTGTTGTCGGGGAATATTCGTTTGGTCGTGGAATATTCTTGTTGTCGGGGAATATTCGTACGACGGCGCAACCATTCATGGGCCCCATAACAAGATAATTGTCGGATGAAGAAAATGACAAAGTATGAGTTTTTATAAATAACAACGTAATTATTACAATTAATAATTGTTGGGTTACTCCGGTGGTTAAAATCTGATGTCTGGCGTGGTGGCATAGTAGCACACAGTATTGCACAGTATTGTTGAATTATTGATTCTTACGTAAGAAGGCACTACTCAATAATTGTTATAGTAATTATTGTTCAATATTTTATTTTGTTGATTCAATAATTGTTGCATTGATATTTTATATTATTGTTGTTTCAATAATTGTCACTACACAGTATTTTCCATTATCAGATCAATAATTCATATTATTTGAATAATATTATTAGATAAGCATTATTGGCAATGTCTAAAAAGTTCTGTCAAAGAGAGGTTTGGTCACCTAATTGCGCGCTAGTAAGGAGAAATCCTTATTGGAAAGCCCCCTCTTTCCTGGGAACTACCTGGTTGCCATTATTGTGATTCTGTAATATTATTTGTGAATGATTAATTATTAATTTATATGATAAGGAAATATTTATTTGATGCGGATATAAATGATGGATTTATTTATGTGGTTATAAATGAAGGAATTAATGCTGAGGTGTTTTATCAGTATTTTGTCAGAATGGAGGTATTAAAAATTATCCGTTTGTGGATTTCAGATATTTTTTGTTTGGAATTTGGAAAAACTCAAAGCTACAAAGTTGTAGAGAATTCGATTTCGTGTGGAATGGACATAAAATTTGTATTTTTTTGATAAACGGGCTATTTTCTATGAATTATTGAAGTTACGGAAAATAAAATGATTTTAATTAATTTATGGGTGGGACCCACTTGTGTTTTAACACATGTGGGCTGCTAATTTGGTTCAAAGGTGGCTGGCCTGAAGTTTGTTCAAAGTTAGGCATGCGTAAGAAATTTGTAATAATAATATTATTTTAGTCTCCTATGGCGTTCTAACATTTTCCTATAAATAGAGGGCTAAGTTAGAATTGAAAATCACACCAGAAAAGTTTTTTCTCTCTTTCTCTTTCTATATTATCGAGCGTATTCATGTGAGTATTTTGATACTTTGAGTGTTCATATCTGATTTGCAAGTTTTACCAAAGACTATATCCAAAATTCGGGTTAAATGCGGTTATTTTGAGGTAAGGGATGTTATTTTCTTCAATATCATTATGCCGAAATATTGGTTTGAACTTTTTAATCAAATTTGGAACTTTTTGTGTCGGGGTTTCTATTCACATATACGACACTATTCACGTATACGGTACTATTCACGAATACGGCACTATTCACCAAAAAATGATTTTTCTTCTTTTTATCCAAGATGTCTATTATGGTTACTATCTTTGATTGTATCCATGTTTTGATCTTTATTTTTGAATTCTGCTTCACAATTGGTTATTATGAAGTATTATTGATCTTGGATAAGTTGTTATACGAATCCCTAATATTTGTCCTTCTGTCTCACTGGATTCGTTTTCTTTAAAATATTTTTCATCATCCTCAGTTTTAAATGATGATATTATTGAATATCTTTGGCATGTAGTGAAAAAATGAATGATTAACTGATGAATATCTTTTGGTAGTAGTGCAAAGATGGCGAGTTGTTGAGATGAACATGACCAACTGGTGATATAAATGAATATCTTTGGCCTGTAGTGCAAAGATGAATATTTGATTAAAGATGTATATTGATTGATGTTACAGGGATAAAATGTTGATGATGGACTTTTAAATCATAAAAGATAGTAGAATTCTTTCTCTACGTGACTCTTCTAATGGATTGTTGTTTCCGCTGCATTTGTTGATCTAAAACTTGTTGTCTATTATATTCTATCAGATTTTTTCCTGTTGAAGACTAATGATAATTTGTTGTATATTATCTTAGTCATAATATTCTTTACTGGGCTAGTAGAGCTCACCCTTTTCCTTTTTGTTCCATTTTTCTTCTCAGGAGGTGAGAACATAATAGGATCGAGTCGGGGTATGGAGTGATGGTTCTAGAAAGATGTTTTAGCAGTCCTCTCTATTTTTGTAAAATAGTGTATGAATAATTGTAATGAGGACTTATTTGAGTGTTGATATTGTCTAGAAGACAATATTTGTATTTAAACTTACAGTATGTGTTGTCATATTTTGCACGACAATTGTATTATTGAAGTTGTAGTTTGCTTTCTGTACCATGGTTTTGGCGACTCAGAATGGGTGTTGTATACCTATTTTGGGGGCGTAACAACAAATCCCTCTGAACCTGATGGTATTATCAGAACAGGTGCTGAAATGAGTCTCCTCTTGAGTTCTTGGTAACTCTTCTCACATTCCTAGCTCCATGCGAATTTTGTATCTTTTCGAGTTAGCTGAGTTAATGGAGTGGCGATTCGAGAAAAACCTTCTACGAATCTCCGATAATAACCAGCTAAGCCTAGAAAGCTACGTCCTTCAGTTACTAACTTAGGTTGCTCCCAACTTTGTATTACTTCAATCTTCGTCGGGTCAACTATATTTCATGATTCGATATCACGTGCCCAAGGAATGCTACTTCCTCAAGCCAGAACTCGCATTTCTTCAACTTGGCGTATAGCTTGTGTAAGACCCCAACTTATTATAAATAAAATTTAATTTCCTCTATTTATTATTTTGAAATAGTAAGGGTTGATTTGATTAATGTGGTTAGTTATGGGTAACATGTGCAAATATTTTAAATAAGCAAGTGGTTATAAAATATTCATTGTTGTCGGGGAATATTTGTTTGGTCGTGGAATATTCTTGTTGTCGGGGAATATTCGTACGACGTCGCAACCTTGTGTGGGCCCCATAACGAAAAGCGATTGGATGAAGAAAACGACAAGTATAAGTTGTTTATATATAACGGTGTAGTTGTTACCGTTAATACTGTTAAAATACTCGGTGGTTAAAAAACACAAGAAGACACGGTATTGCACAATTATTGATTCTCTACGTGAAAGCCACTACTCAATAATTGTTACAATAATTCTTGTTCAATATTTTATTTTATTAATTCAATAATTATTGCGTTGATATTTTATATTATTGTTGTTTCAATAATTGTCACTGCACAGTATTTTTCTGTATCAAATCAATAATTCATATTATTTGAATAATATTATTAGATAGCATTATTGACAATGTCTAGAAAGTTCTATCTAAGGAGAGGTTTGGTCACTTAATTGCGCGCCAGTAAGGAAAAATTCTTATTGAAAAGCCCCCTCTTTCTTGGGAACGGTATGGTTGTCAATATTGTGATTCTGTAATATTATTTGTGAATAATTAATTATTGATTTATATGATAAGAAAAATATTCAATTTATATGGATATAGATGGAGAAATTTTTTAATGTGATAATTGTTGAAAAATGATATTTTATCTTTTCTGATAAAATAATTCATTTAAATATATTATTATATTTTAATAATATAATAATAGTGATATTTTTACAATAAATGTGGGATATATGAATAAATGAGGAGGAAGAGTATTTTTGTTACTAAACATATTTAAAACATGTTTTTCATGTTTGTGGACCCAATTCTTGATGAAATTTGATTATAGCACGTAAAAATCGTCTGGTATGTGGATTTTGATTCAATTTACATTTGGAATTTGGAAAAACTTAAAATTACAAAGTTGTAGAAATTAAATTTCCTATGGAATGGATATAAGATTCGATTTTTTCTGATAAAAGGGCTATTTATTGTGAATTATTGAAGTTTCGAATTAATTGATTTTGTTTTTTTTGGAGTTTTAAATGATTTATGTTAGAAAAACATTTTTGTGACTTTTGGTGGCTGATTTTGGACCAAGTTTGTGTGCGTAGGAAATTTAATAAAGTATATTAATATTTTATTAAAATTTTTGCCTTGGTGTTCTAAGCAATTTCCTATAAATAGGGTGCTTAGGTTAGAATTAAAAATCACAACAGAAACAAGTTTTCTCTCTCTTTCTCTCTCTATATTATCGAGCGTATTCTTGTGAGTATTTTGATACTTTGAGCGTTTCTATACGGTGCAAGTTCTCTTCAACACTATATCCAATATTCCAGTCAGAAGTACTGTCTTTTCGAGGTAAGGGATGTTATTTTTTTTTTGAAATGATATTATTTCTTTCAATATCATTATGCTAGAAATATTGGTAAGATTTTTCTTGTGAAATTATTGTCTTTTAGTATCGGAGTTACTTATTCACGTATCGACATTATTCACGATATCTGAGACTATTCATTCACGAAAAATTAATTTTTTATTTTTTCGTCCAAGATATCTATTATGGATACTAGCTTTGATTGTATCCATGTTTTAATCATTCTTGAATTTTACTTCACTATGGTTATTTATGAAGTATTTTTGAACTTGGATTGTTTAAAGTACGAATCCTTAATATTTGTTCTTTTATTTCACTGGATTCGTTTTCTTTAAAATATTTTTCATCATCCTCAGTCCTAAATGATGATATTACTGAATATCTTTGGCCTGTAGTGCAAAGATGGTTGATTTTCTTATGAATATCTTTGGCCCGTAGTGCAAAGATGTACAGGTGTTGAGATGAACATGACCATCTGATGAATATCTTTAGCCTGTAGTGCAAAGATGAATATTTGATTTAAGATGTATATTGATTGATGTTATAGGGATAAAATATTGATGATGGATTTTTAAAATTATAGAAGATAGTAGATTTCATTCTCTACGTAACTCTTCTAATGAATTGTTATTTCCGCTGTGAATATTGATCTAAAACTTGTTGTCTATTGAATTCTATCAGATTTTTTCCTGTTGAGAACTAATGATAATTTGTTCTATATTATCTTAGTCATAATATTCTTTACTGGGCTAGTTGAGCTCACCTTTTTCCTTTTTGTTCCACTGTTCTTCTCAGGAGGCGAGAATGTAGCGAGTACTAGTCGGGGGATGGAATGATGGTTCTAAAAGTTGTCTTAGTAGTCCTCACTATTTTGTAAAATAGTGTATCAATAATTGTAATGAGGACATATTTGAGTGTGGATATTGTCTAGATGACAATATTTGTATTTAAACTCACAGTTTATGTGTTGTCGTATTTTGCACGACAATTGTATTAATAAAGTTGTAGTTGTTTCTGTACCATGTATTTTGGCGACTCAGAATGGGTGTTGTATACCTATTTTGGGGGCGTCACATCTTGTTTTCACGAAGCTTTTGGAGTATCAGCCTCAAGTATTGCTTATGATCTTCACGATTTTTGGAGTATATGAGGATGTCATCAATAAAGATAACCACAAAATGATCCAAATATTCCTTGAATACTCGGTTCATCATATTCATGAAGGCAGCAGGAGCATTAGTCAATCCAAAAGACATGACTAGGAATTTGTAATGCCCATAACGAGTTCTGAAAGCAGTCTTTGGAATCTCATCAATTTTAATCTTTAATTAAAGATATCCGGAACGAAGATCAATCTTTGAAAAGAATTTAACACCTTGTAACTGGTCAAATATGTCATCAATACGAGGCAACGGGTACCTATTTTTGATGGTGACATGATTCAACTCCCGATAATGAATGCAAAGTCGCATACTCCCATCTTTCTACTTTACGAATAAAATAGGAGCACCCCAAGGAGATGTACTAGGACGAATGAAACTGATGTCTAACAATTCCTACAATTGGGTTTTTAACTCCTGAAGTTTAATAGGAGCCATTCGATATGGGGTTTTAGAAATTGGTTTTGTACAAAATTTGATTTCACGCCCTGGGGATAGGCCATGAAGTTCTTCGGGGAATACGTCAGGAAATTTATTAACAATAAAAATATCATTCAAATCTGACATTTTTTTGTTTAAATCTGTGACATGGGCTAAGAAAGCTTGACATCCATTTTTCAATAAACGAATGGCTTTATGGCTTGATATGACAGTGATTGACTTTAGTGGTTTGGTTGCTTGAATTTGCATAATAGGTTGGTTAGGAATATGAAAGCTAACAACCTTAAAATAATCAATTTTAGCATGATGAGTAGTTAACCAATCAATCCCTAAAATCACATCAAATGCAAGTATTTTCAAAGAGATGTGATCAACAGGTAATGTGAAAGTGTCGATTTGAATCAAACAAGATTTATAAATAGTGGATGTAATGAAGGTTTCTCCCAACGGAAGCTTAACAGATAAGTCAAAGTCTAATTTCTTTGGAGTCAAATTTAAACGTTGAGCACAAGCAGGTGAAATAAAAGAATGGGTAAAATCGATATCTAATAAGGTTTAGACTTCGCAAGAGTTTATGATTAGTTTACCCGTGTTGACTTCGTTCGGGTTCCTCGCTTTTTGGGAGGTCACGACAAACGCTCTCCCTTTAACTACCGGCTTTGACTTGTCTGGGACAGCCTTTGATGTCACCATCCCAGTTGGACTTGACTTCACTACACGACAAAATTGAGCTAGGTGACCTTCCCTTCCGCAATTGAAACATGCTTTGGGTTGTTACGTACAGTTTGGACTGATGCGTCACTCCTCTCCGCATCTGTAGCATACGATCGATGATCGTTCTCCTTCCTTAGAAACGGGTGCTGCTGCTGCCGCCGATGTCTTTACGTTGTCATTGTTGAATCTTCTCTTCTTAAAGTTTTTCCCACTTAGTTCACTTCTTCTATTATCTTGGCCATGATTACCACCGAAGTGGTTACCATTTATGGCATGATAATTTCCTCGACGATGGTTATCATTGTTCCGATGGCCGTTGCCACCGATACGATTATTATCGTGTTGTTGGTCGTTGTCTTTTGGTTGAGCTGACTCATAATCGCGTTCTAATAACTAAGCCCTATTCACAACATCTGAATACAAACAAAGTTTGTGAGAAATGAGGTATTGACGAATATCGGGTTTCAAACCTCTCAGAAATATTCGCGTCATATGCTTCTCATTATCTACCAAATGGGATGAAAACCGGAATAACTCCATAAACTTAGCCTCATATTGCGATACGGTCATATTATTTTGTTCCAGCTTGATGAATTCCACCTCCTTCATGTGACGAATACTTTCTAAAAATTATTTGTCATTAAACAATTCCTGGAACTTCTCCCAAGACATCTTCAGTGTGGAAAGATGAGTACGTTTTATAGATTCCCACTAGTAATATGCCTCTCCTTGCAACATGAAGGTGGAAAAGGGATACTTTTGCTCCTCGGAGCATCCCAAGACATCAAATATCTTGGTGATCTGCTTAATCCACGTCTCTGCCTTAAGTGGCTCTGGCTTTCCCAAAAACTCCGGTGGTCCTAGCTCCTTGAATTTCTTAGCAGTGACCAGCCGAGAGTTGCCATTGATTACACCTGCATTTTGAACAGGAATCTCTCTCGTTTGGTGTTGCATGAATTGCAGAAAGCTCCTAAACATCCCATCATTCATCATTTGGTTGGTGTTGTTATTTACATGAGGATTATTGCCTTCTTGATGCACATTATCCTGGTTATTGATTGGCGGTGTCTCAACGGTCTCATGTGCTCCATTGCTTATCTCAAAATTTTCAGATGCCATTTTTAAACACTGCCACAAAACAAGGGTTAATTGACTTACCACATATTATCCCTATATTCTGACTGACCAATTTAATAACAAATAAGCTTAGGTAGGACACACTAGCGAAGGATTTGCTCATCTCTCCCCTCCTAGTTCTAGCCTCAGATATCCGCCAGGGATCATATCCCTAAGCTTTGATACCAACTGTGACGCCCCCAAAATAGGTCTACACAACCCATTCTATATTGCCAAATACATGGTACATAACTTAAATACAAACTTCATTAATACAATACTACAAACGTAAACTGTGAGTTTCAATACAAATATTGTCTCATAGACAATATCCAAACTCAAAATAAGTCTTCATTACAATTATTATCACATTATTTTATAGAATAGTGAGGACTACTATAGCCACCATCTTGGACCATCACTCCAGTCCTCAACTAGTCCTAGCTATATTCTCATTTCCTGAAGAGAACAATGAAAGAAAAAGGGTGAGCTCAACTAGCCCAGTAAAGAATATTATGACTAAGATAATGCAAAATAAATTATCCTTAGTCTTCAACAGTGTAAAAACTGATAGAATATAATAGACAACAAGTTTAATTCCATTAGAAGAGTCAAGTAGAGCATGATGTCTACTATCTTCTATGATTTAAAAGTTCATCATCATTATTTTATCTCTGTAACACAACTCAATAAATAATCCACATCATCGAATTATCCATGCACTATGTGCCAAGGATATTCGTTAGTATCACCAGTGGTCATGATTATGCCAAACAATTGTCCATCAATGACCTATGGGCCAATGAGGACTTTCACCACATCATTTGTCTGTAACATTACAGGTCATGATTATACCGATACATAATTTTTGATCATAATCTTACCAATCAACAGTCCATCTATGCACTTCAGGCCAAAGATGACTTTCACCACAATATAAGCATGAGGATGATGACAATGATATAAGAAATCAATCAAGTGAGATTAAGGAAATAAATACTAAAGAGTTATAATTCAATTTATCTAGAGTTTAAGAATGTCCAAATTGTCAACATGATAATTAATTGTGGAGTAAAATTTAAGAATGATATTCATGTATCAATAATAATTTGGACAGAAAAGAAACTAATTTTGTCATGAATAGTACTCCGGGTGAATAGTACTTCCTAGATAGTACCCTGTGAATAGTACCGTATGTATGAATAGTACTGTATGTATGAATAGTACCCCGACATGAAATGATTAAAATTTAACAAGAATATTCAGAAAAATATTTTAGTGAAACCATACTAAATGCAACGCAAAATTCAAGGATATTATACTATTTTAGGGAGTATAGAAGCAATAATTATCAAAATAAGTGTAGATTTAGGAATATGAAATGCAATAATATTACTTACATACTACAGAGTATGGAAGAAAATAATATTTCTTAAGAATATTGAACAAAAATAATATCCCTTACCAATATTGAACGAAGATAATATCCCTTACGAATATTGAACGAAAATAATATTCCTTACGAATATTGATAGAAAATAATATTTCTTAAGAATATGAAAAATAATATCTCTTACGAATATGAAATAAATAATACCCCCTACCTTAAAAGGAGAGTAATTTTGACTGGTATAGCGGAGATATTCTTGAAGAAAACTTGCACTATCTGCTACACTCAAAGTTTCCTTAAACTCAAAAAGAAATATGCTTAATATTATAGAAGAAGAATTCTCTGATTCTGGTGTGATTTACATTTCTAAACTAAGCATCCTATTTATAGGAGAATGGTAGGATACTATTTAGGAAATAATCACGGACTATATAGGAAAAAAAATCAAGGGTGAAGTCACGGGAATTCGTACAAAAAATAAAGAAGAGAGCTTGCTATTTATAGGAGTTTAGGAGTGAGGGTAATTTATTCGTTTCCTTTAACTTTTGTTGGATAATTATACTTAGCCCCCCTTGTGCATATAATTGGTGGTTGGTTAATTACACTTACCTCCCCATGATATATAACTGGTGGCATGGTTAATTACACTAAGCCCCCCATGGTATATAATTGGTGGTGTGTGGCACATATAATTGGTGCCAAGTCATATTCCTTTTTAATACCTTTAATTTTCATTCTTGTATTATTATTCCAGTTTTATCTTTCATTCACTTCTCGGAATCCATTTCCCAGTCAAAAATTTTCATTTTTCGTTCTTAAAATTTTATTTCATCTTTCCTCATTATATTAACCTTGGAACGTTCTTCGAATAATTTAAAATAAACGTTTTTACGTTACCAGACGAATAGTAATTTTTTGACTTTTTCTCTCAGAAATTTTTTATTTTCCAATACGATCCTAAAACTCGTAAATTCCACCACAGAATTTTGTTCCACCTCAAAAATTCTCATTTTAACACATTTAAACAAGGCAAAAGCCATAAAATCTTATTTTATTCAATAATACTTCAAATTTTAAATTAGGTAAACTTTTTCGGGTCGTCACATATTTTTAACGAACTTAGTAGATTTTTAATTAGAATTAGAATAAATAACAAAAATGATTCAAATATTAAAGTTATTGCGTTTGAGAATAACAGTCAACATTCAAAAAGAAAAAGAATAACATAGTAAGCTTATTATATTATTTAAGAGTATTGCTATGTATTACACATGTTTTTAGCCGAATTTGAATTAAGATATATATTATCAACTACAATTACATACTAACTATTTAGACACTCGAAATTTTATTTTCCTGTTATTAACTGTGCAAGAGGGCAAAAACGTCTTTTTACACCCAGGAGATAGCCCTGGGAACCTACAACAATAATCAAACCCCAGAGGTAGCCCGACGGGACATCAAATTAGTCCTCGAAGATAACCCTAAGGAAAGATAGAGTCAACATAAGTCAAACCCTAGAGACAACCTTGAGGAAAGACAGCTGCAACCACTTCAAGCCCGGAGATAACGTCAGAAGGGCAAAAGGGTAATTTTTCCAACTCAACATTAAACCACAGACATCCAGCTGAAAACATGGTCATTAAGAGCCATCATAGCAATCTCGAGTGAAAATTGCTCCAGACAGCTGAATGGACTGACTGCGAAAAGTTGAAGATCTGGTCATGGACCCATATTCCTGAATTCAAAAAAGGTCAAGCCTCATGACATTCCGTAGCTCTCAGACAGAGCTTTTCGGAAAGTTATGGCACGCTTCCATCGGATTCCCAGATTGTAAGTTATGAAGGTTCAAGCAAATTGCGCGTTGGTTGGAGTGCACATACTTCGAACAACCACAGGTAGACCTAAGGCTGTCCTAGGTACACTTGCGGCACCTCGAATCTATAAATATAGACCCCCACCATCAATTTAGAGAGAGTTAGAGAAAGAAAGAAGGGTTTATGAGAGAGAAATTTGGCCATTTGAGAGCGAAAGACAGCTTTTCTTCCATTTAATCTTTGTAAATCTCTTATGTAAACACTTATATACATATATTCTATAACATATCAAATTTTAACCAGTGAAAACTGAGTATAGGGGCGTCTAAAGCCGTTTGATAGCCATTCTCGTGCTATATTGTAAGATCTCTTCCGATCTACTTCTTTTTCTTACTCTACTATATATATATATATGAGTTAATATGACATAGATCTGGCTTTTCACCATTCATTTTCATGTAAATAGTCAATATTTGCATTTTATTGACTAGATCTATACTAGATCTAGCCAGATCTAGCTTTTAACCGGTTCAAAAGTTGTAAAACTTGAACCTGGAAGCTAGAATGGCTCAGATCTGTATAGATCTAGTTTTCTTTCTAGTTTTGTAAATATTTAGCAACCATGTGGCCCTAGATCTGTATCTAGAAGACGCTGGAAGCTTCAACTACTAGCTTATAAGAATTTGACTGATGAATCCTTTGTCTAACGATGTCTAGTATAGATATATTTTTTATTTCGATATTTTCACTTATCTAAGCTTTTAAATAATATTCATGTGAGCCTAGGATCTACAAAGGGTTGATGATTCAATCAATGGATCTAGATCTGGTTCCAAAAATGGACTTGTTAAATTGTAAATACCAGCTTGCAATTCCTTGTATATGTAAATCAAGGGCCTTAAAACGGTTATCTGGATTTAAGGCCTCAAAATAGTGAAAAGCATATATGTGGTGCTCGGGTTTATTTCGATGGCTTTCATGCCTATAAGGAGCCTGACACTTGTAAAAAAAGTTTATTTACTGTCAAAGATGCTTCACATCTTAATAAAATCAAATCAAGCCGAATATGGAATAAAATGGAAGTATCAAAGGGCTTCGATTCCTATGCAAGCGAAAGGGTTTGAAAACTATTTTTCAAAACTTCATTTTCATTATATTGTTTAAAACTGAACTTTTTAATAAATCAAACCCCTTCGTATTTAGGTTCAAAAGAAACACATCACTACTTTTTAAGCACTTTAAAGCATATTTGACATATTGCATGCACTCACACACACAGTTCATATAGGGAATGAAAATTAGCGGTAACCGTGTTTCACAGAAGTCGGGGGGGGGGGGGGTGCCTAACACCTTCCCCTCGCTTAAGCAAGCCCCTCGAACTCCATGAATCTCGGGTTCCAGACCAATTAAACAGAGTCACATATTGGGCCTTATTACGAAAATCTTTCAAAACTCGGTTGAGTTGGTACAACCATTTGAGCTCATACCAACTGGCGACTATGTCTAATTTGACCCAATTATAAAATCAAACTTTTCAAATCGTCGACATTGTATGTCGGTCTTTTCCTAAAACTCACCCTTTAAAAAATTACTCAACCTAGCGAAATCTAAAGGGTAGATAATGTAGGAATAAGAAATTTTCCCGGCGTCGACAGGTGGCGACTCTGCTGGGGATAGTAGAGGGCTTAAGCCGCATTTTAATCTTTTCAATTCCCATTTATCTTCATGTGTGTTAATGTTGTCTTTACATTTAATAAATGTCTATTTACAGCTATTTAGTGCTTCGTACAATTATGTTAGTGCTTCACATAATGTCATCATGCATAACGGTGAGACGTGATAAATGTATGTTGTGTGGTCCCTCCATTATGAGGCAATGTGACACCCCCAAATCCGAATACTTCATTCCCACAGGATTTGATGTTCACTGATCAAGCATTCACATTCTAACTACCCACAAAATAGGATAACATAAAAACGTAAACTTGATAAACTTAAATGAAATCTTCCCTGTTAAAGGGTTACAACTCTTAAAAATAATCCCAGGTAACCTCTAACCTTAACATCATTAATCAAAAGCGGAACATTAAATAATGTAGTCTCACACATATAATGAATTAAACAATATAAACAAGTCTTCAACACTTGTTCATCTTGCCTTTGCCCTTACTCGTGGATGGCTCGTTGACTTTCTCGACCTTAGCTACAATGTTATTATATGAAAGAGTGAACAAAACAAGGCTCACTGGAATATTCATAAACAATGACAATATAAAATCTATAATGAATAACTTCAGCTAAACAATTTTTAACTTTCCTGTCAGTGATAAATAAGAATAAAAAGCTCAATAAAAACTCAACCTTTGAATCAAGAATAGAATGCGAGTTCAAAAGTATGTCTGAGGGTCATAATACCATGAACTATGTCCTAGGTTGCCAATTATCTATACTTTTAACCTTTAACAGTCATAAGACCATATGGCTCATTCTTCTCGTACTTAGGGGGATCAACCCTTTATATCATGTATTGTGCACAAACATCTTAACGCTAACGTGTAAATAATCCCCTATAATAGGGTTGTTCATCTCAATTTTTGACATTCTAGTCCACACCAAAGAAATTTTGGTTTGGATTACTTCTAAAATAGTTCTAAAATTTAGAATGTTTCATCAACCATGGACTAGTTGAGTCAATAAGGTTCACTAGCCATATAGAGATTTATACAACATTAAAGAATTTAGCAATGATATATACAATCAAAGATTAAACAACGATTATGTACAATAGAGCAAATATTGTACAATCAATGTGTTATTTCAAAGAATTAGGAATTCATGTTAGGAACAACGAACTTGAAGAATTTAAGCCTTGAAGAAAGGAATCATTAATTAAGAAACATGAGTAGATAATAAGTCAGGAATAGAAAAACTTGAGCAATATAAAAGTAAGGTTTAGGAACTTGCCTCATGCGTAGATTAATAATTACTACTCACGTTCCCTTACACATCATTTAGTATCACAACACCAATTAATTACCACTTTAAAGTCATCGCCCTTAACATTATAAGGTGATTACAAATTGATTAATCATATTTTATACTCATAAGATCAAATTATAATAACATTCACTGAACTGCATATTAAGAATCACATTTCTGGGCCAAACTACCAAGTGGTATTTGTAGCGCGCCAGATTTGAAGCGGGAATAAACGCATGACTCGACTCGAAACCGCAACCAGCAGCGCTTTGTTTACTCATAGAGCGGTATTTGCGGTAGCGTGGACACGTTACCAAACATTGTTGTGGGCTATGGCCTTCTATTTATTAACAAAATAGGTGTCGCGGCGCCATGACATAGTAGCACGCAGATAGGTTCGCGAAGAACATAGAGCAAAGCTAAATAGGCCTAAAACTTCGCTCAAACAACAATCTTCGCACACCCAAACCATACAGACTTCCCATAAACATTATTAAACATATATAACATGATTATAACTAACAAAATCACACAAACAACTAAATTAAAACATTTAAATTCAATGTTTTTGCCAACACTCTATTTTAATCATTGTTAACAAAAATAATCAATGTGAATTCATTTTTCAACCAAATTACTTCATTCAACTCACATTCTTTTCATTTTTTTCATGTATTTACATAATCAAAAATCAATTTACATTTTAACACATGAATTGAACATCAATTTTAATTCTAAAATAAGCCATATCATATATATATCATTGTAATTCAAGTTCTTCAGTAATAAACATATTTCTACGAATTTGATTACTCTATATAATGAATAAATGGTATAAAACATGTTATGAACACCCATTAACACATATAACACCATGTTTTCAACAATCATACTCAAAAACACATTTATAGAGAATTTTTATGAAAACTGTGACGCCCCCAAATCCATTCATATATATATAGTAATACATATATCATTAACAGATATTATTAATACATTCGTCTCAGGTTATCTAACCTTAATATTACAAACATACCCCTTAGATATACAAAAAAAATTTACAAATCAACATAATATTAATGTTCGATACAACTACTCCATCACTATGCCTTTGCCTTTGTTCTTCTTAGCCCCGTTGGTCACTTCGTTCCTAGCTAAAATATTTTATTTAGCAAGGGTGAGCAACAAATTTGCCCCGCAAGTTAAGACATACAATGAATGTATAAGAATCAAGAATAACGGACTATCTATTTTGATAGAGTAACACCGAAGTTCGGGGAACTTTGAAATAGCTGAACAATTCGTTAATCACTAACAAGTCTTCTCGCATTCTATGCAACACAATAATTTGATAATGAAAGAGTACAACACTTTCAAAGTTTCTACGATATTCAATTGAATAACAAGATGGAAATATTTTCTAGAGTTTATGCTTAGTGATCCCTAAGGATCTTGAACTTCTCTTCTCGAGTAACTATCAAAGATTTACTTTGATATACCCAGGTGTATCAGATAACCATAAAGGTTAAATCATACCCCTCTGCAAGTACTTAGAGCGGCCAACTCCTTGTACCCTATATTATGCATAATACTTACACACGCGCAAAGGTCGAATATACGACCAAAAATATTCCTTTTGTATAAAAGGTTGTTCTTTTCAGTCTTGGAATCGGAATTTGGTTTAACAACGAAATACTATGATTTCAATATCTAATCACTTTCTCGATCTAGCCGAAATAATTGGCTTCTATCTGCTAATAATAATTGAATTCTCATCTCGAACCTATCAAGTTCTAACAAACGTTCGTCTAGCCAGAATAATTAGCTAAGACATTTCTCAACACAATCAAACAATAGACATGAATTATCTATGCTATCAATAATAGCTTCTATGGATGTGAATATCCAATAACAGTTATTCTCTAAGTATATTCTCAAAATCATTAATTTAGTTTGAATTAAAAACATGCACTAACTGCGAATAATCAATAATAAATTCTTGGACGTGGTCTAATCAACAATAATTAACCACCATAGTAATTAAACAGATATAACTCAAGGTTGAGTTAGGAAACTTGCCTTCTCTATTGATTACTGCTACACAATATACTTATCTACGTTTGAAAGACCTATAATCACAATATCGGTCTCACAATTAGCACAATAATTCACAACACACAATACTATAATTTACAATTAATATTTCTTCTAGATACATTACCACATAGCCACATCAGTGTTTATAACCTATATAAACACTTCTCAAGTCTAACTAGTTTGGTGCGGGTTGGACTTGATTATTATTCACGATTGTTACGGTCACTTATATCGACAATTAACACATTTATTGTCAATTAAACTCAGTTTCAAAGCTTCGATATTATTTTAGATAAGTCAAATATTGTTCATAATGTTTTTCAGAAGCTTTTAATAATTTTCAAATAATTATTATAATTTATAATAATTTTTTCAAACCTTTGGAATCATTTTTAAATGATTTAAATAATAATTAATTCCATCATAATTAATATTTACTAATATTAAAATATTAATGACATACTTGTCAAAATAGTAAAGTTATTTATAATAACTTAAAATATTTTTAAATTACCAATATTCTACTTAAATGATTTTTAAATAATTAAAATCATTTTTAAACCATTACTATTAATATTTAAATATTAACAAAATTCTCACCAAAATATTAAAAGTCATTAATTATTACCTAAAATATTTTTAAATCATTTTTCTCATTTTAATTGATTTTAAATCAATAAAACCATTTTTCCATCATTTATTTAATATAATAATTAAATAAATCTAATATCATTAATATTAAATTATTAATAAAAATTTTCCAAATATATTAAAAGTTAAATTTTATAACTCAAAATATTATCTAACACTTTATTCTTATTTAAAATGATTTTTAAAATATTAAAATCATGTTTCTCTAATTTATTTAATGTACTAATTAAATAAATTAAATAGCATTATTATTCAAATAATTATAATTTTTATTAAAAAATATCCCAAATTATCAAAAGTTATTTTTTTATAATTTAAAATAATTTTTAAAACCATTTTTATAATTTTTAGAATTTATTTTCTATTTTTAATCATTTTTCAGAAATTCAGAAAGTGAAAATAATAAAAAAGTTTATTTTCTGACTATAGCGGCGATGATGCAAATGCGTTGGTGGTGTTCTGGGGCTCAAGAACACTGACAAGCCAGTGTTCAAGGAGTCTCATTTGACCAGCCTTAATTCTCAGTCCATGCATGTTTTGGGCCAACTAATGTTTCCTGCTCGTAGTACTAATGTAATATTATCTGTTCCCACAACCAGCTAGGTCATGCAACAACATACTAAGACGATCTGAGCCTTCAAAGTCCATGTCAGATGGTTTCTGGGTAACCTAGAAACCCAGGCAGTGTCATGGTGCCACTTTCTAGCTTGATTCTCTCTAAGTTTTGGTCATACGTTTGTTGTTCTCATGGTCGAAGTATGTAGTACACTTGACAAGGAACACATAGGAATCAACATATTAGCTCAACAATATCATAATCACAAGTTATGATTCGGTCAAAGGCTGTCAGAAAACTTGTTCATACGGTTTATGAGTTTTCAAGAAACTCTAAATCAGTGACGAGTGGCCTACTTTTACCATTCACTCCATTCGATCTATTGATGTTTTGAAGGATCTATGGACATATATTTAGAGTAGATCTAGCAGGCTACAACTTGGTTACAAACACATCATCAAACAACATCATACCTGACAGATCTGGGCCTTGCAAAACCTTGTCAGATTCGGATATATGACTTATGGGTTACCCAGAAATCATCCGGTCATGCTCGGTCAACGGGTTTTGACCATGAATAACTTACAATAACTTCACTTTTAAAGCCATATGATGCTATAGATCTATGATAGATCATCATAAAACAACCTTTAGCACAAATCTAAACACATAAACATAAATTTTTTCTTAGCATACAAGATCAAAGTAGGTTTAGGGCTTTATACCTTCTAGTTCCAAACTTTGATCTTTGATCTCCTTAACTGATCTTGGTGATCTAGGGGCTGTTTATGGGATTGAGACACTTGATATTTTCGGAGGTTTGGGTGAGAGAGAAGTGAGTTGAGAGCTTGAGAGAAAAATGACCAAGTATGCACACTTTCTCTTTCTTAATCTATATATATTATGATATAATGCATATGGTTGATGACTTTGACTGATTTGCTGGAGGTTTTTAAGTCACAAGGTCAAAATAAGTTGGTCACCAACTCCTAATTTGGTAAGATTTACAAGTTACCAATTAAAGAATGTGAAAAAGGTATTTTGGTCATTAAACTTGCAATTTTAATGGCATTCTTGACAATTGATCCAACCCTTAGGGTTTAACCCTAAGGTTTTAATCCTTAAGTTTATACACAATTAATTTCTAGGATTTTCTAATTAGGGTTTTAAAATAGAAAATTAAGCTTTCTAAATTATAATTAGGGTTTTCTAATTATATTAAAGTTTAATAATCATATTAGGACTTGCTAATTAGGATTAGGGTTTCCTAATTAGGGCTTAGGGTTCTTAAATTTAAAATTAGGGTTTCTCGACATTTGATTAGGGTACCTAACTGTGCGTTAGGGTTTCTCAATCTGAGATTAGGGTTTCTAATCCCTTATTAGGGTTTACTAAGTTTATACCTTATCCAATCAATCATTGACCATTAATTATATACAGTACAAACACGTAGTCGTCAACACAATTATTAAAATTATTTTCTACCAAATCCCTATCCGAACTTAGGGTTAGGGTTTTTATTCTCAGTTAAGCATAACTCTACTCTTATTTCTCAATCAATACACAAATTGACCATATCTCTAGACTCGTATCATAGATACACAACACAATATTAATAGTCAATATCAATATTAAAAAAAAATTATTCATAAAAATTTAGATTATTCGAAATCCCGGGTTATCACAAAAACTCAGGAACATAAAGAACTAAGAAACGTACTTATGTTTCTACCTTAAATCCTTGATTATGCTTTGTTAGATGATGAGAATAGCTCTGGTAATCTTTTTTGATTCTCAAAACCTCCAAATTCTCTCAATTTCCCTATAGCTCTCTCTTCTCTCTCACATATACTTTGTTCCTCATTTTCTCTATATTAAACTGATATATGATATAACATGATAATATAAAACCTGTTAAATGTACTTATGTTATCAGTCACGTAATTAAGGAAATAAATTCCATTAGTTTTAAAATTCAAAATCACTAAGGCTTGTTTGGCAAAACAAGATTAAAATAAGAATTTCAAAAGCCTTAAGACTTTGTTTGGTAAAATCAAATTAAACCACTTTAATTTATTTTAATAAGTCACTTATCATAAAGTTTAATTGTCACACTCCATTTAATTAAATTCTAATATTCAAATTCAATTAAATTAAAGTTAACATCAACACAATAAATCAAATTATCACATATTTATAATTCCCATTAGATTATAATTTACTTGACAAATCACCAAATCTCTAATTTAGTAATTAAATTAAATTGAAAAAATATTATAATCGTTTAACAATTCATTTAATTCAATTATCCCAATTAAAACTTCAGCTACAAAATTACTACACATTAATTTAATTAATATATTACACTTAATTAAATTACTCCACAACATAGTCACATCAATTATTTATTCAACAAAAAAAATAAATTAACCAAAATATTCATTTAATTCAATAAATATTTTAAAATCACTTACAAAAATCTCGTTAGTTACAGGCAATCCCGTCGGTGACTGATTACTAGACTCAAGAGGAGAATAATCTTGCGAGGCTCAGGAAAGGCGCCACTTAGATCCGCTCCAATTGAAAGATCGAATTAATTTCCCATTTAGTTGATTACGATGATCTGGGAACCTTCATGCCGAAAAGTCCTGTGAGAGTGAACATAAGATAGGTCAGCCTCTGTTAAACCAAATGCGAAGAAAAGTCTCTTCATGCCTTTCCCTTTCAATTCCATATAAATTTCAATTTTAATAAATGTCAATTAAATGTAAATATCCATTCTATCCTCTGTCAATTCCATTATTGTACAGATATCAAATCCTGTCATGTTATCCTTTCAACAAAACAAATGACATTTGTTTTACAGGAAAATATTAAACCCTAAAACTAACACATTGTATCAATGTGCATGTTGTTAATTATTATCAAGACTTAACTACCTACTCTTCTTGTAATCAAGATTAGTCCCATTACCAGATCAAAATATAAGAGGCATAAAGCCTATCCACCGACATGGGTTAAAGTGCCCAACATGAATCAAGTTCCGTATCTCGAAAAGAGTTTGAGGGACTTAATAATAAAATAGCAGAGTTGGCTATCCTCCTGAAAGAACAAAATAAAAGCACTCAAAACCAGACAACATCAACTCAACCAGAGTCCTCCTCCTATGGTGGCAATCAAAGTACTGACAAAAAGGTGGAAGCACAGATATCTGTACCCTACTCTAGTGAGGAAACTAACAAAACCCTGCAATAACCAATCTCAAGAATGACCGAGAAATCGGGGACATTAGAAAGAAAGTACAACAAATGGAAGAAATCATCTGGTCAATCAAAAGGACTGGAAACTGTGGAAGTGTCAACTATTCAGATCTCTGTATATTCCCAAGGGCTTGTTATCCAAACAAATTCCAAGTCCCAAAGTTTGAAAAGTACAATGGGTTAGGCGATCTGATAGACACGTAATTTGTAAGACCCCAACTTATTATAAATAAAATTAAATTTCCTATATTCATTATCTTGAAATAATAAGGAATTAATTTGATATAATGCTTTGGTTATGGGTGAAATGTGCAAATTTTGCAAAATAAGCAAGTAGTTATAAAATATTCATTGTTGTCAGGGAATATTCGTTTGGTCGTGAAATATTCTTGTTGTTTGGGAATATTAAATGCGACGACAAACCATTTATGGGCCCATAACTTGGAATAAGCTTCGGATGAAGAAAGCGACAAATTTGAGTTTTTATAAATAAGCGGCGTAATCGTTCAATTAACTTTGTTGGAATACCCATTGGTTAAAAAATATGAATCTGGCGTGGTTTGCAAAGAGTACTTTACGGTATTAAAGATTTTTGAATTATTGATTCTTACGTAAGAAGGCCTTACTACTCAATAATTGTTACGGTAATTCTTATTCAATATTTTATTTTATTAATTCAATAATTGCTACATTGATATTTTATATTATTGTTGTTTGATAATTATCATGCGCATGATTTCCCATTATCGGATCAATAATTCATATTATTTGAATAATATTATTAGATAACATTATTGGCAATGTCTAGAAAGTTACATCGAGGAGAGGTTTGGTCACCTAATTGCTTGTGCTAGTAAGTAGAAATCCTTATCGGAAAGCCCCTCTTTCACAGGAGCGGCACTGGTTGTCATTATTGTGATTCTGTAATATTATTTGGGAATAATTAATTATTGATTTATATGATAAGAAAATATTTATTTAATGTGGACATAAATGATGGGTTTAATTATTTTATGTGGTTATAAATGAAGGAAACTGGTCCGAAGGACTCATAATCCGAAAAATCAGTGTTCTTGAGATATATTGCTTGAGTTATAATTTTTAATCCGACCGTTGGATCGTTGTGATTTTTGGATATGTTATACATATATAAGTTAAGTATATGTTCATATATTTTGAATCGTTAAAAATGAACGTATGATTTGTTATGAATTTTAAGAGGTGACTAGTTCAGAAATTGTTGAAATTTCTGAATTTATCATTTTGGTGGAAAATTCTAGAATGAGTGGGCCCCACCTATGGTTGGTGAAGAAATGTGCTGAAATTTTATTTCAAATGTGGTGGGTGGGAATAGTAGCAGGTAAAGTCATCAGGTTACAGATCAAGTCTGCTTTGGCGTTCTAACATTTTCCTATAAATAGAGTGTTAAGTTAGAATTGAAAATCATACCAGAAACAAGTTTTTTTTCTCTCTCTATATTCTCGAGCGTATTTTGTGAGTATTTAGATACTTTGAGAGTTGCTATTCAGTGCAAGTTTATTTCAACACTTCACCCGATATTCCAGTCAGAAGTACTGTTCTTTTGAGGTAAGGGATGTTATTTTCTTCGTAAATGATATTATTTTCTTCAATATCATTATGATGAAATATTGATATAATTTTTATTTTGGAATTTCTACCTTTTTGTGTCGGGGTTACTATTCACGTATATGGCACTATTCACGAATACGACACTATTCACCAAAAAAATAAAATTTTCTCTTCTTTGTGCCAAATGTCTATTATGGTTACTTTCTTTGATTGTATCCATGTTTTGATCTTTATTTTTGAATTCTACTTCACAATTGGTTATTATGGAGTATTATTGAATTTGGATAAACCGAAATACGAATTCCTAATATTTGTCCTTCTGTCTCACTGGATTTGTTCTATAAAATGTTTTTCATCATCCTCAGTCCTTAATAGGTGAAACTTGATGAATATCTTTGGCCTGTAGTGCAAAGATGTATGATTACCTGATGAATATCTTTGGCCCATAGTGCAAAGATGAACAGGTGTTGAGATGAACATGACCAACTGGTGATACAAATGAATATCTTTGGCCCGTAGTGCAAAGATAAATATTTGATGCAAGATGTATATTGATTGATGTTACAGGGATAAAATATTGATGATGGACTTTTAAATTCATAGATGATAGTAGATTTCATTCTCTACTTAACTCTTCTAATGAATTGTTGTTTCTACTGCAGTTGTTGATCTAAAACTTGTTGTCTATTATATTTTATTAGATTTTTCCCTGTTGAAGACTAAGGATAATTTGTTGTATATTATCTTAGTCATAATATTCTTTACTGGGCTAGTTGAGCTCACCTGTTTCCTTTTTGTTCCATTTTTCTTCTCAGAAAGCGAGAACATAGCGGGAAGTAGTCGGGGTGTGGAATGATGGTTACAAGCAGGTTGTTTAGCGATCCTCACTATTTTGTAAAGCGATTGTGTCAATAATTGTAATGAGGAATTTATTTGAGTGTGGATATTGTCTAGAAGACAATATTTATATTTAAACTCACAGTATGTGTTGTCGTATTTTGCACGACAATTGTAATAATAAAGTTGTAGTTGTTTTCTGTACCATGTATTTGGCGACTCAGAATGGGTGATGTATACCTATTTTGGGGGCGTCACATAAACATTTTATTATCCCTAATTTTGTCCTTTTAATTATATTAGTTTATTAAATTAATATGTTTTATTTTATTTTGTAGGATTTAATATTTGTTGCAATAAAGTCAAAATCTTGGTGATCAAACGATATTTAATGCTCTTATTCATGTAAGGAATATCCAAGAAGAATCTTACAATGAGAAGGAAAGAGGTGGAACAATCTTGGTGTGCAAGTTAAATCCAACAAGAGAAAGGAAAGTCTATCTAGAAGATCTTTTTGAGAAGTTGATTGACACTAGGAAATTGAAACCTACATGGAAAGGGAACAAAAATGTCCAAGTTCAATGAATCTAAATTAGGGTTCAAAGTTATTTTCCCTATAAATAGGTCTGTTATTTTAGAGAGAAAGGTAATAGGTATTGTATTAGTTTAGATTAGGAGTAGGAGTAAATTAAATTACGTCTTCATTGTACGCTCGTTGGATGGTCGTTAATTAAAGGGAGTTTTCTTATTTATTTTTAATCTTCTTCTTTTCTTTATTTTAGTTAGTTTAATTATTTTTCATGTCTAGTTAATTTTTATATCTAGGATGAAGATGAAATTAAATAATTATTCGTGATAATATTTTTCATGTCTTCTATTATTTATGCTTTTATGCTTAATTGATTTCGCATTCATGTTTCGTTATTGAAATACCTTCATTTTATAGTTCTTCTGTGATTTTAAATTAATTAAGAGGTTTTGATAGATTATTATTAAGATACGAGTTTTTCATAATCCATGCTTGCTCAAAGAAGATTTGATGGGTTATAGTTAATCCTTAAATTTTCATAGTCTATGATTGCCCACGTTAATTGTAAATTACTAAATTAAAGGGAAGGGAAATCAAAATCATAATTGAGTTATAAAAATAGAATAGATTGAATTATATGTTATGTTTATTATCTAATGGATTCGGATTCCTAGATTGTTTCCTCATTATTTGTTTTCATATCTAGTTAATTAATTCTCAATCTTTATTTCTAATTCGCCTAAAATAGATATTAAAGAAATATTAGAATTAATTCAGTCTCTGTGGGTTCGACCTGTACTTGCCAGTTCTTCAATTTGACACTGTGCACTTGCAGTACATAATTTTATCACATCAAGTTTTTGGCGCCATTGCCGGGGACTAGAATAAATTTTTATTTATTCCCTAATTTTTATTTATTCGAATTAGTTTTAACTCTAATTTTTTTTCTTTCTTCAGGATTATTAAAGCGAATCAAAGGAGCGAAAAGATAAAAAATTTGTTGTTGCGCTTTCTTCGGTACTTTATATCTCCATATTTTTTTTAAAAAAAATTAAAAAAATTGTAGTTTAGTTTTTTTTTTAATTTTTTTTTGGTACGACTTTCGTGGTTAGTTGTCTGTTTGTTTTGTGATTTGTGGAAAAATGATTTCTTATTATAGTTGGAATAATAATTTTGTTTGGAATCAAGAATCCTACGAAAATTTTAATGCACACCAAGTAAATCAATATTTTCCAACTTATGAAAATTCTTATCTAAGTTCATATCCATATCCATATTCGGATCTAGAACCTCAATATTCACAAGAATTATCAAATAAAGAAAAGGAAAGACTTAGTGCGTTAGAGAAAACTATGGAAGTTTTAATGAAAAATCAATTCAGCATGCATCAAGTTTTTGATCAAGTTATATCCCGTCTAGAAATTCAAATGAATAGATTAGCCATTATAATAAATGAACAAGAGGTGAGTGAATTTTCTAGTAACTCTGAGGTTAATTTTGAAAGTTTCGATGGTTGTGGAAATAATGAGGAAAATGAAAATCTTATATTCAATTCTACATAGTTTGAGTCAAGTCAATTTGAGGAGTTTAAAAATTATGAGTCTATGCCTAAAATTGATCATATTGCATTTAATGAGTCGGTTGAAAAAGTCTATAAGCCTAAAGTTCCATACCCTGAAAGACTTACTCCTAAAAAACCACCTAGTGATTTTTTGGACCAACCCATTAAAGTAAACATGATACAAGAGTTGTCAATGGCCCAAGAAATAATTAAAAATAGACTCTTAATTGAAAAAGATCCAATTGATTTTTTCTTAAATCACCTTGACCAAAATTGGAATGAATCCGAATATTTAGATAAGGTCAATGAGCTGTTGAGATCCACTACAAATAAGTCAACTAAACTAGAACATGTATTTGAACCAATTCTTCCATCATTTGAACATGTTAATGAAAGTTTTCTTGAGGTAAACTTGAAGCATAACTGTGATGAAAATTCTGACTATTTTCAATTTTCTAGACCTCATGAAAATAATGAAAAGTTCACACACTACAAGAAAAAGGCCTAATAGCGATCAATACAATCAGCGACCGCATAATCGATCGCTGATAATAATACTAGCGACCGCCATCTGCGATCGTATATTAATCTAGTCGCTATTGAATATCGGTGACGCATGCGATCATTTGAGAGGTCGCTAGAACAAATTTGCCTCGTAAAATTTGTCACGAAATATTGGCGCCAAGGTTTTATCGACCACTTAATATCGGCTGACGCATGCGATTATTTGATAAATCCATGTCATTAAACATTAGCGACCGCGTGCGATTACATTGATCAAACTTAATGTTAATGATTTGGGTCATTCGCTCGACAAATGATTGAAGGAAAAAAAAAAGAGGCGTAATAGAGAGAGAGAGAAGGAAGGGGAAGAGAAGAAGAAGCGACGCCATCGCCGCCGCATGCGCCGCCATCGCCGCCATCGCCATACAACGATTACATAAATATTCATTTTCCCGAGCTGGTAACATCGGTCCTTTTTTGTTGTTCCACCGGTGATTCCCAAAATTGACAATACCCACAATCGGTTTCTAATTAAAGGTATGAACTTTCAATTTATTTTTTCTCTCTCCTATATATTTAGGGGAATAATTTGTACTATTTTAGGGCTATTTGATGATTTTTATTATTTATTTTTTCTCTTTCTGGGTTTTGTTGATTTGCTCATTACAGTGATCTTATGCTCCGTTACTATCTATATGATTGTGTGTTAGTGTCGATAAATGAAATATAATGTTTTTTGTATTGTATTGGGCACTGATTGAATTGCTTTTGAAGACTATGAAACTTCAAAAGGAGTTTTTGATTTTGTTTTCTCCCATTTTGTATGTATAGACTATACTTTGGTTTTAAAGTTTAAATAGTGACACTTGATGGTGTTCATGTGCTAGTTTTTGAAACGGGTTCTTCATGAAAAAGAGTGTGTGTGTGGCATTGAATGAGTTATGCCTTATTTGGGAAAAAATGCTTTATTTGAAGAAGTTATTTTTCATGTACATATATGATAAATTAGGAGAAAAAAAATACTAAAAATGTATTTTACCAAAGAGGTTTAAGAGGATGGGTCCATTGGACGACCATTAGCTCCATCCTTCCATCTTTCTATCCTTCTATGTCAATACCTCTTTTGACAGAAGTAAGTATAATTTTTTCCCCTTTCAAAATGTTATAATTAATCTATGATGAATTATTTAAAATATCTAAAAAGGAAATAGTGAAGACTAATGGGGATCATTCCTTAATCCTTACTATTAAAAAGTCAGGGGCAGATGCAACTTATGAGGAAGATGAGCAATTGCCCACCTTGATTTTTGGAGGAATTATTTACTAATATTAAAAATATTAATTATTTTAGAAAATAAGAATAAGTGTAAATATATTACTTTTCAAAATCAAAATCGATTTTTGTATTTTCTTTCACATGACAAAAATTTTTTATCGAGAATACTAAACTAAAAGTAGATGCTCAAAAAATTGCAAGCTGCAACAATTGCACCCGATAAGGACATGATCTCCACTCTTGTTAAAATCGAAACATTCGATAACTAGAGGGTTATCCTGCAACAAAGAAAAGCGTAAATGAATACTTAAAAGGCGAGGTTTTAGTAAACTAGTATCTACACCAAAAAAATGGATTTGAATTCTAGGCAGTCAAATTGGACATTCATTTGGGATGGTTGTAAAAATTGGTTGCATTAGACAATGAGTTTTTTTGTATAACAAAAGTTATCTGGAATGCAAACTATAAAAATACTACTAATTTCTATAAACTGCTCAATTAGACCACCTGTCCATTTTGAACATCTTAAAATCAGTATCCCCAAAAGATGGCATCTCTATTCCATTTAGATTGAATAAATTTAATTGAGGAAGGAATGAAATGAAAGAAAGTGTATTTGGTGATCATTTCAGAAAATAAACAACCACGTATTCCAATGGAATAAAAATATTAATGAACATCAGCAATATCATACTCTGAAGTTAAAGAACTAAGAGATAAGTGCCCTAATCAGAAGTAAGTTAATTATTTAGCTCATGTGTAAAGTAAAGATAGAAGCTTGCAAAAATGAAAGCGCGAGTTTTTGGAACTCTGAATTTGCAGTATACTCCTGAACTTTTTACTGCTTTAATTTGCATTCATTCGTTATTGTTTTGGTCTTATTATATTGGGAATTTGTATATTTCTCTTGGTTTGTGTCTTGGGTGCCTAGAAATGACCTTATATACATGCCGTCGTGCATGTGGCTAGTCTATATTATAGGGGAGACTCTGGTGAATTTTTTTTATTGGTCGGGTAGTTGCGAACATTTATAATATTAACGAGCTCTTTATGTGCTTACTAGTATGCTCAAGTCATATGCTTTCTGGCTAGTATGCTCTAGTCATATGCTTACAAGTATGCTTAAATGTTAATCATATGCTTACAATTATGCTCAAGTCATATGGTTTCAAGTATGCTCAAGTCATATGATTAATAAGCTCATGTTGTCTGTAGTAGGTACAAGTGGAATCGTGGACCTCTATTCGGGAATAAGTAGTTGGATGACTGACGAAAGTCGAAGTGCCCAGATAAAGTCTTCTGCAATTTGAATTTAAATTTGGTTGCCAAGTGTTTTTGGAGTATCGTATAGTCACCGGAATGTATGAATGGTGATCGCAGACATCGATGTCCATGTTTGAAGTGTAATAATGTAAATTATATGGACAAAGACGTGGTAAACTATCATTTACTTATTTATGGGTTCATGAAAAACTACGAAGAATCTTTGGTGGGCACATGGTAGAGAAGAAGAGATGGTGGCATCACAAAAGTACACAATTGAGGCGATAGTACTCATCATTATGAATGAAATGGTTCATGATATTGCAGGGCCAGATTTTGATTGGGAACAAGGCAGAGAGCAACCTATAAATTTTGATGCCAAAGACTTCTTTAAGTTGTTAGACGAGGGTAGCGAGCCATTGTGGTATGGTTGCACCAAACACACTACATTGTCTGTAGTGGCGACATTACTTAACATCAAGGCTGATCACAACATGAGCCATGAGTGTTTTGAGTCGATATTGAAGGCCATTAAGAGTATGTTGCCTGACGGTGAGAAATTACCTAGTAACTATTACTTTTATAAGAAAATGGTGAAGAAGTTGGGTCTTGGATACCAAAAGATAGATGCATGTCCCAACGATTGCATGTTGTTTTATAAGGAAAATGAATAGATGACAAGGTGCACGTTTTGCAGTCATGATCGGTTTAGGCCTAATAAAGAGGGTGTGACTACAAAAAAATCAAGTATACCGTTTAAGATTCTAAGGTATTTTCCAATAACACATCGGCTAAAAAGATTGTACATGTCTTCAAGAATAGTTGAACATATGAGTTGGCATCCGAAATCTCCACTAAAGATGGAGAACTAAATCATCCATGAGATGTGCGAGGCTTGGAAAGATTTCAACTTAGCACATCACAGGTTTGCATTGGAACCTAGAAATGTGAGGCTTGGATTGTCCACCGATGGTTTCAATCACTGTTTGGCCACTCGGTATTCAGTACTCATGTTGGCCTTTGATTGTTACTCCGTACAACTTGCCTCCTTAGATGTGTATGAAACAGCCATACTTGTTTCTTTCACTCGTGGTTCTTGGTCTTAAGAGTCCTAGAAAGAACTTAGATGTTTACTTGAGACCTCTAATAGACGAGTTGAAGGTATTGTGGGAGGATGGAGTTCAGACTTGGGATGTTCCAACGGAAACAAATTTCAACCTTAGGGCAGCTGTTATGTGGACTATAAGTGACTTCCCAGCTTATGGAATGTTAGCTGGATGGAGTACACATGGGAAGTTGGCTTGTTCGTATTGTATGGAGCATACAAAGTCATTTAATCTATCAAAAGGTCAAAAGCCTTCTTTGGTTTTTGATGTCATCGCTCGGTTTTTTGGGTAGATCACCGTTTGAAGAAATAGAGAACACTTCATGAAAGGAAAGTAGACAATGATATGCCCGCACTTGCATGCGATTGTTGGGAACGGAGATGCGAGATCGTGTGATGAGATTGCCGGTTATCCCATTTGGTAAGATTGATGCCACAAACATAATCAATGGGTTTGGCGAATCTCATAACTGGGTTCAGAGAAGCATCTTTTGGGAACTGCCTTATTGGTCTACAAATTTGATTCGTCATAATCTAGATGTGATGCATATTGAGAAGAATGTGTTTAACACCGTGATGAATGTTATGGGGAAGACAAAAGATAATGATAAGGCACGTTTGGACATGAAAAATATTTGTAAGCGTCCTGGATTAGAACTTTATGAATCTCCTAATGGTAAGATTGTCAAACCGCATGCAAGGTACACATTGTCCGAAAAACAAGTTGAAGATGTGTGCACATGGGTTAAGTCTCCGAAACTACCGGATGGATATCGCGTCGAACATTGCAAAGTGTGTTGTTGGTGGGAAATTGCAAGGGATGAAGAGTCATGACTGTCATGTGTTCATGGAGAGACTCATGCCTATAGCATTTCGAGATTTGCTTGATAAACCAATATGGGATGCTTTGACGGATCTTAGTCGTTTCATCAAAGACTTATGTTCAAAATCATTAAATTAGAAGGACATGTCTGTAATTGACAAGAACATCATAGAGATCACATATAAACTGGAAAAATATTCCCACCTGGTTTTTTTGACTCCATGGAGCATTTGCAAATCCATCTTCCTTGTGAAGCTCGTGTTGGGGGTCGATTAATATAGATGGATGTACCCTTTCGAGAGGTGATGGGAAACCTTAAGAGGAAGGTGAAGAATAGAGCTTATGTCGAGGGTCGATATGTGAGGCATCTGAGGTTTCGATGAGATGTCTACGTTTTTCTCGGACTATTTTCCGGACGAAGTCTTGACAAAGGCCAATCGAGTATCGAGACATGATGATGGGGAAATGTTGAACTAAATGGTGGCCTCTCAGATTTGGTCTATCGGCGGCGCTTATGGAAAAAGGAAGCGATATTCCTCTCTGAGCAAGAATTACATGTCGTATATACTTACATTCTTCTCAATTACGAGGAGATCGATTTAATTTGTGAGGTACACATGTAAACTTGATAATTTATCTTTTAAGTTAAAATTTTATTCCAATATGTTAATGTTTATAACATGGTATAGATTGTACGATGACGAGTTAAAAGTGAAGCATCTCGGCATAACTGATAAAGATATTTAAATCAATCGTGATAAAAAATTTACACTTTGGCTAAAGGACAAAGTAAGTTCAATTTAAGCACGACATATATATATATATATATATATATATATATATATATATATATATATATATATATATACTCCATATTAACTATGACTTCATTTAATAAGATGGAGTTTTTGTAGAGCTTTGATTGAGGGATCAACGATTTAGGCTAATGTACAAGTCCTAGCTATGGGACCGGACATGGACCAAGTCGGTAGAATGGTTACAAAATAAATAGTTGTGAATTTCATACAAAGGCATATGCGGCGGAAAAGAACAACAAATTACGGAGTATGTGTCAAGGAGATTGTTACAATGAGCTTGGTGCGTGCCTTTTATGGGGAGTTGGAGGAAGCCAGTAGAGTTGTCGTCTGACAAGAGGCACGTCTGGGGGGTCATATTCAATTATTCAAGTGTCGTTGGTTTGATTCAAAAAAAGGGATACGTGTTGTGAGACATGGAATCGTCGATATTGACCTCCATAGGTCTGCGACTCTAAACGAACCGTTTGTTTTACCAACTCAAATAGTACAAGTTTACTACACTCCTAGTCCCTGTTAGGAAAAAGGATAGACCGCCCTTCTGATTTGCTAGTTGTAATTCATACTCCTCGCGATAGTCGTAGAAGTAGTTGATGGGGAGATTTACAAGAAGCGAGATGCTTCATAGTCAAACTATAATAAATGTGGAGGACGACAATGAAGTAATCCGGTTAATTTGGTGGAGATGAACCACATGAATTAGATCCTAAGTCAATACTTGTGTCGGATGCCATTGATCATCAAGAGGAAGAGTTATCAATGAATCGTATAATCTGAATCAAGCAGATAATGGTTATGAATCTACAACACGTATACAAGATGATTACGAATCGAGATATTGACACTTGAACAAATGAAATGTATGTTTAGCATTACATGTTTTTATATCATTATCGTGTTTATGTACTTAACTATTTAAATGTAATTTTTGTTTATTGTCATTTTATATTCATATATATACATGTTTATATCATCGCATATGTTTATTGTCATTTTATATATTCATATATACATGTAATCAAATATAACTCATATATACATCTTGAAATTTGTAATATACAGATGGCTTCTGAAGCAGCGCAGAAAAAGTGTGGCTTGGTTAGGGGACCCAATCATGTGCCAAAGGTGTGACGCCCCAAAATAGGTATACATCACCCATCTTGAGTCGCCAAATACATGGTACGAAATACAAATACAAACTTAATTATACAACCGCAGGTAATATAATATTACAATACATAAAGCGAGAGTTTTAATAGGAATATTGTCATCTGATAATATCCACACTCAAAGGAGTCCTCAATACATTTATTGTCACACTATTTAATGTAATAGTGAGGACTACTAATGCTATCATCCGGACCATCACTCCTTTTCCGACTCGTCCCAAATTTATATTCTCATTTTCTGAAGAGAACAGTGAAAGAAAGGGTGAGCTCAACAAGCCCAGTAAGAAATATTATGACTATGATAATGCAGAATAAATTATCAATAGTCTTCAATAATGTTAAACTGATAAAATACAATTGACATCAAGTTTAACTGCAGCGGAACAAGCAATCCATTAGAAGAGTCAAGTAGAGAATAAAATCTACTATCTTCTATGGTATAAAATGTTTTCATTAATTTTATATTTGAGACTCAAATTTTAATAAATAAAACACATCATCTAATCATCCCTGTACTACGGGCCAAAGATATTCATTAAATCATCAATGGTCATAACTATACCGAATAATCCCTGGTCATAATCATACCAAAAACTGTCCATCAATGCATTATAGGCCACTGAGGACTTTTACCATATCATTTATAACATTACAGGTCATGATTATACCGAATGATCCCTGGTCATAATCATACTAAGTCCATCTATGCACGTAAGCCAAAGATGACTTTCATTATAATATAAGCATGAGGATGATGACAATGACATAATAATTCAATAAAACAAGTTCAAGAATTAATTTATCCAGAAATTAATAACATCCAAATTGTCAACATGATACTTCTTTGTGGAGTAAAATTCAAGAATGCTTAGAAGAATATTTCCATGAAAAGATACTGGATGAAGCGCAAATATCAAGGATATTCCACTAATTTCATGGAGTATAGAAGCCAAAAATTTAACTAACTGAGTATAATAGAATATATGAAACTGCAAATGGATTTTCACCCGCCATGCAGTAATCTACGTATACAGATCATTTCCACAATTTAATAAGGAATGAATACAAAGGATCATTCACCATGCATGTGGTAATCCACATGATAAAAGTTATTCCAACAAAAAATAAAGAATGGAATAACGGAAGGATTCACCATGCGATGCGATAGATCGCATGTACATGTTATTCAAATGAATAATAAAGAATGGAATAATGAATGATTCACCGTCGCGCGATAAAGCGCATGCATAAAAGTTATTCCCAATGTAATAATAAATAATGGAACCAGTCCCGTAGAACGCACAAACAGGATATTCCGATGGAAGAATAAATAATGGAACCAAGTCCGCGTAAACACACGCATGTGATATTAAACTGAATAATAAATAATGGAACCGGTCCACAGAACGCACGCATGTGATATTCCAAATGTAATAATAAAGAATGGAATAAGAAATGTAAATCACCATAAATGCGATAAAGCCTTGCATGCATGAGTTATTCCAATGAATAATAAATAATGGAATCAGTCCAGCGTAAATGCATAGAAAGGATATTCACACGAGAATAATAAATAATGGAACCAGTCCCGGCAGAACGCACGTAGAGGATATTCCGGCGAATAATAAAGAATGGAATAAAAATAAAAATCACCATGTATGCGATAATCGCATGTACATGTTATTACAATAAAATAATAAATAATGGAACCAAGTCCGGCGAAACTTATGCATATGATATTAAACGAATAATAATGAATGAGAATAATAGAATAATTTCACAATGTATGCGATTGCTTGGCAAAGCAAAGTTATTCAACATAATAATAAAGAATCAAATAATGGAAGAATTTCACCATGTATGCGGTACTTAGATAACAAAAGTTATTCCAACATAATAATAAAGAATGGAATAACTGAAGAATTTCACCATGTATGAGGTACTTCGCATAACAAGTTATTCCAACAGAATAATAAAGAATGGAATAACAGAAGTTCTCTTCATGAATAAGAAAGAAATAATACCCCTTACCTTAGAAGAACTAGATATTGGAAAAGTGAGGTAGCAGATTTCTCTTCTTCTTTTCTCTATAATTTCTCTCTCTAGAGTTTCAATTGAATTAAGTAAGAAATAATGAAAGAATGAGCTTACATTTATAGGAGAATGGACCTGAATAAGTAACTAATTCATGAACGGTCCAGATTGATTTACTTTTTAAGCAGACTACCATATTGATTTACTATTAAAACTTAAAGCAACGGTCCATACTGATTTACTATTAAAATTTTAAACCAGCGATCCAAATTGATTCACTATTATAACTTCAACCAACGGTCTGAAAAATTAGCACATCTCCTCATAGAATAATATTGTACCCAAAAATGATTTGGACCGAAAAGAAATATATTTTTTGGGTGAATAGTATCCCGTGAATAGTAACTCGTGAATAGTACTCTTGACACGAAAAGTGCCCCGAATACCCGATTGAACAATATAACCTCCAGACATCAATTATTATCGAAATAAATGTCGATTTCCACTAATACAAATAATTTTAACACAATGGAACTATCAATTTCATCTTTAATCAACACGAGCTTATTCATCATCAATATTATAACTCATAATATTTAACAACCGTGTCGTTCGAGGAAGAGGGGCTTTCAATAAGAATTTCTCCTATGGCGCCGCAATTAGGTGACCAAACCTCTCCTCGTGTAACTTCAGACATTGTAAATATTGTAATTTAATAATATGAATAACTTTGTCGTCTCAATTATTGATTTAATAATATATCATATTATGCGATGATCTTGTGACAATAATCGAATCAATAATATGAGAGATATGATGCAAAGCAATTATCGTAGCAATAATTGAGTATAATCGAGTGACTTCTCACGTAAGATCAATAACCAATACCGTGTGCTACTTCTTGCAACCACGCGTATTCATTGTACTTTTACTCATGGGTAGTTCAACGGTTTTAATCGTAACACTTTCGTAGTTATTTTATATAAAAGATAATTTCATCATTTTTTATTACAACAATACTTTCGTTGTGGGGTCCACCAATGATTATGCCTTCGTACGAATATTCCCTGTTAAAATGAATATTCCCCGACCAATCGAATATTATATAACCACTTGCTTACTTTGAAAAATTTGTAAATATTACCCACAACTATAACATTATATTATATCCACACCATAATATTTAAAAATATAATTCGAGAGAAATTAATCTTTATTCATAAAAGTTGGGGTCTTACAACCTCCCCTTCTTATGAAATTTCGTCCTCGAAATTAGGGTGCGTACCTGATATATCGAAGAGGTGAGGATATCTTGACTTCATCTCAAATTCTAACTTCCAGGTCATTTCTTCCACATCGTGGTTTCTCCATAAAACTTTGACTTGAGGTATAACCTTGGAGCGTAGAATATGATCCTTCTTATCCAAGATTTTAACAGGTAACTCTTCATACGTTAAATCTTCCTCTATCTCGTCCGGTTCTAATTCAATAATGTGGTTCGGGTCTTTCACATATTTATGTAACATAGATATGTGAAAAACGTTATGAACACGAGACATACTTAGCGGTAAGGCGAGTCTATAGGCCACAGTTCCTACTCGTTCGAGGATTATAAATGAGCCAATGAATCGAGAATTGAGCTTTCCTCTCTTTCCAAATCTTGTAACTCCTTTCCATGGAGAAACATATAACAACACATGATCTCCAATATTGAATTCCGTCCCTTTCGATGAAGATCAAAGATAACTCTTTTGTCGATCTTGTGAGGTTTTTATATCGTTATCGGATTATTTGAATCTTTTTAGTAGTCATACGTACCAACTCCAAATTCCCACCAACGTTGCTTCACCCACCTCATCCCAAAGATACCGAGAAGCGACACTTTCTTCCATACAACGCTTGAATGGAGCCATGACAATACTTGCTTCAGAAGAAGGCTGAGTCGTAATTGAGCAAGCTTTGCAATATCTCAGATCGTAGAGTTGAGCTTGAGAGAGATGTTCACGTTGTTTGTTCAATGCTTGCTTAGTTCTTTCTCATATGTCTGATTTGCATATATGTGATCTTGAAAACTATCCATTGAGGCATTAAATGCGTTTGACTTTTTTGATCTTTGATGGAGACATTTTTGCACATCTTCTGAAACTGCATTCTGACCCACTGACACTGCAGACTGCTTTCTCACCTAACACCTAAAAAGGTGTTTTGCCCCCTTACCGATGGTACTTTCCTTAGCTTCTTCAATATGCTTCTTTGTTGCATACTAAGGATATTTTATATTACTCTGGGACTGATGAGTACTGCAACGTCTAGAATCTATTCCTCATATGTTGAAATCTGTCTTCACATAAATCATGAGGCTCGACGTTTTCTGACATAAGACAGATGCTCTACGATTCATATCATGATACTCTACGATTCAGATCGTAGTGACTTGTCGCCTTGGTGCTTGATCTGATGCTATCAACAGAGAGCACTACGATTTCTCTTAAACCCTTGCACACTACGATATTTTCTTGCTAGGTTCTAACTCTACGTTTCTGAGAGCACACTATGATCGTTGACTTATAAACTCCATGTTTCCTTCAGCACACTACGATCGTAGAGATGGATCGGCAAACGTTGGGACCACTCTATGATTTCCGAAGAGTCCCTTCAAGGCAGGCACACTACGATCTTTGAAGCTCTATGTTTCTGCCTTGACTTCTGCAATGTTGATCAGATGATACACTACGATTTCTTCGAAGCCTATCTATTACATCTCAAGATCAACCTAACAGCTTTGATCATTCTATCTATACATTCTATTACAGAATGATACACGTTAAGAGCTTAGATCAACCTAACAAATTTGATCTATCACTAAGTCCTTGTACATATCTTACTTGGAAGGACTTTACAAATAATTATGAGCATATATACTAAAACATCAAATCATAATATGCATTCTCCTAACAATCTCCCCCTATTTAATGTTGACATAACCAAGGAGATTTGTTGTCATGATTTATTAGTCTAGATGCATTTGCAGGAAATTTAAACATGACTTAGTATTTCAGTGAGCAGCTGAAATTTCTAGAGAATAAGCATAAATTTATTGATGTTCAAGAAATATTGCAGTTTTAGCTTTACATCAATAAGAATTTAAGGTTTCAACTTATCTCTATTTCTTTGACCTTTTTCTTGGTAGGACATAGAGTCTTAATAAATCTTCAAGAGTTTGAATAGTCCTTTTCGACTGTCCATCCGTTTGAGGATGATATGCCGAACTAAATCGTAAATTCGTGCTCATAGCTTTTTGCAAATTAACCCAAAATCTTGAAGTGAATCTTGGGTCTCGATCAGATGTAACGCCTGAGAAAATTGGATTTTTATGACAATTAAATTTTTATTTGATTATGTGAATTAAATGAATTTAATTGATTATTATGTAAAGTAAGCTATGTGAAGGTCGATTACATGACCTAGAATGTGCTTAACGTGGTTAGTGATTCGGCTTTATGCTAGAATTATTTGTTTGGAATTTCCAAGACAAAATAACTATTTTTCGAGAAATTTAAAGTAAAAACACTATTCATCCGTTTACATTAGGAAATTATTTTAAAATTCGAGAACGCAGCGTAATGATGGAATATCGTGATAAGATGGAATATCGATAATATTTCATTTATGAAAAACGCAATTTTCGCTGCGAGACTTAAAACCTAAGGGTTGAGTATATTGATTTTTAGAAGGAAATAATATGCGTAGAAGGAATTGTGTTAAGGTTAATGTGAGTGTTATACAAGTATGATACTATTTAGTATCTATGTATATCGTTGAGTAAATCTGAAGTACAATACGATTATTATAACGTGTAGTATCTGAAAAGAATACGTGAATTGTACGTGTAAAATACGATTCGTATTATAGAATTAAGATTAAGTCTTAATGAATAAGTCATTTGAGTTGGATTTCTATTAGTCAAATTATTAAATGACCAAGCCTAAGGAGATTAGTGAATTGAGCCCAAGTCAAGGCCCAATGTTTATTTAGTTAAGCCCAATTCATTTAAACTGAACCGTGGAACGATCCGGTGGGTCACCGAATGGGTAAAACTCATGAGGCAACCCATGGGATGTCACTTTGCAAGTGGTGGGCCGAATACTTGGGGTGGAAGCCAAGCATAAGGCTTGGTCACCAAGTATTTTACTTGGTGACCAAGAGTGAATAGTAAGGAGGTGATGGTTCATTGTCCAAATTACCCTCCATTCTCATTTCCTATAAATAGAAAGCTAGGTTGATTCATTTTGGAGTTTTGAAATTTGCCAACCTAGATTATTTGAGAGAGAAAGAGAGCTAGACTTATAAAACATACACTTTGGAAGCTTGATCTTCTAGTTTTCCAAGAGAGTTTCACAAGGATTCTTAAGGTATAATCCTTACCTTTCATCTCCATCTCTTTTGATTTTCTTTTATCTTGAAGAATCATAGATGGGTAGTATATGTCTTGTATAGGAGATTAATGATGGCTTATCATAGATTCACTCTCTACAAGTCATGAGATTATAAAAAATCATAAGGTTTAATACAGTTTTGAACCATGAAAATATTGTTTGTTGAGATTGATCGTTTATAAACGATTGAACTCCATCAATACGTTAATATTTGCATCTTGTTTGGTTAGGATGTAGATATGAAATCCATAGAGTATTCCATGTGATTTGGCTTAGAGAACCCTAGTAACGAAGTTATGGCGAATTTTACGTACTTAGACGTTAAACGTCGAAAACGTTGAATTCCGGATTAGAGGTTAAAAGTTACCGTGAGACTTGAAAATGTTGGTTTTCAATGTCAACACGTGAGATAGGGTGATTAAGAGTTGTGGGTTTGAGAATCGTTGGATTCTGACTTAAAACGAAGAAAACGAGCATTGAACGCTCTTTAACGTTTACGAACATCTAAAAATGAACTCAGTAGTGAATTTTGTGTTATCGGATTTGAAAGTGTCAAATTCTTATATGAATGCGTAGATTATGTTATTTATGATGTGTAGGCTTTTGAACGGACCAAATCGGGCTTATAACGAAGAAGTTATGGCCCCGAGAATTTCACAAAGTTTTTCAAAATTTGTTGGAATCAGATTGAGGTCTCAGCCGCTGAGACATAGTGTTAAATGCCGCACCACAAAGACCGGCAAACACGAAGAAAGTTGAGTACTTCTAAATGGCGGCCGGCGCCAATGTTGCTCCACTGTAGCTAGTAGCTCATCGAGGCCTGAACATCGCTAACTAGCGTCGCAAAGACGCCTGAGTCTAATCTTGCGTAGCGCTACCGCAGCATGATGTGAGTTCAAGAATGTTGTTAGTGACTTAGGTTTTGAACTTCATTTGTTCAGGAACCTAAAGGGGTAATGTTTGTACACTTCATAAGTATATTAAAGCTATTCCTATACTACATATACTCAGGTATATGGTATTGAACTTAGGAGCTGAATGCATGTTAATGAGTTATGAGTGATGAACAACGTTGGTACCTCACCGACAATGTTAGAGTCCGGTTAATAACGTAAGTTGGTTAATAAGCCGGGACGAAGGGTAAAAAGTCGAGTTGACTTCATTATTGATATTAAGTTAACTAAGACATAGAAGAGAAAGAAGCTTGTAGAAACAATGTGAACATTTGTTTGATAGCTAATTATAGCGTGCTATGTGAATATATCATGTAGATTCTATAAATGCTGTGCTCAGTCGATTAAATTATTTGAAGACACTGAAAGGCAAGTTTTCTTAATGCTTGTCTAACTTCCATGTTAGCCAAGTTTTATGTGATTCGTTGAACTGGATTGCAAGACTTGTTTTAAAGAAAGGGTCGATGCCAGATTTTAATTTGGCTAGACTATTCATAATATATAGATTGATTATGATTCATATCTTTTTATATAGAAATGTTAACGCTATACTATGCCAAGTGATTGGTACGGATGTGAAGGTAAGGTTTGTTTATGAACAAACAAAAGTATTTTTCATCGATTATTTGATGGGCACGCGAGTTTGCCAAAAATATTAAACGTAAATACGTTTAATGAATGAGTGTTGATCAACATAGAAAGTACTATAGGTGATCACCTAGAAGTGCTCGTAAGTTATCGGATGAAACTACTTAAGGTTGTGGACTCCTTCTCAAGTATGAAAATTGAAGATTCTTGTTCATGGTCATCAATAGGTTTAATTTCTAATCTATTCTATACTTTGGGAATTGATGTTATGAACTGTTAAAGTATTATTGATTCATAATACTTCATAACTATTGTTCAGTTATGTCGGAATTGTTATATAATTCACGAATGTGGTATTAATGTTATCATTGATTAAACTTGCTGAGATATCATGCTCACTTCTTGCGTGAATTATATAACTACAGTTAAGGATGAACGTACTGTGAATGCCAAGAGAGATAAGGGCAAAGCTAAGATGGATGCTTGGGCATTGTGTAATAGCTTAGTCAGTTTGTATGTATTATACATTATGAACAATGAACGATGTAACCGATTTATGAACCTGGGAAGGATTTTTACTTTGATTGTAATAAGAAGATAGTAATTACATTCATTTTGTTGTATTTCAATGGAATGATTGTATGGATGTTAGTACAGTGGAGCACCATATGTCGAGTTGAAAGATACCCGAATTTGGGGGCGTCACATCAGAAACTATGGATACTGGCATACCATGCAATCTTACAATCTCGTTTATGTATATACTAGCAAGACGTTCAAGTGTATAAGTTTCTCATATCGGTAGGAAATGAGCAGACTTGGTCAATCTATCAACAATGACCCAAATCGCATCTATGCCTTGAGAAACCTTGGGAAGACCAGTAACGAAATCCGTGGTAATGTGCTCCCACTTGCATTTTGGAATTCCAAGTGGTTGCAATGGTCCTTTTGGCACTTGATGCTCTGCCTTGACTCGTTGACAAGTTAGACACCTTGAGATAAACAGCTATATCCCTCTCTTCATATTGTTTCGCCAAAATGTATGACGAAGATCATGATACATTTTGGTACTCCCAGGATGGATTGCAAACGGTGTGTTGTGCGCCTCCATCATGATTTTATACTTCAGGTCAGAATCGTTAGGAACACAAAGTCTGGAGTTGACTTGAAGTATTCCTTCTTCATCGATTCTTGCTTCCGGAATAGCACCTTCTTCCACTTTCTTCTTCATATGCATCAGCTCCAGGTCTGTAGCTTGAGCAGCTTTAACTTATCGATTAAAGTCGGTTCTACTCGTATATTTGCCATCATCACATGGGTCCCTGGAGTCTTTAACTCTATCTCCATCCTTTGTAGGTCACACAAAATGGGCCTTTGCGTTGACAATATCGCACTCATACCCGAATATGATCTTCTACTCAATGCATCAGCTACTACGTTCGCTTTTCCAGAATGGTATTGGATGGTATGATCATAATCTTTCAACAACTCAAGCAAACGTCGTTGCCACATGTTGAGTTCCTTCTGAGTGAAGAAATATTTGATGCTTTTATGATCCGTATAAATCTCAACCTCTCCATACAGGTAATGCCTCCAAATCTTAAGCGCAAAAACGACAGCGGCCAACTCTAGATCATGAGTAGGATAATTCCTCTCATATTCTTTGAGTTGTCGTGAGGCATAGGCTATGACTTTCCCATGTTACATGAGAACACATCATAACTCTTTGCCTGAAGCATCACTGTAAATGACAAATCCCTCCGTGCCAGATGTTATTGTCAGAACAGGTGCTGAAATGAGTCTACTCTTGAGTTCATGAAAACTCTTCTCACATTCCTCGCTCTAAACGAATTTTGTATCTTTTTGAGTCAGCTGCGTTCATGGAGTAGCGATTTGAGAAAACCCTTCTACGAATCTCCATAATAATAACCAAATTAAGCGAGAAAGCTACATACTTGATCATCGACTTAGGTTGCTCCCGACTTTGAATTGCTTCAATCTTTCACGTCAACAGATATTCCATGATTTGATATCACATCTTTAAGAATGCAACTTCCTCGAGACAGAACTCACATTTCTTCAACTTGGCATATAGCTTGTTTTCACGAAGCTTTTGAAGTATCACCTCAAGTGTTGCTTTCATGGTCTTCATGGGTTTTGGAGTATATGAGGATGTCATCAATAAAGATGACCACAAAGTGATCCAAATATTCCTTGAATACTCGGTTCATCATGTCCATGAAGGCGGCAGGAGCATTAGTCGATCAAAAGGCGTTATTAAGAATTCATAATGCCCGTCTGGAAGTTACGAAAGCAATCTTTGGAATGTCAATGGTTTTAATCTTCAATTGATGATATCCGTAAGCGAAGATCGATCTTTGAGCGAAATTTGGCGCCTTGCAACTAGTCAAACGGATCATCAATACGAGGTAACTGAATTTTTATTTTTGATGGTGACATGATTCAACTCCGATAATCAATACAAAGTCGCATACTTCCATCTTTCTTCTTCACGAATAGAACAGAGCACCTCGAGGAGATGTACTAGGATGAATGAAACCTATGTCTAAAAATTCACCGTAGTTGGGTTTTAACTCACGAAGTTCAATAGAGCCATTCGATATGGGGCTTTGGAAATGGGTTTTGTACCGGTTTCAAGATCGATACAAAATTTGATTTCACGCTCTGGGGGTAGGCCATGAAGTTCTTCCGGGAATACATCAGAAAATTCATTAACAATAGAAATATCATTCAAAACTGACGTATTCTTGTTTAGATCCGTGACATGAGCTAAGAAAGCTTGACATCCGTTTTTCAATAAACGAATAGCTTTATGGCTTGAGATGACAGTGATGGATTTTAATTGTTTGGTTGCTTAAATTCGCATAATAGGTTGGATAGGAATATGAAAGCTAACAACCTTACGAAAATAATCGATTTTAGTATGATGAGCAGTTAACTAATCAATCCCTAAAATCACATCAAATGCAAGTATTTTCAAAGAAATAAGATCGACGAATGTAGCGATGCGATTCTGATATGAATTAAACAAGACTTATAATACCGTGGATGTAATGAAGATTTCTCTCAACTGAGTTTCAATGAGATAAGTCAAAGTCTAATTTTCTCTGAGTCAAATTTAAGCGTTGAGCGTAAGTAGGAGAAATAAAGGAATGGGTAGAACTAGGTATCAAATAAAGTATAAACTTCATTTAGCGTTTATGATTAGTTTACCGTGATCACCTCGTTCGAATTCCTCACTTTTTGGGAGGTTACGATAAACGCTCTCCCTTGAACTACCGATTTTGTCTTGTCTGGGACACCTTTTGATGCCTCCATCCCAGATGGACTTGACTTTGGTGCACGACAAATATTTTACATCTGTGTCTAGCCAGAATAAATGGCTCAAACTTCCTTGCAATCTGTTCATGCATATTGAATTGCATTTGATATACATGAAAATACATAACCCAATCTTTTGAAGCTGATTGGAATAAAAAGGTTATTTAACCTTATATTATTCATAAATAATGAGAGACAGTTCAGAATTTAGAGAACCTATCCATATATGAATAATCTCAGAATAATTGCTCAATAAAGAGTAAGATTTAGATACTTTCCTTGTTCGTAGACTATTGATACAAATTCAGCTTAACTTGTGCGTTCTCATAGATCCTACACAATTATTTGTATTTACAAACATATTAGCCAAAAATCCAAATCATATAGCTTGTACGTTCATATATAGCATGATCACATTGATCATGTCTTTAGTTTTGAATTTTTACTTTTGAGATACTTGTATACATTTTTCAAATACCTCATCCATGTCTTCAAATTAGCCATTTTTCTCTTTATTAAGGTTTGGTATGCTTAACACATTACAATTATCATCTATACCCTATTAGTAACTTAGTACATGAGCATTTTATGCTTTGTTTATTTAACTTTTAGCATACAAGGGACTTTCACAGTTCGTTTCATGTTTTGAAAATATTTTCCCTTTGTAATTTAACTTTTAATATCATCCATGATTTACAGCTTCATTTTTTGCATGCCATCATGTTACATATTCTTGCTTTCCTTTGTAATGCCAAAACAGCCTCCTTTTTGCTTAGGTACATCAAACAACCCTCTTAATTAAATAACAGTTCTAACTTAACTAGCCATGTGGGCAACCAAGCTTGGCTTGGCCAAGCTTGGTGTGGCCTAAGTTGGCCTCACGGCCCCAAGCATAGCCTAACAGTCCCCAAGCTTACCATGTTCCTCCTTTAATAGCTTTTATCTTGAAGATTTCTAATGCACTATGTGAAACTTTTAAATACTTGCTTATTTAAACAAATTCCAACCCATCTTTAAAGTGAAGCTTTTAGATTAAGTCTTGAAATCAAATAGGGCTTTTCTTTTCTTTTTTCTTTTGCTGCTGTAGCAGCTTCCTGCTGCCATTTTAGGCCAACTGCTACTGCCCATGAGCAGCAACCCTTACCCCTTTTCCTTGCCCACAGCTTCATGCCATTACCATTTTACTTCATGAGCCTTACTAATCTAAAGAGGATACATTTATCTATAGCAGAGCACCCACAGTTGGGCACCTTCAGTAGTACAAATGCATCGACTGAAAACTTATAAAGAGCTCCCAGCCAAATACCATACAAGCCCACTGCTGCTGCCGAGGCAGCAGCCCTACACTTTGCCTTGCAAAGTTTCATTCCTTATATTATTAGAGAGTCTTGACATTTTATATATGTTATAAACATTATCATAAAAATTTACCAACTGCATCTTCTTTAAAATTAATGCAAACCAAAGCTAACCCATTGGCTCTGCAGCACAGCGCTTGGCACTGGCTGCTGCCTGCAGCTGCTTTGTCAGGTCCAGCCCCCCCACAACATAGCACTCCCTTTTTTTAAAATTTTGGAATGTCTGATACATAAATTGGTTTAGGCCCAATTTTTTGGTATAGATTTACTGCCATATCAGTCAACCAAAAGAAAATATCAGACTTCCAAATAGAATTCATTAAGCTGCCCAGATCAGTACTCGAAAATGACTAGATATACTAATACTAAATTTATGTCTTGGCTTAAAATGGCTTTTCGTTTTAATTTAACACACCCACTTTCATTAATTATCATCACATATGTTATATAAACCAAGCCCAAGCTTTCGTTTTGTCTAATATTCAGTTTTTAGCCAAAACAGTTCATTTTGAACTTTTATCGAACAATTAGTGTGCAAAGTTTTGATACACAACCTTCGTAGCTATAGGTTTGCTCTTCCATCCCATTTTAGCCTCCTTATTCCTCCCCACAACCAACCTATCTCCTCTAATTCAGTTCCAGTCATAACAGTTCATAATACAATCAAACTTCCGCATAATTAACCGATACATACAAATTAGTTAATTCATGTTCCTTATAAACTATCATATTAGACTTTAATACAAGCAACATGAAATAATATAATCTCCATACTAGTCATAGTCAACATCACATGCTATAACATCTACCGTCATAGCTATTCAACATGAAAATAAAGAAACACAAGCTGCTCACCTTAACTTGCTTATACATTGATAGAATACACTGGACTAGCAAGGACTTGGCTGGAAACCAAACCAGGAGAAGGCTAGAATTTAGAATTTGAACTTGGTGTATATATAGAAATCTTGACCTTGCTCACCACGTTATAGGAGGGATGTGTCTACTAGTCTATATTCGTAAAATATAGCCAGCTCCTGCTTAAAGAATACTAACTCAGATTGTTAATCCCGGTTATAAGGCAGTTCACGCTTGTTACCTTATTATCTCAGCCAAAACATATAGGTTTGTTTGGTTTGTTATATTTAATATAACCATTTATTTCCCCCTTTGTACTTATCGCATCATATATAATGGGTAGACATTCGAAATTTTGCATTCCTGTTATTAACCCTGCAGGAGGGCAAAATCGTCTTCTACAGACAACCCTGAAAGTCAAATCAGCTCAATTAAACACAAATAAGTTGCCATTCACTCATTCCAATGTTAAAATTTTCAGCTGTCATTCTCAAATACTGCCATAAAACTAGGGTTGATTAAAGAAATTAACATATTACATATTATTCATATATTCCGACCGACCAATTAAACACAAATAAACTTAGGTAGGACACACTAGTGAAGGATTTACTCGTCACTCCCTTCCTAGTTCTAACCCTAGATCTTCATATCCCTAAGCTCTGATACCAACAGTGATGCCCCCAAAATAGGTCCACACAACTCATTCCGAGTCGCCAAATACATGGTACAGAAAACAACTACAACTTCATTAATACAATTGTCGTGCAAAATACGACAACACATAAGCTGTGAGTTTAAATACAAATATTGTCTTCTAGACAATATTCAAACTCAAATAAGTCCTCATTACATTTATTGATACACTATTTTACAAAATAGTGAGGATTGCTAAAACAACCCGACTTGAAACATCACTCCACACCCCGCATTAGTTCATTTATATTCTCGCCTCTTGAGAAGAAAAATGGAACAAAAAGGAAAAGGGTGAGCTCAACTAGACCAGTAAAGAATATTATGACTAAGATAATGTAGATCAAATTATCGTTAGCCTTCAATAAATTAGAAAAAATACAATGGACAACAAGTTTTAGATCAATATTCGCAGCGGAAATAACAATTCATTAGAAGAGTTAAGTAGATAATGAAGTCTACTATCTTCTATGATTTAAAAGTCCATCATCAATATTTTATCCTTGTAACATCAACCAATATACATCTTGAACCAAATATTCATCTTTGCACTACGGGCCAAAGATATTCATTTGTATCACCAGTTGGTCATGTTCATCTCAACACATGTCCATCTTTGCACTACGGGCCAAAGATATTCATCAGGTAATCATTCATTTTTTCACTACAGGCCAAAGATATTCATCAAGTATCAGCATTTAAGACTGAGGATGATGAAAAATATCTTAAAGAAAACGAATCTAATGAGATAAAATGACAAAGATTAGGGATTCGTACTTTGGTTTATCCAAGTTCAAAAATACTCCAAAATAATCAATTGTGGAGCAAAATTCAAGAATGAAGATCAAAATATGGATACAATCAAAGATAATAACCATAATAGACAACTTGGACAAAGAAAAGAAAATTTAATTTTTCTGTGAATAGTGCCATATATGTGAATAGTGTCATATACATGAATAATGTCGTATAAGTGAATAGTGTCGTATACGTGAATAGTAACCTGTGACGCCTCCAAATCCGAGTATCTTCCAACCCGACAGATGGTGCTACACTGTACTTCCATTCACACATACATTCAATTGAAAAGTCTCAAAGGAACGAATATGTCTTCTATATATTCAAAATAATAATATCATTCCCCATGTTCTTTATAACCATTATATTTGTTCTTGTCATAATATCAAATATTATGATTACAAACCTATACTATTACATAAGTATTCTACGGGTTCGTCTTCGCCTTGCCCTTATCCTTACCGGAGCCTTCGGTCTGCTCGGTCTTAGCTGTGTTCATATGGTTCAAGCAAGAGTGAGCATGACTAGCTCAGCAAGTATAACAATTCTATTTAACAATATGCTTGAATCATACAAATCATATATCTTCAATAACGGAACAATAGTTATGAAGTACTATCGATAATTCAAAATAGCACTTTTCTTTTCTTTAAAACATTTTACAATAACAATATTCAATAAAACATCAATTCTGGTCCAAGACCTTGAGCATTTCATACTTTCTTTGAAAAGGACATCTCGGCACAAAGTCCGTAAGTTCGGCATTTCTTACGAGCACATCTAGGTGATCAGCCTATAGTACTCTATGTTGATCAACACTACATTCATTAAACGTATGTACGTTTAAGTTGTGGCAACCTCACGTGCCTGTCGTTTGACGACAAAACATTTTAGCATACTCAATATAACTTGGTAAAACATTGACCATACTTTGATAGATTATAAGAAATCCAAAACATCTTAAGTCTAACCGAAAGAATTGGCTTTGACTTCATCATACATCAATTCATGCGTAAGAATACATGAATTACAAAGTTTGTCCAGATTGAACTGAAACAAGGGTTAGAATACTTGCCTTCAGTGTCTGTTACGGTTATTACACGTTCACGTTAAGTCTTTAAGGTCTCTGCAGTAGATGATCACATCACATAACACATTAGGTTATGTACAGATATGCATGGTTCCTAATGAATCTTACCCTTCTTCTCAATCTAATTTTGTATTAGATTTGTTACTATTGGTTCCGGCTTTCCGATATAGTTTATATTGTCATTACGTTTATGTTCAATTGACTATCATTAACCTTTAGTCATCATACATTAAGTGTCTAACAATGTCTTAATAATGTTATAATTAAGCTTTAGTTCATTGTTAGTTAATTAACATCCTTGCTCTACTTACAAACATTCTTTCTTCATCAAAACCGTAGAGGGTTGGCGCTATGGCCACCACCTTTTTCTCTCGTACACTATTTGGGCACGAGTTAACGATGGTCATGGTCCTGCCCTCACACGCATCGCGAGTCCTAGTTCATTATGCCGCGTTGCGGCGTGAAACATCAGTAGGTCATGACACTTTATCCAGCGTTGTAGTGCCACTGATTGACCTTGGGCTGGCGCCGCGGTGCCAGCTTTGTGCACCAGATAGAAATAACAGTTTTTCTACTTTGCGAACTTCTCGGACTCCTAATTTGATCATTTTTTGTCCGAATTGGCTCGTTCAAAAGCCATTAGCTCACAAATCACATACTCTACGTGTTCATGCAAGAATTTTATATTTTTGACTTCGTTTACTCAAAATTCACCTATTGGTTCATTTTTAACGAAAATGATAAATGTCCGTGAACGTTCAACGCTCGTTTCTTTGTTCTAAGTCGGAATTCGGTCATTTTTGAGTCCGCAACTCTATAATTCCAAATAAGACTTGTCTCCATCAAAAACCAACGTTTCAGAGTTCAAATCCAAAATCCGACTTCCATTCCGAGAATTTCATGAATTCGACGATTATCTTCAAATCATGTGAATTCCGGCAAAACTTCGTTACTTAGGATTTGTTCATCGTTCTAAATGAATTCAATTTATCCTATAGACATTTTAACTTACACATTACAACAATTTATTTTTAAGTTAGGTTATGGCTTACTCTTCATAAGTTTATAACTTAACAAATTATAAACTACAAAATTTCATTTCTTAGGACTTATTATTGATTCAAGTCCTTTAATCAACATTCTTACATCTTATTATCATATCAACTTTATTTATGTAAATATGATACAAGTTCAAATATATGATCATCATAAGTTCACAACTTATTTAGGTTCAAATTACTTATTCATGACTTATATGGCTTAAGTCCATTGATTATCCGATCCTTATGTGTTCTTAGCATACATGTTCATTAAGCTACACTTCTCTTATCACCCTACAATAGTAGAGATGGAAGATATAAGATCATAAGATCATTTACCTTTGATGACTATCTTTCTTCTTCTTGAAAATCTAACAAGGAAAGTTTAACTTATAAGTGCTTATTCTCTCTAACACTTAAGTTGCTTTGTAAAGAAAATTTGTTGGATGAAAAATAACAAGCAACAAATGAAATCCTAGCTTGGTATTTATAGGCTTTCTAAAGTTAGGGCACTTTGGTCAAAAAGCACATCCCACCTCCTTAAACTAACCTCCTTACTATTCATTTCTTATTTACTAAGTTTACTTCCTAACCACAACACTTATCCAATACTTGTTCACCACATAAAATACTTAGCCATTACATAAATGTCTTGGTCACCAAGATTAACCACATTAACATGGTTTCCTCCATAGGTCACTCTAACCCATTGGATCCTAGCTTGGGCTTGGACTTTATCCACTCAACTTAGCTTTGGGCTTGCATTAATTAACTTACTTGGATTTCTCATTAAAAACCACTTGGGCTTGCACATTAATTCTATTGGACTTTACAATTTTGCTAACAATCCTACAAGTCCAACTCTATTGGCTAAAAGCCTTATTACAAATTCTCTACATATTATTCTCGTATTCCCTCTCGTATATTAATTCACAATATACGATATCTCATCCTTCATATATACTCGTATCATACTTCGTATTATACATGTATTCGTTACCTTGTACAATACATACGTTTCATACAATCGTTACATTAATTCCTAACGCTTTATTTTCCTAACATTCTCGAATTATGTCCGCATGCAAAAAATTACGTTTTCCATACTTGAATTATTATTACATAATACAACTCACTGCGATATTCTATCGTTATGTATTTCTCAGAAGTTCAAAAATAATTCCTGAGCAGAAATCAATGAATAGTATTTTTCAGAAAAATTCTCGGAAAACTTTTATTTTCGTCTTGGAAATTCAAACACTTTAATTCATTCACGTAGTCAAAATACTATGACTTTTTGATGTTTCTAGGTTATAGAACGATATTCATCTTACTAACACATAATAATAACAAGGAATATAATTTTATTCATTATTTTATTAAATAAAATTATTTTACAAAGGATCCAAATTTCTCGGTCGTTACAATAACCTTGACACGAAAATGTAGAAATTTCACAAAAAAAATCATACTTCATGAATAGTACCGTATTCGTGAATAGTGTCGTATACGTGAACAGTAACCTCGATATGAAAAGGTAAAAATTTCATAATAAAATTCATACTAATATTTCGGTATAATGATATTAAAAGAAATAACATCATTTAAGAAGAAAATAGCATCCCTTACCTCAAAAGAATAGTACTTCTGGCTGAAATATCGAATATAATGCGGAAGGAAACTTGCACTATATAGCAACACTCAAGATATCTAAATACTCACAAAATACGCTCGATATTATAGAGAGAGAAACTTCTAATTCTGGTGTGATTTTCAATTGTGATGCCCCCAAAAATAGGTATACATCACCTATCTTTGAGTCGCCAAATACATGGTACAAAATTTAAATACAACTTAATTATACAACAGTCGTATAAAATACGACAAAATATATGCTGCGAGTTTTAATACAAATATTGTCATCTAGACAATATCCACACTCAATTGAGTCCTCATTACAATTACTATCACACTATTTAACAGAATAGTGAGGACTACTAATGCTATCATCTGGACTGTCAATCCATTCCCCGACTCATCCCAGCTATATTCTCATTTCCTGAAGAGAACAGTGAAGGAAAGGGTGAGCTCAACTAGCCCAGTAAGAAATATTATGACTAAGATAATGCAGAATAAATTATCATTAGTCTTCAACAATGTTAAACTGATAAAATACAATAGACATTAAGTTTAACTACAACGAAACAAGCAATCCATTAAAAGAGTCAAGTAGAGAATAAAATCTACTATCTTTTATGATTTAAAAAGTTTTTCATCACTTTTATCGTTGAGACTCAGCTTAATAAATAATCCACATCATCCCTGCACTACGACCAAGGATATTCATTAGTATCACGACCACAAATTATCCATGCACTACGGGCCAAGGATATTCGTGTATTCATCAATGGTCCTGATCATGCCATAAAATAATTCATCTTTGCACCCTTGGCCGAAGAGAATCCATAGCCATAATCATACCAAAAACTGTCCATCAATGCACTACGGGCCAATGAGGACTTTTTCCACATCATTTGTAACATTACGGTCATGATTATACCGAATAATCCCTGGTCATAATCATACCAAGTCCATCTATGCACTACAGGATACAGATGATTTCAACATAATAATAAACATGAGAATGATGACAATGACATAATAATTCAATAAAACAAGTTCAAGAATTAATTTATCCAGGAACTAATAACGTCCAAATTGTCAACATGATACTTCTTTGTAGAGTAAAATTCAAGAATGCTCAGAAGAATATTTCCATGAAAAGATACTGGATGAAGCGCAAATATCAAGGATATTCCACTAATTTTATGGAGTATAGAAGTCAAAACTTTAACCAACTGAGTATAATAAAGAATGGAATAACAAAAGAAATCACCAGGCATGCGATAGACCGCATGGACAGGTTATTCCAACAAAATAATAAATAACGAAACTAGGTCATGCGTAAACGCACAGATAGGATATTCCAACAGAATAATAAATAACGGAACTGTGTCGGTGAAATTAATTAACCATGGCAAGCGGGATGTTCTAATGTAATAATAAATAACGGAATCGGTCATGCATGAACGCGCACGAATGTAATTTCACCATGTATGTGGTACTTTGCATATACATGTTATTCCAACAGAATAATAAGGAATGGAATAACAGAATAATTTCACTAAGTTAAGGGTAGTCCCCGTATACAGGTTATTCCAAAAATAATAAAGAATGGAATAACAGAAGTTCTCTTCATGAATACAAAAGAAATAATACCCCTTACGAGTACAACAAATAATATCCCTTACCTTATAAAGAAGAGTACTCCGATGGGTAGGGCGGGGATATACTTGAAGAAACTTTCACTACGCTCAAAGCTTTCTTAAACAGAAAATACGCTCAAGATTATAGAAGAAGAATTCTCTACGGTTTCTCTCTCTAGAGTTTCAGTGAATTCACAAGAAATAATGAAGGAATGAGAGAAGAATAGATTGAATAGTAACTAATATATGAACGGTCCAGATTGATTCACTTTTAAACGGACGGTCCAGATTGATTTAATAAAATATTCTAATAAAACAAAATCTTTTTAAATAAAATATAATATATTCTATTTATAATCTAATAAAGCGAATAAATTTATAAAAGTATTCATTTTATATAAAAAATTTTACTATATGCAAACACTATCTTATATAAAAGCCTTTATGCAAAAACACTATGCATAATAAAATATAATATATTCTAATTATTGCCTAATAAAACAAATAACTTTATAAAAGTATTCTGTTTTATATAAAAAGCTTTTCTGTTTTATTACATTAATAATACTAATAAAATAAACTTCATCATCATTATTATAATTCACACTATTAATCGACCAGGTCGTTCCTAGGAAAGAGGGGGCTTTCCAATAAGGATTTCTCCCTATTGACGCACATTTAGGTGCCCAAACCTCTCATTGGCAGAACTTCTAGACATCGTTAATATTACAAATAATAATATTAATAACTCTGTCATTTCAATTATTGATTTAATAATATATAAAATATCGACAATAATTGAATCAAATAACGTGAGATACTATGCAACAATTCATCAAGCAATAATTGAACAAAACCGAGTGACTTCTCACGTAAGCATCAATAATCAATATCGTGTGCTACTATACAACCACGCCAGACATCTTTATTTTTTTACTACTACAGTAGTTCAACAAGATAACGGTAAAACTTCCGTTATTTTCATAAAATATTTTTGTCGCTTTCTCAATCCGACAATAATTCCATTGTGGGGTCCACCAATGATTATGTCGTCGTATTTAATATTCCCCGACACAAAGAATATTCCCTGACCAATCGAATATAATATAACAACTTGCATACTTTGTAAAATTTATAAATATTACTCACAACTATAACATTATATTAAATCCACACCATAATATTCAAAAAAAAATTTCGAGAAATTTAAATCTTTATTCGTAAAATTTGGGATTTTACAATCTCCCCTCCTTATGAAATTTCGACCTCGAAATTTACGTACGTACCTGGTATGCTGAACAGATGAGGACACTTCGTCTGATTCTAACTCTTGAGGTATAACCTTTGAGTGTTGAATACATTCCAGGATTTTAACAGGTACATCTTCATACGTTAAATTATCCGCTATCTCGTCTGGTTCTAAATCAATAATGTGGTTCGGGTCATCCACATATTTACGTAACATCGATATATGAAAAATGTTATGAACACGTGACATACTTGGCGGTAAAACAAGTCTATAAGCTATAGTTCCTACTAGATCGAGGATTTCAAATGCGCCAATTAAATCGAGGGTTGAGATTTCCTCTCTTCGTCGATTCTTACTTCTAGAATAACGCCCTCTTGAACCTTCTTCTTCACATTCATCAGCTCTGAGTATGTAGCTTGAGCGGCTTTAACTTTATCGATTAAAGTCGATTCTAATCGTATATTCGTTATCTTCACGTGGGTCCCTAGAGTCTTTAACTCTATCTTCATCATTTATACAAAATGGGTCTTTGTGTTAACAACATCGTACTCGTAAACACATATGATCTTCTACTCAACTCGTCAGCTACCACGTTTGCTCTTCCACAATGAAATTGAATGGTACGATCGTAATCTTCAACAGCTCGAACCAACATCTTTGGCGCATGTTACGTTCATTTTGGGTGAAGAAAATATTTGAGGGTTTAAGAAATGGGTTTTGTACTGGGGTCAATACAAAATTCGATTTCATGCTCTAGGGGTAGGCTAAGAAGTCTTCAAGAATACGTTAGGAAATTTATTAACAATAGAAATATCATTCACAACTGTGACTCTCATCCAAGACTTGGATAATAAGTCACATTGATACCTATCAACTTGCCATTGTTATTCACAACGTCCCCTACGGAAAGTCTGGCTTCGGTGCATTCCACATAAGGAAGTCAATAACGAAAGGACCGGGGCTCTTTACTTATGGCTTGATATGACAATGATTGACTTTAGTGGTTTGGTTGCTTGAATTCGCATAACAGGTTGGTTAGGAATATGAAAGATAACAACCTTACTAAAAGCATGATGAGTAGTTAACTAATCGATTCCTAAAATCACATCAAAGGCAAGTATTTTCAAAGAGATAAGATATACATGTAACATGAAAGTTTTGATTTGAATCAAACAAGATTTATAAATAGTGGAGGTAACGAAGGTTTCTCCCAACTGAGTTTCAACAGATAAATCAAAGTCTAACTTCTCCGGAGTTAAATTCAAACATTGAACACAACTAAGTGAAATGAAAGAGTGGATAGAACCGGTATCTAACACAGTATAGACTTCGTAAGAGTTTATGATTAACTTACCCGTGATAATTTTATTCAGGTTCCTCGTCACGAAAAAAAATGCTTTCTCTTAAACTACCGACTTTGGCTTGTTTGGGACATCCTTTGGCATCACCATCCCAGCTGGACTTGACTTCACCATACGATAAAATCGAGCTAGGTGACCTTCTCTTCCGTAATTAAAACACGCTTTGGATTTGTTGTCACATAGTTTGGACGGATGTGTCCCTCCATCAAGATTTGAAACATACGTAGGTGGTCGTTCTTTCTTCCTTTGAAACGGGTCTTTGGTGTCATTGTCTTTCCATCATTATTGAACCTTCTCTTCTTGAAATTTCCACTTCTATTATCTTGGCCATGATTACCACCGAACTGGTTACCATTCATAGCATGATAATTTCCCCCACGAGGGTTATTATTGTTTCGATGACCGTTGCCACCGATACGATTATTATCGTGTTGTTGGTCGTTGCCTTTTGGTTGTGCTGACTCATTATCGCACTCCAATAACTGAGCCCTATTCACAACATCTGAATATAAACAAAGTTTTTGAAAAATGAGGTATTGACGTATATTGGGTTTTAAACCTCTTAGAAACATTCGCGTCATTCGCTCCTCATTATCGACCAAATGGGATGCAAACCGAGACAACTCGACAAACTTAGCCTCGTACTGCGACACGGTCATATTGTTTTGCTCCAGCTTGATGAACTCCACCTCTTTTATGTGACGAATACTTTCGGGAAAGTACTTGTCGTTGAATGACTTGGAACTTCTCTCATCGACATCTTGAGTGCCTCGATGCGGGTACGCTTTTCTGATTTCCACCAAGAATCGCCTCTTCACGCAACATAAAGGTGGCAAATGGAACCTTTTGCTCCTCCGAGCATCCCAAGACATCAAATATCTTGGTGATCGCTTTAACCACATCTCCGCTTTAAGTGGTTCGGCTTTCCCAAAACTCCGGTGGTCCCCCTCCTTGAATCGCTTAGCGGTGGACCTAATCGTGGGTTGCCATTATTTCCACCTATATTTTGAACATGAGTCTCTCTTACCTGTTGTTGCATGAATTGCATAAAGCCTCTGAACATTCCATCGTTCATCATTTGGTCAATGTTGTTGTTTACAGGAGGATTATCGCCTTCCTGATGTACATTATCCTGATTATTGATATGTGGAAACTCAACTGTCTCCTGTGCTCCATTGCTATTCTCAATATTCTCGGATGTCATTTTCAAATACTGCCACAAAACAAGGGTTAATTAACATATCACATATTATCCCTATACTCTAACCAACCAATTAAATACCAAATAAACTTAGGTAGGTCATACTAGCAAAGGAATTCCCCTCTCTCCCTCCTAGTTCTTGTCTCACATCTCACTAGGATCATATCCTAAGCTTTGATACTGTAAACCGGACGCCCCAAAAATAGGTATACATCACCCATCTTGAGTCGCCAAAACATGGTACAAAATTTAAATACAACTTAATTATACAACAGTCATGTAAAATACGACAAAACATACGGTGTGAGTTTTAATACAAATATTGTCATCTAGACAATATCCACACTCAATTGAGTCCTCATTACAACTACTATCACACTATTTAACAGAATAGTGAGGACTACTAATGCTATCATCTGGACTGTCAATCCGTTCCCCGACTCATCCCAGCTATATTCTCATTTCCTGAAGAGAACAGTGAAGGAAAGGGTGAGCTCAACTAGCCCAGTAAGAAATATTATGACTAAGATAATGCAGAATAAATTATCATTAGTCTTCAACAATGTTAAACTGATAAAATACAATAGACATCAAGTTTAACTGCAATGAACAAGCAATCCATTAAAAGAGTCAAGTAGAGAATAAAATATACTATCTTTTATGATTTAAAAGGTTTTTCATCACGTTTATCGCCGAGACTCAAATTTTAATAAATAATCCACATCATCCCCAAGACTACTACCAAGGATATTCATTAGTATCACGACCACAAATTATCCATGCACTACGGGCCAAGGATATTCGTGTATTCATCAACGATCCTGATCATGCCATAAAACAATTCATCTTTGCACCCTTGGCCGAAGAGAATCCATAGCCATAATCATACCAAAAACTGTCCATCAATGCACTACGGGCCAATGAGAACTTTTTCCACATCATTTGTAGCATTACGGTCATGATTATACCGAATAATCTCTGGTCATAATCATACCAAGTCTATTTATGCACTACAGGCCACATATGACTTTTAACATAATATAAACATGAGGATGATGACAATGACATAATAATTCAATAAAACAAGTTCAAGAATTAATTTATCCAGAACTAATAACGCCCAAATTGTCAACATGATACTTCTTTTTGTAGAGTAAAATTCAAGAATGCTCGGAAGAATATTTCCATGAAAAGATCTTTGGATGAAGCTTAAATATCAAGGATATTCCACTAATTTCATGGAGTATAGAAGTCAAAACTTTAACCAACCGAGTATAATAAAGAATGGAATAACAAAAGAAATCACCGTGCATGCGATAACCGCTTGCAGATGAGTTATTCCAACAAAATAATAAATAACGGAAATCGGTCATGCGTAAACGCATTTACGCATGAGGATATTCCAAATGTAATAATAAATAATGTAACCAAGTCAAAGTAAATTTTGCACCTTACAGATGTTCCAATGAATAATAAATAACGGAATCAGTCATGCAGAACGCACATACAAGATATTCCGACAGAATAATAAAGAATGGAATAACAACAGAATTTTACCATGTATGTGGTACTTTGCATATACAGGTTATTCCAACAGAATAATAAGGAATGAAATAACAAAAGAATTTCATCAAGTATAGGGTAGTCCCCGTATATAGGTTATTCCAAAAATAATAAAGAATGGAATAACAGAAGTTCTCTTCATGAATACGAAAGAAATAATACCCCTTACGAGTACAACAAATAATATCCATTACCTTATAAAGAAGAGTACTCCGACGGGTAGGGCGATGATATACTTGAAGAAACTTGCACTACGCTCAAAGCTTTCTTAAACAGAAAATACGCTCAAGATTATAGAAGAAGAATTCTCTACAGTTTCTCTCTCTAGAGTTTCAGTGAATTCGTAAAAAATAATGAAGGAATGAGCTTCTATTTATAGAAGAATAGATTCAATAGTAACTAATTCATGAACGGTCCAGATTGATTCACTTTTAAACGGACGGTCCAGATTGATTTAATAAAATATTCTAATAAAACAAAATCTTTTTAAGTAAAATATAATATATTTTATTTATAATCTAATAAAATGAATAACTTTATAAAAGTATTCTGTTTTATGTAAAAAAATTTTACTATGCAAACACTATGCAGGCACTATGCAAACACTATGCATAATAAAATATAATATATTCTAATTATTGCCTAATAAAACAAATAACTTTATAAAAGTATTCTGCTTTTATAAAAAAAATTTACTATGCAAAATACTATGCATAATAAAATATAATATATTCTAATTATTGCGTAATAAAACAAATAACTTTATAAAAGTATTCTGTTTTATATAAAAAGTTTTTCTGTTTTATTACATTAATAATACTAATAAAACAAACTTCATCATCATTATTATAATTCACACTATTAATCGACCGTGTCGTCGCTCCTGAAAAAGAGGTGCTTTTCAATAAGGATATCTCCCTATTGGCGCGCAATTAGGTGACCAAACCTCTCCTTGGTAGAATTTCTAGACATCGTTAATATTGCAAATAATAATATTAATAACTCTGTCATCTCAATTATTGATTTAATAATATATAAAATATCGACAATAATTGAATCAAATAACGTGAGATACTATGCAACAATTACTAAAGAAATAATTGAACAAAACTGAGTGACTTCTCACGTAAGCATCAATAATCAATACCGTGTGCTACTATGCAACCATGCGTATTACTGTACTTTTACTACCGAGAAGTTCAATAGTATTAACGATAAAACTTCCGCCGTTATTTTCATAAAAATATTTTTGTCGTTTTCTCAATCTGACAATAATTCTGTTGTGGGGTCCACCAATGATTGTGCCGTCGTACGAATATTCACCGACACAAAGAATATTCCCCGACCTATCGAATATAATATAACAACTTGCATACTTTGCAAAATTTATAAATATTACCCATAACTATAACATTATATTAAATCCACACCATAATATTCAAAAAAAAAATTCGAGAAATTTAAATCTTTATTCGTAAAATTTGGGATTTTACATCAATTCTAACTAAGCACCCTATTTATAGGAAATGCTTAGCACACCAAAGTTGACAAAATTACATACAGAGGATTTTCTTTTTCTTTGCAGCACTCCATCTTTGAAGATTCAAAGCCCACCAAAAAGGACAACTCCCACCCACCACATGTTTATAATAAAATAATAAAAAATATTTATTTCTGAAACTTCAATAATTCACAATAAATAGCCCTTTTGTCAGAAAAATATGAACCTTATTTACATTCCATAGGAAATTTAATTCTCTACAACTTTGTAGAAAAAAGTTTTTCCAAATTCCAAATAGAAAATGATTGAAATCCATATACGGATGATTATTAATACCTCCATTCCGAAAAAATACTGATAAAACACCTCAGGATTATTTCCTTCATTTATATCCACATAAAATAAATATTTCCTTATCATATAAATTAATAAATAATTATTCACAAATAATATTACAGAATCACAATAATGACAACTAGGTCGTTCTCAAGAAAGAAGGGGCTTTCCTATAAGAATTTCTCCTTACTGGCACGCAATTAGGTGACCAAACCCCTTTCATAGACATAAATTTCTTAGACATTACCAATAATACTATCTAATAATATTATTCAAATAATATGAATTATTGATCTGATAATGGGAAATACTGTGCGTTGACAATTATTGAATTAACAATAATATAAAATATTAACGTAGCAATTATTAAATCAATAAAATAAAATATTGAATAAAGAATTATCGTAATAATAATTGAGTAGTAGTGCCTTCACGTAAGAATCAATAATCCAAAAATATTGTGCAATACAGTGCAGCTACAACGTGCAACAACACGTATTACTTTACTTTAACCACCAGGTATTCCAACAGTGTTAATGGTAACAACTACGCCGTTATTTATAAAAAAACTCATAGTTGTCATTTTTTTCATCTGACAGTTTTTCCGTTATGGGGCCCACAAATGGCTGTGTCGTCTTACGAATATTCCCCGACAACAAGAATATTCCACGACCAAACGAATATTCCCTGACAAAACAAATTTTTGATGACCACTTGTTTACTTTGCAAAATTTGCATATTTCACCCATAACTAAAGTATTATATCCAATCAACACCTTATTATTCAAAAATAATAATTAGAGAAATTAAATCTTTATTCATAAAAAGTTGGGGTCTTACATGTACTTTCTCGCACATACCGAGGGTATGAACAAGGATATCTTAGATGACGACTGTCCAAACGTCATGGTCATCATTCAAGAGAAGGAGGACGATAACAACCCCTTCATCACAGCTGTCCACTAGGACCTGACCCTCAAAAATTGGAGCAGCACTCCTTACATTTGCCGACAAGGGTAAAAAGTGAAAAAAATCCCTCTGCCCTGTAGATAGCAATAACTGCTTACTTTTGTTGCATAGTATTAACAGTTTCTTTTGTCATTTCATGCTAACACTTTGTATGATTAAACACTTTCATATATTAAGTGAAAGCATTTGTTTCAGGACTCTAAAATTTGATACGCCTAAATTTGCTGATGAGGTGCCTATTCTTCACAAGGACTGCAACTTTGATGTAAAGTTGGACTCTGACTTGATGGAGATTAAACAAGAGGACTATGAGATACCTCAGGAGATCAAAGAATGGGTCGAAGACAAACCCAAGCCAAATCTTGATCAAACCACCTCATTTAACCTTGGAACCTCAGAAAACCCCAAACAAATCCAGATTGGTACGGACTTTACTCCAAGCCAAAGGAATGATATGGTTATTCTATTGACCCAATTCCAGGATGTGTTTGCATGATCTCATGAAGACATGGTCGGTTTGTTCACTGACATCGTCATTCATCGCCTTCCCATCAAAGTGGGATTCAAGGCAGTCAAGCAGAAACTCAAGCGATTAAAACCTGAGTGGAGTTTGATAGTCAAAAAAGAAATTATGAAACAATTTCAAGCCAGCATCATCATGGTATCAACATACTCTGAGTGGCTATCCAACATAGTCCCCGTACATAAACTCGGAGGGAAGGTGCGAGTTTGCATGGATTACAGGGATCTGAACAAAGATTGTCTCAAAGATAGCTTTCCCGTACCAATCATCCACATACTCATTGACAATACAGCTCAATATGACATGTACTCCTTTGCAGACTGCTTTACTGGGTACCATCAAATCATGGTTGCTGAAGAGGATCGTGAGAAAACTGCATTCATCACTCATTGGGGAATCTTTTGCTACAGAAAGTTGTCATTCGACCTCATCAATGTTGGAGCTACCTATCAGCGAGCCATGATGGCTCTTTTCCATGATCTAAAGCAGAAAGAGATAGAAATCTATGCGGATGACATCATTCTCAAGTCTCAAAGGGAGGAAGAACACCTAGATCATCTCAAAAAGCTCTTCAACCGGTTGCGTAAGTATAACTTGAAGCTGAACCCCGCCAAATGCTCCTTTGGTGTTAAATCAGGCAAGTTGCTAGGATTCCTAGTAAGCCACAAAGGCATCAAGCTGGATCCTGCAAAAATCTAGGCCATCACGAAAATTCCCATACTCAAAAAAAGAGGGAAATACGGGGATTTTTGGGAAGAATCAATTTCATTAGCCGATTCATCTCCCAACTCATAGCAACCTGTGAGCCTATCTTCAAGTTGCTAAGGAAGAACTCCAAGAAATGGAATGATGAGTGTCAAAAAGCCTTCCTTGCCAACAAAGAGCAGTTAATCAAAGCTCTTATTTTGGTACCTCCCAGGGATGGTGTTCCCCTATTTATGTACCTTTCAATCAATGACAATGCCATGGGCTGCATGCTGGGACAGAAAGATGATAGAGGCCAAGAAAGAGCTATCTATTACCTCAGCAAAAGATTCAGCATTAGTGAACACAAGTACACTCTGATTGAGAAAACTTGTTATGCTTTAACATGGGCTTCTATGAGATTACAACATTATCTCCGTGGTCACACAACCCATCTAATATCCCGCGTGGATCCTCTCAAGTACGTGTTCAACAAACCCATGTTGAATTATCGACTGTCTAAATGGCAGTTGATCCTACAGTAATTTGACATCATCTACATAACTCAAAAGTCTATCGAAGGTCGAGGAATTGCGGATCAACTGGCCTTCGCACCTTCAGGGGATTTCAAACCTTTAGAAACCTACTTCCCCAATGAAGGGGTAATGAGAATTCAGAAACACCATCACGACAATACACACCAACCATGGAAGATGTATTTTGATGGAGCTGTAAACGTGGAAGGTTTTGGAGCTGGAGCAGTTCTAATATCCATTTCGGGAGTGCAGTATCCCGTTGCCATCAAATTGCAGTTTGTCAACACCAACAACATAGCGGAGTATGAAGGTTGTATCATGGGGTTGAAGCTCGCTCAATCCATGGGCGTCAGACGATTAAATGTCTTTAGAGATTCCGAATTGGTGATCAGACAAACTGTAACAATCCGAAATTTTAAATTATAATTTTAAATATTTATTGAATTATATAAATATTTATTTGAGGTGTTTATTGTTGAATAAATATTTATTGATGTGGTGGTTGTTAATAATTATTTATAAATTTAAATTTATTAGATAATATTCTAAATTAAATTAATTTATAATTTAGAGAGTTGTAATATGACATGAGGTGTTATGTTGTTGATTAATATGTTAAAGTGCCATGTTAAATTATTAGATAAAATCACAATTTTGTGAGATTTGTTTAAGTGAAATATTTATTTAAAATATAGTGCGTTTGATTAATTTATTGATTAATGTTGGATATGGAAATCCAAATAAATAATATGTGATTATAAATTATAAACTAAATTGTCTATTAAAATAAATTAAAGGAGTTTAATTTAGTTTTGCCAAACAAGGCTTAAATATTAAGACTTTAATATTTTAAAGGGTTTTGCCAAACAAAGCCTTATGGATTTTGGATTATTAATTTTTAAATTTTGAATTATAAATAAAATAAATAAAATATAATTATAGCTTATACATTATAAGTAATAACTGACATTATATTAAGTTTGGCGTATTATAGTTTATCAGTTTTATTTTTACGCTTAAGTGAGTATTGGTTTACGTGACTTGTTATTTGCTAAGCCTAAGATTACAGAGAGAGTTGAGAGAATTGAGAGAGAACTTAAGCAATTTCCAGCAACTTCAGTGTTTGGCAAGGATTAACATGCTAATTGAAGGTATTTTCCCTAATTATATATGAATATGTATATATAAGGTTACGACATAACTTATATGTGCCCTGTGAATTCAAATTCTCTTGAATTGTTGTAGAAAACTGAGTTATTGCAATTGTATATAAGTGTAATGCTAGAGTTTATGTTTAAACAAGGAATTTGTATGCTAATTACAATTAAAAGTAGGAAAGTTAATTACAGTGTATGTTTTTATGAATATTTTCTCATATAGCTTATGTAAGTACCAATTTTGATGGTCAATTCATATGCTAAACTATAAATTGAGTCTTTTCATGCTAGTTTGTTAAGAAACGAAGATAACGTAGTTTTAACGAAGTGATTCGGTGAAGAATTGAGATTATAGTGATGATTTTTATCTAAGGAACTCAAAAATGAAGTTTTATATGAAAATATGGAATTTGAGGAAACTAAACTAGTATAATTGTTGTTAAATTGTTCTATATTGAGGAATATGTTGGCAAACATGTTTATGATAGTTTTATATCAATTGTATGTGTTAATATTACTGTTTGGTGGGTGAAATTCGTGTTAGTTGGGCTAAAGTCTGCCATCTCTTGTTCATGCCTTTACGGTTTCGTTACGTACCTTTGGAAGCAATTGCTAACGGTGCCAAGGCCGTAAAACATTTGCCTTAATGTAATGTGGTCCCGAGGGCTTGTGTATGGTGCAATTGCGCCATACCACCATCTGAGACAGTGAAGTCTGTTGCTGCTGCAGACCTTGGATGCCATGATAATTGAGTTCAATGATATGTTAAAGTAACAAACATGTAGTAAGGAGTTTAAAACAGAATCGTGTCATGTCAATGATAATTTCAACTTTGCAAAATGAAATATAAGTTATGAACGTGTTATGTTATAACTTAGTTTATACAATGAATGTTAGATAAGTGTTGTGATGTTAACACTTGGAAATTCTAAAATGTATATGGTAGCATAAGACTTGTACTAAAATAACAAGTCTAACTAGAAATGCATATGTTATGGTATTTTAGTATGTCTAAGAGATATTATGGTTTTAAACCTATGTGTAGGTGAACGTGAGTTTAATATTTTATAGCTTACGCTCGAGGTAAGTTTTTAAACCTTATCTTTTTACATTAAGCAAGTTTCTTACTTTAAATTTTCATTAAGCGAACTCTTGTATTCTTAATCATTATTTGAGCAAGCTAGCTATGACTTTAACTTTATTCGAACATGTTTTGAATTCCAATATTTATTGATGTATTCTAACTTGTTTATTGTTAGACAAGTTTCTTTATTGTCATTCGTATATTATGGATGCAATTTTCTTGAATTCTAATTTCTAATGTTAAATTGTCTTATTTCATTTACTTGACACAAGCTATTCTCATAATGAGCAAGTTTTATTTTCAGCTTGCTATTACTTAATGTATATTCAATAATTCATAGCCCTAGCTTAATATTATTCAAGCAAGGTTTATCGTCATTCAATACTTATGCTTTGTAGTTGTTTCTAAGCATGAGTTCAAGATATAGTTAGTTCGCTTACACTTATTCATTGTTCCATATTATGTTATTATTGATCAACTGTTGTGTTATCAAACACTATTGATTCAACTAGTCCTCTAGTTGATGATCGTTAAACTTTAAATTACCCTTGAAATCTTATCCAAACCAAACTTTCTTTGGTGCAGACTTGTACTCTAAAAACTGAGAAGAACAACCCTATTATAGGGGATACACAATGCGTTTAGATGTTTGTGCACAATACATGGTACGAAGGGCTGATCCACCTAAGTACGTGAAGTCCCTACAGTATAACTATTAAGGTTAAAGTTGAAAGATTACTTATAACCGTGGACATAGTTCGCGGTCTTATGACCCTCAGATATATTTCATATTTCGATTCTAGTTTTTGGTTATCATTGATAGAGTACTATTTAGTTTTGATGAGCCTATTCATTGGCAGTTATTATTGTCTTATTGCTTTATTGTTATATCTAGTGAGCAATTGTTTTGCTCACTCTTGCATAAATATAATCATTGCAGCTTAAGTTGAGAAGGTCGACGAACCTACAACTAGCAAAGGAAAGGGAAAAATGTACAAGTGATGAAGACTTGTAATTTCATTTATTGTTATGATGATAGACTTTTAGTTAATGATGTGATGTAATAATTTTTATTTCTGCACTTGAATGATTTTAAGGTTAGATAACCTGGGATATTTTTAGATTTAATGATGTAACCCTTTTAAAGGGAGGATTTATGATTTAAATGTTATTTTATTTAGGTAGATAGTATGAATGAATGGAAAGTGAACACCAAATCTTGTGGGAATGAAGTACCTAGATTTAGGGGTGGCGCATGTTGGTATCAAAGCTTTAGGTTATGAACCTTAGGTGGGGAAAAGCCTTAGGAAGTAACCTTTGAAAAGATAGTGATGATAAACTCTTATCGAGTTGTTAAGAAAGAAGTAATAAAACACTTATGTGCTTATGTGATTATAACTTATGTGCTCGTGAGTGTCGAGTAGTAATGATTAGTAATTAAAACTTAAAATTTGGTTGACAGGATGGCTAATGTAGGAGAATCCAGTCAGGCTAGGGAGGAAGGATCCCAGATACCTAGAGAGGAGGAGCCTCGAGATATTCAGGTTGTTTGGGAACAACTACTGCCACGGGAAACAACTCCGTTGGTCATAGTAGTTGAGCAGGAGAGAATAACTGATGAGGATGATGAGATAGAGACGGATGAGGAGGACACTGTTGAGCTGCCACAGTCAGATGAGGAGAATGAGGAAGAGGAGATTCCACTTATGTGACGCCCCCAAAATAGGTCCATTCCATCCAACCCATTATGAATCGCCAAATACATGGTACAGAAATAACTACAACTTTATTATTACAACATATAAACTGTGAGTTTCAATACAGATATTTCCATCTAGACAATATCCACACGTAAATAAATCCCCATCATAATTATTGATACATTATTTTACAAAAATGGTGAGGACCACTAAACAACTCTCTCTAGAACCTTCATTCCATACCCCGACTAGTACTCCCTACATTCTCGCCTCCTGAGAAGAAAAATGGAACAAAAAGGAAAAGGGTGAGCTCAACTAGCCCAGTAAAGAATATTATAACTAAGATAATATACAACAAATTATCGTTAGTCTTCAACAGGAAAAATCTAATAGAATACAATAGACAACCGGTTTTAAATCAACAATCTGCAATGAAACAACAATTCATTAGAAGAGTTAAGTAGAGAATGCAAACTACTATCTTCTATATATGAATTTAAAAGTTCATCGTCGATATTTTATCCTGTAACATCAATCAATATATATCCGAATCAAATATTCATCTTTGCACTACTGTGCCAAAGATATTCATCGATTGGTCATGTTCATCTAAACACTGTTCATCTTTGCACCACGGCCAAAGATATTAATCATCGGTCATGTTCATCTCAACACTGTTCATCTTTGCACTCACGGGCCAAAGATATTCATCAAGAAATCATTCATCTTTGCACCACTGTGCCAAAGATATTCAAGAATATCATCATTTAGGACCGAGGATGATGAAAAATATTTTAAAGGAAACGAATCCAAAGTGAAACAAAAGAACAAATATTAAGGATTCGTATTTTAAACAATTCAAGTTCAAAAATATTTCATAAGTAATCAGAGTGGAGTAAAATTCAAGAATGATCAAAACATGGATACGATCAAAGCTAGTATCCATAATAGATATTTTGGATGAAAAATGAAAATTTAATTTTTACGTGAATAGTGTCGATTCGTGAATAAAGTCAGATACGTGAATAGTGTCGTATACGTGAATAGTAACTCGACACCAAAAGATAGAAATTTCACAAAAAAACATCATCATGCTTCGTGAATAGTACTCGTGAATAGTAACTCATGAATAGTAACTCATGAATAGTAACTCGTGAATAGTAACTCATGAATAGTAACCCCGACATGAAAAAATTTCAAATTTGATAAAAATTTCTAACCAATATTTTGGCATAATGATATTGAAGAAATAATATCATTTTTCGAATAAAATAACATCCCTTACCTCGAAAGACAGTACTTCTAGTTGAAACACCGGATATAGGCTATGACTTGAACTTGCACCGTATAGCAATACTCAAAGTATACTCAAAATACTCACAAGAATACGCTCGATAATATAGAGAGAGAAAACTTCAGTTTCTTGTGTGATTTTCAATTCTAACTTAAGCACCCTATTTATAGGAAAATGCTTAGAACACCAAAGTAGAAAATTTATTAAAATATTATATATATATATATATATATATATATATATATATATATATATATAATCTTCATGCACACCTTTGAATCTGAAATCAAAGAATTGAACACATGCCTCACACATGCAAAAAACGTTTTTGTAAAAAAAATATTTAAAACTTCAAAAATTAATTATTTCGGAGCTTCGGAACTTCAATAATTCATAATAAATAGCCCTTTTATCAGGAAATTCGAATCTTGCTTCTTTTTATAGGAAATTCAATTCTCTACAACTTTACAGAAAAAAGTTTTTCCAAATTCCAAACAGAAATTAACCGAAATCCATAAACGAGCGATTTTACAGGCTATAATCAAATTTTAGTCAAGAAATTGGGTCCACCGACACACAAAACATGTGTTAAACATTTATTGCAACAAAAATACTCTTCCTCCTCATATACTCATATATCCCACATTCATTGTAAAAATATCCCCATTATTATATTATAATAATATAATAAAATATTATTTTATCAGAAAAGATAAAATATCAATTTTTAACAATTGTCACTTTAAAATTTTTCTCCATCTATATCCACATAAAATCAATATTTTCCTCATCATATAAATCAATAATTAATTATTCACAAATAATATTACAGAATCACATTACTAACAATGAGGCGCGGTTCTCAGAAAAGGGGCTTTCAATAAGGATCTGCCCTCATCTTGCCGCAATTAGGTGACCAAACCTCTCCTTAGACAAAACTTTCTAGACATTGCCAATAATGTTATCCAATAATATTATTAGGATAATATGAATTATTGCTCGATAATGGAAAAAATACCGTGTAATGACAATTTATTGAAACAATAGTAATATAAAATATCAATGCAAAGAATTATTGAATCAATAAAATAAAATATCGAAGCGGTAATTATCGTAATAATTATTGAGTAGTGCCTTTTACGTAAGAATCAATAATTGGTGCAATCTGAGTGCTTCTTCAACAACGCGTATTAGTGTGTTTTAACCATGGGTATTCCAACAAAGATTAAGCGGTGAATAACTACGCCGTTATTTATAAATAACTTATATTTGTCGTCCGCAACTTATATACTACCGCAATGTGGAACCTCAAGATACCGTCAAGGATTTGCAAGAGATAGTAGCTGAACAACAGACCTCGATGGCATAGAAGGACGACGAGATCCGAGGATCGAGAGGAACGTCGAATAATGTTGAAGAAAGTTGGTCCAAGGAAGGAGAGAACGAAGCGAATGATAGCAGAGATTGCAGAGTTGAAGAAAAAGTTGAAAGAGGAATCTACTAAGAGGGCAAGAGCCGAAGACGCGTACGAGGAAGCTTATCAACGAGCTAGAATAGCAGAGAGAGACGCACTAGCAAAGAGGATGAAGATGGAAGAGATGAATAACGTATTCAACACCGTGATCAATCGAGCTCAAGATCAGGTCATGTGTTATCCTATTCAATTCGAGACGCTGCCATCATACATATTAGATCACCGAATAATGTTCCGAATTATGGAAGAGGAGCGTCGTAAGGCTATGCAGCATTTTAATAGAACGTCATAAATGTAATTATTATGTGATTAATGAGTAAATAAGATGTAAATCCCGGGTATGATATAATCAATGGGATGTGATGATGATGAAGTAATCCTATAACTTTTGTAGTTCAGGAAAGTAATGTAAATAGCAGTGATGCTATTGTTTTGATGTTTTTAAAAGATTATGAATGAATAAAAGTTATTGTTTTATTCAAAGTGTTATGTGTTATGTGATAATCTTTTATGGTGTGCAACTTAAGTACGTAATACCTAGAAGGTTGAATAGAATCTAATGGGTGTATTTTAACAAAAAATGCCTCCAAGACGTGGCCAGGAAACGGGTATGCTTTAACTGTGGCCAGGAGGGTCACATTGCCCCAAATTGCAATCAACCCAAGAAGAATACTTGCTACACCTGCGGGTTGAAGGATCATTTTGCTCTCAAGTGTCCAAAGAAGAAATCCGGTGAGACAAATGGAAGTAAGGGAAATGCTAGTGGAGGTACACTGACTATTGTTGGACCAACGTCAACAAATAAGCCCACAACAAGAACCTTCAACATGACGGTGCAGGACGCGGTGCAATCAAAAGATGTCGTGTCAGGTATTATCCCAATCAATGATATAAATGCATATTTGTTATTTGATTTGGGTGCTACTTGCTCGTTTATATCGGATGAATTTGCTAAGAGGTTAGAAATACCTAGTGAAGAGTTGAATTTTCCTTTAAACATAGAAATTAAGAATAGGGAGGTAATTCCTGTTAGATTCGTATACAAGAATTGTAGGGTGAACATTAAGAAAAATGTTATGATAGTAGATTTAATCCCAATAAAACTTAGAGAGTTTGACATTATATTGGGAATGGATTGGCTGTTTAATTATGGAGCGATAATTGATTGCCGAAAGAAGTGTGTAAACCTTATGACTTCGTCAAAGGTAGTTTTTCATGATAGCAAATCGCCTAAACAAATGAGATGTCTAACGATGATGCAGGCCAAGAAGTTGTTGAGTCAGGGCTGTGTGGGGTATTTAGCTTACATAGTCGATACTCAAAAGAAGGAAGGTGTAAAATTGGAGGAAATACCAATGGTTAAGGAATCCGGGGATGTGTTTTCGAAAGATTTGCCAGGACTTTTGCCTGATCGAGAGATTGAATTCGTGATCGACTTAGCGCCAGGAACCGCTCCGATATCAAAGGTCTTGTACAGAATGGCTTCGGTAGAAATGAAGGAACTGATGGTGCAATTGCAGGAACTGTTAGATAAGAAATACATTCAGCCAAGCGTATCACCGTGGGGAGCGCCAATGTTATTTGTGAAGAAGAAGGATGGGTCAATGCATCTTTACATTGATTATAGAGAATTAAACAAAGTCACTATTAAAAACAAATATCTATTGCCAAGAGTAGATGACTTGTTTGATCAATTGAAGGGTGCTAAATATTTCTCGAAAATAGATTTGAGAAGTGGGTATCACCAACTGAAAGTAAGGAAGGAGGATGTACCGAAGATGACATTCCGAACTAGGTATGGACATTACAAATTTTTGGTGATGTTTTGGTTTGACAAATGCCCCTGCAGCGTTCATGGATTTGATGAACAGGGTGTTTAAACCATTTTTAGACAAGTTTGTGGTGGTATTTATCGATGATATTATGGTGTACTCTAAATCTCAAGAAGAACACGTGGAACAGTTACGTTTAACGTTGGAGATGTTAAGGAAAGAAAAGTTGTACGCAAAATTCTCTAAATGTGAATTTTGGTTAGAACGTGTACAATTTCTTGGGCATGTAATTAACAAGGATGGAATTTCAGTGGATCCATCAAAAGTCGAAGCTGTGATAAATTGGGAAAAACCAAGAACTCCATCAAAAGTGAGAAGTTTCTTGGGATTGACAGGTTATTATAGACGGTTTATCCAGGATTTTTCCAAGATTGCTACTCCGTTGACAAATTTGACGAGAAAATCTGTAAAATTTGTTTGGACGGAGAAGTGTGAAGAGAGTTTTAAGGAATTGAAGAAGAGGCTCAGTGTGGCACCTGTGTTGTCATTACCAGATAATACAGGAAACTTTGTGGTGTATAATGATGCTTCACACAAGGGTTTAGGATGTGTCCTTATGCAGAACTTCAAAGTCATCGCGTATGCATCAAGGCAATTGAAAGACTATGAAAAAGGGTATCCGATTCATGATTTAGAGTTGGCAGCAGTTGAGTTTTCTCTGAAGATATGGAGACACTATCTCTATGGGGGAAAATGTAAGATCTACACAGACCATAAGAGTCTGAAGTATATTTTCACACAGAAGGACCTAAACATGCGTCAAAGGAGATGGATGGAATTGATAAAAGATTACGATTATGAGATCTTTTATCATCCAGGCAAAGCAAACGTGGTTGCAGATGCCTTGAGTAGGAAAGGCAGAAAAAAGTTGATGTTGTTAACCGATACGGAGGAGCTCATTTTAGCAATGGCAAGGCTAGAGTTGGAAATCAAATTTCCAAAAGAATCTGATGAAAGATTATACCGGATGGAAGCTAGTCCAACTTTGGTGGACAAAGTGAAGAATGCTCAACTACAAGATGAAGAATGCAGAAAAATAAAGGAAAGTGTGGTCGAGGGTAAAGAGGTGAAGTATAAACTTGATACTGAGGGAATGCTAAGATTCGAGGGACGAATTTGGGTTCCAGCAGTACAGGATATTAAAGAAGACATCTTGACAGAAGCTCATAGCTCAAGATATTCGATTCATCCGGGAAGTATAAAGATGTATCAAGATTTGCGGTGATATTTTTGGTGGCCAAATATGAAAAGAGACGTTGTAGAATGCGTTACAAAATGCTTGACATGTTAGAGAGTGAAGGCAAAACATCAAAGACCAAGCAGATTACTTCAATTGTTGGAAATACCAGAATGGAAATGGGAGCATATCACAATGGATTCCGTGGTAGGTCTTCCAACGACTCAGAAAGGATACGATGCGATATGGGTGATAGTGGACAGACTGACAAAATCAGCACACTTTTTGCCAATAAAGATTAGATTTAATCTTGATCGGCTGGCGAAACTATATGTCAACGAGATCGTCTCAAGACACAGAGTTCCAATATCAATAGTGTCAGATCGGGACCCGAGGTTCACATCAAATTTCTGGAAAAGATTACAAGAATGCATCAAAACACAATTGAAGATGAGTACAACATATCATCCACAAATCGATGGGCAAAGCGAACGAAAAATTCAAACGCTAGAAGATATGCTTAGAGCGTGCATCATGGATTTCAAAGGAAACTGGGATAATCATCTACCGTTGGCAGAATTTGCATACAACAACAGTTACCATGCAGAAAGAGATAGAAATCTATGTGGATGACATCATTGTCAAGTCTCAAAGAGAGGAAGAACACCTAGATCATCTCAAAAAGCTCTTCAGTCGGTTGCATAAGTTCAACTTGAAGCTGAACCCCGCCAAATGCTCCTTTGGCGTTAAATCAGGCAAGTTGTTAGGATTCCTAGTAAGCCACAAAGGCATCAAACTAGATCCTGCAAAAATCCAAGCCATCATGAAAATGCCCATACCCCAGAAAAAGAGGGAAATACGGGGATTTTTGGGATGAATCAACTTCATTAGCCGATTCATCTCCCAACTCATAGTAACCTGTGAGCCTATCTTCAATTTGCTAAGGAAGAACTCCAAGAAATGGAAGATGAGTGTCAAAAAGCTTTCCTTGCTAACAAAGAGCAGTTAATTAAAGCTCCTATTTTGGTACCTCCCAGGGATGGTATTCCCCTGTTTATGTACTGCTAATCGATGATGACAATGCCATAAATTTGCATGCCGACAGAAAGATGATAGAGGCTAAGAAAGAGCTATCTATTACCTCAGCAAAAGATTCAGCATTAGTGAACACAAGTACACTCTGATTGAGAAAACTTGTTATGCTTTAACATGGGCTTCTATGAGATTACAGAATTATCTCCATGGTCACACAACTCATCTCATATCCTGCGTGGATCCTCTCAAGTATGTGTTCAACAAACCCATGTTGAATTGTCTACTGTCTAAATGGCAGTTGATCCTACAGTAATTTGACATCATGTACATAACTCAAAAGTCTATCCGAGGTCGAGGAATTGTGGATCAACTGGCCTCCGTACCTTCAGGGGATTTCAAACCTTTAGAAACCTCCTTCCCTGATGAAGGGGTAATGAGAATTCAGAAACACCATCACAATAATACACACCAACCATGGAAGATTTATTTTGATGGAGCTGTAAACATGGAAGGTTTTGGAGTTGGAGCAGTTCTAATATCCATTTCGGGAGTGCAGTATCCCGTTGCCATCAAATTGCAGTTTGTCAACATCAACAATACAGCGGAGTATGTGTAGCGCCCCCGAATCACCGCGAATCCGGTTCGCTATTTCTATAACTGTTGTGGAAGATATAAACATAAATTGTTTATACATTAAACATTATACACTATCCCCAAGGTCGAGTAACCATAACTTATACACTTTTCATATCCTATCTAACATATAATGTTACTATAATAAATTACTTTTACAAATCTAGCTGCACACATAGTCCCAAGTCATTGGCAGCTTTATCTTTCCTTGTATCCGACGCATTCGCCTTGATCTGCAATGTTTTATCATGATATAGCAAGGGTGAGCATGAAAGTTGCCCAGCTAGTTTAAATACAATTTAAGGATATATCATGATTGAAAGAGTCTAAATAATAAGTTGGCTATAATTCACAATGTCGTTGTGAATTAGCATGAACAAACTTTTGACTGAACAAGTATTAAACATGAATAATATATATCTGGACCAACTTGTAATGAAGGTGATCAACCTTTCATACCTGACTTATACATACAAGATATACAGAGTACAATTTTACATGGCAATCAGTAATGATTAACCATAAACATAACTGAATGAAACACTCTTAGTAGAGTTAAGAAAAACTTGCCTGCACCGTTGATTACCGTTAAGAAATATAACTTAGCTTTATCCGAAGACCTAATATAGATAATATCAATCTCCAAATATTAGAATATTATCATCACAGTATAAAATAACCCAACACATTACCACATAATCTTATCAGTCTATACAGCACATAAGACATAACATCAAGTCAAACTATTTAAGTCTGAGTTGGAACCGACACAATTCTATCATTCCGACGGTCTAGTCGGACGAATATCGAGTTTAAGTTCAATTACACTCTGCCTAAACAATTAACAATAATCTTAGATAATTATATTATCAGTCAAAACAATTTTCAAAGACTTGCAATAATTTTCAAATAATTAATATCATTTATCAACATTTTTCAATCATTTATATCGTATTTAAATGAATTAAATACCACATAATTCCTTAATCATTAATATTTATTTATCATTAAATATTAATAAAAATCATAACATAATATTATAATATTATAATATATCAAAGTATTTTTAATACCTTAAAATCATATTTATATGATTTTAAAATGATAAATCAATTATCCGATAATTGCTATAATATTAGAATATTCATATTTTCATGACTAAATATCAAAAGTTATATTTTATAACTTAAAATATTTTTATAACACTTAAATCATTTTTAAATTTAATTTTTAAAACATTAATTCTATTTTTCCATAATATAATTATTAAATAAATAATTACCATTAATAATAAACTATTAATGAAATTCATCACTAAATATTAAAAGTCATCAAAAATAACTTAAAATATTTTCTAACACCATAATATAATTTTTCATGATTTTTCATGAATTAAAACTATTTTTAATTAATTTATTTAATATTAAAATTAAATAAATAAATACCTTTTATATTCCAAAATATTAAATATTTTTGAAATATACACAAAATAATTAAAAACAATTTTTAGGACCTTAAAATAATTTTTCATAATTTAATATGTATATTTTAATAATTTAAAACTATTTAATTCTAATTATTTAATAAAATATTAATTTTAGAAAATAACCTGTCACTAAAGGGCCTATATAGCTTATGTAACTCATCATTTGTAGGTGTTCTTGAGTGTTCTTGAAACTTTGCTTGAGAAACACATATCGATATTTAAGGTGCTAAGTTTGACCACAATTAATTTCGTGATCATAAGGTTTCTGAGAATTCTAAAACATTAATCTTATAGTATGTATGTAATACTACACATAAAAACAATTATCATGGCTAAACAACATCAAATCTATTAGTTATTAGCCCCCAAAATGTCTGACAACACCGTTCTTCAATTTCTGGGTTTTCCAGAAATTGAAGAACAGTCGAGGTACCTATTTTAGATCCTTATAATTTGCAATCTGTGAAGTGTTTCTGTGATCTAATGGTTCAGTCTTGTAGGGGAGATGTCAGGCTACAATAATATATAAATAAATAGGTCTAACAACAACAACAGTACACAAGATTAAAGTCGATCAAAGTGAAGGCTAAGAAGCGTTCTTGAAGATCGGGTTTCCCGTAAATCTTCATCCATGCGTGATGGTCAACCATGGTTTGACCATGAATTTCTCCGATTTTAGTACAGATCTGGGTGATCTAAAAGCATATGCTTGTAGTCCGTATGATGAGAAGAACAACATAAATACAACAACTTGTCCAAAACACTAACATACCGCTGGATCCAGAGCCCGCAAAGTTGTCGAAACCATCTGGGCAAATCTGGGTTGCCTTGATTCCAGATTCCGTAATTTGGATCAAAGGGTTTATTTCGCTCATAACTTTCGATCTAAACATGCTATGACTCTAATTCAAGTTTTTGAACAAAGAACACATGACATACTATGGATTCATAACATAAAACACCATAAACAATTAATGAGAGATGATCTAGAAGATCTAACATTTGCTTGTCGAGCTTTCGAAATCGGAGATTTTTCCGGGTTTTCCGTAAATTGGTTTTTATATTGATCAACCATGTTTGATCGCTTATATCTTGAGATCTAGACATGGTATGGATGTGATTCCACTTCCAGTATACTCTCCTTATGGCAAAGAACAAGTCTATAACTTAAAACACAAAAAATACTTAACATACTCAGATCTATGGGTCCTGGCATTAGGCTGTCAGACCATCTTTTGAAATTTTTCCAGATTTATAAAAACTCATATTTTGAGCATCTAGATGTTATGGATCTGGGATTTAACAACCCAGATCACTTATTAACACTCTCTAACACAACTTTAAACAACAAATCATAACATCTAACATCAAATCTAAGGATTTCGAAATTTAGGGTTTATACCTATTTTTTTGAGCTTGATCTTGATTCTGACTTTGATGTTTGTTCTTGGCAAGTTAAAGGCTGACATTGGTTTTGTTTCTCACTCAATTTCACTCCCCTTTCCTGAATTTTAGAGAAAGAAGGTCTAGGGAAAAATGAAAACTTAAGTGGCTCTTTCTCTCTCTTTAATCTATTTATAGAATGATGCAATGTCTAGGGCTGATCATTTGATCAGTTGTGGGCTAATTAAAGGTTGCTTTCTAGACCATGTGGCTAGCTAGAGTTGGTCACCCACTCCTTACTAGGGCTAGATCTACACTCCACCTTATTAAAATAATATAAAGGGCACTTTGGTCATTTGGTTCATAAAGTGCAAGGCAACTTGGTAATTTTCCATAATCATTAGGTTTCAACCCTTAGGGTTTAGGATTTAACCCTTTAGGTTTTGACAAATTGATTTCTAATAATTCCAATTTAGGTTTCAAAAATAGAAATTTAATATTTTCTAAATTGCAATTAGGATTTTATAATTATAACAAGATTTCCAAATCACGAAATTCAATCTTGCTATTGAGGATTATTATCTCTTAATTAAAATTGCTAATTTAGCAATTAGGGTCAAAATTGTACGTTAAGGTTTATAACCCAAGAGTTAGGGTTTTTAAAAAAATAGAAAAATAATACTTCTAATTTAGAAATTAGATTTCCTAATTAGATTAGGGTTTTCTTATAACTTGAAAATTAGGATTAATGTTTCCTAATTAACATTAAAGTTATTAAACTAACAAACAGGTTTTCCCTAATTATAAATTAGGGTTTCCATAGCTTAGTAATAGGGTTTTCTAATAAGCAATTAGGGTTTCAAGTAATTCATTAGGTTTTTCCTAATAAATTTATAATTAACGACGTTTTAAACTTATTCATACCATTTGCATTCTCGATCTAGGGTTTCCAAATATCGAATTAGGGTTTGGACTTGATTACTAAAACTAGGGTTTCGAACCGGCTTCTAGGGTTTCTTATCGAGAGCGTTTGGGTTTTCTAACATATCGTTGTCGTTTTAATAATATTAGGGTTTGACATCGATAAGATTTATCTCGTCAACCTTGACCCTTAACCACATACTATGCACACATAATACCATATTCACGGAACATAAACACATACACACTTAGTCCCTAATAATTCTTTAAATCCTTCGCTGAATTTTGAAACCCTCAAAATTCTTCTTCAATAATAACATCAAACGATACACTTATTTTTACATGCAGGTCATTATATGACCTTAAATCAATCATATAAGATTTTAATAAATTGTCTAAATTCTCGGATTGTCACAGTATGAAGGCTGTATCATGGGGTTGAAACTCTCCCAATCCATGGGCGTCAGACAGTTAAATGTCTTTAGAGATTCCGAATTGGTGATCAGACAAACTGTAACAATCCAGAATTTCAAATTGTAATTTTAAATATTTATTGAATTATATAAATATTTATTTGAGGTGTTTATTGTTGAATAAATATTTATTGATGTGATAGTTGTTAATAAATATTTATAAATTTAAATTTATTAGATAATATTCTAAATTAAATTAATTTATAATTTAGAGAGTTGTAATATGACATGAGGTGTTATGTTATTGATTAATATGTTAAAGTGGCATGTTAAATTATTAGATAAAATCATAATGAAATTATAATTTTTTGTGAGATTTATTTAAGTGAAATATTTATTTAAAATATATTGCGTTTAATTAATTTATTGATTAATGTTGGATATAGAAATCCAAATAAATAATATGTGATTATAAATTATAAACTAAAGTGTAAGATCCCAACTTTTATGAATAAAGAATAATTTTCTCGAAATATATTTTTGAATATTATGATATGGATTTGATATAATGTTATAGTTGTGGGTAATATTTACAAATTTTGCAAAGTAAGCAAGTGGTTATATAATATTCGATTGGTCGGAAAATATTTGTTTTAACAGGGAATATTTGTACGACGGCACAATCATTGGTGGACCCCACAATGGAAGTATTGTCGTAGTTAGAAAATGACATAATTATCTTTTTATAAAAAAACGGTGGAAGTTTTACCGTTAAACTGTTGAACAACCCGGTAGTAAAAGTACAGTAATACGCGTGGTTGCATAGTAGCACACGATATTGATTATTGATATTTACGTGAGAAGTCACTCAGTTATACTCAATTATTGCTACAGTAATTGTTGCATCATATCTCTCATATTATTGATTCGATTATTGTCACAGTATCATCTACATAATATGATATATTATTAAATCAATAATTGAGACGAAAAAGTTATTCATATTATTAAATTGAAATATTTACAATATCTAGAAGTTCTGTCAAGGAGAGGTTTGGTCATCTAATTGCGCACCAATAAGGAGAAATCCTTATCAAAAAGCCCCCTCTTTCCTGGGAACGACCTGTTTGTTAAATATTGTGAGTTATAATATTAATGATGAATAAGTTCGTTTTGATTAAAGATGAAATTGATAGTTTCATTGTGTTGGAATTATTAGTGTTAGTGGAAATCGACATTTATTTCGATATTAATTGATGTCTAGAAGTTATCTTGACTAATGTAAATAACTTAGGATAAATGAGCAATTAATTGCTATTAATTCACATGATTATAACTATTTGTTCACATATGTGTACTATTGATTCACATTCTTGTACTATTAGGGGAGTTGGTGCAAGATTGATAATACTTGCATGACTAAGTTAAAAGTGGAGGTATAGATGGAGGTACTATACTATAATTCGTATTTTCACATGATAATAACTATTGATTCACATGATTGAACTATTGATTCACATTATTTACTATTAGAGGAGGTGGTGCAAGTTTGATAATACTTGCAGGACTAAATTAAAAATGAAAGAAAAGTTAAAGGTATCAGATTTGTAATATTTCGAGCCCCAAAACGTGCAATTATCGAAACTATATTTTCCTATAAATAGATGCTCATTCTTCCTTCATTTCTCACCAATTCACTAAAGCTATAGAGCAATTATTATAGAGAGAAATTATAGAGAGAAAGAAGACGAGAAGTCTGTTACCTCTCTACTCCAGTATCTAGTTTCTTTCTAAGGTAAGGGATATTATTTCTTTCGTATTCATGAAGAGAGCTTCTGTTATTCCATTCTTTATTATTATGTTGGAATAACCTGTCTATGCGAAGTACCGCATACATGGTGAAATTCTTATGTTATTCTATTCTTTATTATTCTATTGGAATATCCTATCTGTGCGGATTACGCTAGACCTGGTTCCATTCTTTATTATTTTGTTAGAATAACCTATTTGTGCGGTCTATCGCATGCATGGTGAATTCTTTGTTATTCCATTCTTTATTATTCATTTGCAATATCCCGTCATCAATGCGATTACGCTTAGACTCGGGTTCCATTCTTTATTATTCATTGGAATAACTGCATCATGCGGTCTATCGCATGCATGGTGAATTCTTACGTTATTCCATTTTTATTATTTCATTGGAATATCACATCTGCACGGATTACGCATGACTCGCTCCATTCTTTATTATTACATTGGAATAACTCGCTCTATATGGATTATCACTTGCATGGTGAATGATCTTTCGTATTCATTCCTTATTAAATTGTGGAAATGATCTGTCTACGTGGATTACCGCATGGCGGGTGAAAATCCATTAGCAGTTTCATATATGCTATGATACTCATTTGGTTAAAGTTTTGGCTTCTATACTCCATGAAATTAGTAGAATATCCTAGATATTTGCGTTTCATCCGGTTTCTTTTCATAAAAATATTCTTCTGAGCATTCTTGAATTTTGCTCCACAAAGCATTATCATGTTGACAATTTGGACGTAATTGATTTCAAGATAAATTAACTTATAAATCTTTAAAATTTATTCTTGAACTTGTTTTATTGAATTATTATGTCATTGTCATCATCCTCATGCTTATATTATGATGAAAGTCATCTTTGGCTTACGCGTATAGATGGACTTGGTATGATTATGACCAGGGATTATTCGGTATAATCATGACCTGTAATGTTATAAATGATGTGGTAAAAGTCCTGAGTAGCCTGTAGTGCATTGATGGACAGTTTTTGGTATGATTATGACTAGGGATTATTCGGTATAGTCATGACCATTGATGATTTAATAAATATCCTTGGCCCGTAGTGCAGGGATGACTCGATGATGTGGTATATTTATTAAGCTGAGTCTCAGCGATAAAAAATTGATGAAAATATTTTAAATCATAGAAGATAGTAGATATCATGCTCTACTTGACTCTTCTAATGGATTGCTTATTCCGCTGCAGTTAAACTTGATGTCTATTGTATTTTATCAGTTTAACATTGTTGAAGACTAATAATAATTTATTCTGCATTATCTTAGTCATAATATTTCTTACTGGGCTAATTGAGCTCACCCTTTCTTTCATTGTTTTCTTCAGGAAATGAGAACGTAGCCGGGACTAGTCAGGGAACGGAGTAACGATCCAGGTGATAGCATTAATAGTCCTCACTATTCTGTTAAATAGTGTGACAATAAATATAATGAGAACTCCATTGAGTGTGGATATTGTCTAGATGACAATATTCTTATTAAAACTCTTAGATTATGTTTTGTCGTATTTTACACGACTGTTGTATAATTAAGTTGTATTTGAATTTTGTACCATGTATTTGGCGACTCAAGATAGGTGATGTATACCTATTTTGGGGGCGTCACAGTTGGTCAAGCTTAGGGATATGATCCCTGGCTGAGATGTGAGACATGAACTAGGAGGGGAGAGATGGGGAATTCCTTTGCTAGTATGACCTACCTAAGTTTATTTGGCATTTAATTGGTCGGTCAGAGTATAGGGATAATATGTGATATGTTAATTAACCCTTGTTTGTGGCGGGCGATTTGAAAATAGCATCAAAGAAAATGTTGAGATAAACAATGAAGCACATGAGACTATTGAGTCACCACAGATTAATGCCCAGGATATTGTGCAACAGGAAGACAATAATCCTCATGTAAACAATAACACCGATGAAATGGTGAACGATTGGATGTTCAGAGGCTTTATGCAATTCATGCAACATCAGGCGAAAGCGGCTCCTATCCAAAATGCAGGTGGAAACACTGACAACTCTCGGACGGTCACCGCTAAGCAGTTCAAGGAGCTGGGACCACCGAAGTTTTTTGGAGAGCCAAAACCACTTAAGGCGGAGACGTGGATAAAGCAGATTAACAAGATATTTGATATCTTGGGATGCTCCAAGGAGCAAAAGGTTCCTTTTGCCACCTTCATGTTGCGAGCAGAGGTAGATTACTGGTGGAAATCTGTAAAGCGTACTCAACCTGCCACACTCAAAATGTCATGGGAGAAGTTCCAAGAGCTGTTCAATGACAAGTACTTTCGTGAAAGTATTCGTCACATGAAGGAGGTAGAGTTCATCAAGCTTGAGCAAAACAATATGACCGTGGTGCAGTACGAAGCTAAGTTTGCCGAGTTATCTCAGTTTGCGTCCTGTTAGGTTTGTAATATTCATGAACGCAATCAAATTGCATAAATAAGCGGAAACGTGGAAAATCAGAGTTTTAAAAATTTTACAAACCATATACCCGGATCACCCTTTTATGCACAATTATTAATTAAACGAAAAAGAAAGAACAAGAATCATACCCTTGAAGATTCGAGCTTCCTCAGGTACAAGTTCACCTATAATCCTTTTCGCGTTCAACTTGAATCCACCGGGTTTGGTTCCTTCCTTTGATCAACGTTAGCCACCCAAGTGTTTGGCCTCTAGAGGTGATCCACCAAGGAAGAAGAAAGATTCAAGAAGATGGGTATTTGGCAAAACCCTAGTTTTTCTATCTCTCATAGAAAATGGTGTACTCTCCCAACTATTGGAATTACGTATTCTATGAATACGTCAACAACCACCTCACCCATAATAAGACTCCTCTTATTTATAGATGTAGGCAACCCTCCTTAACAATTAAGGAATTGGGCTTTATTTTAATTAATTAAACTCTTTTAATTAATTAGGCTCCTAATCTTATTAGGAATAATTAATTAAACTCTTTTAATTAATTAGCCTCCTAATCTTATTAGGATATATGAGAGTACTTTTATTAATTAATTCCCAAACTCCTTTAGGAATTAAATAATAATAATAGTAATAATAATAATAATAAGACTCCTCTTATTAATTTATATTTAATATTTCTAAAATATTAAATAATAAATATTAAGCTATTTAATTTATTCTATCACCATAGATTAAATTAAATATACTTAACTTATTATTACAATTATGCCATTTACTTCTTAAATAATTATTCTTCCTTTTATGGTGTGACCCTTTAGGTTCTCCATATTAAACCAGTTGTGAATAAATCAATTAGAACAATTTTAATCTTATTTAAATAAATAAATTAAAATATTAATTTATTTAAATAAATAATATTTATTCTACAATAGGGATAAGCCTCCCTAGCGATCAACGACTTTCCAGATAATATAGATTTCAACATTAATCATAAAAGAACCTTTGAGTAAATAGTTACCGTACAATTCAATCTTTCCACATACAATGTCCCAATTAAACATAAGATATGGAATTACTGTCAAGTCTTATTTTATTTAATTATATGTATTTCGACTCTTAAATGCACAACTCCAAATAATGCAAATTAGAAACTCCTTTCTAATTTCATTCTGCATTGGCCAAGGACTACTGAGTTGTCATTTATCGAATCACATAGGACATTTCTCTTCTTTTACTAGAAGTGGTAGATTCTTTATTGATCATATATTATCTCCATGTACAAACTTATTATACCCAAGCATACCCTTTGATATACCCTAAGGGTCTTAAGGAATAAGTTAAAGTATAATTCATCATACACAAGATACTATGATGATCTCAAGTCCAATGATCACTTGTACTACTATCACTACAGGAATTCCTATTGACAGGCAAGTAAAACTCCATTAGGTATTCCTTAGTGAGCCACGTTCAGTGAACTTATTCTCTAATAAGCACATACATACTTTCTTTAGTGTCTCCACACAAATGATCATGAGATCAATCATCCTCATCCAATGAGCAAACAACGTATGTACCAATCTATCCGGATTCACTAATCCCTAATTTAGTAATCCAACGATTGGGAACTATTTTAGTTTTAAGCTTTCTAAGAATATAGATCTCATTAGAATGATCATCATCATTATTCTAAAAGCACTGCTTAAAACTACGGGTTTATCACATATTATAAAACAACATCATGTAGATAATTTAAAAGCCTTTAATAAATTAATACTCTTTATTAATAAATGAATAAGATTGTTACAAAGTATATGCTTTATCATCAAACATGACTGGCTTGTCTGCATACTACTTTCACATCCCACTTGGTTGATAATGAGAAGAGAATGACATTTCAAGAAGAGGAGATTCAACAAGGATGGAAAGACGTCAGCACCAGCACCTGTTGTTAAGGAAGGAGAACGACCACTGGTCGTATGTTACAAATGTGGAGGGGAAGGACACATAAGTCCAAACTACACGATGCAGTCCAAAGCGTGTTATAATTGTGGAAAAGAAGGTTACCTAGCCTGATTTGGTCGTGCACCAAAGTCAAGTCCAGCTGGGATAGAGGCATCAAAGGGTATCCTAGACAAGAAAAAACCGGTAGTTCAAGGGAGAGCGTTTGTTGTAAACTCCCAAAAAGCGAGGAATCCGAATGAGGTGATCACGGGTATGCTAATTATAAACTCTAGCGAAGTTTATAATTAATTTGATACCGGTTCTACCTATTCCTTTATTTCTCCTACTTGCGCTCAACGTTTAAATCTGACTCCGGAGAAATTAGACTTTGACTTATCGGTTAAAACTCTGTTGGGAGAAACCTTCATTACATTCACGGTTTATAAGTCATGTTTGATTCAAATCGGTTATCGCACATTACCTGTCGATCTTATTTCTTTGAAAATACTTGCATTTGATGTGATTTTAGGGGTTGATTGGTTAACTACTCATCATGCTAAAATCGATTATTTTCGTAAGGTTGTTAGCTTTCATATTCCTAACCAACCTATTATGCGAATTCAAGCAACCAAACCACTAAAATCAATCACTGTCATATCAAGTCATAAAGTTATTCGTTTATTGAAAAACAAATGTCAAGATTTCTTAGCCCATGTCACAGATTTAAATAAAGATACGTCAGATTTGAAGGATATTTCTATTGTTAATAAATTTCCTGACGTATTCCCTGAAGAACTTCCTGGCCTACCCCCAAAGCGTGAAATTGAATTTTGTATCTACCTTGAATTCGGTACAAAACCCATTTCCAAAGCCCCATATCGAATGGCTCCTATTGAACTTCAGGAGTTAAAAACCCAACTACAGAAATTGTTAGACATCGATTTCATTCATCCTAGTACGTCTCCTTGGGGTGCTCCTGTTCTATTCGTAAAGAAGAAAGATGGAAGTATGCGACTTTGTATTGATTATCGGGAGTTGAATCATGTCACATAAAAAATAGGTACCATTTACCTTGAATTAATGACCTGTTTGACCAGTTGCAAGGAGCCAAATTCTTTTCAAAGATTGATCTTCATTTCGGATATCATCAGTTGAAGATTAAAACTGATGACATTCCAAAGACTGCTTTCAGAACTTGGTACGGGCATTATGAATTCCTAGTCATGTCTTTTAGATTGACTAATGCTCCTGCTGCCTTCATGGATATGATGAACCGAGTATTCAAGGAATATTTGGATCACTTTGTGGTCGTCTTTATTGATGACGTCCTCATATACTCTAAAACCCGTGAAGACCATGAGCAACACTTGAGGCTGATACTCCAAAATCTTCGTGAAAACAAGCTTTATGCCAAGTTGAAAAAATGCGAGTTCTGGCTTGAGGAAGTTGCATTCTTTGGGCACGTGATATCAAATCATGGAATATCTGTTGACCCAGTAAAGATTGAAGCAATTCAAAGCTGGGAGCAACCTAAGTCAGTAACTGAAGTACGTAGCTTTCTCGGCTTAGCTGGTTATTATCGGAGATTCGTAGAAGGGTTTTCTCAAATCGCTACTCCATTAACTCAGCTGACTCGAAAAGATACAAAATTCGGTTGGAGCGAGGAATGTGAAAAGAGTTTTCAAGAACTCAAGAGGACACTCATTTCAGCACCTGTTCTGACAATACCATCTGGCTCGGAGGGATTTGTCATCTACAGTGATGTTTCAGGAAAAGGGTTAGGATGTGTTCTCATGCAAGATGAGAAAGTCATAGCCTATGCCTCTCGACAACTCAAAGAATATGAGAGGAATTATCCTACTCATGATCTAGAGTTGGCATCAGTCGTTTTTGCTCTTAAGATTTGGAGGCATTATCTGTATGGAGAGAAGGTGGAGATCTATACAAATTATAAAAGCCTCAAATATTTCTTCACTCAAAAGGAACTCAACATGCAGCAACGATGATGGCTTGAGTTGTTGAAAGATTATGATCATACCATCCAATAGCATTCTGGAAAAGCGAACGTAGTAGCTGACGCATTGAGTAGAAGATCATATGCAGGTATGAGTGCAATATTGTCAATGAAAAGACCCATTTTGTATGACTTGGAAATGATGGAAATAGAGTTAAAGACTGCAGGGACCCATATGATGATTGTGAATATACGAGTGGAACCAACTTTAATCGATAAAGTTAAAGCTGCTCAAACTACAGACCTGAAGCTGATGCGTATGGTGAAGAAAGTGCAAGAAGGTGCTATTCCGGAAGCAAGAATCGATGAAGAAGGAATACTTCGAGTCAACTCTAGACTTTATATTCCTAATGATTCTGACTTGAAGTATAAAATCATGATGGAGGCCACCATTTGCAATCCATCCTGGGAGTACCAAAATGTATCGTGATCTTCGACATACATTTTGGTGGAGCAATATGAAGAGAGAGATAGCGAGGTTTATCTCAAGGTGTCTAACTTGTCAACGAGTCACGGCGGAGCATCAAGTGTCAAAAGGTCCATTGCAACCACTTGAAATTCCAGAATGGAAATGGGAGCACATTATCATGGATTTCGTTACTGGTCTTCCCGAGGTTTCTCAAGGCATATATGTGATTTGGGTCATTGTTGATAGATTGACCAAGTCTGCACATTTCTTACCGATACGAGAAACTTTTACACTTGAACGTCTTACTAGTATGTACATAAACGAGATCGTAAGATTGTGTGGTATGCCAATAACCATAGTTTCTGATCGAGACCTAAGATTCACTTCAAGATTTTGGGTTAGTTTTCAAAAAGCTATGGGCACGGATTTACAATTGAGTTCGGCATATCATCCTCAAACGGATGGGTAGTCGGAAAGGACTATTCAAACTCTTGAAGATTTATTAAGACTCTGTGTCCTTGACTTCAAGGGAAGTTGGGACAAGTTCTTACCATTGGTGGAGTTTTCCTACAACAATAGTTATCAAGCAAGTATTGGCATGGCTCCATTTGAGGCGTTGTATGGAAGTAAGTGTCGTTCTCCAGTATGCTGGGATGAGGTGGGTGAAGCAACGTTATTGGGACCATATTTGGTACGTATGACTATGGAAAAGATTCAAATGATCCAACAATGTATAAAAACCTCACAAGATCGACAAAAGAGTCATGCTGATCTTCATCGAAAAGACGTGGAATTCAATATTGGAGATCATGTGTTGTTACGTGTTGTTCCATGGAAATGAGTTACAAGATTTGGAAAGAGAGGAAAACCTCAATCCTCAATTCATTGGCCCATTTTTAATCCTCGATCGAGTAGGAACTGTGGCCTATAGACTCGCCTTACCGCCAAGTATGTCTCGTGTTTAAAACATTTTTCACATATTTATGTTACGTAAATATGTGAAAGACCCGAACCATATTATTGAATTAGAACCAGACGAGATAGAGGAAGATTTAACGTATGAAGAGTTACCTGTTAAAATCTTGGATAAGTGGGATCATATTCTACGCTCTAAAGTTATACCTCAAGTCAAAGTTTTGTGGAGAAACCACGATGTGGAGGAAATGACCTGGGAGTTAGAATCTGAGATGAAATCAAGGTATCCTCACCTCTTCGACATACCAGGTACGCACCCTAATTTCAAGGACAAAATTTCATAAGAAGGGGAGGTTGTAAGACCGCAACTTTTATGAATAAAGAATAATTTTCTCGAAATATATTTTTAAATATTATGGTGTGGATTTTATATAATGTTATAGTTGTGGGTAATATTTACAAATTTTGCAAAGTAAGCAAGTGGTTATATAATATTCGATTGGTTAGGGGAATATTCGTTTTAACAGGAATATTAAATGACAGCAAGACAATCATTGGTGGACCCCACAACGGAAGTATTATTGTAGTTAGAAAACGACATAATTATCTTTTTATAAAAATAACGACGGAAGTTTTACCGTTAAACTGTTGAACTACCCGGTAGTAAAAAATGCGATGTCTGGCGTGGTTGCATAGTAGCACACGGTATTGATTATGGATGCTTACGTGAGAAGTCACTCAGTTATACTCAATTATTGCTACAATAATTACTGCATCATATCTCTCATATTATTGATTCGATTATTGTCACAGTATCATCTGCATAATATGATATATTATTAAATCAATAATTGAGACGACAAAGTTATTCATATTATTAAATTGCAATATTTACAATGTCTAGAAGTTCACAAGGAGAGGTTTGGTCATTTAATTACGCCGCCAATAAGGAGAAATCCTTATCGAAAAGCCCCTCTTCTCGGGAACGATTCGTTGTTAAATATTGTGAGTTATAATATTAATGATGAATAAGTTCGTATTGATTAAAGATGAAATTGATAGTTCCATTGTGTTGGAATTATTAGTGTTAGTGGAAATTGATATTTATTTCGATATTAATTGATGTCTGGAAGTTATCTTGACGATCAAATGGTAATTAATTGGATAAATGAGCAATTAATTGCTATTAATTCACATGATTATAACTATTTGTTCACATATGTGTACTATTGATTCACATTCTTGTACTATTAAGGGAGTTGGTGCAAGATTGATAATACTTGCATGACTAAGTTAAAAGTGGAGGTATAGATGGAGGTACTATACTATAATTCGTATTTTCACATGATTATAACTATTGATTCACATGATTGAACTATTGATTCACATTATTTACTATTAGGGGAGGTGGTGCAAGTTTGATAATACTTGCAGGACTAAATTAAAAATGAAAGAAAAGTTGAAGGTATTGTACTGTAATATTTCGAGCCCCAAAATGTGCAATTAGCGAAACTATATTTTCCTATAAATAGAAGCTCATTCTTCCTTCATTTCTCACCAATTCACTAAAGCTATAGAGCAATTATTATAGAGAGAAATTATAGAGAGAAAGAAGAAGAGAAGTATGCTACCTCTCTACTCCAAAGATCCAGTTTCTTTCTAAGGTAAGGGTATTATTTCTTTTCGTATTCATGAAGAGAGCTTCTATTATTCCATTCTTTATTATTATGTTGGAATAACTGTCTCTATGCAATAATCGCATACATGGTGAAATTCTTCTATTATTCCATTCTTTATTATTATTTGCTGTAATATCCACATGCATGCGGATTACGCTAGAACTGGTTCCATTCTTTATTATTACATTGGAATAACTTCGTCTGTATGGTCTATCGCATGCATGGTGAATTTTGTTGTTATTCAATTCTTTATTATTCTGTTGCAATATCCTGTCTGTGCGGATTACGCTAGACCTGGTTCCATTCTTTATTATTCTATAGTAGTAATATGTCTATGCGGTCTATCGCATGCATGGTGAATTCTTCTATTATTCCATTTTTATTATTACATTGGAATATCTCAGTATGCGGATTACGCATGACCGGTTCCATTCTTTATTATTCTATTGGAATAACTCGCTCACGTGGATTATCACATGCATGATGAATGATCCTTCGTATTCATTCCTTATTAAATTGTGGAAATGATCTGTCTACGTGGATTACTACATGGCGGGTGAATATCCATTTGCAGTTTCATATATGTTATGATACTCATTTGGTTAAAGTTTTGGCTTCTATACTCCATGAAATTAGTAGAATATCCTGGATATTTGCGCTTCATCCAGTATCTTTTAATGGAAATATTCTTCTGAGAATTCTTGAATTTTACTCCACAAAGCAGTATCATGTTGATAATTTGGACGTAATTGATTTCAAGATAAATTAACTTATAAATCTTTAAAAAAAATTCTTGAACTTATTTTATTGAATTATTATGTCATTGTCATCATCCTCATGCTTATATTGTGATGAAAGTCATCTTTGGCTTACGTGCATAGATGGACTTGGTATGATTATGACCAGGGATTATTCGGTATAATCATGACCTGTAATATTATAAATGATGTGGTAAAAGTCATGAGTAGCCTGTAGTGCATCGATTGACAGTTTTTGGTATGATTATGACCAAGGATTATTCGGTATAGTCATGACCATTGATGATTTAATGAATATCCTTGGCCCGTAGTGCAGGGATGACTCGATGATGTGGTTTATTTATTAAGCTGAGTCTCAACGATAAAAATTGATGAAAACATTTTAAATTATAGAAGATAGTAGATATCATGCTCTCTACTTGACTCTTCTAATGGATTGTTTATTCACTGCAGTGTTAAACTTGATGTCTATTGTATTTTATCGGTTTAACATTGTTGAAGACTAATGATAATTTATTCGCATTATCTTAGTCATAATATTTCTTACTGGGCTAGTTGAGCTCACCCTTTCTTTTACTGTTCTCTTCAGGAAATGAGAACGTAGCCGGGACTAGTCGGGGAACGGAGTGACGATCCAGATGATAACATTAGTAGTCCTCATTATTCTGTTAAATAGTGTAACAATAAATGTAATGAGGACTCCATTGAGTATGGATATTGTCTAGATGACAATATTCTTATTTAAACTCTTAGATTATGTTTTGCCGTATTTTACACGACTGTTGTATAATTAAGTTGTATTTGAATTTTGTACCATGTATTTGATGACTCAAGATGGGTGATGTATACCTATTTTGGGGGAATCACAATTGGTATCAAAGCTTAGGGATATGATCCTTGGCTGAGATGTGAGACAAGAACTAGGAGGGGAGAGACGGGGAATTCGTTCGCTAGTATGACCTACCTAAGTTTATTTGGTATTTAATTGGTCGGTCAGAATATAGGGATAATATGTGATATGTTAATTAACCCTTGTTTTGTGGTAGTATTTGAAAATGGCATCCAAAAATGTTGAGATTAAAAATGAAGCACGTGAGACCGTTGAGTCACCACAGATTAATGCCCAGGATAATGTGCAATAGGAAGACAATAATTCTCATGTAAACAATAACACAGATGAAATGGTGAACGATGGGATGTTCAGAGGCTTTATGCAATTCATGCAACATCATGCGAAAGCGGCTCCTGTCCAAAATGCAGGTGGAAACACTGATAACTCTCGGACGGTCACCGCTAAACAATTTAAGGAGTTGGGACCACCAGAGTTTTTTGGAGAGCCAAAACCACTTAAGGCGGAGACGTGGATAAAGCAGATCAACAAGATATTTGATGTCTTGGGATGCTCCGAGGAGCAAAAGGTTCCCTTTGCCACCTTGATGTTGTGAGCAGAGGCAGATTACTGGTGGGAATCTGTAAAGCGTACTCAACCTGTCGCACTCAAAATGTCTTGGAAGAAGTTCCAAGAGCTGTTCAATGACAAGTACTTTCCTAAAAGTATTCGTCACATGAAGGAGGTAGAGTTTATCAAGCTTGAGCAAAACAATATGACCGTGGCGCAGTACGAAGCTAAGTTTGCTGAGTTTTCTCGGTTTGCGTCCCACTTAGTTGATAATGTGGAGAGAATGACGCGGATATTTCTAAGAGGTTTGAAACCCGAGATACGTCAATACCTAATTTCTCACAAACTGTGTTTGTATTTAGATGTTTTGGATAGGGCTCAGTTATTGGAGTGCGATAATGAGTCAACCCAACCAAGAGAGAGCAAGCGACAAGTCGATAATACCAGTGATAGCAGTCATCGAAGCGGTGACAACAAATGTGGAGGGAATCAACATGCCAGAAATGATAATCACTTTGGTGGTAATCATGGCCATGACAATAAGAGTGGACATTTCAAGAAGAGGAGATTCAATAAGGATGGAAAGACGTCAGCACCATCACCTGTTGTTAAGGAAGGAGAACGACCATCGGTCGTATGTTACAAATGTGGAGGGGAAGGACACATAAGTTCAAACTGCACGATGCAGTCTAAAATGTGTTATAATTGTGGAAAAGAAGGTCACCTAGCCCGATTTTGTCATGCACCAAAGTCAAGTCCAGCTGGGATGGAGGCATCAAAGGGTGTCCCAGACAAGACAAAACCGGTAGTTCAAGGGAGAGCGTTTGTCGTAACCTCCCAAAAAGCGAGGAATCCGAATGAGGTGATCACAGGTAAGCTAATCATAAACTCTAGCGAAGTTTATACTTTATTTGATACCGGTTCTACCCATTCCTTTATTTCTCCTACTTGCACTCAACGTTTAAATTTGACTCCAGAGAAATTAGACTTTGACTTATCTGTTGAAACTCTGTTGGGATAAACCTTCATTACATACACGGTTTATAAGTCTTGTTTGATTCAAATCGGTAAACGCACGTTACCTGTCGATCTTATTTCTTTGAAAATACTTGTATTTGATGTGATTTTAGGGGTTGATTGGTTAACTACTCATCATGCTAAAATCGATTGTTTTCGTAAGGTTGTTAGCTTTCATATTCCTAACCAACCTATTATTAATTCAAGCAACCAAACCACTAAAATCAATCATCGTCATATCAAGTCATAAAGCTATTCGTTTATTGAAAAACGGATGTCAAGCTTTCTTAGCCCATGTCATTTAATTTAAATAAAGATACGTCAAATTTGAATGATATTTCTATTGTTAATAAATTTCGACGATTTCTGAAGAACTTCTGGCCTACCCCAGAGCATGAAATTGAATTTTGTATCGACCTTGAATCCAGTACAAAACCCATTTCCAAAGCCCCATATCGAATGGCTCCTATTGAACTTGAGGAGTTAAAAACCCAACTACAGGAATTGTTAGACATCGATTTTATTCGTCCTAGTACGTGTGACGCCCCCAAAATAGGTATACAACACCCATTCTGAGTCGCCAAATACATGGTACAGAAATAACTACAACTTTATTAATACAATTGTCGTGCAAAATACGACAACACATAAACTGTGAGTTTAAAAACAAATATTGTCTTCTAGACAATATCAACACTCAAATAAGTCCTCATTACAATTATTGATACACTATTTTACAAAATAGTGAGGACTACTAAAACGACATTCTAGAACCTTCATTCCATACCCCGACTAGTACTCGCTACATTCTCGCATCCTAAGAAGAAAAATGGAACAAAAAGGAAAAGGGTGAACTCAACTAGCCCAGTAAAGAATATTATGATTAAGATAACATAGAACAAATTATCGTTAGTCCTCAACAGGGAAAAAAATCTGATAGAATACAATAGACAACAAGGTTTAAATCAATATTCGCAATGGAAATAATAATTCATTAGAAGAGTTACGTAGAGAATGAAATCTACTTTCTTCTATGAATTTAGAAGTTTTTCATCAATATTTTATTCCTGTAACATCAATCAATAAACATCTTGCATCAAATATTCATCTTTGCACTACAGGCCAAAGATATTCATCAGTTGATCATGTTCATCTCAACACCTGTACATCTTTACACTACGGGCCACCAGATATTTAACAGAAAATCATTAATCTTTGCACTACAGGCCAAAGATATTCAGTAATATCATCATTTAGGACTAAGGATGATGAAAAATATTTTAAAGAAAACGAATCCAGTGAAACAAAAGAACAAATATTAAGGATTCGTACTTTAAACAATTCAAGTTCAAAAATACTTCGTAAATAATTATAGTGAAGTAAAATTCAAGAATGATCTAGATACAATCAAAGCTAGTATCCATAATAGATATTTTGGACAAAAATGAAAAATTTAATCTTTCTGTGAATAGTGTCGTATATATGAATAGTGTCATATACGTGAATAGTAACCCCAACACTAAAAGACAAGAATTTCACAAGAAAAAATCTTACCAATATTCTGGCATAATGATATTAGAAGAAATAATATCATTTAAAAAAAATAACATCCCTTACCTCGAAAAGACAGTACTTTTGACTGGAATACTAGATATAGTGCTAAAGGGATCTTGCACCGTATAGTAACACTCAAGGTATCAAAATACTCACAAGAATACGCTCGACATTAAAGAGAGAGAAAGAGTGAGAAAACTTGTTTCTGGTGTGATTTTTAATTCTAACCTAAGCACCCTATTTATAGGAAAATGCTTAGAACACCAAAGTAGAAAATTTAATAAAATATTAATATATTTATATAAATTTTCCTTAGCATGGTAAATTCTTCTGTTATTTCATTCTTTAGTATTCTGTTGGAATATCCTGTCTGTGCGGATTACGCATGACCTGGTTCCATTCTTTATTATTCTGTTGGAATAACTTGTCTATGTGGATTATCACATGCATGGTGAATGATCCTTCGTATTCATTCCTTATTAAATTGTGAAAATGATCTGTCTACGTGGATTACCGCATGGCGGGTGAAAATCCATTTGCAGTTTCATATATGCTATGATACTCATTTGGTTAAAGTTTTGGCTTCTATACTCCATGAAATTAGTAGAATATCCTGGATATTTGCGCTTCATCCAGTATCTTTTCATGGAAATATTCTTCTGAGCATTCTTGAATTTTACTCCACAAAGCAGTATCATGTTGACAATTTGGACGTAATTGATTTCAAGATAAATTAACTTATAAATCTTTAAAAAAAATTCTTGAACTTATTTTATTGAATTATTATGTCATTGTCATCATCCTCATGCTTATATTGTGATGAAAGTCATCTTTGGCTTACGTGCATAGATGGACTTGGTATGATTATGACCGAGGATTATTCGGGTATAATCATGAATTCGTAATATTATAAATGATGTGGTAAAAGTCATGAGTATTTTGTAGTGCATCGATTGGACAGCTTTTTGGTATGATTATGACCAAGGATTATTCAAGTATAGTCATGACCATTGATGATTTAATGAATATCCTTGGCCCGTAGTGCGAGGATGACTCGATGATGTGGTTTATTTATTGTCGAGTCTCGGCGATAAAAATTGATGAAAACATTTTAAATCATAGAATATAGTAGATATCATGCTCTACTTGACTCTTCTAATGGATTTCTTATTCATTGCATTAAACTTGATGTCTATTGTATTTTATTAGTTTAACATTGTTGAAGACTAATGATAATTTATTCTCGCATTATCTTAGTCATAATATTTCATCGGGCTAGTTGAGCTCACCCTTTCTTTCACCGTTCTTTTTCAGAAATGAGAACGAATGGACTAGTCTGGGAGCGGAATGACTCATCCCGGATGATAGCATTAGTATTCCTCACTATTCATTAAATAGTGTGACAATAAATGTAATGAGGACTCCATTGAGTGTGGATATTGTCTAGATGACAATATTCTTATTAAAACTCTTAGATTATGTTTTGTCGTATTTTACACAACTGTTGTATAATTAAGTTGTATTTGAATTTTGTACCATGTATTTGGCGACTCAAGATGGGTGACGTAAACCTATTTTGGGAGCGTCACATACATAGGCAGCCATTCATGGTTCGGTCTTACCCCCTACCAAAACACAAAAACTTGTCAATGGTACTGAGATCATCCTTCAAACCTTTCAAACCACACCTCATCGGCTTAGACCAAAGGGATGGAACTACCTTGTCTCCCAGTACCCATGGGAGAAAAATCGGCAACCATCTAAGCTGCGGTTGAGTCCTCAAAGAGAAACACCAATCCATAAGAGATGGAACTACCCGGGCTCCCCAATACAAAGGAGTACCAGCGACCATCTATGGTGCGATCAACCTCAGAGATGAAAGCCATAATCCTCTCCATAACCACATACAAGAAACCAGTCCCAAGACACCAAAGGGTAGGGAATACACAGATCAACGATCCATTCTGAAAGATCTTGAGACATCTAAATGTCCATCCATCAAGGAGGAGTTCAGAATACATCGAGATCACAAGCCTTGGAGAACAGGAAAATATCAAGCAAGTAACAAGATATAACTAAAAGGGGAAGTGAATCAAAATATATTTCCTTGTCATAGAATACTGCTTGATATATACAATGTGTCATGTACATGATAAAAATAGCTAAGCTAGTCTGTACAGGAAAATACAAGCTAATCTACAAAACCAGTGGATAAGCGCGCTATCAAGTCCAACATGGCATCCCTCTCAGAAGAAGGGGGTAACTCTGTGAGCTCCTGCCCAAGGGTATCAACACGAGACAAGAGATCCACAGCCATATGCATGGTTACACTATGCTCATCAATGAACGTGCTCATCTCTGCAATGATATCAGCAGTGTGGGACCGTAATGCAGTACTATCTGTATCGACGGCATCTCGAGCAGATATAGCACCTTTCTGCTCAAAAATAGCGGCATCCCTAGGTGATCTAGCCTCGTCCTTCTCAGCAACAACGGTATCTCTATGAGCCAAAACATCAACTATCTCAACTAGAGCGGAATCTCTATCAGAAAGAGCTGTCAACATCAAGGCCCTAGCCTGATCCCTCTCAAACGTCATCAGATGCAGACTCTACTCTAAATACTCTATGGAAGGTGGAGTCACAACAGCAAAAGTACTGGGGGAATCAACAAGAGCTGCTGACAACCCAGCAAACAGCTCATCCTCAGTGGGAGAATTAGGGTCCTCCATAGGCTCCCCACTGTTAAAATCAATCCCCGGCTGTGTGGATACAACCCTAGCCAATGCAATCTCTGCACAAATCCTCCGCTGATAAAAGCCGAGATGATAAACGCTGACCCAATGCCTCATCAAAGGGATGAACATCCTAAAACTGATTAAACTGTGCCATCACAGCTAGTGGGTGATATATGGTCATGCCCCTCAAACCAGCCAGAGGAAGATAATTCATGCCAGATGTATGAGTGATGAAGCTGTAGGGAGAACTGAGCCCTGAACACGGCAAAATGTCAAATGGATCCTCGATCCCTGCCAAGAAAACTGACCAAGAAGCAGCGTCTGTACACTCCGCCAGCTGAAAGGAGTAAGACATGGCTATCTCATGGGGAAAATAATACACATGGTGTCAGAATGTGCCAATCAGTCTCAAGTGTGTCATAAACCACACGTACAACAAGATCGGACTGCTTATAAATACCTCCATAGAATGGGACTGGCAATACGTGGCCGACCTCAAAGTCTCTACTAGAATCATCGGTAAAATGGTATGTCCCTCCCGGAGAGCCCGCACTGCCATAATCACGTCGATGTCTAAATGGTCCATGTACAATGGCATATACAAATAACCCACCAAGCACATCAAGAGTACATCTACTCTGGCAACACGCCAATCATCCTCCGATGTGGTGAAATGCCCAGAGTGCTGCACATAATTATCCAAGGAGCCAAATCTGTCTATCAGAAAATGCATGGACACTACATGCCCGGAGGAGATCTCATCCTGGGCAACTCTACGCCTAAAGCCTGTGAGGGTCATAAACTGTCAGTTCATATCTCCGATAGCCATCTGAGCACAAGGCCTGTCTAGAGGAAAATCTGTCAGACGCTCATAGTCCTCCAAGGTAGGAGTCAACTCATGGGTCTCAAACCGGAACACCTGCCTATCCAGTACCCAGTGCTCCAGCATGTCCTCTACAAAACCCAGTGGAACCTAAAACATCAGGAGGGTCATAGAGTGATGCATCAACTGATCTATGGTCACCTAATCTAAGGAGGACAAGCCGCCATACCACGATCTCAAATAAGAGGCCACCAATACTGGTGGGGTATGATCTATCCGGCTAACTGTCGATGAAGATATCTGTAGGGCCGTGTCATAAGATCATCCAGAGGTCAATGCGGAACTCATCTCTGGACATACATATGCATAACATAATACATGCATAATAAACAATAGATGACAATATGATGTAAGGAATGAAAAACAATATACATTCCTAAGTACATCATCATCTAATACATCATCTCTGTATACAGCTGAAAATACAGGGAAATGGGGCACATCCGCCCAACAACTAACAAAGGCCTATTAAAAGATATAACGAGAATGGGGTACAACCACCCAGCATCTAACAAAGTCCTATCAAAAGATATAGCGGTAAATACATCAGAAGAAGTCAATAGTGTTGATGTCTACATCATCTAACCTATCCATCTGATGTAGCTCCTCCTGAGTCATGGTATTTCTGGCAGTAGAGATATCAGGCTGATACAACGGAGGATCTGCACCGGCAAAACCATCTGAATATGGGCCGCCTGAAGGGCCAGCCCCTGAGCTGGAAGGATCAAAAGTATCCGCCTCGAAAGGATCTCTGCCCAAATACCGGATGAAAAAATGTGCCCAATCCAACTGCTAGGTCAAGCTATCAATCTACGTCAAATGAGTAGGCTCTATGACGTAAACAATCCAATCCGTCATCATGACGGAGCCAGGAACCATATCCCCCATGAACTGTGTGGCGCGGGTTTGAGCTCTAATGGTACGAGGGAGCCACCACCAGTAAAATACCTCCTGAGTGAACGATCCCTCTGACAAAACAAAGCCATCAACTCCCACCAATGGGATATCACTGATCGGCAGCTTTGACACAGGCTAATAACGCCTGACAGAAGGACAGATCAGTATACGGATCTCTCATGCGGTGCTCTTGATAGCATGCTCTCCTAAATAGAGCTCCCATCCTCCATCTGTGAAGAGAGGAATCCGACGGGTGGACATCACACACTCGACACCAGTCTGGAAACCACCCTCAAAGCCAACTATCAAGTTGTCCTCAGAATAAAGAACCCATATAATGACGTCGGCTGTCAATAGCTCCAACTGTAAGCGAGAATGGGTGAAACCCTCAACTACAGGAACCTCCACCAACGCGGGATGATGCCATCGCCGTCCCCGTGGGTAGGTGTCTAAACCTAACATGCTAATGGAACGCAGATATGGAAGTCTCTTATAGGCCCAAAACTGCCAATACAAGAGAAAACATCTGCGGTTAGTCAACACTCTTAACCTGTACAAGGGAAATCAAAAGAGAAAATACTCACCAGCAGGAATGGGTAAAATCCTAGCTAAGCCTCTGTCAAGCCCTGCGAACGAATATACATTCCCTTGAGGAAATAGGTAAAGGTATAGGAACCCCAGTCAAACTCTCCAATACGGTCCACCTCCCGTGTGGTGATGACTAAAGAAAATGACACCATGGAAGAGTTATCCTCCAGGAAATAGCCCCAGAGGATGATCAAGAACAATCACCGAAGGATACGATCTCTGGCCCTCTTATCATTGGGACTCAACGCCCCACTCATGGCGTCTACACTCAAAGGACCAGTGCGGACTGTCCTACCTTTGAGCGCCTCAGCCTGGACTCCTAGCAAGGATCTGACGGCAGTTGGGGAAATGTTTGCCCCACAAGGCACTGGCGCCCTAGAAAACTCTATATTGGTGATAAACCACCAATCCTTCGGCGTCATCATCACCCCGTAATTCAGTAAATGGAGAGACTGAGTTTGGTGAAACCAGCGCTCAGATAATGCCCTGAGGTAGCCCCAGGGACAATGGCGGGGGAGGATGGAAAAGAATGCCTCGAAACCCCAAGCATGCACAATCTCTCGGTACTCTGGGTGAAGAGTCTGGTACAAAGAGTGTATACTGAACCAGTTCCCTCGACGCTGTGTAAAGCCGGGAACCTACATCATAAATGCAAATCAACATCAAAACCCTTGCTCCTCATCAATAGGAAAAAGGAAGATCAAACACAGTTTTTACCTCGTTCACATGCAAATAGATCGAGGGGTGGCGACTCAAATCATCCAGAAGCTCTGGATTCATCACATTTATGGCTAGAAGATCCATGCGGGGAATAGAAGCAGCAGGAGTGGGATCCGCAACCGATACATCCTCCTCATCATCCTCAACATCTAGTACCTCAACCCGGATAGGAGGAATCATTGACTCCGTCAACCGACGAGGCTGTCGGGCTGGGCGAGGCCGAGGCACATTAGAAGCTCTCATCCTCAAACCAGAAGAGGTCCTATGGGAGCTACTCGACTGGTCTGGATCAATGTATCTGGACAAAAGTCTCCAAATGACCTTAGAAAGGGTGTGATAAATTCTAACCTAAAACTCATTAAATGCATTTTCTGTCTATATGCATGCATGCATTACTTTAACATACGTCTACAGTAGAGTTAAAAATACATGATTCAATCAATGCCTAGACTCTTGAAAATTTTTTGTCAGAGTCTCCTTTGTAAAAAGGACTATCCACATGTGCGTAAGCATGATTAGGTGGCCATTCAGTAGCACACCAACTCACAGTCATAAACATCCTATATGCATGAAAATGTCAAAGTCATAATCCATAAGGGTGGTCTAATTACCAGGATTACTTTGCTTTACAACCTTTGCTCATTTGTCCTCAAATAGGATAAGAAATAGTAGAAAAAGGTGCTAATTTGACTGCTTTAAAAGTCAAATTTTTTCACATCAATATGTTCAGCATGGTTAAATACTAACATTTACTATGATGAATATTTTTTATCAAGTCATATGAGCATGCATATTCACTACTATGTGTTTAGAAGCATTTCATATGATAACTCACTTTCCAACGGTCAAAACTGGAAAAGAAGACATGCATACGTTACCAGGATAGTGCAAAACACTTGTACGGTGATGGATTTTGCAGAAAATAGCCTGAACTCAGTATATCTGAAGAAGAACTCTCGGATTCTCTTTGCGGCTTCAACTGAAAATGACTTGTGAAAGGAAATAGTGCGTGAAATAGACTCACGAATGGCCGCGGGTCTACATACGGCTGCCAAAGGTCCACCAACGGCTATCCTAGGTGGACCCCACCCCCTCCGGCTCGATCAAATTTAAGTTGCAAAGGAGGTCCCACAAGCTGAAAAGTCAAATCAGGAAAAAAGATGTTATTCGATTAAGCGGAAAAGCCTGAAATCCTGATTTTCAGAGATCAAATTGCGAGTCTACATATCACTCATTGGTATACGCCCAAACACAGGGTTCACAAAGCCGATGATCACAGTTGTTGCAACTTACACTGGGCAATACCTTGCGAAGGTCCGACGCCATCAACTTGGGGTCGTAACTCCAATCACAAACATACGGAGATTACATACGTTTTCATCCATTAGCAAGTAAATCCAGCGAAGCATCGGAGGTGGTCCGATGATGTTCATCCATTGAAGTACATTTCAACGAAGGTCAAGTAGCCTTGACGTTATTAGCCATTGTCAAGTAAATCCAATGAAGCATTGGAGGTGGTCCGATGATGTTCACCCATTGAAGTACATTTCAACAAAGGTCAAGTAGCCTTGACGTTATTAGCCGTTGGCAATTAAATCCAGCGAAGCATCGGAGGTGGTCCGATGATATTTCATCCATTGAAATACATTTCAGCGAAGGTCAAGCAGCCTTGGCGTTATCAGCCGTTGGTAATTAAATCCAGCAAAGCATCGGAGGTGGTTCGATGATATTCAGTCGTTGAAGCACATTTTAACGAAGGTCAATCAGCCTTGACGCTATAAGTCGTTTGAAATTAAATCCAACGAAGCATCGGAGGTGGTCCAATTATATTCAGCTGTTGAAGCACATTTCAACGAAGGTCAAACAGCCTTTACACTATCAACCGTTGGCAATTAAATCCAGCGAAACATCGGAGGTGGTCCGATGATATTCAATCGTTGAAGCACATTTTAACAAAGGTTAAACAGCCTTGATGCTTTCAGCCATTGGCAAGTAAACCCAACGAAGCATCAGAGATGGTTCGATGATGTCAGCCATTGAAGGACATTTGAATGAAGGTCAGGCAGCCCTAACAACACAAATTGTTGGCAGTAACTCTAACAGAGCGCTGGAAAAACCTGGCAATACAAACCAGGAAAAACCATCCTCATCGGGGAGGACCGATGATGGAATCTGTTATATAGATCTTCAGCAGACAGAGCACAATTCCCCAAGAGTCTCTCACATATGAGAAAAACATCTTCAGTAGGAAGTATGCGCTGAGGGTTAAGGACTTTGGTGACAACCCCAATGTCAACATCCTCTGGTCTCATTCATGGAGCAACCTCCATTCCATGCATTTGTCGGGATTTCGGCACAAAAACGCAGCGAAAATGTAAAATAATCAAAGCAATTTTCGAAACCCAAAAATAAGAAACATGCGAAACAGAAATTAATTTAGTGGTTTAGATATTATACCGATTATGAAAGAGTTTTGAAACGGCTTCGAATCCTTTACGCAATCCAATCAGAACCGCGCCTCTAGGATATCCATATTAATGCCCTGCGAATCGTCGTACGATCTGCAATAAAGGGAGCTGCTGTACTAGCCACCAAAGATTAGGATTTTTCAAAATTTTTCTCTAGTCTCTCTCTAAGAGCGACTAGGGTTTTTGGTTATGATTAACTTCCCTAAAATGCTGATATATCATATATGTATATATATATATATAGAAATAAATCGGAATTAATCAAAACCCTAATCTAATTAAAATAAAATTCGAACTTATATATATATATATATATATACAAATCATCCTTTTAATTTAAATTAATTGATTTAAATACTATCAATCATATTGATATATTTAAATCCTTACAATTTAAATTAATTCCCTTTAATAACGTTCTATGTGTGTGACCCTATAGGTTATTATTATGTTGGAAATAATTTTAAAATCATATTATAAAATTATAAACAAATGAAATGCATCTAGTAATGCATCACTGCTACCCAAGTAATAATAAGATCGATGATTCAATGCAACCTTTTCGTGACCAATGTTTCAATGTAATTTAATCCTTTTAACCTTAATATCCTAGATTAAACTCGAGTCATGGAATGTGTGATACTCTTCATAATTTAATCTGAGTTTTCTTGATCAATGAGTAGACTATATGAAACAAATCACTATTTGAGCATGGCCATGCATTTCATAGTCCTACTCAATCAAGAGGCCTATGGATATGATCCCTAATATATAGGAGGGTTAAATTCCATCTAGATCACTCATATTCCTCACACGATTCATGATGTACCAAATAATCATCTTTATAGTCCACCCTATTAAAGGTGACATTTGATGATATCAAAGTACATAAATTCTCGTGTAGTAATATAATGATTTCAGGTCGGAGGACCATTACATCATTGTCACTATGAGAATCGCTAATGACACTTTGCATAATGTTCCACGAGAATTCTCATGGTGGGTTTGTCCAAAGACATCGCTCTTCTAACATGTACCTATGCATCGACTTAATATCTCATATATTTATGACCAATAAGATTTGGTCATCAACCAATCCACACATCTTTTGGTCTCAATGCATCATTGTTGTCCCATCAACAATGATACTTTCGATAAAGGACATTTAAGAACAATGATACTAATTGTAATTATATAATCTCATGTTCAAATTGCATACTTGAACTATATAATTTGTACCACTATTCTAAGGAATTTTATTATGTTAACATTTATATAATGCAGTAAATAAAACCATAATAAAATCATTCATTTATTCAATCAAATATAATATCAAAATGTTAAGCAATTATATCAAATAATTGGCCTCTAGGGCATAAACTCTAACAGCATTCAACATACATTTGCATCATGCTGTATTACATTACATCATGTTTATTTTGTCACATTTCAAGTGTCTAGTAATCTTAATCATATCCATTCCATTGCACAATATGAATATGATAAAGAGGGGCATATGTGGACACTCGAAATTTTGCATTCCTGTTACTAACCCTACAGGAAGGAAAAATCGTCTTTCAGAGACAACCCTGGAAGTCAAATCAGCTAAATCCCGGAGACAACCTTGGGATACTCAATTTTTAATCTCGGAGACAACCCCGAGATACTCAATTCCAATCTCGGAGACAACCCTGGGATGCTCAGTTCCAAACCTCGGAGATAACCCCGAGGAAAGCAGTTCCAGTTCTAGAGATAACCCCAGAATAGTCAGTTTCAACCCCGGAGACAACCCCAGGACACTCAGTTCCAACCCCGGAGATAACCCCGGGAGGTTAAGGCACCATAGAGATAACCCTGAGGACATTTAGTACTCACAGTAGCCCAATCTCAGAGATAACCCAAAGCAACGACTGCTACATCTGCACAGAACCAGAGATAACCCCGGTGAGGGCCAAAATCATCATTTTGCAACCTCAATACTACATTCACGTCATCTCAATATCATTTCAACCCATATTTCATATAGAAGTGTCTCACAAGAACCATAGCTCAAAATCCCGAGTGACTACTACACAAGACAACACACCAGATAGAATTTGAAGACTTAAAGATCTTCAAGTCTTCAAATTTTATCCGGTAATGGATCCATCTTCCCGGCTTCGTACAACCTCTTATCCCATGTCATTTTATATCTCTCGACAACAACATTCTGGAAAGGTATAGTACACCTCCATCGGATGCCCGGATTGAAAGTTATGAAGGTTCGAGTGGAAAGGCGCGTTTGAAAGTGCATCGTATTTTGAGACGACGGGATTCCACATGGCCGGGCATTCCTTGAAGCCGCAGTGAACTGCGACCATTTGGTCTATAAATAATGGCACTACACTTTGCCTTGCAAAGTTTCATTCCTTGTATTATTAGAGTCTTGACATTTTATATATGTTATAAATATTATTATACAAATTTACCAACTGCATCTTCTTTAAAATTAATGCAAACCAAAGCTAACCCATTAGTTTCTACAAATAAGCTTGAAGATAATATTGTCATTGGTTGTTGTTCAAGAAATGCTTTGCGCCTCCAAATTTCAACACAACACTCCCTTTTTAAAAAAATTTGAAATCTCTGATACATAAATTGGTTTAGGCCCAAATTTTTTGGTATGGTTTTACTTCCTTATCAGTCTACTAAAAGAAAATATCAGACCTCCAAATAGAATTCATTAAGCATCCCAGATCAGTACTCGAAAATGACTAGATATACTAATACTTAAGTTTTTGTCTTGGCTTCAAATGTCTTTTCATTTAAATTTAACACACCCAATTCCATTAATTATCATCACGTATGTTATATAAACCAAGCCCAAGCTTTTTTTTTGTCTAATATTCAGTTTTTAGCCAAAACAGTTCATTTTGAACTTTTATCGAACAATTAGTGTGCACAGTTTTGATACACAACCTTCATAGCTATAGGTTTGCTCTTTCATCCCATTTTAGCCTCCTTATTCTTCCCCACAACCAATCTATCTCCTCTAATTCAGTTCCAGTCATAAAAATTCATAATACAATTAAACTTTTGCATAATTAACCGATACATACAAATTAGTTAATTCATGTTCCTTATAAACTATCATATTAGACTTTAATACAAAGAACATGAAATAGTATAATCTCCATAATAGTTATAGTCAACATCACATTCTATAACATCTACCTTCATAGCTATTCAACATGAAAAGAAAGAAACACAAGCTGCTCACCTTAACTTGCATATACATTGATAGACTACACTGGACTAGCAATGACTTGGCTGGAAACCAAACCAGGAGAAGGATAGAATTTAGAATTTTACCTTGGCGTATATATAGAAATCTTGACCTTGCTCACCACGTTATAGGAGGGATGTGTCTACTAGTCTATATTCGTAAAATATAGCCAGCTCTTACTTAAAGAATACTAACTCAGATTGCTAATCCCGGTTATAAGGCAGCTCATGCTTGTTACCTTATTATCTTAGCCGAAACATATAAGGTTTGTTTGGTTTGTTATATTTAATATAACCATTTATTTCCCCCTTCGTACTTATCGCATCATATATAATGTGTAGACACACAAAATTTTGCATTCTTGTTACTAACCATATAGGAGGGCAAAATTATCTTTCAGAAATAACCCTGAAAGTCAAATCAGCTCAATCGCGGAGACAACCTCGGGATACCCAATTTCCAATCTCAAAGATAACCCCGAGATACTCAGTTCCAATCTCGGAGACAACCCCAGGATGCTCAGTTCCAAACCTCAGAGATAACCCCGAGGAAAATAGTTCCAATTCCGGAGATAACCCCGGAATAGTCACTTTCAATCCCGGGATACTCAGTTCCAATCCCGGAGATAACCCTGGGAGGTCAAGGCACCTCAGAGATAACCCTGAGGACATTCAATACTCACAACAGCCCAATCTTAGAGATAACCTTGAGCAACGACTGCTACATCTGTATAGAACCGGAGATAACCCCGGTGAGGGGCAAAATCATCATTTTGCTACCTCGATACTACATTCACATCGTATCAACATCATTTCAACCCACATTTCATACATAAGTGTCCCACTAGAACCATAACTCAAAATCTCGAGTGACTACTACACAAGACAGCACACCAGATAGAATTTGAAAACTTGAAGATCTGGTCATAGACCTATCTTCCCGGCTTCGTACAACCTCTTATCCCATGTCATTGTGTATCTCTCGACAAAAACATTTTGGAAAGGTATAGTACACCTCCATCGAATGTCGGGATTGAAGGTTATGAAGGTTTGAGTGGACAACGCGTTGCACGAGTGCAAGTACTTCGAGATGATGGGACCCACAAGGCCTTGGGCAACCCGGGAAGTCGCAGGTAAACCCGCGGCTGCCGAGGGTTGACCCGCGGCCATCTGGTCTATAAATAAAGGTCTTGGGGTAGCCATTTTAAGAAAGAGAAGAGCTAAGAAACCATGTCTATTTCAACTCATAAACACTTCTAGAGTGCTCTAAACTGAGTGATTCTTCTTTCTAAACACTTTTAATCTCGTGTTTTGCTACATACTAAAATTTAACTGGAGAAAATCGAGTTTTCAGGCATCAAAAGTTATATGAAGTCTTCTTGGCTGCCCACTGTAAGATATTTCAAAATTTTAAGCTTTTTATCACTTCTATATATATATCTACTCACGTTGAGAGTCATGTCGTGTGGGTGTGCCCGGATCGTCGATCCGTGGCTTTTTACTGCTTATATATATATATATATATATATATATATATAAAAGCAAAGAACTTAATCTAATGTATATATCTGAGCTCAATCAAATGAGTTTGATGGAAAGATGTATATACATAAGTATTTATATATATATATATATATATATATATACAAAAGTAATAAATGCTCAAGAATATTATATTGGACTCAATCAAGCATAGTTCGATATATATATATATATATATATATATATATATATATATATATATATATATATATATAAATTCATGTCAATTCGGAGTTCACTTTGTGGCCTTTTACCGCTTTTATATATATATATATATATTTACATTTTGAGTCTTGCCTAGAGTTTACTTCGTGGCAGTTGATCGTTTATATATATTTACAACTTTTATATATAACGGTTATTCAGCATACGGGCTAGATTCGCTTAAATCTGACTACTTTTCCCTTTAATCGGTTCATGGTGACTAAACTGGAATCGTTGAAGCTTGAATGGTTTAGATTTACTCAAATCTAGTTCTTTTTTTAGCTTTTATTAGCCTGCGAGCTAGATTTGCCTAAATCTGGCTATTTCTCACTTTAACTGGTTCATGGTGACTAAACTAGAACTTTTGAAGCTGGAATGCTTTGATTTATTCAAATATAGACCATTTTCTAGCTGTTGCACATATTGCTTTGTCATGTGAGCCTAGGAATAATGTGATCACAGATTCAGTTTCTTAATTTAGATTTGGTTCCTGTGATGGACATTTTCAACTGCATCCAGCTTGTAAATTATTCACGGTGTCTGAATTTCCTTAGATGACTTTCATGCCTACAAGGAGCTCGGCACTGCTATATATCTTATTTTCTCGAAGATGCTTCGCATCTCGAAAATAAAAGCAATCACGCCGAACACATAATAAAATGGAAGTATCAAAGGCCTCAATTACTATTGAGCACAAGGGTTTGAAAAACTTGTTTTACAAAACAACATTGCTATATCTTGTTAAAATTGAACTTTTATACAAAAGTCAAACCCTTTCTATATAGGTGCAAACGAGATATAGCACTACTTCCAAAAAACTGCACATAGACCTACACACACACACACACATTCAGATAAAAGTTTAAATTGAAAAGTGGCGGTAATCGTGTTATCACGGAAGTCGGGGGGTGCCTAACACCTTCCCTCCGCTTAATCAAGCCCCCGGACCCTAAAGAATTTCGGTTTTATGCATCAGCTTAAATAAAGGTCACATCACTAGGTCTTTATGCAAACCTTTTCTCGGTTGAGTTGGTGCAACCATTTAAAAATATCAACTGGCGACTCTTACATTCAAATCGTCTACATATACATGTCGGACCTTTTCAAACAAATCTCACCTAACATGAGAAAACCAAAAGACAAGAACAGAAAGGGACAAATAAAAATCCCGACGTCGACATAATGCATTTTAAATATACCAAATACACCTTAAAAATTCGAATAAAATATCCATGAATTATTTCCATCCAAACAGAAACTATTTATTAAATAAAAATATTTTATTTAATAAATTAATTAAAATAATTTATTTGTCATACAATATCCACAAAATAATTTGCTTCCATAATTTGTTTATGCGATATATATATATATATATATATATATATATATATATATATATATATATATATATTCATCACATCATGTATCACACATACGCACATTTTATATTGCAACAAATAAGGTATGTCACATCATACAACTCATTAAAATAAAAATAAAAAATTAATTTATTTTTATTTTATTTACTAGGAAAAAATGTAATTGCTACAATCAGCATGGTTCCTCATCATCAGAGCTTCCCTCATATCATTTCACTAGCAATTTGGTACGATCATCTGGTCTTTTCCAATCAAATTTTGCTTAATCCAAATGTGAGGTATGACTCTTTCATTTCTTTATGTGCTTTCGGTCTCTATTTACATGCATTAGTGATAATATACATGTTAAGTAGATAAATCTTGGATTAGAATCTTAGAAAAAGGTTTTTTTTTTTTAAAAAGAAGAAGAAGAAATTTTGTTTAACTTGTTATGAATCGGAAGAATTCCAATAAGCGTTCGTGGAGCAAAAATCACGGGAACAATTAGAGAATTAAGACTATTCAACCATTAAATTAGACATGAGATCTTGGTTCAAAGCGCTATTTGGAATAAAATTGACCTCATATGCATGTCTGCACTTTGCAGTTGCCCTGACTCTTAGTTGTGGGGTATGAAACTATGGCGACAGTGATGAAAATTAATGAGAAGAAAAATAGCCGGCCAAATGTCTCAAATCGTGGCTTAGGTTATTCGAGTTATTTAGCTTGATGGGTGTCTTTACACCTGGTGCTCTAAAGCCTCCTGGTTTGGGAGTCACCGGCCCAACGCTCACTACATTGGTAACTTAGCGCCTAAGAAAACGAGCATTACGCAGAAGAAGAAGAAAAAACCTGATCAGATCCGAATCGTGGCCTAGGTTACTCGAGTAATTAAGCCTGAGGGGTGTCTTTATACCTGGTGCCCTAAAGCCATCTGGTTTGGGAGACACCGACCCAACGCTCGCTATAGAGGTAACTTAGAGCCTAAGAAAATGATTCTTAAACAAGCTTAGGCGAGGAGCAAATAGAGTAGACCGCTTGACTGGCCTCAAAGTGTGGCCTTTGTTACTCAAGCCAGTAAACCCGAAGGGGTGTCTTAACACCTAGTGCCCTAAAGTCCTCTGGTTTAGGAGTCATTGGTTCAAAACTTGTTAAATGGATAACTCTGAATAGCCTAAGAAAACAAGACAATTTAAGCAAGGAAAGCAAAAAAAAGAAAACTTTATATAGTTGAAATGAGATCATCTAAAAGTCATAGAAAAGAAACCCCTACTAAGGGTTGCGTCGCTCACAGTGCACATGTCATATGATGTTAATTTTGTATCTATAGCAAAATCAAAGTATATTCAAAGAGACAAGTCCTTCAAATTTGGTATTACCCATGAGTAATGACCATGGATGCTTAAAAGTTTTCTTTCGATTTCATAACCTATTAAATGAAAATTTTGTGAAAATAAAAATTTAAGCCTGGAAAATAGCGATTCATAATTTCCTTAGAAAAAATTCATTTTCGTATCTTTATTGATAAGGAAAAAAATCAACATGCAAGCATTCAATTTCATTAAATTTAACTTTAAATGCTTCGTTCATAAGATTATATTACCCCTAATGGCCTAAGCCATCAAGCTTTTAAGCATTCTGTTGTTTGGTTGATGTGCAGGATCTCACTCTCAACTTAGTCAACAAAGAGAGTTTTTTATATAAATTACCGGTAACAACTTACAAAAGGGCTGGGGCATTTTTTGATTACAAGAAATGGAAGGGATCAAAGGCAGGATTAAGCCTCTCATCAAAAGAAAAGGGAGAATTCCTGAAAGAAATCACGGCGACATAAGCTTGCCACAACAAAAGAAGGTAAAAGTTCTTAAGAGAGTCCTTAAATCCAAAAATAGACGCCCGACGACAAAAGGTCTAGCGAATGAAATCTTCACCATTAAACATGTCAACCTGCGCCAAGTCCTCACAAGTCGAAGCCTCTACACAGAAGTTCAAATCGGGGTAGTGAAAAAACAGGCTACACCCTCCAGGGACGTCAGTTGTGATGCCCCCAAAATAGGTCCAATCCACCCAACCTATTCCGAGTCGCCAAATACATGGTACAAAAACAACTACAACTTTATTAATACAATTGTCGTGCAAAATACGACAACACATACTGTGAGTTTAAATACAAATATTGTCTTCTAAACAATATCCACACTAAAATAAAGTCCTCATTACAATTATTGATGCACTATTTTACAAAAATAGTGAGGACTGCTAAAACAACTGTCTAGGACCATCACTCTATACCCCGACTGGTTCCTGCTATGTTCTCACTTCCTAAGAAGAAAAATGGAACAAAAAGGAAAAGGGTGAGCTCAACTAGCCCAGTAAAGAATATTATGACTAAGATAATATAGAACAAATTATCGTTAGTCTTCAACAGAAAAAAAAATCTGATAAAATACAATAGACAACAAGTTTTAGATTAATATTTGCAGCGGAAATAATAATTCATAGATGAGTTATGTAGAGAATGAAATCTACTATAATCTATGAATTTAAAAGTCCATCATCAATATTTTATCCCTATAACATCAATCAATATACATCTTGAATCAAATATACATCTTTGCACTACGGGCCAAAGATATTCATTTGTATCACCAGTTGGTCATATTTATCTCAACACCTGTTCATCTTTGCACTACGGGCCAAAGATATTCATCAGGTAATCATACATCTTTGCACTACAGGCCAAAGATATTCATCAAGTATCACCATTAAGGACTGAGGATGATGAAAAACATTTTAGAGAACGAATCCAAATGAGATGAAGGACAAATATTAGGATTCAGATTTCGGTTTATCCAAATTCAATAATACTCCATAATAACCAAGTGTGAAGTAGAATTCAAAAATAAAGATCAAAACATGGATACAATCAAAGATAATAACCATAAAAGACATCTGGGACGAAAAAGAGAAAATTTCATTTTTTTTTCGGTGAATAGTGTCATATTTGTGAATAGTGTAGTATACGTGAATAGTGTCGTATACGTGAATAGTAACCCTGACACAAAAGGGTAGAAATTCCACAATAAAATTCATAACAATATCTCAGCATAATGATATTAAAGAAAATAATATCATTTAAGAAGAAAATAACATCCCTTACCTCAAAGAAACAGTACTTCAGATTGAAAGGTCGGATGTGATGCTGAATGAAACTTGTACTGAATAGAAACTCTCAAAGTATCTAAATACTCACAAAATACGCTCGATAATATAGAGAGGGAAAGAGAGAAAACTTATGTTTCTGGTGTGATTTTCAATTCTAACTTTGCCCTCTATTTATAGGAAAATGTTAAGACGCCAAGGCATTTAACTCCGCTACCGATGGCTTTACCTACTACTATTTCCACCCACCACATTTGAAATAAAATTCAGCACATTTCTTCACCAACCACAAGTGGGGCCCACTCAATTATAGAATTTTCACCAAAATCATTTATAAACCTAATTTCTAAATCAGCCACCTCTTAAAATTCATAACAAATCATACGTTCATTTTTAATGGTTCAAAATTTGTGGACATATACTCAACTTATATATAACATATCCAAAAATCACAACGATCCAATGGTCGGATTAAAAATTATAACTCACGCAATAGAGCTTTAAAAACATCGATTTGATCTTTAATACCTCCATTCTGACAAAATACTGATAAAATACCTCAACATTAATTCCATCATTTATAACCACATAAATAAATCCATCATTTATATCCACATAAAATAAATATTTCCTTATCATATAAATCAATAATTAATTATTCACAAATAATATTAAAGAATCACAATTATGACAACCAGGCCGTTCCCAAGAAAAAGGGGGCTTTCCGATAAGGATTTCTCCTTACTGGCGCGCAATTAGGTGACCAAACCTCTCCTTACACAGAACTTTCTAGACATTGCCAATAATGCTATCTAATAATATTATTCAAATAATATGAATTATTGATCTGATAATGGGAAATACTATGCAGTGACAATTATTGAAACAACAATAATATAAAATATCAACGCAAAGCAATTATTGAATCAATAAAATAAAATATTGAACAAGAATATCGCAACAATTATTGAGTAAAGGCCTTCTTACGTAAGAATCAATAATTCAAAAAATATCGTGCAATACCGTGTTCTACCGTGCAACCACGCCAGACATTATTATATTTTAACCAATTTGTTATTCCAATAAAGGTTAATAAAGAATAACTACAAGTTATTTATAAAAACTCAAACTTGTTATTTTCTTCATCCGACAGTTATTCTATTATGAGGCCCACGAATGGTTGCGCCGTCGTAAGAATATTCCCCGACAATAAGAATATTCCACGACTAAACGAATATTCCCCGACAAAAATGAATATTTTATAACCACTTGCTTATTTTGTAAAATTTGCACATTTCACCCATAACCAAAGTATTATATCAAATTAACTCCTTATTAGTTCAAGATAATAAATAGAGGAAATTCAATTTTATTATAAAAAAATTCGGGGTCTTACATTAGTGGCACCCAGGTCATCAGTCCAGCCGGATCGCGAATAAAAAGTTTAAAGAAATGGGGAAAAAACACCCAACAACTAAAAGAAACTCCAAATCGCCTCAGAAAGGGTGTGGTATGTTTCTACATCTAGTCAATTCAATTAAGCAGATGCATCAACCTAGGACCATAGACTCCTAAGGATAAATTTAGATCATCACAGCATGCATAGCCTGCACATGAGCAACTACGCTACATTAGCGCACATCTCCATTAAAAAGCTTAGCATGCATCACCAGTAGAGTTAAATATACATGCACATTAAATACCCAGACTCGAAAAAATTTCACTGTTGTAAACTACCATTTGAGTAGGCATCGAAACCGTCTGGTGAGCAACCATTGTCAACTACAAGCAAGGTAGGCGCTGTTGTCAACTACCAACAGGGTAAGCATCGTTGTAAACTACCAGCAGGGTAGGCACCGATTTAAACTACCAACAGGGTAGGCACCATTTTCAACTACCAGCGGGGTAGGCATCGTTGTAAACTACTAACATAGACATCGGGAAGGTCTGGTATTTTAGAACACTATCCCCAGCAGATATGTAGACAACATCTCAGTTTATCTTCATCAAACAAGCATCAGCATCAATCTGATGGAAATTAAACTGTTGCAGTTAGCCCAGCGTAAGTATCAGCATCAGCCTGATGGAAATCAAACCGTTGGAGTCAGACCAGCGTAAGCATCAGTAGCATTGATGAAAGTTAAAACTGTTTAAATCACCTCAGCATAGGCATCAGCAATAACTGGTAAAGGTAAAGCAATTTGCGATGAGATGTGTGATTTACGAAGTACGATGTACGATTTGAGATGTGCGAAATGCGATTTACGAAATACGATTTGCAAAATGCGAAATATGATATGCGAAATACGAAGTATGATTTGCGAAGTGCGATTTGCATCATTAAATATACCTTGTCATATTTCAAGTGTCTAGAAAATCTTTATCATGTTCATTCCATTGCATTGCATAAACATGAAAAGGAGGGGCATCTGTAAACACTCAATTTTTTTTCCTGTTACTAACTATGCAGGAGGGCAAAAGCATCTTTTTACACCCTGGAAATAGCCCCGAAAAACTACAACAACAATCAAACCTCGGAGGTAGCCCTTCAGACATCAAATCAGTCCTTGAAGATAACCTTGAGGAAAGAAAGAGTCAACAATAGTCAAACCCTAGAGACAATCTTGAGGAAAGACAGTTGCAGCCACTTTAAGCCCAAAGATAACCCCAGAAGGGCAAAAGGGTAATTTTTCCAATTCAACATCAAACCACAGACATCTAGCTAAAAACATGGTCATTAAGAGCCATCACAGCAATCTCGAGTGAAAACTACACCAAATAGTTCAATGGACTGATTACGAAAACTTGAAGATCTGGTCATGAACCCATCTTCCCAGATTTAGAAAAGGTCAAGCCCCATGTCAATGCGTAGCTCTCGTAAAGAGCTTTTCAAAAAGGTATGGCACGCCTCCATCGGATTCACGGATTGCAAGTTATGAAGGTTTAAATAGATTGTGCATTAGTCGGAGTGCACGTACTTTGAAATAGTGGGGCCACAAGACCCAGCCATAGGTAGACCTGCGACACCTTGGTTATATGAATATAGACCCCCACCATCCATTTAGAGAGAGTTGTAGAGAGAAATAATGGTTCAGGAAAGAGAAATGTGGCCATTAGAGAGCGAGACAGCTTTTCTTCCGTTTAATCTTTGTAAATCTCTTTTGTAAACACTTATATACATATATTCTACAACATATCAAATTTTAACCGGTGAAAATTGAGTATAAAGGCATCTAAAGCCGTTCGATAGCCATTCTCGCGCTATACTGTAAGATCTCTTCAGATCTGCTTCTTTTTCTTACTATATTATATATATATATATATATATATATATATACAAATCTAAGTTAATATGACATAGATCTAGCTTTTCACAGTTCATGTTCATGTAAATAGTCAATATTTGTGTTTTATTAACTAGATCTAGCCAGATCTAGCTTTTAACAGGTTCAAACGTTGTAAAACTTGAACCTGGAAGCTAGAATAGCTCATATCTGTATAGATCTAGTTTTCTTTCTATTTTTGTAAATATTTAAAAACCATGTGGCCTTAGATCTGTATCTAGAGGACACTGGAAGCTTCGGCTACTCGCTTACAAGGATTTGACTGATGAATCCTTTGTCTAGCGATGTCTAGTACAGATATATTTTTTATTTCGATATTTTCATTTATGCAAACTTTTAAATAATATTCATGTGAGCCTAGGAACTACAAAGGGTTGATGATTCAATCAATGGATCTAGTTCTGGTTCCGAAAATGGACTTGTTAAATTGTAAATACCAGCTTGCAATTCCTTGTATATGTAAATCAGGGGCCTTAAAACGGTTATCCGGATTTAAGGCCTCAAAATAGTTAAAAGCATATGTAACGACCCCAAAATTTAAATAACTTAATTATCGACTTCGGTCGTTAATAACACGTCTAACTTCTAATTTTACTTCATTATTCGATGTTAAACTTAATAAAATGCGGAATAATTTAATGTTTTCTATCTTCTTACTTTAATTCCCTGAATCAAAACCTTTATCATCTACATGTCTTTGAATCATATATATAATCCATGATTACTTTATCATAGTTAATATATATACTTACATATCAAATCAATATCATTTATACACCGGATGGCTCAAACTTTAACTTTACAACTCAACATAAAATATACATACACAAAACATTGAGTACATCTCATGAACCTTAATCATGGTTTAAAAAAATAAAATAATTAGCTAAAATAATAGTCTTCGTGTATTACATTTGATTCATGTCTTTCAAGTACCACATAGTGTTACCTTCAATCCTTAACCTGCAAAAATGGTTATTTGCAAGGTTGAGCTCGACAGCCCAGCAAATCTAACAGTTTTCATGCATCACATAGCACATAATAACATGCTTATCATACATCTCATAAACATTAGACTAACATAACAAACATGTTGCAGTTCATATAACAAGTATAAAGATTGAGTTCCTTACTCAATCAGCATTCATTACTCAATCAACGTAGTCATAAATTGACTTTAACGTTTCATACTTTCAACATATATATAACACATCATGCTCTTTGCAATAAAGACTTCAAATAGTTAATCATCAAGTTCACATAGCAAATATGAACTGAAAGACTTGCCTTGATCGTTGTTTACCAATAATAGTTTAATAGCTTACAGCTATCTGCACTTCACGTACCCTACACAATTATATAATCATGCACATCAACTATTAGTCACATAGCAATGCATAGTAGTTGTAATGTAAACTTTACTCTATATCTCATAAGCTTTCCTATTATTAATACACAATGTTCAATTTGATTGTGTTAAATTTCGACTTATAGCTCACTATATTTCATATTCGAAGTTCATTCAAGTGTTTAAATCTTGCTAGGACTACTTATTGGTTTTATATTAACACTATTCAATATCTTATAATATTCATTTCATTTGATTTAAAACACTTTTTACGTTCATTATCACTTATCACGACGTTTCGACGTTTATTCCTCACACGCCCAATTTGTCTCTTTTGTGTGTGCTTAGTACGCGTATACAACTTATCTAATATATTATTTATTAATGTTAAGCACCATTATACTTCATAATATTCATGTTCTATAACTTAGAAAAACATCTCTTATCGTCAAGAGCATTACACTTGCATACGTGCATGCCTGACGCCCTCCGATTGCCTTTGAAAACACAACAGTCCAAAGGATGACCATTTTGACCCCTATTCCAGACCTCAAATTGAAATACTTAAAGAATAAAGTTGTAGTTCTATTTGTTCTCGTTCCGGATCATCTTGAATCACCTCAATCGGAGTTTGTATGAAAAGGTTATGGCCGTTTTACCAAAACATGTCAAAGCAGTCACACTTGACACACTATGGGCGCGGCCGCGCCCAATTCCTTCATAGTTTTAGTGTGCCCGCGTGACTTGGCAAATACCACTATGCGCCCACGCCCTGGGTCATGCAGAATGCTTCGGGCACACGCCCAAATTACAGATTTTGTAATGTTTTTACTTCAAACCTTTATAACTTCTTCATTTTAAGTCGGAATTAGTTGGTTTTCGACTCTATGAACTCGTGAAACACTGAACTACCCATCTACAGAATCATTATAACACTTCAAGAATATTAACAATTCATTTTAAGGGTTCCAATTCAGTGTTCATGCTAATTTTCATATTTTAAACATATTTTGCGAATTCATTCACTACGAATTCGTTTAACTATTTACAATATTGACAATCGTATTACTTTAACATATTACACTCATATGTAATATACTACTTCCTCATTTATTTAAATAAATATGCTTACACTAATTCACTATTTTAATTAAGTGAATTACTCACATTATTTATGAAATTTAATTCATAACAACTCCATTGCCATAAAGCATAATAATCGAATTATGTTATTTCATAATATAATTTTCAACTTAATTAAATTAACTAATATTATTTAATTAATTTCCTTTCTATAACAATCTCATTTAATTTCTTTAATAGTTAACTTAACTATTAAACCTCACTTTCCCAATATATGAATATATATTTCTCTTCAAACCAGAATACATATTTCAAAATATATAGCACATATATATACATACTCAAACTCAAAACATCTCATAATAAGCATTTTAATTATTAAATTCCTATTTTAATAACTTATAAAAATTCAGGTTGTCACATCCTTCCCTCCTTATAAGGATTCTATCCTCGGAATCAACGAAACCTTCCTTACTCGGTTTTCACCAAATCTCTTTTCAAAATTTATTGCCGAATATCTTCAACACATTACCTTAATATACGTTTTATATTTCCTACTCCCACCATTCTTGATAATAAATTCTTTTAAGTTTTATTTCATAACTTTCCCTTGAACTCAATTATATTTTGAGTATTATATATTCTTTAACTCATTCATTTCCTTTTCTAAGAATCGTTATCATATACTCAACTCATAAACACTCGGGATATTACATTCACCCCTTCTTCTATAAATTTCGTCCTCAAAATTTTATTTATTAATCTTTATTCATTCAATCTATCAAAATAGATTTTACGTTAATACTTTATTCTTTCATTGGGTTCTACAACCAAATTCTTTCTCTAAGGATCTTTCTAAGATCATCATATTCCTCACATCTTCCTCTTCTAAGAGTTTCATATTTTTCTTCTTTCTGGAGTTTCAATTCTTTCTTAAAATTATTATGTTTTGCTTAATTTTCTCATCCTTTCCACTTTCACCATTCAGAATAATAAGAATCTTCCACAATTGCTCAATAATTGGGAAGCGATATGAATAACAGGAATTTAAAAGATTCTGAATCATGCTGAGGGGTCATAAGACCTTGAACTACGTCCATGGTTATAAGTACTCTTTCAACTTAAACCTTAACAGTCATTAGACTATAGGGACTCCTGTACTTAGGGTGTTAAGCCCTTCGTACGATGTATTGTGCACAAACATCTAAACGCATCACGTAACAATGTCCACGATTACAAGTAATCTTTCAACTTTAACATTAACAGTAATACTGTAGGGACTCCCCGTACTTAGGGTGATCAGCCCTTTGTACCATGTATTGTGCACAAACATCTAAATGCCTCCGCGTAATCCCCTATAAAAGGGTTGTTAATCTCAGCTTTTCAACATCAGAATCTGCACCAAAATAATTTGGTTTGGCATAGTTTGACAAAGAACCCTCAAATTTCATGAACACCTTTCAATATTCGTCTAGTTGAATCAAATAACAGACTTCTACAACAATTCGGACATCAATCAAAATATACATATACATATACATATATATATATATATATATATTCTCATATCTCAAAGAAATCTCAAAAACCCTTTTATGGCGTCATGATTATGACGTTGTCATACTACATCTCACCATAGTGGGCTGACGATCATATGATCACATCCAACACCAGGTTCCATTGCATTGATGACTCCATCGTTTATCACATCACCCGATATGTATAGTTAAAATATATTTTGAAAATTTAAAAGTCATTTTTTTATCTAGCCGAAACAAACAGCATAGATATACGAATAATAGCACTATTTTAAAAATTCTTTGGTTCACTAGTGTGACCCAATATTTTTCAAAAATCAAATGTATAACCATCGGCACGAAGTCAATAAATCTTGAAAGTCTAACACATCTAGTAGATTTAGAATATCCAAGTATCCATCAACTTCAATTTTTACTTCATTACTTAACCATTCTATCAATCTTCAACTTAATCAATGTTCTCTATACTATAACTATTTTCTATCCAAAATAGTTCATCAAACTTACCACACTTTGGAAATCCAGGAACTTGCCACAATAACATGAGTTTAAGAACTTGTCCTAGTCAGACCATAGACGTCCATTCGCTGAGGGGTTCAAAACATACCATATTATTATGAGTCACGAACTTACCATATGCGTTAGTTTAAGAACCGCACCTAATCCTAATAATATCTGACTAATCTTAATAGTTTCTAACTATCAAATATACACATGAGAAAAGAATCACCCTTTCACCACATATACATTGATAGCGCGACACCGACATTCCAATGATTATCAATGTGATAAACTGAGTGCAAGCACAAAACCCCCGCCCATACAAAGGTTTGTACAACTCAGCCATCACATGAGTCCTCAATTGAAATCCCACCTAACTCTATCTTACTCTTAACTTGCTCAATACGAATTCCTCATATCACATTATCTATAACTCCTCGTGAGTTTATCTCGTACTATATCATAAGACATCATCTTCATAAAGATCAAGCTATAATTATTCAAACATTACAAACCATCTTTCTTTTATAACTTAAACAGATCACGTCGTGATCTTATTCTATAATCATCTCCCTTAAAATTCTTTGCTTAACTCGTGATCGTTTTGTTTTACGATCCCCTTTTTTTCCTTTTTTATCATTTACGACATTATTTGTTATCTTGGCTATTGGAGTTAGGTAACTCCCATTTCTTATCTTTATATCTCTTCAAGATTCTTCTTTGAATCTTCTTGTTTACATAACACTTCATCCTTTAAGAATTTCTAACTTCATTTATATTGCTCAACATTTCATTCGAGTTCCATATTTTCATCATACGTATCCATTTTCTATACTTGGTACACATAAAGTCTCTAATAGTTTCAATATGGTACGCTGAGTGGTTTCCCACAAACAACCAACAAACTAGGTTCCGAGTTGCTAGTTCGTATATACCTCCACTCTATGAAGGAATCGTTTAGCCCAGATACCATACATGAACTATTAAAGACTACAATTGTACCATACTTAAATATAACTTTTTTATTCTTAACTTCTTTATCATTCTCTTCTTATAGACATTGTCTATTTATTATCACCTTACATCCTTATTATTGGAGTTGGGTAACCCCACATTCATACTTCTCATAAGTCTGCGAGATTCTTCTTTGAATCCTTTCACGCATGTTTTAATCCCTTCTATATAAATTTCTTAAATTATTTCTTATTGTTCAAACTCTATTTGAGCGTATTCTTTCATTATCTTAATCTTCCTTCTCTAAGGTTATAGCCTACGGTACTCCTACCTAAGATTTATAACCTATAACTTTGATACCAACTGTAACGACCCAAAAATTTAAATAACTTATTTATCGACTTCGGTCGTTAATAACACGTCTAACTTCTGATTGTACTTCATTATTCGATGTTAAACTTAATAAAATGCGGAATAATTTAAAGTTTTCTATCTTCTTACTTTAATTCCCTGAATCAAAACCTTTATCATCTACATGTCTTTGAATGATATATATATTCCATGATTTACTTTATTAGAGTTAATATATATACTTACATATCAAATCAATATCCTTTATACACCGGACGGCTCAAACTTTAACTTTACAACTTAACATAAAATATACATATATAAAACATTGAGTACATCTCATGAACCTTAATCATGGTTTAAAGAAATAACAACTTTAGCTAAAATAATAGTCTTCGTGTATTACATTTGATTCATGTCTTTCAAGTGCCACATAGTATTACCTTCAATCCTTAACCTGTAAAAATGGTTATTTGCAAGGTTGAGCTCGACAGCCCAGCAAATCTAACAGTTTTCATGCATCACATAGCACATAATAACATGCTTATCATACATCTCATAAACATTAGACTAACATAACAAACATGATGTAGTTCATATAACAGTATAAAGATTGAGTTCCTTACTCAATCAGCATTCATTACTTAATCAACGTAGTCATAAATTGACTTTAATGTTTCATACTTTCAACATATATATAACACATCATGCTCTTTGCAATAAAGACTTAAAATAGTTAATCATCAAGTTCACATAGCAAATAGGAACTGAAAGACTTGCCTTGATCGTTGTTTACCAATAATAGTTTAATGACTTACAAACTATCTCAGATTTTACGTGCCCTACACAATTATATAATCAGGCACATCAACTATTAGTCACATAGCAATGCATAGTAGTTGTAATGTAAACTTTACTCTATATCTCATAACCCTTCCTATTATCAATACACAATGTTCAATTTGATTGTGTAAACTTTCGACTTATAGCTCACTATGTTTCATATTCGAAGTTCATTCAAGTGTTTAAGTCTTGCTAGGACTACTTATTGGTTTTATATTAACACTATTCAATATCTTATAATATTCATTTCATTTAATTTAAAACACTTTTTACATTCATTATCACTTATCACGACGTTTCAACATTTATTCATCACACGCCCAATTTGTCTCTTTTGTGTGTGCTTAGTACGCGTATACAACTTATCTAATATATCATTTATTAATGTTAAACATCATTATACTTCATAATATTCATGTTCTATAACTTAGAACAACATCTCTTATCGTCAAGAGCATTACACTTGCATACGTGCATGCCTGACGCCCTCCGATTGCCTTCGAAAACACAATAGCCCTAACGATGACCATTTTGACCCCTGTTACACACCTCAAATTGAAACACTTAAAGAATAAAAGTTGTAGTTCTATTCGTTCTCGTTCCGGATCATCTTGAATCACCTCAATCGGAGTTTGTATGAAAAGGTTATGGCCGTTTTACCAAAACATGTCAAAGCAGTCACACTTGACACACTATGGGCGCGGCCGCGCCCAATTCCTTCATAGTTTGAAGGTGTTGGCGTGACTTGGCAATACCACTATGCGCCCACGCTCCTGGCTGAACACTGGCATGGCTACGCCCAAATTACAGATTTTGTAATGTTTTTACTTCAAACCTTTATAACTTCTTCATTTTAAGTCGGAATTAGTTGGTTTTTGACTCTATGAACTCGTGAAACACTGAACTACCCATCTACAGAATAATTATAACACTTCAAGAACATTAACAATTCATTTTAAGGGTTCCAATTCAGTGTTCATGCTAATTTTCATGTTTTAAATATATTTAGTGAATTCATTCACTACGAATTCGTTTTACATCCATTTTAGTTCATTCCAATTGGGTTGTTTTCGTTTCTCATAGGAGAACAACAAACCACTTTCAATTTACAACTTAAATCATAGGATTACACCAAATATTTACCTCCAAAACAGACCATATAGTATGTAATAACAAAGAGCCTAATTTTTCCATCTTTTACACAATTTAAACTTGATTGGTTTGATTTTAGATATGAACAACACTAGAAATTCATTACATATTCAACACACATAGATTCTTCACCAATTCCTAAGGTCAAATAACCATAGTAATTTCTAACAATGAAATTAAGGAACAAAGATTAGGAACTTAAGAATTTCTTCATACCTGTTGAACCCTCCCTAGCTTTAATCAGATGATGAAAAACGTTGGTTCTCCTTGATTCTCCAAGGCTCTTCTCCAATTCTATAGAGAACTCCTTTTTCTCCCTCAAATTCTCTCTTCTCTACTCTATTCTTCTTTCTCATACTTGGCACAACTTAACGTATATTTATTTAGTCTATCAGTTAAAAAAATCAAGGGCACCTATTTGTTACAAAGGCAACGGGTCACAAGGCCATGTTTGGCTAGAACCCCTAACCTCCTTATCCATTTATTTTAAATTATTCCTATTATAAGTTACACCAAATGTCACTCTTCTTTTGAATCTTTATTTATCCAACACCATATTTACTTACCCAATAAAATTATAATTTTATTTAATAAATCCTCACTTCTCTAATTTAATTATTTAATTAAATTGGAATATCACCATTATACTCGCGTAATAAAATACGCATAAATCCCATCAATTTTATCATCCTTAAATAATTTTCATCGAATATTTATTTAATACTATAAATATTCTAACTAAAATATTTAATTTATTTGATAAATATTTTAACTATTTACAATATTGACTGTAAGACCCTAACTTATTATAAATAAAATTGAATTTTTTTTTCTCTATTCATTATTCTAAATTAATAAAGTGTTAATTTGATATAATGCTTTGGTTATGGGTGAAATGTTCAAATTTTGCAAAATAAGCAAGTGGTTATAAAATATTCATTGTTGTCGGGGAATATTCGTTTGGTCGTGGAATATTCTTGTTGTCAGGGAATATTCGTACGACGGCGCAGCCATTCGTGGGCCCTATAACAGGATAATTGTCGGATGAAAAAAATGACAAAGTATGAGTTTTTATAAATAATGGCGTAATTGTTACTGCTAATAACACCTTTGTTGGGTTACCGGTGGTTAAAATACAAGAATCTGGCGTGGTGGAATAATACCAGATTGCACAATATTGTTGAATTATTGATTCTTACGTAAAGAATGCACTACTCAATAATTGTTATGTAATTATTGTTCAATATTTTATTTTATTGATTCAATAATTGTTGCGTTGATATTTTATATTATTGTTGTTTCAATAATTGTCATCGCGACAAGATTTCCCATTATCGGATCAATAATTCATATTATTTGAATAATATTATTAGATAAACATTATTGGCAATGTCTAGAAAGTTCATCAAGGAGAGGTTTGGTCACCTAATCATGCTACCACTAAGGAGAAATCCTTATTGAAAGCCCCCTCTTTCCGGAATTGCCTCGTTGCCATTATTGTGATTCGTAATATTATTTGTGAATAATTAATTATTAATTTATATGATAAGGAAATATTTATTTGATGCGGATATAAATGATGGATTTATTTATGTGGTTATAAATGAAAGAATTAATGCTGAGGTATTTTATCAGTATTTTGTCAGAATGGAAGTATTAAAAATTATCCGTTTATGGATTTCGGATATTTTCTGTTTGGAATTTGAAAAAACTCAAAGCTACAAAGTTGTAGAGAATTCAATTTCGTGTGGAATGGACATAAAATTCGTATTTTTTTTGATAAACGGGCTATTTTCTATGACTTATTGAAGTTACGGAAAATAAAATGATTTTTATTAATTTATAGGTGGGGCCCACTTGTGTTTTAAGACATGTGGGCTGCTAATTTGGTTCAAAGGTGGCTGACCTGAAGTTTGTTCAAAGTTAGGCATGCGTAAGAAATTTGTAATAATAATATTATTTTATTATTTTAGTCTCCTACGGCGTTCTAACATTTTCCTATAAATAGAGGGCTAAGTTAGAATTGAAAATCACACCAGAAACAAGTTTTCTCTCTTTCTCTCTCTATATTATCGAGCGTATTCTTGTGAGTATTTTGATACTTTGAGTGTTGCTATACGGTGCAAGTTTCTGTCAGCACTATATCCGAAATTCAGTCAGAAGTACGGTTATTTTGAGGTAAGGGATGTTATTTTTTTCTTAAATGATATTATTTTCTTCAATATCATTATGCCGAAATATTGGTTTAAACTTTTTAATCAAATTTGGAACTTTTTGTGTCGGGGTTACTATTCACGAATACGGCACTATTCATCAAAAAATAAATTTTCTTCTTTTTGTCCAAGATGTCTATTATGGTTACTATCTTTGATTATATCCATGTTTTGATCTTTATTTTAAAATTCTGCTTCACAATTGGTTATTATGAAGTATTATTGATCTTGGATAAACTGTTATACGAATCCCTAATATTTGTCCTTCTGTCTCATTAGATTCGTTTTCTTTAAAATATTTTTCATCATCCTCAGTCTTAAATGATGATATTATTGAATATCTTTGGCCTCAGTAGTGCAAAGATGAATGATTAATCGATGAATATCTTTGGCCCGTAGTGTAAAAGATGAGCAGTGTTGAGATGAACATGACCATTCGGTGATATAAATGAATATCTTTGGCCTGTAGTGCAAAGATGAATATTTGATTAAAGATGTATATTGATTGATGTTACAGGGATAAAATATTAATGATGGACTTTTAAAATCATATAAGATAGTAGAATTCTTTCTCTACGTGACTCTTCTAATGTATTGCTATTTCTGCTGCATTTGTTGATCTAAAACTTGTTGTCTATTATATTCTATCAGATTTTTTTCTGTTGAAGACTAATGATAATTTGTTGTATATTATCTTAGTCATAATATTTTTTACTGGGCTAATAGAGCTCACCCTTTTCCTTTTTGTTCCATTTTTCTTCTCAGGAGGTGAGAACATAGCAGGATCGAGTCGGGGTATGGAGTGATGGTTCTAGAAAGATATTTTAGCAGTCCTCTCTATTTCTATAAAATAGTGTATGAATAATTGTAATGAGGACTTATTTGAGTGTTGATATTGTCTAGAAGACAATATTTGTATTTAAACTCACATTATGTGTTGTCGTATTTTGCATGATAATTGTATTATTAAAGTTGTAGTTTGCTTTCTATACCATGTATTTGGTGACTCAGAATGGGTGTTGTATACCTATTTTGGGGGCGTCACAGTTGGTATCAGAGCTTAGGGATATGGTCTCTGGCAGAGATCGAGGAATAGAACTAGGAGGGGAGAGATGAGTAAATCCTTCGCTAGTGTGTCCTATCTAAGCTTATTTGTTGGTTGGTTAGTATATAAGGATATTATGTGATATGTTGATTTCTTTAATTAACCCTTGTTTTATGGAGTATTTGAGAATGTCGACTAAGAATGTTAACAGTGGAATAAATGAGACCGTGGAGACACCTTTACTCACCAAAGAGGAGAACGAGCAAAAGGCTGGCAATGTTCCTCCTGTGAACAACACTACCGAGTAGACGATGAACGATGGAATGTTTAGAAGCTTTTTGCAGTTCATGCAAAATCACACGAGGCAGAATTTTGTACAAAATAAGGGTGGAAGTGATAGCAACGCGCGGTCTGTCACAGCCAAGCAGTTCAACGAGTTGGGACCACAAGATTTCTGGGGAAAGCCCGATCCGATTAAGGCGGAAACGTGGGTCAATCAAATTACCAAGATATTCGATGTCTTGGGATGCACAGAGGAACAGAAGGTTCCATTCGCCACCTTTATGTTCCGTGGAGAGGCAGATTACTAGTGGGAATCCGTGAAGCGTACCCAGCCAGCCGCACTCAACATGTCTTGGGAAAGATTTTAGAAACTGTTCAATGACAAGTACTTTCCTGAAAGTATTCGTCATATGAAAGAGGTAGAGTTTATTAGACTGGAACAGAACAACACGACGGTGGTGTCTCCGCACAAGGCTAAGTTCAGCGGAGTTATCTGAGTTTGCACCTCATTTGGTAGAAAATGAGGAACGTATGACGCAGATGTTTCTGAGAGGTCTAAAACCCGAGATTCGTCAATACCTTATCTCTCATAAATTTTCTCTATATTCAGATGCTGTCAACAGGGCTCAATTATTAGAGCGAGATAATGAGTATGCTCAACCGAGGATCACAACGTGGTCATCTGCAATGATGTTGATCATCGGAACGATGATAACCAGTGAGGAGGGAAGAATACGGACAAAAGCGGTAACCACTCGGGTGGTAATCGTGGCCATGATAATAGGAGAGGTGAGTCAAGTGGAAACTTCAGAAAGAGGAGATTCAACAATGACGGGAAGACATCAAAGACCAAAGACCAACAAAGAAATTCTAGGGGAGGAGAACGACCGCCCGATTAGATGTTACAAATGTGGGAAAGAGGGACATATCAGCCCAAACTGTCCACAACAATCCAAGGTATGTTATAACTGTGGAAAGGAAGGTCACATAGCTCGGGATTGTTTTGTAGGAAAATCAAGTTCAGCAGGGATAGTGACTCCAAAGGCTGTCCCGGATAAGTCAAAATCAGCGGTTCCTGGAAGAGCGTTTGTCGTGACTGGCCAAAACGTGAGGAACCCGAACAAGGTGATCACGGGTAAGCTAATCTTGAATTCTTATGAAGTTTATACCTTACTAGATACCAGTTCTATCCATTCTTTTATCTCTCCTTCTTGTGCTCAACGTTTAAACTTGACACCGGAAAAATTTGACTTTAACTTATCTGTTGAAACTCCGTTGGGTGAAACCTTCGTTACATCTACAGTTTATAAATCTTGTTTGATCCAAGTTGGCACTATCACATTACCTATTGATCTTATCTCTTTAAAGATACTTTCTTGTGATGTGATTTTAGGAATTGATTGGTTAACCACTCATCATGCCAAAATTGATTATTTTTGTAAGGTTGTTAGTTTTCATATTCCTAACCAACCTATTATATGAATTCAAGCAACTAAACCACTAAAATCAGTCACTATCATATCAAGCCACAAAGCTGTTTGTTTATTGAAAGACGGATGTCAAGCTTTCTTAGCCCATGTTATGGATTTGAACAGAGACAAGTCAGATTTGAATAATATTTCTGTTGTTAGAGAATTTCGATGTATTTCAAGAACTTCCTTGGCCTACCCCCCGAATGTGATGTTGAATTCTTTATTGACCTTGAACCGGGTACAAAACCCATTTCTAAAACCCCATATCAAATGGCTCCTATTGAACTTCAGGAGTTAAAAGTCCAACTACAGGAGTTATTAGACATCGATTTCATTCGTCCTAGTACATCTCCTTGGGGTGCTCCTGTTTTATTCATAAAGAAGAAAGACGGGAGTATGCGACTTTGTATTGACTACCGAGAATTAAACCATGTCACCATCAAGAATTGGTATCCGCTACCTCGCATTGATGACCTGTTCGACTAGTTGCAAGCAGTACAATTCTTTTTAAAGATCGATCTTCGATTACGGATATCATCATTTGAAGATTAAAAGCGAGGATATTCCAAAGACCGCCGTAACTCTTCGCAGACGGGCATTATGAATTCTTAGTCATATCTTTTGGATTGACTAATGCTCCTGCTGCTTTCATGGATATGATGAACCGTGTATTCAAGGAATATTTGGATCAGTTCGTTGTTGTCTTTATTTATGACATCCTCATCTATTCCAAAAGCTGTGAAGATCATGATCACCCTTTGAAGCTGATACTTAAAAGGCTTCATGAAAATAAGCTATATGCCAAGCTGAAGAAATGCGAATTCTGGCTTGAGGAAGTAGCATTCCTTGGGCACGTGGTGTCAAAACATAGAGTATCTGTTGACCCGACGAAGATTGAAGCAATACAAAGTTGGGAGCAACCGAAGTCGGTGACCGAAGTGCGTAGCTTTCTGGGCTTAGCTGGTTATTATCGGAGATTCGTGTAAGGATTTTCTTGAATCACTACTCCGTTAACTCAGTTGACTCGGAAGGATACAAAATTTTTATGGAGCGAGGAATGCGAAAAGAGTTTCCAAGAGCTCAAGAGAAGACTCATTTCGGCACCTGTTCTGGCAATACCATCTGGTTCGGATGGATTTGTCATATACAGCGATGCTTCAGGCAAAGGGTTAGGATGTGTTCTCATGCAACATGGGAAAGTCATAGCCTATGCCTCACGACAACTCAAAGAATATGAGAGGAATTATCCTACTCATGATCTGGAGTTGCCAGCAGTCGTATTCGCGTTGAAAATTTGGAGTCACTACTTATATGGGGAGAAATTGGAGATTTATACGGATCATAAAAGCCTCAAATATTTCTTCACCCAAAAAGAACTCAACATGCGGCAACGACGTTGGCTTGAGTTGTTGAAAGATTACGATCACACTATTCAATATCATCCTGGAAAGGCGAACGTAGTTGTGACGCCCCCAAAATAGGTATACATTACCTATCCTGAGTCGCCAAATACATGGTACAAAATACAAATACAATTTTAAATATACAACAAGAGCTGTGAGTTTTAATACAAATATTGTCTTCTAGACAATATCCACTCTCAGAATAAGTCCTCATTACATTTATTATTACACTATTTTATAGAATAGTGAGGACTACTAAGACACCATCTCGGACCGTCACTCCGTTCCCCGACTAGTCCCGGCTACGTTCTCATTTTCTGAAGAGAATAGTGAAAGAAAGGGTGAGCTCAACTAGCCCAGTAAGAAATATTATGACTAAGATAATGTAGAATAAATTATCATTAGTCTTCAATAATGTTAAACTGATAAAATATAATAGACATCAAGTTTAATGCTATGATGAACAAGCAATCCATTAAAAGAGTCAAGTAGAGAATAAAATCTACTATCTTTTATGATTTAAAAGGTTTTTCATCACTTTTATCGCTGGGACTCAGCTTAATAAATAATCCACATCATCCCTGCACTACGTCCAAGGATATTCATTAGTATCACGAGCACAAATTATCCATGCACTACGGGCCAAGGATATTCATGTATTCATCAATGGTCATGATCATGCCAACAACGGTCCATCAATGCACTACGGGCCAATGAGGACTTTTACCACATCATTTGTAACATTACGGTCATGATTATACCGAATAATCCCTGGTCATAATCATACCATGTCCATCTATGCACTACAGGCCACAGATGACATTCAATAAAATATAAACATGAGGATGATGATAATGATATAAGAATTCAATAAAACAAGTTCAAGAATTAATTTATCCAGGAACTAATAACGTCCAAATTGTCAACATGATACTTCTTTGTAGAGTAAAATTCAAGAATGCTCGAGAAGAATATTTCCATGAAAAGATATCTTTGGATGAAGCGCAAATATCAAGGATATTCCACTAATTTCATGGAGTATAGAAGTCAAAACTTTAACCAACCGAGTATAATAAAGAATGGAATAACAAAAGAAATCACCATGCATGCGGTGCCGCGCCAGACAGACAAAGTTATTCCAAATGTAATAATAAATAACGGAACCCGGTAGGCGTAATACGCACCGAGCGTGATATTCCAATGTAATAATAAAGAATGGAATAACAATAGAAATCACCATGCATGCGGTAGATTGCGCCATACAAAGTTATTCCAACGAATAATAAATAACGGAACCAAGTCCGACGTCCAACGCGCAGATGGATATTCCAACGAGTAATAATAAAGATTTTAACCGGTCCCACAGAAAACGCAGAGACATGATATTCCAACGTAATAATAAAGATTTTAGCGGAACCGAGTCCAAAACAGAAAACGCATGTGCATGACAGGTATTCCAAATGTAATAATAAAGAATGGAATAACAACAGAATTTCACCATGTATGATTACAGATAGATAGGTTATTCCGTGAGAATAATAAATAATGGAATAATGTAAGAATTTCACTAAGTATATAGGGTATCGGCGTGATACAAAGTTATTCCAATGAATAATAAAGAATGGAATAACCCAAGTTCTCTTCATGAATATGAAAAAGAAAATACCCTTACCTTATAAAGAAGAGTATCTACGAGTAGAGGCGGGGATATACTTGAAGAAACTTGCACTACACTCAAAGCTTTCTTAAACGCTAAAGAAATACGCCAAGATTATAGAAGAATAATTCTCTCTACAGTTTCTCTCTCTAGAGTTTCAGTGAATTCGTAAGAAATAATGAAGGAATGAGCTTCTATTTATAGAAGAATGGACTGAATAGTAACCAATCCATGAACGGTCCAGATCAATTTACTTTAAACGGACGGTCCAGATTGGTTTACAATAAAATATAATATATTATATTTATAATCTAATAAAACGAATAACTTTTAAAAAGATTTTACTATATAAACACTATGCAAGCACTATGCAAACACTATGCATAATAAAATATAATATATTCTAATTATTATCTAATAAAATGGATAAATTTTAAAAAGATTTTACTATGCAAACACTATGTAGGCACTATGCAAATACTATGCATAATAAAATATAATATAATCTAATTATTGTCTAATAAAATAGATAACTTTATCAAAGTATTTCATTTTTTATAAAAGATTTTACTATTAGCCTAATAAAAGCGAATAACTTTATAAAAGTATTACATTTTATATAAAAAGCTTTTTTGTTTTATTAAATTAATAATACTAATAAAATAAAACATTATCATCATTATCATAATTCACACTATTAATCGACCAGGTCGTTCCCAGGAAAGAGGGGGCTTTCCAATAAGGATTTCTCCTATTGGTAGCGCGATTAGGTGACCAAACCTCTCCTGGCGTAACTTCTAGACATCGTTAATATTGCAAATAATAATATTAATAACTCTGTCATCTCAATTATTGATTTAATAATATATAAAATATTGACAATAATTGAATAAAACTGAATGACTTCTCACGTAAGCATCAATAATCAATACCGTGTGCTACTATGCAACCACGCGTATTACTGTACTTTTACTACCGAGTAGTTCAACAGTATTAATGATAAAACTTCCGTCGTTATTTTTAATAAAATATTTTTGTCATTTTCTCAATCCGACAATAATTCTGTTGTGGGGTCCACCAATAATTATGTCGTCGTACGAATATTCCCTGTTAAAACGAATATTCCCCGACCAATCGAATATTATATAACAACTTGTGTACTTTGTAAAAGTTATAAATATTACCCACAACTATAACATTATATCAAATTTATTCCATAATATTCAAAATGATAATTATAGAAAATTTATCTTTATTCATAAAAGTTGGGGTCTTACAGTAGTAGTTGACGCATTGAGTAGAAGATCGTATGCGAGTACGAGTGCGATATTGTCAACACAAAGGCCCATTTTGTATGACTTGCAAAGGATGGAGATAGAATTAAAGACTCCAGGGACCCACATGATGATGGCGAATATACGAGTAGAACCGACTTTAATCGATAAAGTTAAAGTTGCTCAAGCTACGGACCTGGGGCTGATGCGTATGAAGAAGAAAGTGCAAGAAGGTGCTATTCCAGAAGCAAGAATCGATGAAGAAGGAATACTTTGAGTTAACTCTAGACTTTGCGTTCCTAACGATTCTGACTTGAAGCATAGAATCATGATGGAGGCACACAACACCCCGTTTACAATCCATCTTGGGAGTACCAAAATGTATCATGATATTCGACACACTTTTTGGTGGAACAATATGAAGAGAGAGATTGCGGAGTTTATCTCGAGGTGTTTAACTTGTCAACGTGTAAAGGCGGAACATCAAGTGCCAAAAGGTCCATTGCAACCACTTGAGATTCCAGAATGGAAGTGGGAACACATTACCATGGAATTCGTTACAGGTCTTCCCAAAGTTTCTCAAGGCATAGATGCGATTTGGGTTATTGTTGATAGATTAACCAAGTCTGCTCATTTCTTACCGATATGTGAGACTTATTCCCTTGAACGTCTTATTCGTATGTACGTGAACGATATTATGAGATTGCATGGCATGCTAGTATCTATAGTTTCGGATCGTGGCCCAAGATTCACTTCACAATTTTGGGTTAGCTTGCAGAAAGCTATGGGCATAGATTTATGATTCTGTTCAGCATACCATCCTCAAACGGACGGGCAATCGGAAAGGAATATTCGAACCCTTGAAGATCTATTAAGACTCTGTGTCCTAGATTTCAAAGGAAGTTGGGATAAGTACTTTCCACTGGTGGAATTCTCCTACAACAACAGTTATCAAGCAAGTATAGGCATGGCTCCATTCGAGGCGTTGTATGGACAAAGTGTGACGCCCCCAAAATAGGTCCATTCCACCCAACCCATTCTGAGTCGCCAAATACATGGTACAGAAATAACTACAACTTCAATAATACAAATGTCGTGTGAAATACGACAATACATACTATGAGTTTAAATACAGATATTGCCGTCTAGACAATATCCACACGCAAATAAATCCCCATCATCATTATTGATACATTATTTTACAAAAATGGTGAGGACTACTAAACAACTCTCTCTAGAACCTTCATTCCATACCCCGACTCGATCCTGCTATGTTCTCACCTCCTGAGAAGAAAATGGAACAACAAGGAAAAGGGTGAGCTCAACTAGCCCAATAAAGAATATTATGACTAAGATAATATACAACAAATTATCGTTAGTCTTCAACAGGAAAAAATCTAATAGAATACAATAGACAACAAGTTTTAGATCAACAAATGCAGCGGAAACAGTAATCCATTAGAAGAGTCACGTAGAGAATGAATTCTACTGTCTTCTAAGATTTAAAAGTCCATCATCAATATTTTATCCCTGTAACAACAATCAATATACATCTTTAATCATTTTTGCACTACAGGCCAAAGATATTCATCAGTTAATCGTTCATCTTTGCACTACAGGCCAAAGATATTCATCAAGTATCACCATTAAGGACCGAGGATGATGAAAAATATTTTTAAGAACGAATCCAGTGAGATAGAAGGACAAATATTAGGGATTCGTACAACAGTTTATCCAAGATCGATAATACTTCATAATAAATGATTTTGAAGCAGAACTCAAAAATAACGATCAAAACATGGATACAATCAAAGATAGTAGCCAAAATAGACATCTTGGACAAAAGAAAAATTTTCATTTTTCTATTGAATAGTCTTAGTATTCGTGAATAGTGTCAGTATTCGTGAATAGTGCCGATATCGTGAATAGTAACCCGACACAAAAAGATAGAAATTTCACAAAAAACATCTTCACGCTTCGTGAATAGTACTCGTGAATAGTAACTCGTGAATAGTAACTCATGAATAATAACTCATGAATAGTAACTCGTTAATAGTAACTCATGAATAGTAACTCCGACATGAAAAAGTTCCAAATTTGATAAAAAGTTCAACAAAGATTTTGGCGTAATGATATTGAAGGAAATAATATCATTTGCAAAAGAAATAACATCCCTTACCTCAAAATAACCGTACTTCTGACTGAATTTCGGTATAGTGCTGACAGAAACTCGCACCGTATAGCAACACTCAAAGTATACTCACAAGAATACGCTCGATAATATAGAGAGAGAAAGAGAGAAAACTTAGTTTCTGGTGTGATTTTCAATTCTAACTTAGCCCTCTATTTATAGGAAATTGTTAGAACGCCAAAGGAGACTAAATTAATAAAATATATTATTATTTATTCAAAATTCCTACCCACATGTTTTGAAAACTCTAGCATGCCTTCTTTGGTCAAAAACATCAGCCACCCATGTGCCAACAACCACAAAAACGTTTTTCTTATATAAAATAATTAAAACTTCCAAAAATCAATTATTTCGGAACTCCGGAACTTGAATAATTCATGATAAATAACCCTTTGTCAAAAAATTCGAATCTCGCGACTTTTTATAGAAAATTCAATTCTCTACAACTTTGCAGAAGGAAGTTTTTCCAAATTCCAAACAGAAATTATCCGAAATCCATAAATGAGCGATTTTACAGTCTATAATCAATTTTCGGTCAAGAATTGTGTCCACCGACACACAAAATATATGTTAAACATTTAATGCCACAAAATACTCTACCTCCTCATATACTCATATATCCCACATTCATTATAAAAATATCACCGTTAATATATTATTAAAATAATATATTTAAATGAATTATTTTATCATAAAAAGATAAAATATTAATTTTCAACAATTGTCACATTAAAAATTTTCTCCATCTATATCCACATAAAATAAATATTTTCTTTATCATAATAATCAATAATTAATTATTCAAAAATAATATTATAGAATCACGAAGATCGACAACCGGTAGTCTCGGGAAAGTGGGGGCTTTCAATAAGGATTTCTCCTTCTTGGTAGCGCAATTAGGTGACCAAACCTCTCCTTAGACAGAACTTTCTAGACATTGCCAATAATGTTATCTGATAATATTATTCAAATAATATGAATTATTGATTTGATAATGGAAAATACTGTGTAATGACAATTATTGAAACAACAGTGATACCAAATATCAACGCAGCAATTATTGAATCAATATAATATTGAACAGTAACTACTGTAACAATTATTGAGTAGTGCCTTCTTACGTAAGGATCAATAATTCAATAATACTGTGCAATACCGTGTGCTACTGTACAACCACGCGTATTACTGTATTTTAACCACCAGGTAATCCAACAGTGTTAACGGTAACAACTACGCCGTTATTTATAAAAGCTCAAACTTGTCATTTCCTTCATCCGACAGTTATTTTGTTATGGGGCCCCTAATTGATGGTGGCGCCCGTGCATGCGAATATTCACAAAGCAAGAATATTCCACGACCAAATGAATATTTCCCGACAAAAATAAATATTTTAATAACCACTTGTTTATTTTGCAAAAATTGCACATTTCACCCATAACCAAAGCATTATATCAAATTACCACCTTATTAATCAAGAATAATAATTAGAGGAAATTCAATTTTATTTATAAAAATTTGGAGTCTTACAACCTCCCCTCCTTATGAAATTTCGTCCTCAAAATTGACGTACGTACCTGGTGTATCGAAAAGGTGCGGATACCTCATTTTCATTTCTGACTCCAACTCCCACGTCATTTCCTCAATAGCATGGTTTCTCCACAAAACTTTAACTTGTGGTATGACCTTCGTACGTAGCACATGCTTCTTCCTATCCAAAATCTTGTGGTACCTCCTCGTATGTTAAGTCTTCTACTATCTTATGCGGTTCTAACTCAATAATGTGGTTGGTTCGTCCCACATATTTACGTAACATCGATACGTGAAAAACGTTATGAACACGCGTCATACTTGGCGGTAAAACGAGTCTATAGGCCACAGTTCCTACTCGATCGAGGATTTCAAATAAACTAATAAATCGAAGGTTTGAGCTTTCCTCACATCGCCAATTCTCCCTTTTGGAATAACAACTTCTTACATCTCCTTCTTCAAATTCATCAGCTCCGGTGTGTAGATTGAACAGCTTTAACTTTATTGATTAAAGTCGATTATACTCGTATATCATCACGTGAGTCCCTAGAGTCTTTAACTCTATCTTCATCATTTGTAAGTTATACGAGATGAGTCTTTGACAATATCGTACTCGTACTCGTATACGATCTTTTACTCAACACGTCAGCTACCACGTTCGCTTTTCCAGGATGGTATGGTCAGAACATGTGCCGAAATGAGTCTCTTCTTAAGTTCTTCAAAGCTCTTCCCACATTTTGTGCTCCATTCGAATTTTGTATCTCTATGAGTCAGCTGCGTTAATGGAATAGCGATTCGAGAATATCCTTCAACGAATCTCCGATAATAACCAACTAAGCCTAGAAAGCTACGTATTTCGATTACCGACTTAGGTTGCTCTCAACTGTGACTCATATCCCAATCTTGGATAGCACGTCACAATGACACCTATCAGTTTACTACTGCACGAATATGGCGTCCCCTACGGAGAGTCTGGCTTCGGTGTATTCCACAAAGGAAGTCACCATATAAAGGCTCGGGTACTAACTCTTGTACTTGGGTTTTTAACTCCTGAAATTCAATAGGAGCCATTCGATATGAGATTTTAGAAATGGGTTTTGTACCGGATTCAAAGTCGATACAAGATTTAATATCAGGCTTTGGGAGTAAGCCAAGAAATTCTTCAGGAAATACGTCAGGAAAAATCAATAACAACAGGAATATTATTCAAATCTGACGTGTCTTTATTCAAATCCATAACATGGACTAAGAAAACTTGAAATCCGTAATAAACGAATGACTTCATGGCTTGATATGAAAATGTTTGACTACAATGGTTTGATTGCTTGAATTGAATAACAAAGTTGCTTAGGAATATGAAAACTAACAACCTTACAAAAGCAATCAATTTGGCATGATGAGTAGTTAACCAATCAATCTCTAAAATCACATCAAAAGCAAGTATCTTTAAAGAGATAAGATCAGCGAGGTAATGTGATAGTGCCAACTTGAATCAAGCAAGATTTCTAAACAACGGATGTAATGAAAGTTTTCTCTAACGAAGTCTCAATAATAGGTCAAAGTCTAATTTCTCCGTAGTCAAGTTCAAACGTTGAGCGCAAGCAAGAGAGATAAAAGAATGGGTAGAACCGGTATCTAGTAAGGTATAAACTTCGTAAGAATTATAATTAACTAACCCGTGCTAACTTCGTTCGGGTTCCTCGCATTTTGACCGGTCACGACAAACGCTCTTCCAGGAACCGTTGACTTTGTCTTTTCCAGGACAGCCCTTGGAATCACCACTTCCGCTAAACTTGGTTTTGCTATAGTACAATCTCGAGCGATGTGGCCTTCCTTTCTACAGTTGTAACATACCTTTGAATGTTGTGGATAGTTTGGGCTGATATGTCCCTCCTTCCCGCATTTGTAACTTATCTGAGCGGTGGTCTTTCTCCTCCTTGGACCCGGTTCTTTTGTGGCGACGTCTTCACATGGTCGTTGTTGAATCTCCTCTTTTTAAAATCTCCTCCCGACTCACTTCTTCTATTTTTATGGCCACGATTACCACCAGAGTGGTTACCGCCTTTGTCCAGTATTCTTTCCTCCTCATTTGGTTATCATCGTTCGATGACTACCCTGGTTGTGGTCCCTCGGTTGAGTATACTCACTATCTCGCTCTAATAACTGAGCCCTGTTGACAACATCTGAATACAGAGAAAACTTATGAGAGATAAGGTATTGACGAATCTCGGGTTTTAGACCTCTCAAAAACATACGCGTCATTCGTTCCTCATTCTCCACCAAATGAGGTGCAAACCTGGATATCTCTGCGAACTTCGCCTCGTACTGAGACACCGTCATGTTACTCTGCTCCAGTCTAATAAACTCCACTTCCTTCATATGACGAATACTTTCAGGGAAGTACTTATCATTGAACAGTTTCAAATCTTTCCCAAGACATGTTGAGTGCATCCTGGTGAGTACGCTTATGATTCCCACCAAAGAATTTGCTTCACCACGAAATATAAAGGTGGCGAATGGAACCTTACATTTCTCGTGCATCCCAAGACATCAAATATCTTGGTAATTTGCTTGACCCACGTTTACGCCTTGATCGGATCCGCTTTCCATGGAAATCTGGTGGTCCCAACTCTTTGAATTGTTTGGCCGTGACAAACCGCGGCGTTATTATCATTTCCACCGTATTTTGTGTACGAGTCTCTCCTAAATCTCGATTTTGCATGAAGCGTAAAAAGCTCCTAAACATTCCATCGTTCATCGTTTGCTCGGTAGTGTTGTTCACTGGAGGAACATTGCCAGCCTGTTGCACGTTCTCCTCGTTGGTGAGTACCGGCGTCTCCACGGTCTCATTTACTCCACTGTTAATATTCGCAGTCGACATTCTCAAATACTGTCATAAAACAAGGGTTAATTAAATAAATTAACATGTTACATAATATCCCTATATTATGATCTGACCAACAAATAAGCTTAGGTAGGACACACTAGCGAAGGATTTACTCGTCTCTCCCCTCCTAGTTCTATTCCCCGATCTCCATGGGAGATCATATCCCTAAGCTCGATACCAATTGTGGCGCCCCAAAATAGGTCCATTCCACCCAACCCATTACGAGTCGCCAAATACATGGTATGAGAAATAACTACAACTTCAATAATACAAATGTCGTGTGAAATACGACAATACATACTATGAGTTTAAATACGGATATTGCCGCCAGACAATATCCACACATAAATAAATCCCCATCATCATTATTGATACATTAGTTTACAAAAATGGTGAGGACTACTAAACAACTCTCTCAGAACCTTCATTCCATACCCCGACTCTATCCTCGCCATGTTCTCACCTCACGAGAAGAAAATGGAACAACAAGGAAAGGGGTGAGCTCAACTAGCCGATAAAAGAATATTATGACTAAGATAATATACAACAAATTATCGTTAGTATTCAACAGGGAAAAATCTAATAGAATACAATAGACAACAAGTTTTAGATCAACAAATGCAGCGGAAATAGTAATCCATTAGAAGAGTCACGTAGAGAATGAATTCTACTGTCTTCTAAGATTTAAAAGTTCATCATCAATATTTTATCCCTGTAACAACAATCAATATACATCTTTAATCATCTTTGCACTACAGGCCAAAGATATTCATCAGTTAATCGTTCATCTTTGCACTACAGGCCAAAGATATTCATCAAGCATCACCATTAAGGACCGAGGATGATGAAAAATATTTTTAAGAACGAATCCAGTGAGATAGAAGGACAAATATTAGGGATTCATACAACAGTTTATCCAAGATCGATAATACTTCATAATAAATGATTTTGAAGCAGAACTCAAAAATAACGATCAAAACATGGATACAATAAAAGATAGTAGCCAAAATAGACATCTTGGACAAAAAGAAAAATTTTCATTTTTCGGTGAATAGTGCCGTATTCGTGAATAGTGCCATATACGTGAATAGTAACCCCGACACAAAAAGATAGAAATTTCACAAAAAATATCTTCACGCTTCGTGAATAGTACTCGTGAATAGTAACTCGTGAATAGTAACTCATGAATAATAACTCATGAATAGTAACTCGTTAATAGTAACTCATGAATAGTAACTCCGACATGAAAAAGTTCCAAATTTGATAAAAAGTTCAACAAAGATTTTGGCGTAATGATATTGAAGGAAATAATATCATTTGCAAAAAAGAAATAACATCCTTACCTCAAAATAACCGTACTTACGATTGAATTTAGGTATAGTCTTGTGAAACTTCATACCAGTATAGCAACACTCAAAGTATACTCACAAGAATACGCTCGATAATATAGAGAGAGAAAGAGAAAACTTAGTTTACGGTGTGATTTTCAATTCTAACTTAGCCCTCTATTTATAGGAAATTGTTAGAACATAAAGGAGACTAAATTAATAAAATATATTATTATTTATTCAAAATTCCTACCCACATGTTTTGAAAACTCTAGCATGCCTTCTTTGGTCAAAAACATCACCACCCATGTGCCAACAACCACAAAAACGTTTTTCTTATATAAAATAATTAAAACTTCCAAAAATCAATTATTTGAACTCAGGAACTTGAATAATTCATGATAAATAACCCTTTGTCAAAAAATTGAATCTCGTGACTTTTTATAGAAAATTCAATTCTCTACAACTTTGCGGAAGGAAGTTTTTCCAAATTCCAAGCGAAATTATCCGAAATCCATAAATGAAGCGATTTTCACGATACTATAATCAATTTTGATCAAGAATTGTGTCCCGCACACACACAAAATATATGTTAAACATTTAATGCCACAAAATACTCTACCTCCTCATATACTCATATATCCCACATTCATTATAAAAATATCACCGTTAATATATTATTAAAATAATATATTTAAATGAATTATTTTATCAGAAAAGATAAAATATTAATTTTCAACAATTGTCACATTAAAATTTTCTCCATCTATATCCACATAAAATAAATATTTTCTTTATCATAATAATCAATAATTAATTATTCAAAATAATATTATAGAATCACAAGATCTTGACAACGGTAGTTCCGGAAAAGTGGGGCTTTCAATAAGGATTTCTCCTTACTGGCGCGCAATTAGGTGACCAAACCTCTCCTTAGACAGAACTTTCTAGACATTGCCAATAATGTTATCGGATAATATTATTCAAATAATATGAATTATTGATTTGATAATGGAAAATACTGTGTAATGACAATTATTGAAACAACAGTGATACCAAATATCAACGGCAATTATTGAATCAATATAATATTGAGCGGTAACTCTTGTAACAATTATTGAGTAGTGCCTTCTTCACGTAAGGATCAATAATTCAATAATCTTTGTGCAATCTGGTAGTGTCTTTCTTAACCACGCCAGCATTCGTCTTTTAACCACCGGGTAATCCAACGGTGTTAAGCGGTAACAACTACGTGAATTATTTATAAAAGCTCAAACTTGTCATTTCCTTCATCAAAGCAGTTATTTTGTTATGGGGCCCTAATTGATCTGGTATCGTATGAATATTCCCAACAATGACAAGAATATTCCACGACCAAACGAATATTCCCCGACAAAAATAAATATTTTAATAACCACTTGTTTATTTTGCAAAAATTGCACATTTCACCCATAACCAAAGCATTATATCAAATTACCACCTTATTAATCAAGAATAATAATTAGAGGAAATTCAATTTTATTTATAAAAATTTGGGGTCTTACACAAAGTGTCATTCTCCAGTATGCTGGGATGAGGTGGGAGAAGCAACGTTGTTGGGACCGGAATTAGTACGCATGACTACAGAAAAGATCTAAATTATTCGACAACGTATTCAAACCTCACAAGATCGACAAAAAAGTTATGTTGTTCTTCATCGAAAGGACGTGGAATTTAATATTGGGGATCATGTACTGTTACGTATTTCTCCATGGAAGGGAGTTACAAGATTTGGAAAGAGAGGAAAGCTCAATCCAAGGTTTGTTGGTCCATTTGAGATTCTTGACTGAATAGGAAATGTGGCCTATAGACTCGCATTACCTCCAAGTATGTCTCGTGTTCACAATGTTTTCCACATATCTATGCTTCGTAAATATGTGAAAGATCCAAACCATATTATTGCGTTAGAACTAAACGAGATAGCCGAAGATTTAATGTACGAGGAGGTACCTGTTAAGATCTTGGATAGGAAAGAGCATGTCCTATGCACCAAGGTTATACCACAAGTTAAGATTTTATGGAGAAACCATGCTATTAAGGAAATGACCTGGGAGTTGGAATCGGAAATAAAAGCGAGGTACCCTCACCTGTTCGAAACACCAAGTACGTACGTCAATTTCGAGAACAAAATTTTATAAGGAGGGGAAGTTGTAAGACCCCAACTTATTATAAATAAAATTGAATTTTTTTTCCTCTATTCATTATTCTAAATTAATAAGGTGTTAATTTGATATAATGCTTTGATTATGGGTGAAATGTGCAAATTTTGCAAAATAAGCAAGTGGTTATAAAATATTCATTGTTGTCGGGGAATATTTGTTTGGTCATGGAATATTCTTGTTGTCGGAGAATATTTGTACGAAGGCGCAGCCATTCGTGGGCCCCATAACAGGATAATTGTCGGATGAAGAAAATGACAAAGTATGAGTTTTTATAAATAACGACGTAATTGTTACTGTTAACACTGTTGGGTTACCTGGTGGTTAAAATACTGAATGGCGTGGTGCACAAAGATGGCTTTACGATATTGCATGATATTGTTGAATTATTGATTCTTACGTTAGAAGACACTACTCAATAATTGTTACAGTAATTACTGTTCAATATATAATTATATTGATTCAATAATTGTTGTGTTGATATTTTATATTATTGTTGTTTCAATAATTGTCACTGCACAGTATTTTCCGTTATCAGATCAATATTATTTGAATAATATTATTAGATAAGCATTATTGGCAATGTCTAGAAAGTTATGTCAAGGAGAGGTATGGTCACCTAATTGTGCGCCAGTAAGGAAAAATCCTTATTGGAAAGCCCCCTCTTTCCTGGGAATTGCTTGGTTGCCATTATTGTGATTCTGTAATATTATTTGTGAATAATTAATTATTAATTTATATGATAAGGAAATATTTATTTGATGCGGATATAAATAATGGATTTATTTATGTGGTTATAAATGAAGAAATTAATGCTAAGGTGTTTTATCAGTATTTTGTCAGAATGGAAGAATTAAAAATCATTCGTTTGTGGATTTTGGATATTTTTTATTTGGAATTTGGAAAAACTCAAAGCTACAAAATTGTAGAGAATTCGATTTCGTGTAGAATGGACATAAAATTTGTATTTTTTTGATAAACGAACTATTTTCTATGAATTATTGAAGTTACGGAAAATAAAAGGATTTTTATTAATTTATGGGTGGGACCCACTTGTGTTTTAACACATGTGGGCTGCTAATTTTGTTCAAAGGTGGCTGGCTTGAAGTTTGTTCAAAGTTAGGCATGCGTAAGAAATTTGTAATAATAATATTATTTTATTATTTTAGTCTCCTATGGCGTTCTAACATTTTTCTATAAATAGAAGGCTAAGTTAGAATTGAAAATCACACCAGAAACAAGTTTTCTCTCTTTCTTTCTCTATATTATCGAGCGTATTCTTATGAGTATTTTGATACTTTGAGTGTTGCTATACGGTGCAAGTTTCTGTCAGCACTATATCCAAAATTCAGTTAGAAGTACGGTTATTTTGAGGTAAGGGATGTTATTTTCTTCTTAAATGATATTATTTTCTTCAATATCATTATGCCGAAATATTGGTTTGAACTTTTTAATCAAATTTAGAATTTTTTGTGTTGGGGTTACTATTCACGTATACGACACTATTCACGTATACGGTACTATTCACGAATACGACACTATTCACTGAAAAATGAATTTTCTTCTTTTTGTCCAAGATATCTATTATGGTTACTATCTTTGATTGTATCCATGTTTTGATCTTTATTTTTGAATTCTGCTTCACAATTGGTTATTATGAAGTATTATTGATTTTGGATAAACTGTTATACGAATCCCTAATATTTGTCCTTCTGTCTCACTGGATTTGTTTTCTTTAAAATATTTTTCATCATCCTCAGTCTTAAATGATGATATTATTGAATATCTTTGGCCTGTAGTGCAAAAAGATGAATGATTAATCGATGAATATCTTTGGCCCATAGTGCAAAAGATGAGCAGTGTTGAGATGAACATGACCAATTTGGTGATATAAATGAATATCTTTGGCCTGTAGTGCAAAGATGAATATTTAATTAAAGATGTATATTGATTGATATTACAGGGATAAAATGTTGATGATGGACTTTTAAATCATAGAAGATAGTAGAATTCTTTCTGTACGTGACTCTTCTAATGGATTGTTGTTTCCGATGCATTTGTTGATCTAAAACTTGTTGTCTATTATATTCTATCAGATTTTTTCCTGTTGAAGACTAATGATAATTTGTTGTATATTATCTTAGTCATAATATTCTTTACTGGGCTAGTAGAGCTCACCCTTTTCCTTTTTGTTCCATTTTTCTTCTCAGTAGGTGAGAACATAGCAGGATCGAGTCGGGGTATGGAGTGATGGTTCTAGAAAGATGTTTTAGCAATCCTCTCTATTTCTGTAAAATAGTGTATGAATAATTGTAATGAGGACTTATTTGAGTGTTGATATTGTCTAGAAGACAATATTTGTATTTAAACTCACAGTATGTGTTGTCGTATTTTGCACGACAATTGTATTATTGAAGTTGTAGTTTGCTTTCTGTACCATGTATTTGGCGACTCAGAATGGGTTTTGTATACCTATTTTGGGGGCGTCACATTGACAATCGTATTACTTTAACATATTACACTCATATGTAATATACTACTTCCTCGTTTATTTAAACAAATATGCTTACACTAATTCACTATTTTAATTAAGTGAATTACTCACATTATTTATGAAATTTAATTCATAACAATTTCATTGCCATAAAGCATAATAATCGAATTATGTTATTTAATAATATAATTTTCAACTTAATTAAATTAAATAATATTATTTAGTTAATTTCCTTTCTATAACAATCTCATTTAATTTCTTTAATAGTTAACTTAACTATTAAACCTCACTTTCCCAATATATGAATATATATTTCTCTTCACACCAGAATACATATTTCAAAATATATAACATGTATATATATACATACTCAAACTCCAAACATCTCATAATAAGAATTTTAATTATTAAATTCCTATTTTAATAACTTATAAAAATTCGGGTTGTCACAGCATATATGTGGTGTTCGGGTTCACTTCGATGGCTTTCATGCCCAAAAGGAGCCCGATACTTGTAAATAAATTTTATTTACTGTCAAACATGCTTTGCATCTTAATAAAATCAAATCAAGCCGAATATGGAAGAAAATGGATGTATCAAATGGCCTCGATTTCTATGCGAGCGAAAGGGTTTGAAAATTATTTTTCAAAACTTCATTTTCATTATATTGTTTAAAACTGAACTTTTTAATAAATCAAACCCCTTCGTACATAGGTTCAAAGAGGCACATCACTACTTTCTAAGCACTTTAAAGCATAATTGACATATTGCATGCACTCACACACACACACACACACACACACACACACACTTCATATAGGGAATGAAAAGTAGAGGCAATCGTGTTTCACGGAAGTCAGGGGGTGCCTAACACCTTCCCCTCGCTTAAGCAAGCCCCCGAACTCCATGAATCTCGAGTTCCAGACCAATTAAACAGAGTCACATATTGGGCCCTATTGCGAAAATCTTTCAAAACTCGGTTGAGTTGGTACAACCATTTGAACTCATTCCAAATGGCGGCTATGTCTAATCTGGCCCAATTATAAAATCAAACTTTTTAAATCGTCAACATTGTATGTCGGTCTTTTCCTAAAACTCACCCTTTAAACAAATTACTCAACCTAGCGAAATCTAAAGGGTAGAGAACGTATGAATAAGAAATTTTCCCAGCGTTGACAAATTTCTAACAAAAAAATTTCGCAGATGAAGTCACAAGATTTATCCTTAAAATATAATTCTTTTGACCTAAATTTAAACCAAATTTGACCTATTGAATTCAATCATCCTTAAGTTCATAGGTAATGTGATTCATTTTAATATAATATCGATGAGTAGTACCTTTCAAATAACAACCAATTTTTTATAGCTATATTTAGTAAGATAATAAATTTGTATAAATTTTAAGTACTTACAAAACTATTTATAAACTATCATAACTAAAAAATTACGAGATACAGACGTCTTACTCCTTGACTTGCTCTGTTCAAAATTTTCTAAGATTAGTCTGTTATTTTCCAGATGCACAATAGAGATCTAAGAGGGGGTTGAATAGATCTTTAAATTTTTTTCAATTACTTATTTGAGTATTACCAAATAATTAATTAATCAAGATTATCGATGCACAGTGGAATATAAGTTTGAAAACTCTCCATGAAGATTTACTAAGAAATCTCAGTTCTAAAATGAGTTTTATGAATAGAACAAACACATAGCAGATATTGCAGCTATAGGTTGCATAATGTAAGTGACGTAAGTAAAGTAAAAGACGCATGAGGTTTTAAGTGGTTCGGAGACTAAACAACTCTTAATCCACTCTTTTACTCAAGAAGTAGGATATCGAATAAAGATATAGGCTCAACAGACTATTTTTTATTCTTTTATATTTCCCTCCTATGCTCACTATGTATCCAAATATAAGAAAGAAGCTCGGTAATTTTCTCCTCTAATTAATCTATTAAGCGAAAAAAATCCTTAGTTAATTTTTCCAAAGAAAAGGAGTGTTGGATGGACGAAGGGTGGTGTTGGGATATTTCACATGAATCCCACATCAGATAAATTCAAGAGTGTAGATGGGTTAAAAAGTATGGAAGAGCCTCAACCTAATAGGTTAACCTTTTAGGTAAGGAGGTGATCCAACATACTTATTGGGCCATTCTACACAGGTGTACACTACATTAGTGATGAATTGATGTGGGATAGATCGTATAATTCCGCTAAAATTGGTATCAAAGCTCATAGTTCGATGGGCCCAAGTATTAGGTTGACACTCTAGGGTGCGAGGGGAGTGACAAGGTGGAGCATTTGTAGGCCTCGTGGGTGGAGAAAATAAAATTGAATCAAGTAGAGCACGAGATGATTTGAGTCGAGTGGAGTGGGTTCAGGATGGCTCTGGGAAAGTTGCTCAGGGTGAAGAGGTTCACAAACAACAAGGGATAGTTGCTCAGGGTGAAGGGTTCACAAGTAGCAAGGTTGTACTCCCACGTTTGCCTCGGACGTGGTGGAGTAGTATTAGAGTCGAGTAAGGGTGCTCTTGAAGGACTCAAAGAAGGTGTGCTCAGTGGTGACTAATCTAGTATGATACTTGTGATGGGTATTCAAGTGAAAGGTGGAGATTATTGAGATATTCCACATGAATCCCACATCGGATAAATTCAAGAGTGTAGATAGGTTAATAAGTATGGAGGAACCTCAACCTAATAGGTTAACCTTTTAGGTAAGGAGGTGATCCAACATGCTTATTGGGCCAGTCTACACAGGTGTGCACTGCATTGGTGATGAATTGATGTGGGATGGATCGTACAATTTCGTTACAGGTGGAGAAAATAAGAAAAAATTATAGGAAGGAAGGATTGGGGCTTGCTATGCTTGCTCTTTAGATCGATCCACAGTACACTTTGTATTAACTGGTTTCAAAACTGTACGTCATTATACAACTCAAATGTAGAAAAACAACAAATTAAACAAGTGATCTCTCTCTCTCTCTATCCTTAGAAAGCATGTACGAAAAAAAGAATATGTATATAATGGTGGTTAATTAATTTGATCCATATTATGTAATCAGCAGCTGGATATAGTATATGTGTGTTTGTTTGTTTGTGTGTAATGTGTGTGTTTGTGTATGTTCGTACATGTGAAGTATAAACACACACAACTCTAGCTACCTACGATTGTAAACGAGCTAAACATTTAGAGATCGATTCAGGCTCAACTCGAAAAAATGGAAGTGAGACTCGGATTTGTTAATAATATGATCCAAATCTGAGCATAAAATATAATTAGAATAAAAATATGAGTAGAATCTGAACAAGATTATACTTAACTCGTTCAAGATTCAAACTACTCGAATTTTCGATTGTGATTTGATACATATTTGATTGATACAGATTCAATTAGATACTCGATATATTCTCTTATAGTATATGCAAAATTAAATCAAATTAGGATAATTAATTATTATTATTATTTTGTGTTGTTTTTAATTTTAATTGCGATTTTATATCTGTAAAGTGTAATAGTAAATATATTTTCTCATTTCTAAGTAAAATAACAAATTCAACTTATAGTCATATTTATTATAAAGCTAGTTATTATGTGAAAACTCGAATTCGAACTTGAATTTAAAGCTCGCAAGTAGTTTGAATATAATTCGATCTTAGTCGGATCGAATTCGAGTAATAAATATTCGAGTCAAGTCGAATCTGAGTAAAAAAATTTAAATTGTACAATTCGAATCGAGAACAAATTTAACGTTTCGAGTCGAATTCGAACAACTCTCTGTTTGTTTCGATTGAACTCATTTACACCCTTATAGCTACCTCCAAGAACCAGAAAGTCGAGTACAGTGATGTCAGTGACTCCTTTAATATCTCAGTTAATAAGAAATGTACAAAATTTATGCATACAAATATAATTTAAGTGTTTCATCATAAAATCATGTACATTTGGAATCTATGAGGGTTTTAATCAATCTCCCCCTTAATGAAGTAACCTTCTATTTCATAATTAGATTTCTAACACAATCCACATCTACGAGAGTATGTTTATATTTTTTTTTCAAAATTTTAACCTACTAAATACTTAAAAATATTATTATTTTTATTTTTGTTAATCGAACACCATCATAGCATAACTAATGTATTTATACATTTTTTTAAAAAAATCTTTAAATTTATTTAAGATAATTTTTGTAAAGACTGCAATTTTGAAACAAAGAGAATATTATTTTTTTAATGATGTTTTGATGCATATAAAGTTTTATTTTAATAACTTTTAAAAATAAACAAATCATTTATTTCATAAGCTCTATTTGTCAATTTCATTGTATCTTTACTTTTTCACAGCCTTTTGACTTTAATTTAAACTTTAACTTGAAAGTGTTTGTTAAAATGCATCTTTGTTTAACTTCTTCTAATTTTATTTTATTTTTATTTTTTTCCAATTCTTTAACTGTTATTAATTAGGCTGTTGTGACTCTTGCTTTGGTGCTACATATTTGGCTGTATCTACTTCACTTCTGTTGCAGATCAGGTATTACCTTTGTTTTTTAATTTTATTATTATTATTGTCTTTTGAACTTATGTATGCTCTTGGTATAAATTAATGTTGTTGTATGCTTGTTTATTAATGTCGATACCAAATATAGCTATACTTTTATAATTCTTAATTCCATAGTATATGTCAATTGGCTTTGCACGCTCTTGGAACAATTGCTCCATAATCTGATCAGCTGCGTACTACACTAACTTGCCTGTGAGAGTCCCTTGGCTTTCATCATTGCCTCTGCCGCTGCTAGCTAGCTTCCATAGCCATAAATGATTATAAATGAACAAATACTGTATAGTAGTACCAAATATTTTAATAATCATTCTATCAATGCAGAATCAATCCCTATATCTCCCAACCCCAAACAAGGTTTCCGAAAACAGGCTTACGCCCACGGTCCGTGACGTCTTTGCTGTTTCGAGTGGGAGTGACCTCCGAATTTACGGCTGATCTCATGTTCTCCCCCTTAAATCACTGAGGGAAGCAACGAGATTGAATCAATCTGAACTGCTCGAAACCACAAACTTGAAAATTGCACATAAATCTTTTTAATTGTTTCACCGATCTCGGTCATTCTACAAGATGCATGATCAACAATGAGTTTTGCAGAAACCCCACCACATTTTGCAGATATAAACTACATACTACCACCAAATTAAATAGTTATATACTAATATATAGGAATGCAAACTATGTTTTCTTTAAAGAAGACGAATGTTTGTAAATAAAAATTTTCTCACCATCTCTTCTTATTTGTGTACATAGTAGTGCTAACCACCATTTTGAAGTTGATTATTATGCAAATTAAATACAGAAAATGCACAATGAAAAAGGTTGTTGCCAGAATAACAAGTATATCTGTTAAAATATCGAGTCTCGTTAGAATAATTACAAAAATAATATTAAATGTATAATTACTTTAACAATATTATTTTTTGCTCTAAAAACACCACTTTTATTCTGATAATATAAACATCATAATCAAATCAACAATTAGTACCAATTAATTTATATCTCCAGCAAACTACATCCCTTCTAGAACTCGCACACACTTCCACTGTAATACCTGAAAAAAAAAATATAATAATAATAAATAAATATTAAATAATAAAAAATTTCTCTGTTTTAAAACATATTAATTGGACCTTGTCTTGTATTTGGGTCAAACTAGTCATTTATTTTGGGCTAATAAGTTAATAAGTGTTGAATAAATTAATTTAGTACAATTTGGGCTTTTAATATTAATTGGGCTTAATTTAATTTATATGTGGGTAATATTAATCCAATTATAATTAGGAGAATTAATAAGATTTTTTTTTACAAATAGCTAGACCTAATTTACTTGAGCATTATACCTAATACGTAATTGGGAAAAAGAAGAAGTCGCCGCTGCGAGAGAAGGAACGAATTTATTCTTATCAGGCAAGTAACTTGTGATTTCCAGTACATGTATATTCTTTTATTTGGCATAGATGATCAGCACGTCATGGGTTCAAGTAGCCTGTGAATTCAAGAGAGTATAGGAACCTTTATGCAATGAATTAGATTTTTTTTTTTTTTTTTGTTTAAAAGACTTGCAAGTTGATTTTGGCAGGCATTACCTTGTATATATATATGGTATAGTGCTTGGGCTTGCGTGATATTCTTTCACAGCGATCGGTTTTATTATTATTATTATTATTATTATTATTATTATTAGTAGTAGTAGTAGTAGTAGTAGTAGTAGTAGTAGTAGTAGTAGTATAAGAAGATCAATATCTTATGGAACAAAATAATCAGTAACCACGTGTAAAAAAAAAAAAAATACTTAATTATAAATATTTTTTTTGTTTTTGTGTTCACTCTTAAAAAAAAGTTATAAATTCATCATTGTATATATATATATATATATATATATATATATATATATATTAAATGTTAATAAACTTTTGTCCATGAATTTATTATGAAATTAGTTAATCAATTGAAGTTAATATATTAATTTGAATTAATTAATTTTATTAACATAGTTATAAAACAATTTAATAATAAAGTTTAATTGTGTTATGTTATTAATGATTGGATTGTAATAAAATCTTATTAAATTATTTAGATTGAACGGAGAGAGTCTAAACGAGTTTTATTGGAATTTTGGGTATTACATTGCTTAATCAGTCTGCAGTTCCGTACTCTTCCAGCAAGACTCTTTTGTTTTTAATTCGTTCGTTTCGTTATTCATTTCGAAATCTGGTATTGTCTCTCATAATTGTTTCTTGTCAATTTATTGTGATAAATTATTTTGGCGTTGTATTAGAACTCACATTGTACTCTTTAGACTAGTGTGTCATGTCTAAATTTTATTTTTATATTCATAATGATGTACATGTTAGTATATTTTAGAGATTTGTGTTGACGATTCGTTCGATTTAACATGTACATGTTAGAACCCTTTGTGTTGATATTTTGTCGCATGTGTTGCGACATTATATTTTGTTAGAATACCGTAGGGTATACGAGCTATAACCACCGTGGGGTACCACAGCATGTCCTCTTGGCACCGAGGCATGACACCTTCCGTGGCGGTGTGATCGATCCATGGCGTCTCCGTTTTGTGCTCGGTGGGAGTTGGCCATTTGGTGTTTTGTTGTGGGAGGCGTATGGGTTGACCCTAGTTTTTTCTGTTACATTCGCATTACGTGGATTGGTGATGTTTGTGCCAAACACACCTTCCGATTTTGCATGCATCTGGATTGCGCAGTCCGATGTGTGATTGCCTGTGTGGCATTATTTGACTTGCCTGTGTGGCAAGGTATATTACTATTTATTCTGAGCTCGGTATGAAATAACACCCAACCATTTGATTCAGCCTATCATTTCATTGTGTTGGTTTTGTTCGTTACAGTTCAGTTCAATTAATTGTGTTAGTTATTTCGTTTCATTATTCTTTTATTCTATATCCGTACTGGGCATTTGGCTCATGTTGTGTTTTTCTTCCGGCAGGTAATCAGGGGAATCATGGGCAAGTGTGATGAGAGCTCCATTCATTCCAATGGATTAGAGTTATTATGTTTAGAATTGATATGTCAGTTTATTTGAAATTGTAACAATTACTTTCGGCTATGGTTTGAGCTAGTGGGATATTTACTATGGTTTGTCTTGTGATATTTAATTATTATGAACCCATCCTTTTATGACATAAGCTTTCATTCAGTTTTGTTGTGTTTTGATTAACCTTTCTTTCTATTTTGGGAAGGGGGTGTTACATCCACCAGCTAGTTTGGTATGCTTCTGTATAATCAATTATATTAGAGACGGCTAAAGAAGACCAGAATTAGAGAAAATAAATGGCCATGTGTAGTTGATGGAAACATGTATATACAACAAATCCATCGGCCTTTTCCACATTTTCCATTCTTTTTGGGCAATCCCTCCACTTCATCAACATAATTTAAATAAACATTCAGACAGAGGCTTTAATCAATTACCGTTATATCACTCTACCTACACATATATAGTATAATCTTTTATGTTAATATGTTAAATATTTAAACTTAAAATTGATATAAATTCAGCTAAATTCTTATAATAACAAATATGGTGATTAGTAATAATATTTAATTAGTTTATAACAACCAAAATCATTTGTACTAAAATTTTGAAGTTTAATAAGATTCCTCAATTAATTTTAAAAAAATTAAAATATATATCTTTAATTTCATAAGGAAGCAAATACATATACCAACCAAAGGGTCTTGACCCATTACATCCATCTCTTGTGGATTAAGGCTATGTTTGTTTGCAAATATTATACTTGGGATATGACTATTAATCTCAAGTGTCTTATTTGTTTTCAAATTTAGATTTGGGACTATTAGTCTAGTGATTATAAAATGACTTAATAATCTTGAGATTATAATTATAATTCCCAAATTATAATCCTAAGATTAATAATTTTGAAATTATAATATGATGAATTATAATCATTGCAGACAAACGTAATAGTCCCAATACACTCATACATATACCTTGTCACTCTGTCAACATTCTTGGGAGTCTTGTTTAATTTGCTATTGTCCCAATACACTCTCGAGTCTTGGCAAAGCCTACAAAAGTCGTTTACCATAGTCCTAATAATCAAATATTTAAACCTTATGCGTCAAAAAATGACACCCTACAATCCCTTTTTATAAGGTCCAAACATTAACATAACATTCCAATTCATACGTGCTTCCACTCAAACTCACTACCTCAACGTTTTTTAGTCATGACAGTTAAGGAGCAAGTAAAACCCCTAGCCCCGGAGGCCCATCGAATCGCCATCAACAACACCACCACCGCCCCAATCGAGTCATACAAGAAACCGCACAATCGAAAATGCCTCAATTGTTGTGCCTGCACCACGGCAGTATTCGTGATTCTAGGGGTGGTCACATTGGTGCTCATGTTAACCGTTTTTAAGGTAAAAGATCCCGAATTAAAGTTAAATTATGTGACAATCAAGGGACTAGAGGGTATTAACCCCCTAAATCCCTTGTCAACAGTCAATTTAACAATTATAGCCGATCTCTCGATTAAAAATCCCAATGTGGCATCTTTCAAATTCAAAAATGCTACAACTAGTGTTTATTACGAAAGTGTGCTTATTGGCGAGGTTAGAACTCCTCAGGGGATTGCCGAGGCAAGGCGTACGTTTCAAATGAAGGCTACCATTGATTTTATGCTCGAAATCGAGGATATTGTTAGGGTTCCAAGATTTTTGGGCGATTTGTTGACCGGATCATTGCCGGTGAGTAGCCAGACCAGCATTAGGGGAAAAGTGGAGGTGATAAAGATTATTAAGAAGACTGTTGGAGTGAGAATGGATTGCACCTTGAAATATATTGTAGCAAAAGAGGAAATTCAAGACCAAAAGTGCAAAAAATATGTTTCATTGTAAGTTTAGGATTGTATATACAATGCAAGTAGTATATTAAGGTACTTAGATTAATTATTCAGTTATTTTTATAGTTAGCTCGTGGTATGAAATGCAATGCTTTGAAAGATGCAGAATTTAAACTGATATTACTCTGGTCTTAAAATGAGAGCTTATACAGTGATATTTGCATTCTAATGTTTACCGTTGGGAGATGTCCCGTTGGGAATTTTTTTTTTCGAATTATAATTATGAAATATTTGTATATAATATTAATTATAACAATAAGAGTGGTCCACTATATTAGATATTTTTTAAAAAGTTACTAATAGTAACTATTCACACACAACTGACAACAAAAAAAAAATAATTTTAAATATCTGCTAGAAATATATTAGTGGTCAGATGATAATATTCAATCTGCCTATAATATAATTAGTGGCATTTGATAAATTTCATGTCACACTAAAGTAAAAACTAGAAATAAGAAAAAAAGTATATCTTTAATTTTCAAACGAATAGAATAGAATAATGCAAATGTACAATTATTAATGCATAATGTACAATTATCTATTGCTGTAATTGTGGTGGATTGAAAAATCCAACGTTGAAAATATTAGCCCCCTTGAAAAAATAATCTTGTTATATATTGTGAAAGTTTTTTTTGTCAAAATATGATTGTAACATATATTAATACATGAAATTGGGTAAAATTATAAAGTTAATCTACTATATCAAATACATCGTTAACACCATGTTTGTAAGTTTTATTTTGAGAGAAAGGGAAGGTAGGGGGAAATAATTAAAATTCTTCTAAATCTCATATTTGTGAGTTTTTTTTAGAAATGAAATAGATTTGGAGGTAAAGTTAATTTTATTTTCGGCTCAAAACTTTCTCCCAAAAAATGGAAGGATTTGGAGGGATGGAAAAGAATAGAAAAGTTAAATATTTTATATTCTCTAAAATAATCTTTCAAAATAAGTCATGACAATTTTGTCGCTCACAATTATAAGAGTATTCACAATAGTTTTCTCAATAAACTCTTGGTGTGAACGTTTTATTTACTCGCAAGTGCACGAATCGAATATTAGTATATCATACAAGTGCGAGGTCGAACCCTAAGGACTTGCCGAATGAAATATGTTTTTCTCATTCACTAATTCTAATTAATTCCTAATCTAGCTTAGAAATTTTGAGGAAATTTTTATCAACTAAAAATACGCGAATAAAATAATTAATAATAAAATATTAGGGTGGCGGAATCATATATTTGATATCATTTTCCTAATATTCATGTCTGATACTCAACTTTTTATCCCGCACTAATTTGGTCTCTCGACTTTATTAGATGCGGAAAATAAAATCAATTAAGTCCAATTAATTTATTAAAATCATATTGTTAATTCTTTTATAGCCAAACATAAGTATAAAATCAAAACACTCATTATTTCCATTAAAACATAGTTTATATCCGCTTTGAGCAAATCATAAACTGAATCCAATAAATAATAATGAGAATCCAACCTTATTTTTTTATAAGAGAAGCAGGCATCCAATAGAAAGAAATATTTTTTTACGTTGAAGAACTAAATTTGATAGAAACAATTGTCATGAATACGTGCAATGGAATCAATCAGTTATATTCATCCTCAACTCTAGAAAATAATCTAGCCTAGCATGCTTGAAATTAGAACACAAAACATAATAAAATAATACAAGTTTAAATAAACAGAAAACTTATTTCAATGTACTAATTAATTGAAGAAGACAATAAAATAAATTCTAAATTTCAATCTATAAAAGTATTCTACTCTAATTAATAAACAATGTTATCCTTATCATTCAAAAACAAAGAATAAGTTGAATAAAAGAATTGTGTTCATTAATTTCTAAAATAAAATAAATTACTAATAAAGTAAGTTTGTGTAATGCTATCGAAAATTGAGTCCATAACCCACCACGAAATGATCTGAACACTCAAAAGCCACCATAGAACCTCCCCTTGCCCAGGAGCTCCAAGTTAACTTTTCGCCTGGATTATTTTTCAATGAGAGTCCCCTCCAAAATGGAGATGCCCCTCTTTCCTTTTCTTATTTCAAAATCGGTAATTAGGTAGGATAAAATCTTTTTTTTCTTTATCCACCATATCCTCCATCATAAAAGAGAAAATTTTAAAGAAGGTTGCTCTCCCCAAAATACGGATATGATCTCCTCCCATCTAATATATCAGCTTTTCTTTTCTTTTCTTTCTTTTTGTTTTGTTTTGATTTCCTCCCTTTCTTTTGTTTGTTGCGGCTTTCACTTAGGAAAAAAAAATAGCAGATTTTTTTCTTCTTCTTTCTTTTGGGCTTCAATTAAAGAGTTGGGCTTCTAAACTTCCTTCAATAAGTTCCTGGGCCTGGCACCTAATTAGAGATAATTGCTTCTAAGCTCTAAATTACTACGTTCAAAAGTTCAATTTCTCCATTAAATTCCACACCTGAAAAACACTAAAAACACAACAATTATAAAAATATATGCTTTTCAAATTATTAATTGACAGGCTAAGATATACCAATTTCTTGGCACATCAACTCTATTTCCCCAGTTTTGAAGAATACATCAACAAATCAGTATCCAACGATTTCATTATCCTTACTTAACTCTCTATTTTAATCGCTATATAGGATTTTACTTCTTTAAGGTGAGAGAGTCAAAAGATTGTTCTCTATGTATGCAAAATGAAATTTTGCATCCTCTTTTAAGTGGACACGTTAACTTTAGACAAGGGTAAAGGAATTCAGTGTCATTTGCAACATCATGAATCTCGTCTTCTCCAGAGCTTCTTCAGCCGACGATTTTCTTCACCAAAATTATTTTGACGTATTTTTCACCGATTGTTTTCTTCACCGACTGTCTTATTCTCCAAAATCTCATTTGGGGCATCTCGAATCATTTAATTCGAAGGTATTTTGCAGAAAAACAAAAACTAGGGTTTCAATTTTGACCTTCTTTTTTTGTTTGATTTTGACCTTTTTGTTTTGGTATTTCAAACTTTGTTAGTTTCATTATTTGTTTGATCTCGACATCTTATATATCGATAGGTATCTGATTTTGTGACTATTTTGATTTAAGAAAGCGTATATGTATTGCAGTTTACTGAATATCTTTATCGAAGATTGGAATTTTTTTTGTTATTTGTCATATTGTGTTTCTTTTATACTATGACACTTTGTTGTTTTGGTTTAGTTAACATCATATTTGATAGTAGTAGTAGTGGAATACATTAAGAAAAAGAAATTCTCATAAAGAAAAAATATTAACATATGCATTCTAGGAAACGTGATTAAAGAGTTTTGTAGTTGTTAGTTTTTATTTGTATTATAACTGTAACACCCCAATCCCACAAGAAAGATATGAGAAAAATTTGTCTGCAAAGAAGTAATTAAGTTACTACCAATAGTACCTTCAGTCATGATATTTTGGGTGAGCTTGTAGTTGGCTAAGATGACCCAAGAAGATACTATTGGGCCGGTGGTTTAAGGCCATATTTGGATGGGTTTGATTCTATTCGAACTTAAGATTTGACGAGAGATTTGTTTCGGACTCAGGATTTGACCCGGGTTGTTTCATATTATATCATAGCCGACTCTTGAAAGCTTAGGTCAGGTTATCCGATTGGGTTGTCGGAGGTGGGGGCACGAATGCTGGTAGTATTTTCCATTGGCTAGAAAGGCACATGTGGACCGTGTGTGTGATCGGTTCTGACGGTGAAGTCAGAAATTAAAGTGGGGGAGTTTGTAACACCCAAGTCCTACATCGAAAGATATGGGACAAATTTATCTGTATATATAAGTAATTAAGTTACTACCTATTAGTACCTTCAGTCATGACATTTTGGGTGAGTTTGTGGTGGAATAAGATGACTCAAGAAGATACTATTGGGACAGTGGTTTAAGGTCTTATTTGGATGAGTTTGATTTGATTCTGACTTGAGATTTGACCCAAGATTTTTTTCGGACTCGGGATTTGACCTAGGTTGTTTTAATAACCTACAAAATACTTTAATAAATAATACAATTGTTCCAATGAGAGAGAGGATATTTGTCATCTACTTCAACATTGATATTGATATCTGACTCTAGCTGATAAATGGTGCAACCATAGACTTTAGAACAAGTAGTAACAAATATGACTCACTGGAATTAAGCATTTTTACTTAATTTTTCTTGAATATATTGTTGAATCTACAATTTCTACCGTGAAGTAACTAGAAGCTTGGAGTTGTACTGTTGCACTCGAAAGTCATCATGATTGGGATGAATTAAACCTTGATATATTAATATTGTGATAGGTATTGTGATATATTGAAAAATTAAATGTGTTGCATCATTTAATTGTTGATTTGCTATTGAGAATTAGGGATTCCAGATTTGAAATTATAAAGAAAGGTTCGAGGTTTATATTTTAATTACTGTATGTACAAGAACCTTTGTTGATATAACCAATGAAGGGATTTTTAATTTTAAACTTGCATATTCTTAATTTTGTTCTCTTTGCTTGGAAGGTACATCAATATGGATTCTCAAATTGATAATGCAAGCATGGATAAGCCAAAGGTAAGAAAGGCAAAAAATTATAATGTAGCGGAAGACCTCATTCTAATCGCAGCAAGGGAGTATACTAGTGAGGCTCTGGTGATTGGAACTGACCAAACAAAAGAACAGTATTGGACTAGAGTATGGAGAGAGTACTTGTCGAATGAAAACAGCTATCCATATCGACCAGAGAAATTAATAATCAACCAATTCAGAATTATCAGGACTAAATGCTTGAAGTTTTTTGGGTTTGTTCAGAGTATTGAGTATGCGAATTTGAGTGGAATGACTGACCAAGACAAGGTAAAAGTGCCTTTATTATGATAATCACTTTAATATATAAGTGATAGTTTCAGATTTATTATTTTGACATATTACACAATATTTTTATAGCTTAATCAAGCCATTAAAACATGGTCTACTAAGGAGAAGGAAAGAGGTGTCTTCAAGTTTTTACACTATTATCAAGTGCTCAAGAATTCTCCAAAGTGGATTACAGAAGTGGTGCACCCCAATTTGAGTCGAAGCCTACCTGCATCAGATTTGATCCATTTAGGAGACGATGTGAGTGCCTCTAGTCATGTAAAAGTGGAAAAGCCAATTGGTAAGAAGGCCAGAAAAGAGCGACAGAAGAACAAAAAATGAAGTTGGAAGATAGTGTGGAGTCTCAAACCAGTATTCATTTCGAAAAATTCACAAGATTTATTGCAAAAGTTTCATGATCAGAAGATGAATGTCATCTTCCAAGATAACAAAAAAATGAATGAAAATCTATATTTGAAGATGGAGAAACTTGAACTTGATAGGGACCCTATACAGAAGAAGGTTATGACTATTGACATGTTTAACTTGAATGAGATGCAGCGAAAGTACATTGAAATGAAACAAGCAAAGATCTTTGAAAGAACGTTTAACAAGTAGATGATATATGTGACGCCCCCAAAACAGGTATACATCACCCATCTTGAGTCGCCAAATACATGGTACAAAATTCAAATACAACTTAATAATACAACTGTCGTGTAAAATACGACAAAACATAAACTGTGAGTTTTAATAAGAATATTGTCATCTAGACAATATCCACACTCAATGGAGTCCTTATTACATTTATTATCACACTATTTAACAGAATAGTGAGGACTACTAATGCTATCATCTGGACCGTCACTCCGTTCCCCGACTCGTCCCAGCTATATTCTCATTTCCTAAAGAGAACAGTGAAAGAAAAGGTGAGCTCAACTAGCCCAGTAAGAAATATTATGACTACGATAATGCAAAATAAATTATCCTTAGCTTTCAACAATATAACAACTGATAAAATATAATAGACAACAAGTTTTAGATCAACAATTGCTGCGGAATAAGCAATCCATTAGAAGAGTCAAGTAGAGCATAAAATCTACTATCTTCTATGATTTAAAAAGATTTTCATCAACTTTATTGCTGAGACTCGGCTTAATAAATAAACCACATCATCCCTGCGCCACGACCAATGATATTCATGTAATTATCAATGGTCATGATTATACCGAATAATCTCTGGTCATAATTATACCAACAATTGTCCACTAATGAACTACAGGCCAATGAGGACTTTCACCACATCATTCGTCACATTATGGTCATGATTATACCGAATAATCCCTGGTCATAATCATACCAAGTCCATCTATGCACGTAAGCCAAAGATGACTTTAATCACAATATAAGCATGAGGATGATGACAATGACATAATAATTCAATAAAACAAGTTCAAGGATAAATTTTAAAGATTTATAATTTAATTTATCCGAAATTAATAACGTCCAAATTGTCAACATGAATACTGCTTTGTGGAGTAAAATTCAAGAATGCTCAGAAGAATATTTCCATGAAAAGATGCTGGATGAAGCGCAAATATCCAGGATATTCTACTAATTTCATGGAGTATAGAAGCCAAAACTTTAACCAACTATGTATAATATGATATATGAAACACTGCAAATGGATTTTCGCCCGCCATGCGGTAATCCACGTAGATAAATCATTTCCACAATTTAATAAGGAACAAATACAAAGGATCATTCACCATGCATGCGGTAATTCACAAAGACAGGTTATTCCAACAGAATAATAAAGAATGGAATAATAGAAGAATTCACCATGCATGAGATAGACCACACAGACAGGTTATTCCCAACAGAATAATAAAGAATGGTACTAGGTTATGCGTAATCCGCACAGACATGATATTCCAGCAGAATAATAAAGAATGGAACCAGGTCATGCGTAATCCGTACAGACAGGATATTCCAACAGAATAATAAAGAATGGAATAACAACAGAATTCACCAGGCATGCGATAGACCGCACAGATAGGTTATTCCAACATAATAATAAAGAATGAAATAACAGAAGAATTTCACCATGTATGCGGTACTTCGCATAGACAGGTTATTCCAACATAATAATAAAGAATAGAATAACAACCCTTACAAGTATTGAAAGAAAATAACTCTCTTCATGAATACAAAAGAATAATACCCCTTATCTTAGAAGAAAATGGGATACTGGAATAGTGAGGTAGTAGACTTCTCTTCTTCTTTCTCTCTATAATTTCTCTCTATAATAATTGCTCTATAGCTTTAGTGAATTGGTGAGAAATGAAGGAAGAATGAGCTTCTATTTATAGGAAAATATAGTTTCGATAATTGCACATTTTGGGGCTCGAAATATTATAATATAATACCTTCCTCTTTTTTTTTATTTTTAATTTAGTCCTGCAAGTATTATCAAACTTGCACCACCTCTCCTAATAGTAAATAATGTGAATCAATAGTTCAATCATGTGAATCAATAGTTATAATCATGTGAAAATACGAATTATTGTATAGTACCTCCATCTATATCTCCATTTTTAACTTAGTCGTGCAAGTATTATCAATCTTGCACCACCTTCCCTAATAGTACAAGAATGTGAATCAATAGTACACAAATGTGAACAAATAGTTATAATCATGTGAATTAATATCAATTAATTGCTCATTTATCGGTTAATTAACCGATTGGTCAACAAACCTTCAGACATCAATTACTATCGAAATAAATGTCGATTTTCACTAACACTAATAATTCCAACACAATGGAACTATCCATTTCATCTTGAATCAACATGAACTTATTATTCATTAATATTATAATTCACAATATTTAACAACCAGGTCGTTCCCAGGAAAGAGGGGGCTTTTCGATAAGGATTTCTCCTTATTGGCGCGCAATTAGGTGACCAAACCTCTCCTTGACAGAACTTCTAGACATTGTCAATATTGCAAATAATAATATGAATAACTTTGTCGTCTCAATTATTGATTTAATAATATATATTATGCACATGATACTGTGACAATAATTGAATCAATAATATGAGAGATATGATGCAGCAATTACTGTAGAAATAATTAAGTATAACTGAGTGACTTCTCACGTAAGCATCAATAATCAATATCGTGTGCTACTATACAACCACGCGTATTACTGTACTTTTACTACCGGGTAGTTCAACAGTTTTAACGGTAATACCTTCGCCATTATTTTTATAAAAAGATAATTCTGTCATTTTCTAACTACGACAATACTTCCGTTGTGGGGTCCACCAATGATTGTGCCATCGTACGAATATTCCCTGATAAAACGAATTTTTCTCGACCAATCGAATATTTTATAACAACTTGCTTACTTTGCAAAATTTATAAATATTACCCACAACTATAACATTATATCAAATCCACACCATAATATTCAAAAATATATTTCGAGAAAATTATTCTTTATTCATAAAAGTTGGGGTCTTACAACCTCCCCTTCTTATGAAATTTCGTCCTCGAAATTAGGGTACGTACCTGGTATATCGAATATGTGAGGATACCTTGACTTCATCTCAGATTCTAACTCCTAGGTCATTTCTTCCACATCGTGGTTTCTCCACAAAACTTTGACTTGAGGTATAACCTTGGAGTGTAGAATATGATCCTTCTTATCCAAGATTTTAACAGGTAACTCTTCATACGTTAAATCTTCCTCTATCTCGTCTGGTTCTAATTCAATAATGTGGTTCGGGTCTTTCACATATTTACGTAACATAGATATGTGAAAAACATTATGAACACAAGACATACTTGGCGGTAAGGCGAGTCTATAGGCCACAGTTCCTACTCCATCGAGGATTAAAAATGGGCCAATGAATCGAGGATTGAGCTTTCCTCTCTTTCCAAATCTCCTAATTCCTTTCCATGGAGCAATACATAACAACACATGATCTCCAATATTGAATTCCACGTCCTTTCGATGAAGATCAACATAACACTTTTGTCAATCTTGTGAGGTTTTTATACGTTGTCGGATCGTTTGAATCCTTTCCATAGTCATACATACCAAATTCGGTCCCAACAACGTTGCTTCACCCACCTCATCCCAGCATACTGGAGAACGACACTTTCTTCCATACAACACCTCAAATGGAGCCATGCCAATACTTGCTTGATAACTATTATTATAGGAAAACTTCACCAATGGTAAGAACTTGTCCCAACTCCCCTTGAAGTCAAGGACATAGAGTCTTAATAAATCTTCAAGAGTTTGAATAGTCCTTTCCGACTGCCCATCCGTTTGAGGATGATATGCCGAACTAAATCGTAAATCTGTGCCCATAGCTTTTTACAAACTAACCCAAAATCTTGAAGTGAATCTTAGGTCTCGATCAGAAACTATGGATACTGGCATACCATGAAATCTTACAATCTAGTTTATGTATATACTAGCAAGACGTTCAAGTGTAAAAGTTTCTCGTATCGGTAAGAAATGAGCAGACTTGGTCAATCTATCAACAATGACCCAAATCGCATCTATGCCTTGAGAAACCTTGGGAAGACCAGTAACGAAATCCATGGTAATGTGTTCCCACTTCCATTCTGGAATTTCAAGTGGTTGTAATGGACCTTTTGGCACTTGATGCTCTGTCTTGACTCGTTGACAAGTTAGACACCTTGAGATAAACCCTGCTATCTCTCTCTTCATATTGCTCCACCAAAATGTATGTCAAAGATCACGATACATTTTGGTACTCTCAGGATGGATTGCAAACGGTGTGTTGTGCGCCTCCATCATGATTTTATACTTCAAGTCAGAATCGTTAGGAACACACAAGTCTGGAGTTGACTCGAAGTATTCCTTATTCATCGATTCTTGCTTCCGAAATAACACCTTCTTGTACCTTCTTCCTCATACGTATCAGCTCCAGGTCTGTAGCTTGAGCAGCTTAAACTTTATCAATTAAAGTCGGTTCTACTCGTATATTCACCATCATCATATGGGTCCATGGAGTCTCTAACTCTATCTTCATCCTTTGTAAGTCATACAAAATGGGCCTTTGCGTTGACAATATTGCACTCGTACCCGCATATGATCTTTTACTCAATGCGTTAGCTACCATGTTAGCTTTTCTAGGATGGTATTGGATGGTATGATCATAATCTTTCAACAGATCAAGCCATCGTCATTGTCGCATGTTGAGTTCCTTTTGAGAGAAGAAATATTTAAGGCTTTTATGATCTATATAAATCTCCACCTTCTCTCCATACAGGTAACGCCTCCAAATCTTAAGCGCAAAAACGACTGCTGCCAACTCTAGATCATGAGTAGGATAATTCCTCTCATATTCTTTGAGTTGTCGTGAGGCATAGGCTATGACTTTCCCATATTGCATGAGAACACATGCTAACCCTTTGCCTGAAGCATCACTGTAGATGACAAATTCCTCTGAACCAGATGGTATTGTCAAAACAGGTGTTGAAATGAGTCTTCTCTTGAGTTCTTGCTTCTCACATTCCTCGCTCCAACCGAAATTTGTATCTTTTCAATTTAGCTGAGTTAATGGAGTAGCGATTCGAGAAAATCCTTCCACGAATCTCCGATAATAACTAGCTAAGCCGAGAAAGCTATATACTTCGGTCACTAACTTTGGTTGCTCCCAGCTTTGAATTGCTTCAATCTTCACTAGGTCAACAGATATTCCATGATTTGATATCACGTGCCCAAGGAATGCAACTTTCTCAAGCCAGAACTCACATTTCTTCAACTTGGCATAAAGCTTATTTTCACGAAGCTTTTGGAGTATTGGCCTCAAGTGTTGCTCATGGTCTTCACGGGTTTTGGAGTATATGAGGATGTCATCAATAAAGACGACCACAAAGTGATCAAAATATTCCTTGAATACTCAGTTCATCATGTCCATGAAGGCAGCAAGAGCATTAGTCAATCCAAAAGACATGACTAGGAATTCATAATGCCCGTACCGAGTTTTGAAAGCAGTCCTTGGAATGTCATCAGTTTTAATCTTCAATTGATGACATCCAGAACGAAGATCAATCTTTGAAAAGAATTTGGCTCCTTGCAACTGGTCAAACAGGTCATCAATGCGATGCAACGGGTACCTATTTTTGATGGTGACATGATTCAACTCCCGATAATCAATACAAAGTCGCATACTTCCATTTTTCTTCTTCACGAATAAAGCAGAGCACCCCGAGGAGCGTCTTTAGGATAAATGAAACCGATGTCTAACAATTCCTGTAGTTGGGTTTTTAACTCCTGAAGTTCAATAGGAGCCATTCGATATGAGGCTTGGAAATGGGTTTTGTACCGGATTCAAGGTCGATATAAAATTCAATTTCATGCTCTGGGAGTAGGCCAAGAAGTTCTTCAGGGAATATGTCAGGAAATTTATTAACAATAGAAATAACATTCAAATCTGACGTATTTTTATTTAAATCCATGACATGGGCTAAGAAAGTTTGACATCCATTTTTTAATAAACGAATAGCTTTATGGCTTGATATGATAGTGATTGATTTTAGTGGTTTGGTTTCTTAAATTCGCATAATAGGTTGGTTAGGAATATGAAAGCTAACAACCTTACAAAAATAATCGATTTTAGCATGATGAGTAGTTAACCAATCAATCCCTAAAATCACATCAAATGCAAGTATTTTCAAAGAAATAAGATCGACAGGTAACGTGCGGTTACCCATTTGAATCAAACAAGACTTATAAATAGTGAATGTAATGAAGGTTTCTCCCAACGGAGTTTCAACAGATAAGTCAAAGTCTAATTTCTCTAGAGTCAAATTTAAACGTTGAGCGCAAGTAGGAGAAATGAAAGAATGTGTATAACCGGTATCAAATAAAGTATAAACTTCGCTAGAGTTTATGATTAGCTTACCCGTGATCACCTCATTCGGATTCCTCACTTTTTGGGAGGTTACAACAAACGCTCTCCCTTGAACTACCAATTTTGTCTTGTTTGGGACACCCTTTGATGCCTCCATCCCAGCTGGACTTGACTTTAGTGCACGAAAAAATCGGGTTAGGTGACCTTCTTTTCCACAATTGTAACAAGCTTTGGACTGCATCACGTAGTTTGGACTGATATGTCCCTCCGCTCCGCATTTGTAACATACGATCGTCTCCTTCCTTAACAACAGGTGCTGGTGCTGACGTCTTTCCATCATTGTTGAATCTCCTCTTCTTGAAATGTCCACTCTTATTGTCATGGCCATGATTACCACCGAATTGATTATCATTTCTGGCATGTTGATTCCCTCCACGCTTGTTGTCACCGCTTCGATGACTGCTACCACTGGTATTACCGACTTGTCGGCTGCTCTCTCTTGGTTGTATTGACTCATTATCGCGCTCCAATAACTGAGCCTTATTCACAACATCTGAATACAAACACAGTTTGTGAGAAATTAGGTATTGACATATCTCGGGTTTCAAACCTCTTAGAAACATCTGCGTCATTCTCTCCTCGTTATCAACCAAGTGGGACGCAAACCGAGACAACTCGGCAAACTTAGCTTCGTACTGCGCCATGGTCATATTGTTTTGCTCAAGCTTGATGAACTCTACTTCCTTCATGTGATGAATACTTTTAGGAAAGTACTTGTTGTTGAACAGTTCTTGGAACTTCTCCCAAGACATCTTCAGTGCGGAAGGTTGAGTATGCTTTCTGATTCCCACGATAATCGCCCTCTGCTTCATAACATGAAGGTGGCAAAGGGAACCTTTTTCTCCTCGGAGCATCCCAAGACATCAAATATCTTGTTGATCTGCTTTATCCATGTCTCCGCCTTAAGTGGTTTTGGCTCTCCAAAAAACTCCGGTGGTCCCAGCTCCTTGAACTGCTTAGCGGTGATCGTCCGAGAGTTTTCAGTGTTTCCACCTGCATTTTGGACAGGAGCCGCCCTCGCCTGATGTTGCATGAATTACATAAAGCCTCTGAACATCCCATCGTTCATTATTTGATCGTTGTTGTTTACCTGAGGATTATTGTCTTCCTGTTGCACATTATCCTGGGTATTAATCTGTGGTGACTCAGCGGTCTCATGTGCTTCATTGCTTATCTCAACATTTTTGGATGCCATTTTCAAACATTGCCACAAAACAAGGGTTAATTAACATATCACATATTATCCCTATACTCTGACCGACCAATTAAATACCAAATAAACTTAGGTAGGTCATACTAGCGAAGGAATTCCCCGTCTCTCCCCTCCTAGTTCTTATCTCACATCTCAGCCAGGGATCATATCCCTAAGTTTGATACCAACTGTGACGCCCCCAAAACAGGTATACATCACCCATCTTGAGTTGCCAAATACATGGTACAAAATTCAAATACAACTTAATAATACAACTATCGTATAAAATACGACAAAACATAAACTGAGAGTTTTAATAAGAATATTGTCATCTAGACAATATCCACACTCAATAGAGTCCTCATTACATTTATTGTCACACTATTTAACAGAATAATGAGGACTACTAATACTATCATCTGGACTGTCAATCCGTTCCCCGACTCGTCCCAGCTATATTCTCATTTCCTGAAGAGAACAGTGAAAGAAAGGGTGAGCTCAACTAGCCCAGTAAGAAATATTGTAAGACCCCAACTTTTATGAATAAAGAATAATTTTCTCGAAATATATATTTGAATATTATGGTGTGAATTTGATATAATGTTATAGTTGTGGGTAATATTTACAAATTTTGCAAAGTAAGCAAGTGGTTATATAATATTCGATTGGTTGGGGAATACTCGTTTTAACAGGGAATATTCGTACGACGACACAATCATTAGGGGACCCCACAATGGAAGTATTGTCGTGGTAAGAAAACGACAGAATTATCTTTTTATAAAAATAACGGCGGAAGTGTTACCGATAAAACTGTTGAACTACCCGGTAGTAAAAGTACAGTAATACGTGTGGTTGCATAGTAGCACACGGTATTGGTTATTGATTCTTACGTGAGAAGTCACTCAGTTATACTTAATTATTGCTACAGTAATTGCTGCATCATATCTCTCATATTATTGATTCAATTATTGTCATAGTATCATCTGCATAATATGATATATTATTCAATCAATAATTGAGACGACAAAGTTATTCATATTATTAAATTGCAATATTGACAATGTCTAGAATTTTTGTCAAGGAGAGGTTTGGTCACCTAATTGCGCGCCAATAAGGAGAAATCCTTATCGGAAAGCCCCCTCTTTCCTGGAAACGACCTGGTTGTTAAATATTGTGAGTTATAATATTAATGAAAAATAAGTTCGTGTTGATTAAAGATGAAATTGATAGTTTCATTGTGTTGAAATTATTAGTGTTAGTGGAAATCGACAGTTATTTCGATAATAATTGATGTCTAGAGGTTATATTGACCAATCGGGTAATTAATCGGATAAATGAGGAATTAATTGCTATTAATTCACATGTTTATAACTATTTGTTCACATGTGTGTACTATTGATTCACATTCTTGTACTATTAGGGGAGGTGGTGCTAGATTGATAATACTTGCAGGACTAAATTAAAAATAAAGGAAAAGAGGAAGGTATTATTCTGTAATATTTCGAGCCCTAAAACGTGCAATTATCGAAACTATATTTTTCGATAAATAGAAGCTCATTCTTTCTTCATTTCTCACCAATTCACTAAAGCTATAGAGCAATTAGTATAGAGAGAAATTGTAGAGAGAAAGAAGAAGAGAAGTCTACCTCACATTTATTCCAATTATCCGCTTTTTTTTAAGGTAAGAAATTATTATTCTTTCTTATTCATGAAGAGAGTTATTTTCTTTCAATACTCGTAAGGGTTGTTATTCCATTCTTTATTATTATGTTGGAATAACATGTACATGCACAATCTTGCATACATGGTGAAATTCTTACGTTATTCCATTCTTTATTATTCATTGGAATAACTCCGTATGCATCTTGATCTATCGCATGACACAGTGAATTCTGTTGTTATTCCATTCTTTATTATTCGTTAGAATATCCCGTTTGTCTGCGGATTACGCATGACACCGTTCCATTCTTTATTATTACATTGGAATATCCTCTCTCTGTGCGGATTACGCATGACTGGTTCCATTCTTTATTATTCATTGGGAATAAACTGCGTGCATGCGATTGTATCGCATGCATGGTGACTTCTTCTGTTATTCCATTCTTTATTATTCTGTTGGAATAACCTGTCTATATGGATTACCGCATGCATGGTGAATGATCCTTTGTATTCATTTCTTATTAAATTGTGGAAATGATCTGTCTACGTGGATTAGCGCATGGCGGCCGAAAATCCACTTCCAGTTCCATATATTCTATTATACTTAGTTGGTTAAAGTTTTGGCTTCTATACTCCATGAAATTAGTATAATATCCTGGATATTTGCGCTTCATCCAGTATCTTTTCATTGAAATATTCTTTTGAGCATTCTTGAATTTTACTCCACAAAGCAGTATCATGTTGACAATTTGGACGTTATTGGTTCCTGGATAAATTTATTTATAAATCTTTAAAATTTATCTTTAAACTTGTTTTATTGAATTATTATGTCATTATCATCATCCTCGTGCGTATATTGTGATGAAAGTCATCTTTGGCTTACGTGCATAGATGGACTTGGTATGATTATGACTAGGAATTATTCGGTATAATCATGACCGTAATGTGACGAATGATGTGGTGAAAGTCCTCATTGGCCTGTAGTTCATTGATAGACAGTTGTTGGTATGATTATAACCAGGGATTATTCGGTATAATCATGACCATTATTGATTACATGAATATCCTTGGCCGTGGTGCAGGATTGATTCGATTTTATTTATTAAGCTGAGTCTCAACGAAAGTTGATGAAATTTTTTTTTAAATCATAGAAGACGGTAGATTTTATACTCTACTTGACTCTTCTAATGGATTGCTTATTCCGCTGCAGTTGTTGATCTAAAACTTGTTGTCTATTATATTCTATCAGTTTTTATCATGTTGAAGGCTAAGAATAATTTATTCTGCATTATCTTAGTCATAATATTTCTTACTGGGCTAGTTGAGCTCACCCTTTCTTTCAATCTTTATTCTCTTCGTGAAATGAGAATATATTTGGGGACGAGTCGAAGGCGGCGGAGTGGCGGTCCGGATGATAGCATTAGTAGTCCTCACTATTACATTAAATAGTGTGACAATAAATGAAATGAGGACTCCTTTGAGTGTGGATATTGTCTAGTTGACAATATTTTTATTAAAACTCTCGATTTATGTTTTGTCGTATTTTACACTTATTAGCGGTTGTATTATTTAAGTTGCATTTGAATTTTGTACCATGTATTTGGCGACTCAAGATGGGTGATGTATACCTATTTTGGGGCGGCCACGGTTAGTATCAAAGCTTAGGGATATGATCCCGGGTGAGATGTGAGACAAGAACTAGGAGGGAGAGGCGGAAATTCCTTCGCTAGTATGACCTACCTAAGTTTATTTGGTATTTAATTGGTGGTCGTAGTATAGGGATAATATGTGATATGTTAATTAACCCTTGTTTTGTGGCAGTATTTGAAAATGGCATCCAAAAATTTTGAGATAAGCAATGAAGCACATGAGACCGTTGAGTTACCACAGATTAATACCCAGGATAATGTGCAACAGGAAGACAATAATCCTCAGGTAAACAACAACGATCAAATAATGAACGATGGGATGTTTAGAGGTTTTATGCAATTCATGCAACATCAGGCGAGGGCGGCTCCTGTCCAAAATGCAGATGGAAACACGGACAACTCTCGGACGATCACTGCTAAGCAGTTCAAGGAGTTGGGACCACTGGAGTTTTTTGGAGAGCCAAAACCACTTAAGGCGGAGACGTGGATAAAGCAGACCAACAAGATATTTGATGTCTTGGGATGCTCCGAGGAGCAAAAGGTTCCTTTTCCACCTTCATGTTATGTGCGAGGCGATTACTAGTGGGAATCATGAACGCGTACTCAACCGCCCAGACTTGAAGATGTTTTGGGAGAAGTTCAAGAATCGTTTCAACGACAAGTACTTTCACGAAAGTATTTGTCACATGAAGAAGGTAGAGTTCATTAAGCTTGAGCAAAACAATATGACCAGATTGCAGAAGACGAAGCTAAGTTTGCCGAGTTGTCTCGGTTTGCGTCCCACTTGGTTGATAATGAGGAGAGAATGATGCGGATGTTTCTAAGAGGTTTGAAACCCGAGATACGTCAATACCTAATTTCTCACAAACTATGTTTGTATTCAGATGTTGTGAATAGGGCTCAGTTATTGGAGCGCGATAATGAGTCAATACAACAAGAGAGCGAGTAAATGACAAGTCGGTAATACCCGATGGTAGCGATCATCGAAGCGGTGACAACAAGCGTGGAGGGAATCAACATGCCAGAAATGGTAATCACTTTGGTGGTAATCATGGCTATGACAATAAGAGTGGACATTTCAAGAAGAGGAGATTCAACAACGATGGAAATATGTCAAAGACCAAATTTTGTTGTTGTTATGAAGAACGACATCACGGTCGTATGTTACAAATACGGAGGGGAGGGACATATCAGTCCAAACTGTGTGATGCAGTCCAAAGCATGTTACAATTGTGGAAGAGAAGGTCACCTAGCCCGATTTTGTCGTACACCAAAGTCAACTCCAGCTGGGATGGAGGCATCAAAGGCCGTCCCAGACAAGACAAAACTAGTAGTTCAAGGGAGAGTGTTTGTCGTAACCTCCCAAAAAGCGAGGAATCCAAACGAGGTGATCACTGGTACGCTAACCATAAACTCTAGCGAAGTATATACCTTATTTGATACCGGTTCTACCCATTCTTTTATTTTTTCTACTTGCGCTCAACGTTTAAATTTGACTCCGGAGAAATTAGACTTTGACTTATCGGTTGAAACTCCGTTGGGAGAAACCTTCATTACATCAACTGTTTATAAGTCTTGTTTGATTCAAATCGATAATCGCACGTTACCTGTCGATCTTATTTCTTTGAAAATACTTGCATTTCATGTGATTTTAGGGATTGATTGGTTAACTACTCATCATGCTAAAATCGATTATTTTCGTAAGGTTGTTAGCTTTCATATTCCTAACCAACCTATTATGCGAATTCAAGCAATCAAACCACTAAAATCAATCACTATCATATCAAGCCATAAAGCTATTTGTTTATTGAAAAACGGATGTCAAGCTTTCTTAGCCCATGTCACGGATTTAAATAAAAATACGTCAGATTTGAATGATATTTCTATTGTTAATAAATTTCCTAACGTATTCCCTGAAGAACTTCCTGGCTTACCCCCAGAGCGTAAAATTAAATTTTGTATCGACCTTGAATCCGGTACAAAACTCATTTCCAAAGCCCAATATCGAATGAATCTTATTGAACTTCAGGAGTTAAAAACCCAACAATAGAAATTATTAGACATCGGTTTCATTCGTCCTAGTACGTCTCCTTGGGGTGCTCTTGTTCTATTCGTGAAGAAGAAAGATGGAAGTATGCGACTTTGTATTGATTATCAGGAGTTGAATCATGTCACCATCAAAAATAGGTACCCGTTGCCTCGCATTGATGACCTATTTGACCATTTACAAGGAGCCAAATTCTTTTCAAAGATTGATCTTCGTTCCGGATATCATCAGTTGAAGATTAAAACTGATGACATTCCAAAAACTACTTTCAGAACTTGGTATGGACATTATGAATTCCTAGTCATGTCTTTTGGATTGACTAATACTCCTGCTGCCTTCATGGACACGATGAACCGAGTATTCAAGGAATATTTAGATCACTTTTTGGTCGTCTTTATTGATGACATCCTCATATACTCCAAAACCCGTGAAGACCATGAGCAACTGATAAGTTGGTTTTATACCTACTTATCTGGTATCTGTTACTTGAATTAGTTGCTTATACTCATGTTTCTTAGTTACTTTTCATGCATTTTGTGTTCATTTTGTAGATCTTATGTTTGGGAACGATGTGAGCGACTATTGGTATGAAAACGCAAGGAAAAGCAATCCGTATATCATTTGGGCTTTCATTTTTATGTTATGTTCTTGGCTTAGAACTAGGACTATATTGTAGAACATCTTCTAAGCTTTCCGGAACATCTTGAATCATTCCAATCGGAGTTCGGATGCAAGAGTTATGACCTTTGTACCAACGAACATTGAACGTCACTGTTTTGGATGGTCATTTGTGTAGCTGTCCCTTCCAATCCAATTTCATCCATCATCCGTGCATTATTTCTCAATTATCAAAGAATTAAAGTTGTAGAGCTCGTCGATAGCTTCGATTTGATAGGTGGCAGGCCCCATAAATATTCCCAGATCAAAAGTTATGGCCATTTTACCAGAGGACACTGCAGTAGAAAATGGACCGCGCGGGCGCGCGATTTTCTAGTGTAATTCCTGCGCGGCCGCGCGAATCCCTGGAGCCAAAAAACGTGATTTTCTTCTTGAGCACGGCCGCGCTCAACTTCAAAGCCAATTCTCTTATAAATTGCCGCTTACCGATGTTGACCAAAGTCGACTTTTCACTAAGCGGTGCAATTGAAGCGTAATTGAGAGGGGGGTTCAATTATTGCTTATATATTAGATTTATTTTCATGATGTAAAAGCGGGATTCCACCCTTGGGGGATCATAACATATTACATATGCTCTTTTCTTCTCTTTCTTGGTTAGATTAGATTAGAACCCTAGATTATATTAAAGTTGAAGATTGAAGCAATTGGAGAGCATATGAAATTCAGAATTGGAGCAAGAGAGATCAGATTTGCATTCCTAATTTCCTAACTTCTCTTTACTTCTATCTTTATTTCTCAATGTGTAATCTATTGTGGATTATGGATTTTGATTTTATGATGAGCTAAACTCTATTTTGAGATTACAATGGAATCTATTGCTTAGTTTATTTTGACATACTTCATTGTTAGTCTTATTGATTGCTATGGGATTGTCTATTAAGATTCATGCTTATTTGTTTAGTTGATTGGCCATCAATTCTCGTGTAATAACCATATATGAACTTGAAAGACGAAGTATGGGTTTAGATTTGATCTTGATAGCTTTTGATTGTATGTGCTACAGTGTGATGGGATGTATGATTTGTGCTTAGGATAGACATATACCGAAGCACCACTCGTAGTCAATTGAGAATTTGGGTATAGACATATAGTGGTTTAGGTAATGTGGGTATTCATGTGTATTCTATCAACTGTGGATTATATGTTATATGAGTATGGTACATTGAGATATGGTTGTACTTTACTTTCGTGTTCTCGACTAACAATCCGGTACAAGTAATTTGGCTTAACATGAAGTGTGTGGATTTGAATGATTCAATAGGGGAAATTGTAATCTCAGGTCTTCATTATCTAGTCTCATTCTAGGGATAATTAGTATTATTTAATTTCATAGTTTTCATCACTATATTGTATCATTTGTTTAAATAAGATTGAAATGGTTATGGGTTAGTGCTTGGTAAACTTTATTAGTTAATTCTCCGTGGGAACGATACTTTACTTACTCTTTATTACTTGTTGACCGTGTATACTTGCACGCATATATTGATCGATAAAACGACCAACAAGTTTTTAGCGCCGTTGCCAGGGAGTTAGCTTAATAAATTTTTGTCAACATTAATTTCAATCAAATTGGTCTTAATTTAAACATTTTTTTTGTTTTAATTATCTTCTTATATTTCTCTCTTTTCAGGTACCATATGTGACTTTGTTTATCAATGGCCTTATGCAAATATGATTCAACCAAGGGAAACAAGCACTGAGGGACGCAATATATTTTCTACATTGTTAGCACAAATTGCAACACTTTCGGAGAGGTTGGATATTCTTGCCCAACGCACTCGAGAGATAGTAGTTACATGTGTGAATCTTGTTTGGCGAGCATCCGAAAGTTATCAAAGGCAACATCAAGGTTGGACAAGTGCAGTTTGGGGGTGATTACTTCAACAACGATGTTTATCCTGATTATCAACAAGGTTGGGGGTATCACCCAGATTATGAATGGGGTTATAACTATCAAGATCAATACTGCATCTCAAGTCCAACATATCCATCAGATTTCTCATATCCACCTCCAATGCAACAAGAAGAAAATTCAAGGTTGAAGGAATTCATGTCAAAAAGCATAGTAGACTATAAAGAGATGATGATGAGTCAGGAGTTATCAAGCCAAAATCTTAACAAACAGATGGAACAACTCATTAATTCGTCAATGAATGGTCCTCAATACATGGATTTCGAAACTGAGAAAGATAATTCAAGACTGGAGGAATTGTGGTTCAAATTTATAGCATCAACTGAGGAGAAGATGATTGAGCAAGAGAGGTTAATTTGAAATCTTCAGAATCAGATGGATCAAATGTTCAAAGCCTTGAATAATCGCCCTCCAAACAATTGGTACTATAACATGGACGATGAAATTGATGGAGAGCCAAAAGTGTACATGCTACTGAATGAACTGAAAGGAATGGACATTGAGGAGGCAACTGGGGGTATGGAAAATGAAGAACATGAGCCAACTTGTATTATACCTCAAGTGCCTTCTCAGTTAGAGTTAAAAAATTCAGTGAAATTTGCACACCTATGTCCCCTTGGTAGTCACATCCAAAGCAAGAATTTCTGTGATTATGAGGCCTCTTACAAACCATGGTGGGCAAAGGAAGAGATAATAGAAGAAAAAAAGCCCGTTGAATCTTTCATGCCTCAATGCAAAAATCTATTCACAAATACAACGGACGACACACCTAGCTATGCAATAGAACTGGGGGCATCATGTACAGGAAATATGCTAGGTTGTTTCAATTCATAGACACGCAAGATGGGGAACCTACCTACGTACATTGCAATTCTAATGGATGGATGGTTCCTAGCTTATCGTAGAGGAATTGGATAGCGGTGTCAAGAAAAGAGTCCAGCTAATGGACTATAAACCGAGCGCTCGATGGGAGGCACCCCATCCAATCTTTCTCCCTCCTTGTTTAATTCTTCATACTTTCAATATTTCGTAGATGTTTGATAGTTTATCCAATTGCTATAAGCATTCAAGATCAAACAGAAGTCATAAATTTGAAGCTGCCAGAGTATATGGTCGCGCGGCCGTGCCCAATTACAAGACAAACACCGCGCGGCCGCGCCATAGCTCAGTCATAGAAAAAAATTGCTAAATTTTTAGAATTTCTGACTCAAGCATTCGGACAGTTAGAAGCACACACTCAGTTTCCAACTATAGAATATCTCAAACGTATCCACCGCCTGATATACCATCGGATCTTGAGAAGGCGAACGGAGATGACATTGCCACTTAGGGGAGTATTCTTTCACTTTTAATTATAATGAGGGCATTGTTTATTTTAAGTTTGGGGGTATTGGGTTGTAGTGAGTAGTTGTTGCATATAGTTTGGTTGCATGTTTAAGTTGCATAGTAGGGGTATTTTAGTATCTTTGTAGTTAAATTCTACATGATTTTTTTTTTTTTTTTTTAGTTTTCTTTTGTCTTATTTACTTAGTATGTGTTTAGTTGCATAACATTGCATAATCCCAGGCTTTTAGTTAGTTGAATTCTAATTTGGCCAATGATGAAATAGAAATTTGATAGATTTTTGAATTTGGTTGATATCTTGAGCTTAGTTATAATTTTATACACGATATAATTCATGCTTCTTTGTTTAGATGTTACCGGTGTACGATAATGTTCCTATTTGCTTGTTGGTTAAGATTAGCATGCTTGACTGCTGAGAGGAAAATGTTATTTTTAATGATAGAATTGTGTAGGAAGTGAGTAATGACTATGAAGACACTGAAACTCAAGTTTTGGGAACGCATGGGTATGCTTGCTTTATATAAATAAAAAAAAAGAGAAAAAGAAAAAGATAAGAATAGAAAAAAAATGAATAATTACTGTGGCTAGACTTGTTTTGGGGCCTTTGTTACTTTAGTAAGTATGCCTGAGGGGATTGTCTCTACACCTAGCGCCCTAAGGTCTTAATGGTCTAGGAGTCGTTGGTTCAAAGCTCGCTAAGGGGTTGCACTGTTAGCCTAATGGAGTGAGACATTGCACAGTCATGGGAAATATAAAAAAATCAATAAACACCGCGAGAAAGTGTGAAAATCTCCCTCGTGAGTAAAAATAAAGCAGAATAAACCCATTTTTGAACCTTAGTTTGTATTGATGTGTTGGAGTAGTTGATGTCTCATTAGTATATGCAGTTCCTGATTTAAATTTCAATTTTCTGTCTTAAGCAATTTAGCATGTGGTATCTTCACCTTTGTCAAGCTTATCTGTGAACACATCACACACACAACATCTTTATAGCAGGTTAGGATTATATGAGTGTATGTCATTATGCCTTTAGCTTAGTTTGATGCTTTGTTCTTGGATCTTAATATTTCTCTGAGGCATATCTTATTGGAATTCTTAATATGGCTGGAAATCTGGGGATTCATTGTCATAGTAGCGTAGCTTGCAAAGCATGTAGATTGCATTGTATTGTGTTGCTTGGGGACAAGCAACGGTTTAAGTTTGGGGGTATTTGATAAGTTGGTTTTATACCTACTTATTCGGTATCTGTTACTTGAATTAGTTGCTTATACTCATGTTTCTTAGTTACTTTTCATGCATTTTGTGTTCATTTTGTAGATCTTATGTTTGGGAACGATGTGAGCGACTATTGGTATGAAAACGCAAGGAAAAACAATCCGGATATCATTTGGGCTTTCATGTTCATGTTATGTTCTTGGCTTGGAACTTAGACTATGTTGTAGAGCTTCTTCTAAGCTTTTCGGAACATCTTGAATCATTCCAATCGGAGTTCGGATGCAAGAGTTATGACCTTTGTACCAACAAACGTTGAACGTCACTGTTTTGGATGGCCATTTGCATAGCTGTCCCTTCCAATCTAATTTCAGCCATCATCCCTGCATTATTTCTCAATTGTCAAAGAATGTAAGTTGTAAAGCTCGTCGATAGTTTCGATTTGATAGGTGGCAGGCCCCGTAACTCTTTCCGAATCAAAATGTATGGCCATTTTACCAGAGGACACTGCAGCAGAAAATGGACCGCACGGGGGCGCGATTTTGCTAGTATAATTCTTGCGCGGCCGCGCGAATCCCTGGAGCCAAAAAACGTGATTTTCTGTTTAAGCGCGGCCGCTGTAACGTCCACAAATTTTAAACTCCTTATTAATTAAACATGTGATTTAATTTTAATGAGTTAGTTTTGTGAGTTTATTTAAATCTTATGTGGTTATGTGAATTTATGAAATGATTAAAGGGAGTCACTAATAGTTGATTTAAATTAGAGGACTAACACTAAGTTTTTAATATCAAGGAATTGACAAGATTATTAATAATTAAATATTCAATTTACTTGAATATAGTAGCAAGAGTTTATTTATATTGATTAATTGCAATTATGAGTAATTAATTAATTGATAATATGTTGATTTATAATTATTGAGTAAGAGATTAATAATTTATGTGATATGATTTTATTTGCTAGATTAATGGTGCAAGTAATGCACAATGGTATTTGGTGATAATAGAAAATGTACATGGATTATATGTATGTGCACTACTTGAATACTTGTAATTAAGAAATACATTGTATGCTCTTTAAATCATTATAACCTATGTTATATGAAATGAATTGTGTACACCTATTTGATAACCAAAGTCTATATTATGTGTATATGTGGTATAAACCAATTGTAGCATTTCATTTTTTGTGCAAAATGCTGAGTCTTGCTCCTTGTCCCAAAAAGAGTGTCTCATTAGTACATGAACAGTAGCCTACATTTGATTTACGTAACTTTCATATGGATAATCTTAGGTGATCATTTGCTAGCTATGTGGCTGGTAGAGAGTTGTTAAACCACTCTTGATTATCCTTTGTTTCCTTCCATTACTCCATGGACTTCAATCTTGTCTAATGTGATTATCTAGTCCAAGTCCCCTCTATAAATACTAGCTCCAAATTCAGGTTTGTTGTTTGTTTAAGTCTGATATTGAGAGTTCTAAGTTACTGAAGATTTTTGAAGCAAGCTTAGAGGAAAGAAATTAAGTCATTTAGCTCCAAGAGGTATAAAATCCTAAACTTATGTTCTTGAATCGGTTTTTAGCAAATTCTTGTAATTTTCATAAATTCCTTGTAATGTGGCATGATTTGGCTTAAGGTTATGTTTCTTAGTGTTATACATGCTTATAAGTGTGTTGAGTTATGTTAGAAGCAATGTTGTAAGGATTTTAATTTGATGGGTTGTTGAACTGCCGAACAGAGCAAAGCTATTGTCTTTGATGGTATGGCATGTACCGCGCCATCTTATGTACTACTAAAGAAAGCAAATTGCATCTTGTAACCCAACTCGATTTTTTCTCAGCATGGCGTAGTAAGCTACTTATTTTTGTACTAGGGGTGCGGAAAGCATTGCTTCGATCTACACCGTAACCGATGTGTTCTGTTATGTTTCTGTTTGTGCTAAGTTGATGGTACACTGTTATAGCAAGCTTGTAAACTATTTTAACATGCACACGTAGGCACATGCATGTAGTATGAATAAGTATAGCAATGATGGACACAATACTTGTGGTTTTGAAATGAGGTTTGTGATTTCAAAGGTGAACTTTGTTACGAACACATCATGTGAGCATTTTGACTTTATGAACATGATAATATAGTTTATATTGACATGAAATGCAAGACTAAAGTGATTAAACACACTAGCACACATGATTGGAAGTTAAGACTATTTCAAAGATAAGAAACTTAAGGCTTTTCAAAAAGGACTTGACCAAGGCCTTTATCTTATAATATCTGACCATTTGAGCATGCATGTGGCTTTAATCTATGTTGTAAATGCATGAGAGTTACATGTTAAGATGTCGTGTATATGTTAAGTTGACTTAGTGTTAAATTCAAAGGAAGTTAAAATGAGGGAGCTAATATCATCAAGGAATGAGTAAAGTATGTTATTCCATTCAAGCATGTGTATTAGAATTCATTATGCCTATAGACATATTGACATGAACATCATTTGGTTAATGTATGGTTTCCACTTATGCATGCATAGGCATAAAGAAAAGGAAATTTGTAGGATATGAACTATGTGAGTAAAGTATACATGCGTTGTCTATATACAAGCATGACTACTGAGTAGTGTATAACCAAGTTACAAAGCATGATGATTACATGACCTTTTATGTTTTAATGACATATAATTTGTAAGTTAAACTTGAAGTAATGAATTCAAGTATGGTCATGTGTTATGTGTGAAACACTAGCATGTATGTATGTTAAAATATATGTGTAATTGGTATGTTAGAGTTGGACTGAATTCAGGAGAGCAAAAGATCAACCTTGGTCCGCCAAGGGACGGTCTTTAAATACACCATCCCTAAGTTTAGACCAAAGTGCAACTTGCTATCATCTGTAGTCTTGCCAAGATGTTATGTTTTTGGTCTGAAGTATTAAGGCATGCTTATATGATTACTTACTTTGTGATGTGTGACCAATATGTCATATAATGTGTTGAGAAGCATGCTATGTGATGACTTGATTCTTTTAAGTGTAGACTCGTATTAGTTTACACATGCTAATTGAAAGACCGACTTGTTAATGTTAGATCGTTTCAATGCAAGTTAATTAAAGCTAGAATTATATTGTAGCTGAGCAAACAGGCAAGTATCCTAAACCCTTGCATTACTTTATTCGACGCATACCGTAAGCAAGTTCCTTGAACCCTACTTTTGTTAAGCAAGTTTCCTTAAACTTACTCTAAATTATATTGAGCAAGTATCCAAATTTATTGTGTTGCAAGTAATAGAGTCTGAACCTTTGTCCGGTCAGACAAGCCTATGAATTTTTATAAAAGCTATCCAAACCAATTGATGGTAAGGATTCTTAGACTGAAAGAACACCCCTTTCTATGATAAGGGATTACAGGTATCTAATAAAGATACAATGAACAGATTTACATGTTATGCATATACATAGAGTACGTGAGGCTGATCCTCTCAAGTACTTATTCTGTAGCCAGTAACCAAAGGGTCAATTAGCTATTGATTCCATTGGAGTGTTATAGTTCAAAGTCTACTTGACTAGCAGTTATTCTAAAAGCAATCATTATCTTTGCTTATGATATTCATATTGTTGAACCCTTTAGATATTATACTATTGAACCCATTGCCAGACATTCTTCCATTCATCATGATATATCCTTATTGTTGTACTTAAACTTGTTGAGTAAACTTGTTGCTCATCCTTGCTATATCATGAATTATATTGCAGCTAAGCCCGAGACCTCAAGAAAGGACAGGGGTAAAGGGAAGATGTAGGATTATTACGAGAAGCAGAATTTATCTCATGCTTAGTTTAAATTACGATTATGTAATGTGAACCCTAATATTTATTTTAGGGTATGATTGTAAGATGATATTAAGGTTATCGTATCTTAGGACTAATAACACCTTTTGAATGAACGACGTACGTTTATTATATTCCGCATTTTAGTTATCGTATGTTGTTTAGAGGTGGATGTTTGTAGTTTATCGTGATGCCCGAATCGGGGTCAGAGGATCCGGATTCGGGGGCGTCACAGGTTGGTATCAAAGCTGTTGGTTATAAACGTTAGGAATGCGATACCTAGGTTATAACCTTAGTAGAAAACTCAAGTATAGTATGTAAGTGATGGGTTGATGAAATCCATCGAGTTTTATTGTGATAATGAAGTTGTTTATTTAAATCAAAAATGATTGATAGACGTCTTAAACTTCTTAATGCTAACATGAATAGCATATCACATAAAGCCTAATAATTTTCTTCCTTTCCTCAGATCATGCCGCCTAGGAGAGTTCAACGGAATCAGAGGGAGGAAGGATCCGTTAACAATGGTGGAGGGGAAAATGTTGATCCAAAGGCAAGAACTTTGTTAACTCGTTAAGCGAGGCAATGCAAAATGCAGACCCCACCTTGAAGCAGATAAGCAAACCAGGACAACACTTGGCTAGCTTTAAGGACTTCAAATTGGTAGGACCACCGAAATTCCAAGGAACCCTGGACCCAATTGAAGCCCAGACATGGATAGAAGAGATGGAGAAGGTGTTTGAGGTTGCACGAGTGGCCGAAGCACAGAAGACCAGTTTTACCACATTTATGATGAAGGGCGAAGCTAACTAGTGGTGGAAAGCCAATAAAGGGCGAGCAGAAGAGGGAGTTATTCCTTGGGAGAGATTTAAGGAGCTATTCCTCGAGAATTACTTCTCGGAGAATATGCAACAGGATATGGAGGTTAATTTTCTGGAACTGAAACAAGGTAGTATGTCTGTCGTAGAGTACGCGATGAGATTTAACGAGTTAGCCCGATTCGCTCCACATCAGGTTGACACAGAGGCCAGGAAGGTAAGGAGGTTCGAACTAGGACTGAAACCATGGGTGCAGAACGTAGTGGCCGTGTTAAAGATCAAGACTTACTCTGATCTGTTGGAAATGGCTATCATTGCCAAAGGAGGAAATGAAGCCATCGCGCGATTTAAACAAGAAAAGAAGGCAGGTCAAGAAGGGCAGAAAGGGGGAAGCAGTGGAGGCAGCAACCCCAATAAGCGTAAATGGACAGAGAGCCAATCCTCTGGAGGTAATAATTTCGGGGGAGAAGCTAAGAAAAGTGTGAAATGCAACAACTATGGGAGGAATCACTCGGGGGAGTGCATGAAAGGAAAGAGTGTTTGTTATCATTGTGGACAACCGGGGCATATGGCTCCTCAGTGTTCGAATAAGCAGAAGGGAGGATGTTTCTCGTGTGGAGCCACGGACCATCAAATTAAGGATTTAGAAGAAAAAAAAGCGGATGACCGGTAGCAGCAATGCAAGAACCGCAATAACAACAACAATGGGCTGAACATTGGAGGACCAGCCAGTCAAACCAACAGACCAACGACATGAACGTTCAACATGACCGTACAGGATGCGGTGAAGTCTAAGGACGTAGTGTTAGGTATCATTTCGATCAATGATATAGATGCATACGTGTTATTTGATTCAGGTCCTACCTGCTCTTTTATTTCTGAAGAATTTGCTAAACGGTTAGAATTACCCTGTGAGAAATTAGAACACCCTATGAACGTAGAAGTCGTAAACAAGGAAATTATCCCCGTAGAATACATTCATAGGAATTGTTATACCGAATTGTGAGGATTTAAGCTCAAGGTGGATTTGATACCGATTCATTTGGGGGAGTTCAATGTAATCCTTATAATGGATTGGTTATCCGTTTACGGAGCAGTTATAGATTGAAAGAAGAAGTGTGTATACCTTAAGACTCCGAATAAGTTAAAGGCGGTATTTTATAGTAGTAAATCGCTGAGACAATCTCATTGTCTGATGATGGTGCAAGCACAAAGGTTGTTTAGGAAGGGTTGTATAGGTTATTTGGCTCACGTGGTTGATACTCGACGAGTCGAGGGTGAACTAAGTTAGATACCTATTGTAAGGGATTTTGTTGATGTCTTCCCAAACGAGATTCCGGGATTGCCACCGGATAGAGAGATTGAGTTTGTCATTGATTTGGCACCGTGAACAAAGACTTAGGTATACAAAGCTACCGTGATCGTATGGCAATCGATAGAGATGAAAGAACTAATGGCTCAATTACAAGAGTTGTTAGATAAGGGATACATTAGACCGAGCGTATCACTTTGGGGAACACCAGTCTTATTCGTAAAGAAGAAAGATGGGTCGCTAAGACTTTGTATTGACTACCGAGAGTTGAACAATGTCACCATTAAAAACAAGTACCCGTTGCCCAAGATAGACAATTTATTCGATCAGTTGAAGAGGGCAAAGTACTTTTCAAAGATTGACTTAAGGACCGGTTATCACCAACTGAAAGTGAGGCTGGAGGATATTCCAAGACGACATTTAGAACTCGGTATGGACACTTTGAGTTTCTGGTGATGTCATTTAGTTTGACGAATGCGCCAACAGCCTTTATAGATTTGTTGAACAGAGTGTTCAAGAAGTATCTGGATAAGTTTGTTGTCGTATTCATCAATGACATTCTAGTATATTCAGAGACGGAGGAAGAAGACACCGAGCATCTTTGGATAGTGTTGGAGACATTAAGAAAGGAGAAGCTGTATGCAAAATTCTCCAAATGTGAGTTTTAGTTGCAAAGAGTGCAATTTTTAGGGCACGTTATTGACAAGAATGGTGTTTCGGTGGATCCAGCGAAGGTAGAAGCGGTTATCAATTGGGAGAAGCCGAAGACGCCGACAGAAATCATGAGTTTTTTAGGATTGGCGGGATACTATCAAAGATTTATTCGGAATTTTTCGAAATTGGCATCACCGTTGGCCAATCATACCAGAAAGACAGTTAAGTTCAATTGGATGGAGAAGTGTGAAGAAAGTTTCCTAGAATTGAAGAAGAGGCTTAGTCAAGCACCTGTGTTGTCTTTACTGGACAACACGGGAGGGTTTGTAGTGTATAGTGATGCGTCACACAAAGGACTTGCCGCGTATCTTGATGCAACACGGTAGAGGGTCATTCACAGACGCTTCACGCCGCCTAAAAGATTATGAGAAGGGATATTCGACTCATGATCTGGAGTTAGCAGCGGTAGTTTTTGCCTTGAAGATTTGGAGGCATTATTTGTATGGCGAGAAATGTGAGATATATACGGACCACAAGAGTCTGAAGTATGTCTTCACGCAGAAAGAATTAAACATGAGGCAGCGCCGATGGTTAGAATTGATCAAAGATTATGATTATGAGATTCTATACCATCCAGGCAAACCAAATGTAGTGGCAGATGCCTTGAGCAAAAAAGGCAGAGAGAAGTTATTGAAGTTGACCATTCAAGAAGAATTGGTGAAAGATTTCGAACGACTAGACTTGGAGATTAAGTACCTGAGGGAGGCGAACGAACAATTGTTTACAGTGACAGCGAGTCCGAATCTATTGGATAAGGTTAAAGAAGCACAAGAAAAGGACGAAGATTGCATTAACATCAAGAAGCGAGTGATTGAAGGTGATGAATTGAAATTTAAGATTGATAGCACTGGACTACTAAGATTTGAAGGATGAATTTGGGTACCGTTAGTACCATAACTGAGAGAAGAGATTTTGTAAGAAGCGCACAGTACGAGATATTCGATACACCCAGGAAGCACGAAGATGTACCAAGATTTGCGTCACCACTTCTGGTGGCCAAACATGAAGAGAGAGGTTGCAGAATGCGTGAGTAGATACCTAACTTGTCAGAGAGTCAAGGCAGAGCACCAACGACCAAGCGGGTTATTACAACCATTAGAAATTCCAGAGTGGAAATGGGAGCACATCATAATGGACTTTGTGGTGGGACTTCCAGCAACGCAGAAAGGGCACGACGCCATATGGGTAATTGTAGATCTTCTTACTAAGTCAGCTCACTTTTTGCTGATTAGGATTAAGTATAGTTTGGACCAGTTAGCCAAATTGTATGTCAAGGAAATTATCTCGAGACATGGGGTGCCGGTATCTATTGTATCAGATAGAGATCCGCGATTCACGTCAAACTTCTGGAAGAGTCTTCAAGAAAGAATGGGGACACAACTACGAATGAGTACCGCGTATCATCCACAGATCGATGGGCAGAGTGAGAGAACGATTCAGACACTTGAAGACATGCTCCGAGCTTGTGTGATGAACTTCAAGGGTAGTTGGGAGGATCACCTTCCATTAGTAGAATTCGCATATAACAATAGTTATCACGCCAGTATTGGAATGCTGCCATACGAAGCACTGTATGGTAGGAAATGTAGAACGCCCTTATGCTGGGACGAAGTTGGAGAACGTCGACTGTTGGGACCAGAGTTGGTACAACAGACGGTAGAAATCATCAAAGTAATAAGAGCACGATTAGTAGCAGCTCAAGATCGCCAGAAGAAGTATGCAGACTTGCATCGCAAGAAGAGAGATTTTGAAGTAAGAAGCTTTGCTTTTCTAAAAGTGTCTCCTTGGAAAGGGAAGATTCGTTTTAGGAAGAAGGGCAAGTTGAGCCCTAGGTTCATAGGACCATTCGAGATTCTGAGGCGAGTCGGTGAAGTGGCATACGAGGTAGCCTTACCTCCTGAACTTGAGCACATTCACAATGTGTTTCATGTGTCAGTATTACGGCCGTATAAATCGGACTACAAGCACGTTATCTCCTATGAGCCAATTCAAGTCGAGAGAGACTTATCGTACGAGGAAGTTCCTGTACGGATACTAGATAGGAAGGAACAAAAGCTGAGGAATAAAATTATCCATTCCGTTAAGATTCTTTGGAGGAATCACGCAGTAGAAGAATTATGTGGGAGCTAGAAGAGAAAATGAGAGCGAATTATCCGTTTTTATTTGAGTAACCTTATTTTTGCAATTCCGAGGACGGAATTTTTATAAGGGGGGAGGGATGTAACGTCCACAAATTTTAAACTCCTTATTAATTAAATATGTGATTTAATTTTAATGAGTTAGTTTTGTGAGTTTATTTAAACCTTATGTGGTTATGTGAATTTATGAAATGATTAAAGGGAGTCACTAATAGTTGATTTAAATTAGTGGACTAACCCTAAGTTTTTAATATCAAGGAATTGATAAGATTATTAATAATTAAATATTCAATTTACTTGAATATAGTAGCAAGAGTTTATTTATATTGATTAATTGCAATTATGAGTAATTAATTGATAATATGTTAATTTATAATTATTGAGTAAGAGATTAATAATTTATGTGATATGATTGTATTTGCTAGATTAATGGTGCAAGTAATGCACAATGGTATTTGGTGATAATAGAAAATGTACATGGATTATATGAATGTGCACTACTTGAATACTTGTAATTAAGAAATACATTGTATGCTCTTTAAATCATTATAACCTATGTTATATGAAATGAATTGTGTACACCTATTTGATAACCAAAGTCTATATTATGTGTATATGTGGTATAAACCAATTGTAGCATTTCATTTTTTGTGCAAAATGCTGAGTCTTGCTCCTTGTCCCAAAAAGAGTGTCTCATTAGTACATGAACAGTAGCCTACATTTGATTTACGTAACTTTTATATGGATAATCTTAGGTGATCATTTGCTAGCTATGTAGCTGGTAGAGAGTTGTTAAACCACTCTTGATTATCCTTTGTTTCTTTCCATTACTCCATGGACTTCAATCTTGCGTAATGTGATTATCTAGTCCAAGTCCCCTCTATAAATACTAGCTCCAAATTAAGTTTTATTGTTTGTTTAAGTCTGATATTGAGAGTTCTAAGTTACTAAAGATTTTTGAAGCAAGCTTAGAGGAAAGAAATTAAGTCATTTAGCTCCAAGAGGTATAAAATCCTAAACTTATGTTCTTGAATTGGTTTTTAGCAAATTCTTGTAAATTTCATAAATTCCTTATAATGTGTCATGATTTGGCTTAAGGTTATGTTTCTTAGTGTTATACATGCTTATAAGTGTGTTGAGTTATGTTAGAAGCAATGTTGTAAGGATTTTTACTTGACGGGTTCATTGAATCGCCTAACAATGAGCAAAGCTATCATCTTTGATGCGTGCATGGTGCAATTGCGTGCCCTATTTGTACTAGGGAGTAGGCACATAGCAATTGCTTGCTACTCCTAACTCAGCTTTTTTTAGTATAGCAGCAATTGCTGCTTCTTCTATTTGTATTAGGGTAAGTGCAATTGCAAGGCCAAATTCCCGCACTGTAACCTCGATGTGTTTCTGTTATGTTTTTGTTTGTGCTAAGTTGATGGAACACTATTATAGTAAGCTTGTAAACTATTTTAACATGCACACGTAGGCACATGCATGTAGTATGAATAAGTATAGCAATAATGGACACAATACTTGTGGTTTTGAAATGAGGTTTGTGATTTCAAAGGTGAACTTTGTCACGAACACATCATCTGAGCATTTTGACTTTATGAACATGATAATATGGTTTATATTGACATGAAATGCAAGACTAAAGTGATTAAACACACTAGCACACATGATTGAAAGTTAAGACTACTTCAAAGATAAGAAACTTAAGGCTTTTCAAAGAGGACTTGACCAAGACCTTTATCTTATAAGATCTGACCATTTGAGCATGCATGTGGCTTTAATCTATGTTGTAAATGCATGAGAGTTACATGTTAAGATGTCGTGTATATGTTAAGTTGACTTAGTGTTAAATTCAAAGGAAGTTAGAATGAGGGAGCTAATATCATCAAGGAATGAGTAAAGTATGTTATGCCATTCAAGAATGTGTATTAGAATTCATTATGCCTATAGACATATTGACATGAACATCATTTGGTTAATGTATGGTTTCCACTTATGCATGCATAGGCATAAAGAAAAGGAAATTTGTAGGATATGAACTATGTGAGTAAAGTATACACGCGTTGTCTATATACAAGCATGACTCATCGAAAGTAGTGTATAACCAAGTTACAAAGCATGATGATTATATGACCTTTTATGTTTTAATGACATATAATTTGTAAGTTAAACTTGAAGTAATGAATTCAAGTATGGTCATGTGTTATGTGTGAAACACTAGCATGTACGTATGTTAAAATATATGTGTAATTGGTATGTTAGAGTTGGACTGAATTCAGGAGAGCAAAAGATCAACCTTGGTCTGGCCAAGGGACAGTGCAACTGCGCCATCCCTAAGCCTAGACCAGGCGCAGCTGCACCGTCCTGCAGTCTTGCCAAGATGTTCTGTTTTTGGTCTAAAGTATTAAGGCATGCTTATATGATTACTTACTTTGTGATGTGTGACCAATGTCATATAATGTGTTGAGAAGCATGTTATGTGATGACTTGATTCTTTTAAGTGTAGACTCGTATTAGTTTACACATGCTAATTGAAAGACCGACTTGTTAATGTTAGGTCATTTCAACGCAAGTTAATTAAAGATAGAATTATATTGTAGCTGAGCAAACAGGCAAGTATCCTAAACCCTTGCATTACTTTATTCGACGTATACCGTAAGCAAGTTCCTTGAACCCTACTTTTTTTAAGCAAGTTCCTTGAACCCTACTTTTGTTAAGCAAGTTTCCCTAAACTTACTCTAAATTATATTGAGCAAGTATCCAAATTTATTGTGTTGCAAGTAATAGAGTCTGAACCTTTGTCCGGTCAAACAAGCCTATGAATTTTTATAAAAGCTATCCAAACCAATTGATGGTAAGGATTCTTAGACTGAAAGAACACCCCTTTCTATGATAGGGGATTGCAAGTATCTAATAAAGATACAATGGAAAGATTTAAATGCTATGCATATACATAGACTACGTGAGGCTGATCCCCTTAAGTACTTATTCTGTAGCCAGTAACCAAAGGGTCAATTAGCTATTGATTCCATTGGAGTGTTATAGTTCAAAGTCTACTTGACTAGCAGTTATTCTAAAAGCAATCATTATCTTTGCTTATGATATTCATATTGTTGAACCCTTCAGATATTATACTGTTGAACCCATTGCCAGACATTCTTCCATTCATCATGATATATCCTTATTGTTGTACTTAAACTTGTTGAGCAAACTTGTTTCTCATCCTTGCTATATCATGAATTATATTGCAGCTAAACCCGAGACCTCAGGAAAGGAAAAGGGTAAAGGGAAGATGTAGGATTATTACGAGAAGCAGAATTTATCTTATGCTTAGTTTAAATTATGATTATGTAATGTGAACCCTAATATTTATTTTAGGGTATGATTGTAAGATGATATTAAGGGTATCGTATCTTGGGACTAGTAACACCTTTTGAATGAACGACGTACGTTTATTATATTTCGCATTTTAGTTATCGTATGTTGTTTAGAGGTGGATGTTTGTAGTTTATCGTGATGCTCAAATCAGGGTCAGAGGATCCGGATTCGAGGGCATCAAAGCCGCCCCCAACTTCAGGCCAATTCTTGCGTGGTCGCGCCACTTCTGATGTTGACCAATGCTGACTTTTTACTAAACAGTGCAATTGAAGCGTAACTGGGAGTGGGGTTCAATTAGGGCTTATATATTAGACATATTTTTATGATGTAAAAGCGTGATTCCACCCTTGGGGACATATTACATATGCTCTTTTCTTTTCTTTCTTGGTTATATTAGATTAGAACCCTAGATTATATTTGAGTTGAAGATTGAAACAATTGGAGAGCATAGGAAATTCAGAATTGGAGCAAGAGAGATCAGATTTGCATTCCTAATTCCCTAACTTCTCTTTACTTCTATCTTTATTTCTCAATGTGTAATCTATTGTGGATTATGAATTTTGATTCTATGATGAGCTAAACTCTATTTTGAGATTACAATGGAATCTATTGCTTAGTTTATTTTGACATACTTCATTGTTAGTTTTATTGATTGCTATGGGATTGTCTATTAAGATTCATGCTTATTTGTTTAGTTGATTGGCCATCAATTACTGTAATAACCCATATGAACTTGAAAGACGAAGTATGGGTTTAGATTTGATCTTGATAGCTTTTGATTGTATATGCTACATTGTGATGGGATGTATGATTTGTGCTTAGGATAGACATATACCAAACACCACTCGTAGTCAATTGAGAATTTGGGCTTAAACCCTAATTATTTGTAAATTACATAGACATATAGTGGTTTAGGTAATATGGGTATTCATGTGTATTCTATCAACTGTGGATTATATGTGATATAAGTATGGTACATTGAGATATGGTTGTACTTTACTTTCGTGTTCTCGACTAACAATCCGGTACAAGTAATTTGGCTTAACATGAAGTGTGTGGATTTGAATGATTCAATAGGGGAAATTGTAATCTCAAGTCTTCATTATCTAGTCTCATTCTAGGGATAGTTAGTATTATTTAGTTTCATAGTTTTCATCACTATATTATATCATTTGTATAAATAAGATTGAAATGGTTATGGGTTAGTGCTTGGTAAACTTTATTAGTTAATTCTCCGTGGGAACGATACTTTACTTACTCTTTATTACTTGTTGACCGTGTATACTTGCACGCATATATTGATCGGTAAAACGACCAACAACAAAACTTGAGGCTGATATTCCAAAAGCTTCGTGAAAACAAGCTATATATATGCCAAGTTGAAGAAATATGAGTTCTGGCTTGAGGAAGTTGCATTCCTTGGGCACGTGATATCAAATCATGGAATATATGTTGACCCAACGAAGATTGAAGCAATTCTAAGCTGGGAGCAACCAAAGTCAGTGACCGAAGTACGTAGCTTTCTTGGCTTAGCTTGTTATTATCGGAGATTCGTGGAAGGATTTTCTCGAATCGCTACTCCATTAACTCAACTGACTCGAAAAGATACAAAGTTCGGTTGGAGCGAGGAATGTGAGAAGAGTTTTCAAGAACTCAAGAGAAGACTCATTTCAGCACCTGTTCTGATAATACCATCTGGCTTAGAGGGATTTGTCATCTACAGTGATGCTTCAGGCAAAGGGTTAGGATGTGTTCTCATGCAACATGGGAAAGTCATAGCCTATGCCTCACGACAACTCAAAGAATATGAGAGGAATTATCCTACTCATGATCTAGAGTTGGAAGCAGTAGTTTTTGCGCTTAAGATTTGGAGGCATTACCTGTATGGAGAGAAGGTGGAGATCTATACGGATCATAAAAGCCTCAAATATTTCATCACTCAAAAGGAACTCAACATGGGGCAACGACGATGGCTTGAGTTGTTGAAAGATTATGATCATAGCATCCAATACCATCCTGGAAAAGTGAACGTTGTAGCTGACGTATTGAGTAGAAGATCATATGCGGGTACGAGTGCAATATTGTCAACGCAAAGGCCCATTTTATATGACTTGAAAGGATGGAAATAGAGTTAAAGACTCTAGGGACCCATGTGATGATAGCGAATATACGAGTAGAACCGACTTTAATTGATAAAGTTAAAGCTGCTCAACTTATGGACCTGGAGCTGATGTGTATGAAGAAGAAAGTGCAAGAAGGTCCTATCCTGGAAGCAAGAATCGATGAAGAAAGAATACTTCGAGTCAACTCCAGACTTTGTGTTCCTAACGATTCTGACTTGAAGTATAAAATCATGATGTAGGCGTACAACACACCGTTTGCAATCCAACCTGGGAGTACCAAAATGTATCGTGATATTCGACATACATTTTGGTGGAGCAATATGAAGAGAGAGATAGCGGGGTTTATCTCAAGGTGTCTAACTTGTCAACGAGTCAAGGCGGAGCATCAAGTACCAAAAGGTCCATTGCAACCACTTAAAATTCTAGAATGGAAGTGGGAGCACATTACCATGGATTTCGTTACTAGTATTCCCAAGGTTTCTCAAGGCATAGATGCGATTTGGGTCATTGTTGATAGATTGACCAAGTCTGCTCATTTCTTACCGATACGAGAAACTTATACACTTGAACGTCTTGCTAGTATGTACATAAACGAGATTGTAAGATTGCATGGTATGCCAATATCCATAGTTTCTGATCGAGACCCAAGATTTATTAAGACTCTGTGTCCTTGACTTCAAGGGAAGTTGGAACAAGTTCTTACCATTGGTGGAGTTTTCCTACAACAATAGTTATCAAGCAAGTATTGGCATGGCTCCATTTGAGGCATTGTATGAAAGAAAGTGTCGTTCTCCAGTATGCTGGGATGAGGTGGGTGAAGCAACGTTGTTGGGGCCATATTTGGTACGTATAACTACAGAAAAGATTCAAACGATTCGACAACGTATAAAAACCTCACAAGATCGACAAAAGAGTTATGCTGATCTTCATCGAAAGGCGTAGAATTCAATATTGGAGATCATGTATTGTTACGTGTTGCTCCATGGAAAGGAGTTACGAGATTTGGAAAGAAAGGAAAGCTCAATCCTCGATTCATTGGCCCATTTTTAATCCTCGATCGAGTAGGAATTGTGGCCTATAGACTCGCCTTACCGCCAAGTATATCTCGTGTTCATAACGTTTTTCACATATCTATGTTACGTAAATATGTGAAAGACCCGAACCATATTATTGAACTAGAACCAGATGAGATAAAGGAAGATTTAACATATGAAGAGTTACCTGTTAAAATCGTGGATAAGAAGGATCATATTTTACGCTCCAAGGTTATACCTCAAGTCAAAGTTTTATGGAGAAACCACGATGTGGAGGAAATGACCTGGGAGTTAGAATCTGAGATGAAGTCAAGATATCCTCACCACTTGATATACTGTGTATGTACCCTAATTTCGAGGACTTAAATTTCATAAGAAGGGAGGTTATAAGACCCCAACTTTTATGAATAAAGAATAATTTTCTAAATATATATTTTGAATATTATGGTGTGGATATGATATAATGTTATAGTTGTGGGTAATATTTACAAATTTTTCAAAGTAAGCAAGTGGTTTATATAATATTTGATTGGTGGGAGAATATTCTTTTTAACAGGAATATTCAGACGACTCAAGACAATCATCAGTGGACCCCAATAACTAAGTATTATCGTAGTAGTAAAAAAAATGTAATTATCTTTTTATAAAAATAACGACGGAAGTGTTACCATTAAAACTGTTGAACTACGCGGTAGTAAAAGTACACTAATATATGTGGTTGCATAGTAGCAAACGGTATTGGTTATTGATGCTTACGTGAGAAGTCACTCATTATACTCAATTATTGCTACAAGAATTCACGTGATCATATCTCTAATATTATTGATTCAATTATTGTCACAGTATCATCTGCATAATATGATATATTATTAAATCAATAATTGAGATGACATAGTTATTCATATTATTAAATTACAAAATTAACAATGTCTAGAAGTTTTGTCAAGGAGAGGTTTGGTCACCTAATTGCGCGCCAATAAGGAGAAATCCTTATCGGAAAGCCCCCTCTTTCCTGGGAACGACCTGGTTGTTAAATATTATGAGTTATAATATTAATGATGAATAAGTTCGTGTTGATTAAAGATGAAATTGATAGTTCCATTGTGTTGGAATTATTAGTGTTAGTGAAAATCGACATTTATTTCGATAATAATTGATGTCTAGAGGTTATATTGACCATTCGGGTAATTAATCGGATAAATGAGGAATTAATTGCTATTAATTCATATGATTATAACTATTTGTTCACATGTGTGTACTATTGATTCACATTCTTGTACTATTAGGGGAGGTGGTGCAAGATTGATAATACTTGCAGGACTAAATTAAAAATAAAGGAAAAGAGGAAGGTTTTATTCTGTAATATTTCGAGCCCTAAAATGTGTAATTATCGAAACTATATTTTCCTATAAATAGAAGCTCATTCTTCCTTTATTTCTCACCAATTCACTAAAGTTATAGAGTAATTATTATAGAGAGATATTCTAGAGAGAAAGAAGAAGAGAAGTCTGCTACCTCACTATTCCAGTATCCAGTTTTTTCTAAGGTAAGGGGTATTATTCTTTCGTATTCATGAAGAGAGTTATTTTCTTTCAATACTCGTAAGGGTTGTTATTCCATTCTTTATTATTATGTTAAAATAACATGTTTATGCGAAGTACCGCATACATGGTGAAATTCTTCTGTTATTCCATTCTTTATTATTCTGTTGGATTAACGTGTATGTGCGGTCTATCGCATGCCTAGTGAATTCTGTTGTTATTCCATTCTTTATTATTCTGTTGGAATATCTTGTCTGTGCGGATTACGCATGACCTGGTTCCATTCTTTATTATTCTGTTGGAATATCTTATTTATGCGGATTACGCATGACTTGGTTCCATTCTTTATTATTCTGTTGGGAATAACCTGTCTGTGCGGTCTATCGCATGCATGGTGAATTCTTCTATTATTCCATCCTTTATTATTCTATTGGAATAACCTGTCTATGTAGATTACCACATGCATGGTGAATGATCCTTTGTATTCATTCCTTATTAAATTGTGAAAATGATTTGTCTACGTGGATTATCGCATGGCGGGCGAAAATCCACTTGCAGTTTCATATATTCTATTATACTCAGTTGGTTAAAGTTTTGGCTTCTATACTCCATGAAATTAGTAGAATATCCTGGATATTTGTGCTTCATCCAGTATCTTTTCATGGAAATATTCTTTTGAGCATTCTTGAATTTTACTCCACAAAGCAGTATCATGCTGATAATTTGGACGTTATTGGTTCCTGGATAAATTAATTTATAAATCTTTAGAATTTATCCTTGAACTTGTTTTATTCAATTATTATGTCATTGTCATCATCCTCATGTTTATATTGTGATGAAATTCATCTTTGGCTTATGTGCATAGATAGACTTGGTATGATTATGACCAAGAATTATTTGGTATAATCATGACCGTAATGTGACGAATGATGTGGTGAAAGTCTTCATTGGCCTGTAGTTCATTGATGGACAGTTGTTGGTATGATTATGACCAGGGATTATTCGGTATAATCATGACCATTGATGATTACATTAATATCCTTGGCCGTGGAGTGCGTGATTGATTCGATTTTATTTTATTGTCGAGTCAAATGATAAAGTTGATGAAAAACTTTTTAAATCATGTAAGATAGTAGATTTTATACTCTACTTGACTCTTGTAATGGATTGTTTATTCATTGCAGCTTGTTGATCTAAAACTTGTTGTCTATTATATTCTATCGCTTGTTATTGTTGAAGGCTAAGGATAATTTATTTTGCATTATCTTAGTCATAATATTTCTTACTAGGCTAGTTGAGCTCACCCTTTCTTTCACTGTACTCTTCAGGAAATGAGAATATAGCTAGGACGAGACAGGGAACGGAGTGACGGTCCAGATGATATCATTAGTAGTCCTCACTATTCTGTTAAATAGTGTGACAATAAATGTAATGAGGACTCTCTTGAGTGTGGATATTGTCTAGTTGACAATATTCTTATTAAAACTCTCAGTTTATATTTTGTCATATTTTACACGACGGTTGTATTACTAAGTTGTATTTGAATTTTGTACCATGTATTTGGCGACTCAAGATGGGTGATGTATACCTATTTTGGGGACGTCACAAATATTATGACTAAGATAATGCAGAATAAATTATCCTTAGCCTTCAACACTATAACAACTGATAGAATATAATAGACAACAAGTTTTAGATCAACAACTGCAGCGGAATAAGCAATCCATTAGAAGAGTTAAGTAGAGCATAAAATCTACTATCTTCTATGATTTAAAAATATTTTCATCAACTTTATTGTTGAGACTCAACTTAATAAATAAACCACATCATCCATGCACCACGGCCAAGGATATTCATGTAATCATCAATGGTCATGATTATATCGAATAATCCCTGGTCATAATCATACCAACAACTGTCCATTAATGAACTACATGCCAATGTAGACTTTCACCACATCATTCGTCACATTACGGTCATGATTATACCAAATAATCCCTTATCATAATCATACCAAGTCCATCTATGCACGTAAGCCAAAGATGACTTTAATTACAATATAAGCATGAGGATGAGGACAATGACATAATAATTCAATAAAACAAGTTCAAGGATAAATTTTAAAGATTTATAATTTAATTTATCCAGAAATCAATAACGTCTAAATTGTCAACGTGGTACTGCTTTGTGGAGTAAAATTCAAGAATGCTCAAAAGAATATTTCCATGAAAAGATACTGGATGAAGCACAAATATCCGTGATATTCTACTAATTTCATGGAGTATGAAGCCAAAACTTTAACCAAATTGAGTATAATAGATATATGAAACCGCAAATGGATTTTTGTCCGCCATGCAGTAATCCACGAGATGCATCATTTCCACAATTTAATAAGGAATTAATACAAAGGATCATTCACCATGCATGCAAGAATCCACATAGATAAAAGTTATTCCAATGTAATAATAAAGAATGGAATAATAGAAGAATTCACCATGCATGCGATAGACCGCATGCATGTTATTCCCAATGTAATAATAAAGATTGGAACCTGTGTCATGCATAATTCGCAGATGCATGTGATATTCCAAATGTAATAATAAAGAATGAAATAACAACAGATTCACTGTGCATGCGATGATAGATCAAGACAAACAAAGTTATTCCAATGTAATAATAAAGAATGGAATAATGTAAGAATTTCACCATGTATGCAAGTTATTTGGCATGAGACAAGTTATTCCAACATAAAAATAAAGAATGGAATAACAACCCTTACTTAGTATTGAAAGAAAATAAGTCTCTTCATGAATACAAAAGAATAATACCCCTTTACCTTGAAGAAAACGGATATCGAATAAAGGAAGAAGTAGATTTCTTCTTCTTTTTCTCTATAATTTTCTCTATAATAATTGCTCTATAGCTTTAGTGAATTGGTGAGAAATGAAGGAAGAATGAGCTTCTATTTATAGGAAAATATAGTTTTGATAATTACACGCTTTGGGGCTCAAATATTACAAAGATAATACCTTCCTCTTTTTTTCATTTTTTAATTTAGTCCCGAAAGTATTATCAAACTTACACCACCTCCCCTAATAGTAAATAATGTGAATCAATAGTTCAATCATGTGAATCAATAGTTATAATCATGTGAAAATACTAACCATCAGATAAGATCTCCATCTATACCTCCATTTTTAACTTAGTCATGCAAGTATTATCAATCTTGCACCACCTCCCCTAATAGTACAAGAATGTGAATCAATAGTACACACATGTGAACAAATAGTTATAATCATATGATAATAGCAATTAATTGCTCATTTATCCGGTTAATTACCCAATTGGTCAACAAACCTCCAGACATCAATTATTATCTAAATAAATGTCAATTTTCACAAACACTAATAATTCCAACGCAATGGAACTATCCATTTCATCTTTAATCAACACGAACTTATTCATCATTAATACTATAATTCACAATATTTAACAACAAGGTCGCTCCTGTGAAAGAGGGGCTTTTCGATATGATTTTTCCCTTATCGCAAGCGCAATTAGGTGACCAAATCTCTCCTCGATGTAACTTCTAGCCATTGTCAATATTGCAAATAATAATATGAATAACTTTGTCGTCTCAATTATTGATTTAATAATATATATTATGCACATGATAATCGTGACAATAATTGAATCAATAATATGAGAGATATGATGCAAGAATAATTGAGTATAATCGAAAGTGACTTCTCACGTAAAGATCAATAATCAATATCGGTGCTACTATGCAACTATGCCAGACATCGCATTACTTTTACTACGGGTAGTTCAATAGTTTTAATGTAACACTTTCGCCGTTATTTTTATAAAAAGATAATTCTGTCATTTTCTAACTACGACAATACTTCCTTTGTTGGGTCCACCAATGATTGTGCCGTCGTACGAATATTCCCTGATAAAACGTATATTCCCCGACCAATCGAATATTTTATAACAACTTGCTTACTTTGTAAAATTTATAAATATTACTCACAACTATAACATTATATCAAATCCACACCATAATATTCAAAAATATATTTCAAAAAAATTATTCTTTATTCATAAAAGTTGGGGTCTTATAATATATTTGTCCTATCTAACTTTCTATGGACTTGTAATAATTGTAGTTTGTTTCTATTTTTTTTATTAGCTCAAATTTCAATATCTCTGGACTTGTAGTTTTTGAAGTTTGTTTGGACTTATGGTAATTGAAGTTTCTTTGGACTTATTATAATTGGCAATTGAAGTTTATTTGGACTTATTGTAATCGGCAATTGGCTTTGGACTTGTGGTAATTGAAGTTTCTTTGGACTTATTTTAATTTGCAATTGCTTTGGACTTATTTTAACCTACAATTACTTTAAGAAATTTTATTATGATATTATATAAATGCTTGACATTATATTTAAACAAAATACAAATACTTAACACTATATTAGAAAATTCAAACAGAATAATAGAACTTAGACATTAATTACATAAGTAGAACCACAATTACTCAACATTTTTGTGCCTCTCCCATAGATGCTCAATTAAGTCTTCCTAAAGATGACGATGCATAATTTTATCTTTTAACTTTTCACGTCCCGCAATGAATTGATAATAATCAAAGTGTTCATACCCACAATCTTTATTGGAGCAGAAACTTCTTCAAACAAATAATTGTTACTTTTTCTCCAATGACTTGTATAGGTCACACTTGTATTGATCACCGAAAAAGTTAATCACTGCTTCAACAAATTTTTTTCAGTGCCTCATTTGTTGTGCTTTCTGCAAACCGAATATACTCATCCACCATATCACCAAAAAGTCCATAACACAACATTCTGAGTGCTACAGTGACTTTTTGTAACAAAGATAAGCCCTCTATGCGTGAAACATTTTGACATTGCACAAAATATTCATCATAAGCCAAAACAACATCATGAATGTGAAGGAATAAATTACGACTCATGCGAAATTGTTTTCGAAATAACCTGTGAGGAAATGTCGGGGTTGGAGAGAAGTAATCTCGTACCAAGTTTTCATGGCCCGTCTTACGATCACGATCGATATAAACACGACCGAGAACAAAATCTCAATGTGTCTTCGCTTTGCCTTTTCTCTATGAAATTTCTCCTTCCATGGGGTGAAACAGTTTTCATTTATAACCTCTTGTTCAGCAGAGTAAGTAAGAGATGTTGATGTCTTTTTCAAAAAAATTAAATTATTTGTGATGTTATAAGTAGGAGAAGAATACTAAATTAAAACATTGATCGTTGCACTTTTTGATTTCTAGCAACATCTATTTTTAAATTAAAATAATAGCATTTTTAAATTCAAACAATTATTTTTAAATAAAAAATTGTTACAACGGTCAAAATATGCTTTGACTGTTGGAACTTGCAAATTTGAACTTTTAAATTTCAAATTTTATTATTTAATGAATTAATATAAGGAACATGTTGAGTACACAGTGAAAAATTGAATCCATATTCTACACAATGATCCAATAACACTACAAAATATGAATAGAAATAAAAAATTGTTCTCAATATTCTAAGTACCAATTTTTGAAAGGAATATAGGGATGAAGTGGCATAGGTTTCCATGTCACCGATACACACGTTTTTCTTTCTTTAATAAAAAGATGCTATTGTTGGGTGGGTCCACCTCATAAATTTGAATCAAATAACTAGCATGGTTCACTAGTGAAGGAAGTGGACATCGCTTATAAGTGACAGCAACGGTGTCGTTTTTTCTACCCAGTGTAATTAAGACATTTTATATTTGCTTTTTGGACAATTATGTTAATTTTATACTCTATTTTTCAATCCTTATTGATTGAAATATAGGTGTGTATACAGTAAAGTATAAAAAAATTGAGCAAAATATATTTAACTGCTAGACATTATTAAATTATATTATTTATTATATTTATATGTAAAGGTAATATAATAATAATGTAGTTTAGAAATAAAAATTATTCTCCTATTCCTTTCATTACTTCTAAATTGACAAACAATAAAAAAAATATAATTAAAATCTCATTCATTCTCTTCCTTTCTAAAACTCACAAACATGAAAGGAAAATTATAATCCATTTCCTCTTATACTTTCCATTTCCATCTCATTCCCTCCAAACTCACAAACGTATCATAAAATATTATTAATTATAATTAGGGTCCTTAACACTAATATACAACAATTAGAAAGTATTTACAAAAATAAAACATAAACAACATAATTACAAAAATAACGCAACATAATATTAGGCTTGCTAAAATAACGGATCTTTTTTCTCCCTACACGTCAGTTACCGACTCTCTCATCTCCAACCGCTCCTAGAATCAAGCGACTGAACATAACATTCATCTTTGAAATCGGAGAAATCCAAATCTTCTGTCACGACACACATCTAAGATCGGAGAAGACGGAAATTTTTCTCGCGATGACACTCTGAGATCGCAAAAAACCATACAATATCACATCAACTTCGATATAAAACTGAATACAGAGGTATGTGAGTTTAAAATTGCTGTACATATAGTTTCCTATGGTTACTACGAATTCCTATATTGATTACCTTTCTTAAGTTTTTCACACTTAAAATGGTTACTACGAATTCCTATAACGATTGCTTGATTCACTGATATGTTTTATTTATATTATGGTTACTAAATAGATATAAATTGGTTACTATTTATTGTGTATTTGTTTGCTAAATAATGTTTATTTGATTACTTTATAAATTTTAAATGAGTTCTACTGATTTTTTTATATTAATGGTTACTAATCAAATACATTGGTTACCTTCCTGCAACTGTTGGTTACTGTCTAATGTTGTATTGGTTACTGAATAACATTATACTGCCTAATGCTTTTTTGGTTACTGTATAACAATATATTGGTTACTGACTAATGCTGACTCGGTTACTGTATAACATTATAATGGTTACTGACTAATGTTGTCTTGGTTACTGTGTAAAATTATAGTGCTGACTTGGTTACTGTGTAAAATTATTTAGTGACTAATGCTGACTTGGTAACTGACTAATGCTGACTTGGTTACTGACTAATGCTGACTTGGTTACTGACTAATGCAAACTTACTTACTGCAGAGATTAATTGGTTACTGTAATATTGGTTGCTGAAGCATATTAATGTACACTTCTACTTATGTTTTTTATATTAATGGTTACTTGTTATCTACATTGGTTACATTCTTACAAAAGCTTGCCTTTAGTTGGTAACAAACAAATTATACTGGTTGTTTTTTACTATAAAAATGCAATGCAGAATGTATTTATCTTGTGGTTACTAAATAAATATATGTTGGTTACAATCTAAAATGGATTTGGTTACTGTATAATGTTGTCATGATTAATGTATAATGTTGTCATGATTTTGGTTTGTTTTAATATGGTGGTTACTTATTGACTACATTGGTTACCTACATACAACTGTTATAATTTAATTGGTAACAAATATCAATATACTGATTATTTCTATTATAAAATGAATGTACAAATGTGTTTTATGTTCTGGATACCAACATCATGTAGTTTGGTTACTAGCTAACATTGATTTGGTTACTTTACAATACTTATTCTGTTGTCAGACAATGGAGATGATTCCAGTTGTACTTTATTTCAACGGTACATGGACTGATAGTAACCAATACACCAAATTTAAAGTTACCGGCATACTAGTTCCATTAACTTGTTCGTTCAGAGAGATGCGAAACATGATATGCAGTGCAAAACATGATAATCCAGTGACCATTTGGCAATTTCTGTCAAGTTTGGAGTGTCGAATTTTGGCATTTTTGGAGCCTAATTTCATTGGAAACGGGTCAACGATCAAAAATCATAAGCTTTGCTGGTGAACTGCATGGTTTTTTGGTCAAATTCCATCATTTAGGCCTTCAAATTTGCATGTAAAAAATTTGGTTTATTTTCTGGTTACTAAGATTATGTAATTTGGTTACTGTCTAATATTGATTTGGTTACTTTACAATGTTTATTCAGTTGTTAGTCAATGGAGACTAACAGTAACCAATACAACAAATTAAATTGTTTATAGGAATATATAATTTTTTACTGTTAGTAACTATTAACCACATGGTTGGTAACATTTTTGATGGTGTACAGTAACCAAAATTGATGTTGATTAATATTTTAATTTTTGAATCCATCATGAGTTATCAATATAAAGTAAACAAATACATTGAACAATTGGTAACTGTTCTGAAACATTTTTTGTTTTGGTTACCATTAAAACCTGTTATGGTTACTATCATATAATTATGTGGTTACTGTTTTATTATGTTACATTATGGTTACTGTTATTAGTAACCAGATAGTTATAAGCTTGTATCAGGACAAACATCAATTGTTAAATGTACATGTGTGAGTATCCTATTTATCTACAAGCTTGTTAGTAACCAGATAATTATCATAGATAATTATTATAGATAGTTACAAGCTTGTTAGTAACCAGAACATGTTTTAATGGTAACCAAAACAGAAACATGTTTTAATGGTAACCAAAACAGAAACAACCTGTATATCCAACCAAGTTTAGGCAACCCATGTATACTCTCACATGTACATTTAACCATAACTTTTCCAATGAATTTTCTAGAAGAGCATAACCCTTGTACAAGATATTTGAAGGAATTTACAAAATTAATACATCAATATATACTAAGAAAATACATGGTTTATTATGACTTGGGTTTATTATTTACAAAAATAATACATCCACAAACTAATGATGCCTTAAACTTCTCCAACTGATTTGGGATCAATTTCTTGGTAATAATGCTGGGGACTTCCATGTCACACCAATATATAACTTTTCTAATGAATTTTCTGTTGCATTCCTCATAGTAAAGATCCCATAACTGCAAATAAACAAAATCAGATTTACACAATCATTAGTAACCAAATATAAACAATATTTATAACATAAACAGTTAAGTAGTAACCAACAAATAAGAGCATACTAACCAAAATATAATATAACAATTACACAGTAGCCAAAACAGACTATAACAAATAACCAACATCCCACATCGATCACAGCAATAATAATAGTTATCATATCATAATATAACATTAACTATACCATAATAAAGCAAAGAACCAAAAAGTTATATTATATAATCTAATGGTAACCAAAATATAAACAACATGTAGATATGATTCATTTTATGTAGTAAACAAACAAATATATATAATATTACCCAAAACATAATTTAAAGGTCACCAAAACAAAAATATGTATACCAAAAAATATACTAAAGAAGTAACCAAACAGTTATATGATAGTAACCAAACCATGTTTTAATGGTAACCAACACATAAACAACATGTAGACCAAACCCAGATTAGTCAACCAATATATACTAAGCTAATACATTGTAACCAAAACAACATATAAAAGTAACCAAAATCCCAATTGAGGGAAAAAGAATGGTATCCATATCATAAGCTAATAGTAACAAAAAATATACTAATGAAGTAACCAAACAGTTATATGTTAGTAACCAAAATATATATTAATGGTAACCAATACATAAACAACATGTACACCAAAACCAGTTTAGTCAACCATGCATACTAAAAAAATACATGGTAACCATAACAACATAAAAAAGTAACCAAAATACCAAATCAAGGTAACAAAAATGGTATCCGAATCACAAGTTAACAATAACCAAAATATAATGCAGAAGTAACCAAACAGTTATATGATAGTAACAATAACAAAATTTAAATTAACACACCTTTAAAATTTTTTGGGTTGGAAATATCTTCTGGCTATGAACTTGAGCTTCTTCCAATGACATTTGTCATCATGATCTCTTTCCGAACAACATCGAGAGGATATGGATTGGTTACCTTGGACTTGGAACTTCAAAATAAAAATTAAAACACAACTCTCTATTTAGCAGCAACAGCGGGAACCGTCAAAATTGCTCAAGTATTGGTGAAAAAGAATAACGACTTTCTAAGGATCTGTGGCAACAATCATATGTCACCACTCTTTATCGATGCTCTGTTTGGGCACAAAGACATGGTGTCATATCTCTATTCTAAGACTAATAATTTGACAGATGACGATTGGAATGGCATGGATCGAATCATGCTACTGAATGCTTATGTCAGAGCCAATCTATATGGTAAATCTTCCAAACTTTCTCCTCAAGTTGCTTTCTAAAATGCTTTTGGCAGAGCCAATATATATGCTTGTGTCAGAGCCAATCTATATGGACTAGACCTACCCGTTTCATTTGTGTCAGAGTTGAGACAGTGTTGCGGCAGCGGCGGAAGATGAGGATGACGAGAGGCTTCGAACGGAGAGAGAGAAGTAGTTAGGGCGGAAGAGTCCTACACAGATAATAGATGACGATTATCACGCTTTTTAAAAAATAAACATTTGTCATGTCAGCCCATTAATATTAATCCCTTAAATTAAGGACTTATAATTGAAATAATATTGTAAATAAAAATAAAAGTGTAATGTTTTTGTAATTATTTTATGAATGTATGATTTTTGTAATTATTTTCAAAAAGGTACTAATATATGTAATTAATCCTAATCCATGTAATTCGAAACAAAGCAATTAACATATAGTCATAAGATCCATCATTTTCGGGTAGTTTTAATCAGTTGGGTTGGGCCAGTTTCAAAATTTTCTCGAGCCTAACCCTAATGTGAAGGGGTTTCTTGATATGGGCTGGTTTGGTATCATTTCTGGCTGGACCCAAACTCCATTCGTCCCGACGCTAGAAGGTATTTTAATGCGGTTTATTCCTTCGTTTGCAATCTTCTTTGTTTTTTGGCAAAGGAAAAAAAATATACTCCCTATGTTCCAAAATTATATATATATATATATATGGGAATGATCCATAGCATCTATTTGTTATGGATCAAAAAAGTAGCATATAGAATCTTAACCATCCGTTTGTTAAATGAATGACTTAGATTTGATTTAGGAAATCTTTGTCCGCTAGTCTTACTAGCGGACGTAGTTAATGTAATTTTTAGCCCATGTGTCGAATATTGTACAGCTATTACTAAGCTATCCGCTAGTCATACTAGCGGATGGACCCATTACTAAGCTGCCTCTTCAATGTTTGGGAGTCTAGAGGAAAAACCAAGATGATCATGGTCAATAAGTGAAATATCCTTTTGACCAAACTCATCTCTTGCCAATTTCTGGAAAAACAACCAGTGTTTAGGCTCATGATTGGCTATGTTCAAGCTTAAAGCACCATCTTTCTGGCTGGGAATACCGTAAGAATCCTCTAAACTATAGCTTTTGAGAATATATCGACAGAAATCACGAGGAATGGTCATTGATATCAATAGAGATGTCTCCGCTCTGTCCGGACACACCAGCAGCAGGTATCTCCCAAGTAACATTTCTAGTTGAGCTCTCGCCCAAACTAAAGGTTGAGAATTTCCTTCGAGTGTCATTAGCACCTGAAATCACTTCCATCCCTATCACCCCAAGGAAAGTCTAGAAGACTAGATGCAGGATCCTCATGATGGCTATCTTCTCGTAGTTTCATCAACCGTGGAACTGCTTATGTTATCTTTCTTGGGAAGAACTTGGTAGAATTGGTTCGAGAAAAATTAAGTTCTTGATGACAGGCATTAAAGTTGGTCAAAGGTGAAGGACTAATTCCAACGAATTGGCTAAAAATTTATTAACTACGTCCTCTAGTAAGACTAGCGGACAATGATTTTTTAAATCATATCTCAGCCATTAATTTAATAAATGGATGGTTAAGATGTTATATGCCACTTTTTGATCCATAGCAAATAGATGTTATGGATCATTGCCCATATACTTAAATAACACTCCTTTATTAAAACTACGTCGTTTTGAAAATTCTTTTAAAAAAACAAGTGGGGTCGCGAATGACATTTTTGTAAATAAGAGGAAAGCAAGTGGGACCACTCTATTTCAATATTATTTTGTATTTTAAAAGAATCTTCAAAACGGCGTAGTTTTAATAAAGGAGTATTATTTAAGAGGAGTGTTTTAGATCCGTTATATATATATATATATATATATATATATATATATATATTCCTAATTTGTCATTACTTTTCGCCATCATTTTCAATATCACACCACTATAACAAAAAATTTAGTTAATACTTCAACTATATTTGAGAATATAAAATTATCCTTAAAAATTGTCGTTTTGCAAATTTATCTTTAATTTTAAAATGGAGATAATAGTCTTATTAAAATAACCTAGATGATATGCCAAGGCCCAAAGGGCTCGGATCATTAGGCAATATAATGTTTCAAAACTTGAGCTATAACTTGTGACACAAAGCTACAACTTGTTTACACCTTTGCCTGTAAGGTTTCATAAACACATTTTTGCATTTGTTTAAAATTAAATATTATTTTAACTATAGGGTGGTCCAATTTTTTCACTCAAGATTGAATGCATGCATTTATCCATAATTCTTTCACTATCTATTAAACCTAATTTCTCCTAATTTGAAGTGGTGCATGAACCATACCATTTATGATGTCCAAACATTCCATTTCCAATTATGATACTGATTAATTTTGAAAATAATCAATCTTGTAAGGACTTCGATGGTTATACGGGTATTCAATATACAAACGAGATGGATGTGTGTTATCTCAACTATTTTTTTTGTCCCGAGTTGTATACTTTTAAAAAATTAATAATAGGGTTAATCGTAATAACGGTTAATGAACGTCATAATATTTTTAAAAAATCATTATTTTTAAAAATATAAGTCAACGGTGATAGTTAATAGTAGAGGTCTAGTTCTCCGTCACATGAATAGTAAATGAGGTCCACCTCACGTGAGAGAAGAACTTGTGAAGCTATCGAATTTACTTATAAAAATATCAATCAATTCTCTAATAATAAATGTCCGTATTAACAATAATATATTAAAATTTCTATGCTATTTTACAATCTAAAAATATATGTATATTTAATTATAGAACGGATTTTGGTTCGAAATGAGTACTTCACAATGATTCAAAACTCGTTTAATTGCACTTACAGTTGTGTAAAAACAATTTTTTAATTAAATATGATAGTGTCGAGTGACAATTCAAAATACTTTCAACAAGTAGATACTTTTGTTGAAAACACTTTTGATAAAATAAAAACATTAATACTTTTGACAAAAATATATTTAACCAAAACATAAAGTATATAAATAAATAAAATTAGAAGTATATATTACACGTTTTTGTATAATTTTAAAGAGAATTTTCTTTATTTTTGAAAGAGAAATATTATTAATTTCAGTTTTAATAATAATTCTCAAAAGGGATCGGAAGTAGTCAAACAAATAGGACAAAGGCTCACGATCGAAATGACTAGTGAGAATAAGTTTGTTTGTAGCAGCGTATTTATGGGGCCAAGTCCGCCAAAAGGAGACAACCTGAATCTACCACACTTGATCAATATCAATGCTTTTGTCCAAATTCCCAGATCTTCGTCAATATCAATGCCTTTCATTTGTCCAAATTCCCAGATGAATGGATGAAGAATATACAGACGAGACGAAAGCAGATCTTCTGTCCTTAAATTTTTTTATTTTATTTGTGTTCTCCATTTAAATTTTGATATATGTCCTTTTATTTAATTTTAGAATTAATTAGTGTTAAGTAAGAGACTATGTGTCAAAATTTAAGTGGAGGAACACAAGGAGACAGAAAAATTAGGGACAGAGGATCTGCTCTCTATACACACACATTAGATCATGATTTTAGAGTAATACTACTATCACATAAATTGATCACATATACTCATACACATATTAATATGACCCACATGATTTACTTTGTACGTAGGCCAATATTAATATATAAACAGTATGTGAGTATATATAAAGAGTATGTGAACGATTTTTACGTGATAGTAGATTTATTTATGATTTTATCCCAACAAACCCAAATCTTCATTTTCCATTCCTAGGGAAAATAAATCCCTATTATTACTATGCTTTTTGACCTACTTTTTCCAATGAATGTGTCACATATTTTACCATACTCCCTCTTTTTTTTGGAGTAAAATTTGTTTTACTTGTCATTTATAGTTTTTTTTTTATAGAAAATAATGATTTAATTTTTCATAGTATCCCTATATTAAATATCAGTTTGTTTGAGTACTATTGTGATTTTATAATTATTTTGTTTAATTAGACAAAGTATTAATTGTATTTTTTAATTTTTTGTATTTTTTTTGTAAAACAAGAAATAAAAAAAGAACCAAAAGAATGTAATTTTTTATTTCATTGATTATGATATATATTACATGGATAAGTTTTAAAAAAATATTATATTAATTAATATAACGTTTGTTATAGTTAATGGAATAAAAAATTATAAAAACCTACTACTATAATAAAATTTGTGGCAAGTCCATTAAAACCGAATTCACTTTTTCTCCTTTCCTGACCATCAATGACACCACTGACCGTTCCCTCCGTCTTTACTTCTTTTTTCCTCCTTTTATTTTCTTTTATTTATTAGAAAAAGCAATCAAATCTTTCCCAAGCTCAAAAGATGCTCTCCTTCAACACCAACATAAAGGAACATAAACACGGATCTGGATTTTTTATGAGAATTTTTTGTGAAGATTATGAGGATTTTATTGTGGGGTTGATAATATATTAAAAAAAAGATCTAATGATTCATAATTCTTTTTTTGTCTGTGTATCAAAACGACATCGTTTTGATAGTATTTTTTTTTACGAGTTAACAGAAAATTGGAAGCCACCAAACGTTGTTTACTTCGTTTGTTTGCTAAATCTTATTAGTTATGAGCGACATGACTTTTTTCATGGTTGTAATGGGTCTAATCTAGTTAGGACGTTTTATTAATCATATTTTTTGGTACTTTGTCAAAGGCTAATAATATTATTCTTTGCTCTTTAAAAAAAAATAAATCCAATGGACAATTTTTATCCTATTAAAAAAATTGAGTTTTCATTGTGATTCTTTAAGCCGGTTGAAAAAAAAATTAAAGAAAAAAAAATTGGTGTAAACAATCTGGGGAAAATTTAAATAAAGTAAAAAAAATTCCTATCAAAACGACGTCATTTTGATACACAGACAAGTAAATGAGTTGTGAGCCATTGGATCTCCTTTTTAATGTGTTGTCAATCCCACAACAAAACACTCACAAGATCCTCACAGAGAAATTCTCATAGAGGATCCGGATCCCATAAACACAAGCATAACAAAATAAAACAAAATACTCCCCACCCCACCCCCCCCCCCACCCCCACCCCCACCCCAATTCTATCATACTCACATTGTAGCTTATTTTTTGTATTTTAAAATAATTGTAACCTATATATATCATGAAAAATCTTAAATTTTTTTATAATACCCATATTTGTATCCTCTGTGACGCCCCCAAATTTAAACCACACTTGTCTCAAATTTGGTTGTCACATGCTAACTCTAATAATAAATCAACATTTCACACAACGGAATAATAGAATAAATTACATTGATATAACATAATTATTCTTGTCCCAAAGTCTCGCAACCGTGACTAATACAATACAACTTAAACTAAACATAGCTTAATATAAATAAGTTCTTCTACAACCAAATAATAATAAGTTCCTAGTACTATGAAACTATCTACTGCAAAGCTTTCTCTTTACCCTTGTCTTTGCCCGAGGGTTCACCACGTTATGCCTTCACTAAAAGTTTTATGAAAGCAAGGATGAGCAACAATTTTGTCCAGCAAGTAATATAGCAAAAAAGGTAATCAACGTAGTTTTAAATTTCTCAAGGGTATATCAATAATGATAGTTCAAGATAGCAAGAAGTATCAATGATTCTCAACAATAGTCGCCATGGACAGGAAATATCAATAATATTCAACGATTAATCAATTCAAAATTTCAAAGTAATGAATACTGAGCAGTCACTAAGGACCATGAACTTCTCCTAGAATTAACAGTGATATTATTGATAATTCTACAAAACGAGTAAAATAGGTGATCAGCCTAAAGCACCCTATGTGACGCCCCCAAAATAGGTATACATCACCCATCTTGGGTCGCCAAATACATGGTACTGAATACAAATACAACCTTAATTATACAATATGAGCTGAGAGTTTTTACACGAATATTATCTCATAGACAATATCCAAACTCAAATTCAATCCTCATTACATTTATTATCACACTAAATAGTGAGGACTGCTAAAACAACCATCTCGGATCATCACTCTGTTCCCCGACTAGTCCCGGCTACGTTCTCATTTCCTGAAGAGAACAATAAAAGCAAAAGGGTGAGCTCAACTAGCCCAGTAAGAAATATTATGACTAAGATAATGCAGAATAAATTATTGTTAGCCTTCAACAATGTTATACTGATAAAAATATAATAAACATCAAGTTTAACTGCAGCAGAACAAGCAATCCATTAGAAGAGTCAAGTAGAGCATGATATCTACTATCTTCTATGATTTAAGAGTTTATCATCAATTTTATCGCTAAGACTCAGCTTAATAAATAAACCACATCACTGAATTATTCATGCACTACGGGCCAAGGATATTCATTAGTATCACAACCACGAATTATCCATGCACTACGGCCCAAGGATATTCGTGTTTTCACCAATGGTCATGATCATGCCAACCACTGTCTATCAATTCACTACGAGCCAATAAGGACTTTTACCATATCATTTGTAACATTACGGTCATGATTATACCGAATAATCCCTTGTTATAATCATACCAATCAACAGTCCATCTATGCACATAAGCTAGAGATGACTTTCATCACAATATAAGCATGAGGATGATGACAATGATATAAGAATTCAATTAAAATAAAATAAAGGATAGATTTTTAAAGATTTATAATTTAATTTATCCAGGATTCAATAATGTCCAAATTATCAACATGATACTGCTTTGTGGAGTAAAATTCAAGAATAATATTGTATCAAAAATGATTTGGACAACAAAGAAATCAATTTTTGTCATGAATAGTACCTCGGGTGAATAGTATCTAAGTGAATAGTACCTCATAAATAGTACTTCATGAATAGTACCCATGAATAGTATTTTGTGAATAGTATCCAAGAATAGTACTTTGCGAATAGTACCCTTAAATAGTACTTTGTGAATAGTACCACGTGAATAGTATTTTATGAATAGTACCCCGTGAATATTATTTCGGCATGAAAAGATCAATAATTATCAAGAATGCTTAGAATAATATTTTCATCAAAAAAAACTGGATGAAGCACAAATATCAAGGATATTCTACTAATTTCACGGAGTATAGAAGCAATACTCTAACAGAATGAGTGTAGAATTAGGAATATGAAACGAAATAATATTACTCATATACTACAGAGTATGGAAGAAAATATTATTTCTTACGAATACTGAACAAAAATAATATCCCTTACCTTAGAAGAAGACTAGATACTGGAATAGTGAAGTAGTAGAATACTCTTCTTCTTTCTCTCTATAGCTTCTCTCTCTATAATTGCTCTTGTGAGTCTTAGTAAATTGGTGAAAATGAAAGACGAATGAGCTTCTATTTATAGGAAAACATAGTTTCGATAATTGCACGTTTTTGGGCTCGAATTATTACAATATAGTACCTTCATATTTTCCTCTATTTTTAATTTAGTAATACAAGTATTATCAAACTTGCACCACCTCCCCTAATAGTACATCCTGTGATTCAATAGTTCCAATCATGTGAACAAATAGTTATATGCATGTGAACTAATAGCAATTAATTGCTCATTTATCTGATTAATTACACGATTGGTTAATTTAACCTCCAGAAATCAATTATTATCGAAATAATTGTTGATTTCCACCAACACTAATAATCCCAACATAATGAAAATATCAAATTCATCTTTAATCAACACTAACTTATTCATCATTAATATTATAACTCACAATATTTAACAACCAGATCATTCCCAGGAAAAAGGGGGCTTTTCGATAAGGATTTCTCCCTATTGGTGCGCAATTAGGTGACCAAACCCCTTTCCTCGACAGAATTTTCTAGACATCATTAATATTGCAAATAATAATATGAATAACTTTGTCGTCTCAATTATTAATTTAAAAAATATAAACATTATGTATATGATACTGTGACAATAATTGAATCAATAATATAAGAGATATTATGCAGCAATTATTGTAGCAATAATTGAGTATAACTAAGTGACTTCTCTCGTAAGCATCAATAATCAATACCGTGTGTTACTATGCAACTATACGTATTACTGTACTTTTACCACTGGGTATTTAAACAGTTTAACGGTAAAATTTTCGTCGTTATTTTTATAAAAAGACATTTCTGTCGTTTTCTAACTCCGGCAATAGTTCCGTTGTGGGGTCCATCAATGATTTTGCCATCGTACGAATATTCCCTGTTAAAAAGAATATTCCCCGACCAATCGAATTTTTTATAACAACTTGCTTACTTTGTAAAATTTATAAATATTACCCACAACTATAACATTATATCAAATCCATACCATAATATTCCAAAATATATTTGGAGAAAAAAAAATCTTTATTCATAAAAGTTGGGGTCTTAAAACCTCCCCTTCTTATGAAATTTTATCCTCGAAATTAGGGTACGTACCTGGTATGTCAAAGAGGTGAGGATACCTTGACTTCATTTCAGATTCTAACTCCTAGGTCATTTCCTCAACATCATGGTTTGTCCACAAAACTTTGACTTGAGGTATAATCTTGGAGGGTAGAATAAGATCCTTCTTATCCAAGATTTTAACAGGTACCTCCTCATACGTTAAATATTCCGCTATCTCGTCCGGTTCTAATTCAATAATATGGTTCGGGTCTTTCACATATTTACATAACATAGAAATGTGAAAAACGTTATGAACACGAGACATACTTGGCGGTAAGGCGAGTCGATAGGCCACAGTTCCTACTCGATCGAGGATTTCAAATGGGCCAATGAATCGAGGATTGAGCTTTCCTCTCTTTCCAAATCTTGTAAATCCTTTCCATGGAGCACCACGTAACAACACATGCTCTCCAACATTGAATTCTACGTCCTTTCGATGAAGATCAGCATAACTCTTTTGTCGATCTCGTGAGATCTTTATACGTTGTCGGATCATTTGAATCTTTTTCGTTGTCATGCGTACCAATTTTGATCCCAACAACGTTGCTTCACCCACCTCATCCCAGCATACTGGAGAATGAAACTTGCATCCATACAACGCCTCGAATGGATTCATGCCAATACTTGCTTGATAACTGTTGTTGTAGGAAAACTCCACCAATGGCAAGAACTTATCCCAACTTCCTTTGAAGTCAAGGACACAGAGTCTTAATAAATCTTCAAGAGTTTGAATAGTACTCTCCGATTGCCAGTCCGTTTGAGGATGATATGCCGAACTGAATCGTAAATCCGTGCCAATAGCTTTTTACAAACTAACCCAAAATCGTGAAGTGAATCTTGGGTCTCGATCAGAAACTATGGATACTGGCATACCATGCAGTCTTACAATCTCATTTATGTAAATACGAGCATGATGTTCAAGTGAATAATTGTCTCGTATAGGTAAGAAATGAGCAGACTTGGTCAATCTATCAACAATGAATCAAATCGCATCTATGCCTTGAGAAACCTTGGGAAGACCAGTAACGAAGTCCATGGTAATGTGCTCCCACTTCCATTCTAGAATTTCAAGTGGTTACAATGAACCTTTTGGCACTTGATGCTCCACCTTGACTCGTTGACACGTTAAACACCTTGAGATAAACTCCGCGATCTCTCTTTTCACATTTCTCCACCAAAATGTATGTCAAAGATCACGATACATTTTGGTACTCCCAAGATGGATTGAAAATGGTGTGTTGTGCACTTCCATCATGATCTTATACTTTAAATCAGGTTTGTTAGGAACACAAAGTCAGGAGTTGACTCGAAGTATTCCTTCTTCATCGATTCTTGCTTCCGGGATAGTACCTTCTTGTACTTTCTTACTCATACGCATCAGCTTTGGGTCTATAGCTTGAGCAGCTTTAACTTTATCGATTAAAGTCGGTTCTACTCGTATATTTGTCATCATCATGTGGGTCCCTGGAGTCTTTAACTTTATCTCCATCATTTGTATGTCATACAAAATGGGCCTTTGCGTTGACAATATCGCACTCGTACCTGCATATGATGTAAGACCCCAACTTATTATAAATTAAATTGAATTTTCTCTATTTATTATTTTGAAATAGTAAGGGTTGATTTGATTAATGTGGTTAATTATGGGTAAAATGCGCAAATATCTTCAATAAGCAAGTGATTATAAAATATTCATTATTATCGGGGAATATTCGTTTGGTCGTGGAATATTCGTACGACGGTGCAGCCTTATGTGGGCCCCATAACGAAAAGCGATTGGATGAAGAAAACGACAAGAATGAGTTTTTATAAATAACGGCGTAGTTGTTACCGTTAACACTGTTGGAATACCCGGTGGTTAAAACACAGTAATACGCATTGTTGCACAGTAGCACACGGTATTTGTGGCGCCCCCAAAATAGGTATACATCACCCATCTTGAGTCGCCAGAAATTAACTACAAACTTAATTATACAACTGTCATGCAAAATACGACAAAATATAGATGAGTTTTTACATGAATATTATCTCATAGACAGTATACAAACTCAAATTGAATCCTCATTACACTTATTATCACCCTAAGTAGTGAGAACTGCTAAAATAACCATCTTGGACCGACATTCGCTCTCCCGATTAGTCTAGTCCTAGTCTATATATTTTTCATTTCAAGAGTAAAAAAGAAAGAAAAAGGGTGAGCTCAACTAGCCCAGTAAGAAATATTATGACTAAGATAATACAGAATAAATTATCCTTAGCCTTCAACAGTATAACAACTGATAGAATACAATAGACAACAAGTTTTAGATCAACAACTGCAGCGGAATAAGCAATCCATTAGAAGAGTCAAGTAGAGCATAAAATCTACTATCTTCTATGATTTAAAAAGTTTTTTCATCAACTTTATCGCTGAGACTCAGCTTAATAAATAAACCACATCATCGAATCATCCCTGCACCACGACCAAGGATATTCATGTAATCATCAATGGTCATGATTATACCGAATAATCCCTGGTCATAATCATACCAACAATCTGTCCATCAATGAACTATGTGCCAATGAGGACTTTTACCACATCATTCGTTATATTACGGTCATGATTATACCGAATAATCCCTGGTCATAATCATACCAAGTCCATCTATGCACGTAAGCCAAAGACGACTTTCATCACAATATAAGCATGAGGATGATGACCATGACATAACAATTCAATAAAACAAGTTCAAGGATAAATTTTAAAGATTTATAATTTAATTTTTCCAGAAATCAATAACGTCCAAATTCTCAACATGATACTATTTTGTGGAGTAAAATTTAAGAATGCTCAGAAGAATATTTCCATGAAAAGATACAGGATGAAGTGCAAATATCAAGGATATTCAACTAATTTCATGGAGTATAGAAGTCAAAACTTTAACCAAATGAGTATAATAGAATATATAAAACTGCAAATGGATTTTCACCCGCCATGCTGTAATCCACGTAGACAGATCATTTCCACAATTTAATAAGGAATGAATACGAAGGGTCATTCACCATGCATGCGGTAGTCTGCATAGACAGGTTATTCCAACAGAATAATAAAGAATGAAATAATAGAAGAATTCACCATGCATGTCAGAATCGCGAGAGAAAAGTTATTCAAATGAATAATAAAGAATGGAATAACAGAAGAATTCACCATGCACGCAGTAGTCCGCGTAGACAGGTTATTCCAACATAATATTAAAGAATGGAATAACAAAAGAATTCACCAGGCATGCGGTTGTCCGCATAGACAGGTTATTCCAACAAAATAATAAAGAATAAAATAACAAAAGAATTCACCAGGCATGCGGTAGTCCGCGTAGACAGGTTATTCCAACAGAATAATAAAGAATGGAATAATAGAAGAATTCACCATGCATGTGGTAATCCGCGTAGACAGGTTATTCTAACAGAATAATAAAGAATGGAATAACAAAAGAAATTCACCATGCATGCGGTAATCCGCATAGACAGGTTATTCCAACAGAATAATAATGAATGGAATAATAACCTTTATGAGTATTTAAAGAAAATAACTCTCTTCATGAATACGAAAGAAATAATACCCCTTACCTTAGAAGAAAACTGGATACTAGAATAGTGAGTTAGCAGACTTCTCTTCTTCTTTCTCTCTATAATTTCTCTATAATAATTGCTCTTGTGAGACTTAGTGAATAGGTGAGAAATGAAGGAAGAATGAGCTTCTATTTATAGAAAAATATAGTTTCAATAATTGCACATTTTGGGGCTCGAAATATTACAGTATAATACCTTCCTCTTTTTCTTCATTTTTAATTTAGTCCTGCAAGTATTATCAAACTTGCACCACCTCCCCTAACAGTAAATCATGTGAATCAATAGTAAATCATGTGACTCAATAGTTTTAAACATGTGAAAAAAATAATTACAGTATAGTACCTTCATTTATACCTTCATTTTTAATTTAGTCATGCAAGTATTATCAATCTTGCACCAACTCCCCTAATAGTAAATCAAGTGAATCAATAGTACACACATGTGAACATATAGTTATAAGCATGTGAATTAATAGCAATTAATTGTTCATTTATCCGGTGAATTACCCGATTGGTCAATATAACCTCCAGACATCAATTATTATCGAAATAAATGTCGATTTCCACTAACACTAATAATTCTCACACAATGGAACTATCAATTTCATCTTTAATCAATACGAACTTATTCATCATTAATATTATAACGCACAATATTTAACAACCAGGTCGTTCTCAAGAAAGAGGGGTCTTTCTGATAAGGATTTCTCCCTATTGGCGCGCAATTAGATTATCTAACCTCTCCTTGACAGAATTTTTAGACATTGTTAATATTTCAAATAATAATATGAATAACTTTGTCGTCTCAATTATTGATTTAATAATATAACATATTATGCAGATGATACTGTGACAATAATTGAATCAATAATATGAGAGATATGATGCAACAATTACTGTAGTAATAATTGAGTATAACTAAGTGACTTCTCACGTAAGCATCAATAATTAATACAGTGTGCTACTATGCAACCACGCGTATTACTATACTTTTATCACCGATTATTTTATGACAACTTGTTTACTTTGAAAAATTTTCACATATCACCCTTAACTTTAACATTTTATCAATTTAACCATTTACTAAATAGAAAGAAAATTGAATACTTTTATTTCATAAAATTCGGGGTCTTACAGTATTGCACCAATTATTGATTTTTACGTAAGAAGGCAATACTCAATAATTGGTACAGTAATTACTGTTCAATATTTTATTGATTCAAAAATTGCTACATTGATATTTTATATTATTATTGTTTCAATAATTGTCACTACATGGTATTTCCCATTATCAGATCAATAATCCATATTATTTGAATAATATTATTAGGTAGCATTATTGGCAATGTCTAAGCAAGTTCTGTCTAAGGAGAGGTTTGGTCACCTAATTGCGCGCCAGTAAAGAAAAATCCTTATTGGAAAGCCCTCTCTTTCCTGGGAACGACCTGGTTGTCATTATTGTGATTCTGTAATATTATTTGTGAATAATTAATTATTGATTTATATGATAAGGAAAATATTTATTTATGTGGATAGAAATGGAGGAATTTTTAAAAAAATGACAATTGTTGAAAATTAATATTTTATCTTTTCTGATAAAATAATTTATTTAAATATATTATTATATTATAATAATATAATAATGGTGATATTTTTACATTAAATGCGTGATATATGAATAAATGAGGAGGAAGAATATTTTTGTTACAATAAATGTTAAAAACATGTTAAGCATGTCGGTGGGTCCTATTTTGTGACTAAAATTAGATTATAGCCCGTAAAATCGTCCGTATGTGAATTTCGGTCAGTTTCTACTTGAAATTTGGAAAAACTTAAACTTACAAAGTTGTAGAGAATTGAATTTCATATGGAATGGATATAAGATTCAATTTTTTCTGATAAAAGGGCTATTTATTATGAATTATTGAAGTTCCAGAATAATTGATTTTTGAAGTTTTAATTATTATTTTTATAAAAAACATTTTTTTTATGATTGGTGGGCCCCACTTGTTGTTAAGCATGCTGAATTCAGAATTTCAAAGTGGGCGTAGGAATTTTAAAAATAATAATAATATTTTATTAAATTTTCTGCTTTGGTGTTCTAAGTATTTTTCTATAAATAGGGTGCTTAGGTTAGAATTGAAAATCACACCAGAAACTAAAGTTTTCTCCCTCTATATTATCGAGCGTATTCTTGTGAATATTTTGATACTTTGAGTGTTGCTATACGGTGCAAGTTCCTTCAAAGACTATATCCGATATTCCGGTGTAAAAATCTTGTCTTTTTAAGGTAAGGGATGTTATTTTTTTTATAAATGATATTATTTCTTCTAATATCATTATGTCAAAATATTGATATGAATTTTATTGTGGAATTTCTTCCTTTTTGTGTCGGGGTTACTATTCACGTATACAGCACTATTCACATATACGGCACTATTCACCAAAAAATGAAATTTTCTCTTCTTTGTCCTCGATATCTATTTTTGTTACTATCTTTGATTGTATCCATGTTTTGATCATTATTCTGGAATTTTACTCCACCATAGTATATTATGGGGTATTTTTGAACATAGATAAACCGAAGTACGAATATCTAATATTTGTTCTTTTGTCTCACTGGATTTATTTTCTTTAAAATATTTTTCATCATCCTCAGTCCTAAATGATGATATAACTGAATATCTTTGGCCTGTAGTGCAAAGATGAATGATTTTCTGATGAATATCTTTGGCCATAGTGCACAGATGAACAGGTGTTGAGATGAACATGACCAACTGATGAGTATTTGATTTAAGATGAATATTGATTTATGTTACAGAAAAAAATATTGATGATGGACTTTTAAATTCATAGATGTTAGTAGATTTCATTCTCTACTTAACTCTTCTAATGAATTGTTATTCCCGCTGCGAATATTGATCTGAAACATGTTGTCTATTATATTCTATCAGATTTTTCCTTATTGAGGACTAACGATAATTTGTTATATATTATCTTAGTCATAATGTTCTTTACTAGGCTAGTTGAGCTCACCCTTTTCCTTTTTGTTCCATTTTTCTTCTCAGGAGGCGAGAATGTAACGAGTACTAGTCGGGGTATGGAATGATGGTTCTAGAAAGTTGTTTTAGTAGTCCTCACTATTTTTGTAAAATAATATATCAATAATTTTAATGAGGACTTATTTGAGTGTGGATATTGTATAGAAGACATTATTTGTATTTAAACTCACAGTTTATGTGTTGTCGTATTTTGCACGACAATTGTATTAATAAAGTTATAGTTGTTTCTGTACCATGTATTTGGCGACTCAGAATGGGTGATGTATACCTATTTTGGGGGCGTCATATATGATCTTCTACTCAATGCATGAGCTACTACGTTCGCTTTTCCATGATGGTATTGAATGGTATGATCGTAATCTTTCAACAGCTCAAGCAACCGTTGTTGTCGCATCTTGAGTTCCTTTTGGGTGAAGAAATATTTGAGGCTTTTATGATCCGTATAGATCTCCACTTTCTCTCTATACAAGTAATTCCTTTAGATTTTAAGTGCAAAAACGACAGCTGCCAACTCTAGATCATGAGTAGGATAATTCCTCTCGTATTTTTTAAGTTGTCATGAGGCATAGGCTATGACTTTCCCATATTGCATGAGAACACATCCTAACCCTCTGTCTGAAGCATCGTTGTAGATGACAAATCCCTCCAAACCAGATGGTATTGTCAGAACAGGTGCTGAAATCAGCCTCCTCTTGAGTTCTTGAAAACTCTTCTCACATTCCTCGCTCTAACTGAATTGTGTATCTTTTCGAGTCAGCTGAGTTAATAGAGTAGCAATTCGAGAAAATTCTTCCACGAATCTCCGAAGCTATGTACTTCGGTCACTAACTTAGGTTGCTCCCAGCTTTGAATTGCTTCAATTTTTGTCGGGTCAACAGATATTCTGTGATTTGATATCACGTGCCCAAGGAATGCTACTTTCTCAAGCCAGAACTCGCATTTCTTCAACTTAGCATATAGCTTATTTTCACGAAGCTTTTGGAGTATCACCTTTAAGTGTTGCTCATGATCTTCACGGCTTTTGGAGTATATGAGGATGTCATCAATAAATACGACCACAAAATGATCCAAATATTCCTTGAATACTCGGTTCATCATACCCAAGAAGACAGCAGGAGCATTAGTAAATCCAAAAGACATGACTAGGAATTTGTAATGCCCGTACCGAGTTCTAAAAGCAGTCTTTGGCATGTCATCGGTTTTAGTCTTTAACTGATGATATCCGAAACGAAGATCGATCTTTGAAAAGAATTTGGCGCCTTACAACTGGTCAAAAAGGTCATCAATGCGAGGCAACGGGTACCTATTATTGATGGTGACATTATTCAACTCCCGATAGTCAATACAAAGTCGCATACTTCTATCTTTCTTCTTCACAAATAGAACAGGAGTACCCCAAGGAGACGTACTAGGACGAATAAAACTAATGTCTAACAATATCTGTAGTTGGGTTTTTAACTCCTGAAGTTCAATAGGAGCCATTCGATATTGGGCTTTGAAAATGGGTTTTATACCGGGTTCAAGGTCAATACCAAACTTGATTTCACCCTCCGCGGGTAGGCCAGGAAGTTCTTCGGGGAATACGTCAGGAAATTTATTAACAATAGAAATATCATTCAAATCTGACGTATTTTTGTTTAAATCCGTGACATGGACTAAGAAAGCTTGACATCAATTTTCAATAAAACGAATAGCTTTATGGCTTGATATGACTGTGATTGACTTTAGTTGTTTGCTTGCTTGAATTCGCATAATAGGTTGGTTAGGAATATGAAAACTAACAACATTTCAAAAACAATCAATTTTAGCATGATGAGTAGTTAACCAATCAATCCCTAAAATCACATCAAATGCAAGTATTTTCAAAGAGATGAGATCAACAGGTAATGTGCGGTTACCGATTTGAATCAAACAAGACTTATAAAAAGTGGATGTAATGAAGGTTTCTCCCAACGGAGTTTTAACAAATAAGTCAAAGTCTAATTTCTCCGGAGTTAAATTTAAACATTGAGCGCAAGTAGGAGAAATAAAAGAATGGGTAGAACCGGTATCAAATAAGGTATAGACTTCGCTAAAGTTTATGATTAGCTTACTCGTGATAACTTCGTTCGGGTTCCTCACTTTTTGAGAGGTCATGACAAACGCTCTCCCTTGAACTACTGGCTTTGACTTCTCTGGGATGGCATTTGGTGTCACCATCCCAACTGGACTTGGCTTCACTGCACGGCAAAATTGAGCTAGGTGACCTTTTTCCATAATTGTAACATGCTTTGGACTGCATCGTGCAGTTTAGACTGATGTGTCCCTCCCTTCCGCATTTGAAGCATACGATCGGTGGTCGTTCTCCTTCTTTATCAACGGTTACTGGTGCTGATGTCTTTCCATAATTTTTTGAATCTCATCTTCTTGAAATTTCCACTCCTATTTTCTTGGCCATGATTACCACCGAAGTGGTTACCATTTCTGGGATGTTGATTACCTCCACGTTTGTTGTCACTGCTTCGATGACTGCTACCACTGGTATTATCATTTTGTCGGCTGCTCTCTCTTGGTTTGGTTGGCTCATTATCGCGCTCTAATAATTGAGCCCTATTCACAACATCTGAATACAAGTAAAGTTTGTGAGAAATGAGGTATTGACGTATCTCGGGTTTCAAACCTCTTAGAAACATCCGCGTCATTCTCTCCTCATTATAAACCAAGTGGGATGCACATCGAGACAACTCGGTAAACTTAGCTTCGTACTACGACATGGTCATATTGTTTTGATCCAGCTTGATGAACTCTACCTCCTTCATATGACGAATTCTTTTGGGAAAGTACTTATCGTTGAACAGTTCTTGGAACGTCTCCCAAGACATCTTCAGTGCAGTAGGTTAAGCACGCTTTACGGATTCCCACCAGTACCCAAAACAGGTATACATCACCCATCTTGAGTCGTCAGATATATGGTACATAAATTCAAATACAACTTAATTATACAACAGTCGTGTAAAATACGACAAAACATAACTGAGAGTTTAAACAAGAATATTGTCATCTAGACAATATCCATACTCAATGGTGTCCTCATTACAATTATTATCACATTATTTCGTAGAATAGTGAGGACTACTAAAGCTATTTATCCCGGACCATCACTCCATTCCCCGACTCGTCCCAACTATATTCTCATTTCCTGAAGAGAACAATGAAAGAAAGGGTGAGCTCAACTAGCCCAGTAAGAAATATTATGACTAAGATAGTGTAGAATAAATTATCCTTAGCCTTCAACAGTATAACAACTGATAAAATACAATAGACAACAAGTTTTAGATCAACAACTGTAGTGGAAATAAACAATCCATTAGAAGAATCAAGTAGAGCATAAAATCTACTATCTTCTATGATTTAAAAAGTTTTTTATCAACTTTATCGCTGAGACTCAGCTTAATAAATAAATCACATTATCGAATCATCCCTGCACCACGGCCAAGGATATTCATGTAATCATCAATAGTCATGATTATACCGAATAATCCCTGGTCATAATCATACCAACAACTGTAAGACCCCGAATTTTATGAAATGAAATTATTCAATTTTTTTATAATTATTATTTTATTTCGTAAATGGTTAAATTGATAAAAGGTTAAAGTTAAGGGTGATATGTGAAAAATTTTGCAAAGTATGCAAGTTGTTATAAAATATTCGTTTGGTGGGGAATATTTTTTTTGTTGGGAATATCGCATGACAGCACAATCATTGGTGGACCCCACAATGTAAGTATTATCGTAGTAAGAAACCGATGTAATTATCTTTTTATAAAAATAATAACGGCAAAAGTGTTACCGTTAAACCGTTGAACTACTCGGTAGTAAAAATACGATGAATACGCGATTGATTGTATAGTAGACACTTGTATTGATTATTGATGCTTACGTAAGAAGTCACTCGGTTATACTCAATTATTGCTACAAGAATTGCCGCATCATATCCCTCATATTATTGATTCAATTATTGTCACAGATCATCTCAGATAATATAATATGTTATATCATTAAATCAATAATTGAGACGACAAAGTTATTCATATTATTATTTACAATATTGACAATGTCTAGAAGTTACATCAAGGAGAGGTTTGGTCATCTAATCAGGCGCCAATAGGGAGAAATCCTTATCGGAAAGCCCCTTTCCGGGAACTTTGGTTGTTAAATATTTTGAATTATAATATTAATGATGAATAAGTTCGTGTTGATTAAAGATGAAATTGATAGTTCCATTGTGTTGGAATTATTAGTGTTAGTGAAAATCGACATTTATTTCGATAATAATTGATGTTTGGAGGTTATATTGACCAATCGGGTAATTAACCGGATAAATGGGCAATTAATTGCTATTAATTCACATGATTATAACTATTTGTTCACATGTGTGTACTATTGATTCACATTCTTGTACTATTAGGGGAGTTGGTGCAAGATTGATAATACTTGCATGACTAAGTTAAAAATAGAGGTATAGAGGTGTTACTATACTATAATTTGTATTTTCACATAATTATAACTATTGATTCACATGATTGAACTATTCATTCACATTATTTACTATTAGGGGAGGTGGTGCAAGTTTGATAATACGTGCAGGACTAAATTAAAAATGAAGAAAAAGAGGAAGGTATTATTCTGTAATATTTCGAGCCCCAAAACGTGCAATTATCGAAACTATATTTTCCTATAAATAGAATCTCATTCTTTCTTCATTTCTCACCAATTCACTAAAGCTTTAGAGCAATTATTATAGAGAGATATTATAGAGAGAAAGAAGAAGAGAAGTCTGCTACCTCACTATTCTAATATCCAGTTTCTTCTAAGGTAAGGGGTATTATTCTTTCGTATTCATGAAGAGAATTATTTTCTTTCAATACTCGTAAGAGCTGTTATTCCATTCTTTATTATTATGTTGGAATAACCTGTCTATGCGAAGGACCGCATATATGGTGAAATTTTTCTGTTATTCCATTATTTATTATTCTGTTGAAATAACCTATCTGTGCGGTCTATCACATGCCTTGTGAATTCTGTTGTTATTCCATTCTTTATTGTTCTGTTGGAATATCCTGTCTGTGCGGATTACGCATGACCTGGTTCCATTATATATTATTCTGTTGGAATATCCTATTTGTGCGGATTACGCATGACCTGGTTCCATTCTTTATTATTCTATTGGAATATCCTGTCTGTGCGGTTTACGCATGACCTAGTTCTATTCTTTATTATTCTGCTGGAATAACCTGTCTGTGCGGATTACGCACGCCTGGTGAATTCTTCTGTTATTCCATTCTTTATTATTCTGTTGGAATAACCTATCTATGTGGATTACCGCATGCATGGTGAATGATCCTTCGTATTCATTTCTTATTAAACTGTGCAAATGATCTGTCTACGTGGATTACCTCATAGCGGGCAAAAATCTATTTGTAGTTTCATATATTCTATTATACTCAGTTGGTTAAAGTTTTGGCTTCTATACTCCATGAAATTAGTAGAATATCCTGGATATTTGCGCTTCATCCAAAGATCTTTTCATGGAAATATTCTTACGAGCATTCTTGAATTTTACTCCACAAAGCAAATATCATGTTGACAATTTGGACGTAATTGATTTCAGGATAAATTAACTTATAAATCTTTAAAATTTATTCTTGAACTTGTTTTATTGAATTATTATGTCATTGTCATCATCATCATGCTTATATTGTGATGAAAGTCATCTTTGGCTTACGTGCATAGATGGACTTGGTATGATTATGACCAAGGATCATTCAGTATAATCATGACCTGTAATGTTATAAATGATGTGGTAAAAGTCCTCAGTGGCCTGTAGTGTATTGATGGACAGTTTTTGGTATGATTATGACCAGGGATTATTCGGTATAGTCATGACCATTGATGATTACATGAATATCCTTGGCCATAGTGTAGGGATGATTCGATGATGTGGTTTATTTATTAAGTTGAGTCTCAGCGATAAAAATTGATGGAAACATTTTAAATCATTGAAAATAGTAGATATCATGCTCTACTTGACTCTTCTAATGGATTGCTTATTCCGCTGCAGTTAAACTTGATGTCTATTGTATTTTATCAGTTTAACATTATTGAAGGCTAATGATAATTTATCCTGCATTATCTTAGTCATAATATTTCTTACTGGGCTAGTTGAGCTCACCCTTTCTTTTCTTTGTTCCTTTCAGTGAAATGAGAGCGTGGCGGGACTAGTGGGGAGCGGAGTGCGGTCAGATGATAGCATTAATAGTCCTCACTATTCTGTTAAATAGTGTGACAATAAATGTAATGAGGACTCCATTGAGTGTGAATATTGTCTAGATGACAATATTCTTATTAAAACTCTTAGATTATGTTTTGTCGTATATTACACGACTGTTGTATAATTAAGTTGTATTTGAATTTTGTACCATGTATTTGACGACTCAAGATGGGTGATGTATACCTGTTTTGGGGGCGTCATAGTTGGTATCAAAGCTTAGGGATATGATACGTGGCTGAGATGTGAGACAAGACCTAGGAGGGGAGAGACGGGGAATTCCTTCGCTAGTATGACCTACCTAAGTTTATTTGGTATTTAATTAGTTGGTCAGAGTATAGGGATAATATGTGATATGATAATTAACCCTTGTTTTGTGGCAGAGGCTGATTACTGGTGGGAATTTGTAAAGCGTACTTAACCTGCCGCACTCAAAATGTCTTGGGAGAAGTTCCAAGAGCTGTTCAACGACAAGTACTTTCTTAAAAGTATTCGTCACATGAAGGAGGTAGAGTTCATCAAGCTTGAGCAAAACAATATGACCGTGGCGCAGTACGAAGCTAAGTTTGCCGAGTTGTCTCGGTTTGCGTCCCACTTGGTTGATAATGAGGAGAGAATGACGCGGATGTTTCTAAGAGGTTTGAAACCCGAGATACGTCAATACCTTATCTCTCATAAACTGTGTTTGTATTCAGATGTTGTGAATAGGGCTCAGTTATTGGAGCGCAATAATGAGTCAACCCAACCAAGAGAGAGTAGCCGATAAGTCGATAATACCAGTGGTAGCAGTCATCGAAGTGGTGACAACAAACGTGGAGGGAATCAACATGCCAGAAATGGTAATCACTTCGGTGGTAATCATGGCCATGACAATAAGAGTGGACATTTCAAGAAGAGGAGATTCAATAATTATGGAAAGACGTCAAGACCAAAGATTTTGTTGTTAAGGAAGGAGAACGACCGTCGGTCGTATGCTACAAATGTGGAGGGGAAGGACACATAAGTCCAAACTGCACGATGCAGTCCAAAGCATGTTACAATTATGGAAAAGAAGGTCACCTAGCCCGATTTTTTCGTACACCAAAGTCAAGTCCAGCTGGGATGGAGGCATCCAAGGGTGTCCTAGACAAGACAAAACCGGTAGTTCAAGGGAGAGCATTTGTCGTAACCTCCCAAAAAGCGAGGAATCCGAACGAGGTGATCACGGGTAAGCTAATCATAAACTCTAGTGAAGTTTATACTTTATTTGATACCGGTTCTACCCATTCCTTTATTTCTCCTACTTGTGCTCAACGTTTAAATTTGACTCCGGAGAAATTAGACTTTGACTTATCTGTTGAAACTCCGTTGGGAGAAACCTTCATTACATCCACGGTTTATAAGTCTTGTTTGATTCAAATCGGTAACCGCACGTTACCTGTCGATCTTATTTCCTTGAAAATACTTACATTTGATGTGATTTTAGGGATTGATTGGTTAACTACTCATCATACTAAAATCGATTGTTTTCGTAAGGTTGTTAGCTTTCATATTCCTAACTAACCTATTATGCGAATTCAAGCAACCAAACCACTAAAATCAATCACTGTCATATCAAGTAATAAAGCTATTCGTTTATTGAAAAACGGATGTAAAGCTTTCTTAGCCCATGTCACGGATTTAAATAAAAATACGTCAGATTTGAATGATATTTCTATTGTTAATAAATTTCCTGACGTATTCCCTGAAGAACTTCCTGGCCAACCCCCAGAGCGTGAAATTTAATTTTGTATTGACCCCAGTAAAAAAACCCATTTTGTGACGCCCCCAAAACAGGTATACATCACTCATCTTGGGTCGCCAGATACATGGTACATAAATTCAAATACAACTTAATTATACAACTGTCGTGCAAAATACGACAAAACACAGCTGAGAGTTTAAACACGAATATTGCCTTCCAGACAATATCCACACTCAATGGAGTCCTCATTACAATTACTATCACACTATTTCACAAAATAGTAAGGACTACTAAAGCCACTTATCCTGGACCGTCACTCCATTCCCCAACTCATCCTAACTATATTCTCATTTCCTGAAGAGAACACTGAAAGAAAAGGGTGAGCTCAACTAGCCCAGTAAGAAATATTATGACTAAGATAATGCAGAATAAATTATCCTTAGCCTTCAACAATGTTAAACTAATAAAATACAATAAACATTAAGTTTAACTACAGCGGAATAAGCAATCCATTAGAAGAGTCAAGTAGTACATAATGTCTACTATCTCCTTTAGATTAAAAGTCCATCGTTAATATTTCATTCCTGTAATACTCAACAACAGTTCTTTATTATACCCAAGATAAAAAGAACTATCATCACATGTCTTCCCCTAAACCACCAAAGATTATAGTTAAATCCACAATTCATATTTATAATCATGTAAATCAACAGTTTCTCCTTGCCACAAAGGCTTAATAGAACGTTTACTCAATATCCTTACCCCAAGGGCTAAAGATATTCAAATGTAATAACAATGATCATACCAATCAGTTGTCTACCTTTGCACTACGGGCCAAAGATATTCAACTATAAAACCAATGGTCATGATCATACCAATCAATTGTCTGTTAGTGCACTACGGCCAAAGACATTCAACTGTTAACTAATGGTCATGATCTTGCCAATCACATCATCGAATTATCCATGCACTACGGGCCAAGGATATTCGTTATTATCACCAGTGGTTATGATCATGTCATAGACCTATCCATCTTTGCACGTAAGCCAAAGATATACAACTATAAAACCAATAATCAACAGTCCATCTATGCACGTAAGCCAAAGATATACAACTATAACACCAATAATCAACAGTTTATCTATGCACGTAAGCCAAAGATGACTTTCATCACAATATAAGTATGAGGATGATGACAATGATATAAGCATTAATCAAACGAAATCAAGGATAAATATTAAAGACTTTAAATTTATTCAGTGTTTAAAAAATCCAAATTGTCAACATGATACTGCTTTGTGGAGAAAAATTCTAGAATAATATTCATGTACCAAAAATAATTTGGACAGAAAAGAAATATATTCTTCGGTTAAATAGTACCCCGTGAATAGTACCCTGTGAATAGTACGTCGAGAATAGTACTTTGTGAATAGTACCACGACATAAAAAGTACCCCAAATACCCAAGTGAATAATATTCGGGTGAATAGTAATTTGGGTGAATAGTAACCCATGAATAGTAACTCGTGAATAGTACTCTGACACGAAAAGTGCCCCGAATACCCGAGTGAATAATACTACAGTGAATAGTAACTGGGTGAATAGTAACCCGTGAATAGTAATTCATAAAAAAATACCAAAGAAAATGATATTCCATGACGAGTACAAAAGAAATGATATCTCATACGAGTATAATAGAATATACGAAACTGTAAATGGATTTTCACCCGCCATGCGGTAATCCACGTAGACAGATCATTTCCCCAATTTAATAAAAAAAATGAATACAAAGGATCATTCACCATGAATGCGGTAATCCACATAGACAGGTTATTCCAACAGAATAATAAAGAATGGAATAACAAAAGTATTCACCAGGCATGCGATAGACTGCACAGACAGGTTATTCCAACAAAATAATAAATAATGGAACCAGGTCATGCGTAATACGCATAGACATGATATTCCACTAGAATAATAAAGAATGGAACCAGGTCATGTGTAATCCGAACATACAGGATATTCCAACAAAATAATAAAGAATGGAATAACAACAGAATTCACTAGGCATGTGATAGACCGCACAGACAGGTTATTCCAACATAATAATAAAGAATGGAATAACAGAAGAATTTCACCATGTATGCAGTACTTCGCATAGATAGGTTATTCCAATATAATAATAAAGAATGGAATAATAGAAGAATTTCACCATGTATACGGTAGTTCGCGTATACATGTTATTCCAACAGAATAATAAGGAATGGAATAACAATAGCTCTCTTCATGAATACAAAAGAAATAGTACCCCTTACCTTGAAGAAACCGGATCTTTGGAATAGTGAGGTAGTGAGCATTTCTTCTTCTTTCTCTCTATAATTTCTCTCTATAATAATTGCTTTATAGCTTTAGTGAATTGGTGAGAAATGAAGGAAGAATGAGCTTCTATTTATAGAAAAATATAGTTTCGATAATTGCACATTTTGGGGCTCGAAAAATTACAGTACACTACCTCCAACTTTTCTTTCATTTTTAATTTAGTCCTGCAAGTATTATCAAACTTGCACCACCTCCCCTAATAGTAAATAATGTGAATCAATAGTTCAATCATGTGATTCAATAGTTATAATCATGTGAAAATACGAATAACAGTATAGTACCTCCATCTATACCTCCATCTTTAACTTAGTCATGCAATTATTATCAATCTTGCACCAAATCCCCTAATAGTAAATGAATGTGAATCAATAGTACACACATGTGAATTAATAGCAATTACTTGCTCATTTATTCGATTAATTACCCGATTGGTCAATATAACCTCCAGACATCAATTACTATCAAAATAAATGTCGATTTCCACTAACATTAACAATCCCAACACAATGGAAATATTTTTCTCAAAAATTTTATTTTTGAAATTTCGAAGTTTGACTTTTTCCAAAAAAAGTCAACTATTTACTTTTTTGACCAAAAAGTTAACCCCAACAAATTTTGTGTTTATAATCTATTTCTACTAATTCATCGTTTCAGACTCAAATATCACGTCCGCGTCTCCAAATTTAACTCCAAACTCAACTTCGATTTTTAATAACATTCATCATTAATATTATAACTCACAATATTTAACAACCAGGTCGTTCCCAGGAAAGAGGGGGCTTTCCGATAAGGATTTCTCCTTATTGGCACGCAATTAGATGACCAAACCTCTCCTTGATAGAACTTCTAGACATTGCAAATATTGCAATTTAATAATATGAATAATTTTGTCGTCTCAATTATTGATTTAATAATATATCATATTATACAGATGATACTGTGACAATAATCGAATCAATAATATGAGAGATATGATGCAAGAATTATCGTAATAATAATTGAGTATAATCGAATGACTTCTCACATACGCGATCAATAACCAATACCGCAGCTACTATGCAACCACGCCAGACATCGTATTTTTACTACCGGGTAGTTCATGCGCTTTTTAACGATAACACTTTCGCCATTATTTTTATAAAAAGATAATTCTGTCGTTTTTTTACTATGACAATACTTCCGTTGTGGGGTTCACCAATGATTGTGCCGTTATACGGATATTCTCCGACAAAAAGAATATTCTCCTACCAAACGAATATTTTATAACAACTTGCATACTTTGCAAAAAATTTCACATATCACCCTTAACTTTAACTCTTTATAAATTTAACCATTTACGAAATAAAATAATAATTATAAGAAAATTGAATACTTTCATTTCATAAAATTCGGGGTGTTACAATCTCCCCTCCTTATGAAATTTTTCCCTCAAAATTTACGTACGTACGTGATATAATGAGGACACCTTGACTTCATTTCAGATTCTAACTCTTGAGGTATAACCTTTGAGTGTTGAATATGATCCTTCTTATCCAAGATTTTAACACGTATCTCCTCATACGTTAAATCATCTACTATCTTATCTAGTTCTAATTTAATAACGTGGTTCGGGTCATCCACATATTTACGTAACATTGATACGTAAAAAAAACATTATGAACACGCGACATACTTGGCGGTAAAACGAGTCTATAGGCCACAGTTCCTACTTGATCGAGGATTTCAAATAGACTAATAAAATCAAGTGTTGAGATTTCCTCTATTCATCGACTCTTGCTTTTAGAATAACGCCTTCTTGAACCTTCTTCTTCATATTCATCATCTTCAGGTGTGTAGTTTGAGCGGCTTTAACTTTATCGATTAAAGTCGATTCTACTCGTATATTCGTTATCTTCACGTGGGTCCCTAGAGTCTTTAACTCTATCTTCATCATTTGTAAGTTATATGAAATGGGTCATTGTGTTAACAACGTCGCACTCATAAATGCATACGATCTTCTACTCAATGCATCAGCTACCACGTTCGCTTTTTCCACGATAATATTGAATAGTATGGTTGTAATCTTCAACAGCTCGAGCCAACGTCTTTGGCGCATTACACGTTCATTTTGGTTGTAAAAATATTTAAGGGTTGAAGAAATGGGTTTTGTACTGGGGTCAGTACAAAATTTGATTTCACACTCTAGGGTAAGCCAGGAAGTTCTTCGAGAATACGTCAGGAAATTTATTAACGATAGAAATATCATTTAAAAACTGTGACTCTCATCCAAGACTTGGATAACACGTCACATTGATACCTATCAACTTGTCACCGCTATTCACGACGTCCCCTACAGATATTCTGACTTCGGTGTATTCCAAGACTTGGAAGTCACCAGCGACAGGCTCGGGGCTCTTTACATATGGCTTGATATGACAGTGATTGACTTTAGTGATTTGGTTGCTTGAATTCGCATAACAGGTTGGTTAGGAATATGAAAGCTAACAACCTTACGAAAAGCATGATGAGTAGTTAACCAATCGATTCCTAAAATCACATCAAAGGCAAGTATTTTCAAAGAGATAAGATCGACAGGTAACGTGAAAGTGTTGATTTGAATCAACAAGATTTATAAATAGTGGGTGTAACGAAGGTTTCTCCGAACGAAGTTTTAACCGATAAGTCAAAGTCTAATTTTTCTTGAGTTAAATTTAAACGTTGAGCGCAAGCAAGAGAGATAAAAGAATGGGTAGAACCGGTATCTAATATGGTATAAACTTTGCAAAAATTTATGATTAACTAACTCGTGATAACTTCATTTGGGTTCCTCACTTGTTGGGAAGTCATTACAACTGCTCTCCCTTGAACTACCCAGCTTTGACTTGTCTGGGAAGCATTTAGTGTCATCACTACCGTTGAAATTGACTTTTCTATAGGGCATATTCCACCCTCAACTGCTTCATCATACTCCTGTTTCATGATCTGAATCATTAATCTTCGATCCATATCGAATTGGGGTTGACCGCAATGTATAGGATAATTTAAGACTCGATGTTGGGTTCTCTCAATTGATGTCCAAAAAGAGAAATACATATCATCTATTTTAGCCTTCTTAGATCGGACATCTGTTTCCACAATATCAATGTGTCATGCAGCTTTTACCCATGCATCACTCATTCTCACTCGTTCAGTTGTTTCTTCTTTCAGCTCAGATTCCAGCTTTATCATCTTATACTCTGCCAAAGAGTGCTTCTGTTCAAGCATCACATATCGGGTAACACAAGCTTGAATTGTTGCATCTTTTTGCTCCACGACCGCCTGCCGTTCTTCAGCCTGTTCTTCTAAATTATGAATACGATTTTGCAATTCTAAATTTCGATCATAAATTCTTCTAATAAATTCTCCTCAGGTTCCTTTTCTTCCTCACTCTCAGCTGTTACCTCTACGACTATCTCAGGTGCAACTATCAATTCTTCACTCACCACATATATATCTCTAATTCCTTCTTCGCTTGACATCACATTATCTTGGTTTGAGATTAGAGGTGTCTCCACAATCTCATTCACTCCATTATTACCGTTCTCAGCTGCCATTCTTAAAAACTTCCATAAAATAGGGGTTAATTAAACCAATTAACATATTATCCCTATACTCTGACCGACCAATTAAATAACAAATAAACTTAGGTAGGTCATACTAGCGAAGGAATTCCCCGTCTCTCCCCTCCTAGTTCTGGTCTCACATCTCAGCTAGGGATCATATCCTTAAGCTTTGATACCAATTGTGACGCCCCCAAAACAGGTATACATCACCCATCTTGGGTTGCCAGATACATGGTACATAAATTCAAATACAACTTAATTATACAACTGTCGTGCAAAATACGACAAAACACAGTTGAGAGTTTAAACACGAATATTGCCTTCTAGACAATATCCACACTCAATGGAGTCCTCATTACAATTACTATCACACTATTTCACAGATTAGTGAGGACTACTAAAGCCACTTATCCGGACCATCACTCCATTCCCCGACTCATCCCAAATATATATATTCATTTTCAAGAGAAAACGTTGAAAGAAAAGGGTGAGCTCAACTAGCCCAAGAAGAAATATTATGACTAAGATAATGCGTAATAAATTATCCTTAGCCTTCAACAATGTTAAACTGATAAAATACAATAAACATCAAGTTTAACTGCAGCGGAATAAGCAATCCATTAGAAGAGTCAAGTAGAACATAATGTCTACTATCTCCTTTAGATTAGAAGTCCATCGTTAATATTTCATTCCTGTAATACTCAACAATAGTTCTTTATTATACCCAAGATAAAAAGAACTATCATCACCTGTCTTCACCTAAACCACCAAAGATTATAGTTAAATCCACAATTCATATTTATAATCATGTAAATCAACAGTTTCTCCTTGCCACAAAGGCTTAATAGAACGTTTACTCAATATCCTTACCCCAAGGGCTAAAGATATTCAAATGTAATAACAATGATCATACCAATCAGTTGTCTACCTTTGCACTACGGGCCAAAGATATTCAACTATAAAACCAATGGTCATGATCATACCAATCAATTATCTGTCAGTGCACTACAGCCAAAGACATTCAACTGTTAACTAATGGTCATGATCCTGCCAATCACATCATCGAATTATCCATGCACTATGGGCCAAGGATATTCGTTATTATCACAGTGGTTATGATCATGTCATACACCTGTTCATCTTTGCACGTAAGCCAAAGATATACAGTAAAACCAATAATCAATAGTCCATCTATGCACGTAAGTCAAAGATATACAACTGTAAAACCAATAATCAACAGTTTATCTATGCACGTAAGCCAAAGATGACTTTCATCACAATATAAACATGAGGATGATGACAATGATATAAGCATTAATCAAACGAAATCAAGGATAAATATTAAAGACTTTAAATTTATTCAGTGTTTAAAAAAATCCAAATTGTCAACATGATACTGCTATGTGGAGAAAAATTCAAGAATAATATTCATGTACCAAAAATAATTTGTATAGAAAAGAAATATATTTTTTGGGTAAATAGTACCCCGTGAATAGTACTCTATGAATAGTACTTAGAGAATAGTACCTCGTGAATAGTACCCCAACATGAAAAGTACCCCAAATACCCGAGTAAATAATATTCGGGTGAATAGTAACCCATGAATAGTATTCCGACACGAAAAGTTTCCCGAATACCCGAGTGAATAATGCTAGAGTGAATAGTAACTGGGTGAATAGTAACTCGTAAAAAATACCAAAAAAATGATATTCCATGACGAGTACAAAAGAAATAATATCTCATACGAGTATAATAGAATATACGAAACTGCAAATGGATTTTCACCCGCCATGCGGTAATCCACGTAGACAAATCATTTCCATAATTTAATAAAGAATAAATACAAAGGATCATTCACCATGCATGTGGTAATCCACATAGACAGGTTATTCCAACAGAATAATAAAGAATGGAATAATGTAAGAATTCACGTGCATGCGATAGATCGCATGCATGAAAGTTATTCCAATAGAATAATAAATAATGGAACCGTGTCATGCATGTAATACGCATGCATGTGATATTTCAACGAGTAATAATAAAGAATGGAACCGGTTCATGCGTAATCCAGATGCATACATGATATTCCAATGTAATAATAAAGAATGGAATAACAATGAATTCACCAAGCATGCGATAATCGCATGCAGAAAAGTTATTCCAAAGTAATAATAAAGAAGGAATAACGAGAAAAATTTCACCATGTATACCATGCATACTTGATATAGATAGGTTATTCCAACATAATAATAAAGAATGGAATAAAAGAAGAATTTCACCATGTATACTACGGTAGTCCACGATAAAAGTTATTCCAATGAGAATAATAAGGAATGGAATAACAATAGCTCTCTTCATGAATATGAAAGAAATAATACCCCTTACCTTAGAAGAAACTGGATACTGGAATAGTGAGGTAGCAGACTTCTCTTCTTCTTTCTCTCTATAATTTCTCTCTATAATAATTGCTTTATAGCTTTAGTGAATTGGTGAGAAATGAAGGAAGAATGAGCTTCTATTTATAGAAAAATATAGTTTCGATAATTGCACGTTTTGGGGCTCAAAAAATTACAGTACAATACCTCCAACTTTTCTTTTCTTTTTAATTTAGTCCTGCAAGTATTATCAAACTTGCACCACTTCCCCTAATGGTAAATAATGTGAATCAATAGTTCAATCATGTGATTCAATAGTTATAATCATGTGAAATTACGAATAACAGTATAGTACCTCCATCTATACCTCCATCTTTAACTTAGTCATGCAAGTATTATCAATCTTGCACCAACTCCCCTAATAGTAAATGAATGTGAATCAATAGTACACACACATGTGAACAAATAGTTATAATCATGTGAATTAATAGAAATTACTTGCTCATTTATTCGATTAATTGGTCAATATAACCTCTAGACATCAATTATTATCAAAATAAATGTCGATTTCCACTAACACTAACAATCCCAACACAATGGAAATATTTTTCTCAAAAATTTCATTTTTGAAATTTCAAAGTTTGACTTTTTCCGAAAAAAGTCAACTGTTGACTTTTTTGACCAAAAAGTTAACCCCAGCAAATTTTGTGTTTATAGACTTTTTCTACTAATTTCATCATTCCGGACTCAAATATTACATCCGTGTCTCGAAATTCAACTCCGAACTCAACTTTGATTTTTAATAACATTCGTCATTAATATTATAACTCACAATATTTAACAATCAGGTCGTTCCCAAGAAAGAGGGGGCTTTTCGATAAGGATTTTTCCTTATTGGCGCGCAATTAGATGACCAAACCTCTCCTTGACAGAAATGTGTAAGACCCCAAATTTTATGAAATGAAAGTATTCAATTTTCTTATAATTATTATTTTATTTCGTAAATGGTTAAATTGATAAAAGGTTAAAGTTAAGGGTGATATGTGAAATTTTTTGCAAAGTATGCAAGTTGTTATAAAATATTCGTTTGGTCGGGGAATATCCGTGCGACGGCACAATCATTGGTGGACCCCATAACAGAAGTATTGTCGTAGTAAGAAAATTACAGAATTATCTTTTTATAAAAATAACGGCAAAAGTGTTACCGTTAAAACTGTTGAACTACTCAGTAGTAAAAGACAAGAATGTCTGGCGTGGTTGCATGGTAGCACACGGTATTGATTCTTCGATGCTTACGTAAGAAGTCACTCAGTTATACTCAATTATTGCTACAGTAATTGCCGCATCATATCTCCCATATTATTATTTCAATTTTTGTCACAGTATCATCTGTATAATATGTTATATTATTAAATCAATAATTGAGACAACAAAGTTATTCATATTATTATTTACAATATTGACAATGTCTAGAAGTTTTGTCAAGGAGAGGTTTGGTCATCTACTTGCTCGCCAATAGGGAGAAATCCTTATCGGAAAGCCCCCTCTTTCCTGGGAACGACCTGGTTGTTAAATATTATGAATTATAATATTAATGATAAATAAGTTTGTGTTGATTAAAGATGAAATTGATAGTTCCATTGTGTTGGAATTATTAGTGTTAGTGAAAATCGATATTTATTTCGATAATAATTGATGTCTGGAGGTTATATTGCCCAATCGGGTAATTAACCGGATAAATGAGCAATTAATTGCTATTAATTTATATGATTAAAACTATTTGTTCACATGTGTGTACTATTGATTCACATTCTTATACTATTAGGGGAGTTGGTGTAAGATTGATAATACTTACATGACTAAGTTAAAAATGGAGGTATAGATGGAGGTACTATACTGTAATTCGTATTTTCACATGATTATAACTATTAATTCAAATGATTGAACTATTGATTTCCACTATTTACTATTAGGGGAGGTGGTGCAAGTTTGATAATACTTGCAGGACTAAATTAAAAATGAAGAAAAAGAAGAAGGTATTATACTGTAATATTTCGAGCCCCAAAACTTGCAATTATCGAAACTATATTTTCCTATAAATAGAAGCTCATTCTTCCTTCATTTCTCACCAATTCACTAAAGCTTTAGAGCAATTATTATAGAGAGAAATTATAGAGAGAAAGAATAAGAGAAGTCTGCTACCTCACTATTCCAATATCCAATATCTTCTAAGGTAAGGGGTATTATTCTTTTGTATTCATGAAGAGAATTATTTTCTTTTAATACTCGTAAGAGCTGTTATTCCATTCTTTATTATTATGTTGGAATAACTTGTCTATGCGAAGTACCGCATACATGGTGAAATTCTTCTGTTATTCCATTCTTTATTATTCTGTTGGAATAACCAGTCTGTGCGGTCTATCACATGCCTGGTGAATTCTGTTGTGATTCCATTCTTTATTATTCTATTGGAATATCCATCTCATGCGGATTACGATGACCGGTTCCATTCTTTATTATTCATTGGAATATCCGTCTGCATGCGGATTACGCATGACTGGTTCCATTCTTTATTATTCGTTGGAATAATCTGCTTTTTGCGCTTTTCGGCATGACACAGTTTCATTCTTTATTATTACATTGGAATAACTCGTCTGCATGTGATTACGCTGCTGTGAATTCTTCTGTTATTCCATTCTTTATTATTCTGTTGGAATAACCTGTCTATGTGGATTACCGCATGCATGGTGAATGATCCTTCGTATTCATTTCTTATTAAATTATGGAAATGATCTATCTACGTGGATTATCGCATGGCGGGCAAAAATCCATTTGCAGTTTCATATATTCTATTATACTCAGTTGGTTAAAGTTTTGGCTTCTATAGTCCATGAAATTAGTAGAATATCCTAGATATTTCAAGGCTTCATCCGATATCTTTTCATGGAAATTTTCTTACGAGCATTCTTGAATTTTACTCCACAAAGCGAGATCATGTTGACAATTTGGACGTAATTGATTTCAGGATAAATTAACTTATAAATCCTTAAAATTTATTCTTGAACTTGTTTTATTGAATTATTATGTCATTGTCATCATCCTCATGCTTATATTGTGATGAAAGTCATATTTGGCGTACGTGCATAGATGGACTTGGTATGATTATGACCAGGGATCATTCGGTATAATCATGACCTGTAATGTTATAAATGATGTGGTAAAAGTCCTCAGTGGCTTGTAGTGTATTGATGGAGTTTTTGGTATGATTATGACCAGGGATTATTCGGTATAGTCATGACCATTGATGATTACATGAATATCCTTGACCGTAGTGCAGGGATGATTCGATGATGTGGTTTATTTATTAAGATGAGTCTCAGCAATAAAAATTGATGGAAACATTTTAAATCATAGAAGATAGTAGAAATCATGCTCTACTTGACTCTTCTAATAGATTTCTTAATCCGCTGCAGTTAAACTTGATGTCTATTATATTTTATCAGTTTAACATTGTTGAAGGCTAATGATAATTTATCCTGCATTATCTTAATCATAATATTTCTTACTGGGCTAGTTGAGCTCACCCTTACTTTCACTGTTCTCTTCAGGAAATGAGAACGTAGCCGGGACTAGTCGAGGAACGGAGTGACGGTCCAGATGATAGCATTAGTAGTCCTCACTATTCTGTTAAATAGTGTGACAATAAATGTAATGAGGACTCCATTGAGTGTGGATTGTCTAGATGAAAATATTCTAATTAAAACTCTTAGATTATGTTTTGTCGTATATTACACGACTGTTGTATAATTAAGTTGTATTTGAATTTTGTACCATGTATTTGACGACTCAAGATGGGTGATGTATACCTGTTTTGGGGGCGTCACAACAACTGTCCATCAATGAACTACATGCCAATAAGGACTTTTACCACATCATTCGTCACATTACGGTCATGATTATACTGAATAATTCCTGGTCATAATCATACCAAGTCCATCTATGCACGTAAGCCAAAGATGACTTTAATCACAATATAAGCATGAGGATGATGACAATGACATAATAATTCAATAAAACAATTTCAAGGATAAATTTTAAAGATTTATAATTTAATTTATCCGTAAATCAATAACGTCAAATTGTCAACATGATATCGCTTTGTAGAGTAAAATTCAAGAATAATATTCATGTACCAAAAATAATTTGGACAGAAAAGAAATATATTTTTCTGGTGAATAGTACCCCGTGAATAGTACTTTGGGAATAGTACTTTGGGAATAGTACCCCGACACGAAAAGTGTCCCGAATACCCGAGTGAATGATACTAGAGTGAATAGTAATCGGGTGAATAGTAAACTCGTGAATAGTACTCAAAGATTACGAAAAGTGTTAGAATACTCGAGTGAATAATACTAGAGTGAATAGTAATCTGGGTGAATAGTAATTCGTGAATAGTAACTCGTAAAAGAAAAATACCAAAGAAAATGATATTCCATGACGAGTACAAAAGAAATGATATCTCATACGAGTATAATAGAATATACGAAACTGCAAATGAATTTTCACCCACCATGCGGTAATCCACGTAAACAAATCATTTCCACAATTTAAAAAAGAATGAATACGAAGGATCATTCACCATGCATGCAGTAATCCATATAGGCAAAGTTATTCCAAAGAATAATAAAGAATGGAATAATGTAAGAATTCACCATGCATGCAGAGTCGCGTGAGACAAAGTTATTTCAATGTAATAATAAAGAATGGAATAACATGTGAGAATTCACGTGCACGCGATAGATCAGACATACAAAAGTTATTCTAACGTAATAATAAAGAACGGAATCTGTCATGCGTAATCCGCACGCATGTGATATTCTAATGTAATAATAAAGAACGGAACCAGTCATGTAATCGCAGAGAGCAGGATATTCCAATGTAATAATAAAGAACTAAACCAGTCATGTGTAATCGCATAGAGACAGGATATTCCAATGTAATAATAAAGAACCTGAATAACAACAGAATTCACTGTGCATACGATAGAGCAAGACTTGATAAAAGTTATTCCAATGTAATAATAAAGAATGGAATAACATAAGAATTTTACCATGTATGCGATACTTCGCATGAACAGGTTATTCCAACATAATAATAAATAATGGAATAACAACACATACGAGTATTGAAAGAAAATAACTCTCTTCATGAATACGAAAGAATAATACCCTTACCTCAAAAGAAGACCGCATCTTCGGAATAAAGTGAGGTAGCGAGACTTTTCTTCTTCTTCTCTCTATAATTTCTCTCTATAATAATTGCTCTATAGCTTTAGTGAATTGGTGAAAAATAATGAAGGAATGAACTTCTATTTATAGGAAAATATAGTTTCAATAATTGCACATTTTGGGGCTCAAAATATTACTGTATAGTACCTCCCTCTTTTACTTCATTTTTAATTTAGTCCTGCAAGTATTATCAAACTTGCACCACCTCCCCTAATAGTAAATCATGTGAATCAATAGTAAATCATGTTGCTCAATAGTTCTAAACATGTGAAAAAATTAATTATAGTATAGTACCTCCATCTATACCTCTATTTTTAATTTAGTTATGCAAGTATTATCAATCTTGCACCAACTCCCCTAATAGTAAATCATGTGAATCAATAGTACACACATGTGAACACATAGTTATAAGCATGTGAATTAATAGCAATTAATTGCTCATTTATCTGGTTAATTACCCGATTGGTGAAAATAACCTCCAGACATCAATTATTATCGAACTAAATGTCGATTTTCACTAACACTAATAATTCCAACACAATGGAACTATCAATTTCATCTTTAATCAACACGAACCTATTCATCATTAATATTATAATTCACAATATTTAACAACCAGGTCGTTCCCATGAAAGAGGGGGCTTTTCGATAAGGATTTCTCCTTATTGGCGCGTAATTAGGTGATCAACCTCTCCTTGACAGAACTTCTAGACATTGCCAATATTGCAAATAATAATATGAATAACTTTGTCATCTCAATTATTGATTTAATAATATAACATATTATACTGATGATGATCTCGTGACAATAATTGAATCAATAATATGAGAGATATGATGCAAAGAATTACTATATCAATAATTGAGTATAACCGAAAGTGACTTCTTACGTAAAGCATCAATAATCAATATCGTGTGCTACTACGCAACCAACGCCAGACATCGTATTTTTTACTACGGGTAGTTCAGCGCTTTTAACGGTAACACTTTCATAGTTATTTTTATAAAATGATAATTACATCGCTTTTTTAACTATTCGACAATACTTCCGTTCATAGGGTCCATTAATGATTGTGTAGTCGTCGCACGAATATTCCCTGTTAAAATGAATATTCCCCGACCAATCGAATATTATATAACAACTTCCTTACTTTGCAAAATTTATAAATATTACCCACAACTATAATATTATATCAAATCCACACCATAATATTAAAAAAAATATTTCAAGAAATTTAAATCTTTATTCATAAAATTTGGGGTCTCACAATCTCCCCTCCTTATGAAATTTCGCCCTCAAAATTTACGTACGTACCTGGTATGATGAGGATACGTTGACTTCATTTCAGATTCTAACTCTTGAGGTATAACCTTTGAGTGTTGAATACGATCCTTCTTATCAAAAATTTTAATACGTATCTTCTCATACGTTAAATCTTCTGCTATCTCGTCTAGTTCTAATTCAATAATGTGGTTTGGGTCGTCCACATAATTATGTAACATCGATACGTGAAAAACGTTATGAACACGCGACATACTTGGCGGTAAAACGAGTCTATAGGCCACAGTTCCTACTCCATCGAGGATTTCAAATGGGCCAATTAAATCGAGGGTTGATATTTCCTCTCTTCGTCGATTTTTGTTTCTAGAATAACGCCCTCTTGAACCTTCTTCTTCATTTTCATCAGCTCCGAGTTTGAAGCTTGAACGACTTTTAACTTTATCGATTAAATTCGATTTTACTCGTATATTCTCTATCTTCACGTCGGTCCTTAGAGTATTTAACTCTATCTTCATCATTTATAAGTTATACGAAATGGGTTTTTGTGTTAACAACGTCGCACTCATAAACGCATACGATCTTCTACTCAACGCGTCAGCTACCACGTTCGCTCCTCCTCGATGATATTGAATGGTATAGTCGTAATCTTCAACGGCTCGAGCCAACATCTTTGGCGCATGTTACTTTCATTTTGGGTGAAGAAAATATTTGAGGGTTTAAGAAATGGGTTTTGTACTGGGGTCAATACAAAATTTGATTTCACGCTCTGGGGGTAGGCCAAGAAGTCTTTAGGAATACGTCAGGAAATTTATTAACAATAGAAATGTAATTCAAAACTGTGACTCTCATCCCAAGACTTGGATAGCACGTCACATTGATACCTATCAACTTGCCACCGTTATTCACAACGTCCCCTATGGAAAGTTCGGTTTCGGTGCATTCCACACAAGGAAGTCACCAGCGAAAGGCTCGGGGCTCTTTACTTATGGCTTGATATGACAATGATTAACTTTAGTGGTTTGGTTGCTTGAATTCACATAATAGGTTGGTTAGAAATATGAAAGCTAACAACCTTACGAAAAGCATGATGAGTAGTTAACCAATCGATTCCTAAAATCACATCAAAGGCAAGTATTTTTAAAGAGATAAGATCGACAGGTAACGTAAAAGTGTCGATTTGAATCAAATAAGATTTATAAACAGTGGAGCTAACGAAGGTTTCTCCTGACGGAGTTTCAACCGATAAGTCAAAGTCTAATTTCTCCGAAGTTAAATTTAAACGTTGAGCGCAAGCAAGAGAGATAAAAAAATGGGTAGAACCGGTATCTAATAAGGTATAGACTTTGCAAAAATTTATAATTAACTAACCCGTGCTAACTTCGTTTGGGTTACTCGCTTTTTGAGAAGTCACTTAAAAACGCTTCTTCTTGAAAACCACCAAACTTTGTTTTGTTCGTATCCGCCTTTGGTGCCACCGTCCCAGCTGGACTTGATTTTGCTACAGGACAAAATTGAGCTATGTGACCGTCTTTTCCACAACTAAAACATACCTTAGAAGGCTGTGAATAGTTTGGACTTATGTGTCCCTCCTCTCCGCATCTGTAGCATCTAACTGGCGGTCGTTCTCCTCCCCTAGAATTTGTTGCTAGTGTTGGTGTTGCTGCCAACGTTTTCCCATCATCGTTAAATCTTCTCTTCTTAAATTTTCCACTTCTATTATCTTGGACATGATTACCACCGAAGTGGTTACCATTCTTGGCATGATAATTTCCACCATGATGGTTATCATTGTTCCGATGGCCGTTGCCACCAGTACGATTATTATCGTGTTGTTGGTCGTTGCCTTTTGGTTGTGCTAACTCATTATCGCGCTCCAATAACTGAGCCCTATTCACAACATCTGAATATAAACAAAGTTTGTGAGAAATGAGGTATTGACGTATCTTGGGTTTCAAACCTCTTATAAACATTCGCGTCATTCGCTCCTCATTATCGACCAAATGGGATGCAAACCGGGATAACTCTACAAATTTAGCCTCGTATTGCGACACGGTCATATTATTTTGCTCCAACTTGATAAACTTCACCTCCTTCATGTGACGAATACTTTCGGGAAAGTACTTGTCGTTGAACAGCTCTTGGAACTTCTCCCAAGTCATCTTGAGTGTGTCAGGCTGGGTACGTTTTACAGATTCCCACCAGTAATCTGCCTCTTCATGCAACATAAAGGTGGCAAAGGGAACCTTTTGCTCCTCGGAGCATCCCAAGACATCAAATATCTTGGTGATCTGCTTTAACCACGTCTCTGCCTTAAGTGGTTCTGGCTTTCCTAAAAAATTTGGCGGTCCCAACTCCTTGAACTGCTTAGCAGTGACTAGCCGTAGGTTGCCATTATTTCCACCTATATTTTGAACAGGAGTCTCTCTTAACTGATGTTGCATGAACTGCATAAAGCCTCTGAACATCCCATCGTTCATCATTTGATCGGTGTTGTTATTTACCTGAGGATTATTGTCTTCTTGTTGCACATTATCCTGGGTATTGATCGTTGGTGACTCAACGGTCTCATGTGCTTCATTGCTGATCTCAACATTTTCAGATGTCATTTTCAAACACTGTCACAAAATAAGGGTTAATTGACATATCACATATTATCCCTATACTCTGACCGACCAATTAAATACCAAATAAACTTAGGTAGGTCATACTAGCGAAGGAATTCCCCGTCTCTCCCCTCCTAGTTTTTATCTCACATCTCAGCCAGGGATCATATCCCTAAGCTTTGATACCAACTGTGGCGCCCCACAAACAGGTATACATCACCCATCTTGAGTCGCTAGATACATGGTACATAAATTCAAATACAACTTAATTATACAACAGTCATGTAAAATACGACAAAACATAGCTGAGAGTTTAAACAAGAATATTGTCATCTAGACAATATCCACACTCAATGGTGTCCTCATTATAATTATTATCACATTATTCCATAGAATAGTGAGGACTACTAAAGCCATTTATCCTGGACCATCACTCCATTCCCCGACTCGTCCAGCTATATTCTCATTTCCTGAAGAGAACAATGAAAGAAAGGGTGAGCTCAATTAGCCCAGTAAGAAATATTATGACTAAGATAATGTAGAATAAATTATCCTTGGCCTTCAACAGTATAACAACTGATAGAATGCAATTGTGACGCCCCCAACATAGGTATACATCACCCATCTTGGGTCGCCAGATACATGGTACAGAATACAATTACAAACTTAATTATACAAACTTCGTGTAATATACGACAAAACATAGCTAAGAGTTTAAACAGGAATATTGTCATCTAGACAATATCCACTCTCAAATAGAGTCCTCATTACATTTATTGTCACACTATTTTATAGAATAGTGAGGACTATTATAACACCATCTCGGACCATCACTCCATTCCCTGACTCGTCCCAGCTATATTCTCATTTCCTGAAGAGAACAATGAAAGAAAGGGTGAGCTTAACTAGCCCAGTAAGAAATATTATGACTAAGATAATGCATAATAAATTATCCTTAGCCTTCAACAGTATAACAACTGATAGAATACAATAGACAACAAGTTTTAGATCAACAACTGTAGCGGAAATAAGAAATCCATTAGAAGAGTCAAGTAGAGCATGGTATCTACTATCTTCTATGATTTAAAATATTTTCATCAATTTTTATCGCTGAGACTCAGCTTAATAAATAAACCATATCATCGAATCTTCCACCTTCATCGCCAAGGATATTCATTAAATCATCAATTGTCATGATATGCATAGAATAATCCTCGGTCATAATCATACCAAAATTGTCCATCAATGCACTTCAGGCCACTGAGGACTTTCACCACATCATTCGTCACATTACGGTCATGATTATACCGAATAATCCCTAGTCATAATCATACCAAGTCCATCTATGCATGTAAGCCAAAGATGACTTTTATCACAATATAAGCATGAGGATGATGACAATGACATAATAATTCAATAAAACAAGTTCAAGGATAAATTTTAAAGATTTATAATTTAATTTATCATGAAATCAATAACGTCCAAATTGTCAACATGATACTGCTTTGTGGAGTAAAATTCGAGAATGCTCAGAAGAATATTTCCATGAAAAGATACTGGATTAAGCGCAAATTTCCAGGATATTCTACTAATTTCATGGAGTATAGAAGCCAAAACTTTAACCAACTGAGTATAATAGAATATATGAAACTGCAAATAGATTTTCGCCCGCCATGCAGTAATCCACGTAGACAGATCATTTCCATAATTTAATAAGAAATGAATACGAAGGATCATTCACCATGCATGCGGTAATCCACATAGGCGGAGTTATTCCAACGAGAATAATAAAGAATGGAATAATGAAGAATTCACCGTGCATGCGATAGCGCGCATGCATGCATTATTCCCAATGAATAATAAAGAATGGAACTAGGTCATGCGTAATCCGCATGCACAAAGATATTCCAACGAGAATAATAAAGAATGGAACTAGGTCATGCGTAATCCGCATGCATATGATATTCCAAATGAATAATAAAGAATGGAACCAGTCATGCATAATCCGCATGCATGTGATGTTCCAATGAATAATAATAAAGAATGGAACCGTGTCATGCGTAATCCGCATGCATGGATGTTCCAAATGTAATAATAAAAATGGAATAACAACAAAATTCACCGTGCATGTGATAGATCGCATGCAGATGAGTTATTCCAGCGAGAATAATAAAGAATGGAATAACAACGAGAATTCACCAGCATGCGATAGACCACCACGGACATGTTATTCCAATGAATAATAAAGAATGAAATAATGTAAGAATTTCACCATGTATGTGGTACTTCCCATAGATAAGTTATTCCAATATAATAATAAAAATGGAATAACAACCCTTACAGTATTGAAAGAAAATAACTCTCTTCATGAATACGAAAAGAATAATACCCTTACCTTAGAAGAATCTTTGGATTTGGAATAAGGAGGTAGCAGACTTCTCTTCTTCTTTCTCTCTATAATTTCTCTCTATAATAATTGCTCTATAGCTTTAGTGAATTGATGAGAAATGAAGGAAGAATGAGCTTCTATTTATGGGAAAATATAGTTTCGATAATTGCACGTTTTGGGGCTCGAAATATTATAGTATAATACCTTCCTCTTTTTCTTTATTTTTAATTTAGTCCTGCAAGTATTATCAAACTTGCACCGCCTCCCCTAATAGTAAATAATGTGAATCAATAGTTCAATCATGTGAATCAATAGTTATAATAATGTGAAAATACGAATTACAGTATAGTACCTACAACTATACCTCCATTTTTAACTTAGTCATGCAAGTATTATCAATCTTGCACCACCTCCCTTAATAGTACAAGAATGTGAATCAATAGTACACACATGTGAATAAATAGTTATAATCATGTGAATTAATAGCAATTAATTACTCATTTATCCAGTTAATTACCGACCGGGTCAAGATAACTTCAGAGACATCAATTAATATCGAAATAAATGTCGATTTCCACAAACACTAATAATTCCAACACAATGGAACTATCAATTTTATCTTTAATCAACACGAACTTATTCATCATTAATATTATAATTCACAATATTTAACAACCAGGTCATTCTCTCAGAAAGAGGGGCTTTCCGATAAGGATTTCTCCTTATGGTGCGCCGCAATTAGGTGACCAAACCTCTCCTCGATGTAACTTCTAGACATTGTCAATATTGCAAATAATAATATGAATAACTTTGTCGTCTCAATTATTGATTTAATAATATATCATATTATGCAGATGATACTGTGACAATAATTGAATCAATAATATGAGAGATATGATGCAGTAATTACTGTAGCAATAATTGAGTATAACTGAGTGACTTCTCACGTAAGCATTAATAACCAATACCGTGTGCTACTATGCAACCACGCGTATTACTGTACTTTTACTACCGGGTAGTTCAACAGTTTTAACGGTAACACATTCGCCGTTATTTTTAATAAAAGATAATTCTGTCGTTTTCTTACTACGACAATACTTCCATTGTGGGGTCCACAAATGATTGTGCCGTCATACAAATATTCCCTGTTAAAATGAATATTCCCCGACTAATCGAATATTATATAACCACTTGCTTACTTTGCTAAATTTGTAAATATTACCCACAACTATAACATTATATCAAATCCACACCATAATATTCAATAAAAATATTTTGAGAAATTTAAATCTTTGTTCATAAAATCTAGGGTCTCACAACAATAGACAACAAGTTTTAGATCAACAACTGCAGCAGAAATAAACAATCCATTAAAAGAGTCAAGTAGAGCATAAAATCTACTATCTTCTATAATTTAAAAAGTTTTTCATCAACTTTATCGTTGAGACTCAGCTTAATAAATAAAATCGAATCATCCGTGCACCACGGCCAAGGATATTCATGTAATCATCAATGGTCAAGATTATACCGAATAATCCCTGGTCATAATCATACCAACAACTGTCCATCAATGAACTACGGGCCAATGAGGACTTTTACCACATCATTCGTCACATTACGGTCATGATTATACCGAATAATCCCTAGTCATAATCATACCAAGTCCATCTATGCACGTAAGCCAAAGATGACTTTAATCACAATATAAGCATGAGGATGATGACAATGACATAATAATTCAATAAAATAAGTTCAAGGATAAATTTTAAAGATTTATAATTTAATTTATCCAGAAATCAATAACGTCCAAATTGTCAACATGATACTGCTTTGTAGAGTAAAATTCAAGAATAATATTCTTGTACCAAAAATAATTTGGACAGAAAAGAAATATATTTTTTGGGTGAATAGTATCCCGTGAATAGTACTTCGGGAATTAGTACCCCGTGAATAGTACCCCGATACGAAAAGTGTCCCGAATACCCGAGTGAATAATACTAGAGTGAATAGTAATCGGGTGAATATAGTAACCCGTGAATAGTAACTCGTAAAAGAAAATACCAAAGAAAATAATATTCCATGACGAGTACAAAAGAAATGATGTCTCATACAAGTATAATAGAATATACGAAACTGCAAATGGATTTTCACCCACCATGCGGTAATCCACGTAGACAGATCATTTCCTCAATTTAATAAAGAATGAATATGAAGGATCATTCACCATACATGCGGTAATCTACATAGATAGGTTATTCCAACAGAATAATAAAGAATGGAATAACAGAAGAATTCACCATGCATGCGGTAGTCCGCGTGAGACAAAGTTATTCCAATGTAATAATAAAGAATGGAATAACAAAGAGAATTCACCAAACATGCGATAATCGATAAACAAAGTTATTCCAATGTAATAATAAAGAACGGAACCAGTCGTAATCCGCATGCATGAGGATATTCCAATGTAATAATAAAGAAGCGGAACCAAAGTCATGCGTAATTGTATAGAGACGAGGATATTCCAACGAGAATAATAAAGAGCGGAATAACAATGAAATTCACCGTGCATGCGATAGATCGCATGCAGACAAAGTTATTCCAACAGAATAATAAAGAATGGAATAATGTAAGATTTTCACCATATATGCGGTACTTCACATGATAAAAGTTATTCCAACATAATAATAAAGAATGGAATAATAACCCTTACGAGTATTGAAAGAAAATAACTCTCTTCATGAATACGAAAGAATAATACCCCTTACCTCAAAAGAAGACTGGATACTGGAATAGTGAGGTAGTAGACTTCTCTTCTTCTTTCTCTCTATAATTTCTCTCTATAATAATTGCTCTATAGCTTTAGTGAATTGGTGAAAAATAATAAAGGAATGAGCTTCTATTTATAGAAAAATATAGTTTCAATAATTGCACATTTTGGGGCTTAAAATATTATAGTATAATACCTCCCTCTTTTACTTCATTTTTAATTTAGTCCTGCAAGTATTATCAAACTTGCACCACCTCCCCTAATAGTAAATCATGTGAATCAATAGTAAATCATGTGACTCAATAGTTCTAAACATGTGAAAAAATTAATTATAGTATAGTACCTCCATCTATACCTCCATTTTTAATTTAGTCATGCAAGTATTATCAATCTTGCACCAACTCCCCTAATAGTAAATCATGTGAATCAATAGTACACGCATGTGAATACATAGTTATAAGCATGTGAATTAATAGCAATTAATTGCTCATTTATCCGGTTAATTACCCGATTGGTCAATATAACCTCCAGACATCAATTATTATCGAACTAAATGTCGATTTTCACTAACACTAATAATTTCAACACAATGGAACTATCAATTTCATCTTTAATCAACACTAATTTATTCATCATTAATATTATAATTCACAATATTTAATAACCAGGTCGTTCCCAGGAAATAGGGGGCATTCCGATAAGGATTTATCCTTATTGGCGCGCAATTAAGTGACCAAACCTCTCTTTGACAGAACTTCTAAACATTGTTAATATTTCAAATAATAATATGAATAACTTTGTCGTCTAAATTATTGATTTAATAATATAACATATTATACAGATGATATTGTGACAATAATTGAATCAATAATATGAGAGATATGATGCAGCAATTACTGTAGCAATAATTGAGTATAACTGAGTGACTTCTTACATAAGCATCAATAATCAATACCGTGTGCTACTATGCAACCACACATATTACTGTACTTTTACTACCGGGTAGTTCAACAGTTTTAACGGTAACACTTTCGCCGTTATTTTTATAAAATGATAATTATGTTATTTTCTAACTACGACAATCCTTCCGTTGTGGGGTCCACCAATGATTGTGCCATCGTACGAATATTCCCTGTTAAAATAAATATTCCCCGACCAATCGAATATTATATAACAACTTGCTTACTGTGCAAAATTTATAAATATTATCCACGACTATGACCTTATATCAAATCCACACCATAATATTAAAAAAAATATTTTGAGAAATTTAAATCTTTATTCATAAAATTTGGGGTCTCACAAGTAATCTGCCTCTCCTCGCAACATGAAGGTGGCAAAGGGAACCTTTTGCTCCTCGGAGCATCCCAAGACTTTGAATATCTTGGTGATTTACTTTATCCACGTCTCCGCATTAAGTGGTTCTGGCTTTCCCCAAAATTTCGATGGTCCCAACTCCTTGAATTTCTTAGCAGTGACCATCTATGAGTTACCAGTGTTTCCATCTGCATTTTGAATAGGAGTCGCTCTCGCCTGATATTGCATGAATTGCATAAAGTCTCTAAACATCCCATCATTCCTCATTTGATCGGTGTTGTTGTTTACCTGAGGATTATTGTCTTCCTATTGCACATTATCCTGGGTATTGATCGTTGGTGACTCAACGATCTCATGTGCTTCATTGCTGATCTCAACATTTTCAGATGTCATTTTCAAATACTGCCACAAAACAAGGGTTAATTAAAATGTCACATATTATCCCTATATTCTGACCAACCAAATAAATAACAAATAAACTTAGGTAGGTCATACTAGCGAATGATCTACCCGTCTCTCCCCTCCTAGTTCTAGTCCTACATCTTAGCCAGGGATCATATCCCTAAGCTTTGATACCAACTGTGACGCCCCCAAAATAGGTATACATCACCCATCTTGGGTCGCCAAATACATGGTACTGAATATAAATGCAACCTTAATTATACAATATGAGCTGAGAGTTTTTACACGAATATTGTGTCATAGACAATATCTAAACTCAAATTCAATCCTCATTACATTTATTATCACACTAAATAGTGAGGACTACTAAAACAACCATCATGGACCATCACTCTGTTCCCCGACTAGTCCCGGCTACGTTCTCATTTCCTAAAGAGAACAATGAAAGCAAAAGGGTGAGCTCAACTAGCCCAGTAAGAAATATTATAACTAAGATAATGCAGAATAAATTATCGGTAGCCTTTAACAGTGTTAAACCGATAAAAATACAATAAACATCAAATTTAACTGCAGCGGAATAAACAATCCATAGAAGAGTCAAGTAGAGCATGAAATCTACTATCTTCTATGATTTAAGAGTTTATCATCAATTTTATCGCTGAGACTCAGCTTAATAAATAAACCATATCACTGAATTATCCATGCACTACGGGCCAAGGATATTCATTAGTATCACAACCACGAATTATCCATGCACTACGGGCCAAGGATATTCGTGTTTTCACCAATGGTCATGATCACGCCAACCACTGTCCATCAATGCACTACGGGCCAATGAGGACTTTTACCACATCATTTGTAACATTACGATCATGATTATACCGAATAATCCCTTGTCATAATCATAACAATCAATAGTCCATCTATGCACGTAAGCCACAGATGACTTTCATCACAATATAAGCATGAGGATGATGAAAATGATATAAGAATTCAATTAAAATAAAATAAAGGATAAATTTTTAAAGATTTATAATTTAATTTATCTAGAATTCAATAATGTCCAAATTGTCAACGTGATACTGCTTTGTGGAGTAAAATTCAAGAATAATATTGTATCAAAAATGATTTGGACAGCAAAGAAATCAATTTTTATCATTAATAGTACCTCGGGTGAATAGTACCCGAGTGAATAGTACTTCATGAATAGTACTTGTGAATAGTACTTTGTGAATAGTACCCGGGAATAATACTTTGTGAATAATACCCATGAATAGTACCCCGTTAATAGTATTCTAGCAAGAAATGATCAATAATTATCAAGAATATTCAGAATAATATTTTCATAAAAAGATATTGGATGAAGCACAAATATCAAGGATATTCTACTAATATCACGGAGTATAGAAGCAATACTCTAACAAAATGAGTGTAGAATTAGGAATATGAAACGAAATAATATTACTCACATACTACAGAGTATGGAAGAAAATATTATTTCTTACGAATACTGAACAAAAATAATATCCCTTACCTTAGAAGAAGACTAGATACTAGAATAGTGAAGTAGCAGAATACTCTTCTTCTTTCTCTCTATAGCTTCTCTCTCTATAATTGCTCTTATGAGTCTTAGTGAATTGGTGAGAATAAAAGAAGAATGAACTTCTATTTATAGGAAAACATAGTTTTGATAATTGAACGTTTTGGGGCTCGAATTATTACAGTATAGTACCTTCATATTTTCTTCTATTTTTAATTTAGTCCTACAAGTATTATCAAACTTGCACCACCTCCCCTAATAGTACATCATGTGAATCAATAGTTCCATTCATGTAAACAAATAGTTATATGCATGTGAACTAATAGTAATTAATTGCTCATTTATTCGATTAATTACCCGATTGGTCAATTTAACCTCCAAAAATAAATTATTATCAAAATAATTGTCGATTTCCACCAACACAATGGAATTATCAAATTCATCTTTAATCAACTAGAACTTTTTTATCATTAATATTATAACTCACAATATTTAACAACCAGATCATTCCCAGGAAAGAGGGGGCTTTCCGATAAGGATTTCTCCCTATTGGCGCACAATTAAGTGACCAAACTCTTTTTCTCAACAGAACTTTCTAGCATCGTCAATATTACAAATAATAATATGAATAACTTTGTCGTCTCAATTATTGATTTAAAAAATATAAATATTATGCAGATGATACTGTGACAATAATTGAATCAATAATATGAGAGATATTATGCAACAATTACTATAGCAATAATTGAGTATAATTGAGTGATTTCTCACGTAAGCATCAATAATCAATACTGTGTACTACTATGAAACCACGCGTATTACTGTACGATTACCAACGGGTATTTAAACAGTTTAACGGTAAAACTTTTGTCGTTATTTTTATAAAAAGACATTTCTGTCATTTTCTAACTCCAAAAATACTTCCGTTGTGGGGTCCACCAATAATTTTGCCATCGTACGAATATTCCCTGTTAAAACAAATATTCCCCGACCAATCAAATATTTTATAACAACTTGCTTACTTTGCAAAATTTATAAATATTACCCATAACTATAACATTATATCAAATCCACACAATAATATTCAAAAATATATTTCGAGAAAAAAAAAATCTTTATTCATAAAATTTGGGGTCTTACACCCTATGTCATTCATAACATTTAATCTTTCTCATGTACGCATGTCGGTTCCCCGACAATATATAATTCCCCTACCAAGAGGGTTGTTCTTCTCAGTTATAAGAGTCTGCACCAAGTTAATTTGGTTTGGATAGCTTTCGATCAAATATCAATAGTCTATCCGAAGTAATGGCTTAGACAGTTTTCTTACCCAGTATATATATGAACAATTTTCATTCGAATCAAGGTTTGTAAACCATTTTATTTCTAAATTACGAAGTATTAAACTTTCAAAGTTCTACTTGTACGATCAATAATAGCACAAGTTCAAGTAATGCTCAATAAAGAGCAAGGTTCGAGTACTTGCATTCAATATACGAAGCAAATGAAATTCGAGAACTTGCACAAAATTCAAAGTTGTGTAAGTTAGGAAACTTACTTCAAGCGTAGTTTACCAAAATATAGCTTATCAACACTTTTCTGAATCCTAACATAATATAGTTATGCGTATAGGATACTCATTAGTTACATGTGCTCATTTGGGATATGTAAGTTTAACCATAAACGTCTAACTTAGTTGTATAATCTATACATACTACATCACATATCCTACATCCTCATAACACAAAATCAGTTTGTAAGACACCACAAGGTCAGACATCTTGGTTTCAAATCATTGCTTTATAGTTTGCAAACATTCTTTTGGATTTAACATTTAAAAGTTTATAATCCCTTATTAAACATCCAACTCTATCACTTGGCATGCTTCTTAACACATTAGGCAGTATACTGGTCATATAATACAGGTTAAAGTAATCATATAAGCATGCTTCGAACTTCAGACCACAAATAGATTACACAATTCGATGCAGGATGGTAGCAATTGCTACTAGCGGCTAGCTTAGGGATGGCACAACAAGGCTTATCCTCTAGCTTGGCCAGAGTTGAGTTTCTGCTCTCCTAATTTCGGTCCAACTTTAATATACTTATACATTTATAATTAACATGCATACATGCTAGAGGTCTTGACATAAACATATGACCATTCTTGAGTTCACTTTTACAAGTTTTAGTTTACGATTTACATGGAATTAAAGCATAAAAAGGTCATGCAGTCACCATGCTTTATAACTTGGCCATATGTCCACAAGAGATAACATAATATGTTAATAAACATGCTCATAGTGTTCATATCATTAATTCATAATTAGCATCGTTTAGTACTTTGAAACATGCTTTAAACTTTTATTTGATTTAGTTGTCATTATGTCCAACATATACGAATCATGTTTAGAGATGTAATAAACATAAACATGACATTTTAGAATCTAAATACTCATATTTAATGCAACTTAATTTAAAAACATATTCAAGTTTGCCTTTGAAATCATTTTAAACTTCAATGATGCAATACAACACATACAAGACAACTTTAAAACTCTTATTATATGTAGTTAAGTCATGTTAACATCTTCTCAAGATCAGAATGTACATCATGTAGTATTTATGCATATTTACTTTGATATAACAAGCTTTGACTTAAAAAAAAATCTCTAACACAAGGTCTAACAAGTTGGTCATGAATACAAGAACTATAAATCATAACTCATGCTCATTTATGTTTGAAATCAGTCATGTGTATATACTACTAAGCTCAAAATTTGCAGAACATGAGTTTCAACAAGGTTTGTTTTCAAAACTTAAAGTTCTTGTTAAAAATCTTCTACTAAATTATGTTGGACACTTCATAACTCATAAGGAAGCTTTATATCTCATGATATACTTCTTTCAGATATATATATATATATATATATATATATATATATATATATATAAAAGTCATAATACCAAATTAGCAACACATAGCATAACAAAAACCATAATCTGGTTCGGGGTCCGGTCATTGCGATGCACCTAGTAGATAAATCGGCGCAATTTGCTCCCTCGGACTGCACAGAAGAAGTAACTTGTTTTGTTTTGCAGATCATCAAACAACTGTGATTATTATTGGTTTAAACATGTTCAATTCCATCATTAAAGGTTCCATATATGTACACATACTTCCTAAACACATGATAGCATGCTAATTTACATAGATTGACAGAGAATTTTAAGTAATTTTTAAGAATTTGACAAAACCCAACTAAGTACCAAAGTTAGGATTTTTATACCTCTTGAAGCTTAGTTTGCTTAATTTCTCCCTTCTGTGATTGCTAGACTCTTCTTTGAACCATAAACTCGTAGATTCAATTTCTCAAAGTTTCACACACAAAACAAGCAATGTAAAAACTGAGAATTGAACTGCTATTTATAGAGGAATGGTGGACTGGCCAATGAGTTTATACTGAGGTTGTAATCCATGGTGTATATGAAGGAAACAACGGTTATCAAAGGTTTGTTCAACCACCCACCATCAGACATCTCCATAGCCAATGATTACTGCTTAAAAGTTACATAAATAGGTGATAGATTACTGTTCATTTACTGTTTGAGCAACTGATGAGTTTATTTCCCAGCAACGTGATTAATTTGCTTAGTTTAGTTACATTAATTCCCAAAAATGTAATTTTAATGTACAATTGTTACTATATTAGGAAAATTAGGGATTATTTATGTACTTACATCATATAATCCATGTACATTAGGTACCCATAATAAAATAACACAGTTAGGTATTATTGTCTGGATATCTCCTATAATTATTTTTTTTACTACTCACATAACCACATTATAACATTATTCAATATTAAATGTCCATTTTAAACATTTAATTCCTTTCCCCACTTTCAGGAATACACAGATATTAAATTATTTTTGTATTAAAGGTTACATATGATTTCATTGTACTACTTGGTACTTCATATCATTAATATGAATTCTTATCATGTACTTTTAATAATGTTATACCATACAATAATGTTCTATTTCATTTCAATAGTAAAAACCAACTTTTCCTCGATCGCTATTAGCGCAATTGCTTGATTTGTCTTCTTTGGAGGGCATAGTGCATTGTGTTTGGCCCCACGACGAAGCTGCTAAACCTGGTTTAGCTCTAAGCCAGTTCTGACCTCTATCACCACACTAGTTTTACATGACATGAATTAACTTCCATATTGATGATATTACTAGTTAAAGAGTTTATTCATTCCTCATATGGAATCATATAATTACACATAATTAATCTTCCTCTTAATAAACTATTTCTCTTTTAATTCACTTAGTGAATTTCTTCATTCCTTATTATGCCACACCAGGCATTTCACAATTCTCATCATCAATTCTACACTTCTTAATTCTTATATAAATTCAATTTACACTAATTGAACTACTCATCTTATAACACATAAATATTTATATTCAAATAAATATTTATTTTCTTATTATAGTAAAATAATTATTTATTCATGAAATTCTTGATTCTTACATTCTCCCCCCTTATAAAAATTCCGTCCTCGAAATTGGTACAAGGTTACACGAATAAATGGGGATAATCCCTTCGCATCTTATCTTCTAATTCCCATGTGGCCTCCACGACATCGTGGTTTCACCAAAGTACTTTCACTAAAGATATACTTTTATTCCTTAACGTCTGCTCTTTCATATCTAATATCTGGATAGGAATTTCTTCAAATGCTAGATTCTTCTCTACTTGGATGGGCTCGTAAGAAATCACGTGTTTATAGTCAGGCTTATACAAACGCAACACAGAAATGTGAAACACATTATGGATGTGCTCCAACTCAGGTGGTAATGCAACTTTGTACCCCACTTCGCCCACTCACTTCAGTATCTCGAATGGTCCTATAAACCTCGGACTCAATTTTCCCTTCTTGCTGAATCATATTTTTCCTTTCCAGTGAGATAGTTTTAAGAAAACGTGACTTCCGACTTCAAAGTCGCGGTCCTACAGATGCAAGTCTGCGTATTTCTTCTGGCAATCTTGTGCGGCTACTAATCTAGCTCTTATCAATGTCACCACATCTGCGGTTTGTTGAACTAATTCCGGCCCTAGTATCTTTCGTTCTCCAACTTCATCCCAACACAACGGTGTTCTACACTTTCTTCCGTAAAGAGCTTCGTACGGTGGCATGCCTATACTCGCATGGTAACTATTGTTATAAGCGAATTCCACTAAGGGTAGGTGATCGTCCCAACTTTCTTTGAAGTCCATCACGCAAGTTCTAAGCATGTCCTCTAACATTTGTATCGTTCGCTCACTTTGCCCATCTGTCTGCGGATGATAAGCGGTACTTAAACTCAATTATGTTCCCATCCTCTCTTGTAAGCTTTTTTAAAATTTTGATGTGAAGCGCGGATCTCGGTCAGAGACAATCGATACCAGCACTCCATGTCATGAAAAAATTTCCCTCACGTACAGATTTGCTAACTGATTTAAACTATATCAGATCTTGATCGGTAGAAAATGAGCCGTCTTCGTTAGTCGATCTATGATAACCCAAATGGCGTCAAAACCTTTCTGCGTGACTGGAAGTCCCACCATGAAGTCCATCGTAATGTGCTCCCATTTCCACTCTGGTATTTCCAACGGTTGGAGTAGACCACTCGGATTCTGGTGCTCTGCTTTGACCCATTGACACGTAAGACATCTACTAACGCACTCCGCAATTTCTCATTTCAGATTGGGCCACTAAAAATATTGCCTTAAATCTTGGTACATCTTCGTGACTCCTAGATGAGCGAAATACGTCGTATTATGTGCCTCATATAAAATTTCTTCCCTCAACTCGGTTATCGCTGGCACCCACACTCTTCGGTCGATTCTTAAAATACCTTCTTTATCCATTTTGAATCTCTCCTCCTCATTTTCTGCGATCCTCTTTCTAATTCTCTTGCACTCTTCATCCTTTTCTTGTGATTCCTGTATTCTCTCTAACAAGGTTGGATGAGCTTCTACTGCAAACAACCTTTTTCCAGACCTCTCTGGTCCCTTCATTTCTATCTCTAATTTTTCCATATCCCTTATTAACTCCTCCTGAGTTCTCAATTGAAATAACCTTTCCCTTCCTTTCCTACTTAGCGCGTCGGCCATTACATTTGTTGTCCCCGGGTGATAAAGAATATCGCAATCATAATCCTTAATCAATTCTAACCACCTCCTCTGACGCATACTCAACTCCTTTTGCGTGAAGATATATTTCAGACTCTTATGGTTTGTGTATATCTCATATTTTTCTCCGTACAAATAGTGCCTCCAAATCTTTAACGCAAAAACTACTGCCGCTAACTCTAAGTCATGAGTAGGGTATCGTTTTTTGTAATCCTTCAATTGTCGTGACGCATACGCAATGACCTTGCCATGTTGCATTAGCACACAGCCCAGTCTTCTATGTGACGCATCACTATACACCACAAATCCTCCCATGTCATCTGGTAATGATAATACAGGCACCTCGCTCAATCTCTTTTTCAGCTCTTAGAAACTCTCTTCGCACTTGTCCGTCCACATGAACTTCACTGTCTTCCTCGTTAAATTGGTCAACGGGGTTGTTATCTTAGAAAAATCCTGGATAAATCTTCGATAGTACCCAACTAACCCTAAGAAACTTCTTACTTCAATTGGCGTCTTCGGTTTCTCCCAATTACTCATTGCTTCTACTTTCGCAGGGTCTACTGATATTCCATCCTTATCCACCATGTGTCCTAAGAATTGAACTTTCTCCATACAAAAGTCACACTTAAAAAATTTCGCAAACAACTTCTCTTTTCTTAGTGCCTCCAAAACCATCTTCAGATGTTGCATGTTCTTCTTCCGTCTTTGAGTAGATCAATATACCGTCGATGAAAACTACTACGAATTTATCTAAGAATGGCTTGAAGACACAGTTCATCAAGTCCATAAACACTACCGGAGCATTCGTTAACCCGAATGACATTACTAAAAATTTAAAATGTCCATAACGAGTTCGAAACGCCGTCTTTGATACGTCCTCCTCCCGTACCTTTAATTGGTGATAACTCATTACCCCCCACAGGGGCGGGCACCTAAAGAAGAAAAACCCCCGTCGGGGCGGGGGTACAAGAAAGGCTCAAAATCCTATTTCAGTTGTACTGTTGCAGAGGCGTGAAGGATAGAGGTTGGCATGGTGTGGAACTGTATTGGGCGTCGAGTTATGGTCAAAATACGTTTCCTAGGCTGGATATTAACAAGAAACAACAAGGGAGATTAAAAGAGACAATCAATTAGCAATTGGAAGCCCTAATTTGAGCAAAAGCATTGGAGGAAGGATTGAAGGTCTAAGTCACGATAATTGCAAGTTGGAACTAAGGAGAAGGGTGGTTTTGTATTCATTCTACTTCTTTAATTCAATATTGTAATTGGGATGATGATTTCAGTTTTTAATTCATTTGTGATGAACTAATTTACTTGTTAGGCTTATGATGAATCTTATGGTTGAACGATGATTATGTAGCTTTGAATTCCAGTTTAATAATCCATCTTTTAGTTTATCTATAGTGATTTCTGCTTTAATTTTATGAATTGTTTAATCACCAATTCTATGTGGATTTGTATGGATTCGAGAGAGGAAATATGAATCTAGACTTAGTCACTATAGCATGTGTTCTTGAATTTTGTGATTGAATGCAGTCTTGATGAATGTTAGGGTAGAGATATACCTAGCATCGCATGTAATCAGATAGAGAACTTGAACTTAAACCTTATTTGATTGTAATTTGCATAGAGATATAGTGAATTAGTTAATTAAGGTGTTTAGCTTAATTCTATCTACGTGTTAAGCTTAATTCTATCTAGTTTGTGGATTTAAGTTAATATGGTATTAGTGCATCGAGAGATGGCTAGTTCTACTTAAGTGTTCTTGATTAATAAACTGGGATAGTAAATTGAACTAGAATAAGGTGTAATAATCAGAGTGATACTTAAAGTGAAGTTGTAAGCCTAATTCTCCAATATTTTCTTGAAATTACAGTTTTAAGTTTGTTGATTGTTTGGAATTTTTAGTATTTTTAATATTTTTAGTTTTTAATAGTTATAATTCTTGAATTTGATAGTTTAATAAAATTTGGATTAATATAAAGCTCGTAATTGTTAGGGTTAATTTCATACTAAGTCTTTGTGGGAACGATACTTGACTTATCATTGTATTACTTGTTGACCACGTGTACTTGCGTGATTGTGCGTAATTAGATTTACACCCAACATCTGTCCCTACTCTGTCGAGTAGTGATTCACCTCATCGATCAATCTCTCCATGGCTGTGCGCAAAGCATAGCACATCTTGTTCATCTTCCTTCTTTTACATATCACCACATCCTCTAAGTCATTAGATCGATCATTAGCTTCTTCCCACTTCTCCTCGAAGTGAATCCTATCCTCTAAACTATTAATTGTTGTCCTAAATAATTAAGTCTGTATATTATTTTGTGCCAGATAATATAGAATGGAGGGAGTACTATACAACAAAAATTAAAAGGGTTCATATACACACTTCTTAAATTCATAATTACACTTTAAGGTCATATAATACTATTACCTTCTTTCCTAAATATAACATTATTATTGACTTTAAAAAAATTAATTTTAGAGACTTTTAAATTTTAAATTAAGATGATTTTGTGTCAATTATATTTTTCTTTTATTCCTTTTATTTCTTAAAAAAAATTATTGTATGTACTTCCTCCGTTCCTTTTTAATTGACTTTATAGAAAGAAAATACAAAGATTAAAAAATAAAATTAATGCTTTATTTAATTAAGTAAAACAAGTATAAAATTTCACATTGCCGTTTAAAATTCATTAGAAAAGATAAAAGATAAACAAATTAATATTTAGTATAGAGATAATATGATAAACTATGTTATTAATATTTTTTTGAAATCTACAGACAATAATTAAAAATGAACAAATTTCACTATCTAAAAAGACAAATAAAAAGAGACGGATGAAATACTTTTTAATACATTAATACTCTCAACGTCTCGAGATAAAAGTCTTAGTTGACTTTGTGCAAATTAAGAAAGATGATAAAATAATAAAATTGTCAATATTTAAAATTTTATTTAATTACATAATTTTTTATACATGGTTAATGATAGTTCATAAATAAATTATTTAAGATAAATAAACATTTAACATGTGATTACTTAACATATTACTAATAAAGACTTTTATCCGGGTACCGTAGAAATTAGGATTATTAACAAAGTTTCTTTATGACTTTATTTTTATCACATTTCACTCCTTCCCTTTCCTCCTCTTTCATTGGCCAGTTCAGCAGCATCAATATAATTAAGGGAAATTTTATTTTCATAAAAAAATTGATATTTTTATAAAATTTTACTCGTATAAATATTTAATTTATTTATTATTCATATAAAAAGAAAATTGTGAAACTATCAATTTAATTTGTGATTATTCCTTATAATCGAACATAAGCGTAATAGGAAATTAGTAATGCTTAACTATGGAGAAGAATATTACCGTCATTACTCAACAAAGGGTTAAATGTTTTCTAGGTCATCAGACTTATATGTTAGACTTTTTACAAATAGGTCAATCGAACTTTTTTTTTTCTTCAATCAACTCAATCGAACTTTAGTTTACTAACAAAAAGTTTACTATTCCGTTAAGTACGTTGACTTTGGACGAAATTTGCCACGTAACGTGTAAAAAATTTCTGATGTGGCACAGATCAGTCCCATGTGGCTTTCATTATGTGGAAATGAAGGAAAATTTATAAATGTAATAATATAAATTAAAAAAATTGGCCAAAAAAATAAGAAAATAAATAAAAAAATATATTTAATTAATATCAAATGAATTTTTATTTAATTCTTTATAAATATAATAATATAAATTAGAAAAATTAGTCAAAAAAATAAGAAAATAAATGAAATATATATATTCAATTATTTTTGTAATTAATATAAATGATTTTTTGTTTAATTATTTACAAATATAATAATATAAAATTTTTGCCAACAAATAAGAAAATAAACTAAAAAATTACATGCTTATGTGTAATTAAAAAATTATTTCAAATATTTTTAAACAATTATTAATCATTTGAGGGTAAATATGTCACGAACACGTTAATAAAGACACAAGAATTTTATAATTTTATAATTGAGGAAATTATAAAAATTAAAAATATTTTAAAATTAAATTTTTTTCACATTCGAACATTAAAATTATAATTGAGTCAATTTAGTGATACTTTTTTTCTTTTTAACTAGGATAAATAAATTTGTACTTTTACATGCAAATAATTTTTATCAAATATTTTTAATTTTATCAACTAATTTTTAATTTTATCAAATAATTTTTAATTTTTATTAAAATATACTAAAATTACAAATCAAATCTTATTGATTTTATATACATACATATTTATAAATTTGTTTTTACAATTCCTATTGATTTTATATACATACATATTTATAAATTTATTTTGACATTTATATGCATGCATTTTTACTTGGAAAATTAATAAATTAAATATAGTAAAAATGATTATTTTAACATTTAAATTAGCTAAATGTTGGTACTGTTCATCTCTTTCTTCGTCTTCTAATTCATCTGCAAAAGCCTAGATCTACTGATTGCTCAATATGCTTAACCACCATGAAACCAAGCCAAGGCCATGCCATTTTCACTGCAGAATGCTCACACTCCTTCCACTTCCACTGCATCACCTCTGATGTAAAACATGGAAATCAAATTTATCCTGTTTGCCGAGCAAAATGAAAATCAGATTTGTAAAAAGGTACATGAGAAAATCATACTATATCAAACAATCATTAATTTCAGATCTAACTGGCTATTATGATGGAAGATAAGAAGGAATCGAAACCACCAGCGGAAGGAGAGAGGCGGGAGCCCAAAGATGAATGAATCAATCAATGAACCCAACCCTTATCACAATCGGAAAATGACTTGACCTTGTTCGAGATGGGAATAAGCGTTTCCAGATGTCGAAAACCATATTGTATTCAAATAAGACATGAACATGATCGGTTGACAATGAGCGGCTAGAGCAGATGGTGGAGAGAGAGAGGGATGAAGAGATGATAGAAACCCAGATCTAAATGTTGGCTGTAAAAAATTATTTTATTGAGTTAATTTTAATGTTAGATAAATGTGGTTTGACATATTTACCCTCAAATGATTAATAATTGTTTAAAAAAAAATTTGAAATAACTTTTTAAATTACACACAAGCATGTAATTTTTTTAATTTATTTTCTAATTTGTTGGCACTTTTTTTTAATTTATATTATTATATTTGATTAAATATATATTTCATTTATTTTCTTATTTTTTGGCTAACTTTTCTAATTTATATTATTATATTTGTAAAGAATTAAATAAAAATTCATTTGATATTAATTAAATATATTTTTTATTTATTTTCTTATTTTTTGGCCATTTTTTTTAATTTATATTATTATATTTGTAAATTTTCCTCCATTTCCACATAATGAAAGCCACATGAGACTGATCTGTGCCACATCAAAAATTTTTTACACGTCTGTAGCTTACGTGGCAAATTCCGTCCAAAGTCAACACACTTAACGGAATAGTAAACTTTTTGTTAGTAAACTAAAGTTCAGTGAGTTGACTGTAAAAAAAAAAATTTAATGATCCATTTATAAACCGATCCACAGTACAATGACCAAAAAGCATTTAACCCACTCAACAAATGTACAAATCTATATAATTTATCTTTCATTTTCAGAGAGAGACTGCTGCCACCATTTCTCTCCCTATCTTTCACTCACTAATATTTTAATAGTATAACGTTTTGAAAGAAAACAAATCACCAGTCATAATTGATAACTCATTTTCTAGTCATTTCTTTTGTTTAATCAAAAACACCAAACATTGTGAATTTTCCATTCAAAGATCCACCTCATGAAGCTAGGCCTTCAAATTCAACTCTCCTTTTGATTTATCCTCTGAAATCGAAGAATCAGCTGTCGATAAATTTACGGATTTTTCTTGTGATTGATCACTCACTGACCGCAATAAACCTGATGACTCTGAATCTGTTATTCACAAAAGCATAAATTCAAATGATTAATCTGGTTGTTGAAAAATCAAAATCAAAATCAAAATCAATTTGAGATTAGTTCAGGTAATTAAACAAATAGTTAATGTACCTCTACAGGCTTTGAAAGATCTCTTGCAATGCATAATAGCGCTTTGAATCCCATCCTGTTGTTGCAGCAACGAATCATCGCGACGTTTTGAGACCACCGGCCCCGGCGACGACGCCGCCACCGCCGACGACACTGATTTGTTCTTTCCTAAATGCTTACGCACTACACGCAGCCTAGCAGGTAAACTTACCTGCTTATGAGTCCTCACATTACGCCGCCGTGGCGCTTCGCTAACCTTTGGTGCTTCTACCTTACTATTCGCCGCTGGAGGCGATTTTGCAACTCCTGATAAGCTCAAATGTCCTGGAAACCCTAGCTTCTCTCCGTATCGCTTTGAGACGCGAACATAAAGAGGCTTTACCTTCTTCAAGTACTTCTGTAACGCTTCTTTTGAAAATCCCCTCTCATCTTGACCTAATTTGTCGTTTTTCTTCTGTGTTTTATTATTTACAATTTTCGAGCTATTATCTTTGGTAAACAAAGACATAATCGGCACTACTTCAACTTTGAATTTTACAGAGAAAAACTTCCCCTGTAATTTGCTCTGCTTTTTTTTCTCTTTTTCTTTTTCTGTTTGTTGTTTTGGATTTTCTGGAGCAGATTCGCCGGGTTTTACCTTTTCAGATACATTTGATTTTGTTGATTTCTTCAATTTCAACATCAGAACGCGAAATTTGGTAGATTTTGTGGCAGGTTTTAAGAGAGAACCAGGCTTGGAATTAGGTTCGGATAGTGGAACAAGCCGACCTTTGAAGAACAGATCATCGGAGGGAGAAAGAGAAACGTTCGGATCAACGCCGTCGCCGCTAGAAGCAGATGAAAACGTGAATTTCACCTCTGTATCATTCTCACCGTCAGATTGATCATCATCAGACTCCGTACTCTCATCCTTTTCTTCCTCATTTTCCTCTAGACAAATAATGTCGTCAATTTCACCCTCGAAATTGCCGTTGTTCTCGTCAGGAACTGTGAATTCCAAGTCAAAAAACGATCCTTCGTCGGACTCCAACAGCTGATCACTCACAACAGTGACGGTAGTAGTAGTGGTTTGTACACTAGCAATGGCGTCTCCGGCGAATGATACGCATGCTCCACCGCCACCTTTCCAATACTTGAGAAGGCTGAAAGATTCCATGGTTGGAAGAGCCAGAATAGAAAAAGCTTTTCGAAGACGAGTTTTGTAAAGAAAAACGTGGAGAGAGAAAATGAGCTTTTGTGTAACAGAGAGAGATACAGAAGTTGTTCAGAAGGGAGAAGAAAAGGTAGGTTTTATTAGCGCAAAGCAAGGTGAGTGTAAAACCGTGGCGCAGAGAGAGAGAGAGACATAAGAATCAAAAGATGAGTGTAGCGGGTATAAATGTCTTTTTGGCGTTGTTTGTTCCGTATACGTGGTTGGTTGCAGAATAGGCATGTGAGAATAGAGCAGTCTGTGTGTGTCAGCTATGTATACCAATATATGTAGTCTGCTAATAGGGCACCAATAATACTTTTTTACTTTTGACATAATCTGCCGATAATGTCTTATTTTCTTTTTACTTTGTGGGTAATTAGTCTGCCCGTAATGTCTTTTTTACTTTTTACTTTGAGGTTAACATTATGGGTGTGCCTCAAATACACATGATTAAATTTATATAAGAATATATATATATATATATATATATATATATATATATATATATATATATATGGGGTTCCATTCACAAAGAACCGGTTGTTATGGAAGAACCGATTCTTTGTGGAGCAACCCTTTTTTAGCCTTGTGTCAATTTTTTTTATTCTTTTTTTTGCTCTGGCTACAACACAAGGCTAAAAAATGGGTTATGCCACAAAGAACCTATTGTCATGGATTTAAACCCTATATATATATATATATAGAAAAGAGAGAGTATCACATAAGGGAGCTCTTACTTTCTTAAAATGCGGGGTTTTTTTTTTTTTACTTTTTTTTTAAAACAACTAAAAAAAAGTTTAATATTTTATAGAACTAAATTTTTTTCATAATACAGTCTTTTGGATGTGATTTGGATACATATAACAAAACAGGTCACCCCCCTTTTAAGAAAAAAAAAAGGTGCGCATTTTAAGAAAGTAAGGGCTCCCTTACAGGAACCGGACCCTATATATATATATATATATATATATACGGTCCGGATCAAGTGCATACCTCTTATCTTACTCACCCGTGCTCACCCCTTTTAGCTTGACGGACGATGACGATTTTTGATCATACAACTGTCGTTTATACTTTTAATGACGCTTATATGTTGTCCGTCGCTAAAAGTATGTATTTACTATTGCATTATGACCGAAAATCGCTGCACGTCCGGCTGCTAAAGGAGGGTGAGCATGTGAGTAAAGATAATGGTATGTAATAACCCGAGATTTTCTATATAAAATAAATAAGAAATTTTGCATATAATTTTTTTTTATTATTTGATTTACGAGACTAAGTGTCAAGTAAAGTGAACGATAAATGCTAATACATTTATTACTTGAAAATTAGAAATAATTTTGGAATTATTAATTACCACAAATTATATGGTAATAAATTTCGTAAGTAGAAATGTTTTTATTAATTATTTTCCATGAAAACATGATTGGAAATAATATATGAAGTGATAATTAGATTTATATAATAAATATTTTATTGTATGAATTGTTCGTAATATTTAAGTTAATTATTTTAACTTGATTATTGATCTTGTGTCACGAAGAATAAGTCGTACATGAGATCCAAACCCGGATTGGGATTGTGATCAAGAGATGAGAATAATAATATTATATTATTTATATAATGATTTTATAGTACCATAATCATGTATTTGGGTATGTGCAGACATGATAATATCGAAAGAACGATTTTACCAATTAGGTCATAAAGATATTACCGTACGTCTTTGTGAAACCCTAATTATTAAACTCGTTATGGGATATTTTTGAGTAGTGACTATGTATATGAAATTACTCTCGAATAAGAATATCGGTAATTAGAAAAACCCTAATTATTGTCAGACGTCGATAATTAGGACAAACCCTAATTATTATAACCCTAACCTAGGTTGAAATTAGAAACAAGAACGATCGTGTTAAGAATATACATAGATAATTAAAGAACCACTAATGGTCAATTAGAAACCCTAATTGATGACGTTGAGAAACCCTAATTTTAATTACCGGGTTTAATTTTGATGTTACTGTATAAGTGTTTTAATTTACCAAAGGATAGAAGTTAATTTGTAAATTATAAGAATTAAATCTAGTGATTAAATATTACATTTAATTGCCTTGTACAAGATTGCCCATACACTCTTAAACAAAGCCCAACCATCACCCATAATAAATCAGAAGCAAGAATCAAGAATTTTTGGCAAAAAAGGTATAAGAACACTAAACCTAGAAATCCTTTGATTCGATGTTATTTGATGCAATTGATTGTTTAAAGTTGTATAATAGAATGTTAATTGATAATATGGGTTGATAAATCAAAGACCCATAACATCAAAGTGCACGAATTTGAAGATTTAAGCAAGTTGGAAAAACCGAATTCTGTTATTTTTTCACCAAATGTCAGAGGTCAAAACTCTTTGACCGATCATGATAAACTATTTTTGGGCAGTCGGTAGTGGGGGCATTCTCGTCCACTTTTTGTGCTTTAAAAGGTCTGGGCTTTTGATATGTTGTAGTGCACTGAGTTAGGAATCCATAGGCTTTGGAATCACCTCATTCTGACCTCGGATGAGGGAATTACGATGATTGGAAGGAAATGTGTCAAATTTCTCAAAACTGAAAGTTAGCAGCGGGATGTGCTATTCGGGACCTTTATTTCGATCAGTTAATTTTTCCAAAACCTTACGGGCTTTTGGTATGTTATAGTACACCAGAATAAGCTTTCCATAGACTCAAAACGGATTAAATTTGATATCGGAGGAGAGAGTTATGACATTTCAAAGTAGTAGTGTCAAAACTTCCCAACAAGTACGGTGCAGTCCATTTGAACGAAATTTATGGGCTGATGTGTTCAGAATTTGGAAATGGTCAAAGAATAAAAGTTGTAGCCCCAGAAGTTAGCTTCGCGTGGGCTCAAGAATCGCTCAAAAATGTTTTAAAATGAAAGAGTTATGACTGTTTTAGCAAAAGAGGGTAAAGCTGAAACGAGATTGAAAATCATTATGAACGTCCACTTTTGGACGACCTGTTTGGGCTACCTAATGAACCCGAATTAGGTAATTCGTATTTTTTAAAAATAGTCTTACATACCATGTATAACATATCCAAAAATCGATTAATCGAGTTATGAGCAATGCGTTAGAAAATCGCAAAGTGAGCTATTGAAAAATTAGTATAAACCAAGTCCCACATCGACTAAATTGAGAACTTCACCATTTTCTAAACCTATAAATGAAGGGCTTGACCTTTGTTTCATTCACCAACAATAAGGCCTTCAATTTTGAGAAAGGTTTTGTTGTGGGAGAACTTTTTATAAAGATCTCCTTAGTTAAATTTTAGGCGTGGAAGTGCGATTCACTGTGGAATTCAGATTTTGCATATTTCTTATTTAATTTTTGTAATGTTATTATTTTTAATTGTTAGTTAAAGTTTGAATTTTTGAAGTTTAGTTAGTATTGTTAATAAACTAGTTAGTTTACTATGTTTATTTTGGCTTGGAATTGATTATGTAAATGAGTTATTTGTGATGACTTTTAATATTTTGTGATGAATTTCATTAATTAATAATTATTAATGATATTAAAGTTATTTAATGATTATATTAAATAATTTAGTTTAAAAATAATTTTAATATTATAAAAATCATTTTAAATGAAAATAAGGTATTTAAAAATATTTTAAGTTATAAAATATAACTTTTAATATTTAAATGATAATTTCATTAATAATTAAATATTAATGATATTAAGATAATATTAATGATATTTAGTTTATTTAATGATTAATATTAAATAAATAGTTTAAAAATGGTTTTACTTATTTAAAAACCATTTAAAGAGGATATTAAGGATTTAAAAATATTTTAAGTTATAATTAATGACTTTTAATATTTGATAAATAGTACATTAATATTTAAATATTAATGGTAATTATTTGGGTAATATAAATGTTTTAAAATAGTTTGAGTTATTATAAATAACTTTTATATTTTAGCAATGGTTTCATTAATAGTTTAGTATTAATTAAACTATTAATGATAATGGAATTGTTTAATGTTTAAATCATTTAATTATGATTCCGATATTTGAAAGTTATAAATTTACCAAACTATTTGACTTGAGAACCGATTATGAAGTTACGAATTTGAAGAAGAACACCTATAGTAACAGCTTATATCACTATAGGCCCTTTAGTGATGATTTGAATTATTTTAAATTTTTCAATTTCCGGAAATTACGAAAATGATTAAAAATAAGATGTCCGATATTCTGAGATGTTGAGGTATAGAATAAGAGTCTTAGACTAAAGATTTACCCGATAAAGTCGCTTTAGAAGACGACGACAAATGTCGACCTTATAAAAGAAAGAAAAGACTATCTTGTAAGAGCATGGATGAGATATTTGAAAATGTATAAAAATATTTCAAGTATAGAAGAATGGAACTAAAAGTATGATCACCGTGATTATGTGATTAGACTATGTGTCTTTAATTGTAATGAGCAAAGACTATGTGTTAAGATATATTGTTCTAATCGAACGTAATGATCCGATTATTGATAGGTTGTGATAAAGAGATAAAACCTAAGTTGAGATTTGTAATCAATGAATCGTGCAAGTATCCTACCTTTGCACTTCCTTTATGCAATGGACATGAGTAAGAAGTTTCGTAATTATTCTATCCCCGCATACAGATTATGTACTTCTTTGATTATCGACATATGTTAGCTCAGGATATATATTCTGCTCATTGATTTCTATAAATGGTTATACAAGTGTCCTCACTTGGATAATCATGGCATTTGTTCACATGTTGATACACCTTTGTCAATTACCCGTATATATATGTTGAATTACATATTATTGTTGAGCAAGATTAAAACCTTGGGTTTGGAACTGTGCATGTATGAACATCCCTATATGGGAAGATTTTTTGTTTGGCAAAGGACAAAGTGAGCGATGAATTTCGTTCAAGTTATGTAGTATTGATCAATACAGGTACAATCTGAAATTTGATCACCCTCCGCGTCTGTAAGTAAGTTACGACAGTTTGAGGATAGAATTCCGCTAAACCTTTTCAAAAATGAAAAGAATGTTCATAGTATGTTTCTTAAACCCTCTTCAAGGGTAGAGCAGAGCCAAATTTAAAGAATTTGAAAGAGAGTTGTTATGTGAATTTTTATCAAGATGATTATTTCACAACTTTCAATTCGTTGTAGAAGTGTTATGTAAAGAGAATACTTATATTCTTTCAAATTTTATATATAATTGTTATTATTTCTTTGGCACTTAAATGCTCATCCTTGCTTAAATTAAATGTTTTCGATTATGATGAGCAACTCAAGGCTCGTGCGAACAAAGGAAAAGGAAAGTTCGATCGAATAAGTGTGTATTATGAAAGTTAATGGTTATAGTTGTATTGGTATCTATTCAAGTATTGTAAGGAATTTATTTGAAGGTCACGCACTGGGAAGTAAACTTTGATGTATGTAAATTAAGTTCGAATGTATTATTATTTAATATTATTCAAATTTTAAAGAAATGGTATCGTGGGGAACCGAAGTTCGTTTCAAGTACTGAATTTGGGGTCAAATCGTGTGGTATACGACTTGATCCTGCTATATATATATATATATATATAGTATACAATTGTTCATGACAATGATTTTTTTGAACTATAACATCATAGATATTTTTGTCTATAGCGATGGAACCGTCGTCATAGTACAACTGTATGTTACACAGCCGCGTATATACATATAATCCAATATATAAATATATATAATAATTAACTTAAATTATGGTAATATTGAATACTCCTCACCCACTACCACACCTCCCCCTACCCTTAAGCCCTGGCCCCGGTTCTTAAAAACTAAGTTAACGTCATATTTTAGTTAATAGCACTTATTTTTAAAAAATATTATTTTATAATTTTAATTAATTATCTTAATTTTAAGTTTAAAAATAATTTAAATTAATTTTTAAAACTAAACAAAAATCTTATAATTTAAACAAAATAAATATAATAATGACAAGTAGATATTTAAAAATATTTAAGATTCTAAATCAAATACTCCATAATAGTGACTAGTGGATATTTAAATATATTTAAGATTCTAAATCAAACTTGCGTTCCCTATAAGCTATTGACTCGGCTATTATAAGGAAACATTAACACCCTATCTTGGAGTTATTTTGGAGAGAAAAGAAAATATATAGAGAAAAATAGAAATATCTTAGTTTTTTTAGGAGAAGAGAAATTAAAGTGGAAATATATCTTGGAGTTTAAGTTGAGAGAGAAAATAAGAGAGCAGTGGAAAGTTAGATTTGGGGACTGTTTGATTAGTATTTAATGGCTGAATGGTTAATCGATTCAACTATTCAGTGCGTTTATTTTAAAAACAAATCGTCTAAATGGTTGAATTGGTTAGCCATTCAGACGATTTGGACTGGATGACTAAGTCACATTTTTTTGGTTGAATGACGGCTAAATGATTTTTTTTTTACAATTTTAACTATTATATTAAGTAATATTAAATAAATTTACAACAATTTTGAATTTTTTTCAAAGGGGTAAAATAATATATATTTCAGACATGTCAATTATCAAACAACTTTTTTCATTCATTCAGATTCAGATTTATTCAGTTTTTATGAAACACCCCTTTGTGTAGATCCAAAAAAATTTCTCACTTGAAAGTTGAAGAAAATAAAGTAAATATTTCTCTTCTCTAACTTTCTCTTCTTTTTTTTTTTTCGACTAAAAACTTGTAAATTATTTTCTTTGACTTTTTTCCATTTTTATTAGAAGTGAATCAAAATATAATTAGAAGCTCAATTCTTTTATAAATTCAAATTATACTTCCTCATTTTATCTCTCATCTACTATATATATTATTAATTTTAAAATATGTATAAAATTAATATGAATCGATAGATAAAAATTAAATTAAAACAATATAAAAAAGTGGGATTCGTCGTTTTCTTCTTCTTCCTTTTTTTCTTTTTTTGATAAAACAATCAACGGGCTGAAAATTTTATTAATTCAAAACCTCCTATATTACAATTGACATATTATTAAAGTGAGATTCGTCCTAAATTAATTTAATTAAATACTAAAGTTTCCAAACATTTGTATTATGTATATTGTATTGTTTAGCTTTTTTACTAATATTATCTCATAGAAATGGAAAAGGGGAAAAAGAAAGGAAAGAAATAACGAAAGAGAGAGAGAGAGAGGGAGAGGGAGAATATGCTATGCTAATCCAGTGGTGCAGGCCTATACTTTTATAAATTCAAATTATGCTTCCTCATTTGATTGGCCAATTACAAACATTGAGCCACGTGGCGAACAAGTAGTGAATTGGGGCCCAAAATTTAATTTAAAAAGTTTTGACTTAAAAGCTCGTAGTCATGGCAACTTTTTCTTTGTTTTAAAGAATGGTAGAAATATAATGTTTCCAAGAATACAAACAAAAGCCCCACAAAAGGAAGATCATAAAGGTTGAGTTTATTGCTTCACATTTTATATGATAAGAGATGGTGGGAAATAAATGAAGAAGAGGAAACGGCCTTTGAATTGGAATGGGACAAATCAAGTTGATTTCGTGAGTTTAAATGATGTTTGATGGTAACATTATGATACTTGCTAGGGGCAAAACTTGGTAATGGAGAAGACGTATCATATCTCACACAATATATAATGAGAATTGATATTTTTATAATTAAATTTTTGATAATTTTATAAAAAAAATTCTTATATAAATAGTAAGTAGGGTCCATCTCATGTGAGATATGACATGTGGAACTATCAAATTTACTTATAAAAATATCAATTCTCTATATAATATTTTTATATAAAATCTAGGGTTTGATGTTTTGATTATTGTATTAAGGGTTATTTTCATTTCCATTATTTATTTTTTTAGTATAAAGATATTACTATATAAAAAAATATTATAAATTAGTCACACTACAAGAAAAAGTCTTAATTACGACGGAATTAGGTTCAACAGACTGTATTCAGTCGGAAATAAATTATTTTCGACGAAATAATTTGTCGCTAGAAATAATTTATTTCCGAAGAAAATCCGTAGGAATTATAAGGCCTCACCTGGCGCCAAGTTTCCTGCCAGCGCGAAACTTAAGTTCGACGAAACTATGGTTATTTTCAATGACTTTTCATCGAGGATAACGCATTTTCGAGGGACTTATTTCCGACGGACATTCCGTCAGAACTATCTTATAAAACCTAATCAGGTTCATCTTATTCAGGCGCCTCTCATCTCACTCTCAGCTCCTCTCTCACTCTCATCTCAGGTATCCCCACTCTCATCTCACTCTCAGCTCCTCTCTCACTCTCATCTTCGGCGCCCACCTACCACCCACCACCCACCACCCACCACCACCTCTAGCCGCCAACCGTTCTTACAATTCTCTCTCTTCCTCTCGCCCTGCCCCACCACTAACCAACCACCCACACCCACCACCAACCCACCACCACCTCCCATCGCTCCACCAGTATCCACAACGCCGGCCAGCACTGTCGATTTCTTCTTCCTCTATTTCCGACACTTTATTAGCTCCAAAAGAAGGTATGAGTTCAAATATTATTTCAATTTATAGTTAAGTACACAATCAGTGCATCAGATTCAGCCTACATGTGGTATACATTAGAATGATTAATTTTTATATTGTATGTATATATTGATTTAAGGCTAAAAATTGGTAGACTTTTTGATTTGGTATTGGTTTAGTTTGTTATTGTCATTTGGAATTGGAAATGGGTAATGTTTAAATTTGTTAATTGGTTATTGTATGTGCATCAATTTGTTATTGTCAATTAGATTTGAGGCTGAAAATTGGTACGACTAAAAATTTGTTATATATTTGGGGCTGAAAATTGGTATATATTTGGAAAGTGTAATTCATTTTGATTGAGAATTGATAATTCTGCAGTATATATTATTTGCATTGTTTATGTATTTTAATTAGTTTCTAATATTGAATTTAACTGATTTTAGGACTGTCTTTAATTTTGATATATTTGCTATTTTTGATGGAATTTCTGACAGAATTTCTGTTAGAATTATTCATTTGCAAGATTTGTGGGCCCTACATTTATTGTATTAGTAATTAGTTTCCCAATATTAAAATATAAACTAAGTAGTATTTACTTAGTTTCTTACTACTAAAATAAAATAAATTTAATTTAATTTAATTTATTAAATAAAATAAATTTTAAAAATTAGATAATATAATATAATACAAAATAAAATAAAATAATAAATTAATAAATTAAATTAAATTGAATAAAATAAAATAAATTTGATTTAATTTAATAAATAAATTAAATATAATAAAAATATTTAAAAAAATATATAATATAATATAAATAAATACAATACAATAAAAAAAAATAAAATAAAATAAAAATAATAAAATAAAATAGAATAGAATAAAATAAATTTAATTTAATTTAATTAAAATAATTTAAATTAAATTAAATTTAACAAATTAAATTTAATTTAATAAAAAAAAATTAAAAATTATATAATATAATACAAAATAAAATAAAATATATTAAAATAATAAATTAAATAAATTTAATTTAATTAAAATAATTTAAATTGAATTAAATTTAAAATAAAATAAATTTAATTTAATAAAAAATTAAAAATTATATAATATAATATAATACAAAATAAAATAAAACATAATAATAAATTTAACTGATTTAATAAAATAAATAAAATAAAATGATTTAATTTAATTTAATTTAATTTGATAAATTAAATTTAATAAATAAATAAACCAATTATATACTATAATATAATATAATACAAAATAAACTAAAAGAAAATATAATAATAAACTAAGTAGCATTTGCTTAGTTGGGATGCAATTAAAAGAAACTAAATAAGAATATTTTTGATTAAATAAAATAATATACTTTGGAACTTAATTAGAAAGCCGTTTGACAAGTAGGAGTGAAAGTCGAATAGTAGTCTCCATATATATTCCAAATAACAGTTCTCATAAACTAAGTAGCATTTACTTAGTTTTTCATTGGCAAAATAAACTAAGTAGCATTTGCTTAGTTTACCGCAATATTCAATAAGTACTATATGTATATATATACATATATGTACTATAATATGAAACTTAGAAACCCATTTGAATAGTAGGAGTGAATGTCAAACAGTAGTCTCTATGTATTCCAAATAACAATTCTCATAAACTAAGTAGCACTTACTTAGTTTATCATTGGCAAAATAAACTAAGTAGCATTTGCTTAGTTTGTCACAATTTTCAATAAACTCAATAATACTCTCCCTTTAATCTTTAATACAATCAATAATATATGTACTATACTTTGGAACTTAGGAACCCGTTTGACATTCACTTAGTAGGAGTGAATGTCGAGCAGATCCCGATTTGGGATCATTCATGGATGTTATGTCTCTCACTTAGGTAGGTGCAATAATGAAACCAAGACGCTTTTTGTTGTTTTGAAGATTTTTCGACTGTTATCTCTATATGTTCTTCGAGTGAATACTTAGATTAAGTTATCTTAGTCTATTTCGTGTGCTTGGAGACCATGGGGAGGTGCTACCGAAATTTTCTTAAGACTCATGAAACATACTCAACGTGTTAGCACTAGTGACGAGTCGCATCCAATAACGGGATAGAAGCCTTGCCCCTTTCCTGTAGAGTGGAGATACTAGGTAAATATCTAATTCATGCATGAATATCCCTATACTGAATGCGTCTTCTGTGTAGTTAAAAATGTCAGCTGACCGGAGTTGGATGTACCGTAGGATACCCAGTGATGGGAGGGGATTAGTCTCAGCTTATCGTGTTGGGGTGTCAGATTTCTTGAACAAAGCAATATAACATGTTGATGATCCGAACGGAAAGATGTGATGCCCGCGTGTCAAGTGTAAAAACCTGATTTAGAAGAAAGTCGACGAGATTAAATTCGACTTATTTTCCCGTGGATTTGTGGATGGGTACTTCGTATGGACTCATCTCGGGGAATCAGAAGTGATTGAAAATATTGCGGAACAACCAATTCTATGGGATTCATACGTGGAAAACTATGATCAAGTGGAGACGTTGGTCGATGCTTATGGCCCTACTAATATTGACTGGGTTGAAAACTATGATCTGGGGTTGCGTTATATCCGGGAAATGATACGGACACCAAGCTTTCTGCAGTGAGGATGCTCTTACACTTTAAGAATGAGCACGATTGTAGTGAGAGAGGTTTCAACGATTTGCTTACTATAGTTGGAAAGTTCTTACCCAATGATCATACTCTTCCTGCGAATTATTACGAAGTGAAGAAGATGGTCAAGGGGTTAAATATAGGGTATCAGAAAATTAATGCTTATGAGCAGGATTGCATGTTATACTATGGGGAGGACAGAGGTAAGGGACAATGTAATATATGCAGCTTACCGCGCTATAAGGTGACAAAACATGGGGGGAAGGAGAAACATGTTCCCTAAAAGATCTTAAGGTACTTTTCTCTTGCGCCGAGGCTTCAATGAGTATTTATGTCGTCTCATACGGCTCAACATATGAGTTGGCATCGAACACGGCATGTCATGCCTGGTCAGCTGACTCACCCAGCGGATGGAGATGAATGGAAGAGATTTGATGCAAATTATCCTGAGTTTGCGGAAGAAGTTAGGAATGTTAGGCTTGACATGACTACTGTGACGCCCCCAAAATAGGTACACATCACCCATCTTGGGTCGTCAGATACATGGTACTGAATACAAATACAATCTTAAATATACAACATGAGCTGTGAGTTTTAATACAAATATTGTCTTCTTGACAGTATTCAAACTCAAAATAAGTCCTCAATACATTTATTAACACACTATTTCATAGAATAGTGAGGACTACTAATGCTATCATCTGGACCGTCACTCCATTCCCCGACTAGTCCCTGCTATATTCTCATTTCCTGAAGAGAACAATGAAAGTAAAAGGGAGAGCTCAACTAGCCCAGTAAGAAATATTATGACTAAGATAATGCAGAATAAATTATCATTAGCCTTTAACAGTGTTAAACTGATACAATATAACAAACATCAAGTTTAACTGCAGCGAAACAAGCAATCCATTAAAAGAGTCAAGTAGAGAATAAAATCTACTATCTTTTATGATTTTAAAAGGATTTTCATCACTTTTATCACTGAGACTCAGCTTAATAAATAATCCACATCATCCTTGCACTACGACCAATGATATTCATTAGTATCACAACCACAAATTATCCATGCACTACGGGCCAAAGATATTCGTGTATTCATCAATGGTCATGATCATGCCATAAAATAATTCATCTTTGCACCCTTGGCCGAAGAGAATCCATAGCCATAATCATACCAAAAACTGTCCATCAATGCACTACGGGCCAATGAGGACTTTTACCACATCATTTGTAACATTAGGTAATGATTATACCGAATAATCCCTGGTCATAATCATACCAAGTCCATATATGCACAACAGGCCACAAATGACTTTCAACATAATATAAGCATGAGGATGATGACAATGATATAAGAATCCAATAAAACAAGTTCAAGAATTAATTTATCCATAATTCAATAACGTCCAAATTATCAACATGATACGCTTTGTAGAGTAAAATTCAAGAATGCTCAGAAGAATATTTCCATGAAAAGATACTAGATGAAGCGCAAATATCAAGGATATTCCACTAATTTCATGGAGTATAGAAGTTAAAGCTTTAACCAACTGAGTATGAGAGAATATATGAAACTGCAAATGGATTTTCGTCGCCATGCGCAGTAATCCGATTAGATGATCATTTCCACAAATTAATAAGGAATGAATACAAATGATCATTCACCATGCATGTGATAATCCACATATAAAAGTTATTCCAACAGTAATAATAAAGAATGGAATAATGAAGAAATCACCATGCATGCGATAGGACCGCATGCATAAAAGTTATTCCAACGTAATAATAAATAACGGAACGTGTCATGCGTAAACGCATGCATGTGATATTCCAACAAAATAATAAATAACGGAATCAGGTCATGCGTAAACGCACAGACAGGATATTCCAATAGAATAATAAATAACGGAACCAAGTCATGCGTAAACGCATAGACAGGATGTTCCAACAGAATAATAAAGAATAGAATAACAACAGAATTTCACCATGTATGCGGTACTTCGCATAGACAGGTTATTCCAGTAGAATAATAAAGAATGGAATAACAACAGAATTTCACCATGTATGCAGATTAAGATGTATTGAGTTATTCCAACATAATAATAAAGAATGGAATAATGAGAAGAATTTCACCAAGTATAGGATAGCCCGCGTATACAGGTTATTCCAACAGAATAATAATTAATGGAATAACAGAAGTTCTCTTCATGAATACAAAAAAAATAATACCCCTTACCTTAGAAGAAACTGGATATAGGAGTAGTGAAGTAGTAGAATACTTTTCTTTTTTCTCTCTATAGTTTCTCTCTCTAGAGTTCAGTGAATTCGTAAGAAATAATGAAGGAATAAGCTTCTATTTATAGGAGAATGGACTGAATAGTAACTAATTCATGAACGGTCCAGATTGATTTACTTTTAAACGGACGGTCCATATTGATTTACTATGCAATATTAATAAAATATTCTAATAAAATAAAATCTTTTAAATAAAATAAAATATATTCTATTTATAGTCTAATAAAATAAATAACTTTATAAAAATATTTTTGTTTTATATAAAAAGATTTTACTATGCAAACACTATCCAGGCACTATGCAAACACTATGCATAATCAAATATATATTCTAATTATTGTCTAATAAAACAAATAACTTTATAAAAGTATTTTGTTCTATATAAAAGATTTTACTATGCAAAATACTATGAATAATAAAATATATTATATTCTAATTATTGTCTAATAAAACAAATAACTTTATAAAAGTATTCATTTTATATAAAAAGATTTTACTATGCAAAATACTATGCATAATAAAATATATTATATTCTAATTATTGTCTAATAAAACAAATAACTTTATAAAAGTTTTTCATTTTTATATAAAAAGCTTTTCCGCTTTTATTACATTAATAATACTATTAAAACAAAGTTTATATATATATATATATATATATATATATATATATATATATATATAAACTTCCGTGACTTCATAAAGACACCTCAATATATTTAATAAACATTTATCATCATTATTATAATTCACAATATTAATCGACCGGTCGTTCCCAAGAAGAGGGGCTTTCAATAAGGATTTCCTATTGGTAGCATGATTAGGTGACGAACCTCTTCATTGGCGGAACTTCAGCACATCGTTAATATTGCAAATAATAATATTAATAACTTTGTTATCTCAATTATTGATTTAATTATATATAAAATATCGACAATAATTGAATCAAATAACGTGAGATACTATGCAACAATTACTGTAGCAATAATTGAACAAAACTGATTGACTTCTCACGTAAGCATCAATAATTAATATTGTGAGCTACTATGCAACCACGTGTATTACTGTACTTTTAACACCGAGTGTTTTAACAATTAATGGTAAAACTTCTGCCGTTATTTTCATAAAAATATTTTTGTTATTTTCTCATCAAACAATAATTCGTTGTAGGGTCCATGATGATTGTATCGTCGCATACGGATATTCCAAACAAAAAGAATATTTCCCGACCATTCGAATATTATACAACAACTTGCATACTTTGCAAAATTTATAAATACTACCCACAACTATAACATTATCTCAAATCCACACCATAATATTCAAAAAAAATATTTCGAGAAAATTTTAATCTTTATTCATAAAATTTGGGGTCTCACAACTACTGATGTAAGACCCCAACTTTTATGAATAAAGATAAATTTTTCTATAAATATCATTTTGAATAATTATGGTGTTGATTGGTTATAATATTAAAGTTGTGGGTAATATTTATAAATTTTGCAAAGTAAGCAAGTTGTTATATAATATTCGATTGGTCGGAGAATATTTGTTTTAACAGGAATATTCGTGATTATTACATAATTATTGGTGGACCCCACAATGGAATTATTGTTTTAATGAGAAAACGATAGAAATATCTTTTATAAAATAACGGCAAAAAGTTTTACCGTTAAAACCGTTGAAATACCCGGTGATAAAAGTACAAGAATACGCTGTGGTTGCATAAGAATAATACCAGTATTGATTATTGATGCTTACGTGAGAAGTCACCGCTTATACTCAATTATTGCTACCGTAATTGTCGTGATCATATCTCTCATATTATTGATTCAATTATTGTCACAGTATTATCTGCATAATATGTTATATAATTAAATAAATAATTGAGACGACAAAGTTATTAATATTATTATTTATAATTTTGACGATGTCTAGAAGTTCTGTCAAGGAGAGGTTTGGTCACCTAATTGCGCGCTAATAGGGAGAAATCCTTATTGGAAAGCCCCTTCTTTCCTGGGAACTCCCTGATTGTTAAATATTGTGAATTATGATAATGATGATAAATGTTGTTAAAAATATTGAGGGGATTTTATGAAGTATTTGTTATAATTATGGACCCCCATTTACCCATTTTTCAAAATAATCGGTAGAAAATTATTTGGTGTGTATATATATATATAATAATAAGTGGGGCCCACTGTGGGGCCCACGTGTTGAAAATGAATGTGGGAGGGGGATGTATGATGACAAATTGGTCACGAGTGAGAGAGTTTTCAAAAGAAACATGTGTATATATATATATATATATATATATATATATATATATATATATATACAATGATGACGTTGATGGGGGGGGGGAAGAAATTTTTGTCAGAGAAAGAAAAGAATGGGGGGGAGGGAAGAAACCGTAGGAGGGAGGGTAACATTATTTTTATTATATATATATATATATTATAATAAGTTTTGTTTTTATGAAAAATAGAATATATTATATTTTATTGAATATTTTAAAAAATTTGGACGACTGAGGAAAATAAATTCGAGTCCGTGATTCTGTATTTTGTTTCGTTCAAATTTACTGCGCGTCCGTGATTTCTAAAAGTCAAATAGTATCATTTCCATTCTCCTATAAATAGAATGCTTAGTTAGAATTAAAATCACACCAGAATAAGAGAATTCTTCTTCTATAATATTGAGCGTATTTCTTTCGAGTTTTAGAAAGTTTTGAGCGTAGAAAATAGTAAAAGTTTTCTTCAAGAATATCCCCGCTATACCAGTTGGAATACTCTTCTTTTCAAAGTAAGGGATGTTATTTTTGTTCAATATTCGCTTGAAATAATATTTTTTCCATACTCTGTAGTATGTAAGTAATATTATTTCGTTCCAGATTTCGAATTCTATACTCGTTTTATTAAGGTTTTGGCTTCTAAACTCCATGAAATTAGTAGAATATCCTTGATATTTGTGCTTCATCTAGTATCTTTTCATGGAAATATTATTCTGAGCATTCTTGATAAGTTTTAACTTTTTCATGCCGGAGTACTATTCACTGGATTACTATTCCCAAAGTACTATTCACAGGGTATTATTCACTCGAGTATAATTCACTCGGGGTACTATTTATGATTAAAAAAAATTGATTCATTTTCGGTCCAAATTATTTTTGGTATAATATTATTCTTGAATTTTACTCCACAAAGCAGTATCATGTTGACAATTTAGACGTTATTAATTTTTGGATAAATTAAATTATAAATCTTTAAAAATTTATCCTTGAACTTGTTTTATTGAATTCTTATATCATTGTCATCATCCTCATGTTTATATTATGTTGAAAGTCAATACGTGGCTCAGAGTGCATAGATGGACTTGGTATGATTATGACCGTGGATTATTCGGTATAATTATGACCGTAATGTTACAAATGATGTGGTAAAAGTTCTCATTTGCCCGTGTAGTGCATTGATGGACGTTGTTGTCATGATCATGATTATTGGTGAATACACTAATATCCTCGGCAGAAAGTGTGAGGGGTGATTCGATGATGTGGATTATTTATTGTCGAAGAGTCTCGCCGATAAAAGTGATGAAAAACCTTTTAAATCATATAAGATAGTAGATATCATGCTCTACTTGACTCTTCTAATGGATTGATTGTTCATTTTGCATTTAAACTTGATGTTTATTATATTTTATCGCTTTAACATCGTTGAAGGCTAACGATAATTTATTCTCGCATTATCTTAGTCATAATATTTCTTATCGGGCTAGTTGAGCTCACCCTTTGCTTTCATTGTTTCTCTTGAAATGAGAATATAGTCGGGACTAGTCTGGGAGCAGAGTGACATTTCTAGATGATAGCATTAGTAGTCCTCACTATTCTCTGAAATAGTGTGATAATAAATGTATTGAGGACTCCATTTGAGTTTGAATACTGTCTAGAAGATAATATCCGTATTAGAACTCTCAGTTTATGTTTTGTCATATTTTACACGACAGTTGTATTTTTAAGTTGTATTTGAATTTTGTATCATGTATTTGGCGACTCAAGATGGGTTATGTATACCTATTTGGGGGGGCCACAGATTAGTATCAAAGCTTAGGATATGATCCCTGGTGAGATGTGAGACAAGAACTAGGAGGGAAGAGACGGGGAATTCCTTCGCTAGTATGACCTACTTAAGTTTATTTGGTATTTAATTGGTCGGGTCGAGTATAGGGATAATATGTGACATGTCAATTAACCCTTGTTTTAATGGCGATATTTGAAAATGACATCCGAGAATGTTGAGAATAGCAATGGAGCACAGAGAGACCGTTGAGTCACCACATATCAATAATCGAGGATAATGTGCATCAGAAGGCAACAATCCTCATGCAAACAACAAAGACCGATAAAATGATGAACGATGGAATGTTCGGAGGCTTTATGCAATTCATGTGCAACATCGGTGAGAGAGCGGCTCTCGTCCAAAATGCGGTGGAAACACTTGGCAACTCTCTGGAATGATCCTTCTGCTAAGCAGTTCAAGGAGCTGGGACCACCGGAGTTTTTGGAGAGCCAAAACCACTTTAAGGCGGAGATGTGGATAAAGCAGATCAACAAGATATTTGATGTCTTGGGATGCTCCAAGGAATAAAAGGTTCCCTTTGCCACCTTCATGTTGCGAGTAGAGGCAGATTACTGGTGAGAATTTCTAAAACATACTCAACTTGCCGCACTGAAGATATCTTGGGAGAAGTTCCAAGAACTGTTCAATGACAAGTACTTTCCCGAAAGTATTCGTCACATAAAAGAGGTAGAGTTCATTAAACTGGAGCAAAACAACATGATCGTGTCGCAATACGAAGCCAAGTTTGCCGAGTTATCCCGTTTTGCGTCCCACTTAGTTGATAATGAGGAGAGAATGACGCGGATGTTTTTAAGAGGTTTAAAACCCGAGATAAGTCAATACCTTATCTCTCACAAACTGTGTTTGTATTCAGATGTTGTAAATAGGGCTCAGTTATTGGAGCGCGATAATGAGTCCACCCAACCAAGAGAGATCAACCGATAAGTCGATAATATCATTGGTAGCGGTCATCGAAGCGGTGACAACAAACGTGGAGGGAATCAACATGCCAGAAAGTGGACATTTCAAGAAAAGGAGATTTAACAATGATGGAAAGATGTCAGCACCAGCACCCGTTGTTAAGGAAGGAGAACGATCACCTATCATATGCTTCAAATGCGGAGGGAGGACATATCACCCAAGCGTGCATGCACGATCCAAAACGTGTTACAATTATGGAAGAGAAGGTCACCTAGCTCGATTTTGTCGTTAAGGGAAGCCAAGTCCAGCTGGGATGGAGGCACTAAAGGCTGTTCTAGAAATGTCAAAACCAGTAGTTCAAGGGAGAGCGTTTGTCGTAACCTCCCAGAAAGTAAGGAACCCAAACGAGGTCATCACGGGTAAGCTTATTATAAACTCTAACAAAGTCTATACCTTATTTGATACCAGTTCTACCCATTCTTTTATTTCTCCTACTTGCGCTCAATGTTTAAATTTGACTCCGGAGAAATTAGACTTTGAATTATCTGTTGAAACTTCGTTGGGAGAAACCTTTATTACATCCACTGTTTATAAGTTTTGTTTGGTTCAAATCGGCACCCTCACATTACCTGTTGATCTTATTTCATTGAAAATACTTGCATTTGACGTAATTCTAGGGATTGATTGGTTAAATACTCATCATGCAAAAATTGATTATTTTTGTAAGGTTGTTAGCTTTCATATTCCTAACCAACCTATTATAAGAATTCAAGCAACCAAACCATTAAAATCAATCACTTTCATCTCAACCCATAAAGCTATTCGTTTATTGAAAAATGGATGTCAAGCTTTCTTAGCTCATGTCAAAGATTTAAACAAAAATACGTCAGTTTTGAATGATATTTCTATTGTTAATAAATTTCCTGACGTATTCCCTGAAGAACTTCCTGGCCTACCCCCAGAGTGTGAAATTTAATTTTGTATCGACCTTGAACCCGGTACAAAACCCATTTCCAAAGCCCCATATCGAATGGCTCTTATTGAACTTCAGGAGTTAAAGACCCAACTGCAGGAATTATTAGACATCGGTTTCATTTGTCCTAGTACATCTCCTTTGGGAGCTCCTATTCTATTCGTGAAGAAGAAAGATGGGAGTATGTGACTTTGTATTGATTATCGGGAGTTGAACCATGTCACTATCAAAAATAGGTACTCTTTACCTCGTATTGATGACTTATTTGACCAGTTGCAAGTCGCCAAATTCTTTTCAAAGATTGATCTTCGTTCCAGATATCACCAATTGAAGATTAAAACCGATGACATTCCAAAGACGGCTTTTAAAACTCGATACGGGCATTATGAATTCCTAGTCATGTCTTTTAGATTGACTAATGCTCCTGCTGCTTTCATAGATATGATGAACCGAGTATTCAAGGAATATTTGGATCATTTTGTGGTTGTATTTATTGATGACATTCTCATATACTCCAAAAGCCATGAATATCATGAGCAACACTTGAGGCTGATACTCCAAAAGCTTCGTGAAAATAAGCTTTATGCCAAGTTGAAGAAATGCGAGTTCTGGCTTGAAAAAGTAGCATTCCTTGGGCACGTAGTATCAAGTCATGGAATATCTGTTGACCCGACAAAGATTGAAGCTATTCAAAGCTGGGAGCAACCTAAATTAGTGACCAAAGTACATAGCTTTCTCGGCTTAGCTGGTTATTATCGGAGTTTCGTAGAAGGGTTTTCTCGAATCGCTACTCCATTAACTCAAATTGACTTTCGAAAGATACAAAATTTCATTGAGCGAGGAATGTGAGAAGAGTTTTCAAGAACTCAAGAGGAGACTCATTTCAGCACCTGTTCTGATAATACCATCTGGCTTGGATGGATTTGTCATCTACAGTGATGCTTCGAGCAAAGGGTTAGGATGTGTTCTCATGCAACATGGGAAAGTCATAGCCTATGCCTCTCGACAACTTAAAGAATATGAGAGGAATTATTCTACTCATGATCTAGAGTTGGCAGCTGTTGTCTTTGCACTTCAAATTTGGAGGCATTACCTGTATGGAGAGAAGGTGGAGATCTATACGGATCATAAAAGCCTCAAATATTTCTTCACTCAAAAGGAGCTTAACATGTGGCAACGACGTTGGCTTGAACTGTTGAAAGATTATGATCATACCATTCAATACCAACCTGGAAAAGTGAACGTGGTAGCTGACGCATTGAGTAGAAGATCATATGCATGTACGAGTGCGTTATTGTCAATGCAAAGGCCCATTTTGTATGGCTTGCAAAGGATGGAGATAGAGTTAAAGACTCCAGGGACCCATGTGATGATGGTGAATATATGAGTAGAACCGAATTTAATTGATAAAGTTAAAGCTGCTCAAGTTAAATACCTGGAGCTGATGCGTATGAGGAAGAAAGTGCAAGAAGGTGCTATTCCGGAAGCAAGAATCGATGAAGAAGGAATACTTCGAGTCAACTCCAGACTTTGTATTCCTAACGATTCTGACTTGAAGTATAAAATCATGATGGAGGCGCACAACACACCATTTGTAATCCATCTTGGGAGTACCAAAATGTATCGTGATCTTTGGCATACATTTTGGTGGAGCAATATGAAGAGAGAAATCACAGAGTTTATCTCAAGGTGTCTAACTTGTCAATGAGTCAAGGCGGAGCATCAAGTGCTAAAAGGTCCATTACAACCACTTAAAATTCCAGAATGGAAGTGGGAACACATTACCATGGATTTCGTTACTGGTCTTCCCAAGGTTTCTCAAGGCATAGATGCAATTTGGGTCATTGATGATAGATTGACCAAGTCTGCTCATTTCTTACCTATACGAGAAACTTATACACTTGAACGTCTTGCTCGTATGTACATAAACGAGATTGTAAGATTGCATGGTATGCCAGTATCCATAGTTTCTAATCGAGACCCAAGATTCACTTCAAAATTTTGGGTTAGTTTGCAAAAAGCTATGGGCACGGATTTACTATTTAGATCGGCTTATTATCCTCAAACTGACGGGCAGTCAGAAAGTACTATTCAAACTCTTGAAGATTTATTAAGACTCTATGTCTTTGAATTCAAAGGAAGTTGGGACAAGTTCTTACCATTGGTGGAGTTTTCATACAACAATAGTTATCAAACAAGTATTGACATGGCTCCATTCGAGGCGTTGTATGGACGCAAGTGTCGTTCTCCAGTACGCTGAGATGAGGTGGGTGAAACAACGTTGTTGGGACCGAAGTTGGTACGTATGACTACAAAAAAGATTCAAACGATCCGACAACGTATAAAAACCTCACAAGATCAACAAAAGAGTTATGCTGATCTTCATCAAAAAGACGTGGAATTCAATATTGGAGATCATGTGTTGTTATGTGTTGCTCCATGGAAAGGAGTTACGAGATTTGGAAAGAGAGGAAAGCTCAATCCTCGATTTATTGGCCCATTTTTAATCCTCAATCGAGTAGGAACTGTGGCCTATAGACTCGCCTTACCGACAAGTATGTCTCGTGTTCATAACATTTTTCACATATCCATATTACGTAAATATGTGGAAGACCCGAACCACATTATTGAGTTAGAACCGGATGAAATAGCGGAAGATTTAACATATGAAGAGGTACCTGTTAAAATCTTGGATAAGAAGGAACATATTCTACGCTCTAAGGTTATACCTCAAGTCAAAGCTTTATGGAGAAACCACGATGTTGAAGAAATGACCTGGGAGTTAGAATCTGAAATGAAGTCAAGATATCCTCACCTCTTCGTCATACCAGGTATGTACCCTAATTTCGAGGGTAAAATTTTATAAGAAGGGGAGGTTGTAAGACCCCAACTTTTATGAATAAAGATACATTTTTCTATAAATATCATTTTGAATAATTACGGTGTTGATTGGTTATAATATTAAAGTTGTGGGTAATATTTATAAATTTTGCAAAGTAAGTAAGTTGTTATATAATATTCGATTGGTCGGGGAATATTAGTTTTAACAGGGAATATTCGTACGACGAATATTCCCTATTAAAATGACAGAAATATCGTTTTATAAAAATAACGGCAGAAGTTTTATCGTTAAAACTGTTGAAATACCCGGTGATAAAAGTACAGTAATACGCGTGGTTTCATAGTAGCACACGGTATTGATTATTGATGCTTACGTGAGAAATTACTCAGTTATACTCAATTATTGCTACAGTAATTGCTGCATCATATCTCTCATATTATTGATTCAATTATTGTCACAGTATCATCTGCATAATATATTATATTATTAAATCAATAATTGAGACGACAAAGTTATTAATATTTTTATTTGCAATATTGACGATGTCTAGAAGTTACATCGAGGAGAGGTTTGGTCACCTAAATTGCGCCAATAGGGAGAAATCCTTATTGGAAAGCCCCTCTTTTCCAGGAACGACATTCGTTGTTAAATATTGTGAATTATAATAATGATAAATGTTGTTAAAAATATCGAGGGGATTTTATGAAGTATTTGTTGTAATTATGGACCTCAATTTACCTATTTTTCAAAATAATCGGTAAAAAGTTATTCGGTGTATATATATATATATATAATAATAATAATAATAATAATAATAATAATAATAATAATAATAATAATAAGTGGGGACCATTGTGGGGCCCACGTGTTGAAAATGAATGTGGGAGGGGGATGTATGATGGAAAATTGGTCACGGGTGGGAGAGTTTTTAAAAGAAACATGTGTTATATATATATATATATATGTATATGTATCGATGATGTTGATGGGGGAAGAAATTTTTGTCGAGAAAGAAAAGAAATGGGGGAGAGGAAGAAACCGTAGGAGGAGGGTAACATTATTTTTATTATATATATATATTATAATAAGTTTTGTTTTTTTATGAAAAATATAATATATTATATTTTATTGAATATTTTAAAAAATTTGGACGATTGAGGAAAATAAATTCGCGTCCGTGATTCTGTATTTTGTTTCGTCCAAATTTACTGTGCGTCCATGATTTCTAAAATTCAAATAGTATCCTTTCCATTCTCCTATAAATAGGATGCTTAGTTAGAATTGAAATTCACACCAGAATCAGAGAATTCTTCTTCTATAATATTGAGCGTATTTCTTTCGAGTTTTAGAAAGCTTTGAGCGTAGAAAACAGTGAAAGTTTTCTTTAAGAATATCCCCGCTATACCAGTTGGAATACTCTTCTTTTCAAAGTAAGAGATGTTATTTTTGTTCAATATTCGCTTGAAATAATGTTTTCTTCCATACTCTATAGTATGTAAGTAATATTATTTCGTTCCAGATTTTGAATTCTATACTCGTTTTGTTAAAGTTTTGGCTTCTAAACTCCATGAAATTAGTAGAATATCCTTGATATTTGTGCTTCATCCAGTATCTTTTCATGGAAATATTATTCTGAGCATTCTTGATAAGTTTTAACTTTTTCATGCCAGAGTACTATTCACGGGGTTACTATTCCTGAAGTACTATTCACAAAGTACTATTCACTCGAGTACTATTCACCCGGGGTACTATTCATGATAAAAAATTGATTCGTTTTCGGTCCAAATTATTTTTGGTACAATATTATTCTTGAATTTTACTCCACAAAGCAGTATCATGTTGACAATTTGGACGTTATTGATTTCTGGATAAATTAAATTATAAATCTTAAAAAATTTATCCTTGAACTTGTTTTATTGAATTCTTATATCATTGTCATCATCCTCATGTTTATATTATGTTAAAAGTCATCTGTGGCCTGTAGTGCATAGATGGGCTTGGTATGATTATGACCAGAGATTATTCGGTATAATCATGACTATAATGTTACAAATGATATGGTAAAAGTCCTCATTGGCCCGTAGTGCATTGATGGACAGTTGTTGGCATGATCATGACCATTTGATGAATACACGAATATCCTTGGCCCGTAGTGCATGGATAATTTGTGGTCGTGATACTAAAGAATATCCTCGGCAGTAGTAAGTGGGGGGTGATTCGATGATGTGGATTATTTATTGTCGAGTCTCAACGATAAAAATGATGAAAAACCTTTTAAATCATAGAAGATAGTAGATATCATGCTCTACTTACTTGACTCTTCTAATGGATTGCTTGTTCACCGCAGATTAAACTTGATGTTTATTATATTTTATCGGTTTTAACTGTTGAAGGCTAACGATAATTTATTCTCGCATTATCTTAGTCATAATATTTCTTCTTTGGGCTAGTTGAGCTCACCCGTTGCTTTCATTGTTCTCTTCAGGAAATGAGAATATAGCTAGGACTAGTCGGGGAACGGAGTGATGTTTCAGATGATAGCATTAATAGTCCTCACTATTCTCTGAAATAGTGTGATAATAAATGTATTGAGGACTCCATTTGAGTTTGAATACTGTCTAGAAGACAATATTCGTATTAGAACTCTCAGTTTATGTTTTATCGTATTTTACACGATAGTTGTATTATTAAGTTGTATTTGAATTTTGTACCATGTATTTGACGACTCAAGATGGGTGATGTATACCTATTTTGGGGCCGTCACAACTGATGGATTTTTCCCTTTTAATAATTTTAGCCAGTCGTACTCAATTTGTCCAGTTATTATGGTTGCTTATAATCTTAAACCGTTAATATGCATGAGGGATCCGTATTTGTTCTTGACTTTACTCATTCCAGGGGATAAAAGTCCTACAAAAGACATTAACTTGTACCTTCGACTGTTAGTGGATGAACTAAAGATGTTGTGGGAAACAGGGGTCCAGACGTATGATAAATTGATATGCGAGAATTTTGTGATGAAGGCAGCCCTGTTATGGACTATCACTGACTTTTCGGTTCTTGGGATGGTTAGTGGCTGGTCAACTCACGGGAATCTGTCATGTCCAGTGTGTATGGGGGTTGTGCAAGGCAACCAGTTGCAGCATGGGCGAAAATGTAGTTTCTTTGGAACTACTCGTAGATTCTTGTCTCTTGATCACAATTACAGAAAGATGTCTGCACATGTCAACAGAAAGACAGAGAAGAAGGGGGTTATTGGTCGACCGTCGGGTAGTGAGGTCTTGGACTGGTTGAACCAGCTTGATTTTCCTTTGCCGGGGAAGGAACAAAGTAAATTAAGAGCAGCCAGGTCCGGGAAGAATCATAATTGGACACACTTGCCCATATGGCTTGAGTTTCCGTATTGGGGCAAACTTTCAGTTCGTCATTGTATAGATGTCATGCATACCAAAAAGAATGTTTTTGAGAACTTGTTTTACACCGTGTTAGATGGGAGTGGTAAAACCAAAGACAATGACAACACTCGAAAAGATTTGGAGGCATTAAACATTAGGCCAGAATTGTGGCTTAGCTCTAATACTACGAAACCTAAAGCTCCATTTTGTCTTACTAAGCAACAAGTTGAAGGCGTGTGTAAGTGGGTTAGTGGGTTGAAGTTCCCAGATGGATATGCGTCGACCATAACACGTTGTTTTAAGGTTAAGTAATTGAAAATTTCTGGATTCAAGAGTCACGATTGTCATGTATTCATGTAGAAGTTGATCCCAACTGCATTTCGTGAGATGTTACCCAAAAAAGTTGTGGATGCATTGACTGAACTTTCAAATTTCTTTCAATGTCTTTGCTCAACAGTGGTATGAATAATTATTTGCGGCATTTAGTTCAATTTATATGTGTATTCATCTATATATGTTAAAGACATTTTACTATTTTCGCAGTTCATTCAAAGAGGAAGCGTATGCTTCTAACCCAACTTTTACTGCAGCAGAGTTGGAAACATTCACTAATGCTAATTTCCAATAGTGGTTTAAGAAAAGGGTTGAAGCGGAGAACATTTCTGAGCATTTTATAGATGTCATCTAAGGACCTTACAAAGTTGTTAGTTCTTTTCCCATTTGCATCGTGGATGGGTACAGATTTAGGGTCGATGACTTGAATGAACTCACATCAGTCAATTCTGGGGTTGTGGTGTTAGAAAGCTGCTACTAAGATTCTGAGTCCAATTACTATGGTCGTTTACAGGATGTGGTTGTGCTCAATTATCACGGGGGTAAAAAGGTAGTTACATTTAAGTGTAGCTGGTTTGATACTGAAAAGGGGGTTAAAGTTGATCATAATAAAATCACAACCGTAGATATCAAGTCGGTGTTAAAGTCTGATGACGTGTTCATGTTAGCAAGTCAAGCGACTCAAGTGTATTACGTTACTAATTTCATAAATACTCGAAGCCCTTGGTACACAGTAGTCACAACTAAAACAAGTTCATTTAATGCTGAGAACATGTTTGGTATAGATGAGGCGTTGCAAGAAGATGTTAGCAACCCTTTGGCCGTAGTGTTCCTTGCTGAAGATGTGATGAGTACTGATGTCATTGACATACCTGACAATGAGGATGTCGAGGCAAACGTACACATGAATGATTATGTAGTCTTTGAGGATGATAACGATGATGAAATTGATCTCGAAACTGAGGATGAGGAAGATACTGAATCCGAGAATGATATACACGTTGATTCTGATGGGTTTGATGACGTACGTAATTGAAAATGAGCATTCATATTAGTACATACCATATATTGTTAAAACCTTACATATTCATAATCTACCAATTTGGTTATTGCATTAGGATATTCATGGCTAGACATAGCGGTGGAGGTTGCCGAGGTGGTGGGCGATCCGGTACTAGAGACGGTAGCCACGATGGAGGCTCTTCTTCAGGCGCTAGTAAGTTATGTTAACTAGGATTAAAATATATCTCAAGATGCATTAGATTATGTTTATTGACTCAGTTAAATACAATTATTACAGATGCACCTTGTCGACGACACCGAGGGATGAACCTCAGTATCTTTGGTCGTCCGCCGACAGTTCCACTTACAGTACCGGTGGATTTCGCTTCTGGACAGTAAGTGTTAATATATTATTCATATTTCTGTTAGTTATTGCAAAACACAATTCAAATAACACATATTGTTATATTTTTTCTGTAGTATATTAGACCCGGTGGCTAAGCACACCCTACACGCGATCTGTTTGACACATCTCCCAAGAGGGTACATGCGGTTCAGCCAGTATGCGCGGTACGATGCCACCTTTATGCAAATCATCTTGCGGGAGTTTCACATAAGTTAAGCATATTATATTAATTACTACATAGTTGTATTAGGATGACGAAATCAATTGTTCCTAATTTTTAAACTTTTGTTATAGGTTTATTATAGATTTGACCTGAGCATCTCTCAGACAGCTGGCGACGATGTGATTGTTTTACATGTCGCTATGAATTTACTTCGGCTGGCTGTATGTGATGTGACAGAGGGAAGCCCAGGCAGTTGAGGACCAACCTGGGACCACCATCAGAGATCACCAGCCTCGCATAGTCTCTGATTTAATTATCCTGGGAGGCTATGTGTGCGCACTGGGATGCTGATGACTTCAAGAAAAAGTCTGAGCAGGCGAAGAAGAACCGTGGTCAGCTCCGGATAGTACACACCACTGGTTCTCAGTCGTTCGAGGAGGCGAAGACGGTAAGTGTGTTGTATTTAGTTGTTTAGTTATCAAGTTCTCACACAAATACTTAATACCTGTTTTATGAATGTTTTTATTAGGCCTTGAGGAGGACCTTGTGTGAGATCCTGAATTTTATGAAATAAAAGTATTCAATTTTTCTATTTTGGTAAATAGTTAAATTGATAAAAGTTTATAGTTAAGGATGATATTTGAAAATTTTGCAAAGTAAGCAAGTTGTTATAAAATATTCGTTGTGTCGGGAAATATTCGTTTGGTCGGGGAATATTCTTTTTATCGGGGAATATTCATACGACGACACAATCATTGGAAGACCCATGAATGAATAACATCGGATATAAAGCACGCGAAATATCTTTTCATAAAAGTAAGGGCGAAAGTTTTACCGTTAGACTATTGAACTACTTAGTAGTAAAAGTACAGTAATACGCATGGTTGCATAGTAGCACACGGTATTGATTATTGATGTTTACGTGATAAATCACTCAGTTATACTCAATTATTGCTACAATAATTGCTGCATAATTTCTCTCATATTATTGGTTCAATTATTGTCATAGTATCATCTGCATAATATTTTATATTATTAAATAAATAATTGAGACGAAAAAGTTATTCATATTATTATTTGTAATATTAACGATGTCTAGAAAGTTCTATCGATGAGAGGTTTGGTCACTTAATTGCGCGCCAATAGGGAGAAATCCTTATCGGAAAGCCCCTCTTTCCTGGGAACGACCTGGTTGTTAAATATTGTGAGTTATAATATTAATGATGAATAAGTTCGTGTTGATTAAAGATGAAATTAATTATTCCACTGTGTTGGGATTATTAGTGTTAGTGGAAATCGACATCTATTTCGATAATAACTGATGTCTGGAAGTTATATTGACCAATCGGGTAATTAATCGGATAAATGAGCAATTAGTTGCTATTAATTCACATGCTTATAACTATGTGTTCACATGTGTGTACTATTGATTCACATGTATGTACTATTAGGGGAGGTGGTACAAGATTGATAATACTTGCATGACTAAATTAAAAATGGAGGTATAGATGAAGGTACTATACTGTAATTATTATTTTCACATGTATAGAACTATTAATTCACATGAATGTACTATTGATTCACATGATGTACTATTAGGGGAGGTGGTGCAAGTTTGATAATACTTGTAGGACTAAATTAAAAATGAAGGAAAAGATGAAGGTATTATACTGTAATATTTCGAGCCCCAAAATGTGCAATTATAGAAACTATATTTTCCTATAAATAGAAGCTCATTCTTCCTTCATTCTTACCAATTCACTAAGACTCACAAGAGCAATTATAGAGAGAGAAGCTATAGAGAGAGAGAAGTTATAGAGAGAAAGAAGAAGAGAAGTCTGCTTCTAAAGTAAGGGGTATTATTTATTTCATATTCTGAAGAGATATTATTTTTCGTATTCGTATGAATATTATTTTTGTTCAATATTCGTAAGGAATATCATCTTCGTAGAAATATTATTTTCGTTCAATAGTCGTAAGGGGTATAATTTATTTCATATTCTGAAGAGATATTATTTTTCGTATTCGTATGAATATTATTCTCGTTCAATATTCGTAAGGATTGTTACTCCATTCTTTATTATTCTGTTGGAATAACCTGTCTACGCGGACTACCGCATGCATGGTGAAATTCTTATGTTATTCCATTCTTTATTATTCTATTGGAATAACCTGTCTACGCGGACTACTGCATGCATGGTGAAATTCTTCTATTATTCCATTCTTTATTATTCTGTTGGAATAACCTGTCTACGCGGACTACCGCTGTGACGCCCCCAAAACAGGTAAACATCACCCAACCCATTCTGAGTCGCCAAATACATGGTACATAAAACAACTACAACTTCATTATTATAATTGTCGTGGAAAATACGACAACACATATACTGGTTAGTTTTAATACCAACTGTGACTCTCATCCCTTTACTTGTATAGTACCTCACACTGATATATTACATAAAGGTACAGTCAATAACTGTTTTAGAAATTAATATCTTTGGAAAATGCTCAAGGAAACCTTCGTACATGGGCGGCCATGCATCTAAGTTATAATAGATATCATATGACTGGAGAATTATCCTTGGTTGACCCAATAGACCCCAAAGAAAAATGAGAAGATTACTATCACGTTCTTTCCAATGGTGAGTCTTCTCTTGACATACAACTATATCCACTGTCTGCAATTGAGAATTATATTTCAACCAACCTCCAAGATTATATAGGTAGTGCTCGTAGATATACTCAGTAAGTGGATGTGCACAACCCTGTCTTATGATAAGACGAGGTTGTATGTCATTAGACATCTTGTATGATAGTGGTAAAACACCCTTCCAACGTTGGGTTCTCCTCACCCTATTGGATTCACTAATATAATTATTAAATGACGTATAAAATACAACACACTTATCTAAAGTTCTCAATAAAATTACTTTCATACTATTTATGGAGAACCTCAACAACTATAGACCACCATTCTATTCCCCTGTTATCCCCGTTAGACCCAGCTACACTCTTATTACCTGAAAGGAATTATGAAGCAAAAAGGATGAGCACAAATAGCCTAGTAAAGAATATCATGACTAAAGATAATTAAATTATCAATAGCCTTCGTCAGTAATAAATTAGAGATTTAGAACATATGGTAGATGATAAAACTTTTCAACCATAGTTGCAGCGGAACGAGCAATCCATTAGAAAAGTCAAATAGATCATAAAGTCTATTATCTTCTCCATGTTAAAAGTCCACCAACAATATTTTATTCATGTAACATCAATCAACAGTTCCTGTCCACAATCATGTGAATAAATCATAACCATAATTGTGGTTCTAAATTCCTCTTCTCATCCAGGACGAAGATAATTTACATCACCTGTCTTTACCTGAAACATCAAAGATCATGGTTATACCAAATCACAGTTCCTATTCATAATCATACTAATTATTTAATCTTTACACTACGGACCAAAGATATTCATTAACAGTTCATCTTTGCGCTACAGGCCAAAGATATTCAACAATAGGTCGTCTTTGCACTACAAGCCAAAGATATTCAACAACAGGTCATCTTTGCATAAAGATATTCAACAACAGTTCATCTTTGCACTACAGGCCAAAGATATTAATCAACAGTTCTTCTTTGCACTACAGGCCAAAGGCATACAATTATAAAACCAATAAACAACAGTCCATCTATGCACTACGGGCCAAAGATGACTTTTATCACAATATAAGCACGAGGATCATGACAAGGATATAAGAATCAATCACATGAGATAAAGGATAAATTTTTAAAGGCTTTAACAATTTAATTTATCGAGAATTCAATAATATCCAAATTGTCAACATGATACTGCTTTGTGGAGTAAAATTCAAGAATAATATTATATCAAAAATGATTTGAACAGAAAATAATATTTCAACGAATATTTAACGAAGATAATAACATTATTCATTATATTATAAACTTAATTTAATATTATTAATTATATAATAACATTAAATTTATTTACTAATATTATTAATCATTAAATAATATTTTAAATCAATAATTTCATAACAACTTAATTCAAATGTTATAAATCACTTAATAATCTCATAATCTAATATTATTAATATTACCACAATATTTTAATCATTTCTTAAACTTATAAATAATTTATTTAATTGTTTACACTTTACTAATTAATGTATTTAATCATCCTAAAATGCCAAACTCATAAGATTTTATCACCAATAACCAAAACTCTCATAAAAAATCTGCATATACCTTATATAGGATTCTCAAGCCATAAAATTATATTTTCCAATTTTCTTACATCACACAACATATTTAATTCATTTATTCATAACTAGTCCATTTTCATGAAAAATACCAAATCAGTCCCAAAGAATTTTCTTTTCTGGGATTTAGCAGAAGATAGTCCCATATTGAACATATATTTTTCTCAGAATTTTTAAAATTCATTTACTATTTTTCATATGGTCAAAACTGCCGAATATTTAGACATTTATCATAAACTGTACTTTTATCCAAAATTTTTGAAATTTACAGAGTATACTGCTGTTATATACATGTACTCCCAATAAAAATTTTACCAATTTTGGAGTTAATCATAAGGAGTTATAAGGGTTTACTTTTAAAATAGTCTTTTCCTATAAAATTCATAACTCCTAATCTATACATCCAAAAATCGCCATTTTTGGACACAATCTAGAAAACTCATCAAATTATCATTTTAAATTTTTCCAAAATTTTTGAGGGTCAAAAAGATTACGAAACTGAAAAATATAATAACCCTTATAATCCCTTACCTCAAAATAGCTGTATTTCTGACTGAAATATCGGATGTAAAGCCGAAGGAAACTTGCACTGAATAGCAACTCTCAAAATATCTAAATACTCACAAAAATACGCTCGATAATACAGAGAGAGAAAACTTATGTTTCTGGTGTGATTTTCAATTCTAACCTAAGCACCTATTTATAGGAAAATGCTAGAACGTCAAAGGAGACTAAATTAATAAAATATTAATAAAAAATTCTACGCATGCTATTTTGAATAAAACTCACCCACCACAAGTGGGGCCCACCAGAAATCAGCCAACTTCCACAACAACCAAAAGTGGGTCCCACCTTCTAGAAATCTCCACCAAAAATCATTTATAAAAATAATTTACGAATCAGTCACCTCTTAAAATTCATAACAAATCATACGTTAATTTTTAACGGTTCAAAATTTGTGGAAATATACTCAACTTATATATGTATAACATATTCAAAAATTACAACGATCCAACGGTCGGATTAAAAATTATAACTCACGCAATATAATTTAAGAACACTGATTTTTTGGACTATGAGTCCTTTGGACTAGTTTCATTCAAACAATCATCACGAAAAATCTACAAAGGATTTTTGGATGATTCAAATTTCTACGTTTAACTTACTTGCAGGGTTTTCTTTTGATATATGGCTCATCTCCTAACTCATTATACACAAAGAGTTATAGATTTTACAAAATCAAGTAATAAACTAATTTTTTTGAAAAAAATCTCCATATTTTGTTCTTCTTTTGATTTATAGATTTCTCTCATTTGATTCATGCACCGTGACTTTAGTGTAAAAATATCACCATTATTATATTATTATATTATCACATTATACATTTATAATGTAATACAATAATATATTTGAATGAATTATTTTATCAGAAAAGACAAAATATCAATTTTTTAACAATTGTCACTTTTCTAAGAATTCCTCCATTCCGACAAAATATAAAACACCTCAATATTAATTCATCATTTATATTCATATAAAATAAATATTTTCTTATAATATAAATCAATAATTAATTATTCACAAATAATATTATGAATCGCAATATAATGACAGGTTGTTTGTTCGGGAAAGAGGGGCTTTCAGATAAGGATTTCTCTCCTTCTTTGGCGCAATTGATTAGATGACCTAACCCCTTTTCTTGACAGAACTTTCTAGACATCGCCAATAATTCTATCTAAAAATATTATTTAATTAATATGAATTATTGATCCGATAATGGGAAATACTATGCAGTGACAATTATTGAAACAACAATAATATAAAATATCAACGTAGCAATTATTGAATCAATAAAATAAAATATTGAGCGATAATTCTTTGTAATACTTATTGAGTAGTGCCTTCTTACGTAAGAATCAATAATTCAAAAATATTGTGCAATCTGGTGTATTTCTTGTGCAACCACACATATTCTTGTATTTTAACCACGTGTATTTCAACAGTGTTAATTGTTAACCAGAATAACTACGCAATTATTTATAAAAACTAATACTTGTCGTTTTCTTCATCGGATGATTATTACATTATGGGGCCCACAAATGGTTCTTGCTACTGTAAATACGAATACTCCCCGAAAGCAAGAATATTCCACGACCAAACGAATATTCCCCGACAACAATGAGTATTTTTGTGAGACCCCGAATTTTATGAAATGAAAGTATTCAATTTTCTTATAAGTATTCTATTTAATAAATGGTTAAATTGATAAAAGGTTAAATTTAAGGGTGATATTTAATTTTTTTTCAAAGTAAGCAAGTTGTCATAAAATAATCGGTGATAAAAGTACAGTAATACATGTGGTTGCATAGTAGCACACGGTATTGATTATTGATGCTTACGTGAGAAGTCATTCGGTTTTATTCAATTATTGTCACAATATTATATATTATTAAATCAATAATTGAGATGATAAAGTTATTCATATTATTATTTGCAATATTGACACTGTCTAGAAGTTCTGTCAAGGTGAGCCCCCTCTTTCCTGGAAACGACCTGGTTGTTAAATATTGTGAATTATAATATTAATGATGAATAAGTTCGTGTTGATTAAGTTTGTGTGGAAATTATTAGTGTTAGTAGAAATTGACATTGTGACGCCCCCAAAATAGGTCCACATGACCCATTACGAAGTCGCCATATATATATCACTATAAAATCAAATTCAAACTTCATTTATACAATTGTTGAAGCATCTGCAGAATCGACCACAGTTAAAGCTGTGAGTTTTAATACAAATGTATGCAACTCTCATGGTGCCTTAACCACAACCTTACAATGGTACCTTACATAAAAGTCTGGTCCATGCTTTGTTTTAGAAATTAAAATCTTTGGGAAGTGCTCAAGGAAACCTTCATACATGGGAGGCCATGCGTCTAGGTTATGATAGATATCATATGTCCATAAAATTATCCTTGGTTAACCCAATAGTCCCCAAAGAAAAACAAAAAGATTGCTATCATCTTCTTTCCAATGGTGAGTCTTCTCTTGACATATAATTATCTCCGTTGTCTCCAAGTGAGAATTATAATTCAAATAAACTCAAGATTATATAGGTAGTGCTTAAGAGATATACTAAAGAAGTGGATGTGCATAACCACATCTCTTATGATAACATGAGGTTCTATGTCATTAGACATCTTGTATGATAGTGGCAAAACACCCTTCCAAAGTTGGGTTCACCTCACCCTATTCTCTTCACCAAAATTAAATATCAAATGACGTATACAATACGACACACTTATCTAAAGTTCTCAATAAAAATTATTTCCATACTATTTAAGGAGAACCTCAACAGGTATAGACCACCGTTATATTCTCCTGTTACCCCCGCTCGACCCAAATTTACACTTTTATTACACGAAAGGAATTGTGAAGCAAAAAAGGGTGAGCACAACTATTGAAAGAAAGAATATCATGACTAAAGATAATTTACATCATCAATAGCCTTCATCAGTAATAAATCAGAGATTTAGAACAAATGGTAGATGATAAAACTTTTCAACCTTAGTTGCATCGGAACGAGCAATCCATTAGAAGAGTCAAGTAGACCATCAGATCTATTATCTTCTCCATGTTAAAAGTCCACCAATAATGTTTTATACCTGTAACATCAATCAACAATTCCTGTCCACAATCATATGAATAACTCATAATCATAATTGTGATTCTAAATTCCTGTTCGCACAAAGAACGAAGATAATTTTCATCACCTATCTAAATCTGAAACATCAAAAATCATGGTTATACCAAATCACAATTCCTGCTCATAATCATACTAATTAATTCAACTTTGTACTACGGCCAAAGATATTCATTAACAATTCATCTTTGCACTACAGGCCAAAGACATACAACTGTATTATAGAAGAGTCAAGTAGAGCATGATATCTACTATCTTCTACGAATTAAAAGTGTATTATCAATATGTTATCGCTGAGACTCAGCTTAATAAATAATCCACATCATTGAATCATCCCTGCACTACAGCCAATGATATTCACTAGTATTACGACCACGAATTATCTATGCACTACGGGCCAAGGATATTCGTGTTTTCAACAATGGTCATGATTATACCGAATAATCCCTGGTTATAATCATACCAACAATTGTCCATCAATGCACGTAAGCCAAAGATATACAATTATAAAATCAATAATCAACAGTCCATCTTTGCACGTAAGCCAAAGATATACAACTATAAAATCAATAATCAACAGTCCATCTTTGCACGTAAGCCAAAGATATACAATTATAAAATCAATAATCAACAGTCCATCTTTGCACGTATGCCAAAGATATGACTTTCATCACAATATAAACATGAGGATGATGACAATGATATAAGCATTAATCAAACGAAAACAAGGATAAATATTAAAAACTTTAAATTTATCCAAATATTATCAACCACTTAATAAACTCATAATCTAATATTATTAATATTATAATAATATTTTAATCACTTCTTAAACTTATAAACAATTTATTTTAATTGCTTACACTTTACAAAATAATGCATTTAATCATTCAAAAATGCCATACTCATAAGATTTCATCACCAATGATCAAATCCCTCATAAAAAATCTGTATATAACTTATATAGGATTCCCAAACTATAAAATCCTATTTTTCAATTTTGTTACTTCACATAACATATTTAATTCATTTACTCATAACTAGTTCATTTTCATGAAAAATACCAAATCAGTCCCAAAAATATTTCTTTTCTGGGATTTAGCATAATATAGTCCCATATTAAACATATATTTTTCTTGGAATTTTTAAAATTCATTTACTATTTTTCATATGGCCAAAACTGCCGAATATTTAGACATTTATCATAAATTGTACTTTTGTCCACAAAATTTGAAATTCTGAGGTATACTCCTTGATATACATGTACTCCCAATAAAAATTTCACCAATTTTGGAGTTAACCACACGGAGTTATAAGGGTTTATTTTTAAAATAGTATTTCCTCATAAAATTCATAACTCCTAATCTATACATCCAAAAATCGTCATTTTTGGACACAATCTAGAAAACTCATTAAATTATCATTTCAAATTTTTCCAAAATTTTTGAGGGTTAGAAAAATTACGGAACCGCAAATGGATTTTCGTCCGCCATACGGAAATCCACGTAGACAGATCATTTCCACAATTTAATAAGAAATGAATACGAAGGATCATTCACCATGCATGTAGTAATCCACATAAACAGGTTATTCCAGCAGAATAATAAAGAATGGAATAATGAAGAATTCACCATGCATGCGATAGGCCATGCAGAAATAGTTATTCCAAATGAATAATAAAGAATGGAACTGGTCATGCGTAATCCATGCATGACGAGGATATTCCAACAGAATAATAAAGAATGGAATAACAACATAATTCACCAGGCATGCGATAGACCGCACATGCAGATTATTCCAACAAATAATAAAGAATGGAATAATAGAAGAATTTCACCATGTATGCGGTACTTCGCATAGACAGGTTATTCCAACATAATAATAAAGAATGGAATAACAACTCTTACTAGTATTGAAAGAAAATAACTCTCTTCATGAATACGAAAAATAATACCCTTACCATAAAAAGCTGGATCTTTGGAATAGTGAGGTAGCAGACTTCTCTTCTTCTTTCTCTCTATAATTTTCTCTATAATAATTGCTCTATAGCTTTAGTGAATTGGTGAAAATGAAGGAAGAATGAGCTTCTATTTATAGGAAAATATAGTTTCGATAATTGCACGTTTTGGGGCTCGAAATATTCTGAAGACAATACCTTCACTTTTTTTTATTTTTAATTTAGTCCTGCAAGTATTATCAAACTTGCACCACCTCCCCTAATAGTAAATAATATGAATTAGTAGTTCAATCATGTGAATCAATAGTTATAATCATGTGAAAATACGAATTACAGTATAGTACCTCCATCTATACCTCTATTTTTAACTTCGTCATGCAAGTATTATCAATCTTGCACCAACTCCCCTAATAGTACAAGAATGTGAATCAATAGTACACACATGTGAATAAATAGTTATAATCATGTGAATTAATAGCAATTAATTGCTTATTTATCCGGTTAATTAACCGGTTGGTCAATATAACTTCCAGACATCAATTACTATCGAAATAAATGTCGATTTCCACTAACAATAATAATTCTAACACAATGGAACTATCCAATTCATCTTTAATCAACACGAACTTATTCATCATTAATATTATAATTCACAATATTTAACAACCAGGTCGTTCCCAGGAAAGAGGGGGCTTTCCGATAAGGATTTCTCCTTATTGGCGCGCAATTAGGTGACCAAACCTCTCCTTGACAGAACTTATAGACATTGTCAATATTGCAAATAATAATATGAATAACTTGCCGTCTCAATTATTGATTTAATAATATATATTATGCAGATGATATTGTGACAATAATAGAATATGATGCAGCAATTACTGTAGCAATAATTGAGTATAACTGAGTGACTTCTTACGTAAGCATCAATAATTAATCTGGCGCTGCTCTTATGCAACCACAGCATTACATCGTATTTTTTTACCATTGGGTAGTTCAACAGTTTTAACGGTAACACTTTCGCCGTTATTTTTATAAAAAGATAATTCTTTCGTTTTTTAACTACGACAATACTTCTGTTGTGGGGTCCACCAATGATTGTGCCGTCGTACAGATATTCCCCGACAAAAAGAATATTCTTCGACCAAACGAATATTTTATAACAACTTGCATACTTTGCAAAAAATTTCACATATCACCCTTAACTTTAACCTTTTATCAATTTAACCATTTACGAAATAAAATAATAATTATAAGAAAATTGAATACTTTCATTTCATAAAATTCGGGGTCTCATAATCTTCCCTCCTTATGAAAGTTCGCCCTCGAAATTTACGTACCTGGTAGTTCGAAGAAATGAGAATACCTTACTTTCTTTTCGGATTGTACCTTCCCGGTTATATCCTCTGTATCATGATTTTTCCATTGCTCATCTCCTGTATTTTAGATATCATTCTAGAATATATCTTCAAAACAAAGGTTAATTGACATATCACAATTTGTCAACTTATCAAGTAAACAATTTCAGCTTAGGTAAGTCACACACTAGCGAAGTATATAACTCGTCTCTCCCCTCCTAGTTCTAGACTCTTATCTCCGCCAACGACCATATCCCTAAGCTCTGATACCATTTGTGACGCCCCCAAAATAGGTCCACATGACCCATTTTGAGTCACCAGATATCATACTATAAAAATCAAATACAAACTTCATTTATACAATTTGTTGAGCTGTAAATGTAATTTACTACTGAGTTAAACCGTGAGTTTTAATACAAATGTATGTAACTCTCATGGTGCCTTAACCACAACCTTACAATGGTACCTTACATAAAAAGTACAAATCCATAACTATTTTAAAATTAAAATCTTTGGGAAGTGCTCAAGAGAAACCTTCGCATACATGGGAGGCTATGTCTGCAGGTTATGATAGATATCATATGTCCACAGAATTATCCTTGGTTGACCCAATAGTCCCCAAAGAAAAACAAGAAGATTGCTATCATCTTTTTTCCAATGGTGAGTCTTCTCTTGACATATAATTATCTCCGTTGTCTCCAAGTGAGAATTATATTTCAAATAAACTCCAAGATTATATAGGTAGTGCTCGTAGATATACTCAGCAAGTGGATGTGCACAACCCTATCTTATGATAACATGAGGTTGTATGTCATTAGACATCTTGTATGATAGTGACAAAACACCCTTCCAAAGTTGGGTTCACCTCACCCAATTCGGTTCACCAAAATTAAATATCAAATGACGTATACAATACGACACACTTATCTAATGTTCTCAATAAAAATTATTTCCATACTATTTAAGGAAAACCTCAACAGCTATAGACCACCGTTCTATTCTCCTGTTACCCCCGCTTGACCCAGCTACACTCTTATTACCTGAAAGGAATTGTGAAGCAAAAAGGGTGAGCACAACTAGCCCAGTAAAGAATATCATGACTAAAGATAATTTACATCATCAATAGCCTTCATCAGTAATAAATCAGAGATTTAGAACATATGGTAGATGATAAAACTTTTCAACCTTAGTTGCATCGGAACGAGAAATTCATTAGAAGAGTCAAATAGACCATCAGATCTATTATCTTCTCCATGTTAAAAGTCCACCAATAATGTTTTATTCCTGTAACATCAATCAACAATTCCTGTCCACAATCATATGAATAACTCATAATCATAATTGTGATTCTAAATTCCTCTTCGCACAAAGAACGAAGATAATTTTCATCACCTATCTAAATCTGAAACATCAAAAATCATGGTTATACCAAATCACAATTCCTGCTCATAATCATACTAATGAATTCAACTTTGTACTACGGCCAAAGATATTCATTAACAATTCATCTTTGCACTAGAGGCCAAAGACATACAAATCGTATTATAGAAGAGTCAAGTAGAGCATAATATCTACTATCTTCTACGAATTAAAAGTGTATTATCAATATGTTATCGTTGAGACTCAGTTTAATAAATAATCCAAATCATTGAATCATCCCTGCACTAAAGCCAATGATATTCACTAGTATTACGACCACGAATTATCTATGCACTACGGGCCAAGGATATTCGTGTTTTCAACAATGGTCATGATTATACCGTATAATCCCTGGTTATAATCATACCAACAATTGTCCATCAATGCACGTAAGCCAAAGATATACAATTATAAAATCAATAATCAACAGTCCATCTTTGCACGTAAGCCAAAGATATACAACTATAAAATCAATAATCAACAATCCATCTTTGAACGTAAGCCAAAGATATACAATTATAAAATCAATAATCAACAGTCCATCTTTGCACGTATGCCAAAGATATGACTTTCATCACAATATAAACATGAGGATGATGACAATGATATAAGCATTAATCAAACGAAAACAAGGATAAATATTAAAAACTTTAAATTTATCCAAATATTATCAACCACTTAATAAACTCATAATCTAATATTATTAATATTATAATAATATTTTAATCACTTCTTAAACTTATAAACAATTTATTTTAATTGCTTACACTTTACAAAATAATGCATTTAATCATTCAAAATGCCATACTCATAAGATTTCATCACCAATGATCAAATCCTCATAAAAAAATCGTATATAACTTATATAGGATTCCCAAACTATAAAATCCTATTTTTCAATTTTGTTACTTCACATAACATATTTAATTCATTTACTCATAACTAGTTCATTTTCATGAAAATACCAAATGGGTCCCAAAAATATTTCTTTTCTGGGATTTAGCATAATATAGTCCCATATTAAACATATATTTTTCTTGGAATTTTTAAAATTCATTTACTATTTTTCATATGGCCAAAACTGCCGAATATTTAGACATTTATCATAAATTGTACTTTTGTCCACAAAATTTCGAAATTTACAGGGTATACTCCTGTGATATACATGTACTCCCAATAAAAATTTCACCGATTTTGGAGTTAACCACACGGAGTTATAAGGGTTTATTTTTAAAATAGTATTTCCTCATAAAATTCATAACTCCTAATCTATACATCCAAAAATCGTCATTTTTGGACACAATCTAGAAAACTCATTAAATTATCATTTCAAATTTTTCCAAAATTTTTGAGGGTTAGAAAAATTACGAAACTGCAAATGGATTTTCGTCCGCCATACGGAAATCCACGTAGACAGATCATTTCCACAATTTAATAAGAAATGAATACGAAGGATCATTCACCATGCATGTAGTAATCCACATAAATAGGTTATTCCAACAGAATAATAAAGAATGGAATAACAGAAGAATTCACCATGCATGCGATAGGCCGCCGCAGATGCATAAAAGTTATTCCCAAGCGAGAATAATAAAGAATGGAACCAGGTCATGCGTAATCCGCACAGACAGGATATTCCAACAGAATAATAAAGAATGGAATAACAACAGAATTCACCAGGCATGCGATAGACCGCACATGCAGATTATTCCAACAAATAATAAAGAATGGAATAATAGAAGAATTTCACCATGTATGCGGTATGCCAGATCAGCATAGGCGAGTTATTCAACATAATAATAAAGAATGGAATAACAACTCTTACTAGTATTGAAAGAAAATAACTCTCTTCATGAATACGAAAGAATAATACCCCTTACCGCAAAAGAAACTGGATACTGGAATAGTGAGGTAGCAGACTTCTCTTCTTCTTTCTCTCTATAATTTCTCTCTATAATAATTGCTCTATAGCTTTAGTGAATTGGTGAAAAATGAAGGAAGAATGAGCTTCTATTTATAGGAAAATATAGTTTCGATAATTGCACGTTTTGGGGCTCGAAATATTACAGTACAATACCTTCAACTTTTTTTTTATTTTTAATTTAGTCCTGCAAGTATTATCAAACTTGCACCACCTCCCCTAATAGTAAATAATATGAATTAGTAGTTCAATCATGTGAATCAATAGTTATAATCATGTGAAAATACGAATTACAGTATAGTACCTCCATCTATACCTCTATTTTTAACTTCGTCATGCAAGTATTATCAATCTTGCACCAACTCCCCTAATAGTACAAGAATGTGAATCAATAGTACACACATGTGAATAAATAGTTATAATCATGTGAATTAATAGCAATTAATTGCTTATTTATCCGGTTAATTAACCGGTTGGTCAATATAACTTCCAGACATCAATTACTATCGAAATAAATGTCGATTTCCACTAACAATAATAATTTACTAAACACAATGGAACTATCCAATTCATCTTTAATCAACACGAACTTATTCATCATTAATATTATAATTCACAATATTTAACAACGTGTCGTTCCCGTGAAAGAGGGGCTTCCGATAAGGATTTCTCCTTATCGGGCGCGCAATTAGGTGACCAAACCTCTCCTTGACAGAACTTATAGACATTGTCAATATTGCAAATAATAATATGAATAACTTGCCGTCTCAATTATTGATTTAATAATATATATTATGCAGATGATATTGTGACAATAATAGAATCAATAATATGAGAGATATGATGCAGCAATTACTGTAGCAATAATTGAGTATAACTGAGTGACTTCTTACGTAAGCATCAATAATTAATACCGCGTGCTACTATGCAACCACGCGTATTACTGTACTTTTACTACTGGGTAGTTTAACAGTTTTAACGGTAACACTTTCGCCGTTATTTTTATAAAAAGATAATTCTTTCGTTTTTTAACTACGACAATACTTCCATTGTGGGGTCCACCAATGATTGATTGCCGTCATACGAGATATTCCCCGACAAAAAGAATATTCTTCGACCAAACGAATATTTTATAACAACTTGCATACTTTGCAAAAAATTTCACATATCACCCTTAACTTTAACCTTTTATCAATTTAACCATTTACTTAAATAAAATAATAATTATAAGAAAATTGAATACTTTCATTTCATAAAATTGAGGTCTCATAATCTTCCCTCCTTATGAAAGTTAGCCCTCGAAATTTACTTTACAGTAGTTGAAGAAATGAGAATACCTTACTTTCTTTTCGGATTGTACCTTCCCGGTTATATCCTCTGTATCATGATTTTTCCATTGCTCATCTCCTGTATTTTAGATATCATTCTAGAATATATCTTCAAAATAAAGGTTAATTGACATATCACAATTTGTCAACTTATCAAGTAAACAATTTCAGCTTAGGTAAGTCACACACTAGCGAAGTATATAACTCGTCTCTCCCCTCCTAGTTCTAGACTCTTTTCTCCGCCAACGACCATATCCCTAAGCTCTGATACCATTTGTGACGCCCCCAAAATAGGTCCACACGACCCATTTTGAGTCACCAGATATCATACTATAAAAATCAAATACAAACTTCATTTATACAACTGTTGAACTGTCGTACAGAATACGACTACAGTTAAACTGTGAGTTTTAATACAAATGTATGCAACTCTCATGGTGCCTTAACCACAACCTTACAATGGTACCTTACATAAAAGTACAGTCCATAACTATTTTAAAAATTAAAATCTTTGGGAAGTGCTCAAGGAAACCTTCGTACATGGGAGGCTATGTGTCTAGGTTATGATAGATATCATATGTCCACAGAATTATCCTTGGTTGACCCAATAGTCCCCAAAGAAAAACAAGAAGATTGCTATCATCTTTTTTCCAATGGTGAGTCTTCTCTTGACATATAATTATCTCCGTTGTCTCCAAGTGAGAATTATATTTCAAATAAACTCCAAGATTATATAGGTAGTGCTCGTAGATATACTCAGCAAGTGGATGTGCACAACCCTATCTTATGATAACATGAGGTTGTATGTCATTAGACATCTTGTATGATAGTGGCAAAACACCCTTCCAAAGTTGGGTTCACCTCACCCAATTCGGTTCACCAAAATTAAATATCAAATGACGTATACAATACGACAAACTTATCTAATGTTCTCAATAAAAATTATTTCTATACTATTTAAGAAAAACCTCAACAGCTATAGACCACCGTTCTATTCTCCTGTTACCCCCGCTTGACCCAGCTACACTCTTATTACCTGAAAGGAATTGTGAAGCAAAAAGGGTGAGCACAACTAGCCCAGTAAAGAATATCATGACTAAAGATAATTTACATCATCAATAGCCTTCATCAGTAATAAATCAAAGATTTAGAACATATGGTAGATGATAAATCTTTTCAACCTTAGTTGCATCGGAACGAGCAATCCATTAGAAGAGTCAAATAGACCATCAGATCTATTATCTTCTCCATGTTAAAAGTCCACCAATAACGTTTTATCCCTGTAACATCAATCAACAATTCCTGTCCACAATCATATGAATAACTCATAATCATAATTGTGATTCTAAATTCCTGTTCGCACAAAGAACGAAGATAATTTTCATCACCTATCTAAATCTGAAACATCAAAAATCATGGTTATACCAAATCACAATTCCTGCTCATAATCATACTAATGAATTCAACTTTGTACTACGGCCAAAGATATTCATTAACAATTCATCTTTGCACTAGAGGCCAAAGACATACAACTGTATTATAGAAGAGTCAAGTAGAGCATAATATCTACTATCTTCTACGAATTAAAAGTGTATTATCAATATGTTATCGTTGAGACTCAGTTTAATAAATAATCCAAATCATTGAATCATCCCTGCACTAAAGCCAATGATATTCACTAGTATTACGACCACGAATTATCTATGCACTACGGGCCAAGGATATTCGTGTTTTCAACAATGGTCATGATTATACCGTATAATCCCTGGTTATAATCATACCAACAATTGTCCATCAATGCACGTAAGCCAAAGATATACAATTATAAAATCAATAATCAACAGTCCATCTTTGCACGTAAGCCAAAGATATACAACTATAAAACCAATAATCAACAGTCCATCTTTGCACGTAAGCCAAAGATATACAATTATAAAATCAATGATCAACAGTCCATCTTTGCACGTATGCCAAAGATAACTTTCATCACAATATAAACACGAGGATGATGACAATGATATAAGCATTAATCAAATAAAAACAAGGATAAATATTAAATACTTTAAATTTATTCAAATATTATCAATCACTTAATAAACTCATAATCTAATATTATTAATATTATAACAATATTTTAATCACTTCTTAAACTTATAAATAATTAATTTTAATTGTTTACACTTTACCAAATAATGCATTTAATCATTCAAAAATGCCATACTCATAAAATTTCATCTCCAATGATCAAATCCCTCATCAAAAATCTGCATATACCTTATATAAGATTCCCAAGCCATAAAATCCTATTTTCCAATTTTGTTACTTCACATAACATATTTAATTCATTTACTCATAACTAGTTCATTTTCATGAAAAATACCAAATCAGTCCCAAAAATATTTCATTTTTGGGATTTAGCAGAATATAGTCCCATATTGAACATATATTTTTCTCGGGATTTTTAAAATTTATTTACTATTTTTCATATGGCCAAAACTGCCTAATATTTAGATATTTATCATAAATTGTACTTTTGTCCAAAAATTCCGAAATTTACAGGGTATACTCCTATGATATACATGTACTCCCAATAAAAATTTCACCAATTTTGGAGTTAACCACAAGGAGTTATAAGGGTTTACTTTTAAAATAGTCTTTCCTCATAAAATTCATAATTCCTAATCTATACATCCAAAAATCGCCATTTTTGGACACAATCTAGAAAACTCATTAAATTATCATTTCAAATTTTTCCAAAATTTTTGAGGGTCAGAAAAATTACGAAACTGCAAATGGATTTTCGTGTGCTATGCGGTAATCCACGTAGACAGATCATTTCCACAATTTAATAAGAAATGAATCTGAAGGATCATTCACCATGCATGTAGTAATCCACATAAGCAAAAGTTATTCCAGCGAATAATAAAGAATGGAATAATGAAGAATTCACCATGCATGCGATAGACCGCGCATGCATGAGTTATTCCCAAACGAATAATAAAGAATGGAACGGTCATGCGTAATCCGCGCAGAGCGTGATATTCAATAGAATAATAAAGAATGGAACCGGTCATGCGTAATCCACACGCATGGATATTCCAACAAGAATAATAAAGAATGGAATAACAACAAAATTCACCAGGCATGCGATAGACCGCACATGCAGATTATTCCAACAAATAATAAAGAATGGAATAACAGAAGAATTTCACCATGTATGCGGTACTTCGCATAGACATGTTATTCCAACATAATAATAAAGAATGTAATAACAACTCTTACGAGTATTGAAAGAAAATAACTCTCTTCATGAATACGAAAGAATAATACCCCTTACCTCAAAAGAAACTAGATACTGGAATAGTGAAGTAGCAGACTTCTCTTCTTCTTCCTCTCTATAATTTCTCTCTATAATAATTGCTCTATAGCTTTAGTGAATTAGTGAGAAATGAAGGAAGAATGAGCTTCTATTTATAAGAAAATATAGTTTCGATAATTGCATGTTTTGGGGCTCGAAATATTACAGTACAATACCTTCAACTTTTCTTTCATTTTAATTTAGTCCCAAGTATTATCAAACTTGCACCACCTCCCTAATAGTAAATAATGTGAATCAATAGTTCAATTATGTGAATCAATAGTTATAATCATGTGAAAATACAAATTACAGTATAGTACTGTGACGCCCCCAAAAATAGGTATACATCACCCATCTTGAGTCGCTAGATACATGGTACAAAATACAAATACAACTTAATTATACAAATGTCGTGTAAAAATACGACAAAACATAGCTGAGAGTTTTAATAAGAATATTGTCATCTAGACAATATCCACAGTCGAAGGAGTCTTCATTACATTTATTTTCATACTATTTAACAGAATAGTTAGGACTACTAATGCTATCATCTGGACCGTCACTCCGTTCTCCGACTCGTCCCAGCTATATTCTCATTTCCTGAAGAGAACAGTGAAAGAAAGGGTGAGCTCAACTAGCCCAAAGAAGAAATATTATAACTAAGATAATACTGAGAATAAATTATCATTAGCCTTCAACAATGTTAAAGCGATAAAATACAAAAGACATCAAGTTTAAAGCTGTAATGAACAAGCAATCCATTAAAAGAGTCAAGTAGAGAATAAAATCTACTATCTTCTATGATTTAAAAAGTTTTTCATCAACTTAATCGTGAGACTCTCGACAATAAATAAACCACATCATCGAATCATCCCCGCACTATGGGCCAAGGATATTCATTAAATCATCAATGGTCATGACTATCTTAGAATAATCCCTAGTCATAATCATACCAAAAGCGTCCATCAATTGAAGACAAGGCCCATCGAGGATTTTTACCACATCATCCGTCACATTACGGTCATGACTATATCGAATAATCCCTGGTCATAATCACACCAAGTCCATCTATGCACGTAAGACAAAGATGACTTTTATCACAATATAAACATGAGAATGATGACAATGATATAAGCATTAATCAAACGAAAACAAGGATAAATATTAAAGACTTTAAATTTATTCAAATATTATCAATCACTTAATAAACTCATAATCTAATATTATTAATATATAACAATATTTTAATCACTTCTTAAACTTATAAACAATTTATTTCAATTGTTTATACTTTACCAAATAATGCATTTAATCATTCAAAAATGCCATACTCATAAGATTTCATCACCAATGATCAAATCCCTTATAAAAAATCTGCATATACCCTATATAGGATTCCCAAGACATAAAATCCTATTTACTAATTTCGTTACTTCACATAACATATTTAACTCATATGTTCGTAACTAAACCATTTTCATGAAAAATTACCAAATCAGCTTGTTATTTTTTTTATCCTTTTCCCAAACATATATACATATATTTCACACACAACAAGTATTTTTTTTAATTTTTCAACTCCCTTAAGTATTTTTCAAAATTAATTTCTAATTAATTCCTTAAGAAATTAGCTACCTCAAGTTTAACTCGAGAAATTCCCAAATCTTAGCGAGGATCTTACACATGTTAACGTGAGCTTCGGTTTAAATTTCATGGTCATCTGAGTTATAGAACTCAGGTTATAGCATTTTAAATCGAAAAAACCTAAATATTGAAATAGTCATAACTTGCTCATTTTAAGTCGGAATGAGCTCATTTTTGGACAGGAGGTACTTTATACCATATATTTTCCTGTCCCAAAAGGCCGAAATTTTTCTCACAAACTAAGTGGCCAAAAATTCCCTTTTAAATTTCTGGACAGTAGCCTTTTTGGTACTTTGCAATTTTTGACTCCTTTGCTAAAATAAGTCCACACGAAAATCTACGACACCTTTTCCAGTGATTCCACTTGGATAAGTTAGAAAACTCATAGATCTAAATCAAGAACTTGACCACACTCAAAAATTCAAAATATAATAGGAGATATGGTCAATTGAATTTCATATTCCATTTTCACCAAAATCTGATTTTCAACCCTTTGTGATTTCTAAGAAACTTTCATGTTTTCACATAATAACCAACATAACTCATCATGACAATGACATAATAGTTTAATAAAACAAGTTCAAGAATAAATTTTAAAGATTTATAAGTTAATTTATCCTGAACTCAATAATGTCTAAATTGTCAACATGATACTGCTTTGTGGAGAAAAATTCAAGAATACTCAGAAGAATATTTCCACGAAAAGATACTGGATGAAGCGCAAATATCCAGGATATTCCACTAATTTCAAGGAATATAGAAGCCAAAACTTTAACCATCTGTGTATAATAGAATATATGAAACTGCAAATGGATTTTTGCCCGCTATGCGGTAATCCACGTAGCCAGATCATTTCCATAATTTAATAAGAAATGAATACAAAGGATCATTTACCATGCATGTGGTAATCCACACAGACAGGTTATTCCAACAGAATAATAAAGAATGGAATAACAGAAGGATTCACAATGCATATAATAGATCGCACATACAGGTTATTCCCAACAAAATAATAAATAATGGAACCGGTCGTGCGTAAGCCTTGCAGACATAATATTCCGGCGAATAATAAAGAAGCGGAACCGAGTCAAAGTAAATTGCATTGTGAGGATATTCAATGAGAATAATAAAGAATGGAATAACAATGAAATCACCATGCATGCGATAGACCGCATACCAAAGTTATTCCAACAAAATAATAAATAATGGAACGGTCGTGCGTGGCAGAATACGCATACATGATATTCCAACAGAATGATAAAGAATGGAATAACAAAAGAATTTCACCATGTATGCGGTACTTCGCATAGACAGGTTATTCTAACAGAATAATAAAGAATGGAATAACAGAAGTTCTCTTCATGAATACGAAAGAAATAATACCCCTTACCTTTTAAAGAAGAGTACTCCAATGGGTAGGGCGTAGATATACTTGAAGAAAACTTGCACGATCCTCAAAGCTTCTTAAAACTCTAAAGAAATACGCTCAAGATTATAGAAGAGAATTCTCTGAATTTCTGGTGTGATTTCAATTCTAACTAAGTATCCTATTTATAGGAAAATAGAAAGGATACTATGCAATAAAATATATATATATATATATATATATATATATATATATGTATATATATATATATTTATATATTTTATTTAAAATCTAATAAAACAATTAACTTTATAAAAGTATTATGTTTTATATAAAAAAAAATTTACTATACAAACACTTTATCTTGGTCTTATGCAAACACTATGCATAATAAAATATATTATATTCTAATTATTGTCTAATAAAATAAATAACTTTATAAAAGTATTACATTTTATATAAAAAAATTTCATTTTATTACATTAATAATACTAATAAAATAATATATATATATATATATATATATATATATATATATATATATATAAACTTCCGTGACTTCATAAAAAGACACCTCAATATATTTAACAACATTTATCATCATTATAATTCACAATATTAATCGACCAGGTCGTTCCCAGAAAAGAGGGGGCTTTTCAATAAGGATTTCTCCCTATTGCGCGTAATTAGGTGACCAAATCTCTCCTTGGCAGAACTTCTAGACATCGTTAATATTGCAAATAATAATATTAATAACTTCTTCGTCTCAATTATTGATTTAATAATATACAAAATATCGACAATAATTGAATCAAATAACGTAAGATACTATGCAGCAATTACTATAGCAATAATTGAACAAAACTGAGTGACTTCTCACGTAAGCATCAATAATCAATACCGTGTGCTACTATACAACCACGTGTATTACTGTACTTTTACTAACGAGTAGTTCAACAGTTTTAACGGTAAAACTTCCGTCGTTATTTTCATAAAATATTTTTTTCGTTTTCTTAATCCGACAATAATTCCATTGTGGGGTCCACCAAAGATTGTACCATCGTACGGATATTCTCCGATAAAAAGAATATTTCCCGAACAATCGAATATTATATAACAACTTGCATACTTTGCAAAATTTATAAATACTACCCACAACTATAACATTATCTCAAATCCACACCATAATATTCAAAAAAATATTTCGAGAAAATTAAATCTTTATTCGTAAAATTTGGGGTTTTACAAGTACCTCCATCTATACCTTTATTTTTAACTTAGTCATGCAAGTATTATCAATCTTGCACCAACTCCCCTAATAGTACAAGAATGTGAATCAATAGTACACACATGTGAACAAATAGTTATAATCATGTGAATTAATAGCAATTAATTGCTTATTTATCCGGTTAATTACCCCGTTGGTCAATATAACTTTCAGACATCAATACTATTGAAATAAATGTCAATTTTCACTAACACTAATAATTCCAACACAATGGAACTATCCAATTCATTTTTAATCAACACGAACTTATTCATCATTAATATTATAATTCATAATATTTAACAACCAGGTCGTTCCCAGGAAAGAGGGGCTTTTCGATAAGAATTTCTCCTTATTGGCGCGCAATTAGGTGAGCAAACCTCTCATTGACAGAATTTTTAGACATTGTCAATATTGCAAATAATAATATGAATAACTTTGCCATCTCAATTATTGATTTAATAATATATATTATGCAGATGATACTGTGACAATAATTTAATCAATAATATGAGAGATATGGTGCAGCAATTACTGTAGCAATAATGAGTATAACTGTAAAACCCCAAATTTTACGAATAAAGATTTAAATTTTTCAAAATATTTTTTTTAATATTATGGCGTGGATTTGATATAATGTTATAGTTGTGGGTAATATTTATAAATTTTACAAAGTATGCAAGTTGTTATATAATATTCGATTGGTCGGGGAATATTCGTTTTAATAGGGAATATTCGTACGACGGCACAATCATTGGTGGACCCCACAATGGAATTATTATCAGATTGAGAAAACGACAAAAATATTTTTATGAAAATAACGGCAGAAGTTTTACCATTAACTGTTAAAACACTCGGTGTTAAAAGTACAGTAATACACGTGGTTGCATAGTAGCTCACAGTATTAATTATTGATGCTTACGTGAGAAGTCAATCAGTTTTGTTCAATTATTGCTACAGTAATTGTTGCATAGTATCTCACGTTATTTGATTCAATTATTGTCGATATTTTATATATAATTAAATCAATAATTGAGATAACAAAGTTATTAATATTATTATTTGCAATATTATCGATGTCTAGAAGTTCTGCCATGGAGAGGTTTGGTCACCTAATTGCGCACCAATAGGGAGAAATCCTTATTCGAAAGCCCCTTCTTTCTTGGGAACGACCTGGTCGATTAATATTGTGAATTATAATAAAGGTGATAAGTTTTGTTTTATTATCATTATAAATGTAATAAAACAGAAAACTTTTTATATAAAACAGAATACTTTTTATAAAGTTTTGTTTTATTTGATTATAAATAGAATATAATATATTTTATTATGCATAGTGTTTGAATAGTAAAATCTTTTTATATAAAATGTAATACTTTTATAAAGTTATTTGTTTTATTAGATTATAAATAGAATATATTATATTTTATTATGCATAGTGTTTGCATAGTGCATGCATAGTATTTGCATAGTAAAATCTTTTTATATAAAACAAAATACTTTTATAAAGTTATTTGTTTTATTAGACTATAAATAGAATATATAATATTCTATTATTATAATAGTGTTTGCATAGTGCTGCGATAGTGTTTGTATAGTAAAATCTTTTTATATAAAACATAATACTTTTATAAAGTTATTCATTTTATTAGATTATAAATAGAATATATTATATTTTATTTAAAAGATTTTGTTTTATTAGAATATTTTATTAATACTACATAGTAAATCAATATAGACCGTCCGTTTAAAAGTAAATCAATCTGGACCGTTCATGAATTAGTTACTATTCAGTCCATTCTCCTATAAATAGAAGCTCATTCCTTTAATATTTCTTACGAATTCATTGAAACTCTAGAGAGAGAAACTATAGATAGAAAGAAGAATAGTATTCTGCTACTTCACTACTCCTATATCCAATTTCTTCTAAGGTAAGGGATATTATTTGTTGTACTCGTAAGGAGTATTATTTCTTTCGTATTCATGAAGAAAACTTCTGTTATTCCATTCTATATTATTACATTGGAATAACTTTGTATCTGTGGGCTACCCTATACTTGGTGAAATTCTTACTCGTTATTCCATTCTTTATCATTATGTTGGAATAACTCGCTCACATAATCACCGCATATATGGTGAAATTCTTACGTTATTCCATTCTTTATCATTTTGTTGGAATAACTTTTGTCATGCCAATACCGCATACATGGTGAAATTATTCTGTTATTCCATTCTTTATCATTATGTTGGAATAACTTTGTGCCAAGTACCACATACATGGTGAAATTCTTACATTATTCCATTCTTTATTATTCATTGGAACATCACATGCATGCGCGTTTACGCATTACACGGTTCCATTATTTATTATTCTATTGGAATATATCACTTTTTGTGGGTTTACGTATGACTGGTTCTATTATTTATTATTACATTGGAATATCACATCTGTATGCGTTTATGCATGACTGGTTCCATTATTTATTATTACATTTAGAATATCACATGCATGCGGATTACGCATGACTGGTTCCATTCTTTATTTTCATTGGAATAACTCGTCATGCATGCGATCTATCGCATGCATGGTGATTTCTTCGTTATTCCATTCTTTATTATTACATTGGAATAACTCGTCATGTGGATTATCACATGCATGGTGAATGATCCTTTGTATTCATTCCTTATTGAATTGTGAAAATGATCTGGCTAAGTGGATTACCGCATGGCGGACGAAAATCCATTTGCAGTTTTATATATTCTCTTATACTCAGTTGGTTAAAGCTTTGACTTCTATACTCCATGAAATTAATGGAATATCCTTGATATTTGCGCTTCATCCAGTATCTTTTCATGGAAATATTCTTCTGAGCATTCTTGAGTTTTACCCACAAAGCAGTATCATGTTGACGATTTGGACATTATTGGTTGCTAGATAAATTAATTCTTGAACTTGTTTTATTGAATTCTTATATCATTATCATCATCCTCATGTTTATATTATGTTGAAAGTCATCTATGGCATGTAGTGCATAGATGGACTTGGTATGATTATGACCAGGGATTATTCGGTATAATCATGACCGTAATGTTACAAATGATGTGGTAAAATTCCTCATTGGCCCGTAGTGCATTGATGGACAGTTGTTGGCATGATCATGACCATTGATGAATACACAAATATCCTTGGCCCGTAGTGCATGGATAATTTATGGTTGTGATACTAATGAATATCCTTGGTCGTAGTGCATGGATGATGTGGATTATTTATTAAGCTGAGTCTCAGCGATAAAAATGACGAAAAACCTTTTAAAACATAGAAGATAGTAGATTTTATTCTCTACTTAACTCTTTTAATGGATTTCTTGTTCCGCTGCAGTTAAACTTGATGTTTGTTATATTGTATCAGTTTAACACTATTGAAGGCTAAGGATAATTTATTCTGCATTATCTTAGTCATAATATTTCTTACTGGGCTAGTTGAGCTCACCCTTTTACTTTCATTGTTCTCTTCAGGAAATGAGAACGTAGCAGGGACTAGTCGGGGAACGGAGTGACGGTCTATATGATAGCATTAGTAGTCCTCACTATTCTATAAAATAGTGTGTTAATAAATATATTGAGGACTTATTTTGAGTTTGAATACTGTCTAAAAGACAATATTTGTATTAAAACTCACAGCTCATGTTGTATATTTAAGATTGTATTTGTATTCTATACCATGTATTTGGCGACTCAAGATGGGTGATGTATACCTATTTTGGGGGCGTCACAGTCGGTATCAAAGCTTAGGGATATGATCCCTGGCTGAGATGTGAGACAAGAACTAGGAGGGGAGAGACGGGGAATTCCTTCGCTAGTATAACCTACCTAAGTTTATTTGGTATTTATTTAGTCGGTCAGAGTATAGGGATAATATGTGATATGTCAATTAACCCTTTTTTGTGACAGTATTTGAAAATGGCATCTGAAAATGTTGAGATCAGCAATGAAGCACATGAGACCGTTGAGTCACCAAGGATCAATACCCAGGATAATGTGCAACAGGAAGACATTAATCCTCAGGTAAAGAACAACACTGACCAAATGATGAACGATGGAATGTTCGTAGGCTTTATGCAATTCATGCAACATCAGGTAAGAGAGACTCCTGTTCAAAATATAGGTGGAAATAATGGCAACCATTTGGTTACCATCGCTAAGCGATTCAAGGAGATGGGACCACCGGAATTTTTGGGAAAGCCAGAACCACTTAAGGCAGAGACGTGGATAAAGAAGATCACCAATATATTTGATGTCTTGGAATGCTCAGAGGAGCAAAAGGTTCCATTCGCCACCTTTATGTTGAGTGAAGAGGCAGATTACTGGTGGGAATCTGTAAAACTTACCCAGCCTGACGCACTCAAGATGTCTTGGGAGACATTCCAAGAGTTGTTCAACGACAAGTACTTTCCCGAAAGTATTCGTCACATGAAGGAGGTGGAGTTTATCAAGTTAGAGTAAAACAATATGATCGTGTCACAATACGAGGCTAAATTTGCGGAGTTATCCCGATTTGCATCCCATTTGGTCGACAATGAAGAGCGAATGACGCGAATATTTCTAAGAGGTTTGAAACCCGATATAAATAGGGTGTTCTAAGCATTTTCTTATAAATAGGGTGCTTAGGTTAGAATTGAAAATTACACCAGAAACTGAAATCTTCTCTCTATATTATCGAGTGTATTCTTGTGAGTATTTTGATACTTTGAGCGTTTCGATACGGTGCAAGTTCCTTTCAGCGTTATATTTGATATTCCAGCCAGAAGTATTATTCTTTTGAGGTAAGGGATGTTATTTTTTTATAAATGATATTATTTCTTTCAATATCATTATGCCGGAATATTGGTAAGATTTTTCTTGTGAAATTCTTATCTTTTCATGACGGGGTTACTATTTATGAGTTATTATTCATGAGTTACTATTCATGAAGCATGATGATTTTTCTTATGGAATTTCTACCTTTTAGTGTCGGAGTTACTATTCACGTATACGACTTTATTCACGATACTCTGACCTTTATTCACAACACGACATTATTCACGGAAAAATTAAATTTTCTTTTACGTGTCCAAGATTGTCTGTTATGGTTCCTATCTTTGATTGGATCTATGTTTTGATCTTCATTTTTGAATTCTGCTCCACAATAGTTTATTATGGAGTATTTTTGAACTTGGATTGTCTACAATACGAATCCTTAATATTTGTTCTTTTGTCTCACTGGATTCGTTTTCTTTAGAATATATTTTTCATCATCCTCAGTCCTAAATGATGATATAATTGAATATCTTTGGCCTGTAGTGCAAAGATGAATGATTTCCTGATGAATATCTTTGGCCCGTAGTGCAAAGATGAACAGGTGTTGAGATGTATATGACCGACTGATTAATATCTTTGGCTTGTAGTGCAAAGTTGATTATTTGATTCAAGATGTATATTGATTGATGTTACAGGGACAAAATATCGATGATGGACTTTTAAATTCATAGATGATAGTAGATTTCATTCTCTACTTAACTCTTCTAATGAATTGTTGTTTCCGCTGCAGTTGTTGATCTAAAACTTGTTGTCTATTGTATCCTATCAGATTTTTCCCTGTTGAAGACTAAGGATAATTTGTTGTACATTATCTTAGTCATAATATTCTTTACTGGGCTAGTTGAGCTCACCCTTTTCCTTTTTGTTCCATTTTTCTTCTCAGGAAGCGAGAATATAGCGGGGAGTAGTCGGGGTGTGGAGTGATGTTCCAAGGCAGTTGTTATAGTAGTCCTCACTATTTTGTAAAATAGTGTATCAATAATTGTAATGAGGACTTTATTTGAGTGTGGATATTGTCTAGAAGATAATATTTGTATTTAAACTCACAGTTTACGCGTTGTTGTATTTTGCACGACAATTGTATTAATGAAGTTGTAGTTGTTTCTGTACCATGTATTTGGCGACTCAAAATAGGTTGGGTGGATTGAACCTATTTTGGGGGCGTCACAGTTGGTATCAGAGCTTAGGGATATGGTCTATGGCGGAGATCGGGGAATAGAACTAGGAGGGGAGAGACGAGTAAATTTTTCGCTAGTATGTCCTACCTAAGCTTATTGTTGGTTAGTCAGAGTATAGGGTTATTATGTTGCACGTTAATTTGTTTAATTAACCCTTGTTTTATGGCAGTATTTAAGAATGACAACTTAGAATGAAAACAGTGGAGTAAATGAGACCGTGGAGACACCTTTACTCACCAATCAGGAGAACGTGCAACATGAAGACAATGTTCCTCCTGTAAACAGCACCACTGATCAGACGATGAACGACGGAATGTTTAGAAGCTTTTTGCAGTTCATGCAAAATCAGACGAGGGAGACTCGTGTACAAAATACAGGTAGAAATGATAATAACACACGCGTTTTGTCACGACCAAGCGAGTTCAAAGAGTTGGGACCACTGCAATGCAGGGAAGCCGGATCCGATTAAAGGCGGAGACGTGGGTCAAGCAAATTACCAAGATAATTGATGTCTTGGGATGCACGGAGGAACATAAGGTTCCATTCGCCACTTTTATGTTCCGTAATAAGGCAGACATTCTTTGGGAATCGTGAAGCGTACCCATCCAAATTTGCACTTTCGGCATGTCTTGGAAAACGTTTCAGAAGCTGTTCAATGACAAGTACTTTCCTGAAAGTATTCATCATATGAAAGAGGTAGAGTTTATTAGACTAGAACAGAACAACATGACGATGTCCCAGTACGAGGCGAAGTTCGCGGAGTTATCCAGGTTTGCACCTCATCTGGTGGAGAATGAGGAATGTATGACGCAGATATTTTTGAGAGGTTTGAAACCCGACATACGTCAATATCTCATTTCTCATAAATTTTCTCTATATTCAGATGTTGTGAATAGGGCTCAGTTATTGGAGCGCGATAATGAGTCAGCTCAACCGAAGAATAACGACCAACAACTCGATGATAATCGTCGTCTATGGGTAGCGGTCATCGGAACAATGATAACCATCGTGGAGAAAATTATCATGTCAAAAATGGTAACCACTTCGGAGGTAATCATGGCCAAGATAATAGAAGAAATAATTCAAGTGGAAATTTCAAGAAAAGAAGATTTAACGATGACGGGAAGACGTCAAGACCAAAGATCAACATTGTTCTAAGGGAGGAGAGCGACCCACCATATTATATGCTATAAATGTGGAAAAGAGGGACACATCAGCCCAAACTGTCCACAACAGTTCAATGTATGTTATAATTATGGAAATGAAGAACATATCGCTCGAGATTGTACTGTAGTGAAATCAAGTCCAGCTGGGATGATGACACCAAAGGCGGATACGGACAAAACCAAGTCGGCGGTTTCAGGAAGAGTGTTTTTCGTGATTTCTCAAAAAGCGAGTAACCCAAACGAAGTTAGCACGGGTTAGTTAATTATAAATTCTTGCAAAGTTTATACATTATTAGATACCGGTTCTACCCATTCTTTTATCTCTCCTACTTGTGCTCAACATTTGAACTTGACTCCTGAGAAATTAGACTTTAACTTATCTGTGGAGACTCCGTTAGGAGAAGCTTTCATTACATCCACTGTTTATAAATCTTGTTTGATCCAAGTTGATACCATCACATTACCTGTTGATCTTACCTCTTTAAAGATACTTGCTTTTAATGTGATTTTAGGGATTGATTGGTTAACTACTCATCATGCCAAAATTGATTACTTTCGTATGGTTGTTAGTTTTCATATTCTGAAACAACCTGCTATTCGAATTCAAGCAACCAAACCATTGAAGTCAAACTCTTTCATATCAATCCATAAAGTCATTCGTTTATTGAAAAACGGATGTGAAGCTTTCTTAGCCCATGTCATGGACTTGAACAAAAATACGTCAGATTTGAATTGTATTTCTGTTGTTAGTGAATTTCCTGACGTATTTCCTGAAGAATTTCTCGGCCTACTCCCAGAGCGTGATATTGAATTTTGTATCGACTTTGAACCTGGTATAAAATCCATTTCTAAAATCTCATATCGAATGGCTCCTATTGAACTTCAGGAGTTAAAAACCCAACTATAGAAGTTGATAACCGAGCCTCTAACTGGTGACTACCTTTGTGGAATGCACTGAAGCCAGACTCTCCATAGGGGACGCTATATTCGTGCGGTAGTAAACTGATAGGTGCCATTGTGATGTGCTATCCAAGATTGGGATATGAGTCATATTTTAGAGCAACTTAAGTCAGTAATAGAAATATATAGTTTTCTAGGCTTAGCTGGTTACTATCGGAGATTCGTGGAAAGATTTTCTCGAATCGCTACTCCATTAACTCAGCTGACTTGTAGAGATACAAAATTCGAATGGAGCAAGGAATATGGGAAGAGCTTCGAAGAATTCAAGAGGAGACTTATTTCGGCACATGTTCTGACCATACCATCCTGGAAAAGCGAACATGATAGCTGACGTGTTGAGTAGAAGATCGTATACGAGTACGAGTGTGATATTGTCAAAAACCCATTTTGTATGACTTACAAATGATAGAGATAGAGTTAAAGACTCTAGGGACCCATGTGATGATATACGAGTAGAATCGACTTTAATCGATAAAGTTAAAACCGCTCAAGCTACACACCGGAGCTGATGGATATAAAGAAGAAGGTGTAAGAAGGCGTTATTCTAGAAGTAAGATTTGATGAAGAGAGAAAAGCTCAAACCTTCAATTTATTAGTCCATTTGAAATCCTCGATCGAATAAGAACTGTGGCCTATAGACTCGTTTTACCACCAAGTATGTCGCGTGTTCATAACATTTTTCGCGTATCGATGTTACGTAAATATGTGGATAACCTGAACCACATTATTGAGTTAGAACCAGACGAAATAACCGAAGGTTTAACGTACGAGGGAGTACCAGTCAAGATCTAAAGGAGCATGTCCTACACACAAAGGTTATACCACAAGTCAAGGTTTTGTGGAGGAACCATGCTATTGAAGAAATGACCTGGGAGTTGAAAACTGAAATGAAAGCGAGGTATCCTCACCTTTTTGAAACATCAGGTACGTACGTCAATTTCGAGGACGAAATTTCATAAGGAGGGGAGGTTGTAAGACCCCAATTTTTTTTTTTTAATAAAATGGAATTTCCTCTATTTATTATTTTGAAATAGTAAGGGTTGACTTGATTAATGTGGTTAGTTATGGGTAAAATGCGTAAATATTTTAAATAAGCAAGTGGTTATAAAATATTCATTGTTGTCGGGGAATATTCCTTTGGTCGTGGAATATTCTTCTTTGCTCGGGAATATTAAATGCGACGACGTAGCCTTTTGTGGGCCCCATGTAAAGCGATTGGATGAAGAAAGCGACAAGTATAAGTTATTTATAAATAACGGCGTAGTTTATTCTGAATTAATCTTGTTAGAATACTCGATGGTTAAAACACAGTAGCACACGATATTGCACCAATTATTGATTCTTACGTAAGAAGGCACTACACAATAATTGTTACAGTAATTACTGTTTAATATTTTATTTTATTGATTCAATAATTGCTACGTTGATATTTTATATTATTGTTGTTTCAATAGTTGTTACTACACAGTATTTTTCATTATCAGATCAATAATTCATATTATTTGAATAATATTATTAGATAGCATTATTGGCAATGTCTAGAAAGTTCTGTCTAAGGAGAGGTTTGGTCACCCAATTGCGGCGCCAAGAAGGAGAAATCCTTATTGGAAAGCCCCTCTTTCCCAGGAACTACACGGTTGTCGAGATTGTGTTACGTAATATTATTTGTGAATAATTAATTATTGATTTATATGATAAGAAAAATATTCATTTTATGTGGATATAGATGGAGAAATTTTTAAAATGACAATTGTTGAAAAATTGTATTTTATCTTTTTTCGATAAAATAATTTATTTAAATATATTATTATATTATAATAATATAATAATGGTGATATTTTTACAATGAATGTGTGATATATGAATAAATGAGGAGAAAGAGTATTTTTTTTTTACAGAAAATGTTTAACACATGTTTTGTGTGTTGGTGGACCCTATTTTTGACTGAAATTTGATTATAGTCTGCAAAATCGTCCGTATGTGGATTTCGGTCAATTTCTGTTTGGAATTTGGAAAAACTTTCTTCTGCAAAGTTGTAGAGAATTAAATTTTCTATGGAATGGATCTAAGATTTGGATTTTTTTGATAAAATGGCTATTTATTATGAATTATTAAAGTTCTGGAATATTGGGTCTGAATTGATTTTGTTACAAAAAGGATTAAAACATGTTTTTCAGTTTTGGTGGGTACCACTTGTGTGGTAAATGTGTTAAAATCAGATTTCTAATGGTGCGCATGATTTTTTAATAAATATTATTATTTTATTAAATTTTCTGCTTTGGTGTTTTAAGCATTTTCCTATAAATAGGGTGCTTAGGTTAGAATTGAAAATTACACCAGAAACTGAAATCTTCTCTCTATATTATCGAGCGTATTCTTGTGAGTATTTTCATACTTTGAGTGTTTCTATACAATGCAAGTTCCTTTCAGTGTTATATCTGATATTCCAGCCAGAAGTATTATTCTTTTGAGGTAAAGGATGTTATTTTTTTATAAATGATATTATTTCTTTCAATATCATTATGCCGGAATATTGGTAAGATTTTTCTTGTGAAATTATTATCTTTTCATGTCGGGGTTACTATTCATGAGTTACTTTTCACGAGTTACTATTTATGAGTTACTATTCACGAAGCATGATGATTTTTCTTGTGGAATTTCTACCTTTTAGTGTCGAAGTTACTATTCACGATAATGACACTTATTCACGATATCTGACCTTTATTCACAAATACGACATTATTCACAGAAAAATAAAATTTTCTTTTCTGTGTCCACGATTGTCTGTTATGGTTCCTATCTTTGATTGGATCTATGTTTTGATCTTCATTTTTGAATTCTACTCCACAATAGTTTATTATGGAGTATTTTTGAACTTGGATTGTCTAAAATACGAATCCTTAATATTTGTTCTTTTGTCTCACTGGATTCGTTTTCTTTAAAATATATTTTTCATCATCCTCAGTCCTAAATGATGATATAACTGAATATCTTTGGCCTGTAGTGCAAAGATGAATGATTTCTTGATGAATATCTTTGGCCCGTAGTGCAAAGATGAACAGGTGTTGAGATATACATGACCGACTGATTAATATCTTTGGCCTGTAGTGCAAAGATGACTATTTGATTCAAGATGTATATTGATTGATGTTACATGGACAAAATATCGATGATGTACTTTTAAATTCATAGATGATAGTAGATTTTATTCTCTACTTAACTCTTCTAATGAATTGTTGTTTCCGCTGCAGTTGTTGATCTAAAACTTGTTGTCTATTGTATTCTATCAGATTTTTCCCTGTTGAAGACTAAGGATAATTTGTTGTACATTATCTTAGTCATAATATTCTTTACTAGGCTAGTTGAGCTCACCCTTTTCCTTTTTGTTCCATTTTTCTTCTCAGGAAGCGAGAATATAGCGGGGAGTAGTCGGGGTGTGGAGTGATGTTCCAAGGTAGTTGTTATAGTAGTCCTCACTATTTTGTAAAATAGTGTATCAATAATTATAATGAGGACTTTATTTGAGTGTGGATATTGTCTAGAAGATAATATTTGTATTTAAACTCACAGTTTATGTGTTGTCGTATTTTGCACGACAATTGTATTAATGAAGTTGTAGTTGTTTCTGTACCATGTATTTGGCGACTCAGAATAGGTTGGGTGGATTGGACCTATTTTGGGGGCGTCACACTTAGATTATATTTTGTTGTATTGTACACGATAGTTGTATAATTAAGTTTGTATTTGATTTATGTAGCATGTATTTGGCGACTCAAGATGGGTGATGTATACTTGTTTTGGGGGTGTCATAGTTGGTATCAAAGCTTAGGGATATGATCCCTGGCTGAGATGTGAGATAAGAACTAGGAGGGGAGAGACGGGGAATTCCTTCGCTAGTATGACCTACCTAAGTTTATTTGGTATTTAATTGGTCGGTCAGAGTATAGGGATAATTTGTGTCATGTCAATTAACATTTGTTTTGAAGATGTATTCTAGAATGATATCTGAAAAACAGGAGATGAGCAATGGGAAAATCATGAAACAGCGGAAATAATTGGGAAGGTATAATCCGAAAAGAAAGCAAGGTATTCTCATCTCTTCGAACTACCAGGTACGTAAATTTCGAGGGCAAAATTTCATAAGGAGAGGAGATTGTGAGACCCCGAATTTTATGAAATGAAAGTATTCAATTTTCTTATAAGTATTCTATTTAGTAAATGGTTAAATTGATAAAAGGTTAAAGTTAAGGGTGATATTTAAAATTTTTTCAAAGTAAGCAAGTTGTCATAAAATAATCGGTGATAAAAGTACAGTAATACTTGTGGTTGTATAGTAGCACACGGTATTGATTATTGATGATTACGTGAGAAGTCACTTGGTTTTATTCAATTATTGTCACAATATTATATATTATTAAATCAATAAATTAGACGGCAAAGTTATTCATATTATTATTTGCAATATTGACAATGTCTAGAAGTTCTGTCAAGGAGAGGTTTGGTCACCTAATTGCGCGCTAATAAAGAGAAATCCTTATCGGAAAGCCCCTTCTTTCCTGGGAATGACCTGGTTGTTAAATATTGTGAATTATAATATTAATGATGAATAAGTTCGTGTTGATTAAAGATGAAATTGATAGTTCCATTGTGTGAGAATTATTAGTGTTAGTGAAAATTGACATTTATTTCAATAATAAGTGATGTTTGGAAGTTATATTGATCAATCGGGTAATTTACCGGATAAATGAGAAATTAATTGCTATTAATTCACATGCTTATAACTATGTGTTCACATGTGTGTACTATTGATTCACATGATTTTCTATTAGGGGAGTTGGTGCAAGATTGATAATACTTGCATGACTAAATTAAAAATGGAGGTATAGATGAAGGTACTATACTATAATTAATTTTTTCACATGTTTAGAACTATTGAGTCATATGATTTACTATTGATTCACATGATTTACTATTATGGGAGGTGGTGCAAATTTGATAAAACTTGCAGGACTAAATTAAAAATGAAGAAAAAGAGGGAGGTATTATATTGTAATATTTCGAGCCCCAAAATGTGCAATTACAGGAACTATATTTTCCTATAAATAGAAGCTCATTCTTCCTTCATTTCTCACCAATTCACTAAGTCTCACAAGAGCAATTATAGAGATAGAAGCTATAGAGAGAAAGAAGAAGCGAAGTCTGCTACTTCACTACTCTAGTATCCAGTCTTCTTCTGAGGTAAGAGTTATTATTTTTATATTCTGAAGAGATATTATTTTTCGTATTCGTATGAATATTATTATCGTTCAATATTCATTATATTTGTTTAATATTCGTAAGAAATATTATTTTCGTTCAATATTCGTAAGGAATATTATTTTCGTTCAACCGTTGTAAGTAAGGGGTTTCTGCCAGGGGTAGTTTTCATAATTTTTTCGACGCTCAAAAATTCTGAAAAAATTTGAAATGATAATTTGATGAGATTTCTAGATTGTGTCCAAAAATTGGCGATTTTTGGATGTATAGATTAGGAGTTATGAATTTTATGGGAAAAGACTATTTTAAAAGTAAACCCTTATAACTCCTTGTGGTTAACTCCAAAATTGGTGAATTTTTAATTGGGAGTACATCTATATAACAGCAGTATACCCTGTAAATTTCAAAATTTTTGGACAAAAGTACAATTTTTGATAAATGTCTAAATATTCAGCAGTTTTAGTCATATGAAAAATAGTAAATGAATTTTAAAAATTCTGAGAAAAATATATGTTCAATATGGGACTATATTCTGTTAAATCCTAGAAAAGAAATTTTTTTTATACTGATTTGGTATTTTTCATGAAAATGGACTAGTTATGAATAAATGAATTAAATATGTTATGTGAAGTAAGAAGATTGAAAAATAGGATTTTATGGCTTGAGAATCCTATATAAGGTATATGCAGATTTTTTATGAGAGTTTTGGTTATTGGTGATGAAATCTTATGAGTTTGGCATTTTAGGATGATTAAATGCATTACTTAGTAATGGGTAAACAATTAAAATAAATTGTTTATAAGTTTAAGAAATGATATATTGTGGTAATATTAATAATATTAGATTATGAGATTATTAAGTGATTTATAACATTTGGATTAAGGTGTTATAAATATTGACATGGATTTTATTGTGAAACTTTATCTTTTTGTGCCGGGGTTACTATTCACGTATACGACACTATTCACGTATACAACACTATTCATGTATATGGCACTATTTACGTATATGACATTATTTATATATACGGTATTATGTACGAATACGTAGTAATATTTACGAGTTACTATTCACGAGTTACTATTTACGGGGTACTATTTACCCGAAAAATATATTTCTTTTTTGTCCAAATTATTTTTGGTACATGAATATTATTCTTGAATTTTACTCCACAAAGTAGTATCATGTTGACAATTTGGATATTTTTAAACTCTGGATAAATTTAAAGCCTTTAATATTTATCCTTGATTTTGTTTGATTAATGCTTATATCATTGTCATCATCCTCATGCTTATATTGTGATGAAAGTCATCTTTGACTTACGTGCATAGATGGGTGATGATTATTAGTTTTCTGATTGTATATTTTTTTGGCTTACGTGCATAGATGGATTTGTTGATTATTGGTTTTCTGATTTGTATATATTTTGGCTTACGTGCAAAGATGGATTGATTATTGGTTTTATAGTTGTATATCTTTGGCTTACGTGCAAAGATGGACATGTGTATGACATGATCATAACCATCGGTGATAATAACGAATATCCTTGGCTCATAGTGCATGGATAATTCGATGATGTGATTAAGCGAGGATCATGACCATTAGTTAATGATGAATGTCTTTGGTCGTAAGCAATCGACTGGACAAATGATTGGTATGATCATGACCATTGATTTTATAGTTGAATATCTTTGGCCCGTAGTGCAAAGCTATACAACTGATTGGTATGATCATTGTTATTACATTTGAATATCTTTAGCCTTTGGGGTAAGGATATTGAGTAAACGTTCTATTAAGCCTTTGGGGTAGGAACTGTCGATTTATATGATTATAAATATGAATTATGGATTTAACTATAATCTTTGGTGGCTCAGGTGAAGACAGGTGATGGGAGTTCTTTTTTGTATAACAAAGAACTGTTGATGAGTATTACAGGAATAAAATATTAACGATGGACTTTTAATCTAGAAGAGATAGTAGACAATATGTTCTACATGACTCTTCTAATGAATTGCTTATTCCGCTGCAGTTAAACTTGATGTTTATTGTATTTTATCAGTTGTTATTGTGAGACCCCAAATTTTATGAATAAAGATTTAAATTTCTCGAAATATTTTTTTGAATATTATGGTGTGGATTTGATATAATGTTATAGTTGTGGGTAATATTTATAAATTTTACAAAGTATGCAAGTTGTTATATAATATTCGATTGGTCAAGGAATATTCTTTTTGTCGGGGAATATTCGTACGATGACACAATCATTGATGGACCCCACAACGAAAGTATTGTTGTAGTAAGAAAACGACAGAATTATCTTTTTATAAAAATAACGGCGAAAGTGTTACAGCTAAAACTGTTGAACTACTCGGTAGTAAAAAGTACGATGTCTGGCGTGGTTGCATAGTAGCACACGGTATTGATTATTGATGCTTACGTAAGAAGTCACTCAGTTATACTCATTTATTGCTACAGTAATTGCTGCATCATATCTCTCATATTATTGATTCAATTATTGTCACAATATCATCTGAATAATATGTTATATTATTAAATCAATAATTGAGACGGCAAAGTTATTCATATTATTATTTGCAATATTGACAATGTCTAGAAGTTCTGTCAAGAAAAGGTTTGGTCACCTAATTGCGCGCCAATAAGGAGAAATCCTTATCGAAAAGCCCCCTCTTTCCTGGGAACGACCTGGTTGTTAAATATTGTGAGTTATAATATTAATGATGAATAAGTTCATGTTGATTAAAGATGAAATTGATAGCTCCATTGTGTTGGAATTATTAGTGTTATTGAAAATCGACATTTATTTCGATAATAATTGATGTATGGAGGTTATATTGACCAATCGGGTAATTAACCGGATAAATGAGCAATTAATTGCTATTGATTCACATGATTATAACTATTTGTTCACATGTGTGTACTATTGATTCACATGATTTACTATTAGGGGAGATGGTGCAAGTTTGATAATACTTGCAGGACTAAATTAAAAATAAAGGAAAAGAGAAAGGTATTATACTGTAATATTTCAAGCCCCAAAATGTGCAATTATTGAAACTATATTTTTCTATAAATAGAAGCTCATTCTTCCTTCATTTCTCACCAATTCACTAAAGCTATAGAACAATTATTATAGAGAGAAATTATAGAGAGAAAGAAGAAGAGAAGTCTGTTACCTCACTATTCCAGTATCCAGTCTTCTTTTGAGGTAAGGGGTATTATTCTTTTGTATTCATGAAGAGATTTATTTTCTTTCAATACACATAACGGTTGTTATTACATTCTTTATTATTATGTTAGAATAATCTGTCTATGCGAAGTACCGCATACATGGTAAAATTCATCTGTTATTCCATTCTTTATTATTCTGTTGGAATAACCTGTCTGTGCGGTCTATCGCATGCCTGGTGAATATTTAACACAAATAATCCCAACACAATGAAACTATCAAATTCATCTTTAATCAAAACGAGCTTATTCATCATCAATATTATAACTCACAATATTTAACAACCAGGTTGTTCCCAGGAAAGAGGTGGCTTTCCAATAAAGATTTCTCCTTATTGGCGCGCAATTAGATGACCAAACCTCTCCTTGACAAAACTTCTAGACATTGTAAATATTACAATTTAATAATATGAATAACTTTGTCATCTCAATTATTGATTTAATAATATAACATATAATGCAGAAGATACTGTGACAATAATTGAATCAATAATATGAGAGATATGATGCAGCAATTACTGTAGCAATAATTGAGTATAACTGAGTGACTTCTCAAATAAGTATCAATAATCAATACCGTGTGCTACTTTGCAACCACGCGTATTTTACCACCGATTATTTTACAACAACTTGCTTACTTTGCAAAATTTTCCATATCACCCTTAACTTTAACATTTATCAATTTAACAATTTACTAAATAGAATAATTATAAGAAAATTGAATACTTTTATTTCATAAAATTCGGGGTCTCACAATCTCCCCTCCTTATAAAATTTCGCCCTCAAAATTTACATACCTGGTAGTTCGAAGAGATGAGAATACCTTGCTTTCTTTTCGGATTGTACCTTACCGGTTATATCCTCTGTATCATAATTTTCCCATTGCTCATCTCCTGTATTTCAGATATCATTCTAAATTATACCTTCAAAACAAAGGTTAATTGACATATCACAAATTATCAACTTATCAAGTAAAAAAAAAAATTCGGCTTAGGTAAGTCACACCCTAGCGAAATATATTACTCGTCTCTCCCCTCCTAGTTCTAGACTAACATCTCCGTCAGCGACCATATCCCTAAACTTTCATATCAATTGTGACGTCCCCAAAATAGGTATACATCACCCATTCTGAGTCGCCAGATATCACTCTATAAAAATCAAATACAAACTTCATTTATACAACTATTGAACTGTCGTGCAGAGTACGACAACAGATAAGCTGTGAGTTTCAACACAAATGTATGTAACTCTCACGGTGCCTCGACCACAACCTTACAATGGTACGTTACATAAAAGTACAGTCAAAAACTGTTTTAGAAATTAAAATCTTTGGGAAGTGCTCAAGGAAACCTTCGTACATGGGAGGCCATGAATCTAAGTTATGATAGATATCATATGCCCAGAGAATTATCCTTGGTTGATCCAATAGACCCCAAAGAAAAACGAGAAGATTACTATCATGTTCCTTCCAATGATGAGTCTTCTCTTGACATATAAGTATCTCAGTTGTCTCCAAGTAAGAATTATATTTCAAATATACTCCAAGATCATATAGGTAGTGCTCGTAGATATACTCAGCAAGTGGATGTGCACAACCCTGTCTTATGATAACACTAGATTGTATGTCATCAGACATCTTGTATGATAGTGGCAAAACACCCTTTCAAAGTTGGGTTCTCATCAACCTATTGTTGTTCACCAAAATCAATTATTATGTGACGTATAACATACGACACGCACATCTTAGGTCCTCAATGCAATTATATATTGCATGTCATGCCGTTTTATAATGTATTGAGAAACTTCAATAGTCTCGAACCATCTCACTATTCCCCTGTTATTCTTGCTCGACCCAGCTACACTCTTATAACCTGAAAGGAATTGTGAATCAAAAGGGTGAGCACAACTAGCCCAGTAAAGAATATCATAACTAAAGATAATTAAATTATCAATAGCATTCATCAGTAATAAATTAAAGATTTAGAACATATGGTAGATGATAAAACTTTTCAACCATAGTTAAATGAACGAAAGCAATCCATTAAAAGAGTCAAATAGACCATCAGGTCTATTATCTTCTCCAAGTTAAAAGTCCACCAATAATGTTTTATCCCTGTAACATCAATCAACAATTCCTGTCCACAATCATATGAATAACTCATAATCATAATTTTGATTTGAATTCCTTTTCGCACCCAGGACGAAGATAATTTTCATCATCTATCTTCACCTGTAACATCAAAAATCATGGTTATACCAAATCACAATTTCTGCTCATAATCATACTAATAAATTCATCTTTGCACTACGGCCAAAGATATACAACTGTATAACCAGTAACCAACAGTTCATCTTTGCACTACAGGCCAAAGACATACAACTTTAAAACCAATAATGCTGAGACTCATCTTAATAGTATCACGACCACGAATTATCCATGCACTACAGGCCAAGGATATTCGTGTTTTCAATCTGATCATGATTATACCAATAACAATCTGGTCATAATCATACCAAGTCCATCTATGCACTACGGGCAAAAGATGACTTTTACCACATCATTTGTAACATTACGGTCATGATTATACCGAATAATCCCTGGTCATAATCATACCAAGTCCATCTATGCACGTAAGCCACAGATGACTTTCAACACAATATAAGCATGACGGTCATAATTATACCGAATAATCCCTGGTAATTTATAACATTACCGTAATGTTACAAATGATGTGGTAAAAGTCCTCATTTGCCCGTAGTGCATTGATGGACAGTTGTTGGTATGATTATAACCAAGAATTATTCGGTATAATCATGACCATTGATGATTACATGAATATCCTTGGCCAATAGTGCAGGGATGATTCGATGATGTGGTTTATTTATTCAGCTGAGTCTTAGTGATAAAATTGATGAAAAACTTTTTAAATCATAGAAGATAGTAGATATCATGCTCTACTTGACTCTTTTTATGGATTGCTAGTTCCTCTGTAGTTAAACTTGATGTTTATTGTATTTTATAAGTTTGACACTGTTGAAGGCTAATGATACTTTATTCTGCATTATCTTAGTCATAATATTTCTTACTGGACTAGTTGAGCTCACCCTTTTCTTTCACCGTTCTCTTCAGGAAATGAGAATATAGCTGGGACTGGTCGGGGAACGGATTGACGGTCCAGATGGTTGTTTTAGTAGTCCTCACTATTCTGTGAAATAGTGTGATAATAAATATAATGAGGATTGAATTTGAGTTTGGATATTGTCTAGAAGACAATATTCATGTAAAAACTCAGGTATGTTTTGTCATATTTTTACACGACAGTTGTATTAAAGAAGTTTGTATTTGATTTTTATACCATGTATTTGGCGACTCAAGATGGGTGATGTATACCTTTTTTGGGGGCTTCATAGTTGGTATCAAAGCTTAGGGATATGATCCCTGGCTGAGATGTGAGACAAGAACTAGGAGGGGAGAGACGGGGAATTCCTTCGCTAGTATGACCTACATAAGTTTATTTGTTATTTAATTGGTCGGTCAGAATATAGAGATAATATGTGGCATATCAATTAACCTTTATTTTGAAACTATATTCTAGAATGATATTTGAAATACAGGAGATGAGAAATGAGAAAATCATGATAGAGAGGAAATAACCGGGAAGGTACAATTCGAAAAGAATGCATGGTATTCTCATCTCTTCGAACTACCAGGTACGTAAATTTTGAGGGCGAAATTTCATAAGGAGGAGAGATTATGAGATCCCAAATTTTATGAAATAAAAGTATTCAATTTTTCTATTTTAGTAAATAGTTAAATTGATAAAAGTTTAAAGTTAAGGGAGATATTTGAAAATTTTGCAAAGTAAGCAAGTTGTTGTAAAATATTCGTTGTGTCGGGAAATATTCGTTTGGTCAGGGAATATTCTTTTTATCGGGGAATATTCGTACGATGACACAATCATTGGTAGACCCCGTAACGGAATAACTGTCGGATATATAAAATGACAGAAATATCTTTTTATAAAAATAAAGGCGAAAGTTTTACCGTTAGACTGTTGAACTATCCGATGGTAAAAGTACATTAATACGCGTGGTTGCATAGTAGCACACAGTATTTATTATTGATGCTTACGTGAGAAATCACTCAGTTATACTCAATTATTGCTACAATAATTGTGGCATAATATCTCTCATATTATTGATTCTATTATTGTCACAGTATCAATATTTTATATTATTAAATCAATAATTGAGATGACAAAGTTATTCATATTATTATTTACAATATTGACGATGTCTAGAAAGTTTTGTCGATGAGAGGTTTGGTCACCTAATTGTGCGCCAATAGGGAGAAATCTTTATCTGAAAGCCCCCTCTTTCCTGGGAACGACCTGGTTGTTAAATATTGTGAGTTATAATATTAATGATGAATAAGTTTGTGTTGATTAAAGATGAAATTTATAGTTCTATTGTGTTGGGATTATTAGTGTTAGTGGAAATCGACATTTATTTCGATAATAATTGATGTCTGGAAGTTATATTGACCAATCGGATAATTAATTGGATAAATGAGCAATTAGTTGCTATTAATTCACATGCTTATAACTATGTGTTCATATGTATGTACTATTAATTCACATGTATGTATTATTAGGGGAGGTGGTACAAGATTGATAATACTTGCATGACTAAATTAAAAATGGAGGTATAGATGAAGGTACTATACTGAAATTATTTTTTTCACATGTATAGAACTATTGATTCACATGAATGTACTATTGATTCACATGATGTACTATTAGGGGAGGTGGTGCAAGTTTGATAATACTTGTAGGACTAAATTAAAAATGAAAGAAAAGATGAAGGTATTATATTGTAATATTTCAAGCCCCAAATTGTACAATTATCGAAACTATATTTTCCTATAAATAAAAGCTCATTCTTCCTTCATTCTCACTAATTCACTAAGACTCACAAGAATAATTATAGAGAGAGAAGCTATAGAGAGAGAAGTTATAGAGAGAAAGAAGAAGAGAAGTCTGCTACTTCACTATTCCAGTATCTAGTCTTCTTCTAAGGTAAGGGGTATTATTTATTTTATATTCTGAAGAGATATTATTTTTCGTATTCATATGAATATTATTTTTGTTCAATATTAGTAGGAATATTATTTTCGTTCAACAGTCGTAAGGGGTATTATTTATTTCATATTCTGAAGAGATCTTATTTTTCGTATTCGTATGAATATTATTCTTGTTCAATATTCGTAAGGATTGTTACTCCATTCTTTATTATTCTGTTGGAATAACCTGTCTACGCGGACTACCGCATGCATGGTGAAATTCTTCTGTTATTCCATTCTTTATTATTCTGTTAGAATAACCTGTCTATGTAGATTACCGCATGCATGGTGAATGATCTTTCGTATTCATTCTTTATTAAATTGTGGAAATGATCTGTCTACGTGGATTACCACATGGTGGGTGAAAATCCATTTGCAGTTTCGTATATTCTATTATACTCGTATGAGATATCATTTCTTTTGTACTCGTCATGGAATATCGTTTTTGTTTGTATTTTCCTTTTATGAGTACTATTCATGAGTTACTATTTATGGGTTACTATTCACCCAGTTACTATTTACTCAAATATTATTCACTTGGGTATTCGGGGCACTTTTCATGTCGAAATACTATTCACAGGTTACTATTCACCCAGTTACTATTCACTCGAATATTATTCATTCGGGTATTTGGGGCACTTTTCATGCTGGGATACTATTCACAAGGTACTATTCCCGAAGTACTATTCATAGGGTACTATTCACCCAAAAAATATATTTCTTTTTTGTCCAAATTATTTTCAATACATGAATATTATTTTTGAATTTTACTCCACAAAGCAGTATCATGTTGATAATTTGGATATTTTTAAACTCTGGATAAATTTAAAGTCTTTAATATTTATCCTTGATTTCGTTTGATTAATTTTTATATTATTGTCATCATCCTCATGCTTATATTGTGATGAAAGTCATCTTTGGCTTACGTGCATAGATGGACTGTTAATTGGTATGATTATAACCAGGGATTATTCGGTATAATTATGACCCGTAATATTACAAATGATGTGGTAAAAGTCCTCATTGGCCCGTAGTGCATTGATGGACAGTCGTTGGTATGATTATCACCAAGAATTATTCGGTATAATAATGACCATTGATGATTACATGAATATCATTGGCCCGTAGTGCAGGGATGATTCGGTGATGTGGTTTATTTATTAAGCTGAGTCTCAACGATAAATTGATGAAAAACTTTTTAAATCATAGAAGATAGTAGATATCATGCTCTACTTGACTCTTCTAATGGATTGTTTGTTCCGCTGCAGTTAAACTTGATGTTTATTGTATTTTATCAGTTTAACACTGTTGAAGGCTAATGATAATTTATTTTTCATTATCTTAGTCATAATATTTCTTACTGGGCTAGTTGAGCTCACCCTTTTCTTTCACTGTTCTTTTCAGGAAATGAGAATATAGCTGGGACTGGTCGGGGAACGGATTGACGATCTAGATGGTTATTTTAGTAGTCCTCACTATTCTGTGAAATAGTGTGATAATAAATGTAATGAGGATTGAATTTGAGTTTGGATATTATCTAGAAGGCAATATTCATGTAAAAAATCAGCTATGTTTTGTCGTATTTTTACACGACAGTTGTATTAAAGAAGCTTGTATTTGATTTTTATACCATGTATTTGGCGACTCAAGATGGGTGATGTATACCTGTTTTGGGGGCGTCACAGTTGGTATCAAAGCTTAGGGATATGATCCCTGGCTGATATGTGAGACAAGAACTTGGAGGGGAGAGATGGGGAATTCCTTCGCTAGTATGACCTACCTAAGTTTATTTGTTATTTAATCGGTCGGTCAGAATATAGAGATAATATGTGGCATGTCAATTAAACCTAATTTTGAAACTATATTCTAGAATGATATCTGAAATACAAGAGATGAGAAATGGGAAAATCATGATAGAGAGGAAATAACCGGGAATGTACAATCCAAAAAGAAAGCAAGGTATTCTCATATCTTCGAACTACCAGGTACGTAAATTTTGAGGGCGAAATTTCATAAGGAGGGGAGATTGTGAGATCCTGAATTTTATGAAAAAAAAGTATTCAATTTTTTTATTTTGGTAAATAGTTAAATTGATAAAAGTTTAAAGTTAAGGGTGATATTTGAAAATTTTGCAAAGTAAGCAAGTTGTTATAAAATATTCGTTGTTTCGGGAAATATTCGTTTGGTCAGGGAATATTCTTTTTATCGGGGAATATTCATACGATGACACAATCATTGGTAGACCCCGCAACGGAATAACTGTCGGATATAGAAAATGACAGAAATATCTTTTTATAAAAATAACGACGAAAGTTTTACCGTTAGACTGTTGAACGATCTGGTAGTAAAAGTACAGTAATACGCGTGGTTGCATAGTAGCACACGGTATTGATTATTGATGCTTACGTAAGAAATCACTCAGTTATACTCAATTATCGCTACAATAATTGTTGCATAATATCTCTCAGATTATTGATTCAATTATTGTCACAGTATCAATATTTTATATTATTAAATCAATAATTGAGACGACAAAGTTATTCATATTATTATTTGCAATATTGACGATGTCTAGAAAGTTCTGTCGAGGAGAGGTTTGGTCACCTAATTGCGCGCCAATAGGGAGAAATCCTTATCAGAAATCCCCCTCTTTCCTGGGAACGACCTGGTTGTTAAATATTGGGAGTTATAATATTAATGATAAATAAGTTCATGTTGATTAAAGATGAAATTGATAGTTCCATTGTGTTGGAATTATTAGTGTTAGTGGAAATCGACATTTATTTCAATAATAATTGATGTCTGGAAGTTATATTGACCAATCGGATAATTAATCAAATAAATGAGCAATTAGTTGCTATTAATTCACATGCTTATAACTATGTGTTCACATGTGTGTACTATTGATTCACATGTATGTACTATTAGGGGAGGTGGTGCAAGATTGATAATACTTGCATGACTAAATTAAAAATGGAGGTATAGATGAAGGTACTATACTGAAATTATTTTTTTCACATGTATAGAACTATTGATTCACATGAATGTACTATTGATTCACATGATGTACTATTAGGGGAGGTGGTGCAAGTTTGATAATACTTGTAGGACTAAATTAAAAATAAAGGAAAAGATAAAGGTATTCTACTGTAATATTTTGAGCCCCAAAATATGCAATTATCGAAACTATATTTTTCTATAAATAGAAGCTCATTCTTCCTTCATTCTCACCAATTCACTAGGACTCACAAGAGAAATTATAGAGAGAGAAGCTATAGAGAGAGAAGTTATAGAGAGAAAGAAGAAGAGAAGTCTGCTACTTCACTATTCCAGTATCTAGTCTTCCTCTGAGCTAAGGAGTATTATTTATTTCATATTCTGAAGAGATATTATTTTTCGTATTCGTATGAATATTATTTTTGTTCAATATTCGTAAGGAATATCATCTTCGTTCAATATTCGTAGGAATATTATTTCCGTTCAACAGTCGTAAGCGGTATTATTTATTTCATATTCTGAAGAGATATTATTTTTCTTTTTCGTATGAATATTATTCTCATTCAATATTCGTAAGGATTGTTATTCCATTCTTTATTATTCTGTTGGAATAACCTGTCTCACGTGGACTCATGCATGCATGGTGAAATTCTTACGTTATTCCATTCTTTATTATTACATTGGAATAACACGCATCTACTCGGACTATCGCATGCACAGTGAGTTACCCTTCAGATTCATTCTTTATTAAATTGTGGAAATGATGCATCACGTGGATTCTGCACGTGGCGGGTGAAAATCTATTTGTAGTTTCATATATTCTATTATACTCGTATGAGATATCATTTCTTTTGTACTCGTCATGGAATATCGATTTTGTTTGTATTTTCCTTTTATGAGTACTATTCATGAGTTACTATTTATGGGTTACTATTCACCCAGTTACTATTCACTCAAATATTATTCACTTGGGTATTCGGGGCACTTTTTATGTCAGAATACTATTCACGGGTTACTATTCACCCGATTACTATTCACTCAAATATTATTCACTCTGGTATTTGGGGCACTTTTCATACCGAGGTACTATTCACGAGGTACTATTCCCGAAGTACTATTCATAAGGTACTATTCACGGGATACTATTCACCCAAAAAATATATTTCTTTTCTATCCAAATTATTTTTGATACATGAATATTATTTTTGAATTTTACTCCACAAAGCAATATCATGTTGACAATTTGGATATTTTTAAACTCTGGATAAATTTAAAGTCTTTAATATTTATCTTTGATTTCGTTTGATTAATGTTTATATTATTGTCATCATCCTCATGCTTATATTATGATGAAAGTCATCTTTGGCTTACGTACATAGATGGACTGTTGATTGGTATGATTATGACTAGGGATCATTCGGTATAATCATGACCCGTAATGTTATAAATGATGCGGTAAAAGTCTTCATTGGCCTGTAGTGCATTGATGGACAATTGTTGGTATGATTATGACCAGGAATTATTTGGTATAATCATGACCATTAATGATTACATGAATATCCTTGGCCCGTAGTGCAGGGATGATTCGATGATGTGGTTTATTTATTAAGCTGAGTCTCATCGATAAAATTGATGAAAAACTTTTTAAATCATAAAAGATAGTAGATATCATGCTCTACTTGACTCTTTTTATGGATTGCTAGTTCCGCTGTAGTTAAACTTGATGTTTATTGTATTTTATAAGTTTGACACTGTTGAAGGCTAATGATACTTTATTCTGCATTATCTTAGTCATAATATTTCTTACTGGGCTAGTTGAGTTCACCCTTTTCTTTTCAATCGTTTTTCGTGAAATGAGAATATATTTGGACCTGGTGGGAAGCGGATTGACGATCTAGATGGTTATTTTAGTAGTCCTCACTATTCTGTGAAATAGTGTGATAATAAATGTAATAAGGATTGAATTTGAGTTTGGATATTGTCTAGAAGGCAATATTCATGTAAAAACTCAGCTATGTTTTGTCGTATTTTTACACGACAATTGTTTTAAAGAAGTTTGTATTTGATTTTTGTACCATGTATTTGGCGACTCAAGATGGGTGATGTATACCTGTTTTGGGGGCGTCACACCTTGGGCCGAGATCCTACCATTTTAGAGTTTTGGGATCAAGCCCACATGCCTAAGGACGTGCATGCTTTGTCTCAGGCAACTTTAGTTATACGGGTAAAACTCATCTTACTATTTAGCTTTTATTAATATTTAATCATAAATAAAATGATATAATTAACATACATATACAAAATAAATTATAGGACCGATTTCAAAGGCTTCGGGACGAACGTATAGCTGAGTTGGAGGCTATTAGGAGGGGTTCTGAGCCGTTACATTCTGCCACCCCCTTCCCGATATTGTATTAGATCGGGATGAGGAGCTGAGTCTATGGGTCGTGTCTCAGGATCCCCCTACTAGCAGTACCGACAGATATCGAGTGTTGGGTCTGTCGAGGATACCCGCATATACACTTCATGGAGGTAATATTTTTTATGTTTCATGAAATTATCTGAATTTATCACATTATATAAATTATTACTAGTAATCAAATTGTATCTTTTTATAGGCTCCAGCCAGCGCCAGCGTCCGAGAGTACATGTCGGACCATCTCATACGGGCGCTGGCTTGGATGACGAGATCTTCCAGCGGTTGATAAGGGCCGTGTCAGATAGGTTCCGTACCAATCCGGTCTTTCGGCGTCAGCAGTTGCCTACCAGTTCTCATCTTCACCAGATTGCTCAGGCTATTATAGCAGGGGCCTCCGTAGAGAATACAAGATTACCACAGGAGCAGTTTGACGCTTTTAGCGGCGAGAGGCTCCGGATGGTGATTACCTTCTTGGAGAAGGCTTTTCGTCCGCCCCCGCCTACTCAAGTATTCTTATTGTTTATGTTTTTTTATTAAGGCTAGCTTGTTGGTGACGCCCCCAAAATAGGTCCACACGACCCATTCTTAGTCGCCAAATATCATACTATAAAAATCAAATACAAACTTCATTTATACAACTATTGAACTGTCGTGCAGAATACGACCACAGTTAAACTGTGAGTTTTAATATAAATGTATGTAACTCTCATGGTGCCTTAACCACAACCTTACAATGGTACCTTACATAAAAGTATAGTCCATAACTATTTTAGAAATTAAAATCTTTAGAAAATACTCAAGGAAACCTTCGTACATGGGAGGCCATGCGTCTAGGTTATGATAGATATCATATGTCCATAGAATTATCCTTGGTTGACCCAATAGTCCCCAAAGAAAAACAAAAAAGATTACTATCATCTTCTTTCCAATGGTGAGTCTTCTCTTGACATATAATTATCTTCGTTTTCTCCAATTGAGAATTATATTTCAAACAAACTCCAAGATAATATAGGTAGTGCTCGTAAATATACTCAGCAAGTGGATGTTCACAACCATGTCTTATGATAACACGAGGTTGTATGTCATTAGACATCTTGTATGATAGTGGCAAAACACCCTTCCAAATTTAGGTTCACCTCACCCTATTCGGTTCACCAAAATTAAATATCAAATGACGTATACAATATGACACACTTATCTAAAGTTCTCAATAAAATTATTTCCATACTATTTAAGGAGAACCTCAACAGCTACAGACCACCGTTCTATTCTCCTGTTACCCCCGCTCGACCCAGCTACACTCTTATTACCTGAAATGAATTGTGAAGCAATAAGGGTGAGCACAACTAGCCCAGTAAAGAATATCATGACTAAAGATAATTTACATCATCAATAGCCTTCATCAGTAATAAATCAGAGATTTAGAACATATGGTAGATGATAAAACTTTTCAACCATAGTTACAGCGGAACGAGCAATCCATTAGGAGAGTAAAATAGACCATTAGATCTATTATCTTCTCCATGTTAAAAGTCCACCAATAATGTTTTATCCCTGTAACATCAATCAACAATTCATGTCCAAAATCATATCAATAACTCATAATCATAATTGTGATTCTAAATTCCTCTTCGCACCCAGGACGAAGATAATTTTCATCACCTATCTTCACCTGAAACATCAAAAATCATGGTTATACCAAATCATAATTCCTGCTCATAATCATACTAATAAATTCATCTTTGCACTACGGCCAAAGATATTCTTTAACAATTCATCTTTGCACTACAGGCCAAAGGCATACAACTGTATTTTAGAAGAGTCAACTAGAGCATGATATCTACTATCTTTTACGAATTAAAAGTGTATAATCAATATTTTATCGCTAAGACTCAGCTTAATAAATAATCCACATCATCGAATCATCCCTGCACTACGGCCAAGGATATTCATGTAATCATCAATGGTCATGATTATACGGAATAATCCCTGGTTATAATCATACCAATAACTATCCATCAATGCACTACGGGCCAATGAGGACTTTTACCACATCATTCGTCACATTACGGTCATGATTATACCGAATAATCTCTGGACATAATTATACCAAGTCCATCTATGTACGTAAGCCAAAGATGACTTTCATCACAATATAAGCATGAGGATGATGACAATGATATAAGCAATAATCAAATGAAATCAAATCAAACGAAATCAATGATAAATATTAAAGACTTTAAATTCATCTAAATATTATCAATTACTTAAAAAACTCATAATCTAATATTATTAATATTATAATAATATTTTAATCACTTCTTAAACTTATAAACAATTTATTTTAATTGTTTACGTTTTACCAAATAATGCATTTAATCATTCAAAAATGCCATACTCATACGATTTCATCACCAATGATCAAATCCCTCATCAAAAATTTGCATATACCTTATATAGGATTCCCAAGCCATAAAATCCTATTTTTCAATTTTGTTACTTCACATAACATATTTAATTTATTTACTCATAACTAGTTCATTTTCATGAAAAATACCAAATCAGTCCCAAAAATATTTTTTTTCTGGGATTTAGCAAAATATAGTCCCATATTGAACATATATTTTTCTCCAAATTTTTAAAATTCATTTACTATTTTTCATATGGCCAAAACTGTTGAATATTTAGACATTTATCATAAATTGTACTTTTGTCCAAAAAATTCAAAATTTACAGGGTATACTCCTGTTATATATATGTACTCCCAATAAAAATTTCACTAATTTTGGAGTTAACCACAAGGAGTTATAGACCGCACAGACAGGTTATAGACCGCACAGACAGGTTATTCCCAACAGAATAATAAAGAATGGAATAACAACCGAATTCACTAGGCATGCGATAAACCGACATGCATACGAGTTATTCCAACAAAATAATAAAGAATGGAACTGTGTCATGAATAATCGCTTGCATGAGGATATTCAATGAATAATAAAGAAGCGGAACCGAGGTCATGCGTAATCCGCATGCACGAGGATATTCCAACAGAATAATAAAGAATGAAATAATAGAAGAATTTCACCATGTATGCAGTACTTCACATAGACAGGTTATTCCAACATAATAATAAGGAATGGAATAACAATAGCTCTCTTCATGAATACGAAAGAAATAATACTCCTTACCTTAGAAGAAAATTGGATACTGGAATAGTGAGGTAGCAGACGTCTCTTCTTCTTTCTCTCTATAATTTCTCTCTATAATAATTGCTCTATAGCTTTAGTGAATTGGTGAGAAATGAAGGAAGAATGAGCTTCTATTTATGGAAAAATATAGTTTCGATAATTACACGTTTTGGGGCTCAAAATATTACAGTACAATACCTTCAACTTTTTTTTCATTTTTAATTTAGTCCTGTAAGTATTATCAAACTTGCACCACCTTCCCTAATAGTAAATCATGTGAACTAATAGTTCATTCATGTGACTTAATAGTTATAATCATGTGAAAATACGAATTACAATATAGTACCTCCATCTATACCTCTATTTTTAACTTAGTCATGCAAGTATTATCAATCTTGCACCACCTCCCCTAATAGTACATGAATGTGAATCAATAGTACACACATGTGAACAAATAGTTATAATTATGTGAATTAATAGCAATTAATTGCTCATTTATTCGATTAATTACCTGGTTGGTCAATATAACTTCCAGACATCAATTACTATCGAAATAAATGTCGATTTCCACTAACACTAACAATCCCAACACAATGAAAATATTTTTCTCAAAAATTACATTTTTGAAATTTTAAAGTTTGACTTTCCAAAAAAGTCAACTATTAACTTTTTTGACCAAAAAGTAAACCCCGGCAAATTTTGTGTTTATAGTCTATTTCTAATAATTTCATCGTTCTGGACTCAAATATCACGTCTGCGTCTCCAAATTCAACTCCGAACTCAACTTCAATTTTTAATAACATTCATCATTAATATTATAACTCACAATATTTAACAACTGTGTCGTTCCTGTGAGAAAGAGGGGCTTTCCAATAAGGATTTCTCCTTATTGGCGCGCAATTAGGTGACCAAACCTCTCCTTGATAGAACTTCTAGACATTGTCAATATTACAAATAATAATATGAATAACTTTATCATCTCAATTATTGATTTAATAATATATAACATATTATGCAGATGATACTGTGACAATAATTAAATCAATAATATGAGAGATATGATGCAAAGAATTATTGTAGCAATAATTGAGTATAAGCTGAGTGACTTCTCACATAAGTATCAATAATCAATACTGTAAGTGTGCTACTATGCAACCACGCCAGACATCTTTTTCTTTACTACTAGGTTATTTTATGACAACTTGCTTACTTTGAAAAATTTTCAAATATGACCCTTAACTTTAAACTTTTATCAATTTAACTATTTACCAAAATAGAAAAATTGAATACTTTTAATTCATAAAATTCTGGTTCTCACATTGTTAATTCTCACATATATACGAACTAACGATTTTTATTTTTGATTCTATCAACAGGGTGGCGATGACGAGCAGACTGGAGATGACGAGCAGGAGGACAACATTGCTTTCCATACACTAGAGCAACGTCGTTCACCTCCGCCCGATGATGATACTTTTACTAGTTTATAATTCATTTGTATTCATGTTATTGTAGAACATTTGTATATATTGTAGTGTTTAATTGTGTGTGTATAAGTATTATAAATTATATTGTTTGTCATTTATGGAACATTAGCTTATATTTGTAATTGTTAGCTCAGTAATGTTGATGATAATCAGTTAGTAGATACAGTTTTGCTTGATGTGTTGTTATCGTTTTTAGCACTACGTTGAATATTTGAATGTGAGATACAAGTTTATATTACTGTGTATTGGGATAAAATAGGTTACAGGTACATAAATGGGTTTAAACACCTGGAAACTGCACTTTTAAAATCTGCATTTAAAAAAAAGCATTTAATTCCAACGGAATAAGGTATTTCCGACGGAATTTCTATCGGATTTAATAATCAGTTAATTTTTAATAAATACCGATATATTTTAATTTTCAGTCGGAAATAAGCTATTTCCGAAGGATTATTCCGTCGAAAATAAAGGAATATTATACTCGACGGAAGTTTTTGTCATATTTATTCAGTCGTAAATGGCTTATGTTCAACGAATTTCGTCGAAGATAATCCTTCGTAGATTAGATAGGTACGACGGAATATGTGATGGATGATATCTTCGACACGTATATATACGACCGAATTTCCGACGGAATAGTCTGTTGGAAATAACCTATATTCGACAGAATAGGCTTATTTCTGAGGGAAAGTTCCATCGAAAATAAGGCTTTTCCTTGTAGTGTCATTACTTAACATTTCGTTTAAAAAGTTGACGGAAGTGCTGAATAGACTAACATTTAACAATTGTTATGTGAGGTACTTAAATATGTGGCATGTGAGACCGTGTTACATAGAAGGTTAATTGATATTTTATTTATTGTACTATGAGTCAATTTTTTATTTTAATTACTGATTCTTTTTTTGTTATAAACATATTATAATACTAAAAAAAAGTACAAACTAATTATTACTGAAATTTCGTCCAAAAAATTAACGGAAGTGCTTAATATTTTCTTTTCTATTTTTTTCCTTTTTTGATTTCTGTAGCATTATCATGTGCCACATGGGTTAATTAATGCTTTAATTACTGTACTTGGGGTTGATTTTTATTTAAGTTACTGAATCTTCTTTTTTTATTACAAAGACGATATTGTACTCCAAAAAATGTTACAAACTAGTAATTACTTAACTAACTATCTAAAAAATTGACGTAAATGTTAAATAGACTAACGTTGAAAATCCGTCATGTGGGGTACTTGAATGCGTGGCAGGTGGGTCCATATTACGTGTAGGGTTAATTGATGTTTTTGTTACTATACTAGGGATCAATTTTTATTTTGGTTACTGAATCTTTTTTTTGTTACAAAGACAGTACTATACTAAAAAAAATGTTACAAACTAGTCATTACCTAACATTACTTAATTGAAGTGTGAGTTAATTATTTTGGTGATGTGACACATGATATTGCTACAGAAATAAGAAAAGGAAACAAAATAGAAAAAAAAAATCAGGGCACAATTTTACTACGATTCTTGCTACGTTTTATCTTGGCCACAAACATTTGGTTCGTTTCTTCTTCACATGCGACAATACACATGATATTACATATTGCAAAAGTGTCATATCAGCAATAAGTAAGTTACACATAAGCTTTTTTTGCTTACGAGCATGGATGAAACTAGCATAGGACTGGAGGGGCCAGGGGCCACGTCCCCCCAAGGTTTGAAAAATTTATAAGGTTCACCCCAAGGTTTGAAAATATATCATTATTAAATTTATTATAATTTTAAATATGTATAATTGGAGCATAATATTGTATATGTGTTATTCCAATTGAATGATACATTTGTATCCAGGTAACCAACTTAAACCCTTATTTAATTTTCTTATTCTTTTTTTATTTTATGAAACTTGATATTTTAATTTTTAAAAGTTTAATGAGTGATCATAATATTGTATATGTTAATTCCAATTGCATATTCAATTTGATTTCCGGTAACCGACTAAAACCTTACTTATTTAATTATAAATTTATGAAAATTTTATTATTAAAAAGTTTAATAAATGATCTAATAATATTGATTAACTCATTCTTGTAGTATAGTTAATTGAATTTTTTATTTTTTGTTTTAGAATCATGGGAAAATAACATATTATTGATTCATTTTTCAAGAGAAAGCAATCAAATCATGTTGACATATCTCTGCTTACCCATGAGCCTAATGTTCAAACATCTCTGCCTACTTCTGAACAAGAACAATGTTATCTAAAATCCCAAAGAATTGAAGGTAAAGAATGGGATATTAATTATTTGGAGCACGATCTTAGAAAATTAAACGTATTGAAATATGGAAATGTTATGGTGTGATGAAGTTCAACAAGCTTACATCAATTACGGTCCATATCAATGCATTCTTTTCGAGTACCATTTTTCTGAATATATATTATGTTGTTAAAAAAATTCTTGCCCCCTCATAAAAACAAATCCTGGTTTCGTCCTTACTTACGAGATATTCACGTTTTAGCACTTGCGTTAAATTTTTGGACAAAATGTTAAGTAATGATTAGTTTGTAATAATTTTTTAAGTATAATAATGTTTTTTAAAAAAATAAAAAGATTTAGTAACCAAAATGAAAATCGACTCCTAATGCAGTAACCAAAATATCAATTAACCCTTCACGTAACAAGGTTCTACCTGCCATATATTCAACTACAACCGCCAATACTTTAGAAAGAATATTAAGTAATGACTAGTTTGTAATATTTTTTTAAGTATAGTAGTGTCATTGTAACAAAATTGAAAATTGACTCATAATACAGTAATCAAAGCATCAATTAACCCTGTGCCACATCGCTAATAAATAACTAACACGTCAATTAAACAATATTAAGTAATGACTAATTTGTAATTTTTTTAGTATAATAATGCCTTTTTAAAATAAAGATTCAGTAAGAAAAATGAAAATCGACCCATAATACAATAATAAAAAAATCAACTAACCATCCACGTAACAGGAACTCAACTGACACATATTCAAGTAACCCACATGACAGTTGTTAAACATTACTCTATTCAGCACTTCCGTCCATTTTTTGAACAAAATGTTAATTAATGATTATTTTGTAACATTTTTTTAGTATAGTAATATTTTTGTAACAATAAAAATTCAGTAACTAGAATGAAAATCGATCCCTAATATAGTAACAAAAGCATTAGCACTACAAAAAAAGGCCTATCTGCGACCAATAATATTAGCGACCGCCTATCCGGTCGATGATAATAGTAGTAGTGACCGCTATCTGCAACCGGGATGAATTCTAGTCACTAGTTAATATCAGCGACCGCATGCGGTCGCAGATTGGTCGCTGGTATGAATTTTCCCCCAAAAAATTTGGTGCGAAACCCTGGCGCGGTTTTTTTTTGCGACTAATATCTACCAGCGACCGCTTGCTGGCCACGTCCACGTCATTAAAAATCAGCGATCGCTGATAACGGTCGCAGATCATCTTAAACATATTCCGGTTGGTTCGTTCGTTTGTTTGTTCGTGAGTTCAATCTTCTCAAAATCAAACTAATTTTAGAGGTAAGAAATTCTTCTCCTTTTTTTGGTTGTTTATTTTTGGTTGTTTGTTTCTTCTCCAAATCAGTATGTTCGTTCGTGTGTTTTTTGTTGTTTGTTATTCTACGAATTTTTGTTTTAAGAGTTAATTTATTGCAAAGATTTGAATGAATAAAAATGAATTTGGGATTACTGAATTTGAGATTACTGAAATTTATAGCTTCTTATTGAAATTGGGAATATACTAAAATTGTTGCGAAGAGTTTTATGAGAGTATTAAAATTTTTAGGTTAAATTATTTTTAGGTTAAATTTTTAGTTTTAAGAGTTAGTTTATTGTTGTTACCATCCGGATTAGAAATATGTTTTTCTCTTGCATTGTATTGATAATATTACCTTTGGTATGTTACTCTTGTTGTGAAGATTATATTTTTGCCTGCTTTAAACAGATATTTAAGTAGTGTAATATAGGAACCCTCTGTCGGATTACATTATTTGAGAGTTGTGATGCAAAGTTGGGTAGTCCATATTGGTCTTCCTGCTTCTACTAAACTTGGCCATGGTATTGTGTAATATGTTTTTTTTTTGGCCTTTTACAAACTAGTGAAATTTGAGGCTTACAATGCCATTTACTTTAGTCCTCAATATCTCCATATTCACGATCTGAATTATGGTAACACACATTAATTTTTACAAGTATATGGTAACACATTAATTTATTCACGGTCTTAAAAGAATAAATCCAACGTCCACTTCTGACCTTTTGTTTTGGGTACCAAAAGAAACTACAATCAATTTACTACTAACTCCAGTTTAATAAATTTACTGAATATATTGGATTCTCCTAAATTATGCCTTGAATTATAGCTGTGCACATTCTGTTTTGTTGTTGGGATTATATTTTGCTAAAATTGGAATTCACATCCTTTGATTTGGGACTTCATATTATTTGGTAATGTTTTGATTGATTTATATTGGTAATGTATATGGGTCTGAATTGTTTACTGCTTTAATTTGCATTCAATTGTTATTGTTTTGGTCTTATTGTATTGGAAATTTGTATATTTCTCTTGGTTTGTGTCTTGGGTGCCTAGAAATGTCCATATATACATGTCGTCGTGCATGTGGCTAGTCCATATTGTAGGGGAGACTCTGGCGAATTTTTTTTTAAGTATTATAAGTATAAGTTTAAAAAATGTTCATAAGTATTATAACTTAGATGTAAATTGCTTTAATATATCTACTTATCGTTGATGTAAATTGTTGTATATTATAGTGATTTTTAGGATAATAAGATCGTCAAGTGCATATCACAAATTTGTTTACTGTAATTGGTCTACACCGTGATTACGCATGAAGACACCTATCGCCCACAAGGATGTTGTTTGAAATTGAATTTGGTATGTTTTTTTAATTATGACAGATAATATAATATTCAAAGGATAATTGTTTAGTAATGTTATTATTGTTGTTTTATTTGCAGAAATGGTATAGACGGGAGGACGCGCAGGCTTCAGTGATACAAACATTATTCTGGCAGAAGTGTGCGGTCCGCACCAAAGACAGTTTGAACATAGAAAGACAAAAAGCCCTTCACAATACCGAGATCGACCATCCAGGCCAGGGAGAGGATTACATGCACGAGCATAGTCCCTGGTGGTGCACCCAGTTCATATGGGCTGAGATGTGTGCCCAATGGAGAGCTGAGAGCTGGGTGAAAAGACGAAAGACTGCCGCCACCAACAGATCCTCGGGTGTACCCGATGGCGAAAAGGCTAAAGGAACATACAAGGGCGGCAGTATTTCACAGTTGCAGCAAATCACTACCAGGGTACGTATTTACAAGTTTTAATATGTTTACAATCATGAATTATAGAAAATATCACATTTTTACTTAGTAATATTGTGCTATTTTTTGTATAGGAGTCTCAGTTTCATGGTCAGCCTATCCATTGGCTGGATGTGTACGTGGTCACCCGTGATGGTCAGCCTGATGCTATCCAGATAGCGGTAATAAGTTTTAACAATTTGATCTTGTTTATCAATGCTTACAGAATTTATTTTTAACTATTTAATCGTTAACATAATGACAGGATACTTATAAGCGTTTATTGAATAAGCGTTATCCTAAAGGCACTCCACGTCCGCCTATTGATCAAGAGTTGTGGGAGAGGGCATCTGTTGTGAAGAAGAACTACATTAAAGGTCAAGGACAACGACGACGCCCATCCTTGATGGCTCAAAGTTGCTTTCTTACCCGGTCTTCACGGTCATCGAGCCATCCCACTATTCATATTCCTAATGATTGTGTGAGAGCTATATGTCGAGATCGAGATCTTACAAGATATCAAGCGCGGGCATCTGGGGCTCTCGAGTCCCGAGGAGTTATTCAAGCAAGCGATGGCAAAGCGGCAGCAGCAGCAATGAGACTGACATGGGGATGGCGACGAGGTATAAAATCAATTTTTTGTATGTATTGTCGTAATATATACTAGTATCAACATAGTTACTATATTTGTAACTTGTTTTATTATTTTGTTAATTACAGGGTGATCAAGGAGGCGATGATGCTTGACGTACCTGCTTTAGATTAGTTTTGTAGTTATAGTATAAGCTTGTACTTGTATATTCATTCTTTGGATGTTTGTATGTTACTTAAACAAGTTTTGAAATGTTATTATATTTATTCAAATCATATTAGTTTTTAAAGGTTTATATACTAGTTTGGTGTATGTGTTGGTGGACGATGGATGTTTATATTGTTGTGTATGTTGTTTATCTTGTTGTGTATGTGTGTTGGGATAAAGCAGGTACAAAAAAGGTACAGGTTTTTGGGAATTCTCCAAAACATCAAAAATTTAGTTTTTTTTCATATTAGCGATCGCATGCGGTCGCTGATAGTCATTAGCGATGGCTAAATAATTGAGGATATCAGCAACCGCCTGCGGTCGCTGATAATGGTCGCTGCCACATGAACCACGTCAGCTTTGGCCCTGGATCATGCTAACTCAGCTTAGCTATCGGATTTGTCATTTCGGTCGCTCATATCGGTCGCAGATATATCGGTCGCTAATAGTGGTCGCTGATGTGCATCCCAGCGACCAGATTTTATGCGACGACTATCAGGAACCGCATTCGATCTCTGATAGTTATTTGCGACCGCGTGTGGTCGCTGATAGGCGGTCGCTGATAGACCTTTTTCTTGTAGTGTAATTAACCTTAAAATTCAATAAGATCGTAGACTAGTGGTTAAGATTAACGTACTATGACCTCTAGGTCTCAAGTTTGATTCTCACTAAGAGTTTAATTCTTACTTTATGTGAATCTTCTTACCTCTTTATGTGAGCTTTTTTGTTGTTGTGAGTTTATTTCTTCCTACTTAGTGATATTTGATTGATTCTTGATATTGTAATTAAGTCTGTAAATGAGTTGAGCTGAGCTTTAACTTCTAGAGCTTGAGCCCGTCTAAAAGTTAAATGAGTCAGGTCAGGCTTTAAATGAGTTTGAATTCTTGTGTACGAACTCGACTCTCTCATAAACAAGTCGGGCTCGGGTTCGAGTCGGGCTTAAGCGACTCGAGCCTAAGCTCGACTCGTTTATTCTTCTTAATTCTATATTTTCGGTTTCACAATTTTTGGAAAAAATAGATATATAAATAAAATAAATATTTTGAATTATATATTTTATATAAATAAAATAAAAATTTAGTTAAATAATTATTAAATAAGTTGGGTTTAAACGAGTTGAGCTCGAGCCGGACTCGAGTCGGGCTCAAGTCGAACACCACACTGTTCGAGCTCGAATCATTTAATTAAACGAGTTAAAAATCTTGTTCAAGCTCGGCTCGTTAAAGAGCTCTAGTCGAGTTCGAGTCAGACTTAGTCAAGCCGGGTCGGACAACCCTGTTTGTTTACAACCCTAATTGTAATAGTGATAATATATTTAATTATGAAATTATATTGTATTCTCAAAAGTGGGGCTTTTAAAAAAAATATAAAGAATTATTAATGAATATAAACAATTTTTGTATCATAAAAAATTGATACATTTAAAATAAATTTAAATAAGTTCGATACATTATATTAACAGGCTAATACATTTAATACGATTAGACTCATTTATTTAAAATAATTATACAAATTAAAATTGTTCAACACTTTATATTTAAAAAATAATTATTAAATTTTATAATAAGCGAAGTAAGACTCGGTGTCTATTAAAAGTCTCTGGCCACCATTTACTCGGCTCCTATGTATATATGAATGCTGTGGTAAAATTGTTCAACACTTTATATTTAAAAAATAAGTTTGATTTGCTGAATACTAATTTGATGTAATAGTCTACGTAATATAATAAAATTATAATGTAATTGTTGGGATGTGATTATTTAAGTCTAGCAGAGGTGTATCCCAATTTATTTCATGGATCGGATATGGTATTGGCTATACATGTAAGACCCCAATTTTCATGAATAAAGATTAATTTTTCTCAAAATATATTTTTGAATATTATGGTGTGGATTTGATATAATGTTATAGTTGTGGGTAATATTTATAAATTTTGCAAAGTAAGCAAGTTGTTGTAAAATATTTGATTGGTTGGGGAATATTTGTTTTGATAGGGAATATTCGTGGTTTAAAAACACAATTATTGGTGGACCCACAATGTAATTATTTATTCGGAGTTAGAAAAGCAGCGTAAATATCTTTTATAAAAATAACGATGAAAGTTTTACCATTAACTATTAAAATACTCGGTGATAAAAGTACAGTAATATGCGTGGTTGCATAGTAGCACACGATATTGATGCTTACGTGAGAAGTCACTCGTTATACTCAATTATTACTATAGTAATAGCTGCATAGTATCTCACATTATTGATTGTATTATTATGACAGTATCATCTGCACAATATTTTATATTATTAAATCAATAATTGAGATGACAAGTTATTCATATTAATATTTGTATTATTGACAATGTCTAGAAAGTTCTGTCGAGGAAAGGGGTTTGGTCACCTAATTGCACGCCAATAGGTGGGGCTGAGCATTCGGTTATAATCGAACCAAATAAGTTATTCGGTTATAACCGAAACCCGAAATTTTCCTATTTTAAGTTTCCGAACAACTACCCGAATTGTAAGATAACCGAATAACCGAATTTATTATTTGGTTATTCGGTTAATAACCGAAATTAATAAACTAAAAAAAATATGGCTAATTTTTTTAGATATACTCAACAATTAACGTATAAGTTTAATGTTAAACCCATCAGAAAATCTATCTTACATCATATAGTGGTTCAAATCCTTCTCTGGTAACTCTACAAAGAAATGATTTGCCTTGACAACACACTTTGTCCCAACTTGTCCATACCCAGAGTAAAACTCGAAGATTTTCTTGAAGAAGGAAAACCCTCTTTATTTCAGACAAATCCCTTCCATAATTAATAGAATCAGTTGGCAAATCTGCTTCAATAGCTCCACCCGAATGATCGAAAGCCAGATTATACTCCATAGTGTTCAGGGCCTTGAACTGATTTTTTTTAAAAAAAAGGAATCCAAAGATGCATGATGATATTGCTTTTGCAAGAACCAAGAAGAGACTACCCAGGGATGTAGAGACCGAATAAAACAATTACAACTTGTAAATAGGACTAGTTAGTGTATGGATGGATGCCATCATGCCAATAAATTAAAGCTTTCTCTCTCTCTCTCTCTCTCTCTCTCTCTCTTCATCATACTAAGTTTGTCTGTCTCTCTCTTCTATTGCGTAAAAGCAGAGAGTGAGAGATAAGAACTGTGTGTTTTAACTTTTAAGGCTCAAGTGAGAGAAGAACTGAAGTTTATGCAATTGCAAGGCTTTGTTCGGTTATATTAAGTGTTGTGCAATTTTTGCTTTGTTCGGTTATTCAGTTAAACCGAATAATCCAAAAGTGAAACCCGTACAAACTAACCGAAAACCGTAAATAATTTCGATTATAACCGAAATTTTAAAAATAATCGAATTATCAGACAATTTTGGTTAAATTATTTTGGTTCGGTTCAGTTATACCCTTTTTTTGCTCAGTCCTACCAATAAGGAGAAATCCTTATCGGAAAGTCCCCTCTTTCCTGGGAATGATCTGGTTGTTAATATTGCAAGTTATATTATTGATGAATAAATGCTGTTAAAAATATTGAGGGGATTTTTATGAAGTATTTGTTGTAAATTGGCTTATTATTTGGACCCCCGCTTACCCATTTTTCAAAACTGTCGGTAGAAGTTATCTCAGTTTTATTTTATATATATATATATAATAAGTTTCTTTTTTATAAAAAATAGAATATATTATATTTTATTATGCATATTGTTTGCATAGTGTCTGTATAGTGTTTGCATAGTAAATCATGTGAAATTTTGATTCTGCGCCCGTGAATCGTCCGAAATCCCACTGTGCAATCTGTGATTTTTTTTAAATAGTATCCTTCGATTCTCCTATAAATAGGATGCTTAGTTTAGAATTAAAAATCACACAAGAATAAGAAAATTCTTCTTCTATAATATTGAGCGTATTTCTTTCGAGTTTTAAGAAGCTTTGAGTGTAAAAAATAGTACAAGTTTTCTTCAAGAATATCCCCGCTATACCAGTTGGAATACTCTTCCTTTTAAGGTAACGGATATTATTTTTGTTTTATATTCGTATGAAATAATATTTTCTTCCATACTCTGTAGTATGTAAGTAATATTATTTCGTTTTAGATTCTAAATTCTACACTCATTTTGTTAAAGTATGGCTTCTATACTCCGTGAAATTAGTAGAATATCCTTGAAATTTGTGCTTCATCTAGTATCTTTTCATGGATATATTATTCTGAGCATTCTTGATAATTTTTAATCTTTTCATGCCGGGGTACTATTCCCGAAGTACTATTTACGGGGTACTATTCACTCGGGTACTATTTACCTGGGGTACTATTCATGACAAAAATTGATTTTTTTTCGGTCCAAATCATTTTTGATACAATATTATTCTTGAATTTTACTCCACAAAGCAATATCATGTTGACAATTTGGATATTATTGAATTTTGGATAAATTGAATTATAAATATTTAAAATTTATCCTTTGCTTTCATTTAATTAAATTCTTATATCATTATCATCATCCTCATGCTTATATTTTGATGAAAGTCATCTTTGGCCCGTAATGCATAGATTGACTGATGATTGGGATTATTATAACTATGAATTATTCGGTATAATCATGACCCGTAATGTTACAAATGATGTGGTAAAAGTCCTCATTTGCCCGTAAGGCATTGATGGACAGTTGTTGGCATGATCATTCAGTGATTTAGAATATTTATTGAGCTGAGTCTCAGCGATAAAATTGATGATAAACTTTTTAAATCATAGAAGATAGTAGATATCATGTTCTACTTGACTCTTCTAATGGATTACTTGTTCCGCTGCAGTTAAACTTGATGTTTATTATATTTTATCAGTTTAACACTGTTGAAGGCTAACGATAATTTATTCTGCATTATTGTTGGGTAAAATCTATATACGTACAACACGCAAGTATACGTGGTCAACAAGTAATAGAGTGATGAGTAGAGTATCGTTCCCACAGAGACTAATTAGCAAAATACCTTAACTTACAATTACCAATCTTCTATTAACCCTAATTTTATTAAACAAATCAAATTCAATGATTGAAATTATTAAACTAAAATAAAACAACCACAAATATCAAAATCTGAATTTTCAAGCAATTAATGGAGAATTAGACTTATGATTTCACCTTAAGCTTCACTTTGTTTTTAACACTTTTATCCCAATTCAATGCACTATCTCAGTTTATTAATCAAGAACACAAACGTAGTACTAACCACCTCTCGATGCATTAATACCATATTAACTTCAATCCACAATTAAGATAGAAATCCGTTAAACACCTTAATCAACTAACGCACTATATCTCTATGTGAATTACAATTGAAGAAGGTTGAAGAACAAGTTCTCTTATCCGATTACATGCAGTGTTAAGTATATCTCTATCTTCACACGAATCGGGGTTTAAGCTACTAACAAAAATCACGAACACATGCTATATCAACTAGGTCTAGAATTGAATATCCTCTCTCGATTCCATCCAACCCCACGAAGAATTATTGGCCAGAAAATTCATAGATTCAAGCATAAATCAATATAGATAAACTGAAGATAATTTATTAAATTGGGAATCAAAGATTACAAAACCATCGATTCACTCAAGGATCCATCACAAGCCTAAAAAGTGAATTAATTCATAATAAATGAAATAAGCACTGAATAAATCATAGAAATCATTCTTTCAATCACAAATAATAATCTAACACAAAGAATATTAGAAAACACCCTTTACGTAGACTACAAATGTAACCGTCTTGAAAAACTCTTCGAAATACTCCTCCACTTTTGTTCTCCAATAAGATGACTTTTTATCTTCGTAAGCTTCTTGATTCCCCCTTATTGTGTTTCTAAAGAGTAATATATATCAAGTCTAATACTCCAGCTACATCCCCTAACAAATAGAGTTATAAACTCATTAAAACAACTGAAATTTGAGTCTAATAGGAAGTTTAAATGCAACAGGACAGTCTCAGTTTTCACAACCCCCGCCCCGGCGAGGGTGTATGTATGCAAAAATGCCCGCCCCGACGAGCTTAAGTTTTGTCTTGGTCGAGAGTCGACCCCCGCCTTACGTGGGTGTATATAGTGAAAACGCCGCCTTACGTGAAGCTCCTCGCTTTCTCGCTAGTTGATTGGGTAGACCCCATACGTGGTGTTTAACTATACATGCAGCTTCAAATGGGCATTCCTCCTTATATCGACTTGCTTTGCGCAACTTTGAGTTATTTCTATGTCTCCAACTTAACTGCAAATGCACCAAATATCCCGAATAATCCATGAATCGCCGCAACCACCAACCTACGCATAAAACAACAAAAACCAAGTAAAAATGCACTTGTTTACAAAAACATAGCATAGAATAAGCATGATTTAGACATGAAATTGCGTATATAAAATACACTTATCAATTATCTTAGTCATAATATTTCTTACTGGGCTAGTTGAGCTCACCCTTTTGCTTTCATTGTTCTCTTCAAGAAATGAGAACATAGTCGAGACTAGTCGGGAAATAGAGTGACGGTCCAGGATGGTGGTTGTAGTAGTCCTCACTATTTTATAAAATAGTGTGATAATAATTTTAATGAGGACTCCATTTGAGTTTTGATATTGTCAAGAAGACAATATTCGTGTCAAAACTCTCAGCTATGTTTTGTCGTATTTTACACGACAGTTGTATAATTATGTTTGTAGTTAAATTTTGTTCCATGTATTTGGCGACTCAAAATGGGTGATGTATACTTATTTTGGGGGCATCACAATTGATATCAAAGCTTAGGGATATGATCCCTAACTGAGATGTGAGACTAGAACTAGGAGGGGAGAGACGGGTAATTCCTTCGCTAGTATGACCTACCTAAGCTTATTTGTTATTTAATTGGTCGGTCAGAATATAGGGGTATTATGTTGTATGTCAATTAACCCTTGTTTTGTGGCATTATTTGAAAATGACATCCGAGAATGTTGAGATAAGCAATGGAGCACAAGAGACCGTTGAGTCACCGACGATCAATAACCGGGATAATGTACATCAGGAAGGCAATAATCCTCAGGTAAACAACAACACCGACCAAATGATGAACGATAGGATGTTTAGAGGCTTTATTCAATTCATGCAACATCAGACAAGAGAGACTCCTGTTCAAAATGCTGGTGGAAACACTTGCAACTCTCAGATGGTCACTGCTAAGCAGTTCAAGGAGCTGGGACCACCGAAGTTTTTGGGAAAGCCAGAACCACTTAAGGCGGAGACGTGGATAAAGCAGATCACCAAGATATTTGATGTCTTGAGATGCTCCGAGGAGCAAAAGGTTCCCTTTGCCACCTTTCATGTCGCGAGAGAGAGGAAAGACATCTTGGTGGGAATCAAAAGCGTACTCAACCTACCGCACTAAAGATGTCTTGGGAGAAGTTCCAAGAATTGTTCAACAATAAGTACTTTCCTGAAAGTATTCGTCACATGAAGGAGGTGGAATTTATCAAGCTGGAACAAAACAATATGACCGTATCGCAGTATGAAGCTAAGTTTGCCGAGTTGTCCCGATTTGCATCCCACTTGGTTGATAATGAGGAAATAAAGACGCGAATGTTTCTGCGAGGTTTGAAACCCGAAATACGTCAATACCTCATTTCTCACAAACTGTGTTTGTATTCAGATGTTGTAAATAGGGCTCAGTTATTGGAGCGCGATAATGAGTCAACCCAACCAAGAGAGAGCAGCCGACAAAATGATAATACCAGTGGTAGCAGTCATCGAAGCGGTGACAACAAACGTGGAGGGAATTAACATGCCAGAAATGGTAACCACTTCGGTGGTAATCATGGCCAAGACAATAGAAGTGGAAATTTCAAGAAGAGGAGATTCAATAATGATGGAAAGGCGTCAGCACCAGCATCTGTTGTTAAGGAAGAAGAACGACCACCGATCGTATGTTTCAAATGCGGGTTCCAACGGAAGACTCCTAACGGCTATGTTCCAACTAGAAGATAATAGATGAATCTATAAAGAACCAAAGCTTCAAAGAAGAAAGAAGTTGTTGACTTGAGACGATGCAAGTCATATAGAACATAACAGAGAAAAGGTCTCCGTGAGAGTGAGGCCACCACAGAGGAGTGAAGCACAACTAATGAGAGTTCTACAATGATAAAGCTTCACTCTATACAAATGAGTATGACAATGAAGTAGCATCAGTACTAAGAGCTAGAATGCCAAGAAGACAACAACTTGAGTGGCAGATCAGAAAGAAGAATACTTAAGCCACTCTACGTCTAACCATGAATACACTGAGCTGAAGAGAAGAAGATACAAAACCGAATCTGTGCACAAGACAACCAGTGTTCAAGGACTGCTAAGTACCCAAAGAAGTCAAGTTGATATGCAAATACTTAGCAGTACTTCAACGGTGATGGTGTGCAATGCTGAATATCAGATGAAGACAAGCATCACCAGCAAAGAACAACAACACCAAAGGATGAGTCAGGCTGCTAAGTACCAACAAGATGTCAAGCTAAATGTACATCTTAGCAGTCCATTAGATGTGATCAAACACCAATGCTAAATGCCCAATGATCACAAGAAGCTGTTAAGTACTAGAAGATGAACAAGCTGAATATCATCTTAGCAGCTCAACACCAACAAACAACAAACAAACAATCAAGCAAACAGGGCTTGCAGGGTCCTTGTCTTAGTGACTAAACCAAAGTCAAGTCTGCTGGGCTTAGTCTACAGTTATCAAGACTGCTGGTCTTGAAGAGTTCTCAGTGAACTAGTGTTCCAAGGCTGCTGGTCTTGAAGGAATCTTAGTGATTCAAAGTTGATCAAATCCTTAGTGGAATCCCTGCTTGTTGAAGCAAAAGAGTGGATTAGGAGCATTCAGTCTCTGAACCACTTAAAACCTCTGGTGTTATTTATCTTATGTCATTTATATTTTGTCCTATAACTGCTATATATCTGTTTGCAACTAATCTAACCTTAGAACCGCGTTTAAAGTTATATTCTTGAAGGGGATCTTAACTTATACCGATGTGCATGAATTGATTCATCAATTCATTATATGTTAATCACTTAAAAAAGGATAAAAGAAAACAAAGTTTTAAAGGATATATTCAAACTCCCCTTCTAGATCTATTGTGTGCCGTCGGGAACTAACACTACATATAAAGTTAAGTTGTCCTTTTTTATTAAATCAATAATATATATCCAGCATGTGCATGAGAGTTTTGTTAATGATCCGATGTTTTCATAATATTTTTGTAGTACCATTAAAATATTATACATATTTTGAATACGAATCCATACAACTTACACCCCTCTTGAATTAGTGAGTTCTTGTTTGTAGCAGCATGAACAATTTGTATAAAAATTATGGGGCGGCAATATTGAGAGCCGAAAGTTTCTGTTCGGCGTATGGGGGTTGGGTGTGACAGTTTGTCTTCGACAGATACGAATTTTTTGTTGGTATAAATTTGTATGCTCTCTTATTTTAAGTTTATTATAAATAAAAGACTGGGGGGCAACGTTGGGATGTGATTATTTGGGTTTAGCAAAGGTGTAGCCCAATTTATTTAATGGACCGGATATGATGTTGGCTATATACATTTATTTTGACATCTTGCTCGAATAATGGGAGAGTCCTTATTAAAGTAAGATTATGTTTCCTTATTTGGTGGGATAAGGAGATCTAATTTAAGAAGGAATCGATCAACCATTAATGACAGTTATAAGATGATTTTAAAAAAGGATTTCTACTCCTAATTGGATTCGGGTGGACATGACAGCTATAAATACAGTAATAAGCAAGAGTTTGGAGAACACAATAACATATGACATAAATAAATAATTTGTACTCTCCATATTATTTTAGTGGATTTCTTATCTCTCTCCGTAATTTTTTCCTAATTGGGTTTACACGTAAATTCTTATGTCCATATTTTATCTCTTACAATGATGTGTGTGTTTATCTGTGTGTATTTCGTGAGTTTGATTTCACAACAATACAATCAACTACTCCATCAATTGTTAGCATTATTTTGGCCTGCTGTTTTGGTGATTTCGTTAGGTATACAAAATTTGGCGTTAACAGTAATGTTAATAAGTTATTATAATATATTTGCTTAGTTTGTTTTTTGATATTTGTATAATAATTGTAATATTATTAACATGAAAAATGATATATATTACGTCTATTTTTTGATTGTCAGTTATTAGTAGTAATTTTTTTAGAGATGTGTAATAAGTGGGGTCTTTTATAATTCCTACTAATTTTATGTATTGATAAATTTCACAATTATAATTTGACATAAATTTATCATAATACGTAGTAAAATTCTTATAGCATTAAGTTTAAAATTGTGTTTGATTTACTAAATTATATATGATTATATGTAATGAGTTAATTAAATTTTAAATCAAAATGTCATATTAATTGTAATTATTAACACATCTATTGGGCATAATGAAAAATATTCATATTAACATAATGGTATTATGCGGTAATGGGCCTTTACATATAATACGTGAACTAAATAAAAAATATGTCAAACCAATGTAATAACTTATTGTATTAGGGAACTATTACTTTGATTTGACGAACCAAACACTACCTTAGTAATTCACTAATCCTGTCACAAGTTGTATTTTTTTTTTTCCTTTTAAGTCTCTGATGAGGCAAATTCAACCATCTGATTGTCAAATATTAATCATTTCTTGCAATGGTGCCAATTAATTGTGTCATCAATAGGACAAATTAAGGGTCTTAAAGTAACCTTTGCTCAAATTTGTGTGCCTAATTAAGACTAAAACCTGCAGATTGTTCCAAATAATATTTTGGGGCCTAACTAGTTTCTTTTGTCGCACTAATTAAAAGCGTTTTTCAATTTTTAATCGATATCAGGGATGCACAAAAGATCAGTGACTTGATCTTGGTTCGATCTGAACTCAGTCTGGTCAAAGTCTGATCTGATCAAGGTTTAATCGATCAGGCCTAGTCCGGAAGATTTGAAAAAACCGTTCTTTTAAAACATAAATATTGTTTGGTATGACCTGCAAAAAAATCTAGTTTGGCCTTAGTCAACGACATGACCTGGTCAAAACCAAGGCCTGGCAAGCTAAGGCCGGCTTGTTGTGCATGCCTAATCGATAATTTTGATATCATCTAAATCTTTTTTAGATAGTACAATATAATTGAAACCAAAAGGCCAAAGTAACTCAGTTTTAATCAGTAAACTAAGATCTCATCGACAATCTTTTATTGTTCAATTTTTAAACTTATCTAAATTAATTTTTTCGTTGGGAAATTTATTTTTTACATTCTATGAGATTTTTTTCAATTTTTGTAAAATTTAACTAATTAATATACTTTCTCATTAAAAATGTGAATTAATTAATATTATACTTAATCTTGTATACTTCATAACGAGAATCTATTGTAGTTACAGTTAGGACTGTGCATATAATCCGGTTTTTCTGGTTTTTTGGTTTTTCGGATCGGACCGAAAGCCAGTGGTTTCTAAGATAAAAAGAACCAATCGGATCCAGATATACCGATTTTTAATTTTTTTATTATTATTACATAATAATAATAATAATAATAATAATAATAATAATAATAATAATAATAATAAAATAATGATTATAATAATAATAATAATAATAATAATAATAATAATAATAATAATAATAACATTTGGCTAATTTTAGACTGGATTTGGTTCGGTTTGATTTGATACCGATCTGTTAGTAGGTTTTTACTAGGTTACATCATGACACCCCAAAATAGGTATACATCATCCATCTTGGGTCGCCAAATACATGGTACAGAATTCAAATACAACTGTCGTGTAACATACGACAAAACATAAGCTGAGAATTTTAAAACGAATATTGTCTTCTAGACAATATCCACACTCAACGGAGTCCTCATTACAATTATTATCACACTATTTCATAGATTAGTGAGAACTACTAATGAACCATCTCGGACCATCACTCCGTTCCACGACTAGTCCCGGCTATGTTCTCATTTCCTAAAGAGAACAATGAAAGCAAAATGGTGAGCTCAACTAGCCCAGTAAGAAATATTATGACTAAGATAATGCAGAATAAGTTATCGTTAGCCTTCAACAATGTTAAACTGATAGAATATAATAGACAACAAGTTTAACTGCAGCGGAATAAGCAATCTATTAGAAAAGTCAAGTAGAGCATGATATTTACTATCTTCTATGATTTAAAAAAAATTTCATCAACTTTATCGCCGAGACTCAGCTTAATAAATAAATCACATCATCAAATCATCCCTGCACTATGGGCCAAGGATATTCATGTAATCATTGATGGTCATGACTATACCGAATAATCCCTGGTCATAATCATACCAACAACTGTCCATCAATGCACTACAGGCCAATGAGAATTTTTTTACCACGTCATTTATAACATTACGGGTCATGATTCTACCGAATGATCCCTGGTCATAATCATACCAATCAACAATCCATCTATGCACGTAAGCCAAAGATGACTTTCATTACAATATAAGCATGAGGATGATGACAATGATATAAGAATTCAATTAAATGAAAGCAAATGATAAATTTTAAATATTTATAATTTAATTTATCCAGAATTTAATAATGTCCAAATTGTCAACATGATACTGCTTTGTGGAGTAAAATTCAAGAATAATATCCATGTATCAAAAATAATTTGACAAGAAGAAATAAATTTTTAAATTGAATATTACCCCGTAAATAGTACCCTGTGAATAGTACTTCGGGAATAGTACCCCGTGAATATTACCCCGGCATGAAAAGTGTCCCGAATACCCGAGTGAATAATATTTAAATGAATAGTAACCAGGTGAATAGTAACCCGTAAATAGTAACTCGTGAATAGTAACCCGGCATGAAAAGTACCCCGAATACCCGAGTGGATAATATTTTAGTGAATAGTAACCCGTGAATAGTAACTCGTGAATAGTACCCCAGCATGAAAAGTGCCTCGAATACCCGAGTGAATAATATTTGAGTGAATAGTAACCCATGAATAGTAACTCGTGAATAGTACTCCGGCATGAAAAGTGTCCCGAATACCCGAGTGAATAATATTATAGTGAATAGTAACCGGATGAATAGTAACCCGTGAATAGTACCCCGGGTAAAAATATTTATATTTAATAAGAAAGTTCAGATCAATATTCCAATGAAACGATACTGGATGAAGCGCAAAACTCAAGGATATTCCACTTATTTCAAGGATTATAGAAGCAATATTTACCATAGTAAGTTTAGATTTAAGAATATGAAAAGAATTAACATACGAAAACTGTAAATGTATTTTCACATGTCATACGGTACGTAATCCGCGTAGACAGGTTATTCCGACATACTAAAGGATGAATACGAAAAATTGTATTCCTTATGAATATGAAAGAAATAATAGCATTAACCTTAGTAGAAGACTGGATACTACAATAGTGAACTAACATAATACTCTTCTTCTTGCTCTCTATAGTTTCTCTTGTGAGTCTCAGTAAATTGGTGAGAATGAAAGAAGAATTAAGCTTCTATTTATATGAGAAATGACTAAATAGTAATTAATTCACGAACGGTTCAGATTGATTTACTATTAGAACGGACGATCCATATTGATTAATATTAAAACCACAACCGACGATCCAGATTAATTTACTATTAAAACCACCATCGATGGTCCAGATTGATTTACTATTAAAACCACCATTGACGGTCCAGATTGATTTACTATTAAAACCACCACTAATGGTCCAGATTAATTTAACTTATTACACTTTAGTACCCCTAAAGTTTTCCAAGTATGCATTATTCCCCTTTAACTTTTGTAATTTACTTATCTTCAATAAATACATTCTTAATACTTCAACAATTATTCATCATTAATATTATAACTCACAATATTTAACAACCAGATTATTTCCAGGAGAGTGGGGGCTTTTCGATAAGGATTTCTCCCTATTGGTGCGCAATTAGGTGACCAAACCTCTCCTCGACAGAACTTTCTAGACATCGTTAATATTGCAAATAATAATATGAATAACTTTGCTGTCTCAATTATTGATTTAATAATATAAAATATTATGCAGATGATACTGTGACAATAATTGAATCAAATAACGTGAGATACTATGCAACAATTACTGTAGCAATAATTGAGTAAACTGAGTGGCTTCTTACGTAAGCATCAATAATCAATACCGTGTTCTACTATGCAACCACGCATATTACTGTACTTTTACCATCGGGTAGTTCAACAGTTTAATAGTAAAACTTTCGCCGTTATTTTTATAAAAAGATATTTATGTCATTTTCTAACTACGACAATACTTCCGTTGTGGAGTCCACCAATGATTGTGCCGTTGTACGAATATTCCCTGCTAAAACGAATATTCTCCGACCAATCGAATATTTTATAACAACTTGCTTACTTTGCAAAATTTGCGAATATTACCCACAACTATAACATTATATCATATCCATAGCATAATATTCAATAATATATTTCGAGAAAAATTAAATCTTTATTCATAAAAGTTGAGGTCTTACACACACCCTTAGTTACAGTACAAGAAAATGATCCAACAGCAACCAATACTTTCAGCGAGCGCACTATGCGGTCGCTAATGCTACTAATAGCAACTGCACTGCCATCTAGTCATTAGTTGATATATGCGACCGCATGTGGTCGCTGCTTTAATTTTGCAACCAGAAATTTGGCACAATAGTTGGCGGGCAGACTTATTGCGACCGATTATTAACAGGCTGATGTTTTTTAATTCCAGACAGACGAATAGAACCAACTCTCAGTCGAAGAGAGAAGAGTGGGAGAAAAGAGGGAGAAGAGTGGGAGAACAGAGAGAGAACAAAAGAAGAAGAGAGAAGGAAGAAGGGAGAAGGGAGAAGGGAGAAGGGAGCGCAGCGTCGCCACCCCACCGACCGTCTGCATGACCACCACCCACCGCCCACGCCTGCACCCTACCGACCTAAGGTAAGAACTTTCTTCTCATTTCTCAATTTAGTTTTGCATTGTGACTTGATTAGGTTGTTAGCTGGGTTTTCTGCTTATTTACAGTATATATATGATCAATTTTTTGTTCTTAAATAATTAAAAGATCATTCTATTATGAATTTAATTATTTTGGATCATTTCCCGTACTTTACTTTACTTTGTTAGGTATTCGAAAACTGATGAGTGATAATAATTTTCATTTTACAATTAACTAATTGCTATAGTAGTATATATATTTGCTTCTGCTATACAACATCCTATATAGTTTTGGAATCATTTTCATCATAGTTTAAACTAATCATGGTTACTGATTAATTATAGTGATGAGGTCATTTTTGGTTTGTAGAAGAATACTAGTTTCTAGTGTTTTCCTTGATAAGAAAAAGTTAATTTTGGTAAACAATTATTAAACAACTTTCTACAAAATTGTTTTGAGTTTACCTATGTAAATTCTTAAAACTAAGTAAAAGTAATTTGATGAGTACCAAATTTATCTTTTCCTAAAAGTAGGGTTGATTGAAAAATTGTCTTTCTAAAAATACTTTTTGTAGTGTTACCAAACACTCATAAAAGTTTTTAAAAAATGCAAGTGCTTTTCAGCCGCGACTCTGCTGCCCCAAACATGCTCTTAGTTGTTATATATTTATTATATATCACAATTTCTTTTGTATCCAGGATCATAGTATTTTTTGTTTCTTTTAAATAGTGCTTCTTAATATGTCATGATCAAAAGAATGCTGCAAACAATAAGATGATAACAGAACCCGAAGGCCAAATATCTACTAGGTTCATTAAGTAAATTAAAATAAATCACAAAGATCGAAGTGCATGATAAAAAGAATAATGAAAATAAATAATAAAAACATTATTTTTTATTAAGACATTTATAAAAAGCTTGAATAGCAACACCATTATCATATACTAGTCTAGCAAATTAAGAGATACTTGGAGTATCACTTTGAACAATTTGAAGCTAATGTAGTCATGTAGAGTTGTAGATAAACAATAGTAACGGCTATCAACTGATAAAATATCAACTACAAGGTTATTACAATTTACCATCCCAAACACCAGTCAAATCCCCGTGCCACAAACCCTTGATAGAAAATGTTAAGGAAAGTACACAAATGATCACCTCCTCGAGTGCTTTGAGGTACCAATAATTCTTAATAAGGAAGATTAAGAATTCGACCAAAGAACTTCAAATGTTAAAATAAAATATGAGACTAAACTAATATATGTATAATCAAAAAAATTCAAACATATTGCAGCAAAGACAAATTCATAAACATAAAGACAGATTCATAGGGATATATAAAATATTAGTTTAATAATGAAAAACTATTTTTATAATTTTCTAGTAATTTTTATTACTTTTGCATTCATTTGTTATTGTTTTGGTTTTATTATATTGGGAATTTGTATATTTGTCTTGGGTTGTATCTTGGGTGCCTACAAATGACCATATATACATGCTCTCGTGCATGTGGATAGTCCATGTTATAAGGGAGACTCTGGCGAGATTTTTTCGTTGGTCGGGTAACTAAACAGAGGCGTATATTTATATTATACCTACATATATGCAAAAAAAATGATGTAGACTTGTCACAATGCATATGCAGACCATGCATGATGCATTGATTCATGCATCCACCCCTAGCTAGGAATCTATTGTCTTTAGGTTGGTGTAAATGTCAGTTAAAATATGTAGGATGTCATAAGACGATACCTCATTCTAATTTAAGATCCACAACAATATATCATGCATTTGGGTAGTCGATCCCATGTTGTATAAATTTGTGGAGGTAAGTATCCTCCTTCCATTCCCGAATAAGCATTTATGTTGCACACTTATGTGATATATGTACATATACATCTTTATGTTTTTATAAGCTTCATAAATGGCATTGGGCTGAATTGTAAATCTCTAACAAGGGAAATACAATAATTCTTGTCATCGTGGTATCATGGACCTCTATTCAGACCGTAGTTAAATGAGACGACAAAAGTCAAGTGCCCATATAGGTGCTACAACTGAATTTAGAACTGGTTGCCAAGTGTTTCTGAAGTATGTGTATAGTCACCTAGAATGTGTGACTTCCATGCTCATGGTATGTTAGCTGGATGGAGTACACACGAGAAGTTGGCTTGTCCATATTGTATGGAGCATATAAAGTCTTTCAATCAATCAAAAGGTTAAAAACCTTACTGGTTTGACTGTCATCTACATATAAAGTCTTTCAATCAATCAAAAGGTTAAAAACCTTACTAGTTTGACTGTCATCGCCGTTTCTGCCTGTAAATCATCCATTTCAAAGAAATAGAGAACACTTTAGGAAATGGAAAGTAGACAATGATATGCTTGTACCGCGATTGTTGGGGACAGAGATGTGTGACCGTACGTGCGATGAAATTTCCAGTCATCCCATTCAGTAAAATTGTTGCTTTAAACATAATAGAGGGTTTGGTGAATCTCATAATTGGGTTCAGAGAAGCATCTTTTGGGAATTGTCTTATTGGTCTACAAATTTGATTTATCATAATCTAAATGTGATGCATATTGAGAAGAATGTGTTCGACAATGTGTTTAACACCGTGATGAGTGTTACGGGCAAGACGAAAGATAATGATAAGGCACAGTTGGACATGAAAGATATTTTTAAGCGTCCTGGAATAGAACTTTATGAATCTCCTAATGGTAAGATGGTCAAACCGCATGCAAAGTACATATTATCCAAAAAGCAAGTTAAAGATGTGTGCACATGGATTAAATCTCTGAAACTACCATATGGATATTGCATCAAACATATCAAGGTGTGTTACGGGTGAGAAATTACAAGGGATGAAGAGTCATGATTGTCATGTGTTTATGGAGAGACTCATGCATATAACATTTCAGGATTTACTTGATAAACTAATATGGGATGCTTTGACTGATCTTAGTCGTTTCTTCAAAGACATATGTTCAAAAATATTAAATGAAAAGGACATGTCTTTATTTGAGAAAAACATCATTGAGATCACGTGTAAGCTTGAAAAAATATTCAAACTTTATTTTTTTACTCCATGGAGCATTTGCAAATGCATTTACCCTATGGAGGTCGTGTGGATGGTCCAGTTCAATATAGATTGATGTATCCTTTCGAGAGGGTGATAAAAAACCTTAAGAGGAAGGTGAAGAATAAAGCTTACTTCGAGGAGTCGATATGTGAGACATACAGTTTCGATAAGATATCTATGTTTGTCTTAGACTATTTTCCCGACGAAGTCTTGACAAAGGCCAATGGAGTCCAAAGTGATAAGATATCACCCGTGTGTGTGTGTGTGTGTGTGTGTGTTTGTGTGTGTGTGTATATATATATATATATAAGTTGGCTCTCTCCAGTGAACCATAGAGAGTGAATTAAAAATGAACCAGCTATAACGGTTTTATCTGTCATTATAGCATAGAAAATTGACTTTCTATGCTATAGCGACAGATCGCTATAACCGGTTTGTTTTTAATTCGCTCTTTATGATTCGCTGAAGAGACAGACCGATAATATAATCTCACATGACCTCTTATTTTGGCCTTCTCTTTTGCCGATATTAGCTATCAAAAGATAGCAAAGTACATGAAACTCTTGAAGAGAAAAGATGGTGAGTCACCACCATTTGCAAGGTTACTTCATTTGGTCAAATATAGAGACAACTCAACAAGAAATTAAATACTCCAAATATTTGGTTCAGAAGGTGAAGGGCTCCATACTTTGGGACTTTATGTTAATAATAATGACATGCTTGTCTTTGGTATTTCGGAGAAATAAATTATGATCGAACCTATATTTGCTTAATGGATACAATTTGCTCATGGAATCTTTCGGCCTGCACCCAACCCCCCAATATATTCTCAACAGGAATCACACAAGGATAGATTAGAAACATATGATAAAATGTCCGCCCGTAACCCAGTATGGCAAGTTGGTCAATTGACCAACACAATGCTGACATGTAAAGAGAGACCATCTTCCGTCTGCGTGTCAACACTATATTGGTCAATTGACCAAAGTTAATTTCATGGTAACCACTCCCAAATTAAGTATATTACATAGTCCCCTTTAGGGATTGACGATTTACCCTTTCAGTTACTTTGGCACTGGACATTTCCAAAATTGGTATTGTTGGGTCGGGTGAATTCAATAATAGATACCTGTTGGCATTTTAACTTTCATTCGTTTTCAAGGCCTATCTAAAATCCAGTACTTCTTTTCTTTGCTCGTGAATAAGGTGATCATTAGGATGTAAGTAGGTTGGATGAGATGGATCTAACTAAACGTAGGATACAGTCTCATAAGAATCAGGTTCATTTCGTAAAGGAATTTCAGTATTATTATAATTAGCATTAACATCATTAACATATGAAGGTTGAACAACAGGCATGATGACTTAACCAACAACAGCTCAGAACAATTAATACTCCAGAAGTTGAAAAAGGACAAATATAGGACTAAATATAGCTCTCATTCCATTTACAAGTAAATGATACCAATCAGAATCATTTTTGTAAGATATAATCCCCCTTACATTGTTTGCTACCCATCAGAATCAAAGTATGTCTAAGCATGTAGCTTTTCTTATAAAATCCCCTATATGAGCTGTTAGTATAAATTCACGGCAGGCTGAAGTCAAAAAAATATACGAAGTTAGTGTACCAAATTTTCAATAAAGGTTAGTCAAAATACTTGTTGGGAAGCCTCAATTCTTACCTCATATGCAGTAAGAGTTCGGCAGTAGGAGGAACTGTTAGTCCCTATACTGGTTGAATCACACTCGATATCCTTGCTAGACTTTGCAGCTCTGTAGATCTTGATTAGCCAAGGTTGTTGGTTCTTTTTGGTATTTGAAGATAAATAACGCATCTGATTATCTGGTGTGACATTCACCCCTCTAAATGATGGTGTTGGCCTAGTCTTTTGTTTCATGGGTCGTTGCTTGGGTTCACTTTGTGACCTAGCTTTTGCCTTTGACGATTTTGTATTCGCCATGTAATTTGGTCCAAATTGCGAATCATGGGATGTGATATCTTGATAATCTAATGGAGGTGTCTTGTGGTTGAACTTAGGGACGGAATATTTCTGTTGGGAAGTCCTCTTGGGTGTATCATATGAAAACTCGTCAAATTGGCTTGAACATGTATCGGTCAGTGGTGATGAATTTGAGTATATCAGAACCTGATTTTCTTTTTTTGAAATTGAATTTCTTCTCGAAGAGTTTGTGTCAAACCCGTGCTCCATGGTTTCTGCTTGTGGTTGATTTATATGGCCTGTCTTGCTCAGAAAAACACCCCTTGTATCTATGAGATTCACATCATTTGGGTCCTACATTATACATCACTTATTTACGCAAAGCTAAAAACACTAGTATATTTGAAACTTTGTTCGGATGAAAATCGAAACTCACACTGTATCCTCTGCTTAGATGCTTGTCTTGTGCTGATTCTCTGTGAGTTATTCTCCTTTTCACGATGACTGGTGTTTCCTCAGTCATCTGGATTCTCTGAATCCGTGCTCTAACTTGAATTGACATCAATGCGTTCATGCATCTTAGCATGTCACTTGTTTGTTTTCTCACTAGATGGCCTCTTACTAGTGCTTGTATCTTCACCAGTCCCCTTAAAGCTTTCAATGCTTTCCTTGCCTGCCAGGAGGTTGGTACGTATATGATCATTCCACACACACGCACACACATGCACACCCCATCCATATACTCGTTTCGTATCTGTCTGCTCAAATTTGTGTCTTTTGTTGAACACGGAGTGGTGAAAAGAAGACTCTTAAGCTATGTTTCTTTGCAATTATGTTGTCATATCTTCATTTCCTATGTCTGCTCAAATTTGTGTCATTTGTAACATGGAGTGGTGAAAAGAAGACTCTTAGGGTGTGTTCGTGATTAATTCGACTATTTAAACTAATTTATTACCTTCAATCACTTTTTACCCTTGAATTACTCCTTATTCCACAATCTTTTGTGCTATTTTTTTTCCTAAGGTCAATTATAAGGGAGTATATAATTTCAAGAGGAAAGGTGGGGTTAAATAGTACCACTTAAGATATCAAATGATCTTAGGAGTAAATATATGATTCATGGATTCTCATGACTAAGAAAAAGAAAAAATTGCTTAATGATATTAATTAAAGCAATAATGATAAGTATTAATAGTTCAATCTCATAAATCATTATTGCAAACAAACATAGCCTAAGGAAGAAAGGTAGGTTGTGTATATTTACCAAGTAAGAACGAAAGAAAGCTTGAATTTTGGTGGCGGCAGCATCTTCAAGAGCTCTAAGTTCTCGGCCCAGTGCTCGGGGAGCTGTAACCACTATTTGAGTGGCTGCACTTGGTGGCACGGGGACAGCCGTGGCTGACTTAGCCGTCACAACGGGTGGCACGAAAGCGGCTGCGCCATGGTTTTGCTCAGTCTCATATCCCAGTAAGGCCTGTGACACTAGTTGGGTGGTGGCAATCGCGTCGAGTGATCTAGAGCTCTTGTGATTGCTGATATGTAAGCTTGCTGATGGTCTTTCAAAGCTCCACCTTTTCTTATCACTCAGAGTTTCGGGTAAAAATGCTGTTGGAATCACTAAGCTTTCTGAAGAAAAAGAAAAAGAAGTATCTAAATATTTCTTCTTCTCTTTCTCCTCCTTTTTCCCTGTCAAGAGGTTTCTAAGCCATTTGCTTGCCTTTCCCATTTGTTACATACCATCTAAATGCCCAAGTTTTACAACATTTTTGGCCTATGGGGATCCAAATAGCATTCAAATATATATTTATTTGGTCGTGTATATATTTATATATATGATTTTAGTGGTAGTCGTTATTGATGGAGCACTTGTGTTGATTCTTTGACTAAATTGAATATTTCATATATTTAATTTCCACTCATCTTTTAAGTGGATTCTGGTCTTGCACTTTTTTATAGGCCAAGGCCTGCAATGACTCTTTTTTGCCATTTGCCATGTTTCCTGCAGGTAAGTGGATTTTTATTTTTTTAGGGAATTGATATTTTAACAAAAAAAAATTTAATATTTTCAAATGATCCTTCCTACATGAGTGTGAGATCCATTATTATTCATATGAGAGGGACATTGTAGAACATGACTTAATTTTATTCATAAAAATATCAATTTACTTTTTTCATTTTTTTTCTACACCTATAAATAAATAAATAATAATTCCCTCTATGTTTATATTCTTCTTCTATACTTACTAGTGGGCAAAGAATGGTGTCGTGTTAAACTTTTGTCTCTTCAGTTCTGCAGACTGGAGAGAAGTTACGTGGAGATGACGTGTCAATATCCTTCTGCACCAAATAGACGCAAATCGTCTTAAAAGAGCTACTTAACCTGTGGCTCAACCCAAGTCTTAATATTTTATTATTTGATGTGAGTAGCATTTTCGTGACAAATATATTAAGGTGATTGTTAACGCCAAAATTCGTCTACGCGTAGCCTGAATAACATTTAACAATAGATGTTTAATGCTTTAGTGCTGAAAAATAAAGTTGTACCTAATATGTAGTATTGTATTTATAATGATCACACCATCTTCTCCAAGCCCTTCTCCGTATAGGAATAGGATTCCTCATTAGGTAAGATACCTTAATGGGATTAAAATTAATCTTCTCAAGGAAAGGAAATCGAACTGTATCCGGACTCTATCTTTAGAAGTTGAAAATCAAATATAGTTAAGAATCTTAAATTTCTTAAAATCATTAACTGACCAAACATGTTCCCACATGGGGTAATTACCTCCATGCACCTCCATGCGAATTATGACCCACCGTATCATCTGGGTCCAAATAAACAAGCCCTAACAGTGATCAACCATTTGGTAGATAAATATGAAGGTAATATCTATTCTTATTCTAATTCAATTTTACGTGAAAAAATTGGAAACCTCATTATTTTACATTTTGGATTTAATTCCAACAAATAGTATAAGGTATAGGGTGGGGAGCTAGGTAATACCTTGGAAAAAAATGGTCGCAATTCTGTCCGGCTGGTTGTCTTTTATGTATATACAATTGTATTCTTTTATATTTTGTACAGTTATGCATGCACGAAATAAATACTATAACTGCATTTTATAAAATCATGAAGTGAAAGGGCTGTCAAATTATAAGGAGAGGGTGCGAGTTAATGTGGCATTGTAGAACTGTCGTTGGCAGCCTGAACATATAGTGGCCACTTCAAGGGTGATACATTATATAGAATGTAGGATTATTTGACTTAGGATCTGCATAACAATAGTAACACAACTTAGAGAATATATTTTAGTTTCTGAATGAAATACTTTCTTCAAATAAAAATAGCGGTTGAAATATTGTTGGGGCCTAAACATTGTGGTAGGCCAAAGTTCACGTGGAGGTATTTACCCTGACGTAAGAATCTGTTTTGGCAGTTGAGTATTTTTAAGAAATCAAAGATTCACTACAAGGAAAACGGATATTTTCGACAGAATATTTTGTCGGAATTAAGGATATTCCGTAGAGAATACCTTATTTTCGACGGAATATTTCGTCGGAACTTCGGACGAATTTATTGTCGTCGGGCTTACTTTCATCGTAAATTCGATCAAAAAAAAGTATTTACGACCAAATTTTTGACGACGAACAATCTGCCGGAAATACACTACTCTCGACGGAATTTATTCCGTCGTAAAAAATTCATCGGATAAAGCTTGCTACGTGGCCCAACATGAAAATTGAGTTATTTTTAATTCCGACGGAATTTTCGTCGGAAATAGCATCTAATCCGTCGAAATAATATTTTATAAAATAAATTAGATCATTATTTCCGACGGAAATTCCATTGGTTTTAACTTATTCCGTCGAAAATAGCAAATTATTTTTAAATTTTTTGATTTTGTATTTTCTAGGTTTTTAAATCCATTTTTGTACTTGTAACCTGTTTATCACAACAATACACACAATAATATTCAACCCATAATACAACTATACATCCAAAAATCAGCAACAACATATATATCATAATCAACCCATAATACAATGTTATATATACTTTTCATCGAATACATTCTAACGTTAAATAACAATGTCAATTAAAAATTAAACTATAAATAATAACAAAACAACTAAACTAAACTAAACTTATAAACTACAATGATGTATCTTATAAACTTCAAAACTAAACTGCAAAATAAAACTATAAAGATATAAACAATGATCATGTACAGATAACAATACTGTTTATATGTAGTGTACTTTAATATAGTATAACTTATAAACTAAAACGAACAATAAAATGACGCCGAATTATCAAAAAGTGCCTATACAATGTTTTACAAAACATCTAGACAGATATATGATATATATATATATATATATATATATATATATATATATATATATATATATATATATATATATATATATATATATAAAGTCCGAAAGTTCTGTAAGGGCTCCTTTTTTTTGTTAAAATGCGGACTTTTTTTTTTACGCTTTTTAAAAAAAACAACTAAAAAAAGTTTAATATTTTATGGAGTGAAATTTTTTCATAATCTGAGTGTTTTGGATGTGATTTGGATCATTATAACAACACAGTGCATGCGATTGCATATACATTTTTTGGTATAGGTATCCAAATCACGCTTAAAAACATGTATTATGAAAAAATTCGATTCCATAAAATATAAAAAAAAATTAGTTGTTTTTAAAAAAAAAAAAAAAGTTAGCATTTTAACAAAGTAAAAACCCTCACTGATCGGTTGTATATATATATATATATATATATATATATATATATATATATATATATATATATCAACCTAAACTAGTACTACCACTAGTAGGATCGAGTCATAATCAGTGGGGTCGACGATCTTTGCTTTCAAGTGTGTGGTAATCCCGCTCGCCATCACCATCGATAATATCGTCACCTTGTTGATACAATTAAAAATAAAATGCATTAAATTTAGTTTATTAAATTTAGTTTATTAAATTAAATTATAATTTATTTTATTATAATTAATTTAATTTATTATAATTTATTATTTATTTTTATTTTATTTTATTTTGTATTATATTATATTATTTTATTTTATTAAATTAATTTAATTTAATTTATTAAATTACAATTTATTTTATTACAAGTAATTTATTTTATTCTAATTTATAATTAAATTTTAATTTATTATATTATATTTTGTTTTATTTTGTATTATATTATGTTATTATATTTTATTGAATTTAATTTCATTTATGAAATTAAATTAAATTAAATTTATTTTATTTTATTAAATTAAATTACAATTTATTTTATTATAATTAATTTATTATATTCTAATTTATTATTAATTTTTATTTTATTTTGTATTATATTATATTATTTTATTGTAGTTAATTTTTTATTAATTTTTATTATATTATATTATATTATATTATATTATTAATTAAAATTTGTTTTATTTATTTAATAGATATGATATAAGTTAATTATATCATGCGCTTTTATTTTCTTTTCTTTAAATTATTTCTTATTAGAACATATTATATTATTTCATTTTATATTAATTATCTTATATGTTTTTAAACTTATTATTTTATATTATCTTATATTATATTATGTAAATTTAATATTGGAGAATTTAAGAATTCTGACAAATTTTGCAGGGTCCACAAATTTTGCAATTGAAGAATTCTGACAGAAGTTTGTCGGGAATTCTGTTAGAAATAACAAATATTATACCATAAATCTATCAACCAAAGCATTTCATACCATTTCAAACCATTATTTGAAATTCAAATCAAGTTATACAACATTCCAAATCAGATTATAACTAAGTATAACATAATATCATCAATTTATATCAAAATCAGATTAATTATAGAAACATCAGTTTATATCATCAATTAATCAACACAAATATTCAAATCAGATTAGTTATACAAACACATCTCAGAACATATATAACTCTGATACATCAAACCCAAATCTCAGAACATATATAACCAAATTCAATTGTTAATACCGATTTACCAATTACCAATTTCAGTCATCAATTCAGACCAATTTACCAATTTCAGTCATCAATTCAGAAATTAATTGTTAATACCGAATAATCTCAAAAACTAATTTACCAATTTATCAATTTATACCCAATTTATCGATTTCAGTCATTAATTTACCAATTTATACCCAATTTTCCAATTTCAGTCATCAATTCAGACCAATTTATACCCAAATCAATTTTTAATACCGAATAATCTCAGAAATCAAATTTCATATATACATACCTTGATATTTAAGAGAGAATCGGATATAGAAAGGAATGGAATGGAGTTGGAGTCAATGACAGGTGGCCGAAACTAAACGGCGGTGGGGGAAGGGGGATGGGGTGGGGGCTCGATTGTGACACCCCCAAAATAGGTCCAATCCACCCAACCCATTTTGAGTCGCCAAATACATGGTACAGAAAATAACTACAACTTTATTACTACAATTGTCGTGCAAAATACAACAACACATATATTATAAGTTTTGATACAAATATATACCAACGGTGACTCTCATCCCAACCTTGGATAGCACGTCACAATGGCACCTTACATAAAGGTACAGTCAATAACTGTTTTAGAAATTAAAATCTTTGGGAAGTGCTCAAGGAAACCTTCGTACATGGGAAGTCATGCGTCTATGTTATGATAGATATCATATGTCCACAGAATTATCCTTGGTTGACCCAATAGACCCCAAAGAAAAACGAGAAGATTACTATCATGTTCTTTCTAATGGTGAGTCTTCTCTTGACATATAACTATCTCATCTGTCCGCAATTGAAAATTATATTTCAACCAAACTCCAAGATTATATATGTAGTGCTCGTAGATATACTCAGCAAGTGGATGTTCACAACCCTGTCTTATGATAACACGAGGTTGTATGTCATTAGACATCTTGTATGATAGTCGCAAAACACCCTTCCAAAATTGGGTTCGCCTCACCCTATTTGATTTACCAAATATAACTATTAAATAACATATAAAATACAACACACTTATCTAAAGTTCTTAATAAAATTATTTTCATACTTGTTTAGGGAGAACCTCAACAACTATAGACCACCGATTCTATTTTCCGTTGTTATTCTAGATTTGACCCATTTACTACTCTTATTACCTGAAAGAAATTGTGAAGCAAAAGGGTGAGCACAAATAGCCCAGTAAAGAATATCATGACTAAATATAATTAAATTATCAATAGCCTTCGTCAGTAAGAAATCAGAGATTTAGAATATATGGTAGATAATAAAATTTGTCAACCATAGTTGCAGCGGAACGAGCAATCCATTAGAAGAGTCAAATAGACCATAAAGTCTATTATCTTCTCCATGTTAAAAGTCCACCAACAATGTTTTAACCCTGTAACATGAATCAACAGCTCCTGTCCACAATCATGTGAATAACTCATAATCATAATTGTAGTTCGAAATTCCTCTTCTCATCCAAGACGAAGATAATTTTCATCACATGTCTTTAACTGAAACATCAAAGATCATAGTTATACCAAATCACAGTTCCTGTTCATAATCATACTAATAAGTTCATCTTTTGCACTCACTGGGCCAAAGATATTCATTAATGATTCATCTTTGCACTCTGGGGCCAAAGATATTCAACAACAGGTCATCTTTGCACTACGAGCCAAAGATGACTTTCATCACAATATAAGCATGATGATCATGTCAAGGATATAAAGAATCAATCACATGAGATAAAGGATAAATTTTTAAAGACTTTAACAATTTCATTTATCCAGAATTCAATAATATCCAAATTGTCAACATGATACTGCTTTGTGGAGTAAAATTCAAGAATAATATTATATCAAAAATGATTTGAACAGAAAAATAATATTTCAACGAATATTTAATGAAGATAATAACATTATTCATTATATTATAAACTCCATTTAATATTATTCATTATCTAATAACATTAAATTCATTTACTAATATTATTAATCATTAAATAATATTTTAAATTAGTGATTTCATAACAACTTAATTCAAATGTTATAAATCACTTAATAATCTCATAATCTAATATTATTAATATTACAACAATATTTTAATCATTTCTTAAACTTATAAATAATTTATTTTAATTGTTTACACTTTACTAATTAATGCATTTAATCATCCTAAAATGCCAAACTCATAAGATTTCATCACCAATAACCAAAACCCTCATCAAAAATCTTCATATACCTTATATAGGATTCTCAAGCCATAAAATCATATTTTCCAATTTTCTTACTTCACATAACATATTTAATTCATTTACTCATAACTAATCCATTTTCATGAAAAATACCAAATCAGTCCCAGAAATTTTTTTTCCCTGGGATTTAGCAGAATATAGTCCCATATTGAACATATATTTTTCTCGAAATTTTTAAAATTCATTTACTATTTTTCATATGGCCAAAAATGCCGAATATTTAGACATCTATCATAAACTGTACTTTTGCCCAAAAATTTCGAAATTTACCGAGTATATTGTTGTTATATACATGTACTCCCAATAAAAATTTCACCAATTTTGAAGTTAACCACAAAGATTTATAAGGGTTTACTTTTAAAATAGTATTTTCCCATAAAATTCATAACTCCTAATCTATACATCCAAAAATTGCCATTTTTGAACACAATCTAGAAAACTCATCAAATTATCATTTTAAATTTTTCCAGAATTTTTGAGGGTCAAAAAAATTACGAAACTGAAAAACATAATAACCACCCTGATCCACTTACCCAAAAAAGCGGTATTTCGATTTGGAATATCGGATGTAAAAGTCAGAAGGAAACTTATCTTGAATAGCAACTCTTAAAGTATCTAAATACTCACAAAAATACGCTCGATAATATAGAGAGAAAAACTTATGTTTCTGGTGTGATTTTCAATTCTAACTAAGCACCCTATTTATAGAAAAATGCTAGAACGCCAAAGGAGACTAAATTAATAAAATAAATTTTTTTTCTACGCACACTTCTTTCAAAAAAATTCAGCCACCACAAGTGGGGCCCACCAAAAATCAGCCAACTTCCACAACAACTAAAAGTGGGTCCCACCTTCTAGAAATCTCCACCAAAAATCATTTATAAAAATAATTTCCGAATCAGTCACCTCTTAAAATTCATAACAAATCATACGTTAATTTTTAACGGTTTAAAATTTGTGGACATATACTCAACTTATATATGTATAACATATCCAAAAATCACAACGATCAAACGGTCGGATTAAAAATTATAACTCACGCAATATATCTCAAGAACGCTGATTTATCGGATTATGAGTCCTTCGGACCAGTTTCATTCAAATAGTCACCACAAAAAATCCACAATGAATTTTTGGGTGATTCAAATTTCTACGTTTAGCTTACTTCCAAGACTTTCTTTTGATATATGGCTCATCTCCTAACTCATTATACACAAAGAGTTATAGATTTTACAAAATCAAGTAATAAACTAATTTTCTAAAAATTTTCAAATTTCGTTCTTCATTTCGACAAAATACTAATAAAACACCTCAGCATTAATTCCTTCATTTATATCCACATAAAATAAATATTTTCTTATCATATAAATTAATAATTAATTATTCACAAATAATATTACAGAATAACAATAATGACAACCAGGTTGTTCTTAGGAAAGAGGGGGCTTTCCGATAAAAATTTTTCCTTACTGGCGCGCAATTAGGTAACCAAACCTCTCCTTGACAGAACTTTCTAGACATTGCCAATAATGCTATCTAATAATATTATTCAAATAATATGAATTATTGATCTGATAATAGAAAATAATGTGCAGTGACAATTATTGAAACAACAATAATATAAAATATCAACGCAACAATTATTGAACCAATAAAATAAAGTATTGAACAGTAATTACTTTAACAATTATTGAGTAGTGCCTTCTTACGTAAGAATCAATAATTCAAAAATATTGTGCAATCTGAAATTGTGCTCTTGCTGCAACCACGCCAGCGTATTCTTTATATTTTAACCACCGTGTATTCCAACGATTGTTAACTCAGTAACAATTACTGTAGATTATTTATAAAAACTCAAACTTGTTGTTTTCTTCATCAGACATTATTATGTTATGGGGCCCCTAATGGATTGCTTGCCGTAAATACGAATATTCTCCGACAACAAGAATATTCCACGACCAAACAAATATTCCCCGACAACAATGAGTATTTTATAGCCACTTGCTTATTTTAAAAAAAAAATCATATATCACCCTTAACTTTAACTTTTTATCAATTTAACCATTTACTGAATAATAATTATAAGAAAAATTGAATACTTTTATTTCATAAAATTCGGGGTCTTACATCGGTGGTAGGGGGAAGGGTGGGGGCCGGTGGTGGGTTGGGGTGGGAGGACCGGTGGCGAGAGGGGGGAGGGGGTGAGTGAGAAGAAAGAGAAAGAGTGTGAGGGAGGAGTGGGAGGCGCTTGAGAATAAATTAGATTTTAAGTATTATTTTTGAAGGAATTTCTTTGGATTTAATCCCTCGGAATTATGTTATTTTCGACGAAAATTCCCTTGGACATAACTCCAATTTCGTCGACTATAGTTTTCGCGCTAACGGGAAGGTTGGCGCCACGGAGGGAATACTACTTCCGACGAAAATCCGTCGAAATTATATTATTTTCAAGGGAATTATAATCAACGGAGTATTCCGTCAGAAATAGCTTAAGTTCAACATAATGAATTCCGTCGAAAATAGCCGGTTTTCTTGTGGTGATTCCTACTAACATTTAATTTTCAACTCCTAAGGAAAGTGTTAGGTTATGATCCGACTTCCTTTCTTTAAGGAGATTCAGTTTAAACCCATTAAGGAATCATATCTAATGGGGAGTCATATTTTTATAAAGGGAGGAATGCGTGATCAATATAAATACAAGACTATCACTACTAAAAAAATGGTCATTTGTGATGGCCAAAATCCATCACAAAAAGTCGGAAAACCATCACGAAAGGTTTACGTGATGGCTTTAAGCATCACAATGGCCGTCTTGTATACACTTATCATGAAAGGTTTTACGTGATGGTTTTGGCAATCACGCAAACGCTTAGTGCTTTTGTGATGATTAATACAATCACATTAACATATTATCTATTGTGATTGTCAAAGTCATCACAAAAAACACAAGACTTTAGGGATCAAATGTAAGAACGTGAATCTCTATTTACATATAATTTATTTCAGTATATTAATTCTATCTATATTAATTGTATCAAATGATACTTGTAGGATTCGAACCCTCTCCCATTTGCAAACTAAATAACGAGTATTACCACTACACCAAAGTCCAGATCATGATTATAATTTTAAAACAAAATATAAAAGGAAACATATGTGAGTTGACTTACTAAACAAAATTACTTCTACATAAGATTTGGTGATTGCAATGGCAGTCACAAATACTCTATAATGATGGTAAAATTAGTCATCGCTAAGAGCCATCATATATTTTATTATTTTGTGAGGGCTTAAAAATTCCATCACAAAATACATTCTTTTTGTAATTGCAAATAAAAGTCATCACAAAAATTTATCTTTTTAATGATTGTCACGACCGTCATAAAATATTATTTTGATTATTTTTTATATTAAAATATTAGTGATAGCTTAAATGCAATCACGAAAATGGTATATCTATAAGTGATGACTTAGTGCGTAAGAAAATTTATTTTGCATGAAAAAATTGGTGTGATTGACATGGCCATCACAATTATAATACATTGATGGCAAGATTAGTCATCACTAAGAGCCATCATATTTACTATTATTTTGTGATTGCTTAAAAAGTCCATCACAAATTACTATCTTTTGTGATTGTTTTTAAAAACTGTCACAAAATTCCGTCACGTATATATACCCTACCTGTCAGGTAAACAATTCATTATTATTTTACAACACTATTGCACAAAACCTCTATTATTAAACCTTATTCAGTATGTACTTATTTTGACACCAGAGTTATCCCTTAGCGGCCCAAACCGTCAAACTACGCGTGTAATTTTGTTTCTGTTCAGGATTGAGGCACATGGACGAATCTTGGCATTAACAGTAGTGTATACTCCCTTTGTCAAAAATGGCAGTCCTATACTCCTATTGACTTCTTTATTTTTTTTCACAAATTAATTATTTGTGTAGGACATAATTAAAAGAGCATTTTTCTCAATGAGTTATTTTTTTCCAATATTAAATCTCTTAAGACTAAATTATTATTTGAGAAACGTATTTGTTTAAAAAAAGTTAAGTTTAAAATTTGTACTCTAAATTGGTGCTAACTGGATCGTGATTCGATACGGCACCTAAAAACGAAGTTGAAAAAAAAAGCATGACTTTTGATGGGAGAGTATGATAGGAGTTTTCAAATTGCCTAACTAGTACAAATAAATTTATCCGAAACGTAATATGATGAAATCAACTTTCTAAAATGATATACTTAAACATAGTTGGCATATAGTCAAAGCTGGTTAAATTATTTTGAAGTGTAATGTCACAACAAGTGTATATTCAATGAACGAGATTACACCATATTATCGTTTACTTAACACGCACATGTCACTCTGTGACTATAATAGGTGACATTCTCTAGAATATTTTTTTTGCTATAAATTATTCTATATTTACTCATATAAATTCTATATTTGTAAGTATCCTAGATATTTTAGCATGATTCTAGATAGTGAATTGTAACCTTTATTTGATCTTAATTATTCGTTGTGTTGCCCAAACACTATATATAAGAGGATATTCTTCATTTGTCTATCATAAATCAAAGTTTTATATATGTACATAGAGGTTTAAGTAAGCAAGAGAAAAATATTTTAGATCGTCACATTTGATATTTTTGAAAGAATATGTACCATATTTTAGAACGTTCAAACCAAAACAATATTTAATAAATGATGTAGTTAGTTTTATATCGATGTGGATAAGAGTTAATTAGAAACACTTGAACTATTTGGTTCAGAAGGTGAAGTCCAAGGTGTTCATTAGGATGTAAGTAGGGTGGATGAGATGATTATAACTAAACATAGGATATAGTCTTATAAGGATCAGATTCATTTCGTAAACAATAATGTTACTATCACATAAAATAATCACATACCGCTCGCATACTGTTGACGTGAAATTATATGATTTGTTGTTAACATGACCCACTTAACTCAACAACAAATCACATACTACCACGTCAGGAGTATGTGATCTTTATGTTACCATCTTTATGTGATAGTAGCATTATTTTTTCGCAAAGGAATTTCAGTATTATTATAATTACCAGTAACATCATTAACATATATATGAAGGTTGAACAACAGGTATGATGACTTAACCAACAACAACTCAGAACAATTAATACACCGGAAGATGAAAAAGGATAAATATAGGACTAATACTTATCCAGCCATATATGTGACAAACAAATAGTCCATATAAATATTCATTATTGTTTATGTCAAGATCTGTCCACACACTCCAATCACCAAAGCGCGTTCAATTCTACACAAAAATAGGTAAACACCAAAAGCTTAACGGCTTAGGCCGCCGGGGGATAACTCTGGTATGAGAATAAGTAAAGTCTGGATAGGGTTAACAATGGAGACTTAATGCTCTAGTGTTGAAAAGTAATAATTGTGAGTGTATCTTAGAATTAGGGTAAATCCTTGTATTTATAGTGATCTCACCACCTCCATAGAGTCCTTCCCCACAATGGATTAATTTTCCTCATTAGGTATAATTCCTTAATTGGATTGAATAAGATTTCCTAAAAAGAAGGGAGTTGGATTAAATCCTAACACCTCATTCTGAATTTAGAAACCAAATATAATTGAGAATCCTTAACTCCTTAAAATACTCCAACCAGCAAATCATATTCCCACACAGGTTAAAATAACTCACATGGACCCTAACCCATCATATAATTATAGGCCCAAATATCCATAGCTCAACATTGCCCCCCACAGTCTTCCACTTAAATAAGATATTTAATGGAAGAGTACTCCAAAGCACATCTAAATGATTTAATAACAAATGTTGCCAAACCCATCAACCTCAAAAGCCCGCACAACCCACGATGTTCCAACACATCATCTTCCACCCATCTTCATTATCATGAGGCCACATTTAATTAGCCGCTCCTCGACATACGGGAAAAACTAAAAAGACAAAACAATAAAACCTCCTTCCCCCAATTCAAACTCTCAAATTTCTCCCTCCCTCCTTTCGTAGCACAAGTTTTCCGGTAAGAACAACTCTAAAACTACAGCCAGTGGCTTCCTCTCAAACTTCAACCTCGTCCACCGCCACCAACGACGAGCCCATCCGGGCCATTCCCCTTTCATCAATCCCCCACCATACCTATCTTTGCCAACTCCACCTCCACCAATAATCCAAACCCCACTGTTAGCTCTATAACAACTGATTCCATCACCACCGCCACCACCAGATCTGCCCCCCCCCCCCCCACACCCACCTTATCCAACACCAAGGCAGATTTCCAAAAAATGATTGAAGAATACTCAGATAAAACTCGCTTTCTCCACGCCAACACTTCCTCCCAGATCTCAAATAGAGACCTCTCTACCATCCGAGAACATTACCGCATTCCAGCCACCCATCAACTCAAAGCCCCCTTAGCCACCGACCGTATTTACCACTGCCCCAATGGTTGGACGGCTATGTCGTACCCTACTGGAAAAAGGGGTTCGACTACCCCTTCATGTCGTCGTCATCATCACTTTCCTTGAATTCATCGGCATCGATTTTGCCCAACTGGTGCCCAATTCATATATCAACATCATTGCCTTCCCAGCATTTTGCCATGTTGTCGACATTCAACCTTCCATCGACTTCTTCTTCACCTTGTTCCAACTATCCAAATCCTGAGAACCTAGCTTCAAGACTTTAAGAAAAACAGCCACCCAAACCCAAACAAAAATTTGAGAAGCGGTCCATGATGAAAATACCCTCAAGCAACAAAGGATGACATCGAGATTGGTTCTTCGTCAAAGGACCAGAAACTAACAAATTGTCGAACTGAGCCTTCTACGGTCGTCCAAACATATCCATCAAGGAAACCCCTCCTCAGTGAGTTCTGGAGCTAGCAAAACTATTAGAGAAATTATCGATGGCTAAATGGAATTTCAACCTCATAACCAAATCAGCCTGGCTTTTCGATCACAAATGTAAGCTCCAAACTCTTATATTTGATCTCCTTTTCTACTTACTGATCCTCCTAAATTACTTTTTAAATGAAGTATCTCTTATCAGACCAACAACCACCGAAAGGGAAGACCTGGAAAACTTCTTTCTGGGCAAAACATTGGAAGAACCTGCCAATCTATCAACACCCGAAGCCATCCCCTTAATATCCGAAGAGTTTACTTCCACCCGCATCAAGAAGAGGGCAATCAAAAAAGCATCAAAACCAAAAACTACCCAAACCCCCACCTTCGAAACAAGTGTAAGACCCCAAATTTTATGAATTAAAAGTATTTTTCTATTTAATAAATGGTTAAATTGATAAAAGGTTAAAGTTAAGGGTGATATTTAAAAATTTTGCAAAGTAAGCAAGTTGATATAAAAATATTCGTTGTGTCGGGGAATATTCGATTGGTCGGGGAATATTCATTTTAACAGGGAATATTCGTACGGCGGCACAATTATTAGTGGACCCCACAACGTAAGTATTGTCGTAGTTAGAAAACAACAGAAATAATTTTTTCTAAAAATAACGACAAAACTTTTACCGTTAAACTTTTTAAATACCCGGTGGTAAAAGTACAACAATACCCGTGGTTGCATAGTAGCACACGGTATTGTATAGTATCTTTGATTATTGATGCTTATGTGAGAAGTCACTCAGTTTTATTCAATAATTGCTACAGTAGTTGCTGCATAGTATGTCATTTTATTGATTTAATTATTGTCAGTATTATCTGCACAATGTTTTATTTTATTAAATCAATAATTTAGACAACAATGTTATTCATATTATTATTTGCATTATTGACGATGTCTAGAAAGTTATGTCGAGGAAAGTGGTTTAGTCACCTAATTGCGCGCCAATAGGGAGAAATTCTTATCGGAAAGGCCCCTTTTTCCTAGGAATGATCTGGTTGTTAAATATTGTGAGTTATAATATTAATGATGAATAATTGTTGAAAGATTAAAAATGTGTTGATTAAAGATAAGTGATTTGTGGTTAATATTTATTCAGTTTTTGAAATAAATATAGGAATTTGTTATGAGGCATTTGTTGTAAGTTTGACTTAGTATTCCATGGGAAGATTTACTAATTTTATGGACAGTTGGTTGAAGTTATAATAGTAAATCAATATGGATCGTTGGTTGGAGATATAATGGTTAATCAATATGGACCGTTGGTGGAAAGTTATAATAGTAAATCAATATGAATCGCTGGTTTAAAGTAAATCAGTATGGACCGTTGCTTTAAGTTTTAATAGTAAATCAATATAGACCGTCTGTTTAAAAGTAAATTAATTTGGGTCGTTCATGAATTAGTTACTATTCAGTCCTTTTTTCTATAAATAGAAGCTCATTCCTTCATTATTTCTTACGAATTCACTGAAACTCTAGAGAAACTATAGAGAGCAAGAAGAAGAGTATTCTGTTGCTACTCTACTTCAGTATTCAATCTTCTATTAAGGTAAGGGGTGTTATTATGTTGTATTCGTAAGGGATATTATTTGTTGTATTCGTAAGGGGTGTTATTATGTTTTATTCGTAAGGGGTATTATTTCTTTCATATTCATGAAGAGAGTTATTTTCTTTCAATACTCGTAAGGGTTGTTATTCCATTCTTTATTATTTCATTGAATAACTTTGTCTCACGTGGACTCTGACTTGCATGGTGAAATCCTTTTGTTATTCCATTCTTTATTATTACATTGGAATAACTCGCTCACGCCTTGAACTCTGCATGCATGGTGAATGACCCTTCGTATTCATTTTTATTAATCTGCAGGAATAACCTGTCTACGCAGATTACCACATGCATGGTGAATGAGCTTTCGTATTCATTCTTTATTAAATTGTGGAAATGATCTGTCTACATGGATTCTGCATGCGCGGTGAAAATCCATTTTTGAGCTTTCGTATATTCTTTTATACTCGTATGAGATATCATATCTTTTGTACTCGTCAAGGAATATCGTTTTCTTTTGTATTTTCCTTTTATGAGTATTATTCACGGAGTACTATTCATGGATACTATTCACATATACGACACTATTTACGAATAAGAAGTACTATTCACGGGTTACTATTTATGAGTTACTACTCATGGGTTACTATTTATGAGTTACTATTCATGGGGTACTATTCACGACAAAATTGGTTTCTTTTTTCTGAACAAATTATCGTTGATTTATGAATCTTAGTCTTGAAATTAAATCCATGTTTTGACTATATTATTTTTGTTATCATATATAATAATTTTATAACCCTGGTGTTGAAATTTCTCTTTCACTGGAGTGCAAAAAATGGGTAGATTATTGGTATGATCGTGACTATGGGTTCTCTTTGGTCAGTAATGCAAAGATGAATTGTCGAATGATATGATCATGACCATTGAAATTATAATTGAATATCTTTAGCTTAAGTGCAAAGGTTAATTGATTAACATGGTTATAATTATTGTTTATATAAATTCTGAAATGATTATATATTTCTTTGAGATATGAATATCTTTGGCCTGTAGTGCAAAGATGAATTATTGATGAATATCTTTGGCCCGTAGTGTAAAGATGACCTGTTGTTGAATATCTTTGGCCCGTAGTGCAAAGATGACCTGTTGTTGAATATCTTTGGCCTGTAGTGCAAAGATGAACTGTTGATGAATATCTTTGGCCCGTAGTGCAAATATGAACTTATTATTATGATTATGAACAGGAACTATGATTTCGTATAACTATGATCTTTGATGTTTCAGTTAAAGACATGTGATGAAAATTATCTTCGTCTTGGATGAGAAGAGGAATTTCGAACTACAATTATGATTATGAATTATTCACATGATTGTGGTGGAGTCATTGTGATTCATGTTACTGAGGTTAAAACATTGTTGGTGGACTTTTAACATGGAGAAGATAATAGACTTTATGGTCTATTTGACTCTTCTAATGGATTGCTCGTTCCGCTACAACTATGGTTGAAAAGTTTTATCATCTACCATATGTTCTAAATCTCTGATTCATTACTGATGAAGGCTATTGATATTTTAATTATTTTTAGTCATAATATTCTTTACTGGGCTAGTTGTGCTCACTCTTTTGTTTCACAATTCCTTTCAGGTAATAAGAGTGTAGTTAAGTCGAGCGGGGGTAACAAGGGAATAGAACGGTGGTCTATAGCTGTTGAGGTTTTCCCAAAAATAGTATGAAAATAATTTTATTGAGAATTTTAGATAAGTGTGTCGTATTTTATACGTCATTTAACCGTTTATTTTGGTGAACCGAATAGGGTGAGGTGAGCCCAACTTTGGAAGGGTGTTTTGCTACTATCATACAAGATGTCTAATGACCTATGACTTTATGTTATCATAAGACAGGGTTGTGCACATCCATTTATTGATTATATCTACGAGCACTACCTATATAATCTAAATATAATTCTCAATTGGAGACAATTGAGATAATTATATGTCAAGAGAACAGTGACATTGGAAAGAACATAATAGCAATCTTTTCATTTTTCTTTGGGGTCTATTGGGTCAACCAAGGATAATTCTCGAGTCATATGATATCTATTATAACTTAGATGCATGGCTTCCCATATACAAAAGTTTCTTGGAGCATTTTCCAAAGATTTTAATTTCTAAAACAGTTATTGACTGTACCTTTATATAAGGTACTATTGTAAGGTATCACTGTAAGGTGCTGTCCAAGTAAAGGGATGAGAGTCATAGTTGGTATCCACAGCATATGTGTTTTCATATTTCGCACGACAGTTGTATAAGGAAGTTTGTAGTCGGGGAACGAAGTGATATTCCGAAATGGTGGCTATAGTAATCCTCACTATTCTATGAAATAGTGTGATAATAAATATAATGAGGACTCCATTTGAGTTTGAATACTTCCTAAAAGACAATATTCGTGTAAAAACTCTCAGCTATGCTTTTGTCGTATTGTATAAAAGAAGTTTGTATTTGATTATGTACCGTGTATATTTGGCGACTAATAATGGGTGATGTATATCTATTTTGGGGGTGTCACAAATGATATCAGAGCTTAGGGATATGGTCGCTGGCGGAGATTTGAGTCTAGAACTAGGAGGGCAGAGACGAGTAATATACTTCGCTAGTGTGTGACTTACCTAATCTAAAATTTCTTACTTGATAAATTGACAAATCGTGATATGTCAATTGACTCTTGTTTTGAAGCTGTATTCTAGAATGATATCTAAAATACAGGAGATGTGCAATGGAGAAATCAAGATGACAGGGAAGATGGAATCTGAAATGAAAGCAAAGTATTCTCAACTCTTCGAAATACAGTGCACGTAAATTTGAGGGATTTAAATTTCATAAGGAGGGGAGATTGTAAGACCCCAAATTTTATGAAATAAAAGTATTCAATTTTTCTATTTAATAAATGGTTAATTGATAAAAGGTTAAAGTTAAGGGTGATATTTGAAAATTTTGCAAAGTAAGCAAGTTCATATAAAAATATTCGTTGTGTCGAGAAATATTCAATTGGTCAGCGAATATTCGTTTTAACAGGGAATATCCGTACGACGATACAATCATTAATGGACCCCACAATGAAAGTATTGTCGTAGTTAGAAAACGACAGAAATAATCTTTTTATAAAAATAACGACAAAACTTTTACTGTTAAACTTTTGAAATACCGGTGATAAAATACGAGAATCTGGCGCGTGGTTGCGTGATAGTAGCACGGTATGTATTGTACAACATCTTTGATTATTGATGCTTACGTGAGAAGTCACTCAGTTTTATTCAATAATTGCTACAGTAGTTGCTACATAGTATCTCATATTATTGATTTAATTATTGTCAGTATTGTCTGCACAATGTTTTATTTTATTAAATCAATAATTTAGACAATAATATTATTCATATTATTATTTGCATTATTGACGATGTCTAGAAAGTTCTGTCGAGGAAAGGGGTTTGGTCACCTAATTGCGCGCCAATAGGAAGAAATCCTTATCGAAAAGTCCCCTCTTTCCTGGGAATGATCTGGTTGTTAAATATTGTGAGTTATTATATTAATGATGAATAATTGTTGAAAGATTAAAAATGTGTTGATTAAAGATAAGTGATTTATGGTAAATATTTATTCAATTTTTGATATAAATATAGGGATTTGTTATGAGGCATTTGTTGTAAGTTTGACTTAGTATTCCATGGGAAGATTTACTAATTTTATGGACCGTTGGTTGAAGTTATAATAGTAAATCAATATGGATCGTTGGTTGAAGATATAATAGTTAATCAATATGGACCGTTGGTGGAAAGTTATAATAGTAAATCAATATGGATCGCTGGTTTAAAGTAAATCAGTATGGACCGTTGCTTTAAGTTTTAATAGTAAATTAATATGGACCGTCCGTTTAAAAGTAAATTAATCTGGGTCGTTCATGAATTAGTTATTATTCAGTCCTTTTTCCTATAAATAGAAGCTCATTCCTTAATTATTTCTTACGAATTCATTGAAACTCTAGAGAGAGAAACTATAGAGAGCAAAGAGAAGAGTATTCTGCTGCTACTCTACTTCAATATTCAATCTTCTATTAAGGTAAGGGGTGTTATTATGTTGTATTTGTAAGGGATATTATTTATTGTATTCGTAATGGGTGTTATTATGTTGTATTCGTAAGGGATATTATTTGTTGTATTCGTAAGGGGTATTATTTCTTTTGTATTCATGAAGAGAGTTATTTTCTTTCAATACTCGTAAGAGTTGTTATTCCATTCTTTATTATTGTGTTGAAATAACCTGTCTACGCGGGCTACCGCATGCATGGTGAATGAACCTTCGTATTCATTTTTATTAATCTGCGGGAGTAATCTGTCTACGCGGATTACCACATGCATGGTGAATGAGCCTTCGTATTCATTCTTTATTAAATTGTGGAAATGATCTGTCTATATGGATTACCGCATGGCGGGTGAAAATTCATTTGCAGTTTCGTATATTCTTTTATATTCCTATAAGATATCATATGTTTTTTACTCTTCAAGGAATATCATTTTCTTTTGTATTTTCCCTTTATGAGTACTATTCATGGATACTATTCACGTATACAGCACTATTCACGTATACAGTGCTATTTACGAATATAGAATACTATTCATGGGTTACTATTCATGAGTTACTATTCACGGGTTACTATTCACGAGTTACTATTCACGAGTTACTATTCACGGGGACTATTCACAAAAAAATTGATTTCTTTTTTCTGACCAAATTATTGTTGATTTATGAATCTTACTCTTGAAATTAAATCCATGTTTTGACTATATTGTTTTTGTTATCATATATAACATTTTGATAACCCTGGTGTTGAAATTTCTCTTTCACTGGAGTGTAAAGATGGGTAGATTATTGGTATGATTGTGACTATGAGTTCTCTTTGGTCAGTAGTGCAAAGATGAATTATCGACTGGTATGATCATGACCATTGAAATTATAATTGAATATCTTTAGCTTAAGTGCAAAGGTGAATTGATTAACATGGTTATAATTATTGTTATATAAATTCTGAAATTATTATATATTTCTTTGAGATATGAATATCTTTGGCCTGTAGTGCAAAGATGAATTATTGATGAATATCTTTGGCCCGTAGTGCAAAGATGACCTATTATTGAATATCTTTGGCTCGTAGTGCAAAGATGACCTGTTGTTGAATATCTTTGGTCTGTAGTGCAAAGATGAACTGTTGATGAATATCTTTGGCCTGTAGTGAAAATATGAATTTATTATTATGATTATGACAGGAACTGTGATTTGGTATAACCATGATCTTTGATGCTTCAGGTAAAGACAGGTGATGAAAATTATCTTCGTCTTAGATGAGAAGAGGAATTTAGAACTACAATTATGATTATGAGTTATTCACATGATTGTGGGATGTGAGGCTGTTGATTTATGTTCTGAGGTTAAAACATTGTTGGTGGACTTTTAACATGGAGAAGATAATAGACTTTATGGTCTATTTGACTCTTCTAATGGATTTCTCGTTCCGCTGCAACTATGGTTGAAAATTTTTATCATCTACCATATGTTCTAAATCTCTGATTCATTACTGATGAAGGCTATTGATATTTTAATTATCTTTAGTCATGATATTCTTTACTGGGCTAGTTGTGCTCACTCTTTTGTTTCTCAATTCCTTTCAGGTAATAAGAGTGTAAGCTGGGTCGAGCGGGGGTAACAGGGGAATAGAACGGTGGTCTATAGCTATTGAGGTTTTCCCTAAAATAATATGGAAATAATTTTATTGAGAATTTTAGATAAGTGTGTCGTATTTTATACGTCATTTAACCGTTGATTTTGGTGAACCGAATAGGTTGAGGTGAGCCCAACTTTGGAAGGGTGTTTGGCCACTATCATACAAGATGTCTAATGACCTACGACTTCATGTTATCATAAGACAGGGTTGTGCATATCCACTTGTTGATTATATCTACGAGCACTACCTATATAAACTTGGAGTTTGGTTGAAATATAATTCTCAATTAGAGACAATTGAGATAATTATATGTCAAGACAAGACTCACCATTAGAAAGAACATGATAACAATCTTCTCGTTTTTCTTTGGGGTCTATTGGGTCAACCAAGGATAATTCTCGAGTCATGTGATATCTATTATAACTTAGATGCATGGCTTCCCATGTACGAAGGTTTCCTAGAGCATTTTCCAAAGTTTTAATTTCTAAAACAGTTATTGACTGTACCTTTATGTAAGGTACTATTGTAAGGTATCAATTAAGGTGCTATCCAAGTAAAGGGATGAGAGTCACAGTTGTTATTCACAGTATATGTGTTGTCGTATTTCGCACGATAGTTGTATAAGGAAGTTTGTAGTCCAGGAACGAAGTGATAGTCCGAAATGGTGGCTATAGTAATCCTCACTATTCTATAAAATAGTGTGATAATAAATGTAATGAGGACTCCATTTGAGTTTGAATACTGTCTAGAAGATAATATTCGTGTAATTAGAAACTCTCAGCTACGCTTTTGTCGTATTGTATAAAAGAAGTTTGTATTTAATTTTGTATCGTGTATATCTGGCGACTCATAATGGGTGATTTATACCTATTTTGGGGGTGTCACAAAAAGTCTCTTGGACATACCAGCCTCTAGGAGGACAAAAATCCTTCGGGTGAAGAAAAGACGTGCCAAAGTTATCCCCCTCACCTCCGAAGAACTAAGAGTCCTTGCATCTGAAGTCTCTACCTCTCAGACTAAAAATGCATCAGCCCCAAAAATATTCCATCCAAAACCTCAGAACCAAACCCCAACCAAAGTCAAAAAAGAAAACAAACTTAAAGTTCTTCATCTGAACCCCCTCGTAAAGGGCCAACATCTATTAATCTCCCGTAAAAACTCCCCCACACGTTTCTTCCCCACCAAGACAACCTCCACCCAACCCCACATAAGAAGTTGGGCCTTCTAAAACCCTTTGGCCTGATGCCTACGAAGAGTCCCTTATGCACCTTTTCGAACATTTCGTTCTCCCATCCGACGAGCCTCGTTTTAAAGAAATATCAAGAAATGAAATCTTTTTCGCCGTTATGCACCAAGGAAGGGTAAGATGAACAAACTTCTTTTAATAAAACCTTCTCTAATCAGAATTACATCTAACCTCAACTAACATCCTCAGGCGGCTGCTGTATCTGGATGACTCATTCAATGATACAAAGAGATTGAAGAGGAAGAAAAGGCCACCTGAAGGCAAAACGACATATTAAGAGCCGCTCTAGCCAAAGAAAAGAGCCACCATGACAATACCTCTTTCTACTGCGAAGGCTTCCAAGTCGATATTGCCAAACTAAAAGAGGACCTAGCAGCAACTGAAGCACGCCAAAAAACTGCATACACAAAATGTGACGAAGCGATAAATGAGAATGCAGAGTTGAAATGAATAATCAAAAACCTTAACCGCCAGAATCACGATATGAAGAAAAATCCCACCAAATGTGTATTTCCTTAGAAAAAAATTTCACAAATTACAAGCCTTAGGACCTCCTTTAACCGAAGAACTACGAAACCAAATTCGCCAAGACTATCAAAAATCCAAAGAACTTTCTGCCGAAATAATTCAACTGTACGCTAAGGGATATAAAGCTGCCCGAAGCAAGAAAAAACCAAACTCATTAATGATGGTCTGAACCCTTCAATCCTTGATTCTTCTGAAGATGAAGACGAGGATGAAGTCGAAAATAACCCCGAAGACGATCCTCCCCAGCAGTAGTAGTTATTTATTCAACTTATCTTTTATATTCTCGAACACGCAATGTAGTTACTACTATGTACTTATTTATATTTATGAATGAAAACATTAATCTTTCCAAAGAATTTTATATAGCTTTTCATAATAAATAATAAAGAACTTATTCAAAAGATAAACAAGCTTGCAGAATAATAAAAAGGCTCGTCCGAAGGACTGAACACTTAAGCAAAATAAAACCAAGTATCACAAAACACTGAACTTCATTAGAAAGTTATTTGTGCCCAAAAAATGAACAAAAACCACCGAACTCCATAAAAAAAAATGTTCATTCCCAAGAACTGAACATAAATCACCGAAGTCCATTAAGAAAGATGTTCGTTCCCAGGAACTGAACATAAACCACCGAACTCCAAAAAAAAGTTTGTTTACTCCTAGGAGCTGAACAGGTTCCACCGAACACCAAAATACAATATTTGCTCCCAAGAGCTGAACATGGAATCAAACATCGAAAATAACATTATTCGTTAACGAACTGAATATTCATTTTATTAATAATCTGTAAAGAATTATAAAGTTGAAACTTCTAGCCAAACCCTACTGAAAGTATTTTCGGAGTCTGCCTACGCGCCAGATATTCTTGATTTTTGTCCCAATTATCGCCCAAAGCTGGTACATTAGCTTCGGCACTCCAATTACCTCATAAGGGACTTCTCAATTCGGCATCAGCTTCTCAAGATTTGAGGCGTAGAGGTCTCCACCTCCCGAAGAACTAGGTCACCAACATCAAATCTTCTAAGCTTAACCCCTTTATTATAATGTCTACCAACTCTTTTTTGATAAGTCGCTGACTTTACCAGAGCCACATCCCTGACTTTGTCTAACAAATCCAAATTAACATGAAGACCTCCATCTTTGTATAACTCTTTGAACTAGTTAACCTAAAGTGAAGTAGAGCCAATTTCCATAGGGACCAAGGCATCAGTACCATAAGCCAACTTGAACGATGAATCACCCGTTGTTGTTCTCGGAGTAGTCCGATAAGCCCACAACACACTCAGTAATTTATCAGGCCATCTTCCCTTTGCCTCATCAAGCCTTCTCTTTATCCCATTCAGCAATGTCCTATTAGTAACCTCCACCTGACCATTTGATTGAGGATGAGCAACCAACGTCTTCCGATGCTGAATTCCTAACTTCTTCTAAAATGCCTCGAATTTTGAGCCGATAAATTGTCAACCGTTATTCAAAATCACCACCAAAGGAATGCCGAATCGGGAGACAACAAATTCTTTTAAAAAATTTAAACATTCCTGCTCCATGATTTGCCGAAGAAGTTTCTCCTCTACCCACTTAGTCATGTAGTCGATAACCACTATCACAAAGTTGAATTTCCCTTTTGCTTTCGTTAATGGTCCTAAATATCCACTCCCCATACAGCGAAAGGAATTGAGGACAATACAAAATAAAGCCTTTATGGTGGCTGATGAGAAATAAGATTGCTCAACTGGCACTTCTAGCATTTTCACATAGTCTGTTGCTTCTTTAAAAATAGTGGGCCAATAATACTCATGTCAAAGTACCTTGTCAGGCAACGCCTTTGCTGCCATATGATCGCCATAGATCCTTTCATGAACCTCCCGAAGAACATATTCTGCTTCGGATGGGACCAAATATTTTAGCAAAGGAGAAGAATGAGCCCTTTGATATAAATCTCCATCGATGAGCAAAAAGTTCAAACTCCTATACTTAAACTTCTTTTCCATCATTCGATCTGAAGGCATAACACCATCAGCCAGATAATCTAAATAGGGAGTCATCCAATAGTTCAAACTTTCCAAGAACATCACTTCTATATGTTGTACGCTAGGCTGATTCAAAACTTCTAAGTAAACTGATCCACTAAATGTACTCGCATCTGTCATAGCTAACCTTTCCAGAGCATCGACTATGGTGTTATCCGACCTGTCCACTCCCTGAAAAGTAAATGAACTAAAGTACTAGAGTTGATGCTTCACCTCTGCCAGATACTTTACCATTCTTGTCCCCTGGGTCTCAAACTCTTCCGAAATCTGTTTGACCACTAGCTGGGAATCACTAAAGATTATCAACTTCTGAACTTCAATGCTTTTCTCCAGCCAAAGGATGGCCAAGTTCGCTTCGTATTCCGCCTCATTATTGGTTTCCTTGAACCCAAAACGAATCGCCTATTGCACCTTAAACCCTTCTGGACTCGTCAGAATCACACCAGCCTTGCTAACATCTGAAGTCGAAGATCTATATACATACAGAGTCCATAAACTCTGACCCGCTTCAACATCTGAAACTATTTAAACTGCCCCTTCTTCTTGAATAATTTTGTCACCCTCCTCTGAAAACGAACATTCGACCACAAAATCAATCAGAGCCTGACCTTTTATCATTGCCCGAGGATGATACTCTAAAATAAACTGCGTTAACTACATTTCCTATGCAGCAAGCCGACCCGAGATGTCCAGCTTACTTAACACCTTCTATAGGGGCTGATCAGTGTATACCACAATCAACTAACCTTGGAAGTATGGTCGAAGTTTTTGACTAGCTATTATGAGTGCATAGGCAAACTTTTCAAGGTTCGAATATCTCTCCTTTGCATCCCGAAGAGCATGATTCACTTAGTAAATTGGATGTTGGACACCTCTAATTTTTGGAACCAAAACTGCTCCAACCGTTAATGAACTACCTGTCAAGTATAAGTATAGTGGTTCGCAAGGAACCGAATTTACCAACAACAGGGTCGAAGATAAGTACCTTTTTATTCCCTGAAATGCATCCTCACACTCCGAAGTCCACTGTAAGGTCTTCTCATTCTTTGACCCTTTCAGGGTGTTAAAGAAGGAAAAATATCTCTCTGCTGATTTGGACATAAACCTCCTCAACGCTACGATTTGAACCGTCAAACACTGAACATCTTTGTACGACTGAGGGGATCTCATGTCCAGGATAGCCTTTATCATCTCCAAATTCGCCTAAATTCCTCTTTTGCTGATAAGGTACCCCAAAAAATTTCCAGCTCCCAAGCCGAAGGTGCACTTTATCGGATTCAACCTTAGCTTGTAGTGTCTTATAGTCTGGAAACAATCCTCTAAATCATCTAGATGCCCCCGAACTGACATGTTGTTGACTATCATATCATCGACGTAAACTTCCATGCTCCGACCCAGCTGCCTGTTAAAAACATAGTTCATCATCCTTTGATATATGGCACCTACATTCAGCAATCCGAAGGTCATCTTCTTGTAAGCATACACAGCCCGATGAGTAATGAAAGCTGTCTTTGGGATATCCTCCTTATGCATTGAAATCTAATGATACCCCGAGAACGTGTTTATAAAACTGAGAAGTGCAAATCCCGAAGTGGCATCGATAAGTTGGTCAATATGGGAAAGTGGATAAAAGTCCTTCGTACATGCCTTTTTCAAATCCGTGTAGTCAGTGCAAACTCGCAATTTTCCATTCTACTTTTGAACCAACACTACATTCTCCAACCACTCCTGATAATTAATCTCAAAAATGAAATCCGCGTGACGCCAGAAGCTTAGGGATTTCTTCATCTATTATCTTCTGCCTCTCTAGGGCAAAGATCCTCCTCTTTTATTTTATTAGTTTCTTTGCTGGGTCCACGCGTAATCTGTGTATAGCCACTTATTTCTCCACACCGGGAATGTCTTCGAGGACCCATGTAAAGATATCCGCATAGCACTGAAGTAGCTCTACCAAACTCGTCTGAAACGGCTCTATCAATCCAGACTCGATCCTGACTGTCTTATCCTTCTTTCTTGGTATCAACTTGACTTCTTCTATTTCTTCAGTAGGCACGACCTATAGCTCTATATTGCCTTCGGTGAAAGGTTCAATTTTAATAGCCATGGTTTGCTTCTACTAGCTGACTCCTACTCCCGAAGAGATCAATGTATTACTATAGCACCTCCGTGCTAAATCAAGATCTCCAACCACTTCTCCAATTTCATTCGGCATGAGGAACTTGATCTTGAAATGAGGGATCGAAGTCACTGCCTGAAGAGTTATCAATTCTGGTCTACCCAAGATTACGTTATACGACGAATCTACACGCACCACGAAGAATCTACACATAATTTCCACCTGCTGAGGAGTTGTCCCAAAGATTACTGGCAACTTAATTATCATTGTAACCTTCACTGGTTCATTGTTGAACCCATATAATGGCAGTTCTTGGCCAATGTCCATCTTCCTGTCATCCAAGTCCATCCTCTGATAGGCATGAGCGTATAGAATGTCGACTGAAGAACCGTTGTCTATCATCATTCGCTTCTTATCAATAGAACCCACTTGTGCAGTAATTACCAATGCACCCTCATGTGGTTTGATCGGTTATATAGGAAAGTCTTCATTAGTAAAGGATATCACGGAATCGAGGTATGGTCTTTCACGCCTTACACGCTGATCAGACACAGATAGTACCACATCCACGAATCCCCACTGTTTCTTCCCTATAACCTTCCCAACAGACCCGCCTGTGATCACATCCACCACCCATCCTATCGCTTGGATTTGATCCTGTTGATGAGGATGGGTCATCAATTTCGGTACATGGGTGTTGTGCGCCTGTTGTACTCCCGAAGTATCTCTTCCATACTGAACCAAAGCCCCATTCTGCACGTTTTTTTCAATCAAATCCATCAGACCCCAAACAGTCTCCATAGAATATCTAGCTGCCTCATGGTAATCACAATACTTTCTCATATTACCTCTGTTCCCCTTTATGTTGTCATTGGGTGGCTTGAAATAAGGCTTGTTCTTTATCTCTTCTAGAATAGTGGCCAGATCAGTGTTGAGCTTGGTGTAGATTTTGTTAACTTTCTAGCTCGAGAAAGGTGGGCGTCCTCCTCCTGAACCACCATTGTTGTTATTATACGTCTTCTGGTAACCATCAAATTTATCATTGTTACCGTTATACCTCTTCTGGAATCCATCGGTCTTGTTATTGTTTTTCTCTTTATCTTTATCATTCGACTTCTCGGACGTGCCCTGTTTCAGACTAGTCATCGCCTCCTCCACCACTATGAATCCTTTCGCTTTTTCAAAGGCTTCGACCAAGCTCTTCGGATGGTTGAACATTAACTTTTTCACCATCTTTTTGGATCTCACAAGGTCCAACCTATTCTGAAAGAGGCCTACAGTCTGAAGGTCATTTAAATTAATCCGTAACTTGACCAACTACCTCCCGAAACCACTTCACATAATGGCCCAAAGTCTCATTCGAGTACTATCAGATTTGAGACAATGATCCGGTTGGCTTACCCCTTCTTTTATTACCTACCGAACCGAGTATGAAATTTATCGCAAAGCTCTTCCCATAATGAAACAGAGTTCGGGGACAAGGTCATCATCCACTGTCTGGCATTCTTCCTTAGGGTTTTCATAAACATATGACATTTGGCCACATCTAAATAGTCATAATAGTCCATCAACCGATCGTAGGCTTGGTTGTGTTCATATGGGTCCCCCGACCCATTATAAATTTCCATATGGAGGAGCTTTTTGCTCGGATATGCCTTCTTTCGAACAATCTCATGGGAGAACGGTGAAGATTTCTTGGTCGTACTCCCCTTTGCCTGCCTTACTTCGGCTAACTCCTTCTGTAACTCTTATAGTTTCTTAGCCAGTGCCTCTACCCCATCTGTATTCGGAGGCGTACTCTTCCAAATCGGGTCCTACTTCATTTTGTCTGGACGATCATTCCCTTCCGAACTAGCCGCCCTAAAACGACTTCGACGCCTGCTTCCACTATACCGAGAATTTTTCGGACGGTATGTCTTGGACTGGTTTCTGGACGTACGATTGCCTGATCTGCTTCTGTCCCGAGAACGGCTCCAAAGCCTTCTCTTGTTCGCCTAGAGGTATCTAGATGACGTGTCCTGGACTATCTGTATGGCTATTGCCCCCGCCTTCGGCTGTGGCTAGAGGCAGCATCCTCTCTATCTACCATATGAATCATCTGTTTGGCAATTTCCTCCTTCTGTAGTAGTAAGGCCTTCAATGCATCATCCGTCTCTTGTGCCTTTTTTGCCAGGGCTGATCTCCTATCATCATGATCATCACGGAGCCGTGTTCAGGATGGTGTACCCTCTACACGCCTCCTGTCTTTTGTCTCCTTATTGGCCATTGAGAACAACCTTTGCCTAACATCCTCTCAGTTAGCATCCCTTGGCCCTACCGAATGACTGTGCGGGCCGAGCCAGTCCTGGATGCTTTTGGATGGTCCCAACCTATCTTTAACTAATCCTCTTGGTTGAGAAGATCCTCTTGCCGTTGACTGCCCAATGCTAGAAATTATTTTACTATTTACCATGATTCCAACCGAGAAAACTACCGTTGTCATTGAAAATTAACAATACTAGAAAGCCCTTCTTCTAGCGCTAATGTTAACGCCAAGATCTATCCACGCGCTCTAATCACCAAAGCGCGTCCAATCCTGTACAGAAATGGGTAAACACGAAAAACCTGACGGCTTGGGCCATCAGGGGATAACTTCGGTGTGAGAATAAGTACAGGTTGAATATAGTTAACAATGGAGGCTTAATGTTCTAGTGCTAAAAAGTAATAATTGTGAGTGTACCTTAGAATTAGGGTAAAACCTTATATTTATAGTGATCTCACCACCATCATAGAGTCCTTCCCCACATTGGATTAGAGTTCCTCATTAGGTATAATTCCTTAATGAGATTAAATAAGATCTCCTAAAAAGAAGGGAATTAGATCAAATCCCAACTTCTCCTTCTGAATTTAGAAACCAAATATAATTAAAAATCACTCCAATCATCAAATCATATTCCCACACGGGTTAAAAGAACTCTACATGGACCCTAACCCATCATATACTCTAGGGCCCAAATATCCATACCCCAACAACCATATATATTATTTTCCATAATATCTCATGTTAATTTTAAATAGTTAAACTTAATCTAATTTGAAATATCTTACAATGGAGGCAGTATCTTATTTCCGCCATGATAGCCAACAAGCAGCTCAAAGACCGACTATCCTCTACCTCGTTCAGTACCCATCTTTGATCTGTCTCAAATACACCAAAAAAACACAGAAAAAGACTTATCCGCAGTGACCTAAAACCCTGATTTGAAAATGAAAGATCGAGTCACATTAATTCGGACAGAAGCACAGATTTGCTTGAAGTAATCTAATTCTTGGATAAGTTGAAAAAGAGTTGCCAAAGTTTTCTTTCGATTTACAATTGCAACATGTGAACCATCTGATTGGATAAGATTATATGATTAATCTATATATATATATATATATATATATATATATAGAGAGAGAGAGAGAGCAAGGATCAAGTCGTCATACCTCTTTATCTTACTTCACTCGTGTTGAGTCCTCTTTAATGACCGGAACGACGATTGATTTTGGCCATACAATCATCGTCTATACTTTTAGCGACGGACAACATATAGCGTCGCTAAAAGTATAAACGACAATTGTATGACTGAACCGTCGTCGAGTCCGTCGCTAAAGGGAGGTGAGACAGTGAAGTAAGATAAGTATATGACTTGATCCGACATCATATATATATATATATATATATATATATATATATATATATATATCTTAAACTCATCTCTTATCTAACATACCTTTATATTCACCCCTTTAAGACGGATCGGGCGACGATTTAATCATTATATGTTGTCTGTCGCTAAAAGTTAAGACGATGGTTCTATATTTAGCGACAGACCGAATCGTCGCCCGATCCATCGCTAAAAAAGGATGAGCAAGATATATTAGATAAAATGTGAGCTTAAGATCCGGACCTTATATATATATAGTGAAAATATTATAAAGTCTATACGTAAAGTTATTTTCATTGTAAAATATAACATCCGTTTCAAAATTAAAAATATATTTTATTTTTTCAAAGTCAAAATCTTAAAATTTAAAATTAATTTTTCAACCATAATATTAAACTAATATTTGATTTTTTTTGTCCACACCAACTAAACTCAATTCCAATAAATTCTCTTGGCCCAAGGGCCCGAGCACATATAGTGGCCACTTTAGGGGTGATACATCATTATGTAGAAACGACTATTGCACTTCGGATCTAAATCAATACCTTATATATAAAAGCATCACAATCAATCTTTTAAATTATATAATTGAATGAGTCAACTCAATCAATTTGAAATCAATTAAGAGTTAACTCGCTCAATTTGATCAGATCAATCGTTCGTTGCTCTTCTGGCGTCTTCTGCTTCCCTTCCTCTATAGCTTTATTTATCGAGTTTGGTCTCTTCTTTTCTTCTTCTTCTCCTCTTCCTCCTCATCATCCAAAACCATCTTTTTTTATCTCATCCTTAATTAATTTCAATTTCTTTTCCTGTCATCCACTCGCATCCCAAATCTCTTCTTCTCTGTATCTGATTTATGCTAAATTTCTTTTGTAGGACAAACGAATACGAAATCGATTTGGGGCTTTTTAGGTGGAGCAAATCGAGAGATTGCAAACTGTGGAGTTTTGGGATCGATCGATTTTTGTTGCTGATGACGAGGACGTTAAGGTACCATCTCCAGCAGAACCACCAAGAGGACAGAGCGGTGGCTGCTCGGAGGACCAAATTACAGCAGCGAAGCACAATAAAATATATTTCCAAGTGAAGCAAAACTTGAAAAAGCCAAGGTAATATCCCTGAACATAATAGAGAAAGTAAAATCTTATTTGGTGTATTATTTATGATTTGGGAGTTCTTGGAGAGGCCGACTCAACTGTTAACTGAAGTCAGAAGTCGAGGTACAGATCTGCAAGAGATCATACATATTAGAAACATGGTGATTTTAATTTTTAAGTGTACTCAGCTGTTTTCTTAATTTTTTACATGAACTGTTCCATTTACAGTCAATAAAATCATCATGTCTTCTACATCAGATCAAACCCCTATTTTGAAAATCCCACAATGGTTCTCAGGAAGGTTTTACCCGACGCTCAGGGTGAGGGTGCTGGTGCTGTTGTTAGGAGAAGCATTGGAAGGTATAAAATTGACAAAATATTGTTTTTTTTTCATCACTTTTTTTCTCTTAAATATGAAAATTTCTTATGGGTTTATTGGGGATTTTAGAAATTTGAGGTGGAGATGGAATTGGGATATTTGATTGTACTGTTCTAGACAATTTGGAGTTCAGTTAAATCATAGAGATATAGTTCATAGACTTCTGTTCAGTTCATACCCAACAGCCATAAGAAACCCAAGCAATAAAAGAACTTTTCCATTTTACAATCAATAAAATCACTGTCTTTTACATCAGATCAAACCCTTAATTTTGAAAATCCCAGAATGGTTTTCAAGAAGGTTTTAGCCAAGGCTCAGGCCTCAGGAGGGTGCTGGTACTGTTGTTAGTAGAAGCATTGGAAGGTATAAAATTGACAGATTATTGTTTTTTTTTTTGCATAACCTTTTTTTCTTAAATGTGAAAATTTCTTATGGGTTTATTTGTGTTTACTCTGTTTTTAAATCATGGGTTTTGTTTTACAACTTCAATTTACCTGGGTGTTGACTATATCCTTTAATGGATTATTCATTTACATGTATTTATATATAAGTATTGATTTGGGACGAAGCTCCTATGAATCACAAATTTGTGTTTGAATCGGTTGATAGAATATCCATTTTTTGAATTGGAAAAACATCACACCATTTATGAGGCATACCTCTCATTCGTTAAGATAATATCCATTTTTTGAATTCCTTGACCAATTGTTTGTAAGCCAGTTAAGAGAATATCATTGCTTTTTTTTTTTTACAGAGGTGGAGAAATTGAGGTAAACAAGGCAGATAGTGGGTCTTCTATGACTATTGTTGGGGTAGTACAAAGACTGGGGATGGGTTTTTCTGACAGTCATATAATTTTGTTCTTGAATAACTACCCCATTTTTTTAATGTCTTAATGGATAGTTACTAATAACTTTGTGTTATTTGTTGAGTTTGGGATATGAATTTGATGCAGAATTCAATTTCTGGGATATAAAGTTAATATAGAATCTTGTATGCTTGGAATTTGGTACTGATGGTGCTTATATCTATTGAAGTGATGGTATGTGATGAGTTTTATTTGGAATGTTTATTTTTGATGTTTTCTTGGTTTTGTTGCTGAAAATGGTGTTTTTGATTAGAGATTGGTTGATATGTGTTGTCCTCTATATTTTCGTTGGTGGAGTATGGCATTCATTCTTAGAGAGTAATTTGAGGTGAGTTATTTGGTAATTTTAGTAAAGATTTCAACTTTAGCTTTGAGGAAACTGGAAAAATGCTTCTAGATTCTTTTTATGGATAATTCTATCATCTGACATTCTTGGAGGATAATTTGAGGTGTCAGTAAAGATTGCAACTTTGGCTCTGAGAATTATGGGAATGTCTTTATTAGCTTCTATTTATGGATAATTCTACTGTATGATGCTCATTGATAAATGTCAGGTTGAAAAAAGATAAGACAGATTTGAAAATTAAATTTTGTTCTTAATGTATCCATGTGTTGTTTTAGATAGGGTATATATTAATGTAAAACCTAAAGATTAATGAATCCATGTCGTTTTAATGGATATATTCCTAAAGATTAATGTAAAACTGTAATTGCAATGATTTATGTGGGGAATGTTTCTAAATGGGTCTTATTTTTTATCTTTGGGTGGTTGCGAAAAATTAATTTGTTTTGATTATGCTGATGAAGTGATTTGTTTGGTGAAAATGGAGATCTATGAAGTGGGTATTTTTGCTTGGTGTTGTTTTACAGATCTTTTAAATTAACCCGTTCTGCTACTGATATAACAATTTCATCATATACCATTTCTCTGTTGTCTTAGTTATCTGTTTTACCTTTCAACCAGGTGACACTTTCAGGGCTTATTAACTTTATTGATAGCTTATGGTCTTGCTGCGGAGATAAACCCATCATAACTTTCACATCAAATCAAAAAGACAGACTGGATCCTGCATTATTGAGGCCAGGCGTATGGACATGCACATATATACACATGTCGTACTGCACATTTTCTGGATTCAAGCAACTAGCCTTGAATTATTTAGGGATTTATCGCCACAAACTCTTCAGCCAAATTGAAGAGCAATTAACAAAGGCAGAGATAACCCCTGCAGAGGTTGCAGGAGAGCTGATGAAGAACACTAACGTACGTCGTCAACCTTATTTATAGAAACAAGCAGACCCAATAAAATGGTGTTTGTAACAGATTTGGTTGGTTTCTAAAAAGCTGAGTTGAGCAGATTATGAAGCTAGGTACACTTGATCATTGTTGTTTATTGTTCTATTTCTGCCTTAAGAATGCAAATATTCAGTACATGTGTGTGAGAAATAGTAAATTTTGGGTTTGAATGATTTGTAGGTATTGTTTTGTTATCTTTTGTTTTGAAGATTATTTTTACCTGGCAAGAAGTTGGGAAATTTAGTTTAAGATGGGACATTCAACTTTATTGGGTTTTTACTGTATGAAGATTTTGATAATTGAAACTAAAAAATGCTGCAAATTGGTTTTGGTCTCATTATTGCTTTGAAATCAACTGAAATAGGAATCTAAGTGACTGTAATCACAGTGAATTTGGACAGGGAATGTTCTGTCATACGTGATACTTGGATCTCTTATTGAGCTGGAGTACTCCTTTTAGGTACTTACATGCTATATGTACAAGCTAGCGTCGAATAAACAATTTTACAGTCTTCAATATTGTAAAAATGGGTTGTGTTGCATCGCGGATTTATAAAAAAGAAAGAGTGCGCATTTGCAAGGAGAGAAAGAGGTTAATGATACATGTAGTGAGATTTAGAGGAGAATATATTAAGAGTATAATTTGCAAGTTTATATTTATAATATAATCTATTGAATTAAAAAGAAAATTAGTAAATATGATGAATGGTCTCAAAAGTTATTTTAAATTATTATAATAGATAATATATCTTTAATTTCGAGGTCGATCGTGCTAATAAATTATATAATTCATTATTTAAACTAGTCCGTACATTTGCACGGACTATCAACTAGTAATACTAATAGTAACACAACTTTGAAAATATATTTTAGTTTCTGAATGAAATACTTTCCTCTAATAAATATAGCAATTGAAATATAATAATGTATACTCCCTTTGTCTAAAACTGACTGTCCTATTGACTACTTTATTTATTTATTTTTGGTACATATTAGTTATTTTGCATAGGTCATATAATAAAATTATAATTTTTCTCGATGAATTATTTAATTTTTCAATATTAAATATCTTAAGACTAAATTTTAATATTTGAGAAACATATTTTAAAAAGCATTAATTATGTTTAAAATGTGTACCCTAATTCAGTGTTAATTGATTCATGATTCAATGCGGTAATTAAAATGAAGTCAATCGAAAACATCACTTTTCGTGGTACAAAGTATAATACGGGATTTCAAATTGCCTAAACGTTATAAAAATTTATCTGAAACTTGGTACGATGAAATTAATTTTTTTAAAAGATATAGTTAAAATTAATTGATATATAATTAAAGTTGGTTAAATTATTTTTAAGCAGTGTAACTATAAGCGTATACTCAACGAGATTACATCATATTATTGTTTACTTCACACGTACAAGATACTCAGTTAGCTACAATAGGTGACATTCCTTAAAATTTTATTTTTTTTCTAATAAACTGTTTTATATTTACTTATGTAAAACTATACTAGATATTTTAGGATGATTCTAGATTATGGAATGTAATTTTTCATTAGATTTGATCTTAATTATTGGTTGGGATTAAATGTTTTTTTAGTCGCTCTACTTTAGGTCAACTTACAAATGAGTTACTTTTTTTTTTCTTACAATCAACTCACTGAACTTTAGTTTACTTACAAAACGTTAGAAAATCCATCAAGTCTGTTGACTTTTAACGGAAATTTTCACATCAGCTGCATACATGTAAAAAACACTACAAAAAAAAAGTCATTGCCGACGGGCCGTGCCGTCGAAAATGAGGTCATTGGCGACGACATTAATCGTCGCCCCTCCTGTTGCCCTACAGGTCGTAGCCCCTGACTCCCGTCGCTCACCGTCGGCAAGTAGTTCATTTCTGACGGGGTCATGGCCGACGGCAGGCCATCGACAATGTGTCATTAGCGATGCCACCAATGACGCACAGACCGTCAGTAATAAACATTTAGAAATTTTAATAATGTGGTCATTGCCAACGGCCATGCCGTTGCCAATGACATCTCCTCCCGTCGCCAATGACCCTTGTTTATGATATTTTTGGAACCGTCGCTATAAGTCATTACCGACGAGGCAGTCATCGCCAATAACAATGCTTTAAAAAAAAATTTGAAAATTGCAAAAAACCCTTGTTCATTTACATATACATAATTGTACATGTTATAAACTAAAGAAAAATAAATAATTCTTCATGAACACACATATCAATAACAATCATATCTTTTGCTATCAACCATCAAATGTAGACAACGTAATGACATATAGATAAAAGTCGTACGATGTAGATACAAAATGTAATCATAAACAATCAATATAGTTAGATACATAAACCATCAACCTAACTAGATACAAAACTCTAGTCTGTACAACTCAAAAGCTGTATAAATACATACATGAAAGTCAAAATATAAACATAAACTAACTACAAACCAAGATCAGGAATGTCAGTATCATCATTGCCGCCATCTATCGTACGACCGTTGGTCCCACCTACGATCACATCACCGGTCCCACCCTCTATAGTCTCATCAACATCAGCCCGGCGGTCATTACCATCTCCTCCACGGGCATCGCCTGTGCCGCAGCCTCCACCCGCAACAGTCTCATCAACAAGACCCTACAAAATTAAAATATTAATAACGAAGTCAAAAATAGAGCATATTTAAATTATTTTTGTTTGTGTTCTTCAAGTTTTTACAAGTTAGGTAAACGGGCTGATAACTCGGCCTCCGTATATCGGAATCGAGTCCCGTAAGTTGTAACACGTGCCTAATACATATGTGGTGCTATGTATGTGTTTGTGTGTCGTTTCGGCGATTGAGGCAGATTTTGGTCTCTTTTTTAACTTTTTACCTAGGTGTTGGTAAGTTTTGCCTACGGGCTGATAACTCGGCCTTCGTATTTCGAAATCGAGTCCCGTAAGTTGTAATGTGTGCCTAATACCTATACGGCGTTATGTATGTGTGTTGCATGTCGTCTTGACTACCGAGGCGAGTTTTGGCCTCTTTTTTGACTTTTTGCCTAAGTGTTGTCAAGTTAGGCCTACAGGCTGATAACTCGGCCTCCGTATATCGGAATCGATTCCTGTAAGTTATAACGCATGCCTAATACCTATGTGGTGCTATGTATGTGTTTGCGTTTTGTTTCGATGATCGAGACGGGTTTTGGCCTCTTTTTTGACTTTTTGCCTAAGTGTTGGCAAGTTTTGCCTACGGGCTAATAACTCGGCCTCCGTTTATCAGAATTGAATTCCGTAAGTTGTAACGCGTGCCTAATACTTATGCAGTACTATGTATGTGTTTGCGTGTTGTTTTGACGATCGAGGTGGGTTTTGGCCTCTTTTTTATTTTTTTGCCTAAGTGTTGGCAAGTTTTGCCTATGGGCTTATAACTCGGCCTCCGTATATCAGAATTGAGTCCCATAAGTTATAATGCGTGCCTAATACATATGTAGTTTTGTGTATGTGTTTGCGTGCGTTTCGACGATCGATGCGAGTTTTGACCATTTTTTTGACTTTTTACGTAAGTGTTGGCAAGTTTTGCCTACATGCTAATAACTCGGCCTCCGTATATCAGAATCGATTTCCGTAAGTTATAACATGTGCCTAATACCTAGGTGTTGCTATGTATCTGTTTGTGTGTCATTTCGACGACTGAGGCGGGTTTTGGTCTATTTTTTGACTTTTTACCTAAGTGTTGGCAAGTTTTGCCTACGGGCTGATAACTCGGCCTCCGTATATCGGAATCGAGTCCTGTAAGTTATAACACGTGCCTAATACCTATGCGATACTATGTATGTGTTTGCATGTCGTTTCGACGACTGAGGCAGATTTTGGCCTCTTTTTGACATTTTGCCTAAGTGTTGGCAAGTTTGGCCTACGGGCTGATAACTCGGCCTTCGTATATCAGAATCGAGTCCCATAAGTTATAACGCGTGCTTAATACCTATGTGGTGCTATGTATGTGTTTGCATGTCGTCTCGACGACTGAGGCGAGTTTTGGCCTCTTTTTTGACTTTTTACCTAAGTATTGGCAAGTTTTGTCTACGGGCTGATAACTCAACCTTCGTATATCGGAATAGAGTCCCGTAAGTTTTAACGTGTGCCTAATACCTATGCGGTGCTATGTATGTGTTTGGGTGTCGTTTCGACTATCGAGACAATTTTTGGCCTCTTTTTCGATTTTTTACTTAAGTGTTGACAAGTTTGGCCTAACTGAATTATTTTGCTTATTCTTAAGGGTGTTAGTATTCTTTTATTGCAGTTTAGTAAATTTAAATTAATAATGGATTTCAGGGTTTTCATAATGGAAGTTAGGGTTTTATCTTAAGTTTATCTAAGCAATATAATTACAAATTACATAAATTAAATAAGGAAACACATCAATAATTGTTTTTACCTATCGAATATGTGGTGGGAAGATGTTGGCCAAGACAATCACACATACACGGATGGCCTCCTCCCATACTACACCCATGAGGTCGTCAGCGGCAGCTGTAAGATCTATGGAGCCGTGGATAACCTTCTGAGATAGCTGGTAGATCCGCTCACGTGATGGTGCGCCTGACTGCACAACATTGCTCGCTATGCACCCCTCTATGATCTGCCGGAAGAAATCATCGGATAATGAAGGGTCGGCGCGCGATCCACTCGCACCACTACCTTCAGTGGGTGGGCGACGTCGAGTTCTCGCAGCAGGAACTAGGGGGTAGGCTGGGACATGGGGAATGCCCACAACTCTACCCTTCTTCGGTCTCCCTATAGCCTACAGCCAGTCCTCCATCTCTTCGTCTACAAGCTTAGAATCGTCTGCTGGAGTGTCGCCTCTCTGGCTGCTCCAGGTCACTATAAGGTCCTTGAACCGTCGCTGAAAAAAACACATTAATATACGATACGCAAAGTATAAAACAAAAAAAATACAAAAGAATATCTGAATTTTAAATACATACTAAATAAGAGAATTAAATAACTTACAACAATGTGTTCTGCCTCAGGTGAGATATAACCACCTTCACCTTTCTTCTGGTGGGTATGCCACCAAAACTCCAAGCGGGAGGGTGCATGCTTTAGACTCACCTCGAGTCTCTCCCGGTAGAGGTCGTACGACTGAGACCCCGTGTAGTGTGGGAGACGACTCTACTGTCGGGCAGCTGTACTGTGCCGACATCTTCTTGAAGGCCTCACCATCCCAAATGTTTCACATCTGGTCCCACACCGCAGCAGAGATAAAATCTAGCCGGACATCCTTAAGTGTCTGTTCATCAGCCATCTTCATCTGGGCCTTCTTCTTCCAATCGTAGACCCACTTGTGCCAATTCATCTCCAAGTATTTATGTAGAACAGTCATGTCATGGGCTTCCTGCCCGTCCTTAAAGCTGTAATATCTCTGCACATTACACATTAAGAAGCTTAGTAGACAACATAAATCAAAGAGGTAAAAACATATTAAAATGGAATATAAAACTAGCATATGAATGATTGACATCTTACCCTAAACTCAGCAATAATCAGCTTACGTGTGCGGCCATCCACATCCATCCACCTCATCCACAGGCTTGAGAATTGGTTGCGGACGAGTCCCAACACGACAAATAAGCGGCGCCTGGGTGGGATTCCCTAGCAAGCCACGTACTAGTCCCCGCGGAGGCCTAGGTCAATCACCTATGTAGTGAAATACATCAATATTTATATAAATGAATATAATGTCAATACTATATAAAATAAAAAATAATAAGATGTATCCCAACAAAACATGTAATTATACCTAACGATCCGGCCTGATCATCACCCCCACTACCTCCACGACCCCCACGACCTGCACGCCCACCACAATCGTCGTGTGGTGTACGTGCCATATGTATGTATACTGTTAAATCATCAAAAAAATATTATTAGACATTCGTAAATACTATATTTTTGAACAGTAACAAAGAGGATAACATACAAATACAACTAAAAGAATACAACATAAATAGTAACCTAAAAGGATACAACATAAATAGTAACATAAAACAACTAACACCTTATTTAGTAGATTAATATAATTAAAGATAATGATTGGACTACTATAAAATATTACATTTGAATACAACTAAAAGGACACAAAGAGTACATACTCCTAATCATTTATATCGTCAAAGCCTTCAATATCAGAATCGTCATCTTCGAGTAGTAGATCTTTAATATCGTTGTCATCACCATCTTCGTCATCCTCAACGATTTCTTCAATTATATCTACCTCCTCAAGAATATCGTCTTCACTTTTGACAACAACGACATCATTATCTTCTTCACTAGACTCACTAATAATTGTCACATCAGCAAGTGTGACACTAGTAGACTCTACTTATAAAAGTTCATCGTCTAGACGAGGAGCTGTGTCTTGAAAACCACGGGCTTTGGTGGTTATAACAGCATACCATAGGCTTACAGGAATCTTAACACTCCGCGCGTAGTACACTTGTGTTGCTTAACTTGCTAAAATAAACGACTCGTTTGAGTTTAGTTTTGACTTAACATTAAAAGTCATCAGTCCTGAATTTTTATCTACTCTAACTCCATTCTCAATATCAAACCAATGACAATTGAAGCAAACTAACTCTTTATGACCCCAATATTTGAGAACGACAACTTCTAGCAATCGTCCATACCAGTCATCCTAAAGATTATCGTAGCAGCTACCTTTTACCAAAACACCGGAATCAGAAGAAGCGACTTTCCCAATATTGCAGCACTTAAATCTGTAACCGTTGACAATGAAGCATGTATAAGTATCTATAGATCTTTCAGGGAAGTCAGCTATAAGCTTTAGCCGAATGTTAGCTAACTCATCTGTGAGGACCTAATGTACATGAACACAACATATTCTAAAGTTAATTACGCCATAAGTTTATGTCTATGATTCATTAAACTTCAAATCGGTTAGACTTACATGATCTTTAAACCATTGCACATGCTCTATTCCTCAAATTTTGCAAATCTTCATCCGATATAATCGGATTCGCTTCACGTATCTCAGCATCATATTAACTGCAATACAGTTATATACTTAATGTGTAGGAAAGGAACTTATAGCAGTAACATAAGACAAATATAGTTATGGCTACTTACTTAATGTATGACGCTACTTCATTTATATTGACAAGTGCATACAATGTGGCAGCTGCATACTCACTATCAGTTACGAATCGCCTTTTTTCCTGCCAAATGGTTGTACAGGATGACTAAAGGCCGTTAATTCTCCATTTTCCTCGAGCGTGACAGCCTTATTCCGACATAAGTGATTGTGCCTCGCCTGAACATTCTGCTCAAAGTACAACGAGTAGAAATTAACAATTTTCTCCATAACATAACTCTCAGCAATTGACCCCTCTACACGGGCTCTGTTCTTCACCTTTTGTTTTAGACGTCGCATATACCTATGTGTTATATATGCATGTATACATTAGTAAACAAGAATGAACATTTCAGCGTATTAAAACCATCACAATCATTATCTATAGAATGGATACATCCATCTATATTGCACGGGACCGCCAAACTTAGCTTCGTATGACAAGTGAATAGGCAAATGCTCCATTGAATAAAAAAATGGAGGGAAGATCATTCTAACTTGCACATTATTTCCACCATCTACATTTCCATTTTATCTATGTCTTTGAGTTGGAGCTCCGTTAAGCATAGATCTCTGAAGAAATTAGAAAGCTCTATCGGTGCTCCAACCACACGTTTCGATAACAAGTCGATAAATGCCACGGGGATCAACTTCTGCATGAATACATGACAATCATGACTTTTGAGACCCCGAAACTTCAGCTCTTCAACTTTACAACACCTTGCTTTATTCGAAGAATATTCATCTGGGAGCTTCAGTCCACTGATCCAATTACATATCAATAACAATTGTTCCCTGGTTAAAGTATAATCAGCTTTAGGCGTTACTGTCTTACTACCATCCTGATACAGCCACAAATGTTCCTTAATGTTCATTTCTACCAAATCAAGCCTCAACTTATTGTTGCCCTTTGTTCTACCATTTGCATCTAGGACTGTATATAAAATATAATCAAATATGTTCTTCTCAGTATGCATCAGATCTAAATAATGACGGATGCATAGTGTAGCCTAATAAGGCAGGTCAAAGAACATGGATCTGTGTGTCCAGTTGTGAACCTTGTCGTAACCATAAGTTCGCTCTAATATGTGATTCTTCCCTGGAGGTGGAAATTTTAAGTGAGTAATCCAACTCAACACTGTTGTCCCAGAAAGACGGCCAGGTACTTGATGTTTCTGTTTTTCGATTGAATTGTCTACTCATCTATCATTAACGATGTTCAATTGGCAAAAACTGTCGGGATGTTACAAAGAAACTCATTTTACCCCATGTTTGAGCCGCATAGCTTTAACTGACCCCATACACACGGGACATGACAAGCCCCCGTGAGTCGACCATCCACTGATCATTCCTAACGTCGGGAAGTCATTTATGGTCCACAGTAAAGCTTCCATCATGTCAAAGTTCTGTTTAAGAGATACATCATAAGTTTGAACCCATTTATCCCAAAACATCTTCAACTCATCAACTAACAGCCTAAAGTATACATTGATGTCGTTACTCGGACTCTTATCACTTGGAATCAGTAAAGGCATGAACATGTAGGGATCTTTCATACACATCGAAGGAGGAAGGTTATACACAACAACAATCACCGGCCAAGTTGGGTAGGGCTTGATGTAAGGCCCATTAAACGGATTAAACTCATCCGTAGCAAGTCTAAGCCTAACATTGCGAACCTCTTCAACAAATGAGGGGTGATTTTTATCAAAATTTCTCCACTCAAGCCCATCTGTCGGGTGCATTAGTTGAACTTCGACTATGTCCCATGTGGAGTGCCACCTCATATACTCGGCGGTATGTGTTGACATGAACAACCGTTGAAGCCTCGGCGCAATGGGAAAGTAACGTAAGATCTTTCTCGGCACATCTTTTCCCTTTTTCTTGTGTTATTCACTGTATCTACTTGTACCGTAAATATCACATGACCTCTTATCTTTATTGACATCACCGTAATATAACATATAATTATTCTCACAAGCATCAATCTTCTCATACCTTAGATTGAGCCTTTTGACCATTTTCTTCACATTATAGTACGACTCCGGTAACTTATTGCCTACAGGTAAGCACTCCTTCATAATGTTTAGCAGTTCATTGAAACCTCTCTTGCTACAGTCATGCTCGTTCTTGAAGTGTAAAAACTTAGTCACGGAAGATAAGACGGTGTGCTTTTTGTGCCCGCCATACAGTGGCGTCGCTGCTTTATACAATAACTCATAGAAACCCTTAGCCCCATCAATCAGCTCTTGCTTGATGCTACTGCCATCCTTATATGTATTCCACTGGAAGTATGAACCATCAGTTTCTACTATCATGTTAGTACAGTTAAAGGTTTCATCACCTCTGGCTTCCGGTTCTGATTCATGTTCATCCAACTAGGTTTTCTCATGATAGATCCATGTCGTATGACCCTGCTTGAGCCCATACGCAAATAATTCGCACATGACATCACTCATTTTCTTCCACACTGCATTCACACACCTTTTACAAGGACATCTGATCTCATCGCCACTAACTTGCTCAAATGTGAAATTGAGAAACTTTTCAACCCCACTACGGTACTCAGAGCTAAGCCCACTCTTATCAGTGGCTACCCTACGTTCCATCCAACTTCGATCAACAGACATCTTGGACAACTGTTTGCTATATATATGGAAAGTTAGACAAACATAATCAAGTCTCCAAGTTAATGTATATGCAATCTTATAAGTTTCCTAACTTCATTTCCCACTCTAACAGGTCAAAGCTTTATCCCATTCCTGATGATGTGTCGCCTCATCGATGTTAACAACTTGAACACATCTTTAAATTTTTCAGAAATTTCAGTAGCACCTCCTCATGGTCTTCAAGTACACGAAATAAACTAACACATCTTAGTCTAAATATGCACCCGAAGAACATCAAGAGATATATACTAACCAAAAATTCAAAAAATATAAAGACGTGCTCAAGTCGTTAACACTGACCTAAGTGAAATCGAAACATACAAGAATAGTCCCAAAACGGGGACTAGTTGAGATTAACTCATACTAAGTGAATCTCAAAGGGGTTTCTAAGCTTCCTAAACTATATGGAAATATGCACATGTGAAAGTATAATGAAAAAATTTCTTGAACCACATATGGATAGGAAAAAAAATTAAGATTTAGAATATGCTTGCAATTGAATAGCCTGTCTATATGTTACATGTTACATCACTCTAATCTGTTAAAATCAAATCAAATCTCTCCACAACAAACTAATGTTCGTCTATATGTTAAGAGAAGACATGCAGATATAGATGCAAAAACATATTTAATGCATTTGTGAATTTCTGATATAATGCATATATGAATTGAGCACCTAAATTATGGGTAAATATTACTAATGTGTTGAATGTCACAATAAATATGTATGTATACATTTTCTCTAACACCCTCTATTATACTTGCAAGGGATAACTAAGAGATTGGTAGCAACTACCATTCAAGAAGCGACAAAGAATAGGGAGATGAGATTCAATGACATAAAAAAATAAAAAAGGAATCAGACGTCATTTACATGATGACATTACATTAGTTGTGAGTTATCTTGATCAACAAAACTACTCTGTTTAACAGTTTTTGGCGTAGATAAGTGGAAATACTATATATGATTAGATTCATAGGCTCATATTTATTTACTAGCCAGGACGAGATTATTGAGAACCATACAGGAAGGATGTATATAATTTACTCTCTGAGTATGAAGTTCTTAGGGTTCCAACTAAACTATTGGGTTCTATCATATGTTCATTTGTTCTTTTATTCCCCACCATCATAAATAGTGGATTCTAGAATTGAACCACCATTTTTTGAACAATTATCTTAATGACATTGTTTTGCTTCTATTGAAAATGGTCTTGTGCCTTTTTGTTTGTGAAACCTTGAGGTAGTGTCTGCAACGACAAGTGATTGTTTTGATTGTTTCCACCCTTAGTTGCTCTTAAAGTTATTTTTAAAAAAAAGTTTCTTTCTTGCACGTGTTTATTTTGACATTACAATTTGTACAAAAAATAAGGTAATATGGTTGGGAAATTGTTCCAAATGAGTGATTTTAAAAATAGCTTACTATTTAAGAGATTGATTTGGTTGGACTTGAGAAGGTGTTCTGGACTTGAGGTCCAGGTAAATTTGTGTTGGCCCCAAAATCTAATTAAGACCCATACTGGTAGGCATGAGAACCACAATAAGGAAATAATAGGGGCAAGATATCAACAAACTAAACCAACAGATCAAATTAAATTGGTGGACCTATATCTAAATATAATTAATTGAGAATGAAGCAAATTGTGATAAATCAACATCCTGCCATGGGAAAAGCATTACAACGTAAACTACAACATTGAAGATTATCACAAATATAGATGCAAATGTAATCACAAATTTAATTAACAACATTTGCTAAAAAAATTAATATTCTATCTGTTCCACACTAAGTCATATTTGCCAAATTTATATCATTATTCCAACAAAACAATACTTATGATATAGCTAAAGTAAAAGAAATCAAATATATACTCACTATTAACACAAATTTATCAACAAAAATGGAACTATTAACACAAAAGGACATAAAAATCAAATGTATCTCACCATTACCATATATAAAATCACATCCAAAACTTACAAATTAGGAGATTAATTACGGAGGAGAAAGAATATCAAGAAGATGTTTGTATATCGCAACCTAAATCAAAACAAAATAAAATTTACATATTATAGAAAACATAAATTAAACCCTAACCTGACAACATTGGAACTTAATTACAAATAAAAGCCTAAGAATACGTAAGTTTAACTTACTAATTGAAGCGTCATAAATGGAGAACCAGAGAGTAGATGACGAAAAGAGGAAAGAGATTGGGAGAGAACATTGACCAAGAAAGGGGAGGGCCAGACGGTGAGAGAGAAGGGCACCGGATGGTGAGGAAAGAGAGAGGGACGGACGACGAGCGAGGATATCGATGGAGATGGCGACAGCGAGGTAGGGCACGACGACAGCAATAGAAAGGGAGGGAAGGAAAAGTCGAGAGGGAGAAAGAAAAGAAAGGAGAGAGAAGAGAAATTGAAATTTGGGGATTAAATAGAATGTTATTCTCGACGGCAATGCCCGTCGATATTGAGCCATTCGCTAATGACTCATTCTCGACAACATCGACCGTCGCCAATGTCCTTTGTCCCGTCGACCCTCACTTTTGGCACGCGCGCGTAATGGTAGCCTTGGCGTGGATGAGGTTTAGGGGGTCATTGCCGACAGGAGTCAGTAACGACGGTTGGGCCGTCGCCATTGATGTTATTCTCGACAGCGTGGTGCGCGTCGACAATGGTCCCGTCGGCTATGACACGATTTAATGTATGGAAAATTTTTATGTGGCATAAATCATCCCATGTGGCTTTCTTACATGGAAATTGAGGAATCCTTCAGAGAAAATTTAATCTTCAATAACAAAAACAAATATACCAAATTTTAAAATGACATAACAAACAAATAAACACAAATTTTAAAATCGCCATTAATAAAAAAAAAATATAAATAAATTTCACTACTAATTAACCAGCTCCAACTCCAAAGTTCGATGAACCGAACAGAAAGCTTGGACAAATCGTACCTCGAACGAAAGTGAGATTCAATTCACGAATTGTTAGTATGACAACTGCATGGGAGAGATCTGTATTTGGAGCAAAAAGCGAAGAGCCAACGTGATGATTCAAATAAGCCAGCCGCGATCCGAACGGCTCACTAACGATATCTCACTGGATGAGCCGGTAAATGTCGACAATGGTGGCGGCGTCACAGAGCTCAACGCAAGCCAATGGTATGAACAACAATGATAACACTGAATGCACCGACTCCAAAACTTCTTTTCTGGCGGCCATTGATGGAGAGAAACGATTGTTAGGGTTTTTGGTGTGAGCAATGTGGTGATTTAATTGACTGATCTGAAATAATAGTAAAGAAATGGTGATGGATGGGGTTTACAGAGTTTTTCATTTGTCTAGATCAGAAGGAATACAGAAAATCAACCATCTGCACAAATAATCTATCAAGATCCTAACTATTTTAGGATGATCAGACCAAATCCAAACGAAATTATACGAACCCAGTTGCCGGCGATCTCAACCCATAAAACTGAACCAGAATTCGACTATAACAAACATTAAATCCCCAGCAGATAAACACCGTCATGAGAGTTTTTTTTAGCTTAATTTACTTATTTACGTGGCTTAATAATAAATTGGACAATGATGATGACGATCTTGACGAAGATGAAGGGTTGTAATCTTCTAAAAAAATATTTATTTTAGAATAAATAAATAATTTTTTTAGATAGTTCTTTGTGTTGTTTTTTGGTTAAATGATATAAATATTAATGTTTTTTTATTTTTTATTTTTTTATTTTTTTGTTTGATTAATTGGCATTATTTTATTTAGAATAAATCTTTCATTTTCTTCATAAATCATTTCCTCAATTTTCATGTAAGAAAGTCACATGGGATGATTTGTGCCACATAAGAATTTTTTTACATGTATGCAGCTGATGTGGAAATTTCCGTTAAAAGTCAACAGACTTAACGGATTTTTTGACGTTTTGTAAGTAAACAAAAGTTCAGTAAGTTGAATGTAAGAAAAAAAAATTAATGACTCATTTGTAAGTTGATCTAAAGTAGAGTGACTAAAAAAATATTTAACCCTCATTGGTTGTGTAGCGCAAAAGCTATATATAAGAGGTTATTCTCCATTAACTTGTCTATCATAAATCAAAGTTGTAATTATGTTTGTACATATATAGATGTTTAAATAAACAAGAGAAAAATATTTTGGATAATATTTTAAAATAAAGTGTATCATAGTTTAAAATGTTTTTACCAAAATACAATTTCCTACTATATTAAAGTTTTCTAACTACCCAAACAAACTTTAATAAAAAAAACTATTTTAACAAATGAAATAGTTTATTTTGATGCGACTATATATGACTTACCAAGAAAGACTTGTGTACATATATAATGTTTATTTGTAATGGTTCCAATCGGAATAAAAAAGCTCAATTTCTTGCCCTCTCTAAATATGAGTTTGGACAATACTTCTAATCAATCCTTATATATAAAGTGCCGAAAGGCAATTCTTCGATTCAAAAATTTAGTGAGTCAGCTCTTAAATAATTGAGAATTAAGTCGATCAATTAGAAAACTCACCTGATTTTGGAATCGATTCCATCGTTCGATCCATAAAACTGACGAACCCAAATGAAATGCTTCTAGAGAGAGAACAGATGACCAAGAACTCAAACCTAGAAATTTATTCTTCTAACTCCGAATCTCAGGTAAATTAATGTATGATTTTTATTTTAAATTCCTAAAGTTTTCTCTCTCCTCACCTAATTCAATTATTGAGTTGCAGGTTTTAGGATCATTTGATTCTCTGTTCGCGCGAGAGCTATGGCTAAGAACAAGAATAAGAAGAAGAAAAATAATTTGACATCAATGGATATCACCTCTGATAAGGCGATAGTAGATGTATCTCAAGGTACTACTGATTTATTGTTTCTCTATGTGATTTTGCTTTTGCCTTTTTTACCTCTTCAAAATGTTTCTAATTTCACTGATTTATTTTAAAAAGTTTATTTATAAATTTATGCAAAAGTAATTAGTCCTCGAAATATTCAATGTTTTTGCAACTATGGGCACGTCCGAGGTTTTAGTTCCCAGTCAACCTCTCACAACTTCCATCAGGTCACCTCAGTTTAAGGCTCTATTTCTTTCAGTAACATGAATCTATATGTATTATTATTACCTATGTTTTATAGAAAGAATTCATATAATTTATTAAGTAAATTAGTGATGGCATGATGATGAACTTATGATGGTCACCCCGAGAACATTGTGTCATTTTATACTATCAAAAATCTCATTGAATATAAGTAAATGGAATATTGGAATGTGTTGTGTGTATATGTAATAGGTATAGAATTATAAAATATGACGAGCTCTGATTGTAACAGCAATTATCCGGTTAAAATAGGAAGTCAAAAAAGAAAATAATTAGTCTGCAAGACACTCTAGAGATATTTTTTTGGATTTTTTTTCTAACATTAAACTGATATTACTAGCAAAATCATTGTTGAAACAAATCTTGTCTACCTTTGTCAGATACAACCTTAATATTTGGAAAAAAGAATGTCAACAAAGAAAATGTCCCCCCTAAAGAACTCTCATTTGTAAAAGGAGGGACTACTATAGTAGTATAATTATGTGATGTTAGCTACTATTTGTAACTATTTACTAATCTTTTTTTAAGAAGTTGAATTACCGTATATGAATCTTCATCGAGTGATAATTAGTAAATTTTTTCAGATATTTGCAAATTATAAATTTGTGACATTTCTCCATATGTAGTATTTTGGCACCACATATCACTTACAATAATGTTTAGATGGTATAATATTCACATTCATCAAAATGCTATGTCAGAAATTATGAATTGTATTGTGTCACTGTAGTTTTTTTATATTTTTTGTTTTCTTTGGGGGGAGGGTGAGGGGAGTATTATCAACTTATTCTGAAGGAGGTGAGGATTAGTACATATATGAATTTGATGAGCTTGGAAAAGGTGTTATATGGAATTGTTAACTCCAGTTTCACGGTGGCGTCAATCACGTAATCCACGCGCTAGAACTCCGCATAAAGAACGGATCACATGGAAGCTTGACTTGTGTTGGCCGGGGATAGCTCTCCGGTGTGAGAATGAGTACAGCCGTTACAAGGTTTAACAATGGAGGATAAGTATTTAGTGCTTAAAATAGGTATTTCCTTATAATGATAACCTAGGCCTCATATTTATAGTACTCACTACCTTAGAACCCTTCTCCCAGTCGGATTAGGACTCCTAGTGTATGGTAGTTACCATAACTTGGGTCCAACACAATCTCCTTAAAAGGTGCAAGTAGAGTCCAATCTCATTACCACCTTTGGAGTTACCTTATATGCATACGAATAGGTACCCGGACTCTGCACGCAGGAGAGCCCACTATGCAGGCCCAAACGGTCCTATAATCTAACTGGGCTTCTACCACGTAACTCAAAAAGACACGACCGAACATCACAAGACCAGTTCGCTTATGGTCCCGGAGGGCTCAAATGCCGACCAACACCCCCAACACCTTCATGGGCCCGGCCCATCTGGCCTCTCCAACTTTCTTCGGTATTGAACCTTCGGCCCAATAGAGGGTCGGTAAAACGCTCCCGAACATTGCCCCCCAGTCTCTAATCATAACATATTTATGATTGGAGACTTGAAAGGTCAGGACTTGAACGGTCGTGACAGATAATGATGAGCTGTCTGTGGAAGCCGTACAGTCACTTCTTGATATTTTAAAAGTTGCACACCTTTTCACGCCTGGGCCCCCCTCTAGTATTTAATAGCCGCCTTGGGGTTCCGTGCCGTACTCCTTATAAAAACCCCCCTTCCCCCCTCATTATCACTTTTACTGACTCTTTGCTTTCAAATTCTCCGGCAAGGCGATTTCCGGCAAGCTTATCTCTTACCCAATCTGCATCATTTTCCTCAACTGTACTGTCATTTGAGTGCTATTTTCACTTATCTCCCTTCCAAAACCTCTTATTTGCATCACATTCTTTCTAAATGGCCAAATCCAAAGACTATTCCTATTTAATCGAGCCTATCACCGCTTACCTCCACTGTCACCACCATGACCTTCTAGAGGGTCGATCGCAGGATGCCCCCGCCGACACCACTCCTTCGATCCCCGCTTAGTCCCAGAGACGCCGAGGCTAGGATTCAAACGATACTATTCCGGAGGAGTTTTCTCACCTCGACTCCTTCCACCATCACCTCCTCACTGATTTTCGACATCCCGGTCCCTTTTTAAGATCCTCAAGAGTACCAACTTCGAGTGCCTATGCCCGATGAGAAGATGTTTTCAAGGCCCCGAGGGCGAGTGGGTGGTCGCCCCCCAGACGTTCTAAAGCACGGGTTGGTTCCCACTTCACGATTTCATTTCTTCTTTCTTGAACTTTGTGGAGTCGGGTTCATGCAGACTCGTCTTTGAACGCGTACATCCACTTAGTCTCTTTCATAGCCGTCGCCAAGAGGTGGGCCTCAATCCTGCTCGATCTATTCTTTGCCCTGCTTCACCGTTAGTGGTTCGAAGAGCCCTGGTCTTTCTGAACTCAACAAGCGCCCCAACCGCATCTGGTCCCGATTAAGACCCTTCAAGCAACAAGGGTGGCATGAATAAAGTGGTTTTTGCCAAGGATCCAATCTCCAACTCCTCCCCTGGGCCCATCCAAACCACCAAAAAGGCTTAAGATTTCGAAGTTCAAGGGCCGAGCCGATGCCTTCAAGACGCGTTCTACAAGCAATGGCAAAGGACCCAATGGAATCTGGGCTTCGATGAACGAAGCACAGTTATACAAACACTACCCATGAGTATCCTTCGCTTTTCATTATTTTTCCTCCTTTTTTCAAGCTTTCCATGCCTTAACCCATTTGTCCTCGGCAAAGGATAATTTTCAAGCCCGAGGGCGTCGTCGATGCCTTCATCCTCGCCACCGTCACCCCCTGGTTCATCCGATTTCAAAGTGAATCGACGATGCTCTGAGGAGGATCTGACCCCGATCAAGAAATCGTCATTGGGTCCACTTTGGGGCCCGAGCCCCGACACACAAAGGGGGGGCGAAGATGAGTCGCTGTGGAGAGAAGGCAGCTTTACTGAAAAAGTCCAAGAAGCCCTCCAAGCCGACCATCAAAGCGCCGACAAAAGTCGCTTCTGCCTACGCTGCCGAAGCCGACTCTCCCACCGCCCCCTACGTCAATCGAGGCGATCGAGGATTCGGAGGACACCGAAGAGTTTCCTCCTGAATCTCGATCAAAAAGACCTCGGTTGTCGGAAGGTTCCGATCAGCCGACAGGTGAGATGGTGGTCCCTTGGCAGGACTGCTCCGCCACTCCTTCTTCCCGGCCCCAGCTTCTTCCTGGGATCACTAACCACTGTTGGCCCAAGAGCCCGTCGGAGGTCTTCCCCTTTACCCTCTTCGATCACTTCAAACTCCCTCGTGACGATGACCGGTTTAAAGGGTACTCTCCCGATCAGTTCTTGGTGGCCTATGTTCGAGCTCGCACCTGTAATTCCCTTTGTCAATCTGATTGCTGCTATTAACTTTGATCTTTCCTTCTTGTACTGATGTATGTGTTTATCGCAGCCAACGCTTATACTTGTTCGAAGCTATCCTCCCTCGCCCGATCCACAAAGAAAGAAGTTCAGCTTGGGACGGAGGTGGAGTTGCTGGAGGCTGAAGTTCGGGGTCTACAGCCGGACCTGAAGAAGGAACGGGATTCTCATGCTGAGACCCGACGCCAGGCGGCCCGAGCGGAGGGCCGGGTCGAAGAGCTGGAGCATGAGCACAAGGTTTTTCCGCGAGAGAGGGTCGTCTGCTCCAAGATGTCAAGGATCGGGAGAACGCTATTGACAGTATTACACACAAGTTCTCCGAGATGCACGACAAGATGATGTTTTTGATCAAGGAGAACAACAACTTGATCGCCATGTCAACGCCTTTTCCGAGAAGGTAGTCGAAGGTTACCAAAGAAGCCATCGCCGAGTATGAGGAATTGAAGCCTTGAACGATAAGGTCATAGCCCAATTTGGTGAAGGGTATGAGACTCATGGGGAAAAGGCTAAGGCAAAGTTGATGGTCATTGGGCTTGATGTCTCCATCTTGACTCTTCTGGATGATTTAGTCCGACGTCAAGATGACCCTCCCGCCGAGTAGATATGTAGGATTTGTAATAAAGAAAATTTTTCATCTTCCTTTTTTTTTTGTACTTAGCAAGAATCGTAAGTTTAACGGGTTTGTAAAGTGGAAATTTTCTAAGTATAAATAAGATATACTCTTTGCCCATGAATGGTTATTGTCAGTTTCACTTATGACTGATCTCGATCAGTTATGTCCACCCGAACCTTCTGGTCGGATCGTCCTTAGTGTTTATCTGATTTTAGAGGGTCAACAGTTATACCCGAGATTTATCTCGATCAGTGGTGTCTGCCCGAACCTCTTGATCGGATAGTGCTCGAGATCTGTACTTTAAGCATTTATTAGACTCTTGGTCAGTTATGTTCGGGACTTATCTCGATCAGGGAGTTTTTCCGAAGCTCTTGATCGGATAGTACCCGAAGCATGACTGTTCAAGTAGTAACGAAATATATGAATATAGATGAGGTTGAACATGGACAGGAATGGGAACTTTCATTTATATCATTTAAATTGAAACGATTACATGGATAAAAACAAGAACGACATAATTATTACTGGTAAAATTTTCTAAGTCTTCAAAGATGCCATGTATTCTTTACCTCCGAATCCGTCCATTGCTCGGGTTTGAGGAGGTTCTCGGCTTGACTCCTACCACCTCATAAGGGCCCGCCCGGTTGGGCATTAACTCGACAAGATGTTTTGGGGGTTGATGCCTCCGACTCCCGGAGGACCAAATCTCCTATTGCAAACCTCCTTGTCTTCACCTTCTGATTATAGTGTCGGGCTGTTCGCTGCTGATAGATCGCCAACCTCATCATGGCGGAATCCCGAACTTCATCTAACAAATCTAAATTTGTTCTCAAACCCTCGTCATTATATAGCTCTTTGTATTGGCTGACTCAAAGAGTCGGAGATCCGATCTCAACAGGAATGAGTGCATCGGTCCCGTATGCCAACCTGAATGGGGAGTCTCCAGTTGTAGTCCTTGGGGTAGTTCGATACGCCCACAAAACAGATAGCAGTTCTTCGGGCCACCGACCCTTTAATGCATCTAATCTGCGTTTAATCCCATTGAGTAGGGTTCGATTGGTCACTTCCACTTGGCCGTTTGACTGAGGATGGGCAACCGAAGTCTTGCGATGCTGGATCCCTAATTCTTTCAAAAAGCCTTCAAATTTAGATCCCACAAACCGTCTGCGCCATTGTCCGGAGACCACCGCCAATGGATACCAAACCCAGAGACTACCCTTCTTTAAAAAAACTTCAAACACTCGTTTCGGTGATCTTTTGCGTTGGTTTGGCTTGGACCCATTTCGTCATGTAATCAATAGCCAGGATCACAAAGCTAACTTGTCCCTTTGCTTTTGGCAGAGGCCCCAGAATGTCGATTCCCCACACAAAGAAAGGGATCGGGGACAAGACGAATATAGTTCCTCGGGGGTGGAAAGGGATGTTCGCTCAAATTGGCACTTGGGACACCTCCTAACGAATTCTTTTTGCTTTTGCAGAGATAGTTGGCCAAGAATACCCCTTCCTCAAAATCTTATGCGCTTGTTGACTTTGCTCCCATGTGATCCCCACAGATTCCCTCATGCATCTCCCGAAGCGTGTAGTCTGCCTCTGAAGGAGTCAAACATTTGAGCAGTGGAGAGCTAAAGGCCCTTCGGTATAGATCTCCATCTATGAGGGTGAAGTTCGAACTTCGGTGTTTGACTTGCCTGGAGGGTCCCATCGGCCAAGTATGAGATATAAGGTGTGAGCCAGCAATTGAGCCGGTCCAAAGCCAAGATTTTTGTCTTTGGGACACTGGGTTTTTCCAGAATCTCCAAGTACACTGATCCATTGAAGGAGCTTGCTTCAGTTGTTGCCAGCCTTGCCAAGGCATCCGCTATCGTATTCTCCGACCGGTCCACCCCCTGACAACTGTATGAAGTGAAATACATAAGCTTATCCTTTAGCTCAACCAAATATTTGGTCATCCTTGCCCTTCGAAGCCAGATTACCGATAATCGCTTGACCACCACCGCCTATGAATCATCAGATGATCAATCATTTGTACCTCTAGGCTTCGGGCCAATCGTATCCCTACTAGGATGGCCTCATACTCTGCTTCGTTATTTGTGGCCTTGAAACCAAATCGAATAGCTTGCTGCACCTTGAACCCTTCGGGGCTTGTTAGGATGACCCCTGCGCCACTGACATCCATAGTTGACGATCCGTTCACGTATAGAATCCATGAGGTCTGGATTGGTTGTGTTTCGGCTACTATATTCGCCTCTGGTTCGGTGAAAGAACACTCAACTACGAAGTCAGCCAATGTCTGTCCTTTGATTGCCATTCGGGGACGATACTCTATAACAAATTGTGTCAATTCCATTGCTCAAGCGGCATTAACCGAATTCGAGACTTCGTGCTTGTGCAAAATCTTCTTCAAAGGTTGGTCTGTAGAGACCACTATAAATCAACCCCGAAATAGTGCTCAGAGTTTCGCTAGCAATTATGAGGAGGCGTAAGCAAATTTTTCTGTGTTGGGTATCTCGCTTCGCGTCTTGAGAACATGGTCGACATAGTACACCGGAACCGCTTATCTCCTCATCCCTTACCAAGGCCGCCCCTCATCGCCATTGGGCTCGCATGACCAAGTATAAGTATAAAGGTTCTGTGGGGATCAGTTTCATTAATAATGGTGCCGAACCCAAATATCTTTTGATCTCCTGGAACGCGTCTTCGCATTCTGAAGTCCACTAGAAACTCTTGTCATTCTTCGGGCCTTTGAGAGTGTCAAAAAAGGGTAGACATCTCTCAGCTGACCTTGACATGAATCTCCTAAGGGCAGCAATTCGGCCCGTCATCCGTTGGACATCTTTATATGTCTTTGGAGATTTCATGTCTAAGATCGCCGAGATTTTTTCTGGATTGGCCTCGATTCCCTGCCATCGACCAGATATCCTAGGAATTTTCCTGAACCCAATCCGAAGGTGCATTTGGTCGGGTTTAGTCTCATTTTGTGCTGCCTCACCATTTCGAAGCAGTCTTCTAAGTCCTCCAGATGATCCCGGACTGACATGCTCTTGACGATCATGTCGTCCACATACACTTCCATACTTCGCCCCAGCTGCTTTCGGAACACGAAGTTCATCATTCGTTGGTAGGTTGCTCCTGCGTTTAGTAGTCCGAAAGTCATCTTCCGATATGCATATATAGCCCGATGAGTGATGAAGCTAGTCTTCGGGGTATCCTCCTTGTGCATCGAGATTTGGTGATATCCTGAGAAAGCGTCCATGAAACTCAGCATTCCATATCCCTAAGTGACATCAATTAGCTGGTCTATGTTGGGCAAGGGGTAGAAGTCTTTTGGGCAGGCCTTGTTCAGGTCTGTGTAGTCGATGCACATCCTCCACTTCCCATTTGGCTTCTGTACCAATACCACATTCGCCAGCCATTCGGGATAGTCAATTTCAAAGATGAACCCCGCTTTCTAACAATTTGGTAACCTCTTCGCGTCTATAATCTTTCATCTTTCCGGGCGAAGATCCTTCTTTTCTCAGATCACGGCTTCCTTTTTGGGTCGGTATGAAGTTTATGTAATGCGATTGATTCACTTACACCGCATGTCACTAGGTTCCCAAAGCGAAGATGTCAAGATACACCCGGAGTAATTCCACTGCACTGATTCGCAAATTGTTCGGATAATCCCGCCTCGATCTTGACCAATTTGTCCGGATTTCCGCACTCAACTCCACATCCTCTGTTTCTTTCTCTTTGGTAGAGCCATGGGTTCAAGATCTTGCCCGTGAACGGGCCGATCTCGATGGTCATTGTTCTTTTTTCGCTTACTAACCCCGACTCTCGAGGAAATCAAGGTATTCCGATAACATCTTGAGCGATGTCGAGATCTCCGTTACTTCCCTATCCCGCTCGTGGTCGGAAATTTGATTTTGAAGTGGGGTATAGATGTTACCGCTATGCGGATCGATAAGGTGGGCCTTCCCAAGATGGCGTTGTAAGCCAAATCCACTTCAGATGATTTAAAAATTTTACCATGATTTCGCTCGTGTAAATAGCATCAGAACTTATTTGGTAACGTGATTGTGCCCCGTCACATGAACCGGGTCGCCGCTAAAGCCGTATAACAGGCCCTCTCCTCCTAATTCTATCTTCTTTCCTCCCAGATTCATCCGTTGGTATGCATGTGTGTAGAGTATATCAACCGAAGACCCGTTGTCGATCATCATCCTCTTCATGTCCACTGGCCCGACCTGAGCCGTTATTACCAATGCCCCGTTATGCGGTTTGATCTGTTCTGTAGGGTAGTCGTCGTCTGAGAAGGAGATGGTCGTGCCTGAGTATGGCCTGCCCTTTCTGGGTGAGGACCCGGCCAATGATAGCACGTCTTCGAGATGTCCATTCCTTTTCCTGCCAGTCACACGCCCTACAGACCCTCCTGATATCACATCAATAACTCCTCGAGCTTGTGGGTTCGGCCAGGGCCGTGTGTTTGTTTGGGTGGGCTCGGTGTTGTCCTCCCCGGGCTTCCGACCCTTCTACCAACTACGTCATCGTACCAACTTCCCGCTCGACATTCTTTTCTATTAAGTCTTTCAAGTTGGTGCAATCTTCTGTCGTGTGACCCCGACTCTGGTGGTACGCACAATACTTGTTGTGACCCCTCTTCCCTGGCTTCGGGATCGTTTGACATGGTTCGAAAAAGGGCTTGCTTCGCATCTCTTCCAGTATCTTGGCCCGATCTGTATTGAGTGCGGTGTACATCTCTTCTGATAGCTCTGTTTGTCCCAATCTCGATACTTCTCGTGGGATTGAGGTTTGAAATTCCCCATCGCTTCCTCGATTGCTATGTGATCTTCTACCTATGGAAGGCCTCCTCATCGTCAGCCTACCGGGATTGATCACTGTGTCCTTCATCGCTTCTTTGATTTCCGATGTCAAGCCCCGTTGTGAAGAATCCCAGAGCTTGTGGGGAATTCAGCTCCACCACCGATCCCACAGCCTCCCAAAATCTCTTAACATATCGCCCTGTGCTCTCATCCGATCTCTCGCTCGACTGCATGAGGGATGTTTGACATACTCCCAAACCGTGCATGAAATTTTTCCCGAAGGTCTTTCCATGAATTTATCGATCCCGTCGCCAAGGTTCCCATCCATTCCCGGGCACTTTTCTTCAGGGTAGTAGCAAACATGTGGCACTTGGCTGCATCAGAGTGGCCATAATACGTCATCAACCTGTCATACCCATCAGAATGGTCGTAAGGGTCCCCAAATTTCGTCATAAGTCTCCATTGGGGCATCTTTCTTTGGGGTCCGCTATCTCTGGTTAATATTCGGAGAGAAGGGTGACCTATATAGGTCGATGGCGCTCCGATCGGGGCCCTGACCAACAATAGCTTCTCCAATTCAGCAACTCTTCGAGCGAGGGGGTCGGATTCTCCTTCGTGAGGGGATGAATGGGGTCTGTCCTTCTCACGTTCGGGAATCTCGTCTTTCCTCCTCTGCCTAGATCGACCCGGGTGCGCGGAGCATCGTCCTGCTGACCGGCTTCTTCTCCGGCTCCGGCAATCCCTCGAACGACTTCGATACCTACTTCTCTCCCTTTCAGCCCCTTCCCTTCGGGGTGACTGAGACCGGCTATGGCGCCGGCACCTTTTAGAGGACGCCTCTTCCTCACCGAGCGCGTTAGCCATCTGTAGTTCGAGCTCTTCCTGCTGCAGACGTAAGGTCATTATGGCATCTTTATTTTGCTACATCTTTTTCTGCAGGATGAATTCTCTCGATCTCATTTAGCTCAAGCACGACTCTTTTTCAACGCCTCCAGTAGCTTCATGAATTAACCCCCACCCGACCGGCTTGGTTGCAGTATCTTTGCTCTCGTGGAAGAGTTCATACTTGGGAGCCAATGGCTCCATCGATAAATCGCCCCGGTTACGGAGCCTGGCTCTGTTTTCACCGACCCTCTCACCGAGTGGTGCGGTGTGTTTTGGCTTTTCTATTTGTCGAGCGCACTCCACACTCGCCATAGTTTCTTCCCGAAAAGTGTTCGATTGTGATTGTTATTTAAGCAGCCCTCCTTCTAGCGCCAATGTTAACGCCAAGTTTCGCCGGTGCGTCCAATCACAGAATCACACGCTAGAACTCCGACGAAGAACGGATCACATGAAGCTTGACGGCTTGTGCCGCCGGGGATAGCTCCGGTGTGAGAATGAGTACAAGCCGTTACAAGGTTTAACAATGGAGGATAAGTATTTAGTGCTTAAAATAGGTATTACCTTATAATGATAACCTAGGCCTCATATTTATAGTACTCACCACCTTAGAACCCTTCTCCCATTGGACATTTACTCCTAGTGTATGGTAGTTACCATAACTTGGGTCCAACACAATCTCCTTAAAAGGTGCAAGTAGAGTCCAATCTCATTACCACCTTTGGAGTTACCTTATATGCATATGAATCAGTACCCGAACGAACACGCAGAGAGAGCCTTTCACTGCAGCCCAAACGGTCCTATAATCTAACTGGGCTTCGCCCACGTAACTCAAAGACCACCCTAACATCACAAGACCAGTTCGACTATGGTCCCTGAGGGCTCAAATGCCGACTCAACACCCCCAACACCTTCATGGGGCTTTGCCCATCGGCTCTCCACTTCTTCCGGTATTGAACCTTTGGCCCAATGGAGGGTCGGTAAAATGCTCCCGAACAGAAATATTTCAAGTTGAAAAGAAGGTAGCAGAGTAAGACCCGATTCCTGCGTTGTTGGAAGAGTACAATGTGCTGATTCTTGGTTAAAGTGTTGGCTTTATTTTATATGGTTAAACTGCCGAGTGGATGTTTGGATAAATTTTTTGGGCTTATGTTGAAGTTTTAAGGAATTAACTAAGAAGCTCTTACTATTTTCTTTCTTACCAATTTTGTCTAACTGACAACGCTCTTGCCTTGGCTCTCCTGACAAGGGCTAAAGTGTAAAATGTCATGCAAGCACTTTTATAGATACTGATTGTACACGACATCCTTTTGTGATTATTTTCTTAGTAATGAAGCAATCATTAGGAAGTGAAAAAAATCAATGAAAAGATAGTTATACGACCCATTAAATTTTGAAATGTTACTTTTAATCCATATAATCTTCCACTTATCAGTTAAAGGGACGAAAAAGAGAAATATAGAAACTAATGACAGTTGACAATGAAGATACGTTGCATATTTTAAAGGGTAAAATGCAAATGTGAGCACTGAACTTTAGGTGTTTTTGGGTATTAAGCCCTTTTCTTTTGGTCAACGCAAACTGAGTCCCTTTTTGTTACAAAATTTGGATATTAAACCCCTAGTTGCCACATGTGCGTTGACCGATGACGTGTCACACGTGGCGCCTACGTGACAAATCTGACATGGATATTTTATATTTTAATTTTACACATCAGCAACGCTGACGTGGCTTCTTTTGAAATTTTTCTAAAAATTTGTCTATCCAATGATTCGAACTCATAGACTCATAGTTAAAACTTTGATCATACTACCGCTCGAATACCACAAGCCTAAATATTAACATCTCGCAATGATTAATCTTTATATCAAAAGATTTCATTTTCCCCCCCAAAAAAAATTAAAATATTGTAATTCCTCCCTCCCTTCCTCCCCAAAATGCCGAACTCAGCACTTAACAAGAACTGGAAAAAAATAAAATAGAAAAAAGGAAAAAAAATACAAGGACCCAGAAAACTCCTCTTCACCCATCAACTATCCCAACCTCGCATTCATCACTCTCTCTCTCATCCTCCTCCCCTTAAATCCACCATCATCACTGTCGGCATCGTGAACCGACAAACCGGGCACGAAGTTATGCGTTTCACGTACGACAAAATACAATCCGGAGATACATATGATTACAAGGAAGCTGCTTAGTTTCAACATTAATCACAAACTGGTCCTTACAAACAGTTCAGAGAATCACGGGATCTGATTCGAGCAATATGTTGGTGATTGTGATGGTTGGGATTGATTCGAGGGCGGATTTGGAAGCTGGATTATGGTGACGGGGGATTGGGGCGGAGGGGGAGGAGGTGTCGGCGTTGGTGGCTAGTTCGTGGATGAGGCGATGGAGGTAAGGGCTGTCGAGGAAGAAGTTGTCGTCGTGGGCGGCGGTGGACGTTAAATCAGGGTAAAACTACCGCCATTAAGTTGTAGCCGTTGCCTCTGACTTAGGGCGGCTAAAGTGATATTTGTTGAGGACAAGATGTATTTATCATTTTGCTTACTTTTTATATGTTTTAACTTCCAATCTGAGTGTCTTCTGACATCTAACAACACATAACTACATAGGAGGATATGGGAACAGAGTACCTTGTTTCTACTGTGGGTCGTCTTTGAAGACAAAGAAAATGCTAGTGATTTTGAGCCAGAAGAGAATGGTGAGGAAGATGAATTTGAATTTTGTAGAAGGGTCATTTTATCGGTTAGGGTTTCCGGAGGAAAGAGAAATGAAGGGAATAGAAGATTGAAAATGATTGATTATTAGCATTATTAGGATCGTAATGGGGTTAGGGTTTTGTGGGGTTGTCTAGTTCTTCGAGGAAGTCACCGTGGCGAAGAAGGGAAGAGGAGGCCATTACACGGGAAGGGAAGGGAATAGAACAGAGGAGAGGAGAGAGAAGCAAGTTTTTTTATATATTTTTTAATTTTGTTTTTCTTTATTTTTTTAATAAAATGATCATTTCTTTTATTTGATTAAATTAATTTATAAAATTTAAATTTTGTCACAAATTTATATATAATTTTTTAAAAAATTAATTAATAAAATTAAAATAACATTAACTAAAATTAATTTACATTATCAAATTTTGATTTCTGTTAATTTGATTAAATAATTTTATTAGTTTTTCTAAGTGTATTTTTTAATTTGTTTAAATAATTTTATTAATTTTTCTAAATATTTTTTGAATTTTTTTATAAGTGTAATTATTTAATTTGTAATAATATTTATATTTGTTTTTTAATTTTTTTAATTTGTGTAAATAATTTTTATTAGTTTTTCTAATTGCAACTTTGTAATTTGTTTAAATGTTATTATTTTCTTATACTCTTTTAGCATATTTTATTATAAAATATTTTATTTTATTTTCTATTTTTATAAACTTAATTGATCTTAAGATTAAAATTTTCTACCTTTTTCTAGTGGAGGATTTGATTGATTAAGTATACAAATTATTTGTTGGGTAAACTAAACAATCAGCCTTTATAGCTTGAGTGGGCTTGTGACTAACATTTTAAATAGGAGGTTGTGGGATCAAATCCATGGAACAATAAAATTTTTGATAAAATTTGAGTTTAAATACACATCAGCAGTGCCACGTGTGACACGTCATCGGTCAACACACATGTGGCACCTAGGGGTTCAATATCCAAATTTTATAACAAAAAGGGGCTCAGTTTACGTTGACCAAAAGAAAAGGGCTCAATACCCAAAAACACCTAAAGTTCATTGGTCACATTTGCATTTTACCCATATTTTAAGTGATACATTCCATCTTTGCGCGCTACTTAAGTCTGAAGATTGATTCCATTTTTTTCAACTCTTTCTACCTTTGATATCTTGATGTGGTTTATATAATCTCTTTTGTTTTATACTTATTCCTCTCATCTTGCAACTTTTCCAATACAGGAAAGTGAAGAAGGGGGTACAAATGAAGAGAACGAAGATTGTAAACTAGATATCTCATCAATATTTTCCTAAATCCCTTTTTGCTTTTCTATTTTTGCGTTAGCTACTAGAATGGTAATAAATTAAACCGTGAGATCTGTCTGAACAAAGAATGGAAAAAATAAATAGGGAATAATTTAGATTTTAAATGTTTTGATTTCTTGCAGGTTAATTTGGTTGGAGGGTATTATGACGTAGAGGACAATGTGAAGTTTCAACTGCCCATGACATTTATAGTGACAATGATGTCATGGAGCATTTTAGAGTATGGACATCAAATGGCTTCAAGTGGAGAGCTTGAAAATGCCAAGGATGTTGTTAAGTGGGGAACTAAATACCTTATTAAAGCCCATCAAGAACCTAATGTTTTCTATGGAGACGTACTTTACTACCACTATTTCTTCAGTTTGTGCATCTTTTCTTTTTTTTAGTATATGAGATTGTACTAACATATGATTTTTAAGTATTAATTTTTTTGTGTTAGTGATTATTGTTGGCATAGATTTGGTTTCATCTCATTATATTTTTGTTTTATGTGATGGCTTCTTATGTAAGACCCCGATTTTATGAAATAAAAGTATTTAATTTTCTTATAATTATTATCCTATTTAGTAAATGGTTAAATTGATAAAAAGTTAAAATTAAGGGTGATATATGAAAATTTTTCAAAGTAAGAAAGTTGTCATAAAATAATCGGTGATAAAAGTACAGTAATACGCGTGGTTGCATAGTAGCACGCGGTATTGATTATTGATGCTTACGTGAGAAGTCACTCAGTTTTATTCAATTATTGCTACAGTAATTGTCGCATTGTATCTCACGTTATTAATTCAATTATTGCACAATATTTTATATTATTTGAGATGACAAAGTTATTCATATTATTATTTGCATTATTGACGATGTCTAGAAAGTTCTGTTGAGGAAAGGGGTTTGGTTACCTAATTGCGCGCCAATAAGGAGAAATCCTTATCAGAAAACCCCCTCTTTCTTGGGAATGATTTAGTTGTTAATATTGTGAACTTATAATATTAATGATGAATGTTATTAGACTGGAAAAGCAAGTGACCTTGGCCCAAACGGTCGGATTGAGCGGCGTCTTTGGGCAATAAAAGGAGGGCCAAAAGGCGAGTTTTGAGTGGGCTAAAATTTTAAATTAAAATCCCTACGTGGAGGCGGGGCCAGTCGACCCCGCGGCCAAGACCAATTCATGCCTATTTTATGCTATTTTTTGGGCTTGGCCCAAGCAGGTCGAAGTGGGATGGGCCAAAAGGTCGGATTTTATTGGGCTAAAATCATAAATTTCAAAACCCCCAGTGGTGCGGGTGGTTGCCCAACCACCCGCGAATTTGGGCTTGATTTGCCAGGTCTAAATGTTATTAAAAATCAAATTTGAGTTCGGAGTTGAATTTGGAAACGTGGACGAGATATTTGAGTTCGGGACGATGAAATTAGTAAAAATAGACTATAAACACAAATTTGTCGGGGTTGACTTTTTAGTCAAAAAGTCAACAATTGACTTTTTCAAAAAAAAGTCAAACTTTGAAAATTTCGAAGATGAAATTGTTGATAAAAATATTTCCATTATTTTGGGATTATTAGTGTTAGTGGAAATCGACATTAATTTCAATAATAGTTGATTTCTGGATGTTAAATTGACCAAACGGATAATTAATCGGATAAATGAATAATTAATTGCTATTATTTCACATGCAAATAACTATTTGTTTACATGCATGGAACTATTGGTTCACATGCATGTACTATTAGGGGAGGTTATGTAAAGATTGATAATACTTGAAGGACTAAATTAAAAATAGAGGCAAAGATGAAGGTACTAAACTGTAATAAGTCAAGCCCCTAAATGTACAATTATCGAAATTATGTTTTCCTATAAATAGAAGCTCATTTCTTCTTTCATTCTCACCAATTCACTAAGACTCACAAGAGTAACTATAGATAGAGAAACTGTAGAGAGAAAGAAGAAAAGTATTTTGTTACTTCACTATTGTAGTATCCAGTCTTCTACTAAGGTAATGGGTGTTATTTCTATTCATACATTACTATTCATGGATATTATTCATATATAAGGTACTATTCACAGAGTACTATTCATGGGTACTATTTATAAATACGGTACTATTCATAAATACGGTACTATTCACAAAGTACTATTCACGAGGTATAATTCATGATAAAAAATTAATTCTTTTCTGTCCAAATTATTTTTGATAGGTGAATATTATTCTTGAATTTTACTCCACAAATTAGTATCATGTTGACAATTTGGATATTTTTAAACTCTGGATAAATTAAAAATCTTTAATATTTATCCTTGATTTCGTTTGATTGATATCATTGTCATCATCCTCATGCTTATATTGTAATGAAAGTCATCTTTTACTTACGTGCAAAGATGGACTGTTGATTATTGGTTTTATAGTTGTATATCTTTGGCTTACGTGCAAAGACGAACGGTTGATTGATAGCTTTGGCCCGTAGTGCAAAGATGGATAGGTGTATGACGTGATCATGACCACTGGTGATACTAACGAATATCCTTGGCCCATAGTGCATGGATATATAATTCGATGATGTGATTGGCAGGACCATGACCATTAGTTAATATTTGTATGTCTTTGGCCGTAGTGCACTGACAGACAATTGATTGGTATGATCATGGCCATTGGTTTTATAGTTGAATATCTTTGGCCCGAAGTGCAAAGATAGACAACTGATTGGTATGATCATTGTTATTATATTTGAATATATTTAGCCTTTGGGGTAAGGATATTGAGTAAACATTCTATTAAGCCTTTATGGCAAGGAGAAACTATTGATTTATATGATTATAAATATGAATTGTGAATTTAACTATAATATTTAGTGGTTCAGGTGAAGACAGGTGATGAAAGTTCTCTTTGTGTTGGGTACAACAAAGAACTGTTGATGAGTATTACATGAATGAAATATTAACGATGGACTTTTAATTTGGAGGAGATAGTAGACATTATATTCCACTTGATTCTTCTAATGGATTGTTGATTCCACTACAATTATGGTTGAAAACTTTTATTATCTACCATATGTTCTAAATCTCTGATTTATTTTGATGAAAGCTATTGATAAATGAATTATCTTAGTCATAATATTCTTTACTGGGCTAGTTGAGCTCACCCTTTGTTTTCATTGTTCTTTTCAGGAAATAAGAACATAGTCGGGACTAGTCGGGGAACGAAGTGACGGTTCGAGATGGTGGTTGTAGTAGTCCTCACTATTCTATGAAATAGTGTGATAATAAATGTAATGAGGACTCCATTTGAGTTTGGATATTTTTTATGAGACAATATTTATGTAAAAACTCTCAGCTACACTTTTGTCATATTGTATAATTAAGTTTGTATTTGAATTCTGTACCATGTATCTGGCGACTCAGAATAGGTGATGTATACCTATTTTGGGGGCGTCATAGCTTAGTTGGATTTATTAATAGTGTTTGAGGTGAGATTATCTGGATCTTTTAGATAGTACTAGGGATTATTGTATTTTATGGTATTTTTTAGCTTAAATTTGTATGATTATGCGGCTCTATTATTGTGTAAAGGAAAAATCAAACAAATAATTACTACTAAAGATTGCATGAATTAAAGATTTTGATGACTAGCCCCGTTTTACGTTTTATTTTTTTTTTAAAACTACTTTCATTCTGGGTAAACAAAGTATTTCTTTGTCCGATAGTTTTGTACTTCTAGCTTCTTAATCTTCTTGGCTGAGGAAGCTTTAGCCCTGATGTTGTGACAACAAGGATTGGTCAGTTTGTGGGATTTTCTTGCAAACTTAAATAATGGAAAAGGGGTTTGATGATAAAACTAGATAATTTTCTTAACTGACATTTTGTTGTCCAAGTATTATGCTTAATTATGGAAGATATGGTAAAAGATTATCATATGATTGTTTTTATATCATTTTGGGCTGATGGAGTGGCTTTATATAATAACTTTGCAGGTGTGACAGTCAGTTTACTAAAAAAATTGAGTAGATGTTCAAAATATGTATCTCTATATGAATTCTTTTTTCTAATATTGACTTATCTCAATACTTAATCTGAAATTGTGGGCTATGACTTGGTACATGAATGGTATAGTCTCAGTCCATTTTTGACATAAATGTTTGGCAAATTATTAAATCCATTATTCAAACTAGCCCGTGCATTGCATGGGCTATAAACTAGTATAATATTAAGGAACAATTACACTTTCTAGTATATTTTTTTAAAATAATTACAACAATAGTGCATTCCTAAAATATTTACACAATTAATGCATTTAAATATTTTATTTACAAAATTAATGTATTTATTATCCCTTTAATTTAGGTGGGTATTTTAAATATTATCTTCATTGTTGTCATCATCATCATCATCAAAAATAAACACTTCAGATTTGCAACCTCCACCGCCATCTCCTCCCCTCCCGATCCGCATTTCCTTCCGCCGCCACCTCCACCTCCTCCTCCGCCTCCACCACCTCCATCACCTCCGCCTCCATTATGGTCGCCTTCTGTCGCCACCTCCACCTCCTCCTCCGCCACCTCCACCTCTACCTCTTCCTCCTCCTCTGTCGCCTCCATTATTGTCGCCTCCTCCTCCGCCTCCACCACCTCCATTATGACCACCTCTGCCTCCATTAACCGTCTTGCCACCTGCAACGCTTTCCACCACCCCACTGTTGGTTAAGTTACCAATTAATTTAAGAATTGTTTCCAAGTGTTACTTGAATTTTTTTTTTTCCATAGTGCAGTTGGTAGCCAAACCTCCATACCAAGGTAACCTATTCAGTTTTATTATGTTACCAATTTATTATAAATGTGATGCAGTTAGTAGCCAGACTTTTATTTTTTTGAATGTGATGCAGTTGGTAGTCAAACCTTCATGCAGTTGGTTGTCAAACCTTCAGACCAAGGTAACCAATTTATTTTTATTAGGTTACAAATTTATTTTGAATGTGATGCAGTTGGTAGGCAAACCTTCATACAAAGGTAATCATTTTAGTTTTTGTGGATAACCAAGTCGTCAAAAAAAAATTTCAGAACAGTAACTCAGATACTTCTGGAGATTTGCGGCGGAGGAGAATGATGAAGGGGAGGAGAGCGCGATGTAGCGGCGGCGCAACCAAGGACTTCTGGAGATTCACGGCAGAGGATGATGATGAAGGAGATGAGAGAGGAAGTGGTGATGAAGAGAATGAGCGGAGAGGGAGATGAAGATTAGGATGAAGAAGATATTTTTTTGTTTTTTCCTCCTTTTGATTTGAATTATGAATTTGTTTTTGTTGTTAGATCCCAAAAATTTGATTTGAATTATTAATTATGGCGGTTATTTCTCCTTATTTTAGGTTTCCTTATTAATGTGAAATTGAATGGTTTAAATTTGAATTATTAATTATGGCGATTATTTCTCCTTGATTTTAGGTTTCCTAAATTGAATGGTTTGAATTTGTTACTCTTTTTGTAATTATTTTGTGGATGCACTAATGGTGTAATTACTTTCTAATTGTTATATATTTATGTAAAGAACCTTAATATTAATTTGCACTATGAGTTAATTTAAAATATTTGGCAATTTAAAATTCATATGTTATTTAATTGTAAACAATACAATTACAAAATTGTAAAATATTTTACAAAATATTAATGATTATAAAAAAAATAAAAAATAAAAAATTATGAGTTTGACCTTTGGTAACAAATAAACTATCCTCTATTAGAATATTGGGTTGGAGTGCATTTCTAATCTCACAATTAGATATCAAATTGTGTGACTTCCATTTCGAATTACAAGGGGCGAAACACTAGTTTCCAAGATTTTATTAACCTTAGTGTTAAAAATTTACCGCTTGGCTACCATGGTTAAGCACCTTCATTATGTAATTATGTACGTACATGTTTGACTTGCAGCTTTTATTGCGTTTTGAGGGTAAATACACTTCATAATCTTGATTTAGCCCACAAATACACTTTCCAAACACAACAAACTCACGCACAAAAAAATGCACTTCAAATTATATAAGTCAACACTCCAAACGCACTAAACCAATCAAGCTTCCAAGCTCATCATTTAGAGACTTCTGTTCACCAACAAGGGCGATATTAAAATAAAATAAAATAAAATAATTAGGTCAAATAGTCTGGTAGGCTGGCTTAACATATAAGCACTAATGCTATATTTGAATTGAAGGAATGGAGAATGGAATGATTCATTTTATTCTAGTTGGAATGAGTTATTCCATACTCTTCCTTCCACAAAAAATAAAAGAGACAATTACATTTTATATTACATTTTAAAAAATAATTACAATAATAGTGCACTCCTAAAATATTTACACAATTAATATATTTAAATATTTTATTTACAAAATTAATATATTTATTATCCCTTTACCTATTTCTCCCAAATCAAAATAAGACAAAAATATTTACAGATCTAGCTCTCTGTTTTTCTCACCCTTTTTCTCTCTCATCCACCGATTCTTCCATCAACAGACAATATCTCTAATTGATAGTAAAGCAATGTTCAAAACAGAAAATGACCCCCATTTGTCCATCTCTCATCAGCATCCTCGTAATCAAGATCAACAACTCCCAACTGATTGTCCCCATTTGGCGGATTTTCGATCGCGACACAACACCGTTCCAAAAATCACCGTTCCGGTGGGTCCCTTCTTGTCCTCTCAGGCTTGACCCTCGCAAGAACAATGATCGCATTGACCATAGCCACCCCTGTGATGCTCCTTTGCATTCTGATTTTGGTTCCAGTGGCGATAACCACGTTTTTGCTGCTCTCTGACTTTTTGATTTTCGGAGGATTCGGCGTGGGCGTCTGTGCTGTCATGGATCTACAACTCTCTCTCTCTCTCTCTCTCTCTCTCTCTCTCTCTCTCTCTCTCTCTATATATATATATATATATATATATATATATATATATGTTTGTTTAATCTAGGTGCATGTCCACTTACTAAAAAAAATGTATATGACATTTGTTAATTACTCTATCCAGGTGCATTTTTATCATAGTGTAGTTGGTAATCAAACCTTACACCAAGGTAACCAATCCTTCATACTAAGGTAACAAAATCTTCGTATTAAGGTAACCAATTCACATCCACAACTGCAGTTTTTTTATAATGCAGTTGGTAACCAAATCTTCATACCAAGGTAACCAATTCAGTTTTATTAAGTTATCAATTTTTTTTTGAATGTAATGCAATTGGTAGCCAACCCTTCATGCAGTTGGTTGCCAACTTTCAGATCAAGTAACCAATTCATAGTGCAGCTGTGGAGGTAGATTTGTTACCTTGGTATAAAGGTTTGGTTATCTTGGTATAAAAGTTTGGTTACCTTGGTACGAAGGTTTGATTATTAATATTATATTACACATCAGTCTCTTATCTCTCTTTTTTCTATGCAGTGTTCTTATTTTCTTTTGAACATGAAATTGGAATTAGAATTTCTGGACATGAATAAATTGTGAAAAATCAAATAGCCATGCTTCTCTATCCAGTTGTTGAAGCTTGACTAATATTTTCTCTGCGAGTCCACTGTATTATTCGATGATGAAGGTTTCTACTTGAGGTGGCTCGCACCAGATTACAATGGCGGCCAATGCTCTGTTCTCTCTTCATTAAGAAATGAAAAGTTTGTAATATATCGTGTTTTATTTTTATGATTTCGGATGTACAAGTAATTTGTTTTGTTTGGGTTATTGGACTTTCTGACTTAGAGTTAGTGAGTATTTTGAATTTGAATTTGTTTTTGTTGTTAGATCCCAAATATTTAAATTATTAATTATGGCAGATATTTCTCCTTGATTTTAGGTTTCCTTATTAATGTGAATTGTACTATTTTTGTAATATGGATCCTAATTACACTCTTTTTGTAATTATTTTGTTGATGCACTAATAATGTAATTACTTTCTAATTATTGTATATTTCTGTAAAGAACCCAAAATAAAATTCATAAATTTGAGAGTAATAAGAATGATTCAATCCATTCTAATCGCAATTAAATACAATTTTTTTTATATTATATTTATACCTTTATTACTCCAATCCAAATATAAAATAACCATATGCGTAGCCGATATGAATTGTATCGAATATGAAACTTGAGCCCATTAAATCAACTTACCATACAATTCTGCAAGGCTTCTTATCTAGCCCTTTTGCTAACTGGGTTTCACAGTACTCCCTTTGGCGGGCTCCTTAATTGTTTAGCAAAAAAGATTTTGAGTCAGTCAAGAGCATTCATAACAATTTTTTTAATAAATTTTCTATCCTCAATTTTAAAAAAATACATAAATAAACCATTATAAAATAATTTTTTTATCTTTATTTAACTCTCTATTTTAATATCTATATATGATTTTACTCCTTAGAATGAGGGGGTCAAAAGACCGTTCTCTATGTATGTAAAATGACATTTCACACCCTCATTTAAGTGGACAACTCATCAATCATATTATCCAACTCATCTTCATTTTCAAATTATAAAATCAATATCGACTTATTTTTTAAAAATTAATTTCAAACGCATTCAAATTTAAAATTGATATAAATTTATTTAATTTTATGTCAATATAACTATAAATATTATAAAAGTACTATTAATTATAAAGTTTATTATTTTCAAAATTTAAATAAATCATATTAATTTTAAATTTAAAAATATCACAAATTAACTTTTTTGATCTTATGTACATTTGCAGCTACAATCCATTCAATACGCGTTCCATAAGTTACTTAAAATTTAAAATAAAATAAAATTTATTTTACAATGGAATACAATTGATAAATTATACTCTATTTTATAAATTATAAGATTATTATTAATTTTATAAGTCAATTTGATGCATTCTTAAACTTAATAATTTTGATAAGAATTGTAAAAATAATAAATTTTATAAGCAGTAATATTTCTTTCTAAATAAGTTACAATATATATTGATTAAATTTATATTAATTTAAAATTTAAAATTATCACATACTTACTTCAAAAAAGATTAATAAATTAATAGCGATTTTATAATTAAAAATAAGAGGTTGTAGTATATTACATCTATCATAAGCTCTAACGCATGAAGTCAATATAAATGTCGAATAATTAACAGTCAAAACTTGTTTTGACATTGGAACTTTCAATTTTAACTTTTAAATCTCAAATTTCATTATTTAAGAAATAAATATAAGAAACTTGTTGGGTACATAGTGAAAAAATTAAAACTCTATCCTATCAAATAACTCAATAGTACTACAGAGTAGGGATAGAGATAAATAAATTATTATAAATGCTCTGAGAGAGCTAATAAAAATAAAAGAATTTTGCATCCAAAAAAATAAATAAATAACGAAAGAATTTAAACCTGAAAAGAGAAAAGAAACAAAGTTGGGAGAATGACGCTGGTGATAGTAGAATATATTATTTTTTGGTTAAAATAGGCCTTAATTGAGATTTTATATATTTATTACTTCTCGAAAAGTACATGCAAAATAGGTTACACATGAATGGCATATTCATTAGGTCCACCAAACAGGGTGTAATTATTAATTCACCAAGTTAACCAGATTCACTAACTGATTTTGTTCTTCCTAATTCTTTGTAGTTGAAACAACAAAATGTAAATGTAAATAGAAATAATCATAGAAATTAAATTCATGTAATTTTATAATCACACAAATTTACAAAGTTGAATAAACTGACTAAGCAACCACAATATTATTATAAAATCCGAATAATAAAAGTTAACCTTAAAACACATGAAAACATCCTTTAAATACTAAATAATAAGCTAAAAATCTAATTACGAAAAGAATAACAAAATTATGAAAAAAAAATCAAATAAATTCAAAACTGGTAATAACTTTAGAAAGCCCAAACACATCTTTCCAAGCCTTTTTTGAGCTTAAAATGGAATTCGATATGGCTGAGGGTAAAGGGTCTTGTAGGGCTTGTCGTAAACTTCGATTTGATATATTATGTGGTACCATAATTTTAACGGATTAAAAGTTATGATAAAAATAGTATCAATCCACCTTGGGTTTGAGTTTTCTTTCTTTCATTCCTTTGTGGATCACGTTAATAGTTCAACCCTATATTGTTTGAATAAAGTTGCTTTGCATTTCAATTTTAAACTCTAAAATTATTCTTGAGTGCCAACTTTTAATTACATAAAACTAGGGCTGAACAAAGAATCAAATTGAAACCGAAATCGCACCAAAATTGCACAAACCACACCAATTAAAGCCGCACCCACTACTAAAAAAATGGTCATTTGTGATGGCCAGAATCTATCACAAAAAGTAGGAAAACCATCACGAAAGGTTTACGTGATGGCTTTAAGCATCACAATGGCCGTCTTGTATACGCCCATCATGAAAGGTTTTACGTGATAGTTTTGACAATCACGCAAACACCTAGTGCTTTTGTGATAATTAATACAATCACATTAACACGTAATCTATTGTGATTGTTAAAATCATCATAAAAAACAAGACTTTAGGGATCAAATGTAAGAACGCGAATCTCTATTTACGTATATTAATTGTATCTATATTAATTGTATCAACTGATACTTGTAGGATTCGAACCTTCTCCCATTTGTAAACTAAATAACGAGTATTACCATTACACCAAAGTCCAGATCATGACTATAATTTTAAAAACAAAATATAAACGGAAATATATGTGAGTTAACTTACTAAACAAAATTATTTCCACATAAGATTTCGTGATTGCAATGTCAGTCACAAATACTCTATAATGATGGTAAAATTACTCATCACTAAGAGCCATCATATATTTTATTATTTTGTGATGGCTTGAAAATTCCATCACAAAATACCTTCTTTTTGTAATTGCAAATAAAAGTTGTCACAAAAATTTATCTTTTTTAATAATTGTCACGGCCGTCATAAAATATTGTTTTGATTATTTCTTACATTAAAATATTAGTGATAACTTAAATACAATCACGGAAAGGGTATATCTATAAGTGATGACTTAGTACGACAAAAAAAAAAATTTATTTTGTGTGAAAAAATGGTGTGATTGACATGACCATCAAATTATAATATATTGATAGAAAGATTAGTCATCACTAAGAGTCATCATATATACTATTATTTTATGATTGCTTAAAAAGTCCATCACAAATTACTATCTTTTGTGATTTTTTAAAAAACTGTCACAAAATTCCGTCATTCTTGTTTTTCTAGTAGTGACCAACGATTTCGACGTATGTGGCAGTTTTAGGAGGGTTGAAAAATCAAATTTACGGTTTCGGTTTTGTTATTAGCCAAAACCGCACGCATAAAACCAAAACCGCACCATGTGTGTATATGTATGATCTTGATGTCTTTGAATGTATGATTGTAATGAAGTCAAACATGTTAAAAATTATTGATCGCATAATTAAATGTTCCAAATGATTGTTCATTTGATTAGGGTGGAAAAAAAGTATACATTGAAGGCTTAGACCTTATTGGAAAAATGACCTATTCAAGTCACTAGCAGTTGGATTGAAGGGAGGTATGTAAGTAGTGGATGACCATAGAGTTGGTCTAAGAAATCACTACACTAGAAGTCCGCACCAAAGAAATAATTGGCTTAAGAGAAAATATTTTTCAAATATGATCACAAAATTAAAGTAGTGATGCTAAATTGCATAAAATTTTATTGTTTCAATTGGTTTTGGAACCGAAATCGAACAAAAAAAAACTGCACCACATTAATCACAAGCGGTTTCATGTGCGATTTTGAATTTTTCAAACCTCACCTAAGTGGTTTCGGGTGTGGTTTAGACTCAGGGTCGGCCTTGAGTTTTTAAGGGCCTAAAGCGACAACAAAAAAATAGACCTTTTGCGAATTGCTATTAAGATAGGCATAAAAAAACTAAGAACTTTTCTTGAACAAAAGAGCATCAATACGAAAGAATACCAAATATAATAATCGACTATTTCAATATTTCCAAAGCATCATTTAGATATCACATTATCACTAAGTCAAAAAAGTAATCAGTTCAAAGACATCACTTAAATATCATCCTTCTTGCAGTTTTAGCAGCAAAAGTATTAATAATATCCACACAATCAATCTTATCCGCCATCTCATGTTCAATGGATATGATGGATAATCCATTCAACCTTTCTTGTGACATAGTTAAGCGGAGGTAGTTCTTAATTAGCTTCAACTTTGAAAAACTTCTTTCTCCGGAAGCAACCATAACATGAATAGTTAATAATATCCGATACGCAATCCACACATTTGGATAACAATCCTCCATCAATTTCAATTGATTGAGCACTTCAATTGGTTTCTGTGACACCCCCAAAATAGGTATACATCACCCATTTTGAGTCGTCAATAACATGGTACAGAAATAACTACAACTTTATTAATACAACATGAAAACTGTGAGTTTAAATACAAATATTTCCGTCTAGACAATATTCACACCCAAATAAGTCCTTATTACAATTATTGATATATTATTTTACAAAAATGGTGAGGACTACTAAAATAACTTTCTAAGACCTTCATTCCATACCCCGACTAGTACTCGCTACATTCTCGCCTCCTGAGAAGAAAAATGGAACAAAAAGGAAAAGGGTGAGCTCAACTAGCCCAGTAAAAAATATTATGACTAAGATAATATAGAACAAATTATCCTTAGTCTTCAACAGGGAAAAATATGATAAAATACAATAGTCAACAAGTTTCAGATCAATATTCGCAGCATAAATAATAATTCATAGAAGAGTTACATAGAGAATGAAATCTACTATAATCTATGAATTTAAAGTCCATCATCAATATTTTATCCCTGTAACATCAACCAATATTCATCTTGAATTAAATATTCATCTTTGCACTACAGGCCAAAGATATTCATCAGTCGGTCATGTTCATCTCAACACCTGTACATCTTTACACTACGGGCCAAAGATATTCATAAGAAAATCAACCATCTTTGCACTCTGTGCCAAAGATATTCAAGAATACCATCATTTAGGATCGGGATGATGAAAAATATTTTAAAGAAAACGAATCCAAAGGAAACAAAAGAACAATTATTATGGATTCGCATTTTAAACAATCCGAAGTTTAAAAATATTTCATAAATAATCATAGTGAAGTAAAATTCAAGAATGATCAAAACATGGATACAATCAAAGCTAGTATCCACAATAGATATTTTGGACAAAAATGAAAATTTAATTTTTCTCGTGAATAGTTTCAGATTCGTGAATAAGTCAGTATATCACGTGAATAAGGCAGATATCGTGAATAGTAACCCCGACACTAAAAGACAAGAATTTCACAAGAAAAATCTTACCAATAATCCTCGCGATAATGATATTAGAAGAAATAATATCATTTAAAAAAAATAACATCCCTTACCTTGAAAAGATCTGTATTTTAAATTTGGAATACCGGATATAGTCTTTGAAAGGAACTTGTATCAGATAAAGCAACACTCAAAGTATCAAAATAATCACAAGAATACACTCGATAATATAGAGAGAGAAAGAGAGAAAACTTCAGTTTTCGTGTGATTTTCAATTTTAACCTAAGCACCTATTTATAGGAAAATGCTTTGTAACACCAAAGCGTAAAATTTAATAAAATATGAATATATATATATATATATATATATATATATATATAAATTTCTTACGCCCACTTTCTTAAATCTGAATTCAGCAATTTACATCACATGCAAGACCCACAATTAATGACAAAAACGTTTTTCATATTAAAAATAATTAAAACTTCCAAAAATCAATTATTTTGGAACTTCGGAACTTCAATAATTCATAATAAATAGCCCTTTTGTCAGAAAAATTCCAACCTTATGTCTTTTTCATAGGAAATTTCATTCTCTAAAACTTTGCATAAGAAAGTTTTTCCAAATTCCAAACAGAAACTGACCGAAATCCACAAGCGGGCGATTTTACAGGCTATAATCAAATTTCAGTCAAGAAATAGGCCCACAGACATGTTTAACATGTTTTAAACAACTTTTGCAACCAAAATACTCTTCCTCCTCATATATTCATATATCCCATATTCATTGTAAAAATATCACCATTATTATATTATTAAAATATAATAATATATTTAAATGAATTGTTTTATCAAAAAAGATCAATTTTTCAATAATTGTCACTTTAAAAATTTTCTCCATCTATATCCACATAAAATGAATATTTTCCGTATCATATAAATCAATAATTAATTATTCACAAATAATATTACAGAATCAAAATACTGGCAACCAGGCCGTTCCCAGGAAAGGGGGGTTTTCCAATAAAGCTTTCTCCTTACTGGCGCGCAATTAGGTGACCAAACCTCTCCTTAGACAGAACTTTCTAGACATTGCCAATAATGTTATCCAATAATGTTATTCAAATAATATGAATTATTAACTCGATAAAAGAAAAATATGTGTAATGACAATTATTGAAACAACAATAATATAAAATATCAACGTAGCAATTATTGAATCAATAAAATAAAATATTGAGCAAGAATTCATCGTAACAATTATTGAGTAGTGCCTTCTTACATAAGAATTAATAATTGGTGCAATATCGTATGCTACTGTGTTTTAACCACCGGGTATTCCAACAGTATTAACGGTAACAACTACGCCGTTATTTATAAACAACTTATACTTGTCGTTTTCTTCATCCAATCGCTTTCCGTTATGGGGCCCACATAAAGCTGTGCCGTCGTACAAATATTCCCCGACAGTAAGAATATTTCACGACCAAACGAATATTCCCCAACAACAATGAATATTTTATAACCACTTGCTTATTTGAAATATTTGCGCATTTTACCCATAACTAACCACATTAATCAAATCAACCCTTACTATTTCAAAATAATAAATAGAGGAAATTTAATTTCATTTATAATAAACTGGGGTCTTACAACCTCCCCTTCTTATGAAATTTCATCCTCGAAATTGACGTACATACCTGGTGTTTTGAAAAGGTGAGGATACCTCGCTTTTATTTTCGTTTCCAACTCCCAGGTCATTTCCTCAATAGCATGGTTTCTCCACAAAACTTTGACTTATGGTATGACCTTTGTACGTAAAACATGCTCCTTCCTATCCAAGATCTTGACAGGTACCTCTTCATACGTTAAGTCCTCGGCTATTTCGTCCTGTTCTAACTCAATAACGTGGTTCGGGTCTTTCACATATTTACGTAACACAAATATATGAAAAATATTATGAACACGAGACATACTTGGAGGTAACGCGAGTCTATAGGCTATATTTCCTACTCGGTCAAGAATCTGAAATGGACCAATAAATCGTGGATTGAGCTTCCCTCTTTCCCCAAATCTTGTAACTCCCTTCCATGGGGCAACACGCAACAATACATGATCCCCAATACTAAATTCCACGTTGTCGAATCATTTGGATCTTTTCCGTAGTCATATGTACCAACTCGGGTCCTAACAATGTTGCTTCACCCACCTCATCCCAACATATTGGAGAGCAACACTTTCATCCATACAATGCTTCGAATGGAGCCACACCTATACTTGCTTGATAACTGTTGTTGTAGGAGAATTCCACCAATGGTAAATACTTATCCCAACTCCCTTTGAAATCTAGGACACAGAGTCTTAATAGATCTTCAAGAGTTTGAATAGTCTTATTTGATTATCCGTCCGTTTGAGGATGATATGCCGAACTGAATCGTAAATCCGTGCCCATAGCTTTTTGCAAGCTAACCCAAAATCGTGAAGTGAATCTTGGGTCACGATCCGAAACTATGGATCTTAAGATGCCATGCAATCTCACAATCTCATTTACATACATATGAGCAAGACGTTCAAGGGAATAAGTCTCCCGTATCGGCAAGAAATGAGTAGACTTAGTTAATCTATCAACAATAACCCAAATAGCATTTATGCCTTGAGAAACCGTGGGAAGACTCGTAACAAAATCCATGGTAATGTGTTCCCACTTCCATTTCGGAATCCCAAGTGGTTGCAATGGACCCTTAGGCACTTGATGCTCCGCCTTTACACGTTGACAAGTTAAACACCTCGAGATAAACTTCGCGATCTCTCTCTTCATATTGTTCCACCAAAATGTATGTCGAAGATCACGATACATTTTGGTACTTCCAGGATGGATTGCAAACGGTGTATTGTGTGCCTCCATCATGATCTTGTTCTTCAAATCAGAATCGTTAGGAACACAAAGTCTGGAGTGAACTCGAAGTATTCCTTCTTCATCGATTTTCGCTTCCGGAATAGCACCTTCTTGTACTTTCTTCTTCATACGCATCAACTTCAGGTCGGTGGCTTGAACAACTTTAACTTTATCAATTAAAGTTGGTTCTATGCGTATACTTGACATCATCGCACTCGTTCCTGCATATGATCTTCTACTCAACGCGTTAACTACCACGTTTGCTTTTCCAGGATGGTATTGAATAATGTGGTCATAATCTTTTAACAGCTCGAGCCAACGTCGTTGCCGCATGTTGAGTTCCTTTTGGGTGAAGAAATATTTGAGGCTTTTATGGTCTGAATATATCTCCACTTTCTCCCCATATAGATAGTGCCTCCAGATCTTTAGCGCGAAAATGACTGCTGCCAACTCTAGATCATGAGTAGGATAATTCCTCTCATATTCTTTAAGTTGTCGCGAGGCATAGGCTATGACTTTCCCATGTTGCATGAGAACACATCCTAACCCTTTACCTGAAGCATCGTTGTAGATAACAAATCCATCCGAACCAGATGGTATTGTCAGAACAGGTGCCGAAATGAGTCTCCTCTTGAACTCTTGGAAACTCTTCTCGCATTCCGTGCTCCATACGAATTTTGTATTTTTCCGAGTCAGCTGAGTTAACAGAGTAGCGATTCGAGAAAATCCTTCCATGAATCTCCAATAATAACCAAATTTAAGCCCAAAAGCTACGTGCTTTTGATTTGGGCTTCGGTTGCTAACTTTGTATTGCCTCAATCTTCGCCGGGGCAACAGATACTCCATGTTTTGACACCACGTGCCCAAGGAATGCTACTCCTCAAGCCAGAACTCGCATTTCTTCAACTTGACATATAACTTATTTTTACGAAGCCTTTGGAGTACCAGCTTCAAATGGTGCTCATGATCTTCACGACTTTTGGAATATATGAGGATGTCATCAATAAAGACAACAACGAACTGATCCAAATATTCCTTGAATATCCGGTTCATCATATCCATGAAAGCTGCAGGAGCATTAGTCAATCCAAAAGGCATGACTAAGAATTCATAATGCTCGTACCGAGTTCTAAAGGCAGTCTTTGGAATATCCTCTGTAATAACCGTAAATTTTATGATTTAATATTAATATTTATAAATAGAGCCTGTGATTATTTTATAAATGCTTACATGGCATGAGGTGAGTAACTCAATTGAATTAAAATTGAGCTTTTAATAATTGATAAGATGTGGAGAATTATGATAGGTTTATGAAAGGTCTGGTGTGACACAATGATGGAATTAGTGGGGAATAATTAACTATTTACATGTTTATAATCCAAATAATAAATTGGGAGTCTAGCCCAATAAAGTCAATTGATGGACTTTTGAGTTAGCCCAATGAACTTGGGATATTTAAAATCCAATTCGGAATCCAACAAAATAGTTAACTGATAGTACAAGGTGTTGGTTAAATAAAATGTGGCGTGGGGCAGTGGGCCCGACCAACTAGCCCCTTGTCTATGTCTGAGATCTATTCTCTTGTCCCAAATTAAGGGTCACCAAGTACAAAGAATAGTAGCCTAAACTCTCTTTACACAAACTTTCAAGCTGCTAATCCTAGGCATGCAGGGCTAGCTAAGTGGCTGGTATGGAGTGGTTAAACAACTCCTTAAGTAACCATTGTTCATTTATATTGCACAATGAATCCCAACATTGTGTAAAGCAAGTGTCTAGTCCATGCTTTTCTCTTTAAATACAAGCCACCACGGCAGTCTGTTATAGTGATAAGGGTGTTGGAGAAATCTGAGTAAAGAATTCTTAGTTGCTAAGCATTACCAAATCAGTGTGTGAGATATCAGGGTTAAAGCTTGAGAAGGTATAATTTCTACTTCGTTCTTAACTTGAGTCTTGTTTGATTCTCGGTTTTCCTAAATTAATAGGTCAAGTATGATGAATTAACATGATATAGGGTGTTTAGAAAGTTTACTTTCGTGCATGAATGCGTTAATAATTGTGCGGAATCAAGTTGTGGCTACTCTCAAAATGTAACATGTTCACTACTTACGAACTCCATGGGTGCAAACAAGACCGCATTTAGGAACCAATCGATGGGTTCTTGGCGTGTTAGACCATGTATTAAGAAATTCCTTAGGATGTATGCATATAGTAAAGTCTTAATGAAATTAACCCAATAAACTTAGACTTTGTCGAAATAGTGTAGACCGAAGTCTTCGAAAGAGCTGATTTCGGAGATGTCTTCGGACAAAGCGTGTTGTCTTCGGATAAGTCGTGATGTCTTCAGACAAAGCGTGTTGTCTTCGGACAAGTCGTAATGTCTTCGGACAAAGCGTGTTGTCTTCGGACAAGTCGTAATGTCTTCGGACGAAGCGTGTTGTCTTTGGACAAGTCGTAATATCTTTGGACATGACCAGATGTCTTCGGCTTCGGACATGGCCAGATGTCTTCGGCTTCGAACATGGCGAGATGTCCTGGGACTCAGAGGTAGCCTCATAACTTGATATAAGATGGATTAATAAATATTCCTATACTGCTATAAACTATTATTACACGAATGAGTTCTAAGCAGAGAATTTTACTAACTTCGGGAAAATAAATCTGATGCCTGCAAACATGCGTAGAAAAGGGTCGGTGGGATTAATAGATGTTATGGTCTACTTAAAGAAATGAACCTCTTGGAACTACGAAGAAGGAAGTTTATGAATAAACTAGCAGTGGTCAAAAGTATGAGCATGTTAGTGTACATGTTGTTTATATATGTATATCAAGTGTGTTTGGCTAATGAATACCTATACTTACATAAATAGGACAAGCATAGCTCATTGAGGTGATTTCTGCTATAAGTAGTAATCAACACTAAAGGCAAGTTCCCTAACCTCACTCAAATTACATTGAGCAAGTATCCGAACACTATTATTATTGTGTTGCAAGTTCCTTAATTCTCACACTGTATACATTTGAATTGTTGTCATATCAATCATATTTTATCAAGCAAATATCTGTTTCTATTCAAAAATCATTTGTATACCTTGACGTTGTTGCAAGCATTGGACTTATCGTTCTTAAATGCATGATAAAATTTTGTCTAAGCCTTTGATTCGACTAGACTATTACTATGTGTTAAAAGCTATCCAAACCGATTGACTTGGTGCGGACTATCGTAAATCTACTGAGATGAACAACCCTCATTGAAGGGGAAATTATATATTATCGGGGAACCGACGTGCGCACATGAGTATGATTAAATGTTATGCATAACGTAGGGTACTTTAGGCTGATCACCTGTTGTACTCGTTGATATTGGATTACAGTGTAATACTGTTAATTATAGTAAGAGTTCTTGGTCCTTAGTGACTGCTCAGTACTCATTCATATTGAACCTCGAAATGAATAAATCCTGAAATTTTGTTGATATCCTTCAGTCTATAGTGACACCTATTGAATACTCTTGATATTTCTTGATATCCTTGAACTACCAATTATTATTACACCCTTGAAAGATCTAAATGCTACAACTGCTTGTTCTTCTGGCTATATTACTTGCTGGGCAAACTCGTTCCTCATTCTTGCTTCCTAAAACATTACAGTTAAGGCAGAGCAAGGCGGTACTTCAGGACAGGATAAGGGAAAGGGCAAGGCGATAGAATAACTTAGTCCTTAAGACTAGAAGTATTAATATTATTGTTATGCTTGTTATGATGTATTCAAAAATGATTACGTTATGTTTAAGTTAATCACTGAGTTGTCGTAGTAATGGTTACGGTACCTTGGGACGCAAATATTTATATTATATTAATGTAAATTATTCTAGTATTTTCGTTGTTGATTTTAGTAAGATATTCGTAGTTGTACGTGGTGCACCAAATTCGAGATATGGGTGTCCGAATTTTGGGGGCGTCACATCCTCAGTTCTAATCTTCAGCTGATGATATCCAGAATGAAGATCGATCTTTGAAAAGAATTGTGCTCCTTGCAACTGGTCAAATAGGTCATCAATACGAGGTAACGGATACCTATTCTTGATGGTGACATGGTTCAATTCCCGATAGTCAATACAAAGTCTCATACTCCCGTCTTTCTTCTTTACAAATAAAATAGGAGCACCCCAAGGAGATGTACTAGGACGAATGAAACCGATGTCCAACAACTCCTGGAGTTGGACCTTTAACTCCTGAAGTTCAATAGGAGCCATTCGATATGGGGTTTTAGAAATGGGCTTTGTACTAGGTTCAAGATCAATAAAGAATTCAACTTCACATTCTGGGGGGTAGACCAGGAAGTTCTTCAGGAAACACGTCAGGAAATTTACTAACAATAGGAATATTATTCAAATCTGACGTGTCTTTATTCAAATCCATAACATGGGCTAAGAAAGCTTGACATCCGTTTTTCAATAAACGAATAGCTTTATGACTAGATATGATAGTGATTGATTTTAATGGTTTAGTTGCTTGAATCCGTACAACAGGTTGGTTAGGAATATGAAAACTAACAACCTTACGAAAATAATCAATTTTGACATGATGAGTAGTTAACCAATCAATCCCTAAAATCACATCAAAAGCAAGTATCTTTAAAGAGATAAGGTCAACGGTGTAATGTGATGGTGCCAACTTGGATCAAACAAGATTTATAAACAAGTGGATGTGATGAAAGTTTCTCCTAATCTGAGTCTCCACAGATAAATCAAAGTCTAATTTCTCCTGGGAGTTAAGTTTAAACGTTGAGCACAAGCGTAAGAGATAAATGAATGGGTAGCACCCGCAGATTCAGTAAGGTATAAATTTCGCAAGAATTTATGATTAGTTTACCCGTGATCACCTCGTTTGGGTTCCTCGCATTTTGACCAGTCACGACAAATGCTCTTCTAGGAACTGCTGACTTTGAATTTTTTGGGACAACCTTTTGAGTCACCGTCCCCCCTGGACTTGGTTTCGCTACCGTACAATCTCGAGCGATATGTCCTTCTTTTCCACAATTATAACATACCTTGAACTGTTGTGGATAGTTTGGGCTAATATGTCCCTCTTTTTCGCATTTATAGTATACGACCGGTGGTCGTTCTCCTCCCTTAGAACCATTTGCTGCTGGCGCTGACGTCTTCACATGGTCATTGTTGAATCTCCTCTTTTTAAAATTCCCTCCCGACTCGCTTCTTCTATTGTCATGGCCATGATTACCACCAGAGTGGTTGTCGCTTTTGTCCAGTATTTTTCTTTCTCCATTTGGTTATCATTGTTCGATGATCGCTATCACCGGTATGGCCCCCGTTGTGGTCCTCTACCAACGTATTTTTCGTTATCTCGCTTCTAATAATTGAGCCTCATTGACAACATCCGAATAGAGAGAAAATTTATGAGAAATAAGTTATCGACGATGTTGGGTTTCAAACCTCTCGTAAACATCCGCCACACACGTTCCTCATTCTCCACCAAATGAGGTGCAAACCTGGATAACTCCGCGAACTTCACCTCGTCTTTGGGACACCGCCATGTTGTTTCGCTCCAGTCTAATAAACTCTACCTCCTTCATAAGACGAATACTTTCAGGAAAGTATTTGTCATTGAACAGTTTCTGAAATGTCTCCCAAGACATGCTGAGTGCGGCTGGATGGGTACGAGTCACAGATTCCCACCAGTAATTTGCCTCATTACGGAACATAAAGTGGCGAATGGAACCTTCGTTCTCTCTGTGCATCCCAAGACATCGAATATCTTGGTGATTTGTTTGACCCACGCTTTACGCCTTTAATCGGATCCGACTTTCCCCATAATTTCGTGGTCCCAACTCTTTGAACTCGCTTGGCGCGTGATAAACCGCAATGCGTTGTTATCATTTCCACTGTATTTTGTACACGAAGTCTCCTCGTCTCGATTTTGCATGAAATCGCAAAAAGCTTCTAAACATCCCGCTGCTCATCATCGCTTCGATTGGTGTTGTTCATAGGAGGAACATTGCCACTGTCAGACGTTTCTCCTCGTTGGTGAGTAAAGGTGTCTCCACGCCTCATTTACTCCATCGTTAACATTCTCATCGACATTCTCAAACATCGCTTATAAAACAAGGGTTAATTAAAGAAATTAACATATCACATAATATCCCTATATATCGACCAACCAACAAATAAGCTTAGGTAAGACACACTAGCGAAGGTTTTACTCGTCTCTCCTCCTAGTTCTATTCCCCGATCTCCGCCGTAAATCATATCCCTAAGCTCGATATTAATCATGACGCCCCAAAATAGGTATACATCACCCATTTTGAGTCGTCAATAATACGGTATGTAAAACAACTACAACTTTATTAATACAACATGAAAACTGTGAGTTTAAATACAAATATTGCCGTCTAGACAATATTCACACCCAAATAAGTCCTTATTACAATTATTGATATATTATTTTACAAAAATGGTGAGGACTACTAAAACAACTTTCTAAGACCTTCATTCCATACCCCGACTAGTATTCGCTACATTCTCGCCTCCTGAGAAGAAAAATGGAATAAAAAGGAAAAGGGTGAGCTCAACTAGCCCAGTAAAAAATATTATGACTAAGATAATATAGAACAAATTAGTGTTAGTCTTCAATAGGGAAAAATCTGATAAAATACAATAGTCAACAAGTTTCAGATCAATATTCACAGCGAAAATAATAATTCATAGAAGAGTTACGTAGAGAATGAAATCTACTATAATATATGAATTTAAAAGTCCATCATCAATATTTTATCCCTGTAACATCAACCAATATTCATCTTAAATCAAATATCCATCTTTGCACTACAGGCCAAAGATATTCATCAGTCGGTCATGTTCATCTCAACACTTGTACATCTTTGCACTACGGGCCAAAGATATTCATAAGAAAATCAACCATCTTTGCACTACAGGCCAAAGATATTCAGTAATACCATCATTTAGGACTGAGGATGATGAAAAATATTTTAAAGAAAACGAATCCAGTGAAACAAAAGAACAAGTATTATGGATTCGTACTTTAAACAATTCGAGTTCAAAAATACTTCATAAATAATCATAGTGAAGTAAAATTCAAGAATGATCAAAACATGGATACAATCAAAACTAGTATCCACAATAGATATTTTAGACAAAAATAAAAATTTAATTTTTTTGTGAATAGTGCCGTATTCGTGAATAGTGCCGTATTCGTGAATAGTGGTATACGTGAATAGTGCCATATACGTGAATAGTAACCCCGACACTAAAAGACAAGAATTTCACAAGAAAAATCTTACCAATAATCCAGCATAATGATATTAGAAGAAATAATATCATTTTAAAAAAAATAACATCCCTTACCTTGAAAAGACAAAGATTTTAAATTTGGAATAATTGGGATATAGTCTTTGATGGGAACTTGCACCGTATAGCAACACTCAAAGTATCAAAATACTCACAAGAATACGCTCGATAATATAGAGAGAGAAAGAGAGAGAAAACTTCAATTTCTGGTGTGATTTTCAATTCTAAACTAAGCACCCTATTTATAGGAAAATGCTTAGAACACCAAAGCAGAAAATTTAATAAAATATGAATATATATATACAAATTTCTTACGCCCACTTTCTTAGATCTGAATTCAACAATTTACATCACATGCAAGACCCACAATTAATGACAAAAATGTTTTTCATATTAAAAATAATTAAAACTTCCAAAAATCAATTATTTCAAAACTTCAAAACTTCAATAATTCATAATAAATAGCCCTTTTGTCAGAAAAATTCGAACCTTATGCCTTTCTCATAGGAAATTTCATTCTCTACAACTTTGTAGAAGAAAGTTTTTCCAAATTCCAAACAGAAACTGACCAAAATTCACAAACGGGCGATTTTACAGGCTATAATCAAATTTCAGTCAGAAATGGGCCCACAGACATGTTTAACTTTTTTTTAAAAAAATTTTGTAATAAAAATACTCTTCCTCCTCATATATTCATATATCCCACATTCATTGTAAAAATATCACCATTATTATATTATTAAAATATAATAATATATTTAAATGAATTTTTTTTTATCAGAAAAGATCAATTTTTCAACAATTGTCACTTTAAAAATTTTCTCTATTTATATCCACATAAAATGAATATTTTCCTTATCATATAAATCAATAATTAATTATTCACAAATAATATTACTGTAATCACAACATCGGGCAAACCAGCCGCTCCTGTGAAAGAGGGGCTTTCAATAAGGATTTCTCTTTCTTGGTGGCCGCAATTAGGTAACCAAACCTCTCCTTAGATGTAACTTTCTAGACATTGCCAATAATGTTATCTAATAATATTATTCAAATAATATGAATTATTAATCGATAAAGGAAAATATCGTGTAATGACAATTATTGAAACAATAATAATATAAAATATCAACGTAGCAATTATTGAATCAATAAAATAAAATATTGAGCAAGAATTCATCGTAATAATTATTGAGTAGTGCCTTCTTCACGTAAGAATCAATAATTGGTACAATACCATGTGCTATCGTGTTTTAACCACGTGTATTCCAACAAGATAATCTGTGAATAACTACGCCAAGTTATTTATAAACAACTTATACTTGTCGTTTTCTTCATCTAATCGCTTTCCGTTATAACCACTTTCTTATTTGAAATATTTACGTATTTTACCCATAACTAACCACATTAATCAAATCAACCCTTACTATTTCAAAATAATAAATAGATGAAATTTAATTTAATTTATAATAAACTGGGGTCTTACAGTTTCGCCATCTCTTTTGGTAAACCTTCTTTGAAGACTTTCAATTCCGAAAATAACTCATTTCTGTTGATATCAGAAGTTCCTTCATGTTTCAAAGCATCTTCTAACTTAGAGCAATACATCTTCAAACGTTCATCGGTTGTAGACTTTAACTTGTTCACATCAAATAAAAAACCCCAAATTTCCTTATATTTCTCAAACTGTTCAAACCGGCTCTTAAGTGATGAAAGAACTTGATCTACTATAGATAAGAAGTAGTTAACTCTAAATGAGTCTTCAGCCGAAAGGGTCACCTCTTCACTCCCATTCTCATCAAAATGATTCTTTTGATGAATGACACGCTTCTCGTAAAATACGGGTTCAACTCCCATTTTGGACGCAATTGCTTTAGTTTCATCAATAGCCTCCGCCAAATTACTTTATCTATATTTCTCAAGAAAGGAAACATTCCCATTTAACTGAGCAATGGAAACATCAATATGCATATCTTCTTTTTGCAAGGTCTTGCTGACAACGTTAACTACAAACAAAATAGTATGCCAAACCACCATGCTAACTAAGAATCCAAAATCCTCAATTGCATATCTTACTAAGGCATCAGCTTCACTCTTTGCACCAACATCTTCACGAGAATCAGCCAATTCAAGTAAAGCCTCTTTGATTTCTGGATCTTGGTATCTTATTTCTCTAACACTTTCAACACGACTTTCCCAATGCGTTTGTGATAATGACTTAACAGTGAGATTTGCAACATATTTTATCAAAACTTGCCATCGCTTGGTAGAAGCCGCAAACAAACAGTAGATACGTTGTATAATTCCAAAAAAAGATGTAGCTTTGTTACAACAGTTGGCCATATCGCAAAGCATGAGGTTAAGACTATGGCAACCACATGGCGTGTAAAATGCTCTAGGATTTCTACCGAGAAGCCTTTTATGAACACCTTTGTGTTTCCCTTTCATATTGGAGCTGTTATCATATCCTTGCCCTCTTATATCACTAATGTCGAGCTGAAGAGTGGACGAGACTTCTTCTAGTTCACCAAAAAGTCCAGATCCCGCTGTATCTTCCACTTTCAAAAATTGTAAGAAGAATTCCTCCACTTTTGGTGTACTCATTGAAACATCCACACATCGTATTACAAGTGACATTTGTTCTTCGCGACTTATATATAGAGTACAATCAAGAATCATGACAAAATATTTTGCATTTTTTATCTTACAAATCATTGCCCTTTTGACATCATCAGCAAACATTTGTATTAATTCATTCTGAATTTTATGGCTAAGATAATGGTAATGAATCTCACCTTTCAAAATCCGTCAAAAGTGCTCTTGCATTATTGGATCATACACAACAACCATTTCGATTATGGTTAGAAAAATCTCATTCTTCTCTTGATAAATCTTCTCATTATCTCCACGAAATGCTAAATTCACTTTAGCAAGTGCTTTTATAGAAGCAATTATCCTTACTATTACCCCTTTCCAATGCTCTTTCTCTTTGTTGATTTGATCTTGCACACTTTTGTCGATTGTTTTATTCTTTTTTAGTATCCTCTCTAATTCAATCCATTTGCTCATGCAAGCAATATGCTCGTTACTACCTTCACGACTTTTGAGCTTTTGACCAATATTTCTCCAATTTCTCAAGTCATTAGTAGCCAACAAAGTATTGTTTTCACCTTGCGCAAACAAATTTACAACAAAAGCAAAATACTTTGTCTGAAGCGCTTGAATATACAAGCCACCTCCTATCTTTCTTCTCTCCATTTGACAAACGACGGATGTAATGAAAGGAAGTGAAATGCCTACCCTATGTATCCTTAGGAAATTGATCCCTATCTCTTCTTAAAAGGCCCTCTTTCAACTACAAAGTCAATAAAATTTTGATCAATTTTTTTCTAGTTGTTTGGATCATCAATGTTTGTAGGTCCATATTCACAATCCAAGCCTTCATTGTGACCCTCATCATTCATATTTTCATGATCACTCTCATTCACGCATTCATTTGGTTCCTTTGCAAGGACATCCGTATCTTCCACTAATTTTTTTGTTCTTCATTCCCCATACCTACTATATGTTCTTCATTCTCTGACTGTTCAACCACACTAGAACTCTCCTTTTGTTTCTTACTACCAAAAAATTTATCGAGTGAACCCGCTTGAGATTGAACTAATACATCTGCTTTTTTCTTTCTTTTTCTTTTTTCAGATCCAGACATATACTTTTTAGGAGCCACGGTGAATTAAAATTTAAAAATCTGCAAAATTCCAGCATAATCTCGTGATTATCTATAAAATAATTATCAAATAGGGCCTTCTTTATTAGGAGTCTAACACTACTCCCAAACAATTAAAAAAACCCAAAAGAGATTAAATTTTTCACTTGATTCTAAATCATAATAGCATTAAAAAATCCATAAATCATAATAGCATAAACAAATCTACTCAATCAGTCATCAAGCCCAATTAAATTAAACAATGCTTCTAAATCTCATAAACAAAACAATTAATTTCATAACCCTAAAAAATAGAATTAATACCTGAAATTAGCTTGAAATTTGTGAGAAGGAATACTGGAATAGCATTTAATACAATAACACTTGTGACTTCAATATGTCACTCGGTCTAGCGGGTCTACTATTTTTCTTCTGTGATTGAATCTGCGAGACTGCGGCGAACTTCTTCAGTTCTTCTTCATTGTTCATTTGTTCTTCTCGGCTTTCTTGAAAAGTCACCACTCACCAGAGATTGATTATTTACTTTTCAAATGGAAGCAAAAAGTCAAATAGGGTTGTACGTGTAAAAAAGTTGTGTAGATGTAATATGAAAAAGGGCCTTCCTGATTTAAAAACTACAAGTTTGTCATTGAGATTTGGGCTGAGTTTTTTTTGTTTGGGTATATATATATACATAACACATACTCTGGGGGCCTTAAAAATTTGTGGGCCTAAAGCACGGGCACCTTGGGTTTTATCCCATGCCCGGTGCTGTTTGGATTTCAAACCGCACCATGCTCATCCCTATATAAAACTATGCTTTCAATTTAAAGCTTGATATTGAGTTGTCAAACATAACCAAGGTTAGGCCTGTTCATCTGGTATTTACTGAACCGGATCGGTCCAAATCGGACCTAATCGATTACCGAATGTAGCCAGAATTGCGTATCGAAACCGGTACCAGTTGAACCGGTATATCAAACTGATAAGCCGGTTCGGTACCAATTTTTATCAAAAAAAAACCAAAAATAAGCAATTACCAATAAATTAGTTTCTTAAAACTAAAACTGAGAAATATGCCCACAAAATAATATCAAATTAGTATAAATAATCCTTTTCATCCATCATTTTGCACGGTTAACCATATAACAAAGCAACAAACAAGCAATATGTTAGTGTTATGTATGCGGTATTATAAATTAGTCAAAGTTACAAAGTTTATAGACTCCATGTGAAATATATATATTCATTATTAAACAAATTTACACAAAAATAAAATACTAAAGTCATTTCTCAATTAAGAATGGAGCCAGGTAGTATGCTACATTCATTCAATAATGTTGACGAGCAACAAGCACGTTTACTATGCAAATTACAGTATAAAAAAAGAGCAAAAATGTATAAATATGAAAAATAATTAAAAACAAAATTTTATCTAGTGATCACATGGGCAATAGGATTATTCTTACAATGGCACCTCAATTTTCTTGAGCCAAGCAACAGAACAGAAAAAAAAAAAAAACTCGTCACAAATTCATTGCATCTTTGAAAAAGAGAGACGGGCATTTCCAAATTATGACTAATTAATCAACTATGAAAAATTTATATAAATTGTATCGAACCGGTTCGATTTGGTTCGGTACAAATTGATTCATATGCAAGATAAAGATACGTATGACTTGCATCTATAATAATAAAATGAAAAGATAAAAATATCTATTAATGCTAGTACTAGCTGCATAAATTACTATTCTCGTTATCACATCAATACATATCTCCCGAAAACACTACAATAATATTTCAATTTTCAAAAATAAAATAAAATAAAACTCTACACATTTATAATCAATACTTATTTGTTTGAATAAGCTTAAACCATTGCCTTTGTGGATTATCACTACACCAAGAAACATCCTCCAAATCATCTCCCAAACACAAGCACTTCCTAGTCACAATAGTTGAGTTGAAGGCATCCCACTCCAAACACAAGTCCCTCCCCTGCTCATCTTTTGCAGCTAAATGCATTCTTGATTTTGAGACATATCTCCATATACTCGTTGGGCTCGAACAATCCGCTGTAATCGTTGCCGGGAGGCCATCGCCTTCCGCAGTTAAACAGCCAGAAGTGCCGAGTAGTTGGACCGGAGTACCATCTCCATCGTAATTCCATCGATTCAATCTGTTGCAATCCGACGTTGTTATGTTGTACTTGCCTACACGAACACATCGGCCCGTCTGTGGATGGTACATTAAGTAGTATGATTCATATTCTGACATTGGGTCTGCATTGCAAAACACAGATTGAAAATCTCAAGTCATAGAACAAAGCCTAAGTTGCAATAAAAAGTTATGTTTGTTTGTAAGTAATATACTTGAGATAGGACTATTAATCTCAAAGTTATGTTTATTTGCAAAGATTATACTTGAGATATGACTATTAATCTCAAATGTTTTGTTTGTTTTTAAATTTAGACTTGAGACTATTAATCTAAGGATTATAAAATAACTTAATAGTCTTTAGATTATAATTATAATCCTGGGATTATAATCCTAAGATTAATAGTCTTGAGATTAGATTATAATCCCCGAATTATAATCCTTACAAACAAATATAATCCAAGTGTCTTGTTTGTTTTCAAATTTAGACTTGAGACTATTAGTATAGAATTATAAAAATGTTTAATAGTATTAAGATTATAATTATAATCTCGGATTATAATCTTAGGATTAATATTCTTGGAAATGTGAACCTAAACATATCTTGATTTTTTCTTTACATTCTGAATTGAGAGCGGATTGTCTGCCCCCATTTTCTCTGTCCTCTTGTGTCCCTCCACTTAAATTTTGACATCTGACATTTTATTTAATTTTTAGAGTTAATTGGTGTTAAGTAAAAGGTTAGGTATCAAAATTTAAGTAGAGGGACACAAAAGAGACTGGGAAAATGAGGACAGGGATCTGCTCTCTTCTGCATAGCACCGTTAGTTAAAGGATGCTATAAACCAATAGTATTACAGATAGTCCTTGTATACTTTATTCTCTTTTCAAATATGTGAAAATGGCATAGAATCTATAATACTTTTATAATTTTTTTTTTAAAACAAGTCGTGATCATATAACCATACCGTAAATCATCTGTTGGTTAAGTTGTAAATTCTGCAGAATGGATGCATTTCTTAGGTTGCCCCAAGCAAAATCATACAAGCCATATGACTCCTCCCATTCAATTTGACCTTCTCTAAGCATATAGCTTCCTTGCAAACCCCACAAGGCCCAATCAAGATCTTTCTCTGCCAAAAAAGCCATGACACAGGTGAAATATCGATTCTCAGCCTCGCTTTCACCCTTCAAATCCTTACCAAATTCGCTCAGAAAAATCGGAGTCGGGCTTCGTCCCGACAACAAATACCCTGTTTGGCTCATGAACCAATCTGTGATCTCTGCACAGAATTCATTTGTCTGGAAAATCCATTTTTCTGGGGGGTCGCCAAACGCGTACCAATGTGCCTCATAGACTAACTTGTTATTCACATTCACACCAAAATTCAATCTTCTTTGCTTTATAAAACTGAGATCCGTTTCGAATGTTAAGCCCGACACGATTACTAGGACATCTAGGTTTTCTAGGTGAACTGCAGTTGCACCCTCTTCCATAAATTGGTACCAATCGAACTCGTTTTGGCGCGGACCACGTAACTCGTTTCGTATGCTTATGGCCACTACCTATATATATAAATGTAAAGGCAATCATGGTTATTTAAAACTATTGGAATTCATCAAACAAAAAATACATTTTGTTTTTATATCTCCATTTGATGAAGCAACAAAACATGCATGTAAAAAGTTTTATTCTTAGCTTTTCTAGGTGAAATATTTCTATGAAGAGCAAAAATATACAACCAAAAATGTCTTCATCTCTATTTTTTTTCCAGAGGATTGTTATTTCCACAAGTTAAATTGTTATTTCCAGAGAGACTTCTCTAATCAACGGGTCCCACATTCGTGTGTGAAAGAATGACTTGCGAGAGAAAACGTATATAGAACCAACCAGCAAATTCAAGTATTGAGAAACAGGTCTTGATAATGATCATTAACTCCAGCAAAAGTTCATCAAAAATAAGAATAAAATATATTGGCCTTTTTGATGATTTTTTTTTTTTAAATAACAATCATGCAGATTCTTGACTATATATAAAGTTTGAATGAAATTTACATACCGTAGGATTTTCTTTGTACAGCCTGGCTACAATGGACAATCCTTTTACCCATTCCTTAGGATCAAAATACACATCTTTAAAAAATCCATTTCCATCACTCCAACCGCAGCACCATATGGGAAAACTAACATGGTTATCAAGTATCACCATAATCTTTTCCTTGCCAAGCGCATCAATAACAGCCTTTTGTGCATCAACTACCGTAAGGTTCATTATTTGAGGATTATTTATCGCCATACCAAACAGCGCCGCAATCAAATTCCAGTTCTCAAGCGATTCGGCCACAGTAAGATTGCCATACTCATTCCTGGTGAACATATGCGTAGCCCAAGTGAGGCGAATGCAATTGAACCCCATTGACACGATGCTTTGTGTAATGTTCTTCAATGGTTTCTTGTGGAGGCCTTCTGGTATTAAAGGATGCATATGACCAGGCCAATTTACGCAGCTTAATTTCACGCGGCGTCCTGTATTTGCATTCACTATCCATCTAGAACTTGTCGAGAGATACGCTATATGAGTGTTGCTTAAAAAAAGTATAACAACAAGCATGAAAGCAGTCGCCAAGATTGTGGCGACGAGTCCCCAGATAGGATGATCATATTGGGCTAACTTCATAAGATCTTCAGGACGAAATTCTTCGTTTTCGTGCTTGAAGATTTCATCTTTCTGACGGTGGAAAACATATTAATAAATTGCAGCCTCTAATGGATTTTAAAATTCTGCCAAACAAGAAAATTGAAATGTATAGATATAGATTTCCAAATATGACAAGGATGTTACAAAAGAGTTGTCTTAATCTATATTTTGGGTTGGGTTGGGGGGGGGGGTGAAATTAGAGAATTTGCCGATCTACAATCTAGATCATTCATCTGATGGTAGTCAAATTAGGGATTAACTAATTTAATTTCAAAGGAAATGTATATATTGGAGCTCTTTATTAAGACACTTGTCAATGCTATATAATGGAGCTAATATTCTTAAACCTAATAGCCTCTAATAATTAAGGTTTGAAAATGAGTGTTTTATTTCTTTTGTTGACTCGTTTCTTTAATTTTAGCATTGCACACAATTAGATACTCCCTTCATCCAAAATTATATGATGTTTTAAAGAATTTTTGTTGTACCAAAATAACTAATAAATTTTACTTTTTTTTTTCTAGACAATTAAAGTGGTTATATAACAAATTTATCCTATTCATTTACTCTCTCTCTCCTCATAATTATAGATATAATTGTTCTTTAGTGGTAAATTTGGCATAATAATTGCATTTTTAATAAGTGTGCAAATGATTTAAAGTGTACATAATTTAAAATGGAGGAAGTATAATTTTTCAGATAATAATAATTTACAAAGATTATATTTATTATTAAGAAAAATGATTATTTCAATGTGAGTCAAATGCCGACTAATACTTAAATAAAGTCAACAAATCTAATTTTCGAAAATGTAGTATTAACTATTAATGAAAAGAAAATACATACAACTCATATATATCATGGACTAGTATTTATATTATTTTATGGGTAATAATATCTGTACACTTTATTTATAGCTGGCGCACCGTAAACATTCAAATTTAGCCTAAATTAAGAGGTCCTCCTAGTTCATATATTTTCATGTGCCCAATTGACCCTTTGAGACCAGTGTACCGGCTCAAAGAATATCGAAAAATCAATATACGGACTCTTTCTTCTTCTTGCGTCATAACACTCGAAAAGTCTCTTCACCGACTCACTAAAGATCTCAACCCTCCATCATCTTCAAACACAAAGTAAACTTATCTCTTTGTTATTTTTGGGTGTGTAACTATAAACAAAGACTATATTTCTTCAGATTGGACTGTTAATTCTAATTTTTTTTATTTATTTTTAAAAATAAACTTAAAATTACTTTGTTTATGAAATAACTTGAAATGAGACTATTTAATACCATATCCAACTAAGTATTATAATCCCTATCATTTGGAACTAAAAACTTGTGAACAAAATTAACATTTAACTTTGTTTAGAAAAACTAATGTATCTTATCATATCTGTTAACGCCAAAATTCGTTCACGCGTTCAATCCTGTACAAAAACAAAATCACACGTAGGAACTTGACGGTTTGGGTCATCGGGGGATAGCTCCGGTGTGAGGATAAGTATAGGCTAAAAACAAGTTAACAATGGAGACTTAATGCTTTAGTACTCTAAAATGATGTTGTGTACCTATGAATTAGGATATAGTCTTGTATTTATCGTGATCACACATCCTTCAACGTTATGTCCCCAAATTGGAATAGAATTCCTCATCATGGTAGATACCATAATGGGATAAAAGTGAATCTCCTTAAAGAGAGTAAGTCGAATATTATCCTGACTCTTTCCTTAGGAATTGAAAATTAAACATAACCAGGAATCCTAGATTCCTTAAAGTTCAATCTGCAACCCAGAATATACTCTTACGTGGGAAATATTCCTCCACGTGGCCCATGACCCACCAACTCACCCAGACCCAATTAATCACGTCCCAACAATATTGCCCCCACTCTTTTGTTATAATGGACCAAATAATGAAAGAGTACTAGATCCAAAAATCCCCAATAATTAACATTAAATGAAAGATCACGAAGACCGAAGCAAGAAAAATCAGTTCCGTATTCTGCATTCATTGCTGGCCACCAAACCAGTTAATGCGCCGTAGTTAGGAAAACGTACGAAGATAAAGGGCCGGTCACCTCAAAAAGTCCCCTACGCCAAAAATTAACCTCCACTTTTTCATATCTAAGATTTCAAAATACTTCACTCTGCCTCCTCTAAAATCGTCCTTTTCCTCTGTAAACTCTTTTTCCGGCAAAACTTCAATAAAAACGCATAAACTTCTGATCAACAATGGCTGACAAAAACATTCCAACACCCACAGTCTCCACTGTTGCCACAACCACCGTCATCACTAGTGAGGCAATCCCTATCAACAATAACCCAATTTTCACCATCTCCACCTCTGTTCCCACCACCATCTCATCAATCGTGGTCGTTTCGGTCACCACCACAGCGATCTCCACAACAACCACCACCGTCACCACGACCCCCATCTCTACCACCTCATCTTCAGCCACCGAAGGGGCTCCTTCCCTCATTCGCACTGAAGCAAAGTTGGCCATTCTAAAGATGCAAGAGGAATATTCCTCTAAAAAGGCCTACACTCACATCAACACCCTATCTACTACCAGCAAGTCCGAACTCTTAGCCATACATATTCCGGCCACCTATGAGCTCAAGGCTCCGAAGCACCGAGACAGGATGTGCCACCGTCCTGATTGTTGGTCCATCATACCTCTATATGCTCTAAGGTATGGGGTTCGATTCACTCTCCACACATTCATCTCCACATTCCTAAGCTTCACCGGCATCGGGTTCGCCCAACTGGTGCCGAACTCATATATCCATTTAATCTGCTTTATTATTTTTTGCTTTGAGTGCGGAGTCCCTCCAAGCATGGACTTCTTCTTGGCTATGTTCAATATGGGAAAATATAAAGAACCCGGGTTCTGTCAGCTGAACAAGCATCCAAAAACCTAAATCTAGTGGAAAACCCGCTCTAGTAACAAGGGATGACATTCACACTGGTTATTCCTCAGAGGCCCCTACACCCACCTCATTCTCGAATGAGCCAATCCCTCAAAAGGCAACTTGGAATCACTACAAAAAAAGGCTTATCAGCGACCGCCTATCAGCGACCGCATATGGTCGCAGATGAGTATCAGCGATCGCATGCGGTCACTGATATTAGTCGTAGCTAATCTGGTCGTTGGATGGACGTCAGCGCCAATAATAGCGACCGATTTCTCAGCGACCGGTGTTAGCGACCGAATCCGTCGCTATTCTGACTCATGCTAAGTCATTTGTCAGTTGTGACGTGGCACACGTGTCCGCGACCAGTAATAGCGACCGAGTCGGTCGCTAGTTTCCAAGTAGTTATCAGCGACCGCTTTGTAGCATTAGCGACCGCATGTGGTCGCTAATGTTTTTTTTAATAATATTTTTCCTATTTTATTGATTTCCCAAAAATAACCTGCTTTGTACCTGCTTTCTATCCCAACACACAGCAGTATATATAAGCATCCATCCATGATAACTACCATATGATAAATATTCATCCATGATAACTGATAAACATCCATCGTAAACCAACACAACACAATACAATCATAAACATCTATATAATAGAATCGTAAACCAATACAATTGTCCAAAGAATGAATCTAAAAGAGTACAAGGCTTTAAAAATTTAAAAAAAAGTCTAGCAAGGCTTTAAAAATCTAACATATATGACTGGTCTAGCTCTTCATGGATCATCCAAATTAGTACCCTGTAATTAACAAAAGAATAAAACATATATGTTACATGTGTTGATACTACTATGACTTGGGAAAATCTAAACAATAGACAATGTAGTGAAACATATAAGTAAGACAGTGACAGTAAAAATATCGATATATATACCTGGTCACCACCCTGATGCTGTGATGCTGCTGCTGCCTCCACTGCCTCCGCCAACTCATCAGGACTAAGAGAATGAAGATGCCCACCCAAAGATATCTGAAGAAGATCACATTCGGAAGATCGCTTCTCACGGTCAAGCAGGAGTATGATAAATTTGGATGACCGATATTTATGTAGAGTGGGTAAGCAGAGCTGCCATGTGCCACTGATGGTCGGGCGTCGTTTTTGTCCTTGGCCTTTAACATAGTTTTTCTTCACGATGGATGCCCTCTCCCACAATTCTTGATCAATCGACGAACGCGGGGTGCCTTCAGGATAACGCTCGTTATTTAAGCCCTTATAAGTGTCTTGTCAGAAGGTCAACAATTAAATAGTTAAAAATAAATAAAAAAATGCTAAAAAAGGTCGTCACAATTTATAAACAACATATTAGTATAAAGTTAACTTATTACCGCTTATCCGAAACAAAGATCGGGTAGACCATCACCGGGTATTACATACACATCCAACCAATTGATAGGTTGACCTTGAGACTCAGATTCCTACATTTCATGTTCTCATATTAATATGTAAACATATGATATTTTAGCTACAAAACATGCATGACTGTAAACATAAAAACAAATAACTAAGCCAATAAGCTTGCTATACATACGTACCCTAGTAGCAATATTCTGCAGCTGTGATATACTGCCGCCCTTGTACATGCCTTTTGCCTTTTCGCCTTTAGATACACTTGAGGATCTGTTCGAGGCGGCAGTCTTGCGTCGCTTGACCCAGCTCTCAGCTCTCCACTGGTCACACATCTGCACCCATACGGGATGTGCGCACCACCAGGGACTATGCTCATGCATATATCGCTCACCCCGTGTCTGGATGGTCAATCTCAAAGATTATGCGCAGGGCTTTTTGTCGTTCCTTGTTCAGATTATCTTTAGTTCGATGACGCACTTACGCCGTAAGCAGGTGGTGAATAACTAATTTGTCATCGTCGTCCCATCTATACCGCTTCTACAAATAAAACAACAATAATAATGTTAAAACTGTTATATTACCATAATCCAACATTACTAAACAATATTATTTGATTAACTATGTATTATCTATCAGAGTGATAAAAAAATATACCTAAAATTCAGTCCAAAGTGCATCCTTATGGGCGAGAGGTGTGCTCGCCCATGTAATCACTAGCGTAGGCTAGTTCTATAAGCATAATTATGAAATGCACTTCATAATTTACTATCTTGAAAATCACTACCATATACAATAATTTACAGTCATATATATTTATAACAATGGAAATATTAAACCCTTATATATACACGATGTTTAACTTACGTGCTTTCTAGAGGAGGACGGATCTGTATAAGAATGCGATCATCCGGATTAGCCGGGGCCTTCGGCACATGATTAGGGCCTCGACCCAACCCGCGCTTTCGTGCTGCAGGTTCAGAAGACATCTATAAATAAAAAATTTAGGATGTTAGTATGAGTTATAAATGAAAGGTACATAAACGCGTCAAGGATATAGAGAACATGTACATATGTAATACAATTAAAACTAAACATACATATGACTTGAGTATACTAGCTACTAAGCATATAACTTGAGTACGTATACTAGCTACTAAGCATATGATTAGCTCGTTAATGTTATAAATGTTTGCAACTACCATACCAACAAAAAAATTTCTCCAGAGTCTCCCCTATAATATGGACTAGCCACATGCACGACGACATGCATATATTGTCATTTGTAGGCACCCAAGACACAAACCAAGAGAAATATACAAATTTCTAATATAATAATGCAAATTAAAGTAGTAAAAAGTTATATACAATGGAGTTTGTAGGAAAAAATTGCAAATTTAGAGTTTGTTTGATAGGTATGTAGGAAAATTTTATAATTTAGAGTTTGTTTGATAGGTATGTAGGAAAATTTAGAGTTCAGATATGCTCTTTGTCCATATCTGAACACAACAAAAACTCTTCTACACAGGACATTTGGGAAAGAAGAAGTGTGTCATTCATGTTAGAAACTAGTACTCTCTTAGTTGTCTCCATAACCTCTGATTAGACTGTGAGTTGGACTTCTTTAATATACTTCATTTGATTACCTTTCTTTTCCTTTCTTCTTTAATATACTTCATTTGATTACCTTTATTCTCTATGCGATCTATCTTTCCCTTTGGTAGTTTACAGTTTAAGCCTCCGACTTTATGTCATTTGCAATTTCTTATTTTTTTGGCTAAAAGAGTAATTTTATTAGAAAGAAGAATAAGGAAAAGCTAATGAAGCACTTTTTGCAAATCTAAGATAAGATAGCAATTCCTCTGAAAGCTCCCATAGCCGAATCCCACAATGCTAGAAAAGAAACCCTATCTCAATGTCGTTTGCAGTTTAACCCCCCATACTTTCAATTTAGAATTGTTTACAATTATTTTTTAAGATTATGCGTAGTTTAATTTTAATGTTGTTTTCTCCTCGTTTTTTTTTATTGTTGTTATTGTTTCTCATTCATATTACTTGTTTGAATTATTATCATTTTTTTAATTAATTTTCTAAGTTTCAAAAAATGGGAACAGTATCATGGCATGACTTAACTACTATGCGATGATCCTATACGAGCCAAGGTTGCAAATAACATATCCAGCACGCCTGGACATGGAATGTAGAACATGCCCTTTTCATTTTCACATTTATTTCTGGTATGAAACGAAAGAGTTAAGAAAAGAGCCTGTCTGCCAAAAATAGGTGGATCTCCAACTATCTATAGATGGCAAAAGGATGATAAACTCCCAACAACTAGAATTTTTGGATGGAGCAGAAGATATAAATAAGAGCTCACTTTTCTACGCAAGGTATATCCAAATTCCAAACCATTCCAAAACAAACATTTATGAACTGTGCTAGAGTTTCAGGGAAATAGAAGAAAATAATATAAATTAAACATAATCCAAAAGAAACACACAATTAAAAAAGTAGAAAATGCCCACTCATCAAATCCAATTAACAAAAGCTATGATTATGATACCACAAGTGTGAAAATATATAGAAGAGAACAAAGAAACATTACAAATCTGGCGAAAGCAACATTACAAATATATAAAAGAGAACAAAGCAACATTACAAATCAGTTGTTGATGATCCATCTCTAAATATGATTAATAATCAGCCAAAGCATATCAGTGATGTATATCAAAATTCATAAATTTCAGATAAAAGGGGATAGAAGTGAGAAAAATCTGGCAAAGGAGGGGAAATTTAAATTTTAGGGGTTATTTTATACGAATTAAAAATAATAGTAAAAATGTCAAATTTTCAAAACAAAAAGGGGCAAATGCCCTCCATAAATTACACCTAGATCCTCCACTAAGCACAATACACAAATCTGCCTGGATTCCATATCCCAATTTGGAAACTATATAACAAGGAATCGCTTTCGATGGAGAATTTTTTACAACTGAAAGAGCTTTTTATGGCTAAACCCATCTGAAAAGTATGTATCTTACTTCAGGTGAGTAGTGGTGGGTGGCGGTTGTGGTGGTGTGGTGGTGGTAATGGTGGCGGCGGCGGTTTTCCCCTCTTCTCCCTCTCCTCTTCTCCCCCTTTCTCCCTCTTCTCCCTCTTCTTTTCTCCCTATTTTTTTCTTCTGTTTTACGTTCGAGAGTGACGAAGTGGAACTGGTTAATTGAAATAGAGCAGCGACCGCAATCAGTGACCACATGCGATCGCTAATTTTAAATGATGTGGAAGTATCAGCGACCGAATGCGGTCGCTGATGGTAAGTGGTCGCAAATAACTAAGGCGCCAACATTTCCTGCCAATTTTTTTGGAGGTAAAATTGAACCAGCGATCGAGTAGCGACCGAGTAAGGTCGCTAATATAATCTAGCGACCAAATTCAAGGGCGGTCACTAATGTCGGTCGTGAATAATACTATCTGCGACCGAAAGGGCGGTCACTAATACTTTTGGTCGCTATTAGAGCATTTTCTTGTAGTGAATTCGCCGTTTAGCAAAAAACTAGCCGAAGAGTTCAAGATCTTTGTTTTTAAAATGCAAAAGGAAGAATTGAGCATGGACTCAACAATATTTTGTATCTTTTGTATAAAGTCCATCCTAATTCCATCTACTTCTTTTCTTTGCAGTATGCCTCATCAAACCAGTGCCAACTTCGGAAGTCGACCAATCTTCTTCCACCCCTGAAATCACCAAAACCTCCCCCTTCTCATTCTTACAAACGTCGACCCCCTCATAATAACTACCAAAGCTGACCACCCCACCAAAACCCAAAATGATCCTCCAACTACATCTTCTTCTCCTTCATATGCTCCAAAACCCTCGCAATCAATCACCCTCATCTCCACACCATCATTCACCGAGAGAAGCCAACTCGACATGTCTATCATCGAAAGGAACACACTTCTCAAGGTGAAAAGGAGACTTTTTTCCCCCAAAGACACTTATAGATATATAAGGGGGGTTGAATAAATCTTTTAAAATTTTTGATGAATAAAAGAGTTTTACCAAATATTTATTAATTTGATTTGATTAAGCACAACGAAAAATGTCTCTTGGAAAACCCATTGAAGATTTAAAAATAAATAGTAATTCTGAACGATTGCAAGAAAAATAAATGAGCAGATAAGAGATAAAATCAATAAGTAAAGACACATACAATATTTAGTGGTTCGGAGACTGAATACCTCCTAATTAATCCACTCTTCTACTCCTCGAGTAGGAAATCCACTAAATATTTAGTCACACAGACAATGACACTCTTCCATCTTTAAGCCCAACAGACTTGGATGCTTAGTCACAAATACAAGGACATTTTGCAAAGACAAAGACAAGGACGACTCTAAGCCCTCAGATGCTATAATGATTGATGTTTGTTGTGAGGTGCTGCTAAGTTTGCGTTAAGCTTTTCTTTTCTGGTACTTAGCAGCTCGAACTCTGTACTTTAGATTGTTGAGTTCATTCTTTGACTTTGTTAGAGTTTTTGGCTTTTTGATAAATGTTTGTCACTTTCTAAGTTGAATCCTTGTAGCCTTTTATACTTTGCTGAGAAATCTTCCCGCTGCAAAATGCCCGTTTGTGTATTTAATTCTCAAATATACTAGGATACTTGATGTTGATATTTTAAACCTAGGAGACAGTTCCTTTTTCCTTGTTTATCACATCATTCTGCTTTCTCACTTAACACCCTTGATTTGTCATTGTCACCGGCTAGCTGGTAGACACATAATCTGATTTTTGATTTTCACCAAGGATATTTGAGGAGCGCATTGGGACCTTCAATTTGGAACGCTCCAATATCAGACAGTTTTGTCACTCTTGACTGCTCTACGATTGAGTTCTGTTAATGATAATTTGCTTGACTGAAGGGATCACTTATTTTCTTAATGATCTGAAGTGGATTTACGAAGCAGAGAGTTTTGATTACTCTAAGTAGTTCAGTGATCCTCTTGATGTATCGTGATCTTGTACTCAATGAAGCAAGGTAACCTTACGATGTTACAACATCCTATCAACTATACATGAATTAAGCTTCTTAAAGATCAAACTAACATTATTTGGTCTTTCTATTTTAAGCCCTTGTTCATTTGATCAAGTCTTTATAAGTACTGTACAAATTATACTAGTACAAATATATATTAAGCTCATTCATCATCAAATTAAACTATGCAAACTTTAACAATCTCCCCCTACTTGATGTTGACAAAATCAATAGTTCTGTAACATTCATCAAGAACTAAAATGAAGTGACTTGAAAGTAAATATGCCTTAAAATACAGTGAGCTACTGTATTTATTTTGTTAAAACATGAATTTATTAATATTTGATATTTATTATAAAATATTTCAGCTATTACATGATAGATAATTTTGAACAATTTCTACTTTCTAATTTTTTGAAATTTTCAAATTATGGCATAACGTTTATTTGGAAAAAGAAGATGAAATTTAAAATAAAAATATTTTTATCAAAAAAGACGTAAAATCACTATTCACGATAAAAGCGTAACTTTGTTTTTCCAAATTTTTGAAGAGCGACGTAGCGTTTATGTAAGGTTTTGTGAAAATCAAAGTAGCAATCAAATTGCAAAAATAGCGGAATCAAAGTAAAATCAGATTTTAAAATTTTTCACAAACCAATTACCCGGATCATCCTTTATGCATATTATTAATTAAAACGAAGAACAAGAAGTTATGGAATCATACCCTTATAGATACTAGCTTCCACAGGTACGAGTTCAACTCCTACTTCTTCGCGATCTCCTTGAATCTCCAGGTAGATTCCTTCCCTTGCTTAATGTTAGCCACCCAAGTGTATGGCCTCTAAAGGTGATCCACCAAGGAAGAAGAATATTCAAGAAGAAGGGTGTATTAGCTAAAACCCTAGTTTTTCCTATCTCTGTTGAAAAATGGGGCGTACTCTCCAACTTTTGGAATTCCATATATTTGATATCTGATATAAGACTTTTCTTATAAAGATATCAGGTAACCATATTTAATTAAAATAAGGTATTATTTATTTAATTAAATTCCTTTAATTAATTGGGCTCCCTAATCTTATTAAGGATAATTAATTAAACTCCTTTAACTAATTTTGCCTCCTAATCCTATTAGGAATAAATGAGAGTACTTATATTAAATTAATTCCTAAACTCTTTTAGAAATTAAAAATAATAATAATTGTAATAATATTAATAAGACTCCTCTTATTAATTTATATTTAATATTTCTAAAATATTAAATAATAAATATTAAGCTATTTAATCTATTCTATGTGTGATGCCCCCAAAATAGGTATACATCACCCATTCTGAGTCGCCAAATACATGGTACAGAAATCAAATACAACTTAATTATACAACTGTCGTGTAAAGTACGACAAAATATAAGCTGTGAGTTTTTACACGAATATTGTCTTCTAGACAAAATCCAAACTCAAATTCAATATTATTACAATTATTATATCACTATTTTACAGAATAGTGAGGACTACTAATGCACCATCTCGGACCATCATTCCGTTCCCTGACTAGTCCCAGCTATGTTTTCATTTCCTGAAGAGAACAATGAAAGCAAAGGGTGAGCTCAACTAGCCCAGTAAGAAATATTATGACTAAGATAATGCAGAATAAATTATCGTTAGCCTTCAACAGTATTAAACTGATAAAATACAATTTACATCAAGTTTAACTGCAGCGAAACAAGCAATCCATTAGAAGAGTCAAGTAGAGCATGATATCTACTATCTTCTATGATTTAAAAAGTTTATCATCAATTTTATCACTGAGACTTAGCTTAATAAATAATCCACATCATCGAATCATCCTTGCACTACGGCCAAGGATATTCATTAGTATCACGACCACGAATTATCCATGCACTACGGGCCAAGGATATTCGAGTTTTCATCAATGATCATGATTATGCCAACAACTATCCATCAATGCACTACGGGCCAATGATGACTTTTACCACATCATTTGTAACATTACGGTCATAATTATACCGAATAATACCTGGTTATAATCATACCAATCAACAGTCCATCTATGCATGTAAGCCAAAAATGAATTTTATCACAATATAAGCATGAGGATGATGACAATGATATAAGAATTCAATCAAACGAAATCAAGGAAAAATATTAAAGACTTTAAATTTATCCAGAGTTTAAAAATGTCCAAATTGTCAATATGATACTACTTTGTGGAGTAAAATTCAAGAATAATATTGTATCAAAAATGATATGGACCGAAAAGAAATTAATTTTTGTCATGAATAGTGCCCCGGGTGAATAGTAATGGAGTGAATAGTACCCCATGAATAGTACTTTAGGAATAGTACCCCATGAATAGTACTCTAGCATGAAAAAGTTAAAACTTATCAAGAATGCTCAAAGTAATATTTCCATGAAAAGATACTGGATGAAGCGCAAAATTTCAAGGATATTCTACTAATTTCATGGAGTATAGAAGCCAAAACTTAACAAAATGAGTATAGAATTCAGAATCTGAAACGAAATAATATTACTTACATACTACAGAGTATGGAAGTAAATATTGTTTCTTATGAGTATTGAACAAAAATAATATCCCTTACAACTGTTGAACGAAAATAATATCTCTTAAGAATATTGAACGAAGATAATATTCCTTACGAATATTAAACAAAAATAATATTTCTTGCGAATATTGAACGAAATAAAATTTCTTGCGAATACGAAAAATAATATCGTAAGCGGATATGAAATAAATAATACCCCTTACCTTAAAAAGAAGAGTATTTCAACTGGTATAGCGGAGATATTCTTGAAGAAAACTTTTACTATTTTCTACGCTCAAAGCTTCTTAAAACTCTAAAGAAATACGCTCAATATTATAGAAGAAGAATTCTCTGATTCCGGTGTGATTTTCAATTCTAACTAAGCATCCTATTTATAGGAGAATAGAAGGATACTATTTGGATTTAGAAAATCACGTGTACACAGTAGGAAGTTCACGGGCGCCGAATCGTCAGAAGAAGTTTTTTTTCTGATTTACTATGCAAACACTATGCAGACTCTATGCAACACTATGCATAATAAAATATAATATATTCTATTTTTCAAAAAAAATAAAACTTATTATAATATATATAATAATAAAACAATTAAGTCACACCCGTGACTTAGATTACTCCCCCCTCCCGTGAATCATTTAATTATATATATATAAAACAAAACAGAGATAACTTTCTACCGACAGTTTTGTAAAATGAGTAAGTGGGGGTCCATAAAATAAGCAAAATTTACATCAAGTATTTCATAAAAATCCCCTTAATATTCTTAACAACATTTATTCATCATTATTATAATTCAAAATATTTAACAACCAGATCGTTCCCAAGAAAGATGGGGCTTTCCGATAAGGATTTCTCCCTATTGGTGCGTAATTAGGTGACCAAATCTCTCCTCGACAGAACTTTTTAAACATCGTCAATATTGTAAATAATAATATAAAAAACTTTGTCATCTCAATTATTGATTTAATAATATAAAAATATTGACAATAATTGAATCAATTAACGTGAGATACTATGCAACAATTACTGTAGCAATAATTGAATAAAACTGAGTGATTTTTCATGTAAGCATCAATAATCAATACCGTGTGCTACTATGCAACCACGCCTATTACTGTACTTTTACCACTAGGTATTTTAATAGTTTAACGGTAAAACTTCCACCGTTATTCTCATAAAAAGTTATTTCTGTCGTTTTCTCATTCTGACAATAATGTCGTTGTGGGGTCCACCAACGATTGTGCCGTCGTACGAATATTCCCTGTTAAAACGAATATTCCCCGACCAATTAAATATTATATAACAACTTTCTTACTTTACAAAATTTATAAATATTACCCACAACTATAACATTATAATAATTTCACACCTTAATATTAAAAAATGATATTTATAGAAAAATTAATCTTTATTCATAAAAGTTGGGGTCGTACAACCTCCCCTTCTTATGAAATTTCACATTCAAAATTAGGGTACATGCCTGGTTTGTTGAAGAGGTGAGGATACCTTGATTTAATTTCAGATTCTAACTCCTAGGTCATTTCCTCAACATCGTGGTTTCTTCACAAAACTTTGACTTAAGGTATAATCTTGGAGCGTAGAATATATTCCTTCTTATCCAAGATTTTAATAGGTACCTCTTCATATGTTAAATCTTCCGCTATTTCATCCGATTTTAACTCAATAATATGGTTCAGGTCTTCCACATATTTATGTAACATAGACATGTGAAAAACCTTATGAACACGAGATATACTTGGTGGTAAAGCGAGTCTATAGGCCACAGTTCCTACTCGATCGAGGATTTCGAATGGCCCAATGAATCAAGGATTGAGCTTTCTTCTCTTTCCAAATCTTGTAACTCCTTTCCATGGAGCAACACGTAACAACACATGTTCTCCAACATTGAATTCCACGTCCTTCCGATGAAGATCAACATAACTCTTTTGTCGATCTTGTGAGATTTTTATACATTGCTGGATCATTTGAATCTTTTCCGTAGTCATGCGTAGCAATTCTGGTCCTAACAACGTTGCTTAACCCACCTCGTCCCAGCATACTGAAGAATGATACTTGCGTCCATACAACGCCTCAAATGGAGCCATGCCGATACTTGCTTGATAACTGTTGTTGTAGGAGAATTCCACCAATGGCAAGAATTTGTCCCAACTTCCTTTGAAGTCAAGGACTCAAAGTCTTAATAGATCCTCCAGAGTTTGAATAGTCCTCTCGGACTTCCCGTCCGTCTGAGGGTGATATGCCGAACTAAATCGTAAATCTGTGCCCATAGCCTTTTGCAAACTAACCCAAAACCGTGAAGTGAATCTTGGGTCTCGATTAGAAACTATGGATACTGGCATACCATGCAGTCTTACAATCTCATTTATGTATATACGAGCAAGACGATCAAGTGTATAAGTTTCTCGTATAGGTAAGAAATGAGCAGACTTGGTCAATCTATCAATGATGACCCAAATCGCATCTATGCCTTGAGAAACCTTGGGAAGACCAGTAACGAAATCCATGGTAATGTGCTCCCACTTCCATTCTGGATTTTAAAGTGGTTGCAATGGACCTTTTGGCACTTGATGCTCCTCCTTGACTCATTGACAAGTTAGACAACTTGAGATAAACTCTCTCTTCATATTGCTCCACCAAAATATATGTCGAAAATCACGATACATTTTGGTACTTCCAGGATGGATTACAAACGGTGTGTTGTGGGCCTCCATAATGATTTTATACTTTAAATCAGGGTCATTAGGAACACAAAGTCTATAGTTGACTCGTAGAATTCCTTCTTCATTGATTCTTGCTTCCGGGATAACACCTTCTTGCACTTTCTTCTTCATACACATCAGCTCCAGGTCTGTAGCTTGAGTAACTTTAATTTTATCAATTAAAGTCAGTTCTACTCGTATATTGGCCATCATCACGTGGGTCCCTGGAGTCTTTAAATCTATCTCCATCCTTTGCAAGTCATACAAAATTGGTCTTTGCGTTGACAATATCACACTCGTACCCGCATATGATCTTCTACTTAATGCGTCAGCTACCACGTTCGCTTTTCTAGGATGGTATTGAATGGTATGAGCATAATCTTTCAACAGCTCAAGCCAACGTCGTTGCTGCATGTTGAGTTCCTTTTGGGTGAAGAAATATTGAGGATTTTATGATCCGTATAAATCTCCACTTTCTCCCTATACAAGTAATGCCTCCAGATCTTAAGTGCGAAAACAACAACTGCCAACTCTAGATCATGAGTAGGATAATTCCTCTCATATTCTTTGAGTTGTCGTGAGGCATAGGCTATGACTTTCCCATGTTGCATGAGAACATATCCTAACCCTTTGCCTGAAGCATCACTGTAGATGACAAATCTCTCCGAACCAGATGGTATTGTCGAGCAGTCTTTGAAATGAGTCTCCTCTTGAGTTCTTGAAAACTCTTCTCACATTCCTCATTTCTAGCAAATTTTATATCTTTCGGAGTTAGCTGAGTTAATGGAGTAGTGATTCGAGAAAACCCTTCTATGAATCTCCGATAATAACCAGCTAAGCTAAGAAAGCTACGTACTTCGGTCATTGATTTAGGTTGCTCCCAACTTTGAATTAATTCAATCTTTGTCGGGTCAACATATATTCTGTGACTTGATATCATGTGCCCAAGAAATGCTACTTCCTTAAGACAAAACTCGCATTTCTTCAACTTGGCATATAACTTGTTCTCACAAAGCTTTTGGAGTATCAGCCTCAAGTGTTGCTCCTGATCTTCACAGCTTTTGGAGTAAATGAGGATGTCATCAATAAAGAAGACCACAAAGTGATCCAAATATTCCTTGAATACTCGATTCATCATATCCATGAAAGCAACAGGAGCATTAGTCAATCCAAAAGACATAACTAGGAATTCATAATGCCCGTACCAAGTTCTGAAAGCAGTCTTTGGAATGTCATCAGTTTTAATCTTCAACTGATGATATCCAGAACGAAGATCAATCTTTGAAAAGAATTTGGCTCCTTGCAACTGGTCAAACAGGTCATCAATTCAAGGTAAATGGTACCTATTTTTTATGTGACATGATTCAACTCCCGATAATCAATACAAAGTCGCATACTTCCATCTTTCTTCTTTATGAATAGAACAGGAGCACCCCAAGGAGATGTACTAGGACGAATGAAACCGATGTCTAATAATTCCCGCAGTTGGGTCTTTAACTCCTGAAGTTCAATAGGAGCCATTCGATATGGAGCTTTGGAAATGGGTTTTGTACCGGGTTCAAGGTCAATACAAAATTCGATTTCACGCTCCAGGGGTAGGCCAGGAAGTTCTTCAGGGAATACGTCAGGAAATTTATTAACAATAGAAATATAATTCAAAACTGACGTATTTTTGTTTAAATCCGTGACATTAGCTAAGAAAGCTTGACATCCGTTTTTTAATAAATAAATAGCTTTATGGCTTGAGATGACAGTGATTGATTTTAATGGTTTGGTTGCTTGAATTCACATAATAGGTTGGTTAGGAATATGAAAGCTAACAACCTTACAAAAACAATAAATTTTAGAATGATGAGTAGTTAACCAATCAATCCCTAAAATCACATCAAATACAAGTATTTTCAAAGAGACAAGGTCGACAGGTAATGTGCAGGTACCGATTTGAATCAAACAAGACTTATAAACAGTGGATGTAATGAAGGTTTCTCCCAACGGAGTTTCAATAGATAAGTCAATGTCTAATTTCTCCGGAGTCAAATTTAAACGGTGAGCGCAAGTAGGAAAAATAAAAGAATGGGTAGAACCGGTATCAAATAAGGTATAGACTTCGCTAGAGTTTATAATTAGCTTACCTGTGATGACCTCGTTCGGGTTCCTTACTTTCTAGGAGGTCACGACAAATGCCCTCCCTTGAACTAGTGGTTTTGAATTCTCTGGGACGGCCTTTGGTGCCTCCATCCCAGCTGGACTTGGCTTCACTGTTTGAAAAAATTGAGCTAGGTGACCTTCGCTTCCATAATTGTAACACATTTTGGACTACTGCATGCAATTTAGACTAATGTGTTCGTCCCTTCTGCATTTGAAGCATATGATAAGTGGTCGTTCTCCTTCCTTAACAACGGGTGCTGGTGCTGACATCTTTCCATCATTGTTGAATCTCCTTTTCTTGAAATGTCCACTTTTATTATCTTGTCCATGATTACCACCGAAGTGGTTACCATTTCTGGCTTGTTGATTCCCTCCACGTTTGTTATCACCGCTTTGATGCCTGCTACCACTGGTATTATCATTTTACCGGTTGCTCTCTCATGGTTGGGTTGACTCATTATCGAGCTCTAATAACTGAGCCCTATTTACAACATCTGAATACAAACACAGTTTGGGAGAAATTAGGTATTGGTGTATCTCGGCTTTCAAACCTCTTAGAAACATCCGCGTCATTCTCTCCTCATTATCAACCAAGTGGGGATATAAAACCGGGAAAACTCGCAAACTTAGCCCGTCATGCGACACAGTCATATTATTTTGCTCCAACTTGATGAACTCTACCTCCTGCATGTGACGAATACTTTTGGGAAAGTACTTGTCGTTGAACAGTTCTTGGAACTTTTCCCAAGATATCTTCAGTGCGGCAGGCTGGGTACGCTTTACAGATTCCCACCAATAGTCTGCCTCTCCTCGCAACATGAAAGTGGCAAAGGGAACCTTTTTCTCCTCGGAGCATCCCAATACATCAAATATCTTGGTGATCTACTTTATCCACGTCTCCGCCTTAAGTGGTTTGAGCTCTCCCAAAAACTCCGATGTTCCCAGCTCCTTGAATTTCTTAGCGGTGACCATCTGTGAGTTGCCAGTGTTTCCACCTATATTTTGAACAAGAGTCGCTCTCGCCTGATGTTGCATGAATTGCATAAAGCCTCTGAACATCTCATTGTTCATCATTTGGTTGTTGTTGTTATTTACCTGAGGATTATTGCCTTCTTGATGCACATTATCCCGGGTATTGATCTATGGTGACTCAATGGTCTCATGTGCTCCATTGCTATTCTCAACATTCTTGGATGTCATTTTCAAATACTGCCACAAAACAAGGGTTAATTGACATGCAACATATTATCCTTATATTCTGACCGACCAATTAAATAACAAATAAACTTAGGTAGGTCATACTAGCGAAGGAATTACTCATCTCTCCCATCCTAGTTCTAGTCTCACATCTCAGCCAGGGATCATATCCCTAATCTTTGATACCAACTGTGATGCCACCAAAATAGGTATACATCACCAATTCTGAGTCGCCAAATATATGCTACAGAAATCAAATACAACTTAATTATAAAACTGTCGTGTAAAGTACGACAAAACATAAGCTGAGAGTTTTTACACGAATATTGTCTTCTAGACAATATCCAAACTCAAATTCAATATTATTACAATTATTATATCACTATTTTACAGAATAGTGAGGACTACTAATGCACCATCTTGGACAATCACTCCATTCCCCGACTAGTCCAACCTATGTTCTCATTTCTTGAAGAGAACAATGAAAGCAAAGGGTGAGCTCAATTAGCCCAGTAAGAAATATTATGACTAAGATAATGCAGAATAAATTATCGTTAGCCTTCAACAGTGTTAAACTGATAAAATACAATAGACATCAAGTTTAACTGCAGAGGAACAAACAATCCATTAGAAGAGTCAAGTAGAGCATGATATCTACTATCTTCTACGATTTAAAAAGTTTATCATCAATTTTATCGCTGAGACTCAGCTTAATAAATAATCCACATCATCGAATCATCCCTGCACTATGACCAAGGATATTCATTAGTATCACGAGCATGAATTATCCATGCACTACGGACCAAGGATATTTGTGTTTTCATCAATGATCATGATCATGCTAACAACTTTCCATCAATGTACTACGGGCCAATGAGGACTTTTACCACATCATTTGTAACATTACGGTCATGATTATATCGAATAATCCCTAGTCATAATCATACCAATCAACAGTCCATCTATGCACGTAATCCAAAGATGACTTTCATCACAATATAAGCATGAGGATGATGACAATGATATAAGAATTCAATCAAACGAAATCAAGGAAAAATATTAAAGACTTTAAATTTATTCAGAGTTTAAAAATGTCCAAATTGTCAACATGATACTACTTTGTGGAGTAAAATTCAAGAAAAGGGTATATCTAAAGGGTATGTTTGTAATATAAAGGTTAGATAACTTGGGACGAATGTATTAACTATATCGGTTAATGTGGTTTATATGTCTATTCATAATTAAATGGGTAGTTAGATGTTATTTATATTGTGGATCGTGAGCACAAAACTAGGGAGTCAGGTAACCCGGATTTGGGGGCGTCACAGGTTTGTATCAAAGCTGTAGGTTATAAACCTTAAGTGGGGTGGGGAAAACCCTAGGATTATAACCATAAGCGAGATAGAGAATACTCATTTAGAGTACTAAGTGAGGGATGGCCGGAGTGCGTCATTAATGAGATATGTGGACACATAATGTGGAAATTTCATACTGGTGAAGTATTAATCAAGCTGTTTAAACTGATTGTAGGATGTCTGGAGAAGATGAGATGAGTACAGAAGTGCTAGCGACTGTTGCACCAGTGCTAGTAGCCGAGGTGCTAGCGCAAAGCGAGTCAGTTGAAGAGATGGGAAAAGATGAAGCTTTGGTCAATCTGGGGAGTGATCATGATAATTATCCCGAGATGTATCTAAGTGAGGATGAGGAGGCAGAGTCCGGAGAAGCTAAGGCGGAGAAAGAGAATGAGACTAAAGTAGGAGAACAAGATCAGCTATCTGCAAAAGTCCAGGAACTTCGGAGTAAAGTATTTCTCTTGGAGGAGCTGTGGAAGACAGAGCGAGCATTACGCTTGAAATGGTGAAGAGCGGAACGAAAGTTGAAGGCGCAGTGGGAGGAGGATGAAGACCGAAGGTGATGGATCGAAATAAGGAAACCAGCAAGAAGGGCAAGAATAAGAGAAAGAGGAAAAAAGACAGCGACAACTCTGAAAATTCAAACTCGAAAAAGAAGAAGGTCTGTAGCAAGTGTGGAAAGACTCACTTGGGAGAATGCATGATGTGGAAGAATGTGTGCTTCAATTGTAAGCAGGAAGGACATGTTTCCCAACATTGTCCTAAGCCAAATATGAGGAAGTGTTTTTAATGTGGGAGAACGGGTCATGGATTCAACAAGTGTCCTAGTAAGAAGAAGAATGGTGATGGGAATGGAAGGTAGACAGTTGAAGTATAAGCGATAGTATCTTCTGATAATGTGTGGTACTAACGGTTGTAATATTGAGAACGATGTGTAAAATATGTAAATATATATGTTTGTATGAATGGAATCTTTATTTTTTATATGAATATAAGATTAAGATTAATTTGTGAGTTCTTAAAACTCATACTTATGGTAAGTTCATGACTCATAATTATATGAGCTGTTTTGAACCCGTCAGCGAATGGACGCCAAAGGTATTACTAGGGTAAGTTCATAAACTCATATAATTGTGGCAAGTTCCTGAACCCCTAGGTGTGGTAAGTTTGATGAACTGGGAATAGTTGTGTGTGAATGGAGAATTACGACTTTTTGTTTAAAGTCGGAGAATTACAACTTTTGTTTAAAGTTGTGTTGTTAATCCTGATATTTTTGAAAAAGGGATAGTTGTATATGTTAAGTACTAAATGTACTGTGTGCTATTTGAATAAATATGCAATTATATGAGAACTATATGTTGAATTCTTATTGTGTTAAGAATCTGTGTAGAGAAAGAGAATTAATATAAAATTTTTATTTAAATCAGATCATGCCGCCTAGATGACAGAATTGAAATCAAAGAGAAGAGTAATCGGTGAATAATGAAGGAGGTCAAGCTGACCCGATGCAAAACTTTGCAAATATGATAGCCGAAGCTATGAAAAAAAAAAAGCTCCAGCAAGCGGAAGATCGAGAAATCAGCCAGCTGATAGATTGGCTAACTTTAAAGACTTTAAAACGGTAGGACCGCCTGAATTCAAGGGAACCGCAGATCCGATTGAAGCCCAAACTTGGGTGAAGGAGATGGAAAAAGCATTCGTCATTGCACGAGTGGACGAAGAGCAGAAGATGGATTTTACGACATACTTGATGAAGGGAGAAGCCAATTACTGGTGGGAGACTAATCAAACGAGAGATGGAATAGCTATAGTGACTTGGACCAGATTCAAGGAATTGTTCTTTGAGAACTACTTCTCACCGAGTATGCATGCTTGGATGGAAGTTAATTTCTTTGAACTAAAGTAAGAGAATATGTCTGTTTCTGAATACGCTGCTAAATTTAACGAATTAGCAAGATTTGCACCTCATCAGGTGGACACAGAAGGAAGGAAAGCAAGAAGATTTGAGAATGGACTGAAACCAGGGATATTCAACAAGGTAGCAGTGTTGTAGATCAATACGTTCGCGGCTTTATTGGAGAAAGCGTTAATTGCTGAAGGAGGGAGCAAAGCTGCATCTCAATTTCATCAGGAGAAGAAGAAGAAGATAAGTGATGGAGGAAGCAGTGGTGGTAGTAACCCGAACAAAAGGAAGTGGAGTGAGAATACCCAATCGGGTAGTAAGACTGAAGGGAATAAGAAAGGAGGAGAGCCTTGTGCAAACTGTGGAAAGAATCATCTAAGAGTTTGTCTGAAGAGGAAATGAGTCTGCTATAACTGTGGGCAAGAGGGGCACATGTCACCCAATTGCCCCAGTCCGAAGAAGATACAAGGTTGTTATGCCTATGGATCAACTGATCATTTGGTTAGGAACTGTCCGAAGAAGAATGCGGGAAAGGAAAGTGTCAACAAGGGACCCGGTGGCGGAACTTTGGCGATTCGAGGACCTGTGCATCCAAGAAAACCAACGGCCCGTACAGTCAACATGAAGGCCCAAGATGTAGTGGTTACTCAGGAGGTGGCAACATGTTAGAATTTGAAACACAAATTAATATTGTGTTGATAATAATGAATTGATGATAAAACTTTAAAAGATTGTAGGGAGTATGAAAGTGGTGATTCTGAAGACGAAATCCTTTTAGGGGAAGGGGTATTTGTGATAACCCGGGATTTCGAATAATCCGAATTTTTCGAATAATTTTTTTTTATTTAATATTGACTGTTAATATTGTACTGTGTATCTGTGATACAAGTTTAGAGAATGAGTCAAGTTGTGTATTGACTGAGAAAATAAGAGTAGAGTTGTGCTTAATAAGAATAGAAACCCTAACCCTAAGTTCGGATAGGGATTCGATAGAAGATACAGTTATTATATTTGTATCGTTAAGTACGTGTTTATACTATATAGAATTTTGATCAGTGATTGATCGAGTAGGGTATAACGTTAGTAAACCCTAATGAGAAATTAGAAACCCTAACGTACAGTTAGGAACCCGAAACGAAAGCCGGGAAACCCTAATTTTAAATTTGGGAATCCTAGACCCTAATTAGGAAACCCTATTTGAGATTATCAAATCCTAATGGTGAGGATTAAGGAGAATGCTGTTAATTAACTAGAATACCCTTAAATTTGTGAGGGAAATTATGAAATTACCCTTTTAGTGATGAAAAGACCCAAATACCCCTTCACTTAAAACTTAAGTTAAGAGTATTCTAGAATTTCATGAGTCACCAATGTTGGATAAGCCATGTGCTCTTAAAATCCTACCAAATCTAACCTAACATGCCACCTAGCATCACTTGGATTCATTGAATCTAAGTTATAAGTGATTTTGGAGAGAGAAAGTTAATAAACTTAAGCCATTTTCTATCTAGCCTTCAACCCACTCTCTCTATCTCTAAACATCCGAAATCCTTAAGTGTTTCAGTCACCTAGAAAGCCCTTAGATCACCAAGATCAGTAGAGAAAGAATATAATCAAAGATAGGAAACTAAGAGGTATAAACCCTAACCATACATTCATCTTGAATGCTTAAGAAAATTTTGTGTTTATGTGTTTAGATAAGTGTTATTTGATGTTTTATGACGATCTATGGTAATATACCATAGATCTATAACATCAAAATGCATTAAAAGTCAAGTTTTCAAAAGCTGCATGAACCCTATAAAAGTGCTCTGACAAGCAAATGTCAGTAGACATAGATCTATGTATGTTTGTGATTTTTCTTATTTTATGTTTTGGATCTATTGTTGGACATAAGGACTGTAATTTGGAAGTGAAATCACAACCATTACATGTCTAGATTTCATGTTATTCATGGTCAAAGAGGGTTGATTGAAGCATGACCGATCCACTTTACGGGTAACTTAGGAAAGTGTAAAGCTGAGTCCGACAAGTTTTTTGTAGCATAGATCATCGGGTTGTAAATATTATGATGATGTTTTTCTAACTAGATTGTAGCTGGTTATATGGACTTGAGATCTATATCTTTAGATCGCTTAAATAACAAACATGTGAGAGGTAGTGGATGGTCAAACTTGGCTATTCGATCACGACAGAAGTTTCTGGGAAACCCAGAAATTGTATGAGCAAGTTTTCTGACAGCCTTTGACTGTCCCATAAATTGTGATTCTGTTGTTATTTAACTGAAATGTTGTTTTTTAAATGTTCCTTGACATAAGGAGTACATATGTGAGCCATTATGTTACATGAATCATGACCAGAACTTATAGATAATCGAACGAGAAAGTAGGCAATTGAACTGTCTAGGATTTTGGAAAACCCAAAAACCGTCTGACAAGAACTTTTAAAGCTCAGATCTTGCATCTGAGTTATAGTTGGACCAAGATGTAGGATGTTAGTGGTAATATTACATACGTACTACATAATGGATGCATACGCAAGCCCAGAACATGCAAGAACAGAGAATTACAAGTGGTCAAACCTTGACTCTTGAACACGGACTTTGTCAGTGTTCTTGAGCCAAGAACACCAAAGGCAACAAAAAAGTGTCGCTAAAGGACTATAGCGACGGTTTTATTTATTTTATTTTCCTAATTTTCAGAAAATGATTAAAAATAGAAAATAAATTATAAAAATTACCAAAAATGATTTTAAAAATTATTTTAAGTTATGAAAATTAACTTTTGATTATTTGGGCTATTTTTCATTAATATTTATATTTATTTGAATATTAATGATATTTAATTTATTTAGTTAGTGTATTAAATAAATTAGATAAAAATAATTTTAATATTATAAATTATATTTTAAATAAGAATAAAGTGTTTAAAAATATTTTGTGTTAAAAAGTGTAACTTTTAATATTTTTAGAGAATTTTCATTAATAATTTAATATTAATGATGATAGATTTATTTGATTATTATATTAAATAAATGAGTTAAAAATGGTTTTATTGATTTTAAAATCATTTTAAATGAGAATAAAGTGTTAGAAAATATTTTGAATTATAAAATTTAATTTTAAATATTTTTGGGAGAATTCTCATTAATAAATTATTATTAATGATATTAGATTTAGTTAATTAGTATATTAAATAAATTATGGAAAAATGATTTTTTAATTTAAAAATTATTTAAAAATGAGAAAATGATTTAAAAATATTTTAAGTTATAATTAATGACTTTTAATATTTTTGTTATAATTTCATTAATATTTAAATATTAATGGTGATGGTTTAAAAATAATTTTAATTACTTTAAAAATCATTTAAGTAGAACATTGATGATTTAAAAATATTTTAAGTTATTATAAATAACTTTAATATTTTGACAAGTATGTCATTAATATTTTAGTATTATTAAATATTTGTGTTGATGGATTTATTTGATATTTAAATCATTTAAAAATGATTTTAGTGTTTAAAAATTTATTATAAAATATAATAATTGTTAGAAAATTATTCAAAGCTTCTGAAAAATATTATAAATAATATTGAAGCTTAGAGACCGAGTTTAGTTGACAATATAAGTGTTAATTGTCAGATAGGGTGACCAAGATAATCGAGAATGAAATAGAAATCAAACCCGAATAGAACTAGTTAGACTTGATAAGTGTTTATATAGGCTATAAACACTAATGTGACTATCTTTAATGTACTAGGAGAAAGATTGATTTGTAAATTATAGTATTGTATGTTATGAATTAATGTGCTAATTGTGAGACCGATATTATGATTATAGGTCTTTCAAACACGAGATAAGTATATTGTGTAGCAGTAATCAACGCGGAAGGCAAGTTTCCTAACTCAACCTTGAGTTAATATTGTTCAATTATTATGGTGGTTAATTATTGTTAATTAGACCACGTCCAAGAATTTATTGTTGATTATTCGCAGTTAGTGCATGTTTAATAATTCAAATTGAATTACTGATTCAAAAAATATATATTCGTAGAAGTACTGTTGTTGGATATTCATATCTGTAGAAGTTAATATTGACAGTACAGATAATTCCATCTATGCACGTAATCCAAAGATGACTTTCATCACAATATAAGCATGAGGATGATGACAATGATATAAGAATTCAATCAAACGAAATCAAGGAAAAATATTAAAGACTTTGAATTTATTCAGAGTTTAAAAATGTCCAAATTGTCAACATGATACTACTTTGTGGAGTAAAATTCAAGAAAAGGGTATATCTAAAGGGTATGTTTGTAATATAAAGGTTAGATAACCTGGGACGAATGTATTAACTATATCGGTTAATGTGGTTTATATGTCTATTCATAATTAAATGGGTAGTTAGATGTTATTTATATTATGGATCATGAGCACCAAACTCGGAGTCGTAACCTTGGATTTGGGGCGTCATGAGGTTAGTATCAAAGTCGTGAGGTTATAAACCTTAAGTGGGGTGGGGAAAACCCTAGGATTATAACCATAAGCGAGATAGAGAATACTCATTTAGAGTAATAAGTGAGGGATGGCCGGAGTGCGTTATTAGTGAGATATGTGGACACATAGTGTGGAAATTTCATACCGGTGAAGTATTAATCAAGCTGTTTAAACTGATTGTAGGATGTCTAGAGAAGATAAGATGAGTACAAAAGTGCTAGCGGCTAATTTGTTGCACCAGTACCAGTAGCCGAGGTGCCAGCGTAAAGCGAGTCAGTTGAAGAGGTGGGAAAAGATGAAGCTATGGTCAATCTGGGGAGTGATCACGGCGATTATCCCGAGATGTATCTAAGTGAGGATGAGGAGGCAGAGTCCGGAGAAGATAAGGTGGAGAAAGAGAATAAGACTACAGTAGGAGAACAAGATCAGCTATCTGCAGAAGTCCAGGAACTCCGAAGTAAAGTATTTCTCTTGGAGGAGCTGTGGAAGACAGAGCGAGCGTTACATGAAATGACTGAAGAACGGAACGAGCTGAAGGCGCAGGTGGAGAGGATGAAGACTAAAGGTGATAGATCATCTGAAGGAACTAGCAAGAAGGGCAAGAATAAGAGAAAGAGGGAAAAAGACAGCGACAACTCTGAAGATTCAAACTCGAAAAAGAAGAAGGTCTGTAGCAAGTGTGGAAAGACTCACTTGGGAGAATGCATGATGTGGAAGAATGTGTGCTTCAATTGTAAGCAGGAAGGACATGTTTCCCAACATTTTCTTAAGCCAAATATGAGGAAGTGTTTTTCATGTGGGAGAACGGGTCATGGATTCAACAAGTGTCCCGATAAGGAAAAGAATGGTGAAGGGAGTGGAAGGTAGACAGCTTAGGTATAAGCGATAGTATCTTCTGATAATGTATGATACTAACGGTTGTAATATTGAGAACGATGTGTAAACATATGTAAATATATATGTTTGTCTGAATGAAATCTTTATTTTCTATATGAATATAAGATTAAGATTAATTTGTGAGTTCTTAAAACTCATACTTATGGTAAGTTCAGGACTCATAATTATATGAGCTATTTTGAACCCTTCAGCGAATGGACGCCAAAGGTCTGACTAGAGTAAGTTCATAAAGTCATATAATTGTGGCAAGTTCTTGAACCCCTAGGTGTGGTAACTTTGATGAACTGGGAATAGTTGTGTGTGAATGAAGAATTATGACTTTTTGTTTAAAGTCGGAGAATTACAACTTTTGTTTAAAGTTGTGTTGTTAATCCTGATATTTTTGAAAAAGGGATAGTTGTATATGTTAAGTACTAAATGTACTGTGTGCTATTTGAATAAATATGCGATTATATGAGAACTATGTGTTGAATTCTTATTGTGTTAAGAATCTGTGTAGAGAAAGAGAATTAATATAAAATTTTTATTTAAATCAGATCATGCCGCCTAGATGACATAATCAAAATCAAAGAGAAGAGAAATCGGTGAATAATGAAGGAGGTCAAGCTGACCCGATGCAAAACTTTGCAAATATAATAGCCGAAGTTATGGAAAAAAAATCTCCAACAAGAGGAAGAGCGAAAAATCAGCCAGCTGATAGATTGGCTAACTTCAAAGACTTTAAAGCGGTAGGACCGCCTGAATTCAAGGGAACCACGGATCCAATTGAAGCCCAAACTTGGGTGAAGGAGATGGAGAAAGCATTCGTCATTGCACGAGTGGAAGAAGAGCAGAAGATGGATTTTATAACATACTTGATGAAGGGAGAAGCCAATTACTGGTGGGAGACTAATCAGACGAGAGCTGGAACAACTATAGTGACTTGGACCAGATTCAAGGAACTGTTCTTTGAGAACTACTTCTCACCGAGTACGCAAGCTTGGATGGAAGTTAAGTTCTTAGAACTAAAGTAAAAGAATATGTCTGTTTCTGAATACGCTCCTAAATTCAACGAATTAGCAAGATTTGCACCTCATCAGGTGGACATAGAAGCAAGAAGATTTGAGAACGGACTGAAACCAGGGATATTCAACAAGGTAGCAGTGTTGCAGATCAATACGTTCGCGGCTTTGTTGGAGAAAGCGTTAATTGGTAAAGGAGGGAGCGAAGCTGCATCTCGATTTCATTAGGAGAAGAAGAAGAAGATAAGTGATGGAGGAAGTAGTGGTGGTAGTAACCCGAACAAAAGGAAGTGGAGTGAGAATACCCAATCGGGTAGTAAGACTGAAGGGAATTAGAAAGGAGGAGAGCCTTGTGCGAATTATGGAAAGAATCATCCATGAGTTTGTCTGAAGAGGAAAGGAGTCTGCTATAACTGTGGGCAAGAGGGGAACATGTCACCCAATTGCACCAGTCCGAAGAAGATACAAGGTTGTTATGCCTGTGGATCAACTGATCATTTGGTTAGGAACTGTCCGAAGAAGAATGCGGAAAAGGAAAGTGCCAACAAGGGACCCGGTGGCGGAACTTTGGCGATTCGAGGACCTGCACAGCCAAGAAGAACAACGACCCATACATTCAATATGACGGTGCAAGATGTAGTGGCTACTCAGGAGTTAGCAACAGGTTAGAATTTGAAACACAAATTAATATTGTGTTGATAATAATGAATTGATGATACAACTTTAAAATATTATAGGGTGTAAGAAAGCGGTGATTCCGAGGACGGAATCCTTTTAAGGGTGGGGGGTGAATGTGATAACCCAGGATTTCGAATAATCCAAATTTTTTGAATAATTTTTTATTATTTAATATTGACTGTTAATATTGTACTGTGTATCTATGATACAAGTTTAGAGAATGAGTCAAGTTGTGTATTGACTGAGAAAATAAGATTATAGTTGTGCTTAATAAGAATAGAAACCTTAACCGTAAGTCTGGATAGGGATTCGATAGAAGATACAATTATTATATCTGTATCGTTAAGTACATGTTTATACTATATAGAATTTTGATCAGTGATTGATTGGGTAGGGTATAACGTTAGTAAACCCTAATGAGAAATTAGAAACCCTAATCTCAGGTTTAGAAACCCTAATGTACAGTTAGGAACCCTAAACAAAAGCCAAGAAACCCTAATTTTAAATTCAAGAACCCTAAACCCTAATTAGGAAACCCCATTTGAGATTATCAAACCCTAATGGTGAGGATTAAGGAGAATGATGTCAATTAACTAAAATACCCTTAAATTTGTGAGGGAAATTACAAAATTACCCTTTTAGTGATGAAAAGACCAAAATACCCCTTAACTTAAACTTAAGTTAAGAGCATTCTAGAATTTCTTGAGTCACCAATGTTGGATAAGCCATGTGCTCTTAAAATCCTACCAAATCTAATCTAATATGCCACCTAACATTACTTAGATTCATTGAATCTAAGTTATAAGTGATTTTGGAGAGAGAAAGTTAATAAACTTAAGCCATTTTCTATCTAGACTTCAACCCACTCTCTCTATCTCTAAACATCCGAAATCCTTAAGTGTTTCAGTCATCTAGAAAGCCCTTAGATCACCAAGATCAGTGGAGAAAGAATAGAATCAAAGATTGGAAACTAAGAGGTATAAACCCTAACCCTACATTGATCTTGAATGCTTAAGAAAATTTTGTGCTTATGTGTTTAGATAAGTGTTATTTGATGTTTTATGATGATCTATGGTGATATACCATAGATCTATAGCATCAAAATGCATTAAAAGTCAAGTTTTCAAAAACTGCATGAACCCTATAAAAGTGCTCTGACAAGCAAATGTCAGTAGACATAGATCTATGTATGTTTGTGATTTTTCTTGTTTAATGTTTTGGATCTGTTATTTGACATAAGGACTGTAATCTGGAAGTGAAATCACAACCATTACATGTCCAGATTTCATGTTATTCATGGTCAAAGAGGGTTGACCGAGCATGACCAGTCACTTTCTAGGTAACCCAGAAAGTGTAAAACTGGGTCTGACAAGTTTTTGTAACGCATAGATCTGTCAGGTTGTAAGTATTATGATGATGTTTTTCTAACTAGATTGTAGCTGGTTATATGGACTTGAGATCTATATCTTTAGATCGCTTAAATAACAAACATGTGACATGTAGTGGATGGTCAAACTTGGCTATTCGATCATGATTGCTGTTTCTGGAAAACCCAGAAACTGTATGAACAAGTTTTCTGACAGCCTTTGACTGTCCCATAAATTGTGATTCTGTTGTTATTTAACTGAAATGTTGTTTTGAAAATGTTCCTTGACATAAGGAGTACATACGTGAGCCATTATATTACATGAATCATGACCAGAACTCATAGATAATCGAACGAGCTAGAAAGTAGGCAGTTGAACTGCCTGGGTTTCTAGAAAACCCAGAAACCATCTGACAAGAACTTTTAAAGCTCAGATCTTGCATCTGAGTTGTAGTTGGACCAATATGTAGGTTGTTAGTGGTAGTATTACAAACTTACTACATAATGTATGCATAAGCAAGCCCAGAACATGCAAGAACAGAGAATTACAAGTGGTAAATAAATTAATGATATTTAATTTATTTAGTTAGTGTATTAAATAAATTAGATAAAAATGATTTTAATATTATAAAAATCATTTTAAAGAAGAATAAAGTGTTTAAAAATATTAATGATGATAGAATTATTTAATTATTATATTAAATAAATGAGTTAAAAATGGTTTTATTGATTTAAAAATTATTTTAAATGAGAATAAAGTGTTAGAAAATATTTTGAATTAAAAAAATTTAATTTTAAATATTTTTGGGAGAATTCTCATTAATAAATTAATATTAATGATATTAGATTTATTTAATTAGTATATTAAATAAATTATGAAAAAATGATTTTGTTAATTTAAAAATCATTTAAAAATGAGAAAAATAATTTAAAAATATTTTAAGTTATAATTAATGACTTTTAATATTTTTGTTATAATTTCATTAATATTTAAATATTAATGGTGATGGTTTAAAAATAATTTTAATTACTTTAAAAATCATTTAAGTAGAATATTGATGATTTAAAAATATTTTAAGTTATTATAAATAACTTTAATATTTTGACAAGTATGTCATTAATATTTTAGTATTATTAAATATTTGTGTTGATGGATTTATTTGATATTTAAATCATTTAAAAATGATTTTAGTGTTTAAAAATTTATTATAAAATATAATAATTGTTAGAAAATTATTCAAAGCTTCTGAAAAATATTATAAATAATATTGAAGCTTAGAGACCGAGTTTAGTTGACAATATAAGTGTTAATTGTCAGATAGGGTGACCAGTACACCGAGAATAGACCGAAATCAAACCAGACCGAACTAGTTAGACTTGATAAGTGTTTATATAGGCTATAAACACTAATGTGACTATGTGCTAATGTGCCTAGGAGAAAGATTGACTGTAAATTATAGTATTGTATGTTATGAATTAATGTGCTAATTGTGAGACTGATATTATGATTATAGGTCTTTCAAACACAGATAAGTATATTGTGTAGCAGTAATCAACGCGGAAGGCAAGTTTCCTAACTCAACCTTGAGTTAATATTGTTCAATTATTATGGTGGTTAATTATTGTTAATTAGACCACGTCCAAGAATTTATTGTTGATTATTCGCAGTTAGTGCATGTTTAATAATTCAAATTGAATTACTGATTCAAAAAATATATATTCGTAGAAGTACTGTTGTTGGATATTCATATCTGTAGAAGTTAATATTGACAAGATGAGATAATTCACATTTATAATCGAATTATGTTGAGAAATATCTTAGCTAATTATTCTGGCTAGACGAAAATTTGTTAGAACTTGATAGGTTCGAAAAGAGAAGAGAAGAGAAGAAAATTCAATTATTATTGAATGGTCGATGCCAATTGTTTAGGTTAGATCAAAAAATGAAACTTAATAGGTTTGAGAAGAGAAGAGAAGAGAAGTGATTAGAAATTGAAATCATTGTATTTCGTTGTTGAATCAAATTTTGATTCAAAGACTGAGAAGAACAACCTTTTATATAAAAGGAACATTTTATCGGTCGTAAATTCGACTATTGCGCGCTATGTTTAAGTATTATGCATAATATAGGGTACAAGAAGTTGGCCGACTCTAAGTACTTTGCAGAGGGGTATGATTTAATCTTTGTGGTTATCTGATACACATGCGTATATATCAAAGCAAATATTTGATAGATGCCCGAGAAGAGAAGTTCTAGATCTTGTGTGATCACTCAGCATAAATCTGGAAAACTTTCCACTTTGCTATTGCGTAGAATAGATTCTTGATTATTCATTAGAATATCGGAGAAACATTGAAAGCATTGTATACTTTCGTTAATTTGTTGCATAGGTTGCGAGAAGATTAGTTAGAGAAGAATAAATTGTTCAGCTATTTCAAAGTTCCCCGAATTTTGGAGTCATTCTATCGAATTAGATTGTTTGTTGTCTTGATTGTTATACATTTATTGTATATCTTAACTTGCAGGGCAAATTTGTTGCTCATCCTTGCTAAATAAAACATTTCAGCTCGGGACGCAGTGTCGGGAGTTGCTGTGAAGACCAAAGACAAAGGTGTTGTGCTGTAATAGCTATGTTTAACATTATTATTATGTTGTATTTGTAAACCCTTTTTGTTTATCTAAAGGATATGTTTGTAATATAAAGGTTAGATAACCTGGGACGAATGTATTAACTATATCGGTTAATGTGGGTTATATGTCTATTCATAATTAATGGGTAGTTAGATGTTATTTATATTATGGATCGCGAGCACCAAACTCGGGAGTCAGGTAACCCAGATTTGGGGGCGTCACAAATTCAACCTCCTTCATGTGACGAATACTTTAAGGAAAGTACTTGTCGTTGAACAATTCTTGGAACTGTGACGCACCCAAATTCAGGTACTTGAAACCTAAACTCGGTACTTCACGATATCATTTCTTTGAGCGGAATAATAAAAATAATATAAACCTTAAACTTAATGTACATACATCAGAGTTTTCTAATCCCCCAGGTGTCCAACCTTTATTACATTACATTACATGATAATAATAAATATCATTGTCTTAATAAAGTCTAAATATTACATAGGATAGCGTATAATTTATTCTGTAACCTTTCCTTTTCTCTTGTTCTTGGTAGAGCCTTCAGGTTGATCACACTTAACTGAAAACATTTAAATTAAGCAAGAATGAGCATTTGAGTGTCCAACAAGTAATAGCAAACAATAAACATTAGCTGAAAGAAGTAAATGTTTTCTGTGAATGACACTTCTAAAATGAATCAACAGTTGTGAAGTAAGCTGAAACAATCATAAACAACATATTAATTCTAGTTCAAAATTTTGAAACTACGTACTGACTATTAATGAAGAGTAGTCGACAGACTATGAATATTGTTTTTAATTTTTGTAAAGGTTAAACAGAACTTCATCTGTAAACCGTCATAACTTATAGGCACGGGGGTGATCAGCCCGTTATGCCCTGTATTGATCAATACTACATACCAGAATGATATTTTCGTTCATCATATCTGCCTTAGGTGCACAAAAGTTTCCCATGTTCGGGATGTTCATACTTAGTCTGGAATCCGAACCAAAACAATTCGTTTGGATACAAAAAAGTTCTATCATATTTAACAATATTTTTAAGTTTGTGTCTAGCCGAATCAAATAGCTTAGACGGTACTTAAGTCAATGTATACATACTGGAAACCAATAAGTATGTATCAACATGTGATTAAATACAATAATTATCCAAGTGAGGTCACTTGTATAATCATGCTTAGAAATTAACGAACAGAATAAATATTAGGATTGTACAATAGTACTACATTGATAAACAATGATCGGATAATTTAAGAACTTGTATGAATACGAATGTTTGGATATATAATCAATAACAATAGAGTTAATAATCTGCCATAATGATAATATAATTCTTAAATTTTCTTACTCATGTCCATTGCATAAAATAAATGCAAAGGTAGGATACTTGCCTGATCTGCTGCTTACATAACTTAGTTTTATCTTTTATATCAAGACCTATCATTAATAAGATCAGTCGTTCGATTAGAATAACATATTATAACACATAAGATCGCTTATTTGCAATCGAGACATAACCTAATCACATTGTCATATATATATATATATATATATATATATATCAGTTATTATATCACAAATGAATACGTATCTAGTCAAACTATCTAAATCCAGATCAATTTCTGAAATATTTCGGTGTACCGACGGCTTTATCGGGTAATTATCGAGTCTAAAACTCTATCCTGAAGTTCAATATTCATTTAGATAACTTAAGTATCAGTCATATTATTTTTAAATGACTTATAATAATTTTTAAACAATTATTATAATTTATCATGATTTTTAAACAGAAATTATTATAAAATGATTTAAATATTAAATAATTCTATTATCATTAATATTAACATATTAATGAAACCATTGCCAAAATATTAAAGTTATTTATAATAACTCAAAATATTTTTAAAGTATTAATATTACCCTTAAATAATTTTTAAAACATTTAAAATTATTTTGAATTATTTACCATTAATATTTAAATATCAATGTATTATTTATCAAAATATTAAAAGTCATTTATTATAACTTAAAATATTTTTAACTCATTTATATCCTTTTAAATGATTTTTAAATTAATAAAACTATTTTTAAACTATTTATTTAATATAATTGTTAAATAAATTTAATATCATTAATATTAAATTATTAATAAAATTTACCTTTAAATATTAAAAGTTATATTTTATAACTTAACTTATTTTTAAACACATTATTTTCATTTAAAATGATTTTATAATATTAAAATCATTTTAAAACTAATTTATTTAATATAATTGTTAAATAAATCTAATATCATTAATATTTAATAATTAATGAAATTTATCTTAAAATATTAAAAGTTATGTTTTATAACTTAAAATATTTGTAAATACTTTATTATCATTTAAAATGATTTTTAATATAATAAAATTATTATTTTTAATTTATTTAATGTATTTATAAAATAAATTAAATATCAACAATATTCAAATAAATACTAATATTTATGGAAAATATGCCAAATTATTAAAAGTTAATATTTATAACTTAAAATAATTTTTAAAATAATTTTTGTAATTTTAAGAAATTAATTTCTATTTTTAAATGATTTTTAGAAATTAAAATAAATAAAATTAATAAGTCTGTCGCTATAGCCTTTAGCGACAGAAAGTGTCGCCTAAAGTGTTCTTGAGTCTCAAGAACATTCATAAGTAGTTATCAAGTGACCTACTTTGACCAAGTGTGATGATCAGATCTTGATGTTTCTTGGCAAACTAATGATCATATCTTGTAGAACTAGTGTAATACTACAAGATACAATAACAAACATGATCAAACAGCATAACACGAATGAGATCTAAGCATGCAAAGTGGCTGTCAGAGCTGTTCTTCATTTTCTGGGTTACCCAGAAACGAAGAACAGTTCGTCTGGCCTACTTTGGGTTTCCACAACTTGCAATCCTTGTGATGATTTTGTGATTTAATGCTTTCAGTGTGTAGCCAACATATAAATGAAGAGATCCATTACATAAAATCCATATAACAACATCACAATCAACAGATCCGGTCTGATCAAACTATGTTAGAAGACATATTCATCAGTTTTCTGGGTTACCCAGGAAACTGCTTTCGTGATCCTACTACTTGGTTTAATCGTCCACTAAATCCTACATGTTTAATGTTTATGTGATCTAAAGACACTAGCATGTAGTCTAAACAACATACTACAACTTAGATGCAAGAACCATAACAAAACATCAAACCACTGTCAGATCCAAGCCCTTAAACATCTTGTCAGATGGTTCTGGGCAAAATCTGGGTTACCCAGAACTTGTCCATTTATGGTTGGTCAACAATATTTGACCACCCATAATTTTCAATCTGTAACAGATCTGACCCTGATTTGAGTCCCAGATCAAAGATCTCATATCATACTACATAATCAAACTTTTAAATAACCAAAAATATAAACAGACTGAGATCTATGGGGTCTGACATTCGTTGTCAGACAACATTTTTTAACTTTTCCAGATTTTAAAAAACACCGAATTTTTGCATTTAGATGTTATAGATCTACAAGATACCAACCCAGATCAACTTTATACACTACATACAACTAGTTTAAACACAAAAATCTAACATCTAACATAGGATTAAAGATCAGATTTCTTGGTTAGGATTTATACCTCACTTTGATCTATCTTGAATCTGGGCTTCTGATATGTTATGAGTGATAGTGGGGCTTGATTTGGGAACTGATTTACTTAGAAATTTAGTAGGATTGAAGAGAGAGATGATTGGTTGAGAGCAAGTGCACAAATGAGCTTTGATAATGACTGAAGTATATGAATGATTGGACATGTATGTAATGTGTATGGCTGAAGTATATGAATGATTTACTGGAATTTAAGTCACATGGTCAATCTAATTTGGTCACCCACTCAATATCTTGTTAAGATTTACAAGTAATCTAATGTAAAATGTGCAAAAGGGTAATTAGGTCATTTGGCTTGCAAATTTAATGGCACAAATGTAATCTTAGCAAACCCTTAAGGTTTAACCCTTAGGGTTGAACCCTAAGGTTTTCAAAAATTTAGTTTTCTAAGATTTCTAATTAGGCCAAAAATAAAAATTTAGTTTCTAAAAATTACAAATTAGGGTTACTTAATTTAGTTAGGTTTTCTAAATATATAGAACATGAAAATTAGGTTTAATAATTCACTAATTAGCATTAGGGCTTATACTTAGTAATTAGGGTTTTTATTTTGGTAATTAGAATTCCTAATTTGGAAATTAGGGTTTCTAATAATTAGGGTTTTTCCTAATTAGCATTAAAATGTATAATACATATCATATACCACATAACATAGTGACTTAACAGATTTTAAAGTCTTATTTGACTTCCGAACTAGGGTTTATCAATAATGCTAGGGTTTTGTCATGTTACATTAAAACTGTTGTAAAACCCCAAATTTTACGAATAAAGATTTAATTTTCTCAAAATATTATTTTGAATATTATGGTGTGGATTTGAGATAATGTTATAGTTGTGGGTAGTATTTATAAATTTTGCAAAGTATGCAAGTTGTTATATAATATTCCATTGGTTGGGGAATATCCGTACGACGGTACAATCATTGGTGGACCCCACAACAGAATTATTGTAGGATTGAGAAAACGACAAAAATATTTTATGAAAATAACGACGAAAGTTTTACCGTTAAAACTGTTGAACTACTCGGTAGTAAAAGTATAGTAATACGCGTGGTTGCATAGTAGCACACGGTATTGATTATTGATCCTTACGTTAGAAGTCACTCAGTTTTGTTCAATTATTGCTACAGTAATTGCTGCATAGTATCTCACGTTATTTAATTCAATTATTGTCAATATTTTGTATATTATTAAATCAATAATTGAGACAACGAAGTTATTAATATTATTATTTGCAATATTAACGATGTCTAGAAGTTCTGACAAGGAGAGGTTTAGTTACTTAATTGCGGGCCAATAGGGAGAAATCCTTATTGGAAACCCCCCTCTTTTCTAGGAACGACCTGTTCGATTAATATTGTGAATTATAATAATGATGATAAATGTTGTTAAATATATTGAGGTGTCTTTTTATGAAGTGACAGAAGTTTATATATATATATATATTATATAAATTTTGTTTTATTAGTATTATTAATGTTATAAAACAGAAAAGCTTTTTATATATAACAAAATACTTTTATAAAGTTATTTGTTTTATTAGACAATAATTAGAATATAATATATTCAATTATGCATAGTGTTTGCATAGTAAATTTTTTTATATTAAATGTAATACTTTTATAAAGTTATTTGTTTTATTAGATTTTAAGTAATATATATATATATATATATATATATATATTATAAATAGAATATATTATATTTTATTGCATAGTATCCTTTCTATTTTTCCTATAAATAGGATGCTTAGTTAGAATTAAAAATCGCACTTTAAGTTCAGGAGAATTCTCCTTCTATAATCTTGAGCGTATTTCTTTAGAGTTTTAAGAAGCTTTTGAGCTTAGTGCAAGTTTTCTTCCAAAGATATATCGCCTTCTACCCATTTGAGTACTCTTCTTTATAAGGTAAGGGGTATTATTTCTTTCGTATTCATGAAGAGAACTTCATTATTCCATTCCTTATTATTCATTGGAATAACTTGATATATCACAATCTACCGTATACATGGTGAAATTCTTACATTATTCCATTCTTTATCATTCATTTGGAATATCTCATGCATGCGATTTTTCCCGACACGGTTCTCATTCTTTATTATTCGCAGCGGAATATCTGCGTCTGCGCGTTTACGCACGTATTTACCGGTTCCATTATTTATTATTCTCGTTAGGAATAACACATGCATGCGATCTATCGCATGTATGGTGAATCCTTCATTATTCCATTCTTTATTATTCATTTGTAATAACCTGTTTGTGTGGATTACCACATGCATGGTGAATGATCCTTTGTATTCATTTCTTATTAAATTATGGAAATGATCTGGCTACGTGGATTACCGCATGGCGCAAGTAAAATCCATTTGCAGCTTCATATATTCTATTATACACAGTTGGTTAAATCTTTGGCTTCTATATTCCTTGAAATTAGTGGAATATCCTGGATATTTGCGCTTCATCCAGTATCTTTTCGTGAAAATATTCTTCTGAGCATTCTTGAATTTTTCTCCACAAAGCAGTATCATGTTGACAATTTAGACATTATTGAGTTCAGGATAAATTAACTTATAAATCTTTAAAATTTATTCTTGAACTTGTTTTATTGAATTATTATGTCATTGTCATGATTAGTTATGTTGGTTATTATGTGATAACATGAAAGTTTCTTAGAAATCACAAAGGGTTGAAAATCAGATTTTGGTGAAAATAGAATATAAAATTCAATTGACCATATCTCCTATTATATTTCAAATTTTTGAGGGTGGTCAAGTTCTAGAGTTAGATCTATGAGTTTTCTAACTTATCCATGTGCAATCACTGGAAAAGGTGTTATAGATTTTCGTGTGGACTGATTTTAGCAAAGGAGTCAAAAACTGCTAAGTACCAAAAAGGCTACTGTCCAGAAATTTAAAATGGCATTTTCGGCCACTTAATTTGTGAGAAAAATTCTGGCCTTTTGGGACATGGAAATATATGGTATAAAGTACCTCCTGTCCAAAAATGAGTTCATTCCGACTTAAAATGAGCAAGTTATGACTATTTCAATATTTAGGTTTTTTCGACGAAAAATGCTATAACCGGAGTTCTATAACTCCGATGACCATGAAATTTAAACTGGAAGCTCACGTTAACATGTGTAAGATCTTGCCAAGATTTGGGAATTTCTGGAGTTAAACTTGAGGTAGCTAATTTCTTAAGGAATTATTAGAAATTGATTTTTAAAAAATACTTAAGGGAGTTGAAAAATTATAAAAAAATACTTGTTGTGTATGAAATATATGTATATATGTTTGGGCAAAGGATAAAAAAATAACAAGTTGATTTGGTAATTTTTCATGAAAATGGTTTAGTTACGAACATATGAGTTAAATATGTTATGTGAAGTTGAAAAATTAGTAAATAGGATTTTATGGCTTGGGAATCTTATATAGGGTATATGCAGATTTTTGATAAGGGATTTGATCATTGGTGATGAAATCTTATGAGTATGACATTTTTGAATGATTAAATGTATTATTTGGTTAAGTATAAACAATTGAAATAAATTGTTTATAAGTTTAAGAAGTGATTAAAATATTGTTTAATATTAATAATATTAGATTATGAGTTTATTAAGTGATTGATAATATTTGGATAAATTTAAAGTCTTTAATATTTATCCTTGTTTTCGTTTGATTAATGCTTATATCATTATCATCATTCTCATGTTTATATTGTGACAAAAGTCATCTTTGGCTTACGTGCATAGATGGACTTGGTATGATTATTGTTAGGTTTGTAATATTCTTGGACACAAACAAATTGCATAAAATAAGAGGAAACATGGAAAATCAGAGTTTTAAAATTTTACAAACCATATACCCAGATCACCCTTTATGCACAATTATTAATTAAACGAAAAAGAAAGAACAAGAATCATACCCTTGAAGATTCGAGCTTCCTCAGGTACAAGTTCACCTCCAATCCTTTTCGCGTTCAACTTGAATCCACCGGGTTTGGTTCCTTCCTTTGATCAACGTTAGCTACCCAAGTGTTTGGCCTCTAGAGGTGATCCACCAAGGAAGAAGAAGGATTCAAGAAGATGGGTATTTGGCAAAGTCCTAATTTTTCTATCTCTCATAGAAAGGGGTGTACTCTCCCAACTATTGGAATTACGTATTCTATGAAAACGTCAACCACCTCACCCATAATAAGACTCCTCTTATTTATAGATGTAGGCAACCCTCCTTAACAATTAAGGAATTGGATTTTATTTTAATTAATTAAATTCCTTTAATTAATTAGGCTCCCAATCTTATTAGGAATAATTAATTAAACTCTTTTAATTAATTAGCCTCCTAATCTTATTAGGATATTTGAGAGTACTTTTATTAATTAATTCCTAAACTCCTTTAGAAATTAAAAATAATAATAGTAATAATAATAATAATAAGACTCCTCTTATTAATTTATATTTAATATTTCCAAAATATTAAATAATAAATATTAAGCTATTTAATTTATTCTATCACCATAGATTAACTTAAATATACTTAACTTATTATTACGATTATGCCATTAACTTCTTAAATAATTATTCTTCCTTTTATGGTGTGACCCTTTAGGTTCTCCATATTAAACCGGTTGTGAATAAATCAATTAGAACAATTCTAATCTTATTTAAATAAATAAATTAAATTAATAATTTATTTAAATAAATAATATTTATTCTACAATAGGGATAAGCCTCCCTAGAGATTAACGATTTTCCAGATAATATAGATTTCAACATTAATCATAAAAGAACCTTTGAGTAAATAGTTACCGTAAAATTCAATCCTTCCACCATACAATGTCCCAATTAAATATAAGACATGAAATTACTGTCAAGTCTTATTTTATTTAATTATATGTATTTCGATCTTTAAATGCACAACTCCAAATAATGCAAATTAGAAACTCCTTTCTAATTTCATTACGCCTTAACTAAGGACTCTTTGGGTTGTCATTTATCGAATCACATAGGACATTTCTCTTCTTTTATTAGAAGCGGTAGATTCTTTATTGATCATACATTATCTCCATGTACAACTTATTATACCCAAGCATACCCTTTGATATACCCTAAGGGTCTTAAGAAATAAGTTAAAGTATAACTCATCATACACAAGATACTATGATGATCTCAAGTCCAAGGATCACTTGTACTACTATCACTACAGGAATTCCTATTGGCAGGCAAGTAAAACTCCATTAGGTATTCCTTAGCGAGCCACGTTTAGTGAACTTATTCTCTAATAAGCACCTAAATACTTGCTTTACTGTCTCCACACAAATGATCATGAGATCAATCATCCTCATCCAATAAGCAAGCAACATATGTACCAATCTATCCAGATTCACTAATCCCCAATTTAGTAATCAAACGATTGGGAACTATTTTAGTTTTAAGCTTTCTAAGAATTTAGATCTCATTAGAATGATCATCATCATTATTCTAAAAGCATTGCTTAAAACTATGTGTTTATCATATATTATAAAACAACATCATGTAGATAATTAAAAACCTTTAATAAATTAATACTTTTTATTAATAAATGAATAAAATTGTTACAAAGTATATGCTTTATCATCAAACTTGATTGGCTTGTGTGCATACTACTTTCAATCTCCCAATTGCACTAAAGCCAATCGCCATGGTATCTCATACCATTCTTCTCTAAGTGACGATTATCCTGCTGTTGGATAAGCTTTAGTTAATGGATATGTAATGTTGTTCTTGAGAGTCCACTATCTCTATAGTGATTTCACATCTTTCAATATTTCCAATAATCAAATGAAAGTGCCATAACACATGTTTAGATCCAAGATGAGACTTAGGAACTATTCCTAGTTCTGTAATGAACTTTTCATCCAAACAATCAACTTGTAGCTTCATTTATAGCTACTTACTTTGTCTTTATCACTAAACCAACAACTCTTTGATGTTTGGAACCTTTCCAATTTCACTGCACCACCCTTCAAGGTAACGTTTAGGTAACGCTTTACCTTAAAGTGAATTTTCTGTAGTCTTGGTCTATCTGAAAAACTTGAGTCTGTTAAGCCCTCTAGTTTTAATTTAGACCCACCATAAATATGATCACATCCTTAGTGCCGGTTAAGTACTTTCAGATGTTTTTCACTGTATTATAGTGTACTTCTCCAGAATATGACTGATCAACATTAGGTCTCGTACATTTCATTGCATACATGATAGTTACTCATATGATCTCTCTTTTTGGAGTCTATGGGGACTATTAAGAGAGATACACTCCATGACTCATCAACATGAGACATCTCTTGGAGTTTGCCATGCTAAACTTTAGCATCAAATTAATATACGTTCCTTGGGTTATGTCAAGCATCCTCTCAAATCTATCTATATAGATTTGTATCCCCAATTAAGATACTCTTCCCAAATCATTCATCGAGGAATGTTTAGACAACTTTATCTTTACTGATTGTAGCATTGGTATGTCATTTCTTATCCGTAGTATATCAACATATAATACTAGGAATGTCATGACTCTCCCACTGACCCTTTTATACACACTAGGTTCATTCTTGTTTTTGATAAAATCAAACTCTTTTGATTGTCTCATCAAAACGAATGTTCCATTTTTGAGAAGCTTGCTTCAAACCATTTCTCTGAGTGTCTACAACTCTTACCTCATCGTATGTAACTGGATCATCATCTTCTATGATACGTAACTCATCATCATCATCCATGATGAATCCATAGCTCCCAAGTATCTTCGATACTATTCCAGATTTACAATTTGGTTGTGGTACAATAGGTCTATCTACAAGTTCCTCTTATTTGACTTATAGTGTTTTGTGGTTCTTGAACTCTTCAAGATTCTATTATCCTCCCACTAGCCCCTTCAATGACAAACACCTTTATCTTAGAAGGCAGCGTGTTTCGTAACAAACACCTTTTGCTAAGTAGGATTATAGAACATATACCCTAAACTTACTTTAGGATGTCCCATAAATCTGTACTTGTCAAATCTTGTCCCAAGCTTATCATTTGAAACCTTTTCACATAAGTTGGACAACCCCTTATCTTAACATACTTAAGATTAGGAATCCTCCCTGTCCATAACTTTTATGGAGTCTTGGGGCCGGATTTTGAGGTTACCTTTTGTAGATATGCAACCATTTCTAGGACATTATCCAGAAGGATACTAGAATGTTGGTAAAATCATTATGGACTGTACCATGTCCAACAAGGTATGATTTTTCCTTTCAGATACATCAATTATTTATTGCGTATTAGGAGGCGTCCATTATGAGAAAACCATTTGAGATTATCTAGAAACTTATTGCATAAGTATTTATTCCTTGATCTAATCAAAGAATCTTAATACTTTGTCAATTTGTTTCACTTCTGAATTCTTTGAACCTTTCAAATAATTCACACTTGTATTTCAGCAAATACACACATTCAACTCTTTGAATGATCATCTCCTTTTCTTATACTAGTTTGTTCAATTTATAAAATAATTTTTACGTAAGTCAAGTACACTAAATCCTTTAAGTAATATTCCAATTCTATACGGAACATTATTATTATAAATAGAACAACAATTGTTCTTAAATATAATACCAAAGATTTCATTGTCCAACAACAAAATGGAAATAATGTCTCTAACGAGAACTGGAATACAATAACAATTTATTGACTTAATATATTTTCCCGCAAGCAATGCTAAACAATAAGTTCCTATGGCTAATGTAGCAACCTTTGCTTCATTTCTCAGACATATGATTACTTATCTTTGTTTAGCTTTCTATTTCTGCTTGGTCCCTTCATAAATCTATATTTATGATAACCAAAGCCGGTATCCAATACCCAAGTAGAACCTTGACTTAAAGAAAATTTTATTTTAAATTATGAACAAATTTGTATTTGTAACCGAAACTTCACTAAGCTTCTTTGGTTAGCCTCTATAAGATACTTCTAGCAGTTTCTTTCCAGTGTGCAAGCTTATTGCAGTGGAAGCAAACTCCTTTGCTTTGCGTATCATTTTTGTTCTTATTATCCTTTGTTTTTGCCTTTCTATTTACCTTCTTAGAATTGTTCTTCTTTTCAGCAGATCCTTTGGCCCCTGCCAGTAAGACATGGTCTTTCTTGGTTGGAAAGTGACTCTCAATATTTTCAACATGTTAAGCAAATCAGCGAGGCTGATATCTAGCTTATTCATATGAAAAATTCACAACAATTGTGAAAGGAGTCCGGCAGTGAGTGCAAGATCAAATCTTGGCTCAACTCTCCATCCATGACAAAACCTGTTGTCCTAATTGATCAATCAAATTGATAATGTTAAGGACTTTTATTTGTATGGTAGTATCATCGGTCATTCTAGATCGGAAGAGCTCCTTAGATATCTGATATCTATCAGTCCTACTTTCCTCACCATAAACTACTTGATGTGCAGGAATATAGTAGGAGCATCCATAGTTTCATGTTGACGCTGAAGCTCGTTACTCATGGATGCGAGCATGATGCATTGAGCCAATTGTGCATCATCTTGCCACTTTCTAAAAGTAGCAATCTCTTCCTTAGAGGCATTGTCTGCAACCATTGCAGGGATAGGCATATTAAGGACATAAGATAACTTTTCAGCATGAGAACTATTCTCAATTTCCTTAACCAACCCGTTTAATTCGGTCTGATTAATTTAGCATCTAATATGTTACACAGTGATAGTAATTTAGACATTGTAAAATTCTATAAATGAATTTGTTATCAACAACATTTTAGCATACATTCTTTTATTAATTACCAAAATAAATTAGGTCTTATTTTAAATTAGTATCTCCCACTATTTTCATCAAACTATATTACCCTCACTTATATTGTTCGGCAAAATCTAATTAAAGATTTGCTAGTGAGAATAAGGATCCCATTTCAAATGTATATGGCCTTGTGGTGACACAACAAACTATATATAAATAAATAGGTAGACAACACTTATCAATTACATTAACTATGTAACTCCTTGTATTTTGCCTCTTAGATTATTTTGATCAAGTGGTGGCACATCCGAAACAAAATTATCGAAGTTAAGTCCAACCTAGCACTCCATATATTCAAAAAAGAAAGATATAGTCCTTGTGGTAACACAACAAAATAATATTGTTCAATTTTCTTTATAAGCATCAAATGTGAATTAACATCTTAAATACTTAATACTTGCCTTGTGGTGACACAACAAACTCATATTAAATATTTAATACTCTATTAATTTTATCATTCTAGAAGACGACGTTCGATATTCCAAATATCTTTGAACGCTTAGGACTTAATATAAAAAATTTGAGGGGTTTGTTATTAATTTGTCTCATCTTATTTAGCGCGCATGCACACACACACACACATACACACACACACACACACATATATATATATATATATATGTATATAATACGCGTTATATTAATTAACATGCGAAGCATGTTTGCATAATATATAATATATATAGTATAAGCATGCACATATAGAATACTATATTATACCCGGATTGATTATGGACTTTTATTCTAGTTTGGTTCACTAGAGCCACCAAGTAAACCAAAAGGTCAAACCCTAGGGGTGCAAGAATTAATATTTAAATATAACTATTACATTTAAACCCGAGCTCCATTACAAACGGGTCTTCAAGCGCTCCTTGCTCCTTGATCTCCAATTCTTCAAAATTAATTCTAACTATTCCTATTACAAAACTATTTTAAAATAAATAGAAACCTTGATCAGCAGTCAAGGAGAAGTACATAGGAGGAAGTTAAAATTTACATTAAGAGAAATTAGAGAAGACGAGGTACGCAGACCTCATTTAATAAAACTCATACATTCATGCATCCAACTAAAATAAAATCCACTCACATTGGTCAATAGTCCATAATCAATCTCATTTATTATCATACACATCACCATATGCATCAATAAATAACATTCATCTCATGAATAATAAACATTTAATATATATTGATATCATTTAATGGGCAAATTTAGTTAGTATAAAATCTAATTTTTGAATCAAAATAAACTCCTTTATTTTAATCCAAATTTAAAATCAAAATAAACCTCTTTTATTTTAATTTATCCTATTTTGAATAAAATAATAATTTTATTTTAATCAAAATCTTTAATCAAAATAAACTCATTTATTTTAATTATAAAATAATTAAGGATATATATATATATATATATATATATATATATATATATATATATACAGTATGGATCTTAAGCTCACCTTATCCAACTCACCGAGCTCACCCTCCTTTAGTAAGCGGATCCGACGACAGTTTAATTAAATACAAAACCGTCGCTCATACTTTTAATGACGGGCAACATATAGCGTCGCTAAAAGTATGTATTTACGGTTGTATTTAATCAAAATCGCCGGATCCATCGCTAAAAGGGGTGAGCTTGAGTGAGTTAGATAATGGGTGAGCTTAAGATCCGGACTATATATATATATATATATATATATATATATATATATATATACAGTATGGATCTTAAGCTCACCCTTATTCAACTCACTGAGAGCTCACCCTCCCTTTAGTAGCGGATCCCGTGACAGTTTGGTCATACAACCGTCGTCTCATACTTTTAGCGACGGGCAACATATAGCGTCGCTAAAAGTATGAGCGACGGTTGTATGACCAAGGCCGTCACGGATCCATCGCTAAAAGGGGTGAGCTTGAGGTAGTTAGATAATGGGTGAGCTTAAGATCCGAGACTATATATATATATATATATATATATATATATATATATATATATATATATATATATATATATATATATATATATATCCGTGTGGCCACCTCACATAGGAAGAATCCCCACGATAAATCGCCTTAAAGATTCATATATATACTAGGATTGAGACTATATTATGGGACGGATATATAACATGTACTTGCAAATTTATATTATATATATATAACTATATAAGAATATGATTCTTTGACTCCCACGTCCAGGAAGATGCAAGTTAATGGGTTATGAATATATTATATAATATATATAATATATTCATATAAACCGAATAACAGTCTAACAGGAGATCTTTAAATTCGTGAAGACATCTCGTGACTTTCAAAATTTATAACGTTTTTTTTAATCTTATACAACAAATTATGCCCAATTAAATTGTTCTAAACACATATCAATATATATATATATATATATATATATATATATATATATCAAATTAAAATAATTAATAATTCGCATAAAGGTTTGGCTCTGATGCCACTGTTAGGTTTATAATATTCTTGGACGCAATCAAATTGCATAAAATAAGCGAAAACGTGGAAAATTAGAGTTTTAAAATTTTACAAACCATATACCCGGATCATCCTTTATGCACAATTATTAATTAAACGAAAAATAAAGAACAAGAATCATACTCTTGAAGATTCGAGCTTCCTCAGGTACAAGTTTACCTCCAATCCTTTTTGCGTTCAACTTGAATCCACCGGGTTTGGTTCCTTCTTTTGATCAACGTTAGCCACCCAAGTGTTTGGCCTCTAGAGGTAATCCACCAAGGAAGAAGAAGGATTCAAGAAGATGGGTATTTGGCAAGACCCTAATTTTTCTATCTCTCATAGAAAAGGGTGTACTCTCCCAACTATTGGAATTACGTATTCTATGAAAACGTCAACCACCTCACCCATAATAAGACTCCTCTTATTTATAGATGTATGCAACTCTTCTTAACAATTAAGGAATTGAGTTTTATTTTAATTAATTAAATTTCTTTAATTAATTAGGCTCCCAATCTTATTAGGAATAATTAATTAAACTCTTTTAATTAATTAGCCTCCTAATCTTATTAGGATATTTGAGAGTACTTTTATTAATTAATTCCTAAACTCCTTTAGAAATTAAAAAATAATAATAGTAATAATAATAATTATAAGACTCCTCTTATTAATTTATATTTAATATTTCCAAAATATTAAATAATAATATTAAGCTATTTAATTTATTCTATCACCATAGATTAAATTAAATATACTTAACTTATTATTACGATTATGCCATTAACTTCTTAAATAATTATTCTCCCTTTTATGGTGTGACCCTTTAGGTTCTCCATATTAAACCGGTTGTGAATAAATCAATTAGAACAATTCTAATCTTATTTAAATAAATAAATTAAACTAATAATTTATTTAAATAAATAATATTTATTTTACAATATGGATAAGCCTCCCTAGAGATTAACGACTTTCCAGATAATATAGATTTCAATATTAATCATAAAAGAACCTTTGAGTAAATAGTTACCGTACAATTCAATCCTTTCACCATATAATGTCCCAATTAAATATAAGACATGTAATTACTGTCAAGTCTTATTTTATTTAATTATATGTATTTCGATCTTTAAATGCACAACTCCAAATAATGCAAATTAGAAACTCCTTTCTAATTTCATTACGCCGCCAAGGACTCTTTGGGTTGTCATTTATCGAATCACATAGGACATTTATCTTCTTTTACTAGAAGCGGTAGATTCTTTATTGATCATACATTATCTCCATGTACAACTTATTATACCCAAGCATACCCTTTGATATACCCTAAGGGTCTTAAGGGATAAGTCAAAGTATAACTCATCATACACAAGATATTATGATGATCTTAAGTCCAAGGATCACTTGTACTACTATCACTACAGGAATTCCTGTTGACATGCAAGTAAAACTCCATTAGGTATTCCTTAGCGAGCCACGTTCAGTGAACTTATTCTCTAATAAGCACCTACATACTTGCTTTACTGTCTGCTCACAAATGATCATGAGATCAATCATCCTCATCCAATGAGCAAACAACGTATATACCAATCTATCCGGATTCACTAATCCCCAATTCAGTAATCTAACGATTGGGAACTATTTTAGTTTTAAGCTTTCTAAGAATTTAGATCTCATTAGAATGATCATCATCATTATTGTAAAAGCATTGCTTAAAACTATGGGTTTGTCACATATTATAAAACAGCATCATGTAGATAATTAAAAGCCTTTAATAAATTAATACTTTTTATTAATAAATGAATAAGATTGTTACAAAGTATATGCTTTATCATCAAACATGATTGGCTTGTGTGCATACTACTTTCAATATGATTATGACTAGGGATCATTCGGTATAATCATGACCGTAATGTGACGAATGATGTGGTAAAAATCCTCAATGGCCTGTAGTGCATTAATGAACAGTTTTTGGTATGATTATGACCAGGGATTATTCGGTATAGTCATGACCATTGATGATTTAATGAATATCATTGGCCCGTAGTGCATGGATGATTTGATGATGTGGTTTATTTATTAAGTTGAGTCTCAGCGATAAAAATTGATGAAAACATTTTAAATCATAGAAGATAGTAGATATCATGCTCTACTTGACTCTTCTAATGGATTACTTATTCCGCTGCAGTTAAACTTGATGTCTATTGTATTTTATCGTTTAACATTGTTAAAGACTAATGATAATTTATTCGCATTATCTTAGTCATAATATTTCTTCTTTGGGCTAGTTGAGCTCACCCTTTCTTTCTTTTGTTCTCTTGAGAAATGAGAATATATTTGGGACGAGTCGGGAGCGGAGTGACGGTCCAGAGATAATAGCATTAGTAGTCCTCACTATTCTGTTAAATAGTGTGACAATAAATGTAATGAGGACTCCTTTAAGTGTGGATATTTTCTAGATGACAATATTCTTATTAAAACTCTCAGCTATGTTTTGTCGTATTTTTACAAGACATTTGTATAATTAAGTAGTATTTGTATTTTGTACCATGTATCTGGCGACTCAAGATGGGTGATGTATACCTATTTTTGGGGGCGTCACAGTTGGTATTAAAGCTTTGGGATATGATCCCTGGCTGAGATGTGAGACAAGAACTAGGAGGGGAGAGACGGGGAATTCCTTCTCTAGTATGACCTACCTAAGTTTATTTGGTATTTAATTGGTTGGCCAGAGTATAGAGATATTATGTGATATGTTAATTAACCCTTTTTTTGTGGCAGTATTTAAAAATGGCATCCGAAAATTTTGAGATAAGTAATGAAGCACATGAGACCGTTGAGTCACCAACGATCAATGCCCAGGGTAATGTGCAACAGGAAGACAATAATCCTCATAAAAATAATAACACTGATGAAATGGTGAACGATGGGATGTTCAGAGGCTTTATGCAATTCATGCAACATCAGGCGAGAGCGGCTCTTGTCCAAAATACAGGTGGAAACACTGACAACTCTCCGATGGTCACCGTTAAGTAGTTCAAGGAGCTGGGACCACTGGAGTTTTTTGGAGAGCCAAAACCACTTAAGGTAGAGACGTGGATAAAGCAGATCAACAAGATATTTGATGTCTTGGGATGCTCTGAGGAGCAAAAGGTTCCCTTTGCCACCTTCATGTTGCGTGCAGAGGTAGATTATTGGTGGGAATCTGTAAAGCGTACTCAACCTGCTGCACTGAAGATGTCTTGGGAGAAGTTCCAAGAATTGTTCAACGACAAGTACTTTCCTGAAAGTATTCGTCACATGAAGGAGGTGGAGTTCATCAAGCTTGAGAAAAACAATATGACTGTGGCGCAGTACGAAGCTAAGTTTGCCGAGTTGACTTGGTTTGCGTCCCACTTGGTTGATAATGAGGAGAGAATGACACGGATGTTTATAAGAGGTTTGAAACCCGAGATACGTCAATACCTTATCTCTCATAAACTGTGTTTGTATTCAGATGTTGTGAGTAGGGCTCAATTATTGGAGCGCAATAATGAGTCAACCCAACCAAGAGAGAGCAACCGACAAGTCGATAATACCACTGGTAGCTGTCATCGAAGCGGTGACAACAAACGTGGAGGGAATCAACATGCCAGAAATGATAACCACTTCGGTGGTAATCATGGCCAAGACAATAGGAGTGGAAAGTTCAAGAAGAGAAGGTTCAACCAAAGATGGAAAGACGTCAAGACCAAAGACCACCGTTAAAGAAGTAGAACGACCGCCGGTCGTATGTTACAAATGTGGAGGGGAAGGACGCATAAGTCCAAACTGCACGATGCAGTCCAAAGCATGTTAAAATTGTAGAAAATAAGGTCACCTAGATCGATTTTGTCGTGCACCAAAGTCAAGTCCAGCTGGGATGGTAGCACCAAAGGCGGATACGGACAAAAAAAAGTCAGTGGTTTCAAGAAGAGCGTTCTTTGTGACTTCTCAAAAAGCGAGTAACCCGAACGAAGTTAACACGGGTTAGTTAATTATAAATTCTTGCGAAGTCTATACCTTAATAGATACCGGTTCTACCCATTCTTTTATCTCTCTTGCTTGCTCTCAACGTTTAAATTTGACTTCGAAGAAATTAGACTTTGACTTATCTGTTGAAGCTCCGTTAGGAGAAACCTTCATTACATGTGTTATCCAAGTCTTGGATGAGAGTCACAGTTTTGAATGATATTTCTATTGTTAATGAATTTCCTGACGTATTCCCGAAAGAACTTCTTAGCCTACCCCTAGAGCGTGAAATCAAATTTTGTATTGACCCTAGTACAAAACCCATTTCTAAAACCCTCAAGTATTTCTTCACCCAAAACGAACGTATAATGCGCCAAAGACGTTGGCTCGAGCTGTTGAAGATTACGATCATACCATTGAATATCATTGTGGAAGAGCGAACGTGGTAGCTGATGCTTTGAGTAGAAGATCATATGCGTTTACAAGTGCGAATATACGAACCTACGTGAAGATAACGAATATATGATTAGAACCGACTTTAGTCGATAATGTTAAAGCTGCTAAAGCTACAGACCTGAAGCTGATGAATACGAAGAAGAAGGTTCAAGAGGGCGTTATTTTAAAAGCAAGAGTTGCTGAAGAGAGGAAATATCAACCCTCGATTTAATTGTCCCTTTAACATATCGATGTTACGTAAATATTTGGATGACTCAAACCACATTATTAAATTAGAACTAGATGATATAGCAGAAGGTTTAACGTATGAGGAGATACGTGTTAAAATCTTGGATAAGAAGGATCGTATTCAACACTCAAAGGTTATACCTCAAGAGTTAGAATTTGAAATGAAGTCAAGGTATCCTCACCTCTTCGGCATACTAGGTACGTACGTAAATTTCGGGGGAGAAATTTCATAAGGAGGGGAGATTGTAAAACCCCAAATTTTACGAATAAAAATTTAATTTTCACAAAATATTTTTTTGAATATTATGGTGTGGATTTGAGATAATGTTATAGTTGTGGGTAGTATTTATAAATTTTGCAAAATATGCAAGTTGTTATATAATATTCGATTGGTTGGGGAATATCCGTACGACGGTACAATCATCGGTGGACCCCACAATAGAATTATTGTCGAATTGAGAAAACGACAAAAATATTTTATGAAAATAACGACGAAAGTTTTACAGTGTATAGTAGGACACTGTATTGATTATTGATGCTTACGTGAGAAGTCACTCAGTTTTGTTCAATTATTGCTACAGTAATTGCTGCATAGTATCTCACGTTATTTGATTCAATTATTGTCGATATTTTGTATATTATTAAATCAATAATTGAGACGACGAAGTTATTAAAATTATTATTTGCAATATTAACGATATCTAGAAGTTCTGCCAAGGAGAGGTTTGGTCACCTAATTGCGCGCCAATAGGGAGAAATCCTTATTGGAAAGCCCCCTCTTTCCTGGGAACGACCTGGTCGATTAATAATGTGAATTATAATAATGATGATAAATGTTGTTAAATATATTGAGGTGTCTTTTTATGAAGTCACAGAAGTTTATATATATATATATTATATAAATTTTGTTTTATTAGTATTATTAATGTAATAAAATGAGAAAAAATTTTATATAAAACAAAATACTTTTATAAAGTTATTTATTTTATTAGACAATAATTAGAATATAATATATTCTATTATGCATAGTATTTTCATAGTTACTGCATAGTGTTTGCATAGTAAAATCTTTTTATATAAAACAGAATACTTTTATAAAGTTATTTGTTTTATTAGATTTTAAATAATATATATATATATTTTATAAATAGAATATATTATATTTTATTGCATAGTATCCTTTTATTTTTCCTATAAATAGGATGCTTAGTTAGAATTGAAAATCACACCAGAAGTTCAGAGAATTCTCCTTCTATAATCTTGAGCGTATTTCTTTAGAGTTTTAAGAAGCTTTGAGCGTAGTGCAAGTTCTCTTCAAGTATATCCCCGCCCTACCTGTCGGAGTACTCTTCTTTATAAGGTTAGGGGTATTATTTCTTTCGTATTCATGAAGAAAACTTCTGTTATTCCATTCCTTATTATTACATTGGAATAACTTTCGTATATCCAAGCACCGCATACATGGTAAAATTCTTCTGTTATTCCATTCTTTATCATTCTGTTGGAATATCCTGTCTGTGCGTTTACATATGACCTGGTTCCATTATTTATTATTCTGTTGGAATAACCTGTCTATGCGGTCTATCGCATGCATGGTGATTTTTGTTGTTATTCCATTCATTATTATTACATTGGAATATCTCGCTTGCATTTAATTTTGCCCGACTGGTTCAGATTCTTTATTATTCTCGTCAAAATATCCCCATCACATGCGTGCGTTTTTGCATGACACAGTTCCATTATTTATTATTACATTGGGAATAACACATGCTCATGCGATCTATCGCATGCATGGTGAATCCTACATTATTCAATTCTTTATTATTCTGTTGGAATAACATGTCTGTGTGGATTACCACATGCATTGTGAATGATCCTTTGTATTCATTTCTTATTAAATTATGGAAATGATCTGGCTGCGTGGATTACTGCATGACGGATAAAAATCCATTTGCAGTTTCATATATTCTATTATACACAGTTGGTTAAAGCTTTGGCTTCTATATTCCTTGAAATTAGTGGAATATCCTGGATATTTGCGCTTCATCCAATATCTTATCGTGGAAATAATCTTGTGAGCATTCTTGAATTTTTCTCCACAAAGTAGTATCATGTTGACAATTTGGACATTATTGAGTTCATGATAAATTAACTTATAAATCTTTAAAATTTATTCTTGAACTTATTTTATTGAATTATTATGTCATTGTCATGATGAGTTATGTTGGTTATTATGTGATAACATGAAAGTTTCTTAGAAATCACAAAGGGTTGAAAATCAGATTTTGGTGAAAATAGAATATGAAATTCAATTGACCATATCTCCTATTATATTTTAAATTTTTGAGTGTGGTCAAGTTCTAGAGTTAGATCTATGAGTTTTCTAACTTATCCAAGTGGAATCAGTGGAAAAGGTGTAATAGATTTTCGTGTGGACTGATTTTAGCAAAAGAGTCAAAAACTGCAAAGTACCAAAAAGGCTACTGTCTAGAAATTTAAAAGGGCATTTTCGGCCACTTAATTTGTGAGAAAAATTCTGGCCTTTTGGGACATGGAAATATATGGTATAAAGTACCTCCTATTCAAAAATGAGTTCATTCCGACTTAAAATGAGCAAGTTATGACTATTTCAATATTTAGGTTTTTAAAATGAAAAACGCTATAACTTAGGAGTTCTATAACTCGATGACCATGAAATTTAAACTGGAAGCTCACGTTAACATATGTAAGATCCTGCCAAGATTTGGGAATTTCAGTAGTTAAACTTGAGGTATCTAATTTCTTAAGGAATTAATTAGAAATTAATTTTTGAAAAATACTTAAGGGAGTTGAAAAATTATAAAAAAATACTTGTTGTGTATGAAATATATGTATATATGTTTGGGCAAAGGATAGAAAAATAACAAGTTGATTTGGTAATTTTTAATGAAAATGGTTTAGTTACGAACATATGAGTTAAATATGTTATGTGAAGTTAAAAAATTAGTAAATATGATTTTATGGCTTGGGAATCCTATATAGGGTATATGCAGATTTTTGATAAGGGATTTGATCATTGGTGATGAAATCTTATGAGTATGGCATTTTTGAATGATTAAATGCATTATTTTGTAAACTATAAACAATTGAAATAAATTGTTTATAAGTTTAAGAAGTGATTAAAATATTGTTATAATATTAATAATATTAGATTATGAGTTTATTAAGTGATTGATAATATTTGGATAAATTTAAAGTCTTTAATATTTATCCTTGTTTTCGTTTGATTAATGCTTATATCATTGTCATCATTCTCATGTTTATATTGTGATAAAAGTCATCTTTCGCTTATGTGCATAGATGGACTTGGTATGATTATGACCAGAGATCATTTGGTATAATCATGACCGTAATGTGACGAATGATGTGGTAACAGTTCTCAGTGGCCTATAGTGCATTGATGAACATTTTTTGGTATGATTATGACCAGGGATTATTCGGTATAGTCATGACCATTGATGATTTAATGCATATCCTTGGCCCGTAGTGCAGGGATGATTTGATGATGTGGTTTATTTATTAAGCTGAGTCTCAGCGATAAAAATTGATGAAAATATTTTAAATCATAGAAGATAGTAGATATCATGCTCTACTTGACTCTTCTAATGGATTGCTTATTCCGCTGCAGTTAAACTTGATGTCTATTGTATTTTATCAGTTTAACATTGTTAAAGACTAATGATAATTTTTTTTTCTGTATTATCTTAGTCATAATATTTCTTACTGGGCTAGTTGAGCTCACCCTTTATTTTACCGTTCTCTTCAGGAAATGAGAATATAGATGGGACGAGTCGGGGAACGGAGTGACAGTCCAGATGATAGCATTAGTAGTCCTCACTATTCTGTTAAATAGTGTGACAATAAATGTAATGGGGACTCCTTTGAGTGTGGATATTGTCTAGATGACAATATTCTTATTAAAACTCTCAGCTATGTTTTGTCGTATGTTTACACGACGTTTGTATAATTAAGTTGTATTTGTATTTTGTACCATGTATTTGGCGACTCAAGATGGGTGATGTATACCTATTTTTTGGGGTGTTACAACTGTTCCACAGATTAACCTTACACACATAACATACATATTTATAGCACTAAAATATACACTACAAAAAAATGGGCCTTTAGCAAAGATTTTTCGGGCAACGACTTTATAAGTCGTTGCTAAAAGTATATGTTTTGCAATGAAATATGTCCTTCGTTATAGATTGTGTCAGGCTTTCACTTTTTGCAATGAAATTCGTAAGTCGTTTCAACATTTCGTTGCTAATTCATTGGCTGGAAAATTTTTTGTTAGAAATTCGTTGCAAAATTTTCGGACACTTGATTTCTCGTCATCGTGGGCAATAAAAGTTTTTTTGTTGCTAAAAATGGGGCTTTAACAATGATTTTTCAGGCAACGACTTTAGCAAAAGTGTATATTTAGCAACGAAACTTGTCCTTCGTTGCAGATTGTGTCAGGTTTTCACTTTTTACAGCGAAATTCATAAGTAGTTGCAAAATTTGGAAACAAAATTAGATTTGCAAAATTTCTAACCACTTGATTTCTCCTCATAAGTAAGCAACGAAAGTTTTTTGTTGCTATATTTCGTTACCTAATATAGACCACATTCATTGGCAACAATTTTTATTTTCGTTGCATATTTTATACAACTTTTCGCAACGACTATTAACATGTTGCCTTAAATTAAGATAATAATAATAATAATAATAATAATAATAATAATAATAATAATAATAATAATAATAATAATAATAATAATAATAATAATAACCTGTTAAGTTAAACACAATTAAAATTTCAAATAAATTGCAACTCAGTCATGACTTAACATCGAAAAATTGAAGCCTTAGAGACCAAGAAATTCTATAATGGCGGAACCATTCATCTTACATCAGACATTATAAGAATTCTATAATGGTGGAACCATTCTGTTTGGATTCAACAATCTTGGAGTTACAAAATATTATACTCTCTTCTTCATTCCACGAAAATAATTTTTATTTATTTACACTACAAAAAAGGGAATTCATTGTTGACACCTGTAAATGCTTAATGACCTTCTTGCCGTCGGCAATGAGGTCATTGGCGACGGCAGACTCCGTCATCTGGCACGTCGCCCCAGAGGTCGTCGCCCTTGACTCACGTCGCTCGCCGTCGGGAAGATGGTCATTGGCGGACGGGAATTCTTGAAACTGACATCATGTCGTCGCCAATGTCATTCATTGCCGACGGCGATAGTAGTGAAATCTAAATGTCGTCAATAAGTATTATCTAATTTTAACTTTACTGTCATTACCGATGGCATGCCGTCACCAATGAGTCTATATCCCCGTCGCTATGATGACTGCGGTCATTTCTTAAATGACCCATCACTAATGACCTTCTTAAAAAAAAATTTAAAAATTGCAAAATTCCCCTGTTCATTTACATATACATAATTGTACCTGTTAAAAATTAAAGAAAATCAAATAATGACAATGCACGCATATCAATAACATTCATATCATTTACCATCAACAATCAATATATTTAGATACAAAAGTCTAGTCTGTACAACTCAAAAGCTATATAAATACATACATGAAAGTCAAAATATAAACATAAACTAACTACAACCCAAGATCAGGAATGTCAATGTCACCATCACTGCCATCTATCGTACGATCGCCGGTCCCATCGCCTGTCCGACCTCCGGTCCCACCGTCCATAGTCTCATCAATAAGATCAGCTCGGTGGTCATCACCATCTCCACTATGGGCATCGTCTGTGCCGCAGCCTCCACCCCCATGAGTCTCCTCAACAAGACCCTACAAAAGCAAAATATTAAAAACGAAGTAGAAAACTAAGCATATTTAAATTATTTTAGTTTGTGTTCTACAAGTGTGGCAAACGGGCTGATAACTCGGCATCCGTATATCAGAATCGAGTCCCGTAAGTTGCAACTCGTGCCTAATGCCTATGTGGTTCTATGTGTGTGTTTGCATGTCGTTCAGACGACCGAGGCGGGTTTTGGTCTCTTTTTCGGCTTTTTGCCTAACTGTTGGTTCATCGGGCAAACGGACTGATAACTCGGCATCCGTATATCAGAATCAAGTCCCGTAAGTTGCAACGCGTGACAAATGCCTATGTGGTGCTATGTGTGTGTTTGCGTGTCATTCGAACGACTTAGGCGGGTTTTGGTCTCTTTTTCGAATTTTTGCCTAACTATTGGTTCATTGGGCAAATGGGCTGATAACTCGGCATCCGTATATCGGAATCGAGTCCCGTAAGTTGCAACGCGTGCCAAATGCCTATGTGTTGCTATGTGTGGGTTTGCGTGTCGTTCGAACGACCGAGGTGAGTTTTGGTCTCTTTTTTGACTTTTTGCCTAATTGTTGGTTCATCGGGTAAACGGGCTGATAACTTAGCATTCGTATATCGGAATCGAGTCCCGTAAGTTGTAACACGTGCCTAATGCCTATGTGGTGCTATGTGTGTGTTTGCGTGTCATTCGGATGACCGAGGCTGGTTTTGGTCTCTTTTTCGGCTTTTTGCCTAAATGTTGGTTCATCGGGCAAACGGGCTGATAACTCGGCATCCATATATTGGAATCTAGTCCAGTAAGTTGTAACACGTGCCAAATGCCTATGTGGTACTATGTGTGTGTTTGCGTGTCGTTCAGACGACCGAGGCGAGTTTTGGTCTCTTTTTCGGCTTTTTGCCTAACTGTTGGTTCATCGGGCAAACAGGCTGATAACTCGGCATCCGTATATCAGAATCAAGTCCCGTAAGTTGTAACGCGTGCCAAATGCATATGTGGTGCTATGTGACCGAGGCGGGTTTTGGTCTCTTTTTTGGCTTTTTGCCTAACTGTTGGTTGATCGGGCAAACGGGCTGATAACTCAGCATCCGTATATCAGAATCGAGTCCCATAAGTTGCAACGCGTGCCTAATGTCTAAGCAGTACTATATGTGTGTTTGATACGCAATATAATTATAAATTTCATAAATTAAATAAAGAAATACACGTATAATTGTTTTTACCTATCGAATATGTGGTGGGAAGATGTTGGACAAGAAAACCGCACATACACGGAGTGCCTTCTCCCGTACTACACCCATGAGGTCTTCAGCGACAGTTGTAGGATCTATGGAGCCATGGACAACCTCCCTAGCCAGCTGGTAGATCCACTCGCGTGATGGTGCGCCTAACTGCACAACACTGCTCGCCATGCACCCCTCAATAATCCGCTGGAAGAAATCATCTGATAATGAAGGGCCGGTGCCCGATCCACTCGTTCCACTACCTCCAGTGGGTGGGCGCCGCCGAGATCTCGCAGCAGGGACTAGGGTGTAGGCTGGGACATGGGGAATGCCCACAACTCTACCCTTCTTCGGTCCCCCTGTAGCCTGCAACCAGTCCTTAATCTCCTCATCTGCACGTGTCGAATCATCGACTGTAGTGTCACCTCTCTGGCTGCTCCGGGCCACAACAAGGTCCTCGAATCGTCGCTGAAAAATAAGAAATTAATAGATGATATGCAAAATATAAAATACAAAATACAAAAGAATGTCCAAATTTTAAATACATACTAAATAAGAGAATTAAATAACTTACAGCAATGCGTTCTGCCTCAGGTGATATATAACCACCTTCACCTTTCTTCTGGTGGGCGTGCCACCAAAACTCCAAGCCGGAGGGTGCATGCTAAAGACTCACCTCGAGTCTCTCCCGGTAGAGATTGTAGGATCGAGACCCGTGCGATGTGTGGGAGACGACTCATTGTCGAGGCATTGTATCTTTGTCGACATCTTCTTGAAAACCTCGCCAGTCCCAAATGCCGCACATATCTGGTCCCTGCTGCGCAGAGAGATGAAATCTGGTGGGACATCCTTAAGTGTCGTCCATCGACCATCTTAAATCTGGGCCTTCTTCTTCCAGTCGTGGACCCACTTGTGCCAATTCATCTCCAAGTATTTATGTAGAACAGTCATGCCATGGGCTTCCTGCCTGTCCTCAAAGCGGTAATATCTCTGCACATTACACATTAAGTGTTAGAGTTTATGCCCTAGAGGCCAATTGATATAATTGCTTAACGTTTTGATATTATATTTGATTGAATAAATATATGATTTTATTATGGTTTTATTTACTGCGTAATATAATTGTTAACATAATAAAATTCCTTAGAATAGTGATACAAATTATATAGTTTCAAGTATGTGACTTGAACATGAGATTATATATTACCATTAGTATCGGTGTTCTTAAATGTCCCTAATCGAGTATCATTGTTGATGGGACAACAATGATGCATTGAGACTAGTATGTGGATTATTGATGACCAAATCTCATTGGTCATAAATATATGAGATATTAAGTCGATGCATAGGTACATGTTAGAGAACGATGTCTTTGGATGGACCCACCATGAGAATTCTATATGGAGCATTATGCGAAGTGTCATTAGCAATTCTCATAGTGACAATGATGTAATGGTCCTCCGACACGAAATCGCTATATTACTACACGAGAATTTATGTACTTTGATATCATCAAATGTCACCTTTAATAGGGTGGACTATAAAGGTGATTATTGGGTTCATCATTAATCGTGTGAGAAATATGAGTGATCTAGATGGAATTTAACCATCCTATATATTATGGGTGATATCCATAGGCCTCTTGATTGAGTAGGACTATGAAATGCATGGCCATGCTCAAATAGTGATTTGTTTCATATAGTCTACTCATTGATCAAGAAAACTCGAGATTAAATTATGAAGAGTATGACACATTCCATGACTCGAGTTTAATCTAGGATATTAAGGTTAAAAGGATTAAATTACATTGAAACATTGGTCACTTTAAAAGGTTGCATCGAATCATCGATCTTATTATTACTTGGGTAGCAAAGTGATGCATTACTAGATGATGCTCACTCGCATTTATAATTTTATAATATGATTTTAAAATTATTTCCAACGTAATAATAACCTATATAGTCACACACATAGTAACGTTATTTAAAGGGAATTAATTTAAATTTTAAGGATTTAAATATATTAATATGATTAATAGTATTTAAATCATTTAATTTAAATTAAAAGGATAATTTGTATATATATATATATATATATATATATATATATATTAATTAAGTAAGACTTAATTAAGAGATATATATATAAATTGGATTTTATAAAATTAGGTTTTGATTTGATTAATTCCTTTTAACTACTATATATATGATATATAGCGACTACTTAGGGTAAGATATCATAATTGAAAAACCCCTAGCCGCTCTTAGAGAGAGACTAGAGAGAAAGCAGATTTGAAGAAAATCCATTCCTTTTGGTGGCTAGTCTGCAAGTTCTTCTTATTGCGAGAATCGTTTGGCCCGGTTAAATGCGGCGTTCGATGTGGATACCGTAGAGGCGCAATCGGTTTTGTATGCGTTGGAGATTCGGTATTAATCGGTTTGATTCTCGTTTTTGTTTATATCTGGTATAATCTCTAAACCTCTCGAATTAATTGATTTTCGCATGGATCCTGCTTTTTAGGGTTTGAAATTGCTTTAAAATTTTAATTTCATTTGTATGCTTTTACGTGCGAAGCCCAACGGTGGTATCGTAACTACTTGCGAAAAGATTAATTTGATTACGTGTTTTAATTGTATTCGATATATATGATATATGATGATGCATGTTTACCGATATAAAATTGAATATATGATATTCCGTTGTATGTGTATTACGGTAATATATATGATGATATCGTTAATCGTATCTTTAATCGGTGGAATAACAATATAACTATTCTAATGATTAGAAGCATGAAGAATCGTTTTAATATGATTAATCTAAAGCTGAAATATATGATAAATGCAGGTGTATTGTTATTCGTTTTAATATGATTAAATCAAGCGGACATATATGGTTTGTTATTATGGGTGTTTTGGTAGATTAAAATGTATGATTTCAAAGCTATTTGAGATTCGTATGGAAAAATTACGCGCAATACATAATGTAGTTGAATTTTTTTTTTCTAGGGCGCCGCCCTCGAGCCACTTCATTGGCCAAATTCGGCCAATGAGACCACTCGTCGGTGATCGGTCGACGGGACCCACCTGCTGGGAGACCCCCTTGGACCCCCTCATCATAGCGCACGATGGTCGTGTCCCCTATATTTTATATATAGTTTTCTTTAATTATATATAAATTGTTATGTGCTTATTGTGATATGCATGGTGCATGATTATGGCCTTTTGACCCATAGGTTAGTGGTTTTGGTTTTGAAATACGGCTTGCATGTCGTGCCTTTCTATAAATTCTAATGTAATATTCTCTTCTCATCTAAATCCCCTCGAATGTAACTCTAGGTTTCTTTATGTCATGTAATAATCTGTAATTGATGAAGATGTCAAGATGGAGAACACACTGGAAAGATGATGATGGAGAGGAGGCGCATGCTAGAGGAAGATCCAAGGAAGTTATTTATTTTAAGAACTTTTACCACCTTAGATTGACCTTCAATCTTTCATTAGCTTGAAAAGTTTGATAGTGGATTGGGCCATAACTGTGACACATTTAATTTTGCACTTTATTTATGCTTGTATGTGATATGATATGATTAATAATGTGCATGCTTAACAAGATTAAAATTGGTGAGATCTAAATTAATAAAATCCCTCATTAAATTATTAAGTCTAAATCAGATGCCTTCCAATGAATAACACTCATCAAGACCTTGATCAATAGATGTAGGTTTGCCAAAGCAAAGTACCCTATTTATCTAGGTAAGATGCGATAGGATAATTGTGATATCCAAACTATTAAAATCATTGGGCCCGACTTAACTAAGTTATCTCAATAGGATTGTGGACTTAGAGGCATAGAGTTTGGTTGGTACCATTAGATGGACTAGAAACAAATGTTGTTTACCAAACTATCCAGGAGTTATATATGATATAATTGACAAAGGGTTGTCTACCTAAATAATTATGTTTTGAGAGAATAGCCAAAGCTAACTTAAGGCATAATAAAATATGGATCTTGGCTCACTAGAAAGATTTAATAGAAAATGCTTTCCGAATTAATGGTGAGGGCTATTAATTTGAATAAAATAGTGGGAGGTATATTTTGAAATACTATTATCAATTATATAATATCAACTCAGTAATTTGACTTATTATTGTTGCACTTTTAAATTGTAGATATCAAATGGCAAACAACAACAAAACAAATAGTCTTTCATTACGATCGGTCCTTGAAAAGGACAAGCTAAGTGGAATTAATTTCCTTGGTCGGCATAGGAACTTGAGGATTGTCCTCAAACAAGAGCGTAAGCTATATGTCCTTGATGGGCCCATTCTGCGACACCGGTATCCATTGCACCACGTCGCGGAGCATAATGCTTACAAGAAGCATCAAGATGATGCTCTGGATGTGAGTTGTGTCATGCTAGCAACCACGAATCTTGAGCTTGAAGCAACATGAGTTGATGGATGCTTATGAGATGATCGAGCATCTCAAGAAATTGTTGAAGGGCATGCTCGACGGAGATGTATGATACAAGCAAGGCGTTGTATCAACGCAAAATGGGTGAACGTGATCCGGTTGGTCCACATGTCTTTGAAAATGATTGGGTATATTGAGTACCTTGATAGGTTGGGTTTTCCAATCACTCAGGAGCCCAAAATGACCTTGTTTTGCAATCTTTGAACAACAATGACTACTCTCAATTTGTTATGAACTATCTTATGAATGAAATTGAGAAACCCCTGCGAGTTGTTGAGTATGTTAAGAAGCTGAGAACAACATGAAAAAGGCAGGACCCGCTCCCATAATGATGGTGCAAAAGGGAATGCTAAGGGAAATTGGAAAGGCAAGAAGAAGATAGGATCTAAATCTTTTTTCCAAACCCAATTCCAAAACCAAAGCGAGCTTTAAAACCTAAAGGTGGGGTGGCTAAAGAAGGTGAATGTCACTTACCATGGAAAACACGGACCACCGGAAAAGGAATTGTCATGCTTATCCGGAAGAAGTGAAGAAAAGAAAAGGAAGTACGACTTGATTGATATATATGTTATAGAAGTCAACTTATCTACTTCTACATCATGGGTATTGGATCTTTGGATGTGGTTCTCACATTTGTGTTAATGTGTGAGAGACTCAGAAGGAGTAGAACTTTAAGCGAAAGGAGAGGTTGACCTACGAGTTGGAAATAGAGCAAAAGTTCTTTGCCTTTGGCCGTAGGAACTTATCATTTATCTTTGCCCCTTTGGGCTAGTTTTAGAATTAGAAGATTGTTATTTTGTACCCGCTATAAGCAAAAACATTATTTCATTTCTTGTTTGGACAAGAAAAGTTTTTCATTTATAATAAAGAACAATCGTTGTTTGTTTTACTTAAATGATATTTGTTATGGTGTTGCACAATTGTTTAACGGTCTCTATATTCTTGATTTAGAAATGCCTATCTATAACATAAATACAAAACGATTTAAATCAAATGATTCAAATCCGATATATCTACTCGCTTTGTCGTTTAGGCCATATAAATGAGAAACGCATATCCAAACTCCATAAAGATGGGTTCTTGGATTCATTTGATTTTGAATCATATGAGAAAATGCGAGTCTTGTTTATTAGGCAAGATGACTAAAGCCCCTTTCATGGACCACGATTGAGCGCAAGCTAATATGTATTGGGACTTATACATAGTGATGTATGTGGACCCATGAGTTCGTTAGCAAGAGGTAGGTTTTATTACTTCATTACATTTCATGATGACTTTAGTAGATATGGATATGTTTATCTTATGAGACACAAATCCAATCCTTTGAAAAGTTCAAGGAATTCAAGAATGAAGTTCAAAACCAATTTGGCAAAAGCATAAAAGCCCTTCGATCGGATCGAGGAGGTGAATACTTAAGCCAAGACTTTGATGACCTTCTAAAGGAGTGTGGTATTACATCACACTCACTCCACCTGTAATAATCGCAATGGAATGGTGTATCACGAGAGGAGGAATCGAACCTTGTTGGACATGGTACGATCAATGATGAGTCATGCAGATCTTCCAATAAGCTTCGGGGTCATGCCCAGAGCAATTGCATTCACACTTAACCGTGTTCCTACAAAGACGGTTCGGAAGACACCATATGAAATGTGGATTTGGGAAACGCCCTAGTATGTCGTTCATGAAGATTTGGGGTTCATGAGGCGTTCAGAAAAGCGTCTCAATTCGACAAGCTCGGACCCAAATCGACAAATGTAATTTTGTGGGATACCCAAAGGAAACAAAAGGGTATTATTTCTACAAACCTTACGAGAACAAAGTGGTTGTTGCTCGAATCGGTATTTTTCTAGAAAGAGAATTTGTCTCTAAAGGAAGCAATGGGAGGAAAGTAGAACTCAAGAAATTCGAGAACCACAAAATATCATTGAACTCGAGTTGGAACATGAGCGGGAACCACAAGAAATTGTGGAAAGTGAACTCGCTCAAATTACAAGTCATTAAGAGATCTCTGGTAGGACACGCCAAGAGCACGAGAGATATTATGGATATCTTGTGACTCAAAAGCGGCGATGTGATGCTCATAGATCAAGATGAGCACGCTTCCTACCAAGAAGCTATGAATGGACCAGATTCGAGAAATGGCTTGAAGCCATGAAATGCGAGATGGACTCCATGTATGCTAACCAAGTATGGACTCGGTTGATCCACCGAAGGTAAAACCAATCGGTGCAAGTGGGTTTTCAAGAAGAAAACCGAGCATGGATGGTAATGTACAAACCTATAAAGGCCGATTTGGTAGCAAAAAGGTTTCAAACAAATTCAAGGTGTTGACTATGATGAAACCTTCTCTCCGGTGGCAATGGTTAAATCCATCGAGGATCTTACTTGCTATTATTTGACTTTTTATGATTACTGAAATCTGGCGGATGGATGTCAAAACTACTTTCCTTAATCTGGAAATCTCCTTGAGGATGTGTATATGACACAACTTTGAGGGTTTTGTCACTCCAAAGGATCTTTGGAAAGGTATGTAAGTCGCAATGATCCATTTATGGATTGAAGCAAGCCTCTCGGAGTTGGAATCTTCGATTTGATGAAGCGATCAAAGAATTTGGCTTTATTAAAAATGAAGATGAACCTTGTGTATATAAGAAGGTTAGTGGGAGTCACATTGTATTTCTAGTATTATATGTTAATGACATATTAATTATTGGGAATGACATTCCTTCCTTACATGTTTGTAAAAAACATGGTTAGGAAAATGTTTCTCCATGAAAGATTTGGGCGATCTCGCTTACATTTTAGGTATCAAGATCTATAGAGATAGATCAAGAAAATGCTCTACCTAAGTCAAAGTACATATATTGATAAACTGTTGAAATGGTTGACATGCAAGAGGAGAAAAGAGAAACTTACCCGTGACTCATGGTGTAAAGATCTCTAAGGCCCAATGTCCTAAATCACAAGATGATGAGGCGTATGAGAAAGATCCCTTATGCTTGACAATTGGATCTATCATGTATGCAATGATATGAACTCGTTCGGATGTCTCGTATGCTTTGAGCATGGCGAGTAGATACAAATCGAATCCGGTGAAGGTCATCGATGATGAGCCAAGAATATCCTCAAGTACACGAAAAGGACTAAGGATTCATTCTTGGTATATGGAGTGAAGACGAACTAGCGTAATGAAAGGTTACAGATGTTAGTTTCAGATGACAATGATGACTATAAGTCTCGGTCGGGTTTTGTGTTTTGCCTTAATGGTGGTGTTGTTAATGGAAAAGTTTGAAGCAAGAGACGATGGTGATTCTACAACGGAGAGGTGAATATATTGTCGCTTCTAGTGCAAATGCAAGGAGGTGTATGGATTAAAAGTTCATCCTTGAACTTGGTGTTGTTCCAACCATTGTTGATCCGGTTGTTTCATATCTTGTGATAATAATGGAGCCATTGCACGAGCTAAGGAACCCGGATCTCATCAACGATCCAAGCATATACTTAGGCGGTACCATCTCATCCGTGGAAATCATTGATAGAGAGATGTACATATAGGAAGAAGTGCCAACAGATGATAATAATTGCAGATCCACTAACCAAGGCTTTGTCGCATGAAGTACAGCGGTCACACTAGTTCCATGGGTATTAGATACATGAGTGATTGGCTCTAGTGCAAGTGGGAGATCATTAGAGTTTATGCCCTAGAGGCCAATTATTTGATATAATTGCTTAACGTTTTGATATTATATTTGATTGAATAAATATATGATTTTATTATGGTTTTATTCTTTGCGTAATATAATTGTTAACATAATAAAATTCCTTAGAATAGTGATACAAATTATATAGTTTCAAGTATGTGACTTGAACATGAGATTATATATTACCATTAGTATCAGTGTTCTTAAATGTCCTTAGTCGAGTATCATTGTTGATGGGACAACAATGATGCATTGAGACTAGTATGTGGATTGACTGATGACCAAATCTCATTGGTCATAAATATATGAGATATTAAGTCAATGCATAGGTACATGTTAGAGAACGATGTACTGGACAGACCCACCATGAGAATTCTATATGGAGCATTATGCGAAGTGCCATTAGCAATTCTCATAGTGACAATGATGTAATGGTCCTCCGACCTGAAATCGCTATATTACTACACGAGAATTTATGTACTTTGATATCATCAAATGTCACCTTTAATAGGTGGACTATAAAGGTGATTATTGGGTTCATCATTAATCGTGTGAGAAATATGAGTGATCTAGATGGAATTTAACCATCCTATATATTATGGGTGATATCCATAGGCCTCTTGATTGAGTAGGACTATGAAATGCATGGCCATGCTCAAATAGTGATTTGTTTCATATAGTCTACTCATTGATCAAGAAAACTCAGATTAAATTATGAAGAGTATGACACATTCCATGACTCGAGTTTAATCTAGGATATTAAGGTTAAAAGGATTAAATTACATGAAACATTGGTCACGAAAAGGTTGCATCGAATCATCGATCTTATTATTACTTGGGTAGCGATGATGCATTACTAGATGTCGCTCACTTTGTTTATAATTTTATAATATGATTTTAAAATTATTTCCAACGTAATAATAACCTATATGGTCACACACATAGTAACGTTATTTAAAAGGAATTAATTTAAATTTTAAGGATTTAAATATATTAATATGATTAATAGTATTCAAATCACTTAATTTAAATTAAAATGATAATTTGTATATATATATATATTAATTAAGTAAGACTTAATTAAGAGATATATATATATATATATATATATATATATATAAATTGAATTTTATAAAATTAGGTTTTGATTTGATTAATTCCTTTTAACTACTATATATATGATATATATAGCACTACTTAGGGTAAGATATCATAATTGAAAAACCCTAGCCGCGCTCTAGAGAGAGACTAGAGAGAAAGCAGATTCCGAGAAAATCCATTCCTTTTGGTGGTTAGTATCATGAAGTCCTTCTTATTGCAGAATCGTTCGACGGTTCGTGCGGCGTTCGTGTGGATACCGTAGAGGCGCAATCGGTTTGTATTGCGTTGGATATTCGAGGCGCAGTCGATTTCAGATTCTCGTTTTTTGTTTATATCTGGTATAATCTCTAAACCTCTGAATTAATTGATTTTCGCATGGATCCTGTTTTAGGGTTTCGGAAATTGATTTAAAATTTTAATTTCCGCTGTGCGTTTCTGTGCCGAAGCCCAACATTAAGAAACTTAGTAGACAACATAAATTAAACTAACATTTGAATGCATATAAAACTAACCTATATATGAATGAATGAATGACATCTTACCCTGAACTCAGTAATAATTAGCTGGCATGTGCGGTCATCCACATCCGCCCACCTCATCCACGGGCTTGAGAATCGATTGCGGACGATCCCAAGCAACGTGTTCCTCGGCGTCGCGTCAAGGATACTACAATTGAAATTAATACATTTGCAAATTAGAAAGAATATATAAGAACTAAATACGCGTGTCAATACTATATAGGACTATAAAATTATCTATTAGTCCCAACACGACAAATAATCGGCGCCTGAGGGGGATTCCCTAGCATGCCACGTGCTAGTCCCCGCGGAGGCCTGCGATGATCACCTATGTAGTGAAATACATCATTATTTATATAAACGAATATAATGTCAATACTATATAAAATAAAAAATAATAAGATGTATCCCAACAAAACATGTAATTATACCTGACGACCCGGCCTACTCATCACCCCCACAACCTCCGCGGCCCCCACGACTAGTACGCCCACCACGATCACCGTGTGGTGTATGTGCCATGTGTATATATACTGTCAAATCATCAAAAAAATATTATTACACATTCGTAGGCACAATATTTTTGAACAGTAACAAAGAGGATAACATACAGATACAACTAAAAGAATACAACATAAATAGTAATTTTAAAAGGATACAACATAAATAGTAACAAGTCGACAAACTATTACATTTGAATACAACTAAAAGGACACAAAGAGTACATACTCCTAATCATTTATATCGTCAAAGCCATCAATATCAGAATCGTCATCTTCGAGTAATAAATCTTCAATATCATTTTCATCACCATCTTCATCATCCTCAACGATTTCTTCAATTATATCTACCTCCTCAAGAACATCGAATTCACTTTCGACAGCGACGACTTCACCCTCTTCTTCACTAGACTCACTAACAATTGTCACATCAGCAGGTGTGACACTAGTAGACTCGACTTGTAAAGGTTCATAAATGCGGACGAGGAGCTGTGCCTTGAAAACCACGGGCTTTGGTGGTTATTACAGCATACCATGGGCTTGCAGGAGTTTTAACACTCTGCGCGTAGTATACTTGTGTTGCTTGACTTGCTAAAATAAAAGGTTCGTTTGAGTTTAGTTTTGACTTAACATTAACAGTCACCAGTCTTGAATTTTTATCTACTCTAACTCCATTCTCAACATCAAACCAATGACAATTGAAGCAAACTAACTCTTTATGGCCCCAATATTTGAGAACGACAACTTCTAGCAATCGTCCATACCAGTCATCCCAAAGATTATCGTAGCAGCTACCTTTAACCACAACACCAGAATCAGAAGAAGCGACTTCCCCAATATCGCAACACTTAAATCTGTAACCGTTGACAATGCAGCATGTATAAATATCTACAGATCTTTCAGGTCATTTATTTATAAGCTTTAATTTGAATGTACGCTAACTCATCTGTGAGGACCTAATGTACATGAACACAACATATTATAAAGTTAATTACGCCATAAGATTATGTCTATGATGGTAGATTCATTGAATTACAAATCGGTTAAACTTACTTGATCTTTAAACCATTGCACAAATTCTCTATTCCTCAAATTTTGCAAATCCCCGTCCGATATAATCGGATTCGCTTCACATATCTCAGCATCATATTTACTACAATACAGTTATATATACTTAATGTGTATGGAAGGAACTTATAGGCGCAGTAACACAAAACAACATTTAAAAAGTTATGGCTACTTACTTAATGTATGGCGCTACTTCATTTATGTTGAAAAGTGCATACAATGTGGCAGCTGCATACTCACTATCGGTCAAGAATCGCCTTTTTTTTTCTGCCAAATGGTTGTACAGGATGACTAAAGGTCATTAATTCCCCATTTTCCTCGTCATGGGATGACCTCATTCCGACGTGGCGATTGTGCCTCGTCGAACATTGGCTCAAAGTACAACGAGCAGAAATTAACAAGTTCCTCCATAACATAACTCTCAACAATTGACCCCTCTACACAGGCTCTATTCTTCACCTTTTGTTTTAGACGTTGCATATATCTATGTGTTATATATGTATATATAAACTAGTAAACAAGAATGCACATTTTTATCAAAATTTAAAACATTAATGTCATTACCTCTCGAATGGATACATCTATCTATATTGCACGGGACCGCCAAACTTTGCTTCGTACGGCAAGTGAATAGGCAAATGCTCCATTAAATCAAAAAAACAATGGAGGGAAGATCATTTCTAACTTGCACATTATTTCCACTATCTACATTTCCATTTTATCTATATCTTTGAGTTGTAGCTCCGTTAAGCATAGATCTCTGAAGAAATTAGAAAGCTCCATCAGTGCTTTAACCACACGTTTTGGTAACAAGTCTATAAATGCCACAGGGATCAACTTCTGCATGAATACATGACAATCATGACTTTTGAGACCCTAAAACTTCAACTCTTCGACTTTACAACACCTTGCTATATTCGAAGAATATCCATCTGGGAGCTTCAGTCCACTGATCTAATTGCATATCAATAGCAACTATTCCCTGGTCAAAGTATAATCAGCTTTAGGCGTTATCATCTTCCTACCCTCCTAATACAGCCACAGATGTTCCCTAATGTTCATTTCTACCAAATCAAGCCTCGACTTGTTGTTGTCCTTTGTTCTACCACTTGCATCTAGGACTATATAAAAAACATTATCAAATACGTTTTTCTAAGTATGCATCGGATCTAAACAATGACGGATGCATAGTGTAGCCCAATAAGGAAGGTCAAAGAACATGGATCTATGTGTCCAGTTGTGAACCTTGCTGTAACCATAAGCTCGCTCTAATCTGTGATTCTTCCTTGGAGGTGGAAATTTCAAGTGAGTAATCCAACTCAGCACTGCTGTCCCAAAAAGACGTCCAGGTACTTGAAGTTTCTCTATTTTTCGATTGAATTGTCTACTCATCCGTCGATAACGATGTTCAATCGGAAAAAACTATCTGGATATTGCAAAGAAACTCATTTTCCCCCCATGTTTGAGCCGCATAGCTTTAACAAACCCCATGCACATGGGACATGAGAAGGCCCCATGAGTCGACCATCCACTTATCATTCCTAACGCCGGGAAGTCATTTATGGTCCACAGTAAAGCTTCCCTCATGTCAAAGTTCTGTTTAAGAGATACATCATAAGTTTGAATCCCTTTATCCCACAACATCTTCAACTCATCAACTAACGGACTGAGGTATACATTGATGTCTTTATTCAGACTCTTATCACCCAAAATCAGTAAAGGCATGAACATGTAGGGATCTTTCATGCACATCGAAGGCGGGAGGTTATACACAACAATAATCACCGGCCAAGTTGAGTAGGGCTTGGTGTAAGGCCCATTAAACCGATTAAACCCATCCGTAGCAAGTCTAAGCCTAACATTGCGAACCTCTTCAGCAAACGAGGGTTGATTTTTATCAAAATTTTTCCACTCAAGCCCATCTGCCGGGTGCGTCAGTTGACCATCAACTATGTCCCGTGTAGAGTGCCATCTCATATACTCGGCGGTATGTGTTGACATGAACAAACGCTGAAGCCTCAGTGCAATGGGAAAGTAACGTAAGATCTTTCTCGGCATGTCTTTTCCCTTCTTCTTGCGCTGTTCACAGTATCTACTTGTACCGCAAATATCACATCACCTCTTATCTTTATTGACATCACCGTAATATAACATACAGTCATTCTCACAAGCATCAATATTCTCATAACCTAGATTAAGCCTTTTGACCATTTTCTTTACATCGTAGTACGACTCCGGTAACTTATTATCTGCAGGTAAGCACTCCTTCACAATGTTTAGCAGTTCATTAAAACCTCTCTCGCTACAGCCATGCTCGTTCTTGAAATGTAAAAACTTAGTCACGACAGATAAGACGGTGTGCTTTTCATGCCTGTCATAAAATGGTGTTGCTACTTCATGCAATAACTCATAGAAACCCTTAGCCCTGTCATTCGGCTCTTGCCGACACTCATCGTCATCCTCATCGTATTCTCTTTGGAAGTATGAACCAAACTTCAACTATCATGTTAAGATGGATCAAAGGTTTTCGTCACCTCTAGATTTCTTGGATTCGATTTATGTTCATCCAACCAGGTTTCCCCATGATAAATCCATGTCGTATAACCCTGCTTGAACCCATACGCAAATAAGTCGCACATGACATCACTCATTTCCTTCCACACTTCATTCACACACCTCTTACAAAGACATCTGATCTCATCGCCGCTGACTTTCTCAAATGCAAAATTGAGAAACTGTTCAACCCCACTATGGTACTCAGAGCTAAGCCCACTCTTATCAGTGGCTACCCTACATTCCATCCAACTTCGATCAACAGACATCTTGGACAACTATCTGCTATATATATGGAAAGTTAGACAAACACAATCAAGTCTCCAAGTTAATGTATATATGAGTTTCTAACTTCATCTCCCACTCTAAGCAGGTCGGGGCTTTTATCCCATTCTCGGATGTGTCGCCATCGATGTTAACAACTTGAACACATCTTTAAATTTTTCAAAAATTTTAAGAAGCACCTCCCATGGTCTTCAAGTACACGAAATAGACTAACATATCGTAGTCTAAATATGCACCGAAGAACATCAAGAGATATATCTTGACTAAAAATTCAAAAAAATATAAAGAGCGTGCTCAAGTCGTCATTCTTAACAAACCTAAGTGAGATCGAAACATACAAGAAACGATCCCAAAGCAGGGACTATTTGAGATTCACTCATACTAAGTGAATCTCAAAGGGGTTTCTAAGCTTCCTAAACTATATGGAAATATGCACATGTCAAAGTAAGGATTATTTTTGTATAACAAAAAGAATACTAGATTTTTATCAGGAAAATATGCACATGTCACTTTGTACTACTAAACTATATAAAAATATGCACATGTCACTTTGTACAAAAGCATTAACAAAAGCAATAACAAAATATCCACACAAACCTAAAATGGAAAGAAAAAACGTTACAAAGATTGCACATCAGTACACTAATTATTATATTTGTAATCTTTAGTAATTAAGTGTTTCCTTTCACACAATCATTTCCAATTTGAACTTTTTAAAAACCCACCCCATCCCACCCCACCATAACAATTTTTACACTGCAATAAATATACATTTATACATTATCTCTAAGCTCAACAGATTACTATCATTTTTATTCCAAAACTATTACCTAATTAGATCAATTATTAGATAAACTGGGATTGGAATTGGTACAGTTGCTATGCTAAATTGATAACATACATGTGTTAATATTTAGTTAAAGACTTGTATTTCAAAAACATCCCATATATTAGTTCAACTGGGGGTTTAAGGATCAACTAACTAAAGTTTAATTATGAGATACTTCTTCTGTTCTAAAATGACTGTAACAAATATGCTACTTGCATTCAGTCGACAACTAATAGAATGTGGTTTATAATACTAGTAGTAGCTCATTGATCAAAAGAAATTAAGTTCAAAACAAACTGAAACAAATTGTACAACAAAATTTTCCAAATGATTATACAAAATAAACTGGAAAAATTAATTTAAACTTAAAATAATAAATATTATTTTTTAAATAATTGACCATATCAACTATTATATTAATCAAAATCATATCTGAATTTTAAAATTGTTTAAAATGTGCACTCTTTGCGTAAGGGGTTTAGGAGTAGCTTATACCTACAACATGGAAATACGACAAAATTTCTTACGATGCGGCGACCCGATGGAAAGGAAAAGTTCACATCGCAAGCATTGAAAAAACAATGTTGTTTGAGCTCCATCGCTAGTATCAAATTGTACCAAATGAAGAAAATTTAGACATTATATCGATATCGTCTCTCTTTCCCTCCTCAATCTATGATTTTTTACTGATTTAGGCTCACTCAAAAGAACTTGAGAATGGGAGTTATATTTGGGGAAAATTGGAATTAGGAAGACTTACCCGAGAGAGACAGATAGACGACGACGGGAAGAGAAGACGAAGACGGCGATGAAGAAGAAAAAGGCGATGAAGCAGCGGAAAGAGAGGGCGGCGACGGCGCGAGGAAGCAAGGAAGAAAAATGAAACAACAGAACTAAAAAAATTTAAGTTACTGAATTAAATATAAACCCATTGTCGACGGCTAGACTGTCGATATTACCCCCGTCGGTACTGATATCATTCTCGATGGCATTTACCGTCGCCACTAACATGAACCCATCGACCTATACATTTGGCGCGCGCATGAAGGAGAAAAATGGGCGCGGGGAGGGAATTGCTAAGCATTGGCGACGACTACCATTAGCGACGGCACTGCCGTTGGTATTCACCCCATTCACGATGGCGTTATGGCAGTCGGTATTAGGCCCGTCGGCAATAACATAACATACATATTTATAGCACTGAAATATACACTACAAAAAAATGGGCCTTTAGCAAGAATTTTTCGGGCAACGACTTTATAAGTCGTTTCTAAAAGTTTATGTTTAGCAACGAATTTGTCCTTCGTTGCAGATTGTGTCAGGCTTTCACTTTTTGCAATGAAATTCGTAAGTCGTTGTAACATTTTCATTGCTAATTCATTGGCGGGAAAAAATTTCGTTAGAAATTCGTTGCAAAATTTTCGGACACTTGATTTCTCGTCATCGTGGGCAATAAAAGTTTTTTTGTTGCTAAAAATGGGGCTTTAACAACAATTTTTCAGGCAACGACTTTATAAGTCGTTGCTAAAAGTGTATATTTAGCAACGAAACTTGTCCTTCGTTGCAGATTGTGTCAGGTTTTCACTTTTTACAACGAAATCCATAAGTAGTTGCAAAATTTGAAAACAAAATTCGTTGCAAAAATTCTAACCACTTGATTTCTCCTCATCGTGGGCAATGAAAGTTTTTTTCTTGCTATATTTCGTTGCCTAATATAGACCACATTCATTGGCAACAATATTTATTTTCGTTGCATATTTTATACAACTTTCTGCAACGACTATTAACATGTTGCCTTAAATTAAGATGATGATAATAATAATAATAATAATAATAATAATAATAATAATAATAATAATAATAATAATAATAATAATAATAATAATAATAATAATAATAATAATAATAATAATAATAATAATAATAATAATAAGAAGAATAATAATAAAATAACAATACTACTACTACTATTACTACTACTACTACTACTACTACGTATGGAGAAACCTATTAAGTTAAACACAATTAAAATTTCAAATAAATTGCAACTCAGACATGACTTAACGTCGAAAAATTGAAGCCTTAGAGACCAAGAAATTCTATAATGGTGGAACCATTCATCTTACATCAGACATTATAGGAATTCTATAATGGTGGAACCATTCTGTTTGGATTCAACAATCTTGGAGTTACAAAATATTATACTCTCTTCTTCATTCCACGAAAATAATTTTTATTTATTTAATTTATAAATATTAAAGTTATATTTTAATTTTATATAAATTCTAACGATTATAATAAGTTAGTTTAAGAGTGTGATATGATAATAAAATGACAACGATAAACTTGAGAATATATTATATATTTTATATTACTATCAAAGAAAAATAAAAGTAGATTCTTTTTTTAAAAATAATTATTTTTCTTTTAGAAATGATATTTTTTTGTAGAACAATGGAAATTCTCCTCTTTAAAATTCTATTTTTTCATGACTTGTAATTTTTTTTATAAGCAAATATTAATTTCTCATTATATCTTGAATTAGAGGGTGTTTGTCAATGACTTATAAGTTGGTCAAACTAACTTATAAGTCATTTGTTATTATTTAGTGTTTGACAATAACTTAAATTTTAATTTTTTTTGACATATAAGGGGTTAAATACAAAGTCGACCACTGAATTTTTCTGATATTTGGGTATTGAGCCCCTTTCTTCCGGTCAACGCAAACTGAGCCCCTTTCTATTCAAAAATTTAGACTTTGAAACCCCAGACGCCACATGTGCGTTGACCTGCTGACGTGGAACACGTGGTGTGAGACCCCGAATTTTATGAAATAAAAGTATTCAATTTTCTTATAATTATTCTATTTAGTAAATGGTTAAATTGATAAAAGGTTAAAATTAAGGGTGATATGTGAAAAAATTTCAAAGTAAGCAAGTTGTCATAAAATAATCGGTGATAAAAGTATAGTAATACGTGTGGTTGCATAGTAGCACACGGTATTGTACAATATGTTTGATTATTGATGCTTACGTGAGAAGTCACTCAGTTTTATTCAATTATTGTCACAGTATCAATATTTTATATTATTAAATCAATAATTGAGACGACAAAGTTATTCATATTATTATTTATAATATTTACAATGTCTAGATGTTCTGTCAAGGAGAGGTTTGATCGCCTAATTGCGCGCTAATAAAGAAAAATCCGTATCGGAAAGCCCCCTCTTTCCAGGGAATAATCTGGTTGTTAAATATTGTGACTTATAATATTAATGATGAATAAGTACGTATTGATTAAAGATGAAATTGATATTTCCATCGTGTTGGGATTATTAGTGTTAGTGAAAATCGACATTTATTTCGATAATAATTGATGTCTGGAGGTTATATTGACCAATCGGGTAATTAATCGGATAAATGAGCAATTCATTGCTATTAATTCACATGCTTCTAACTATGTGTTCATATTTATGTACTATTGATTCACATGCATGTACTATTAGGGGAGGTGGTGCAAGATTGATAATACTTGCATGACTAAATTAAAAATGGAAGTATAGATGAAGGTACTATACTGTAATTAGTTTTTTTACATGTATAGAACTATTGAGTCACATGATTGTACTATTGATTCACATGATATACTATTAGGGGAGGTGGTGCAAGTTTGATAATACTTGCAGGACTAAATTAAAAATGAAGGAAAAGATGAAGGTATTATACTGTAATATTTCGAGCCCCAAAACGTGCAATTATCGAAACTATATTTTCCTATAAATAGAAGATCATGCTTCCTTCATTCTCACCAATTCACTAAGACTCACAAGAGCAATTATAGAGAGAGAAGCTATAGAGCGAGAAGCTATAGGGAGAAAGAAGAAGAGTAGTCTGCTACTTCACTACTCCAGTATCTAGTCTTCTTTTGAGGTAAGGGGTATTATTTATTTCATATTCTGAAGAGATATTATTTTTCGTATTCGTATGAATATTATTTTCGTTCAATATTCGTAAGGAATATCATCTTCGTTCAATATTCGTAGGAATATAATTTTCGTTCAACAGTCGTAAGGGGTATTATTTATTTCATATTCTGAAGAGATATTATTTTTCGTATTCGTATGAATATTATTTTCGTTCAATATTCATTGTCTTTGTTTAATATTCGTAAGGAATATTATTTTCGTTCAATATCCGTAAGGGATGTTATTTATTTCTTATTCGTAAGGGGTATTATTTCTTACTATTCACTCGGGTACTATTTCCTCTGGGTATTATTTACGGGGTACTATTTATTCGGGTACTATTCACTCAGAGTATTATTTATAGGGTACTATTTACTCGGGTATTATTCAAGAAGTACTATTCACGAGGTATTATTCATGAATTACTATTCACGGGGTACTATTCACGATGAAAAATTAATTCTTTTCTGTCCAAATTAATTTTTGATACATGAATAATATTCTTGAATTTTACTCCACAATTGGTGATCATGTTGACAATTTAGATATTCTTGAACTCTAGATAAATTGTATTATAAATATTTAATATTTATCCTTTATCTCATTTGATTGATTTTTTATGTCATTGTCATGATCCTCATGCTTATATTGTGTTAAAAGTCATCTTTAGCCCGTAGTGCATAGATGGACTGTTGGTTATTTGTTTTACAGTTGTATGTCTTTGGCCTGTAGTGCAAAGAAGAACTGTTGATTGATATCTTTGGCTTACGTGCATAGATAGACTGTTGATTGGTATGATTATGACCAGGGATCATTCGGTATAATCATGACCCGTAATGTTATAAATGATTTGGTAAAAGTCCTCATTGGCCCGTAGTGCATTGATGGACAATTGTTTGTATGATTATGACCAGGGATTATTCGGTATAATCATGACCATTGATGATTGCATGAATATCCTTGGCCTGTAGTGCAGGGATGATTCGGTGATGTGGTTTATTTATTAAGATGAGTCTTAGTGATAAATTGATTAAAAACTTTTTAAATCATAGAAGATAGTAGATATCATGCTCTACTTGACTCTTCTAATGGATTGCTTGTTCCGCTGCAGTTGTTGATCTAAAACTTGTTGTCTATTATATTCTATCAGTTGTTATACTATTGAAGGCTAAGTATAATTTATTCTGCATTATCTTAGTCATAATATTTCTTACTGGGCTAGTTGAGCTCACCCTTTTCTTTCATTGTTCTCTTGGAAATGAGAACGTAGCTGGGACTAGTCGGGGAACGGAGTGACGGTCTAGATGATAGCATTAGTAGTACTCACTATTATATGAAATAGTGTGATAATAAATGTATTGAGGACTCCATTTGAGTTTGAATACTGTCTAGAAGACAATATTAATAATAATAATAATAATAATAATAATAATAATAATAATAATAATAATAATAATAATAATAATAATAATAATAATAATAATAATAATAATAATAATAATAACAACAACAACAACAATAACAATAACAATAACAATAACAATAACAATAACAATAACAATAACAATAACAATAACAATAACAATAATAATAACAATAATAATAACATATATTTAGTTTAATGTGGAGATTTAAGATGGGTATATATATATATAAATTATAATAGAATTTAAGGTACCACTGAGCCAATATAATTTATTAGTTAACTAAACTACCTGAAACATAACATGGCGGTGAGCGATTAGCACATGAGCAAATGAGCAAATGAGGGGCGAATGAGTAATTTCTCATGTCACTACTGATTTTGTAGTGTAATAGGGGAAATCCATTTCAATCCGTGTCATCCAATGTTGCGATCAACGGTATAGTTTATGGTTGTTGAAATAGTACCCGTGAAACCAATTGCCAAGCATATTAGTTTCGAGCCTCCGACCCAAATAAACCCAACCTCATCAAACCTGATTATTATATTTATGCTTCCAAATGTTTCTTATTTCTAGATTGAAGTAAGATATACTTACAAGTACTCCCTCACTCCGAGAATGAAAGTGATGATTGATTTTATGCGAATTTTAAAAAAAATGTCAGATGATAAAATTATTCATATTTAAATTCTCAACTAATTGTATATTTTTCTAAACATGACTAGTGATATTATATAAATAAAAAAATATGACATTTAATACTAAGGATATTACGCACACATTATTATAAAAAAATAGATTATTTAATATAAATAAATATTTAACTTGAGATTACATAAAATAAGAACTTTTATTCTTAGACGGAGGGAGTAACTTAAATCATGAATATATTTTTATGTCAAAAAATAAAACATAAAAAGAAGAATAGTAGCCGGAAGTGCATCGTCGAGGGTTTAGAGGGAGAGGCTCCTCATTCTCTCTGGAATTTTCCCTCGTTCTCCCTTTCCTCCCTTCCCCTTCATTTGGTTCACCATTTCTCCCTCCTCTTCTCCACTATCTTCTTACTTGGTCTTTGATTTAGCCTTTCCGGTATTTGAATTTTGACCTTCCCAAAAATCCTTTTCAATCTAAACTTTCTTTGAAGTCCAGAAATTTGTTTTGTTTGTGGGGTGCTCTTGTGTGATTAGTAGGGGTATAGATCATAGTGGGTCTTTGGGTTAAGGGTTATGATATGATATTGTATGGTTTGCTTGAGGCTTTGTTTGGAGGTCTCCATGGCGTCATCGATGGCGGTGTCGGTGGATCTTTCTCAGTGATTGAAAATATTCTACAGTTTTGATGAGTGTTGTTTTTTTATTAATGCCTTTCTAATTACAATTTTATTGGGATTTGCGGTATTTTGATAATTGAGTTAGCGTGTAAGGTTAGGGATAATATGTTATTCACACTAATACATGTGCTTTTTGCTTTTGTAGAAGTGCTTTTGTTTGGATTTCTCTTTTTTCATTTAAGAACTTGTTTTTTCATTTCTTTGTTATTTTGTTGAAATTTTCAATCAATTTTGATTACAAAGACGTGGTTTTTCCCTAAATTAGGGAATATTTAGGTCCATTTCCCTGTTAGGATATTTTCTAGAAGCCAAAGCGAAGCATTTGAGTTTTTGGCAAAATTATGTTTCGATCCCCAAACATTTTTTGATCGCATAGCGAGTGTATGTTATTACGAGAAATAAATATTGACCTTCTTGCTCATGTTTTAACGCATTAGAATCCAAATCCGGCCAATTTTACAATATTGTTCTATTTTCTTATGTTGCGGGATGGCTCTGAAATTTCATCCGGAGGAGATTTGATGAGAGACCTTGAGGATGCCATGGCAAAGCGGCGCACAAATTGCATTTCGAGTTACGGGTTGACAACGCGTCGAGGAAAATTGTTTACATAGCAACGTACATCGTTTGTTAACCCTTAGAACTTGAAGGTTTCATATTGTTTTCAATGAATAGTTACTTTGTTTAACATTCTTTTGCTATTAATTCAAGATTTATAATAATTTTATGATGACTCTTGCATTCACAAGTTTCTACTTTTGCATATAGTGTCATTGCTAATGAATGAGTAATTATTTGATACACGATCATTGTTATGTTCATTAATGATTTTAATTGGAATTCAAGATAACATATTAATGGTTCTTATTTGTTAATTTTGATGAGAATTGACTACAATTAGAGGTGAGGACTTGCAATTGAAGTGCTTGCTTGAACTCTATGGACTCTGGTATACTTGAGTATGAAGTATTTTTGATTTTTTTTCTATTTTTGATTGCATGTATAGATTTTAATTATCACTAAAGTGTTATGATCATCCGAATGCATGAATGAGCATTACTTAGCAAAGATATAAATGATTCTTAGCCCAAGTTATATATACCTATAATGGAAATTAAAACTATGAAAAAGATATTTTTGCTCTTTTACTCTTTCCTCACAAAGAAGGCTTCTGCATAGTTGCTTTTCTGGGAATAATTATAGTATTTCTTTGAAAAGTAAGAAGGAAATGTAAACTCTAAGTCATTAACTGTAATGGTGTACTATATTGGATCTCCTTGTCCTCTATCATGCAGTAAGGAAGTAACTTACACGGATGGTCATAAACCTGAATTCAGCTTGCAGTGTTGTATAAGATAACCAGATAGGTGTTGGGTAAAATCTACTTACGCACAACACGCAAGTATACGTGGTTAACAAGTAATAGAGTGATGAGTAGAGTATCGTTCCCACAGAGACTAATTAGCAATAACCTTAACTTACAATTACCAATCTTCTATTAACCCTAATTTTATTAAACAAATCAACTCAATAATTTAAATTAACGCAAATAAAATTAAGAATAATTAAACTAACACAAAACAACCACGAATATCAAAATCTGAAATTTCAAATAATTAATGGAGAATTAGACTTATGATTTCACCCTAAGCTTCACTTTGATTTTAACACCTTTATCCCAATTCAATGCACTATCCCAATTTATTAATCAAGAACACGAACGTAGTATTAACTACCTCTCAATGCACTAATACCGTATTAACATCAATCCACAATTAAGATAGAAATTCATTAAACACCTTAATCAACTAACCCACTATATCTCTATGTGAATTACAATTGAAGAAGGTTGAAGAATAAGTTCTCTATCCGATTACATGCGGTGTCAAGCATATCTCAACCTTAACACTCATCATGTTTAAGCTACTAACAAAATCCTGAACACATGCTATATCAACTAGGTCTAGATTTGAATATCCTCTCTCGATTCCATCCAACTCCACAAAGAATTGTTGATCAGGCAATTCATAGATTCAAGCACAAATCAATATAGATAAACTGGAGATAACTTATTAAATTGGAAATCAAAGTTTACAAACCCATCGATTCACTTAAGGATCCATCACAAGCCTAAAAAGTGAATTAGTTCATAATAAACGAAATAAACACTGAATAAATTATAGAAATCATTCATCCAATTACAAATAATAATCTAACATGAAGAATATTGAAAAACACCCTTCACGTAGACTAGAATTGCAGTTATCTTGAAAAACTCCTTGAAATACTCCTCCACAATTGCTATCAAAAATTTAAACGTAGATCTTCGTAATATGTCTCTCCTCTCTCTCTTCTTCCTGAAGTTGTTATTCCTTTACTATATCATGTCCAACACATAAGTCCCAGCTGAATTCTCTATCAAATAGAGTTATTGCCATGCAAATAGCTAAAATTTGTGCCCAGGAGGAATTGCAAACATAACAGGAAACTCAGATTTTCCACCCCCGCCCCGGTGGGGGTTTATATACTATGTAGGCCCGCCCCATCGGGCTATTCTCTGACTGACTGTCAGTATGAAGACCCCCTTACGTGGTGTGTATGAATTAATAATGCCCGCCCGTGGCTATATTCTTTGTTAAGCTGGAGTGTAAGACCCCCTCACAACGACGAGTGTATATATTTATTCATGCGCTTGGCTATTTATCTTCGATGGCGACTTCTCTGCTCTGCTAACTTGCTTCCAATTATGCTCCATTTGATTCCAAATCACACCAAATATCTCCAAATGTACGTTGAATGCCACAACCACCATTCTACACATGAAATAACATAAAATAAGTAAAAGTGAACATGATCACAAGAATTTAGCAATAAATACGCATGAACTGGATATTAAATCGCGTATATAAAATACACTTATCAAAATTCCCCATACTTAAATCTTGCTAGTCCTCGAGCACCAAAATAACTACATGCAATGCAATGAGAAGAAATGAATACTACCTAATTTATATGCTTTCAAATCCAACAATATCGCAGAGTCAAGATAACTTAACGACCTCAGCGAAAATAAGTAACTATACAATATCAACCATCAAAAACCAATCTACAATTACGCTTTAATCCTCGAATCTCAAGCCATCATCACTGGTAAAGTGTGTGTGTGCAACATCCATGATAACCGATACAGACTCAAATTGAATACATAATCAATTTCATAGAAGGAATCCTACAGCGTAAACTTAAAAATATCAAAAATAGATAGTTCCGACAAAAATTAAGTAATCACTAATCTCAGGGGTTCAAGCAAGGTACTTATACTTCATTTTCTTTTTTTTTTCTTAGATCCACGAGGGCTTTTTGCTCTTTATTTCCCGTTTTATCCTCTTTATACACATAGGCATGCAATGTCTTATTCCCTTAAGCTTTTCAATGCTACCTTAACGAGCTTTCAACCAACGAATCCCAGACCATTAAGACCTTTGGGCGCTAGGTGTAAAGACAATCCCCTCGAGCTTATATACTCAAGTAACAAAGGCTACAAAACTAGATAAGCAAGCCACAGTGTTTATTCATACTTTTTTTTAGATAAAGTGAAGCTTATATACCCCACCTCTCATCCCCCAAACTTAAGTTCTTGCCTAACTTTCGCCTTTACTGTCCATCCTTGTCATTTTGTCATTCACTCTAGCATTATCCTTTAGAGACCATTTATGTATCAATTTGAATTGCCCACTTAACATAGATGTTTGTTATCATGCTATCCTTTTATACCAATTTCAAACAAGCTCAAGATTCAATTCATAAATAATCATTGTGTCACAATTCTAATACTCAATACTGTATTTGTTAACTTATTGTCAATCACATCATTGGCCCACAAATAATATAAACTACAACATTGATGGACTTACTCCAACACAATATTTACTAACTAATTTTCTTTTTTTTATTTTTTTTTTGATTACAAAATGCATTACAATATTATCTACTATGCATTGACAAACATTAACCTAAGATACTATGAATTCACCTAAGCTATCATGCAATACTAAAATTAAGATGCAATACAGAAATTTAAATGACAATGACAAAAAATTAAAAATTAAAAATGCAACCTAAATGAGCTAAATGCATGCAAACATGTATTTAAATCCCCCAAACTTAAGTTAGACAATGCCCACATTGGATGAATAGACAAAATAAGGACATGAGGACTTCCCTTTATCACTTAAGTCTGAGGAGGTGGTTGTTGTCCTTCTTCATCGGAATCACTCGGTGGGAACCTTGGCATTGGTCCGGGCTGTTGGTATGGAAATTGTGCCACCGGGTTGAAACTTTGAAGTGTTGTGTTCAACGAGGTGAAAGATGTGTGCATAGCATCGAACATATGCTCTTTCCTCATTGCCAATCGGCACATTTCCCGACGAGTTGCCTTGGTGTGTGCATTCATTTGATTTTGGAACGCAAGGAACTGAGAACCAGATATGGCCTCGGCCTGTGGTACCTGCTCATCCCCTTGATTGCCCATTGGTTCATCGTCATCCCCTGAAGTCTCTGAAGCATCAACGTCGTCGTCCGACTCTGACAGAAAAATGAAACCCACACCACGTGGATGTGACTCTCCTCCTGCCCAAACAGAGTACCGCGTTATCATCATCGAGTCAAGCAATGCAAGCGGCAATTGTGTGGGCTCGTCGTCGGACCATCTAACCCCGGCATTGCGGCACAACCCACAAATGAGTGATGGGTGTGGCAGGCCTCCAGAAAAATTCCCACGTAAGTACCAACAGATTGATGAATAGATTATTGTCCCGACGTCAATGATAAAATCTTGCACAATGGTGTACAACAGTAACGCCTTCTCTTTTGTGATGTCCGAGGTATGTTGGGATGAAAGTAATTTTGCACATAAGAATGCATACCAGCTTTTGCCATACCGGCTAAGGTCCTTGCTATGAAACACGGTGCCTCCCTTTCTACCCTTGATCCACGATGTTTCCAGCTTTGTCATCTTGTTGATCGATTTCGCAATCAATGAATACGTGCAAGTATACACGGTCAACAAGTAATAAAGTGAAAGTAGAGTATCGTTCCCACGAGGAATTATTTAATAAAATTACCAAATACTAACTCTTAACCAAATCAATTTTATTTAAACAACCAATAATTGTGATTTCTAGATTTAAGAAAACTAAATTAAACAAAACAAAAAGATTATTCTAAAAGAAAGCAAATAAACAACTAAGAATTGATGGAATTCAGATAAATAAGAATTAAGACTCCAATATCCCCAATTATAAATTATAAATCAATTATTCAACTATTCCAATTATTATGTCTACTGAATTGTTAACAGGAATTCTCAAATGCCAAAAGCCCTTTCTCAAATGATCCTTTGCCTTCTATTTAATCCAAGTTAATTTTGCTATATCCCTATGCAAAACAATTGAATTAAACTCACTACAATCCCAATTCCTTATGTGTTACATGTGGCAAATAGATATTCTCATTCTATTCACAAACCTAATTATTCACTGTTCAAATAACTAAGTCACATGATATCATGCCCAGTTCTAACCCTAGAATTCCTTTCCCAATTCCTTCTAGAGTAACAAGGTAATTACTGATCAGATAATTAATCAATAAGCATAAGGCAAGATAAACAACTCACTTTGACACAAATACTTGGAATAAATTAAATAACTAATTTATAGCCATAAAAAGTTCAATTGAAATCTTAATAAAAGAGTTAGTTCATAATTAATGAATTAAAACCAAGAATCCACAATTGAATAGACATTAAAAGATAAAAGTATGATAAGAGAAGATAATAGAATCTGTTGTCAGCAAATCTGATGCTCCCCTCTTGCTCTTGATCTTAAGTGTTCTTCAATTTGCTTCAATCTTCAATTGCTAATTATGAACTAGGGTTTAGATTCTAATTTAATGGAGTGTTTAATCTAGTCTAATCTATGTATTCTCCCTTTATTTTATGTCTTATATCATGTATTTATAGGTTTCAAGTCTAATTTTTAGCTTAGGAACAAACCCAATCCAATTTGGAGTCAAAAAGGTGTCAAAATTCGCCCAAAAACGCGTCCAGGCCCAACTAACCTCTTCCCGGCCGCCCAAATACTGGGTACGATATTACAACAACCTCCCTCGCCCAAACCAACCTTCGGGCATAGGCCTATTTTGGGCATCCCAGCGCTGGCACATGATCTGACATTTTCTGCTCCGACGTTCTTTGGGAAAATGGCCATAACGTCTTCGTCCGAATTTCGATTTCAATGATTGAAGATGATCCAGAAAGAGGAGAAGTAGATCTACAACTTTTATTCTTTAAGTTTTTCGAAATAAGGTCCGGAGAAATACTCAAATTGGCTCTGAAGTGACTTTTGTGTAAATGGCAAGCCGAAAACGCGAATCTAGACACCCCGAACGTCGATCCAAGTAACTTTTGTCCCAATTCCTACAAAACAACGTAAAACATGCTTGAATAGATACAAACACTTAAAAACTATTCTAAAAGACTTGAGAACAACAATAAATTAAGCCCGAATGTATCCAATTCATGGGTATAAAACTCACTCATCACATCTCCATGATAATGGCATCAAAATCTGGGTTAGAAGTACGGAGATGCTCATACTGGCAGTGGTGAGGCACCCTTAGTTGGTAGTAAGTATTTATGGCGTCGGCACTGAATGGAACCAACCGTCCTCGCACAAATACTTGGAATGGTTCTTTGTCTTCAGCATTTGCGTAGAATTCTTTGACGATGTTGACAACTGCTGGTTCCAGCTCCTCGGTGAATTTGATCCATCCCTTTTGGTAAATTTTAGGCATAAGCTCCCCGTCGTTAGGATCCGGTGCCAACCCCCTCTCCGGTGTAAGGGCTTTGGTGAGCATGTAGTCATACCGGTTGGCGGCGGCACTTGCAAATTTTTGGCGAAGGTTCGGGTTGGTTGGGATGGATGTGAACTCTCCCCCCTTTGGCGTTTGGACGATGATTGTGAAGCTATATCTCTCCTTAGTGCTGGCCTTACCCTAACTCTCTAGGTTCACAACTATACTCTCTTTTTGCTTTATATCAATTATGGTGGGAGAGTTTGTATAAGATGGGGTGGTATTTATAGATGGAGAGGGAAGGCTATCATTGGTGGAGTGAAGAGGTGGAGAGGTGGAGAAGAGTTATGGGGTGTTGGGAATATGGGGAAAAAGTAATGTTAGTGGGTGGTGGATATGGAGTAATGAAGTAGTGGGGAAGTGTGAAAGTGGAGTGTTATTAGGAAGGGAAGAAGACCAAATAACTGCCCACGTTTGTCTGAATTTCAAGACCATCGCCCCGATGGGGGTGTATTGAATTAGAAAGGCCCGCCCCAGCGGGCTATGCCACTATTTTTTGAAGTCGAGGACCCCCAGCCCGTACGGGGTTGTATCTTGAAAGGGCCGCTTCGATGGGATAGTATTCGTCGGTCCCTATCTTTTGTTTCCTTCAGAGTGCGATTATGCTTGATTTTGCTCACTTAAAGCTCAATTTTCAAACCTACATGACATAAAGCAGAAATATTAGTGAATTATTTATAGCATGATGTATTGTGGAGAGATTAACAAGATTTTTCTTTTATTCGTCTACCTAATACTGAAATGAAAACTATGATTAAGCAATTATGAGTATAAAATAAGATAAAGAACTAAAAATTGGGTTGCCTCCCAATTAGCGCTTGATTTTAAGTTGTTCAGCCTGACTACTTCTTGCTTAAGTTGTGTCGGCCAATGTGATGGCGATCACGTCGGTGTTGGCTTCGCCACCCCAGTAATGCTTTAGACGGTGTCCGTTGACTTTGAATGTTTCAAGTGGATTGCAACTATATATTTTGACTGCACCGTGAGGGAACACCTACTTGACCGTGAATGGTCCCGACCATCTCGATTTAAGCTTTTCGGGGAACAATCGCAGCCTTGAGTTGAATAATAGTACTGATTGGCCTGGCTCGAATGTTCGACGTAAAATTTTCTGGTCGTGCCATCTTTTGACTTTTTCTTTGTATAGTTTGGCATTCTCATAGGCGTTAAGGCGAAACTCGTCGAGTTCATTCAATTGAAGTAATCTCTTCTCTCCTACATCTTTTTGATCAAAATTGAGTTTTTGAACCGCCCAATATGCCTTATGTTGTAGCTCGACCGGTAAGTGACATGCCTTCCCGTACAGTAGTTGATACGGTGACATCCCGATTGGTGTTTTTTGTATGCAATCCGGTGAGCCCATAAAGCATCGTCCAATCTCGTGACCAATCTTTTGACTCGGATTCACCACTTTCTCCAATATCTTTTTGACTTCTCTGTTTGATACCTCGAAACTTGTCCTTTGGTTTGAGGGTGATATGCTGTAGCTATCTTGTTGTTGACCCCATACTTAGCCAAAAGAGTAGTAAACGACTTATTGCAGAAGTGACTACCTTCGTCACTGATAATTGCTTTTGGTGTGCCAAACCTCGTGAAGATGTTCTTTTGGAGGAATTTGATGACCACCTTGGCATCGTTTGTTGGTAGAGCTGCAACTTTAATCTACTTTGACACGTAATCCACTGCGAGTAGAATGTATTGATTGTTCAATGACGAGGGAAATGGTCCCATGAAATCGATACCCCATACGTCAACAATTTCCACTTCCAGAATCGTTTGTAAGGGCATCTCATTACGTTTTGAAATGTTGCCCACCCTTTGACACCTATTGCATTGTTTGACAAACTGGTGGGCATCTTTGAATAATGTAGGCCAATAAAAACCACATTTCAACACCTTCGCTGTTGTCCTCTCACTTCCATAATGCCCGCCATACGCCGATGAGTGACACTCATGCAAATATTCTTCTCTTCACTATATGGGACGCACCGTCGAATCATCTTGTTGGCGAACTGCTTGACCAAATATGAATCATCCCACATGTACCATTTCACGTCGTGCAGAAATTTCCTTTTCTGTTGCCTTGTGAGGTCAGGTGGTAGAATATTGCTCACAATGAAATTTGCATAATCGCCATACCACGGAATCTCTGCTGAAATCCCAAACAGTTGCTCATCTGGGAATGATTCGTTGATTTCACATTTGTCGTCTTTTGCTTTCCCGTGGTTTTCCAACCTCGACAAGTAATCGACTACTTGGTTCTCTGTCCCCTTTCTATCCTTTATTTCTAAGTTGAACACTTAAAGTAGGAGAATCCACTTGATAAGGCGTGGCTTAGCATTCTTTTTCGCTATCAAGTACCGAATTACAGCATGGCCTGTATAGACTATCACCTTAGTCCCGATCAAGTAAGCCCAAAATTTGTCAAACGCATATACCACTGCAAGCAATTCCTTTTCTGTGGTGGTGTAGTTCATTTGAGTTTCTGTAAGTGTTTTTCTTGCGTAATATATGGCGTGAAATACCTTGTCTCGACGTTGGCCCAGAACAACCCCAACCGCGAAGTCGATTGCATCACACATAAGCTCGAATGGTATGTTCCAATCCGGTGAAACTATAACGGGGGCTGTAGTCAATTTCCTCTTTAATAAGTCAAACGCCATCTTGCATTCTTCATCCAAGCTGATCTTTGCATCCTTCTCTATAAGACTGCATAGAGGTTTCATAATTTTAGAGAAGTTCTTTATAAATCTCCTGTAGAACCCAACATGTCCCAAGAAACTCCTAATACCCTTAACCGAGCTTGGTGGAGGTAACTTTTTAATAGTTTCCAGCTTCGCTTTGTCAACTTCCAATCCTTGAGCCGATACCTTATGGCCCAAAATTATGCCCTCTTCAACCATGAAGTGGCATTTTTCCCAATTTAGTACAAGATTCTTGTCCTTACATCTTTGCAAAACTATGACCAGATTCTTCAAGCAATTATCGAAGCTGTCCCCATAGACTGAAAAGTCATCCATGAAGACCTCAACATTTTTCTCCACCATATCTGAAAAAATCACCATTATATACTGTTGGAAAGTTGCAGGTGCATTGCATAGCCCAAACGACATCCTTCTAAATGCAAATGTGCTATAAGGGCAAGTAAATGTGGTCTTCTCTTGATCCTCTAGAGCGATGAATATTTGGTTGTAGCTCGAGTAGCCATCCAACAAACAGTAAAATTGGTGTCCCGCCAATCTATCTAACATTTGGTCAATAAAAGGCAGCGGGAAATGATCTTTTCGGGTTGCCTTGTTTCATTTTTTGTAATCCATGCAAACCCGCCAACCTGTAACTGTTCTAGTTGGGTGTCATCATTCTGCACCACTGTCATTCCTCCATTTTTCGGTACGCGCTGGACTGGGCTAACCCATTTACTGTCGAAAATCGGGTAGATGATGCCTGCGTCTAACCATTTCTGAATTTTCTTCTTCACAACTTCCTTCATAATTGGATTGAGCAGCCATTGTTGCTCCACCGTTGGTTTTACCTCATCTTCCATCAAAATTTTATGCATGCAAAATGAAGGGCTGATTCCCTTTATGTCGGCAATTGTCCACCCAATAGCTGATTTGTGTTCCCGAAGCACCCTCATCAACTTTTCTTTCTGTAATTCGTTAAGTGCAGCTAAAATAATAACAGGTAAAGAATTTAAATTGCCTAAATACGCATACCTGAGGTGCTTAGGAAGTGGCTTAAGTTCCACTTTGGTGGCTCTTCCAATGATGGTTTGAGTTTTTTCTGCAGATTACCTCCTACGTATGCGATTGGTTCAAACGGTGTTCTAAATCTTGGTACTCGTGACAATGAGTCTAGCAATTGAAGGTAATCCACCAATTCTGGATCGTTGATCTCTTCAGCTCCCAATAACATGGTTTCTAACGGATCGTTCACCAAACTTTTGCTCATGTCATCACTAAGGATTTGCTCAATTAAATCCATTCGAAAACATTCTTCCTCATCCGTAGGGAATTTCATGGCCTTAAACACATTGAATTTCACTTCTTGATCTTGGACCCTCATAGTGAGTTCTCCTTTTGTACACATCTATGAGTGTTCGCCTGTCAGAGCCAAAAATGGCCTCCCTAAGATAATTGGGATGTTCTTGTCCTCCTCAAAATCCAGAATGATAAAGTCCGCGGGGAATATAAACTTATCCACTTTCACTAAGATGTCCTCTACTATGCCTCTCGGATATGTGACTGACCTATCCGCCAAGTGTAATGTGATATTTGTAGGACTTGGTGCAGGCAAACCCAATTCTAAGTATACTTACAATGGCATAAGGTTTACACTCGCCCCCAAATCACATAAACACTTGCTGAAATGCATCTCCCGATCGTGCATGGAATAGTAAAGCTCCTCGGGTCCTTGAGTTTTGGTGGTAATTTCTGCTGTAATACCGCACTACACTCCTCTGTTAGTGCCACAGTCTCAAAATCTTCCCATTTCTTTTTCCTTGATAGAATCCCTTTCATAAATTTTGCGTAGCTCGGCATTTGTTCTAGGGCCTCTGTAAATGGTATGTTGATTTGAAGTTTCTTGAAAACTTCCAAAAATTTTGAAAACTGCTTGTCTAATTTTTGTTTTTGAACTCTTTGCTGGAATGGTGGTGGTGGATAAACAGCTGGTTTGTTAACTGGTTTGTTCTTTTCCATTTGTTTTTCATTCCCTTTCTTTACCTCACTCACTGTATTTTCTTTCTCTGGTTCAACCTCCTTTGTAACCAAAATTTCTGGCTCTTGATTAACAAGTTGTTTTCCACTTCTCAACATAATGGCTTGACACTGCTCGTGATTACCCTTAGGATTTCTCTCGGTGTCACTTAGTAATGTCCCTTGTGGTCTATTATTCAATGCCAACGCAATTTGACCTATCTGATTCTCTAGATTCTTGATCGCCATCTCTTATGATTTCATAGCCATGACTTGATTTTTTATAGCCAAATCGGTGCTAGTCATGTATTTTGCCAACACTTCCTCCAGATCGGGTTTCCTTTCTTGATATTGAACTGGTTGTTGCTGGTTCTAAAAACCTGGAGGGTATGATTGTCGTGAAGCTTGATTTTGCTGGTTGTTGCTCCATGAGAAATTCGGATGATTCCTATTTCCTTGATTGTATGTGTTCTGATATGTGTTTTGAGGAATTCTATTGTAATTGTCGATGAACTGTACAGATGCTGGATTAATTGCACATTGCTCCGTTGGGTGCTCTCCCGCGCACAACTCGCATATTATTGCCACTTGATGTACTTGCTGTGTTTGTTGTGCTTCAGGTCATTGTCATCGACTCAACTTCTTTGAAAGTGCAGGATCTCGTGCTCGTGCATCGTTGTCATACTATCTACTTCTAATACCCAATTTGCCTTTGCTGTGTCATTTCATTTGTGGGCCTTTGATAGTTATTAGCTGACATGGTTTCAATCAACTCGTAGGCTTCCTCGTAACTCTTAGCCATGAATGCTCCGCCCGATGCTGCATCAATACTTGTCCTAAGATTCCCATGTAGTCCGTTGTAAAAGGTGTTCATTTATAGCCACTGGGGCAATCCATGATGTGGGTATTTTCTGAGTAGTTCTTTGTATCTTTCCCAGGCCTCATATAATGACTCCCCATGTTGTTGTTCAAACATCGTAATCTCGTTCCTCATCTTCGCATTTTTTGCTAGTGGAAAGAATTTTGCGAGGAATTTCTGAGCTAAATCCTCCCATGTAGTTATCGAACCGGATGGTAAAGAATGCAACCAACTCTTCACCTTGTCCCGTAAAGAGAATGGGAACAATCGAAGTTTCACCGCCTCATCCGAAACTCCATTGAACCTAAAAGTGTCGCACATTTCCAGAAAGCTGACTAGATGCTCGTTTGGATCGTCATTTTCAAATCTCCCAAATTGAACTGAATTCTGAATCATTTGTATCATCCCAGGCTTAATTTCAAACGTATTTTCTGCTATTGCTGGCCTGGTGATGCTTGATTGCAGTTCAGTCACCTTGGGTGTTGCGAAGTCCCTTAACGCTTTCCGATCTTCGGCTGCCATTACTGTTACCTCTTCCTTTTTAGATGTTTCGAATTCTTGCCTCTTTTCCTTGATCCACTTACTCAACCTCTGAAACTTTTTCTCAATGTTGTCCTCAAAAGGCAGCAAGTAAGGATTTTGGGACCGAGTTTGCATAAACTACTTACAACACCTGAAATAAGAAGCACTAAACAAAAATAAAAATGTCTAAGTAAAACTGGATTAATTAAACTGATATTGTAAAAATATTAAGAATTATACTATAATCCCCGGCAACGGCGCCAAAAACTTGTTGGGTAAAATCTAATTACGCACAACACGCAAGTATACGTGGTCAACAAGTAATAAAGTGATGAGTATAGTATCGTTCCCACAAAGACTAATTAGCAATAACCTTAACTTACAATTACCAATCTTCTATTAACCCTAATTTTATTAAACAAATCAACTCAATAATTTAAATTAACGCAACTAAAATTAAGAATAATTAAACTAACACAAAACAACCACGAATATCAAAATCTGAAATTTCAAACAATTAATGGAGAATTAGACTTATGATTTCACCCTAAGCTTCACTTTGATTTTAACACCTTTATCCCAATTCAACGCACTATCCCAATTTATTAATCAAGAACACGAACATAGTATTAACCACCTCTCGATGCACTAATACCGTATTAACATCAATCCATAATTAAGATAGAAATCCGTTAAACACCTTAATCAACTAACCCACTATATCTCTATGTGAATTATAATTGAAGAAGGTTGAAGAATAAGTTCTCTATCCGATTACATGCGGTGTCAAGCATATCTCTACCTTAACACTCATCAAGTTTAAGCTACTAACAAAATCCTGAACACATGCTATATCAACTAGGTCTAGATTTGAATATCCTCTCTCGATTCCATCCAACTCCACAAAGAATTGTTGATCAGGCAATTCATAGATTCAAGCACAAATCAATATAGATAAACTGGAGATAGCTTATTAAATTGGAAATCAAAGTTTACAAAACCATCGATTCACTTAAGGATCCTCACAAGCCTAAAAAGTGAATTAGTTCATAATAAACGAAATAAACACTGAATAAATCATAGAAATCATTCTTCCAATTACAAATAATAATCTAACATGAAAAATATTGAAAAACACCCTTCACGTAGACTAGAATTGCAGTTATCTTGAAAAACTCCTCGAAATACTCCTCCACACTTGCTATCAAAAACTGAACGTAGATCTTCGTAATATGTATCTCCTCTCTCTCTCTTCTTCTTGAAGTTGTTATTCCTTTAGTATATCATTTCCAACACATAAGTCCCAGCCGAATTCTCTATCAAATAGAGTTATATTGCCATGCAAATAGCTAAAATTCGTGCCCAAGAGGAATTGCAAACATAACAGGACACTCAGATTTTCCACCCCCATCAAGTGGGTTTATATATTATGTAGGCCCGCTTGGTGGCTATTCTCTAACTTTTCAGATGAAGACCCCGCCTCGACGGGGGTGTGTAGTCTAATAATGCCCGCCTGGGTGGGCTATGTTCTGATAATCGAGGAGTAAGACCCCGCCCGTACGGGGTGTATAAACTATTCATGTCGCTACGTGTGCCTATCTTCTGATGTTAATCGACTTCATTTTGCTCGCTAACTTACTTCCAATTATGCTCCATTTGATTCCAAATCACACCAAATATCTCCAAATGTACGTTGAATGCCACAACCACCATTCTACACATGAAATAACATAAAACAAGTAAAAGTGAACATGATCACAAGAATTTAGCAACAAATAAGCATGAAATGGATATTAAATCGCGTATATAAAATACAATTATCAATAGGTTCATAGGATGCATTGATGTAATGTTCTTAAATGTGCTTCTATCTTTCATAAACTGGTTGTATCAAGGGATTTGATGGGTTTTATCCTTGTTGACAATAACCGTCTTTCCTTCCAGTTAGCAGAGTTGCAGAGCAAGGTTCGCTCTAATGTGGGTTCGGAATACTGGCTTCGTGTGAATTATGCATTGCCCCAAAGTTAATCAGCAAGAAAGTAAGGCTCCCTTCACCAGGGAGGGTCCCTGCTCCTATATCAAAAATAGTTATAATCCAACAAGTGTAAATGTGATTTGAGTTAATCTCATATAATGAGATTACGAAAAAATATTCACTTGAGATGCCAAAGTTGCTATTATTAAGGTATGCTGAATTAACTTGGACTTATATTTCATGAAACTTTTAATAAACCTAACTTCTCCCATTATGGAGTGTTCATTTGTTGTCACAATGACATGCGGTTCATTCCACTAAAAATTTGAACTAAATAGAAAAAAGAATATTACCTTACAGTACTGTACCGCATCCTCCATACTTGTAAACAAGAACTTCAGCCACCTCAGGAAGAACCTGCCTGCATCTTGGACATCTAACCCATCAAACTTTGGAGCATGGACTGTATATCCTGCATATGAGATTTGCAAGAGGTTAGGTCCACATCTCAAAGACGGAAGGAGGAGGCACTTTAATTAATAAATTTAATATATGAAAAGAGAAAATTTTGATCTCAAATAAGTGTAGACTGGTAACGTCTGTAATATGATTGGAAGAAATGAAATTGGATGGTCATGCATCTGTAATATGTTCTTTGTTGTTTTAGTTGGATGTTGGAATTCATTTTCAGCACTTGTTTTATGCATCTTTTTTCCTTTATAGGTGAGGGTGGTGAAAACCCATCTCGTTTGGAGCCACTTACAGATGGTTTGATGAGATGCCAGATCTTTGCTGTAGAAGTAGTTAGAAAATAGTTTTAGAAAGCTATTTTAAGTTAAATCAGTTCTAACTGAACATAGTTAATTCTTGATTGATTATCTAGATCACTTTGTATATTTTAATCTTTATGCTGATTGAGAGGTCAGATTTAATTTGTGTAATTTCAAGTTTGATACGAATCTATATATTTTCCCTAGGAGTTGTTAGAAAAGAGTTTCATAGAGGTAAATCATAAATTCATAAACCAAGGTAGAACTAACTCTCTGTTGTTAGTGTTAGAGCATGAAACAAAAATTCATTTGTGTATATGCACTTATATTCTGTGTCATGTTGTGTCAGTTTATTTTCTATGTTTTCATTTTAATCTTATCAATTGCAGTAGAACTCCAACTGATCTTGTATGCATGTGTTTATGCGTATATGTATATTGCTCTAATTATGTGGGTTTGGGGATTGTTGTCTTAACCAACTTCATTCATTTATAGTATTTTGGATAATTTTTATAGCATTCTACAGATCAATGATCTTTCGGTTGAGGATTACATAACTGAGACTGCTGCTAAGCTTCCAACCTATATGTCTCACACTGCTGGAAGATACCAAGCTAAGCGGTTTAGGAAGGCCCATGCCCCAGTTGTGGAGAGGTTGACCAACTCTCTTATGATGCACGGGAGGAACAATGGGAAGAAGTTAATGGCAGTTCGCATTTTTAAGCATGCTATGGAAATCATCCACTTGTTGACCGACCAGAATCCTATCTAAGTCATTGTTGATGCTGTTATCAACATGTATTCAAATTAGATAGAGTTTCATTTTTTAGTTTTGTATACTTTTTTTCTAAAATGTATGAGTTGAAACTATGTACCCATGTTAAAAATCAATATTTATTCTCTAGAGAGTTTTACTTATGAAACCTATTCTTTTTATTTATTCATTTGATCAATTTTTCCCCACAATATTCTTGATTAAGTTAGCAAGATGGTATTTCGTAGTTATTCAAGCTTTCCTTTAATGATGTTGTTATGCCATTATAATAATTTCTCATTTTCTATTTTGTTAATTCATGTCTGATTTTCAAAACATAGTGGTCCAAGAGAAGATGCCACTCGTATTGGTTCTGCTGGTGTTATAAGGCATCAGGCTGTTGATATTTCTCCACTAAGGCGCGTCAATCAGGCAATTTATCTCCTCATAACAGGTGCACGTGAGAGTGCATTCAGGAATATTAAGAGTATAGCTGAGTGCCTCGCTGACGAACTCATAAACGCTTCCAAGGGTTCTTCTAATAGGTAAATAAGCTAGCCTTTGTTTACCTGCCATTAGATTGTTTTTCTGTGTAGGGTCTTTTTATTTTTAATATAATGAAATTCATGCTTCTACTCTTGATTTACTCTTTTTGACAAATCAAAAGTTGAACCTATCCTCATTTTGCATATATAATGCAGCTGTGCAATTAAAAAGAAGGATGAGATTGAGAGGGTTGCCAAGGCCAATCTACACTTGCAACTAAGCTAATATTGCAAAACCATGTCATTGCTAACGCTCTAAGTAACTGAGATAATAGATGGAATATTCATCATGGGTTCAGTTAACCATTGTCTTGCTGATGGCACCTCCTTCTGGCATTTCACGAACACTTTGTCTAAAGTTTTCAAAGCCAAAGGAGCAGGGCAGAGTATTTGTACAATTAAAATATCGCATCCGCCTATCCATAATTGTTGGTTTCTTGATGGATATGTTCCCATTATTTCCTTGCCATATACTGATTCTAATCAATTCGTCAGCAGATTTGACCCGCCTTTTCTCAGAGAGAGAATCTTTCATTTCTCAGTCACCGCATTAGCAAAAATCAAGGCAAGGGCTAATGTTGAATGCAACACAACCAAAGTTATATCTACTTTACAGGCCTTGATAGCGTTGATTTAGAGATGTGTGACGCATATCCGTTGCTTACCACTTGATCAGATTACTAATTGTAGATTATCGATTGATATCAGATCAAGATTTTACCCACCCTTATCCCAAAATTACTTTGGGAACACAGTTCAAATAATTGGTGGAATGGCCGCTGCTGGTGAGCTACTTGCACATAAATTCAGATGGGTTGCGTGGCTTCTAAATCAAGCAGTGGTTCAACATTATGACAATGTTGTGCGCGAGTCTGTTAGATCGAGGTTGCAAGGTCCAAATTGATCGAGGTTACAATACATACATTTATGAAAACAAATTGATGTTTGTTAGGCAACTTTTGAAGTAATTACTGTTTAGTTCATTTCAACGATGAGTTTTATGAGGTTATTAGTGGTCATTTTATTGTTTCAGTTGAAAATATATTTACCCGAGCTTTTAAACACTTGCGTATAGATGACAATTTTATCATTCTCCTAATCTATTTTTCCTTTTTCAATAAATTCTACATGCAGATAGTCATAGGCATCGAATTATAAATTGGATTGATGGGGCAGGGCAGCTTTCAACGGCCTTTAACTTCACAATAAAAGGAATTATTCAGGTACTTTATATTTAATTTCCAGTAAATTTAATTTTTCTCTTAAAAATATCAACCTTCTATCATCATACATCTATATATCGTTATTTAGGAATCTGTGAAGGGGGAATTATGGCGTCTGCAGGATCCTGCAGGGAAACCACCTGGTGTGATGGGTTGGTGGCTTTCAAGAGTTGTTACTTTCATTGATAACCATGATACAGGCTCAACTCAGGTACTTGTTTAGATGGGTACCTTTACAACTGTAGTCTAAGAGTGATGTAGAAGGCTATCCTTCTTTGTTCTGATCTATGCGCTACATGTATTTATTGGTGTTCAGCCTGTGTATATGAATATACTTCATTCGAAAAAATATTTTTTGGTAGCATCTTCAGATCATATTGAAATTAAGTAATTTTTTTTAAAAAAGGGAGCTTAGTCAATTCTCAATCTAAGAGATGATATTTGTTTCTGTTTTAAATGGCAGATTCTTGCATAATAACAATAATGTTTTATCTGTTTGGTATTGAGTTTACTCTTTGTAGATGGTCCATGTAATCTGTAAAAAATAAGAACTTGATTTTGGGATAATGATTTCTTGATTTATTCTTCTAAATTACGTTGGCTTATATACACAAGTATCCACAGTGTACATTAGTACCACGTAGCAACTCTATTGTCTTTTTTTGCTTATGAGCAATACGGTGTACATTAGTACCACGTAACAACTCTATTGTCTTTGTGTATTAGTGCCTCTGGTGACCTATTTGCTTCATTTTCTTGACTTTGCTATTATTTTTAAATATGTGCAGGAAGACTGCTTCATGACCGCCTTTATAAATCTTTGGGTATCAAATCTTCGTACTACGCTTACGTTTACGGAAGACAAGGGACGAAATTATGAAGTGTACTCTCTCTATATATGTAGATATATACTTTGATTAAAGAACCGTGGTAGCTTTAAATGGTTAATTGTAAAGATAATGAATGATTATGTAGTGGATGATTTTATTAAGTTAATAATATTTTAATTTTTTGTATTTTTGTCATTATTTGCTATGGGGACATTGAGCCAGTCAAGTACACAAAAAGAATGTCAAATTTGATTTGGCAACAATATACTTCGTTACCAAAGCATTGAACAAGTTTTAATATAGCAACAATTTTTTACATTTAGCAACAAAATTTCGTTGCTAATGGCATTAAAAATATAATATTTGGCAACGAAAAATTAACCTAATAACAACGGAGATGATATTGTTGTTAATACTAACATAAAATGTAACATTTTTTATCGTTGCAAATCATATCAACTTTCGTTGCACATATAAAGAAACGGCAACATATAATGTCGTTGCTAATCGACGACTTTCGTTGCTATTGTAAAATAACCAGCAACAAACATTTTCGTTGCTGATTCAGCATAATGTTATTGCCAAATAATATAATCAGCAACGAAAATTGTTGCTAAAAAGTTTACCTTCCGCAACGAAAGCAAGCTTAGGCAACAATTTTCATAATTTACTGCAACGAAAAATGTCGTTGCAAAATGGTGTCAATTGGAACGAAAATGCATGGTCATTACAAAAAAAAAAGAGAGTTCATTTCGTTGCTAATGAACATGCTTTTGCAACGAAATGTGGTTTTTAGCAACAAAATTTTAATTATTCTGCAACAATACATTTTGTTGCTAAAGGATCGATGTCTCTGTACGAAAGCCAAATTTCGTTGCTAAATGTAGTACTTTTGGCAACAAAAAAAAGCGTTCGTTGCGGAGCAATTAACAACACTCATTGTGCAACTAAAGACGCAACGACAGTAAAGTCGTTGCCAAAACCCTTTTGCAACGAAATTTGACACCTTTAGCAACGAAAATTGGTTGTTACTGAAGCCCCATTTTTTGGTAGTGATAATAATATAATATTATTATTTTTTGTCTTTATTCAAAATCCAGAATTAGGATTTTGAATCCATAACCGACATATCTTTCATATATATCATTATTAATTAAGTTAAAATAATTAACTTAATTAATCTAAAATAAATTCGTGATAATAAAGTAGTTATTATAATAATTCTAATAATCATTTCATATATTATTTAAATAATATAATAATTATATTTTCATGAAAAATAAATAATAAAAATAGTTTTACTACCAAATTAATTTATTATAAGATTATAATGTATAATGATCAATAATTCTTTAAAAAAATTATTTGAAATTAATCATGTAATAAATAAATTTTATTTATCACATATAAACATACGCTTTACCTTGCATATATATTCCCACCCTTTATTTAATAAATAAAATAAAACAAAAAATTATACATAAAATTTCTTATTTATTTATATTGAAAATATTGGGTTATTACAGAACTTCTCCCAAGACATCTTTTAGTAAGTAAAGATGAGTACGTTTCTGATTCCCACCGAAGAATCGCTTCTTCACGTTAACATAAAGGTGGCGAATAATAACGCCTTCTTGCACCTTCTTCTTCACATTCATCAACTTTGAGTATGTAGCTTGATCGACTTTAACTTTATCGATTAAGGTAGATTTTACTTGTATATTCGTTATCTTCACGTAGGTTCTTGGAGTCTTTAACTCTATCTCCATTTTTTTAAGTCGTACGAAATGGTACCACATTCGCTTTTTTTCCATGATGGTATTGAATGGTATTATCTTAATCTTTCAACAGCTCGAGCCAACGTCTTCGACGCATGTTACGTTCTTTTTGGGTGAAGAAATATTTGAGAGTTTTAGAAATGAGTTTTGTACTAGGGTCAATACAAAATTCAATTTCACGCTCTAGGGTAGGCTAGGAAGTCTTTAAGGAATATGTTAGGAAATTTGTTAACGATAGAAATATCATTCAAAATTATGACTCTCATCCAAGACTTGGATAACACCTCACATTGATACCTATCAACTTGCCACCATTATTCACGGCATCCCCTATGTAGAGTCTGGCTTCGGTGCATCCCAAGACTTGGAAGTCACCAGCGAAAGGCTTGGGGCTCTTTACTTATAGCTTAATATGACAGTGATTGACTTTAGTGGGTGGGTTGCTTGAATTCGTATAACAGGTTGATTAGGAATATGAAAAATAACAACCTTACAAAAACAATCAATTTTAGCATGATGAATAGTTAACCAGTCGATTCCTAAAATCACATCAAAGGCAAGTATTTTCAAAGAGATAAGATTGACAGGTAACGTGAGGGTACCGATTTTTAATCAAACAAGATTTATAAATGGTGGATGTAACAAAGGTTTCTCCTAATGGATTTTCAACAGATAAGTCAAAGTCTAATTTCTCAATAGTCAAGTTCAAACGTTGAACACAACTAGGTGAAATAAAAGAGTGGGTAGAACTAGTATCTAACAAGGTATAGACTTCGCAAGAGTTTATGATTAACTTGCCCGTGATAACTTCGTTCGGGTTCCTCGACAAATGCTCTCACTTAAACTACCGGCTTTTGTGACACCCCCAAATCCAGGTACTCCATTCCCACAGGATGTGTTCACTATCCAAAGCATTACATCTAACTACCCATAATCAAAGTATAAAGACATAATTTAAATAACTTAAACAATAATCTTTCCCATTAAAGGGTTACATCAACATCTCAAAAGTAATCCCTGGTAATCTAACCTTAAATTTATTACATCAGTTGCGGAATACATCATAAAATTAAAATAAGTCTCATAGAGTAAACATTTAAATAAATTTCTCATAAGTCTTCAACAATTGGACAATTTGCCCTTTCCTTTGCTAGTAGATGGCTCATCAACTTTCTCCACTTTAGCTGCAGTGTTAATTGTAAGAGTGAGCAAACAAATGCTCACTGATATAGAAAGTAGTAATGATAGTAACATGAGAGTGAACAACGAAAACTGAACAATAAAGAACTTGTTCTACGAATCAAAATAGAAAACAAGTTCAAACTTTAATTATCTGAGGGTCTTAAGACCACGAACTATGTCTCCGGTATTTAGGTATTATTACCTCAACCTTAACAGTCGTTAGACTATACAGACCCTTCTTAACGTACTTAGGGGGATCAGCCCTTTGTACCATGTATTGTGCACAAACATCTAAACGTTACACGTATAAAATTTCCTATGTTAGGGTTGTTCGTCTCAGTTTGAATTTAGAATTTCCGCACTAAAGAAAGTTTAGTTAAGAACTAGCTTATCAGTGTTTCTAGAATTTTAGAACACTATTCAATTTCCATCAATAAAGGTTTAATACACGAATGTATAACTGGACAATGCTATCAAAGTCAAAGATTGGATATCAACAATATATATAATTGAATAAACATGATATACATGCAAAATGCTATAACCAAAATAGTTAGAACAATCTCATTTGAATCGATGTATTAGAACAATATACTCTTTGAATAATAATATCAAGGTTTAGAAAAGTAAAACTCGTTCGAGGTAACGTGTAAGACCCCGAATTTTACGAAATGAAAGTATTCAATTTTTATAATTATTATTCTATTTAGTAAATGGTTAAATTGATAAAAGTACAGTAATACGCGTGATTGCATAGTAGCACACAGTATTGATTATTGACGCTTATGTGAGAAGTCACTCAGTTATACTCAATTATTGCTACAATAGTTGCTACATCATATCTCTCATATTATTGATTCAATTATTGTCACAGTATCATCTGTATAATATTTTATATATTATTAAATCAATAATTGAAACGACAAATTTATTCATATTATTATTTGAAATATTGACAATGTCTAGAAGTTCTGTCAAGGAGAGGTTTGGTCACCTAATTGCGCGCCAATAAGGAGAAATCCTTATCGGAAAGCCCCATCTTTCCTAGGAACGACCTGGTTGTTAAATATTGTGAGTTATAATATTAATGATGAATGTTATTAAAAATCTAATTTGAGTTCGGAGTTGAATTTGGGGACGCGGACGTGATATTTGAGTCCGGAACGATGAAATTAGTAGAAATAGACTATAAACACAAAATTTGTCGGGGTTGACTTTTTTGTCAAAAAAGTCAACAGTTGACTTTTTTAGAAAAGTCAAACTTCAAATTTTCAAAAATAAAATTTTTGAGAAAAATATTTCCATTGTATTGGGATTGTTAGTGTTAGTGAAAATCGACATTTATTTCGATAATAATTGATGTCTAGAGGTTATATTGACCAATAGGGTAATTAATCGAATAAATGAACAATTAATTGCTATTAATTCACATGATTATAACTATTTATTCACATGAGTGTACTATTGATTCACATTCATGTACTATTAGGGGAGTTGGTGCAAGATTGATAATACTTGTATGACTAAGTTAAAAATGGAGGTATAGATGGAGGTACTATACTGTAATTCGTATTTTCACATGATTATAACTATTGATTCACATGATTAAACTATTGATTCACATTATTTACTATTAGGGAAGGTGGTGCAAGTTTGATAATACTTGCAGGACTAAATTAAAAATGAAATAAAAATTGAAGGTATTGTACTGTAATATTTCGAGCCCCAAAATGTGCAATTATCGAAACTATATTTTCCTATAAATAGAAGCTCATTCTTCCTTCATTTCTCACCAATTCACTAAAGCTTTAGAGCAATTATTATAGAGAGAAATTATAGAGAGAAAGAAGAAGAGAAGTCTGCTACCTCACTATTCCAATATCCACTTTCTTCTAAGGTAAGGGATATTATTTTTATAGTAAGGGGTATTATTTCTTTTGTATTCATAAAGAGAGCTATTGTTATTCCATTCCTTATTATTCTGTTGGAATAACCTGTATACGTGGACTACCGTATACATGGTGAAATTCTTCTGTTATTCCATTCTTTATTATTATGTTGGAATATCCTCGTCTGCATGCGGATTACGCATGACCTGGTTCCATTCATTATTATTATTCATTGGAATAACTCCATGTCATGCGGTCTATCGCATTCCCGGTGAATTCTATTGTTATTCCATTCTTTATTATTCTGTTGGAATATCCTGTCTGTGCGGATTATGCATGACTTGGTTCCATTCTTTATTATTCTGTTGGAATATCCTGTTTGTGCGGATTACGCATAACCTGGTTCCATTCTTTATTATTCTGTTGGAATATCCTGTCTGTACGGATTACGCATGACCTGGTTCCATTCTTTATTATTCTGTTGGAATAACCTATCTGTGCGGTCTATCACATGCCTGGTGAATTCTATTGTTATTCCATTATTTATTATTCTATTGGGAATAACTTGTCTGTGCGGTCTACCGCATGCATGGTGAATTCTTCTTTTATTCCATTCTTTATTATTCTATTAGAATAACCTGTCTATGTGTACTACCGCATGCATGGTGAATGATCCTTCGTATTCATTCCTTATTAAATTGTGAAAATGATCTGTCTACGTGGATTACTGCATGGCGGGTGAAAATCTATTTGTAGTTTCGTAATTTTTCTAACCCTCAAAAGTTCTGGAAAAATTTGAAATGATAATTTGATGAGTTTTCTAGATTGTGTCTAAAAATGGCGATTTTTTGATGTATAGATTAGGAGTTTTGAATTTTATGGAAAAAGACTATTTTAAAAGTAAACCGTTACAACTCCTTGTGGTTAACTCCAAAATTGGTGAATTTTTTATTGTGAGTACATGTATATAACAGAAGTATACCCTGTAAATTTAGGAATTTTTGGACAAAAGTACAATTTATAATAAATGTCTAAATATTCGGCAGTTTTGGCCATATGAAAAATAGTAAATGAATTTTAAAAATTTCGAGAAAAATATATGTTCAATATGGGACTATATTTCGCTAAATCCCTTAAAAGAAATATTTTTTGGACTGATTCGGTATTTTTCATGAAAATGAACTAGTTATGAGTAAATAAATTAAATATGTTATGTGAAGTAACAAAATTGAAAAATAGGATTTTATGGCTTGGGAATCCTATATAGGGTATATGCTTTTTTTTTGATGAGGATTTGATCATTGGTGATGAAATCTTATGAGTATGACATTTTGAATGATTAAATGCATTATTTGGTAAAGTGTAAACAATTGAAATAAATTATTTATAAGTTTAAGAAGTGATTAAAGTATTATTATAATATTAATAATATTAGATTATGAGTTTGTTAAGTGATTGATAATATTTGGATAAATTTAAAGTTTTTAATATTTATCCTTATTTTCGTTTGATTAATGCTTATATCATTATCATCATCCTCATGCTTATATTGTGATGAAAGTCATCTTTGGCTTACGTGGGCTTACGTGCAAAGATGGACTGTTGATTATTGGTTTTATAGTTGTATATCTTTGGCTTACGTACAAAGATGGACTGTTGATTATTTGTTTTATAGTTGTATATCTTTGGCTTATGTGCAAAGATGGACAGATGATTATTGGTTTTATAGTTGTATATCTTTGACTTACGTGCATTGATGGACAGTTGTTGGTATGATTATAACCAGGGATTATTCGGTATAATCATAACCATTGTTGAAAACACGAATATCCTTGGCCCGTAGTGCATGGATAATTCGTGGTCGTAATACTAATGAATATCCTTGGCCGTAGAGCAGGGATGATTTGAAGCTGTGGATTAATTATTAAGCTGAGTCTCAGCGATAACATATTGATAATACACTTTTAATTCGTAGAAGATAGTAGATATCATGCTCTACTTGACTCTTCTAAAATACAGTTGTATGTCTTTGGCCTGGAGTGCAAAGAATAAATTGTTAATGAATATCTTTGGCCGTAGTGCAAAGATGAATTTATTAGTATGATTATGAGCAGGAATTTTGATTTGGTATAACCATAATTTTGGATGTTTCAGGTGAAGATAAGTGATGAAAATTATCTTCGTCCTGGGGGCGAAGAGGAATTTAGAATCACAATTATGATTATGAGTTATTCATATGATTGTGGACATGAATTGTTGATTGATGTTACAGGGATAAAACATTATTGGTGGAATTTTAACATGGGGAAGATAATAGACCTGATGGTATATTTAACTCTTCTAATGGATTGCTCGTTCCGCTGCAGCTATGGTTGAAAAGTTTTATCATCTACCATATGTTCTAAATCTCTGATTTATTACTGATAAAGGCTATTGATGATGTAAATTATCTTTAGTCATGATATTCTCTACTAGGATAATTGTGCTCACCCTTTTTGCTTCACAATTCCTTTCAGGTAATAAAAGTGTAGCTGGGTCGAGCGGGGGTAATAGGAGAATAGAACGGTGGTCTATAGCTGTTGAGGTTCTCCCTAAATAGTATGGAAATAATTTTTTTGATAACTTTAGATAAGTGTATCGTATTGTATACGTCATTTGATATTTAATTTTGGTGAACCAAATAGGGTGAGGTGAACCCAACTTTGGAAGGGTGTTTTGCCACTATCATACAAGATGTCTAATGACATACAATCTTGTGTTATCATAAGACAGGGTTGTACACATCCACTTGCTAAGTATATCTACAAGCACTACCTATATAATCTTGGAGTTTATTTAAAATATAATTTTCACTTGGAGACAACGGAGATAATTATATGTCAAGAGAAGACTCACCATTGGAAAGAAGATGATAGCAATCTTCTTGTTTTTCTTTGGGGATTATTGGGTCAACAAAGGATAATTCTGTGGACATATGATATCTATCATAACCTAGACGCATGGCCTCCCATGTACGAAGGTTTCCTTGAGCACTTCCCAAAGATTTTAATTTCTAAAACAGTTATTAACTGTACTTTTATGTAAGGTACCATTGTAAGGTTGTGGTCAAGGCACCATGAGAGTTACATACATTTGTATTAAAACTCACAGTTTAACTGTGGTCGTATTCTGCACGACAGTTCAACAATTGTATAAATGAAGTTTTTATTTGATTTTTATAGTATAATATCTGGCGACTCAGAATGGGTCGTGTGGACCTATTTTGGGGGCGCCACAAATGGTATCGAGCTTAGGGATATGGTCATTTGTCAATGAGATATTAGTATAGAACTAGGAGGGAGAGACGAGTAATATACTTCGCTAGGGTGTGACTTACCTAAGATGAAATTGTTTATTTAATAAGTTAGCAAATTGTGATATGTCAATTAACCTTTGTTTTGAAGATATATTCTAGAATGATATCTGAAATACAGGAGATGAACAATGGAAAAATCATGATACAGAGGAAATAACCAAGAAGGTACAACCCGAAAAGAAAGCAAGGTATTCTCATCACTTCGAACTACAAGGTACATAAATTTCGAGGGCGAAATTTCATAAGGAGGGGAGATTGTAAGAGCCCGAATTTTACGAAATGAAAGTATTCAATTTTTATAATTATTATTCTATTTAGTAAATGGTTAAATTGATAAAAGTACAGAAATATGCATGGTTGCATAGTAGCACACGGTATTGATTATTGATGCTTATGTGAGAAGTCACTCAATTATACTCAATTATTGCTACAATAATTGCTGCATCATATCTCTCATATTATTTATTCAATTATTGTCACAGTATCATCTACATAATATTTTATATATTATTAAATCAATAATTGAGACGACAAAGTTATTCATATTATTATTTGCAATATTGACAATGTCTAGAAGTTTCACAATGAGAGGTTTGGTCACCTAATAATTGCGCCAATAAGGAGAAATTCTTATCGGAAAGCCCCCTCTTTCCTGGGAACGACCTGGTTGTTAAATATTGTGAGTTATAATATTATTGATGAATGTTATTAAAAATTGAATTTGAGTTCAGAGTTGAATTTTGAAACGCGGACGTGATATTTGAGTCCGGAACGATGAAATTAGTAGAAATAGACTATAAACACAAAATTTGTCGGGGTTGACTTTTGGGTCAAAAAAGTCAACAGTTGACTATTTCAGAAAAAGTCAAACTTTGAAATTTCAAAAATGTAATTTTTGAGAAAAATATTTCTATTGTGTTGGGATTGTTAATGTTAGTGGAAATTGACATTTATTTCGATAATAATTGATGTCTGGAGGTTATATTGACCACTCGGGTAATTAATCGAATAAATGAGCAATTAATTGCTATTAATTCACATGATTATAACTATTTGTTCACATGAGTGTACTATTGATTCACATTCATGTACTATTAGGGGAGTTGGTGCAAGATTGATAATACTTGCATGACTAAGTTAAAAATGGAGGTATAAATGGAGGTACTATACTGTAATTCGTATTTTCACATGATTATAACTATTGATTCACATGATTGAATTATTGATTCACATTATTTACTATTAGTGGAGGTGGTGCAAGTTTGATAATACTTTTAGACCTAAATTAAAAATGAAAGAAAAGTTGAAGGTATTGTACTGTAATATTTCGAGCCCCAAAACGTGCAATTATTGAAACTATATTTTCCTATAAATAGAAGCTCATTCTTCCTTCATTTCTCACCAATTCACTAAAGCTTTAGAGCAATTATTATAGAGATAAATTATAGAGAGAAAGAAGAAGAGAATTCTGCTACCTAACTATTCCAATATCCAGTTTCTTCTAAGGTAAGGGATATTATTATTATTATAGTAAAGGGTATTATTTCTTTCGTATTCATGAAGAGAGCTATTGTTATTCCATTCCTTATTATTCTGTTGGAATAACCTCAGTATAGATACTGGACTCACCGTGATACATGGTGAAATTCTTTCGTTATTCCATTCTTTATTATTATGTTGGAATATCCTGTCTGTGCGGATTACGCATGACCTGGTTCCATTCTTTATTATTCTGTTGGAATAACTTGTCTATGTGGTCTATCGCATGCCTGGTGAATTCTATTGTTATTCCATTCTTTATTATTCTGTTAGAATATCCTATCTGTGCGGATTACGCATGACCTAGTTCCATTCTTTATTATTCTGTTAGAATATCCTGTCTGTGCATAATACACATGCCTGGTTCCATTTTTTATTATTTTGTTGGGATAACTCATGCATGCGCCTATCGCATGCTCGGTGAATTCTATTGTTATTCCATTATTTATTATTCTTTGGGAATAACTTTATCTGCTGGCGGCTCACCGCATGCATGGTGAATTCTTCGTTATTCCATTCTTTATTTTTCGTTAGAATAACTCGCTCTCGTGGATCATCAAGATGCATAGTGAATGATCCTTCGTATTCATTCCTTATTAAATTGTTGAAATGATCTGTGTACATGGATTACCGAATGGCGGTTGAAAATCCATTTGCGCTTCAGAAATTTTTCGACCCTCAAAAATTTCGGAAAAATTTGAAATGATAATTTGATGAGTTTTCTAGATTGTGTCCAAAATGGCGATTTTTGGATGTATAGATTAGAGTTTTGAATTTTATGGAAAAAGACTATTTTAAAAGTAAAACCTTACAACTCCTTGTGGTTAACTCCAAAATTGGTGGAATATTTATTGGGAGTACATGTATATAACAGAAGTATACCCTGTAAATTTCTGAATTTTTGGACAAAAGTACAATTTATAATAAATTTCTAAATATTCGGCAGTTTTGGCCATATGAAAAATAGTAAATGAATTTTAAAAATTTTGTGAAAAATATATGTTCAATATGGGACTATATTATGCTAAATCCCAGAAAAGAAATATTTTTGGGACTGATTTGGTATTTTTCATGGAAATGAACTAGTTATGAGTAAATGAATTAAATATGTTATGTGAAGTAACAATATTGGAAAATATGATTTTATGGCTTGGGAATCCTATATAGGGTATATGCAGATTTTTGATGAGGGATTTGATCATTGGTGATGAAATCTTATGAGTATGCCATTTTTGAATGATTAAATGCATTATTTGGTAAAGTATAAACAATTGAAATAAATTGTTTATAAGTTTAAGAAGTGATTAAAGTATTATTATAATATTAATAATATTAGATTATGAGTTTGTTAAGTGATTGATAATATTTGGATAAATTTAAAATCTTTAATATTTATCCTTATTTTCGTTTGATTAATACTTATATCATTGTCATCATCCTCATGCTTATATTGTGATGAAAGTCATCTTTGGCTTACGTGGGCTTACGTGCAAAGATGGACTGTTGATTATTTGTTTTATAGTTGTATATCTTTGGCTTACGTGCAAAGATGGACCGTTGATTATTTGTTTTATAGTTGTATATCTTTGGCTTACGTGCAAAGATGGACTGATGATTATTGGTTTTATAGTTATATATCTTTGACTTACGTGCATTGATGGATAGTTGTTGGTATAATTATAACCAAGGATTATTCGGTATAATCATAACCATTGTTGAAAACACGAATATCCTTGGCCCGTAGTGCATGGATAATTCGTGGTCGTAATACTAATAAATATTCTTGGCCGTAGAGCAGGGATGATTCGATGCTGTGGATTAATTATTAAGCTGAGTCTTAGCGATAACATATTGATAATTCACTTTTAATTGGTAGAAGATAGTAGATATCATGATCTACTTGACTCTTCTAAAATACAGTTGTATGTCTTTGGCCTGTAGTGCAAAGAATAAATTGTTAATGAATATCTTTGGCCATAGTGCAAAGATGAATTTATTAGTATGATTATGAGCATGAATTGTGATTTGGTATAACCATGATTTTTGATGTTTCAGGTGAAGATAGGTGATGAAAATTATCTTCGTCCTGGGTGCGAAGAGGAATTTGGAATTACAATTATGATTATGTGTTATTCATATGATTGTGGACATGAATTGTTGATTGATGTTACAGGGATAAAACATTATTGGTGGACTTTTAACGATGAGTGAGTTTTATACCCATGAATTGAATGCGTTTGAGCTTAATCTTTTTGATGTTTTTAACTGTTTGTGTATATTCATGCATATTTTACGTTGTTTTGTAGGATTTGGGACAAAAGTTACTTGGATCGACGTTTAGAATTTGGCTAGATTCGCGTTTTTGGCTTGCCATTTACACGTGATCACTTGAGTTAAATTTAGCATTGCTCCGGACCTTATTTCGAAAAACTCAAAGAATGAAAGTTGTAGATCTACGTCTTCTCTTTCTGGAAAATCTTGAATCATCAAAATCGGAGTTCGGACGAAGATGTTATGGACATTTTCCCAAAGGACGTCAGAATAGAAAATTTTCAAAAAAGTGGCGCCGCACGGCGCCCATTTCTTTGGGCATGGCGCCGAACACCGCTTCTAGCGCCTGCAGATTGGGCATAGGCCTTAAATGTGCGCCCCGGTGCTTGCCACTTTTTTGGAAATTTTCTGCTCTAACGTCCTTTGGGAAAATGGCTATAACTTCTTCGTTCGAACTCTGATTTTGATGATTCGAGATTTTTCAGAAAGGAGACGTAGATCTACAATTTTCATTCTTTGAGTTTTTCGAAATAAGGTCCGGTGCAATGCTGAATTTGGCTCAAGTGAATGATGTGTAAATGGCAAGCCAAAAACGCGAATCTAGCCACCCCAAACGTTGATCAAATTAACTTTTGTCCCAAATCCTACAAAACAACGTAAAACATGCATGAATATACACAAAAACATAAAAACATCCAAAAGATTAAGCTCAAACGCATTCAATTCATGGGTATAAAATTCACTCATCAAATACCCCCAAACTTAAACATTTGCTTGTCCTCAAGCAAAAACACAAAAAAACTAAAAATAAACAACCGAACTCAACTACATGAATGCATACGCATGATCTACTTCTTAATATACCTACGAACCCAGTAATAAATCAGTATGATATATAGCAACAGGCCTCAAAGATACCATTGATACTCAAACAATATATCCAATCAAGTCAAAGTCCATAACTCTAACCAATTAGTCAATCCAAACATGTCATCACCCATGTTGTGTGTGTGTGCTTGTTAACCATTCTAACCAACCACAGTTCAAGATAATCACATAACGAACTTCTTAGAAGGAAAATTTCAGTTCCAATTCAATTACTTTTGTGAACATGACAACTCCAGTTAAAACTAAGCAATTACCAAGTCTAAGGGTAAATACAGGATTTATTTCTACTTTTATTCAATCACGAGGGCATTTTTGCTCTTTCTCGTGTTTTATTCATTTATTTTTTTTCTCATGGTTGTGCAATGTCTTATTCCCTTAGGCTTTTCAGTGCTACCTTAACGAGCTTTCGACCAACAACTCCCAAGACATTAAGACCTTAGGGCGCTAGGTGTAAAGACAATCCCCTCGGACTTACTTACTCAAGTAGCAAAGGCCACAAAACTAGACAAGCATGCCACGGTGTTTATTCTCTTTTTTTTCTTTTTCTGGATTTCTTATTCTTTTTTTTTCTTTTCATCATTTCTTTTTTTCTCTTTTTTTCTCTTTTTGTATATATATATCCCATAGATTCCCCCAAACTCAAGCTTTTACGTCATTCCAACCTTTACTGCCAGTTTGTTAATTTCCTTCAATTTTAACCAAGATTTTCCCTCATAAACAAATTATGAAACCCTTGAACCAAGTGGATTAAAACAGTTAAACTTTAAGTGCTAACCGGTTACATAAGTTTAAGACAGGCTCAAATTATCATCATGATTAAAATTAGAACTCATCTGATTATCAAGACTGTTGAAGTTAACATGCAAAACCAATCTTATCATAGGCCGAGCTAAGACCACACCAACCGATCACACAGATTCATGCAAAAAAAATATGCAATTATACTACATCAACACATACTAATGCAACACATATATGAATATGCAAATAACTACCATGTATTATATGCAACCTAAAAAAAGACAATGTTAACAGATAAAAAAAATGAACTACCACGCAGATAACTAACTATATGCAATACGACACTAAAGTGCCCCCAAACTTAAACTAGACATTGTCCTTGATAAGTGGATTTTATACACACTTATTCGGTATCTTTTACTTGAATTAGTTGTTTATATTCATGTGTTTTAGTTACTTTTCATACATTTTGTGTTCATTTTGTAGGTTATATGTTTGGAAGCGGTGTGAGCGATTATTGGTAAGGAAAAACAAAGAAAATGCAAAGAAAAGCAATCCGGACATCATTTGGGCTTCCATGTTTACTTCATTTTCTTGGTTTGGAACTTAGCTTACATTGTAGAGCATCTTCGTAGCTTTCTCGAACATCTTGAATCATTCCAATCGGAGTTCGGAGGCAAGAGTTATGATCGTTGTACCAACGGACGTCGAACTTCGCTGTTTTGGTTAGCCATTTTCATAGTAGTCAATTACAGCCTATTTTCAACCTTTATCCGGCAGGAATTTCTCAATTCTCAAAGAATGAAAGTTGTAGAGCTCATCGATATCTTCGATTTGATAGGTGGTAGGCCCCGTAACTCCTCCCGAATAAACAGTTATGGCCGTTTTTACGAGAGGATCTTGTGGACTGAAAATGATACCACGAGGGGGCTTTTCATAGTCAAATCTCTTCACGAGGCGGGGGGTACCAATGCAAAACAGAATGGTAGCCCACCAGGGCGGGCCCGTGACAAGTTTAGACCCCCGCCGGGGCGGGGGTACGCGTAGAAAAGACGTTTTTTGGCCAAAATTGAGTTCAGGAAGGATTGTTTCGATCCAATTGACTCAAGGACTTCCAAGAGGACTTAAAGACATGTAAAAAGGCTTATAAAAGAAGGAGAATAACAAGGATTAGAAGGGAAATTAGGGGAGATTAAGAGATTGGGAGAGATTAGAGGAGAAATAAGATTCCATTAGATTAGATTAGAGTAAATTAGATCAAAACACTAGTTCTAAATAGTTTTGGAGATTGAAGCAACTTGAAGACCATTGAAGATCAAGAGCAGGAGCTTGAGGAAGATGGAGATTTGCTGACAACAGATTTAATTCTTTACTCTACTCTTATTTTTATCTTTTAATGTGTATTCAATTTTGGATTCTTAGTTTTAATTCAATAATCATGAACTAATTCTTTGTTTGAGATTACAATGGATCTTATTGTGTAGTTTATTTTAATATGCTTCGTTATCAATTATTATGTTCTATCATGAGAATTTACTATTGTGGTTTAGACGTAATTGTTTAATTGACTGGCCATCAACTACCGTGATAATCTATATGAACTCGACAGATGAAGTATTGATTTAGATCTTATCATGATAGCATGTGTTCGTGGATTCATTAGTAGCTTAAACTTGATGAGTGTTAAGGTAGAGACATGCTTGATAATCGCATGTAATCGGGAGAGAACTTATTCTTAAACCTTCTTCAATTGTAATTCACATAGAGATATAGTGGGTTAGTTGATTAAGGTGTTTAACAGATTTCTATCTTAATTGTGGATCGACGCTAATACTACGGTGCATCGAGAGGTGGTTAATACTACTTTAGTGTTCTTGATTAACAATTCGGGATAGAGAATAATTGATGAGAAGTGTGTTAACTTAAATGAAGCAATAAGTGAAGTTGTGATCTTAAATCTCCATAGTCTTAATTTAATTAGTGGAATTTAATAGTAGTTTAATTTATATAATTTGAAATTCATTCGTTTAAATAAGATTGAGTTGGTTACGGTTTAGTACTTGGTGATTTTTATTAAGTAATTCTCTGTGGGAACGATACTCAACTTATCACTTTATTACTTGTTGACCACGATACTTTGTGTTGTGCGTAATTAGATTTTACCCAATAAGTTTTTGGCGCAGATGTCTTCGGAATTAGTTTAATACATTTTTACCAATATTAGCTTCAATCAAATTAGTCTTAATTTAAACATTTTTATTTTAATTTTTAATTCTCTTCCTATATTTCTCTCTTTTCAGGTATCATGGATGACTTTGCATATCAATGGCCATACACGAACATGACTCAACCAAAGGAAGCGGAGATTGACAGACTCGCGACACTCTCCGCAATGTCAGCACAAATTGAAGAACTTTCAAGGAAGTTGGACGTTATCACAGCCCAACAGAGTCGAAGGATGGTAGTTACGTGTGGCTATTGTGTTGGAAACCATCCGAGTCATCAATGCACCATCAATCTTGGGCCGGTACAGTATGGTGGTGATTATGCCAATAATTATGTCTATCCTAACAACTATTATCAGGATTGGGGGTATCACCCGGATTTTTCATGGAGCCCTACTTATGAAGACCAATACTACGCTCTAAATTCAACTTACGCACCAGAATTTTCATGTCCACCTCCATTACCACAAGAAGAAAAGCCAAATCTGAGGGATGTAATGTTGAAGTGCATAGCAAACATAGAGGAGATGAGTATTAGCCAAGAGTTGTCAACCAAAAATTTTAATAATTGGATGGAACAACGTGTCACAACCTCAACCAATGGTCATCAGTACATGGCTTCCGAGACTGAAACAGAAGATTCAAGGTTGGAGGAATTATTTTCCAAGTTCGTAGCATCAACTGAGGAGAGAATGAAGAATCTAATGCGGTCAACTAAGAATCAAGAGATATCAATTCAAAATCTGCAGAATAAGATAGATCAAATGACCAAAGCCATAAGCAACCTTCCTACAAACACTTGGCTTTATGACATGGATGACGAAATTGACGGAGAACCTGAACCAAATCTACAACTGGATGAGCCTCGAGATGTTGAAAAGAGGAGGCAAGTGGGGATAATGACAACAAGGTTGGTGAAGAGCTAATTATGAATACTAACGAGGATGAGCCGATGTTATTAATGCCTCAAGTGCCTTCTCTGCCAAAGTTCAAGAATCCGGTTAGATTTGCAAAACATTGTCCGCTAGGTAGTCATGTCGTCGGCGAAGCTCTTTATGACATAAGAGCGAATACAATTTTGAATCCATGGTGGGACAAGAAAGAGAAGATAGCTGAAGAGCTCATTATGTGTGACAAGCTTCCATGCCCCAAAGTGATCACATACACAATGGAGAAAACACCTAGATGTTGGACGTTCTTGCATGTATTCTTATCTAAAGAAAACATGCTAGGTGACTTTAATACAATGGCTATCACAAATGGGAACCTACCAAAAGCTATATTATTTCCGATGGATGGAGGGTTCCTCAACTTTCAAGAGGAATTGAGAGCATTGACCGCATAAAGTCAGTCGAAGACTATAAATCAAGTTACCGACCGGGAGGCAACCCATGAATTTTTATATTTATATGATTTACTAGTTTATTTAGTAGATAGGAATTAAGTTGCTTATTAAGTTCTCTTATAATCCAATCCATGTTGTCTATCTTCATTGCAGGTATTGGAGGTCCAATGGATAGCAAAATGATCGTCGCAGCCATCGCCACCATCAACTCACGCTTAGCTGATTACAGGGAAGTTCTCTTCTACTTACCGCTATATTCTTACAATGAGGACATTATAATTGCTAAGTTTGGGGGAGTTTAGTTTAGTTCTTTATTGCATGTTTAGTTTCATGTTTATGTTATGTTATTTTGCATATGTTGTTAATTTAGTTTAGGTTCATAAAAAAAATTCAAAAATTCAAAAATAATAGTTAGTTACTATGTTCACCTTGCATGATTCCAGCTGTTAGATAGTTCAGTTTGTTTTGGCCAATGATGAGATTTGAATTGAGTAGACAAGTATAGTACTGACTATTAGAGCTTTGATGTGATTTCTTGTTATGAATTGAATCTTTTCCTGTTTGAAACTGGTATAATAAGGATAGCACAATAAAAACAACTTGTTGATTGATTGAGTTTAAATTGATACAAAATGGGACTCTAAAGGATAATGCTAGTTTCAATGAAAGAATGACAAGAATAAGTAGTGATGGCTAAAGTTAGACAAGAACCTAAGTTTGGGGGAATATTTGGGGTATATAAGCTTTATAAAAGAAAAAAGAAGAAAAAAAAGTATGAATAAACACCGTGGCATGCTTGTCTAGTTTTGTGGCCTTTGTTACTTGAGTAAGTAAGCCCGAGGGGATTGTTTCTACACCTAGCGCCCTAAGGTCTTAATAGTTTGGGAGTCGTTGCTCGAAAGCTCATTAAGGTAGTATTGAAAAGCCTAAGGGAATAAGACATTGCATAGCTATGTGTATATAAACCAAAAAGAGAGAGAATAGAACGGGAAATAAGAGCAAAACGCCCCCGTAGATGAAAAATAAAGCATAAGTATCCCATGTTGACCCTCGATATTGGTAATTGTCAGATTTTAGTTGGATCTAGCTTATTTTTGGATTTCTTGATTTTACATTGTATGATGCCTTCGAAGAGACCTGTTATGTATTAAATTTGATTTTATATCAGTTAACATGGATGTTGAGCACACACTATACCAGTAATAACAGTTTAAGACTTGATGATTGACTAGAAAATTGTTGATTGGTTTTGATATGAAGTATTGTCGTGTTTGCTTGATTACTCTAAGGTCGTTTGAATAGACTGTGTTTATCAATACTACTGGATTCGTAAGCATATAGATTAGTTGTATTTCATTACATTGCATTACATTATGTTGTGTTGCTTGGGGACAAGCAACGATTTAAGTTTGGGAGTATTTGATAAGTGGATTTTATATACACTTATTCGGTATCTTTTACCTGAAGTAGTTGTTTATATTCATGTGTCTTAGTTACTTTTCATGCATTTTGTGTTCATTTTGTAGGTTATATGTTTGGAAGCGGTGTGAGCGATTATTGGTAAGGAAAATCAAAGAAAATACAAAGAAAAGCAATCCGGACATCATTTGGGCTTCCATGTTTACTTCATGTTCTTGGTTTAGAACTTAGCCTACATTGTAGAGCGTCTTCGTAGCTTTCCGGAAGATCTTGAATCATTCCAATCGGAGTTCGGAGGCAAGAGTTATGATCGTTGTACCAACGGACGTCGAACTTCGCTGTTTTGGTTAGCCATTTTCATAGCAGTCAATTCCATCCCAATTTTAACCATTATCCGGCCAGAATTTCTCAATTCCCAAAGAATGAAAGTTGTAGATCTCGTTGATATCTTCGATTTTATAGGTGGTAGGCCCCATAACTCCTCTCGAATCAAAAGTTATGGCCGGTTTTCCAGAGAATACTGTGATAGAAAATGATGCCCACCGGGGCGGGTTTTTCCTTAGTAAAACCCATTTGAAAGGGGTACCAAACTATAAAATAGAATGGTAGTTCGCTAGGCGGCCCGTGTTAAAGCTTAGACCCCGCCAAGGGGAAAATATGTAGAAAAGATGTTTTTTGGCCAAATTTGAGTTCGGGAAGGATTGTTTCGATCCAATTGACTGAAGGACTTCCAAGAGGACTTAAAGACATGTAAAAAGGCTTATAAAAGGAGGAGAATAACAAGGATTAGAAGGGAGATTAGGGGAGATTAAGAGATTGGGAGAGATTAGAGGAGAAATAAGATTCCATTAGATTAGATTAGAGTAAATTAGATCAAAACACTAGTTCTAAATAGTTTTGGAGATTGAAGCAACTTGAAGACCATTGAAGATCAAGAGCAGGAGCTTGAGGAAGATGGAGATTTGCTGACAACAGATTCAATTCTTTACTCTACTCTTATTTTTTATCTTTTAATGTGTATTCAATTATGGATTCTTAGTTTTAATTCAATAATCATGAACTAATTCTTTGTTTGAGATTACAATGGATCTTATTATGTAGTTTATTTTAATATGCTTCGTTATCAATTATTATGTTCTATCATGAGAATTGACTATTGTGGTTTGGACTTAATTGTTTAATTGACTGGCCATCAATTACCGTGATAATCTATATAAACTCGAGAGATGAAGTATTAATTTAGATCTTATCATGATAGCATGTGTTCAGGATTTTGTTAGTAGCTTAAACTTGATGAGTGTTAAGGTAGAGATATGCTTGACACCGCATGTAATCGGATAGAGAACTTATTCTTAAACCTTCTTCAATTGTAATTCACATAGAGATATAGTGGGTTAGTTGATTAAGGTGTTTAACAGATTTCTATCTTAATTGTGGATTGACGTTAATACGGTATTAGTGCATCGAGAGGTGGTTAATACTACTTTAGTGTTCTTGATTAACAATTCGGGATAGAGAATAATTGATGAGAAGTGTGTTAACTTAAATGAAGCAGTACGTGAAGTTGTGATCTTAAATCTCCATAGTCTTAATTTAATTAGTGGAATTTAATAGTAGTTTAATTTATATAATTTGAAATTCATTCGTTTAAATAAGATTGAGTTGTTTACGGGTTAGTACTTGGTGATTTTTATTAAGTAATTCTCTGTGGGAACGATACTCAACTTATCACTTTATTACTTGTTGACCACGTATACTTGCGTGTTGTGCGTAATTAGATTTTACCCAACAGTCCTCAATGGATGAAATAGAAAAAAGTAGAGCAGAGGACTTCCTTGAAAATATAACAATCTTCCTCCTTGTCCACTAAGTTTGGAGAATATGCTAAGCACATGGAACAAATTGGGCACTCACTTGAATTTGACTTAAATAACCTGTAAACCATGATAGACACAATTTTATTAAATCCTAAATAAATGCAAATTCCAAACTACTAATATAAAACCTAATAAAAACTAAAAATAAAAATTAAACTTGGGTTGCCTCCCAATAAGCGCTTGTTTTATAGTCTCAGCCTGACTTCTTCAATTCTCTATCCAATTTCCCTACGAAAATTGAGGAACCCTCCATCCATCAGAAGAAATGTCTCTTTTGGGAGGTTCCCATTAGTAATGACCCTTGAATGAAAGTCACCTAGCATGCACTTTGTATATATGTTCCCCATTCAGAACGTCCAAAAACTAGGTGTTTCCTCCATTATGTCGATGATCAGATTAGGGCATTAAAGCTTAATAAACATAATGGAATCTTCCTTTATCTTCTCCTTTTCATCCCACCATGACTCCACAACTGTACTAGATCTTATGTCACAAAGAGCTTTGCCGACAACATGACTGCCAATTGGGCATGGTTTTGCAAAACTGCCCGAATTATTGAACTTTGGTGGAGGAGGCACATGTGATACTAATGAAATTGGTTCATCTTCGTTGAATCTTATAGTTAAATCTTCGTCGATCTCCTTTTCCTTGACTGTCTCTTGCATGGCGCCGAACCTGGAACACCGCTTCTAGCGCCATACTGCCCAGGCCAGAATATTTGCTGGGGAAGAGTTTAGAGGTAATTTTGACACTTTTTTCGACTCAAATTGGATTGGGTTTGTTCCTAAGCTAAAAATTGGACTTGTAACATATAAATACATGATGTAAGGCATAAAATAAAGGGAGCATACATATATTAGATTAGAGATACAGTCCATTAGATTAGAACATAAACCCTAGTTCTTATTAGCCATTGGAGATTGAAGCAACTTGAAGAACACTGGAGATCAAGAGCAAGAGCAAGAGGGGAGCATCAGATTTGCTGACAACATATTTTATTCTCTTCTCTTATCATACTTTTATCTTTTAATGTCTATTCAGTTGTGGATTCTTGATTTTAATTCAATGACAATGAACTAATTCTTTCATTAAGATTTCAATTGAACCTTTTATGTCTATAAATTAGTTATTCAATTTATTCCAATTATTTGTGTCAAAGTGAATTGTTTATCTTGTCTTATGCTTATTGATTAATTATTTGATCAGTTAATACCTTGTTATTCTAAAAGAAATTGAAAGAGGAGATCTAGGGTTAGAACTGGGCATGATAACACGTGACTTAGTTATTTACATGACGAATAATTAGGTTCGTGAATTGAATGGAAATATCTGTTCACCGCATGTAACACATAAGGAATTGGAATTAAAGGAGTTTATTTCAATTGTTTTGCATAGGAATATAGCAAGATTAATTTGGATTAAATAGAAGTCATTTGATCACTTGGAAAATGACTTTTGGCATTTGAGAATTCATGTTAACAATTCAGTAGGCATAATAATTGAGATAAATGATAATTGATTTATAGTTCATAATTGGGGATATTGAAGTCTTAATCTTTATTTATTTGAATTCATTTATAAAGCAATTCGGTTTAATTAGTTAATTTAGTTTTCTTAATTAAAAAAATCACACATTACAATTGTTTAAATAAAATTGATTTGGTTAAGAGTTAGTACTTGGTAATTTTTATTAAATAATTCCTCGTGGGAATGATACTTTACTTTCACTTTATTACTTGTTGACCGTGTATACTTGCACGTTTATTTTGATTGTGAAATCGATCAACATTTAACATGGAGAAGATAATAGACCTGATTGTCTATTTGACTCCTCTAATGGATTGCTCGTTCCGCTTCAACTATGGTTGAAAAGTTTTATCATCTACCATATGTTCTAAATCTCTGATTTATTATTGATAAAGGCTATTGATGATGTAAATTATCTTTAGTCATAATATTCTCTACTGGGCTAGTTGTGCTCACCCTTTTTGCTTCACAATTCCTTTTAGGTAATAAAAGTGTAGCTGGGTCGAGCGGGGGTAACAAGAGAATAGAACGGTGGTCTATAGCTGTTGAGGTTCTCCCTAAATAGTATGGAAATAATTTTATTGAGAACTTTAGATAAGTGTGTCGTATTGTATACATCATTTGATATTTAATTTTGGTGAACCGAATAGGGTGAGGTTAACCCAACTTTGGAAGGGTGTTTTGCCACTATCATACAAGATGTCTAATGACATACAACCTCATGTTATCATAAGACAGGGTTGTGCACATCCACTGGCTGAGTATAGCAATCTTCTTATTTTTTTTTGGGGACTATTGGGTCAACCAAGGATAATTTTGTGGACATATGATATCTATAATAACCTAGACGCATGGCCTCCCATGTACGAAGGTTTCTTTGAGCACTTCCCAAAGATTTTAATTTCTAAAACAGTTATTGACTGTACTTTTATATAAGGTACCATTGTAAGGTTGTGGTCAAGGCACCATGAGAGTTACATACATTTGTATTAAAACTCACAGTTTAACTGTGGTCGTATTCTGCACGACAGTTCAACAATTGTATAAATGAAGTTTTTATTTGATTTTTATAGTATAATATCTGGCGACTCAGAATGGGTTGTGTGGACCTATTTTGGGGGCGTCACAAATGGTATCAGAGCTTAGGGATATGGTCGCTGGCGGAGATATTAGTATAGAACTAGGAGGGAGAGACGAGTAATATACTTCGCTAGGGTGTGACTTACCTAAGATGAAATTGTTTATTTAATAAGTTAGCAAATTGTGATCTGTCAATTAACCTTTGTTTTGAAGATATATTCTAGAATGATATCTGAAATACAGGAGATGAACAATGGAAAAATCATGATACAGAGGAAATAACCAAGAAGGTACAACCCGAAAAGAAAGCAAGGTATTCTCATCACTTCGAACTACTGGGTACGTAAATTTCGAGGGCGAAATTTCACTTTTTAAAACATCACTTTTAGTTTCATTATATAACTCAATTAACAATCACTTAAAAATCTTTTACACTTTGTATTACAACACCTTACAATCTGTTATTGTAGTTTCTATTATGTCTTAACACCATTAACATGCATGTTAAACTAACACATGTCCATTACGTATGACCTACAAATAAGCAGACTTCACTTTGTCACTGACTCGAAGGGTGTGGTGCAATGCTTGGCCACACTTAAAGCTCGGAACCAACAAGAATCGCCTCTCAAGGTTGTAGACACTCAAAATTTTCTGCACTCTTATTCCTAACATTGAAGGGGGGTAGATTTGTCTTTTGGAGATAACCCTGAAAGACAACTCACATCCATGCTGGATACTATCGGAAGTTCCGCTCCAACCCGGAACACAAATCGGGAACAACATCTCAAATCCGGAACACACACCGGGAGTGTCATTTCCAATCTCAGAGATAACCCCGAGATATGCAGATCAAAAGACCGGCAACAACACTGGAGAGGAAAGTCATGTCTCGACAATAACACCGCATGATGCCCGGTTCCGGTCCCCAGAGATAACATCGAGTAGCAACCCCATCCTTGGTGATAACCCCAAGGGATGCCATTGCAGTTCTGGTGATAACCCCAGAAATTCTTGTTGCAAACACATGCAATCAGCTTCAATCCAGATAACAGTGAGGCATACAAACAAGTAGTCCAATCTCAGATGTAACCCTGAGCAACGTCTGCTTTTCGCTTAAATCGGCGATAACCCCGGTGAGGAGTCAACACGTCATCTTACTGTCTCAACAAGATGATATCACAGCATACCAACAAGTGGTCCAATCTCAGCTGTAACCCTAAGTAACGTCTACTTTCAACTCAAACCGGCGATAACCCCGGCAAGGAGTCACACATCATCTTGTTCCTTCGATAAATGGCACGTCGTCTCAACACTTCATACATACATACATACAACAATGTCCCATAAGAGCCAAGGATTGACAATCCCGAGTGACTATTATGTGTGGCAGTACTTTGGATAGAATTTGAAGCTTGAAGACCATGGGCATAGACCCCTCTTCCTGACTTCGTACAACCTCTAATCCATGTCATTACGTAACTCTCGACACAAGCAATCTGAAGAAGTATAGATGTACTTCGTTCGGATGCTCGGATTGAAGTTCTGCAAGTTCGAGCGGACATTACAATGCACAACTGCACGTACTACGAGACGACGGGACCCGCGAGGCTCGGATCCACCACGACCACCCAGTAGTAGTACAACTACGGGCCGTCGCAGTGTACCGCTGACCATCGATCTATAAATATAGGTCGAGGGTTGACCATTTGAAGAGAGAGAGAAAAGGAAAAAGGCGAGGAAGCCCTATCCATTTTACTCTGCATACACATCTTTTGAGTGTTTCCTCTTCTTTAAACACTAGTTAGCTCACATATAGCTACTTTTTATCCAGCGGGAGCTGAGTGTTTATCCATTTAAAGTCTAAGAAGTCTACTTTGGCAGCCCACTGTAAGCCTTCTTACATTCTATAAAGCCTTTTTCTCATATATCACACACTGTTGTACACGTTGATAGTCGTGTGAGTGTGTTTGCCCGGACTTCGGTCTGTGGTTTTCATTTCTGTCTTTATATATATACTAATATATGTATATATTTCATATATATGGACTAACATTATCAAGTTATTCCTCGATTGAGCCTAGACTTCGGTTTGGAGCGTTTATCTTTTTTTATATATATATATATACTTATCTATATAAACTGTGGTCAGACTCGGTCTGATGAGCCTGGATTTTACATCTGGAGCATTTAATTGCTTATATATATATATATATATATATATATAATTGCTGTCAGACATATCTGATGAGCCTGGATTTTACATCCGATGCGTTTACTCGCTTATATATATATACATATATATAATTGTTGTGGGCATATTCGATGAGCGAATTTACATCCTATAGTGCGTTCATATATATATATATATATATATATATATATATATATATATATATATAGAGTGGGATCCAATCAGGAATCCGGACTCTATTAAAATCCAGGACCTTTTTTTTTGAAACAACTAAAAAAAATAAAAAAATTATGGAATTGGAATTTTTAAATAATACAGTGTTTTGGGCGTGATTTGAATGCCTATACCAAAACATTTCTGTATAGTCTGGGCAGACTGTACATACAGTGGTTGGTGTAGGTATTAAAAACACACCCAAAACACTGTATTATGGAAAAATTTCAGTTCCATAATTTAATTTTTATTTATTTTTAGTTGTTCTACAAAAAAAAATAAAAATTTGGGGTCCAGATTTTGGACCAGTCCAGGATCCCGGACTGGATCCGTTGTCTATATATATATATATATATATATATATATATATATGTATTAACATTTTACAGGGCACAGAGTCTACTTCGTGGCCTTTTTTACATTTTTATTTACATTACATCTCGCCTGGAGTTTACGTGGCGATTGATCACTATGACTTTATTTACATTTCGTCACTTTGGAGTTTACTTAAGTGGCGGTTGATCATCATATATATATATATATATATATATATATATATATATATATATATATATATATATATATATATTTACCGCTTTTATATATTTACATTTCGATCCCCATAGAGTTGCTTCGTGGTGGTTGATCCGATCAGTATATATATATATATATATATATATATATATATATATGACTTTTATATATATATAATCGCTAGCTTCGCTTTCCATACAAATTGCGATTATCATGTGAGCCTAGGAATCATGTGATCACGAGTTGATCTCATGAATCTAGATTCGGTTCCCATGATGGACATTTTTAGTCAGTAAGCGACTTGTACATTATTTTACAATTGTCTCGAGTTTCCTTGGATGGTGTCATGCCCTTAAGAAGTTCTAAGATCACAGATATTATTTTCTCGAGGATGCTTCGATCTCGAAAATAAAAGCAAACAATAGAACATTTAATAAAATGGAAGTATGAAAAGGTCTCAATTCTATTGAGCACGTGGTTTGAAAAACCTCTTTTATAAAACTTCATTGCTATATCTTGGTTAAAATTGAATTTTTCTATAAAATTCAAACCTTGTGTATGCGAACGAGGCCTCGCACTACTTTCAATTGCACATTTATCCACACACACACACACACACATTCATATAACAATTTCTTTGAAGAGTGGCGGTCACCGTGGTAACACGGATGTCAGGGGGTGCCTAACACCTTCCCTCCGCATAATCAAGCCCCCGAACCCTTAATGAATCTCGGTTTCACAGACCCGTTTAGTAGTGTCAAATCACTGGGTCAATGTGCTAATAACCTTTTCGATTTGCGTTAGTGCAACCGATTAAATACACCAATGGCGACTCTTAAAGTCAATAAATCGTCATTATTATACATTTCGGACCTTTTTCACTTGTTTTTTCAAACAAATCTCACATTAACATGGGGAACACAAAAGAACAAAATGTAAAAGGACACCAAAAATCCAGACATCGACAGGTGGCGACTCATTGGGGACTCCAAAGAAGAGGGCTTAAGCCGCTATTACAAGCTTTTCAAAATTGTTATATGCTTGTGTGTGATTGTTGCATTTACATTTCTGATGAATGTGTACGAATGCATCTTAATTATTACATTGCTAAATATCTATCTATGATATTAGTGCTTCGCACATGTCATCATTTTGCATAAGCGGTGAGGCACGCGTTGTATGTGAATGTATGTTGTGTGGTCCCTCCACCGGGAGGCTATCCTCGCTTGTTTGTTTGATTCTTTGGACCGTGGGAAGAATAATTCCCCGGGGCTCAGGAAAGGCACCACTCAGATTCGCTCCAGTTGAAAGACCGGATTAACTTCCCGTCGAGTAGATTGCGATGATCTGGGAACCTTCATGCCGAAAAGCCGCGAGAGTAACATTTACATTACCCTAAGATAGGTCAACCTCTGATAAACCAAACGCGGAGGAAAGTCTCTTTATACTTTCCATTTTCAATTACTTGTAAAAGCATTTACTTGTAATTTTATTCCATTTTCATCCATATGTAATGGAAAATATGAAGAATATCTGTGCATGACATGTTATCAATTAAGAAACCGATTTTGCAGGACAAATTCCTAAAACGAACATGTTAGGATAACATTTACATTACCCTAAGACTAAACTATGTAAGTCTTTTGTAGGGAAGCAATTGGGCCTGTTACCCGCTCAAAATCCAAAAAGGCCACAAGCCTACAGCCAATCATGTCTTCTTTTCGAGCAGCCTAACTGCTTCCCGAGAAGAATTTAACGGATTGAGTAAACAAATCATGACTTGGTCATTTTCTACCTGAAAGAATTACACCGAATCTACTACCTGTAAAGTGCGAAGATACCTACACATATAGAACCCTTTACACAAGGAGTTCAAGGTGCGGAAAAAACAATTCCAGAATATCAGTTGGATACAACCAACAAAGACACTGAAGGCACCCATCTCCAAGGAGATCCAGACAACGGTGACATCAGGAGGAAAGTCCTTCAAATGGAGGAAACCATTCATGTTCTCAAAGGATTGGAACTCATGGCGTTGTTTCATATAATCGACCTTTGCATATTCCTTGGTGTTCATTATCAAGAAGAAATTTAAAGCCCTAATTTTGAAAAGTATGACGGATTAGGGATCCTTATACATATTTAAAAGTGTTCATTGGAGAACCTCGGATCTTATGTTGAGAATGAAAAGCTCAAAATGCAAATTATTTTTTGAGAAAAGTTTGAACCGGAGAAGCCCGCTCATGGTATACCAGTTAGACAACTCTAAGATCCATAGTTGGGAAGAGTTGCCCACGCCTTCCTCACTCAATCTGAGTTTTCAATCTCAGATGGCTCTGATCGGTACCAAATTACCAAAGTCAAGAAACAATCTAATGAGTCATTGAGAAAGTATGCTCAAAGGTGGGCGCCTTTTTGCTCAAGTTATTCCTTCCATGATGTAATCGATGGTCATGACTTTTCATAGATATCTGAGAAGCTCCTTTCTATGAAAGAGTTATAGCTGGTATTGGCAAGCCATTTTCTGAAATGATTAAACATGGTGAGATGGCTAAAATGGGATTGAAGTCTGGTAAGATTCAAGACCTAGCCACTCTTAAAGCTGTTGCTGAGCACATCCAGTCTGGATCTTATGGAAACAACCCCCGGAGGGTCCATAAAAAGAAAGAGGAGGATGTTTCCTTGATACTACAAGGACAAAAAGGCAATCCAAGCATGCCTATGAAGAGGAGAAACTACTCCCCTTTTCCAGCACAATCTTCAAACCCTCCATTACCTAAAAGTGGAGAAGTGAAGCGGCCTCGAACGTTTACACCCTTAGGGGACTCGCTCGAGAATATTCTTGCTCTTCTGACTGCTCAGAGGAAAATTACACATCTTCTTCCACCAGCCAACCCTAATGGGAAGGGTTTTAATGCTACTCGGAAGTGTGCTTATCATGCCGGGGCACCCGGACATGATACTCAAGATTGTTGGGCCTTGAAGCATAAGATTCAAGATCTAATAGACAATGGTGAGACCGTGGTCACTAAACCCGATCAACCTCACGTTCAAGACAACCCTCTTCCTCAACACAAAGAAGAAGAGGTCAACATGATCAGTTGGAGCACTGGACATGGTTCCAATTCTACTGGTGAATCATCCCAACCCATCAAAGACGGTGTTGACAAATGGGATTATGCAAAGTTCCAGTTTACCATGGAACAAAAAATGAAAGCTCTTTGCAAACAAATTGAGCAATTGGCAGAACTGGTGACCCACCATCATCAAGTCACACGCCAATTAATCAGGTAGGAGCACGCCTATCTCCTTCCATTTGTTATGAATGCTTCATCAACACCTTCAGAAAGTGAAGCTATGGAGGATAAGATTGCAAAGTGAGCACGTGTTAAAGCCCGTTGGGATTTCACCAATAAAAGGGAATTCACCTATTTGGGCCAATCTATGGAGGAGATACTTCAAATGTTGATCAACGAAGGAAGAATCACATTCCTTCTACCTCCAATCAATCTCTGCTTAGGGCGGTTCAATCTTGATGAAATGTGTCAATATCATTCACATTCTCGCAGTCATAGCACAGAAGAATGCTGGGCACTCCGCCATCTCATTCAGAATCTTATTAATAGTGGTGTCCTGCAAATAGCGGATGATTACACTGTGCAACTTAAGGGTGGGAATGCATGCCCTACCCAATGGAAGGGGTCAGTAGCAGTTATATTCGAAGTGGATGATGAGACTGTCAAAGTATTTTCCATACAACCAATTCATCTCAAAGGAGCTGACAATCCTTTGAAAGTGGCCGCACCAGAGCCAATTCCTTTACCTTGCAGACTACAACATCTTGTTGTCAGCTTACACAAAGTTCCATGGAATTATGGAGAAGCTGAAGGATCCACGTCTCATACTACTGCTACAGTGTCGAAAGAAAATCCATTGTACCTTCCTCAACGGGTTATCAAGGCTACTTGCGAAGCAAAGGGGAAGTTGCCCATGGAGAAGATTGAAAAATCCTCCTCGTTTTATGGGCCATAACTTGAAGCCAAAGTGGTTTTAAGCTGCGAGAAGCTCCACACTGATTTCAATTACGGACTGGTTTTCTCTTCCGAGGAGCATCAGAAGATCTTGCTAAAGGTTTTGGAAGAAGCCTACCTGCCAAAATTAGTGAATGTAGAAAAATTTCAACATTTGGTTTATCACATTTTCAACAGCAATGTGATATCCTTCACTGATGACGACATACCTCCCGAAGTAACCGGTCATTGTAAACCACTGCATATCGCAATGTTGTCTTTTGGGTACATGCTAGCTGGAGTATTGATAGATGGAGGTTCATCTCTGAATATTTGTCCTTATTCCACCTTGGTGAAGATGAATATCAATCTCAATTGAATCTAAAGTAGCCATACGATCATCCGAGCTTTTGATGGATCTCGGCGAAATTCCGTTGGAAAGATTGAATTGCTAATTGAGATTGGTCCTAATACATTCAACGTATCCTTCCACGTCCTCAAGATAGATTCAGGATACAACCTGCTATTGGGGAGACCATAGATACACATGGCTGGAGCTGTTCCCTCCACCTTACATCAACAACTCAAATACATCATCAACAACAGTCAAGTCACTGTCAATGTTGAGCCTGAATGTCCTAGATCAGGAACTCTACCAATTATTAGCTTCAATTCAGAAGTTGAGCCAGCCAGTTTCCATACTCTGGAAGTGAGTAACACACAATACCATTCTATTGGAGTGCCACTTCTCGTACCCAAGATTTCTGATGAGGTTATGTCAGCCACTCAAGAAATGATGTTATTGGGTTATCAACTTGGACAAGGGCTTGGTAAGGATCAACTGGGTATTAAGCACCGTATCCAAATGTCCAATCAAATTGGGACAGCTGGGCTAGGTTATTCTACTAATTCCACTCACAGGAACCCTCATAAGCATAAACAGGTTCCTCAAACTTCCGCCGCACGGCGATTTTCTATACCTTTACCGCATGAGTTGATGCAGTCTCATAAAGGTGCGGCCCATCTTTGTGGCTATCTTTGTTTCAAACCGGTGCAATCAAAGCTAAAAAGGTGTTGATTCCTGATCCCGAAGCAGAAGAAAAGGAACGAAAATGAAAACATAAACATGACCTTGCCTTGATAATGGCAGGCATTCGCGTCATTGTTCATGATGAACACACGAACAGATACACCCCAGACGATGATTGTCCAGATGTCATGGTTATCATTCAGGAAAAAGGAGGACACTGATGATCCTTCTATCACTGCAGTCCATCAGGACTTTTCCCTCGATAATTGGAGCAGCACTCCATGCATTGGTCAACGAGGGTAAAACGGGCAGAAAATCCCTCTGCCCTGTAGATAACTTTAATTGCTTGCTTTCCTTTACAGCACTAGCAGTTATTTTATCACGTACATATGTTAACACTTTTGTATGATCGAGCATTTGCATATATTAAGTGAAAACATATTTTTATTTCAGGACTCTGAATTTAGATGTGTCTGTACTTGCTGATGAGGTGCCTTCTCTCCACAAGGGCTATAACTTTGATGCAAAGTTGGACTCAGACTTGATGGACATCTAAGAGGACTTTGAGAAACCTCAAGAGATTAAGGAATGGGTCGTCGACAAACCCAAACTCTTGATCAAACCACTCCTTTCAATCTCGGAACCTTAGACAACCCTAAGCTAATTCAGATTGGTTCAGACCTTACCACAAATCAACGGAATGACATGGTTGCACTGTTAGCCCAATTCCAGGATGTGTTTGCATGGTCTCATGAAGACATGGTGGGATTGTCCACTGACATTGTTCTTCATCGCCTTCCCATTAAAGAAGGATTCAAGCCGATTAGCAAAAAGCTAAAGGCGATTGAAACTTGAGTGGAGTTTAAAAGTTAAAGAAGAAATTGTGAAACAATTTCAAGCTGGCATCATCACGGTGTCTACATATCCGGAGTGGATATCCAACATTTTTTCGGTGCCTAAACCAGGGGGAAAGGTGCGAGTTTGCATGGATTATCGGGATTTGAACAAAGCTTGCCTTAAAGATAGCTTTTCCGTGCCATTTATCCACATTCTCATTGACAATACTGCTCAGTACAACATGTACTCTTTTGCTGATTGCTTTGCGTGGTACCATCAAATTATGGTCGCTGAGGAAGATCATGAGAAAACTGCTTTCATCACGCCTTGGGGAACCTTTTGCTACAGACGTTTGTCATTCGGCCTCATCAATGCCGGGGCAACCTACCAGCGAGCTATGATGGCTCTTTTCCATGATTTAATGCACAAAGAGATAGAGATCTATGTGGATGAAATCATTGTCAAATCCTGGAAGGAGGATGACCAGACCATCTTAAGAAGCTGTTCAACAGGTTGCATAAGTACAACTTAAAGTTGAATCCCGCCAAGTGCGCCTTTGGTGTTAAGTCGCAAGTTGCTAGGCTTCCTAGTCACCACAAAGGATTGAATCTGGATCCTACCAAAATCCAGCCATCAAGGAAATGCCCATTCCTCGTATAAAGAAGGAAATACGGGATTTTTGGGAAGGATCAACTTCATTAGCCGATTCATTTCTCAACTCACTAAGAACTCAGGAGCTAATCTTCAAATTGTTAAGGAAGAACTCCTCCATTAAATGGAATGACGAGTGTCAAAAAGCCTTCCTCACAATTAAGGAGCAACTGATCAACGCTCCTGTTTTGGTACCTCCTAGGGATGATGTTCCCCTGTTCATGTACCTGTCCATAAATGACAATGCTATGGGATGTATGCTGGGGCAGAAAGACAATAGAGGCCAAGAGCGAGCTATCTATTACCTTAGCAAAAGATTCAGCATCAGTGAACACAAGTACACTCTGATCGAGAAGACTTGTTATGCTTTAGCATGGGCTTCCATGAGATTACAGCATTATCTCCATGGTCACACAACCCATCTCATATCCCGCATGGATCCTCTTAAGTATATGTTCAGCAAACCCATACTAAATTGTCGACTGTCCAGATGGCAGTTGATCCTACAGCAATTTGACATCGTCTACGTGACTCAAAAGTCTGTCAAAGGTCAAGGAATTGCAGATCAATTGGCCACTGCACCTGTAGGGAATTACAAACCCTTAGAAACATACTTTCCTGATGAAGGAGTAATGACAATTCAGCTACCACATTAGTACGATACATGCCGTTCGTGGAAAATGTATTTTGATGGAGCTGTTAACTCAGAAGGCTCTGGAGCCGGAGTAGTTTTATTATCCTGTACGGGGGAGCAGTATCCCATCGCCGTCAAATTGCAGTTTGTCAACACCAATAACACAGCTGAGTTTGAAGGCTGTATCATGGGACTCAAACTTGCCCGTTCAATGGGTATCAGGCGGTTAACTGTCTTTGGGGATTCCGAATTGCTAATCAAGCAATCCACAAGAATCTATCAAACCAAAGAATTACATTTACTGCCTTACCATCGGCAAGTTCTACAGATGGCTTTGGAGTTCGAAGAAATCTCCTTTCTACATATTCCTCGTAATAGGAATGACTTTGCAGATGCATTAGCAACGTTGGCCTCCTTGGTTTACATACCTGAAAAGGAAAACATGCCAAGCATCACGATTGCTATGCAGAAAGCCCCAGTTACATTAGAGAAGTATCGGATGAGTTGCCTCCCATCCACAACCCTTGGTATCAACATATCAAGGAGTACCTACGAGATGAATCTACACCCGCTGAGGCGAGCCTAACTGAGAAGAGGCGGATTCATCGACTAGCTATGAAATTCTACCTGAGCGGAGATGCACTCTACAAAAGAGATGCAGGATTAGGTCTCCTCAGATGTCTGGACAAAGATCAAGCTCAGCGACTCATGGATGAGATCCATGGTGGAGTATCTGCCCTCACATGAGCGGACCCCTACTTGTCAAGAAAATTCTCGAGCGAGACATTATCGGGCTTACACTCAAAGCTGACTGTGATGATCATGTCAAGAGGTGCTATCAATGCCAGATTCATGGGAATGCTATCCACGCCCCTCTAAGGGAACTCCACAATATGAGTTCGCCATGGCCCTTTTCAATGTGGGGAATGGACGTGATCGAGCCCATCGAGCCCAAAGCCAGTAATGGACATTGATTCATATTCACCATGATCGACTACTTCACCAAATGGGTTGAAGCAGCTTCCTTCCCCAGGGTTACTAAAGAAGTCATCATTGCTTTCATCAGAAACAATGTTGTTTGTCGATATGGACAACCAGAGGTCATTGTGTCAGACAATGCTAAAAACCTCAACAACAACATGATGGAGGAATTATGCAGAAAATTCCACATCAAACATCTCAACTCTATCATCTACCGTTCGAAGATGAATGGTGCTGTTGAAGCGGCTAATAAAAACATCAAGAAGATCAATTAGCCTGACCTCTTGCCTCTAACTTTATTAGCCTACAGAACTTCAATGCGTGCTTCCACTGGGGCAACCCCCTACTCGTTAGTCTATGGGATGGAGGCAGTGCTCCCCATAGAAGTGGAAATGGAATCCCTCAGAGTATTGATGGATGCTCAGTTGGATGAAGACCAATGGGTACAAGACAGGTATCACTAATTGTCTCTAATAGATGAAAGGCGAATCGCGACTATCTTTCATGGTCAGTTATATCAGCAGAGGATTGCACGATCCTACAATAGAAAAGTCCGACTACAGCAATTCAAACAACATGACTTGGTTTTGAAGAAGATCATTGACAACCAAGATCAATCTAAGGGAAAATTTGTCCCTAACTAGGAAGGCCCATTTATTGTCAAGGAAGTATTAACAGGAGGTGCTCTCAAGTTGCAGGAAATGAATGGCGATGAATTTCGCAGACTTATCAACTTCGGACACACAAGAAACTAAGTACTATGTCTGAAGTAACCATCGAAACAAACATCCTGGTTTTGATCATCCAATCACCCATCATTCTGATTTTGAACCCTCTCTCCTTTTTACAAACTCTTCTACCCCTCAGGGAAACATACACTTCAAGCCAGCAGCCTGGTTTTATTCCATTTCAAACTTTTCACACCTGCTTCTCCTGAAGACGAGATTAAACTTTTCACACCTGCTTCTCTTGAAGATGAGATTAAACTTTTCACCCCTGCTTCTCCTGAAGACGAGATTAAACTTTTCACCCCTGCAGTTTATCCTCAAGATAGGATTAAACTTTCTCCACACTTGCAGTTTATCCCCTCTATGGGATTAAACTTTCTTCTCCCTGCAGTATAGCCTGCGCATGGGATTTATGCTTCTCTTCAGCTGCGATTCGTCCTGAGGGGCGAACTACGTCGACCTGATCTCCCTGATACCTGGGGGTACGTAGGCAACCATATTCTATATGGCCCGGTCATAATAAAGAAAAAATAACAAAAACATTTTCTACCCTTTCTTCACAAAAACAACAAAAAACAACAAAAAATACTTCTACACCCATCTGCCTTCCGCATTCAGCGTTGAACCTCTTACACCAGGTTCAAACTACGCAGACTTGATCTCCTCTTCAACAAGAGTACATAGGTAGCCATTCATGGTGTAGTCTAACCCCTACTAGAACAAACATACTTGTCACACGGTACTGGGATCAACCTTTAAATTTCCCCACTTCATCGGTTTCAGATCAAAGGGATGGAATTATCCAACCTCTTCTCACAAATAGAAGATTCGGTGACCATCTAAGCTGCGACCGTGCCTCAAAGAGCAATACCAACCCATAAGAGATGGAATTAACTAGGCTTCTTACAAATAGAAGTACTGGTGACCATCTGTGGTGCGGTCAATCTCAGAGAGGAAGAAACTACCCTCCTCTCCATTTTTTCCTACAGATACCAGTCTCAAGACACCAAAAATGGTAGGGATTTTCAGTAATCAATGATCCGTTCTAAGAGACCTTGCGACGTCTCAATGTCCATCTATCAAGGATAAGTTCAAAATGCATTAAGATCAAAGGCCCTGGAGAAACATGCAAACATCAAGCAAGTATCAAGGCATAACTAAAAGGGAAGTGAATCAAAATATATTTCCCTGCCATACATAATACTATTTGATATATACATATGTGTTGTACATGACAAAATGGCTAAGCTAGTCTGTACAGGAAAATACAAAGCTATCTACAGATCTGTATACATGCGAACTATCATATCTAACATAGCATCCCTCTCTGAAGACGGAGGAAGCACTGCAAGCTCCTGCCCAAGGGTATCTACACGAGCTAGCAGATCAAAGGCTAACTGCATGGTGGCATAATGCTCATCAATGTAAGCACTCATGTCAGCCAGACTGACCATCATCTGGGATCTCACTGAAGTGCTGTCTGCAATGGCCACATCCCTAGCAGATAAGGCGGCATCCCGCTTAACTATCAATGCATCCCTGATCTAGCCTCATCCCTCTCTAACAGAGAGGTATCTCTCTCATCAAGAGTCACAACATCGTGGGCCCTAGCCTCGATCTCTATCATAGGTCATCGGGATAAGCTCGTGCTCCAAATGTTGTGCCGAATACTGAGTAACTGTGGTACTCGGGGTGGGAGAATCTATCACAAATGCTGGAAGCCTAGCAGTCAAGTCATCGGTGGGAATGACAGCCTCCTCTATAGGCTCCTCATCGTCGTAATGGGCCTCTGACTGTGGATATCGCCGCAGCCCAATGCGCTCTGTCTCCATCCATGCGGAATACTCTGCAGAACAACTTGGATAACTGACAGAAAACTCAGCCGACTCTCGCTGATCCTAATAGGCATACAACCTGGATCTGTCCTCCGCTGAAAACGGTGTGATGTGAAGCGCTGACTCACTGCCCCCTCATATGGATGAAAATCCTGGAACTGATCAAACTGACACATCACGGCCAGTGGGTGGTAAGTGATCATGCCCCTCAAACCAGCCAGAAGGAGATAATCCATGCCCGGAGCATGAGTAATGAAGCTTTAGGGTGAGCTAAGCCCTAAACACGGCAATATATCAAACGAATCTCCAATCTCTGCTAAGAAAGCGGACCATGATACAACATCTGTACACCCCGCAGGCTGAAAGGAGTACGACATGGCTATCTCATGGGTGAAACAAAATCCATGATGTCTAAATGTGCTAATCGGTCTCAAGTGTGACATGAACCACACATACAACATGACCGAGCTACCTGTGAACACTCTTGCCGAATAAGTGCAGCAGTATATAGCCGACCTCAAGGTTTCTTCGATAATCATCAGTACAATGGTACGACCCTCCCTGAGAGCTCTCACTGCCATAATGACGCCGATATCCATCTCATCCATGTACCGCAGTATGTATACGTATGACAATACGCATAGAAGCAGTACATCTACTCTGGCTAAACGCCAATGATCCCCCGGTGTGGTGAAATCCTCGGAATGCTGTGCATAGCTGTCCTCAGAGCCAAACCTGTCAAACAGGAAACGCTGGGATATAACATGGTCGGATGTAATCTCATCCTGTACTACTCTGCGCCTCAATCCTGTGAAAGTCATGAACTGTCTACTCATGTCTCCTATCACCATGTGCACGCAAGGTCTGTCTAGAGGCAGCATCGTCAATCGTGCATACTCCTCCAAAGTAGGAGTCAACTCACAGGTTCCAAAGCGGAATACCTGTCTGTCCGGTACCCAGTGCTCTAGCATGCCCTCTACAAATCTCGGAGGAACAGAAACATCAAGAAGGTCATAGATGTATCAAAGAATCATCTACGATCACCATGTCTGATGGTGATATACTATCATACCATGATCACATACCAGCTACCACCGCAAATGGTGGGGTATGATCAATACGGCTAACTATCGAAGAAGACATCTGTATGAGCCGTGTCATAAGACCATCCAGGGCTCAATGTTGAATATCTTTGGACATACATACATATGCATAACAATAACATGCATGATACAATAGATGGCAATATGATATAGGGAATGGAAAACTATGCATACATTCCTAAGTATATCATCATCTAATACATCTCTATACTGACTAAAATCTGAGGAAATGGGGGTGGCTACCCAACATCTAATGAGGCCTATTAAAAGATATAGCGAGAATGGGGCAAAGCTACCCAAAGAGCTAACAGAGGCCTATTAAAAGAAATACATCAAAAAGTCAATGGTGTCGATGTCACATCATCGACATCATCCACTGATGTAACTCCTCCCGAGTCACTATATCTATCTCTGGGGATGTCGGGCCTATACAAAGGAGGATCTGCATACCGACAAAACCATATGGGTCATCCGAGGGACCAAAGGCCAGAGCTGGAAGGATCAAAAGTATCTACCTGCAGGATCTACGCCCAAATGCCGAATGAAAAAAATGTGATGGGGTCCAACTGCCAATAATCAGGTCACATGAGTCGGATCTCTCGACACAAAGCTAGCCAATCATCATCATCACGGATCCGGAACCATATCCCCCATAAGCGTGTGTGGCGATGGTCTGAGCTCCAATCGTACGAGGGATCCACCAATGCTGGAACATCTCCTGAGAACAAGGGCCCTCTGAAAATGTAAAGCCGTCAATTCCCATCAATGGGATGTCAATGACGGGGGACTACGAAACAGGCCAATAACGCCTAGCAGGAGGAAATATCGGCATACGAATCTCTCTTGTAGTGCTTTTAATAGCACGCTCTCCTAGATAGAGCTCTCATCCTCCATCTGCGAAGAGAGGAATCCTGCGGGTGGAAATGATGTACCCTACTCCAGTCGGGTGCCCATCCTCAAAGCCAACTCCCAATTGCTCTCTAAAGTAGGGAATCCATGAGATGACATCGGCTGTCAACAACTCCAGCTGTAGGCGACAATGAGTGAAACCCTCAGCAACAGGGACCTCCGCCAGTATGGAATGATGCCATCTCCGTCCTCGTGGATAGGTATCTAAACTTAACACGCTCACATGACGCAAACAAGGAAGCCTCTCATAGGCCCAAAACTACCAACATAAAGGCAAACATCTGCTGTCAGTCAACACTCTTAACCCACACATGGGAAAGGATAAGAGAAACACTCACCAGCAGAAATGGGTAGAATCCTAACCACGCCTCGGTCAAGCCCCGCGATCGCATGCGCATTCCCCTGAGGAGGTAGGCAAAGGTGTAGGAACCCCAATCATACTCTCCTATATGGTCCACATGTCGAGTGGCGCTAATCAAAGCGAAGGACACCGTAGAGGAATTATCTGCTATGAAGCAGCCCCTAATGATCATCATGAACAATCGCCGAAGAATGCGATCCCTGACTCTCACATCATCGGGTATGGGCTCATTCAATGCCTCGCTTCATAGCATCTATGCTCAAAGGACTCTGACGAGTCAGCCCCGCCTTGAGCGCTCACGAAACTCCCAACAAGGATCTGACGGCAGTAGTGGTGATATCCGTCGTGCAAGGCACCGGCTCCCCTCCAAACTCCATACCTGTGAGAAACCGCCAATCCATAGGCGTCATCATCACCTCGCAGTCCAGCAAATGGAGTGACTGAGTCTAGTGGAACCATCGCTCAGACAATGCCCTGAGGTAACCCCAGGGACAGCGACGAGGTAGAATGGAGAAGAACCTCCCGAATCCCCAACCATGGACAATCGCTCTATAGTCATCATGCAAGGCCTGATACATAGAGTGGATGCTAAACCAGTTCCCTCGAGGCTGTGAAGCCGGGAACCTACATCAAATGCAGATCAACATTAGACTCCTTGACTCCTCATCAATAGGAAATAAGGAAGATTAAAGATCTAACTTCATACCTCGTTTGCGTGCAGGTATACTGAAGGATGCCTACTTAAGTCACCCAGAAGATCTGGGTTCGCCACTTGAATACTCGTAATTTCACGGGAACACGAAAGGTGAGCAGAACCTCAAATGGTACATCCTCCTCCTCGTCCTCGACATTCGGCACCTCAACCCAAATAGGATGTACCACCGCCTCCGCTTAAACGACGAGGTCAGTCTCTCGTAATCTGCTACCGAGGCTCTTCAAAAGCCCTCCTCCGTACACGTAAGTGGTCTCATGAACCGCTTTCATTGATCTGAATCCATAATATCTGGATAACAAGTCTCCAAATCACCTCAGAAAGGGTGTGGTAATTTCGTACCTGGAGAGTTTTTCAAAATGCATTATATGTTACATACATACATGCATTATTTTAACATACATCTACAGTAGAGTTAAAAATGCATAATTACTCAATGCCTACATTTTGGGAAAATTTTGCCATAGCCCCTTTGTAAATGGGACTATCCACATGCACATAGGCATGACTAGGTGGCCATTCAAGAAAGACACCGTGACACAGTCATATACATCCTGTATGCATTCATCACATTAAAGTAAAAATCCGTAAGTGTAATCTAATTACCAGGATTATTTTACTATTCTACCTTTACTCATTTGTCCTCAGATAGGATAAGAAATGACAGTAAAAGGACCAATTTGACTGCTTCAAAAGTCAAATTTTTTCACATTATTGTGTTCAACATGGTTTAATACTAACATTTACTATGTTGAATATTTTTTATCAAGTCATATTAGCATGCATATTTACTACTATGTGTCTAAATGCATTTCATGCGATAAGTCATTTTCCAACGGACAGAAATTGGAAAAAAATATATGCATGTGTTACCAGGACAGTGAAGAACGCTTGTGCGGTGGCAGAATATACAGAAAGTTGCCCGAACTCAGTAGATCTGAAGAAGAGCTCTCAGATTTCCTTCGTTGTGTAACTTGAAAATGATTTATGAAAGCGACCAGCCACCTATACATAGGCACGGTTGGCCGTAGGTTAACCTGCGTCTCTTGAAGGTACACCTGCGGCATCCCTACATATCTCCCACACCTCCGGCTCGCTCCAGTTAGAGTTGCAAAGGAGGTCTCACAAGCTGAAAAGGCCAAATCAGGAATAAAAATGCTACGCAATGGAGCGAAACAGCCTTAAATCCTGGTTTTTCGTCGGGCAGAGTTAAACTCCCGTTATCTCAATGGTATTCGCCTGGATGCAAGATATATTATACCAATGAGCTCAGCTTTCATAAACCATGCTCGATAATACCCCACAAAGGTCTGATGTCATCATTTGCAGGGTTACAACCCTAAACAATCCCCGGCGGGGGTTACAACGTGAAACCATGAAATATCAAACCTCCCCGGCGGGGGTTATAACGCCAAAGTTATCAAACATCTACGCCTCCCCGATGGGGGTCACAACACACATCCTTCAAACATCTACGTCTCCCTGGCGGGGGTTACAACGCAAATTAACCATTGATACACACATCAATGAAGGTCAAGCAGCCTTGACAATGCACCCAGTAGGGATTCATCTGGTGATACACACATCAACGGAGGTTAGGCAACTCTGATAGCAACAAAATTGTTGGTAGTAACTCCAACAGTATGAGGGAACATGTTATACACATCCTCAAAATAGACAGCTTTATTCCCACAGATCTCTTCCACACAAGAGGTACCTCTATGGAGTATAAACCAGTGTCTAGGATTTAAGACTTTGGTGGTAGTCCCAACGTCAACATCCTTGAAGACTTGGATCGCATGTCCAAGCCATCACTAATTGTCATCCCAGCAGGATTACACGGCAATCATGCATCATGTATTTGTATCATGTTGCTACATATAGCATCATGTTTATCTTGCTCGCATTTCAAGTGTCTAGGATTCTTTATCCTATCCATGCCTTGCATTACATGAATATGATAAAGAGGGGCATCTGTAGACACTCGAAATTTTCTGCACTCCTATTCCTAACGTTGTTTTTGGAGATAACCCTGAAAGACAACTTACATCCATGCCGGATACAACCGAAAGTTCAGCTCCAACCCAGAACACAAACCGGGAACACCATCTCAAATCCGAACACACACCGAGTAAATATTTCCAATCTAGGAGATAACCGAGAGATATGCAGATTAAAAGGCCTTGCAACAACTTTGAGAGGATAAATCATGTCTCTAAGCAATAACACCGCGATGTTCGAGCCCAGTCCAGAGACAACAACTGGAGAAGAAACCCCATCCTTGGTGATAACCCCAAGGATGCTATTGCGATTCCGCGATAACCTTTAAATGCTTGTTGCAAACACATGCAATCAGCTTCAATCCAGATGACAGTGAGGCATACAAACAAGCAGTCTAATCTCATATATAACCCATAGCAAAGTCTGCTTTCCGCTTAAACCGATGATAACCCCAGTGAGGAGTCAACACGTCATCTTATTGTCTCAACAAGATGATATCACAGCATACCAACAAGTGGTCCAATCTCAAATTTGTAACCACGAAAGCAACGTCTACTTTCAACTCAAACCGGCGATAACCCCGGCAAGGAGTCACACATCATCTTGTTCCTTCGACAAATGGCACGTCGTCTCAACACTTCATACATACATATATACAACAATGTCCCACAAGAGCCGATGATTGACAATCCCGAGTGACTATTACGTGTAGTAGTACTTCGGATAGAATTTGAAGCTTAAAGACCATGGGCATAGACCCCTCTTCCTGACTTCGTACAACCTCTAATCCATGTCATTACGTAACTCTCGACAAAAGCGATCTAAAGAAGTACAGATATACTTCGTTCGGATGCTCGGATTGAAGTTCTGTAAGTTCGAGTGGATATTATAGTACACGACTGCACGTACTACGAGACGATGGGACCCGCGAGGCTCAGATCCACCACTTACGACAGGTTGCAGTAGTATTAATCATGCGGCTCACTCTAGTAGTACAATCATGGCTATCAGTAGTACAATCGCGGCCACAGCAGTGTACTATGACCATCAGTCTATAAATATAGGCTGAGGGGTTAGCCATTTGAAGAGAGATAGAGAGAGAAGGAAAAAGGCGAGGAAGCCCTGTCCATTTTACTCTGCGTACACATCTTTTGAGTGTTTCCTCTTCTTTAAACACTAGTTTGCTCACATATAGCTACTTTTTATCTAGCAGGAACTGAGTGTTTATCCATTTAAAGTCTAAGAAGTCTACTTTGGCAGCCCACTGTAAGCCTTCTTACATTCTATAAATCCTCTTTCTCATATATCACACACTGTTGTACACGTTGATAGTCGTGTGAGTGTGTTTTCCCGGACTTCGGTCCGTGGTTTTCATTTCTGTCTGTATATATATACTAATATATGTATATATTTCATATATATGGACTAACATTATCGAGTTATGCCTCGATTGAGCCTAGACTTCGGTCTAGAGCGTTTATCTGCTTTTATATATATATATATATACCTATATATATAAACTGTGGTTAGACTCTGTCTGATGAGCCTGGATTTTACATCCGGAGCGTTTAATTGCTTTTTTATATATATATATATTTATATATAATTGCTGTCAGACATCTGATGAGCCTGGATTTTACATCCGGTGCATTTACTTGTTTTTATATATATACATATATATAATTGCTGTCGGACATATCCGATGAGCCCGGATTACATTCGGTGTGTTTACTTCTTTTATATATATATATTTGTACATATATATATATATATATATATATATATATATATATATATATATTTACATTCTGTCAGTGCTCGGAGTCTACTTTGTGGCTTTTTTTATGCCTTTTATTTATATTTTGTCCCGCTTGGAGTTTACTTTCGTGGCGAGTTGATCACTTTTTACAAACTTTATTTACATTTCATTCCCGCCTGAGTTTACGTGGCGGTTGATCATGTTCATATATATATATTTACCGCTTTTATATATTTACATTTCCGATCCCCATGGAGTTGCTTTTGTGGTGGTGGTTGATCAGATATATATATATATATATATATATATATATATATATATATATATATATATATATATATATATATATATATATATATATATATTTACACTGACTTTATATATATAGTTGCTTATCGCTTTCCATACAAATTGCAGATCATGTGAGCCTAGGAATCATGTGATCACAAAAGTTCAATCTCATCAATCTAGATTCGGTTCCCATGATGGACATTTTAGTTGTAAGCGACTTGTACATTATTTTACGGTGTCCAAGTTTCCTTGGATGGTGTCATGCCCATAAGGAGTTCTAAGATTTCTTGTATATTATTTTCTCGAGGATGCTTCAGATCTCGAAAAAATAAAAGAAAACAAGTTTAACATTTAATAAAATGGAAGTATAAAAGGTCTCAATTCCTATTGAGCACAGTGTTTGAAAAACCTCTTTTATAAAACTTCATTGCTATATCTTGGTTAAAATTGAATTTTTCTATAAAATTCAAACCTTGTGTATATAGGTACGAACGAGGCCTCGCACTACTTTCAAATAAATTGCACATTGATCCACACACACACACACACATTCATATAACAATTTATTTGAAGAGTGGCGGCCACCGTAGTGGTAACACGGATGTCTGGGGTGCCTAACACCTTTCCTCCGCATAATCAAGCCCCGAAACCTTAATGAATCTCGGTTTCACAAACCCGTTTAGCAGTGTCAAATCACTGGGTCAATGTGCTAACCTTTTCGGTTGCGTTGGTGCAACCGATTAAATACACCAAATGGCGACTCTTAAAGTCAATCGTCGACATTATACATGTCGGACCTTTTCACTTGTTTTTTCAAACAAATCTCTCATTAACATGAGAACACCAAAGAACAAGTAACTAAAAGGGACACCAAAAATCCCGACGTCGACAAAGCGGCAATTGCGCTTATTTTGGCCTTGGCACCAAATAAGCATTTCAATCGTGCTCAATGCAGAAACCCATGATGGTAGCAAGGCTAAGCTTTTCGATCATGGATGATGATGGCAAGCGCAAGCTGCGCACACACACCGCATGTACGCCGCTAGCATAGCTCATTGCTTCTTCATAACAGTCGCCCCAATTTAACCCTATATCATAGAAAACATGAAAGCTAGCAACTAGAACTTTGTGATAACATCCATAAACATGCAATACCATATAATAACAACATAAACACTCTATACCTACAATTTTGAAGGATCAAAATCCCAATTTTCCCAATTTTCATCATTTTTACACTATTAGCGAATTCGATCACCACGAATTCGTTTCTTGACCAATTGACACGATTCCAACTACGCCACTTTCGTTTCTTAACATAGTAACACAATCCAACAACAAATTTCAAATTACAACACATATAAAGAATCAATTTTCGTACTTTCTAAAGCCCTTTTTCAAATATACACATTGTTATCTTAATTTCTTTCCTTCAAAGCCAATTTTAACGAATTTGACTCACAAGTATCAATCATATATGATGATTATCAGTTTATAAACCATATATACATGTATATTTCAACACAACATGACTTAGCAATTTACAGAGAATTAACATGGAAACTCAAACATAAACCTTAGAAGTAGAATATACCTTAATTTAGCAAACCCTAGTTATATGCTAGCAAGAAATGGTGATTCTCTCTCAAAACCACTGTGATCTTCCTTCTCTAAAATCTCTGTGTTTTCCTCTTTGCAATTCTATGTTATCTAGCCTTAGGAAAAAAAATCATGCATAATATACACTGACTCCCTTTTCCCGACGTACGTCAGGTTAAAAAACAAAAAGGTTCAGTTAAAATAAACCAAAAGCCATAAGGCTACGTTTGGTTACACACTAATTCTCATACTAGATTATTTAAATAATATTTATATTATATAGTTACTACTTGTCACACTTTAATTTGATTAATTTAAATAACTTTAGTTTAGTTAATTTAAATAACTTAAAATAATAATAATAAAATTCTTATTATCATATACTTATAATTAATAAATAATTACATATCTAATTTAATTAATAAATTAGAAATATCACTTTATTTAATTTATTCCTTTAAATTAAACAATTCATTTAATTTAATTATTTTCTTAAATTAAATCCTTGAGATAAAGTTATCATTACTCACTTTAATTTACACTAATCAATTTAGTTACTAAATTAATTCACCACAATTCATCAATTATTTATTTTTCTCAATAAATAAATTATTTAAAATATTTATTTAATTCAATAAATACTTAAATTAAATTATAAATTTCTCGATCGTTACATCCTTCCCTCCTTAAAAGGATTATGTCCCCAGAATCATAACTCAAAAAATTTATTTGTTACATTCTTCCCTTCTTAACAAGATTCTGTCCCCAGAATCGCTATTACAAAATCAAGCAAACAACTGAGGATAATTTTTTATCATAACGCTTTCAAGTTCCCACGTAGCTTCCTCAGCATTATGGTTCCTCCAGATGGCCTTAACAGAAGGTATTACCTTATTCCTCAGTACTTGCTCTTTTTTGTCAACAATTTGAACAGGGACTTCTTCATATGACAAATCTTTCTCAAACTGTAAGGGCTCATATTCTATAACATGTTTATAATCAGGTTTATATGGCCTCAGTACCGATACATGGAAAATATTATGAATATGCTCCAACTCCGGAGGTAAAGATACCTCATACGCCACTTGTCCAACTCGTCGAAGCACTTCAAAAGGTCCTATGAATCTAGGGCTCAATTTCCCCTTTTTGCCAAACCAAATTTTCCCCTTCCAGGGCGACACTTTCAAGTAAACATAACTACCAACACCAAATTATCTATTTTTTTGATGCTGATCGACATATTTCTTCTGTCTATCTTGTGCAGCTATCGATCTCGCTCGAATAACCTTGATGATCTCGACAGTCTGTTGTACTAATTATGGACCCAATAGTTGACGTTCACCTACCTCATCCCAGCATAACGGAGTTCTGCATTTTCTGTCGTATAACGCTTCGTAAGGCGGCATGCCAATACTCGCGTGATAACTATTATTATAAGCAAATTCCACCAATGGTAGATGGTCATACCAATTTCCGTTGAAGTCCATGATACATGCTCTGAGCATATCTTCTAGTGTTTGGATGGTTCTTTGACTTTATTCGTGGGTCTGAGGATGGTACACTGTGCTCATTCTCAGCTGTGTTCCCAAGCACTCTTGTAATCGTCTCTAGAAATTAGATGTGAAATATGGATCTCTGTCTGATACAATGGACACAGGTATTCTGTGTCTTGACACAATTTCCTTCACATACAGTTTTGCTAACCGATCTAGTGTAAATCGAAGCTTGATTGGTAAAAAGTGTGCCGACTTCGTTAGTCGATCGACAATCACCCAAATGGCATTGTAACCTTGTTTGGTCATTGGAAGACCTACCACAAAGTCCATTGTGATATGCTCCCATTTCCATTCTGGTATCTCCAACAGTTGTAACAATCCGCTTAGCCTTTGATGTTCAGCTTTAACTTTTTGACACGTTAAACATTTTTCCACGCATTCAGCCACATCCCTCTTCATGTTCGGCCACCAAAAATGATGTCTAAGATCCTGGTACATCTTTGTACTTCCAGGATGAATCGAATATCTTGAATTGTGAGCTTCATTCAGAATTTCCTCTTTAACTTCTGGTACTGGTGAAACCCAAATTCTCCCTTCGAATCGAAGTAACCCTTCCAAATCGATTTTGAATTTGTTTTCCTTGTCTTCAGATATTTTTCGTTTTATCCTTTCGCAGTCTTCATTCTGAAGTTGTGAATTTTTCAACTTATCCACCAACGTTGAACTGTTACCTATCTGGAACAACTTTTCATCGAATTCTATCGGATATTTAATTTCCAACTCCATCTTAGCCATTTCCGACACTAGCTTCTCTTGAGCAGTTAACATCATTAACTTCTCCCGTCCCTTCCTACTTAAGGCATCAGTAACAACATTCGCCTTTCTGGGATGATAGAAAATCTCGTAGTCATAGTCTTTGATCAGCTCCAACCATCTTCTTTGTCGCATTGTTCAAGTTTTTTTGTGTAAAGATATACTTCATACTTTTATGGTCGGTATATATCTCACACCTCTCTCCATAAAGATAATGTCTCCAAAAATTTTCAGGGCGAACACCACAGCCACCAACTCTAAGTCATGAGTCGGATATCCTTTCTCGTAATCCTTCAACTATCGTGATGCATACGCAATGACTCTGCCATTTTGCATAAGCACACAGCCTAGTCCTTTATGCGATGCGTCACTATATACCACAAAATTTCATGTATCATCAGGCAACGACAACACAGGCGCTGAACTCAACCTCTTCTTTAATTCTCAAAAACTCTCATCGCACTTCTTTGTCCAAACAAACTTAACCGCTTTCCTAGTTAAATTTGTCAATGGAGTCATGATTTTGGAAAAGTCTTGAATGAAACGCCTGTAGTAACCCGCCAATCCTAAGAAACTCATCATTTTTGACGGTGTCTTCGGCTGATCCCAGTTTATTACAACTTCAACCTTTGATAGATCTACATAAATTCCGTCCTTATTAGTAACGTGCCCGAGAAACTGTACACGTTCCAACCAAAATTCACACTTTGAGAACTTAGCGTACAACTTCTCTTTTCTCAACGTCTCCAACATCAATCTCAAATGTTCCACATGTTCCTCCTTGGTTTTGGAATATACCAATATGTCATTAATAAACACCACCACCAATTTTTCTAAGAATGGTTTAAACACCCTGTTCATCAAGTCCATGAATGCTGCAGGTGCGTTGGTTAAACCAAAAGACATAACCAGAAACTCGTAATGACCATACCAATTTCTGAACACTATTTTTAGTACATCCTCCGGTCTCACCTTCAACCGATGATAACCACTTCTCAGGTCTATCTTCGAGAAATACCTCACTCCCTTCAACTGATCGAACATGTCATCGATTCTAGGTAATGGATACTTATTTTTAATCGTGACCTTATGCAATTCTCTGTAATCAATGCAAAGCCGCATCGATCCGTCTTTCTTCTTAACAAACAACATCGGTGCTCCCCATGGCGAAACACTCAGCTGAATATACTTTTTGTCAAGCAATTCTTGCAATTGCACCATCAACTCTTTCATTTCTACTGGAGCCATTATGTACGGTGCTTTAGATATCAGGGTCGTTCCTGGTAGTAAGTCAATCACGAACTCGATTTGTCGATCCGATAGAAGACCCGACAAATCATCTGGAAATACGTCTGCAAAATCTCTTATGATCGGTATTTCTTCTAACTTTGCACTCTTCTTCTGTGTATCGACTATGTAGGCTAAATATCCTACACATCCTCGTCTCAATAACTTCTTGGCTTGCATCACCGTCAGACAACTTTCTTGTCGAGGTGACTTGCTACCAAAGAACACAACCTTTGACGGAGTCATAAGGTTAACACACTTCCTTTGGTAATCAATTACTGCTCCGTAATTGAATAACCAATCCATTCCCAGTATAACATCAAACTCACCAAGTCTAATTGGTATCAAGTCCACCATCATCTCGTGACCTTTTATAACCACTCTACAATTCCTATATATGAATTTAACTGGAATCACTTCCCTATTCGCAATCTCTATACTTAAGGGAAATTCTAATTCTTCCTGAGGCAAATCTAAATTTTGAGCAAATTCATCAAATATAAATGAACAAGTAGCACCCAAATCAAATAGTACATATGCATTAATACCATTAATCAGAATGATACATGACACCACATCCTTAGACTGTACAACATCCTGCATAGTCATATTGAAAGTCCTCGCAGTAGGTCGGCTTGACTATGCTGGTCCAGAGATAGTCAATGCACCACCACCGTTGTTGTTTCCTTTTCTGCCACTTGCACTTCCCGTTGGCTTCTTAGGGCAGTCACGAGCCATGTGATCTTTTTAACCGCAGGTAAAGCATGCTCCTTTCTTCGGACTAAAATAGTTCGATGCAATGTGTCCCTCCTGAACATAGTTGAAACACACCCTCTTTCCCTTCAAACATACTCCAGTATGGTTCTTCCCGCGTTCATGCATAAGCTTTAAACTTTTTCTTCTCTTTGATTTCCTACTTTGTCCTCCCCGTAGTTGAATTTTTGCTCCACTTCCTCTTTTGACTGTTACTTCCAATATTACTCCCACCAGCCTTATTCTCATTCTCATTCTTCCTCTTCTTCTACTCTTGGTTGTACTTGGTCAAAGCATCGCTTCCACCTTCCGTGATAATTGCCTTCTCCAGCACAGCCGCAAATGTATTCAGCTGAAACATTGAAACCTTGCTATACAGCTAGGGTTTCAATCCTTGTTCGAACCTTCTCGCTTTACGCTCATCGGTATTGACTTAATAAGTGACAAACCTTGTCAACTCATTAAACTTCACAGCATATTCAGGCACCGTCATTGCTCCTTGCTTCAGCTCCAGAAATTGCACTTCCAACTGATTACGAGAACTCGCTGGAAAATACATTTCGAAAAACATCTCCTTAAATCTATCCCACATTATCACTCCTTGTCCTCCACGAACCTTATTTGCCTGCCACCAGTAGCTAGCTTCAGACTTTAGCATGATCGTTGCGAATGCAGTCTTCTGGTCTTCGTTTACTCTAGCAACGTCGAACACCTTCTCCATTTCCATAATCTAGGTTTGGGATTCCACTGGATTCATAGAATCTTAAAACTTTGGCGGTCCAACCGCTTTGAATTCCTTAAAAGTCGTGACTTGAGTTTGCGGTTGATTTGCAAGTGCACCCGTCAACAGAGTTACCAACTGCTGAACCGGATTAGCGTTGGTCTCATTGTTATTATTAGTAGACCCCTCAGGAGGTTCTTGTTGACGTGGTTGTCTTCTTCTAGGAGGCATCTTCTGTTAAGATATACGCTTATTAGTTCATTACTCAACTTCTTGGGTATTTGAAGTTTAATTTAAACATTCCAAGATTAAAGTTATAACACATAACATTTCAAATAAACTTTTATTCATTCATAACGTTTTAGAACATACTAAATATAGCATAACCGCTATAAACATTTACTTTCCTGAACTAGACAAGTTTCAGGATTACATACTTATACTATCCCTTTATTTATCTCAAAATAAGGGATTCACAATTTATTTATTCACATAATTAACCACATATTATTATCACTCCTATTCTATCTAGGCATATTAAGACGTCGTAAGGCTTCTCGATGTTCCTCCTCCATGATAAGATAAGCCGTTCTACGATCCATCACGAACCACGACAAGTCTTCGAACTGAGGTGGATAATAAAATACTCGATCATGGGCCCTATCAATCGCTGAATTAAAAGCGTAATCCATCTCTTTCATCTTGGCCTTCTTTACTTGGACCTTAGCCTCAGAACGATCTGCACGTTGAGCCGCCTTCATCCAAGCATCCTCTGCTCTTGCACGCTTAGCTGACTCCTCTTTGAAGTCATCTTTCAATTTCTCCATGTTAGTCTTCATCTTCTCGTTTACCACCAACAGATCTTCATGCTGACCCTTTGTATGAACTAAGTCTCACTCCGTGTTTCCAAGTTCTGAGTCAAGTTCCTGAATCTCCACATCCTTCTGCTCCATCAATGCATGATGCATCTCAACCATCTCCTTCAGCTCCTCAAATTCGTCCTGTAACTCTATGTTACGGTCATACAGAGCATCATACATCTCAGTTGAGACGGAGTTTGGTGGAAACTCCTCAGGATCCTCTTCCTCCTCTATCTACTCAGAACTATCCTCCTTGGGATCGGTCACAAGCTCATCCCCCTGGATCAACTATTCCCGCACAACATGAATATCTCGGGGTTCATCATCTCTAGGTACCTGAGGTATCACCTCTCTAACTGGACTGGATCCTCCTTCGTTAGACATCCTAATAACAAAATATTTAAGTTTTACTTAACATTTTTCGATATTTGCGAGCACATAAGTTATTAAAACATAACACATAATGTCTTTTATTGTTTAGCTTCAATGTATACTGTGACGCCCCCAAAATAGGTATACATCACCTATTCTGAGTCGTCAAATACATGGTACGAAATTCAGATACAAACTTAAATATATCACATGAGCTGTGAGTTTAATACAATCATTGTCTTCTAGACAATACACAAACTCAAAATAAGTCCTCAATACATTTATTATCACACTATTTCACAGAATAGTGAGGACTAATAATACTATCATCTGGACCATCATCCGGTTTCCCGACTCGTTCGACTATATTCTCATTTCACAAGAGAATAAAGTGAAAGAAAGGGTGAGCTCAACTAGCCCGAAGAAGAAATATTATGACTAAGATAATGCAGGATAAATTATCATTAGCCTTCAACAATGTTAAACTGATAAAATACAATAGACATCAAGTTTAACTACAGCGTAACAAGCAATCCATTAAAAGAGTCAATTAGAGAATAAAATCTACTATCTTATATGATTTAAAAAGGTTTTTCATCACTTTTTATCGCTGAGACTCTGCTTAATAAATAATCCACATCATCCCTGCACTACGGCCAAGGATATTCATTAGGGTCACGGCCACAAATTATCCAAGCACTACGGGCCAAGGATATTTGTGTATTCATCAATGGTCATGATCATGCCAACAACTGTCCATCAATGCACTACGGGCCAATGAGGACTTTTACCACATTATTTTTAACATTACGGTCATGATTACACTGAATAATCCCTGGTCATAATCATACCAAGTCCATCTATGCACTACAGGCCACAAATGTCTTTCAACATAATATAAACATGAGGATGATGACAATGACATAAGAATTCAATAAAACAAGTTCAAGAATTAATTTAACCAAGAACTAATAACGTCCAAATTGTCAACATGATACTTCTTTGTAGAGTAAAATTCAAGAATGCTCAGAAGAATATTTCCATGAAAAGATACTGGATGAAGCGCAAATATCAAGGATATTCCACTAATTTCATGGAGTATAGAACTCAAAACTTTAACCAACTGAGTATAATAAAGAATGGAATAACAAAAGAAATCACCAGGCATGTTATAGACCGCACAGGCAGGTTATTCCAACAGAATAATAAAGACGGAACCAGGTCCGGTGTAAAACTCACAGACAGGATATTCCAACAGAACAATAATGAATGGAATAACAAAAGAATTTCACCAAGTATAGGGTATTTCGCGTATACAGGTTATTCCACCAGAATAATAAAGAATGGAATAATAGAAGTTCTCTTCATGAATACAAAAGGAATAATACCCCTTTCCTCAGAAGAAACTGGATACTGGAATAGTGAGTAGCAGTCTTCTCTTCTTCTATAGATTTTCTCTCTATAGCTTCTATCTATAATTTCTCTATATAATAATTGCTCTATAGCTTTAGTGAATTGGTGAGAAATGAAGGAAGAATGAGCTTCTATTTATAGAAAAATATAGTTTCAATAATTGCACGTTTTGGGGCTCAAAAAATTACAGTACTACCTCCAACTTTTCTTTCATTTTTAATTTAGTCCTGCAAGTATTATCAAACTTGCACCACCTCCCCTAATAGTAAATAATGTGAATCAATAGTTCAATCATGTGAATCAATACTTATAATCATGTCAAAATACGAATTACGGTATAGTACCTCCATCTATACCTCCATCTTTAATTTAATCATGCAAGTATTATCAATCTTGCACCAACTCCCCTAATAATATAAGAATGTAATTCAATAGTACACACATGTGAATAAATAGTTATATAAGCATGTGAATTAGTAGCAATTAATTGCTCATTTATCCGATAAATTCCCCGATTTATCAATATAACCCTCAGACATCAATTATCATCGGAATAGATGTCGATTTCCACTAACACTAATAATCCCAACACAATGGAACTATCAAATTCATCTTTATTCAACACAAACTTATTCATCATTAATATTATAACTCACAATATTTAACAACCAGGTCGTTCCCAAAAAAGAGGGGGCTTTCCAATAAGGATTTCTCCCTATTGGCGCGCAATTAGGTGACCAAACCTCTCCTTGGCAGAACTTTTAGACATTGTAAATATTGCAATTTAATAATATGAATAACTTTGTCGTCTCAATTATTGATTTAATAATATATCATATAATGCAGATGATACTGTGACAATAATCGAATAAATAATATGAGAGATATGATGCAACAATTACTATAGCAATAATTGAGTATAACGGAGTGACTTCTCACGTAAACATCAATAATCAATATCGTGTGCTACTATGCAACCATGGCGTATTCATCGTATTTTTACTAAAGAGTAGTTCAACAAAGATTAACGGTAAAACTTCCGCCGTTATTTTCATAAAAATATTTTTATCATTTTCTCAATCCGACAATAATTATGTTGTGGGGTCCACCAATGATTGCGCTATTGTACGAATATTCCCTGCTAAAACGAATATTTCCCGACCAATCAAATATAATATAACAACTTGCATACTTTGCAGAATTTATAAATACTACCCACAACTATAACATTATAACAAATTCATTCCATAATATTCAAAAATGATAATTATAGAAAAGTCATCTTTATTCAAAAAAGTTGGGGTCTTACAGATACCGTAATCCATTCCTTAAAACCCGATAAGAGTTGAACACCTCTATATTTCCTATTTCCTTAAAGGTTACTTCCTAGGGTTTTCCCACCTAAGGTTCATAACCTAAGGCTTTGATACCAGCCTGTGACACCCCCAAATCCAGTTACTCCATTCCCACAGGATTTGGTGTTCACTATCCAAAGCATTACATCTAACTACCCATAATCAAAGTATAAAGACATAATTTAAATAACTTAAACAATAATCTTTCCCGTTAAAGGGTTACATTAACATCTCAAAAGTAATCCCTGGTAATCTAACCTTAAATTTATTACATCAGTTGCGGAATACATCATAAAATTAAAATAAGTCTCATAGAGTAAACATTTAAATAAATTTCGCATAAGTCTTCAGCACTTGGACAATTTGCCCTTTCCTTTGCTAGTAGATGGCTAATCAACTTTCTCCACTTTAGCTGCAGTGTTAATTGCAAGAGTGAGCAAACAAATGCTCACTGATATAAAAAGTAGTAATGATAGTAACATGAGAGTGAACAACGAAAACTGAACAATAAAGAACTTGTTCTACGAATCAAAATAGAAAACAAGTTCGAACTTTAATTATCTGAGGGTCTTAAGACCACGAACTATGTCTCCGGTATTTAGGTATTATTACCTCAACCTTATGATCATTAGACTATCTGGACTTCTTCTTAACGCACTTAGGGGATCAGCCCTTTGTACCATGTATTGTACACAAACATCTAAATGTTACACGTACAAAATTCCCTATGTTAGGGTTGTTCGTCTCAGTTTGAATTTAGAATTTCCGCGCTAAAGAAAGTTTAGTTTGGAACTAGCTTATCAGTGTTTCTAGAATTTTAGAACACTATTCAGTTTCCATCAATAAAGGTTTAATACATGAATGTATAACTGGACAATGCTATCAAAGTCAAAGATTGGATATCAACAATATATATAATTGAATAAACATGATATACATGCAAAATGCTATAACCAAAAGAGTTAGAACAATCTCGTTTGAATCGATGTATTAGAACAATATACTCTTTGAATAATAATATCAAGGTTTAGAAAAGTAAAACTCGTTCGAGGTAACAAATTAGGTTACAAGAGCTTGTACAAACATATTCAAGAATCGGCTTGTACAATAATAATATAGGAATGGAAACTTGCATTCAATATGAAAAGAATAAAGTTTGAAAGCTTGCTCAATTGTAAGGAGATAAGGTTTAGAAACTTGCCTTATATGTAAGTTACACAAGTGTAAAATAATCTCCAATTACCCTACATACATCATTACAATCGCAACAACAATTAGTTGTATGAATATTAGCTTTAGGGTTTAAACCATCATTTAGGTCATAACCCTAACCTAGCACCTAACTATTTAGGTTAACATACTTAACGAATCTAAAATCGCATTACGAGCCAACATATCTTACTCGTTCATTTCTAACTTTTGAAAACATCTCTTTTAGTTTCATTATATAACTCAATTAACAATCACTTAAAAATCTTTTACACTTTGTATTACAACACCTTACAATCTATTCTTGTAGTTTCTATTATGTCTTAACACCATTAACATGCATGCTAAACTGACACAGGTCCGTTACGCAGGACCTGAAAATAAGCAGACTTCACTCATCACATTTCGGTGTGGTGTGTGCATCACACTTAAAGTTTAGAACAAGCAATTGCATGCCATTTTAGCCATGTAGATTAAGCCGGTGAATGATTGAGCTCATGCTCAATCTAGAGACTCAGTAGTGTATTTCGCCATTTCTGATCAGGATGATGTAGCGATGATTTGCCACACACATGAAGAATGCTTGCAAGATGGCTTCTGCTACGCATAACAATCATCAATTTAACCTAATATCACAGAAAACATAAAAGCTAGCAACTAGAACTTTGTGATAACATCCAAAAACATGCAATACCACATAATAACAACATAAACACTCTATACCTACAATTTTGAAGGATCAAAATCCCAATTTTCCTAAATTTCATCATTTTTACACTATTAGCGAATTCGATCACCACGAATTCGTTTCTTGACTAATTGACACGATTCCAACTACGCCGTTTTCGTTTCTTAACATAGTAACACAATCCAACAACAAATTTCAAATTACAACACATATAAAGCATCAATTTTCGTACTTTCTAAAGCCCTTTTTCAAACATACACACTGTTATATCAATATCTTTCCTTCAAAGCCAATTTTAACGAATTTGACACACAAGTATCAATTATATATGATGATTATCATTTTATAAACCATATATACATGTATATTTCAACACAACATGACTTAGAAATTTACAGAGAATGAACATGGAAACTCAAACATAAACCTTAGAAGTAGAATATACCTTGATTTAGCAAACCCTAGTTGTATGCTAGCAAGAAATGGTGATTCTATCTCAAAACCACTGTGATCTTCCTTCTCTAAAATCTCTGTGTTTTCCTCTTTGCAATTCTATGTTATCTAGCCTTAGGAAAAAAAATCACACATAATATACACTGACTCCCTTTCCCCGACGTACGTCAGGTTAAAAACAAAAAGGCTCACATCAGTTAAAATAAACCAAAAGCCATAAAGCTACGTTTGGTTACACAATAATTCCCATACTAGATTATTTAAATGATATTTATATTATATAGTTACTACTTGTCACACTTTAATTTGATTAATTTAAATAACTTTAGTTTAGTTAATTTAAATAACTTAAAATAATAATAATAAAATTCTTATTATTATACTTATAGTTAATAAATAATTACATATCTAATTTAATTAATAAATTAGAAATATCACTTTATTTAATTTATTCCCTTTAAATTAAACAATTCATTTAATTTAATTATTTCCTTAAATTAAACCCTTGGATAAAGTTATCATTACTCACTTTAATTTACACTAATCAATTTAGTTACTAAATTAATTCACCATAATTCATCAATTATTTATTTTCCTCAATAAATAAATTATTTAAAATATTTATTGAATTTAATAAATATTTAAATTAAATTATAAATTTCTTGATCGTTACAGCTTTGACTTGTCTAGGACATCCTTTGGCGTCACCATCTCAGTTGGACTTAACTTCACTACACGACAAAATCGAGATAAATGACTTTCTCTTCCACAATTAAAACACGCTTTGGGTTGTTGCGTAAAGTTTGGACGGATGTGTCCCTCCTGTCTGCATTTGAAACATACTACCGGTGGTCATTCTTCTTCCTTTGAAACGGGTGCCGGTGTTGCTGTCTTTCCATAATTGTTGAACCTTCTCTTCTTGAAATTTTCACTTCTATTGTCTTGGCCATGATTACCACCGAAGTGGTTACCATTTTTGGCATGATAATTTCCTCCACGATGGTTATTGTTGTTCCGATGGTCATTGCCACTGGTACAATTATTATCGTGTTGTTGGTCGTTGCCTTTTGGTTGAGCTGACTCGTTATCGCGCTCCACTAACTAATCCATATTCACAACATCTGAATATAAACAAAGTTTGTGAGAAATGATGTATTGATGTATTACGGGTTTTAAACCGCGCAAAAATATTCGTGTCATTCGTTCCTCATTATCAACCAAATGGGATGCAAATCGAGATAACTCGGCAAACTTAGCCTTATATTGCGATACAGTCATATTATTTTTCTCCAGTTTGACGAATTCCACCTCCTTCATGTGACGAATACTTTTAGGAAAGTACTTGTCGTTGAACATTTCTTGGAATTTCTCCCAAGACATCTTTAGTGCGGAAAGATGAGTACGTTTTACAAATTCCCACCATTAATCTACTTCTTCACGCAACATAAAGGTGGCGAAGGGAACCTTTTGCTCCTCTGAGTATTCCAAGACATCAAATATCTTGGTGATCTGCTTTATCCTTGTCTCCGCCTTAATGGTTCTTACTTTCCCAAAAACTCTGGCGGTCCCAGCTCCTTGAACTGCTTAGCGGTGACCAGCCGTGAGTTGCCAGTGTTTACACCTACATTTTGAATAGGAGTCTCTCTCGTTTGGTTTTGCCTAAATTCTAAAATGTTCGTAAACATACCATCGTTCGTCATTTGGTCGGTGTTATTGTTTACACGAGGATTATTGCCTTCCTGGTGCACATTATCCTGGTTATTGATCGTCGGTGACTCAACGGTCTCATGTGCTTCATTGCTTATCTCAACATTTTCAGATGCCATTCTCAATCATAATCACAAAACAAGGGTTAATTGACATGCCACATATTATCCCTATACTCTGACCGACCAATTAAATAACAAATAACTTAGGTAGGTCATACTAGCGATGAATTAACCTGTCTCTCCCCTCCTAGTTTTAGTCTCACATCTCAGCCAGGGATCATATCCCTAAGCTTTGATACCAATTGTGACACCCCCATTATAGGTATACATCACACATTCTGAGTCGCCAAATACATGGTATAGAACACAACTACAACTTAATTATACAACTGCCGTGCAGAATATGACAAAACATAAGTTGTGAGTTTTATTACAAATATTGTCTCCTAGACAATATCCAAACTCAAATTCAATCCTCATTATAATTATTATCACACTATTTTATAGAATAGTGAGGACTACTATGGCAACCATCTCGGACCGTCATTTTTATTCCCCGAATAGTCCCAACTATATTCTCATTTCCTGAAGAGAACAATGGAAGAAAAGGGTGAGCTTAACTAGCCCAGTAAGAAATATTATGACTAGGATAATGCATAATAAATTATCCTTAGCCTTCAATAGTATAACAACTGATAGAATACAATAGACAACAAGTTTTAGATCAACAACTGCAGTGGAACAAGTAATCCATTAGAAGAGTCAAGCAAAGCATGATATCTACTATCTTCTATGATATAAAAGTTTATCATTAATTTTATTGTTGAGACTTAGCTTAATAAATAATCCACATCACTGAATTATCCATGCACTACGGGCCAATGATATTCATTAGTATCACAACCACGAATTATCCATGCACTACAAGCCAAGGATATTCGTGTTTTCACCAGTGGTCATGATCATGCCAAACAACAATTCATATTTTCACCCTTGGCTAAAGAGAACGCATGGTTATGATCATAGCAACATCTGTCCATCAATGCACTACGGGCCAATGAGGACTTTTACCACATCATTTGTAATATTATGGGTTATGATTATACCGAATAATCCCTGGTCATAATCATACCAATCAACAGTCCATCTATGCACTACGACCAAAGATAACTTTCATCACAATATAAGTGTGGTGATGATGGCAATTATATAAGAATTCAATTAAATGAGAGCAATGATAAATTTTAAAGATTTATAATTTTATCCAGAATTCAATAATGTCCAAATTGTCAACATGATATTGCTTTGTGGAGTAAAATTTAGGAATAATATTGTATCAAAAATAATTTAGACCGAAAGAAATTAATTTTTGTCATGAATAGTACCCCGGGTGAATAGTACATGAGTGAATAGTACACCGCAAATAGTACTTCATGAGTAGTACCCCGTGAATAGTACTTTGTGAATCGTATACCGCAAATAGTACTTCATGAGTAGTATCCCGTGAATAGTACTTTGCGAATAGTACTTATGAATAGTACTTTATGAATAGTATCGTATATATGAATAGTACCGTACGTATGAATAGTGCCATATAAATGAATAGTATCCATGAATAGTACTCTGACATGAAAAGCTTAAAATTCAACATGAATGTTCAGAAAAATATCCTTGTGAAACGATACTAGTTGAAGTACAAATTTCGAGGATATTCTACTAATTTTACGAAGTATAGAAGCGATACTTTAACAAAATGAGTGTAGAATTAGGAATACAAAACGAAATAATATTACTTACATACTACAGAGTATGGAAGAAAATATTATTTAATACAAATATTAAACAAAAATAATATCCCTTACGAATATTGAAAGAAGATAATATTCCTCACGAATAAGAAAAATAATATCGTAAGCGAATATGAAATAAATAATACCTCTTACCTTGGTAGAAGACTCGATACTGCAATAGTGAAGTGGAAGAATACTCTTCTTCTTTTCTCTATAGCTTCTCTCTTTGTAATTTCTCTTGTGAGTCTTAGTAAATTGGTGAGAATGAAAGAAGAATGAGCTTCTATTTATAGGAAAACGTAGTTTTGATAATTTCACGTTTAGGGGCTCGAATTATTACAGTATAGTACCTTCATCTATACCTCCATTTCACTACAATAAAAAGGCTTATTTCTGACAAAATATTCCGTCGGTACTAAGACTATTCCGTCGAGGGTAACATCATATCCGACGGAATATTCGGTCAGAAATTCGGTCGTATATAAGCACGTCGAAAATAAGTTCGTCGATTCTTCGGTCGGGAACACTTAACGCCGACAGAACTAGGTTTGACTGAACATTCAGTCAGAGTTAATATATCCCCGACTGAACTATATCTGTCGAGGATATTCGGTCAATGATAAGCATGCCACGTGGCAACCTGACGAAAATGGAAAATCACCTTAAGATCGACAGAATTCTGTCGATTCCATAACGCGTCCGTTGAGTATATTCGGTCGAGGATATTTGGTCGAGGCTATGTATGCCACGTGAAGGTATACCAAAAATGGAAAGAAACTTAACCTCGACGGTATTCCGTCGAGAAGACCATTATTCCGTCGAGGTTACTGTTTCTTTTTTAAAATATTTTTTTTTGTTTTTGCAATATCCAGAGATTTAACCCACATCTTGTACCTGTACCTGTACCTACTTTCCCAACATCACATACACAAGCTAAATTAAGCTAAATGTCAAAAACATCCCATTACTACAACTAGCATAACCGCAACAAACCAAAGTAATGAAATGTAAAACCACATTAATCAAAGTATTAAACTAATGTAAATTACAAAAGATCCCATTAATCTAAACTAACTATAACAAACATCCCATTAAGCTAAGTGTTAAACCGCAACAAAACCAAAGTAATTAATGCTAAGGTACTTTAAACTACAATATGTACGTCAAAAGTTATGTAAAATTAATACAAAAGAATTTAAACTACAAAAGAATGTAAACTAAGTCAAGCTAGTAGAGCCCCCGGTGTGAGAAGGATCATCGGGCGAGCGTCGACGCTGCTCGGGAGTATGAAAATTGTCATTCCGCTCGTTACCCTATTGATATAATATAATGTAACTCATTAGTCTATATATATGATTCAGTTAAAGATAACTAAATGAAAATTAAATAACATGCAGAATATATATTTGTATTTAAAATGAAATATACCTGAGCAGTCGAGCGCTGACTCAACATCGGCCCAAACGCGTCCTCGACTAAGGTAACTACCATCCGAACAATCTCGTCGCGTATCGCGGCCCACTGCTCCGGAGGAATACCCGTACTCTCGGCGGTGGCACCAGCTGCAACGTTGCGCAAGCTGATGGAGATGAGAACGGCTGGGCGGGTCCTGATGATGGAACAACGAATCGATCTCAAACCTCTCCGACACCACAGCCATAACACACTGGAACAAAGCATCATCTAAGTCAGCGCCCGTATGTGATGGTCCCACGGGGGCTCCCGGATGCAGATGCTGGCTAGAGCCTACAAAAATAAATATAACATGAATAATATTACAAGTTTACTTTATTCATAAACACAAAATAAACACAAATATTATACCTCTTGGCAGTGTATAGGCTGGTATCCTCGGTAACCCCAGCACTCGATACCGGCCGGTAGTACTAGTAGGAGTATCCTGAGATGTGACCCAAAGAGCCGTCTCCTCGTCCTGAGATAAACTAATCTCGGGCGGAGGGACGGTGGAATCTAACATCTCAGCATCGCCCCTAGCAGCCTGCAAATCTGCTATACGCTGGCTGCGGAGCTTCTCAAACGCCATAGTTGACTGATGTTAATTCATTCAAGTCATCAACCTTGAATCTATACCCATTCATGATACAACCTAGAAATGAACTAACAAGTTTGTACGGGCCTAAAATGACATCTCTAAAACGATCATACACGTTCTCTTCTTCGACCCTTCTTTTAAACCACTGGTGAAAATTTGCATTAGTGAATGCTTCCATCTGTGATTCTGTCAACCTTGGGTTAGAAGCATGCACTTCCAATTCAAATGAACTGCGTACAATAATATGGCGATTAATTAATTTTTTATTAAGGATAGATAAATCATTTTCAACTTGTAATAATACATACTTGATGTACGACGATACTTCAGGCATATTTAGAAGCACGTATGTAGAGACAATATTTAAATCTTTATCGGTTAGGTAAGTCTTCGTCTCATGTCCAAATGGTTTAGCTGGATAAGTGAATACAACCAACTCATCATCAGCATGACCAGACGGATCCCCGACCTCATTCCGACGTAGATGGTTATGCTTCGTTGCGACTACATCGTCAAAGTACAATGAGCAGAAGTTGACAAGCTCTTCCTCCATATAGCGTTCAACAATAGAACCCTCTACGCACGCTTTGTTTTTAACTTTCTGCTTTAATCGACGCATATACCTGTCACATGAAAGTATGTGATATATATTACCTGATAAGTTACATATAAAGATGACGAATATTGCACAATGTATGTGATATTCCTCTCAAATGGATACATCCATCGATATTGCACTAGTCCTCCAAGCTTAAGTTCATATGGCAGATGAATAGGCAAAAGCTCCATGGTGTCAAAGAACCCCGGTGGTAAAATCATTCCGAGCTTGCACATTGTCAACACTATGTTTTTCTCCATTTGCTCCACATCACTATACCTTATAACAGTTGAGCAAATATCCCGAAAGAAATTTGAAAGTGCGGTAAAAGTATCATTAATATTCCTGGGTAACATCTCACGAAATGCAATTGGCATCAACTTCTGCATGAATACATGACAGTCATGACTTTTGAAGCCAGTAATTTTCAACTGCTCAACCTTAGTACAACGAGATATGTTAAAAGCATATCCATCTGGTATCCTACGGTACATCCAACTCCGGTCGGCTGACATCTTTAATTGAAGAAAATACTCAATTAGAATATATATGCATATATTTAGTTTACCTAGTATATATCTCCACTCTATAGGGGTTAGGCTTCTATCCCTTTCCTGGATGCGTCTCCTCACTAGTGCCATTCACAAGGTGCGTGTTTATAATATTTTAAGAAAATTTCAGCATCACCTCCCCATGGTCATCAAGTACACGAAATAGACCAAGACAACTTAGTCTAAGTATGCACTCGAAGAACATATATAGAGACACCAGCTGAAAAATCCTCAAAAAATTATAAACACGTACGCACCTTGTGAATTAATTAGCAAACCTAAGTGAGAGACATAACATCGAGAATGAGTCCCAAATGGGGACTATTAGGTATTCACTCCCTCTTGAGTGAATGTCAAGCGAGTTTCTATGTTTAAAAGTATATTACATATATATATATATATATATATATATATATATATATATATATATATTTATAAGTGTATTGAAGAGCAAAGGAGAGTATCATTGAGTTTATTGAAAATTGTGGAAAACTAAGCAAATGTTATTTAGTTCATTAGTTGCAAATCTAAGTTTCATATTAGTTGCGATTGCGACTAATAGTACTCCAATAGGTTCATGGCGATGTCGGACAAAAAAAAGGGTCGTAGTTCTGTTTATGTCTATACTCTATTAATAAAGTTAATTGAATTCTTGCGAGACATTCCTCAACATTCCACCATAATGAGATGACAACATCCAGAAGGAGTTCCATTAAGCTATTGAACAAAGTTCCAAGTTAAGCAACCCTCTAGATGAACGAACGATCACTTCTCTACTATGAATGAATCATTGCCTGATATGGGTTCAATCCATGCCATAGAAAGCTTCTCACCACTCCAAATACCCATCTGTGGAATTTGGAGTGGTGAGAAGCTATCTATGTCATGGATTGGACCCATATCAGGCAATGCTTCATTCCTAGTAGAGAAGTGATCGTTCGCTCATCTAGAGGGTTGTTTAACCTACAACTTTATTCAACAACTTAATGGAACCCCTTCCATATGTTGGCATCTGTTATGATGGAACAGTGAAGAATGTCTTCAATAATTCAATTAACTTTATTATTCGAGTATAAGACACAAACAGAAACTACGACCCTTTTTTTTTTAATTGTTGTCGAGGAACCGATTGAAGTACTATTAGCTGCAACTGCTACGTCGAATCCTGCATACAAGGAAGAGTACACACACACACACACACACACACACACACATATATATATATATATATATATATATATATATATGTAGGTAGAGTATTATCGAGTTTATTGAAAATTGTGGCAAACTAAGCAAATGCTACTTAGTTTATTTTGCTAATGACAAACTAAGTAAACGGTACTTAGTTTATTATAATTGTTATTTGGAATCTATAGAGACTAATGTTCGATATTCACTTCTACTTGTCAAACGGGTTTCTAATTAAGTTGCAAAGTATATTATTTTATTTCTGCGACAACATTCTTATATATTCAGTCTTTTTGAATTGCATCCCAACTAAGCAAATGTTACTTAGTTTATTATTTTGAGTTGATTTAATGTATTATTTTAATTTATTATGATTTTTTTATTTTAATTTATTTTATTAATTATTTTGTTTTATTTTAATTTATTTTATTTTGTATTATATAATATAATTTTTAAATTTTTTATTAAATTAAATTAAATTAAACTACCTTATAACATTTATTAATTATTAAATTTAATTAAATTTAATTTTAATTTAATTTATTAAATTTAATTTTATTTTTTTATGTTATTTTAATTTAATTTTTTTATTATATTATATTATCTCATTTTTAAAATTTATTTTATTTAATAAACTAAATTAAATGAAATTTATTGTTTTATTTATTTTATTTATTTGTTAATAATTTTATTTTTAATTTAATCTATTTATATATTAAATTATATTTATTTCATTTATTAAACTTTATTTTATTTTATTCGAATTATATATTAGTATATTAAATAGTGAATTTTTATTTTATTTTATTTTTTTAATTAAGTTGATTAAAATAATTGATATTTGAAGTATACATTATTTGTCGAAAACTAATTAAGTAAATGCTACTTAATTAGTGAATTTTAGTATTAGTAAATTAAGTAATAAATAGTTAGTAGAGCAACAGATTTTGCATCTCAAGAATTCTAACAGAATTTCGTGGGAAATTTCGTTGGAAATATCAAGCATAAAATTACTTACGGTTATTAACATACAACATACAATATTGAAATTGAAGAAATATACACTGCAATTACATAAAAGAAAATAAAACCAAACAATAACAGACCAAATGACCAATTACACTGCAATTACATAAAAGAAATATACACTACAATTACACTGCTATACATGTACAGAGGCTGCAAATGACCAATTTCAGACCCAAATGACCAAAAACAGAATTCATATATACATTATAATACCAAAAACATAATTCGTATATACATTATACATTATTAATCCAAAAATAAAATAAATTTAGACAAATTACAAATAATAATACCAAATTCATACACAAATTTTATACTTAAATTTCATACTACTAACATATATAATATATATATATATATACTCAATACCTGGAAAATTACGAAAGAAGAGAGTCTAAGTCTTGTTGGCGGGTCTCGGTGGCCGTGGGCGGCGGTAAGTCGTGGCCGTGGAGCGTGAGTGATGGGTTGGTCTGAAGTGCAGGGGAGAGGGGGGGGAGCATGGGGAAGGGTTTGGGAGTGGGGAACACGAGGGTGGGTGGGGTGGGTACCGACCAGACTACAAGCCAAGGTGTGGGGCCAGGACGCAGCGTTCACTGGGGAGGGTGGGGGAATGCAAAGGCGGGGTGGTGTCGTCCGGGGGGACGACTGACCAGGGGGAGGAGAAGTCAATGGGGTGCGGGGTGGGGACCCGGTGGAGGTGGAGAGGGGGACCGGTGGAGAGTGAGAGAGATCAGTGGTGTAGAGAATGAAATAGAGAGGGAAATGTAGAAATAGAGAGGGAAATGAAAATGAGAAGACACAGGGAAGGCGAAGGGTTTTTTTAGGTTTATTTCTGACGGAATTTCGTCAACTATATTCCGTCGATGTTAGGATACCCTCGACGAATTATTCAGTCGAGGATGACATATATTTCGTCGACTATATATTCGCGCTGGCGGGAAACCCTCGCGCCAAGGAGAAGATCTTAAATTCGACTGATGTCAGTCGAGGATACATTAATTCCAACTAAATTAATGTCGACTAAATATTCGGTCGGTCTTATATTAACATCGACTGAATATGTTTAGTCGACAATAATTCTGTCAGAAATAAATCTTTTTCTTGCAGTGTTTTTAATTTAGTCCTTCAAGTATTATCAATCTTACACCACCTCCCCTAATAGTACATGAATGTGAATCAATAGTTCCATACATTTGAACCAATAGTAATTTGCATGTGAACCAATAACAATTAATTGCTCATTTATCCGATTAATTGCCCGTTTGGTCAATAAAACTAGCCAATTACAGAAATACCTCCTTTGAGGGTAATTGGTCATTGAAGAATTAAAGAAAACTAAATGAACAAACATCTTTAATCAACACGAACGTATTCATCATTAATATTATAACTCACAATATTTAACAACCAGATCATTCCCAAAAAAGAGGGGGCTTTTCGATAAGGATTTCTCCCTATTGGCGCGCAATTAGGTGACCAAACCCCTTTCCTCTACAGAACTTTCTAGACATCGTCAATAATACAAATAATAATATGAATAACTTTGTCATCTCAATTATTAATTTAATAATATAAAATATTATGCAGATGATACTGTGACAATAATTGAATCAATAATATGAGAGATATTATGCAGCAATTACTGTGGCAATAATTGAATAAAACTGAGCTACTTCTCACGTAAGCATCAATAATTAAAGATACTGTACAATACAGTGTGCTACTATGCAACCACGCATATTACTGTACTTTTACCACTGGGTATTTCAACAGTTTAACTATAAAACTTTCACCGTTATTTTTATAAAAAGATATTTCTGTCGTTTTCTAACTTCTACAATACTTCCGTTGTGGGTTCCACCAATGATTGTGCCGTCGTATGAATATTTCCTGTTAAAATGAATATTCCTCAACCAATCGAATATTTTATTACAACTTGCATACTTTTCAAAATTTTCACATATCCCCCTTAACTTTAACCTTTTATCAATTTAACCATTTACTAAATAGAATAATAATTATAAGAAAATTGAATAATTTCATTTCATAAAATTTGGGGTCTTACATCGTACATCAAGTATGTATTATTATAAGTTAAAGCTTTAATATCTAACCTTAATCAATAATTAAATAATATATTATTATTGTACGCAGTTCATTCGAAGCGAAAGCACATGCTTCTAACTCGGGGTTGACTACAGCACAGATGGAAGCATTCATTAATGAAAATTTTCAACAGTGGTTGAAGATAAGGGTCAAAGAAGAAAACACTTCTAAATATTTTAGAGATGTCATTTTGGGCTCGTAAAAACTTATTAGTTCATTTTCAGGCTGCATCGTTAATGGGTATAGATTCAAGGTTGATGACTTTAATGAACTGACATTAGTCAACTCTGGCGTTTTCATATTGGGAAGTTGTTACCAAGACTCTGAGTCCAATTTCTATGGAAGATTAGAGGAAGTTGTTGTGCTCAATTATCCTGGGGGTAAAAAGATCATTATAATTAAGTGTCGCTGGTCTGATACTACAAAGTGTGTTAAAGTTGATTGTAATAGAATCGTCACAGTAGATATAAAGTTGAAGTTACATTCTGATGACGTATTTATGTTAGCCGGACAAGTAACTCAAGTGTACTACGCCCCTAACGTCGTTAATTATAGAACCCCCTAGTATACAGTTGTCACAACAAAGACTCAAGTATTTAATGGTATTAATCTGTCTAGAATAGATGACTCGTTGCAAGAAAAAGTTAGCAATCCCAGCCACATATTGTTATATGATGACATTGTGGTGGTAGATGATGTCGTTGACATACCCGATGTTGACGAAGTGGAGGAAGATGTGGTTGTCAGTTCGTATGTGGTCGTAGAAGATGATACTGAGGAAGAAATTGATACGCAAGAGGAAGAGACATAATCCGAGGATGAAAATGATTTTGATTCTGATGGGTTTGACAACGTACTACTTCTTAACTAATTGGTGTTTTGTAAATATTTTACTACTAAAAACAATCATTAGAATAATTTAACTAAAATTTAATTAATTTCATCTATGTCTGTTATTTTAGTAGTACACTATGCTAGACATAGCGGTGGAGGTGACCGTGGTGGCGGCAGTACTTATTTTCATAATTTTTTTTATAAAAATTGGCCATTTACTAGTTTTTGACAATGTCTTAACTATATTATACATACAGACGCTAGACGTCGGCGTCAGTTAGGGCATAACCTCGGTCGATTAGGTCATCCACTGACAGTACCTGACACAGTTCGTGTTGATGTCGGCTCGTCGGTGTAGGTTTCAACTATAATATATTATGGTCAATTAAAATAATATTATTATGTGATTAATAAATTAAAATAATCCATTTAAATTTTGTATTCTAGTAGTACGGATCTTGTCGTTAAGGTGACCATACATGCCATATGCCTGACGCATCTCCCAACTGGCTGTATGCGATTTAACTAGTACGCGCGGTATAATGCCTCCTTTATGGTGACCGTGTTGCGTGAGTTTCACGTAAGTCAAATTATATATATTAAATCAAAAATTTGGTCCTAGCTATTTACATTTTGTTTAAATAATTATTGATACATACTTTATGTCCGTTTGATTAAGGTATTATAGATATGAGGCTGACATCACTGACGCAAATGGCGACACTATTATTATTACACATATTTCGAAGAACTGAACGGGCTGGTTATACGAGATGAGGCAGAGGTCAGCCTGGGCAATGAAGAATCATCCGGGACTACTATACGAGATCATCAGCCACCAGCAATATCAGATGTAACATGGGCTGCCATGTGTACAGACTAGGAAGATGTTTCCTTCAAGACCAAGTCCAAGCAAATAAAGAAGAATCGAGGCCAGCCCGTATTGAACATACTTCTGGCTCAAAGTCGTTTTAGGAGGTTAAGTTAGTATGTATTTATATTTAGTTTAGTTTAATATTAAACTGCATATATAGTAAAGTAAGGTGATATTAATTAATGTATAATTTAAGCCATGCAGAACAGCTTGGCCCGACCTCCTACTATGATGGAGATTTGGGATAAAATTCATACGCCGAAGGATTCGACTTCGTCATCGACGATGTCTCCCGCAACATTAGGTATATGGGTAATACATTTAATATAGTGATTATAGTTTAGCATCATATTACGTAATTAATATGATGATACCAAGTTAACTCATATGTACATATATTAAATTATAGGAATGGTTTGAGAAGCTCCGAGACACGTGTGTAGCTAAGTTGCAGGCTGCTAGGGGCAATATCGAGATGTTAAATTCCACAATCCCTCCGCCTGAGATTAGTTTATCTTAGGATAAGGAAATGAATCTTTGGGTCGCGTCTCAGAATCCTCCTAGTAGCACTACCCGTCGGTATCGAGTGTTGAGGTTGCCGAGGATACCAGCCTATACACTACCTGGAGGTATAATATTTTAGTATAGATTTCTCGTTCATATATAAAGTGATTAATTTTGATTATTATTGATATTATATTTATTTATTTAGGCAGTAGTCAGTGTCTGCATCCGAGAGCCCCCGTGGAACCATCACATACGGGCGCTGGCTTAAACGATGATATGTTCTAGCGGGTTATAGCGACGGTGTTAGAGAGGTTTGGTACAGATTCGATATTCCGTCGTCAGGACCTGCCCAGCCTTTCTCGCCTCCATCAGCTTGCTCAAGACATTACAACTAGTGCCACCGCCGAGAGTACGGGTATCCCTCTGAAGCAGTTCACCGCGATACGTGATGTGATTGTTCAGATGGTGGTTACCTTACTCAGGGACGCTTTTGGGTTGTTGCTGACTCAACCCTCGACTACTCAGGTATACTATTCATTTTAAATTCACGTATTCTGCATGTTATTTTATTTTCATTTATTTGCATCTTTAATTGTATCATCTTGACTAATGAGTTATATTTTTAATTTGTTTCAATAAGGTGCTCATTTCGATCACGAGCGGAGGGATGACGTGGACGACGATTTTCTTACGCCAAAGCAGTAGCGTCGACACCCACCCGATGATCCTCCTAACATCGGGGGTAGTACTACTCGATGACTTAGTTTTGTAGATGGTTTATACATATTTTATTCATATTTACTTTAGTTTAGCTTAATGGGATGTAATTTTATTAGTTTAGTATATGTTTAACGTATTGTAGTTTAAACCTTGTAATTACATGTCATTTTTGTATATCTTATGGAATATTAGACTATTTTCATTATTGTTGACATTGGTAATTTCATATTGGACTTGTATGTGTACAAAAGTTAGTTATTACTGTATGTATATGTTGTTGGAAGGTTATTATTATGTTGCATGTGCTGTTGGGAAAATAAATAGGTTTAAAGGTACAAAAATGTGGGTTATAACCTTAGATGTTGCCAGAACAAAACAAACATAAAAAAAAAAATCCTTATTCTCGACGGAATAGGTTGTTTCCTTGTAGTGATCTGCGCTTCACATCGAACTATTAAAAAAATTTACAAGAGTATATAGGAACGCATCTGAGGTTGAGTACAGCTTACCATCCTCAAATAGACGGGCTGAGTGAAAGAATAATACAGACCTTGGAAGATATGTTGAGGGCCTGTATCATGGAATTTAAGGGAAGTTGGGATGATCATCTACTTCTAGTAGAGTTTGCTTACAATAATAGCTACCATGCGAGTATAGGCATGCAACCTCACGAAGCGTTGTACAGAAGAAAGTGCAGGACGTCACTATACTAGGACAAGGTAGGAGAACATTGTTTGCTAGGGCCAGAATTGGTGGACCAGACTGTAGAGATAGTTAAGTTAATATGTACGCGATTAATAACGACTTAAGATAGACAAAAGAAGTATGTGGATCAGCGTCGACAGAAAAAAGATTTTGAAGTCGGTTCTTACATATTTTTGAAAGTATCTCCCTAGAAAGGGAAGATACGTTTTAGGAAGAAGGGAAAGTTAATCTTACACTTTATAGGACCTTTTGAGGTACTGAAAAGGGTAGGAGAGGTAGCTTATGAAATAACTTTAGCTAAAAAGTTAGAGCAGATACATAATGTGTTCCATATGTTGGTTTTACGACCATATAAGCCAGATTATAAGCATGTGATAGAATACGAACCCATACAAGTTGAAAAGGACTTAACATGTGAAGAAATTCCAATTCAAATCACTGATAGGAAAGAAAAAGTCCTAAGAAGCAAGATAATACCATTAGTAAAGATAGTATGGAGGAACCATAATACCAAAGATGGAATGTTGGAACTCGAAGAAAAGATGAAGAAAATTTATTCCCATCTATTTGGGTAATCTTGTTTTGCAATTCTGGGGACAGAATCTTTATAAAGGGGGAAGAATGTAACAATCTGAATTTTTGAAAAATATTAAAATAAGAATATAATAAATAAAATTCTTATTATGTGATATGTTGAATTAAACTGCATAAATGAAAATGTGCTGTGAAATATTTGGTTATATGTGATTAATTTTGAAGACTTAAATATATTATTATATATATTTATTGAGTGTAAATAAATTGTTGAAAATAATTTATGAAAGGAAAATATATAATTAAATTTAATTATACAAAAATTGTTTTATATATTAAATAAATAATTACCCTTATGTTATTATTATTATTATGTTCAATGAGAAGTATCTTGGATCACTATATTCGGAGTTTACAGGTACTCGGGTTTGGGGGTGTCACATTGGCACATTTCTTACCGATAAAAATTAGGTTTAATCAAGACTAGTTATCCAAACTGTATATCAAAGAAATCATTTCTCGACATCGAGTGCTAGTTTCAATCGTGTAGGATAGGGATCCGTGTTTCACATCGAACTTCTAGAAAAACTTGTAAGAGTATATAGGAACACAAATGTGGTTGAGTACAGGTTACCATCCTCAAATAGACGGGTAGGGTGAATGAAAAATACAGACCTTGGAAGATATGTTGAGGGCATGTATCATGGATTTTAAGGGAAGTTGGGATGATCAACTACCTCTAGTAGAGTTTACTTATAATAATAGCTACCATGCGAGTATAGGCATGACACCTTACGTAGCGTTGTATGGAAGAAAGTGCAGGACGTCATTATGCTAGGACGAGGAAGAAGAACGTCGTTTTCTAGGGGCCAGAATTGGTGCACCGGAATGTAGAGATAGTCAAGTTAATATGTACACAATTAATAACAGCTCAAGATAGACAAAAGAAGTATGCCTGTCAACATCAACAAAAAAAATTGAAGTTGATTCATATGTATTTTTGAAAGTATCTCCCTAGAAAGGGAAGATACCTTTTAGGAAGAAGGGAAAGTTAAGTCCACGCTTTATAGGACCTTTTGAGGTACTGAGAAGGGTAGGAGAGGTAGCTTACGAAATAGCTTTGGCTTCAAAGTTATAACATATACATAATGTGTTCCATGTGTCGGTTTTACGACCATATAAGCCAAATTATGAGCATGTGATAGAATACAAACCCATACAAGTTGAAAAGGACTTAACATATGAAGAAATTTCGATTCAAATCATTGATATGAAAGTACAAATCCTAAGAAGCAAGATAATACTATTAGTAAAGGTAGTATAAAGGAACCATAATGCTGAAGATGCAACGTGGGAACTCGAAGAAAAGATGAAAAAAATTTGGCCCCATCTATTTGGGTAATCTTGTTTTGCGATTCTGGGTACAGAATCTTTATAAAGGGGGAAGAATGTAACAATCTGAATTTTTGAAAAAATATTAAAACAAAAATTTTATAAATAAAATTCGTATTATATGATATGTTGAATTGAACTGCATAAATGAATATGTGCAGTGAAATATATGGTTATATGTGATTATTTGTGAAGAGTTGAATATATTATATTATATATTTATTGAATGTAAATAAATTATTGAAAACAATTTATCAAAGGAAAAGAAATAATTAAATTTAATTATACAAAAATTGTTGTATATATTAAATAAATAATTAAAATAATTAATTATTTTAATATAATTTGTCCATTATAATAAATGAGTTATTTTATTCAATGTATTAGTTCCATTTTTATTAGAAATTTTAAGTAATTATAATACATTAATGTGTATTAAAAGTACGATGTATGTAATGTATATTTTTTTGTTGAGCCTTTAGAAACCAAAGTTGGAGGTATTGAGCTTATAAGACTTATTAAGCCTTAATATTAGACTAAGCATGAGCATTTGGGAAATCATAATAAAGTTCAGTCATTTGACATAAGTTGGAGGTGCTATTCTTTTATAATAACAATTGTAAGACCCCAACTTTTTATGAATAAAGATTTAATTTCTCTAATTATTATTTGGAATAATAAGGTGTTGATTTAATATAATGCTTTAGTTATGGGTGATATGTGCAAATTTTTCAAAGTAAACAAGTTGTCATATAATATTCATTTGGTCGAAAAATGTTCTTTTTGTTGGGGAATATCCGTACGACGGTGCAATCATTGGTGGACCACATAACGGAATAACTGTCGGATATAAAAAGCGACAAAAATAACATTTTTATAAAAATAACATCAAAACTTTTACCGTTAACTGTTGAAATACTCGGTGAAAAAAGTACAGTAATACGCGTGGTTTTGCATAGTAGCACACGGTATTGCACAATATTTCTGATTATTGATTCTTACGTAAGAAGTCAATCAGTTTCATTCAATAATTGCCACAGTAATTGTTGCACAGTATCTCATATTATTGATTCAATTAATCTCACAGTATCATCTGTACAATATTTTATATTAATAAATCAATAATAGACACGACACAATTGTTCATATTGTAAGACCCCAACTTATTATTAATGAAATTGAATTTCCTTTATTTATTATTTTGAATAGTAAGGGTTGATTTGATTAATGTGGTTAGTTATGGGTAAAATGCACAAATATTTCAAATAAGCAAATGGTTATAAAATATTCATTGTTGTCGGGAAATATTCGTTTGGTCGTGGAATATTCTTACTCGCTTGGGGAATATTCGTATTGATTGCACACGACCTAATATGTGGGCCCCATAATGAGAAAGCGATTGGATGAAGAAAACGACCAGTATAAGTTGTTTATAAATAACAGCGTAGTTGTTACCATTAATACTGTTGGAATACCCGGAGGTTAAAACACAGTAGCACACGGTATTTCACCAATTATTGATTCTTACGTAAGAAGTCACTACTCAATATTTGTTACAGTAATTACTGGTCAATATTTTATTGATTCAATAATTGCTACATTGATATTTTATATTATTGTTTTTTCAATAATTGTCATTACACGGTATTTTCCATTATCAGATCAATAATTCATATTATTTGAATAATATTATTAGATAGCATTATTGACAATGTCTAGAAAGTTCTGTCTAAGGAGAGGTTTGGTCACCTAATTGCGCGCCAATAAGGAGAAATTCTTATTAGAAAGCCCTCTCTTTCCTGAGAACGACCTAGTTGTCGATATTGTGATTCTGTAATATTATTTGTGAATAATTAATTATTGATTTATATGATAAGAAAAATATTCATTTTATGTGGATATAGATGGAGAAAATTTTTAATGTGACAATTGTTGAAAATTGTTATTTTATCTTTTTTTGATAAAATAATTTATTTAAATATATTATTATATTATATTAATATAATAATGGTGATATTTTTACAATGAATGTGCGATATATGAATAAATGAGGATGAAGAGTATTTTTGTTACAAAAAATGTTTAGCACATGTTTTGTGTGTTGGTGGGCCCCATTTTTTGACTGAAATTTGATTATAGCCTATAAAATCGTCCGTTTGTGGATTTCAATCAACTTCTACTTGGAATTTGGAAAAAACTTAAACTTACAAAGTTGTAGAGAATAAAATTTCCTATGGAATGGACATAAGATTCGAATTTTTCTGATAAAAGGGCTATTTATTATGAGGTATTGAAGTTCCGGAATAATTGATTTTTGAAGTTTTAAATAATTATTTTATGAAAAATAATTTTTAAAATTGAGTGGGCCCCACATGTGATATAAATGTGCTGAATTCAGTTGGTCTAAGGTGGGCTAAATTTTTTTTTTTAATTATATTATTATTTTATTAAATTTTTTGCTTTGGTGTTTTAAGCATTTTCGTATAAATAGGGTGCTTAGGTTAGAATTGAAAATCACACTAGAAAATGAAATCTTTTCCCTCTCTATATTATCGAGCGTATTCTTCTGAGTATTTTGATACTTTGAGTGTTGCTATATCTGGTGCAAGTTCCTTCAAAGACTATATCCGATATTCAAATGGAAGTACTATCTTTCGAGGTAAGGGGTGTTATTTTTTTATAAATGATATTATTTCTTTCAATATCATTATGCCAAAATATTGGAAAGATTTTTCTTATAAAATTCTTGTCTTTTAGTGTCGGGGTTACTATTCATGTATACGACACTATTCACGATATCTGATCTATATTCACGAATACCAAGACTATTCACAGAATAATTAAATTTTCGTTTTTTGTCCAAGATATCTATTATGGATATTAACTTTGATTGTATCCATGTTTTGGTTTTCATTCTTGAATTTTACTCCACTATGGTTATTTATGAAGTATTTTTGAACTTGGACTGTTTAAAGTACGAATCTCTAATCTTTGTCCTTTTGTTTCATTGGATTCGTTTCTTTAAAATGTTTTTCATCATCCTCAGTCCTAAATGATGATATTATTGAATATCTTTGGCCTGTAGTGCAAAGATGAATGATTTTCTGATGAATATCTTTGGCCCGTAGTGCAAAGATGAACAGGTGTTGAGATGAACATGACCAACTGATGAGTATCTTTGGCCTGTAGTGCAAAGATGAATATTTGATTCAAGATGTATATTGATTAATGTTACAGGAATAAAATATTGATGATAAACTTTTAAATTCATTAAAGAAAGTAGATTTCATTCTCTATGTAACTCTTCTAATGAATTGTTATTTCCTGTGAGACCCCAGATTTTATGAATAAAGATTTAAATTTCTCGAAATATATTTTTAATATTATGGTGTGGATTTGATATAATGTTATAGTTGTGGGTAGTATTTATAAATTTTGCAAAGTATGCAAGTTGTTGTATTATATTCGATTGGTCGGGGAATATTCGTTTTAACAGGGAATATTCGTAAGACGGCACAATCATTGGTGGACCACACAACGGAATTATTGTCGGATTGAGAAAACGATAAAAATATCTTTTTATGAAAATAACGGCGGAAGTTTTACCATTAAGCTATTTGAAACACCCGGTGTTAAAGAAATCTGATGTCTGGCGTGGTTGCATAGTAGCTGCACGGTATTGATTATTGATGCTTACGTGAGAAGTCACTTCGGTTTTGTTCAATTATTGCTACGATGAATTGTTGCATAGTATCTCACGTTATTTGATTCAATTATTGTCGATATTTATATATTATTAAATCAATAATTGAGATGACAGAGTTATTAATATTATTATTTGCAATATTAACGATATCTAGAAGTTACGCGAGGAGGAGGTTTGGTCACATAATTGTGCTGATAGGAGAAATCCTTATTGGAAAGCCCCTCTTTCCGCAGGAACGACTGGTCGATTAATATTGTGAATTATAATAATGATGATAAATATTGTTAAATATATTGAGGTGTCTTTTTATAAAGCCACGGATGTTTATATATATAAATTTTATTTTATTAGTATTATTAATGTAATAAAAAGCGGAAAAGCTTTTTATATAAAAAAGCAGAATACTTTTATAAAGTTATTTGTTTTATTAGACAATAATTAGAATATATTATATTTTATTATGCGTGTTTTGCATAGTAAAATCTTTTTATATAAAGCAGAATACTTTTATAAAGTTATTTATTTTATTAGACAATAATTAGAATATATTATATTTTATTTTGCATAGTAAAAATCTTTTTATATAAAATAGAATACTTTTATAAGTTATTTGTTTTATTAGACAATAATTAGAATATATTATATTTTATTATGCATAGTGTTTGCATAGTGCCTGCATAGTGTTTTGCATAGTAAAATCTTTTTATATAAAACAGAATACTTTTATAAAGTTATTCGTTTTATTTGATTATAAATAGAATATATTTTATTTTATTTAAAAGATTTTGTTTTATTAGAATATTTTATTTATACTGCATAGTAAATCAATATGGACCGTCCGTTCAAAAGTAAATCAATCTAGACCGTTCATGAATTAGTTACTATTCAGTCCATTCTCCTATAAATAGAAGCTCATTCCTTCATTATTTCTTACGAATTCACTGAAACTCTCGAGAGAGAAACTATAGAGAGAAATAAGAAAAGTATTCTGCTACTTCACTACTCCGATATCCAGTTTCTTCTAAGGTAAGGGATATTATTTGTTGTACTCGTAAGGGGTATTATTTCTTTTGTATTCATGAAGAGAACTTCTGTTATTCCATTCTTTATTATTCTGTTGGAATAACTTGTAAATGCGGACTACCCTATACTTGGTGAAATTCTTCTGTTATTCCATTCTTTATCATTATGTTGGAATAACTTTGTACATCTGATACCGCATACATGGTAAAATTCTTACATTATTCCATTCTTTATTATTACATTGGAACATCATGTCTATGCAATTTTACGCATGACACCGATTCCATTATTTATTATTCTATTGGAATATCCCGCCTTGCAAGTAATTTCGCATGATTCGGTTCTACGTTATTTATTATTACATTGGAATAACATGCATGCGATCTATCGCATGTACGGTGATTTCTTTTGTTATTCCATTCTTTATTATACTCAGTTGGTTAAAGTTTTGACTTCTATACTCCATGAAATTAATGGAATATCCTTGATATTTAAGCTTCATCTACTATCTTTTCATGAAAATATTCTTCTGACCATTCTTGAATTTTACTCTACAAAGAAGTATCATGTTGACAATTTGGACGTTATTAGTTCCTGGATAAATTAATTCTTGAACTTGTTTTTATTGATTTCTTATATCATTGTCATCATCCTCATGTTTATTTTATGTTGAAAGTCATCATGGCACATGTAAGCGCATAGATGGACTTGGTATGATTATGACCGAGGGGATTAATCGGTATAATCATGATCGTAATGTTACAAATGATGTGGTAAAAATCTCATTGGCCTGTAGTGCATTGATGGACAGTTGTTGGCATGATCATGACCATTGATGAATACACGAATATCCTTGGCCCGTAGTGCATGGATAATTTATGGTTGTGATACTAATGAATATCCTGGGCCGTAGTGCAGGGATGATGTGGATTAGTTATTAAGCTGAGTCTCAGCAATAAAAGTGATGAAAATCTTTTTAAATCATAAAAGATAGTAGATTTTATTCTCTACTTGACTCTTTTAATGGATTGCTTGTTCCGCTGCAGTTAAACTTGATGTTTGTTATATTTTATCAGTTTAACATTGTTGAAGACTAATGATAATTTATTCTACATTATCTTAGTCATAATATTTCTTCTTGGGCTAGTTGAGCTCACCCTTTCTTTTTCACTTGTTCTCTTGAAATGAGAGCGTGGCGGGACTAGTCTGGGGAGCGGAGTGATTGTCAGGATGATAGTATTAGTAGTCCTCACTATTCTATTAAATAGTGTGACAATAAATGTAATGAGGACTCCATTGAGTGGGGATATTGTCTAGATGACAATATTCTTATTAAAACTCTCAATTTATATTTTGTCGTATTTTACACGACTGTTGTATAATTAGTTTGTATTTGTATTCAGTACCATGTATATGACGACTTAAGATGGGTGATGTATACCTGTTTTGGGGGCGTCACAGTTCGTATCAAAGCTTAGGGATATGATACCTGGCTTATATGTGAGACAAGAACTATGAGGGGAGAGACGGGGAATTCCTTCGCTAGTATGACCTACATAAGTTTATTTGGTATTTAATTGGTCGGTCAGAGTATAGGGATTATATGTGATATATTAATTAACCCTTGTTTTGTGGCAGTATTTGAAAATGACATCCGAGAATGTTGAGAACATCAATGGAGCACAGGAGACCGTTGAGTCTCCACAGATCAGTAATCAGGATAATGTGCATCAGGAAGGCGACAATCCTCATGCAAACAACAACATTGACCAAATGATGAACGATGGAATTTTCAGAGGCTTTATGCAATTCATGCAACAACAGGCAAGAGCGGCTTCTGTCCAAAATGCAGGTGGAAACACTGGCAACTCTCGGACGATCACCGCTAAGTAGTTCAAGGAACTGGGACCACCGGAGTTTTTTGGAGAGCCAAAACCACTTATGGCGGAGACGTGGAAAAAGTAGATCTGCAAGATATTTGATGTCTTGGGATGCTCCGAGGAGCAAAAGGTTCCCTTTGCCACCTTCATGTTGCGAGCAGAGGCAGATTACTGGTGGGAATCTGTAAAGCGTACTCAACCTGCCACAATGAAGATGACTTGGGAGAAGTTTCAAGAATTGTTCAACGACAAGTACTTTCCCGAAAGTATTCATCACATGAAAGAGGTAAAGTTCATCAAGCTGGAGCAAAACAACATGACCGTGTCGCAGTACGAAGCCAAGTTTGCCGATTTGTCCCGATTTGCGTCCCATTTGGTTAATAATGAGGAGAGAATGATGCGAATGTTTCTAAGAGGTTTGAAACCCGAGATACGTCAATATCTTATCTCTCATAAACTGTGTTTGTATTCAGATGTTGTTAATAGGGCTCAGTTATTGGAGCGCGATAATGAGTCAACCCAACCAAAAGAGAGCAGTCGGCAAAATGATAATACCAGTTATAGCAGTCATCGAAGCGGTGACAATAAGCGTAGAGGGAATTAACATGTCAGATATGGTAACCACTTCGGTGGGAATCATGGCCAAAACAATAAGAATAGACATTTCAAGAAGAGGAGATTCAACAATGATGGAAAGACGTCAGAACGTGAAGTTGAATTCTTTATTGACCTTGAACCTGGTACAAAGCCCATTTCTAAAACCCCACATCGAAAGGCTCCTATTGAACTTCAAGAGTTAAAGGTCCAACTACAGGAGTTATTGGACATCAATTTTATTCGTCCTAGTACATCTCCTTGGGGTGCTCCTGTTTTATTCGTAAAGAAGAAAGACGGGAGTATGCGACTTTGTATTGACTACCGGGAATTAAACCATGTCACTATCAAGAATAGGTATCTGCTACCTCGTATCGATGACCTGTTTGACCAGTTGCAAGGAGCATAATTCTTTTCAAAGATCGATCTTAGATTACGGATATTATCGGTGAAGATTAGAACTGAGGATATTTTGAAGACTGCCTTTAGAACTCGGTACGGGCATTATGAATTCTTAGTCATATCTTTTGGATTGACTAATGCTTCTGCGGCTTTCATGGATATGATGAACTGAGTATTCAAGGAATATTTAGATCAATTTGTTGTTGTCTTTATTAATGACATCCTCATATATTCCAAAAGTTGTGAAGATCGTGAGCACCATTTGAAGCTAGTACTCCAAAGGCTTCGTGAAAACAAGCTTTATGACAAGTTGAAGAAATGCGAGTTCTGACTTGAGGAAATAGCATTCCTTGGGCACGTGGTGTCAAAACATGGAGTATCTGTTGACCCGACGAAGATTGAAGCAATACAAAGTTTGGAGCAACCGAAGTTGGTGACCGAAGTACGTAGCTTTCTGGGCTTAGCTGGTTATTATCGGAGATTCGTGGAAGGGTTTTCTCGAATCGCTACTCCGTTAACTTAGTTGACTCGAAAGGATACAAAATTTGTATGGAACGAGGAATATGAAAAGATTTTTCAAGAGCTCAAGAGGAGACTCATTTCGGCACCTGTTCTGACAATACCATCTGGTTCGGATGGATTTATTATCTACAGCGATGCTTCAGGCAAAGGGTTAGGATGTGTTCTCATGAAATATGGGAAAGTCATAGCCTATGCCTCGCGACAACTTAAAGAGTATGAGAGGAAATAACCTACTCATGATCTAGAGTTAGCGTGATCGTTTTCTTGCTTAAAGATCCTGGAGGCACTATCTATATGGGGAGAAAGTGGAGATATATTCAGACCATAAAAGTCTCAAATATTTCTTCAGCCAAAAGGAACTCAACATGCGGCAACGACGTTGGCTCGAGCTGTTGAAAGACTACGACCATACCATTCAATACCATGCTAGAAAAGCGAACGTGGTAGCTGACGCATTGAGTAGAAGTTCATATGTAGGAACGAGTGCGATGTTGTCAATACAAAGGCCCATTTTGTGTGATTTACAAAAGATGAAGATAGAATTTAAGACTCTAGGGACCCATACAATGATGTCAAGTATACGCATAGAACCAACTTTAATTGAAAAAGTTAAAGTTTCTCAAGCCACAGACCCGGAGCTGATGCGTATGAAGAAGAAAGTACAAGAAAGTGTTATCCCAAAAGCAAGAATCGATGAAGAAGGAATACTTCGAGTCAACTCCAGACTTTGTGTTCCTAATGACTTTGATTTGAAGTACAAGATCATGATGGAAGCACACAATACACCGTTTGTAATCCATCCTGGAAGTACCAAAATGTATTGTGATCTTCGACATACATTTTGGTGGAACAATATAAAGAGAGAGATCGCGAAGTTTATCTCGAGGTGTTTAACTTGTCAACGTGTAAAAGCGAAGCATCAAGTGCCTAAAGATCCATTGCAACCACTTGAGATACCGAAATGGAAGTGAAAACACATTACCATGGATTTCGTTACTAGTCTTCCCACGGTTTCTCAAGGCATTGATGCGATTTGGGTTATTGTTGATAGATTAACTAAATCTTCTCATTTCTTGCCGATACGGGAGACTTATTCCCTTGAACGTCTTGCTCGTATATATGTAAATGAGATTGTGAGATTGCATGGCATGCCAGTATCCATAGTTTCGAATCGTGTCCCAAGATTCACTTCACGATTTTGGGTTAGCTTGCAAAAAGCTATGGGCACGGATTTACGATTTTGTTCGGCATACTATCCTCAAACGGATGGATAATCAGAGAGGACTATTCAAACTCTTGAAGATCTATTAAGACTCTGTGTCCTAGACTTCAAAGGGAGTTGGGATAAGTATTTACTATTGGTGGAATTTTCCTACAACAACAGTTATCAAGCAAGTATAGGTGTGGCTCCATTCGAAGCATTGTATGGACGAAAGTGTCACTCTCCAGTATGTTGGGATGATGTGGGTGAAGCAATATTGTTGGGACTAGAGTTGGTACGCATGACTACAGAAAAAATCCAAATGATACGACAACGTATACAAATGACACAGGATCGACAAAAGAGTTATGCGGATCTTCATCGAAAGGATATGGAATTTAGTATTGGGGATCATGTATTGTTGCGTGTTGCTCCATGGAAGGGAGTTACAAGATTTGGGAAAAAGAGGAAAGCTCAATCCATGATTTATCAGTCCATTTCAAATTTTTGACCGAGTAGGAAATGTAGCCTATAGACTCGCATTACCTCCAAGTATGTCTCGTGTTCATAATGTTTTTCACATATCTGTGCTTCGAAAATATGTGAAAGATCCGAACCACGTTATTGAGTTAGAACCAGACAAAATAGCCGAAGATTTAACGTACGAGGAGGTACCTGTCAAGATCTTGGATAGGAAGGAGCATGTCCTACGCACAAAGGTCATACTACAAGTCAAAGTTTTGTGGAGAACCCATGCTATTGAGGAAATGACCTGGGAATTGTAAATAGAAATGAAAGCGAGGTATCCTCACCTCTTCGAAACACCAGTTACGTACGTCAATTTCGAGGACGAAATTTCATAAGGAGGGGAGATTGTAAGACCCCAACTAATTATTAATGAAATTGAATTTTCTCTATTTATTATTTTGAAATAGTAAGGGTTGATTTGATTAATGTGGTTAGTTATGGGTAAAATGCTAAATATTTCAAATAAGCAAGTGGTTATAAAATATTCATTGTTGTTGGGAATATTCGTTTGGTCATGGAATATTCTTTACCGTGGGGAATATTCATACGACGGATTTGACCTTTGTGGGCCCCATAGCTGAAAAGCGATTAGATGAAGAAAACGACAAGTATAAGTTGTTTATAAATATGTTACAATTAATCATTGTTGAAATACCCTTATTGGTTAAAACACAAAGAAGACTACGGTATTGCACCAATTATTGATTCTTACATAAGAAGACATTACTCAATATTTGTTACAGTAATTACTGTTCAATATTATTAATGTAACAATTGTTGAAAATTGTTATTTTATCTTTTTTTTGATAAAATAATTCATTTAAATATATTATTATATTATAATAATATAATAATGGTGATATTTTTACAATGAATGTGTGATATATGAATAAATGAGGAGGAAGAGTATTTTTGTTATAAAAAATGTTTAACACATGTTTTGTGTGTTGTTGGGTCCCATTTTGTGACTGAAATTTGATTATAGCTTGTAAAATCGTCCGTTTGTGGATTTCAGTCAACTTCTGCTTGGAATTTGGAAAAACTTAAACGTCCAAAGTTGTAGAGAATTGAATTTCCTATGGAATGGATATAAGATTCGAATTTTTCTAAAAAAGAGCTATTTATTATGAGGTATTGAAGTTCTAGAATAATTGATTTTTGAAGTTTTAAATAATTATTTTAAGAAAAACATTTTTTGCAATTGAGTGGGCCCCACATGTGATATAAATGTGCTGAATTCAATTGGACTAAGGTGGGCTTGAATTTTTTTTAATTATATTATTATTTTATTAAATTTTCTGCTTTGGTGTTCTAAGCATTTTCCTATAAATAGTGTGCTTAGGTTAGAATTAAAAATCACACCAGAAACTGAAATCTTTTCTCTCTCTATATTGTCGAGCATATTCTTGTGAGTATTTTGATACTTTGAGTGTTGTTATACGGTGCAAGTTCCTTCCTTGACTATATATATCGATATTCAAATGAAATCTTGTCTTTTCGAGGTAAGGGATGTTATTTTTTATAAATGATATTATTTCTTTCAATATCATTATGCCGGAATATTGGAAAGATTTTTCTTGTGAAATTCTTGTCTTTTACTGTCGGGGTTACTATTCATGTATATGGCACTATTCACGTATATGGGATTATTCACGACTACGAAACTATTCACAGAAAAATTAAATTTTCGTTTTTTGTCCAAGATATCTATTATGGATATTAGCTTTTATTGTTTCCATGTTTTGTTTTTTATTCTTGAATTTTACTCCACTATGGTTATTTATGAAGTATTTTTGAACTTGGACTGTTTAAAGTACGAATCCCTAATCTTTATCCTTTTGTTTCACTGGATTCGTTTCTTTAAAATATTTTTCATCATCCTCAGTCCTAAATGATGATATTACTAAATATATTTGGCCTGTAGTACAAAGATGAATGATTTTCTGATGAATATCTTTGGCCTGTAGTGCAAAGATGAACAGGTATTGAGATGAACATGACCAACTGGTGAATATCTTTGGCCTGTAGTGCAAAGATAAATATTTCATTCTCTACGTAACTCTTCTAATGATAAACTTTTAAATTCATAGAAGAAAGTAGATTTCATTCTCTACGTAACTCTTCTAATGAATTGTTATTTTCGCTACGAATATTGATTTAAAACTTGTTGTCTATTGTATTTTATCAGATTTTTCACTGTTGAGGACTAACGATAATTTTTTCTATATTATCTTAGTCATAATATTCTTTACTGGGCTAGTTAAGCTCACCCTTTTCCTTTTGTTCCATTTTTCTTCTCATGAAGCGAGAATATAGTGGGGAGTAGTCGGGGTGTGGAGTGATATTCCAAGGCAGTTGTTATAGTAGTCCTCACTATTTTGTAAAATAGTGTATCAATAATTGTGATGAGGACTTATTTGGGTGTAGATATTGTCTAGATGACAATATTTGTATTTTAACTCACAGTTTATGTGTTGTCGTATTTTGCACGAAAATTGTATTAATAAAGTTGTAATTGTTTCTGTACCATGTATTTGGCGACTCAGAATGGGTGTTGTATACCTATTTTGGGGGCGTCACACATATTATTAGTTAGCATTATTGGAAATGTCTAGAAAATTCTGTCGATGAAAGGGTTAGGTTATATAATTGCGTGCCAATAAAGATAAATCCTTATCGAAAAGCCCCCTCTTTCCTGAGAATGATCTGGTTGTTAAAATTGTGAGCTTATAATTTTATTTATGAATAATTATTATGTGGTGGATATTAGTTCAATTTTAAATAAATGAAGGAATTTAGCATGAAATATATGTTGAAAGTTTGGCAATTATCTTCTCCGATAAAAATATTCGTTCAAATATATTATTATAATAATGTAATAATATAATTTTTTATAATGGCAATATTTTTATTATATTACATAATTTTCAGCATGTGAATAAAAGTAGATTGGAGGTTAGCAATTTGAATTAGAAAACTTTTCATGCACTTCTCTTTTTCCTAATGGGTGGATGGAACAATTTTCCTGCATATGTATGCTTTGTCTTTTTTGGTGGATGGCCATTTCATTTCTCTTGCAAACAAATTTTCCAAATGTGTGGGTCCTCTCCCATAAGAAAATGAGATTTAGGCAAATAAGTTAGGCACTGAGAAAGAAAAAAAGGAAAGTTAGGCAGCGAGTTAGGTAGGTTTCCTTATTTCCTTCCTTAGTGTTGCGCTATAAAAGGGGGGGGGGGGGGGTAACCCTCCTTCCTCAACACACCTTCAATATCAGAAATTCTTAGTCTGTGGTATTGTGAGTATTTCTCTCGAGTATAAGGATACTTTGAGTGTAGCTTTTTGTACAAGATTTTCTCAGAATAATATTCGATATTCCAGTCAAATCCAGTTTCTACTAAGGTAAAGGATATTATTTTTCTCGTAAAGGATGTTATTTTCTTTCAATATTCGTAAGAGGTATCATTTTCTTTCAAATTCAATATTATGTAAGGGATATTATTTCATTTCTTATTCCTAAATTTAAACTTACTATGGTAAGTATTGCTTCTATGATTCCTGAAATGATTAAAAAATCCTTAAGTTTTGCGCTTCATCTAATATCATTTCGTTGGAATATTAGTCTGAACATTCTTATTAAATTTTAATCTTTTCATTTTAGGGTACTATTCATGGGAACTATTCACACGGTACTATTCATACAGTATTATTCATACGGTATTATTCATGAGTACTGTTCACAATAGAATCTAATTTTCTTTTCTGTCCAAATTATTTTTGATATATGAATATCATTCTCGAATTTTACTTCACAAATAGTTATCATGTTGATAATTTGGACATTTTTGAACTATGGTTAAATTGAATTAGAAATCTCTAATATTTATCTTTGATCTCACTTGATTGAGTCTTTATATCATTGTCATCATCCTTATGTTTATATTGTGATGAAAGTCATCTTTAGCCCTAAGTGTAAAGATGGACTGTTGATTGGTATGATTATGACCAAGAATTGTGTATTGGTATAATCATGACATTTAATGTTACAGACAAATGATGCGGTGAAAGTCCTCCTTGGCCCATAATGCATATATGGACAGATGTTTGGCATGATCATGACCACTAGTGATACTAACAAATATCCTTGGACCGTAGTGTATGGATAATTCTTTGATTTGAAATATTTATTGAATGATGTTACAGGGATAAAATATTTATAATGGACTTTTAAATCATAGAAGATATTAGATATCATGCTCTACTTGACTCTTTTAATGGATTGATGTTTTCGTTGCAGTTGTATTCTAAAACTTGTTATCTATTGTATTCTATCAGATTTTTCCCTATTGAGGACTAAGGATAATTTTTTCTATATTATCTTAGTCATAATATTCTTTACTGGGCTAGTTGAGCTCACTCTTTTCCTTTTGGTTCCATTGTTCTTCTCGAGAGGCGAGAATGCGGCTGGGACTAGTCGGGGAGTGGAGTAATGGTCCAAGATGGTTATTATAGCAGTCCTCACTATTTTGTAAAATAAGTGTAACAATAATTGTAATGAGGACTTTATTTGAGTTTGGATATTGTCTACAAGATAATATTTGTATTAAATCTCACAACGTTTATGTTGTCGTATTTTGCACGACAGTTGTATTAATGAAGTTTGTATTTGGTTTCTGTACCATGTATTTGGCAACTCAGAATGGGTTGTGTGGACCTATTTTAGGGGCGTCACAATAATAGGCTTACACTAAGAAAATCTAGTTAAGGCTTTATATTCGTCTGATAAAATAAGTTATGCTCAACTCTCATAATTCTCATTGCTTCTCAAATTTAATCTGAGTGATAACTCATTCTCTCTAAGAAATTGAAACCTCTTATCCTCTCAAATTATCCCACATTACTTCAAGAAAACTGAATAGCTATTGACGTAGAAGGAGCAATCTATCAAGTTGTTGTTCAAATGAAAATCATGGTTAAACGCAGAGTTTCAAGTTTCTAATTTATGTCATAATAATGTTGTTAAAGACCAAAGATTGACGAAAATTGTACCTTGTAGTATGAACAAGACATGGAAACAAGTCTCAAGTCATCTGGACTTGTGGAGTGAAATCTAGGAAGTGAAATAGAATTCATAAAAGTCATAAGTTTTGGAAATCTGTAGAAAGTAGACTAGAGTTTAGGCTTTGCCGAAGTGGCGTAGTCGCGCCACTTCCAAGCCTTTTTTCGACGCGGTCACGCTGTGTTGCAGAACTTGAAAAATGAATTTGTTTTATGAAGTGAACATGATGCATATATATAACGACCTTACATGAGATAAGCTCTAAAAACATGTTTGTTCAGAGAACCCAGCTACATCTGGACTTGTGGAGTGAAATCTAGGAAATGAAATAGAATTCATGAAAGTCATAAGTTTTGGAAATCTGTAGAAAGTAGACTAGAGTTTAGGCTTTGCCGAAGTGTCGCAGTCGCGCCACTTCCAAGCCTTTTTTCTAGCCTTGATCACTGTTGTGTTCTGAGAACTTGAAAAATGAATTTGTTTTATGAAGTGAACATGATGCATATATATAACGACCTTACATGAGATAAGCTCTAAAAACATGTTTGTTCAGAGAACCCAGCTACAGAATGGCCCCAAACAATTTAGAAGATTAAACAGTGTAAGAAATGACTCAGAGTTTAGCCTCAGCTGGAGTAGCGCAGCCGCAACACTCTGAGGCTAATTCTTAGCGCGGCCACGCTGCACTGCAGAGTTACCAAGATGAGTTTGGAAACTTGTGGCATATGTATGTAATCTTGTACCTGTAGTAATACTTTAATCATGTAATGTTTTGCCTGACCATGTATGAAATGACTTAATTAAATTGAGAGTTAGCTTGAAAATAGCCCAAATGAAATGAAACTTATAAAGGGAAAGTTAGAGATGATGTAAAATAATAATTTGCATTGATTATATGATACTTGAAGAACAATTTACGTTAAGATTAAAGAACGAAAGAAGCAATTTTCCTAACTTCATTCAATTTATACGTTGAATGCAAGTGTTCTAGCCCTGTACTATATTTATACGTGCAAGTGTTATATTTAGTTGATAACTCTCTTATGAATACACATAGATATATTTTGATTTCAAACTTGTGCAAATCTTTTGTTGATTGCATAAAATTATTTTAACTTGCTATAATGTATTTTTTCAAGTTCTAATATATCTGAACTGTTTAAGAAGATAGTCTAAGCCATTTGATTCGGTTGGATACATGTTAAACATTTTATCGATCCAAAAATAAATCTTTGAAATGTTATTGAGATTAGTGGGTCAGGATTTCCTTGAAATTCAGGTGGTCCAAACTCCTTGAATTGCATGGCATTGACTATTCGTAAGTTGCCCGTGTTTCTAACGGTATTGTAAGCATTAGTTTCTGTTGCCCAGTTCTGCAAAAATTGCATAAAGTTCCTAAAAAATCTATCATTCATTATGTTTTTAGCAACATAATTTTATGAGTTCACAACAGGTTAGCAACATAATTTTATGAGTTCGCAATAGGATTATTCGTAGCTTCCTGATTCTCAGACATATTTGCCTTATAGCTCACCTCTTGATTTTCAGATGTCATTATGAAATGTGATCACAAAACAAAGATTATTTTAAACAAACTGACACATCACTTTTTATCCACACATCCAAGCCGACTAATTAAATAACGAGATTTAGCTTATATAAGACACACTAGTAAAGGATCTTACTCTCCTCTCTCCTTCTAGTTCTAATACGAGATCTCCGCCAGAGATCATATCTCTAAGCTCTGATATCAACTGTGACGTCCCCAAAATAGGTCCACAAAACTCATTTTGAGTCGCCAAAATACATAGTATAAAATTTAAATACAAATTTTCCTATTTACAACTATTAAACTGTCTTGCAAAATATGATAACACACATATTGTGAGTTTCAATACAAATATTGTACTGTATCTAGTACAAAAATATTCAAACCCAACTTAAATTGTCAATAAAATTATTTCCACACTATTTTATAATGTATTGAGATACTTCTACAGTTTTGAACCATTACTCCATTCCCCAGCTACACTCTCATTTCCTAAGAATAATAATGGAACGAAAAGGAAAAGGGTGAGCTCAAATAGCCCAGTAAAGTATATCATGACTAAGATAGCTAAGAATAACTTATCTTTAGCCTTCAAGAATAATAAATCATAGAGTTATGATAATGTAAATTTTCAAAAATAACTGTAGCGGAACAAACAATCCATTAGAAGATTTAAGTAGAACATAATGTCTATTATCTTCTCCTATTTGAAAAAATCACCATCAATATTTTATCCATGTAACACCAATCAACATTTCCTCTTTCCACCCAGTCCAAAGAGAACTTTCACTACCTGTTTTTGCCTATAAACTAAGAATCATGATTTTACCAATGCATAGTTGTTGTTTATAATCATGTGAATCAAAAATTTATCTTTGCACTGCGGGCTAAAGATATTCATTTATGAATCAAAAATTTATCTTTGCACTGCGGGCTAAAGATATTCATTTATAGCAACAATAGTCATGATCATGTTAATCAACAGCTCATCTTTGCACTACGGGCCAAAGAGAACTTTCACCACGTGTCCCTGCCATATCGATCAAAGACACCAAAAAATTATATCGTCTTTTCACCCAGGCCAAAGACATTCACCATAACTTAATTTTTTGTTGAATAATACAAGTAATTATGACGCCCACAAATTCGAGTTCCCTAACCTCGGGTTTGGTTTTCACGATCCATTATACATATCACACCTAACTACCCATTCATTTACGAAATACATCATTCATTACATGTCTTTAATAAAAACATACCTTAAAACATAATTATAACATTAATATCCCAGGTTTCTCTAACCTTAATATTACATGCCCTATAATACAAAAGGCTAAAATCAAAATATAATATAATATTTATCATTACACAACTAATACTACTCGGTCTCCATTTGCCTTGCCTTTATCCCTGTTAGGTCCTTCGGCTACCTCAACTTTAACTGAAATGTTTTATTTTAATCAAGGGTGATGTAAGACCCCAACTTTTTATGAATAAAGATTTAATTTTCTCTAAATATTATTTTAAATAATAAGGTGTTGATTTGATATAATGGTATAGTTATGAGTGATATATGCAAATTTTGCAAAGTAAGCAAGTTGTCATAAAATATTAGCTTGGTCGGGGAATATTCTTTTTTTCAAGAATATTCGTACAACGAAATAATCATTGGTGGACCCCACATAACGGAATAACTGTCGGATATAAAAAGTGACAGAAATAACCTTTTTATAAAAAAAATAACGGTAAAACTTTTACCGTTAACTGTTGAAATATCCGGTGATAAAAAAATGCGATGTCGTGTGGTTACACAAGAGCAAAAAACAGTATTGCACAATATCTTTAATTATTGATTCTTACGTAAGAAGTCACTCAGTTTCATTCAATAATTGTCACAGTAGTTGTTGCATAATATCTCATATTATTGATTCAATTATTGTCACAATATCATCTGCATAATATTTTATATTATTAAATCAATAATTGAGACAACACAATTATTCATATTATTATTTGTATTATTGACAATGTTTAGACAGTTCTGTCAAGGAAAGGGGTTAGGTTATTTAATTGCGCGCTAATAAGGAGGAATCCTTATCGGAAAGCCCCCTCTTTCCTGGGAATGATCTGGTTGTCAATATTGTGAGTTATAATATTAATGATGAATAATTGTTGAAAGATTAAAAATGTGTTTATTAAAGATAAGTGATTTGTGATAATTATTTATTCAATTTTTGATATAAATAGAGGAGTTTGTCATGAAGTATTTGTTGTAAGTTTGGCTTATTACATGGACATCCACTTACTCATTTTTCAAAATCGCCGATACAAAGTTGTCTCAGTTTTGTTTTATTATTATTATCATAGTAATAAAACAGAAAACTTGTAACGCCCCAGAAAATCGAACCTTTGTAAATACTTTTAATAATGAATAAAATAATATTATTTATTATTATTACGTATGGATAAGATGAATGTCGTTCTATAACCTAGAAATATTGGAATGTCGTAGTATTTTAACTACGTGAGGGAATTAAAGTGTTTGAATTTGTAAGACGAAAATAAAAGCTTTTCGAGAAATTTTTCAAAAAACACTATTCATCGATTTCTGTTCGGGAATTATTTTTGAACTTCTGAGAAATACGTAACATTATAATATCAAGATGATATCGATTATGTAATAATAATCTAAGTATGAAAAACATAATATTTCGCATGCAGAATTAATTTGGGAACGTTAGGTTTATTAAGCATTAAGGGAAGAAAGTTGTGATCGTATAATGTGTATTCATTATATGATGGTAATGAATGTATGTATAATACGACGTACTGTACTATTATGTATGAAGAATGAGATAACGTATGTTAAGAATTAATATACGAGCTAGCATACGAAGATTATACGTGGGGTATAAATGTTAAGTTGTTTAATTAAAGGTAATGGACTTGTAAGATTATTAGCCTAATAGTATAAGTCCAATAGAATGTGACAATCAAGCCCAAGTGTTTGATAAGTCATAAGTCCAAACTATGGTAGCATAAGCCCAACAAGAAAGTAGTTAGATTAATTAACAAAGCCCAATGAGAAGCCATGATCCATGGGGCAATCCTAGTGTAAAGTGGGTAGTCTTGATGGGAAAATAATATATGTGGTGACCAAGTGATGTGATGAGAAAGGAATGAATAGTAAGGAGGTGGAGGATTAAGGAGGTGGAATAAGGAGGTGGGATGGTGTATTGACCATTTTACCCTAACTTTGAGTGGCCTATAAATACCAAGCTTCATTTCATTTTGTTGCTTGATCAAATTTCATCCAACTCCTCTCAAGATAAGCTACTTATTTGGTAGAGAGAATAAGCCACTTAAGCAATTATAAGCCACTTCAACCTTTGTTAGATTTTCCAAAGTGAATTGAAGTCATAGTCTTCAAGGGTAAGACTCATATCTTTTATCTACATCTCTTCTATGATATGATTGATAGAGAAGGGAGATTGTTTGTTGAGATCATGTAATAAGTTATTAAGGAATGAACTTAAGCCAAATAAGTTGAATAAGCAACTTGAACTCTAATAAGTTGTTAGAATCATGAAGAACTTAGCATATGTTTGGCATATTATATTAGTATGATGATTATAGCATGAGAACATTGATTAATGGACTTAAGTTCATAGTAAGTCATAAGCATGAGAATTTGTAGTTAATAAATTAAATAAGTCAATGACTTATGAGAATAAGTCAAAACCTACTTTGACTATAAGTTGGTGTAATAAGTAACTTGTGATGTTCATATGTTGGTTGAATTCCATTTAGAATCATTAAAAATATAGTTTTGCCGAAATTCACACGATTGGACGATTATCGTCGAATTCGTAAAATTCTCGGAATGAAAGTCTTATTTTGTGTTTGAAGTTAGAAACGTTGGTTTTCCATGGAGACAAGTCATATTTGGCATTATAGAGTTGCGGACTCGAAAATGACCGAATTCCGACTTAGAACGAAGAAACGAGCGTTGAACGTTCACGAACGTTTATCGTTTTCGTTAAAAATGAACTCATAGGTGAAATTTTAGCAAACGAAGTCAAATAGATAAAATTCTTGCATGAACGCATAGAGTATGTAATTTGTGAACCGTAGGCTTTTGAACGGACCAATTCGGACTTATAACGAAGAAGTTATGTAGGGAGTTTCGTGAAATTTTCAAAATTTTAAAAACTATTCGAGGCCAGAGTCCGTGGCCGCGACCGACGACATTAACCTTAAAGTTGTGCACGCAAATTGAGGTCGAACTGCATAATGCTAACTTCAGCATGTACGAGATGCAGAGTTAAGTGTGGCGCCGCGGCGCCAGTCCTAGAGTTTTGTTGGACAAGAATGTTTACAAGTATAGAATGAAAGAGAACTCTTTGGTAATGAACTAAGGTGTTAATATAACATTGTTAAGGCATTATTGGACATGTAATGTATGTTGGTTAAGAGTTAATAATCAATCAAAGATGAATGAAACATGAATAACGTAATAAAAGCCGGAGACCCATAATAGTAGATCTAAGTCAGGATTTACATTGAGATGAAGGGTAAGATATAATAGTATACATACTTGATTATATATGACCTAATGTGGTACGTTATATGATCATGTGTTATAGAAACTTAGAGACTTAAAGTGTATGGATGTTAATCAGTAAGCAAACGCTGAAGGCAAGTATTCTAACCCTTGTTCCAGTTCAGTCTGGACAAGTTTTGTAATTCATGTATTCTTTCACATAAAGTCTTGAATGATGAAGTCTAGAGCCAACTCTTTTGGCTAGACTTATATTATGATTCTGTCAAAGCATTATTTATGTTTACCGAGCTATATTGGTATGGTTTTCAATCGAAGACCAAGTATGCTAAAATGTTTTTGTCGTTTAACGACAGGCACGTGAGGTTGCCACAACTTAAACGTATACACGTTTAATGAATGTAGTGTTGATCAACATAGAAAGTACTATAAATTTGATCACCCGAAGTGCTCGTAAGATATGCTCTGACTTACTAATTAGTGCCGGGTTGTCCTTTTCAAAAGAAATTATGAACTGCTCGTAGTTCTGAGCTTTAGTTGATATTCTACTGAATATTGTTGTTGGAAAACGTCTTGAATGAAAAGAAGTGCTATTTTGAATTATCGATAGTACTTCGTAACAATTGTTCAGTTACTGAAGATATATAAGTTCTATGTTTCAAGCATGTTGTTTATTAGAATTGTAGTACTTCTTTGAGCTAGTCATGCTCACTCTTGCTTGAACCATATGAACACAAACGGCCAAGATCGAAGCGGAATAGAAGGCTCGAGCAAGGACAAAGGGCAAGACGAAGACGAACCCTTAGCTTAGTATGTAATAGAATAGTTGAATGATTGTAATATATTTGATATTATGACAAGAACAAACGAATGGGTTACAAAGAACCTGGGAAATGTAATATTATTTTGGATATATAGAATTTATATTAGTTCTTTTGAGACTATTTAATTGAATGAATGAATGAATGGTAGTACCGTGTAGAACCATCTGTCGGGTTGAAAGAAACCCGAATTTTGGGGCGTCACAAAACTTTTTATATAAAACAGAATACTTTTTATAATATATATAAAGTTATTTATTTTATTAGATTATAATTATAATATATTATATTATATATAAAGTTTTTGTTTTATTAGAATATTTTATTGTACAGTGATGAATAGTAAAAATCAAAAAAATCCCGTGAAAAACTTTCTGTTCATCCGTGATTATTTTATTAAATATTATCTTGTCCTTCTCCTATAAATAGGTTGCTTAGTTAAGAAATGAAAATCACACCAGAATTAGAGAATTCTTCTTTTATAATATTGTGCGTATTTCTCTCTAGTATTAGAATACTTTGAGTGTTACTAATAGTGCAAAAATTCCTCAAGAATATCTTCGCTATACCAGTTAGATTTAGTCTCCTACTAAGGTAAGGGATATTATTTTCTTTCAATATTCGTAAGAAATATTATTTTCTTCCATACTCTATAGTATGTAAGTGATATTATTTCATTTCGTATTCCTAAATCTACATTTACTTTGATAAGTAATGCTTCTATAATCCCTAAAATTAGTAGAATATCCTTAAGTTTTGCGTTTCATCTAGTATCGTTTCACTGAAATATTTGTCTAAACCTTCTTATTAAATATTAATATTTTCATTCGGGGTACTATTCATGGGGTACTATTCATAGAGTACTATTCACTCAGGGTACTATTTACGGAGTACTATTGACGACAAAATTGGTTTTTTTGTCCAAATTATTTTTGATACGTGAATATCATTCTTGAATTTTACTCCACAATTAGTTATTATGTTGATAATTTGGACATTCTTGAGCTCTGGATAAATTGAATTATAAATCTCTAATATTTATCTTTGATCTCACTTGATTGATTATTTATATCATTGTCATCATTCTCATGCTTATATTGTGCTCAAAGTCATCTTTGGCCCGTAGTGTAGAGATGTGACGTTGATGGGTGGTATAATCATGACCATTAATGTTACATATAAAGGTTTGTGATGAAAGTCCTTTTTAGCCCGTAATGCAAAGATGGACAGATGTTTGGCATGATCATGACCACTGGTGATACAAACGATTATCTTTTGCCCGTAGTGCATAAATAATTCGTTGATTAGAAATAATTATTGATTGGTGTTACAGGGATAAAATTTTGATGATGGACTTTTAAATCATAGAAGATAGTAGACATCATGCATTACTTGACTCTTCTAATGGATTGCTATTTCCACTGCAGTTGTTGATCTAAAACTTATTGTCTATTGTATTCTATCAGATTTTTTCCTGTTGAGGACTAATGATAATTTTTCTATATCTTCTTAGTAATAATGTTCTTTACTGGGCTAGTTGAGCTCACCCTTTTCCTTTTGGTTCCATTGTTATTCTCAGGAGGCGAGAATGTAGCCGGGACTAGTCGGGGAGTGGAGTAATGTTCCAAGATGGTTATTTTAATAATCCTCACTATTTTGTAAAATAGTGTGACAATAATTGTAATGAAGATTTTATTTGAGTTTAGATATTTTCTACTAGAAGATATTTGTATTAAAACTTACAGCGTATGTTTTGTCTTATTTTACACAACAATTAATAGTTGTATAAATGAAGTTGTATTGGATTTTTGTACCAAATATTTGGCGGCTCAGAATGGGTTGTGTGGGCCTATTTTTGGGGTGTCACGGGTGAGCAATGAGTTTGCTCACAAGTTAAAGTATATAATAAAGAATATATATTATGAATAGAATAGTCTAGCTTCTATAAAACATCAACCATGTTCAAAAGATTTCAATGTAGCTGAATAATAAATCATTTTTAATAACAAGACTTTCTTAAATTTCATGCTGAATAACATATCAAGGATCAAAAAATAAAATTCTTTCAAAGATTCAATAATATTCAATTGATTAAGAAGTTTATCAATACTTCAACAATATTCAATAAAGTGGGATATTCCCAGATTTTATGTTGAGTGATCACAAAAGGATCAAGAACTTCTCGAGGAATTATCAGTTCAATTACTGATCAAATACCTCAAAAGTATAAGGTAACCATAAATATTAAATCATATTTCCCTGCAAGTACATAAGGTGATCAGCCTCATTGTACCTGATATTATGCATAATACTTACATGTGTCGCGTGTGTCATTTTCCAACAATAAAGTTTCCCTTTTATAAGGGTTGTTCATCTCAGTCTTAAATCATGAGTTCGTACCACAACAATATGGTTTGGATTGCTTTCAAATAAATACTATGATTTTAACATATAATATCAACATTGATTTAGCCGAAATTAATGGCTAGATCTTCCAATAATAAATCAGTTCATAATAAATAGAACGTTTCATACTTTAACAAATATTAGTTTGGACAAAAAAATTAGCTGAGACATAGCTCATAAATAGTTCAAATAATAGAACATGAATCAATTGCACTATGTGCGAATAACAATAATCATTATGGATGTGAATAATCAACAATAATTATCCACTAACATGCTTGAAAAATAATAACTTAAGTTGAGTTAGGAAACTTGCAATAAATGAGAATATTCAATAATAATCAGTGAATGTGGAATAATCAACAATAATTATCCACTAACATGCTTTGAGAATAAATAATCAAGTTTGAGTTAAAGAACTTGCAATAAATGTGAATATTCAATAATAATAAGTGAATGTGGAATAATCAATAATAATTATTCATTAATATACTTTGAAAAATAATAACTCGAGTTGAGTTAGGGAAACTTGCCTGATCCGTTGACTACTGCTACGCAATTTAAGTTAACTTCTTTTGAATGACCTATCATTTATAAGATTGACCTCTCAATTAGCATCACATATCTCACTATATTAGTTTATCTAACATGTAATAACATAATCAAACATTAGATAACACCTTAACACTATACGTATTCACATGCCTAAACCTGGCACACATCGAGTCTCTAACAGTGTTCAATATAGTATGTTGAGTGGTTTCCCATAAACAACTAACAAACTAGTTTTCCGTCTCGTCTACACTATTTTTTTTCACAATGAGTTAGATCGGTTGCTAGTTCGTATATACCTCCACTCCCTGAAGGATTCGTTTAGCATACATACTATACATCAGCCATTAAAGAGTACGACTATACCACTACTATATCATATACCTTATGATTTAACACTATGTCTTTCATTTTATAAGTTCTTCTTATAACTCGGTAAACTATTTACGAATCCAGCAAACCGAATGCATCAGTTCAGCAAGCCAAATTCAAACTGTATTCCCTTCCTAACATATTAAATTTCCAATTCCTCATACAATTCAATATGGTCTATTGAATGTCTAACTCAATAACTTAACTCCTCTTTTAAACTCTCATTTAATATTATTAATTATTTAATAATATTTTGTCACGCCCCAAGTCTGGGTACCTTGGACCTCGAACCTGGTATGCCACGGTACTACCTTCATCTCCATATATACAACCTTTATCATAAATTAATGAACACAACCTAACTTTTATACCAATTAATACATTATTCACTTCTGTTCTAGAATTTGTAACCTTTACAATCGGTTATTACATCTGTAGATCGTTCATGATCTAATCTATCCATCTTAAACTTTAAACAATATATTTCATGTTGATAAATTTATTGCGAGTATTTATTAACTCATAATCCAAATTAAATATGCTTCTGCGCAATGTTCTTCAACTACAAATGTATAACATCAACATTCATATAACATAGCTAGAAACTACGATATTAAGTGTTCTAGCCCTTAGCATTTCCAAGTATATTTACTCTAAAGAGAATCCACCAGTGGTTTAGTTTGTTACTATAGCACAAACAATATTCCATTACAATTCCTCTTTGTGAACCTTAATATATTCTAAAATCTTTGACGCTATGGTCATCTGTTTTATCGACCTTTATCTACAAAATTTGTTTGCAAGGTTGAGCACGACGGCTCAGGAAAGTTTAACAGTCTACACATTTCATGCTTCAAATAGCATACAAATTTCATATATTCATGCATCATAAGTTTTAGCCAATGCATCTATTTATGCTTCATATATCTCATGATATGCATTTTTATATGCATTATGTTTGTCATATAACACATATATACTTCATGTCGTATAACTAAAATATATTTCACAAATTTCATACTTTGCACTTAGTCACATAACATTCATATAACCAACTAGTTCACATAAAGCAACATATTTCATTAACTAATATAAACACATGGTTAAATGCAAATTATCACATAAGAGCAAGTTACTGAAGAACTTGCCTCGAAGTGTTCCTTGCGCGGTTAGGAGAATTTGTCATTCCATTGTCCTACATGATTAAGTGTATATAAGAACCACAATTAGTTGCATAACGACGCTTATTAGTTACTTATGTTAACTCTAATATACATTTCATTATTCTCCTTTTTTAAATCCTGATACACAATGCTTTATTCACGTTTTTAAAACTTACTAAGACACTTTCTTGTCCCTTCTATTTATTACATTAAACTTCATTTTACGTCTTATTACGTTTCCTCTTTCTATACACTTATCACATAAACTCAAGTTCTTAAAAACTCGCACGCACCGGCGTTTTATCATTTTACTTCATCCGTATTCATAACGTTCTTCAAATAATAACTCAAAGCATCTATAAGCATTTATTTAATTAAGTAATTAATCGTCACCTCGTGAATTAATATGGTAATTGTCCTTTTGACTTATACCTCAAAATATACATCTCTTCACATTATTTTTATAATATTCGCATAAAAATATAAGATTAAGCTTTTCATCGCTTATAAGTCACTAGTCGACCTACTCTAGTCGATTAAACTGCTTCAACGATTCCCAACTCATTAGTTTATAATTATTTTCATTTCTATGAAAGCCTAATACCCTCATTAAGCATTCTTAACCATTTTATCATTCATCTTCAACTCTTGTCTAATATTATTAATCATTTAATAATATTTTATTCATTTACTAATATTATTAATCATTTAATAATATCTTATTTCTTTACTACTATTATTAATCATTTAATAATATTTTATTCATTTATAAACTTTTTAAGTTAATTGTTTATCTCTTACTATTTAATTCATTTAACAAACATATCGTAGAACCTTCATATAACATTTTGTCAAAAATGACCAAATTACCCTTATATGGTCTTAATATAACATATTAATGATTATTAGTAACTAAAATCATATTAACAAATTTTAGGACTTAATATAATCTAATTTTCTCAATTATTCTTAACTTAATCATAATCATGAAAAATACCAAATCATCTTATTATTTGTTTATCTTTTTTCTACAGATATATATATACATACATTCCATACACAAAAATAATATTTTTGGAATTTATCAATTTCCTTTAGTATTTTTCAAAAGTCCGTTTTTAGTTCGTAACTTGGGAAAATTAGATATATCATGATCAACTCTAAAAATTCTCAACTCTTGGCAGAATCTTACACGTAGTAACATGAACTTCCAGTTTAAATTTCGTGGCCATTAGAGTTATAGAACTCCAGTTATAGCCGTTTTCATCAAAAAACCCAAAAATTGAAATGGCCATAACTCGATCGATTTAAGTCGGAATAAGCTCATCTTTGGATAATAGCTACTTTATATCATATATTTTCATTTCCCAAAAGGTAGGAATTTATTTCAATAATTAAATGGTCGAAAATTCCTCGGTAAAGTTTTGGACAAATTGCTTTTTGGTATTTCTAGATTTTGCCTACTTTGCTAAAAACTGTGCATATGGAAAACTACAAGGAATTTTTCAGTGATTCCATTTGGAGATGTTAGAAGATGCATTTATCTAACTCTAGAACTTGACCACACTCAAAAATTTGAAATTGAATGAGAGATATGATTGTTTGAATTTCATGTTTCATTTTTTCAAAAATTAGTTTTTCTAACCTTTATGTTTTGTAAGAAAACTTCCATGATCTCTTGATTATTCAAAAATTAACCAACATAAACCATCATAATACATACTAATACTCCTTATACTAAAGGATCTACCATGATCCATGATTAATTTCATCAAACCCTCACCATAACCGAGCAAAACATAATCTAAACCAAGAAATTACAAAGCTAGGTTAAAGAACTTTTAAACCTTCTATGCTTGGATGATGGATGATCTTCCTTGTTAGTTTGACTTGCTAGATCTTCTCCTTCTTAGCCTCTTCCAAGTCGTGGCCTCCCCCTTCAACTCCCTCTCAAGTTCTTAAGTTTTTCTCTAAGGTTTTGGGTGAAAGTTATGGAGAAACCCATGGTTTCTTCTTTCTCTTCTTCCTCTTCTTTCTTTTTCCTCTCTCCTCTTTTTCCTTTCTATCCATTGATTCCCTTTCTCTCCTCTTTTCCTTCTTATGGTCGGGTATATGAGTGAGGGAATGCGGAGTGTTTCTTTTATTCCTTTTTCCTTTATTTAGCTAAGTAAAGTAACATTTAAGAGAGAGAGAGAGAGTAGCTACGAGTTGGTACGATTAGGGGAGAGTTGGTGGGAGTGGTTTGGGAGTAGGTGGGCTACCCATGTGATGGAAATTCAGCTGATTTTGGTGTTGTGGGTCCCGCTTTTATTTTCTCGTTTTGCGTATTTAATCCCGTTTTTGATTTTCGAACCCGAAAAATCAAAATTTTGAGTTTATAGTCGATTCCTACTAAATTCGACACTCCCAACATCATCAACACATCCGTTCCTTCAAATTCATCTCTGAATTTTAAGTTCGACTTTCCTCCGTAAAAGTCAACTATTGATTTTGACCAAAAAGTCAACCCTAACACATTTTGTGTTACAGTCTATTCTTACTAATTTCGACGTTTCGGATTCAAATATCCAATCCGCGTCTTCAGATTCTTCTCCTAACTCTGATTTTGACTTTTTTCCATAAAAGTCAACTGTTGACTTTGATTAAAAAGTCAACCCCGACACATTTTGTATTTTAAGTCTTTTATGACTAAACTTGATGTTCCGGACGTAACCGAGTAGTCCGTACTTAAAAATTCTATCCCTAACTCAAATTTTGAGTTTTAATTTGATTCCTTTTATTATTGAGAATACTAACTAATCATTTATTGATTATTATTTATTTCACTTGTCATTCAAGGCCATCATTCAAACTATGTTAATTTATAACATAGTTTTATATTGTTTCTTACATATTGAACTCAATTAACCATATTGGTTTATCTATTCATCCTTTAGTTATTACTTTCTAACCCATTTACAAGGATTCCATGCCAGAATCACTATTACTGCAACGTTCTAGTTTAGTTTACTACTAAACTCTTACATAATTTCTCTTTACAACTCATCCTATCAACTTACCTCATCATAGGTATTCTCTTCCTCTATATTTCCTTTATCCCTTACTATCCAATTTATGGATAGAATTCCATTCTTAGCCCAAGTCATATCTGACTTAATCTTGGTTCTTGATTACTTGCTAATCTTAGGTATCAATTCCTTAAATATTTCTATCATTCACCATCAATTCTCTCTACATTCTTTTGGATATTAAACCATATAGGTTCTTCTTAATTTTTTTAATCATTCCTCTATTTTCAAGTTTAGATTTTATTCTTTAAACCTTTATTTTATTATTTGAGACAAGTCTCATACATTTTCGTGTTATCACATATTTTATTCATTTATAAGTATTATTAATCATTTAATAATGTCTTACTCACCAAATAATTTTTTTAATCATGTAATAATTTCTTACTAATCTCATAATATTATTAATCATTTAATAATATTTTAATTCTTAACTAATATTATTAATAATTTAATAACATTTTAAATTCTTAACTAATATTATTAATTATTTAATAATATTTTAATTTAACTTTAATCTAAATATTATTAATTACTTAATAATATCTTAGTCTAATATTATTAGTCATTTAATAATATTTAATCATTTATTAAATTAATAAATAATTTATTTTAATTATTTATACTTTACTAATTAATTCCTTTAATAATTTTAAAATGCCATACACATAATATAATGTACTATCATTAATCCTATGAGACATTTAATTGATCTTAGGTTAATGATATAATTAATTAATAATGTTTTTCATAAGTGATAAAAACTTATTAGATCCTTAAACAATTTATTATAATTGTTTAATTAATGAGTTACTTAAATTCTCTTCATTTATTAACTCTATCTTCATTTAATTACTATTAAATATTAGTTAAATAGTAATTAATTAATTACCTTTAGTTATTATTTAATAATAAATAATAGCTAATTACATCTACTTATTATTTAATGTTAATTAAATAATGAATAATTAAAATTTTAATATTATTTAGCCTTTAATTATTAATTAATATAATTAAATAATAATAATTAATTAATTATCCTTGAATAATAAATAATTAATTCACTTCATAAATATTTAATTATTCTTTCTTATTAATTTAAGAATAATTATTATTATTATTTCTTATTTATTATTTAGTATTAATTAAATAATAAATAATTATTTTATAAATTTTATGTCTATGTAAGTAAGTAATTACATTATTATTACTTAATCTTATTTAAACATTCTTTAATCATTATTTAATATATTAATTAAATAATAACTAATCAATGGTTTAACTCTCTTTTATTATTTAATCTTAATTAAATAACCAATAGTTAGTTTATTAACACTAACTCCACTTAATTATCACTTAATATCACTTAAATAATAATTAAATAATTAATTACATTTAAATTATATGTAATTAGTTTAATAATCATTTGGTGGCATTAATTATTATTAATTAGATAGTTTTAAATGAGTTTAAACCATTAATTACTTAATAATTACATAATTGTCCAAAAAAATTTTGAATTAAATATTTTAATATTCTTCACAATCTTAGAAAATTTTGGGTCCCGGACCCACCACTAGAATCGGCCGGAAAGTGGGTGAATCAGACGCCGGAAGGTTCCGCCGGTTCACCGGATTTGCTGAACCGATCAAATTCTTTAAAATTTTCAACTTTTTATCTTTTGTTTTCAGTTTTGGGGTCCTTCACTAAAACCTTCATAAAACGAAATATACAACTTCGATTTAGGTCCAGTCGGTCTCGTTGGATTCTTATCTTTTGAAACTACAATTTCATTTATCAAACTAAAGATTTGAATCTGTTTTGGTCATGGAAATTAGCCCGGAAGTGGCTGGTCAGCGACATGATCCAACAATTAGAGTGTTTTTGTAATAAATCCATATCTTGCTCATTTTTCAACATTTTTACATGATTCCAAAGAGGTTTTTCCTTTAACTCTTAGATCTATCATACCAAGAATTAAAATCACAAGAACCCTTTGTAGAGTTCAAAATGACAAGCATATATCACCCTTTTTAAAATAAAATTTCTGGAAAAACTCCTTTAACTTTCTTTTTCCAAAATTTCCAACATAAACTCATATGAATCATCAAGTTAAACACATTATATACAAGATCTAACCTTCTCATAAAGTTATAGTCATTTACAACACAATAGTCTAAGGATCTAACATAAAACTTCATATAGAATACAATGTTAGGGATTTTTAATACTTACTTTGTTTTGTGGGCTACCTTTCTAACTCTTCCAAGGTAGGAGATAAGTTTAGGGTGCATGAAATCTTGCTTCTCTTCTCTCCTCCTTTCCATGACCCCCTTTCTCTCTCTCACTCTCTTTTTCTTTTAACATAGCAACTTGGAAGAGAAAATGAAATGAAAGTAAGAGAAGTGATATGTTCTCTTTTTTTTATTATGTATATACATTATAAGTATACTTTCAATCCTTTCTCTCTCACTCATCATCACCAATACCAACCCATGTTGCTTGCAAGTTTAAACATAAGTGTTGGCTTGGTTCATGGCTTGACACCTAGAGCATTTCGTGAGAGTTAATAAACTTACTTTCAAACAAAATAAAAATCACCACTCCTCCCCTTTTTAACCTCTAATAGCTGACCCTATGCCCCTTTTTTTCTCCCATTTTAGATTTATTTTTCTTGCAAAATTATACTTAAACAAATTACCAAAATGCCCATCTTCAAGTGGGCTAAGATTGGGTCATTCCTTTAATTCTTTTGGACTGCAAATTAATTTTTTTGGGCCATATAATTAGCATAGTACCATAATTTTAATTTTATCTTACCATAATCATTTAATTAGGATTTTCATTACACACATTGCAATTCAAGTCTTTACTCATGTATATTTAATTTCATAACCCAGTTAGACTTGCTTTACTTAGGTTATAAAATTAATTAATTGAGATGTATAAAATAAATTTCTTAGGGTTAGTATATATATTATAACCCTTAGGTTATTTAAGTCATATTCTAATATATATATATATATATATATATATTAGGTTATAAAACTTTATTCTTAACTCTCTTTTTATACAAAATAAATGTATACACATTATATAATGTATATTTATTTAATCACATACATAATCCATATAAGCCATAACATATTCCATTAGTTCATTAACTTAATTAGCCTTAATTGGCTTGATAAGTTATTACTACTCATATAATCACTATATATAGTTCATATCAATAATTAATCACTTAAAGATTATAAATCTTTTTAATTTAATAATCAAGGTTAACATGCAAGCTATTTTAATTTTAAACGTAACTTATCTTACTATTCCTTAATCAAATTGATTAAGTATTCATCTTGTTAACTTAAAATAATTAAATTAACTATCTTGCTTAATTCACAAATTCACTGATATGATTCAAGTACTTTTAAAAAAAATCATAAAATTTACATTTATAATCATATAAAATTCTCGATCCTTATTGTGACGTCCCCAAAATAGGTCCATACAATCCATTCCGAGTCACCAAATACATGATACAGAACTCAAATAATAACTTCATTTATACAACTATTAACTGTCGTGTAAAATACGACAAAACGTAAATTGTGAGTTTCAATACAAACATTGTCTCGTAGACAATATCCAAACTCAAAATAAGTCCTCATTACAATTATTATCACACTATTTTATAGAATCGTGCAGATTACTAAAACCACCATCTTGGACCATCACTCCATTCCCCGACTAGTCCTAGCTATATTCTCATTTCCTGAAGAGAACAATGAAAGAAAAGGGTGAGCTCAACTAGCCTAGTAAAGAATATTATAAGTAAGATAATGTAGAATAAATTATCCTTAGTCTTCAACAATGTAAAATCTGATAGAATACAATAGACAACAAGTTTAGATCAACAACAACAGCGGAACAAATATTCCATTAGAAGAGTTAAGTAGAGCATGATGTCTACTATCTTTTATGATTTAAAAGTTCATCATTAATATTTTATCTATGTAACAAAACTTAATAAATATTTCACATCAACAAATTATCCATGCACTATTGACCAAAGATATTCATTAGTATCAGCAGTGGTCATGATCATGCCAAACAACTGTCCATCTAAGTACTACAGGCCAAAGAGGACTTTTACCACATCATTTTTTATAACATTACAGTTCATGATTATACCAATACACAATTCCTGGTCATAATCATACCAATCAACAGTACATCTATGCACTACGGGCCAAATATGACTTTCACCACAATATAAACATGAGGATAATGACAATGATATAAGAAATCAATCAAGTGAGATCAAGGATAAATATTAAAGATTTATAATTCAATTTATCCAGAGTTTAAGAATGTCCAAATTATCAACATGATAATTAATTGTGGAGTAAAAAGAAACCAATTTTATCGTGAATAGTACCCTGGGTGAATAGTACCCGAGTGAATAATACCCGGGCATGAAAAGATTAAAATTTAATAAGAAAGTTCAGAAAAATATTTCAGTGAAACGATACTAGATGAATCGCAAAATTCAAGGATATTCTACTAATTTCAGGGAGTATAGAAGTAATACGTATCAAAATAAGTGTAGATTTAGGAATATGAAATGAAATAATATTACTTACGTACTACAGAGTATGGAAGAAAATAATTTTTCTTACAAATATTGAATGAAAATAATATTCCTTACCTTATTAGGAGAGTAATTCTAACTGGTATAGCGGAGATATTCTTGAAGAAAACTTGCACTATTTGCTGCACTCAAAGTATCCTTATGCTCAAAAGAAATACGCACAGTATTATAGACGAAGAATTCTCTGATTCTGGTGTGATTTTTATTTCTTAACTAAGCATCATATTTATAGAAGAATGGTTGGGCACTATTTGAATATAATCACGGACGCGTAGTAAGGAATTCACGGGCGAAGAATTCGACGGATTCGCGTGATTTCCTTATTTTTACTATTTATTATTGTGCAATAAATTATTCTAATAAAACAAAAACTTTATATAAAATATAATATATTCTATTTATAATCTAATAAAATGAATAACTATATATATAATATAAAAAGTATTCTATTTTTTATAAAAAAATTTCTATTTTATATAAAATGTTTTCTATTTTATTACTATTATAATAATAATAAAACAAAACTGAGATAACTTTCTACCGGCGATTTTGAAAAATGAGTAAGTAGAGCTCCATGTAATAAGCTAACTTACAACAAATACTTCGTGAAAAACCCTTTATTTATATCAGAAATTGAATAAATATTTATCAAAAATCACTTATCTTCAATAAACACATTTTTAATCTTTCAATAATTATTCATCATAAATATTATAACTCACAATATTGAAAACCAGATCATTCCCAGGAAAGAGGGGGCTTTTCGATAAGGACTTCTCCTTATTAGCGCGTTATTAAATAACCTAAACCCTTTACTCGACAAAACTTTCTAGACATTGTCAATAATATAAATAATAATATGAATAACTGTGTCGTCTCAATTATTGATTTAATAATATAAAATATTATGCAGATGATATTTTTACAATAATTGAATCAATAATATGAGATACTATGCAGCAACTACTGTGGCAATTATTAAATGAACTGAGTGACTTCTTAAGTAAGTATCAATAGTCAAAGATATCTTTATGCAATCTGGTGTGTGCTACTATGCAACTAATGCCAGACATTCATCTACTTCTATCACCGGGTATTTCAATAGTTAACGGTAAAAGTTTGCTGTTATTTTTATGAAAACGTTATTTTTGTCATTTTCTATATCCGACAATTATTCTGTTGCGTGGGGTCCACCAATGATTGTGCCATTAAACGGATATTCCCTGACAAAAATAATATTTCTCGACCAAATGAATATTTTATAACAACTTTTTTACTTTGCAAAATTTGCACATATCACCCATAACTATACAATTATATCAAATCATACCTTATTATTCAAAATAATATTTAGAGAAAATTAAATCTTTATTCATAAAAAGTTGGGGTCTTACAACCTCCTCATCTTATGAAATTTTATCCTCGAAATTAATACATGGGTGTCGAAGAGGTGAGAATACCTTGTTTTCATTTGATTCTAAAGTTATTTCCTCAATATTGTGGATTCTCCATAAAATTTTGACTTGAGGTATAATCTTTGAGTGTAGAAATATTCCTTCTTATCCAAGATTTTTAAACTATTAAATCTTTTGTTATCTCATCTAATTCTAATTATAATCTCCTTTTTACTTCTAATTTAACTCATGCAAACATAAATGGGTCAACAAGTAACGAGTAAGTAAATGATCCACGAGAAAGGTTTCTAAATTAAACTATTATGCATCAACTATATCACTATTTTTATATGCTAAAACGAACGCTTATGATTGTGAATTACTCAAAACTCAAATAGCAAATAAAAGAAGAATATTAAAGTAATAAATCAAATCTGGAAATAATTGGATCCTAACTTCATTTAATAGTTCATCTACTCACCACCATCATGCAAGATTATTCACGTATCACAGAAAATTAGCCAAGAGCACGAATGTAGACATAACCATTTTTTAATGTATTATGACCTACAGACATAACATCCACATACAATAGACATCATGTAATCATCAATAAAACCAACCTCACTTTATTTCTATGTGAAATTGCAACCATATTAAATTTAAGCACAAGCCCTTATATAACTACACACAGTGAAGCAGTATATTTCTATCTGATTCACAAAATATAAAGCTAGACAAATCAGCTTCATACACGTATGCTATCATAATTACAACCATACTCGAATGTTATTTTTCAATTCCATACAAGTATATAAAATGAATGGTGATCAAGCATTCATGCAATCAAATCAACCATAATAGAAATTCTGATGATACACAAATAATCAGGCACTCAAGCCATCAATTAGACTACATATCAAACTCCGTTAGAATCCCATAATGGAGTTTAGCTCATGTCTGAACTAAAAGCCATTATGGGATTAAAGTAACACGTGGAAAATAATTAAACAATTGAAAGAAGATAGAATCGATCAAACCCAATTACTGATTATAATTCAAACGTGATGTTCAAATCCTCAGTAATCTCCAACAACATAAAAGTAGTTCGTAATCAAAGATTGAATTCTAAAGAAGAAGTATAAAATATTAAATCTATGCTTGCATCCTCGTTGGAATTCGCTCAAAGCATAGAACCCTAGTTCTCTCCTATGAAAAACTCGTAAAAACTAAAGATGATAGCATTTGGTACCAACCAGATTAGTTTATACCAACTCAAACACTTCAAATTTCAAAGATTACAAAAAAGTCAACAACTGCAGTTGATGACCCGCGCCGCCGCGCGCGATCCCTTTGTAAACATAGCGCGGGCGCACGTGTGTGCAAAATTAGTTCTTTCCGATTGATGGCGCGGGCGCATGTCTTTTATCTTGTGTAGCCGCGCGGCCGCGCGGCTTCTGCATTTTGAATCCTCAAGTTCTGCTGCTGCTGCTTCCTTGTCATGCTGCTCTTGTTCCTTTTACATACTGCTTTTGCTTCTTTGTCCATCGATGCTCAATTTCTTTCATCCACTCGACCCTCATGTCATGCCTTCACTGATCTCTGGCCACCTACTAATGCCAAGCTATGCCATTTCCTGCACTTTTACACCAAAGGAGTTCTCAGTACATGCAATGAAAAATAAAATAAAATGCAACTAAAAACATACTAAAATGTGCTTAAGCTGGGCATAATTCTCGTGAATTGATATCCAATAAGTAGGTATAAAACCTACTTATCAAATACCCCCAAACTTGAACTATTGCTTTCCCTCAAGCAATGCATATAACATAAAACACTAAAAATGCAACTACATGCTATGCAACTAGATTATGATGCAAACAAGTCTCACATTCTTCTAGCCATAACAAAATTTTAGTCCAAAATGCCTCGGCGAATTATCCAGATTCGATAATACAAATTCAAACCAAACTATAGGCATAATATCATAGACTCAGATAATTTATATATGCTATAAAGATGATGTGTGTGTGTGTGTGTGTGTTCACCAAAACTTATTTAAAACACAGAATACACATGCTAAACTGCTCAAAACAGAAAATTGCAGTCTAAATCAAGATTTATGTATACTAATGCAACAAAGACTACACTGATATATCAAAACCAACTTAGGTTCAACAATGTGTTTAAACTGCTTTATTTTTACTCACGAGGGCGATTCTCGCTCTTTCCCGTGGTGTTTATTGCTTTATATATATATATATATATATATATATATATACAGCGAGTGCGTTTTACTCTCCATCTCGCCCCTTCCAAATCGTCAATCATTTAGCTCAAGAAGGTTTCAAGATAGCTTTTTCTTCTTCTCTATTTTTTTAATTTATATATAGCATACCCATGTGTTCCCAAAGTTTGATTATCAATGTTTTGTACAGTCTAAGTCCAGTTTCCCCATAATTCTCTTTTTAAAACCACATTTTCTATCAAGCAATGCAACACATAATTCTTATGCCTACAAGAAATTGTGAACACGACAGTGAAAATCGAAAGCATTTAAACAGCATCATGAATTACATCATGTAAAACATTATATCTAAGCTCATGTTATCCAAAATACTCAACAATCCTTTAAAATTCACTTTCATCATAGGCTAGACATAACTTCCATAAAGCCAGAATTTGTGAGACATGCACTAAACATCAACTGTAACTAAACATATACTAACACAATTAATAATGATTAAAAAATGAAAAAATTTCTGCAATTAATTGTTATCTAATCTAACACATAAACATGCCAAATTTAAACTAATCATGCAAATACCATATGCAACTACCCTAATACCCAATTCCCCCAAACTTAAAGTATTCATTGTCTCAATGAATGAAGGTAAAGGGTTAGAGAAACTCCTATATTCATCAGCTCCACCACCCTCTTCGGGTGGTGAATCTGGTGGTGGAAATGGCACGATCGTCCCAAACTGTGGCCACTCAAGCATCGTCCCCTACTGTGCAAATGACTCTACTAGTGACCTCATCAAACCCGTTACAAACGCTGCAAAGTTGTCATACATAGCATCGACCTTTCGCTCCAACCTTCTGAGCTGTCGGTCCCCTGTAACAGCGGTAGCTTGAGTTGACGGGCCCGCTTCATCTGTCCTGGATGGCTGCTATGAGGGGGTCGATGATGCTAGGCGAAGAATAAATCCCTTTCCTCTGGGATGCGGTGTACCCCCTTGCCAATCTTCAAATCTGGCGATGATAGCATGCGTAATGTCCTGACTCGGGAAGTGCAACTGCTCATCTGTCCACTGAATTCTTGCCTTGGCACATAAATGGGTCACTATGGAGGCATGTGGAATACTGCCCGTGGTACTACACCGCATATATCTCATCATGTTTTGATTTATCAAGTGACCTATGTCGATGTTCTTGCCCACAATAATCCCCCATAATATGATGGCGCGCTCAACTGTAATCTCATGCTGATGAGAGGATGACATGAGTTTAGCACACACAAACAGATTCTAGGCCTTTGCATAGCGGTTGAGAGTGGACGCCGGGAAGGTCTTAAGGTGATTAGTGTCCGGCGTGCATGTCCATTGAGTAGCCGGAATGCACAAATTATTGATCACCACATCCAAATCCGTCTCCAAACGTTCGGCTTCCACCCAATTTGTTTGCCCAGCCGAAGGGTCGGGTAAATTGAATAATTGGCGAATAGTTCTTGGCCTGTAGTCCACTTGAATACTACAAACAAATGAGAACCCATTCATTGTTTCCCTCGCATTAGTATAGAACTCTCTGACAATGACCATAGGTGAAGCCATTTGGCGAAAGCAAACACCATGCCAACACCTTTCTCGAATCATCTGTACCAACTGACCATCCTGTGCGTCGGGCTTGAATCCTCTTTCCCAAATAAATGACTTCCCAACAATGAGATAATATTCCACTTGAGCATCCAAGTTGATAAACTTTGAGAAATCAACGTTATCCCCGCTTTGGCTACTAGCAGATGATGATTTCAGGGTACGAGATCTTGCACGCTTAGGACCCATTTGAGATTCATAATGAAGAAGAAGATTTGCTTGATAGTGAGTGATAGCCGAAGAGTTGATTACCCCCAAACTGATTTTTCACAACCCACTCTAAAACCCTAGTTTATATCAGTGTATCTAGTGGTCGTGGGTAGGAGGTTTTATGCAACAATCATGTAGTGGATCACTTGGTAACGGTTTGAGAGAGAAGAGATCATGTGAGTTGTGGAGAGTAAAGAGAACAAGGTCTCTTGTGTATTTCAATTGATGGGAGTTATGTGTTAGAACACATCTTTAAGCTCAAATTTTTTTTTCAACTTCGGGTGTCGCGTGCAGCGCATGATTTTCAATAGGGAAGGGCGTAGCGGGCGCATGAGTGAAATTTTTTTCTCTCTCTTGAGACACATGCAGCGCAGGCGTATGAGGTTTGTATTACTATCATCATCATAATGCTAAGTGCAACCACGAATCCTATAATTCCAATTTGCATCTTCCAATATAGCACACAATGATTACTTCGTTTCAATGCACAGCATAAACACCAATTAACCATGTCAATGCTTGAACTAATGAGTACGCAACAATGATCATCTAATTAGCATACTCTCTATACTAATCTCAAACATAGTCCAATGCAAATTCAGCTACACACTCACTTATGCAAAACACATTACTTTATCACAATTAAAAATGAAGATGAACAAATAAAAACAACCAAAACTGAATAAATAAAAAGTAGAGATAGAAACAATGGGTTTCTTCCCATCAAACGATAAGTTATAGCCAATTAGCTTGACTATCTCTGAATCTCATGTCGAAGAAAGAATTAAGGTGACTTTTTATCTGTCAACCTCACCACCAAAGTAATGCTTCAGCCGCTGTCCATTCACTTTAAACGGCTTATCCAGGAACTTATCAAACACTTCTATTGCACCATGCGGGAAAACAGTCTTCACTTTAAATGGCCCTGACCATCTTGATTTTAGCTTCCCGGGAAAAAGTTTAAGTCTGGAGTTGAAGAGCAAAACTCTTTGTCCCGGCTCGAATGTTCTCTCTATGATCTTGCGATCATGCCATTTCTTCACCTTCTCCTTGTACAGCTTAGAATTATCATACGCCTGTAGTCGAAATTCATCCAACTCATTGAGTTGGAGTAGGCGTTTCTCTCCTGCCGCTTTCAAATCAAAATTGAGCTTCCGAATCGCCCAATATGCCTTATGCTCTAGCTCCATAGGAAGATGACAAGCTTTGCCATAAACGAGCTAAAAAGGTGACATACCCAATGGAGTTTTATACGCAGTCCTATATGCCCAAACAACATCATCAAGCTTTAAAGACCAATATTTTCTAGTGGGATTCACAACTTTTTCCAGAATTCTTTTAACTTCTAGATTTGACACTTCTACTTGGCCATTCGTTTGTGGGTGATAAGCTGTAGCGATGCGATGGTTCACCCCATACTTAGCCAACAAAGCTGTAAACTGCCTGTTGTCAGAAATGACTGCCTTCATCACTAATGATGGCCCTAGGAGTCCCAAACCTCGTGAAAATACTTTTCTACAAAAATCTGAGGACTACTTTGGCATCATTTGTTGGAAGAGCTGCCACTTCTACCCACTTCGACACATAATCCACTGCGAGCAAGATGTAAAGATTTCCACATGAAGAAACAAAAGGGCCTATAAAATTAATCCCCCACACAAAAAAAAATTCCACTTCGAGGATCGTATTCAATGGCATTTCATTTCTTTTTAAAATGTTCCCGACTCTCTGACATCTATCACATCTTTGGACGAAACTGTACGCATCCTTAAAAATTGTCGGCCAGTAGAACCCTGCTTGTAGCACTCTAGCCGATGTTTGCTCTCCACTATAGTGACCCCCATACAAAGAAGTGTGACAATCATGCAAAATTCCCTCGATCTCACTATATGGGATACACCTTCTTATCATTTGATCAGCACACTGTTTAAATAAGTATGGATCATCCCATATAAACCATTTGACATCATGCAGAAATTTTTTCTTTTGATGACCCACCAAGTCGAAGGTACCATTTTACTCACCAAGTAGTTGTAGTAGTCGCAAACCATGGCACTTCCCTTTCACCACAAACAACTGCTCATCTAGAAAGGATTCATTGATTATAATATTGTCGTCTGCTACCCTTTTTGGATTCTCTAGTCGAGATAAGTGGTCCGCCACTTGATTTTCAGTGCCCTTTATGTCCTTGATCTCGAAATCGAATTCCTGCAACAATAATATCCATCTGATCAACCGAGGATTGGCATCCTTCTTTGCCACTAAGAACCGAATTGCCGCATGATCTGTGTACACTATCACCTTTGTACCAATCAGATATGCTCAAAATTTATCAAAGGCATACACCACTGCCAATAACTCTTTCTCTGTGGTGGTGTAGTTCAACTGTGCATCTGTAAGGGTCTTATTGGCATAATAGATCACATGAAACATCCTTTCCTTTCTCTACCCCAAAATAGCCCCCACAGCGTAATCACTGGCATCACACATCAATTCGAATGGCAAATCCCAATCTAGTGCAGTAATAACTGGTACTGACGTTAATTTCCCCTTCAAGTGCTCAAATGTCGACACACAAGCTTCATCAAATTTGAACTATGCATCCTTCTCCAATAAACTGCATAATGGTTTAGTTATCTTGGAGAAATCCTTGATGAATCTGTGGTAGAAACCTGCATGTCCAAGAAAACTACGAACACCTTTTACTGAAGTAGGTGGTGGCAAGTTCTCAATAGTTTCTAGCTTAGCCCTATCCACCTCGAGTCCCTTCTTCGAAACCTTGTGTCCCAAAATAATTCCTTCTTGTACCATAAAATGGCACTTTTCCCAATTCAATACTAAATTTGTTTCAACACACCTTCTCAAGACCATCACCAAATTCTCAAGGCATAATCAAAAGAATCCCCAAATACCGAGAAATTGTCCATGAATACCTCCACATTCTGTTCCACCATATCTAAAAAAATAGCCATCATACATCTTTGGAAGGTGGCTGGAGCATTGCACAATCCAAAAGACATCCTTCTGAAAGCAAAAGTGTCGTATGGACATGTGAAGGTTGTCTTTTCCTGGTCTTCTGGAGCTATAACAATTTGGTTGTAGCCTGAATATCCATCCAGAAGGTAATAATACTCATGACCTGCTAGTCTATCCAACATTTGATCGATAAATGGCAGCGGAAAGTGATCTTTCCTTGTAGCTTTGTTAAGCCTGCGGTAATCCATGCAGACTCTCCACCCCATCATTATTCGTGTTGGAATCAACTCATTATTCTCATTTGAAACCACGACCATACCACCCTTTTTGATTTTACACACCTTTGGGCTCACCCATGAACCGGGTCTCGAAATCGGATAGATTATGCCTCCATCCAGCCATTTCAATACTTCTTTCTTGACCACTTCTTTCATTATCGGATTAAGTCTTCTTTGTTGCTCTACCGATGGCTTACTATCATCTTCCAACAGGATCTTATGCATGCAAAAAGAAGGGTTTATCCCTTTTGTATCTACTATCGTCCATCCAATAGCTGACTTAAATTCTCTAAGCACTCGTAGCAGTTTTTCTTCCTAAAAAGATGTTAGTGCAGAAGAAATAATCACAGGTAGCTTTGAATCTTTATTTAATTAAAAATGCATACCTCAAATGATCTGGAAGTGGTTACAATTCAAGTTCTGTAGGTGTCTCAAGAGATGGTTTCTATTTTTTTGACGTCTCTCCAGCTTTCTTCAATGGCTCAACAGGTGTTTTGAATTTTCTGAATTGTGGAGCAGTATCAAGAAATTGCACAAGTTCTTCAAATTCCTCATCCTCTAGTTCTGAATTTTTAGCAATAACACTTCTCAATGGTTCACGACCCATCAAACTCTCTACTTCATCATTTAAGACCTGATCCATCAAATCAACCCATTCTTCTTCATCTGTCGAAAACTTCGTCGCCTTGAATAGGTTAAAGGTAACCTCCTGATCATGAACATGCATAGTGAGTTCCCCTTTTTGAACGTCTATCAAGGTCCTTCCTGTAGCTAGGAATGGTCGTCCAAGTATGAATTGTATACTCCTATCTTCCTCATAATCTAAAATGATGAAGTCAGCCGGAAAGATGAATTTATCCACTTTTACCAATATATCTTCAACAATTCCCCGTGGATAAGTAATGGATCTGTCAGCTAGCTGTAGAGAAATATTTGTCGGCCTTGGAGCCGGAAATCCCAACTGGTTGAATACTGACAAGGGCATCAAATTTATGCTTGCCCCAAGATCACACAGACATTTACCGAAGCTCATCTATTCGATCATACACGGAATTGTGAAACTGTCCGGATCCTTCAACTTTGGAGGTAATTTTTACCTGAAGCATCGTGACCGCATTCCTCCGTCAAGGCCCTTTGTCTCAAACTCTTCTAATCTCCTCTTCCTTGACAATATACCCTTCATGAACTTTGCATAACTCGACGTCTATTCCAATGCCTCAGCGACAGGTATGTTAATCTGTAGTTTTTTAAAGACCTCCAAGAACTTGTTGAACTGCTTATCTTCCCTCTGCTTATTCATTCTCTATGGATACAGGAACCAGAGGGTGAACTAGTGGTGTTTTACTCACGGGCTTCTCAACTGAACTTTCTTTGTTATCCTTCCGTTGTAACTTCGTAACCTTCATGATTTTCTTTTCTTCTCGACACGATTTACGCTCTTCATGCGTGCCAAGCATCATCCTTTTAAACTTGGTAGCCGTGCCATGCCATGCTCATTTTTTGCAACCTTTTTTCTAGACCTTAATGTGATCGCCTGACATTGTTCCTTCCCTTCTCTTCGTGGATTTGCCTCTGTATTACTTGGCAATGAACCCTGGAGCCTGTTGTTAAGCATGCTCGCCATTTGCCCCATTTGAGTTTCCAAATTTTTAATAGCCACTGCTTGGCTTTTGATCATCACCTCTGTGTTCGCCATGTACTTCATCATCATCTCCTCCATTTCTGATTTCTTTTCTTACGGAGGTGCAGATGGGGTGTTATGTTGTTGTTGTTGAGAAAATCCCGGTGGAAAAGGTGATCTTGGTGTAAAAACTCATCGATTTTGGGATGTGTGATGAAATTGGTTATTCGGTTGAAACTGATTCTGCTGATTTCCTTGATTATTTGACCAACTAAAGTTTGGATGGTTGTGGTTGTTGGAGTTGTATGTGTTCTAAAATTGTCCTTGGTCCTTCCTGTAGTTGCTCACATACTGTACCGACTCCGAGCTAATAGTACATTGATCCATCGAGTGTGACCCTACACAAATTTCACACACAAAGGCAACTGTCTTCGCCTTGCTCTCTGTCAATGAATCTATTTTCTTCGCCATGGCTGCCATCTGTGCTGACAACTGAGTGATAGCATCCACTTCCAACAAACCTGCAACTCTGGGCTGTGGCATCCTAGATGTAGGGTTTTGAAAATCATTCGCTGCCATTGTCTCGATAAGGGTATAGGCCTCTTCATAACTCTTTGCCCATAATGCTCCTCCTGCAGCTGCATCTACATCTACAATCGGCCTTAACTGCTACCCCAATCCATTATAAAATGTGTTGATCACCATCCAATCTGGCATACCATGGTGCGGACACTTCCTTAGCATCTCTTTGTATCTCTCCCGGGCTTCATATAAAGATTCACCTGTTGTTTTTTCGAATCGAGAGATTGATGTCCTCATTTTTGTGATCTTAGCCATTGGGAAAAACTTGGCTAAGAATTTATGTGCTAGGTCCTCCCATGTAGTTATTAATCCGAAGGCAAAAGAGTGAAGCCAACTTCTTGCTTTATCCCTCAATGAAAACGGAAATAGCCTAAGTCTGATAGCATCCTCCGTCACCCCATTATATCTGAACGTGTCACATATCTCAATAAAACTCAACAGGTGCTCATTAGGATCATCTGTAGCAGCACCCCCAAATTGTACCGAATTCTGCACCATTTGAATAGTGCCCAGTTTTATCTCAAAGGTGTTTGGTTGCTATATCGTTGGTCGACTATGCTTGATCGCAATCCATTAATATTAGGCATCGAATAGTCCTCAAAGCTCTATGTTCCTCTCTTTTGCTCTTCTCTTTGTCCCTTCTACGCCATATTAGATGTAGTCCTTCTAACTCGCTTGTAAATTTCTACGCACTCTCGCTTTCCAACCTCTCCCATTTATGTTGTTGTACATCTTTGGTATCAATTCGGAATTGGATGATGATCGCGTGTGCATAAAATATCTACAAGTACCTAAAACAAAAACAAAAACAAAAATAGAAATAAGAAAAGATTATATTTGTCTAAGTCATACAATATAGTTTAAATTGATGATAATAATAATAAATTTAAACGCCTTTCCCCGGCAACGGCGCCAAAAACTTGTTGCCTCCTTTTTACTTCTAATAAAAGGACTCTAACTCATGCAAACATACATGGGTCAACAAGTAATACAGAGTAAGTAAAGTATCAATCCACAGAGAAAGGTTTCTAAATTAAAATATTATGCATCAAGTATATCACTATTTTTATATGCTAAAACGAACGCTTATGATTGTGAATTACTCAAAACTCAAATAACAAATAAAAGAAGAATATTAAAGTAATAAATCAAATCTAGAAATAATGGGATCCTAACTTCATTTAATAGTTTATCTAATCACCACCATCATGCAAGATTATTCACGTATCACAGAAAATTAGCCAAGAGCACGAATGTAGACATAACCATTTTTCAATGTATTATGACCTACTTACATAACATCCACATACAATAGACATCATGTAATCATCAATAAAACCAACCTCACTATATTTCTATGTGAAATTGCAGCCATATTGAATTTAAGCACAAGCCCTTATATAACTACACACGGTGAAGCAGTATATTTCTATCTGATTCACAAAATATAAAGCCAACAATTCAAATTTCATACACATGCTATCATGATTACAACCATACTCGAATGTTATTTTTCAATTCCATACAAGTATATAAAATAAATGGTGATCAAGCATTCATGTAATCAAATCAACCATAATAGAAATTCTGATGATACACAAATAATCATGCACTCAAGCCATCAATTAGACTACATATCAAACTCCGTTAGAATCCCATAATGGAGTTTAGCTCATGTCTGAACTAAAAGCCATTAGTGGATTAGAGTAACACATGGAAAATAATTAAACAATTGAAAGAAGATAGAATCGATCAAACCCAATTGCTGATTATTATCCAAACATGATGTTCAAATCCTCAATAATCTCCAACAACATAAAAGTAGTTCGTAATCAAAGATTGAATTCCAAAGAAGAAGTATAAAATATTAAATCTATGCTTGGATCCTCATTGGAATTTCGCTCAAAGCGTGAGAACCCTAGTTCTCTAATATGAAAAACTCGTAAAAACTAAAGATGATCGTGTGGTACCAACCGCGAGTAGTTTATACCAACTCAAACACTTAAAATTTCAAAATTACAAAAAAGTTAACAACTTCTGATGTCGATGGCGGCGCACTTGGCCATGATCCTTTGTAAACATGGGCGGGCGCGCGCATGTGTGTAAAATTAGTTCTTTTTAGGTTGATGGCATGGGCACGCGCTTTTAGCTTTGTAGCTTGCGGTCCTTGCAACTTCGCGATTTTGAATCCTCAAGTTCATGCTCAGCTGCTTGCTTCATTGTGTCGCTCTTGTTCCTTTTACATCTTTGTTTTTAATCCTCGATGCTCAATTTCTTTCATCCACTTCGACCCTCATGTTCCTTTTCATCTCCAACCACCTACCAACGCTAAGCTTTCTTTTACACCAAAGGAGTTCTGAGACATGCAATGCAAAAAAACAAAACATCTTTGTCCATACTAAAATGCTCAATTTCATAGTTTCATGAATCCATATCGACCCTAGGTGTCATGCCTTCACCGATTAGGTATTCCCACCTATAACATAGATATGTGAAAAGCGTTATACACTTAGACATATTGGTGGCGCACTATTTACACCGTTAAGGATTTCAAATGGACCAATGAATCAAGGGTTGATCCTCAATGCAAACCTTGTAACTCCTTTCCACAAAATGCAACAAGATCTCACACTAAATTCCACATGCTTGAAGATGGGCATAACTCTTTTGTCGATCTTGAATTGATATCGGATCATTTAAATCTTTTTTAGGTATAAAACCTACTTATCAAAACGTTGCTTCACCCACCTCATCCCAGCATACTAGAGAACGACACTGTCGTCCATACAATACCTCGAATGGAGCCATGCTTATACTTGCTTGATAACTGTTGTTGTAGGAGAATTCCACTAATGGCAGGTACTTGTCCCAATATCCTTTGAAGTCTAGTACACAGAGTCTCAATAGATCTTCAAGAGTTTTAATAGTCCTCTCCGACTTCCCGTCCATCTGAGGATGATATGCCTAACTGAATCGTAAATCCTTACCCATAGCTTTTTATAAATTGACCCAAAATCGTGAAGTGAATCTTGGGTCTCTGTGAAGCCCCAAAAATAGGTCCACACAACCCATTCTGAGTAGCCAAATACATAGTACATAATTCAAATACAAACTTCATTAATACAACTATCGGGCAAAATACGACAACATAAACGCTGTGAGTTTTAATACAAATATTATCTTCTAGACAATATGCAAACTCAAATAAAGTCCTCATTACAATTATTATTAAACTTATTTTACAAAATAGTAAGGACTGCTATAATAACCATCTTGGACCATTACTCCACTACCCGACTAGTCCTAGCTACATTCTCGCCTCCTGAGAAGAACAATGGAACCAAAAGGAAAAGGGTGAGCTCAACTAGCCCAGTAAAAATATTATGACTAAGATAATGTAGAACAAATTATCTTTAGTCTTCAATAGGAAAAAATCTAATAGAATACAATAGACAACAAGTTTTAGAATACAACTGCAGTGGAAACAACAATCTATTAGAAGAGTCAAGTAGAGTGATATCTAATATCTTCTATGATTTAAAATTATATCATCAATATTTTATCCATATAACATCATTCAATAAATATTTCAAATCAACGAATTATCAATGCACTACGGGCCAATGATATTCGTTAGTATCACCAGTGGTCATGATCATGCCAAACACCTGTCCATCTATGAACTACGGGCCAAAGAGGACTTTCGCCATAAACCTTATCTGTAACATTAAAGTTTATGATTATACCAATACATAATTCTTGGTCATAATCATACCAATCGACAATCCATCTTTGCACTACGGGCCAAAGATGACTTCCAGTATAATTTAAGCATGAGGATTATGATAATGATGTAAAGATTCAATCAAGTGAGATAAATGATAAATATTAGAGATTTTCTAATTCAATTTATTTAGAGTTCAAAAATGCCCAAATTCACAACATGATAACTATTTATGAAGTAAAATTTAAGAATGATATTCATGTATCAAAATTAATTTGGACAGAAAAGAAAATTAAATTATGGTGTGAATTGTACTCATGAATAGTACCGTATGAATACTACCGTATATATGAATAATGCCCATGAATAGTATAATATGAATAGTATCCAGACATGAAAATTTTAAAATTTAATAAGAAAGTTTAGACCAATATTCTAGTGAAATGATATTAGATGAAGCGCAAAACTTAAGGAATTTTTACTTATTTCAGGAATTATAGAAGTAATACTTACCAAAATAAGTTTAAATTTAGAAATATGAAATGAAATAATATCCCTTACATAATATGGAGTATAAAAGAAAATAATATTTCTTCTGACTATTTCAATAAAATAATATCCTTTATCTTAGTAGAAACTGGATTTGACTGGAATATCAGATATTATTCTGAGAAAATCTTGCACAAAAAGCTACACTCAATATCCTTATACTCAAGAAAAATACTCACAATACTATAGAATAAGAATTTCTGACATTGAAGGTGTGTTGAGGAAGGAGGGTTACCCCCCCCCCCCTTTTATAGCGCAACACGTATGAAGGAAATAAGGAAACCTGCCTAACTCACTGCCTAACTTTCATTTTTTTCTTTCTCATTGCCTAACTTATTCGCCTAACTCTCATTTTCTTAAGGGAGAGGGTCCACACATTTGGAAAATTCTTTGCAGGAGAAAAGAAATGGCCATCCACCAAAAAAGACAAAACATAAATATGTAAGAAAATTTTTCAATCCACCCATTAGGAAAAAGAGAAGTGTACGGAAAGTTTTCCAATTCAAATTGCTAATGTCCACTCCACTTTTATTTACATGCTAAAAATTATATAATATAATAAAAATATTACCATTATAAAATATTTTAATTATTATATTATCACATTAATATAATGTAATATTATAATAATATATTTGAATGAATATTTTTATCGGAGAAGATAATTGCCAAACTTTCAACACATATTTCATGCTAAATTTCTTAATTTATATCAAAATTGAACCAATATCCACCACATAATAATTATTCATAAATAATATTATAAGCTCACAATATTAACAACCAGATCATTCTCAGAAAAGATGGGGCTTTCCGATAAGGATTTATCCTTATTTGTGCACAATTATATAACCTAGCCACTTTCCTCGACAGAATTTTCTAGACATTGCCAATAATGCTAACTAATAATATGCATAATTGTGTCATGTCAATTATTAATTTAATAATATAAAATATTGTGCAGATGATACTTTGGCAATAATTGAATCAATAAAATAAGATACTGTGTAACAATTACTGTGACAATTATTGAATGAAACTGAGTGAATTCTTACGTAAGAATCAATAATCAGAAATACTATGCAATACTGTGTGCTACTATGCAACCACGCGTATTACTGTACTTTTATCACCGAGTATTTCAACAGCTAACGGTAAAAGTTTTGCCATTATTTTTATAAAAAGGTTATTTCTGTCGCTTTCTATATCCGACATTTATTTTGTTATGTGGTCCACCAATGATTGCGTCGTCGTACGGATATTCCCCGACAAAAATAATATTCCCCGACCAAACGAATATTATCTGACAACTTGCTTACTTTGCAAAATTTGCATATATCACCCATAACTAAAGCATTATATTAAATCAACACCTTATTATTCAAAATAATAATTTGAGAAATTAAATATTAATTCATAAAAAGTTAGGGTCTTATAACATCCCCTCCTTATGAAATTTTGTCCTCAAAATTGATGTACGTACCTGGTATGTCAAAGATGAGAGGATTTTCATTTCAGATTCTAACTCCCAGGTCATTTCCTCAATATCGTGGTTTCATCATAAAACTTTGACTTGAGGTATAACCTTTGAGCGTAAAATATATTCCTCCTTATCCAAGATTTTAATAGGTACCTCTTCATATGTTAAATCTTCTGCTATCTCGTCTGGTTCTAATTCAATAACGTGGTTCGGGTCTTCCACATATTTACGTAGTATGGATATGTGAAAAACATTATGAACACGAGACATACTTGGTTGTAAGGCGAGTCTATAGGCCATAGTTCCTACTCGATCAAGGATTTTAAATGGACCAATGAATCGAGTGTTGAGTTTTCCTCTCTTTTTCGAATCTCATAACTCCTTTCCATGGAGCAACACGTAATAATACATGATCTCCAACATTGAATTCCACGTCGCTTCGATGAACATCAACATAACTCTTTTGTCGATCTTGTGAGGTTTGTATACGTTACCGGATCATTTAAATCTTTTTTGTAGTTATCCGTACCATTTCTGGTCCCAACAACGTTGCTTTACCCACCTCATTCCAACATACTGGAGAATGACACTTTCATCCATACAACACCTCGAATGGAGCCATGCCTATACTTGCTTGATAAATGTTGTTGTAGGAGAATTCCACCAATGGTAAATACTTGTCCCAACTTCCTTTGAACTCTAGAATGTAGAGTCTCAATAGATCTTCAAGAGTTTGAATAATTCTTTCCAACTTCACATCCGTCTGTGGATGATATGCAGAACTAAATCATAAATCAGTGCCCATAGCTTTCTACAAGCTGACCCAAAATTGTGAAGTGAATCTTGGGTCTCGATCAGAAACTATGGATACTGGCATACCATGAAATCTCACAATCTCATTTATGTATATACGAGCCAGACGTTCAAGTGAATAAGTTTCTCGTATAGGCAAGAAATGAGCAGACTTGGTTAATCTACTGACAATGACCCAAATTGCATCTATGCCTTGAGAAACCTTGGGAAGACCGGTAATGAAATCCATGTTAATGTGTGCCCACTTCCATTCTAAAATTTCAAGTGGTAATGGTCTTTTTGGTACTTGATGCTCTGCCTTGACACATTGACACGTTAAACACCTTGAGATAAACTCAGCAATCTCTCTCGCTCTGCCAAAATGTATGTTGAAGATCATGATACATTTTGGTACTTCCAGGATGGATTACAAATGGTGTGTTGTGTGCCTCCATCATGATTTTATACTTCAATTCAGAGTCGTTAGGAACATAAAGTTTGATGCCACCAAATTCGGACCTCTACTTGGTCACTCAAATTCGATTCGTCACATGCTCATGACATACAAAAATAACTAAAATATCACGTTCACAACGGAAGATCTAATTTAGAATAATATACAATGATTTATTATAATTATTCCCCCAAGTCTCGCAACCTACAGTACTTAATAGATTACATAATAATATCGAATAAAGACTTATTACATAATCCTACTTAAGCTTAAACATAGTCTGAAAATAGTCTTAACACAACTTAGAAAATTTTAACATAAAGGAACAAGCTAGTCGGTAGCCTTGCCCTTGCCCTTGTATTTTCCAGAGACACTTCCCTGTTCCACCTCAACTAAAAGGTTTTAAATAAGCAAGGATGAACACAAATTTCCCAGCAAGTAATATACAACAAGGGTGAAGAATATAATATCATAAGTTTGAAATATCGAAGTATCATCTCTAAGATAGTTTAGAGTTTCAGAATAATATCATGAATAATGAATATCAACAATTCTTGGAATAAGAACGATAATTCAATATAAATCAACAGATATATATGAATTCAAAGACTATCAATGTATTCAACTGGATAAATAATTTATATTGAGCAGTCACTAAGGATTATTGAACATCTACTAGAATTACCAATATTAGACTGATAACCCAAAAGAATCAAGTACTATAGATGATCAGTCTTCAATACTCTAAGTTATGCATAACACCACAGTAATATCCACTCATGTGTTGGGGTTTTCAACAACATCCACTCCCCTTACCATAAGGGTTGTTCAACTCAGTTTTCAAGATTTCCGCACCAATCAATTGGTTTGGACAGTTTTATAAACATGCATATAGTCTAGCCGAATCAAATGGCATCGACTCTTTAACAATATGCAAGAACAATACCAAGTTCAACATGACTAATAGTATAAACAATAGTTTAAGAATACTAGCTCGATTGAACGAGTAATTAAGATAACTTAAATTCAAAGAGATAAGGTTTAGATACTCTGCTTACAGTATTCATTGAATAAAGTAATGCAAGAGTTAGGATACTTGCACAATGTAAAGGATAGTTCAGTTACTTGCCTTAAGCGTAGTTTATCCACGTTAAGAAATCAACACTTTCGAATCCTATTTATAGTGTATTATATGTATAGAATGCCCATTATTTAAACATATTCGATAAACAAACTTGATATATAGCTCAAGTGTGTACATATGACTAAATCATGAAATCTTATCCGTATGTTATTACGTAACTTGGAACTATTGTTAGACTTCATCATTTAAAAACACCTTGTCAATTCAAGGTAAGACAGGTGTTAACATGCAAGGTTATCTCTGTCAGTGTGTCATTGACAGAAATAAGCATAATGAAGTTATACTAGCATGCTACACATTTCAGAAATCACAAAAGTCACTTTCTAAATCTGCAGAAGGGCGCGACCGCGCCTGATTTGTACTAAGGAGACGTGCGATCGCGCGACTCCCAGTTCAAACCAGGGCTGAGCAATCACTTGATTGGCCTAACTTACCCATCCTTACATACATAACATATATTAACATATCAAGGGTCCTTTTTTATCTTTCAAGTTAAATCTAGGTCCCTTCTTGCATAATATGGTTCTAAGTTGGACATCTCAACAAGTTAAGGCCATTCAAGGTTTATGAAACTACAAAGTCGAACATGCTTGCTTCTTAAACATACAAGGTAGTCATATAACTCATATTAGATATGCTTGTGAGTATTCATATTACATATGTGTAATTAGCATCGATTTCGTTTGAAAATATGCTTCGTTTATGCTTGACTTAAATTAGGATACCTAAGCATGATACATATATATTTATGTTACATGATTGAGTCTAAGAGTATCCTTCAACATGTTTATAATTATCAGATTTTAACCCTCAAAGTAGTATGTTAACATTCACGTTTAAAGTTCATATTTTCATTTAGTAAAACGTACTAATAAGTCTAACATGATCATGTTGCATTATGAATTCCATATACTTAAGTTAGTATGTCCGACATGCATCTCAAAACCATACTAACATGCTTGCAAGATCAGAATATGCATTACCCCAAGTTTACCATTTCTAGTTTTTTTTCCAACTCTTGAAGTTTTCTTGAAAACTCAACTCAAATAAAGCTAAAACAACGTACTATGTGCAAAACAATATCTATCCACATGCTAGGGTCATTTATAAGCATATTCAAACCCAAGTAGCATGTTAATCATAACACTGGACCACTACAAGCAGTATCTAAGAAAAACACCATGCTTGTGACCATGGCATGTATTAAGTTATAGAAGTGGTAGCAGTAGCGCCACTTAGATTCGAGGAAAAAAATAAACCGCTCTGTTTCTGCAGAGCCTTAGCACATGTATTGCTAATTCTCAAACCAGACTATCCTTAACACTTCAGAGCATCCATACCAACTAAATTAATACAAAGACATGCTAATTCACACTAATTTGATAGAGAAATCAACAATTACTAGAATTTGACAAAACTTCAAACTAAGAACATAAAAATAGAATTTTATACCTCTTAAAGTTTAATTGAATTCCTCAACACAATGATTATACTCCCTCAATTTCTCAGCAGCTCACACTCTCTATTTCACTCCTTAGACAATTTTTAAGCAACAGAAAATGAGATGGAAATGGTGCTATATATAGAGAATTGGTTGTCCAGGTAATGCTCTTGCACCATGGTTTAATTTAGTGGAAATTGAAAGAGAACAATGGGTAGAAGGGAGTTGGCCAACTGCCAATCCATAGCCATCATCACCATGGATTTGTAGCTGCTTGATTTCACGCAATGAAGACATAGGCTACTATTTGAGCACTGTTGGGACACTTAATATGGGACACAGATTTTAAATCCCAGCAACGTATTTATAAAGCTTTGTTTGTTCTCTTATACTCCCAAAAATGTAATTTTAAAGTGTTAATGCTACTACATAATGGAGAGTTAGAGATTATTTATGTACTCACATCATATAATCCATCTACATTAGTCCAGTCTAATTTTTATTTTTAACATGTATGGACTACATTTTAATTAACCACTACTAATTTAATATCTCCTTAAAACTTTATTATTCCAATTAGACTCACTTATTGAAATAATTTATAATTCTTTGACAGAGTACATCATTTAATGTTCCCACCCATACTTATTGTCACATAAACAATTGTTTATGTAGCTTATAATTCCATACACTTTATTATATAGTTTATATATTACATAGTTGTATTAATGTGTCACACCACATTTTCTTTTTAATGTAAGAACTATATAATATCACATGTTTTACATACATAAATTAAATGAATCATACAATTCTAGTCATGCAATTTACTTTGCTTATAAGAACAATTAATAATCACATATTATTAATTAATCACCACCAACAATTTAATTAATATTCTACAATAACAATTAACAAATAATATTACTTAATTGTTCACTTGATAATTCCTTCGTTGATTAATATTACTATTAATATTTCCCATCACCGTGCCACACAAGGCTTTCAACGAGTTCATCACAAATTCAATATATTCTCAATTATTTAATATAATTGAGTTAACTCATCTTGTAACACAAAATCATTTATATTTAAATAAATATTAATTTCCACTAATATATTCATTTAATAAGACGTGAAAATTCTCGGGTATTACATAAAGTCTGGAGTTAACTTGAAGTATTCATTCTTCATTGATTCTTGCTTCTAGAATAACACCTTATTGTACTTTCTTTTTCATATGCATCAGCTCCGAGTCTATGGCTTGAGAAACTTTAACTTTATCAGTTAAAGTCAGTTCTACTCGTATATTTGACATCATCATGTGGGTCCCTGGAGTCTTTAACTCTATCTCCATCCTTTGTAAGTCATACAAAATGGGCCTTTGTGTTGTACCCGCATATGATCTTCTACTCAACGTGTCAGCTACCACGTTCGCTTTTTTAGGATGGTATTGAATCGTATTGTCGTAATCTTTGAACAGCTTGAGCCAACGACATTACCGCATGTTGAGTTCCTTTTGGGTGAAGAAATATTTAAGGCTTTTATGATCTGTATAGATCTCCACTTTCTTCGCATACAAGTAGTGCCTCAAGATCTTTAATGCGAAAACGATTGTTGCCAACTCTAGATCATAAGTAAGATAATTCTTCTCATATTCTTTGAGTTTTCGTGAGGCATAGGCTATGACTTTCCCATGTTACGTGAGAACAAATCCTAAACCTCTGCCTGAAGCATCGCTGTGGATGACAAATCCCTCCAAACTTGATGGTATTTTTAGAACAGGTGCTGATATGAGTCTCCTCTTGAGTTCTTGGAAGCTCTTCTCACATTCCTCGCTCCATCTGAATTTTGTATCTTTATGAGTCAGCTGAGCTAATGAAGTGGTGATTCAAGAAAATCCTTCAACGAATCTCCGATAATAACCAGCTAAGCTCAGAAAGCTACGTACTTCGGTTACTGACTTAGGTTGCTCCCAACTTTGTATCACTTCAATCTTCTCTGGGTCAACTGATATTCCATACTTCGATATCACGTGCCCAAGGAATGCTACTTCCTCAACTTGGCGTATAACTTGTTTTCACGAAGCTTTTAGAGTATCAGCTTCAACTGTTACTTATGATCTTTATGACTTTTGGAGTAGATGAGGATGTCAACAATAAAGAAAACCACAAAATGATCTAAATATTCCTTTAATACTCGGTTCATCATATCCCTGAAAGCAGCATGAGCATTAGTTAATCCAAAAGACATGACTAGGAATTCGTAATGCCCGTATCGAGTTCTGAAAGCAGTCTTTGGAATGTCATCAATTTTAATCTTTAACTGATGATATCTGGAACGAAGATCGATCTTTAAGAAGTATTTAACACCTTGCAACTGGTCAAACATGTCATCAATACGAGGTAACGGGTAGCTAATTTTTATGGTGACATGGTTCAACTCCCGATAGTCAATGCAAAGTCGCATACTCCCATCTTTCTTCTTTACGAATAAAACAGGAGCAACCCAAGGAGATGTACTAGGACGAATGAAACCAATGTCTAACAATTTCTATAGTTGGGTTTTAAACTCCTAAAGTTCAATAGGAGTCATTCGATATGGGGTTTTGGAAATAGATTTTGTACTGGGTTCAAGGTCAATACAAAATTCAATTTCATGCTCTGGGGGTGGGAAAGGAAGGTCTTCGGGGAATACGTCAGGAAATTCATTAACAACAGAAATATCATTCAAATTTGACTTATTTTTGTTTAAATCCATGACATGGGCTAAGAAATCTTGACATCCATTTTTCAATACATGAATGGCTTTATGGCTTGATATAATAATGATTGACTTTAGTGGTTTGGTTGCTCGAATTCGCATAACAGGTTGGTTAGGAATATGAAAACTAACGACCTTACGAAAATAATCAATTTTAGTATGATGAGTAGTTAACCAATCAATCCCTAAAATCACATCAAATGCAAGTATTTTCAAAGAGATGAAATCAACAGGTAATGTGATGGTGCCAATTTGAATCAACCAAGATTTATAAATAGTGGATGTAATAAATGTTTCTCCTAATGAAATTTCAACAGATAAGTCAAAGTCTAATTTCTTAGGGGTCAAGTTCAAACGTTGAGCACAAGTAGGATAAATAAAAGAATGGATAGAACCGGTATCTAATAAGGTAAAGACTTCACACGAGTTTATGATTAGCTTACCCGTGATAACTTCATTCAGGTTCCTCGCCTTTTGGGACGTCATGACAAATGCTCTCCCTTGAACCACCGACCTTATTTTGTCCGTAGCCACCTTTAGTGCCACCATCCCAGCTGGACTTAACTTCGCTACAGGACAAAATCGAGCTATGTGATCGTCTTTTCCACAACTAAAATATACCTTGGAAGGCTGTGAATAGTTTGGACTTATGTGTCCCTCCTCTCTGCATTTATAGCATCTAACTGGCGGTCTTTTTCCTCCCCTAGAAACTGTTGTTGTTGCTGGTGTTGCTGCTGATGTCTTTCCGTCATTGTTAAATCTTCTCTTCTTGAAATTTCCACTTGAATCATTTCTTCTATTATCTTGGCCATGATTACCACCGAAGTGGTTACCATTTCTGGCACGTTGGCTATCACTACTTCGATGACTTTTGCCACTGGTATGACTATTATCTTGCTACAAGTTTTGTTCTTTTGGTTGAGCTGACTCATAATCCCGCTCTAATAACTGAGCTCTATTTACAACATCTGAATACAAACAGAGTATATGAGAGATGAGATGTTGACGAATTTTGGGTTTTAAACCTCTTAGAAATACTCGCGTCATTCGCTCCTCATTATCTACCAAATGGGATGCAAACCGGGATAACTCTGCAAACTTTGCCTCATATTACGATATAGTCATATTGTTCTGCTCCAGTTTGATGAATTCCACCTCCTTCATGTGACGAATACTTTCTGGAAAGTACTTGTCATTGAATAATTCTTGGAACCTCTCCCAAGACATCTTAAGTGCGGGCAAATGAGTACGTTTTATGGATTCCCACTAGTAATCTGCCTCTCCGTGCAACATAAAGGTGGCGAAGGGAACCTTTTGTTCTTTAGTGCATCCCAAGACATCAAATATCTTGGTGATCTGCTTAATCCATGCTTTTGCCTTCAGTGGTTTTGGCTTTCCCAAGAACTTCGACGGTCCCAACTCCTTGAATTGCTTAGCAGTGACCAGCCGTGAGTTTCCATTGTTTCCACCTGCATTTTGAATAGGAGTTTCTTTCGTTTGGTGTTGCATGAATTGTAAAAAGCTCCTAAACATCCCATCATTCATCATTTGGTCGGTGTTGTTGTTTACATGAGGATTATTGCCTTCTTGATGCACATTATCCTAGTTATTAATTGGCGGTGTCTCAACGATCTCATGTATTCCATTGCTTATCTCAAAATTTTCAGATGACTTTCTCAAACACTGCCACAAAATAAGGGTTAATTAATGAAATTCATATGCCACATATTACAACTATATTTTGACTGACCAATAACAAATAAGCTTAGGTAGGATACACTAGCGAAGGATTTACTCGTCTCTCCCCTCCTAGTTCTAATCCCAGATCTCCACTAGAGATCATATCCCTAAGCTCTGATACCAACTATGACGCCCCAAAAATAGGTCCACACAACCCATTCTGAGTCGCCAAATACATGGTACAGAATTCAAATACAAACTTCATTAATACAACTGTCGTGCAAAATACGACAACATAAGCGCTGTGAGTTTTAATACAAATATTGTCTTGTAGACAATATCCAAACTCAAATAAAATCCTCATTACAATTATTGTTACACTAATTTTATAAAATAGTGAGAACTGTTATAATAACCATCTTGGACCATTACTCCACTCCCCGACTAGTCCCAACTACATTCTCGCCTCTTGAGAAGAACAATGGAACCAAAAGGAAAAGGGTGAGCTCAACTAGCCCAGTAACAAATATTATGACTAAGATAATGTAGAAAAAATTATCCTTAGTCCTCAACAGGGAAAAATCATATAGAATACAATAGACAACAAGTTTTATAATACAACTGCAGCGGAAACAACAATCCGTTAGAAGAGTCAAGTAGAGCATGATATCTACTATCTTCTATGATTTAAAAGTCCATTATCAATATTTTATCCCTGTAACATCATTCAATAAATATTTCAAATCAACGAATTATCCATGCACTACGGGCCAAGGATATTCGTTAGTATCACCAGTGATCATGATCATGCCAAACACATGTCCATCTATGCACTACAGGCCAATAAGGACTTTTACCACAAACCTTATCTGTAACATTAAATTGTATGATTATACTAATATAAAATTCCTGGTCATAATCATACCAATCAACAATCCATCTTTGCACTACGGGCCAAAGATGACTTCCAGTACAATTTAAGCATGAGGATGATGACAATGATGTAAAGATTCAATCAAGTGAGATAAAGGATAAATATTAGAGATTTTCTAATTCAATTTATCCAAAGTTCAAAAATGCCCAAATTCACAACATGATAACTATTTGTGAAGTAAAATTCAAGAATGATATTCATGTATCAAAAATAATTTGGACAGAAAAGAAAATTAAATTATGTTATGAATAGTACTCTTGAATAGTACCATATTAATACTACCGTATGTATGAATAGTACCATATGAATAGTGCCCATGAATAGTATAGTATGAATAGTACCCAGACAAGAAAATTCTAAAATTTAATAAAAAAGTTCAGACCAATATTTCAGTGAAATGATATTAGATGAAGCGCAAAATTTAAGGAATTTTTACTTATTTCAGGAATTATAGAAGCAATACTTACCATAATAATTTTATATTTAGGAATATAAAATGAAATAATACCCCTTACATAATATGGAGTATGAAAGAAAATAATATTTCTTACGAGTATTGCAATAAAATAATATCCTTTACCTTATTAAAAACTGGATTTGACTGGAATATCGGATATTATTCTGAGAAAATCTTGCACAAAAAGTTACACTCAAAGTATCTTTATACTCAAGAGAAATAATCACAATACTATAGAATAAGAATTTTTGATATTGAAGGTGTGTTGAGGAAGGAGGGTTACCCCCCTTTTATAGCGCATCACGGAGGAAGGAAATAAGGAAACCTGACTAACTCACTGCCTAACTTTCCTTTTTTTTCTTTCTCAGCGCCTAACTTATTCGCCTAACTCTCATTTTCTTATGGGAGAGGGCCCACACATTTAAAAATTTGTTTGCGGGAGAAATGAAATGGCCATCCACCAAAAAAGATAAAGCATACATATGCAGGAAAAATTTTCCATCCACCCATTAGGAAAAAGAGAAGTGCACAGAAAGTTTTCCAATTTAAATTGCTAACCTTCACTCCACTTTTATTCACATGATGAAAATTATATAATACAATAAAAATATTACCATTATAAGAAAAATTATATTATTATATTATCACATTATTATAATGTAATATTACAACAATATATTTGAATGAATATTTTTATCGAAGAAGATAATTGCCAAACTTTCAACACATATTTCATGCTAAATTCCTTCATTTATATCAAAATTGACCCAATATCCACCACATAATAATTATTCATAAATAATATTATAAGCTCACAATATTAACAACCAGATTATTCCCAGGAAAGAGGGGACTTTCCGATAAGAATTTATCCTTATTGGCGCGCAATTATATAACCTAACCCCTTTCCTTGATAGAATTTTCTAGACATTGCCAATAATGCTAACTAATAATATAAATAATTGTGTCGTATCAATTATTGATTGAATAATATAAAATATTGTGCACATGATACTTTGACAATAATTGAATCAATAATATGAGATACTGTGCAACAATTACTGTGGCAATTATTGATAGAAACTGAGTGACTTCTTATATAAGAATCAATAATCAGAAATATTGTGCAATACCATGTGCTACTGTGCAACCACGCGTATTACTGTACTTTTATCATTGGGTATTTCAACAGTTAACGGTAAAAGTTTTGTCGTTATTTTTATAAAAAGGTTATTTCTGTCACTTTCTATATCAGATAGTTATTCTGTTATGTGGTCCTCCAATGATTATGCTATCGTACAGATATCCCCGACAAAAAGAATATTCCCTGACCAAATGAATATTATATGACAACTTTCGTACTTTGCAAAATTTGTACATATCACCCATAACTAAAGCATTATATTAAATCAACACCTTATTATTCAAAATAATAATTAGAGAAGTTAAATCTTTATCTATAAAAAGTTGGGGTCTTACAGTCTCGATTACAAACTATGGATACTGGCATACCATGTAGTCTTACAATCTCATTTATGTATATACAAGCAAGACGTTCAAGTGAATAAGTCTCTCGACAATGACCCAAATTGCATCTATGCCTTGAGAAACCTTGGAAAGACCAGTAACGAAATCCATGTTAATGTGCTCCCACTTCCATTCTAGAATTTTAAGTGGTTTCAATGGACCTTTTAGTACTCGATGCTATGCCTTGACACATTAACAAGTTAAACACCTTGAGATAAACTCCTCTCTCTCTCTCTTCATATTACTTCACCAAAATGTATGTCGAAGATCACGATACATTTTGGTACTCCCAGGATGGATTGCTAACGGAGTGTTGTGTGCCACCGTCATAATTTTATACTTCAAATCAGAGTTGTTAGGAACATAAAGTCTGGAATTGACTCCAGATCTTTAACGCGAAAATGATGCTGACAACTCTAGATCATGATTAGGATAATTCCTCTCATATTCTTTGAGTTGTCGTGAGGTAGGCTATGAATTTCCCATGTTGCATGAGAACACATCCTAATCGCTGTAGATAACAAATCCCCCCGAACCTGATGGAATTGTCAAAACAGGTGCTGAAATTAGTCTCCTCTTAAGTTCTTGGAAACTCTACTCACATTCCTCGCTCAATCTGAATTTTATATCTTTTCGAGTTAGCTGAGTTAATGGAGTGGCGATTTGAGAAAATCCTTCCACAAATCTCCAATAATAATCAGCTAAGCCCAGAAAGCTACGTACGTCAGTTACTGACTTAGGTTGCTCCTAACTTTGTATTGCTTCAATCTTCGTCGGGTCAACTGATATTCTATGCTTCAATATCACGTGTCCAAGGTACTTCCTCAAAGCCAAAACTCGCATTTCTTCAACTTGGCGTATAGCTTGTTTTCACGCAGCTTTTGGAGTATCAGACTCAATTTGTATCTTTTTGAGTCAGCTGAGTTAATGGAGTGGCAATTTGAGAAAATCCTTTCATAAATCTCCAATAATAATCTGTTAAGCCTAGAAAGCTACGTACTTCAGTTACTGACTTAGGTTGCTCCCAAATTTGTATTGCTTCAATCTTCGCCGGGTCAATTGATATTCTATGCTTCAATATCATGTGCCCAAGGAATGCTACTTCCTCAAGCCAGAACTCGCATTTCTTCAACATGGCGTATAGCTTGTTTTCACGCAGCTTTTAGAATATCAGCCTTAAGTGTTGCTCATGATCTTCACAGCTTTTGGAGTATATGAGGATGTCATCAATAAAGACAACCACAAAATGATCCGAATATTTCTTGAATACTCAGTTCATTATATCCATGAAGGCAGTAGGAGCATTAGTCAATCTAAAAGACATGACTAGGAATTCGTAATGCCCGTACCGAGTTCTGAAAGAAGTCTTTGGAATGTAATCAGTTTTAATCTTTAACTGATGATATCCGGAACAAAGATCGATCTTTAAAAAGAATTTAGCACCTTGCAACTGGTCAAACAAGTCATCAATGCGAGGCAACGGGAACCTATTTTTTATGGTGACATGATTCAACTCTCGATAGTCAATGCAAAGTCGCATACTCCCATCTTTCTTCTTTACGAATAAAATAGGAGCACCCCAAGGAGATGTACTAGGACGAATGAAACCGATGTCTAACAGTTCCTGTAGTTAGGTTTTTAACTCCTGAAGTTCAATAGGAGCCATTCAATATGGGGTTTTGGAAATGAGTTTTGTATCGGGTTCAAGGTCAATAAAAAATTTAATTTCACGCTCTAGGGGTAGGTCAGGAAGTTCTTCGGGGAATACATCAGGAAATTTATTAAAAATTGAAATATCATTCAAATCTAACATATTTTTGTTTAAATTCGTGACATGGACTAAGAAACATCCATTTTTCAATAAACGAATGGTTTTATGGCTTGATATGACAGTGATTGATTTTAGTGGTTTGGTTGATTAAAGTCACATAATAGGTTGGTTAGGAATATGAAAGCTAACAACCTTACAAAAATAATCAATTTTAGCATGATGAGTAGTTAACCAATCAATCCCTAAAATCACATCAAATGCAAGTATTTTCAAAGAGATAAGATCAACAGGTAATGTAAAAGTGTTAATTTGAATCAAATAAGATTTATAAATAGTGGATTTAATGAAGGTTTCTCCCAACGAATTCTCAACAGATAAGTCAAAGTCTAATTTCTCTAAAGTCAATTTTAAACGTTGAGCAAATGCGGGTAAAATAAAAGAATTGGTAGAACTGGTATCTAATAAGGTATAGACTTCGAAAGAGTTTACGATTAGCTTACCCTTAATAACTTCGTTTGGGTTCCTTACTTTTTGGGAGGTCACGACAAACGCTCTCCCTTAAACTACCGGCTTTGACTTGTATGGAACAGCCTTTGGTGTTACCATCCCAACTGGACTTGACTTCACTGCACAACAAAATCGAGCTAGGTGACCTTCCTTTCTGTAATTGAAATACAGTTTGTGTTATCACATGATTTGGACCGATGTGTCCTCATCTCCAAGATCAGAGTATACGAACGGGTGGTCGCTTCTCCTTCCTTAAAGCGGGTGTCAGTGTCATTGTCTTTCCATCATTGTTTAATCTTCTCTTTTTGAAATTTCTACTCAACTCATTTCTTCTATTATCTTGGCCAGGATTACCATCGAACTGGTTACCATTTCTGGCATGATAATTTCCTCCTCGTTTGTTATCACTGCTTCGATGACCGTTGCCACTGGTATGACCATTATCTTTTTGCCGGTTGTTATCTTTTGGTTGGGCTGACTCAATATCGCGCTCTAATAATTGAGCCCTATTCACAACATCTTAATACAAACACAATTTGTGAGAAATGAGGTTTTGACGAATTTTGGGTTTCAAACCTCTTAGAAACATTTGTGTCATTCGCTCCTCATTATCAACCAAATGAGATGCAAACCGGGATAACTCGGCAAACTTAGCCTCGTATTGTGATACAGTCATATTGTTTTGCTCCAACTTGATGAATTCCACTTCCTTCATGTGACGAATACTTTCTGGAAAATACTTGTCATTGAACAATTCCTGGAACTTCTCCCAAGACAACTTTAGTGCAGAAAGATGAGTACATTTTACAGATTCCCACCAGTAATATGCCTCTTCTCGCAACATAAAGGTGGTGAAGGGAAACTTTTTGCTCCACTGAGCATCCCAGGATATCAAATATCTTGGTGATCTGCTTAATCCACGCCTCTGCCTTAAGTGGCTCTGGCTTTCCCAAAAACTCCGACGGTGTTACATGAATTGTAGAAAGATCCTAAATATCCCATCGTTCATCATTTGGTCAGTGTTGTTGCTTACATGAGAATTATTACCTTCCTAAAGCACATTATCCTAGTTATTGATTGGCAGTGTCTCAACGGTCTCATGTGCTCCATTGCTTATCTCAAAATTTTATGATGCCATTTTTAAACACTGCCACAAAACAAAGGTTAATTGACATGCCACATATTATCCCTATATTCTGACCGACCAATTAAATAACAAATAAGCTTAGGTAGGACACACTAGCGAAGGATTTACTCGTCTCTCCCCTCCTAGTTCTAGCCTCAAATCTCTGCCAGAGATCATATCTCTAATCTTTGATACCAACTGTGACACCCCCAAAATAGGTCCATACAACCCATTCCGAGTCGCCAAATACATGGTACAGAACTCAAATACAAACTTCATTTATACAACTATTAACTGTCGTGTAAAATACGACAAAACGTAAACTGTGATTTTCAATACAAATATTATCTCGTAGACAATATCCAAACTCAAAACAAGTCCTCATTACAATTATTATCACACTATTTTATAGAATAGTGAGGACTACTAAAGCCACCATCTTGGACCATCACTCCATTCCCCGACTAATCCAAGCTATATTCTCATTTTCTGAAGAGAACAATTAAAAAAAAGGGTGAGCTCAACTAGCACAGTAAAGAATATTATAAGTAAGATAATGTAAAATAAATTATCTTTAGTCTTCAATAGTGTAAAATCTGATAGAATACAATAGACAACAAGTTTAGATCAACAACAGCAGTGGAACAAGCAATCCATTAAATGGGTCAAGTAAAGCATGATGTCTACTATCTTCTATGATTTAAAAGTTCATCATCAATATTTTATCTCTGTAAAATAACTTAATAAATATTTAACATCAACAAATTATCAATGTACTACGGGCCAAAGAGGACTTTCACCACATCATTTGTCTGTAACATTATAGGTCATGATTATACCAATACATAATTCCTTGTCATAATCATACCAATCAATAGTCCATCTATGCACTACGGGCCAAAAATGACTTTCACCACAATATAAGCATGAGGATGATGACAATGATATAAGAAATCAATCAAGTGAGATCAAGAATAAATATTAAAGATTTATAATTCAATTTATCCAGAGTTTAAGAATGTCCAAATTGTCAACATGATAATTAATTGTGGAGTAAAATTCAAGAATGATATTCAAGTATCAGAAATAATTTGGACAAAAAAATAAATCAATTTTGTCATGAATAGTATCCCATGAATAGTACCTCAGGTGAATAGTATCTGAGTGAATAGTACCCCGTGAATAGTACCCCAGCATGAAAAGATTAAAATTTAATAAGAAACTTCAGAAAAATATTTCAGTGAAACGATACTAGATGAAGCGCAAAATTCAAGCATATTTTAGTAATTTCAGGGAGTATAGAAGCAATACTTATCAAAATAAGTGTAGATTTAGTTATATGAAACGAAATAATATTACTTACATACTACAGAGTATGGAAGAAAATAATATTTCTTACGAATATTGAGCGAAAATAATATCCCTTACCATAGTAGGAGAGTAATTCCGACCGGTATAGCGTAGATATTATTGAAGAAAACTTGCACTATTTGCTACACTTAAAGTATCCTTATGCTCTAAAGAAATACGCACAATATTATAGAAGAAGAATTCTCTGATTCTGGTGTGATTTTCATTTCTTAACTAAGCATCTTATTTATAGGAGAATGGCTGGGCACTATTTGAATATAATCACGGACGCACAGTAAAGAATTCACGGGTGAAGAATTCGACGGATTCGCACGATTTTCTGATTTTTACTATTCATTATTATGCAATAAAATATTCTAATAAAACAAAACTTTATATAGAATATAATATATTCTATTTATAATCTAATAAAATGAATAATTTTATATATAATATATAAAAGTATTACATTTTTATATAAAAGTTTTTTCATTTTATTACTATTATAATAATAATAAAACAAAACTGAGATAATTTTCTACCGGCGATTTTAAAAAATGAGTAAGTGGGGGTTTATGTAATAAGCAAACTTACAACAAATACTGTAACGATCGAGAAATTTGTAATTTAATTTAAATATTTATTGAATTAAATAAATATTTTAAATTATTTATTTATTGAGATAAATAAATAATTGATGAATTGTGATGAACTGATTTAGTAACTAAATTGATTAATGTTAATTAAATTAAATAATGGTAATTTTTATTTGAAGGATTTAATTTAATGAAATAATTAAATTAAATGAATGATTTAATATTAAAGAAAGTAAATAAATTAAATAAAGTAATGTTTAATTCAAATTTATTAATTAAATTAGATATATGTAATTATTTATTAATTATAAGTATAATTATAATAAAAAAATTAATTATTATAATTATTATTATAAGTTATTTAAATTAACTAAAGTGTGACAAGTGGAAACTATATAATATAAGATTATTAAAATAATCTAGTTTGAGAGTTATGTGCTTAGCCAAACAAGGCCTTGTGGCCTTTGGCTTATTTAACTAACGTCTTTTATTTTTTTAACTGATAAGTACGTGGGAGGTGAGGCTCTATCAGTTGTATTACGCGTCTTATTTCTCCTAATGGCTAACTAAGAAGAACGGAGAGGTAGAGAGAAAGAATACAGAGAATTGAGAGTTGGAGAATGAGTAGGATTGAGAAGGATTTGCTAGAACCTTGTTAACATCAAAGGGTTAAGGTATAATCTATCCCTAATTCTAATATTTAGTTTTTGTAATTTTCTATTCTCTGAAAATTGGGTTTTGGTTGAATTGTTGCAAAAGATGTTGTTTATATGTACGTATTCTCTTGCTAAATCTGTTAGTTATCCTCTATAAGTCTATGTTTGTAACGATCCGGAATTTCAAATTATAATTTTAAATATTTATTGAATTATATAAATATTTATTTGAGGTATTTATTGTTGAATAAATAATTATTGATGTGATGGTCGTTAATAAATAATTATAATTATAAATAATTGTGAAGAAAATGTTTATAACATGAGGTTAGATAAATTTCTAAATTAAATTAATTTATAATTTAGAGATTTGTATTATAACATGAGGTGTTATATTGTGACTAATAATTTAATATGGTATGGTATATTAAATTATCAAATAAAATTATAACATGAATTATAATTTTGTGATATTTGTTAAAAGGCTATATTTAATTAAAATATAGTATGTGATTAATTTAATGGGTTAATGTTGGATATGAAAATCCAAATAAATAGTATGTGATTATAATTATAAACTAAAGTGTTTATTAAAATAAATTAAAAAGGATTTAAATTAGTTTTTTTGCCAAACAAGGCTTAATATATTAATTCTTTAAAAATTAAAGGGTTTTGCCAAACAAAGCCTTATGGTTTTTGATTTTCTAATTTTTGAATTTAAATAAAATAAATTAAAATAATAAATATAATATATTTATGTTGTATATGTTAGTAACTGATGATAGCTATTAAGGCCATATCAGTTTTGTATTTTGGTTATTACGCATACTGACTATCAGAGTTTTCATTCTAGTTTTGCTAGCCTAGACACAACAGAGATAATTGAGTGAGTTTGAGAGTGAAGCTTGAGAAAATTGTCTGCAATTGCAAGGTTGTGCATGCTAATTGAAGGTATGTTTACATAACCTTTGTATATATATATATATATATATATATATATATATATATATATATATATGAGTTTTACGACAATAATTTTCATACTCTATGAATTTATATGTTTAGAATTGATGTTCTCAAATTAGTTATGATGTTTACTTGTGTTTATGATGATTAGATATTATGTTTAAACAATAATTGCATACTAATTTTGATTTACAGTAGAAGAAAATTTTCGACAATGTATGTTTGTATGTATTTTTTTCATATGGCTCATGTAAGTATCAATTTTGATGGCCAATTCATATGTTAAACTGTAAATTGAGTTTTGTATATGTCAGTTCATTAAGAAACGAACATAACATAATTTAAATGAGGTGATTTGGTCAAGTATTGAATTCACAGTGATAATTTTTAGGGATGAATATCAAAATTTGAGTTTTATATGAAAAATGTGAAATTTGAGAAATTAACCTAGTTTTATTTGATGTTAAATTGTTCTAGTTGGTGGAATATGTTCATAAACATGTTGTGATAGTTCTATACCATTTTTATATGTTATTACCACTATTTGGTGAGTGAAATTTGTGTTTGTTGGGCTAAAATTAAACTCATCGTTCATTAACCTTCTCTGCGTCTGTTCGAAAGACCGCAAGAAATTGTACATTGATGCTAAGGCAAAGAAAAGCAATGGCAACAAGACCCATCCATCCACACATTTGTATGGCGCAGCTACGCCATATACCCCGGTTTTGTGATTACGGTTTTCATTGTCTTTGCAGACTTGAGAGATAAGAACACAAAGATGGTCTGAAATTATGTTAGCATGTTAAATGTGTAATGCTAAGGTTAACATAACATAGTAAATTGTGGTTAGTAAGTTCAAAGTTGCAAAAATGATTAGTAAATCGAGAATGTGTTATGTGATAACTTAGTATACACAATGAACGTTAGATAAGTGTTGCGAAGTAAAACACTTGGAATTTCTGAAATGTAAATGGTAATGAAAGACTTGTGCTTAAATGATAAGTTTAGCTAGAAATGACCATGTTATGGTATGATAGCATATCTAATAGGTATTGTGGTTCTAAAATTATGTGTAGGTGATCGTGAGTTTAATTTTATAGCTTACGCTCAAGGCAAGTTTCTAAACCCTATCTTTTTACATTGAGAAAGTTTTCTAACTCTACACTTTCGTTGAGTTAGTTCTATTATTACATTGTGTAACTTTATTCTTTTGATTGAGCAAGCTTTTTATCTTAACTGTTATTGAAAAAGTCAATTGTTCCTAAATTTCATTCGAGTAAACTTTAACTCTAATGTTATTTGAAATTCTCATTTTGTTGATTCATTCTAACTTGTTTATAGTTAAGCAAGTTTCTTAAGTTCCATTCTTGTATAATGAACACAGTTTTGAATTCTCGTCTCTATTATTGAACTGTTTTAATTCTTTGCATGAGCTAATACCATGTTGGGCAAGTTTTTAGTTTCCATCTTGCTATCAGTTAATGTACGTTCAGTAATTTCATTTCTAATGTTATAAGACTCTAACCTTAGCTTATTTACTGTTCAAGCAAAGGTTAACCATTTTATTCATTTTACTGAATACTTATGCTCTATAGTTATTTTAAACATGAGTTTAATATGTATAATCAGTTCACTATGATTCTCAATTGTTCTATGTTATATTGTTATTAAATAATTGTTGTGTTATCAAACACTATTGATTTAACTAGTCCTCTAGTTGATGTTCATTAAACTTCAAATTACCCTTGAAAGCTTATCCAAACCAAATTTTCTTTGGTGCTGACTTGTACTCTAAATACTGGGATGAACAACCCTATTATTATTAGGGGATAATTTACGCTTAGCGTTGAAATGTTTGTGCACAATACATTGTACGAAGGGCTGATCCCCCTAAGTACGAGGAGTCCTTATAGTCTTATGACTGTTAAAGTTGGAGTTGAAAGATTACTCGCAACTGTGGACATAGTTCATGGTCTTATGACCCTTAGTTATTTATAGTCCATATATTGGATTCCAGTTTCTGATTATTATTATTAGGGTACCATTAAGTTTGATGAGCCTAATGTTGGCAGTTATTATTATTATTCTATTGTTGATTCATTATTGTATCGAGTGAGCAAATGTTTTGCTCACTCTTGTATATTTATATACTCATTGCAGCTAAGGTTGAGAAGGTGGATGAGCCTTCAACTAGCAAAGGAAGGGGAAAAATGTACAAGTGGTGCAGACTTATAATTTTATTTATTGTGATGATCATAGACTTTTTATTAACGATGTAATGTAATTATTTATTTTCGCACTTGAATGATGTTTAAAGGTTAGATAACCTGGGATGTTTTTGAATTTAATGATGTAACCCTATTTAAGGGGAGGATTTATGAATTAAATATTATTTGTTTGGGTAGATAGTATAAATGTATGGATAGTGAGCACCAAATCTTGTGGGAATGAAGTACCTAGATTTGGGGGTGTCACAATGTTGGTGTTCAAATACAAGAAATTTGGGTTTATAAGGAGAAATGTAAATAACAGTGTTTTTGTTTGAAAATATGTTTTATAATCTGTTATTTGATGTTAGAATATGTTAGTATGTTAAGAAATGAAAGAGGCGTAGTTTAAATCATGTCAATTGGTTAAGAAACGAGTTCGTGGCAATCGAATTCGTTAAAAGTGTCAAAATTGAAGAAATTTGGAAAACTAGGGGTTTGATTCCTCAAAATTGTGTATATGTAATATTTTTGTATATAGAATGGTGTATAACATGCTTAACTATGTTATTACAGAGTTTTAGATGTTTAGGTTTGTGATTTTGTAGTGTTTTGGTTTGAATTGGGCAACTGCTATGTAATGTAGGCTGCTGTCATAGCTTCTGCAAGCTTTTACATACATGCACGGCACAATTGCGCATTGCTGCAGACAGACAGAAACGATGCAGCTGCACCATTGGTTTTCTGAAAGGAAGTTAATAAATACAGTATCAGATCTAGTGTTAAGGCTTTGAAAGAATTGTAAGAAATTGTGCGCTGCGCTCTCGAGCCTAGGTAGAGAGTTCTGTTTATTTGTAAGTTATGATTAATGGACTTAATTAGTTTAGCATACATGTTAATGATGTTAAGACATTATGTCGGTTACAATAACAAATTGTAAGGTGTTGTAATACAAAATGTGAAGATTTTAAGTAATTATTTATATAATTATGTAATGAACCAAATGTGATGTTTTCAAAAGTTAAAGATAAATGATAAGGTTTATGTTAGTTTATAGTGTGATTTCAGAATCGTTAAGGTGTTAACCAACATGGTTAGATGTTAAGTTAAGGTTGTAACCTAAATGATGGGTTAAACCCATAAAGCTAATAGTAATACATCTAATTGTTATTGCGATTCCAATGATATGTGTAGGGTAATTGGAGAAGAATATTACATTTGTGTAGCCTACATACAAGGCAAGTTTCTAAACCTTAACTCTTTACATTGAGCAAGCTTTCTAACTTCATTCTTTAATTAATGAATGCAAGTTCCTAAATTTTAATTGAGCAAGACTATTGATTTTATCCTTATGTACGATTGAATAAGCTCTTGTAACCTAATTCGTTACCTCGAGCGAGTTTTACTTTTCTAAACCTTGATATTATTATTCAAAGCATATATTGTTCTAATACATCGATTCAAATGAGATTGTTCTAACTATTTTGGATATAGCACTTTGCATGTATATCATGTTTATTCAATTATATATTGTTGATATCCGATCTTTGACTTTGATAGCCTTGTTCAGTTATACATTCTTGTATTAAACCTTCACGTAGTAAGCAAACTCTTATTGGTTAAATTAATCTATAATTGAATAGTGTTCTAAAATTCTAGAATCACTGATAAGCTAGTTCCAAACTAAACTTTCTTTAGTGAGGAAGTTCTAAATTCAAACTGAGACGAACAACCCTAACATAGGGAATTTTGTACGTGTAACGTTTAGATGTTTATGCACAATACATGGTATAAAGGGCTGATCCCCCTAAGTACGTTAAGAAGAGTCTGTATAGTCTAAATGACTTTTAAGGTTGAGGTAATAATACCTAAATACCAGAGACATAGTTCGTGGTCTTAAGATCTTCAGATATTAAACTCGAACTTGTTTTCTATTTTTGATTCGTAGAACAAGTTCATTATTGTTCAGCATTCGTTGTTCATTCTTATATTGCTATCATTATTACTCTCTATATCAGTGAGCAATTGTTTGCTCACTCTTGCATTTAACATTGCAGCTAAATTAGAGAAAGTCGATGAGCCATCTACTAGCAAAGGAAAGGGCAAAATGTCAAAGTGTTGAAGACTTATGAGAAATTTATTTAAATGAATTATGTTAAAGACTTGTCTTATTTTATGATGTATTCCGCAAACTTATGTAATAATTTTAAGGTTAGATTTCCTGGGATTATTTTTGAGATGATGATGTAACCCTTTAATGGGAAAAGATTATTGTTTAAGTTATTTAAATTATGTCATTATCCTTTATTATGGGTAGTTAGATGTAATGGTTTTGGATAGTGAACACCAAATCTTGTGGGAATGGAGTACCCGAATTTGGGGGTGTCACAAGTTGGTATCAAAGCCTTAGGTTATGAACCTTAGGTGGGGAAACCTTAGGAAGTAACCTTTAAGGAAATAGAAAACATAAGAGGTGTACAAGTCTTATCGAGTTTTAAGAAATGGATTAATGTATCTATTGAAGCTAAATAATAAAAGACACTATGTGCTATGTTTTAATAACTTATGTGCTCGCAAGTATCAAAAATGTTAAGTACAACTTAAAATATTTTATTGTCAGGATGTCTAACGAAGGAGGATCCAGTCCAGCTAGGGAGGTGATACCTCAGGTACCTAGAGATGACGAACCCCGTGATATTCATGTACTGCGGGAGAAGTTGATCCAGGAGGATGAGCCTGTAACCAATCTTGAGGAGGATAGTTCTGAGGAGATAGAGGAGGATGAGGAGGAAGGGGATCCTGAGGAGTTTCCACCAAATTCCATATCAGTTGAGATGTATGACACTCTGTATGACCGTAACATAGAATTGTAGGATAGAGTTAAGGAGCTGAAGGAGTTGGTTGAGATGCATCAAGCTACGATGGAGCAGAAGGATGCGGAGATTCAGGAACTCGACTCACGCCTTGGAAACACGGAGTGGGACCTGGTTCATACAAAGGGTCAGCATGAAGACCTGCTGGCAGTAAATGAGAAGATGAAGACTGACATGGAGAAATTAAAAGATGACTTCAAAGAGGAATCAGCTAAGCGTGCAAGAGCAGAGGACGCTTGGATGAAGGCGACTCAACGTGCAGACCGTGCTGAGGCTAACGTCCAAGTGAAGAAGGCTAAGATGAACGAGATGGATTACACTTTTAATTATGCGGTTGATAGGGCCCATGATCGAGTCTTTTATTATCCACCTCAGTTTGAAGATTCGTTGTGGTTCATGATGGATCATAGAACGGCGTATCATATCATGGAGGAAGAGCGTCGAGAAGCCTTACGACGTCTGAATATGTCTAGATAGAGATAATAATAACAATAATAATGTGTGGTTAAGTAAATGAGTAAATAAACTATGAATCCTTATTTTGAGATGAATAAAGGGATAGTATGAGTATGTAATCCTGAAACTTGTCTAGTTCAGGAAAGTGAATGTTAATAGCGGTTATGCTATCTTTAATATGTTCTAAAACTTTATGAATGAATAAAATATCAAAGTTTATTTGAAATGTTATGTGTTATAGCTTTAATCTTAGAATGCTTAAGTTAAACTTCAAATACCCAAGAAGTTGATTAATGAACTAATAAAGCATATATCTTAACAGAAAATGCCTCCTAGAAGAAGATAACCACGTCAACAACCACCTCCTGAGGGGTCTACTAATAATAACAACGAGGCCAACGCTAATCCGGTTCAGTAGTTGGTAGCTCTATTGACGGGTGCACTTGCGAATCAACCACAAGCTCAAGTCACGACCTTTAAGGAGTTCAAAGCGGTTGGACCGCCAGAGTTTCAAGGGTCTATGAATATAGTGGAAGCCCAAACCTGGATCATGGAAATGGGGAAGGTGTTCGACGTTGCTAGAGTTAACGAAGATCAGAAGACTGCGTTCGCAACGTTTATGCTGAAGTCCGAAAGCAAATAAGGTTCGTGGGGGACAAGGAGTGATAACGTGGGATAGATTTGTTGACTTAGTCATATTCTATCCTTGATTTTTGATGATGAAATGTTCATATACTAAATTGTTTTATGGTGTTTCAGGTATTCGTTGATTAAAGAACAATTGTGGGATTTTCCAGTGGATGAAGAAGTTTTTCTTTTCTAGGAAGACAAATGTAAGGTCAATTGCATAATAATTGATTTTTCATTTAAAGGCTCTAGGACATATTATTTGCATTTTTATTATATGTCTTAAATGAAAAATGTTTTTAAACGAAAAAGTTTTAAACACTAAAAAGAGATCAGATATATATATATATATATATATATATATATATATATATATATATCACTTAATATATGTATGCCTAAAAAGGAGGATAGCATTAATTGTGATATGTATGCATAAATGTTTAATTGATATCTTTGGACTTGATACACGTGGATATCTATGGTATACTAGATAGACAAAAAGCTGGCAGCTTTACCTCTTCGTGATTTGATGCATATACGTTTTTCAAGGAAGCGTAATTATGGTTTCGTTGGAATTTTAAAGACCGTGTGACTTGGAAAGGATAAGTAATTGATACCTCCTGTTCTACACGTTACTTGATGCCTGGAGAGATATAAGTCAGAATTGATTAGTGGGTTATCTCTTTATAAGGCCTTTTGATTTATCCAAACTGTATAACCAACAGGAATTTATTTTTGGATAAATATTAACGTTGTGAACTGATTCAATGTTTTACCGTTGGAAGGTGTTTCTAAACAAGCCAGATTTTGTGGACTCATAAAACATTATTTTTGATAATTAACGGTAATATTTTGTGGGCTATAAATCAGTATTCTCAAGCATGAAAAATACACAACTCTCACAAAATTATTACTTGCACTAATTACGGTCACTTAACGAGCAATCTGATTTAATCAGTGCAACCTTTGAGTTGTTAAGCAATTAAATTTTTGATATTATTTGAGCTGGTATTTCGTAAGATTTAATTGTTTATTCTCTTTGTGATAATTGATCATTGCATATAGTTGAGCCTTTAATTGTTAAATTGATTATTCTTGCATTGATCATAGACCTCTATATTTGTAATTAATTTTCTTTTTAGACTAAGTGTAGTCTAAAGGTGTTAATCCTAGTGGATTAGAGAAAAGGCTTACAAACAGGTTCAAGGAAGCAAAGGTGCTTGAAGAGTGCATAGGTGCACAAGGAGCAAGAGAGCTCAAGAGGAATTAATTGTTAATTAATTTTTGTAAGAATATGTTTTGTAATCTGTGATTATTTATGAAGAAATAAATAAAGTGAGTCTCCAATACTAGTTGGTATTGGACGTGGACTAGGCTATTATTATAGAGGGTAATAGTTGAACAACATAAAAAATCTTGGTGTTGATTTTATTATTTGCTTTACTTTAAAATCACATAAGCTATTTTAATTATCTTAATAATTAAAATTTGAATACTTATATTATATTAAGATAATTCTTTAACATCAAGTATTTTATTTAAGTTATAAATTCAGAAGGATATTTTCTTAAAATAATCAGTCTCTTAATAGGCTATATTAATTCAGTAAGCTGATTATAATCATTATAGTAGCCTGAAATTAATAGTTTAATTTAAAGTTTAAAAATTGGTCATAGATTGCTTTCACACTTATTCAACCCCCCCTTCTAAGTGTGCCTAGATAAATTTCATTTGGTATCAGAGCTTGGCTCTACTTATCTTGGTCTTAAAGGTGACTTGTAGGGAAAGATTACGACACGACATACGATTCGAGAACAACAATCAAGAAGGACAATCAACCAATAGACCTCGTTTGCTGTTTGGAACGGAAAATTACAACTTCTGGAAGTTCAAAATGAGGATCTATCTTAAAAGAGATCCTTGGGAATGGTGGGTTGTGGAGAACGGACCAGTTATTCCATGAAGAGATGATGGGACACCAAAGATTCTACTAGAAATGGATTCAACCGAAATCTACATGGTCTCATATGATTCAAAGACAATGAACACGTTTCTCAGCAGTATGGTACAATCCGAGATAGACATAGTTTCCTCATGCAACACAGCTAAGGAAATTTGGGATACTCTAGTGGTAAGTCATAAAGGTACTTCCAAAGTACGAGAAGTCAAGCTAAGCATGCTTATGCACGATTATGAAATGTTCAAGCTCGAAAAAGATGAAACCATTAAGATAGCTCAAGCAAGATTTCTAGTCCTTATAAACTCCTTGAAATTACTGGACAAGACTATTCCTCAAAGTGAGATCAACCATAAGTTACTTCAGGCTATGCCCAAAAGGTTTGCTTCTAAAATCACTACTCTTCAAGATTCTGCAACTATTTCTTCCATGGATACTTTAACTTTGTTTGGTGAATTAGAATAATATGAACATCAGTTAAAGAGATATGATGATGAGGAGGAAACTCCTCGAAGAAAGGTTTTAGCTCTTACTGCAGATAATGAAGAGGAGCTAAATGATGACTCAGATAAAGAAATAGCCATGATGTCAAGAAGACTCAAGGGGCTATTACAAAGGAAGAATAAGAGAACAAATACTTTCAATTCAAATAAGTCCAAAGGAAAGAAAATTGAAGAGACATGCTTTGAATGTGGACGTCCTGGTCATTTCAAGAAAGATTGTTTTCAATTAATGAACAAAGGGAAGACAAACTACAAAGATAACAAGAAGAACAAAGCCTGTGTGACTTGGAGTGATGAGGAATCTGAAGTGGAGATCGATGCTAAAGATGAGATAGCACAAGTATGCTTCGTGGGAATTGAAGGTGAATCTAATCAGGTATCTTTTAATGAAATATACTCATTAGAACAAGAAAATAAGAAGTTAAAAGAAAAGAATGCATGCTTAAAAGGTTTAGTTAATACTTTAATGAGTGAAGTGGATCACTAATAGATGAAAAGAAAGGAATTGAAAAGGAATCTACATGTAAAGAAGAAAAGGTTTTGATTGCTAAGATTTATTATTTAGACAATTATAACAAAATACTTTTCAATAAGGTAAATTTCTTGAATAATGAAGTCCAAAAATTAACTAATGAGCTAAAAATGAGAGATGTGTGTATTGATGCATTTAGTGATAAATCTCCTGTTAAAACCTTTCCTAGTAATGAACTTCAAAAAGAAATAGCTTCATTAAAATTATCTCTTGCTAATTTTGTACAAGGCGAAGAAAATTTAAATGTCATATTAGGTAAATAAAGACCTAGTTTTGAAAGACAAGAAATTGGTTATGATCCTATGCATAGAAAGAGTAATATGAAAATGCTAAAATCAAAATCACGGTTTAGTTTAAATTATTGCTCTCCATTCACAACTTGTAAACATTGTGGTATTAAAGGTCATTTAGATATAAATTGTTTTAAGAAACAAAACAAGGTTAAAAAGGTATGGATTAAAAAGAAATTTACTTGCTACTAACATAAGTGGACCCAAAAGGATATGTGTGAGACCCCGAATTTTATGAAATGAAAGTATTCAATTTTCTTATAATTATTCTATTTAGTAAATGGTTAAATTAATAAAAGGTTAAAGTTAAGGGTGATATGTGAAAAATTTTCAAAGTAAACAAGTTATCATAAACTAATCGGTGATGAAGTATAGTAATACGCGTGGTTGCATAGTAGCACACGGTATTGATTATTGATGCTTACGTGAGAAGTCACTCAATTTTATTCAATTATTGTCACAATATCATCTGCATAATATTTTATTTTATTAAATCAATAATTGAGATGACAACTTATTCATATTATTATTTGCATAATTAACAATGTCTAGAAGTTCTGTCGAGGAGACGTTTGGTCACCTAATTGCGTGCCAATAGGGAGAAATCCTTATCAGAAAGCCCCCTCTTTCTTGGGAACGATCTGGTTGTTAATATTGTGAGATATAATATTAATGATGAATGTTATTAAAAATCGAATTTGAGCTCGGAGTTGAATTTGGATACGCGGATGTGATATTTGAGTCCGGAACGATGAAATTAGTAAAAATAGACTATAAACACAAAATTTACCGGGGTTGACTTTTTGGTCAAAAAGTCAATAGTTGACTTTTTCAGAAAAAGTCAAACTTTGATAATTCAAAAATGAAATTGTTGATAAACATATTTCCATTGTGTTGGGATTATTAGTGTTAGTGGAAATCGACATTTATTTCGATAGTAATTGATGTTTGGAGGTTATACTGACCAATTGGGTAATTAATCGGATAAATGAGCAATTAATTGCTATTAATTCACATGCTTGTAACAATGTGTTCACATGTGTACTATTGAGTCACATGATTTACTATTGATTCACATGATTTACTATTAGGGGAGGTGGTGCAATATTGATAATACCTGCATGACTAAGTTAAAAATGGAGGTATAGTTGAAGCTACTATACTATAATTAATTTTTTCACATGTTTAGAACCATTGAGTCACATGATTTACTATTGATTCACGTGATTTAATATTAGGGGAGGTGGTGTAAGTTTGATAATACTTGCAGGACTAAATTAAAAAGGAAGAAAAAGAGGAAGGTATTATACTGTAATATTTTGAGCCCTAAAATGTGCAATTATCGAAACTATATTTTCCTATAAATAGAAGCTCATTCCTTCATTATTTTTCACCAATTCACTAAAGCTATAGAGCAATTATTATAGAGAGAAATTATAGAGAGAAAGAAGAAGAGAAGTCTGCTACCTTACTATTTCAGTATCTAGTCTTCTTTTGAGGTAAGGGGTATTATTTCTTTCGTATTCATGAAGAGAGCTTCTGTTATTCCATTCTTTATTATTATGTTGGAATAACTGTCTATACATAAATACCGCATACATGGTGAAATTCTTCACATACTATTCACACTCGATTATTATTCATTCTAGTATTATTCACTCGGGTATTCGGGGCACTTTTTGTGTCGGAGTACTATTCACGAGTTACTATTCATAGATTACTATTCACCAAATTACTATTCACCCAAATATTATTCACTCGGATATTTGGGGTACTATTCATGAGATACTATTCCCGAAGTATTATTCATAAGGTACTATTCACGGGGTACTATTTACCCGAAAAATATATTTCTTTTCTGTCCAAATTATTTTTGGTACATGAATATTATTCTTGAATTTTACTCTACAAAGTAGTATCATGTTGACAATTTGGACGTTATTGATTTCTGGATAAATTAAATTATAAATCTTTAAAATTTATCCTTGAACTTGTTTTATTGAATTATTATGTCATTGTCATCATCCTCATGCTTATATTGTAAAATCATCTTTGGCTTACGTGCATAGATGGACTTGGTATGATTATGATTAGGGATTATTCGGTATAATCATGACCGTAATGTAATGAATGATGTGGTAAAAGTCCTCATTGGCCTGTAGTTCATTGATGGACAGTTATTGGTATGATTATGACCAGGGATTTTTCGGTATAATCATGACCATTGATGATTACATGAATATCCTTGGCCCGTTGTGTAGGGATGATTCGATTTTATTTATTAAGCTGAGTCTCAGCGATAAAGTTGCTGAAAAACTTTTTAAATCATAGAAGATAGTAGATTTTATGCTCTACTTGACTCTTCTAATGGATTGCTTATTCATTGCAGCTTGTTGATCTAAAACTTGTTGTCTATTGTATTCTATCGGTTGTTATATTGTTGAAGGCTAAGGATAATTTATTCTACATTATCTTAGTTATAATATTTCATTGGGCTAGTTGAGCTCACCGTTATCTTTCATTGTTCTCTTCATGAAATGAGAATATAGCTAGATTTAGTCGGAAATGGAGTGATGGTCCAGGATAAGTGGCTTTAGTAGTCCTCACTATTTTGTGAATAGTGTGATAATAATTGTAATGAGGACTCCATTGAATGTGGATATTGTCTAGATGACAATATTCTTGTTTAAACTCTCAGCTATGTTTTGTCGTATTTTACACGACTGTTGTATAATTATGTTTGTAGTTGAGTTCTGTACCATGTATCTGGCGACTTAAGATGGGTGATGTATACCTATTTTGGGGGCATCATAATATGGGTACCAAAAGGATAAATTATTCTTCCTTACAGGTATGCTTAAAGGCAAGAGTTCCATCTCAAAAATGGATTCTTAATAGCGGATGTTCTCGGCACATGATAGGTGATAGATCAAAATTTGTAGAACTAAATATCAAGAAGAAGAATGGAACGGTCACATTTGGAGACAACAAAACCTGCGAGATAATTGGAAAAGGTAAAATTGGTAATGGCAAAGTAAGTATAAATAATGTGCACCTTGTTAATGGTCTTGAATTCAATTTAATCAGCATTAGCCAATTAATGGATAATGGCCATCAAGTTAACTTTGAAAAAGATAAATTCACAATATTTCATGGTACTAACAATACTACTCTAGTTGCACAAAGAGAAGGAAATATATAAACTCTTGATTTTGAACAACAGGATGAAGAACTATGTCTTACATCCGTACAAGATGAAGCTTATCTATGGCATAAAAGGATGGGACATGTTCACATGGACTTAATCAAGAAACTATCCTCAAAGAATCTCGTCAAAGGATTGCCAAGAATCACGTTTGAAAAGAAAGGAATATGTATTCCTTGCCAACTGGGAAAATAAGTAAGAACTTCTTTTACAGCAAAGAATATGGTATCAACCTCTTCTCCTTTGCAACTACTTCATCTTGATTTATTTGGACCTGAAAGACATTCAAGTATTAATGGTAAATTTTATGCATTTGAAATAGTTGATGATTTTTCAAGAGACACATGGGTACTATTTTTGAGAACCAAGGATGAAGCATTTAAAGAATTTGAAAAATTAATAAGGAATCTTGAAACTAAGTATAGTTATAAACTCATTAGAATTAGAAGTGATCATGGTACTAAATTTAAAAAGATTTTATAACCTTTTGTGATCAAAGGAGTATTAGCCATGACTTTTTAGCTCAAAGGACTCCTCAACAAAACGGGGTGGTGGAAAGGAGGAAGAGGACTCTACAAGAGACGGCAAGAACTCTACTGCAAGAAAGTAAGCTTCAAAAAATTTTTAACAAGCGAAGTAAGTACATCATGTTATTTTTTAAATAGAGTACTCATTCGTCCTATTATTTTGAAAACACCTTATGAGCTTCTAAATAATAAAATTCCAAACATAAGTTATTTCAAAGTATTTGGTTCTAAATGTTTCATCTTAAATACAAGTGATAATTTGGGAAAATTTGATGCTAAGTCATATGAAGGAATTTTCATTGGTTATTCTCAAAATAGTAAGGCTTATCGTATTTTCAACATTCGAAAGTCATGTGTAGAAGAATCTGTTCATATCACTTTCAATGAGACTAACAATGATGTTCCAAGAGAAAGTGAAGATGATGCAGGAAATTTAGAGACAATCAGAATTCCAGCAAACCGAAAAGAACAAAATGGGAGACCTAATGAACAGTTTTAGGAAACTGAAATGGACAATCAGCAGGAACATGAACCTGAAAATTTGCAAGAAGCTGAAGATGAGTCTCATGATCAAGAGGAAGTTTTACATGATATTCAAATGCCAAAAACAGCTAGATATGTCAAGAATCATCCTCCGGAGAATATCATTGGAGATATCAACAAAGGTGTAACCACATGAAGAGGTTTACAAAATCATTATGCATTCTCTGCATTTTTGTCATAGGTTGAGCCAAAGAATGCAAAGGATGCAGTTCTTGATGAAAATTGGTTATTGGTAATGCAAGAAGAACTTCAACAATTTGAGAGATACCAAGTATGGGAACTTATGCCTCCTCCAAAAGATGCTTCCATCATTGGTACGAAATGGGTATTCAAAAACAAGCTTGATGAGCACGGAACAATCACTCGTAACAAAGCAAGGCTAGTAGCTCAAGGGTATAACCAACAAGAGGGGATCGATTATGAAGAAACCTATGCTCCAGTGGCTAGACTAGAATCAATTCAAATTTTGTTGGCATTTGCATGCTACAAAAAGTTTAAGCTGTATCAAATGGACGTAAAGAGAGCTTTCCTCAATGGATACATTAATGAAGAGGTCTATGTAAAACAACCTCCTGGATTCGAGCATGAAAAGTATCCTAATCATGTCTACAAATTAAAGAAAGCTCTTTATGGCTTGAAACAAGCTCCAATGGCATAGTACGAAAGGTTAAGTAAATATCTCTTGTTAAATGGATTTATTAGAGGTAAAATAGATTCTACCTTATTTATTAAGCATAAAAATATAGATATCATAATTGTTCAAATATATGTAGATGATATAATTTTTGGTTTTACTAATGATCATCTTTGTGAGTGGTTTTCTAAGTGCATGCATAAAGAATTTGATATGAGCTTAATGGGAGAACTCAACTACTTTTTGGGACTTCAAATCAAGCAAACGAAGGATGGAATTTATATCCATCAAACCAAATACACAAAAGAATTTCTCAAGCGATTTGGCTTTGAAGGATCTAACTCAAAAGGTACACCTATGAGCACATCAATAAAGCTCACCACTGATGACAAAGATATTGATATTGATATAACAAAATATTGAGGTATGATTGGATGCTTGTTATATTTAACTGCCTCTAGACCTGATATAATGTATAGTGTTTGTTTGAGTGCTAGATTTCAAGCTAAACCCAAAGAATCACATTTAAATGTTGTTAAAAGGATTTTGAAATATTTAAGTGGTACAATAAATTTAGGGTTATTTTATCCAATTTCCAATCACTTTGAACTAATAGGTTATTCAGATGCTGACTATGCAGGATGTCAAATTGATAGAAAAAGTACGAGTGGTGCTTCTACTTTCTTGGGATAGAGTCTCGTATCATGGCATAGTAAAAAGCAAACCTCAGTGGCTCTTTCAACTACTGAGGGTGAATACCTAGCTGCAGGAAGTTGTTGTTCTCAAATATTATGAATGCGACAAACTCTATTTGATTTTGATATATTATGTGATTGTGTGCCTATTTATTGCGATAATTCTAGTGCTATAGATATATCTAAAAATCCTGTGTTACATTCACGTACAAAGCACATAGAAGTAAGACATCATTTTTTAGGAGATAATGTGTTAAAAGGTTTCATTAAATTAATTTTTATTCCAACTGAAAATCAAATTGTAGATATTTTTACTAAACCATTAAGTGAAGATAGATTTTGCATGCTGCGAAGAGAACTTGGGATGTGTCTCGCATAATTCATTTTAAAATCTTTGTTATCTTTATTCTATTATGTATACATATCTTATTAATTTAGGATACTTGATAATATGATTTTTCAGCCGCCTATTTAACTCCTTAATTTATGGACACAATAATCAAGGAGTCTATCATAATTATTTTTGAAAACTAAAAAGACTGGACGAAAGAAGGGTTTCTCGGGAGACGTAAGCGTGTAGGAATACATGCATTTGGTCAGTCTATTTATCTATCTCTTTCTATTCTCTTTACTAGATACATTTCAAATTTTCTTCTGTCTTTCTCTCATCTTGATCTTCATTTGAAAACTTCAATCATCATGAGAACTCGAACACATAAGCGCTCAATGATGGATTTCGGCGATGATCAGACAACAGTTCCTCCCCAATCGACTGCCGGACCTTCACGCAAGCAACGAAAACTGAAGAAGGTCGTGTCTGAGGAAACAGAGTATGTGGACTCTTCGTCTTCTGTTGAGTCAACTTTCAGTCCATCCTTGTCGAAATCATCTGGACCTTCTTAGCGACGTCCGTCAACGACTCCATCCTTTAAGCCAGAGGTTACACCTCCACCGGTTTCGGTAAACCCTAATCTTTCCTCTGATCTTCTTGATAACTTCTTTCGAAGTAATGCTTATGAGGTGCATTTTAAAAATGTTATTTTTCCAAAACAGTTGGTTTATGAAAAATTAGTGGATCAAATCTGTTATCAAGAGTCTCCTTTGAAAACTTTATTTGAATCTTGTGGTATTTCTTCCATGCTTTTTCCTCCTTCTGTTGCATATCCCAGATTAGTTCAATAATTTTATACTAATCTGGAATGTCATGGAGAGTTTTACACCTCATTTGTTAAAGGAAAATCTTTGTATTTCACTGTCATGGATTTCGGTAGTATTTTAAACATTCCATTCACTAGAGATTGTCCATTTACTCGGAAAGGGGCTTTCCATTCTCCATTTTCTCCTTTAGAACAATTAAAGATTATAATGGATAATCCTTTGTTGAATGATGTTTTTACTCCAAAAACTGTGGATGTCTCTCCTCTTGCTTGTGTGATTCATCATCTTGTTAGGTTTAATCTTTTGCCTCGTTTAGGTGGTAGTGCAGATTTTACTTATCAAGATTTGATCATTGTTGCCATGATTTTAAAAGGTATGTCTTTTAATTTATCCCAAATGTTGCTCCATCAAATGACAAGTTGTTTGAGAAAAACAAAAACCTGTTTGCCTTATAGTGCTAGTCTCACCACTTTCTTCAATCACTTTAAAATTTCTTTTGAAAATGAACTCTCCGTTGTTGTGAATGATTCCCTCATGTCAATACTTTAAAGCTTTCTCGTATCACTTTGATTGATGGTCAATTTGTTCGTGTTACTTCTGAGAATACTGCTCCTCCAATCTCAATTCCATCCTCTCCTGTTCAGCCCCCCACTCAATCTTCTCCTGAAATTGTTGATCTATTGAAAGTTATTCTTAGTAATCAAGAGAAAATGCAAGTTGAAATGTCTGCCCTTCATAACCGTATGTCTTTGTTGGAAAAAGGCAAGTTGCCATTAGGAGCTCCTAAAATCAATAAACTCTATCACAACATTGAAGATGAGTTTATAGATTTACAAGCTAGTTTTGAAGTGCAAACTACTTCCTTGGCTGAGTTGATGCAACGACGACTTAATCGAAATTCTTGTCAGTTGAGTCAAGAAATTAAGTTCGTTAGTAATCAGGTTGGGGAGTTAGCTAAATTTATGGCTCTGAGGTTCAATGATGTAGAGTCTAAACTATATATGCAGCGTAAGCATTCAACTGTTCTAGAGTGGGTGCATTGCAACTGGTTGGCCGAGTATCAAGGTGAATTTCTTGATGTACCTATGTGATGCCCCCAAAACCGGTATACATCACCCATCTTGAGTCGCCAAATACATGGTACAGAATACAAATACAAAATTAATTATACAACCGCTTGTAATATATATACGACAAAACATAACTGAGAGTTTAAACAGGAATGTTGCCTTCTAGACAATATCCACTCTCAAATAGAGTCCTCATTACATTTATTGTCACACTATTTTATAGAATAGTGAGGACTACTAATACATCATCTCAGACCATCACTCTGTTCCCCGACTAGTCCCGGGTACATTCTCATTTCCTAAAGAGAAAAATGGAAGCAAAAGGTGAGCTCAACTAGCCCAATAAGAAATATTATGACTAAGATAATGCAGAATAAATTATCATTAGTCTTCAACAATGTTAAACTGATAAAATACAATAGACATCAAGTTTAACTGCAGCGGAATAAGCAATCCATTAGAAGATTCAAGTAGAGCATGATATCTACTATCTTCTGTGATTTAAAATGTTTTCATCAATTTTTATCGCTGAGACTAAGCTTAATAAATAAACCACATCATCGAGTCATCCCTGCATTACGGGCCAAGGATATTCATTAAATAATCAATGGTCATGACTATACCAAATAATCCCTGGTCATAATCATACCAAAAACTATCATCAATGCACTACAGGCCACTGAGGACTATTACGACATCATTTATAACATTACAGGTCATGATTATACCGAATAATCCCTGGTCATAATCATACCAAGTCCATCTATGCACGTAAGCCAAAGATGACTTTCATCACAATATAAGCATGTGGATGATGACAATGACATAATAATTCAATAAAACAAGTTCAATGATAAATTTTAAAGATTTAAAATTTTAGTTTATCCATAAATCAATAACCTCCAAATTGTCAACATGATACTTCTTTGTGTAGTAAAATTCAAGAATGCTCAGAAGAATATTCCCATGAAAAGATACTGGATGAAGCGCAAATATCGAGGATATTCTAGTAATTTCATGGAGTATAGAAGCCAAAACTTTAACCAATTGAGTATAATAGAATATATGAAATCAAGAATGGATTTTCGCCGCCATGCAGTAATCCACGATATCTGATCATTTCCATAATTTAATAAGGAATGAATACGAAGGATCATTCACCATGCATCGCTGATAATCCACATAGACATGTTATTCCAACAGTAATAATAAAGAATGGAACAAAGTCATGCGTAATCCGTACAAACAGGATGTTCCAACGAGAATAATAATGAAGCGGAACCAGTCATCGCGTAATCCGCATGCATGTGATGTTCCAATGTAATAATAAAGAATAGAACTGTGTCATGCGTAATCCGCATGAGACATGATGTTCCAAATGAATAATAAAGAATGGAATAACAACAGAATTCACCGTGCATGCGATAGATCGCATGCATCGTGGTTATTCCAATGAATAATAAAAATGGAATAATGTAAGAATTTCACCATGTATGCAGATTACTGATATAGATAGGTTATTCCAACATAATAATAAAGAATGGAATAACAACTCTTACAAGTATTGAAAGAAAATAACTATCTTCATGAATACGAAAGAATAATACCCCTTACTATAATAATAATATCCCTTACCTTTGAAAGAAACTGGATACTAGAGTAGAGAGGTAGCAGACTTCTCTTCTTCTTTCTCTCTATAATTTCTCTCTATAATAAATGCTCTATATCTTTAGTGAATTGGTGGGAAATAAAGGAAGAATGAGCTTCTATTTATAGGAAAATATAGTTTCGATAATTACACGTTTTGGGGCTCAAAATATTACAATACAATACCTCTAACTTTTCTTTCATTTTTAATTTAGTCCTGCAAGTATTATCAAACTTGCACCACCTCCCCTAAGTAAATAATGTGAATCAATAGTTCAATCATGTGAATCAATAGTTATAATCATGTGAAAATATGAATTACAGTATAGTACCTCCATCTATACCTCCATTTTTAACTTAGTCATGCAAGTATTATCAATCTTACACCAACTCCCCTAATAGTACAAGAATGTGAATCAATAGTACACACAATTGAATAAATAGTTGTAATCATGTGAATTAATAGCAATTAATTGCTCATTTATCCGGTTAATTACCCGACTGGTCAGTATAACTTCCAGACATCAATTAATATCGAAATAAATGTCGATTTCCACTAACACTAATAATTCAAACACAATGGAACTATCAATATCATCTTTAATCAACACGAACTTAATCATCATTAATATTATAACTCAAAATATTTAACAACCAGGTCATTCTTAGGAAAGAGGGGGCTTTCCGATAAGGATTCCTCCTTATCATGCGCAATTGATTAGATGACCAAACCTCTCCTCGATGTAACTTCTAGACATTGTAAATATTGCAATTTAATAATATGAATAACTTTATCGTCTCAATTATTGATTTAATAATATATCATATTATGCAGATGATACCGTGACAATAATCGAATCAATAATATGAGAAATATGATGCAGCAATTACTGTAGCAATAATTGAGTATAACTGAGTGACTTCTCACGTAAGTATCAATAATCAATACCGTGTACTACTATGCAACCACGCGTATTACTGTACTTTTACTACCGGGTAGTTCAACAGTTTAACGGTAAAACTTCCGCTGTTATTTTTATAAAAAGATAATTATGTCATTTTCTAACTACGACAATACTTCCGTTGTGGGGTCCACCAATGATTTTGTCGTCGTATGAATATACCCTGTTAAAACGAATATTCCCCGACTAATCGAATATTATATAAGCACTTGCTTACTTTTCAAAATTTGTAAATATTACTCACAACTATAACATTATATCAAATCCACACCATAATATTCAAAAATATATTTCGAGAAAATTATTCTTTATTCATAAAAGATGGGGTCTTACAGCGTCCCCTTCTTATGAAATTTCATCCTCGAAATTAGGGTGCATACCTGGTATGTCGAAGAGGTGAGGATACCTTAATTTCATCTCAGATTCTAACTCCCAGGTCATTTCCTCCACATCGTGGTTTCTCCACAAAACTTTGACTTGAGGTATAACTTTAGAGCGTAGAATATGATCATTCTTATCCAAGATTTTAATAGGTAAATCTTCATACGTTAAATCTTCCTCTATCTTGTCTGGTTCTAATTCAATAATATGGTTCGAGTCTTTCACATATTTACGTAACATAGATATGTGAAAAACGTTATGAATAAAAGACATACTTGGCGGTAAGGCGTAGTATATAGCCACAGCCCTACTCGATCGAGGATTAAAATGGGCCAATGAATCGAGGATTGAGCTTTCCTCTCTTTCCAAATCTTGTAACTCCTTTCCATGGAGCAACACGTAACAACACATGATCTCCAATATTGAATTCCACATCTTTTCGATGAAGATCAGCATAACTCTTTTGTCGATCTTGTGAGGTTTTTATACATTGTCGGATCGTTTGAATCTTTTCCGTAGTCATACACGCATCAAATCTCGTCCCAACAACATTGCTTCACCCAACTCATCCCAAAGATCTTTCGAGAGCGACACTTTCTTCCATACAACGCCTCAAATGGAGTCATGCCAATACTTGCTTGATAACTATTGTTGTAGGAAAACTCCACCAATGGTAAGAACTTGTCCCAACTTCCCTTGAAGTCAAGGACATAGAGTCTTAATAAATCTTCAAGAGTTTGAATAGTCCTTTCCGACTGCCCATCCGTTTGAGGATGATATACCAAACTAAATCGTAAATCCGTGCCAATAGCTTTTTGCAAACTAACCCAAAATCTTGAAGTAAATCTTGGGTCTCGATCAGAAACTATGGATACTGGCATACCATGAAATCTTACGATCTCGTTTATGTACATACCAGCAAGACGTTCAAGTGTAAAAGTTTCAGATTTCCAGAAGAAATGAGCGGACTTGGTCAATCTATCAACATTGACCCAAATCGCATCTATGCCTTGAGAAACCTTGGGAAGACCAGTAACTAAATCCATGGTAATGTGCTCCCACTTCCATTCTGGAATTTCAAGTGGTTGCAATGGACCTTTTGGCACTTGATGCTCCGCGTTGACTCGTTGACAAGTTAGACACCTTGAGATAAACCCCGCTATCTCTTTCTTCATATTGCTCCACCAAAATGTATGTCGAAGATCACGATACATTTTGGTACTCTCAGGATGGATTACAAACGGTGTGTTGTGCACCTTCATCATGATTTTATACTTTAAGTCAGAATTGTTAGGAACACAAAGTCTGGAGTTGACTCGAAGTATTCCTTCTTCATCGATTCTTGCTTCCGAAATAGCACCTTCTTGCACTTTCTTCTTCATATGCATCAGCTCCAGGTCTGTAGTTTGAGCAGCTTTAACTTTATCGATTAAAGTCGGTTCCACTCGTATATTCGCCGTCATCACATCGGTCCCTGGAGTCTTTAACTCTATTTCCATCCTTTCCAAGTCATACAAAATGGGTCTTTGCGTTGACAATATTGCACTCGTACCCGCATATGATCTTCTACTCAATTCGTCAGCTACTATGTTCGCTTTTCCAGGATGGTATTGGATGGTATAATCATAATCTTTCAACAATTCAAGCCATCGTCGTTGTCGCATGTTGAGTTCCTTTTGAGTGAAGAAATATTTGAGGCTTTTATGATCCGTATAGATCTCCACCTTCTCTCCATATGTAATGCCTCCAAATCTTAAGCTAAAAACGATTGCTGCCAACTCTAGATCATGAGTAGGATAATTCCTCTCATATTCTTTGAGTTGTCGAGAGGCATATGCTATGATTTTCCCATGTTGCATGAGAACACATCCTAACCCTTTGCCTGAAGCATCACTGTAGATGACAAATCCCTCCGAGCCAGATGGTATTGTCAGAACAGGTGCTAAAATGAGTCTCCTCTTGAGTTCTTGAAAACTCTTTTCACATTCCTCGCTCCAACTGAAATTTGTATCTTTTCGAGTCAGCTGAGTTAATGGAGTAGCAATTCGAGAAAATCCTTCTATGAATCTTCGATAATAACCAGCTAAGCCGAGAAACCTACGTACTTCGGTCACTGACTTAGGTTTCTCCCAACTTTGAATTGTTTCAATCTTTGCTGGGTCAACAGATATTCCATGATTTGATATCACGCGCCTAAGGAATACAACTTCCTCAAGCCAGAACTCGCATTTCTTCAACTTGGCATAAAGCTTGTTTTCACAAATCTTTTGGAGTATCAGCCTCAGGTGTTGCTCATGGTCTTCACGGGTTTTAGAGTATATGAGGATGTCATCAATAAGGACGACCACAAAGTGATCCAAATATTCCTTGAATACTCAGTTCATCATATCCATGAAGGCAGTAGGAGTATTAGTCAATCCAAAAGACATGACTAGGAATTTATAATGCCCGTATGGAGTTCTGAGAGCAGTCTTTGGAATGTCATCGGTCTTAATCTTCAACTGATGATGTCCGAAACGAAGATCAATCTTTGAAAAGAATTTGGCTCCTTGCAACTGGTCAAACAGGTCATCAATGCAAGGCAACAGGTACCTATTTTTGATGGTGACATGATTCAACTCCCGATAATCAATACAAAGTCGCATACTTCCATCTTTCTTCTTTACGAATAGAACAGGAGCACCCCAAGGAGACGCATTTAGGACGAATGAAACCGATGTCTAACAATTCCTCGTAGTTGGATTTTTAACTCCTCAAGTTCAATAGAGCCATTCGATCTGGGGATTTGGAAATGGGTTTTGTCATCAATTCAAGGTCAATACAAAATTCAATTTCACGCTCGTGGGGTAGGCCAGAAGTTCTTCGAGGAATACGTCAGAAATTTATTAACAATAAAAATATCATTCAAATCGACGTATCTTTATTTAAATTGTGACATGGGCTAAGAAAGCTTGACATCCGCTTTTTCAATAAACGAACGACTTTTATGACTTGATGACAAAGTTGATTGATTTTAGTGGTTTGGATGCTTGAATTCGCATAATAGGTTGGTTAGGAATATGAAAGCTAACAACCTTACGAAAATAATCTATTTTAGCATGATGCGTAGTTAACCAATCAACCCCTAAAATCACATCAAATGCAAGTATTTTCAAAGAAATAAGATCGACAGGTAACGTGTGGTTACCGATTTGAATCAAACAAGATTTATAAACCGTGGATGTAATGAAGGTTTCTCTCAACGGAGTTTCAACAGATAAGTCAAAGTCTAATTTCTTCGGAGTCAAATTTAAACGTTGAGCGCAAGTAGGAGAAATAAAGGAATGGGTAGAACCGGTATCAAATAAAGTATAAACTTCGCTAGAGTTTATGATTAGTTTACCCATGATCACCTCGTTCGGATTCCTCGCTTTTTTGGGAGGTTACGACAAACGCTCTCCCTTGAACTACCGATTTTGTCTTGTCTGGGACACCCTTTGATGCCTCCATCCCAGCTGGACTTGACTTTGGTGCACGACAAAATCGGGCTAGGTGACCTTCTTTTCCACAATTATAACACGCTTTGAACTGCATCGTGCAGTTTTGACTTATGTGTCCTTCCCCCTCCACATTTGTAATATACGATCGGTGGTCATTCTCCTTCCTTAACAACAGGTGTTGGTGCTGACGTCTTTCCATCCTTATTGAATCTCCTCTTCTTGAAATGTCCACTCTTATTGTCATGGCCATGATTACCACCGAAGTGATTATCATTTCTGGCATGTTGATTCCCTCTACGTTTATTGTCACCGCTTCGATGACTGCTACCACTGGTATTATCGACTTGTCGGTTGCTCTCTCTTGGTTGGGTTGACTCATTATCGCGCTCCAATAACTGAGCCCTATCCACAACATCTGAATACAAACACAGTTTGTGAGAAATTAGGTATTGACGTATCTCGGGTTTCAAACCTCTTAGAAACATCCGCATCATTCTCTCCTCATTATCAACCAAGTGGGACGCAAACCAAGACAACTAGGCAAACTTAGCTTTGTACTGTGCCACGGTCATATTATTTTGCTCAAGCTTGATGAACTCTACCTCCTTCATGTGACGAATACTTTCAGGAAAGTACTTGTCATTGAACAGCTCTTAGAACTTCTCCCAAGACATTTTGAGTGCGGTAGGTTGAGTACGCTTTACGATTCCCACCAAGAATCGCCCGCGCATAACATGAAGGTGGCAAAGGAACCTTTGCTCCTCTGAGCATCCCAAGACATCAAATATCTTATCGATCTTCTTTATCCACGTCTCCAACTTAAGTGGTTTTGGCTCTCCAAAAACTCCGGTGGTCCCAGCTCCTTGAACTGCTTAGCGGTGGACCCGTCCGACATTGTCGTTGTTTCCACCTGCATTTTGGACAGGAACCGCTTTCGCCTGATGTTGCATGAATTGCATAAAGCCTCTAAACATCCCATCGTTCACCATTTCATCGGTGTTATTGTTTATATTGTCTTCCTGTTGCACATTATCCTGGGCATTAATCTGTAGTGACTCAACGGTCTCCTGTGCTTCATTGTTTATCTCAACATTTTCGGATGCCATTTTCAAATACTACCACAAAATAAGGGTTAGTTGACATATCACATATTATCCCTATACTCTGACCGACCAATTAAATACCACATAAACTTAGGTAGGTCATACTAGCGAAGGAATTCTCCGTCTCTCCCCTCCTAGTTCTTGTCTGACATCTCAGCCAGGGATCATATCCCTAAGCTTTGATAACAACTGTGACGCCCTCAAAACAGGTATACATCACCCATCTTGAGTCGCCAAATACATTGTACAGAATACAAATACAAACTTAATTATACAACCGTCGTGTAATATACGACAAAACATAACTGAGAGTTTAAACAGGAATGTTGCCTTCTAGACAATATCCACTCTCAAATAGAGTCCTTATTACATTTATTGTCATACTAATTTATAGATTAGTGAGGACTACTAATACACCATCTCGGACCATCACTCCGTTCCCCAGCTAGTCCCAGCTACGTTCTCATTTTCTGAAGAGAACAATGGAAGCTAAAGGTGAGCTCAACTAGCAGAGTAAGAAATATTATGACTAAGATAATGCAGAATAAATTATCATTAGTCTTCAACAATGTTAAACTGATAAAATACAATAGACATCAAGTTTAACTGCACCGGAATAAGCAATCCATTAGAAGATTCAAGTAGAGCATGATATCTACTATCTTCTATGATTTAAAATGTTTTCATCAATTTTTATCGTTGAGACTCAGCTTAATAAATAAACCACATCATCGAGTCATCCCTGCACTACGGGGCAAGGATATTCATTAAATCATCAATGGTCATGACTATAACGAATAATCCCTGGTCATAATCATACCAAAAATTGTCCATCAATACACTACAGGCCATTAAGGACTTTTACCACATCATTTATAACATTACAGGTCATGATTATACCGAATAATCCCTTATCATAATCATACCAAGTCTATCTTTGCACGTAAGCCAAAGATGACTTTCATTACAATATAAGCATAAGGATGATGACAATGACATAATAATTCAATAAAACAAGTTCAAGGATAAATTTTAAAGATTTAAAATTTTAGTTTATCCATAAATCAATAACCTCCAAATTGTCAACATGATACTTCTTTGTGTAGTAAAATTCAAGAATGCTCAGAAGAATATTCCCATGAAAAGATACTGGATGAAGCGCAAATATCGAGGATATTCTAGTAATTTCATGGAGTATAGAAGCCAAAACTTTAACCAACTGAGTATAATAGAATATATGAAACTGCAAATGGATTTTCACCCGCCATAATGTAATCCACGTAGACAGATCATTTCCATAATTTAATAAGGAATGAATACGAAGGATCATTCACCATGCATACGGTAATCTACATAGACAAGTTATTCCAACAGAATAATAAAGAATGGAACTAGGTCATGCGTAATCGCATGCAGATAGAATATTCCAAATGTAATAATAAAGAATGGAACCAGTCATGCGTAATCCGCATGCATGTGATATTCTAACAAAATAATAAAGAATGGAACCAGTCATGCGTAATCCGTGCATGCATGTGATGTTCCAACAGAATAATAAAGAATGGAACTGGTCACGCGTATTCCGCATGCATGTGATGTTCCAATGAATAATAAAGAATGGAATAACAATAGAATTCACCAGGCATGCGATAGACCGCACAGACAGGTTATTCCAACAGAATAATAAAGAATGGAATAACAGAAGAATTTCACCATGTATGCGGTACTTCGCATAGATAGGTTATTCCAACATAATAATAAAGAATGGAATAACAACTCTTACGAGTATTGAAAGAAAATAACTCTCTTCATGAATACGAAAGAATAATACCCCTTACTATAATAATAATATCTCTTACCTTAGAAAGAAATTGGATACTGGAGTAGAGAGGTAGCAGACTTCTCTTCTTCTTTCTCTCTATAATTTCTCTCTATAATAATAGCTCTATAGCTTTAGTGAATTGGTGAGAAATGAAGGAAGAATGAGTTTCTATTTATAGGAAAATATAGTTTTGATAATCGCATATTTTGGGGCTCGAAATATTATAGTACAATACCTCCAACTTTTCTTTCATTTTTAATTTAGTCCTGCAAGTATTATCAAACTTGCACCACCTCCCCTAATAGTAAATAATGTGAATAAATAGTTCAATCATGTGAATCAATAGTTATAATCATGTGAAAATACAAATTACAGTATAGTACCTCCATCTATACCTCCATTTTTAACTTAGTCATGCAAGTATTATCAATCTTACACCAACTCCCCTAATAGTACAAGAATGTGAATCAATAGTACACACATGTGAACAAATAGTTATAATCATGTGAATTAATAGCAATTAATTGCTCATTTATTTGGTTAATTACCCGACTGGTCAATATAACTTCCAGACATCAATTAATATCGAAATAAATGTCGATTTCCACTAACACTAATAATTCCAACACAATGGAACTATCAATTTCATCTTTAATCAACACGAACTTAATCATCATTAATATTATAACTCACAATATTTAACAACAACCGTGTCGCTCCGTGAGAAAGAGGGGCTTTCCGATAAGGATTTCTCCTTATTGGTAGCGTAATTAGATGACCAAACCTCTCCTTGATGTAACTTCTAGACATTGTAAATATTGCAATTTAATAATATGAATAACTTTGTCGTCTCAATTATTGATTTAATAATATATCATATTATGCGAGATGATCTTTGTGACAATAATCGAATCAATAATATGAGAGATATGATGCGAAGAATTATTGTAGCAATAATTGAGTATAACCGAGTGACTTCTCACGTAAAGCATCCATAATCAATACCGTGTGTGCTACTACGCAACCACGCCAGACATCGCATGTACTTTTCTCTTTGGGTAGTTCAACGGTTTAACAGTAAAACTTACGCCGTTATTTTTATAAAAAGATAATTATGTCATTTTCTAACTACGACAATACTTCCGTTGTGGGGTCCACCAATGATTGTGTCGTTGTACGAATATTCCCTGTTAAAATGAATATTCCCCGACTAATCGAATATTATATAACCATTTGCTTACTTTGCAAAATTTGTAAATATTACCCACAACTATAACATTATATCAAATCCACACCATAATATTCAAAAATATATTTCGAGAAAATTATTCTTTATTCATAAAAGTTGGGGTCTTACAACCTATACCACCTGCAACTGTCATTCCCAGACCTCCCCAATTTGCTGCTGATCTGAGCATTGCTGAGAAGGTTCATCGTGCCAATCATCGATCCTATTTCACACAAAGGGTAGCTCAGCGCGCAGCCGTGGTAGATCTCGACGATTGAACTGTTTCCCTTTTTGTTTGATGACAAAGGGGGAGAAGTTTTATTATGATGATTTTGGATGATTTTTTTCGATGATTTTTGGATTTGCGACAAAACTTATATGGTTTTGGTTTGGTGTGCATCACCAAAAGACTTATGTTTAATTTGGGATTTGGATTTTAATATTTGATATATTTAGTAGTAAATATTTTGATTTTTGATGAACTAACAATTACTGCAGGTAATTGTTTACAAAATTTTAGGATTTTGTAACTTTACTGAAAATCGAATTTCAGAAACCTGAAATGATGTTGTTGCATGGATTTAGGGGGAGCTAATTATATTATGCATATATTCAGGGGGAGATAATGAGAGTTAAAACAATTTTGGGTTATCATCATCAAAAAGGGGGAGAATGTTGACTTAGTCATATCATATCCTTGAGTTTTGATGATGAAATGTTCATATACTAAATTGTTTTATGGTGTTTCAGGTATTCGTTGATTAAAGAACAATTGTGGGATTTTCCAGTGGATGAAGAAGTTTTTCTTATCTAGGAAGACAAATATAAGGTCAATTGCATAATAATTGATTTTTCATTTAAAGGCTCTAGGACATATTATTTACATTTTTATTATATGTCTTAAATGAAAAATGTTTTTAAACGAAAAAGTTTTAAACACTAAAAAGAGATCAGATATATATATATATATATATATATATATCAAAATAAAATATCAATATATGTATGCCTAAAAAGGAGGATAGCATTAATTGTGATATGTATGCATAAATGTTTAATTGATATCTTTGGACTTGATACACGTGGATATCTATGGTATACTAGATAGACAAAAAGCTGACAGCTTTACCTCTTTGTGATTTGATGCATATACGTTTTTCAAGGAAGCGTAATTATGGTTTCGTTGGAATTTTAAAGACCATGTGTCTTGGAAATGATAAGTAATTGATACCTCCTCTTCTACACGTTACTTGATGCCTGGAGAGATATAAGTCAGAATTGATTAGTGGGTTATCTCTTTATAAGGCCTTTTGATTTATCCAAACTGTATAACCAACAGGAATTTGTTTTTGGATAAATATTAACGTTGTGAACTGATTCAATGTTTTACCATTGGAGGGTGTTTCTAAACAAGCCAGATTTTGTGGACACATAAAATGTTATTTTTGATAATTAACGGTAATATTTTGTGGGCTATAAATCAGTATTCTCAAGCATGGAAAAATACACAACTCTCACAAAATTATTACTTGCACTAATTACGGTCACTTAACGAGCAATCTGATTTAATCAGTGCAACCTTTGAGCAGCTAAGCAATTAAATTTCTGATATTATTTGAGCTGGTATTTGGTAAGATTTAATTGTTTATTCTCTTTGTGATAATTGATCATTTCATATAGTTGAGCCTTTAGTTGTTAAATTGATTATTCTTGCATTGATCATAGACCTCTATATTTGTAATTAATTTTCTTTTTAGACTAAGTGTAGTCTAAAGGTGTTAATCCTAGTGGATTAGAGAAAAGGCTTACAAACAGGTTCAAGGAAGCAATGGTGCTTGAAGAGTGCATAGGTGCACAAGGAGCAAGAGAGCTCAAGAGGAATTAATTGTTAATTAATTTTTGTAACAATATGTTTTGTAATCTGTGATTATTTATAAAGAAATAAATAAAGTAAGTCTCCAATACTAGTTGGTATTGGACGTGGACTAGGCTATTATTATAGAGGGTAATAGCTGAACCACGTAAAAAATCTTAGTGTCGATTTTATTATTTGCTTTACTTTAAAATCGCATAAGCTATTTTAATTATCTTAATAATTAAAATTTGAATACTTATATTATATTAAGGTAATTCTTTAACATCAAGTATTTTATTTAAGTTATAAATTCAGCAGGATATTTTCTTAAAATAATCAGTCTCTTAATAGGCTATATTAATTAAGTAAGCTAATTATAATCATTATAGTAGCCTGAAATTAATAGTTTAATTTAAAGTTTAAAAACTAGTCATAGATTGCTTCTACACTTATTCAACCCCCCCCCCCCCCTTCTAAGTGTTCCTAGATAAATTTCAAGATTTAAGGAGATGTTTTTCGAAATGTACTTTCCAGCGAGTTCTCAGAATCAGTTGGAAGTGCAATTTCTGGAGCTGAAGCAAAGAAATATGACGGTTCTAGGATATGCTGCGAAGTTTAACGAGTTGGCAAGGTTTTCCACTTATCAAGTCAATACCAACGAGCAAAAGGCGAGAAGGTTCAAACAAGGATTGAAACCCTGGCAAGGTTTCAATGTTTTAGCTGAATACATTTGCAGATGTACTGGAAAAGGCAATTATCGCGGAAGGTGGAAGTGATGCCTTGACCAAGTACAACCAAGAACAGAGGAAGAGGAAGACTGAGAATGAAAACAAGGTTGGTGGAAGTAACGTTGGAAGTAATAGTCAGAAGAGGAAGTGGAGCAAGAATTCGACTGCTGGAGGACATCAAGGGAATCAGCAGAAGAAAAAGTTTGAAGCTTACGCGACGTGCGGGAAGAACCATACTGGGGTATGTTTAAAGGGAAAGAGGGTGTGTTTCAACTGTGGTTAGGATGGACACATTGCACCGAACTATTTTAGTCCAAAGAAAGGAGCATGTTTTACTTGCGGTTCAAAGGATCACATGGCTCGTGATTGCCCCAAGAAGCTAGCGGGAAGCGCAAGTGGTGGAAAAGGAAACAACAACGGTGGTGGTGCATTGACTATCACTGGATCGATCAGACAGTCAGTCGACTCTCTGCGAGGACTTTCAAAATGACCAAATGCGAGGATCTTCATCTGATCTAGGGATGTGGTGTTAGATATCATTCCGATTAAGGGTATTAATGCTTATGTACTATTTGATTCGGGTGCTACTTGTTCATTTATATCCGATGAATTTGCTCAAAACTTATATTTGCCTCAGGAAGAATTAGAATTTCCCTTAAGTATAGAGATTGCGAATAGGGAAGTGATTCCTGTCAAATTCATATATAGGAATTGTAGAGTGGTTATAAAAGGTCACGAGATGATGGTAGATTTGATACCAATTAGACTTGGTGAATTTGATGTTATACTGGGAATGAATTGGTTATTCAATTACGGAGCAGTAATTGATTGCCAAAGGAAGTGTGTTAACCTTATGACTCCGTCAAAGGTTATGTTTTATGGCAGTAAGTCACCTCGACAAGCAAGTTGTCTAACGGTGATGCAAGCCAAGAAGTTTTTGAGACAAGGATGTGTAGGATACTTAGCCTACATAGTCGATACACAGAAGAAAAGTTCGAAGTTAGAAGAAATACCAATCATAAGAGATTTTGCAGACGTATTTCTAGACGATTTGTCGGGTCTTCCGCCGGATCGACAAATCGAGTTCGTGATTGACTTACTACCAGGAACGGCCCCGATATCTAAGGCACCATACAGAATGGCCCCGGTAGAGATGAAAGAATTGATGGTGCAGTTGCAAGAATTGCTTGACAAGAAGTATATTCAGTCGGGTGTTTCGCCATGGGGAGCACCGGTGTTGTTTGTAAAAAAGAAAGATGGATCAATGCGGCTTTGCATTGATTATAGAGAATTGAATAAGATCACGATTAAAAATAAGTATCCATTACCTAGAATCGATGACTTGTTCGATCAGTTGAAGGGAGCAAAGTATTTTTCAAAGATAGACTTGAGGAGTGGTTATCATTAATTAAAGGTGAAACCGGAGGATGTACCAAAAATAGCGTTCAGAACTCAGTATGGTCATTACGAGTTTCTAGTTATGTCATTTGGATTAACCAATGCACCTGCAGCGTTCATGGATTTGATGAACAGAGTGTTTAAACCATTTTTAGACAAATTTGTGGTGGTGTTTATTGATGATATATTGGTATATTCTAAGACCAAAGAGGAACATGTGGAACACTTAAGAGTGACGTTGGAGACATTGAGAAAAAAGAAGTTGTATGCTAAGTTCTCAAAATGTGAATTTTGGTTGGAACGTGTACAGTTTCTCAGACACGTTATTGATAAGGACGGAATTTCGATAGATCCATCAAAAGTTGAAGCTGTAATAAAATGGGATCAGCTGAAGACACCGTCAGAAGTAAGGAGTTTCTTAGGATTGGCAGGTTACTACAGGCGTTTTATTCAAGACTTTTCCAAGATCGCGACTCCATTGACGAACTTAATTAGGAAGGCAGTTAAGTTTGTTTGGACAGAGAAGTGCGAGAAGAGTTTTCGAGAATTGAAGAAAAGGTTGAGTTCAGCACTTGTGTTGTCATTGCTTGACTATACAGGAAATTTTGTGGTGTATAGTGACGCATCACATAAAGGACTAGGCTGTGTGCTTATGCAGAACGGCAGAGTTATTACGTATGCATCACGATAGTTGAAAGATTACGAGAAAGGGTATCTGACTCATGACTTAGAGTTGGCGGCGGTGGTGTTTGCCCTAAAAATTTGGAGACATTATCTTTATAGAGAGAGGTGTGAGATATATACTGACCATAAAAGTCTGAACTATATATTTACACAAAAAGACTTGAACATGTGACAAAGAAGATGGTTGGAGTTGATCAAAGACTATGACTGTGAGATTTTCTATCATCCCGGAAAGGAGAATGTTGTTGCTGATGCTTTAAGTGGGAAGGGATGGGAGAACTTAATGATGTTAACTGCTCAAGAGAAGCTAGTGTCGGAAATGGCTAAGATGGAGTTGGAAATTAAATATCTGACGGAATCCGATGGAAGGTTATTCCAGATGGGAAATGGTTCAACGTTGGTAGAAATGGTGAAGAATGCACAACTTCAGGATGAATACTATGAAAAGATAAAATAGAGAGTATCTTAAGGTGAGGAAAACAATATCAAAATTGATTCAGAAGGGTTACTTCGATTCGAAGGGAGAATTTGGGTTCCGCCAGTACCAGAGGTTAAAGAGGAAATTCTAAGTGAAGCTCACAACTCAAGATATTTGATTCACCCTGGGAGTACAAAGATGTACCAGGATCTTAGACATCATTTTTGATGGTTGAATATGAAAAAGGATGTAGCCGAGTGCGTGGCAAAATGTTTAACATGTCAGAAAGTTAAAGCTGAACATCAAAGGCAAAGCGGATTATTACAACCGTTGGAGATACAATAATGGAAATAGGAGCATATCACAATGGATTTTGTGGTAGGTCTTCCAATGACCCAATAAGGTTACGATGCCATTTGGGTGATTGTCGATCTACTGACGAGGTCGGCATAATTTTTGCCAATCAAGACTAGATTTACCCTAGATCGGTTAGCAAAACTGTATGTGAAGGAAATTATTTCAAGACACTATGTTCCAGTATCCATTGTATCAGACAGAGATCCACGTTTCACATCTAATTTCTATAAACGATTACAGGAATGTTTTGGGATACAGCTGAGAATGAGCACGGCGTAGCATCCTCAGACCGACGGACAAAGTGAGAGAACCATCCAAACACTAGAAGATGTGCTCAGAGCATGTATCATGCTCGAGAAATTTATAATTTAATTTAAATATTTATTGAATTCAATAAATATTTTAAATAATTTATTTATTAAGATAAATAAATAATTGATGAATTGTAATGAATTAATTTAGTAACTAAATTGATTAATGTTAATTAAATTAAATAATGGTAATTTTTATTAGAAGGATTTAATTTAATGAAATAATTAAATTAAATGAATGGTTTAATATTAAAGAAACTAAATAAATTCAATTTATATGTAATTATTTATTAATTATAAGTAAAATTATAATAAAAATTATAATTATTATAATTACTATTATAAGTTATTTAAATTAACTAAACTAAAGTTATTTAAATTAACTAAAGCATGACAAATGGAAACTATATAATATAAGATTATTAAAATAATCTAGTTTGGGAGTTATGTGCTTAGCCAAACAAGGCCTTGTGGCCTTTGGCTTATTCAACTGACGTCTTTGATTTTTTTTAACTGATAAGTACGTGAGAGGTGAGGCTCTATCAGTTATATTACGCGTCTTATTTCTCCGAATGGCTAACTAAGAAGAACAGAGAGGTAGAGAGAAACAATACAGAGAATTGAGAGTTGGAGAAGGAGTAGGATTGAGAAGGATTTGCTAGAACCTTGTTAACATCAAAGGGTTAAGGTATAATTTACCCCTAATTCTAATATTTGGTTTTTGTAATTTTTTAATATCTGGAAATTGGGTTTTGGTTGAATTATTGTAGAAGATGTTGTTTATATGTATATATTCTCTTACTCAATCAGTTAGTTATCCTCTATAAGTCTATGTTGATGTTCAAATACATGAAATTTGGGTTTATAAGGAGAAAAGTAAATAACAGTGTTGTTGTTTGACAATGGCTTTAGAAATTACAAAATGTTGTGCTCAATATGTGTTATAATCTATTATTTGATGTTAGAATATGTTAGTATGTTAATAAACGAAAGCGACGTAGCTTAAATCATGTTAATTGGTTAAGAAACGAGTTTGTGGCGATCAAATTCGTTAAAAGTGTCAAAATTAAAGAAATTTGGAAAACTAGGGTTTTAATACCTCAAAATTATGTATATGTAATGTTTTTGTTTATAGAATGTTGTATATCATGTTTAACTATGTTACTACAGAGTTTTAGATGTTTAGGTTTGTGAATTTTGTAGTGTTTTGGTTTGAATTGGGCAACTGCTATGTAACAGAGCTGCTGCTGTAGTTTCTGTCTGTGCACGACGCAGCTGCACCATTGGTTTTTTATAAGCGAATGCAACATGCATTCATGGCCAAGGTGCCAAGGCTTGGGTAAATGGTGCAATGCTGCTGTTCTCGAGCCTAAGTAAAGAAAGTTCATTTATTTATAGGTTATGATTAATGGACTTAATTAGTTTAGCATACATGTTAATGATGTTAAGGCATTATGCGGGTTACAATAACAGATTGTAAGGTGTTGTAATACAAAATGTGAAGATTTTAGGTAATTATTTATATATGTTATGTAATGAACCAAATGTGATGTTTTCAAAAGTTACAGATAAATGATAAGGTTTATGTTAGTTTATAGTGTGATTTCAGAATCGTTAAGGTGTTAACCAACATGGTTAGATGTTAAGTTAAGGTTGTAACCTAAATGATGGGTTAAACCCATAAAGCTAATAGTAATACACCTAATTGTTATTGCGATTCCAATGATATGTGTAGGGTAATTGGAGAACAATATTACATTTGTGTAGCTTACATACAAGACAAGTTTCTAAACCTTAACTTTTTACATTGAGCAAGCTTTCTAACTTCATTTTTTTATTAATGAATGCAAGTTCCTAAATTTTTATTGAGCAAGACTATTGATTCTATCCTTATGTACGATTGAATAAGCTCTTGTAACCCAATTCGTTACCTCGAGCGAGTTTTACTTTTCTAAACCTTGATATTATTATTCAAAGCATATATTGTTCTAATACATCGGTTCAAATGAGATTGCTCTAACTCTTTTGGATATAGCACTTTTCTTGTATGTCATGTTTATTCAATTATATATTGTTGGTATCCGATCTTTGACTTTGATAGCCTTGTTCAGTTATACATTCTTGTATTAAACCTTCAAGTAGTAAGCAAACTCTAATTGGTTAAATTAATCTATAATTGAATAGTGTTCTAAAATTCTAGAATCATTGATAAGCTAGTTCCAAACTAAACTTTCTTTAGTGCGGAATTTCTAAATTCAAACTAAGACGAACAACCCTAACATAGGGGATTACGTTTAGATGTTTATGCACAATACATGGTACAAAGGGCTGATCCCCGTAAGTACATTAAGAAAAGTCTATATAGTCTAAATGACTGTTAAGGTTGAGGTAATAATACCTAAATACCAGAGACATAATTCGTGGTCTTAAGACCCTCAGATATTAAACTCGAACTTGTTTTCTATTTTTGATTCGTAAAACAAGTTCATTATTGTTTAGAATTCGTTGTTCATTTTTATGTTGCTATCATTATTACTCTCTATATTAGTGAGCAATTATTTGCTCACTCTTGCATTTAACACTGCAGCTAAAGTAGAGAAAGTCGATGAGTCATCTACTAGCAAAGGAAAGGGAAAAATGTCCAAGTGTTGAAGACTTATGAGAAATTTGTTTAAATAAATTATGTTAAAGACTTGTCTTATTTTATGATGTATTCCGCAAACTTATGTAATAATTTTAAGGTTAGATTACCTAGGATTATTTTTGAGATGATGATGTAACCCTTTAATGGGAAAAGATTATTGTTTAAGTTATTTAAATTATGTCTTTATCCTTTATTATGGGTAGTTCGATGTAATGGTTTTGGATAGTAAACACCAAATCTTGTGGGAATGGAGTACCCGGATTTGGGGGTGTCACAAATACTTTATCAAAAACCCCTCCATTTATATCAAAAATTGAATAAATATTTATCACAAATCACTTATCTTCAATAAACACATTTTTAATCTTTCAACAATTATTCATCATTAATATTATAACTCACAATATTGATAACCAGATCATTCACAGGAAAGAGGGGGCTTTCCGATATGGACTTCTCCTTATTAGCGCGCAATTAAATAACCTAACCCCTTTCATCGACAGAACTTTCTAGACATTATTAATAATGCAAATTATAATATGAATAACTATGTCGTCTCAATTATTAATTTAATAATATAAAATATTGTGCAGCTGATACTGTGACAATAATTGAATCAATAATATGAGATACTATGCAGCAACTACTGTGACAATTATTAAATGAACTGAGTGACTTCTTAAGTAAGAATTAATAATCAGAGATCTTCATACAATCGTGTGTGCTCGCATGCAACTAACGTGTATTACTATACTTTTATCACCGGGTATTTCAACAGTTAACGGTAAAAATTTTGCCATTATTTTTAGAAAAAGGTTATTTCTGTCGCTTTCTATATTCGACAGTTATTCTGTTGTGTGGGGTCCACCAATGATTATATCGTCGTACGGATATTCCCCGATAAAAAGAATATTTTCCGACCAAATGAATATTTTATAACAACTTAATTACTTTGTAAAATTTGCACATATCACCCATAACTATACCATTATATCAAATCATACCTTATTATTCAAAAAAAAATTTAGAGAAAATTAAATCTTTATTCATAAAAAATTGGGGTCTTACACTTATAGTAACAATATTATAAAGAATGAACAAAAGTTGTATGAATAATAAGATAAAAGAATAAACATTCGAGGTTTAACATTTAATTTGTTAAGAGTCCAATAATGTCCAAATTGTCAACGCGATGACCAAAATGTCGAGTCAAATTCAGGAATGATATTCAAGATTTATATTTCAAAAATAACGATTAACATTCAAAAAGAAGATTCAGGTAAATAAAAATTTCAAGTGAAATAACACTAGATGAAGCGCAAACCTCCAAGTAATTTCTAATCATTTAAGGAATTATAGAAGCAATACTTACCATGGTAAGTTTAGATATAGGAGTATGAAAGAAAGTGATATCCCTTACAGATATGAAAGAAATGATATCACTTTACGAATATGAAAGAAATGATATCCCTTACCTTAGTAAGAGACTAGATCTGATTGGTATAAAGGAGATTATCTTGAGGAAATCTTGCACTACTAACTACACTTAAAGTATCATTATACTCAAAAGAAAAATGCACAATATTATATAAGAAGAATTTTATGATCATGGTGTGAGTTTCATACCTCAACTAAGCAAACTATTTATAGGAGAATGCTTAGTACACCACGTTTGACAAACGTGCATGCTTCGCCCACAAATTTTGAAAGTTTCCGTTTGATTTTTTTATTCAATAAAATATTCTAATAAAACAGATAACATATATATTGTAACAATCCAGAATTTTAAATTATAATTTTAAATATTTATTGAATTATATAAATATTTAATTGATGTATTTAATGTTGAATAAATATTTGTTTAAGTTGATTTGATTGATTATTTATTTGTTAAATAAATAATTAATGAGTGAAGAAAATTAATTATTATGTGATAATATTCTAATTTAATTTAATAATTAAGTTATAGAGTTTGTAGGATTAAATGAATTATTATAATATTTTTAATTTAAATTGGAAATAAAAGTGCGACAATAAACTATACTATAAGTGAGTTATTAAAATAAATGAAAGGAGTTTAATTTAGTTGTGCCAAACAAGGCTTAAGGATATTAAGTCTTTAAATTTTAAAGAATTTTTGCCAAACAAAGCCTTATGACTTTTGAATTTTGAATTTTGAATTTTAATTATAATAAATAAAATAATAAATAAAATATATTTATAACCTATACGTTTATATTTTGTAACTGATATTATTTAGTATGCGTATGATGGCCATATTAGTTTCTTTTATTTTGCACATACTTGGTTATCAGTTTTGTTTACGCTTGAGTTATTTGCTTAGCCTAAGAAGTAAGGGAAGTTGTTAGAAAAGATTACAGAGAAAATAAATTTGAGAGAGACTAGAGTGAGTTGAGAGGAGAAAAGGTGTAAGACCCCAACTTTTATGAATAAAGATGAATTTTCTATAATTATTATTTTTTGAATACTATGGAATGAATTTGATATAATGTTATAGTTGTGGGTAATAGTTATAAATTTTGCAAAGTACCCAAGTTGTTATATAATATTCGATTGGTCAGGGAATATTCATTTTAACAGGGAATATTCGTACGATGGCACAATCATTGGTGGACCCCACAAAGGAATTATTGTTGGATTGAGAAAACGACAAAAATATTTTATGAAAATAACGGCGGAAGTTTTATCGTTAATCGCTGAAAACACCGGTGTTAAAAGTACAAAAATCTGGCGGTTGCATAGTAGCACAAAGATTGATTATTGATGCTTACGTGAGAAGTCACTCGCTTTTGTTCAATTATTGCTTCAAGAATTGTTGCATAGTATCTCACGTTAATTGATTCAATTATTGTCGATATTTTATATATTATTAAATCAATAATTGAGATGACGAAGTTATTAATATTATTATTTGTAATATTAACGATGTCTAGAAGTTACGCGAGGAGAGGTTTGGTCACCTAATTGCGCCAATAGGGAGAAATCCTTATTGAAAGCCCCTCTTTCACGGAACGATTTTGGTCGATTAATAGTGTGAATTATAATAATGATGATGAAGTTTTGTTTTATTGGTATTATTAATGTAATAAAACAGAAAAACTTTTTAAAGTTATTCGTTTCATTAGACTATAAATAGAATATATTATATTCTATTATGCATAGTGTTTGCATAGAGCCTGTATAGTGTTTTGCATAGTAAAATCCTTTTATATAAAACAAAATACTTTTATAAAGTTATTCGTTTTATTAGATTATAAATAGAATATATTATATTTTATTTAAAAGATTTTGTTTTATTAGAATATTTTATAGTAAACCAATCTGGACCGTCCGTTTAAAACTAAATCAATCTGGACCGTTCAGGAATTAGTACTATTAAATCCATTCTCCTATAAATAGAAGCTCATTCCTTCATTATTTCTTACGAATTCACTGAAACTCTAGAGAGAGAAACTATAGCGAGAAAGAAGAAAAGTTTTCTGCTACTTCACTACTCCTATATCCAGTTTGTTCTAAGGTAAGGGGTATTATTTCTTTCGTATTCATGAAGAGAACTTCTATCATTCCATTTTTTTATTTTGTTGGAATAACTTTTGTATCACGCATTCTATCCTATACTTGGTGAAATTCTTCATTATTCCATTTTTATCATTATGTTGGAATAAACTTTATCTGCAAGCACCGCATACATGGTGAAATTCTTTATCATTATGTTGGAATAACTTTTATACATCAAGTACCGCATACATTGTGAAATTCTTACGTTATTCCATTCTTTATTATTCTGTTGGAACATCCATCATGCGTTTACGCATGACTGGTTCCGTTATTTATTATTCTCGTTGGAACATCCCGCTTGGTCTTAATTTACTTTGACACGGTTTCGATTATTTATTATTCATTTGAATATCCCCGTCTATGCATTTACGCATGACCCGGGTTCCGTTATTTATTATTTTGTTGGAATAACCTGGCTGTGCGGTCTATCGCATGCCTGGTGATTTCTTTTGTTATTCCATTCTTTATTATACTCAGTTGGTTAAAGTTTTGACTTCTATACTCCATGAAATTAGTGGAATATCTTTTATATTTGCGTTTCATCAAGTATCTTTTCATGAAAATATTCTTCTGAGCATTCTTGAATTTTACTCTACAAAGAAGTATCATGTTGACAATTTGGACGTTATTAGTACCTGGATAAATTAATTCTTGAACTTGATTTATTGAATTCTTATATCATTGTCATCATCCTCATGTTTATATTATGTTGAAAGTCATCTGTGGCATGTAGTGCATAGATGGACTTGGTATGATTATGACTAGGGATTAATCGGTATAATCATGACCGTAATGTTACAAATGATGTGGTAAAAGTCCTCATTGGCCCGTAGTGCATTGATGGATAGTTGTTGGCATGATCATGACCATTGATGAATACACGAATATCCTTGGCCAGTAGTGCATGAATAATTTGTGGTTGTGATACTAATGAATATCCTTGGCCATAGTGCAGGGATGATGTAGATTATTTATTAAGCTGAGTCCCAGCGATAAAAGTGATGAAAAACCTTTTAAATCATAAACGATAGTAGATTTTATTCTCTACTTGACTCCTTTAATGGATTGTTTGTTTCGCTACAGTTAAACTTGATTTATTCTGGATTATCTTAGTCATAATATTTCTTACTGAGATAGTTGAGCTCACCCTTTTACTTTCATTGTTCTCTTCAGGAAATGAGAACGTAGCAGGGACTAGTCGGGGAACGGAGTGACGGACTAGATAATAACATTAGTAGTCCTCACTATTCTGTTATATAGTGTGATAATAAATGTAATGAGGACTCATTTGAGTGTGGATATTGTCTAGATGACAATATTTGTATTAAAAGTCACAGCATATGTTTTGTCGTATTTTACACGACTGTTGTATAATTAAGTTGTTTTTGAATTTTGTACCATGTATTTGGCAACTCAAGATAGGTGATGTATACCTATTTTGGGGGCGTCACAGTTGGTAACAGAGCTTAGGGATATGATCCCTGGCTAAGATGTGAGACAAGAACTAAGAGGGAAGAGACGGGGAATTCCTTCACTTGTATGACCTATCTAAGTTTATTTGGTATTTAATTGGTCGGTCAGAGTATAGGGATAATATGTAATATGTTAATTAACCCTTGTTTTGTGGCGGTATTTGAAAATGACATCTGAGAATGTTGAGAACATCAATGGAGCACAGGAGACCGTTGAGTCTCCACAGATCAATAATCAGGATAATGTGCATCAGGAAGGCGACAATCCTCAGGCAAACAACAACACTGACCAGATGATGAACGATGGAATGTTCAGAGGCTTTATGCAATTCATGCAACATCAGGCAAGAACGGCTCCTATACAAAATGCAGGTGGAAACATAGGCAACTCTCGGACGGTCACCGCTAAGTAGTTCAAGGAACTGGGACCACCGGAGTTTTTTGGAGAGCCAAAACCACTTAAGGCGGAGACGTGGATAAAGCAGATCTGTAAGATATTTGATGTCCTGGGATGCTCTGAGGAGCAAAACGTTCCCTTTGCCACCTTTATATTACGTGCAAAGGCAGATTACTGGTGGGAATCTGTAAAACGTACTCAACCTGCCGCACTAAAGATGACTTGGGAGAAGTTCCAAGAATTGTTCAACGACAAGTACTGTCCCGAAAGTATTCGTCACATGAAAGAGGTAGAGTTCATCAAGCTGGAGCAAAACAACATGACCATGTCGCAGTACGAAGCCAAGTTTGCTGAGTTATCCCGGTTTACATCCCATTTGGTTGATAATGAGGAGAGAATGACGCGAATGTTTCTAAGAGGTTTGAAACACGAGATACGTCAATATATTATCTCTCATAAACTGTGTTTGTATTCAGATGTTGTTAATAGGGCTCAATTATTGGAGCGCGAGAATGAGTCAACCCAACCAAAAGAGAGCAGCCGGTAAAATGATAATACCAGTGATAACAGTCATCGAAGCGGTGACAATAAGCGTGGAGGGAATCAACATGCCAGAAATGGTAACCACTTTGGTGGTAATCATGGCCAAAATAATAAGAATGGTTATTTCAAGAAGAGGAGATTCAACAATGATGGAAAGACATCAGCACCAGCACCCGTTATTAAGGAAGGAGAACAACCACCTATCATATGCTTCAAATGTGGAGGGAGGACACATCACCAAATCTAGCATGATGTCGTCCAAAGCATGTTATAATTGTGGAAGAGTAGGTCACCTAGCCTGATTTTGTCATTCACCGAAGACAAGTTCAGCTAGGATGGAGGCACTAAAGGACGTCCTAGAAAAGTCAAAGCCAGTAGTGCAAGGGAGAGCGTTTGTCATGACCTCCCAGAAAGCAAGGAACCTGAACGAGGTCATCACGGGTAAGCTTATCATAAACTCTAGCGAAGTATATACCTTATTTGATACCGATTCTACCCATTCTTTTATTTCTCCCACTTGTGCTCAACATTTAAATTTGACTCCAGAGAAATTAGACTTTGACTTATCTGTTGAAACTCTGTTGGGAGAAACCTTCATTACATCCACTGTTTATAAGTCTTGTTTGGTTCAAATCGGTACCCTCACATTACTGTTGATCTTATTTCATTGAAAATACTTGCATTTGACGTAATTCTAGGGATTGATTGGTTAACTACTCATCATGCAAAAATTGATTGTTTTTGTAAGGTTGTTAGCTTTCATATTCCTAACCAACCTATTATGCGAATTTAAGTAACCAAACCATTAAAATCAATCACTGTCATCTCAAGCCATAAAGCTATTCGTTTATTAAAAAATGGATGTCAAGCTTTCTTAGCTCATGTCACGGATTTAAACAAAAATACGTCAGTTTTGAATGATATTTCTATTGTTAATGAATTTCCTGATGTATTCCCTAAAGAATTTCCTGGCCTACCCCCATAGCGTGAAATTGAATTTTGTATTGACCTTGAACCCGGTACAAAACCTATTTCCAAAGCCCATATCGAATGGCTCCTATTGAACTTCATGAGTTAAAGACCCAACTACAGGAATTGTTAGACGTCAATTTCATTCGTCCTAGTACGTCTCCTTGGGGTGCTCATGTTCAATTCGTGAAAAAGAAAGACGGGAGTATGCGACTTTATATTGATTATCGGGAGTTGAATCATGTCACCATCAAAAATAGGTACCAATTGCCACGTATTGATGACCTGTTTGACCAGTTGCAAGGCGCCAAATTCTTTTCAAAGATTGATCTTTGTTCCGGATATCACCAATTGAAGATTAGAACCAATGACATTCCAAAGACGGCTTTTAGAACTCGGTACGGGCATTATGAATTCCTAGTCATGTCTTTTGGATTGACTAATACTCCTGCTTCCTTCATGGATATGATGAACCGAGTATTCAAGGAATATTTGGATCACTTTGTGGTCGTCTTTATTGATGACATCCTTATTTATTCCAAAAGCCATGAAGATCATGAGCAACACTTAAGGCTGATACTTCAAAAGCTTCGTGAATATAAGTTTTATGCCAAGTTAAAGAAATGCGAGTTCTGGCTTAAGGAAGTAGCATTCCTTGGGCACATGGTATCAAGTCATGGAATATCATTGACCCCAAAGATTGAAGCTATTCAAAGTCGGAGCAACCTAAATCGATGGCCGAAAGCACGTAGCTTTCTCGGCCATTTGGTTATTATCAGATTCAGAGAAGGGTTTTCTCGAATCGCTACTCCCTCAACTTAGCTGACTCGGAAAGATACAAAATTCGGTTGGAACGAGGAATGTGAGAAGAGTTTTCAAGAACTCAAGAGGAGACTCATTTCAAAGACTTGTTTCGACAATACCATCTGGCTCGAGAGATTTGTCATCTCTGATGATGCTTGTGCAAAGGGTTAGGATGTGTTCTCATGCAACATGGGAAAGTCATAGCATATGCCTCTCGACAACTCAAAGAATATGAGAGGAATTATCCTACTCATGATCTAGAGTTGGCAGTTATTTTTTTTGCACTAAAGATTTGGAGGCATTACTTGTATGGGGAGAAAGTGGAGATCTTTACGGATCATAAAAGCCTCAAATATTTCTTCACTCAAAAGGAACTCAACATGCGACAACGACGTTGGCTTGAACTGTTGAAAGATTATGATCATACCATCCTATACCATCCTGGAAAAGCAAATGTGGTAGCTGACGCATTGAGTAGAAGATCATATGCAGGTACGAGTGCGATAATGTCAACGCAGAGGCCCATTTTATATGACTTACAAAGGATGGAGATAGAGATAAAGACTCCAGGGACCCACGTGATGATGGAGAATATACAAGTAGAACTGACTTTAATCGATAAAGTTAAAAGTCGCTCAAGCTCTGAGACCTAGAAGGCGATGCATATGAGGAAGAAAGTACAAGAAGGTGCTATGCCGAAGCAAAAATCGATGAAGAAGGAATACTTGAGTCAACTCCGCACTTTGTGTTCCTAACGATCCCGAAGTTAAAGTATAAAATCATGATGGAGGCGCACAACACACCGTTTTGCAATCCATCACAGGAGTACCAAAATGTATTATGATCTTGACATACATTTTGGTGGGGCAATATAAAGAGAGAGATAGTCTTTGTTTATCTCAAGGTGTTTAACTTGTCAACGAAGTCAAGGCGAGCATCAAGTACCAAAAGGTCCATTGCAACCACTTGAAATTCCAGAATGGAAGTGGGAGCACATTACCATGGATTTCGTTACTGGTCTTCCCAAGGTTTCTCAAGGCATAGATGCAATTTGGGTCATTGTTGATAGATTGACCAAGTCTGCTCATTTCTTACCAATACGAGAAACTTATACACTTGAAAGTCTTGCTCGTATGCACATAAAGGAGATTATAAGACTGCATGGTATGCCAGTATCCATAGTTTCTGATCGAGACCCAAAATTCACTTCATGATTTTGGGTTAGTTTACAAAAAGCTATGGGCACGAATTTACGATTTAGTTTGGCATATCATCCTCAAATGGACAGACAATCAGAAAGGACTATTCAAACTCTTGAAGATTTATTAAGACTCTGTGTCCTTGACTTCAAGGAAAGTTGGGACAAGTTCTTACCATTGGTGTAGTTTTCTTACAACAACAATTATCAAACAAGTATTGGCATGGCTCCATTCGAGGCGTTGTATGGAAGAAAGTGTCGCTTCCGAAGATCTTTGGGATGAGGTGGGTGAAGCAACGTTGTTGGGATAGGAGTTGGTACGTATGACTACGGAAAAAGATTCAAACGATCGACAACGTGATAAAACCTCACAAGGCCGACCAAAGAGTTATCACGACCTTCATCGAAAGGACATGAAATTCGATATTGGAGATCATGTGTTGTTACGTGTTGCTCCATGGAAAGGAGTTATGAGATTTGGAAAGAGAGGAAAGCTCAATCCTCGATTCATTGGCCCATTTTTAATCCTCGATCGAGTAGGGACTGTAGCCTATAAACTCGCTTTACTGCCAAGTATGTCTCGTGTTCATAACAGTTTTTATATATCCATGTTACGTAAATATGTGAAAGACTCGAACCACATTATTGAGTTAGAATCGGACAAAATAGTGGAAGATTTAACGTATGAAGAGGTTCTTGTTCAAATCTTGGATAAGAAGGAACATATTCTACGCTCCAAGGTTATACCTCAAGTCAAAGTTTTATGGAGGAACCACGATGTTGAGGAAATGACCTGGGAGTTAGAATCTGAAATAAAATCAAGGTATCCTTACCTCTTCCACATACCAGGTACGTACCCTAATTTCGAGGGCGAAATTACATAAGAAGGGGAGATTGTAAGACCCCTACTTTTATGAATAAAGATGAATTTTCTATAATTATCATTTTTTGAATATTATGGAATGAATTTGATATAATGTTATAGTTGTGGATAATAGTTATAAATTTTACAAAGTACGCAAGTTTTTATATAATATTCAATTGGTCGGGGAATATTAAATGCGACCAAGCACAATCATTAGTGGACCCCCCTAATGTAATTATTATTTCGGATTGAGAAAACGACATAAAAAATATTTTATGAAAATAACGGCGGAAGTTTTATCGATAACTTATTTGAAACACCCAAAGTATTAAAAAGTACAGAATACGTGTGGTTGCATAGTAGCACACAGTATTAATTATTGATGCTTACGTGAGAAGTCACTCAGTTTTGTTCAATTATTGCTTGATGAATTGTTGTGATAGTATCTCGCGTTAATTGATTCAATTATTGTTGATATTTTATATATTATTAAATCAATAATTGAGATGACGGTTATTAATATTATTATTTGCAATATTAACGATGTCTAGAAGTTCTGCCAAGGAGAGGTTTGGTCACCTAATTGCGCGCCAATAGGGAGAAATCCTTATTGGAAAGCCCCCTCTTTCCTGGGAATGTCCTAGTCGATTAATAGTGTGAATTATAATAATGATGATGAAGTTTTATTTTATTAGTATTATTAATGTAATAAAACAGAAAAGCTTTTTATATAAAATAGAATACTTTTATAAAGTTATTCGTTTTATTAGACTATAAATAGAATATATTATATTCTATTATGCATAGTGTTTGCATAGTGCCTGCATAGTATTTTGCATAGTAAAATCTTTTTATATAAAACAAAATACTTTTATAAAGTTATTCGTTTTATTAGATTATAAATAGAATATATTTTATTTTATTTAAAAGATTTTGTTTTATTAGAATATTTTATAGTAAACCAATACGGATAAAAGTCTGTTTAAAAGTAAATCAATTTGGACTAGATTCAGAATTAGTTACTATTCAGTCCATTCTCCTATAAATAAAAGCTCATTCCTTCATTATTTCTTACGAATTTACTGAAACTCTAGAGAGAGAAACTATAGAGAGAAAGAAGAAAAGTATTCTGCTACTTCACTACTCCTATATCCAGTTGTTCTAAAGTACGGGATATTATTTCTTTCGAATTTATAAAGAGAACTTCTGTTATTCCATTTTTTTATTTTGTTGGAATAACCTGTATACGCGGTCTATCCTATACTTGGTGAAATTCTTCTGTTATTCCATTCTTTATCATTATGTTGGAATAACTCGCATCATCGGCAATACCGCATACATGGTGAAATTCTTCTGTTATTCCATTCTTTGTCATTATGTTGGAATAACCTGTCTATGCGAAGTACCGCATATATGGTGAAATTATTCTGTTATTCCATTCTTTATTATTCTATCGGAATATCCTGTTTGTGCGTTTACGCATGACCTGGTTCCGTTATTTATTATTCTGTTGGACCATCCTGTCGGTGCGAATTTCGCTTGTCCTGGTTCCATTATTTATTATTCTGTTGGAATATCTTGTATGTGCATTTACGCATGACCTGATTCTGTTATTTATTATTCTATTGGAATAACTTGTCTGTGCGGTCTATCGCATGCCTGGTGATTTCTTTTGTTATTCCATTCTTTATTATACTCAGTTGGTTAAAGTTTTGACTTCTATACTCCATGAAATTAGTGGAAAATCCTTTATATTTGCGCTTCATCAAGTATCTTTTCATGAAAATATTCTTCTGAGAATTCTTGAATTTTACTCTATAAAGAAGCATCATGTTGACAATTTGGACGTTATTAGTTCCTGGATAAATTAATTCTTGAACTTGTTTTATTGAATTCTTATATCATTGTCATCATCCTCATGTTTATATTATGTTGAAAGTCATCTATGGCCTGTAGTGCATAGATGGACTTGGTATGATTATGACCAGGGATTAATCGGTATAATCATGATCGTAATGTTACAAATGATGTGGTAAAAGTCCTCATTGGCCCGTAGTGCATTGATGGACAGTTGTTGGCATGATCATGACCATTGATGAATACACGAATATCCTTGGCCCGTAGTGCATGGATAATTTGTAGTTGTGATACTAATGAATATCCGATGTGTTAAACTTGATGTTTGTTATATTGTATCAGTTTACACTGTTAAAGGCTAACGATAATTTATTCTGTATTATCTTAGTCATAATATTTCTTACTGGGCTAGTTGAGCTCACCCTTTTACTTTCATTGTCCTCTTCAGGAAATGAGAACGTAGCGAGGACTAATCGGGAAGCGGAGTGACTCGGTTCGAGATAATAGCATTAGTAGTCCTCACTATTCTGTTAAATAGTGTGATAATAAATGTAATGAGGACTCGTTTGAGTGTGGATATTGTCTAGATGACAATATTTATATTAAAACTCATAGCATATATTTTTTTTCGTATTTTACACGACTGTTGTATAATTAAGTTGTATTTGAATTTTGTACCATGCATTTAGCGACTCAAGATAGGTGATGTATACCTATTTTGGGGGCGTCACAAAAGGTCTGTGAAGTTGCAAGTTTGTCTGTGATTGGCAAGGAATACTAACCAATTGAAGGTATTTTTTCAATAACCTTAATATGATTTGTATATATATATATGTTTTACGACATAGTTCCTAAAATCTTTGTGTTCTTCACTGTAGTATAAGGTTCTTTACAAAATTGTTTGTAATCCAAATTTCTTTACGATTGGTTAATAAATTATGTTAATTGTAATTGTGATATTATAGCTAGCATATATATATGATTGTAGTTGATTTGTATGCTAATTTAGGTTCAAAAAGAAAGAAAATGGTTTTACAGTGAATATATGTATCAACAGGAGTACCAAAATTGATATTTGATTGTGGGCTAATGGACAAATTGAACCTTGAATATGTTAATATATTAAGAAATGAAGATAAAGAAGTTCAAATAAATTAATTTGGTGTATAATTATGGTTACAGTATTAATTTTGTCAAACAATGTCAAAAAAATGGAGTTTTTGGTTTAAAACATGGCATTTAAGGATTTAATTTTTCTAAAGTTGTTGTTTAGTTGTTTTAAATCAGTATATATATGATGGGTAACGTTTATGTGTAATTTATGTAAGTTATACATGATAAATTGGTGTTAGAAATTAAGATACAGTAAAAAAAAATTAGCTTTGTTCTATTCTTCGTGCTCGGTTCTATAGTGCGGCACCTAAATACTAAAGTCAAGACCGCATCACCAACCTCGCTACCAGTAACCATCGCTTTGTCTTAGGCATCAGCGCCAGCAGTCACCATCCATAGTGTAAATTATGGTGCCGTAGCGTCGATTAGCAGAATGGCCAGAAAATTATTTTTCTTTACACAGAGTCTGTAATTGTTGATATGATGCAATACTACGACTGTTAAAAATACAGTTTTGTTAAATGTGGTATAATAGTGCTAAGAATGAGCATATTATTAATAGTTAACGAGTTTTATTATTACATTATTAGTGTAACTTGATTACATGGTTAAAAATCAAGCTGAAATAAATATTTATTTGTATACAGAGTATCTGTAGTGACTAATTGTGTCATAATTACATGTGTTTAGGATATTATGTGTAAGACCCCAACTTTTATGAATAAAGATGAATTTTCTATAATTATCATTTTTGAATATTATGGAATGAATTTGATATAATGTTATAGTTGTGGGTAATAGTTATAAATTTTGCAATGTACGCAAGTTGTTATATAATATTCGATTGGTCAGAGAATATTCATTTTAACAGGAAATATTCTTACGACGGCATAATCATTGGTGGACCCCACAAAAGAATTATTGTCGGATTGAGAAAACGACAAAAATATTTTATGAAAATAATGGCAGAAGTTTTATCGTTAATCTGTTGAAACACACGGTGTTAAAAAAATCTGAGAATACGCTGGCGTGGTTACATAGTAGCATTACGGTATTGATTATTGATGCTTACGTGAGAAGTCACTCAGTTTTGTTCAATTATTGCTTCAGTAATTGTTGCATAGTATCTCACGTTAATTGATTCAATTATTGTCGATATTTTATATATTATTAAATCAATAATTGAGACAACGAAGTTATTAATATTATTATTTGTAATATTAACGATGTCTAGAAGTTCTGCCAAGGAGAGGTTTGGTCACCTAATTGCGCACCAATAGGGAGAAATCCTTATTGTAAAGCCCCCTCTTTCCTAGGAACGATCTGGTCGATTAATAGTGTGAATTATAATAATGATGATGAAGTTTTGTTTTATTAGTATTATTAATGTAATAAAACAGAAAAGCTTTTTATATAAAATAGAATACTTTTATAAAGTTATTCATTTTATTAGACTATAAATAGAATATATTATATTCTATTATGCATAGTGTTTTGCATAGTAAAATCTTTTTATATAAAACAGAATACTTTTACAAAGTTATTCATTTTATTAGACTATAAATAGAATATATTATATTTTATTATGCATAGTGCATGCATAGTGTTTGCATAGTAAAATCTTTTTATATAAAACAGAATACTTTTATAAGGTTATTCGTTTTATTAGATTATAAATAGAATATATTATATTTTATTTAAAAGATTTTATTTTATTAGAATATTTTATAGTAAACCAATCTGGACCGCCCATTTAAAAGTAAATCAATCTGGACCGTTCAGAAGTTAGTTACTATTCAGTCCATTCTCCTATAAATAGAAGCTCATTCCTTCATTATTTCTTACGAATTCACTGAAACTCTAGAGAGAAAAACTATAGAGAGAAAGAAGAAAAGTTTTCTGCTACTTCACTACTCCTATATCCAGTTTGTTCTAAGGTAAGGGTTATTATTTCTTTCGTATTCATGAAGAGAACTTCTGTTATTCCATTCTTTATTATTCTGTTGGAATAACCTGTATACGCGGGCTACCCTATACTTGGTAAAATTTTTATGTTATTCCATTCTTTATTATTATGTTGGAATAACCTGTATATACGAAGTACCGCATACATGGTGAAATTCTTCTGTTATTCCATTCTTTATTATTTTGTCGGAATATCCTATCTGTGCGTTTACGCATGACCTGGTTCCATTATTTATTATTATGCTGGAACATCCTATCGGTGCGAATTTCGCCTGACCTGGTTCCGTTATTTATTATTCTTTTGGAATATCATGTATGTGCGTTTACGCATGACCTAGTTCCGTTATTTATTATTCTGTTGGAATAACTTGTCTATGCGGTCTATCGCATGCCTGGTGATTTCTTTTGTTATTTAATTCGTTTCAGTTGGTTAAAGTTTTGACTTCTATACTCCATGAAATTAGTGGAATATCCTTGATATTTGCGCTTCATCAAGTATCTTTTCATGGAAATATTCTTCTGAGCATTCTTGAATTTTACTCTACAAAGAAGTATCATGTTGACAATTTGGATGTTATTAGTTCCTGGATAAATAAATTCTTGAACTTATTTTATTGAATTCTTATATCATTGTCATCATCCTCATATTTATATTATGTTGAAAGTCATTTGTGGCCTGTAGTGTATAGATGGACTTGGTATGATTATGACCAGGGATTAATCGGTATAATCATGACCGTAATGTTATAAATGATGTGGTAAAAGTCCTCATTGGCCCATAGTGCATTGATGAACAGTTGTTGGCATGATCATGACCATTGATGAATACACGAATATCCTTGGCCCGTAGTGCATGGATAATTTGTGGTTGTGATACTAATGAATATCCTTGGCCAGTAAAGTGAGGGATGATGTGGATTATTTATTGTCGAGTCCCAAATGATAAAAGTGATGAAAAACCTTTTAAATTATAAAAGAGTGTAGATTTTATTATCTACTTGACTCTTTTAATGGATTGCTTGTTCCGCTGCAGTTAAACTTGATGTTTGTTATATTGTATCAGTTTAACATTGTTGAAGGCTAACGATAATTTATTCTGTATTATCTTAGTCATAATATTTCTTACTAGGCTAGTTGAGCTCACCCTTTTACTTTCATTGTTCTCTTCAGGAAATGAGAACATAGGAAGGACTAGTCGGGGAACGGAGTGACGGTCCAGATAATAGCATTAGTAGTCCTCACTAATCTATGAAATAGTGTGATAATAAATGTAATGAGGACTTAATTGAGTGTGGATATTGTCTAGATGACAGTATTTGTATTAAAACTCACAGCATATATTTTTGTCATATTTTACACGACTGTTGTATAATTAAGTTGTATTTGAATTTTGTACCATGTATTTGGCGACTCAAGATGGGTGATGTATACCTATTTTGGGGGCGTCACATTATGAATCAAACTATTTCAGTTTAGCTTACCCGCAAGGCAGGTTTTCTAACTCTAAACTTTCTTTATGCAAGTTTCTTAACTCTACTTATTATGCAAGCTCCTAAACCTTACCTCTTGATATTGAGCCAGTGTTTCTAATCTTTAACTTGTTATTTAGCATGCAAGTTTCTAAATTTTGCTACACTAAAGTGGTACAAGTTTTATCATTCAATTTACTATTTGTTATGCATGCTCAATACTCAATTCTAAAGAAGATTTTAAACTTAGCTTAATATTGTTCAAGTAAGGTATGTTATGTTATTCGATGCTTATGCTTTTAGTTCATTCCTAAAGCATGACCTTACTATGCAATGTTGATTCACTTATGACTTATTCCATAGTACATTGTTACTACATTTTATTCAACTAATCCTTAGTTGATGTTCGTTCAACTCTAAATTACCTTAAAACTTATCCAAACCAAACTTACTTTGGTGCGGACTTGTATTCTAAATACTGAGATGAACAACCCTACTATAGGGGATAATTTTTATATAGCGTTGAAATGTTTGTGTGCAACAATACATTGTAAGGGTCGATCCCTAAACGACGAGGAGTCCCTATAGTCTTATGACTATTAAAGTTTAAGTTGAAAGAATACTTATAACTATGGACATAGTTCGTGGTCTTTTGACCCTCAGATACATATTTCAAATTATGTTCCTGATTATTATTGATAAAGTACATTATTCAGTTCTATTGAGCCTATTCGTTTAACAGTTGATATGATGTCTATTCATTGACATTTCAAGTGAGCATTGTTTTCTCACTCTTTCTTATATAAATATTACAGCTAAAGTTGAGAAGGTAGATGAACCTACAACCAGTAAACGGAAAGGGAAGATAAGCAAGTATTGAAGACTTGTAAACCTGTTGACTTTTATATTGTCAAACTTTATTTTAAATTTTGAGATGTAGTTATTTAATTTTCCGCGCATGATGTATGTATATAAAGGTTAGACAACCTGGGAGATTTTATCGAACTTATTATGTAGTCCTTTAATTGGAAGGTTTATTATTAAATTTTATTATGTTTGGGTAGTTAGACATGAAAGTTTTATTAAGTGAACACCAAATCTTGGGGGAATGAAGTACCCTGATTTGGGGGTGTCAAAAGTTGGTATCAAAGCCTTAGGTTATGAACCTTTGGTGGGGAAAAGCCTTAGGAAGTAACCTTTGAAAAGATAGTGGTGATAAACTTTTATCGAGTTTTAAGGAAGAAGTAATAAAACACTTATGTGCTTATGTGAATACAACCTATGTGCTCGTGAGTGTTCAGTAATTAGGATTAGTAATTATAACTTAAAATTTTGTTGTCAGGATGGCTAATGTAGGAGAATCCAATCAGGCTAGAGAGGAATAATCCCAGATGCCTAGAGAGGACGAGCCTCGAAATATTCAGGTGGTTTGGGAACAACTACTACCACGGGAAACATCTCCGTTGGTCACAGTGGTTGAGTAGGAGTGTTTACCTGATGAGGATGATGAGATAGAGACGGACGAGGAGGACCCTGTGGAGCTGCCACAGTCGAATGAGGATGAGGAGGACGAGGAGGAAGAGATTCCACTAAACTCGATCGTTGCCCGTATGTACGATGAAGTATACGACCGCAATGTGGAACTTCAAGATAGCGTTGAGGAGTTAAGAGAGATAGTAGCTGAACAACAAACCTCAATGGTGCAGAAGGACAACGAGATCCAAGATCTAGAGGAACGTCTGAGTAATGTTGAAGGGAAGCTGGTCCACACTGAAGGAGGAAATAAGAAACTGACAGAGGAGATCACAGAACTGAAGAACAAGCTGAAGGAAGAGTCTAATAAGAGGGAAAGAGTCGAAGATGCGTACGAAGAAGCTTCTAAACGAGCTGGAATAGCAGAGAGAGATGTACTAGTGAAGAAGATCAAGATGGAAGAGATGAATAGTGTTTTTAACACTGTGATCAATCGAGCTCAAGATCAGGTCATGGGTTATCTGATTCAGTTCAAGACGCTGCCATTGTACATATTAGATCGCCGAACAATGTTCCATATTATTGAAGAAGAGCGTCGTAAGGCTATGCAGTATTTTAGTAAGTCGTCATAAATGTACTTGATATGTGATTAATAGTATGATAAATAAGATGTAAATCCCAAGTGTTATATGTAACCTATGGGATATGATGATGATGATGTTATTCTGAAACTTTAGTATTTCAGGAAAGTAATGTAAATAGCAGTGATGATATTGTTCTTATATTTTCTAAAAGATTATGAATGAATAAAATTTATTATTTTATTCAAAGTGTTATGTGTTATGTGATGATCTTTTATGGTGTGCAAGTTAAGTAGAAAATACTTAAAGGAATTGAGTAATAATCTAATGAGTGTATTTTAACAGAAAATGCCTCCAAGAAGATGTCAGCCACTTCAAAGAACCCCTAAGGGATCTACCAAGAATAAAAATATGGAAGCTAACCCCGTTCAGCAGTTAGTGACGTTACTGACGGGTGCTTTACAGAATCAACCGCAGAATCAAGCAATGACATTTAAGGACTTCAAGGCAGTTGGACCACCATAATTCCATGGGTCCATGAATCCAATTGTGGCTCAGACCTGGATAATGGAGATAGAGAAAGTGTTTGATGTAGCTAGAGTAGGGGAGAATCAGAAGAATGTTTTTGCAACATTCATGTTGAAAGCAGAGGCTAGTTATTGGTGGCAAGCCAATAAAACTCGAGGAGGATAAGGGGTGATGACTTGGGATAGGTTTAAGGAGATATTCTTTAAGACTTATTTCCCAAAGAGTTCAAAGAATCAGATGGAGGTATAGTTTCTAGAACTGAAGTAGGGATTAATGACGGTATCGTAGTATGCTGCAAAATTTAACGAATTAGTGAGGTTTGCGCCATATCAAGTCAAATATGATGAGCAAGCAAGGCTAGGAGGTTTTGAAGCAGGACTAAAACCTGGTCAGACAAAGAAGGTCTCCCCTGCTCCAAATTTAAAGACATTCGTAGCGGTGCTTGAGAAGGCAATTCTCGCTGAGGGTGGAGGTGAGGCTGTGACAAAGTACAATCAAGAACAAAGAAAGAAGAAGAATGAGGGTGAAGGTAAGAATGGTGGTGGTAGTGGTGGAAATGGTAACAATAACTCAAGAGAAAATGGAATGGAAATGTGGGTTCTGGAAACCAAAGAAGGTAACAGCAGAAGAAGAAAAGTTTCAAGCATGTGCTATATGCGGGAAGTTTCACGTGTGTGTGCTTAAGGGGGAAGAATGTATGCTTTTTAATCGTGGCTGTGGAGGGTCACATTGCCCCAAATTACAATCAACCCAAGAAGAATGTTTGCTATACACGCAAGGGTCAAAGGATCATTTTGCTCGTGAGTGCCCTAAGAAGAAACTCAAGAGACAACGGAAACAAGGGAGGTAGCAAAGGAGGCACATCGACCATCATGGGACCAACGTCATCAAATGTACTCCACAACCGTAACCTTCAACACGATGCAAGAAGATGCAAAGTACAATCAAAAGATGTTGTGTCGTCGTATTATCCCAATCAATGATATAGATGCTTATGTATTATTTGATTCGGTGCTACTTGCTCGTTTATATATGATAAATTTGCTAAGAGGTTAGGATTTCCTGATGAAGAATTGAATTTCCCTTTAAACATAGAAATTGCGAATAGGAAAGTGATTCATGTTAGGTTCATATACAAGAATTATAGGGTGAACATTAAGGGGAATGTCATGATGGTAGATTTAATTTCGATAAAATTTTGAGAGTTTGATGTTATTTTGGGAATGGATTGGCTGTTCAATTATGGAGCGATAATTGATTGCCAAAAGAATTGTGTAAACCTTATGACTCCATCTAAGGTAGTTTTCTATGGTAGCAGATCGCCTAAACATATGAGATGTCTGACGATTATGCAGGACAAGAAGTTGTTGAGTCAAGGTTGTGTGGGTTATTTAACTTACATAGTCGATACTTAGAGGAAGGGGGTAAAACTGGAAGAGATACCAGTGGTTAAGGAATTTATAGATGTGTTTCCGGAGGATTTTCTAGGACTTCCACCTGACTGAGAGATTGAGTTCGTGATCGACTTAGCGCCAGGAACCGCTCCGATATCGAAGGCCCCGTACAGGATGGCTCTGGTAGAAATGAAGGAACTGATGGTACAATTGCAAAAGTTATTGGACAAGAAGTACACTCAGCCAAGTGTGTCACCCTGGGGAGCACCGATGTTATTCGTGAAGAAGAAGGATGGGTCAATGCATCTTTGCATTGATTATAGGGAATTAAACAAAGTCACTATTAAGAATAAATATCCATTGCCAAGAATAGATGACTTGTTTGATCAATTGAATGGTGTTAGATACTTCTCAAAAATAGATTTGAGAAGTGGGTATCACCAATTGAAAGTAAGGAAGGAGGATGTACTAAAGACAACATTCGTAACTCCTGCAGATGGACATTACGAAGTTTCTCGTGATGTCTTTCGGATTGACCAATGCCCCTGATGCGTTCATGGATTTGATGAACAAGGTGTTCAAACCATTCTTAGATAAGTTTATGGTGGTATTCATTGATGACATCCTTGTGTACTCCAAATCTGAAGAAGAACACGTGGAACATTTACATTTGACGTTGGAGACGCTAAGAAAAGAAAAGTTGTACGCAAAATTCTCTAAGTGTGAATTTTGGCTAGAACGTGTACAATTTCTTGGGCATGTAATTGACAAAGATGGGATTTCAGTGGATCCATCAAAAGTTGAAGCCATAATCAATTAGGAACAACCAAGAACACCTTCGGAGGTGAGGAGTTTCTTGGGATTGGTCGGCTATTATAGATGGTTTATTCAAGACTTTTCCAAGATTGTGCATTCATTAACAAATTTGACAAGGAAAGTTGTAAAATTTGTTTGGACGAGAAGTGTGAAGAGAGTTTTCAAAGACTGAAAAAAAAAGAAGTTAAGTGTGGCACCTGTGTTGTCATTATCAGATAATACAAGAAACTTTTTGTGGTGTATAGTGATGCCTCACATAAAGGATTAGGTTGTGTTCTTATGCGTAATCGACAAAGTTATTGCATATGCATCAAGACAATCAAGGACTATGAGAAAGGATATCCACTCATGATTTAGAGTTGGTTAGGTGGTATTTGCTCTAAAGATATGGAGACACTATCTCTATGGAGAAAATGTGAGATCTACATGCATCATAAGAGTCTCAAGTATATTTTCACCGTAAGGACCCGAACACGCGCCAAAGGAGATGGATGGAATTGATAAAAGATTATGATTGTGAGATCTTTTATCATCCGCAAAGCTAATGTGGTTGCAAATGCTTTAAGAAGGAAAGGTCGGGAAAAATTGATGCTGATAACCACTCAGGAGGAGCTTATTTCAGCAATGACAAAGCTAGAGTTGGAAATAAAATTTCTAAAAGAATCCGATGAGCGACTATTCCAAATAGAAGCTAGTCCAACTTTGGTGGACAAGGTAAAGAATGCTCAACTACAAGATGAAGAATGTGTAAAAATCAAAGAGAAAGTGGTTGAGGGTAGTGAAGTGAAATACAAGATCGATACCAAAGGGTTACTAAGATTCGAGGGAAGAATTTGGGTTCCAGCAGTACCGGATATTAAAGACAAAATCTTGACCGAAGCTCATAACTCAAGATATTCGATTCATCCGGAAGTAGTAAGATGTATATCAAGATTTACGACGACACTTTTGGTGGCCAAACATGAAAAGAGATGTCGCAGAATGTGTTGCGAGATGCTTGACATGTCAAAGAGTAAAGGCAGAACACCAGAGGCCAAGCAGATTACTTCAACCATTGGAAATACCAGAATGGAAGTAGGAACTCATCACAATGGATTTTGTGGTGGGTCTTCCAACTACTCGTAGAGGATACGATGCGATTTGGGTGATAGTGGATGATCGACAAAATCAAAGACACTTTTGCCAATAAAGATTAGATTCAATCTTGATCAGTTGGCAAAGTTGTAAGTTAAAGAAAGAATTTCGAAACATGGAGTTCCAGTGTCAATTGTGTCAGATAGAGATCCGAGATTCACGTCAAACTTCTGGAAGAGACTACAAGAATGCATGGGAACATAGTTTAGAATGAGTACGGCATACCATCCGCAAATAGATGGCCGAAGTGAACGAACAATCAAGACATTGGAAGATATACTTAGAGCATGCATCATGGATTTCAAAGGGAGCAAGGATGAACATTTACCATTGGTAGAATTCGCCTACAACAATAGTTACCACGCAAGCATCAGCATGCCGCCTTAGGAAGCATTGTATGGCGCAGAAGTGCGTAACTCCACATCAGGTTGGGATGAAGTCATGAACGCCAATCGTTAGGATCGAATCTAGTACAACAAACTGCCGAGGTTGTTAAACTCATCAGACAAGATTGGTAGTCGCTCAAGACAGTATATGTATGTAAGAAGTATGTTGATCAACATGCATAAGATCGTGAATTCGACGTAGGAAATTTTGTGTTGTTAAAAGTTTCTCCTCGAAGGGGAAAATTCATTTTGTAAAAAGGGAAAGCTAAGCCCGAGGTTTATTGGACCTTTGAAGTGCCGCAAGAGTAGGAGAAGTGGCTTATGAGGTAGCTCTACCTCCAGAGTTGGAACACGCTCATAATGTTTTTCATGTTTTGGCAGTTACAACCAGATAAACCCGATTACAAGCATGTGATCGAAAGTACTAACCATTACAGTTCAATAAAGACTTGTTTTATGAAGAGGTTCCTATCCAGATAGTTGATGTGAAAGAACAAGTGCTCAGAATAAAGTGATACCTTCCGTGAAGGTAATATGGAGGAACCACAATGTCAAGAGGCTACGTGGGAACTCAAGCTAAAATGATGAAGAATTACCCGAAAGTTATTTGTTTAATTTATGTCTTCGATTCGGGGATGTAATCTTTATAAGGAGGGAAGAATGTGATTTAATGATTTAATTGAGTTGTGATTTCGGGGATGTAATCCTTTGTAAGGAGGGAAGGATGTAACAATCCGTAATTTTAAATTATAATTTTAAATATTTAATAAATTATATAAATATTTAATTAATGTGTTTATTGTTGAATAAATATTTGTTTAATTTGATTTGATTTGATTATTTATTTGTTAAATAAATAATTAATGAGTGAAGAAAATTAATTATTATGAGATAATATTCTAATTTAATTTAATAATTAAATTAGAGAGTTGATAGGGATTAAATGAATTATTATAATATTTTTAATTTAATTTGGAAATAAAAGTGTGATAATAAACTATACTATAAATGGGTTATTAAAATAAATTAAAGGAGTTTAATTTAGTTTTTGCCAAACAAGGCTTAAAGATATTAAGTCTTTAATTTTTAAAGAGTTTTTGCCAAACAAAGCCTATGGCTTTTGAATTTTGAATTTTAAATTTTGAATTATAATTATAAAATAAATCAAATAATAAATAAAATATATTTATAACTATATAACGCTTATATTTTGTAATCGATATTATTTAGTATGTGTATGATGGCTATATCGCTTTCTTTTTTTATTTTATTTTACATACTTGGTTATCGCTTTGTTTACGCTTGAGTTATTGCTAAGTTACTAAGAAGTAAAGAAAAAGAAAAGATTACAGAGAAAAGAAATTTGAGAGAGACTAGAGTGGGTTGAGCGGAGAAAAGGTCTGTGAAGTTTCAAGTTTGTCTGTGATTGGCAAGGAATACTAAGCAATTGAAGGTATTTTTTCTATAACCTTAATATGATATGTATATGTATATGTTTTACGACATAGTTCGTAAAGTCTTTGAGTTCTTGATTGTAGTATAAAGTTCTTTACAAAATTATTTGTAATCCAAATTTCTTTATGATTGGTTAATAAATTATGTTAATTGTAATTGTGATATTATAACTAGCATATATATATGATTGTAGTTGATTTGTATGCTAATTTACGTTCAAAAAGAAAGAAAATTGTTTTACAATGAATATATGTATCAACATGACTTGTAGGAGTACCAAAATTGATATTTGATTGTGGGCTAATGGACAAATTGAACCTTGAATATGTTAAAATGTTAAGAAATAAAGAGAAAGTAGTTCAAATGAATTAATTTGGTGTATAAATATGGTTACAGTGTTAATTTTGTCAAACAATGTCAACAAAATGGAGTTTTTGGTTTAAAACATGGCATTCAAGGATTTAATTTTTCTAAAGTTATTGTTTAGTTATTTTAAATCAGTATATATATAATGGGTAATGTTTATGTGTAATTTATGTAAGTTATACATGATAAATTGGTGTTAGAAATTAAGATAAAAAGAAAAAAATTAGCTTTGTTTTTCTTTCTTCGTGTTCAATTCTCAGAATTGGTGCCTCACCAACGCCAAAGTCAGCGCCAACGCTAAGATCGCTAACTCAAATCAAGACCAACAGCTTTCACAAGCCAACACGCCTTGCACGCATGCATTGCCATTCATATACTCCGCAGCCGCAAAGTCATCCAACCCTAATATAAATCGTAGAAAGCAAGAAATACTTGTTAATAGTAATGGCCGTAAAAAATTATTTCTTTTTACACAAAGTCTCAGAATTGTTGATATGATGCAATATTACGATCGTTAAAAATGTAATTTTGTTAATTGTGGTATTATATAGTGCTAAGAATGAGCATATTATTAATAGTTAACGAGTTTTATTATTACATTATTAGTGTAACTTGATTACGTGGTTAAAAATCAAGCTGAAATAAATATTTATTTGTATACAGAGTATCTGTAGTGACTAATTGTGACATAATGACATGTGTTTAGGATATTGTGAATCAAACTATTTCAGTTTAGCTTACCCGCAAGGCAAGTTTTCTAACTCTAAACTTTTTTTGTGCAAGTTTCTTAACTCTACTTATATTGTGCAAGCTCCTAAACCTTACCTCTTGATATTGAGCCAGTGTTTCTAATCTTTAACTTGTTATTTAGCATGCAAGTTTCTAAATTCTGCTACACTAAATTTGAACAAGTTTTATCGTTCAGTTTACTATTTGTTATGCATGCTCAATACTCAATTCTAAATAAAATTTTAACCTTAGCTTAATATTATTCAAGTAAGGTATGTTATGTTATTCGATGCTTATGCTTTTAGTTCATTCCTAAAGCATGACCTTACTATGCAATGTTGATTCACGTATGACTTATTCCATACTACATTGTTACTATATTTTATTCAACTAATCCTTAATTGATGTTCGTTAAACTCTAAATTACCTTAAAACTTATCCAAACCAAACTTACTTTGGTGCGGACTTGTATTCTAAATACTGAGATGAACAACCCTATTATAGGGGATAATTTATGCATATCGTTGAAATGTTTGTGCATAATACATTATCCAAAGGGCTGATCCCCCTAAGTATGAGGAGTCCCTATAGTCTTATGACTGTTAAAGTTTAAGTTGAAAGACTACTTATAACTATGGACATAGTTCGTGGTCTTTTGACCCTCAGATATATATTTCAAATTATGTTCCTGATTATTATTGATTAAGTACATTATTCAGTTCTATTGAGCCTATTCTTTTGACAGTTGATATGATGTTTATTCATTGACATTTCAAGTGAGCATTGTTTGCTCACTCTTGCTTATATAAATATTACAGCTAAAGTTGAGAAGGTCGATGAACCTACAACCAGTAAAGGAAAAGGAAAAATAAGAAAGTATTGAAGACTTGTAAACCTGTTGACTTTTATATTGTCAGACTTTATTTTAAATTTTGAGATGTAGTTATTTAATTTTTCATGACATGATGTTTGTATTTAAAGGTAGATAACCCGGGAGATTTTACTGAACTTATTATGTAGTCCTTTAATGGGAAGGTTTATTATTAAATTTTATTATGTTTGGGTAGTTAGACATGAATGTTTTATTAAGTGAACACCAAATCTTGGGGAATGAAGTACCCTGATTTGGGGGTGTAACAAGTTGGTATCAAAGCCTTAGGTTATAAACCTTAGGTGGGGGAAAGCCTTAGGAAGTAACCTTTGAAAAGATAGTGGTGATAAACTCTTATCGAGTTTTAATGAAGAAGTAATAAAACACTTATGTGCTTATTTGAATACAACCTGTGTGCTCGTGAGTGTTCAGTAATGAGGATTAGTAATTAAAACTTAAAATTTTTCTTATCAGGATGGCTAATGTAGGAGAATCCAGTCATGCTAGAGAGGAAGAATCCTATATGCCTAGAGAGGAGGAGCCTCGAGATATTCAGGTGGTTTGCGAACAACTACTACCACGAGAAACAACTCCGTTGGTCACAGTGGTTGATCAGCAGGAGGGTTTACCTGATGAGGATGATGAGATAGAGACGGACGAGGAGGACCCTGTGGAGCTGTCATAGTCGAATGAGGATGAGGAAGACGAGGAGGAAGAGATTCCACTAAACTCGATCGTTGCCCATATGTACGACGAAGTATACGATCGCAATGTGGAACTTCAAGATAGCGTTGAGGAGTTGAGAGAGATAGTAGTTTAACAACAGACCTCAATGGCGCAGAAAGACAACGAGATCTAGGATCTAGAAGAACGTCTAAGTAATGTCGAAGGGAAGCTGGTCCACACTGAAGGAGGAAACGAGCAACTGACAGAGGAGATCGCAAAACTGAAGAACAAGCTGAAGGAAGAGTCTACTAAGAGGGCAAGAGCCGAAGACGCGTACGTAGAAGCCTCTAAACGAGCTGGAATAGCAGAGAGAGATGTACAAGTGAAGAAGATCAAGATGGAAGAGATGAATAGTGTTTTCAACACTGTGATCAATCGAGCTCAAGATCGGGTCATGGGTTATCCAATTCAATTCGAGACGCCGCCATCGTACATATTAGATCGTCGAACAATGTTCCGTATTATTGAAGAAGAGCATCGTAAGGCTATGCAGTATTTTAGTAAGTCGTCATAAATGTACTTGATATGTGATTAATAGTATGATAAATAAGATGTAAATCCCAAGTGTTATGTAACCTATGGGATATGATGATGATGATGTTATTCTGCAACTTTAGTAGTTCAGGAAAGTAATGTAAATAGCAATAATGCTATTGTTCTTATGCTTTCTAAAAGATTATGAATGAATAAAAGTTATTATTTTATTCAAAGTGTTATGTGTTATGTGATAATCTTTTATGGTGTGCAAATTAAGTAGAAAATACTTAAAGGAATTGAGTAATAATCTAATAAGTGTATTTTAACAAAAAATGCCTCCAAGAAGACGTCAGCCACAACAAAGAACCCCTGAGGGATCTACCAATAATAACGATGCGGAAGCTAACCCCGTTTAGCAGTTAGTGACGTTACTGACGGGTGTGTTATTGAATCAACCGCAGAATCAAGCAGTGACATTTAATGAATTCAAGGCGGTTGGACCACCAGAATTTCATGGGTCCATGAATCCAGTTGAGGCTTAGACCTGGATCATGGATATAGAGAAAGTGTTTGATGTAGCTAGAGTAGGGGAGAATCAGAAGACTTCTTTTGCAACATTCATGTTGAAAGCAGAGGCTAGTTATTGGTGGCAAGCCAATAACACTCAAGGACGACAAGGGGTGATGACTTGGGATAGGTTTAAGGAGATATTCTTCGAAACTTATTTCCTAGAGAGTTCGAAGAATCAGATGGAGGAACAGTTTCTGGAACTGAACAGGGATAAATAACAGTATCGGAGTATGCCGCAAAATTTAACGAATTGGCGTGGTTTTCGCAGTATCAAGTCAATACAGATGAGCGCAAGGCTAGGAGGTTTGAGCAGGGACTAAAACCTTGGTTGTACAGTAAGGTGTCCCTGTTCCAGTTGAAGACATTTGCAGCTGTGCTTGAGAAAGCAATTCTCGCTGAGGGTGGAGGCAAGGCTGTGACAAAGTACAATCAAGAACAAAGAAAGAAGAAGAATGAGGGTGAAGATATGAATTGTGGTGGTAGTGGTGGAAATGGTAACAATAACCTGAAGAGAAAAGGGAATGGAAATATGGGTTCTAGAAACCAGTAAGGTAACCAGCAGAAGAAAAAGTTTGAAGCATGTGTTACATGCGGGAAGTTTCACGCGAGTGTGTGCTTAAGGGGGAAGCATGTATACTTTAACTGTGGCCAGGAGGGTCACATTGCCCCAAATTACAATCAACCCAAGAAGAATGTTTGCTACACGTGCGAGGCAAAGGATCATTTTGCTCGTGAGTGCCCTAAGAAGAAAACTAAAGAGACAACGGGAAAAAAGGGAGGAAGCAATGGAGGCACATTGACCATTGCGGGACCAACGTCATCAAACAGACCCACAGCCAGAACCTTCAACATGACTGTGCAAGATGTAGTACAATCAAAAGATGTTGTGTCAGGTATTATCCCAATCAATGATATAGATGCTTATGTATTATTTGATTCGGGTGCTACTTGCTCATTTATATCTGATGAATTTGCTAAGAGGTTAGGATTGCCTAGTGAAGAATTGAATTTCCCTTTAAACATAGAAATTACGAATATGGAAGTGATTCATGTTAGGTTCGTATACAAGAATTGTAGGGTGAACATTAAGGGGAATGTCATGATGGTAGATTTAATTTCGATAAAACTTGGAGAGTTTGATGTTATTTTGGGAATGGATTGGCTGTTCAATTATGGAACGATAATTGATTGCCAAAAGAATTGTGTAAACCTTATGACTCTGTCAAAGGTAGTTTTCTATGGTAGCAGATCGCCTAGATATACGAGATGTCTGACGATTATGCAGGCCAAGAAGTTGTTGAGTCAAGGTTGTGTGGGTTATTTTGCTTACATAGTCGATACTCAGAGGAAGGGGGTGAAAATGGAAGAGATACCAATGGTTAAGGAATTTTTAGATGTGTTTCCGGAGGATTTTCCAGGACTTTCTCCTGGCCGAGAGATTGAGTTCGTGATCGACTTAGTGCCAGGAACCGCTCCGATATCAAAGGCCCCGTATAGGATGACTCCGGTAGAAATGAAGGAAATGATGGTACAATTGCAAGAGTTGTTGGACAAGAAGTACATTCAGCCGAGTGTGTCACCCTGGGGAGCACCGGTGTTATTCGTGAAGAAGAAGGATGGGTCAATGCGTCTTTGCATTGATTATAGGGAATTAAACAAAGTCACTATTAAGAATAAATATCCATTGCCAAGAATAGATGACTTGTTTGATCAATTGAAGGGTGCTAGATACTTCTCAAAAATAGATTGAGAAGTGGGTATCACCAATTGAAAGTAGAGAAGGAGGATGCACCAAAGACGACATTCAGAACTCGGTATAGACATTACGAGTTTTTGGTGATGTCTTTTGGATTGACCAATGCCCCTGTTGCATTCATGGATTTGATGAATAGGGTGTTCAAACCATTCTTAGATAAGTTTGTGGTGGTGGTGTACTCCAAATCTCAAGAAGAACACGTGGAACATTTACGTTTGACGATGGAGACACTAAGAAAAGAAAAGTTTTACGCGAAATTCCCTAATTGTGAATTTTGGCTAAAACGTGTACAATTTCTTGGGCATGTAATTGACAAAGATGGGATTTCCGTGGATCCATCAAAAGTTGAAGCCGTAATCAATTGGGAACAACCAAGAACACCTTCGGAGGTGATGAGTTTTTTAGGACTGGCTGGCTATAATAGACGGTTTATTCAGGACTTTTCCAAGATTGCCACTCTATTAACAAATTTGACAAGGAAAGCTATAAATTTTGTTTGGTTAGAGAAGTGTGAAGAGAGTTTCCGAGACTTGAAAAAGAAGTTAAGTGTGGCACCTATGTTGTCATTACCAGATAATACAAGAAACTTTGTGGTGTATAGTGATGCCTCACATAAAGGATTAGGTTGTGTGCTTATGCAGAACGACAAAGTTATTGCATATGCATCAAGACAACTAAAGGACTATGAGAAAGGATATCCAACTCGTGATTTAGAGTTGGCTATGGTGGTATTTACTCTAAAGATATGGACACACTATCTCTATGGAGAAAAATGTGAGATCTACACAGACCATAAGAGTCTGAAGTATATTTTCACTTAGAAAGACCTGAACATGCGTCAAAGGAGATGGATGGAATTAATAAAAGATTATGATTGTAAAATCTTTTATCATCCGGGCAAGGCGAATGTGGTTGCAGATGCTTTAAGCAGGAAAGGTCGGGAAAAATTGATGTTGATAACCACTCAAGAGGAGCTTATTTCAGCAATGACAAAGCTAGAATTGGAAATAAAATTTCTGAAAGAATCCGATGAGCGACTATTCCAAATAGAAGCTAGTCCAACTTTTGTGGGCAAGGTAAAGAATGCTCAACTATAAGATGAAGAATGTGTAAAAGTCAAAGAGAAAGTGGTTGAGGGTAGTGAAGTGAAATACAAGATTGATACTGAAAGGTTACTAAGATTCGAGAGAAGAATTTGGGTTCCAGCAGTACCAGATATTAAAGACGAAATTGTGACCGAAGCTCATAATTCAAGATATTCGATTCACCCGGGAAGTACAAAGATGTATCAAGATTTATGACGACACTTTTGGTGGCCAAATATGAAAAGTGATGTCGCAGAATGTGTTGTGAGATGCTTGACATGTCAAAGAGTAAAGGCAAAACACCATAGGCCAAGCGGATTACTTCAACCATTGGACATACCAGAATGGAAGTGGGAACACATCACAATGGATTTTGTGATGGGTCTTCCAACTACTCAGAGAGGATACGATGCGATTTGTGTGATAGTGGACAGACTTACAAAATCAACACACTTTTTGCTAATAAAGATTAGATTCAATCTTGATCAGTTGGCAAAGTTATACGTTAAAGAAATCATTTCGAGACATGGAGTTCCAGTGTCAATTGTGTAAGATAGAGATCCGAGATTCACGTCAATCTTCTGGAAGAGACTACAAGAATGTATGGGAACACAGTTGAGAATGAGTACGGCATACCATCCCCAAACAGATGGCCAAAGCGAACGAACAATCCAGACATTGGAAGATATTCTTAGAGCATCCATCATGGATTTCAAAGGGAGCTGGGATGAATTTTTACCATTGGTAGAATTTACCTACAACAATAGTTACCACGCAAGCATCGGCATGCCGCCTTACGAAGCATTGTATGGAAGGAAGTACAGAACTCCACTGTGCTGAGTTGAAGTCGGTGAACGTTAACTAATAGGACCGAAACTAGTACAGCAAACTGCTGAGGTTGTTAAACTCATCAGAAAAAGATTATTAACTGCTCAAGACAGACATAGGAAGTATGTTGATCAACACAGACAAGATCGTGAATTCGACGTAGGAAATTTTGTGTTCTTAAAAATTTCTCCTTGGAAGGGAAAAATTTGTTTCGGTAAAAAGGAAAAGCTAAGCTCGAGGTTTATTGGACCCTTTGAAGTGCTGCGAAGAGTAGGAGAAGTGGATTATGAGGTAGCTCTACCTCCAGAGTTGGAACACGTTCACAATGTTTTTCATGTTTCGGTATTACGATCGTATAAACCCAATTACAAGCATATGATCGAGTACGAACCATTACAGTTCAAAAAAGACTTATCTTATGAAATGGTTCCTATCCAGATAGTCGACGGGAAAGAACAAGTGCTTAGGTATAAGGTGATACCTTCCGTGAAGGTAATATGGAGGAACCACAATATCGAAGAGGCTACATGGGAACTCGAAGCTAAAATAATGAAGAATTACCCTGAGCTATTTGTTTAATCTGTGTCTTCGATTCTGGGGACAGAATCTTTGTAAGGGGGGAAGAATGTGATGAATGATTTAATTGAGTTGTGATTCTGGGGACAGAATCCTTGTAAGGAGGGAAGGATGTAACAATCCGAAATTTAAAATTATAATTTTAAATATTTATTAAATTATATAAATATTTAATTGATGTGTTTATTATTGAATAAATATTTGTTTAAATTGATTTAATTGATTATTTATTTGTTAAATAAATAATTAATGAGTGAAGGAAATTAATTATTATGTGATAATATTCTAATTTAATTTAATAATTAAGTTAGAGAGTTGGTAGGGATTAAATGAATTATTATAATGTTTTTAATTTAAATTAGAAATAAAAGTGTGATAATAAACTATACTATAAATGGGTTTTAAAATAAATTAAAGGAGTTTAATTTAGTTGTGCCAAACAAGGCTTAAGGATATTAAGTCTTTAAATTTTAAAGAGTTTTTGCCAAACAAAGCCTTATGGCTTTTGAATTTTGAATTTTGAGTTTTAATTATAATAAATAAAATAAATCAAATAAATCAAATATTAAATAAAATATATTTATAACCTATACGTTTATATTTTGTAACTGATATTATTTAGTATGCGTATGATGGCCATATCAGGTTCTTTTATTTTACGCATACATGGTTATCAGTTTTGTTTACGCTTGAGTTATTTGCTAAGCCTAAGAAGTAAGGGAAGTTGTTAGAAAAGATTACAGAGAAAAGAAATTTGAAAGAGACTAGAGTGAGTTGAGAGGAGAAAAGGTCTGTGAAGTTGCAAGTTTGTCTATGATTGGCAAGGAATACTGAGCAATTGAAGGTATTTTTCTATAACCTTAATATGATATGATATATATATATATATATATATATGTTTTACAACATAGTTCCTAAAGTCTTTGTATTCTTGACTGTAGTATAAAGTTCTTTTCAAAATTGTTTGTTATCCAAATTTCTTTACGATTGGTTAATAAATTATGTTAATTGTAATTGTGATATTATAACTAGCATATATATATATATATGATTGTAGTTGATTTGTATTCTAATTTACGTTCAAAAAGAAAGAAAATGGTTTTATAGTGAATATATGTATCAACATGACTTGTAGGAGTGCCAAAATTGATATTTGATTGTGGGCTAATGGACAAATTGAACCTTGAATATGTTAATATGTTAAGAAATGAGGAGAAAGTAGTTCAAATGAATTAATTTGGTGTATAATTATGTTTACAGTGTTAATTTTGTCAAACAATGTCAAAAAAATGGAGTTTTTGGTTTAAAACATGGCATTCAATGATTTAATTTTTCTAAAGTTATTGTTTAATTGTTTTAAATCAGTATATATATGATGGGTAATGTTTATGTGTAATTTATGTAAGTTATACTTGATAAATTGGTGTTAGAAATTAAGATACAGTCAAAAAAATTAGCTTTGTTCTGTTCTTCGTGCTCGGTTCTGTAGTGTTGCGCCTTTCAATTGTAAAGTCAAGTAGCCACAATACCAACCTCGCGCCACAACACCCTTCGCTGGCTTAGGCATCGCTAGCAGAAGGTTAAAGATCCGCTTATTATAAATACAAAGACTACGACCTTGATGGCCTTGATCTGCCAAGAAGCCGATGCCAGACAAGACCTGCAGTGTTAAGCAGAATGTGACTGCGTCATGCGATTAGTTAGAATGGCCAAAAAATTATTTTTCTTTACACAGAGTCTGTAATTGTTGATATGATGCAATACTACGACTGTTAAAAATACAATTTTGTTAAATGTGGTATTATACTGCTAAGAATGAGCAAATTATTAATAGTTAACGAGTTTTATTATTACATTATTAGTGTAACTTGATTACGTGGTTAAAAATCAAGCTAAAATAAATATTTATTTTTATACAGAGTAACTGTAGTGACTAATTGTGTCATAATGACATGTGTTTAGGATATTATGAATCAAACTATTTCAGTTTAGCTGACCCGCAAGAAAAGTTTTCTAACTCTAAACTTTCTTTGTGCAAGTTTCTTAACTCTACTTATATTATGCAAGCTCCAAAACCTTACCTCTTGATATTGAGCTAGTGTTTCTAATCTTTAACTTGTTATTTACCATGCAAGTTTCTAAATTCTGCTACACAAAATTGAACAAGTTTTATCGTTCAATTTACTATTTGTTATGCATGCTCAATACTCAATTCTAAAGAAGATTTTAACCTTAGCTTAATATTGTTCAAGTAAGGTATGTTATGTTATTCGATGATTATGCTTTTAGTTCATTCCTAAAGCATGACCTTACTATGCAATGTTGATTCACTTATGACTTATTCCATAGTACATTGTTACTACTTTTTATTCAACTAATCCTTAGTTTATGTTCGTTAAACTCTAAATTACCTTGAAACTTATCCAAACCAAACTTACTTTGGTGTGGACTTGTATTCTAAATACAGAGATGAACAACCCTATTACAGGGGATAATTTACGCATAGCGTTGAAATATTTGTGCACAATACATTGTACGAAGGGCTGACCTCCCTAAGTACGAGGTGTCCCTATAGTCTTATGACTATTAAAGTTTAAGTTGAAAGAATACTTATAACTATGGACATAGTTCGTGGTCTTTTGACCCTCAAATATATATTTCAAATTATGTTCCTGATTATTATTGATTAAGTACATTATTCAGTTCTATTGAGCATATTCGTTTGACAGTTAATATGATGTTTATTCATTGACATTTCAAGTGAGCATTGTTTGCTTACTCTTGCTTATATAAATATTACAGCTAAAGTTGAGAAGGTCGATGAACCTACAACCAGTAAAGGGAAAGGGAAGATAAGCAAGTATTGAAGACTTGTAAACCTGTTGACTTTTATATTGTCAGACTTTATTTTAAATTTTGAGATGTAGTTATTTAATTTTCTGCGCATGATGTATGTATTTAAAGGTTAGACAACCTGGGAGATTTTATTGAACTTATTATGTAATCCTTTAATGGGAAGGTTTATTATTAAATTTTATTATGTTTGGGTAGTTAGACATGAATGTTTTATTAAGTGAACATCAAATCTTGGGGGAATGAAGTACCCTGATTTAGGGGTGTCACATATATAATATAATATATTCTAATAAAACAATTAACTTTATAAAATGACATCTAGTGATGAACAAATCCTTCTAAAGACATAATATATCACTCACAAGACATTGCGAAGAAATATTTCTTTCACACCATTGCTCGCATACGACCTCCTCACAATTGGGCATCATTCGCTAAGTAGTAACTAAATGCTTTCTGTGAAGGAGATATTGTAAATAAATTTTTCTTCACAAATTATATTTGGTAATGAAATATTCTTATTTAGTGAAAGATTTGTTTCCTTTATGAATAATATTTTAAGAATGACTATTTGAAATTAGTGAATAACTTTATTCCCTCACAAATAATATATTGTGAAGAACAAATTTATTTAACGAGAGAATATTTTTCTTCAGTAATTATAAATTGAGAATCTTTCTTCAATTTAGTGAGAGAAAAATTCCTTCATTAATGACTAACTAATTAACTAGAAAAGATCTAATGATGGAAATAATCCTTCATTAATGTCCATTTCTCAAATAAAATCCTTCACAAATTATAAATTTGTAAATAATCAAAATTCATTACAAATTATAATTAATTTTTAAATCGGTGATTTTATATTTATTATTATTATTATTATTATTAATTGATATAATAAATATTAAATTTAATATTTCAAATCAATATAAATTTCATACTTGTTTCAAACTAATTGATAAACTTATGCATAAAGAGCCAATAATTAAAACTAATACTCCATATATAAATAGGTAATGTTGAAGTCATGATAAGTACAGAATTTGCTATTGTATCTTGATTTCCCAAGGATCATAGTACTTACAATATTTAATAACTAACATAAGAAAACTGAAAGAATAACAACAACTAAAAAGAATGAAGTATACATCATGTTAGGTCCACGTCATCATCATTTTCTTCATGGAAATCAAGGTTGGGCCTGTAAACTTCATGCTGCAAAAGAAACACCAAAATTCAATTTCAATAAGATGAGGAATAAGAAAACATAAACTTGGTGAACTTAAATTAATAGGGACATAAAGATTAATGAAGGAAAAAGACAAAAATATAGCTATTAGTAAATACCTCAACCAATTCATAGTTGGTAAATGTTTGAAGGAAGTTAGTAAACTCCGTCTCTACCAATTTAGTTATATGCTCGTTAATATCTATCAACGGACGATTGTGGTGTACTATCATCAGTAGAAGCATCGTTCATAGACTCTATACCCAATCAACGTAAGAAAATCTTAATTATCAATCATACTCTCCAATACCTTAGGATCAATAGATTGTTGCAGTGAGGAACCTATACTCGGAGGCACCATAGAAGGATAAGCAAGCAAGTCCCATACATATTATCTTGAAAAACCAAGTATCTAGTTTTTTTAGTCCCTCCAGTTATCTCACTACTCCAAATGGCCAAGTCATCTATCTCTAGTGTACCGTCTTCTGCAAGTTATAAAAATGCATGATATATTAGTTAAAAAATTGTTTACATATGTAAGGTACATTTAAAAAAATCATGTCATAGCCGACAGGACCATTGTCAATAGGTGCCACACTGTCAAGAATGACCTCACTGGCGACGACACAGCCGTCGCTAATGACTCTTGTAGCATAAACCCCATTTATAAGCCCCGCGTTACATTGAACCACTTTACTTTCCCCTTTCTTTCGAGTATGTTGATTTAGCACCTTATATGGTTTTAAACCTGTAATATATTTAGTATAACATGTTATATTTTTTACTATATCAAATATGCAAATATATATATTTAAAAATGTTTCCATGCCATCGTATTCGGGAGTTAGTATACAGATGAATATGTATGAATACACATTAGTTAATGATGAAATAGCCATCAATTAGAAATTGAAACTATAAATATTGGCTGGCTAAACTGAAAATCTCTAGCAAATGCAGTAACAGAAGATGTTTCCAGCATTTTCAAAGAATTCACAAGAGATCTAATCATTCGCAGGTCCCGCATCTCTAAACAAGTAAACAACAAACTCATTCTTGTGGAGTCAGGACTAAAACCTGGTTGATCCAACTACTATGTCAATGAACCTCTACGTAATCGAGTTATATCATGTTGCAAAGCTTTTAAAAATTTCCATGACACAAGTGGTGATTCTAAAAAACTCATATCAGTAAGATTTTTTGAGTAAGGTATGTATACATCTTGGCATATAAAAATTCTTATACTACTACTCTACATAATATAAATTAACTGCAGCAAATTAATTGGATTTTAAAATCTAACATAGTTATGAAAGAAAATACTATCATATTGTACCCATTCATATATGAGCATCAAAAAGAAAGAGCATTGGAAACATATTTATTCATCCACAACAAAAAATTAACTGAGAAGAGCTAGAGAAACTTAAATAACCTCCTTCATTGCTTTTGAAATTCTTCATTCACTTTACTCTGATTTTAAATTTTTCATGTCTTTAATTGTTGCCATATCTAAACCTAGCTACAATTTATTTTGCTACCCATTCTCATCCCTTTAATCCATTAAGTCGAGGCACTCTATACCCATTTATAGTATAATGCAACACACTACAAAAAAAAGGTCATTGTCGATGGGCCATGCCGTCGCCAATGACCCTATTACCGTCAACAATGATGTCATTGACGACGGCATTAACTGTCGCCCATCCCTTCGCCCTATAGGTCGTTGCCCCTGGCTCCCGTCGCTCGTCGTCGCCAAGTGGTTCATTCCTAATGGGGTCATTGTCAATGACCTGCCGTCAGCAATATGTCATTAGCGATGGCAGTAACGACGGACAAACCGTCAGTAATAAGCATTTGGAAATTTTAATAATGTGGTCATTACCGACAGCCATGCCGTCACCAATGACCACTCCCCCCGTCGCCAATGACCCTTTTTTATTATATTTTGGGAATCGTCGCTATAGGCCATTTCCGACGGGGCAGTCGTCGCCAATGCCCCCGTCGCCAATAACAATGCTTTAAAAAAATTGCAAAATTGCAAAATTCCCCTTTTCATTTACATATACATAATTATACCTGTTATAAACTAAAGAAAAACAAACAATTCTTCGTGAACACATATCAATAACAATCATAGCTTTTGCTATCAACCATCAAATATGTAGACAACATAATGACTTATAGATAAAAGTCGTACGATGTAGATACAAAATGTAATCATAAACAATCAATATAGTTAGATATATATACCATCAACCTAACTAGATACTAAACTCTAGTCTATACAACTCAAAAGTTGTATAAATACATACATAAAAGTAAAAATATAAACATAAACTAACTACAGCCCAAGATCAGGAATGTCAGTATCATCATCTCTGCCATCTATAAATACGATCATTTGGTCCCACCTACGGTCCCATCGTGGGGTCCCACCCTCAAATTCGACCGCTTCGGTCCCACCCTTCATAGTCTCATCAGCATCAGCCCGGCGATCATCACCATCTCCTCCACGGGCATCTCTTGTTCCGCAACCTCCACCTGCATGAGTCTCATCAACAAGTCCCTAAAAAATTAAAATATTAATAACGAAGTCGAAAATAGAGTATATTTAAATTATTTTTGTTTGTGTTCTTCAAGTTTTGCTTACGGGCTGATAACTTGACCTCCGTATATCGGAATCGAGTCCCGTAAGTTGTAACACGTGCCTAATACCTATGATGTGATATGTATGTGTTTGTGTGTCATTTCGATGACTGAGGCAGGTTTTGGCCTCTTTTTTGCCGTTTTGTCTAAGTATTGGCAAGTTTTGCCTACAGGCTGATAACTCGGCCTCCGTATATCGGAATCTAGTCATGTAAGTTGTAACGCATGCCTAATACTAACGCAGTGCTATGTATATGTTTGCGTGGTTTTTCGACGACCGATGCGAGTTTTGGCCTCTTTTTCGACGTTTTGCCTAAGTGTTGGCAAGTTTTTCCTACGGGCTGATAATTCGGTCTCCGTATATCGAAATCGAGTCTCGTAAGTTGTAATGTGTGCCTAATACCTATGCAGCGCTACATATGTGTTTGTGTATTGTTTCGACAATCGAGGTGGGATTTGGCCTCTTTTTTGACGTTTTGCCTAAGTGTTGGCAAGTTTTGTTTATGAGCTGATAACTGGGCCTCCTAATATCAAAATCAAGTCTCGTAAGTTGTAACGCGTGCCTAATACTAATGCGGTGCTATGTATGTGTTTGCATGGCATTTTGACAACCGAGGCGGGTTTTAGCCTCTTTTTCGATGTTTTACCTAAGTGTTGACAAGTTTTTCCTACGAGCTGATAACTTGGTCTCCGTATATCGGAATCGAGTTCCGTAAGTTGTAACGCGTGCCTAATACCTATGCGGTGCTATGTATGTGTTTACATATCATTTTGACGACCGAGACGGGTTTTGGCCTCTTTTTCGATATTTTACCTAACTTTTCAAATCTGTATTTAAAAAAAATACAGTTATTTCCGACGGAATAGGGTATTTTCGACAGATATTCCATCGAATTTAATAATCACCCAATTTTTACTAAACACTGTTATATTTTAATTTTTAGTCAGAAATAAGTAAATTCCGAGGGAATATATCCGTCGGAACTAGGTTATCTCTGACGCAAATTTCGTCGGAATTAATAATTAGCCATTTTATATAAATACCGGTTTATTTTAATATTCAGTCAAAAATAACATATTTTTGAGGGAATAGATCCGTTGAAAATAGGAAATATTATACTTGACAAAAAGTTTCATCCTATTTATTCAGTCGTAAATAGCTTATTTTTGACACATTTCTGTCGGTGATAAGTTCGTCGAAGATAAGACAGATCTGACGGAGTTTTTAACGGATCTTATCTTTGATGCGTATATATACGACCGAATGTATGACAGAAGTTTCTGTCAGAAATAATCTATTTCTGACTGAATAGGCTTATTTTCGAGGGAATATTCCGTCGGACTTGAGCTTTTTTCTTTTAGTGGAATACTCGGCCTCCGTATATCAAAATTGAGTCCCGTAAGTTGTAACGCGTGCCTAATACCAATGTAGTGTTATGTATGTGTTTGCATGTCATTTCGACGACCGAGGAGGGTTTTGGCCTCTTTTTTGACTTTTTGCCTAAGCACTCCTTCACAATGTTTAGCAGTTCATTGAAACATCTCTCGCTACAGTTATGCTCGTTCTTGAAGTGTAAAAACTTAGTCACGGCAGATAGGAAGGTGTGATTTTCATGCCCGTCATACAGTGGTGTTGCTGCTTCATGCAATAACTCATAGAAACCCTTAGCCCCGTCATTTGGCTCTTGCTCGACGCTACTACCATACCTGTCTATATCCACTAGAAGTATGAACCAGTAACTTTTACTATCACGTTAGTACAGTCAAAGGTTTTGTCACCTCTGGATTCTGGTTCTGATTCATGTTCATCTAACCAGGTTTCCCCATGATAGATCCATGTCGTATAACCCTGCTTGAACCCATACGCAAATTAGTCGCACATGACATCATTCCTTTCCTTCCACACTTCTTTCACACACCTCTTACAAGGACATCTGATCTCATCGCCGCTGACTTGCTCAAACGTGAAATTGAGAAACTGTTCAACCCCACTATGGTACTCAATGCTAAGCCCACTCTTATCAGTGGCTCACTACATTCCATCCAACTTCGATCGACAGACATCTTGGACAACTGCCTGCTATATATATGGAAAGTTAGACAAACAAAATCAAGTCTCCAAGTTAATGTATATGCAAGCTTATGAGTTTCCTAACTTCATCTCCCACACTAATGGGTCAGGCTTCTATCCCATTCTCGGATGTGTCGCCTCACTAATGCTAACAACTTGAACACATCTTTAAATTTTTCAGAAATTTTGGCAACACCTCCTCATGGTCTTCAAGGACACGAAATAGACTAACACATCATAGTTTAAATATGCACCCAAAGAACATCAAGAGATATATATTGACCATAAATTCAAAAAATATAAAGACGTGCTCAAGTCGTTAACACCGACCTAACTGAGATCGAAACATACAAGAACAGTCCCAAAACGGGGACTATTTGAGATTCACTCATACTAAGTGAATCTCAAATGGGTTTCTAAGCTTCCTAAACTATATGAAAATATGCACATGTCTATAAATTTCTTGACCTACCATCGAATAGGAAAAAAACAAATAAATTAAGAATTCAAAAATGCTTGCAGTTAAATGGACCGTCTATATGTTACATGTTACATATACATCAGTTAAACTCAAATCCAATATCAACTCATCAACTAATATTCATCTGTATGTCAAGAGAGATCGAGCATGCAGATGCAAAAACATATTTCAACTTCAACTAGAAAGATACAATTTTTAGCCAAAACCACAACGATACTTCATTTTGATGTTTTTCTCCCAAGTAAACTATTATTACCTTTTTTCAACTATCATGTTAGTCCAAGTATTATTGCATTTCCATTTCCGTTATTCTTTGGTGTTTGACCATTTCACTTTTATTACATATTATGCTATTTGATTTTTAATCCCGTCGACATTGGACCCATCGGCTATGACTTATTTTTTTGTAGTGTATTGATAAGTAGGTATATCCGTCTAGATTGTACAACTCTTTTTTTGTCCTCAAGAAAAGGAGGTAATTCCTGGTTATGAATTAGGATTAGAAAAAAAATCGCAAAAATAATTGATCACCAAGTACAAATAAAGTTCTTTAAAAGACCAGATAACCAACTATAAGTTTTCACACATGGTTTCCTTTTTCAACATTGAAACCCTATTTTAACCATGATAACTTGGGACCTTAAAAACATAGAAAAAAAAGGCTTATTCTACATCTTAAATCTAAGAAAAAGAAAATGGCAGGTACTCATCCGGTCCGAACTCCCAATTCCTAGGGACAAAGATATTAACGATCAACTAAATATTTCTCCATCCCAACTCTAGAGAGTTATTTTGAGATTAAAAAATAATGTTGAAGGAGCAGCCCATGCTAATAGGTTAATAGCTAATTGAAAAATTAAGGTAACTATGAAAATACCATAGCAAGACTTTTCTCACATATATAGTGAATGGGCCCCACATTTATGTGAGATACCCTTATAAAAATATCAATTCCCAAAATTAAACTTGCACCAAATCAAATTAGAACAATTATCTTACTTTCACTGTTTCATGGCCTTAATTAGTACAATTATTAAATAAAGGAAATAGGGAAAACTATGAAAAAAGCTTTCACATGGAAAAACCATATACCAGTTTGCATACATTAAATGGAAGAACAAATTAAACTACTTCAAGTTTTATAGTCTATGCCATATGCCCTAATTAAACTAGTAAAAAGAATTGAATGAAAACCATAATATATATGAATCAACATGCATGTTGTTATACAAACTGAAAAGTATTGCATTATATGAATATCATACCCACATTAAGTTCATCTATTCAACCCACTTAAACAACTCCCAATGTAAAATCAAAACAACATTGATAGAAGTTTATGTTCATAATATATAAACTAGGAGCAATAAATCATGTTTAGTGGCGATTAAGAGAAGAAACATTATATTACCTTTACTCTCAATTTGACAGTTGAAGTTCCAATTCTCTATTGTCAAAACCCTCATGTGGCCGCCGATGAAAAGAAAGAAGAACAGGGCATGATAATTTACTGGTGAACAGTGGCGAGGAAGAGGTAGGAAGAGGAACATTGGCGAGGACGAGGAACAGTGGCAGTGAACAGGGATGAACTGGGCAGTGGAGATAATAGACCAAAATGGGTGAACTCAATCGAGCATTCCGACCTAGTTAAAGTCAACTGAGTCTTCAATTGAGAGGGAAATGGGCGAATTGAGAGGGAAGGAGAAACTCAGACAGAGAGGGAAAAGAAAAAGAAAGGAGAAGTTGCCGTCGCGAACTTGGGTATTAAAATATATTACTCATTCTCGACGGCATACCCCGTCGCTCTATTCCCGTTGCCATTAGGTTAATAGCGACGACGTTCCTGTCGCCTTTGATATTTTTGCCCTTCGCCAATGACTTTTCCCTCCACCGCCAAATTTTTGCACCTATTTTTTCTTGGGAAAAAGGTATTATCGACGGCACACATTCGCGACTACGTTCTCGTTGGCAGTGAAGTCATTCTCGACGAGTTCATGGTCGTCGCCAATGACCAATTTCCTTATAGTGACAAAGTATATAATACAATATGATATTCTATATAAATATGCATTCAAATAATTTGTGATTTATTTAGAGCTTCTCTATTAACTATTAAGAGTTCAAAAGTTTGAGATTTAGCATTGTATATGTGCACATTATATGATAAATTATAAAATTGTACCTATTGAACGAGTAGCATGTAAGTTTTAACGGGGTGACCTAAAGGTAAATCCCACTACCCATCCCAAACCATATATGGTTTTACGAAGTGGTTGCTATTAGGTTTTATCGCTTCGTGTACCTGAAACTATCATCCCTAGTTTATACATCAACTATCAGTCATTAAAATCTGTTCCTAGTTGGTTTTGTAACAAGTATGTTGTACTTCATCACTAATTTATAACATCTAGAATATTTGCAGCATATACATTCTACAATTTTGGCAATCAATAATACTAAAACCCAAGCATATCCACTTCATTTTAAAATGTATAGGGTAAAACTATACATACATAATCATAAACCTAAACATTCATAAATTCATGAATTCTAACATAAGAATCTATGAACGAAAATAAAATATTTAGCGACGATCTTATTTACCTCTTGGAATGCTAGCTTTACAACTTTGATCATACTTAGCTTGGCTTTTTTTTTCCTTCTCTCAACTAACAAGTATTCTCACATATGATTCTCATTCTTCTCTTGCTCTAACTTTCTAAATTGGTAAGGATTACTAAAGGATGAGGGTTTCAATTTAGAGACCACCAAAGCCTTGCAAAGTATCCTACCAAACTTAGCCTCCAGGTTTTGCTCAATCAATACAAATTAACCAAGTGCCTTGGAGTTAAGTGGCACCAAACAGACACACATGGCCAAACACCAACCCCCCCCCCCCTTGTGAGTCACCATGTGAGCCATCATGGTTAGTCACAAGCTTAGTCACCAATACATTTGAAATGCTAACATTCTTTTAACTCTAATTAGCTTTGTTTAACTTAAAAGATTCAGAATATTACAGACTCAATAATAGAAAACGACACCCTAGATTCCACGACTTGATCTTTGGAGTCGACCCCTAAGGTTACTTACATCTCTCGACTTGACTCTAGGAGACAATATCCTAGATTTTACAAATCATATATGCACGACGCACACACACACACACACACACACTTCACATTTCTCAAGGCATTTCATTTTAAGGAAAACATTAGGAAAGCGGTAACCGTGACTTCACGAAAGTCGGGAGGTGTTTAACCCCTTTCCCTCGCTTAAGCAAACCCCCAAACTCTATGAATCTCGGTTACAGATTAGTTTCTTAGAGTCACATAATGGTTTATTGTTATGCCCCCAAAATAGGTATACATCACCCATCTTGAGTCGCCAAATACATGGTACAAAATTCAAATACAACTTAATAATACAACTGTCATGTAAAATACGACAAAACATAAACTGAGAGTTTTAATACGAATATTGTCTTCTAGACAGTATACAAACTCAAAAGGAGTCCTCATTACATTTATTATCACACTATTTAACAGAATAGTGAGGACTACTAATGCTATCATCTGGACCATCACTCCGTTCCCCGACTAGTCCCAGCTATATTCTCATTTCCTGAAGAGAACAATGAAAGCAAAGGGTGAGCTCAACTAGCCCAGTAAGAAATATTATGACTAAGATAATGCAGAGTAAGTTATCGTTAGCCTTCAACAATGTTAAACTGATAGAATATAATAGACAACAAGTTTAACTGCAGTGGAACAAGCAATCCATTAGAAGAGTCAAGTAGAGCATAAAATCTACTATCTTCTATGATTTAAAAAGTTTTTCATCAACTTTATCGCTGAGACTCAGCTTAATAAATAAAATCAAATCATCCCTGCACCACGGACAAAGATATTCATGTAATCATCAATGGTCATGATAATACCGAATAATCACTGGTCATAATCATACCAATAACTGTCCATCGATGAACTACAGGCCAATGAGGACTTTTACCACATCATTCGTTACATTACGGTCATTATTATACCGAATAATCCCTGGTCATAATCATACCAAGTCCATCTATGCACGTAAGCCAAAGATGACTTTCATCACAATATAAGCATGGGGATGATGGCCATGACATAACAATTCAATAAAACAAGTTCAAGGATAAATTTTAAAGATTTATATTTTAATTTATCCAAAAATTAATAACGTTCAAATTGTCAACATAATACTGCTTTGTGGAGTAAAATTCAAGAACGCTCAGAAGAATATTTCCATGAAAAGATACTGGATGAAGCGTTTGCGCTTCATGGAGTATAGAAGCCAAAACTTTAACCAACTGAGTATAATAGAATATATGAAACTGCAAATGAATTTTTACCCGCCATGCGGTAATCCACGTAGACAGATCATTTCCACAATTTAATAAGGAATGAATACGAAGGGTCATTCACCATGCATGCGGTAGTCCGCGTAGATAGGTTATTCCAATAGAATAATAAAGAATGGAATAACAGAAGATGTGACGCCCCCAAATCCGGGTCTCTTTCAACCCGACAGATGGTGCTACACGGTACTACCATTCACACATATATTCAATTGAAAAGCCACAAAAGAATGAATATGTCTTCTATATATTCAAAATAATATTCATTTCCCAGGTCCTTTATAACCCTTTCAACTGTTCTTGTCATAATATCAAATATATTACAATCGTTCATCCTATACTATTACAAAAATATTCTATGGATTCGTCTTCGCCTTGCCCTTATCCTTGCCGGAGCCTTCGGTCCGTTCAATCTTAGCTGTGTTCATATGGTTCAAGCAAGAGTGAGCATAACTAGCTCAGCAAGTACAACATTTCTAATAAACAACATGCTTGAAACATAGGAATCATATATCTTCAATAACTGAAAAATAGTTATGAAGTACTATCGATAATTCAAAATAGCACTTCTTTTCATACAAAATGTTTTACAATAACAATATTCAGTAAAACATCAATTCCGGTCCAAGACCTTGAGCATATCATAAGTTCTTTGAAAAGGACATCCCGGCACTAGGTCTGTAAGTCCGACATTTCTTACGAGCACTTCTAGGTGATCAGACTATAGTAATCTATGTTGATCAACACTACATTCATTAAACGTGTGTACGTTTAAATTGTGGCAACCTCACGTGCCTGTCGTTTGACGACAAAACATTTTTAGCATACTCAGTCTTTGATTGAAAACCACACCAATATAACTTGGTAAACATTGTACATAATTTAAGTCTAACCAAAAGAATTGGCGTTGACTTCATCATACATCAATTCATGCATAAGAATACCTGGATCACAAAGCTTGTTCAGAATTAACTGAAACAAGGGTTAGCGTACTTGCCTTTAGCGTCTGCTATAGTTAATATCACATTCTAGATTAAGTCTTTAAGGTCTCTACAATACATGATCACATAACGTACTACATTAGGTAATATATAATCAAGTATGAGTACATCTATATCTTACCCTTCTTCTCAATCTAAACATGACTTAGATTTATTGTTATTGGTTTCGGCTTTCCGTTACGTTGTTCTTATCTTCACATTACATTTACGTTCGATTGTTATTTCTAACCTTTAGGCAACATTATTAAGGTTTAACAATACCTTATAATGATTCATTAAGTTCTTTAGTTCATTATCTAGGACTTATAATTCATTTCATACTTGTAAACTTTCTTCTCTATGCCTCTCTTAAGTCAGTATTTATTTCCATACAATACATTAGGTGTCGTGCTGCTGACTCTGCAGAAGGTAGTGACATCGTGCTTGTGCGGCTTATACCACCAATTTAACCAGGTTGGCGCCACGGCACCACTCTGTGCCTTAGAAAAATTTTACAGACTTTCAATTTTGTGAACTTCATGGTCGCATAACTTCTTCGTTATAAGTCCGAATTGGCTCGTTCAAAAGCCTACGGTTCACAAATTCCATACTCTATACGTTCATGCAAGAATTTTATTTATTTGACTTCGTTTGCTAAAATTTCACCTATTAGTTCATTTTTAACGAAAAACGATAAATGTTCATGAACGTTCAACGCTCGTTTCTTCGTTCTAAGTCAGAATCCGGTCATTTTCAAGTCCGCAACTCTATAATGCCAAATATGACTTGTCTCCATCGAAAACCAATGTTTCCAAGTTCAAACACAAAATACGACTTCCATTTCGAGAATTTCACGAATTCGACGATTATCGTCCAATCGTGTGAATTCCGGCATAACTTCGTTACTAACGATTTGATTATTGTTCTAAATGGATTCTAACCATCAAATGAACATTTCAAACTACTTATTACATTAACTTATTTTCAAAGTAAGTTTTGACTTATTCTCACGAGTTAATGACTTAATTAACTTATAAACTACGAATTCCATTTCTTATGACTTAATATGGATTTAAGTCCTTTACTCAATGTTCTCATACCATATTGAACATACTAACATCATAAGACAATCATATGATAAATTTATCATGAGTCTATAACTTATTTAGGTTCAAGTTACTTATTCATGACTTATTCGGCTTAAGTTCATTCATTCATCAATTCTTACATGTTCTTATCATACATGCTTATTTCATTACACTTCTCTTATCACCCTACAATGATAGAGATGAAGGTATATTAGACACAAGATCATTACCTTTGATGAACTAGTTCTTCTTCTTCTTCTTGAAGATTTAATAATGGAAGTCTAACTTATAAGTGCTTATTCTTGCTTAACCTCTCTAACCAATAAGTTACTTTGTAAGAGAAAGTTGTTGAATGAAATAAAACAAGCAAATAATGAATTGTGAGCTTGCTATTTATAGACTAACCAAAGTGAGGGCACTATGGTCATTAAGTACTCCACCTCCTTAATAACCTCCTTACTATTCATCTACTTAACCACTAAGTAAACTTCTTTAGCCACATAAAGTACTTGATCATCACAACACTTGGGCATTACACAAAGTTCTTGCCCATCAAGTCTATCCATGGGTTGCACCATGGATCCTAATTATCCAATGGATCATAATTTGGGCTTTAATCCACTTAGCTTAACTCAAACCTTTAGGCTTGCATTAAGTTATTTTGGACTTTAGCTTACTAATTACTTGGGCTTGTACCTTAATTCTTGTTGGACTATTCAATTATTACACAATCCTACAAGTTCAAGTCTTTTAATTTAAAACCTTATTACATAAGTTATACATATAATTCTCGTATTCTCATTCATATATTAATTCGTAACATACGTTATCTCCTTATTCATACTTATTCGTACAATACTTCGTATTAAATACCTCGTACAATACCTGTGTATCATACGATCATTACACTTTCTTCTAACGTTTAATATTTCTAACGATCTTAAATTAAGTCCGCATGAGAAATATTACGTTTTTCATACCTAGATTATTATTACATAATCCATCTCACATTGATATTATAACGTTACGTATTTCTCGGAAGTTCAAAAATAATTCCCGAGCGGAAATTGATGAATAGTGTTTTTCGAAAAATTTCTCAAAAAACTTTTATTTTCGTTATAGAAATTCAAACACTTTAATTCTCTCACGTAGTTAAAATACTACGATGTTTCTAGGTTATAGAACGACATTCATCTTACTAACATATAATAATAATAATAAATAATATTAATTTATTCATTATTAAAAATATTTATAATTGATTCGATTTTCTGGGGTGTTACAGAAGAATTCACCATGCATGAGGTAGTCCGCGTAGACAGGTTATTCCAACAGAATAATAAAGAATGGAATAACAGAAGAATTCACCATGCATGCGGTAGTCCGCGTAGACAGGTTATTCCAACAGAATAATAAAGAATTGAATAACAGAAGAATTCACCATGAATGCGGTAGTCCGCGTAGACAGGTTATTCCAACAGAATAATAAAGATTGGAATAGCAGAAGAATTCACCTTACATGCGGTAGTCCGCGTAAACAGGTTATTCCAACAAAATAATAAAGAATAGAATAACAACCCTTACGAGTATTGAAAGAAAATAACTCTCTTCATGAATATGAAAGAAATAATACCCCTTACCTTAGAAGAAAACTGGATACTGGAATAGTGAGGCAGTAGACTTCTCTTCTTCTTTCTCTCTATAATAATTGTTCTTGTGAGACTTAGTGAATTGGTGAGAATGAAAGAAGAATGAGCTTCTATTTATAGAAAAATATAGTTTCGATAATTGCACATTTTGGGGCTCGAAATATTACAGTATAATACCTTCCTCTTTTTCTTCATTTTTAATTTAGTACTGCCAGTATTATCAAACTTGCACCACCTCCCCTAATAGTAAATCATGTGAATTAATAGTTCATTCATGTGACTCAATAGTATAATCATATGAAAAAACTAATTAGAGTATAGTACCTTCATCTATATCTCCATTTTTAATTTAGTCATGCAAGTATTATAAATTTTGTACTAACTCCCCTAATAGTAAATCATGTAAATCAATAGTACACACATGTGAACACATAGTTATAAGCATGTGAATTAATAACAATTAATTGCTTATTTATCCGGTGAATTACCCGATTGGTCAATATAACCTCCAGACATCAATTATTATCGAAATAAATGTCGATTTCCACTAATACTAATAATTCCCACACAATGGAACTATCAATTTCATCTTTAATCAACACAAACTTATTCATCATTAATATTATAACTCACAATATTTAATAATCAGGTCGTTCCCAGGAAATAGGGGGCTTTCCGATAAGGATTTTTCCTTATTGGCGCGCAATTAGGTGACCAACCCTCTCCTTGACAGAATTTCTAGACATTGTCAATATTGCAAATCATAATATGAATAACTTTGTCGTCTCAATTATTGATTTAATAATATAAAATATTATGCAGTTGATACTGTGACAATAATTAAATCAATAATATGAGAGATATGATGCAACAATTACTGTAGCAATAATTGAGTATAGCTGAGTGATTTCTCATGTAAGCATCAATAATCAATATCATGTGCTACTATGCAACCACGCGTATTACTGTACTTTTACTACCGGGTAGTTCAATAGTTTAACGGTAAAACTTTCGCCGTTATTTTTATAAAAAGATAATTATGTCATTTTCTAACTACGACAAAAGTTCCGTTGTGGGGTTCACTAATAATTGTGTCGTCGTACGAATATTCTCTGTTAAAACGAATATTCCCCGACCAATCGAATATTTTATAACAATTTGCTTACTTTGCAAAATTTATAACTATTACCCACAACTATAAAATTATATCATATCCACGCCATAATATATATTTCAAGAAAATTTAATCTTTATTCATAAAATTTGGAGTCTTACAGTTATCTTGATTATTAAAAACTAAAAATCTTAATGAGTTAGTACATCCATTTAAATCTTTACTAACTGATGAATCTGTCTAATTGACCTCAATTAAAATCAAAATTTCAAACTCCGTCGACATTTATGTCAGTTTTTTCCAAATTCACTCTTAGAATTAATAAATCTCAATTAAAATAAAAATAAAGAGAGAAAAAAAATTTGGCGATGACAATGATAAAAAAAATTTAAAAGGTATAAATATATTACTAATTAAAATCTTGTTATTTCATAATCATCAATAATCAATATAATGATTATTTTACCATTTTTAGTATAAAAAATTATGGCCTAAATATAAATTAATACCACGAATCGTAATTTTTATTTCATAATCATCAATAATAAATATAATTATTTTTTTATACCAAAAAAGGTAAAATTGTCATTAAATTTACTTTAACAAATTAATAATAGTCTTATATTTACCATTTTGGTACACAAAAATTAATTAAATAAATATTAAAATGAGACTCAATATTACATATATGTATATTTTAGTCACATGTCACTATCATGTCATAACTTTTTGATGTGACACTATTAATTAAATATAATAAAAAAATTAAAATTTTAATCCCTTAATTGAAAAAAATTGAGAAGACAATTTATAAAGTGGAAAAAAATAAAAAGTTTAATTTTCTAATTTAAAAAATTAAAAAGACAATTCCCAAAATAAAAAAATTAGAATTCAAAATATTAATCTATATTTAGGCCTTTAACTATAACGAACAAATAACGGAATACGTGAAGCAGTACGTGAGGGCGTGAGGCTGCCTAATGGAGCGTACCAAACTCGTCTTCCAACTCAACAGATCTTCAGTATTTTAATTATATATAGTAATAGATAGATATTAAATTGAATTTTATTTTATATATGGCTTAAATATGAATTAGTATCCTAAACTATAGGTCATATTTCACTTCAGTAATTCACCTTTCAATTTTGTCAATTAGATGATTGAACTATTAATTTTTTTTCAATTACAACAAATTGAACCGCCATGTTAGAAATTGCTGACGTGGCTTAAACACGTGGTATGTAAAAGACTCAAATTGTTGATGTGTTAACCGTACTCAAACACGTGGCAGAAATTGCTGATGTGTTAAAAAGACTCAAATTGTAATGAATTTAAATCATTTTACATGAAATTAAAAGGACAAAAATATAATATAATATTATTGTTTAATTAACTATAATAGTAGAAATATACTTTTAAAATTAAATCATTAATATAACACCACCATAACTTACGCCGCCCAGCTCCATCAACGCCACCTTGAAACATCCACCCAAAGTCGTCTCTCTAATGTGGCTTGAATCAGAATAATAATAATAACAATGGAAAAATTAGTCCTGCTTTAGCTCCAAATTCTTGTGTTTTGAACAACAAACGCAACCCACAAAACCCCAATCCACCCAAACGTCCACCCAAAGTCTCCGTCCATATGAAGCACACGTTAATGCCCAAAATTGAAAATAGCTCTTTTCTCTGAAACATAACCCTAGATCCAAACACAACACCAGATCCTCTACTCGATCAAAAAAATTTGACGCCACAATCATCAACCATAAACCGAGAATTATCATTGTCGCCTTCATCATTATGGGAATCAACAGAAAATCATAAACCTAACCATAGATCCAGCTCCAAATTGTTTAACCCATTTCGGTATTAACTTCATTACACCAAAATCAGGTCCAAAATCGGATAATATGACGATTGCTTTAACACGTTGATGAAATAAATCCATGACGACGTTGACCTGATTTTTGAGAGAATAGTTGTCCGTCGGATTGTCCAACCGTGGTGGCTTCATTGATGCAACGAAGTGTTGTTAAAAGTGTATGAGTGATGGAGAAATTTAGATTTGAAGGTGATTTGGGGGTTTTGTTTTTAATGAAGTGTTTTTGGGATGTACTTTCTTTTTTTCTAGTGTTAGTCCTGGGGATTTATGGTGGCAGTGGTCCAGTGGATGACAGTATAGAGAGGGAGAGGAAAGATGTTTTTAGATTGAAGATGGTGGTACGCGGATTGAGCTCATCAGATTTTTTGCTTCTAATTTTTTTTTTCGATTACTTGATAATAATAATTTTTTTTACTATTTTGTTTGCAAATTTTGGTGCATGGTAACAATAGTGATAAGAACTTTTTTTAAAATTATTATTACTCAATTCTTTTTATATATATATAAAAATCACCTCTTAAATTAGTTATTTTCATTTCAGAAATATTTTTATTTCTTGTTATTAAATTTTAATGTTACATTATATTTATTTTATTGCTTTTTGACACATCAGAACTAAAATGTCACTTGTTAGTGCCACATCATCAATTTGTGACATGACAGTTTCAATTGAATCGAAATGGAAAAAATTGATAGTTTAATCATCTAATTGACAAAAATGAAAAGTAGATCATCGAAGTGGAATATGACTTATAGTTTAGGGTACTAATTCATATTTAAGCCTTTATATATTAGCTAGTTACAATTAAGAAACCAGAAAATACAAAGAAAAAGGCGGGATGTTATAACTATAACAGGCTTTGATTCTTGTAGTTTAGAATAATTTGTCTATATTTTATCGTTTCAAATTTATTTTTTTTATTACCACATCATCTTGGTATCCACGATTGTGCTGCATAGTTTGTTATCCTTAGAATTTAGAAAGGGATAAGACTATTCTCTATTACATACCTTTATTTGTAATTTTTCTTAATTTTGTAATATTAAGTTTTATAATACTTAAATTAACTACTTGTTCATTTCGAAAAAAATTCAAACTGGACATTCGTTTTTTCCCAAGCCGATTAATGTATGGATTTTTAAGAAAATTTGAATGGGTAAAAGTTAGTAATTTTTAGCCGTAAAATACTATTATTTTGATTCCTAATAAAGGAACCATAAACCCTAATATCATTGAAATATCAAGAAAAGCATCAAATAACACACATTCATCGATCCCTTTCATTCATTTAACAAATTACCATAAATTCATTCCACCAATTACAGCTAGCATATACTAGGTCTAGCTAGATGTAAATTAATTAAACCAAATCGAAAACACTACCCTCTCTATTGCTTAGTGCAATCAGTTGGCCCGAACGAAACCCTCTTGTTAATCAGATCATATCCAATCAAAAAGTCCATCTGTGACAAGTTCCCAAAAATGGCCAACTCATCCGATGGGTTAATCACTAGGCAATGAACACCACTTTCCACCTCTAAAAACGTGCTTGAAGGTTTCAAATTCAAGTCCGCTCCTCTAAAATGAAACGTAATCGTAGGCAAAACAAGCTCAAATCCCTCCTCTTTTGTGTAACAAAGGTTAAAAATTCCTTGTGGATCAGGTACTGAAGTAGAAGAAACCGCATTATCAACTTCTTGTTTAAATTTGCCGTAGAATTCACTAGGAAGAAACGTTATGGTTGTGCCTGAGTCTATGATAATGTTACCCTCATGTTCCTCAGCAGCCTTCAAATCACCACCCGAATTAGAATTTGTCTTTTTCAAATTTGAGTTCCCAACACTAACACTATCCAAGGTTAAGTAGTAGTAAGTAACTGGATCTTTATCAACCAAAGGAGTGGAAACAACCCCAGGCCCGGATACAATAGCATTACTCCCAAAACTAATTGTACTAGACACTTTTGAACCTTTACTAATCGGTATCAAACAATACGAAAATTTCCCATCAATTTTTTCACTTAGTTGATTAACAATTGAAAGCAGACCGCCTCCTAGTCCAACTATGCCTGATGTTAATTCAGTAAAAGTTCCACCGTCATTGTGTCCACACCCAAAACCAACGCCTGGGAATGAAACCGGCTGTTTGGAGGATGATCCAAAGGTGAATGTGTCGACGGCAAGATCACCGTTACTATATGAGTTGTCACCATAACTGGCTCTGTACTTGCAATAATTATTGCTACAACTCGAGGATTCGAAATCTTGGCAAAGCTTAGAAAGGCATGGCAAGTTTTTATAAGTGGAAGAGTTTTGGGGACTGAACAAGGGGAAATTTTGCTTGAAGCAATTCCTGCAAGGCTGACATTGTGTCCAAGTTATGTCACTGCCGGTGTCGGCAATGGCCACAACGGTAACGGGGGGAGTTCCAATGGAGATGTTCATGAGGTATTCTCCCGGAGTTGAGGTTACTGGTGCTTGGATTGTTCCTGAGGAACGAGATATTGCACGGTGAAAAGCATTGTGAAGATTGTCAAAATGGGTATTTGATGGGTTGTAGAATGGAGATAGGGGGGAATCGCGGTGTATAAGATCAATGCTGAATCCGAGTGCGTTAGATTCTGGTAGGGGAGAAATGTAAAGAGAGAAGGTTTGAGGAATGGCAAGTTTATATAGGGAAAATGGAATATGGAAGGTTAAATTTTGAGGATTTTGTGCATTTAAATTGTATCAAAATAGTGCAGAGAATATGGGAATGGCTTTGATTAATGCATGATGTTTGGCAAGTGTTTGAATGTTTAAAATCAAATCTGTTCACGGGTGGAAATTAATTAATTGGGTTAGATGTACCTAGATTTGTGATGAAAATATACTTTGCATGCATGAAGAAGATAATAGTCATTTAAGAAATTAAGAGTACAGCGAAAATATTTCTCCATATACAAGTCCATGATTTTTTGAATCTAAGAAATTAACTAAACAACGTAAGTAGCTACTAAAAGAAAGAAACTTTATATGTAGCGCAAGTATAAATATCATTTTCTATTCTACAAAAAGAAAAAATGAAAAAATAAAATAAAATAAATTTTCGTTTTTCCTTTTTATACTTGATCCGTCCTTAAAAGAAGGTCTTTAAGTACAATAAAGTTTTTCTATCAAAAGATCTAAAATTATATAAATTTATAATAAATAAGTTAAAAAGACTAGTTCACCCTCAAAAGTAGGATCCACTAGTTTAAAAAACAATTGATATATATTGTTTTTGAATATTTAGGTCAATTTTTTGATTGTTAATTACATGTTTAAGTATTAGCGGTAACCTTTTTAGAGAAATATCTATTTATTAAATATACTAAATTGTAGTACTTAACACAATTGCTTGATATTTGTCATTCCTAAATTGTAATATGTGTCCTACTTAATTAATGTGTTTATCCATTATTCCAGTTTTTATATTATCGCTACTTAATTATTATCTCCTAAAATCACTACTTTTTAATCTCACATTAATATTTTGATTTTATAATCTCATAAATCACTATAAATCTAAACTATTCTGATAATGTTAACTGTTCTAATATCTATTATCTATTATTATATATATTAAATCACAGTACATGTCACAATAAATTGACATATGTCGTTCTATAAAATTGACACATGTCCATCCTAATTAATGCTTCTTATTGCCCTTAACAAAAATACCCTTAACAATTACTTTGATATATATACTGATCACCTTATTTTATGGATATTATCAACAACCACGTTATTTTAGGATCCATTAATTAGATAACTCTCCTATGCAACAACCAGATTGGATCAATTTAAACACGATAGGGCCAACTTCCTTTTTATGAAAGATTAGTTTTAATTATTTGAAAAGTATATTTCTTTTAATATTAGACTTTTATTTATTTTACCTACTTTTCATAGTTCCATGCAATTAAAAATTATTTCCATATTCATTTTAAAACTTCAATATATTAGTTTCCAAAAATTCTTCCAATTATTTGACCACGCTAATTGATTCTAAAGATATGAAAATTTGTTTGCTTAACCAATTTATGGAAAACTCAATCAATTTAAAATTCATGTGAATATTTATTTTTATCTTTAAAATAATAATTTTGTAGTAACTGATATTTTTTAAAGTAGTTCAAGAAATCAACTAATACATTATCAAATTAATTTACATGAATTGATATTGTAATTTTCACTAATTGATTAGTAAAAGAATCTAAACTGGGTTTTTTTATGGAATACTAGAAGTATAATTAATTTTGTCATGAAACTTGAAATTAGTTTAATTATTTTATTAAAATAGAATGAACAATTTACGTGAGTTCATATGAGGTTGTGCTGATGTGGTAAGATTTTGAATGAAATCTATCTATTATTTATTATCTATTATCTGTTATCTACATAGCACCATTGAATGACATGTGTTTTTCCCACATTGTAACACATCTTCTATATAATTAATGTGCATCCCACACTAATTTAATTATATTACAACATAATATTATAACATTTATAATTATATTACAACATAATATTATATTGTTTAAAACATTTAAAACAATTATATCCTAAAATTACTACTTTTCTAATATTATACCATTCATAATTATACCATACATTATATCATACATGTATGGTATAATATTATAATACACGTATATAACAAAATAACTACCTATCTAAACTGTGCGGATATTATCATTACTAATTTAATTATATTACAGATAATATTATACCATTTATAATTATATTACAACATAATATATACAATTTAAAACATTTAAAACAATATTAAAATAACAAATAATATCAATCATAACTTACTATATTTATTTTATAATCTCATAAATCACTATTTTCTCAATCTAAACGGTTTTTATATTATTATTATTTTGATTTTATAATCCCCTAAATCACTACAAAATCTAAACTGTTCTGATAATGTTAACTGTTCTAATATTATCATTACTAAATTAATTATTAACTTTTAAAATCACTACTTTTTTAATTCCAAAATAATATTTTAAATTTATAATCCACTAAATCACTACAAATCTAAATTGTTTTGGTAATGTCAACTATTCTGATATTATCATTTCTAATTTAATTATTATCTCCTAAAAGCACTATTTTTTAATCCCAAATTAATATTTTGATTTTATAATCCTCTAAATCACTACAAATCTAAATTGTTCTGATAATGTTAATTGTTCTAATATTAGCATTACTAAATTAATTATTATCTCCTAAAATCGCTACTTTTTTAATCCCAAATTAATATTTTGAATTTATAATCCACTAAATCACTACAAATCTAAATTGTTTTAGTAATGTCAACTGTTCTGATATTATCCTTTTTAATTTAATTATTATATCCTAAAATTACTATTTTTTAATCCCAAATTAATATTTTTATTTTATAATCTCCTAAAATTCACTACTTTTCTAAACTATTACTAATTTAATTATGTTAAAACATAATTATTGTATCCTAAAATAATTACTTTTTTAATATTATAACATTCATAATTATACCATACATTATATCATTATATATGGTATAATATTATAATACACGTATATAATAAAATCACTACCTATCTAAACTGTATGCAAGATATTATCATTACTAATTTAATTATATTATAACATAATATTATACCATTTATAATTATATTACAAAATAATATTATACAATTAAAACATTTAAAACAAAATTAAAATAACAAATAATATAAATCATAAGTTACTATGTTGATTTTATAATCCACTAAATCACTACTTTTTCAATCTAAACGATTTTTATATTATCATAACGTAATTATTATCTTCTAAAATCATTACTTTTTAATCCTACATTATTATTTTGATTTTATAATCCCTCAATCACTATACATCTAAACTATTCTAATAATGTTAACTCGCTCTAATATTATCATTACTAAATTAATTATTATCTACTAAAATCACAATTTTTTTTAATCCCAAATTAATATTTTAAATGTATAACCCTCTAAATCACTACAAATCTAAACTATTTTGGTAATGTAAACTGTTCTGATATTATACTTTATAATTTAATTATTATCTACTAAAATCACTACTTTATGATATTATCTTTACTGAGCTATTATCATTACGCTCCGTTATTTATCCAAATTTTCTTATCAAATATCCGATCAATCCCCTTGCAGCAATTGTTGATATCGCATATCCTAATTTATTGAAAAAATTTGACAATGGCTTTTATTTCCAAAACCAAGCTATCCTTGCTCCTACACTTGATGCTATAAATAAGGTGAACGAATATGTGATGTATTTATGTCCAGGTTATGAAATACCATATTTAAGATGTCCTATGTAAGGTTGATGAAAACTCAAACAGCTATGAAGGCATTTACACCCTATAATTTTTTAATAGCATTACATCTTCTGGAATATCAAACCACAAGATAACGTTGAAGATTGGGATTCCTGTAATGTTGCTCCGAATTATAGATCAGTGATTTGGTTTGTGCAATGTCACGAGATTAATAGTAACTCAATTGGGAAAACATTTGATTGAAGCAAAAGTAATTTCAACCATTAATTTTGGACACAAAGTTTTCATACCTCGCTTGGTCTTAATAACCGCCAAACATTAGATTACCTTTTAAATTCCAACAAAGACAATTTTCTTTGGTTGTTTGTTTTTTCATGACAATTAATAAGAGTCGGGCAATCTCTCTCACATGTTGGATCAGATTCACACGCGTCCAGCTTTTAGCCATGACCAATGTATGTAGAAAAGATCAAGAGTTACAAGCAAGAGTGGAGTAAAAATACTAATTTGTGACAAAGATGGACAAACATACAATACTACAAAGAATATAGTTTTCCAGAAAGTTTTTCACAATTTAATGTATAAAGGTTTGACTGTTTCTGGCTATTATCTTTTTGTTGCTCATTATTAGTGTAAACCCTGATTATTTTATTATTATATCTCATGAAATTTTTACTATAATATATTTGAATCTTTTTAGGTAAATCTATTATTTGCATTTACAAAGCTATCTCGATCTAGCCAAATTCCAGTTGCAAAGACAAAAATAAACCAACAAACTCTCAACACTACCCCCAACAAAATTGTTTAGTTTTTATGTATATTCATTTTTTTTGTCTGTGTATTTATATTCATGTATAACCATTGAAAAACTTTTAAATAAGAGTATAATAGGTTTGTCTTTTACTTTTTGGATGACAGTATTTGAAATTCTATGTAAGTCCATTTCATATGTGTTTTACTCTAATTCTTTTCATTTTTATTTAATATAGGAGCTAAATTCCTTTATGTTCTGTTAGTTTTCAATCCGACAAACACATGAATTTTTAGCTAAGTGTGAGACTTTTTTTTTATCTCGGGCAATACTATTTCCTATAAAAGAGTTGTGGAAAGATAATTATTTATTTGGTTGATAGTTTATGCAATGTTGAAATCAACTATTAAGTATGTCTAAATTCTTATATTTCACTATTGTCCAGATTCCTGTCGCAAATATTTATAAGATTGCAACGACTGTTAAAAAGATCATTTAAGTGCTAATTTTTGTTTGTGTGAATATATTGCACATTCAATAAATATAACTGGATTGAAGACCTAAACTGGAAGAAGCTTAAATGTGATAATCCTGGTACCTATGGTTCAATGGTAATGTGACAATGAATTTGGTGTATGCAGTTCTTGGCAGAGTTAAATTTTTGTTGGCATGCTTCTTGCATTATTTCAGGTGCATCATGGATTTTATTCTGCTTAGCACAACAAAATTTTGCGCCCTACAATTCTAAATACTGTTGAAAGTGCAAAGGAGTTATATGAAGACCTTCATATTATGGGACAGTGCATTCAATGGGAGGGGATATAGCTTCATTTTGTGGACTATATCCCACGGTGTTTATATTTATGGCTTTTTCATTTATTGCATTCTATTATATGGATTGTGGCTTTGCATGATTTGTTAAGTACTAGCATCCGGTAAATTATTATTATCATCATTAATTTTTTTTTTTGTATTATGGTAATATTGTGAGTGCCTATACAATTGTCAAAAATTGATAACAAGAAAAAACTAATGAGGTATGTATTCGTTCTTTAACTATAACATTGTGTTATGTATAACACGGTGCTATACTGCTATGTTTTTGGACATGGTGTTTGTTTGACATGAAGATCCAACATAATTATTAATTCTCGTGCTTTTCAATTTTCGCATGTAACATGTGCTTTCCCTTCATGTCTGAGGACCGAAACTGAGACATTCTTTCGTTGTTTTTTCTTTCGTTTGGATGTTAGAATTCTGGTGCAAGTAATTAGCTTATATACGAGACATGGACTCTTCAAAATGCATCAAGTACATGTGTCAGATATTTGAGGCTTGGTGAGATTTGTGTAATGTGTAACAGACTTCAAATATACCACTAGCAATCATATCAATATAACAATTTGATGGCATTGTGCATGACACTTTCTAAATATTTGTTAGTGCTTTATAATGAAAGAGTTACCCATTTAAACCATATTGGTTACATTATAAACATTTTTATCAAGACATTAATATATATATATATATACACACACACACACACAACTATTATGTAATGTTCTGGGGTTTAGTGATCAGATTAATTATATACTTGGATATGTATTTGCACATAAAATTTTTATGCAACACTATATAACATATGCTATTAAAATTTGATAATCGCACAACAATCTACCATCTTCTTATTATATTTTAATTTATTAATTGCATGTATAAATTTATTATTAACAAAATGATTAATCCTACCGTAAAGCGCGGGTTTATATCTAGTTATCATTACTAATTTAATTATTATCTCCTAAAATCACTATTTTTTTAATCCCAAATTAATATTTTGAATTTATAATCCCCTAAATCACTACAAATCCAAACTGTTTTGGTAATGTTAATATTTCTGATATTATCATTTCTAATTTAATTATTATCACCTAAAATCACTACTTTATGATATTATCAGTACTGAACTATTATCATTACTCTCTGTTATTTAACCTAATTTTCTCCCTATAAATACAACATAATATTATACCATTTATAATTATATTACAACATAAAATTATACTGATTTAAAATATTTAAAACAAAATCAAAATAATAAATAATATCAATCATAACTTACTATGTTGATTTTATAATTCCCAAAATCCACTACTTTTTCTAAACATAATTATTATATCCTAAAATTATTATTTTCTAATATTATATCATTCATAATTATACCATACATTATATCATACATATATGGTATAATATTATAATACACGTATATAACAACATAACAAAATCACTATCTATCTAAACTATGCGAGATATTATCATTACTAATTAAATTATATTATAACATAATATTATAGCATTTAAAATTACATTAAAACATAATATTATACATTTTAAAACATTTAAAATAGAATTAAAATAACAAATAATATCAATCATAACTTACTATGTTGATTTTATAATTTCCAAAATCCACTTTTTTTCTAAACATAATTATTATATCCTAAAATCACTATTTTTTCTAATATTATACCATTCATAATTATATCATACATGTATGGTATAATATTATAATATAATATACATATAACAAACTAACAAAATCACAACTTATCTAAACTATTCAAATATTATCATTACCAATTAAATTATATTACAACATAATATTATACCATGTATCTCATAAAACCACTACTTTTTAATTCCACATTAATATTTTGATTTTATAATCCCATAAATCACTACAAATCTAAATTGTTCTGATAATGTTAACTGTTCTAATATTATCATTACTAATTTAATTATTATCTTCTAAAATCACTACTTTTTAATCTCAAATTAATATTTTGATTTTATAATCTTCTAAATCACTACAAATCTAAAATATTTTGGTAATGTCAAATGTTCTGATATTATCCTTTCTAATTTAATTATTATCTCCTAAAATTACTACTTTATGATATTATCATTACTGAGCTATTATCATTAGTCTCCGTTATTTAACCTAATTTTCTTTTTATAAATAGAACATAATATTATACCATTTATAATTATATTACAACATAATATTATACTGCTTTAAAACATTTAAAATAAAATTAAAATAACAAATAATATCAATCATAACTTACTACTATGTTGATTTTATAATTCCCAAAAGTCTACTACTTTTCTAAACATAATTATTATATCCTAAAATAAATATTTTTCTAATATTATATCGATTCATAATTATACCATACATTATATCATAAATGTATGGTATAATATATATAATACATGTATATAACAAAATCACCACCTATCTAAACTGTGCGAGATATTATCATTACTAATTAAATTATATTACAACTTAATATTATAGCATTTAAAATTATATTAAAACATAATATTATACATTTTAAAATAATTAAAAGCAAAATTAAAATAACAAATAATATCAATCATAACTTACTATGTTGATTTTATAATTCCCAAAATCTACTTTTTTACGAACATAATTATTATATCCTAAAATCACTATTTTTCTAATATTATACCATTCATAATTATATCATACATCTATGGTATAATATTATAATACACGTATATAACAAACTAACAAAATCATTACCTATCTAAACTATGCGAGATATTATCATTACTAATTAAATTATATTACAACATAATATTATACCATTTATAATTATATTACAACATAATATTAAAAAGTTTAAAACATTTAAAATAAAATTAAAATAACAAATAATATTATTCATAACTTACTATGTTGATTTTATAATCCCCTAAATCACTACTTTTTCAATCTAAACAGTTTTTATATTATCGTTACTTATTTAGTATCTCATAAAACCACTACTTTTTAATCTCACATTAATATTTTGATTTTATAATCCCATAAATCACTACAAATCTAAACTATTCTGATAATGTTAACTGTTCTAATATTATCATTACTAATTTAATTATTATCTCCTAAAATAACTATTTTTTAATCTCAAATTAATATTTTGATTTTATAATCCCTTAAATCACTAAAAATCTAAAATGTTTTGGTAATGTCAAATGTTACGATATTATCCTTTTAATTTAATTATTATTTCCTAAAATTACTATTTTGTGATATTATCATTATTGAAGCTATTATCATTACTCTCAGTTATTTAACCTAATTTTCTTTCTATAAATACAACATAATATTATATCATTTATAATTATATTACAACATAATATTATTGAGTTTAAAATATTTAAAATAAAATTAAAATAACAAATATCAATCATAACTTATTATGTTGATTTTATAATCCCCAAAATCTACTACTTTTCTAAAAATAATTATTATATCCTAAAATCACTATTTTTCCGATAGTATACCATTCATAATTATACCATACATTATATCATACATGTATAGTATAATATATTATAATACTACGTATATAACAAAATCACCACCTATCTAAATTGTGCAAATATTATCATTACTAATTAAATTATATTACAACATAATACTATATCATTTATAATTATATTACGACATAATATTATACTGAGTTTAAAACAATTAAAACAACAAATAATATCAATCATAACTTACCATGTTAATTTTATAATTCCCTAAATAACTACTTTTTCAATCTGAACGGTTTTTATATTATCGTTATTTAATTATTATCTCCTAAAATCACTACTTTTTAATCGCACATTAATATTTTAATTTTATAATCCCATAAATCACTACAAATCTAAACTTTTCTGATAATGTTAATTGTTCTAATATTATCATTACTAATTTATTATTATCTCCTAAAATCATTACTTTTTTAATCCTAAATTAATATTTTGAATTTATAATCCCTAAATCACTATAAATTAAAACTGTTTTGGTAATGTCAACTGTTCTGATATTATTCTTTTTAATTTAATTATTATATCCTAAAATCACTATTTTATGATATTATCATTACGTCTAAATGACACTTCTGTCCTTCCAAGTTGCCACACATTTTCAAAGTCGACCCTAAAGTTAAATTATTGTCAGTTAGGTCCTTAAAGTGGCATTTTGTTGGCGTTTCTGTTCCTTTAGCCCAATTTAACCTCAAGTCAATCCATTTTGACCCAACCCGACCTAGTTTGACCCAACCCAAAATTTTAATATTTTAAAATATAAAATTATTTTTAAAACAATAATTATATTTAACATTTAAAAATATATATTTAATATTTTAAAATAAAATATTTTTTTTAATAATTTGAAAATAATAATTATTATATTTAATATTTTAAAATAATATTATTTTTTACATTTAAAATAAAATATTATTTCAAAAATTTATAAAGATAATTATTATTATTATAAGAAAAAATATTAGAAACTTTTATTTTTTTTCAAAAAATGAGTAATTAAAGTTTCAAAAAATATAGATTCAAAAAAATTACATAAGAAAATTAAATATAATTATTATTTTAAACTTATTTTAAAAATAATTTTATATTTTAAAATATTAAAAATTTGGGTTGGGTCAAACTGGGCTGGGTTTGGTCAAAATGAGTCGGATTGAGGTCAAATTAGGCTGAAGGAACGAAAGCATCAACAAAATACCACTTTAAGAACCTAACTGACAAAAATTGAATTTTAGGGACGACTTTGAAATGGGTGGCAACTTGAAAGGACAGAAGTGTCATTTAGCCGAAATTGAGCTATTATCATTACTCTCCGTTATTTAACCTAATTTCTCCCTATAAATACATACCAACTATTAATCAACAACTCATGCTACAAACAATTCTAAATACTGTTGAAAGTGAAAATGAGTTGTATGGAGACCTTTAGATTATGGTGACAGTGCATTCAATGGGAGAGACTATTACTTCATTTTGTGGACTATATCTCACGGTGTTTATATTTATGGCTTCTTCATCTATTGCATTCTATTATTTGGATTGTGGATTTGTTAAGTACTAACATCCGGTAAATTATTTTCATCATCATTAATAGTTTTTTTTGGCATTATGGTAATACTATGAGTGCCTCTACAATTACCAAAAATGGATAAAAAACTAATGAGGAATTGTATTTGTTTTTCAACTATAACATTGTGTTATGTATGACACGGTGCTATACTGCTATATTTTTGGACATGGTGTTTGTTTGACATGAAGATCCAACATAATTATTAGTGCTCGTACTTTTCAATTTCCGCATGTAACATGTAACTTCTCTTAAGATCTGAGGACCGAAATTGTGACATTCTTCATCTATTTCCCATTTCGTTTGGATGTTTGAATTTTGGTGCAAGTAAGCGTATATGAGACATGGACTCTTTAAAATGTATCAAGTACATGTGTCAGATAATTGAGGCTTGATGAGGTTTGTGTTATGTGTACCAGACTTCAAATATGCCACTAACAATCATATCAATATAACAACTCGATGACATTGTGCATTACACTTTCTAAATATTTGTTAGTACTTTAGAATGAAAGAGGTACCCATTTTTAACCCTATTGGTTAAATTATAAACATTTTTATCACAAAATTAATATATATATATATGTATGTATGTATATATATATATATACACACACACAACTGTTATATAATGTCATGTGGTTTAATGATCAGATTAATTTTATACTTGGATATGTATTTGCGCACAAAACTTTTATCCAACTCTATATAACATGATATCAAAATTTGATCATCGCACAACAATCTACCATCTTCTTATTATATTTTAATTTATTAATTGCACGTATAAATTTATTATTAACAAAATAAATAATTCCGCCGCAACGGGCGGGTTTATATCTAGTATGTATAATAAGTGACTCTTTTATAATTTTATCCAAGCTCGTATATTTATACGTTTTGCAAATATAATTCGACACAAATTTGTCACAACATATAGTATGACTAAAAAATAATAAATTAATTAATAAATCAATGTACTTATGTTGGGTTGAAACTTTTTTTCCCAAGACCTCATGCACCCAAAGCCTTATGAGTAGCTTTTTTACCATTGAATCATGAAGGGCTTGATATTTGAAACTTATTTTATTCTCTTTTTACGACTTTAATTTTCATAATATGCTTAAAAAATATACTTTAGTTATTATTTTAAGAACAGAAAGAGTAATAAATCGATAAAAATTTTAATTTAAATTGAATTTAGACTATTTAGTTATTATTTTAAATTATCAAAAAAGTAGTACTATAATTAAAAATTTTATTATCTTCAAACATATATGAATCAGATCAATTTTAAAATTTCACAAGGTAACTTTAAAAATCCAATAATTCTTTTCGTGGAATAAAGAAAATAATTTATTTTTTTAAATACGGCTAAAGGTTATCATTAGGCATGAGATAAAATCAGATACTCAAAAGGTAGGAGATATTCTAGTCTCTAGGTCTCAGGTGCATAGATAGTCGTCCACTTATTTTTAGTTCAAATACATAAATTTAAACTACTTGAATAATATACAAATTTAATTAGCAATTTTAGAATTAAAAATCTTATTAATAAGTTAGTTTTGAAAGCGTAAACATTCATCTTCTCATTGATTTAAGGTATTTAAATTATAAATATTTACTTCCAAAAGGGGAAAATGATTGTAAAGTTACTTTAGACAACCTAATTTATGCTCAAAGATAGAGCTACGAGTGAGCATTCGGTTATTACCCGAATCGAATAAGCATTTCGATTATAACAAAAAACCGAAATTTCACTGTTTTGAGTATTCGAACTAATAACCGAAATATATGATAACCGAATAACCGAATTGGTTATTCGGTTAATAACTAAATTTAATAGTTTGCAACTTTACCGGGATAAATAACTTTTTGGTCATCAGATCTTTGAATTAGGTTTTCATTGTGGTTCTAGAAATATTTTTTGTTACAATCGAATAACTGTACTCTCAAAAACTTACAAAATGGTCATTCCGTTCGATTTTCGTCCAAAAAATGGACGGAAATCTTTCGATCGTGCATATTGAGCCATTATTTTTGCTGACAGTAAGCATTTTCGTCCGTTTTTTGGACGAAAATCGAACGGAATGACCATTTTATAAGTTTTTGAGAGTACAGTTATTCGATTGTAACAAAAAAAATTTCGGTAATCACAATGAAAACCGGACCCAGTACAGTGACCAAAAGGTTATTTATCCCCAACTTTACCTAACTCAACAGCAGTACAGTCTACAGCAACAAATTGAATCAAGTGTCAAGACAGCAGTAATCAACTACATATTACAAAAGATTAACAGCAGCAAGCAACTACATATTACAAAGGATTAACAGGACTACAGGAGCAATCAACAACATGCAGCCAAGCCCAAACAACAACAACCAACGGGTCTAAAATTTTTGAAAGCTTTCTTTGCTTTTGGACTATTCTCAGTCTCTCAAAGTCTGTTGAGTGTTGGCTGTAAATCACTAAATCACGCTGCTTGAATCATCAGTGACTTCACACAATGAATAAAAATAGTTCTTGCATTATTTGTCAAACTGCAATGAATAAAAAGAAAGAAATTACATCAGTGACTTCTCACAAGTTTCTGTTTTGAGAACACAAGTTTTAGTGTCCCAAAGAAGTGTTAAAAATTTTCTTATTGTCATGGAAACAACTCATTAGTTTCTTTCTTCAATATATATCTACCTAGCAGGAGAATTAGATATAACATGTAGCCTAAGGAACTATGATACAGTCAAAAACTTCAAACAAAAATACAAGAGAGAACAAATCTTAGTTTAGTGTTCATGAATATTAAAGCAATTTAGGATTGAAAATAAATAAAAATATTACTATGTAAAGTCACAAAAAAAAATCTCCATCTATCATGAACACAATGACAAGTCCATATGCACTCCATTATATTCGGACATTTCTAAACTAAATGTCATCCATTCCATTGTTTGTAAATAGAACAACTATAACATAAACCAAGTTCATATTACCAACCAAGTCTACCCTCACAAGCCAAAACTTAGTTTTGCAAAGTATCTACTACTTTTTGACATATTAATGTTCCTGCTACACAAATGTACACACACATAATTGATGAAAATTAATTACTGAAACTAAATATGTTTATAAATAAAACCCATGTTGAAACAAAAGAAGAAGAAAGAACATAATGGAAGCGTACCAGATTCTATGATATTGTTTGATCAAACGGGTTGAGATCTTCCAATTGATGCGTATTTTAGAAGTGAATTTCTCTGTTGATGGGGATACAGAGAAAACATGAAGAGAAAAACATACGCTCAATTGGGGACCATGATCCGTTTCTAAAGAAAACTGCCTTGTGAAGAAACTGTTAAATGGCAGTTATTATTTTTTAGTATTTTTAAATTGGCCCCTCATCAATTTAAAAATACAAGTCTGATCTCTACACATTAATTCCATGACAAACATACCCTTAAGCCTACTTAAAACTTAATTAGATTACTTAAATTTAGGCTTATACATGATAACACTCATTAATAATATACATGTGTGGTCCCAATTAAGATTAATAAAAATTAATCCAACAATCTCCCACTGGACCACATATGTATTCTAAGAAATGTGTAAACTTTAGTAAGCTCCTGAAATTTGTTTTCATGTTCTGAAGGGTATCCAAACAATCTCGTCCATTAGCTACATCAATATAGGATCAAAGCGGTCTTCATTACAATAACCATAATTGGACCTATCAATGGTCTCGTATGCCAACATAGCTAAATAACATAGATCAATCATGGATGCATAGCATGGAAATTACATGTAATGTGATTCACACATGCCTATTTCCAACTGGTCCTACTTAACTATAGTGAAATCAATACTTCAGTATACTTAATAGAGTGTGGTAAACTGAATAATTTAATATTCTGCAGAAAATATATATAAATGAAATCTGTAGTTTTAACATAAAGCAATAATCCAAATACAAACTCCCACTAAACTAAAGTATCCTCAAATAGAATAACACCCATATGAGCAGTGTACTCGTGAAAGATATTTGGTGATAATCCTTTTGTGAGCGGATCCGCTATCATGGAGTTTGTCCCAATGTGCTCTATGGAAATCTGTCCACTCTGCACTCTTTCTTTCACAACAAGAAACTTGATTTCAATGTGCTAAACTTATCTCCTTTAGCGACCGGGGTTTTACCTGATTTGCAATTTTGCATGTTAAACATATTAAGAACTTTCTCAATATAGTTCCTTTGTGACAACCCCAATATACGCCGAGAACATTCTCGGTGTATCTCAATTCCTAACACAAAAGAAGCATTACCAAGATCTTTCATTTCAAAGTTCTTTGATAGAAATTTCTAAGTTTCAAGTAACACGTCTATGTCATTTGTGGCAAGTAATATGTCATCGACATATAAAACCAGGAAAATATGTTTACTCCCACTGAATTTGTAATATACACAATTATCAATAATATTTGTTTCAAAATCAATGACTTGATGAAATTTGAAGTACCACTGATGAGATGCCTGCTTGAGTCCATAGATGAATTTTGTCAATTTTCAAACCATATTCTTTGGGTCTCCAGACACAAAGTTTTCTTGATGTGCGCACCATATAAATTGTTTCTTCAATGTCACCATTGAAAAACTTAGCACAACATTAATATCATGCCTTTGGACAGTGATATTAATTGTAATTGGTAATCTTGTTAAAATAAATAAACATTGACAATAATTATGTCAAATAATAAATCCATGTTTGCATGAATTCATTATTCATATTAGGTTACCTTGATAAGTATCACATGTTTATCATCACAAATATATATGAAATTCGATCAAATATGAACCCATCTTTGGATTGGTTAATATTTGCATGAATTACACATACACGAACATTTAAACAATCCATACAAAATAATCTTTGACAAGAGAGGTCACTTTAGTGACATCTTATTTTAATTGATTATTATTAATTTTTTATATATATATATAGCCAGAAACAGTGAAAATTTATACCATTCAATCCATAATTCATGACTTAGATAACAACTGACATGTTAAACATAATAACAGTGACATGTAAACCTAATAACATAATATCAGTGATGCCTCTATTTCCCCTCAAATCTGTGGGCAGAAATAGTGACCCAAAATTTTTATTTAGCGCTTTAATCAACGAAAAATTAAATTGTTTTTTTTTTATCACAAAATGACTTGGGATTTGACGTATGGGAAAGGACATAGTTTCTGAGTATACCCGGAATCTGTTCAATGTCAGAGTTCAAAGAGCAGTTTTTTTTTTTTTTAGCATACCCACTTGAAAATGTCTAGGATTCAATATCAAATCAGAAATATGGAGTCTTATTGGAAAGAATTGTGATAGACATTTTAAACGCATAAAAAACAAATTTTATGATTTAATTAGTGAAATTATAAAATTTTAAAGTCATAACTGAACCAAAATTTTTATGATTTATGAGTCATAGTCTCTATGCAGTTCTAAATCTCTAAGAATTCTCTCTCATGTGGGGTAAGTATAACTTTATCCTTTTATCATTAGATTTTGTAAAATCAACAAAATCCCATCCGTTACTATATAAGTCAATATATAATTAATAATTAATAATTTGTGATATTTGTTCTGCTGCAGCACTGCAATCCAATGGCGGCTAAACTATCAATTTTTTTTTATTTGTTTGTTTTGATAACTACTTTGTTGCTATTATGCAAAGCAGATGCAAAAGAAATCAGTATATATGAGTTGAAAAGGGGAGGCTTTTTCTCTTAAGTTCACCAACTATGGCGTTACTGTTTTGTCTGTTATTCAATATTTTTATATATTTTTTTTATATAAAATCTCCAAAATTCATAAATTCTATATGAATCAATATGGGTGGCTCTGATACCAATTGATGAAAATTAATTACTGAAACTAAATATGTTTATAAATATAACCCATGTTGAAACAAAAGAAGAAGAAAGAACATAACGGAAGCGTATCAGATTCCATGATATTGTTTGATCAAACGGGTTGAGATCTTCCAATTGATGCGTATTTTAGAAGTGAATTTCTCTGTTGATGGGGATACAGAGAAAACAATGAAGAGAAAAACATACGCTCAATTGGGGACCATGATCCGTTTATAAAGAAAATTGCCTTGTGAATAAACTGTTAAATGGCAGTTATTATTTTTTAGTATTTTTAAATTGGCCCCTCATCAATTTAAAAATACAAGTCCGATCTCTACACATTAATTCCATGACAAACATACCCTTAAGCCTACTTAAAACTTAATTAGATTACTTAAATTTAGGCTTATACATGATAACACTTATTAATAATATACATGTGTGGTCCCAATTAAGATTAATAAAAATTAATCCAACAATAATATGAACATAAATAGATGAAAAATGGGAATCTCTATAGAGGAATGTTGTGGGGGATATAACATATTTGAGCACCTAATTATAAAGCTCAAACACTGAAATCCTTAAAATTGAAACAAAAGTAAGAAAAACTAAAAATAATTGCAATAATTAGTCTTATCTGCATAATATAATTCGAGAAACTCTACAAGTTTTGAGACACAAAATTTACAAGAACTTGGTTATAGAGGCAATTAAGAGTGATAGAAGCAGGGCAACAGAGAAAATGATACTGATGATTGAGAGGCCTATTCAGTGCATCACAATTTCGCTACAGCTTGCGTGTGGCCAGCTAAATAATGGTTATTATCACATAAAATTAGTGACATGTGGTTTTGAACTGGTTAATCCATGAAATTAAACTAAACAACTCCTCAAAAAGGGGAAGGAAAAAAACACGCACATGCGCGTGCAATTAGACTGACCCAAAAAATTAAGAAGTAACATGTGAGATTTCTAGAGTCTGATTAAACAAGAAAGAATAACTTGTTTAATGCCAATGCAAGAATCATTTAACTTACAAGGATGGAGAGTAATAGGAAGGCAAAGGACCAATGGAAGATTGATTTATCTTACTTATTAGTCCTGCCATATCCTGAAACCACTTAAATAAAAATGTCAGAAACTAGTTCAAATTACATGAACAAAAGCAATATCACACTTTCGTATAATGCAAACAAAATTTAGGAACATGGAAATATTGGCATCATTAGTATTAAAAATTAAATTACAATAATGAATTAAGAGATGAATTTACCTCATTAATTAAGTTCAGTCATGAAAACATTGGCATCATTAGTAACAAGGATCAAGTTGGAAATTACTGAAAAATGAAAAATATAATTAAACACATTATTTTTATAAATTGTTTTATTAATTCAATAAAATAAATTAAAATTATAATTATTATCACACTCAAGTTTATCGGCAAAGTCTTTATCTTCCTCCACATCAATAAAATTCTTCTTTTTAATCCAATTTTGAGCACATATGACATCTTCCACCATATTAGGAGACAATGAACTCCTAAATAAATCAAGAATGCGTCCCCCCATGCAAAATGCGGACTCCGAAGCAACAGTAGAAATGGGAATAACGAACACATCACGGGCAATACGTGCAAGGATAGGGAATCTTGCACTATTAACTTTCCACCACACCAAAATATTGAAAGACTCATCGGCTTCTTCCACATCTTCACTTAAATATTTGTCCAACTCTGATTTATCTCCAAGTATCCCTCCAGTTCGACACTTTTTGAACTTATCCATAAGTCTATTTATATTTCGGGATTCCATTGAATTAAAACCTTGGGATGACATGTTACTTAAACTTGATGTGCCACTTTCTTGAGTTGAATACTTTTTTTTTGTACTCATTAAACAAATCTTCCATTGCTTCTTCACTGTACACCATTGACAATCTCTATCCCCGTGGTCCTATTACTTGCTTGATATTCTAAATCCCTATCTTCATTATCAATATCAAAATGAAGATCTACTTCCCATACCCTCCAACGGATCTTCAACTTCAATTTCATCATCTCCATACATTTCTTCTAAATCAAATTGAACAAAACTCAACTTAGACTGATGATCAAGCACAACGGGAATATACAACAACATATTCATTTTTGTAACATTTTCCCAATACTTATCATAATTTCTTTTCACTGCCTTGGCCATTTTTTGCAATTCTCTATCATTGCTTCTTTCCCACTCACTCAAAATAATATAAGTTTCACTTATTTCATGAAATGCATTATTTGATATGACATAAGATGAGCCCGAAATACGCACAGTGAGATTTTAAAAATGTTCTAAGAATCTTACAAACAATTTAGCCCTATTCCATTCTGAGTGCGTTGGAATATTTTCCCCCCATCTTTTTTTAACAGCCACGATCTTCAAATCCAAATCGATCAAAAACATATTTGTACTTTAAGGCCGAACTTAACATCAAGTAAGTAGAGTTCCATCTAGTTGTGTAATATAGACTAAAGTCTTTCTTGTCTTGAAGACCACAATACTCAATACAGTCCTTAAATGACTTGACCCTAGCCGGGGATTGCTTTATATACTTCACTGCACGCCTAACTGTCTCAACAGATTACTCAATTAACTTCAACCCATCATTCACAATAAGATTAATAAAGTGATCTATACATCTCATGTGAATGAACTTACCACCTAAGACATTGGTTTTTCAATATGTACATATGTCTCTCAAGTAAGCAGTCGCCGTATCATTTGACGAGCTAGCATTATCTATAGTGAATGTCATAACTTTAGAAAATCCCCACTCTTTTAGATAAGACTCGACCATTTCCCCAATGTTCTTCCACTTATGAATTGTGATGGTTCAAAATTTTAAGATTTTCTTATGCAATTTCCAATTTTCATCAATAAAATGAGCAATAACACACATATAATTCAAGCGTTGACTGGAAGTCCAAGAATCAGCAGTGAGGCAAACACATTCGCTGTGACACCCCCAAATCCAAGTACTTCATTCCCACAAGATTTGGTGCTCACTATCCACAACAATTAAATCTAACTACCCATAATAAAGTATAAAAACATAATTTAAATAACTTAAACAATAATCTTCCCCTTTAAAGGGTTACATTAACTTTAAACAATCCCAGGTAATCTAACCTTAACTTATTACATAAGTTTGCAGAATACATCACAAAATAAATTAAGTCTTATAACATATAAATTCACATAAATCTTCAACACTTGGACATCTTGCCCTTTCCATTGCTGGAAGATGGCTCATCGACCTTTTCGACTTTAGCTGCAGTGTTAATTGCAAGAGTGAGAAAACAAGTGTTCACAAATATAGAGAGTAATAATAATAATAACATGAGAATGAAAACCAAATGTTGAATAATGGTGAACTTGTTCTACAAATCAAAAATAGAAAACAAGCTCGTATTTAATATCTGAGGGTCTTAAGACCACGAACTATATCCCCGGTATTTAGGTATTATTACCTCAACCTTAACAGTCATTTAGACTATACAGACCCTTCTTTACGTACTTAGGGGGATCAGCCCTTTGTACCATGTATTGTGCACAAACATCTAAACGTTACACGTACATAATCCCCTATGTTAGGGTTGTTTGTCTCAGTTTGAATTTAGAATTTCCACACTAAAGAAAGTTTAGTTTGAAACTAGCTTATCAGTGGTTCTAGAATTTTAGAACACTATTCAATTATAGACCAATTCGATAAATAGGAGTTTAGTTGCTATTAGAAGGTTCAATACAATAATATATAATTGAACAAAGTTATTTAAGTCAAAGATCGAATAACAACAATATACAATTGAGTAGACATGATATACATGCAAAGTACTACATTCAAAGGAGTTAGAACAATCTCATTTCAATCAATGTATTAAAATAATATGTGCTTTGAATAGCAATAACAAGAAATAGGAAAATGAAACTTGCTCGATGTAATGAATTAGGTTGCAAGAGTTTATACAACCATACACAAAATAGAATCAATATGCTTGCTCAACTGTAATTTTGGATTTGCATAATAATAATTTAGAACTAGAAAGCTTGCTTGACAATAACAAAATAACGAAATTATGGAACTTGCATTCATTATAAAGAGAATGAAGTTAGGGAACTTGCATTCATTATAAAGAGAATGAAGTTAGGGAACTTGCCTCGTGTGTAAGCTACATAAGTATAATAATGTTCTCCAATTCCCCTACACATACCATTGAAATCGCAATACCAATTAGTTGTATTAACATTAGCTTTATAGGTTCAACCCACCATTTAGGCCATAACCTTAACTTAATGTCTAATCATATTGGTTAACCTTCCTAACGAATCTGAAATCTCACTATCGCCTAACCTAAACTTTATCATTCACTTCTAACTCTTGAAAACGTAAACTTTTGTTCATTACATAACTTGTTCAAACAACAATTTCAAATCTTCACATTTTGTATTACATTACATTACAATCTGTTATTGTATGCCATGTTATGATTTAACATCTTTATCATGCATGCCAATCTAGATTAGGTCTTTATTTTATAGTCTACAAATAATCGTAACTCATCGCTTAGGCTCGCAAGCAAAGACCGCCTAAGTTTTCGCACCCCAAGCCAAGAATCGTACCGTGTGCGTAAATGCAGAATGTCTTATTTGCAGTAAATACAGACCGCTTGCTTTTAGTTTAGCACAAGAATCGCGCATATATTTACATACAGAAAAAAGCGTAGTTGCTTGTACTCTATTTCATAATGCACCCAATTTCTCTCAATTCCATAGAAATTCCCAATTTCTAACAACTAAAACTTTGTAATAACACCAATAAGCATGCAATTCATCATTCTAACAACATAAACACTATATATATTTAACTTTTAAGGATCAAAACCACACTTTTTTCCAATTTCTTAATTTTAACACTTTTAGCGAATTTGATTGCCACAACTTCGTTTCTTAACCAATTGACATGATTCAAATTATGTTGTTTTCTTTTCTTGATGTACTAACATAATCTAACATCAATTTGTAGATTATACCAAATATTGGACATCAAATTCTGTACTTAAACAAGCCATATGATGTGAACATACACTGTTATTCTATTTCTCTTCTTTCAAAGCCAATTCTTATGGATTTGATCACCAAATAACACTTATATATGATGATTAACAGATTATAACACCACACACACACACACACACACACACACACACACACACACACACACATATATATATATATATATATATCAATCCAACGTGACTTAACAATTTACAGAAAATATTCACTGAGAACTCAAAACATAAAAATTAGGAGTACAGTATACCTTAATCCTTGATTACTAAAGTAATTGATATAGAGTGGCTTCAATTCTTTCCCCTTCCACAGCAAAAACCCTCAATCTCCTAACAAATTTTCTCTGTGTTTCTCCCTTTCTCAGCAACTCTCTGTGTTTTCTTCTCTATGTTTTCCAGCCTTAGGGAAAACATACGCGTAACACATATAAACTGACTCCCACATTCGTCAGGTAAAAAAACAATATGTTTGCGTCAGTTAAAATAAGCCAAAGGCCTCAAGGCCTTGTTTAGCTACACACAAATTCCCCCCAACTAGATTATTTTCATAATATTTATATTATATAGTTTTTATTCATCACACATGTAACCAATTTACATAACTTATAATTATAATTATAATAATTATAATTTTTACTATAATTATACTTATGATAAATAAATAATTATATATCTAATTTAATTATTAAATTAGACTTAAACATCACTTTATTTAATTTACTTATTTTCTTAAATATTAAACAATTCTTTTAATTTAATTATTTTATTAAATTAAATCTTTAAATAATAAAATTACCACTATTCAAATCTTCAAATAACAAGATTGCCATTATTTTAATTTAATTAACATTAATCAATTTAGTTACTAAATTCTTGCATCACAATTGCATCAATTATTTATTTTTCTCAATAAATAAATTATTCAAAATATTTATTTAATTCAATAAATATTTAAATTACAAAATTTCTCGATCGTTACATCCTTCCCTCCTTAAAAGGATTTTGTCCCCAGAATCACGACTCGATAAATTTATTCGTTGCATTCTTTCCTCCTTAAAAAGATTCTGTCCCCAGAATCGTTATACAAGATTAAGCAAATAACTGAGGATAATTTTTCATCATAACATCTTCAAGTTCCCATGTAGCTTCTTCAGCATTGTGGTTTCTCCAGATTACCTTAACAGAAGGTATCACTTTATTCCTTAGTACTTGCTTTTTCCCGTCGATAATTTAAATATGGACTTCTTCATAGGACAAATCTTTATCAAACTGTAATGGCTTATATTCTATAACATGCTTATAATCAAGCTTATATGGCCTCAATACCGAGACATGGAAAATGTTATGAATATGCTTCAATTCTGGAGGTAAAGCTACCTCGTACACCACTTCACCAACTCGTCAAAGCACTTCAAAAGGTCCTATATGCAGGGAGACACTTTCAAGAAAATAAAACTACTAACATCGAATTCCCGATTCTGTTGGTGTTGATCGACATATTTCTTCTGTCTATCTTCTACGACTATCAATCTTGCTCGAATCACCTTAATGATCTCGACAGTTTGTTTTACCAACTCTGGACCCAATAGCTGACGTCCACCTACCTCATCCCAACATAATGGAGTTCTGCATTTCCTGTCGTATAACGCTTCGTAAGGCGACATGCCAATACTCGCGTGATAAATATTATTATAGGCAAATTCAACTAATGGTAGATGTTCATCCCAATTTCCTTTAAAATCCGTAATACATGATCTGAGCATATCCTCTAGTGTCTGGGTGGTTCTCTCACTCTGTCCATCAATTTGAGGATGGTACGCTGTGCTCATTCTCAATTGCGTTCCCAAGCACTCTTGTAGCCGTTTTCCAGAAATTTGATGTGAAACGTGGATCTCTATCTGATACAATGGACACCAGTACACCGTGTCTTGAAATAATTTCCTTCACGTATAGTTTTTCCAACCGATGTAGGTTAAATCTAATCTTGATTGGCAAAAAGTGTGCCGACTTCGTCAATCAATCGAAAATCACCCAAATGGCATCGTAACCTTGTTGAGTCGTTGGAAGACCTACCACAAAATCCATTGTGATATGCTCCCATTTCCACTCCGATATCTCCAACGGTTGCAATAATCCGCTTGTCCTTTGATGTTCAACTTTAACTTTTTGACACGTTAAGCATTTCGCCACACACTTAGCCACATCCTTTTTCATATTCGGCCACCAAAAATGATGTCAAGATCTTGGTACATTTTCGTATTCCCAGGGTGAATCGAATATCTTGAGTTGTGAACTTCACTCAGAATTTCCTCTTTAACTTCCGGTACCGGTGGAACCCAAATTCTCTCTTCGAATCGAAGTAACCCTTCCGAATCGATTTTAAATTTGTTTTCCTCACCTTTAGATACTTTCCTTCTTATCTCTTCACAGTTCTCATCCTGAAGTTGTGCATTCCTTACCTTATCTATTAACGTTGAACTGTTCCCCATCTAGAACAATTTTTCATCCGATTCTGTCGGATATTTAATTTCCAACTCCATCTTTACCATTTCCGACACTAGCTTCTCTTGAGCAGTCAACATAATTAACTTCTTCCGTCCCTTCCTACTTAAAGCATCAACAACAACATTTGCTTTTTTGGGATGGTAGAAAATCTCGCAGTCATAGTCTTTAATCAACTCCAACCATCTTCTCTGCCTCATATTCAAGTCTTTTTGTGTAAAGATATACTTCAGACTTTTATGGTCGGTATATATCTCATACCTCTCTCCATAAAGATAATGTCTCCAAATATTTAGAGCAAACACCACTGCTTCCAACTCTAAGTCATGAGTCAGATACCCTTTCTCGTAATCTTTCAATTAACGTGACGCATACGCAATAACTCTGCCATTTTGCATAAGCACACAGCCTAGTCCTTTATGCGATGCGTCACTATACACCACAAAATTCCCTGTATCATAAGGCAATGACAACACAGATGCTGAACTCAACCTCTTCTTTAATTCTCAAAAACTTTCCTCACATTTCTCCGTCCAGACAAACTTAACCGCCTTCTTAGTTAAATTCGTCAACGGAGTCGTGATTTTGGAAAATTCTTGAATAAAACACCTATAATAACCTATCAATCCCAAGAAACTCCTTAGTTCTGACGGTGTCTTTGGTTGATCCCAATTTATTACAGCTTCCACCTTTGATGGATCTATCAAAATTTTGTCCTTATCAAGAACGTGCCCAAGAAACTGTACACGTTTCAACCAAAACTCAAATTTTGAGAATTTAGCGTACAACTTTTTTTTTCTCAATGTCTCCAACGTCACTCTTAAGTGTTCAACATATTCCTCCTTGGTTTTGGAATACACCAATATATTCCTCCTTGGTTTTGGAATACACCAATATATCATCGATAAACACCACCATAAATTTGTCTAAGAATGGTTTAAACACCCTGTTCATCAAATCCATGAACGCTGCAGGTGCATTGGTTAAACCAAATGACATGACCAGAAACTCGTAATGACCATACCGAGTTCTGAACGCTATTTTTGGTACATCCTTCGGCCTCACCTTTAGCTGATGATAACCACTCCTCAAATCTATCTTTGAGAAATATCTCGCCCCCTTTAGTTGATTGAACAAGTCATCGATCCTTGGTAACAGATACTTATTTTTAATCGTGACCTTATTCAATTCTCGGTAATCAATGCAGAGCCGCATTGATCCATCTTTCTTCTTAACAAACAACACCGGTGCTCCCCATGATGATACACTTGGCTGGATATACTTCTTATCGAGCAATTCTTGCAGTTGCACCATCAACTCTTTTATCTCTACCGGGGCCATTCTATATGGTGCTTTAGATATCGGGGCCATTCCTGGCAGTAAGTTAATCACGAACTTGATTTCTCGATCCGGTAGAAGTCCCGTTAAATCATTTGGAAATATATCTACAAAATCTCTTATGACCGGTATCTCTTCGAACTTTACACTTTTCTCCTGTGTATCGACTATGTAGGCTAAGTATCCTAAACATCCTTGTCTCAACATCTTCTTAGCTTGCATCACCGTCAGACAACTTGCTTGTCGAGGTGACTTGCTGCCATAGAACACAACCTTTGACGGAGTCATAAGGTTAACACACTTCTTTTGGAAATCAATTACTGCTCCATAATTTAATAACCAATCCATTCCCAGTATAATGTCAAATTCCCCAAGTTTAATTGGTATCAAATCCACCATCATCTCACAACCCTTTATAATCATTCTATAATTCTTGTATATAAATCTGACAGGAATAACTTCCCTATTCGCAATCTCTATGTTCAAAGGATAATCTAATTCTTCCTGAGGCAAATCTAAGTTCTAAGCAAATTCATCGAATATAAATGAACAAGTAACACCCAAATCAAATAGCACATAAGCATTAATACCATTAATCGAAATGATACCTGACACCACATCCTTTGACTGCACAACATCTTGCACGGTCATATTGAAAGTCCTCGTGGTAGGTCAGCTTGACTGTGCTGGTCCAGTGATAGTCAATGCACCACCACCGTTGTTTCCCTTTCCTCCACTTGCACTTCCCGCTGTCTTTTTAGGGCAATCACGAGCCATGTGATCCTTCGAACCGCAGGTGAAACATGCTCCTTTCTTTGGGTTAAAATAGTTCGGTGCAATGTGTCCCTCCTGACCACAGTTGAAACACACCCGCTTACCCTTCAAACATACCCCATGATGGTTCTTCCCACAAGTAGCACAAGCTTCAAATTTCTTCTTTTGTTGACTTCCTTGTTGTCTTCCCGTAGTCGAATTCTCGCTCCACTTCTTCTTCTAATTGTTATTTCCATTATTACTTCCACCAGCCTTATTTTAATTCTCGTTCTTTCTTTTCTTCTGTTCTTGGTTAAGGCATCGCTTCCACCCTCTGCGATAATTGCCTTTTCTAGTACAGCCGCAAATGTGTTTAACTAGAACATTGAAACCTTTCTATAAAGGCAGGGCTTCAACCTTTGTTTAAACCTTCTTGCCTTACGCTTATCGGTATTAACTTGATAAGTGGAAAACCTTGTCAACTCATTAAACTTTGCAGCATAATCTGGCACTGTCATGGTTCCTTGTTTCAGTTCCAAAAATTGAACCTCCAACTGATTTTGAGAACTCACTAGAAAGTACATCTCGAAAAACATCTCTTTAAATCTACCCCACGCTATTATTCCTTGTCCCCCACGAACCTTATTTGCTTGCCACCAGTAGCTAGCTTCAAACTTCAGCATGAACTTTGCGAACGCAGTCTTTTGATCCTCGGTGACTCTGGCAACGTCGAACACCTTCTCCATTTCCATGATCTAGGTTTGGGCTTCAACTGGATTCATAAACCCTTGAAACTCTGGCGGTCCAACCACTTTAAATTCCTTGAAGGTCATGACTTGAGCTTGTGGTTGATTCGCAAGTGCTCCCGTTAACAAGGTCACCCACTGTTGAACTGGGTTAGCTTTGGCCTCATTATTATTGTTAGTAGACCCCTCAGGAGGTGGTTGTTGACGTGGTTGTCTTCTTCTAGGAGGCATCTTCTGTTAAAATATACACTTATTAGTTCATTACTCTACTTCTTGAGTATTTGAAGTTTAACTTAAACATGCTATGATTAAAGCTATAACACATAACATTTCAATAAACTTTGATAATTTTATTCATCCATAATGTTTTAAAACATAATAAAGATAGCATATCTGCTATTAACATCCACTTTCCTGAACTAAAAAAGTTTCAGGATTACATTCTCATACTACCCCTTTATTTATCTCATAATAAGGGATTTACAACTTAGTCATTCACATACTTAACCACTTATCATTATTATTCTTATTCTTTCTATCTGGGAATATTAAGACATCGAGAGGCTTCTCTACGTTCTTCTTTCATAATACGATACGTCGTCCTACGATCCATCATGAACTAGGACGAGTCTTCAAATTGAGGTGGGTAATAAAAGACTCGATCTTGGGCCCTATCAATCGCAGAATGAAAGGCATAATCCATTTCATTCATATTGGCCTTCTTCATTTGGACCTTAGCCTCAGCATGGTCTGCACGCTGAGTCACCTTCGTCCAAGGTTCCTCTGCCCTTGCATGCTTAACTGACTCCTCTTTCAAGTTATCTTTTAACTTCTCCACATCACTCTTCATCTTCTCGTTCTCCGCCAACAGATCTTCATCCTGACCCTTTGTATGAACTAGGTCCGACTTCGTGTTTCCACGCGGATTAGGTTTTATTCTCTGGCCTACATTTCCCGAATCATCGCAGCAGCCCCCTCAGACAGATGAGGCAGGCCCATCCACCCGAGCACACACCGTTTTTAGCAATCGACAGCTTCGAAGGTTGGAGTGCAAAGTCCACGCCATGTATGACAATCTTGGAACTTTTGCTACGGGACTCACAAGGGCCTTAGCCGAAGCCTTCGCGCAGCAAGGAATAATGCTAGAGTGGCCTCAGTTTGGAACTACAGCGCCATATCCACCACCAGATTCAACACCCGAGGAGGGTGGTCAAGCTGATCATTAGGGGAGTTTTTCTATACCCTTTACCTTTATTCAATGAGGACATTGAATATTTTAAGTTTGGGGGTATTGGGGGTCATAGCATAGAAGTTTAGTTTTATTTAATTCTTGCATATTTAGTTTAATTTTGTATGATTATAGGTTAAATAAAATTTGGCAGAAAATTTTTAAATTTTTATTCATTATTGATTGTGTTAGTATGTTTTAGTTGCATGTCTCACACATATTTTTGCTTAATAAAAATTCTTTCCTAGCCAATGATGATAGTGAATTGTGAAGGATTTTAGAATATTTTGGATAACATGAGCTGAGATATAATATTTTACACGATGAGATTCATGTTACTGTTTAAATGCTTTCGGTTTGCACAAACGTGTTCATAATCACTTGTAGGTTTAAGAAGTATGTGTTGCACTGCTTGATAGAACATGTAGTTTTAAAAAGAGAAGCATGTGGAAAGTACTCCTAGACTGTATGAACATTGACATGCAAATTTTGGGAAAACATGGGTATGCTATGTATTAAAAAAAATAATCGAATAGTAATAACGTGGCTAGTCTTAATTTGGGGCCCTGGCTACTTGAGTAAGTACGCCCAAGGGGATTGTCTCTACACCTAGCGCCCTAAGGTCTTTTATGGTCTGGGAGTCATTGGTTGAAAGCTCGCTAAGGGGTAGCAGTGTGCCTTATGGATTGAGACATTGCACAGTCATATGAAAAAAGAAGAAGAAAAAATAGCAAAAAACACCGCGGGAAAGTGCGTAAATCGCCCTCGTGAGTAGCAATAAAGCATTGAACCCATTGTTGAACCTTAGTTTGTGTCAATATGTTGAAACAGTCTGCGTCACATGAGTATACATGAGTCTTGATTTAGACAATAATTTTCTATTTGGAGTAGTATATCATATGTACTCTTTACTTAGATCAAGTTTTGGTGAACATCACACACACACAACCTTTCTATAGCATATATGAATTATTTAAGTATATGACATTATGCCTATAGTTTGGTTTGAATTTGTATTCTTGGATCTCGATAATTCACTGAGGAAATTTGGGCTGAAATTCTGTTATGGTTGGGATTATGTGAGACCAGTTTGCATCATAGAGTAGTTGCATAGTTTTGTAGTTTCATTTTCATTGTTCATTAGTATGCATTGCTTGAGGGTAAGCAACAGTTCAAGTTTGGGGGTATTTGATAAGTGGTATTTTTACCTACTTATTGAATACCAATTCATGCGAATTGTGCCCATCTCAAGTACATTTTATTGTGTTTTAGTTGCATTTCATGTTATTTTGCATTGCATTTACTTAAAACTCCTTTTGGTGAATAAGTGCAGGAATCGACTTAATTTTGGTGGCTAATAGATGCGTGAAGGCGAGGCACAAATGAGGATGTGCATGGCATGGAGGTATAATGAAGCATGGAGACCAAGCATGGAGCAAGAGGATCAAGCATGAAAGAACAAATAGAAATTGCGCAGATGATGTTGTAAAAAAGTAACCAAAACTGCAGAGTGCTGGTGCAGCATGGCCGCGTGGCGTAACAACTGGGAGCGTATACCCGCCGAGTACCCGGCTAGACAATAATGACCTACTGCAAGTTGCGCGGTCGCGAGTAGGACAAGTGCAGGAGACACGCGCCCACGTGAAAGGCCGGCTGGACAGGGCAAACTTTTTGCAAGTCTCGCGGTCGCATGCGATGCTGATGCTGTGATTTTGTTTTATTTTAATTTTAATTAAATGATGGGTAATTGTTTTTAAAAATGATTCTGACTGGTGTCAGAGGGACACTTGGATAATTTTGAGCATATTTTCATCATAGTAACTAGGGTTTACACCTTAGGAGAGATTCCAACGTAGAACGAAGCCAAAACGTCTTCTTCTCCAATTCTTCTTGGGATTCTCTGTCATTGTGGATTTTCATTATTATCTACTGGATTTCTATGAGGATTTAAGCGTTTATCCTTGGTTTTATTATTGATTGGGTTTGATCGTTCTATCTTTCTTATTTCAATTGTTGCTTATTGATCATGTTTAGCGTTGATCCCATAATGGCTTTTGGTTCAATCATGAACTAAACTCCATTATGGGATTCTAACGGATTTTAATATGTAGTTTGGTTGCACGCTTAAATGCTAGGGTTGTTTTGCATATCATATGGGATATTTATCATGATTGTTTTACATGTATGAATGCTTGATCACCATTCGTCTCAGTATTTGTATGGAATTGACAATGAACATGCAAGTATGGATTATAATCATGATAACATGCGAATATGGGGCTGTTGTATATAGCTTGCATATTTTGTGAACTAGATAGACATATACTGTTTCACCGTATGAGCTAGAATACGGGCTTGTGCTTAAAATCAATATAATTGCAATCTCACATAGACATATAGTGATTTTGGTTGTATTGGTGATTACATGGAGTCTAACATCTGTAGATGCTGTGTAAGTAGGTTATAGTGTATTGAAAAATGGTTATAACTCTTTTTGTGCTCTTGGCTATTTTCCTGTGATATGTGAACACTTCTTGCATGATAGTGGCGATTAGATGAAATATTAAATGAAGTTAGGGTCCCATTATTTCCAGATTATATTTATTCTATTTGTATTCTTATTTTTAGTTGTTATTCATAATTAGTTTAATTCAACACTTTTAGTTATTGTTTTATTCAAAATGTTAAGTGTTATGTGATAAACATTTATGAGGTGTAACTTAAGTATATAGTACTTAAAAGGTTGAATAAAAGCTAATAGATGTATTTTAACAGAAAATGCCTCCAAGACGTCAACCACCACGACAGAGAACCGTTGAGGAAAATAACAACAATGTGGAAGGAAACCCAGTTCAACAGCTAGTGACGTTACTGACGGGTGCTTTGCAGAATCAACCTCAGAACCAAAGTACTACGTTTAAGGATTTCAAGGCGGTTGGACCACCAGAATTCCGTGGGTCCATGAATATAGTTGAAGCGCAGACCTGGATTATGGAAATCGAGAAGGTTTTTGATGTTGCTAGGGAAATCGAGAAAGTTCGAAGCATGTGCTACTTGTGGGAAGTTTCATAAGGGTGTGTGCTTGATGGGGAAATGAGTATGCTTCAATTGTGGCCAGGAGGGTCACATCGCCCCAAATTGCACTTAAGCTAAGAAGAATGTGTGCTTCACGTGCGGATCCAAAGATCACTTTGCTCGTGAATGCCCTATGAAGAGATCTGGTGAGGCAAATGGGAGCAAGGGAAATGCTAGTAGAGGTGCGCTGGCTATCATAGGGCTAACGTCAACAAATAAGCCCACAGCCAGAACCTTCAATATGATGGTGCAGGACGCGGTGCAATCAAAAGATGTTGTGTCAGGTATTATCCCAATCAATAATATAAATGCTTATGTATTATTTGATTTGGGTGCTACTTGCTCGTTTATATCTGATGATTTTGCTAAGAAGTTAGAAATACCTAGTGAAGAGTTAAAATTCCCTTTAAATATAGAAATTGCGAATAGGGAAGTGATTCCTGTTAGGTTCATATACAAGGACTGTAGGGTGAACATTAAGGGGAATGTTATGAAAGTAGATTTAATCCCGATAAAACTCGGCGAGTTCGATATTATTTTGGGAATGGATTGGCTGTTTAATTATGGAGCGATAATTGATTGCCAAAAGAAGTGTGTAAACCTTATGACTCCGTCAAAGGTAGTTTTTCATGGTAGCAAATCGCTTAGACAAATGAAATGTCTGACAATGATGTGAGCCAAAAAGTTATTGAGTCAGGGCTGTGTGGGGTATTTAGCTTATATAGTCGATACTCAAAAAGGAGAAGGGTGTGAAATTGGAAGAAATACCAGTAATTAGGGAGTTCGTGGATGTGTTTCCGGAGGATTTGCCAGGACTTCTGCCTGACCGAGAAATCAAGTTCGTGATCGACATAGCACCAGGAACTGCTCCGATATCGAAGGCCCCGCACAGAATGGCTCCGGTGGAGATAAAAGAACTAATGGTGCAACTGCAAGAACTGTTAGACAAGAAGTACATTCAGCCAAGTGTGTCACCGTGGGGAGCACCGGTGTTATTCGTGAAGAAGAAGGATGGGTCAATGCGTCTTTGCATTGATTATAGGGAATTAAACAAAGTCACTATTAAAAACAAATATCCATTGCCATGAATAGATGACTTGTTTGATCAATTGAAGGGTACTAGATATTTTTTGAAAATAGATTTGAGAAGTGGGTATCATCAATTGAAAGTGAGGAAGGAGGATGTACCGAAGACGGCGTTCCGAACTCGATATGGACATTATGAATTTTTAGTAATGTCATTTGGTTTGACAAACGCCCCTGCAGCGTTCATGGATTTGATGAACAGGGTGTTTAAACCATTTTTAGACAAGTTTGTGGTGGTATTTATCGATGATATTTTGGTGTACTCTAAAACTCAAGAGGAACACGTGGAACACTTACGTCTAACGTTGGAGATGTTAAGAAAAGAAAAGTTGTACGCGAAATTCTCTAAATGTGAATTTTGGCTGAAACGTGTACAATTTCTTGGACATGTAATCGATACGGATGGGATTTTCGTGGATCCATCAAAAGTTAAAGCTGTGATAAATTGGGAGCAACCAAGAACTCCATCAGAAGTAAGAAGTTTTTTGGGGTTGGCAGGATATTATAGACGATTTATTCAAGATTTTTCCAAGATTGCTACTCCGTTGACAAATTTGACAAGAAAATCTATAAAGTTTGTTTGGACAGAGAAATGTGAAGAAAGTTTTCAAGAATTAAAGAAGAAGCTCAGTATGGCACCTGTGTTGTCATTACCGGATAATACATGAAATTTTGTGGTGTATAGTGATGCTTCACACAAAGGATTGGGTTGTGTCCTTATGCAGAACGACAAGGTTATTGCGTATGCATCAAGGCAACTGAAAGACTATGAAAAAGGGTATTCGACTCATGATTTAGAGTTGGCGGCGGTTGTGTTCGCACTGAAGATATGGAGACACTATCTCTACGGAGAGAGTGAGATCTACACAGACTATAAAAGTCTGAAGTATATTTTCACACAGAAAGACCTGAACATGCGGCAAAGGAGATGGATGAAATTGATAAAGGATTATGATTGTGAGATTTTTATCATCCGGGCAAAGCTAATGTGGTTGTAGATGCCTTGAGTATGAAAGGCAGAGAAAAGTTGATGTTGTTAACAGATAAGGAAGAGCTTATTACAGCAATGACAAGGCTAGATCTGGAAATCAAATTTCCAGAGGAATCCGATAAAAAATTGTACTAGATGGAAGCCAGTCAAACTTTGGTGGACAAAGTGAAGAACGGGCAGCTACAGGATGAAGAATGCAAGAAAATAAAAGAAAGCGTGGTCGGTGGTAAAGAAGTGAAGTATTAGGTCGATACTGATGGAATGCTATGATTCGAGGGACGAATTTGGGTTATAGCAGTAAAGGATATTAAAGAAGAAATTTTGATGGAAGCTCATAGTTCAAGATATTCAATTCATCCAGGAAGTACGAAAATGTATCAAGATTTGTGGCGACATTTTTGGTGGCCAAATATGAAAAGAGACGTTGCAGAATGCGTTGCAAAGTGCTTGACATGTCAGAAAGTGAAGGTCGAGCATCAACGACCAAGCAGATTACTTCAACTGTTGGAAATACCAGAATGGAAGTGGAAGCATATCACAATGGACTTTATGGTAGGTTTTCCAATGACTCAGAAAGGATACGATGCGATATGGGTGGTAGTGGATAGATTGACAAAATCTGCACACTTATTGGCAATAAAGATTAGATTTAATCTGGATCAGCTAGCAAAGCTATACGTTAAAGAGATCGTCTCAAGACATGGAGTTCCAGTGTCAATTGTATCAGATAGAGATCCGAGGTTCACATCAAATTTTTGGAAGAGACTACAAGAATGCATGGGAACACAACTAAAGATGAGTACAGTGTATCATCCACAAACCGATGGGCAAAGCGAAAGAACGATCCAGACGCTTGAAGATATGCTCAGAGCGTGCATCATGGATTTTAAAGGAAACTGGGATGATCATCTATCGTTGGTGGAACAGTTACCACGCAAGCATTGGTATGCCACCGTGTGAGGCATTATACGGCAGAAAGTGCAGAACTCCACTATGCTGGGATGAAGTTGGAGAACGGCAACTGTTAGGCCCGGAACTAGTTCAGTAGACCGCTAAAGTTGTCAAACTCATCAGAGCAAGACTAGTAGCTGCTCAAGATCGAAAGAAAAAGTATGCTAATCAACACCGGCAGAGTCGTGAATTTGAAACAGGAAATTTTGTATTCCTGAAAGTTTCTCCTTGGAAGGGGAAAATTCATTTTGTCCAGAAAGGAAAGCTCAGCCCAAGGTTTATTGGACCTTTCGAGATATTACGGAGAGTGGGAGAGGTGGCTTTACCTCCAGAATTAGAGCATGTGCATAATGTTTTTTATGTGTCGGTGTTGCGACCATATAAACCCGATTACAAGCTTGTGATCTAGTATGAACCATTGCAGTTCAGTAAAGATTTGTCCTACGAAGAGATTCTTATCCAGATAGTCGATAGGAAAGAACAAGTGCTCAGGAATAAAGTGATACCTTTTGTGAAGGTGATATGGAGGAACCATAACGTCGAAGAGGCTACGTGGGAACTCGAAGCGGAAATGAAGAAGAATTACCCTGAGTTATTTGTTTAGTCTATGTCTTCGATTCTGGAGACAAAATCTTTATAAGTATGAGAGAATGTGACGATTTGATTGTTTGAATTGTGATTCTGGGGACAGAATCCTTGTAAGGAGGGAAGGATGTAACGATCCAAAATTTCAAATTGTAATTTTAAATATTTATTGAATTATATAAATATTTATTTGAGGTGTTTATTGCTGAATATATAATTATTGATGTGATGGTTGTTAATAAATATTTGTAAATCTGAATTGGAGGGAAGGATGTAACGATCCAAAATTTCAAATTATAATTTTAAATATTTATTAAATTATATAAATATTTATTTGAGGTGTTTATTCTTTGAATAAATAATTATTTATGTGATGGTCGTTAATAAATATTTATAAATCTCAATTTATTAGATAAATTTCTAAATTAAATTAATTTATAATTTAGAGATTTGTATTATAACATGAGGTGTTATATTGTGGCTAATAATTTAATATGGTATGGTATATTAAATTATCAAATAAAATTATAATTTTGGTGATATTTGCTAAAAGGCTATATTTAAATAAAATATAGTATGTGATTAATTTAATTGATTAATATTGGTCATGAAGATCCGAATAAATAATATGTGATTATAATTCTTTAAACTAAAGTGTTTATTAAAATAAATTAAAAAGGATTTAAATTAGTTTTTTTCAAACAAGGCTTAAGTATTTTAATTCTTTAAAATTTAAATGGTTTGTCAAACCAGCCTTATGGCTTTTGAAATTTCTAATTTTTAAATTTAAATAAATAATATAAAAAAAATAAATAAAATAAATTAGAATAATAAATATAATGTATAGGTTATTTTGATAACCGATGATAACTATTAAGGCCATCAGTTTTATGTTTTGATATTACGCATATTGGCTGTCAGTTTGTTTTAGTTTCACGCATACTAGTTGCTGGTTTTGAGAGAGTTCAGAGAACTTGTTAGAGGTTAGCAGAGAAAATTGAGAGAGTGTTACGAATTTTCACAGCAAATTCAAGTGATTAGCAGCGATTGTATTTGTAATTGAAGGTATGTTTTACAACTTTGATATTATAAGCATATATATGAATATTACGACAACAATTTTCATACTCTGTGAATTTTATGTGTTTAGAATTGATTTTCTTGAATTAGTTATGATGATTGCATGTGTCTATGATGATTAGATATTATGTTTAAACAATTATCACATGCTAACTTCAGATATCAGTAGAAATTTTGTCAATATATATATGTTTTCATATGTAACTATGTAAGTATCAATTTTAATGGCCAATTTGTATGTGAAATTATAAATTGAAGCTTGTATATGTTAGTTCAATGAGATACGAGCATAACATGATTTGAATGGAGTGATTTGGCCAAATAATGAATTCACAGTGATGATTTTTGGGATGAATGTCAAAAATGGAGTTTTATATGAAAAATAAGAAAATTGAGAAATTAAAATGGTTTTAGTTGTTGTTAAATTGTGCTAAGTGGTTGTATATGTTAGCAATCATGTTTATGCTAGTTGTATATTTATTTTACGTGTTATTATCACTGTTTGGTGGGTGAAATTTGTGTTTGTTGGGCTAAAGTTGGCTACTATTCATTAGCCTCTCTGCGTCTGTCTGAACAACACGCAAGAAATTGCCGTGTGATTAAGGAAAAAAAAAAATAGGCAATTGCTTTGGCCCCAATCCTTTGTATGCATATGCAAATTAAGGCTTATACCTCGGTTTGAGATTCGATTTTCTGCTGTCATGCAGCTTTCAGATCTTGGGTTAGCATCATAACTTGGTCTGAAATTATGTTAGCATGTTAAATGTGTAATGTTAAGGTTAACATAACATAGTGAATTGGGGTTAGTAAGTTCAAAGTTGAAAAAATGGTTAGTAAATCAAAAACGCATTATGTGGTAACTTAGTATACATAATAAGCGTTAGACAAGTGTTGCGAAGTAAAACACTTGGATTTTCTGAAATGTAAATGGTAATGAAGGACTTGTGCTTTAATGATAAGTTTAGCTAGAAATGAACATGTTATGGTATGTTAGCATATCTAATAGGTATTGTGGTTCTAAAATTATGTGTAGGTGATCGTGAGTTTAATTTTATAGCTTACGCTCAAGGCAAGTTTCTAAACCCTATCTTTTTACATTGAGAAAGCTTTCTAACTCTACACTTTCGTTGAGTTAGTTCTATTATTACATTGTGTAACTTTATTCTTTTGATTTAGCGAGTTTTTTTATCTTATCTGTTATTGAATAAGTCAATTGTTCCTAAAATTTATTTGAGCAAACTTTAACTCTAATGTTATTTGGAATTCTTATTTGATTGATTCATTCTAACTTGTTTATAGTTAAGCAAGTTTCTTAAGTTCTATTATTGTATAATGAATGTAGTTTTGAATTCTCGTTCTTATTATTGAATTGTTTTAATTCTTTGCATGAGTTAATACCTTGTTGGGAAAGTTTTAGTTTCCAGCTTGCTATCAGTTAATGTACGTTCAGTATATTCATTTCTAATGTTATAAGATTCTAACCTTAGCTTATTTACTGTTCAAGCAAAGGTTTACCATTTTACTCATTTTGTTGAATACTTATGCTCTATAGTTATTTCAAGCATGAGTTTAATATGTATAATTAGTTCATTTATGTTTCTCAATTGTTCTATGTTATGTTGTATTAAAACATCTATTGTGATTATCAAACACTATTGATTCAACTAGTCCTCTAGTTGATGTTCGTTAAACTTCAAATTACCCTTGAAAGTTTATCCAAACCAAACTTTCGTTGGTGCAGACTTGTACTCTAAATACTGAGATGAACAACCCTATTATTATTAGGGGATAACTTACGCGTAGTGTTAAATGTTTGTCCATAATACATGGTACGAAGGGCTGATCCCCCTAAGTACGAGGAGTCCTTATAGTCTTATGACTGTTAAAGTTGGAGTTGAAAGATTACTCACAACTGTGGACATAGTTCATGGTCTTATGACCCTCAGTTAGATATATTCCATATTTTGGATTCCAGTTTTTGATTATCATCGTTAGAGTACTATTCAGTTTTGATAAGCCTATTGTTGGCAGTTATTATTGTTATTCTCCTGTTGATTCATTATTTTATCCAGTGAGCAATTGTTTTGCTCACTCTTGTATATTTATATACTCATTGCAGCTAAAGTTGAGAAGGTAGATGAGCCTTCAACTAGCAAAGGAAAAGGAAAATTGTACAAGTGATGCTAATTTGTACTTTTATTTATTATGATGATCTTAGACTTTTTAATATTGATGTGATGTAATAAGTTTTAATTCCGCACTTGAATGATGTTTTAAGGTTAGATAACTTGGGATGTTTTTGAATTAATTGATGTAACCCTATTTAAAGGGAGGATTATGATTTAAATATTATTTTATTTGGGTAGATAATATGAATTTATGGATCGTGAGCACCAAATCTTGTTGAAATGAAGTACCTAGATTTGGGGGTGTCACATCTCATAACCCTTCCTACTATTAATACACAATGTTCAATTTGATTGTGTTAACTTTCGACTTATATCTCACTATATTTCTTCTTAGGTCACACTTGAAGTTCATTCAAGTGTTTAAGTCTTGCTAGGACTCCTTATGGTATATTAACCACATTCCAGATCTTATAATGTTCATTTCATTTAAATTGAAACACTCTTTAAGTTCATTAACACTTGTCACGGCGTTTTGACGTTCATTCGTCATACGCCCAATTTATCTCTCTTGTGTATGCCTATACAACTTATCTAATACATTATTTATTAATGTTAAGTATCATTATACTTACTAATATTCACATTTTCTAACTTAGAATAACATCTTTTATCCTCAGAAGTACTACACTTGCATACATGTATTCCCGATGCCCTCTGATTGCTTCCTAATACACATCAGTCCTAAAGCTGACCATTTTGACCCCTTCTAATGACCTCCAATTGAAACAATTAAAGAAAAAAAGTTGTAGTTCTATTCGTCCTCGTTTTGGATCATCTTGAATCGTCTCAATTGGAGTCCGTATGAAAAGGTTATGGTCGTTTTACTAACACATGTCAAAACAGTCACACCTGGAACACTATGGTCGTGGACGCACCCATTTCCTTCACAATTCCGGTCATTTTATGCCATCTGCATGATTGCAAATTTGTGCATTGCATGCCCACTCTTAGGTAGCGGTATTTCGTCAAGGCTTGGCTTCTATAGTTTTCTCAATGCTTTTACTTCAAATCTTCATAACTTCTTCATTTTAAGTCCGAATTAGTTAGTTTTTGACTCTTTGAACTCGTTAAACTATGAACTACTCATCTAAAGCATAATTATAACACTTCAAAACATTAACAATTTATTTTAAAGGTTCCAATTCATTGTTCATGCTATATTTTCATATTATTAACATATTTAACAAATTCATTCACTACGAATTCTTTTCTCAACCAAATTGATTCATTTAACTTGCGTTCTTTTCGTTTCTCAGAGGGCTAACATAATCCATCATAAATTTTACCATTTACAGAGTGACTTATCCACAAATTTTGACTCTAATTCAAGCTAAAACAATATATTACTACCAAAACCCAATCCTTTAACATATTTTCATGAATTCAAATACTCTTAAATTGATTGTATATTCTATAAAACATATTAGTCATACTCAAGAGTGCAAACATATAATCTTTACCCAATTCATCTACTCAAAATCTAATCATAGAGAAAGTATTTTTAGAGAATGTAAACTAACAATTGGAATTGGTTTGTCTACCTCTTGATTTCTTCGTAGCTTAGAACAAAATGCTTGCCAAACTCCTCCTTTTTCTTCTTCTTCTTCTTCTTCTTCTTCTTCTTCTTCTTTTGATTCCATAGAATTTCCTTTCAATTCTCACAGAAAACCTCCCTCTCTCTCTCTCTCTAATTATAACTTACAGAAATCTCAAGAATTTGTCTGAGAAGTGAAAAGTCTCCATTTATAGAGAAACCATGGACCAATTGTTGGGTTTTTCCCCAAGAATTGAACTAACGGGAAGAAGGAGAAGCCATCAGTTAAGATAGAGTTGGTGGAAGGTGGTTACCAGCTTCCTCCCCAGCCATTCTTATAGCAATGATTCAATTTTCTGTTTATAAGCAATAGAGGGGGATAGGACAATGGCCTATTCACGTGTATGAGAGAAATGAGACTCTCTAATTGGGACAAAAGCTTATAACTCAGCATTTTAGCAATTTAGCTCATCTAGTAAATTTTCATAGCTTAATATTGCTACATTATATAAAGTTATGGGTACATATACACAAACATATATGTACACCCACATAAATACATTCATATTTTAAATATACACCAATACCTAATATCATGTACCTTATGTACATTGGTTTAATTCAATTAATATTTTAATATAATTCAGTTGGGTACTCTCAACCCATTATTTTTCATAAAATTTATTATCCCAAATACACTCAATTATTATAATGATAATTATTATCAAATATCTATGAACTTTCTTCCATACTTTTAGAATACACGTTTAATTGATTCACCATAAATCATTGTCACACAAGTATCATTTATACTTGCTTAATAATTTACACCATTCAAGCTTATAGCCCTATATTATAATTATTCACATCACATTATGTTATTCTTAACATCTCATCTTATTTTTATACATAAAGAAAATTTTATTGCATTACTTTGTATGCTCTTACAACACATGTAATTGCACATAATAATTAATAATAATAATCATTACTCCATCACATTACTTCATCAATTCCCCACTAATGTAATTGAACAAATCCTTAGTCCATCATTATGCCACACTAGGCATATCCCACAAGCTTACTTTAAGCTCATTACCACATTTTAATATTTCTTTAATATAAAGTTTGTGTGACACACTTTACCTTAATGCTAAATTATTTAGCTTACTTAAATAATTATACACTTATAATATGTATAACCTTTACACTTAGAATAATTAATATCTACTCTATTAATTATTTAAATTATACACTATACGTATAATTATTTGATTGTCCCAAGACAACTTTTTCCATCTTTACATTTAGCCATATCTTAAGTGCTCATATAATCCCTTAATCTCTAACCAATATTTTTTTGTAACTATATTTGTTTTCTTTTCTCATCCACCACTTATTTGTCATTAACATCTTTCAGGATATTAGACCCTTTCATAATTTACCATGCTGTGTAATATATTAAAATACCAAAATTAATTAACATAATCATTTCATTTTCTTCATGTAAAGCACATATATTAATTCACCATTTTACTTAAGTGAATTACCCCCTTTCATTCAATTTACTATCACGCCACTGCTACACAAAGGTTTTAATACTAAATTTATATTCTTCCATAATATAATTTTCAACTTAATTTAAGTTAACTAATATTTATTCTTGTTTAGTTAATTTCTGTAACTAACCCTCATTCAATTCATGCTTTGCTATCTCAATCCATTCATAGACAGTTGGAACACCAATTATGTTCCTTATTACAACATATTAGACACTAATATACAAATCTTAAAGTTCAGATTAGGCAAACTCATTCTGAACCATCTGTAGACTGGCACAGCCGCCTTGGTCTTAGGCTTGAGAGTGGCGCGGTCGCACCACCTTAAGTTCAAACGCAGACATGTTCTGCTTCAACAGAAATAGAAACTTTACTCGCAAATCCTTTACATGCTTCTTATATGCTAACTTATTATACTAACTAAAATCAATCTCCCTTTTGACTTTACAATATCAATTACTACATTCTTCAATAATTTAGAGATTAAACTTCAAGTTCAAACTCTTCTTCCTTTAATAGTTTAATTTACTATAAAATCTCATATATAATTTCTTCCCATATAATCCCAAATTTCAAATTATATAACACATATATACATTCATATTTGAACCCAACATATCCTATAATAAGAATTTTAGTTACTAATTCTTATTTTAATCATTTCTGAAATTTTGGGTTATCACAAGGCGTGTACTTATACACCTTTCATATTGCTAGAAAAAGTGATATCTGTAATGATCGGGATGATCGAATAATCTTTGTAAATAAGATTTATATGAAAATTATCTAATAAAATCAAATTTTATGGATAATTTGGGTTTTATGTGACTTATGGTCGTAATATGACCACGATATGAGATATGTAAGCATTTTTAGTGTTTAGAGATCGTATATGGAAAATAAATTATTTTCCGAAAAAAAGGCGTGAAAACATTGTTCACGCTAAAAACGTAACTTCATTTATTTGACTTTTCGAATTAAGACATAGCGTTTATTCAGGAAATGGGGATCGGTGGCAAAATCGGATTTTTGAAAATCGAAAGTCTATTTTTTGGCTAACCAAGCGGATTACAAGAATGTAACTAAAAAAGTTAGAAAACCTAGCTGGATTAGAAAATGTCTAATTGAATTTAGTTAGACTAACTAAGCCTAGGATTTTCAAGGCTTGGCTAGGATTTGTAAGACTTGGCTAGGTTTGAACCAATGATTGAGTCTAGGGTTAGCCTAGGGTTTGAATAACTTGGCTAAGGGTTGAGCCCAATTTTTGGAGTGACTTGGCTAGGGTTGAGCCATAACTCAAGCCTTAGGGTTAAACCCAAAGACTGGGAACCAAATTTAAGGAATTGGTGTTTATCCCATGTGGGATAATGTTGGATGAAAAGACTAAAGCAAAAAACAAGATAAGGGGTAAAAAGGGCCATTATGGTCGACTATTTGATGAGATGCTGGGGATAAGAGGTGAGTCACAACGCATGACTCACCTTATCTAGACAAGCCATTAATTGTTAGGTTTGTAATATAACGCGATCATGTAATCAAATTACGCAAATATAGCGTGTTGGAAGAATGCATATTTTGATTTGATATGTAAAGTAAATGCTCATGATTATATGTAAAGTCCTTCCAGGAATATATGTACAAGGACTTAGTGATACATCAAAAATTGTTAGGTTGATCTTAGCCTTTAATGTTCACTTGTATAGATAAAGAGATCAAAAATGTTAGGTTGATCTATGACTAGAAAGAAATAGATAGGCCTTGAAGAGAATCGTAGTCTATCCAGCTGATTAACAGAATGCAGAAGCTAAGGCAGGATCGTAGAGGACCTTGCAATGTTGTTGAAAAGACTAAGAAGGTTCATGCGACAAGGCAAAACCATCAAGCCAAAGAAAGTCAGCAACTACAGCAGCCAGGAGCAAATGAATGACATATGCTACAATTGCAAGAAACCTGGTCACTTCATTGCCAATTGCAACAAACCTCTCAGAGAAGAACTCAAGAAGAAATCACAATCAAAGAAGGAATACAAAGGCAATAAGAGGCCTCAGAAGAAAGACAAAGACCTTGTAGCTGGAGGATCGCGGAGTGACTCAGACAATGACTCAAATCCAGAATTTGGAGATGATGAAGATCCTCAAATGGCAAATCTTTGCCTGATGGCCAAAAATGCAAGGGACAAACAGAACTCCAACATACATGAAGTGAGTATCGATGAGGTATTTGACTTCAACTCTCCTGATGTAGATATTGATGACCTAAGAACTGCACTGCATGGTATAACATCTGATATACATCAATACATGAAGTGGTTTAGATTTCTGTCTAAGGATTGTTCACTTCTTTAAAAGGAGAAAGAAAAGGTTCAAGAAGAACTGGAAATAGCCCTTCTCAGTACTAATTCTCTCTCCAAGTTTGAAGCTGAGAATAAGCTCTTGAGACAAACAAATGAGCTCAGTACAAAGAGAGAGTCAAGTCTAACCTCTAAGATTGAGGATCTATAAAAGACAATCTCTACATGGAATAAATCCTCTTCATCCATGGATTCCTTAATCTCTAACCAGAGAAGTGTCTCTGATAGAACAGGACTAGGCTTTGGGGAATCTACCTTAGAGTCATGTGTGGAAAAAGCAAAGGAAATTAACATTAGTAATGCCTCAGGTTTTAGTAGAGGCATTATATTTATGAAATCCTCATAGAAGGTTGAGCTCACCAAACCGCCTTTCATTTGATTCAATTCATATTCCTGAGAGCGAGGGATCTCATGCCAGTGCAGGTTCGAGAAAAGAGAAGAGTAACCTAGTCCTGCTATACACTCACCAACCTCAAGGATCGTAGAGAGTTCAATGAGATCAACTCTACGAACCAACCTGGAAGGTACAGTAGAAGTAAGACATACTCCTCACAAATCATGAAACACGAGAACACATGGAAGAAGGAATATCTGCTTAACAGGAGGATGACCAATAACCCAAAAAAGTCCAAATGGAGGCAGAACTTTCACACACATATAAACATGCATTATATCAAATGTTTTGTGTGCTACAGAACTGGTCACAAGGCTGCAAAATGTTATTACAATTCCATGCATGTGAGACCCAAAATCAAGCAGATTTGGGTCCCCAAGGGCACTAACAATGTAGGACCCATGCAAGTATGGGTACCCAAGTGAAGGTTTAATGTTATTACAGGAAAAGAGCTCCACGATCACAACCTGGTATCTGGACAGTGGATGCTCAAGGCACATGACAGGGAACAAAGCCCTTCTGTCTGACTACATAGAGAATGAGGGTCCCTCGGTCAACTTTGGAGACAACGGCTCTGGCAAGACAAGAGGCTATGGCTCAGCTGGAAATGGTGCAGTATCCTTCAGCAAAGTGGCCTATGTGGAAGGACTACAACACAACCTTCTAAGCATTAGCCAACTCTATGACAAGGGTCATCAAGTAACATTTCTCAACAATCAATGTTAAGTCTGAGACCTGAAGACATCTGCTGTAAAGTTAACCAGAACAAGAGAAGGAAATGTCTACACAGTAAACCTTGGAAAACTAAGCTCAGACGAGACTATATATTTTTTGGCTAAAGCATCTGAAGAAATGAGATGGCTATGACATCGAAGATTATCTCATCTCAACTTCAAAAGCATGTCCAAATTAGCTTCAAAAGATCTAGTTGCAGGCTTACCCAAGTTTAACTTTGTCAAAGAAAGGTCGTGCAATGCCTGTCAACTTGGAAAGAAGACCAGAAGCTCATTCAAGAGAAAAACCATCAACTAAATTGACAAGCCTCTGCAATTGATACATATGGATCTTTTTGGGCCAATTCTAATGACAAGCCTTAGGGGAAAGAGATACTTTCTGGTCGTAGTCGACGACTACACCAGATTTACATGGGTGTTCTTTCTAACCTCAAAGGATGAAACAAGCTCCCAATTGATCAAGATGTTCAAACTGGTGATGAACAAGAAAGGAGAGAAAATCAAGGCCATAAGAAGTGATCATGGCAGATAATTTAACTTCTCTGAAATGGATCAGTTCTACACAGACAATGGCATTAGTCACAACTTCTCAGCTCCACGAACTCCCCAACAAAATGGAGTAGCTGAGAGAAAGAACAGAACATTGATAGAAGCTGGAAGAACTCGCTAGCGATGGGTCATCTGCTCAATACTACAGGCGTAAAAGCCATCAACGCATGCTACACTCAGAACAGATCACTTATACACTCTACGATTAAAAAGACTCCTTATGAACTGTGGAAAGGAAGAAAGCCAAGTGTCAGCTACTATCATGTCTTCGGCTGTGCATGCTACATTCTTTACAATGGAAAGCAGTACTTGACAAAGTTTTAGCCAAAGTCAGACGAAGGAATCTTTCTTGGATATGCCACAGACAGTAAAGCCTACAAAGTATTCAACAAGAAGACATTGAGTGTTGAAATCTCGATTCACATCATCTTTGATGAGACAGACTTAGACAAAACAGTGTCCCAAGACACTACGACCAACAGTTCAGACGCTACGAATGAGGTCGTCGAGCTCAACACTACGATCGTAGTACCAGACAATGAAATTGTTGAGCAAGGAAATGAGATCGTAGAGAGACCTATGCCAAACGACGAACCTCCACAACAACAAGAAGAAATAGATCTTGAAGATCTAAGACAAAAAGGCATAAGAACAGATGTCCCAACAAGAAGCAGATGGGCAAGATATCACACTCAAGATCTAATCATTGGAGATCCGAGTGCAAGAGTCAAAACAAGAGCTGCCACCCAAAATGAATGCTTTTATTTAAGCTTCCTATCACAAATAGAACCAAAGAAAATTGAGGATGCTATGGAAGACTCCAGCTGGATAGAGGCCATACAGGAAGAACTTAATCAGTTCGAAAGAAGCAAAGTTTGGATATTGGTTCCAAGACCAAAGAACCATCCTGTCATTGGAACCAAGTGGGTCTTCAGAAACAAGATGGATGAAGATGGAGTGATAACCAGGAATAAGGCTAGACTAGTGGCCAAAGGTTACTCTCAGGAAGAAGGCATTAACTACGATGAGACATTTGCACCTGTTGCCAGACTAGAAGCCCTCAGAATATTTCTTGCCTTTGCTGCTCAAATGAAATTCAAGGTCTTTTAGATGGATGTCAAAAGTGCATTTTTGAATGGTGAACTTCAAGAAGAAGTCTATGTAGAGCAGCCTCCAGGTTTCATCAATCCATCTCTTTCTAATTATGTCTTTAGATTAGACAAAGCCTTATATGGTCTTAAACAAGCACCTAGAGCATGGTATGAAACACTAACTAACGTTCTTATTGAAAATGGATTCACTAGAGGTAGAGTAGATACCACACTATTTCTTAGAAAGAATAAAGACAAAGTCCTATTAGTTCAAATATATATTGATGATATTATCTTTAGATCTACTGATGAAAAGCTATGCAAGAGATTCTCTAAGCTTATGCAGAGCAAGTTTGAAATGAGCATGATGGGTGAGCTGAACTTCTTCCTTGGACTGCAAGTAAAGCAGACTGATGAAGGAGTCTTCATCAACCAAGTCAAGTACATTAAAGACTTACTTAAGAAGTATGACATGGAGTCAGCCTCTCCCATGAAAACCCCAATTGCTACTGCAACCAAGGTTGACAAAGATGAAAAAGGTAAAAGTATTGATATAACTCAATATAGAGGTATGATAGGCTCTCTTTTATATCTAACTGCCAGTAGACCAGATATAATGTTTGCAACATGCATTTGTGCTAGATTTCAGGCTAGTCCTAAAGAATCTCATTTAACTGCTATAAAGAGGATTTTCAGGTATCTCAAAGGTACACCCAACTTGGGGCTTTGGTATCCCAAGGAGACCTCATTTGAGCTAACATGATACACAGATGCTGATTTTGCAGGCTGCAAAATTGATAGAAAAAGTACAAGTGGCACCTGTCAATTGCTAGGAAACATACTTATGTCCTGGTTTAGCAAGAAGCAAAATTCAGTATCAACTTCAACCGCAGGAAAATTTGAATACATTCTTTGTTGGCGATTCTTGTGCTTTCGAGATCTTATGGATGAAAAATCAACTAGCAGATTATGGGTTTGAATTTAAATACATACCTATTCACTGTGATAACACAAGTGCAATTACTATAACTCATAATCCTGTCATGCATTCCAGGACTAAGCATATAGAAATAAGGTATCACTTCATTAGGGATCATATACAAAATGGAACTATATCTTTACAATATATCCCTACTGAAAATCAACTTGCTGATGTCTTTACAAAACCTCTAGATGAATCCAGATTTAACAAGTTAATAAGTGAGCTAGGCATACTTAACTTGCAACCATGAAATATGCTCTAGTTTGTGCTAACCATATAGATTTAAAGGCTATATTCGAAATCATAGACATGATAAAAGGAAGTCAATGATCGTAGAGCTGAAATGTCATAAGAGAATGATCGTAGTACAGACTCAACGATAGCAGAGCTTCATCAACAAAACCAAAGGAGCACCCTATAATGATCAAGTACAAAATAAAGCAATCTCTCTGATAAGAGCCTTAAGGACAAACCTAACCCTTGATTCATTCAATGAGGTTGGCCCTTCCTGAGCTATCTTAAACCAAGAAGAATGCTAAGTCAAAAGATTCATCATAAGGACTCGGTCAGACTCGAAGATTGACATTCAGACTCAACGATCACAGGTCAGACTCAACGATTGCAGCTCAGACATGAAAACTGCTGAACAGACTCAACGATGGTAGAACAGACTCGACGACTCCAAGGACCATCTCAACGATCGTAGTCCTCCCGAAGAACATATTAGCCCAGAAGAAGTCAAGGGCAATTCAGTATAATCCTTCTCAGTCAAATTCGTAGAGCCAAGCAGAATTCGACACCTGTCCCACTAAGTAAAATGGAGAGAGGTAAGTTACTTGTACCATTTGAAAGCGCCTTTTTGAAAATCAGAAGTTCAAAAGCTTATCTCTCTCCTTATCTCTGCAAAAAAAAACCCTAAACTATCAAGCTCAATCAATCATACACTCTACAAAGAAATCAATGGCAACCTCCAACGTTGTCTCTGGCTACAAACTCTGCTTTGACGAGTTCAAAATAGTTGAACCCCAATTTCACAAGACTTTGTCATTACTGAAGAAGGCGAGTCTCGAAGAAGCTTTGGGTATAGACACATTGATCTACCCGAAGCTGGTAAAAGAATTATACAATAATGGTGTATTTAAAAATAACACCATCACTGCGAAAGTTAGGAACGTAGAAATAAGATTAAAGGCTAAGGACATCAATCTAGCCCTAGGTCTCAAACCTGAAGGGTATCCGTCCATAGATGGCATATGCTTCCATAAGGGACTCAAAAAGATGCATCACAACAAATCACCATCTGTCAAAGGATACAAGAAGAAGGAGTTTCCACAGAGGTATGAATTTCTAGCTGATATTGTTGGAAAATGTACATGTTACAAGAGCTCTGGTCATGACTCTATAAATGAGGTGCAACTCAAGCTCATGACTGCCATATGTTATGAAATATAACTTAACTATGGGGCTCTATTGCTTGAATGGATTGGGAAGTGGTTAATCAGCTCAAAGAAGACAAAGTGCTCTCAAAGGATGCTCTATGGGCGATTTATAAGCATCATTCTACAAGCTTCTTTGGGTGACAAGATTGAGGACGATGAAGGAGAAGCCATTAATCCAAACAGGCGAATGACCCAACAACTATTCAAAAACTGGAAAAGGAATCCAGCTGAAAATGTGCAGATGCTGTCTGAATCCCGTGGAAGAACTGATGAAATAAAGGAATCAGGAGTCCCAGGAAATATGTCAGTTGTCAGAGAAACTTAAGAAGAAGAAGAAGAAGAAGAAGCTAACAAGGAAGAACCCATTGTTTTGATCAGAAAAAATAAGGGCAAAAGAAAGCTGAAAGCCAGAACTACAGAAGAGCCTTAAGGATCCACTACCGGTAAGCCCGTAGAGTCCTCAGACATTGAGACTCTAAGGATCCTAAGAAGGAAGCAACAGCAGGCTGAGGCAGAAGAAGATAGAGCTACCATATCTCAGTTGTTGAAGAAGAACAAAATCAGCCACAAGTCCAAAAGGCCATCAATCTCTTCGATCGTAAAGTCTCTACCGATCGCAGAGACCAGACCAAACACATCAAGTAAAGAAGTAGCTGAATCAAACATTCTGGCTGATCAGCAGGACAAAACTGAAGTTCAAGAAAGTCCTGAGGCTGTGGCTCAGCCTAGAAAATCAAGAAGAAAACTGGTCAAGAAATATATTCTTGTCAATGAAGAAGTACTAAAAAGGGAAGATAAGGAATTGGTTGCTGAAAAGGAACCAGCAAATGAAAGCCAAAAAGTCAAAGCTCAAACTGAGGGGGAGACACCTGAAGCTCTGATGATAGAGAATACACCTGCTGATGGGGAGATGTCTGAAACTCCCATCCTAGAAGGTGCTCCAATTGAGGGAGAGCCATTGATCTTACAAGAAGATGACCAAGTTGAGGGGGAGGCTCCTGACATCTCCATGGCAGAAGAAGAGGTCCCTGCAAGAAATGAAGAAGAACAAGTGCAAGAACATCATGAGGCCATTGAGATAATGGAATCCTCCAATGAAAATAGAGAAAAGGATGAAGGGGACGAGGTCGAGATTATAGTTGTGGGCATTGATGGGTATAGAAGAGCCAACTAAGAGCAACTATTTGCATATCTACCTATGATGCCTTTCCATTAAGCTCAAGTTCTAAACTCTTGAAGTCACATGTTTTGGAGCTTCAAAGAGTATCCGGCCATCTCAGTGCTAGCTAATGGATTCCCAGGAAGATTCAACTTTGCCAAGAAGTTACTCACAAACAACTCTTCCTCAAAGAATAAACCTGAGGTACTGTCTATCCCAACCCTCTTCAGAGTTAATCACTTGCCATCATCCTCATTTAAACAGTTTTATAAATTCCCACGATGGTTGGAAGTAATTCTTCATCCACTAAACCAATTTCCAGTTGCAGAATCCCAAAATTCTGTAACTAAGAAACCAAATAAGGTCAACTTCATAATGCTCCCACATCTTATCATCTTTACGATCACTGACTCTAGCCCCATTGTAAAGTCTCCACCTCAAATCATAGAGCCACCAAACTTAAACATCCAATCCTAGGCCCCTCCATCAGGTATTCCCTCATCATCCAACAACGAATACTTCAATCTTGATCTCGCCCTCTATTCATTGCAAGATCAATTCAAGAACACACTACCTCCTTCATAAATTCCCCAACTGAATGAAATTCTCTCAAAGTTGTCCACAAAGGCTAATTTGTCAGCAATGTTTGCGCAAGTGATCAAGGCACTCGATGAGAGTCTTGAAGATCACACTGCCTTTATTCAGCTGAGATTAACATCAATGATTAATGCTGCAAATAATCTCCCAAGCTCCCTCAGCTCTGAGCTCTCTAAAACACTTAAAGAGATCATCAAAGAAATGCTTCAAAGCATAAAAGACAGGGATGACATTCACTTTCTCGTAGCTAAAAAGCATCGGGATGCTGTCTTAATCTTACAAAAGACTTAAGAATCTCAGAATGATCTAATGATAAAGAGCATCAAAAGTCTTCAAACTGCAGTAAAGGAATTTCAAGACTTCTCCATGGGTCAAATGCAGCAGACTGAAACTGCCCTAAACATTCTTCAACGATGTTAAACTCGTTCTGATGCTTTGATCCAAGAGAATCGTGAGGACATTGCTCAAACTCAGAGTCAACTCAACGAGCTTATCCAAGGAGTCACTCGCCTCTCCGAAGACATTCGAACACTTGATGCTGACATAAAGGGGAAGAATAAAGGGAAAGGAGATCAGGGAGGCAAGGGCAAAGGCAGAGGTCAATTCCAAACTCAATCCTCGAGGAATCCTCCTGCAAGGCAAATCCACCAGCAGACTCCATGATCCAGCCATCAGACCCAACGAGCTAATCAGCAGGAAGTTTTAATGGCTCAACCATTAAGGAGTCTAGGGCTAAGTACCAGCTCTCATGAGGTGACAACAACATGCCTAAGAATGCCAATTAGAGATCCTGCATTCATGAATAGGCATGATCAAAATCCTAGACTAAGCCCAAGTGAACTGGAAGATTTAGCCAGAAGAGATGAAGCAAGCAGAAAAAGGAGAGCTGAGGAATATGCAATTCCTCCAAGAAGCAAAAGGCCGAAGAAATAGAGATAAGTTGAATTTTAAGTCATATTGATGTAGTCAAACTTAAATGTAATATCTGTCTTCATACATCAATAAATTAATGCTTATTCTCTAGAAATGTCAGCTGCTCACTAAAATATTAAGTCATGTTTACTTTGCGGCAACTGCATATAAAATTTAATAATCATGACAACAAATCTCCTTGGTTATGTCAACATCAAATATGGGGAGATTGTTGGAAGAATGCATTTTTTGATTTGATGTTTAAAGTAAATGCTCATGATTATATGTAAAGTCCTTCCAGGAATATATGTACAAGGACTTAGTGATAGATCAAAAATTGTTAGGTTGATCTTAGCCTTTAATGTTCACTTGTATAGATAAAGAGATAAAAAATGTTAGGTTGATATATGACTAGAAAGAAATAGATAGGCCTTGAAGAGAATCGTAGTCTATCTAGCTGATCAACAGAATGCAGAAGCTAAGGCAGGATCGTAGAGCTGAGATGATCGTAGTGTATCTGCCTTAAAGGGCCTCTCCAGAAATCGTAGAGTGGTCCAGACGTTTGCCAAAGCTAACTCAGAGATCGTAGTGTGCTCTCAGAAACGTAGAGTCTGCAAGATGAGCAAGCAAAGATCGTAGTGTGGAAAGATCGTAGCTTGAAAACCCTTGAAAGAAATCGTAGTGTTTTACTCAGACCAAGCACAAATATGACAAGAGACCACGATATGCAGCGTAGAGTATCATCTGTCTTGTGTTAGAAGCATCGAGCCCTATCTTTTGTTTAGAAACAAATTCCAACAAATGTGGAATGGGTTTTGAATGTTGAAGCACTCACCAGTCCCAACGGTACAAAAGATATCCTTAGTATTGATCAAAAGGAACGTATTCAAGAAGCTAAGAAAAGGACCATTGGGTAGAGAAAAACACCTTTTTAGGTGTTAGGTGAGAAAGAAGTCTGTTGTGTCAGTGGGCCAGATTGCAATTCAGAAGATGTGCAGAAAAGTCTCCATCAAAGCTTAGAAATGTCAAATACATTTAATGCCTCATCAAATGACTTCAACGGATAGATTTAAAAAGATCACATATATACAAGACACAGACAGATGAGAGAAGCAAGCAAGCATTGAAAAAAAACGCACAAGAACACTCATCACTCAACTCTACGATCTGAGAAAAAGAGAAAGCTTGCTCAGCTACTCAGTTCTTTCGAACAAGTTCTTAATAGCAACTGAGTAGCACCAATCACGATCAAAACAACAACCAATCAACTGAAGTAAGAGTTCCAAGTCTGACGGACTTGAAGAGTTCTAAGTGAACTGTGAAGAACCAAGTCTGCTGGACTTGAAGAGTTCAAGAGTGAACTAAGAAGTCCCTAGACTGCTAGTCTAGAAGTAATCTATGAGATTCAAGAAGTGTAACTGACATCCTTAGTGGATTTCCTACTCGATGAGTAGAAGAGTGGATTAGGAACTTTAAGTGCTCTGAACCACTTAAAACTGTTGTGTCCATTATAACTGATATAACTGCTATAACTGTTATAACTGTCATAACTGCCTCACTCTCATTAATTCAAGATATCTAAAAGAAGGTTTATCAAATACTCATTCCACTGTGCATTAATCAGCATCATACTAACTAGTTTAAAAGAAAAGTTTTTAATTATCTATTCAACCCCCCTTCTAGATATCTATTGTGCCTCCGGGAACTAACATAGCGGAAGCGCGATAAAATCATATTTTAAATTTTTTATACAAACCATCACCATGATCTTTCCTTGTGCTCAATTATCAATTAAAACAAAAGAGATGGAGATGTAGAATTATACCGTCGTAGATCAAAGCTTCCTCGGGTACAACTTCACCTCCAATTTATTCTCGTTCTCCTTGAATTCCACCAGTTAGATTCCTTCTTTTTATCAACGTTAGCCACCTAAGTGTTTGGCCTCTAGAGATGATCCACCAAGGAATAATATGTGTTGTCAAAACCCTAGTTTTTATCTCTACAAAAATTATAAGTACCCTCCCAACAATTGGGAAATCACTTTGTGTAACCTCAACCCATAATAAGACTCCTCTTAGTTATAGATGTAGACAACCCTCCTAAACTATTTAGGAATATAGTTTTATTTAATTAATTAGACTTCCAAAACTATTTAGGAATAAGATTTTATTTAATTAATTAAACATTTTTAAATAATTAGACTCCTAATCCAATTAGGAACTTTTGAGAGTACTTTTATTAATTAATTCCTAAACCCTTTTAGGAACTAAATATTAATAAGCGTAGTAGTAGTAGTAGTAGTAGTAGTAGTAGTAGTAGTAGTAGTAGTAGTAGTAGTAGTAGTAGTAATAATAATAATAATAATAATAATACTCATCTTATTAATTTAAATTTAATATTTCCAAAATATTAAATAATAAATATTAAGATATTTAATTTATTCTATCACCATTAATTAAATTAAATATACTTAACTTATTATTATGATTATGTCATTTACTTCTTAAATAAATATTTTTTTTGCGATTAGCTGTGACATTTTAGGTTCTCCATATTAAACTGGTTGTGAATAAATCAATTAGAAAATTTTTAATCTTATTTAAATAAATAAATTAAACTGTTTAATTTATTTAAATAAATAATATTTATTATACAATAAGGGTAAGCCCCCTTAGCGATCAACAACTTTCTATTCCAGATAATATAGATTTCAACATTAATCATAAAAAGAACCTTTCAGTGAATAGTTACCATAAAATTCAATCCTTCTATCATACAATGTCCCAATTAAATATAAGACAAGGAATTATTATCAAGTCTTATTTTATTTAATTATGTATATTTCAATTCTCAAATGTACAACTCTAAATAATGCAAATTGGAAACTTCTTTCTAATTTTATTCTACCTTAGCCAAGGATTACTGAGTCGTCATTTATCAAATCACATAGGACATTCTCTCATTTTACCAGAAGTAGTAGATTCATTGTTGATCATTCATTATCTCCATGTACAACTTTTTATACCCAAGCATACCATTTGATATACTCTAAGGGTTTTAAGGAGTATGAATATGTTAAAGCATAACTCGTCACACACAAGATAATATGATGATCTCAAATCCAAGGATCACTTGTACTACTATAACTTAAGGAATTCCTATTGACAGATGAGTAAAACTCCATTAGGTATTCCTTTAGCCAGCCACGTTCAGTGAACTTATTCTCTAATAAGCACATACATACTTGCCTTATTGTCTCCACACAAATGATTATGAGATCAATCATCCTCTTCCTAAGAGCAAGCATAGTATGAACCAATCTATCTGGATTCATTAATCCCTAATTTAGGAATCCAACGATTGGGAATGATTTTAGTTTTAACCTATCTAGAATTTAGATCTCATTAGCATGATAATCATCATAATTCTAAAAGTATTGCTCAAAACTATGGGTTTATTACCCTTAATATAACAACATATCGTGGATAATGAAAATTCCTTTTACTAATTAATTCGTTTATTAATAAACAAATAAGATTACAAAGTATATGCAACATCATATCAAATATGATTGAATTATGTGCATACTACTTTCAATCTCTCACTTGCACTAAAGGCAATCACCATGTTATTTAATACTCATATTCTCTAAGTGGCGATCATCCTACTATTGGATAAAGCCTCATTAAATGGATATGCAATGTTTTTCTTGAGAGTTCACTATCTTTATAGTCATGACTTCTCCTCTTTCAATGATTCTCTAATCAAATGAAAGTGTTGCAACTTATATTTGAATCTCGGATGAGACTTAGGAACTATTCCTAGCTATGTAATGAACTTTTCTGTCTAAACAACCAACTTTGCAGCTTCATTTACAATTATATACTTTGTCTTTATCACTAAATCAGTAACTCTTTGTTATTTGAAACTTTTTCAATTCACTGCACCACTGTTCAAGGTAACTATTTACCCTAAAGTGGATTTGGTGTTGGCTTGGTTAGTCTGAAAAACTTGAGTCTTTATAGCCCTCTAATTTTTAATCAGACCCACCATACATCCTTAATTCCGGTTGAGTACTTTAGGATGTTTTTCAATGTCTTGCAGTGATTTTCTCCATAATAAGACTGATCAACATCAAGTCTTATACATCTCATTGCAGACATGATAATAACTCATGCAATCTCTCTTTTTAGGAGTCTATGGGGACAATTAAGAGAGATCCACTGCATATCTCATCAACATGAGACATCTCTTGGAGTTTGTCATGCTAAACCCTTTTAGCATCGAATAAATATACGTTCCTTGGGTTAAGCCAAGCATCCTTTTAAATCTATCTATATAGATCTTCATCCTCAATTTATTTGATGCTTCACCCAAATCATTCATGAAGGAATGTTTAGAAAATTTTATCTTTACTAATTATAGCATTGATATGTCATTCCTTACCAGTAGTATATCACCATATAATACCAGGAATGTCAAAGCGCTTCCATTGAAATTATTGTACACACTAGGTTCATTCTCATTTTTTATAAAATCAGACTCTTTTGATTGTCTCATCAAAATGGACATTCCATCTTCGAGAAGTCTACTTCAATCCATAAATGGATCGTTGTAACTCTCATACATGATTTGTTCCAACCTTTGAAATAAATCCATCTGGTTGTATCATACATGCACTCTCCTCTAATTAATATTGAGGAAGGGCATCTCCACGTCTATTTTTCAGAATCCGTAATAATAAGCTGTAATAACAAGCAAAATCTGAATGGACTTGAGCATTACTACCGGTAAAAATGTATCATAGTCAACTCTTTGACTTTGTTTGAAACCTTTTACAGCCAGTCTGGCCTTATATTTCTCCACTTGTCATCTACTCTAGTCTTTCTATTTAAAAACTCATATTCACCCTTTAGGCTTTATGCCTACTGAAAGGGTTAACCAAAGTCCATACTTGGTTTTCACACATGGAGTCCATTTTAGATTTCATGGTCATCTACCATTTCTCTGAGTCATCATTTGTAACTGGATCATCATCCTCTCTGATGTGTACCTCATCATCATCATCTATGATGAATCCATACCTCCTAGGTATCTTCAGTATTATTCCAGATTTATAATTCAGTTGTGGTACAATAGGTCTATCTATAGGTTCCTCTATTTGAATTATAGTGCCTTGTGCTTCTTGAACTTCTTCAAGATCTATTATCCTCCCACTAACCCCTTCAATGATAAACACATTTATCTAAGAAGGTAATGCATTTCGCAACAAGAACCTTTTTCTCAGTAGGATTATAGAACATTTACTCTAAACTTACTTTAAGACGTCCCACAAATTTGCACTTTTCAATTATGTCCCAAGTTTATCCTTTTGAAACCTTTTCACATAAGTTGGACAACCCCTTATCTTAACATACCTAATATTAGGAATCCTCCATGTCCATAACCCATATGGAGTATTGGGGTTGAATTTTGAGGTTACCTTATTTCGTAGATATGCAGCCATTTCTAGGGCATAACCTCATAAGGATATTGGAATGTTAATAAAATCATTATGGACTGCACCGTGTCCAACAAGGTATGATTTTTCCTTTTAGATACATTAATCAATCATTGCATATCAGGAGGCGCCCATTGTAAGAAAAACCATTTAAGATTATCTAGAAACTTATTGTACAAGTATTTGTCCTCGATCCGATCAAGAATCCTAATACTTTGTCAATTAGTTTCGCTTCTGAATTCTTTAAACCTTTCAAATGACTCAGACTTGTATTTCATCAAATACATATATTCAACTTTTTGAATTATCATTTCCTTTTCTTTTACTAGTTTGTTCAATTTGTAAAATATTTTTCATTTAAGTCAAGTATACAAAGTCCATTATGTAATCTTCCAGTTCTATACAAAACATTATTTTTATAAATAGAACAACCATTGTTCTATAATACCAAAAATTTCATTGTCAAACAACAAAATGGAAATAATGTTTCTAACAAGAACTAGAATATAATAACAATTTATTAACTGAATAGACTTTCACGTAAGTAATGCTAAACTATAAGTTCCTACAGCTAACGCAACAATATTTTCTTCATTTCCCACATATATTATTACATATCCATTGTTTAGATTTCTACTTCTATTTGTTCCCTACAGAAAATTACATTTTATGAGAACCAAGCTAGTATCCAAAACCCAAGTAGAACCTTGACTTACAAAAAGATTTATTTAAATCATAAACAAACATGTATCTGTAACCGAAGCTTTGCTAAGCTTCTTTTGGTTAGCCTCTACAAGATTCTTCTTGCAATTTCTTTTCTAGTGTTTAGGCTTATTGCAGTGGAAGCAAAATCCTTTATTATCCGTATCAGTTTTGTTTTTATTTTCCTTTGTATTTGCCTTTCCTTTTACCTTCTTTTAATTGTTCTTCTTTTTAGAAGATCTTTTGGCCCTCTTCCGCTTCTTGGAAGTTTCATCTACCTGTAATACTTAGTCTTTCTTGGCTGGAAAGTGACTCGCAGCAATTTTTCGCATGTTAAGCAAATCAGTTAGGCTGACATCTAGCGTGTTCATGTGAAAATTCACAACAAATTGAGAGAATGAGTCCAGGAGTGACTACAAGATCAAATATTGGCTCAACTCTTCATCCATGAAAAAACCTAGTTATCCTACTTGTTCAATCAGATTGATCATCTTTAGGACATGTGTTTGAATTGTAGTTCCATCGATCATTCTAGATTGGAAGAGCTCCTTAGATATTTGATATCTAGCAGTCCTACTTTCCTCAACATTCAACTCCATGAGGTGCAGGAGTATAGTAGGAGCATCCATGATATCGTACAAATGTTGAAGCTCGTTACTCATGGATGCGATCATGATGCATTGAGCCACAGTTTCATCATCATGCCACTTTCTAAAAGTAGCAATCTCTTCTTCAAAGGCATTATCTGCAACAATTGCAGGGACATGTGTATTAAGGACATAAGATAGCTTTTTAGACTTAAGAACTATTCTCAAATTCCTTAACCATTCTGTGTAATTCAGTTCGGTTAATTAGCATCTAATATGCTACGCAGTGATATTAGTGAGTTTGACATTTTTAAAATTTGTAAATGAATTTGTAATTTAACAACATTATAACATACATTCATTTTATTAATTACCAAAATAAATTAGGTCTTTAATTAAATTGGTATCTCCCACTATTTTCATCAAACTATATTACCCTCAGTATATAGTTCGGAAAATCTAATTAAAGATTTGTTAATGAGAATAAGGATCTCATTTCAAATGTATTTAGCCTTGTGTGACACAATAAACTATATATAAATAAATTGGTAGACAACTATTGTCAATTACATCTCCATGTAACTCCTTATATTTTGTCTCTTAGATTATTTTGATCAAGTGTGACACGTTCGAATTAAAATTATCAAAGTTAAGTCCAACCTAGCACTTCCATATATGTGAAGAGAAAAACATTATCCTTGTGTGACACAACAAAACAACATTGTTCAATTCCTTAATAACCATCAAATGTGATAAAACACCATCTCAAAAAATTAAAATAAGCCTTGTGTGACACAAAAAATTTAAATAATTAACTGATACTCTATCGTTTTATCATGCTAGAAGGCGACGCTCGATTTTCCAAATATCTTTGAACGTTTAGGACTTAATATAATTTTTTTGAGGGGTTTGTTATTAGTTGTCTCATTTTGTTTAGTGCGCATGCATACACACACACACACACACACACATATATATATATATATAGTAAGCATGCACATATAGAATTATATATTCTACCTAGATTGATTATGAACTTTTATTCTTTTTTTGTTCAATAGAGCCACCAAGTGAACCAAAAGGTCATACCTAGGGTGCAAGAATTAAATTTAAATATAACTATTATATTTAAACACATGCTCTATTACAAATGAATCTTCAAGTGCTCCTTGCTCTTTGGTCTCTAATTCTTCATGTAATTTTAACTAATCCTATTACATAAACTATTTACAATAAATAGAAACCTTGATCAGCATTTAAGGGGAAATACATAGAAGGAGATAGAATTTACATCAAGAAAAGTTAGAAAAGACTATAATACCCGAGAATTTTGTAAATAATATTGATAATGAAAATGAGAATGTTTAAAAATTATGTGTGTGTATATATATATATATATATATATATATATATATATATATATATATATATATATATATATCATGAACCTTAGTAATTCAATTTTAAATGGAATTAAGTATGTGATAATTGATAAATGTGGTAATGATGATGACGAGCTTGATTAAGCTTAAGTATGGTTCCTTGTGTGGCATGATGATTTAGATGGACTGATTAATTACTTAAAGATAAATTAATGAAGAGATAATGGGATAGTGTAATAGACTAATGGGTGCATGTAAGCCCAATGTGAATAATGTGACATGTTTGTAGGTGTTAGGAAATTGTGTATGGCCCATGTTAATTTAAATTAGTAGCCGAATAAATATTGTGTTAGACTAACCCAAGATATATATATATATATATATATATATATATATATATAATGATGTATATATAAATATATACATATATGTACGTAAGCTAGCAAAGGACAAAAGAAATAAAATAAAGACTTTATATATATATATATATATATATATATATATATATATATATATATATATATATATATACTCCCTCCATGACCAAAAAATTCCCCCTCCCATTTGGCTAAGTGCTGAAAATTTTCTCCTAAAATACTTGTAAGCAATCCCATGTGGGAATAATGATGAAGAATGACTCGGGTCTCACTAATTTGATCAAGACGTTCATTCTTCATGTCCCATCTTCTGTTTCACTCCTTATTCATGGCCTCCAACATAAACTTCATATCAAAAGTCGTGGAAGATTTAACTTTAAAATTCCCTTTTTCTTTGGAACTAGACATATTTTCTTCAAAACAAGGGTTAGTAGAAAAGTGTTTCCTCACCACTCCCTTACATGTTTCACTCGAATCAATGGTTTACTTGTATATGCACTTGAAATTGGCTTTTACCCTCAATTAATTCTCACTTACTAAGCCTTTTACCTGTAAATATTCTCTCTAATAGGTTCTTCTCGAATTCACCTAACAAAATTCTCGGTTTTACTAATCAATTCAAAAATAACTCATCACGAAACAAAATATAGAAGGTATGAATTCTTAAAATAGCATGTAATCGACAAAAATTAAAAATTTGAAAATTTTCTATACTTTTTTTTATACTCAATAATTCAAACAAAAATTTAAAGATAGATAACTTGCTGGGAACTTAGCTTTGATACCAAATGATAGACTCCATGGCACGCTTGCGTAAGGTGGTCGTCGCCCTGATCGTTTCTAGCAAAGTTTTATGGTGGATTGCTTGCAACACCTTAACCCCTCGCCTATACGTAGACGATAATCTTGGTACAATCACTCGCATTCATAAATCTGTGTTGAATGAACATCAATAACAGCTTGACCCCTTGCTTATATTGAAGCGGTAATCTCGGTACAATCGACGATTGATGAGGTAGAAGACACTACACACAACTATGTACTGTTATATGATAAGTTAAATTGAATATCAAAGAAAAACTAAAAAAGTAACCTACAATTCTTCAAAGAACCAAAAGTAGAGAATAGTCTCACAAATATGATAAAATCTAAATATTATTGAATGTTAGTGTGAATTACATCCATAAACCTATTTATAATAGTAATATAAACCCTAGAATTCCTTATAAGGAACTATAATCAATTTGGAAACCAATTCTAAACCAAGAGTATCCCAATTATAATCAAAGTCTAAAAAGATACTGAAAATAACTAATTAATAAAGCAAATTTGCGTTCTAATCTTCAAAAATGCGTCACCTGGATTTCCCCTGTGAAGCGGTCGCGCTGGAAATGATTTGTAGTTGGGCACGATCGCGCTCATCTAGCAAAGAACAACTTTATGCTTCTGACATGCAGCGCGACTGACGAGTGAGTTTTGATTTGGACATCTTTTAGGCTTAATTCTTTGTTAAATTGAAGTATTTTTAGTGTCATTTTACTTGTTTTTGTGTTTGTGTTGTAAGAAACGGCTTCGGAGGGCCAAAATATGAAAAATGGAGCTTAATGGCATTTTCATAATTTCTGGTATTGTTCATGCGTCGGGCCGAATTTCTCTATTACAAAAAGTGCACCAAGGCGAGACTGCGTCGGGACGGAGTTTCCTAGTGTAAAAACTCCGTCGGGGCGGAGTTGTCGAGAAGGAAGAGAATTTTTAGAAGTTGAGTCTAAAAAGGATTTGTTTGGGCTGAAAGTTTGAAGGACTTTAAGGAGGACTAAAAGACACATGAAAAGGGATATAAAAGGAGGAGTATTCACAAGGATTAGAGGATTCCATTCTAGTACATTAGATTAGATTAGGACAAAACCCTAGTTTAGATTAGATTTGCAGAATGAAGTAACTTGGAGACCATTGAAGATCAAAGAGCAGGAGCAAGAGGGAGCATCAAATTTGTTGACAACAAATTCTATTCTCTTTTCTACCATTATTTTTTTCTTTTAATGTGTATTCAATTGTGGATTCTTGGTTTTAATTCAATGACAATGAACTAAATCTCTTATTTAAGATTGCAACATATCTTATTGTGTAGCTTATTTTAGCATACTTCTTTATTAATTATTGTGATCTATTTTAGGTATTGTCTATTGTGATTTGGAATTAATTGTTTAATTGTCTAGCTAGAAACTACTGTAATAATCTATATGAACTCGAGAGATGGATTATAGGTTTAAATCTGATCATAATAGCATGTGATTGTGTTTTCTACATGGCGTTGGAATTCATGATTTATGTCTAGGATAGAGATATACCTAAACATCGCATGTAATCTTATAAAGAACTTGAGCTTTAAATCCTCTTTAATTTTAATTCACATAAAGATATAGTGGATTAGTTAATTAGGGTGTTCTTCTTAATTCTATCATTTGTGGATTTAAGATGATTTATTTATGGTGCATCGAAAGATGGTCATAGATATTGATGTGTTCTTGATTAATAATTCAGAAAAGTGAGCATAATTAATTAGATGTGTATTAGTTTAAGTGAAGTAATAAGTGAAGTTGTGATCATAAATATCCATAATCTGATTTTAACTAGTGGTAATTAGAATTAGTTTAATTAAATAATTTAATTCAAAATCATAAATTATTATTCAAATAAAATTAGTTTGGTTAAGAGTTAATATTTGACAGTTTTTAATAATAATTCCTCGTGGGAACAATACTCTACTTTCACTTTATTACTTATTGACCGTGTATACTTGCACACATATATTGATTGTGAAATCGACCAACAGCGGCAGTGCTAGAAATGAATGGGGTTATGGCGCGGCCGCGCTTGAAGTCCAGAGAACCCATTTTTGGTCTACATAAGGGCGCGATAGTGCTGTTTCCTGGTTGAGCTTTAGCAAATTCACAACCTTTACAGACCTGGAACCCATCTCAATAATCATTGATATCGATCCATCCTCATTGCAAACTTCACGAATCAATTCGACAAGCCCATCCTTAAAGAGTTTATCTCGACCTCTCGTCATGAGTCTGACAGGTATTAGCACCAGATCCGATCCATAACCTCCATTTCAATCCAGTAGGCATGTCCTCATTATTCCTCTCTTCTTGAAAAAGATTTTCCCTCAAATTGTCACCTACATCAAACGGACTTAGATCAAAAACATTAAAAGTTGCACTAACATTATACTCATCCGGTAAATCCAACTTGTAAGCATTGTCATTAATACGCTACAACACTTGAAATGGACCATCTCCCCTCAAAAGAAATTTTTACCGTGTTTGAGCTGAGAATCTCTCTTTCCACAAATGTAATCACACCAAATATTCCATTTCAAAGATAACTGTACGTCGACCCTTATTGGTCTGTATAGCATATTGTTTCGTCCTCCTTTCAATGTTGAGTCTCGCCTTCTCATGTATCTACTTAAAAAATTCATAATTTTTCTTTCCATCCATATTAGTCAACTCAAAAATAAGTAATGGCGATAAATCCCATGGAGTTAAAAGATTAAAACCATAAATAATTTCAAGTGGTTAAAATTTAGTAGCAGAATGAACTGAACGATAATAAGCAAACTCAACATGCGGTAAACATTCTTCCCAATGACTGATATTCTTTTTAATGACAACCCTTAACAAAGTAGACAAAGTTCTATTTACTACTTCAGTTTGACCATCAGTTTATGGATGACAAGTAGTAGAAAATAACAATTTAGTTCCCAATTTACACCTTAAAGTCTTCCAAAAATAGCTTAAGAACTTAGCATCTCGATCGAACTTAGCATCTCGATCAGAAACAATTGTTCTAGGCATACCATGCAATCGCACAATTTCTCTAAAGAATAAGTCAGCTATATACATGGGATGCATCATCAATTTTGTGACAAGGAATAAAATGTGTCATCTTTGAAAATCTATACATAATCACAAATACTGAGTCATTATCATGCTTAGAACTAGGTAAACCCAACAAAAAGTCCATAGACAAATCAATCCAAGGTTCATTAGGTATAGGCAATGGTGTATAAAGTCCATGGGGTTGAACACGAGATTTTGCTTGTCTATAGATAATGCATCTATCACAAATTTGCTCAACATCTCCTTTCATATGAGGCCAATAAAAATGTTCTTTCAAAATGTCCAAGGTTTTATGAACACTAAAGTGTCCCATCTTACCACCCTTATGTGATTCTCTAACCAATAACTCACGTAAAGAACTTGCAGGTATACACAATTTATTCTCACAAAACAAAAATCCATCAAATTTAAAGTATTTACCTACAGCATTCTTTTCACAAGTTTTAAATTCTTCACCGAAATCAAGGTCATAAGCATACAATTCTTTGATTCGTTTAAAAACATGTAATTTCGTATCAAGAGTATTTAATAACAAATACATACGAGACAAAGAATTTGCAACGACATTCTCTTTACCTTGCTTATATCGAATGATATATGGGAATGTCTCGATAAATTCAATCCATCGCACATGCCTTTTGTTCAACTTGTGCCGACACTTCAAATATTTATATGAATAATGATCAGTAGGGATCACAAACTCCTTGGGCCACATGTAATGTTGTCATATCTCCAATACTCTAACTAACACTAACATCTCCTTGTCGTAGGTAGAATAGTTCAAGGCTACCCCACTCAATTTTTCACTAAAATACGCCATTGGTTTATCTTCTTGCATCAAAACAACCCATATTCCTAAACATGAAGCATCGCACTCAATCTCAAAATTTTTAGCAAAGTTAGGCAAAATAAATAAAGGCGCATTAGTCAATTTATCTTTGTCTTTTTATGTTTATCACCCTACTTAAAGCCCACACTTTTCTTGATAACTTCAGTTAATGTTGCTGTAATTTCACTGAAATTCCGAATAAAGCGTCGCTAAAAACTTGGGAGTCCATGAAAGATTCGCACTTGACTCACATTGGATGGACTAGACCATTCTCGGATTGCACGTATTTTCTCCTAATCAACTTGGACTCCCTTTGAACTCACAACAAATCCAAGAAAAACATTTATATCCAAACAAAATGTGCATTTTTCCATATTTGCAAATAACTTTTCCTTATGAAGTATATCTAAAACTAAGTTTAAACGCAACGCATTATCTTCCAAGTTTTTGCTATAAATCATAATATCATCAAAATAAACTACAACAAATTTTCCAATGAATGCATGCAACACATGGTTCATTAATCTCATGAAAGTGCTAGGTGCATTAGTAAAACCAAAAGGTAACATTAACCACTCATAAAGACCATATTTAGTTTTAAACATTATTTTCCATTCATTACCATCTTGCATTCTAATTTGATGATAACCACTTTTTAAATCAATTTTTGAAAAGATACATGATCCATACAGTTCATCTAATATGTCATCTAAACGAGGAATGTGATGCCGATATTTTATCGTAATGTTATTTACCGCTCGACAATCAATGTACATCCACCATGTTTCGTCCTTTTGGGGTACTAGAATCACTGGAACTGGACACGGACTCATGTTTTCCCTTACGAACCCTTTTTCCATCAATTCATCAACTTGTGTTTGTAACTCCTTCGTCTCCTCGGGATTACTTCGATAAGCTGGATGGTTTAGAAAAGTAGCACCGGGTACGAAGTCAATTTGATGCTCAATCTCCCGAATATGTGGTAAATCTTATGGAAGCTCCTCGGGAAATACATTCTTGTAATCCTGTAAAATAGATGAAACTACACTAGGTAAATAAGAATCATTAGCGTTAGTATTCAAAAGCGCCTCCTTATAACGAAGTATAATCATTGGCTATTTGGAAACCAAAGCTCGCCTCACTCATCTTTCTTTTTCTCTCTTATTTTTTTCTTCTTGAATCTTCTTTTCTTCACTCCCTTTTCTTTGTACATGATCTCTCTGCAAGTGAATTTGAACCTCATGAACTTGTTGTGGTAACTTAGGACATAAAGTAACTTTTCTTTTCTCGTGCACAAATGAATAATCATTAGTAAACCCATTATGTTTTACCCTTCTATCAAACTGTCATGGTCTACCAAAAAACAAATGTCCTACCTGCATAGGAAACACATTGCACAATATCTCATTAACATACTGACCAATAGTAAATGGAACGAACAGCTGTTTGGTCACCTTAATGTCTGTATTATCATTGAGCCATTGCAAACAGTACGGCCATGGATGTTTGGTCGTAGATAACCCAAGTTTTTCCACCATAGTAGTACTTGCCACATTTGTACAGCTGCCTCCATCTATGACTACACAACATATCTTTCCCTTCATAAACACCGAGTATGGAAAAGGTTTTCCCGCTGTTCACTGCTCTCCTCTTTCACCTGTGTACTAAGTGCCATCCTCGTGACTAAAATCTCACTATGTATAGCTTTCTCATCTATCTCCTCTAATGGTGGCATATATAATCAGTGTCACTTTCTTCTCCCTCGGTCTCCACCTCTCTATTATCAAGCAACAACATAGTTCTCTGATTTGTACATTGATTAGAAATATGTCCCTTGCTTTGACATTTAAATCACACAATATCTGGATTCTGATTAAAAAAGAAGGTTCACCTTTACCTTGCTTTCCTCGATTAGTCACATCAGGTTTAAGCTCCACCTTCAGCTTATTCACAACTGTCTTTTCCTTGCGCTTCACAACATTAGATTTCCATGATGAACCCATTGTAGAATTTGAACACTGGCCACCTCTCCTCTTAAGTTATTTCTCAATCTTTATAGTTATGTGTACCATATCCCCCAATTCCACATAATGTTATCGTTCCAGCAAGTCAGTTATGTCCAAATTTAACCCTACTGAAAATTGAGCCATGGTTGCCTCACTATCCTCATCTATGTTAGCTTGGGACATTAACAGTTCCATCTCATTGAAGTAGTCCTCTACGCTCTTGCTTCCTTATTTCAAATTTTGCAAACTCCTAAATAAATCTTGAAAGTAGTGACTAGGCACGAATCTCTTTTTCATCATTGTCTTCATCTCCACCCAAGTTTTAATTAGGCGTTCCCTGCATCTCCTCCTGCTAGTAATCAACTGATCCCACCAAGTAACTGCATAATCTAAAAATTCGGTAATAACTAATCTGACTTTTCTTGGGATCTGAATAATTGTGACAATCAAATACCCATTCAATCTTATTTTCTCACTCTAGGTATGCCTCTGGATCACTCCTCCCTTGGAAAGCTGGGATTTTCATTTTGATGTTACTCAAGTTATCATCTTCTCTATTAAAACCTCCCTTTTCTCTAGAACCTCTTTGTCTTCGATGTAGGAAATCAGAATCACGATCTTCCTCCTCACTGAACCCCTTTTCAAAGTGAGTTTCCTCCGTTCTAGCTTCTTGTACTTGTAGTCTCCCGTTTTTCTGTGCTCCATGAGGTATTTGAGATGATTCCCCTCGGGTCTCACTAATCTGATCCAGACGCTCATTCATCATCTCTCATCTTCTATTCCATTCCTTATTCATGGCCTCCAACATAAAATTTATATTAAAAGTCGTGGAAGATTGATATTCAAAATTCCCTTTATCTTTGGAACTAGACATATTTCCTGCAAAATAAGGGTTATTAAAAAAACGTTTCCTCTCCACTTCCTTACGTGTTTCACTCGAATCAATGGTTTCACTCATATATACACTCAAAATTGGCTTTTACCCTCAATTAATTCTCACTTACTAAACCTTTTACCTCCAAATATTCTCTCTAATAGGTTCTTCTTGAATTCACCTAGCAAAATTCTAGGTTTTACTAATCAATTAAAAAATAACTTATCACAAAACAAAATATAGAAGGTATGAATTCTCAAAATAGCATGCAATCGATGAAAATTAAAAATCTAAATAAATTTTATACTTTTTTTATACCCAACAATTCAAATAGAAATTTAAAGACAGATAACTTGCTAGGAACTTAGTAATTTTGAGTAATTCATCAAGTCCAACGTTGAACAGCCTTGAAATTATCATTTCTAATCTGAGTCGAACCTAAACAAAATTTTTCTAATTCGAGTTGAGCTTGAGGATTAGGGTGTTCTGATCAACTCGGGATCATTTTCACCCCTAACTGAGAAGCAGACCACAGAGGCTGAAAATAAGAGAAGATTGGGAAGATAAAGGAAATCATGGTTAAGTGAAGAGGGTGAGTAGAGTATGAAGGAAAATGCATTGTAGCATTTGCAAAAAGGTTGATCATAGAAAGAACTAATGCACATTTAAAGAGCCCAATGTAGAGGCCACAGGAAAACAAATTAAAGAGTTAATTTAAGAACCTATTCAAGAGCTCATTGAAGAGCCTACTGCACTGCTTGGTGTAGTAATTACAGAAATATTCCAACACCAAATGTAAGTTTCCACTTATTGACTTTGACTTACATTTAATATATATATATATATAGGGAAATGATCCACATAATACGTTAGCTCTGGGCACTATTTCAACTAACTGTTATTCAGCCGTAAAAAATCAAAGTGAATGACTGAGATGAGGGCCCAACCGCTAGAAGGAGTAGCGACCAACAATAATTTGATTAATTTTCTATGATGGCTACAAGAGGGAGTAGCGGCCAGCAATAATTTGATTAATTTTCTATGATGGCTACTAGAGGGAGTAGCGACCAGTCAAAATGACAACATTTTGACTGGCCACTACTCCCTCTAGTGGCCAGCATAGAAAATTAATCAAATTAAGGACTGTTTGGGGATTTGGCCCAACCGCTAGAGGGAGTAGCAGCCAAATTAACCTAATCTTAGGATATAGATCTAACATTTTACTCCATTCCCATCCAAATGCTAAACAGTTGCAGAAATATAACTTCAGAGAGAATCTGCTAGTTCTGAAATCACTTGTTTGTGCAATCAATTTTTGGTAAGTCTTCATTAATGGCTTTCATGCTTGCTACAAATATATTTTTATATAGCTTTTTTGAATCTTTTGCTAGTTTAGATGTAGAAATGAATCGGAGTAGTAGTACAAAGGTAATGGATCCTTATGTTGGTCAATTATTTTCTAAATTAGAATAAGCTAAAATTTTTTATAGATCCTATGCCTAAAAAAGTGGATTTGAGATTAGTATTACTACGAGTCGTAAACATGCTCACAGTAATGATTTGACGTCAAGGTTATATGTATATAAAAAAGCTGGTAGACCAACTGTTGTAAAGAATTCATTAGATGATGAATGTGATAAAGATAAGAAAACAAGACAACGAGACACAATTGGTAGAACACTATGCAAACTAGAATGTATGTTCTTCACGATAAGAAAGAAGATAACTGGCCTATTTTGGTTATTGAGTTGGATCACAATCATCAGTTAGTGAAACCTATCAAAGTAAATTTTATTGAGACACAGAAATTATCGCCGGTAGCAAAAAAATTAATTGACAGATTAAATTAGGCGGGTATTGGACCAAGTAGGATGATGAATGTTTTGACCACAATGGGTGGAGGAATGCAAAATGTTGGCTTTAGTAACAAAGGTGCTCATAATGTAGTTAGGGATTTAAGGCGTGACTCAGAGAATGAAAATGATGCACAAGCAGCAATTAATTATATGAAAAAAATTGATTCTAGCAGTGCGAGTAAATTTTTCTTCCGTGTAAAATCAGGTGAAGACAATCGCATAGCTTGTATCTTGTGGGTAGATGCCTGATCAAGATTTATGTATCAATGTTTCGAAGACGTGGTTACATTTGACACTACATATAGGATAAATAGGTATAGTATGCCATTTATTCCATTTACCGGGGTCAACCACATTTGACACTACATATTGGATTTGCATTGTTAAGGGATGAGTCAAAAGACAATTTTAGTTGGGTCTTAGAGACGTGGCTTGAAGCCATGGATTACAAGGCTCCTGTAACCATCATCACTGACCAAGATAAAGCCATGAGCAATGTTATTGGTAGGGTACTCCTATCCACTCATCATTTATTGTGTTCTTGGCATATTGGTAATAAATTTTCAAAAAAATTATATCATGTTTATGAGGAACACCCATCGGTCAAAGATGATTTTAACAACTATGTGTATAATTCATATTCCATCGACGAGTTTGAAGAGCGTTGGGAAATACTTATGAGAGAATATGATTTGTCTCAAAATGAATGACTCATAAGTTTGTATGATGTGAAGGAGAAGTGGATAAGTGCATACACAATGAGATATTTTGCTGCAGGAATGACAACCACCAGAAGAAGCGAAGGTATGAATTATTTTTTTATTTATATATGAATGCTTCAATAGGTATGAAAGATTTTGTCATCAAGACTCATAAGTGTAACGACCCCAAAATTCATACAATTTAATTCTCGAACTCAGTCGTTAATAATACATTCAACCTCTAATTTTACATCATTAAACGATAATACAACCATTGAAATTTGCAGAATAATTAAAATTTTTTATTACAAACTATCCTCGTTTCCAAAACCTTCAACCTTTACATCTAAATATCTCAAAATCATTTTAATACTACAATAATTTACATCACAAAACGATATTACAATTCAACAGTAATACATTATTCGGAACCTTAAACATGGTTCAAATAATAATAATACAACCAAAGTGTATAAATCTTCAAGTATCACATCTGAGACATGTCTTTCAAGTAACACATAACTTTATCTTGAATCTTAAACCTGTAAAAGTGGTTATTTGCAAGGTTGAGCTCGACAGCCCAGCAAAATCTAAGAGTTTTCATGCATCACATAGCACATAATAACATGCTCAACATATAACATACATGCTACAGTTCGTATAACAAGTATAAAGATTGAGTCCTTACTCAATCAACATGCTTTAATCAATCAACATAGTCATAAATTGACTTTAACATTTCATACTTTCAACATATATATTACACATCATGCTCTTTGCAATAAAGATTTAAAACAGTTAATTATCAAGTTCACATAGCAAATAGGAACTGAAAGACTTGCCTGATTCGTAGTTTATGAACTACGACTTAACTGCTTAACGCTTATCTGCACTTCGTGTATTCCTACACAGTTATATAATCATGGTTTCACATCCATTAGTCATATATTTCATACATTCTTAATATAATAGTAACATTATATTATTTCCTAACTAGGTTTGTAAAACATTCATTTCACTTTCTCATCATACTCTTAGAATAGCTAGGCATGTATAAGTATACCTTAACCATCCGTAGTTGACATCAAATAGGTTGTGATCTATTTTTAAGTTCACATTCAAATTACTTAGCTCCATAATGATTTATTTCAATCAATAAGGCTTAACAACTTTCTTTAACAAGTTTTGATGTTATAAGCTTTTAAACCATATATTTGTACTAATAAGCCTCTAATAGCATGCTCACATGTATCTATCTCATTTACATGGACATAGCATAGTTTATACTTTTAAAACATGCTTAATAACTTATGCCATGCTTGACTATTTGAGTGCACATATCATTCATGTCTTAATACTTAGTTACAAAAGATAATGGAGTTTGTCTTTGAATACATTTAATCATTAATGATGTAGTATAGCACATATAAGACAACTTTTAAAAACTCTTACCATAAGTAACTAAGTCATGATAACATATTCTCAAGTTCAAAACCTACCTCATGTAGCATTTATGCACCTTAGTTCTATTTTATCAAGTTTCTCTTGAAAACTTTTCTAACACAAGGTTTAACAAGTTTTATCATGAACAAGACACTATAAACACCATATCATGCTCATTTATATTTGAACTCAACCATGTATATAAACCACTAAGTTCAGAACTTATAGAACATAAGTTTCAACAAGGTTTGTTTTTTTTTTCAAAATCTTTAAGTTTCTTTTCAAAACACATACTAAGTCATGCCAATACTTTCTATTATGAGCAAGGAAATTTTATATGTCATGTATAATATCATGCATTTTCATGTTACATCACTTAGAATAACATATTCCATCATCGGGAGCACTATACTTGTGTATGTGCTTGATCGACGCCCTCCGATCGCCTCCGAATACATAACAGTCACAAAGATGACTATTTTTAACCTTTCTAAAGACCTCAAATTAAAAAACTTAAAGAACAAAAGTTGTAGGTCTATTCTTCGTCGTTCTGAATCCTCTTGAATCACCTCAATCGGAGTTCGTATGAAAAAAGTTATGGCTATTTTAGTAAAACATGTCATGTCAGATTATTTTTTTCAAAAATTGGCTAGGCAGATTATCCCCCACTTTGGGGCGGTGTTTTTACACTAAGGGTTCGCCGTATGGAGTCCCTTCTCGCTAACTTCATAATTTTGATCCCGAACACCACAGAAAGCCAAATTAGGCCAACAAACTCCTTTCTAACAACCATATCAACCTACCCAAGGTGTAATATGTTTACAGAAACATAAACTAATATTTCTAACACATTTTAAAACATATAAACAACATAAACATCAAAGATTACAACCTTTAATTTCACTATTTCTCTTATTACCTCTTGTTTTGACATTCATAGCGAAATTCTTCACTGTGAATTCGTTTTACATATGTTTTGACTCGTTCAACTTGGGTTGTTTTCATTTTTCAACATACTAACAATATCTATCATCAATTTCAAATTCTATCCATCAATTTTGACTCCAACATAAATTAAAATATACATATACCATCAAAACCCAAGTTTTTCATTTTTAACATATTCTTATGATTTTGATTACTCTAGAACCAATTAAAGAGACTATATATACTAGATTATACCCCCATACAAATATATATACAACATCTCTTCAAATTACCCAACCAAAATAGCTCTTTAAGTGAAGAACTTGAGAAACTTTAAATTAGAATTTTAGAACTAGATGAATACCTTTGAACAACAATAAAAATCTCATGTAAGCGTATACATGAATACATATGAGCACCATATATGCATATAAATTCACAATCATGAAAACCTAATTTTACAAAGACTAAATACAAAACATCTTAATTTAGTATAAGGGTTAGTTTGATACCTTTCTAGATTGAATTAGGAGAAAAGATGGAGATAAGGAAAGTTTTTCTTTTGTTTTCTCAAGGTTTCCCTTCTTCTTCTTCTTCTTCCTCTTCTTCCTCTTCTTCTTCTTCTCTGTATTATCTCTTCTCTAACTTACGTACATAGAAACATATAACGTATAATATAATAGATATAAATTATATAATATAAATATATATGTAACTAATATCAGTTACATTATTTTTTCTTTTTTTAAAAAAAAAATCAAAAGCCATAAGGCTTGTTTGGCTAAACCATTTTAAAATAATGACTTAATCATTCCTTAAGCCTTGTTTGGCAAAACAATATTAAAATAAGAATTTCAAAAGCTCTAAGGTTTTGTTTGGTAAAACCAAATTAAAACTCTTTTAATTTATTTTCATAAGTCATTTATAATATAGTTTATTATCCCACATTGTTTACTTGGATTTCCATATCCAATCTTAATTAAATAAACTAATTACCACATACTAAATAAATTTCCCACTTAACCAAATATCACAAAATTATAATCTCATTATAATTTTATTTAATAATTAATATATCACTTTAATTATTAAATTACGATAGCAATATAGCAACTCATGTAATCTTTAACAACTCTCTAACTATTAAATTAAATTAGAGTATTATCTAATAATTTTAATTCAAAAATATATACTAACAACAACCACATAAATAAAATATTTATTTAATTTAATAAATATTTTAAATTACAAATAAAATCATGGATTGTTACATACTTCCCTCCTTACAAGGATTCTGTCCCCAGAATCACAACTCAAACAATTCATTCGTCACATTCTTCCCTCCTTATAAGGATTCCGTCCTCGGAATCACCGAAACCCTACCTTACTCAGGTTTTCATCAAATCTCTTCGTTGAATAACTTCAACACATGACCTTAATATAGGTTTTATATTTCCTACTACATTCATTACTTCAACAAATTCTAGGTTTTATTTCATAACTTTCACTTGAACTCAATTATATTTTTAGTAATATATACTCTTTAAACCATTCATTTCCTTTGCTAAGGATCTTTATCATAAATACTCGGGATATTACATTCACCCATTCTTCTAAGAATTTCGTCCTCGAAATTTTATCTATTAATCTTTATTCATTCAATCTATCAAAATAGATTTTACGTTAATACTTTATTCATTCATTGGGTTCTACAACCAAATTATTTCTCTAAGGATCTTTCTAAGATCATCATATTCCTCATCTCTTCCTTTTCTAAGAGTTTCACATTTCTCTTCTTTTTGGAGTTTCAATTCTTTCTTGAAATTATTATGGTTTTCTTAATTTTCTCATCCTTTCCACTTTCATCTTTCAGAATAATAAGAATCTTCCACAATTGCTCAATAATTGAGAAGCGATATAAATAACAGGAATTTAAAAGATTCCAAATCATGCTGAGGGTCATAAGACCTTGAACTACGTCCACGGTTATAAGTACTCTTTCAAGTTAAACCTTAACAGTCATTAGACTATTGATACGTGTATTTTATATACGCAATTTCATGTCTAAATCATGCTTATTCTTTGCTATGTTTTTGTAAACAAGTGCATTTTTACTTGGTTTTTGTTGTTTTATGTGTAGGTTGGTGGTTGCGGCGATTCATGGATTATTCGGGATATTTGGTGCATTTGCAGTTAAGTTGGAGCCATAGAAATAACTCAGTGTTGCAGCAAGCAAGTCAGATATCAGGAGGAATTCCCACAGTATGTATGCATATCTAGTTAAACACTCTTCACGGGCGTAGGTCTCTGATCAACTAGCAGAGCCGGAGCCCGTCGGGGCGGGCCTTTTCATTTTATACACACTTTCACGGGCTGGGGTCACTCGACCAAGCAGAACTTAAAGTTCAAGGGTGGGCATTTTGCAGATACAAACACCCTACAAGGTGAGGGCAAAAACTGGGACTGTCCTGTTGCATTTAAACTTCTTATTGAATTTCAGTTGTTTTAATGAGTTTATAACTCTATTTGTTAGGGGATGTAGCTGGAGTATTAGACTTGATATATATTACTCTTTAGAAACACAATAAGGGAGAATTAAGAAGCTTACGAAGATCAAAGTCATCTTATTGGAGAGCAAAAGTGGATGAGTATTTCGAAGAGTTTTTCAAGATGGTTACATTTGTAGTCTACGTAAAGGGTGTTTTCTAATATTCTTTGTGTTAGATTATTATTTGTGATTGAAAGAATGATTTCTATGATTTATTCAGTGCTTATTTCATTTATTATGAACTAATTCACTTTTTCGGCTTGTGATGGATCCTTAAGTGAATCAATGGTTTTGTAATCTTTGATTCCCAATTTAATAAATTATCTTCAGTTTATCTATATTGATTTATGCTTGAATCTATGAATTATCTGGCCAATAATTCTTCGTGGGGTTGGATGGAATCGAGAGAGCATATTCAACTCTAGACCTAGTTAGTATAGCATGTGTTCATGATTTTGTTAGTAGCTTAAACCTGATTCGTGTGAAGATAGAGATATACTTAACACCGCATGTAATCGGATAAGAGAACTTGTTCTTCAACCTTCTTCAATTGTAATTCACATAGAGATATAGTGCGTTAGTTGATTAAGGTGTTTAACGGATTTCTATCTTAGTTGTGGATTTACGTTAATATGGTATTAATGCATCGAGAGGTGGTAAGTACTACGTTTGTGTTTTTGATTAATAAACTGAGATAGTGCATTGAATTGGGATAAAAGTGTTAAAACCAAAGTGAAGCTTAAGGTGAAATCATAAGTCTAATTCTCCATTAATTGCTTGAAAATTCAGATTTTGATATTTGTGGTTGTTTCATTTTAGTTTAAGTATTATTAATTTTAGTTTAATAATTTCAATCATTGAATTTGATTTGTTTAATAAAATTAGGGGTAATAGAAGATTGGTAATTGTAAGTTAAGGTATTTTGCTAATTAGTCTATGTGGGAACGATACTCAACTTATCACTTTATTACTTGTTGACCACGTATACTTGCGTGTTGTGCGTATATAGATTTTAAACGCTGTGCATATGGCCATAGTTATAAGTAATCTTTCAACTTAAACTTTAACAGTCATAAGACTATAGGGAATCCTCGTACTTGGGGATCAGCCCTTTGTAAAATGTATTGTGCACAAACATCTAAACGCCTCCGCGTCATCCCCTACAAAAGGGTTGTTCATCTCAGCTTTTCGACATCTGAATCCGCACCAAAACAATTTGGTTTGGCATAACTTTTCAAGAAACGCTTGAATTTCATGAACATCTTTTTATAATCATCTAGCTGAATCAAATAACATAGATTTCTACAAAAAATTTGGATATCAATCGAATATATATATATATATATATATTCTCATATCTTAAAGAAATCTCAAAAATCCTTTTTATGACGTTATGATACCGCACTGTATTTACAGTTCGTTTGAGGATTCCGTCATTTGGTGATTTTATCATACTACATCATACCATAGTGGGTTGACGATCCTTAGATCACATCCAACACTAAGTAATACTGCATTGATGACTTCATCATATTTTTTTTCATCTCTGCACCAGGTTCCATGACACATTGATGATATAAAATACACTTTGATATGTTTCAAATCATTTTTGTCTAGCCGAAGCAATTAACATAGACATACGAATAACGGTATTGTTTTTAAAACTCATTGGTTTCATCATTTGATCCAATGTTTTTCAAGAAAATAGAAGTGCAAACATCAGCACGAAGTCAATAAATTTCGAAAGTCTAGCATAACTAGTAGATTTAGAATATCCAGGTATCCATCAACTTCAATCTTTACTTCATTACTTAACCATTTTATCAATCTTCAACTTCATCAATGCTCTCTATACTATAACCATTTTCTACCCAAAATAGTTCATCAAACTTACCGCACATTAGAAGTTCAGGAACATGCCACAATAATATGAGTTTAAGAACTTGTCCTAGTTAGACCATAAGCGTCCATTCACTGAGGGGTTCAAAACATAACATATTATTATGAGTCACAAACTTACCATATGCATTAGTTTTAAGAACCACAGCTAATCCTAATAATATCTGACTAATCTTAATAGTTTCTAACAATCAAATATACACATGAGAAAAGCATCACCTTTTCACCATATATACATTGATAGCACGACACCAATATTCTAATGATTATAAATGTGATAAACTGAGTGCAAGCACAAAACCCTCGCCCATACAAAGATTTGTACAACTCAGCCATCACATGAGTCCTCACTTGAAATCCCACCTAACTCTATCTTACTCTTAACTTGCTCTTTGCTCAATACGAATTCCTCGTATCACATTATCTATAACTTCTCATGAGTTTATCTTGTACTATTTCATAGTACATTACCTTCATAGCATCAAGCTATAATTATTCAAACATTACAAACCATCTTTCTCTTATAACTTAAACAGATCACGTCGTGACCTTATTCTATAATCATCTCCCTTAAAATTCTTTTATTCACTCGTGATTGTTTTGTTTTACGATCCTCTTTCTTTCCCTTTTTCATTATACGTATCCATTTTCTATACTTGATACACATCGAGTCTCTAATAGTTTCAATATGGTACGCTTAGTGGTTTTGTAAGACCCCAACTTTTATGAATAAAGAATAATTTTTTTGAAATATATTTTTGAATATTATGGTGTGGATTTGATATAATGTTATAGTTGTGGGTAATATTTACAAATTTTGCAAAGTAAGCAAGTGGTTATATAATATTCAATTGGTCGGGGAATATTCATTTTAACGAGGGGAATATTAAATACGGCAAGACAATCATTGGTGGAAGTATTGTCGTAGTTAGAAAAGCAGCATGAATTATCTTTTATAAAAATACTTGGCGAAAGTGTTACCGTTAAAACCGTTGAACTACCCGGTAGTAAAAGTACGATGTCTGGCGTGGTTGCATAGTAAGCGCGCGGTATTGATTATTGATGCTTACGTGAGAAGTCACTCGATTATTTGCTCTGAGAATTGTTGCATCATATCTCTCATATTATTGATTCGATTATTATCACAGTATCATCTACATAATATGTTATATTATTAAATCAATAATTGAGACAACAAAGTTATTTATATTATTAAATTACAATATTTACAATGTCTAGAAGTTTTGTCAAGGAAAGGTTTGGTCATCTAATTGCGCTCCAATAAGGAGAAATCCTTATTGGAAAGCCCCCTCTTTCCTGGGAACGACCTGGTTGTTAAATATTGTGAGTTATAATATTAATGATGAATAAGTTCGTGTTGATTAAAGATAAAATTGATAATACCATTGTGTGGGAATTATTAGTGTTAGTGGAAATCGACATTTATTTCGATAATAATTAATGTCTGGAGGTTATATTGACCAATTAGGTAATTAACCAGATAAATGAGCAATTAAATGCTATTAATTCACATGTTTATAACTATGTGTTCACATGTGTGTACTATTGATTCACATGATTTACTATTAGGGGAGTTGGTGAAAGATTGATAATACTTGCATGACTAAGTTAAAAATGGAGGTATTGTAGCACCCCCAAATCCGGGTATCTTTTAACCCGACAGATGGTACTATACTGTATAAACATTTATACATTCTTTCAATTAAAAAGCCTCAAAAGAACGAATATCTCTTATATATAATCAAAATAATATTTACATTCTCCCAAGTTTTAAACCCATTACAAAGGTTCTTTGTCATAATATCAAGTACATTATCACATTAAACCTATACTATTACATAGACAGCTTAACGATCTGCCTTAGCTTTTCCTTTATCCTTATTCGATCCTTTAGGACGTTCAGTCTTAGCTGCATTTATATGGTTTAAGCAAGAGTGAGCATAAATAGCTCAGCAAGTATGACAATTTCAATAAACAACGTGCTTGACACATAAGAATCTTATATCTTCAATAACTGAACAATAGTTATGAAGTACTATTGATGATTCAAAATAGCACTTCATCTTTCTTTCAAAATGTTTTACAATAATAACAATATTCAGTAAAACATTCACTCCGGTCAAAGACCTTGAGCATTTCATTCTTCTTTGAAAAGGACAACCCGTAACTAAGTCCAGAAGCCCCAGATACTTATGAGCACTTCTAGGTGATCAGCCTATTGTACTCTATGTTGATCAACACTACATTCATTAAACGTATGTACGTTTAATTGTGGCAACCTCACATGCTTGTCGTTTGACGACAAAACATTTGTTTATCATACTCAGTCTTCTTTTGAAAACCATATCAAGTAGTTGACAAAAGATAACAACATTTGATAACAGATGGATAGATTATCAATAATCCAACCAATATATCAAGTCTAGCCAAAAGAATTGGCTTTAACTTCATTGTACATCAATTCATGCGTAAGGATACATGAACTTCAAAAACTTGTTCAGATTGAACTGAGACAAGAGTTAGAATACTTGCCTTTAGCGTCTGCTACGGTATAATTACTTTATGATTGAATCTTTTAAGTCTCTACTACAACACATGATCACATAATGCCTCATATTAGGTCATATATAATCAAGTATGTATATGACTATTTACCCTTCATCTCAATCTAATTGTGTATTAGATTCATTTACTATCCATTCCGGCTTATCATTAAGCTTGCATTCATATTTGATTAGCTTATCTCAACCTTTATACAACATCCTTAAGGTTTAACATAGTTTTAACAATGTTACTTTATGTTCCTTAAAGTATGTTTACTTTGAAATCAATCACCTTCCTTTCTTTGTACTTATAAACATTCATTACCATCTTTGTTCTAATCGGTCATACCATGTGCTAAGTCATAAGCCTACATCTCAATTTTGTGCCAGTTTTTTGAGAGGGTCATGGCATGTTCATTGCATATGCGCGCCATCATTGTACTCTTAGGTTCACCTTTGTGCGCAAGTTTCCATTTGTAATATGTTGCTACAAGGCGAATCGCAGGCTCTTGTACTATTACTAAGATCACCGGTCGCCACTCAGGGCTTAGGGTTGCATACTGGCGCCAACTCTGTGCACCAGAAAATTTTTACAACATATAATTTTGTGAACTTCCTGGACGCATAATTCCTTCGTTATAAGTCCGAATTGGCTCGTTCAAAAGCCTACGGTTCACAAATTACGTACTCTACGCGATCATGCAAGAATTTTATCTATTTAATTTCTCTTGCTAAAAATTCACCTATTGGTTCATTTTTAACGTAAACGATAAACGTTCGTGAACGTTCAATGCTCGTTTCTTCGTTATAAGTCAAAATTTGGTCATTTTCAAGTTCGTAACTCTAGAATGCCAAATATGACTTGTCTCCATCGAAAACCAACGTTTCCGAGTTCAAACACAAAAGTCTTCTAATCCGGGAATTTCATGAATTCGACGATTATTGTCCAATCGTGCAATTTCCGGCAAATCTTCATTACTTATGATTTGTTCATTACTTCAAATGCATTTAATTAATTCTATGAACATCTCAAAATACTTAATACAACAACTTATATTCATTATTGGATTTTGACTTATTCCTTCATGAGCTTATAACTTATTAAATTATAAACTACTTTTAGATTCATTGTTCATAACTTATGAAAGTTAAAGTCTTTTAATCATCATACTTATATGTTCTTAACATACAATATCATTCATGTTTACATGATACAAATTCATATACACCCTTAACTTTTCATACTAACATTTAAGGTTAACTTATAACAAGTTCCTAACTTTTATAAGTTCAAATGACTTATTTCCAACTTATGTGCCTTAAGTTCATTGCTTCCTCATTCTTCTTACTTCTTAACATACATGTTCCTTAATCCAACTTTTCTTATCAACCTATCATGGTAGAGATAGAAGATAATTTTGAGAAGAAGTCTTACCCTTGAAGTATTTGCAAAGTAGTTTTCTTCTTCTTATTGCTTATGGAAGTAACTTATTTGTAGCTTAATCTCCCTAACACTTAAGCACTTTGTAATAGTTTGGATTGTTTGAACAAGTGTTAAATGACTTTCAAACCTTCTCTATTTATGGAACTCACAAGGTTAGGGTAATTTAGTCATTAAATCCCCCACCTCCTTAAGCCACCTCCTTACTATTCATTACTTGCTTAGCACAAATCCTATCCTTTGCTTGGTCATTACTCCTAACACTTGGTCATTACATTAACTTGGTCACCACATTAACTTGGTCACCACACATAAAACTTGGTTACCAAGAGTAACCATATTAATATGGTTTGCTCCATGGTTTAATCACCCATTGGATTCTATCTTGGGCTTAACTTAACTTAACCTTTGGGCTTTGCATTAACAAACACTAACTTGTTTATTAATCAATAGTTGGGCCTCACCATTTAATTCACTTGGGCTTGTACAAATTCTAACCAATCTTCCAAGTCCATTATCATTGTTCAATACATATAAATATTGTCTATGTATCATTTTTGTATTCTAACTCGTATAGAAATTTATTATATACGATATTCCATCCTTCATACAAATTTGTATAATACTTCGTATTATACTCATTTTCATTACCTTGTACAATACCTAAGTATCATACAATTATTACTTACTCGTTAATACTTCGCCTTCCTTGACGTTCTCAAATTAAGTTCGCAAGCGAAATATTATGTTTTCCATACTTTGATCATTATTACATAATCCATCTTACCTTGATATTCTATCATTATGTATTTCTCGAAAATTCAAAAATAATTCCCGAGCAAATATCGATGAATAGTGTTTTTCAGAAATTTCTCGAAAAACTTTTATTTTCGTCTTGGAAATTTAAACACTTTAATTCCTTCACATAGCTCAAATACTACGACATTTCAACATCAATAGCTTATAGAATGACAACCATCTTGATATCACATAGAATATAATTTTATTATTATTTAATTTAATAAAATCATTTTACAATAAAAATTCAAATTTCTCGGTCGTTACATCCTTCCCCCCTTATAAAGATTTTGTCCCCAGAATCTCGTCTTACTTTAATCAAATAGATGAGGAAAATTTTTCTTCATCTTTTCTTCTAATTCCCACATTGCTTCTTCGGCATCGTGGTTCTTCCATAATACCTTTACTGATGGTATTACTTTGTTCCGCAGAACTTGTTCCTTTCTATCAATGATTTGAATCGGCGATTCTTCATATGTTAAATCCTTTTCAATATGAATCGGCTCATATTCAATTACGTGCTTATAATCCGGCTTATAAGGACGTAATACAGATACATGAAACACGTTATATATTCTTTCTAGGTCTGGAGGTAATGCTATCATATAAGCTACCTCTCCCACCCTTTTTAATACTTCAAAAGGTCCTATAAACCTTGGACTTAACTTTCCTTTCTTTCCAAAATGTATCTTTCCTTTCCAGGGAGATACCTTTAGAAACACATACGAGCCTACTTCAAACTCTCGATTTAATCTATGCGAAGTCTCAGATACTTCTTACGTCTCATTCTCTAAGCTAGTAACAAGACGCATCCGAATTAACTTTATTACATCCATTGTCTCGCTGCACCAATTTTGGTCCTAGCATCCTGCTGCTTCTCCCACTTCATCCCAATACAATGGTGTTCGTGACCTTCTTCCATACAAAGCTTCATATAAGGCAAGATGCCTATGCTTGCATGATAAGCTGTTGTTATATGTAAACTCTATAAGTGGTAGGTGATCATCCCAACTACCCTTGAAATCCATGACGCAAGACCTCAACATGTCTTCTAACGCCCCGAATTGTCCTCTCGCTTTGCCCATCAGTTTGTGGATGATACGCTGTACTTAACTTCAACTGTGTTCCCAAATGTTCTTGCCAACTTCTCCAAAAGTTCGATGTGAATCGTGGATCACGATCTGACACAATCGATACTGGTACTACATGTCTAGAAATAATTTCCTTAACATAGATTTTAGTTAACTGGTCTAAGTTATACTTGACCCTAATTGGTAAAAAGTGAGCCGATTTCGTCAACCGGTCTACTATTACCCAAATCGAATCGTACCCTTTGGTCGTTGTTAGAAGTCCCACCATGAAGTCCATCGTGATATGCTCCCACTTCCATTCTGGAATCTCCAATGACTGTAACAAGCCACTTGGTCGTTGATGTTCAGCTTTAACTTTTTGACAAGTTAAGCATCTACTCACATACTCAGCTATTTTTCTCTTCATGTTCAGCCACCAAAAACTCTGTCCAAGGTCTTGATACATCTTAGTGCTACCAGGATATATCGAGTACCTTGAACTATGAGCTTCTTATAACACTTGCTCCTTTAATTCTGTCTCATTCGGAACCCAAATTCTTCCTTCAAATCTTAATAATCCCTCATCATCAAGACTATACTTAGTATCTTCTTTACCGGTTAACCGCTTCTTCACTTGGTTACACTCATCAATATTGAGTTGTACCTCCTTGACTCTCTCTATGATGGTAGATTGCATCTCCGTCGTAAAAAGTATTTGTCCCGATTCACTCGACATCTTTAATTCTATCTCCATCCTAGCTATCTCTGTTATTAACTCATCTTGAGTTGTTAACATAGATAACCTTTCCCGACCCTTCCTACTTAAGGCGTCGACAACTACATTGGCTTTCCCAGGGTGATACAGGATTTTACAATCATAATCCTTTATCAACTCCAGCCATCTTCTCTGTCTCATATTCAACTCCTTCTGTGTGAAGATATATTTAAGACTCTTATGGTCTGTATATATCTCACATTTCTCCCCATAAAGATAATGTCTCCATATCTTTAAGACAAAACATCATCATGGCGGTTCCGCATCATGAGTAAGATAAACTTTCTCATAATCCTTCAACTACCGTGATGCATACGCAATGACCTTGCCATGCTGCATGAGCACGCAACCAAGTCCTCTATGCAAAGAATCGCTATAAACTACAAAATTTCCTGTGTCATCGGGTAATGACAAAACAGGTGCTTCACTTAATCTTTTCTTCAGTTCTTGAAGACTATCTTCACATTTATCCGTCCACATGTATTTCACCGTCTTCCTTGTCAAGTTAGTTAACGGAGTAGCTATCTTCAAAAAATCTTGGATAAATCTTCGATAGTATCCCGTTAACCCTAGGAAACTCCACACCTCAGTCGGTGTTTTTGGTTGTTCCCAGCTCATCACTACTTCTACCTTCGCTGGATCCACTGAATCCCTTCTTGGTCAATGACATGACCTAAAAATTGTACCTTCTCCAACCAAAATTCACACTTAGTGAATTTTGCATATAACTTCTCCTTTCTTAGTGTCTCCAACACTAATCTTAAGTGTTTAGCATGATCTTCTGACGTCTTAGAATAGACTAGAATATCATCGATAAACACAACAACGAACTTGTCCAAATATTGTTTGAACACTCTGTTCATCATATCCATAAATGTAGCTGGTGCATTCGTCAACCCAAATGACATTACCAAAAACTCGTAATGACCATAACGAGTCCTGAATGTTGTCATTGGTATGTCCTCCTTTCTAACCTTCAATTGGTGATACCCTGTCCGCAAATCTATCTTAGAAAAATACTTTGCCCCTTTCAACTGATCAAAAAGATCATCGATCCTGGGCAATGGGTATTTATTCTTTATCGTTAACTTGTTCAACTCTTGATAGTCGATACAAAGCCTTAACGATCCATCTTTCTTCTTGACAAACAACACCGGTGCCCCCCCACGGGGAAACACTCGGTTGAATGTACTTCTTATCCAATAGTTCATGTAACTGAATCATTAGCTCTTTCATTTTCACAGGCGCCATACGATACGGTGCCCTTGAGACTGGTGCCGCTCCTGGCACAATATCTATTACGAATTTGATCTCCCTATCCGGTGGTAAACCAGGTAATTCACTTGGAAACACATCCATGAATTCGTTTACTATAGGTATTTGTTCCATGGTTGCTCCCACTCGTTGGGTGTCAACAACATGGCACAGATAACCTACACATCTCTTCCTTAAAAGTTTTCTAGTTTGTGTCATCGTAAGACAACACGAGCGTCCCGGCGATTTATTACCGTAAAATACTACAGGAGGTTGCTTCAACGTCCTAATACTCATACATTTCTTCTGGAAATCTATAATTTCTCCATGGTTAATCAACCAATCCATTTCAAGAATTACATCGAATTCTCCCAACTTTATTGGTATTAAATCTACCGATAATTTACAACCCTGTATATCTACGCAACAATTCCTATGAATATCTTTAACAGGAATTATCTCTTTGTTTGCTACCTTAATAATCAAAGGTATAAGCAACTTTTCGGAAAGTAATTCTAATCATCTAGCAAAATCACATGCTATAAACGAACAAGTAGCACCCGAATCAAATAGACGTAAGCATTTATGTTATTGATTGGGATAATACTATAACTACATCCCCGATGCCACCACATCTTGGACCGTCATATTAAAAGTGCGGGCCATTGGTCTACTCCTATTGAATTTGGACCACTAATAGCCAACTTACCGCTATTAGTGCCCTTATTTCCATCTGTCCCTTCTTTGGGCGGGCTTCTTTGCTATGTGGTCATTGATCCACATACACAAACATCCGTGATTTTTTTTCTTCGAATTTGGGACAATTAAGTTAAATATGCCCTTCTTGTCCACAATTATAACATACTGCCTTTCCCTTGAGACAGACTCCTAAATGAGTCTTTCTACAGGTTTTACAGGCCTCCATCCTCCTCTTAGAATCCCCTTGTTTTACTCTGGTATTTCGAGAGTTAAATCCCTTCCTCTTTTGACCGTCGCCACTACCGCTAGCTCCCTCAGTCTTCATTCCCCCATCAACTTTACCCTTGCTTTTCTTATCTTTGTGGTACTGGCTGAAAGCCTCATTCCCACCCTCGGCAATTATTTCCTTTTCTAATATGGTTCCAAAGGAAGTACTTTGGAACACAGAAATTCGGATATAGAGCCAGGGTTTCAAGCCCTGCTCGAATCGTCTAGCCTTCCTTACTTCAGTTTCCACCTGATGTGGAGCAAATCTTGCCAGTTCATTAAACTTGGCAGCATACTAGGGAACCGTCATATCCCCTTGTTTCAAGTCAAGAAACCTCATTTCCATTCTTCCCTGCATACTCATGGGAAAATAGTTCTCGAAGAAAATCTCCTTGAACCTCATCCACGTTAGATTTTCTATCCCGACCCTAGCCTGGTTTGCCTCCCATCGGAAATTGGCCTCTACTTTCATCATATAGGTTACAAAGGCAACCTTCTGACCTTCATCAACATTTGCTATAACAAATGCTTTCTCATTCTCTTTCACCCAAGTTTAGGCTTCTATAGGGTCTGTAGTTCCTTTGAACTCTGGCGGACCGACCCTTTTAAAATCCTTAAAAGTAGTAGCTCGTACTACCCCGGGATTTATGGGTACATTAGCCCCAGTTCTATTAAACGTGACCGTTAAAAGATTAACGAACTCTTGCATTGGATTAACCGGACCTCCCTCCGGTTGGTTAACATTAGAATCTTGATTTCGTTGTCTCCTTCTTGGCGGCATTTTGCTGTTAAGAAAACAACAAATCATCATTACATTCTTCTTGTTGGTTAGTTATTATTTGTGATGAAACAATAACTCATACTCATTACTCAATATATTTCCATAAAAAGACTTATATTGATTCATTACTTATAGTATAATACTACATTGCTTACATTTGTACAGCCTAAACTGATTACATTACCATCCCGTAATTGTTTTCCAAAAATTGGGATTTACAAAAGACTACCCTTGATATACAAAAGAGGGTTTTACATCACTACTAGATTCATAATATTTACATATCTAAACAATTCCAGTTATTACTAGATTATATCTGCCAAATGGCATTCTCAAAGTCTTTCGTGGCCAGACCGACAATGACATCTCGACTGATAGTATGTCGATTCTGCCCTTCTTCTATCGGATACCCAACTACTTGCTGCTGGAAATCCACATGAGAACTCCTATATATATAGGACATCCTCTCTACCTTCCATTTCGTAGTCTTTAGCTCCTGCTTGAGCTCAAAGACTTCATGTTTCAGCTCGTGGACCTTGTCCTTGGCCAAAACACGATCGTCGTGTAACATAATATAATGCATTTTTATAAGGTTATTTTTCATCTGTTACTTCTTTATTCCTTCTTAAAGTTATGACATAAGGTTCTAATTTCCCCCTTAAGTTTTATAACCTAGGCTTTGATACCAACCTGTAGCGCCCCCAAATCCGGGTATCTTCCAACCCGACAAATGGTGTTATACTGTACAAACATTTATACATTTATTCAATTGAAAAGCCTCAAAAGAACGAATATCTCTTATATATAATCAAAATAATATTTACATTCTCCCAAGTTCTAAACCCATTACAAAGCTTCTTTGTCATAATATCAATTACATTATCACATTAAACCTATACTATTACATAGACAGCTTAACGATCTGCCTTAGCTTTTCCTTTATCCTTATACGATCTTTCGGGGCGTTTAGTCTTAGCTGCATTTATATGGTTCAAGCAAGAGTGAGCATAACTAGCTCAGCAAGTATATGACAATTTCAATAAACAACGTTCTTGACACATAAGAATCTTATATCTTCAATAACTGAACAATAGTTATAAAGTACTATTGATGATTCAAAATAGCACTTCATCTTTCTTTCAAAATGTTTTACAATAATAACAATATTCAGTAAAAAAAATCACTCTAGTCAAAGACCTTGAGCATTTCATTCTTCTTTGTAAAGGACAACCCGGAATTAAGTCCGTAAGCCCGGTATTACTTACGAGCACTTCTAGGTGATCAGCCTATTGTACTCTATGTTGATCAACACTACATTCATTAAACGTATGTACGTTTAATTGTGGCAACCTCACATGCCTGTTGTTTGACGACAAAACATTTGTTTATCATACTCAGTCTTCTTTTGAAAACCATATCAAGTAGTTGACAAAAGATAACAACATTTGATAACAGTTGGATAGATTATAAATAATCCAACCAATATATCAAGTCTAGCCAAAAGATTTGGCTTTAACTTCATTGTACATCAATTCATGCGTAAGGATACATGAACTTCAAAAACTTGTTCAGATTGAACTGAGACAAGAGTTAGAATACTTGCCTTTAGCGTCTGCTACGGTATAATTACTTTATGATCACATAATGCCTCATATTAGGTCATATATAATCAAGTATGTATATGACTATTTTACCCTTCATCTCAATCTAATTGTGTATTAGATTCATTTACTATCCATTCCGGCTTATCATTAAACTTGCATTCATATTTGACTAGGTTATCCCAACCTTTATACAACATCCTTAAGGTTTAACATAGTTTTAACAATGTTACTTTATGTTCCTTAAAGTATGTTTACTTTGAAATCAATCACCTTCCTTTCTTTGTACTTATAAACATTCATTACCATCTTTGTTCTAAGGTAATTTGTCACGCCACCATAAGCTTACATCTCCCCATCGCTGCTTAGTTAGTTAGCGAGTGGAGAGGTCCCTGACTTAATCGCAACATGAAGTGAGTCCTTTTCGATTGGGCATGACTGCTACGCCACTTTGCATGAGAGTCATGGCATGTTCATGGCTGTTGCTATGCGCCATCATTTATACTATGGTTGGTTGCCTTTGTGGCGCAAGTTTCCGGTGTGTGCTCGAACATCATTACTATTATTGCTTGGCGCCACTCATTGGATTAGGGTTGGTAGCCATGTATTACCAACTCTGCACCGTAAAATTTTTTACAACTTATAATTTTGTGAACTTCCCGGACGCATAATTCCTTCGTTATAAGTCCGAATTGGCTCGTTCAAAAGCCTACGGTTCAAAAATTATGTACTCTACGCGATCATGCAAGAATTTTATCTATTTGACTTCTCTTGCTAAAAATGAACCAAATTCACCTATTGGTTCATTTTTAACGTAAACGATAAACGTTCGTGAACGTTCAATGCTCGTTTCTTCGTTATAAGTCAAAATTCGGTCATTTTCAAGTTCGCAACTCTAGAATGCCAAATATGACTTGTCTCCATCGAAAACCAATGTTTCCGAGTTCAAACACAAAATTTGTCTTCTAATCCGGGAATTTCATGAATTCGACGATTATTGTCCAATCGTGCAATTTCCGGCAAATCTTCATTACTTATGATTTGTTCATTACTTCAAATGCATTTAATTAATTCTATGAACATCTCAAAATACTTAATACAACAACTTATATTCATTGTTGGATTTTGACTTATTCCTTCATGAGCTTATAACTTATTAAATTATAAACTACTTTTAGATTCATTGTTCATAACTTATGAAAGTTAAAGTCTTTTAATCATCATACTTATATGTTCTTAACATACAATATCATTTATGTTTACATGATACAAATTCATATACACCCTTAACTTTTCATACTAACATTTAAGGTTAACTTATAACAAGTTCCTAACTTTTATAAGTTCAAATGACTTATTTCCAACTTATGTGACTTAAGTTCATTGCTTCCTCATTCTTCTTACTTCTTAACATACATGTTCCTTAATCCAACTTTTCTTATCAACCTATCATGGTAGAGATAGAAGATAATTTTGAGAAGAAGTCTTACCCTTGAAGTATTTTCAAAGTAGTTTTCTTCTTCTTATTGCTTATGGAAGTAACTTATTTGTAGCTTAATCTCCCTAACACTTAAGCACTTTGTAATAGTTTGGATTGTTTGAATAAGTGTTAAATGACTTTCAAACCTTCTCTATTTATGGAACTCACAAGGTTAGGGTAATTTAGTCATTAAATCCCCCACCTCCTTAAGCCACCTCCTTACTATTCATTACTTGCTTAGCACAAATCCTATCCGTTGCTTGGTCATTACTCCTAACACTTGGTCATTACATTAACTTGGTCACCACACATAAAACTTGGTTACCAAGAGTAACCATATTAATATGGTTTGCTCCATGGTTTAATCACCCATTGGATTCTATCTTGGGCTTAACTTAACTTAACCTTTGGGCTTTGCATTAACAAACACTAACTTGTTTATTAATCAATAGTTGGGCCTCACCATTTAATTCACTTGGGCTTGTACAAATTCTAACCAATCTTCCAAGTCCATTATCATTGTTCAATACATATAAATATTGTCTATGTATCATTTTTGTATTCTAACTCGTATAGAAATTTATTATATACGATATTCCATCCTTCATACAAATTTGTATAATACTTCGTATTATACTCATTTTCATTACCTTGTACAATACCTAAGTATCATACAATTATTACTTACTCGTTAATACTTCGCCTTCCTTGACGTTCTCAAATTAAGTTCGCAAGCGAAATATTATGTTTTCCATACTTAGATTATTATTACATAATCCATCTTACCTTGATATTCTATCATTACGTATTTCTCGGAAATTCAAAAATAATTCCCGAGCAAATACCGATGAATAGTGTTTTTCGGAAATTTCTCGGAAAACTTTTATTTTCGTCTTGGAAATTCAAACACTTTAATTCCTTCACGTAGCTCAAATACTACGACATTTCAACATCAATAGGTTATAGAATGACAACCATCTTGATATCACATAGAATATAATTTTATTATTATTTAATTTAATAAAATCATTTTACAATAAAAATCCGAATTTCTCGGTCGTTACAGGTATAGTTGAAGGTACTATACTGTAATTCGTATTTTCACATGATTATAACTATTGATTCACATGATTGCACTATTGATTCACATTATTTACTATTAGGGGAGGTGGTGCAAGTTTGATAAAACTTGCAGGACTAAATTAAAAATAAAAAAAGAGGAAGGTATTATACTGTATTATTTTGAGGCCCAAAACGTGCAATTATCGAAACTATATTTTCCTATAAATAGAAGCTCATTCTTCCTTCATTTCTCACCAATTCACTAAAGCTATAGAGCAATTATTATAGAGAGAAATTATGGAGAGAACGAAGAACAGAAGTCTGCTACCTCACTATTCAAGTATCCAGTTTCTTCTAAGGTAAGGGGTATTATTCTTTCGTATTCATGAAGAGAATTATTTTCTTTCAATACTCGTAAGAGCTGTTATTCCATTCTTTATTATTATATTGGAATAACATGTCTATGCGAAGTACCGCATACATGGTGAAATTCTTTTGTTATTCCATTCTTTATTATTCTGTTGGAATAACCTGTATGTGTGGTCTATCACATGCCTGGTGAATTCTGTTGTTATTCCATTCTTTATTATTACATTTGGAATATCCCGCACATGCATGCGGATTACGCATGACCTGGTTCCATTTTTTATTATTCTCGTTGGAATATTACATGCATGCGGTTTACTTATTTGACTGGTTCCATTCTTTATTATTACTGTTGGAATAACTTTTATGCATGCGGATTACGCACGCCTGGTGAATTCTTCTGTTATTCCATTCTTTATTATTCTGTTGGAATAACCTATCTATGTGGATTACCGCATGCATGGTGAATGATCCTTCGTATTTATTCCCAATTAAATTGTGGAAATGATCTGTCTACGTGGATTACCGCATGGCGGGCAAAAATCCATTTGCAGTTTCATATATTCTATTATACTATTATACTCAGTTGGTTAAAGTTTTGGCTTCTATACTCCATTAAATTAGTAGAATATCCTGGATATTTGCACTTCATCCAGTATCTTTTCATGGAAATATTCTTCTGAGCATTCTTGAATTTTACTCCACAAATAAGTATCATGTTGACAATTTGGACGTTATTGATTTTTGGATAAACTAACATTTTAAATCTTTAAAAATTATCCTTGAACTTGTTTTATTGAATTATTATGTCATTGTCATCATCCTCGTGCTTATATTGTGATGAAAGTCATCTTTGGCTTACGTGCATAGATGGACTTGGTATAATTATGTCCAGGGATCATTCGATATAATCATGACCTGTAAGCTTATAAATGATGTGGTAAAAGTCCTCAGTGGCCTGTAGTGCATTGATGGACAGTTTTTGGTATGATTATGACCAGGGATTATTCGGTATAGTCATGACCATTGATGATTTAATGAATATCCTTGGCCCGTAATATGAGGATGACTCGATGATGTGGTTTATTTATTATTGTCGAGTCTCAAATGATAAAAATTGATGAAAACATTTTAAATCATAGAAGATAGTAGTATTCTCTACTTGACTCTTCTAATGGATTGTTTATTCCGTTGTAGTTAAACTTGATGTCTATTGTATTTTATCAGTTTAACATTGTTGAAGGCTAATGATAATTTATTCTGCATTATCTTAGTCATAATATTTCTTACTGGGTTAGTTGAGCTCACCCTTTCTTTCACTGTTCTATTTAGGAAATGAGAATGTAGCCGGGACTAGTCGGGGGACGGAGTGACGGTCCAGATGATAGCATGACTAGTCCTCACTATTCTGTTAAATAGTGTGACAATAAATGTAATGAGGACTCTATTTGAGAGTGGATATTGTCTAGAAGGCAATATTCATGTTTAAACTCTCAGCTATGTTTTGTCGTATATTACACGACATTTGTATAATTAAGTTTGTATTTGTATTCTGTACCATGTATTTGCCGACTCAAGATGGGTGATGTATACCTGTTTTGGGGGCGTCACATTTGGTATCAAAGCTTAGGGATATGATCCCTGGCTGAGATGTGAGACAAGAACTAGGAGGGGAGAGACGGGGAATTCCTTCGCTAGTATAACCTACCTAAGTTTATTTAGTATTTAATCGGTTGGTCAGAGTATATGGATAATATGTGATATGTTAATTACCCCTTATTTTATGGCAGTGTTTGATAATGGCATCTGAAAATGTCGAGCTAAGCAATGAAGCACATAAGACCGTTGAGTCACCAACGATCAATACCCAGGATAATGTGCAACAGGAAGACAATAATCCTCAGGTAAATAATAACACCGAAGAAATGATGAACGATGGGATGTTCAGAGGCTTTATGCAATTCATGCAACATCAGGCGAGAGAGACTCCTGTTCAAAATGCAGGTGGAAACAATGGCAACCCATTTGGTCGCTAAGCGATTCAAGGAGCTGGGACCGCCGGAGTTTTTGGGAAAGCCAAAACCACTTAAGACGGAGACGTGGTTAAAGCAGATCACCAAGATATTTGATGTCTTGGGATGCTCCGAGGAGCAAAAGGTTCCCTTTGCCCCCTTTATGTTGAGTGAAGAGGCGGATTCATGGTGTGGAATCGTAAAAGCATCAAATTGACTGATGCACTCAAGATGTCTTGGGAGAAGTTCCAAGAGCTGTTCAACGACAAGTACTTTCCTGAAAGTATTCATCACATGAAGGAGGTGGAGTTTATCAAGTTGGAGCAAAACAATTTGACCGTGTCGCAATACGAGGCTAAATTTGTAGAGTTATCTCGGTTTGCATCCCATTTGGTCGATAATGAGGAGAGAATGATGCGAATGTTTCTAAGAGGTTTGAAACCCGATGTACGTCAATACCTCATTTCTCACAAACTTTGTTTATATTCAGATATTGTGAATATGGTTCAGTTATTGGAGCGCGATAATGAGTCAACACAACCAAAAGGCAATGACCAACAACACGATAATAATCGTACCGGTGGCAACGGCCATCGGAACAATGATAACCATCGTGGGGAAAATTATCATGCCAAGAATGGTAACCACTTCGGTGGTAATTATGGCCAAGATAATAGAAGTGAAAGTTTTAAGAAGAGGAGTTTCAATAATAATGGAAAGACGTCAGACCAAAGACCGTTGTTAAGGAAGGAGAATGACCGCCGGTCGTATGTTACAAAATCACGGAGGGAGGGACACATCGGTCAAAGCATGACGTAGAAAGATCAAAGAGTGTTTTAATTACGGAAGAGAAGGTCATTTAGCTCAATTTTTTTGTGCACCAAAGTCAAGTCCAGCTGGGACAGTGGCACCAAAGGCGGATACGAACAAAACAAAGTCGGTGGTTTCAGGAAGAGTGTTTTTCGTGACTTCTCAAAAAGCGAGTAACCCGAACGAAGTTAGCACGGGTTAGTTAATTATAAATTCTTGCAAAGTCTATACCTTATTAGATACCGATTCTACCCATTCTTTTATCTCTCTTGCTTGCGCTCAACGTTTAAATTTAACTATAGAGAAGTTAGACTTTGACTTATCGATTGAAACTTCGTTAGTAGAAACCTTCGTTACCTCCACTGTTTATAAATCATTTTTATTTAAATTGACACTTTCACGTTACCTGTCGATCTTTTCTCTTTGAAAATACTCGCATTTGATGTGGTTTTAGTAATCGATTGGTTAACTACTCATCATGCTTTTCGTAAGGTTGTTAGCTTTCATATTCCTAACCAACCTGTTATGCGAATTCAAGCAACCAAACAACTAAAGTCAATCAGTATTATATCAAGCCACAAGTAAAAAGCCCCGAGCCTTTCCCTGGTGACTTCCAAGTCTTGGAATACACCGAAGCCAGAATATCTGTAGGGGACGTCATGAATAATGGTGGCAAGTTGATAGATATCAATGTGACATACTATCCAAGTCTTGGGATGAGATTCACAATTTTTTTTTCTATCGTTAATAAATTTCCTGATGTATTCTTGAAGACTTCTTAGCCTACCCCTAGAGCGTGAAATTGAATTTGGTATTGACCCTAGAACAAAACTCATTTCTAAAACCCTTAAATATTTCTTCACTCAAAAGGAACTCAACATGCGACAATGACGATGGCTTGAGTTGTTGAAAGATTATGATCATACCATCCAATACCATCCAGGAAAAGCGAACGTAGTAACTGACGCATTGAGTAGAAGATCATATGCGGATACGAGTGCAATATTATCAACTCAAAGGCCCATTTTGTATGTCGTGGAAAGTATGGAAATAGAGTTAAAGACTCCAGGGACCCATGTGATGATAGCGAATATACGAGTAGAACCGACTTTAATTGATAAAGTTAAAGCTGCTCAAGCTACAGACCTGGAGCTGATGCATATGAGGAAGAAAGTGCAAGAAGGTGCTATATCGGAAGCAAGAATCATTAAAGAAGGAATACTTTGAGTCAACTCTAGACTTCGTGTTCCTAACGATTCTAACTTGAAGTATAAAATCATGATGGAGGCGCACAACACACCATTTGCAATCCATCCTGGGAGTACCAAAATGTATCGTGATCTTCGACATACATTTTGGTGGAGCAATATGAAGAGAGAGATAGCGGGGTTTATCTCAAGGTGTCTAACTTGTCAACAAGTCAAGGTGGAGCATCAAGTGCCAAAAGGTCCATTGCAACCACTTGAAATTCCAGAATGGAAGTGGGAGCACATTACCATGGATTTTGTTACTGGTCTTCCCACGGTTTCTCAAGGCATAGATGCGATTTGGGTCATTGTTAATAGATTGACCAAGTCTGCTCATTTCTTATCGATACGAGAATCTTATACACTTGAACGTCTTGCTAGTATGTACATAAACGAGATCATAAGATTGCATGGTATGCCAGTATCCATAGTTTTTGATCGAGACCAAAGATTGACTTTAAGATTTTGGGTTAGTTTGCAAAAAGCTATGGGCACAGATTTATGATTTAGTTCGGCATATCATCCTCAAACGGATGGGCAGTCGGAAAGGACTATTCAAACTCTTAAAGATTTATTAAGACTCTGTGTCCTTGACTTCAAGGGAAGTTGGGACAAGTTCTTACCATTGGTGGAGTTTTCCTACAATAATAGTTATCAAGCAAGTATTGGCATGGCTCCATTTGAGGCGTTGTATGGAAGAAAGTGTCTTTCTCTAATATGCTGGGATGTGGTGGGTGAAGCAACATTGTTGGAACCGGATTTAGTACGTATGACTACAGAAAAGATTCAGACGATCCGACAACGCATAAAAATCTCACAAGATCGACAAAAGAGTTATGCCGATCTTCATCGAAAAGACTTGGAATTCAGTATTGGAGATCATGTGTTGTTACGTGTTGCTCCATGGAAAGGAGTTACGAGATTTAGAAAGAGATGAAAGCTCAATCCTCGATTCATTGGCCCATTTATAATCCTCGAACGAGTAGGAACTGTGGCCTATAGACTCGCCTTACCGCCAAGTATGTCTCGTGTTCATAACGTTTTTCACATATCTATGTTACGTAAATATGTGAAAGACCCGAACCACATTAATGAATTAGAACCAGACGAGATAGAGGAAGATTTAACGTATGAAGAGGTAGCTGTTAAAATCTTGGATAAGAAGGATCATATTCTACGCTCCAAGGTTATACCTCAAGTCAAAGTTTTGTGGAGAAACCACGATGTGGAAGAAATGACCTGGGAGTTAGAATCTGAGATGAAGTCAAGATATCCTCACCTCTTCGATATACCAGGTACGTACCCTAATTTCGATGATGAAATTTCATAAGAAGGGGAGGTTGTAAGACCCCAACTTTTATGAATAAAGAATAATTTTCTCGAAATATATTTTTGAATATTATGGTGTGGATTTGATATAATGTTATAGTTGTGGGTAATATTTACAAATTTTGCAAAGTAAGCAAGTGGTTATATAATATTCGATTGGTCGGGGAATATTCGTTTTAACAGGGAATATTCGTACGACGGCACAATCTTTGGTGGACTCCACAACGGAAGTATTGCCGTAGTAAGAAAACGACAGAGTTGTCTTTTTATAAAAATAACGACGAAAGTATTACCGTTAAAACTATTGAACTACTCGGTAGTAAAAGTACAGTAATAAGCGTGGTTGCATAGTAGCACACGGTATTGATTATTGATGCTTACATGAGAAGTCACTCAGTTATTGCTACAGTAATTGCTGCATCATATCTCTCATATTATTGATTCGATTATTGTCACAGTATCATCTGCATAATATGTTATATTATTAAATCAATAATTGAGACGAAAAAGTTATTTATATTATTAAATTGTAATATTTACAATGTCTAGAAGTACTGTCAGGGAGAGGTTTGGTCATCTAATTACGCGTCAATAAGGAGAAATCCTTATCGAAAAGCCCCCTCTTTCCTGGGAACGACCTGGTTGTTAAATATTGTGAGTTATAATATTAATGATGAATAAGTTCGTGTTGATTAAAGAAGAAATTGATAATTCCATTGTGTGGGAATTATTAGTGTTAGTGGAAATCAACATTTATTTCGATAATAATTAATGTCTGGAGGTTATGTTAACCAATCGGGTAATTAACCGTATAAATGAGCAATTAAATGCTATTAATTCACATGCTTATAACTATGTGTTCACATGTGTGTACTATTGATTCACATAATTTATTTTTAGGGGAGTTGGTGCAAGATTGATAATACTTGCATGACTAAGTTAAAAATGGAGGTATAGTTGAAGGTACTATACTATAATTCATATTTTTACATGATTATAACTATTGATTCACATTATTTACTATTAGGGGAGGTGGTTCAAGTTTGATAAAACTTGCAGGACTAAATTAAAAATGAATAAAAAGAGGAAGGTATTATATTGTAATATTTTGAGCCCCAAAACGTGCAATTATCGAAACTATATTTTCCTATAAATAGAAGCTCATTCTTCCTTCATTTCTCACCAATTCAAAAAAGATATAGAGCAATTATTATAGAGAGAAATTATGGAGAGAACGAAGAACAGAAGTCTGCTACCTCACTATTCAAGTATCCAGTTTCTTCTAAGGTAAGGGGTATTATTCTTTCGTATTCATGAAGAGAATTATTTTCTTTCAATACTCGTAAGAGCTGTTATTCCATTCTTTATTATTATGTTGGAAGAACATGTCTATGCGAAGTACTGCATACATGGTGAAATTCTTTTGTTATTCCATTCTTTATTATTCTGTTGGAATAACTTGTCTATACGGTCTATCGCATGCTTGGTGAATTATGTTCTTATTTCATTCTTTATTATTCTGTTAGAATAACCTATCTGTGCAGATTACGTATGACATGGTTCCATTCTTTATTATTCTATTGGAATATCCTGTCTGTGCGGTTTACGCATGACCTGGTTCCATTCTTTATTATTCTGTTGGAATAACCTATTTGTGCGGATTACGCACGCCTGGTGAATTCTTTTGTTATTCCATTCTTTATTATTCTGTTGGAATAACCTATCTATGTGGATTACCGCATGCATGGTGAATGATCATTCGTATTCATTCCTTATTAAATTGTGAAAATTATCTGTCTACGTAGATTACCGCATGGCGGGCGAAAATCCATTTACAGTTTCATATATTCTATTATACTCAGTTGGTTAAAGTTTTAGCTTCTATACTACATGAAATTAGTAGAATATCCTGGATATTTGCGCTTCATCCAGTATCTTTTCATGGAAATATTCTTCTGAGAATTCTTGAATTTTACTCCACAAATAAGTATCATGTTGACAATTTGGACGTTATTGATTTTTGGATAAACTAACATTTTAAATCTTTAAAATTTATCCTTGAACTTGTTTTATTTAATTATTATGTCATTGTCATCATCCTCATGCTTATATTGTGATGAAAGTAATCTTTGGCTTACGTGCATAGATGGACTTGGTATGATTATGTCCAGGGATCATTCGGTATAATCATGACCTGTAATGTTATAAATGATGTGGTAAAAGTCCTCAGTGGCCTGCAGTGCATTGATGGACAGTTTTTGGTATGATTATGACCAGGGATTATTCGGTATAGTCATAACCATTGATGATTTAATGAATATCCTTGGCCCGTAGTGCAGGGATGACTTGATGATGTGGTTTATTTATTAAGCTGAGTCTCAGCGATACAAATTGATGAAAACATTTTAAATCATAGAAGATAGCAGATATTATGCTCTACTTGACTCTTCTAATGGATTGTTTATTCTGCTACAGTTAAACTTGATGTCTATTGTATTTTATCAGTTTAACATTGTTGAAGGCTAATGATAATTTATTCTTCATTATCTTAGTCATAATATTCCTTACTGGGCTAGTTGAGCTCACCCTTTCTTTCACTGTTCTCTTCAGGAAATGAGAATGTAGCCGGGACTAGTCGGGGGACGGAGTGACGATCCAGATGATAGCATTAGTAGTCCTCACTATTTTATTAAATAGTGTGACAATAAATGTAATGAGGACTCTATTTGAGAGTGGATATTGTCTAAAAGGCAATATTCCTGTTTAAACTCTCAACTATGTTTTGTCGTATATTACACGACGTTTGTATAATTAAGTTTTTATTTGTACTTTGTACCATGTATTTGGCGACTCAAGATGGGTGATGTATACCTGTTTTGGGGGCGTCATAGGTTTCCCACAAACAACCAACAAACTAGGTTCCAAGTTGCTAGTTCGTATATACCTCTGCTCTATGAAGGAATCGTTTAGCCCAGATACCATACATCAACTACTAAAGAGTACAATCATGTTAAGAGTTTTTATGCATCACATAGCACATAATAATATGCTCAACATATAACATACATGCTACAGTTCGTATAACAAGTATAAAGATTGAGTCCTTACTCAATCAACATGCTTTAATCAATCAACATAGTCATAAATTGACTTTAACATTTCATACTTTAAACATATATATTACACATCATGCTCTTTGCAATAAAGGTTTAAAACTGTTAATCATCAAGTTCACATAGCAAATAGGAACTGAAAGACTTGCCTAATTCGTAGTTTATAAACTATGACTTAACTGCTTAACGCTTATCTGCACTTCGTGTATTCCTACACAGTTATATAATCATGGTTTCACATCCATTAGTCATATATTTCATACATTCTTAATATAATAGTAACGTTACATTGTTTCCTAACTAGGTTTGTAAAACCTTCATTTCACTTTCTCATCATACTCTTAGAATAGCTAGGCATGTCTAAGTATACCATAACCATCCGTACTTGACATCAAATAGGTTGCGATCTATTTTCAAGTTCACATTCAAATTACTTAGTTCCATAATTATTTATTTCAATCAATAAGGCTTAACAACTTTCTTTAACAAGATTTGATGTTATAAGCTTTTAAACCATATATTTGTATTAATAAGCCTCTAATAGCCTGCTCACATGTATCTATCTCATTTACATGGACATAGCATAGTTCATACTTTTAAAACATGCTTAATAACTTATGTCATGCTTGACTAGTTGAGTGCACATATCATTCATGTTTTAATACTTAGTTACAAAAGATAATGGAGTTTGTCTTTAAAATCATTTTATCATTAATGATGTAGTATAGCACATATAAGACAACTTTTAAAAACTCTTACCATAAGTAACTAAGTCATGATAACGTCTTCTCAAGTTCAAAACCTACCTCATGTAGCATTTATGCACCTTAGTTCTATTATACCAAGTTTCTCCTGAAAACTTTTCTAACACAAGGTTTAACAAGTTTTATCATGAACAAGACACTATAAACACCATATCATGCTCATTTATATTTGAACTCAATCATGTATATAAACCACTAAGTTCAGAACTTATAGAACATAAGTTTCCACAAGGTTTGTTTTTTTTTTCAAAATCTTTAAGTTTCTTTTCAAAACACATACTAAGTCATGCCAATGCTTTCTATTATGAGCAAGGAAATTTTATATGTCATGTATAATATCATGCATTTTCATGTTACATCACTTAGAATAACATATTCCATCATCGGGAGCACTATACTTGCGTATGTGCTCGATCAACGCCCTCCGATCGCCTCTGAATATGTAACAGTCATAAAGATGACTATTTTGACCCTTCCTAAAGACCTCAAATTAAAAAACTTAAAGAACAAAACTTGTAGGTCTATTCGTCCTCGTTCCGGATCATCTTGAATCACCTCAATCAGAGTTCGTATGAAAAAGTTATAGCTGTTTTAGTAAAACATGTCCTGTTAGATTTTTTTTCCAAAATTGACTAGGTAGACTACCCCCCCCCCCCACCGGGGTGGGGGTTTTTATACACTAGCGGGGCCCACCAAGGCGGGGGTCGCTTCTGCTAACTCGCGAATTTTGATCTTGAACACAACAGAAAGCCAAATTAGGCCTACAAACTCCTTTCTAACAACCATACCAACCTACCCAAAGTGTAATATGTTTACAGAAACATAAACTAATGTTTCTAACACGTTTCTAACCACATAACCAATATAAATATCAAAGATTACAACCTTTAATTTCACTATTTCTCTTATTACCTCTTCTTTTGACATTCATAGCGAAATTCTTCACTATGAATTCGTTTTACATATGTTTTGACTCGTTCAACTTGGGTTGTTTTCATTTTTCAACATACTAACAATATCTATCATCAATTTCAAATTCTATCCATCAATTTTGACTCCAACATAAATTAAAATATACATATACCATCAAAACCCAAGTTTTTCATTTTTAACATATTCTTATGATTTTGATTACTCTAGAACCAATTAAAGAGACTATATATACTAGATTATACACCCATACACATATATATACAACATCTCTTCAAATTACCCAACCAAAATAGCTTTTTAAGTGAAGAACTTGAGAAACTATAAATTAGAATTTTAGAACTAGATGAATACCTTTGAACAACAATAAAAATCTCATGTAAGCGTATACATGAATACATATGAACACCATATATGCATATAAATTCACAATCATGAAAACTTAATTTTACAAAGACTAAATAGAAAACATCTTAATTTAGTATAAGGGTTAGTTTGATACCTTTCTAGGTTGAATTAGGAGAAAAGATGGAGATAAGGAAAGTTTTTCTTTTGTTTTCTCAAGGTTTCCCTTCTTCTTCTTCTTCTTCTTCTTCTTCTTCTTCTTCTTCTTCCTCTTCTTCTTTTTCTCTCCATCTCTTCTTCTAACTTACGTACATAGAAACATATAACGTATAATATAATAGATATAAATTATATAATATAAATATATATGTAACTAATATCAGTTACATTTTTTTTTCTTTTTTTTTAAAAAAATCAAAAGCCATAATGCTTGTTTGGCTAAACCATTTTAAAATAATGACTTAATCATTCCTTAAGCTTTGTTTGGCAAAACAATATTAAAATAAGAATTTCAAAAGCTCTAAGGTTTTGTTTGGTAAAACCAAATTAAAACTCTTTTAATTTATTTTCATAAGTCATTTATAATATAGTTTATTGTCCTACATTATTTACTTGAATTTCCATATCCAATCTTAATTAAATAAACTAATTACCACATACTAAATAAATTTCCCACTTAACCAAATATCACAAAATTATAATCTCATTATAATTTTATTTAATAATTAATATATCACTTTAATTATTAAATTACGATAGCAATATAGCAACTCATGTAATCTTTAACAACTCTCTAACTATTAAATTAAATTAGAGTATTATCTAATAATTTTAATTCACAAATATATACTAACAACAACCACATAAATAAAATATTTATTTAATTTAATAAATATTTTAAATTACAAATAAAATCCCGGATTGTTAAATCCTTCCCTCCTTACAAGGATTCTGTCCCCAAAATCACAACTCAAATAATTCATTCATCACATTCTTCCCTCCTTATAAGGATTCCGTCCTCGGAATCACCGAAACCCTACCTTACTCAGGTTTTCATCAAATCTCTTCGTTGAAAAACTTCAACACATGACCTTAATATAGGTTTTATATTTCCTACTACATTCATTACTTCAACAAATTCTAGGTTTTATTTCATAACTTTCACTTGAACTCAATTATATTTTTAGTATTATATACTCTTTAACCCATTCATTTCCTTTGCTAAGGATCTTTATCATAAATACTCGGGATATTACATTCACCCATTCTTCTAAGAATTTTGTCCTCAAAATTTTATCTATTAATCTTTATTCATTCAATCTATCAAAATAGATTTTACGTTAATACTTTATTCATTCATTGGGTTCTACAACCAAATTCTTTCTCTAAGGATCTTTCTAAGATCATCATATTCCTCACATCTTCCTCTTCTAAGAGTTTCACATTTCTCTTCTTTCTGGAGTTTCAATTCTTTCTTAAAATTATTATGTTTTTCTTAATTTTCTCATCCTTTCCACTTTCATCTTTCAGAATAATAAGAATCTTCCACAATTGCTCAATAATTGGGAAGCGATATAAATAACAGGAATTTAAAAGATTCCAAATCATGCTGAGGGTCATAAGACCTTGAACTACGTCCATGGTTATAAGTACTCTTTCAACTTAAACCTTAAAAGTCATTAGACTATAGGGACTCCCGTACTTAGAGTGTTAAGCCCTTCGTACGATGTATTGTACACAAACATTTAAACGCTATGCGTATATCCATAGTTATAAGTAATCTTTCAACTTAAACTTTAACAGTCATAAGACTATAGGGACTCCTCGTGCTTTTGGGGGGATCGATTTCTTCGTACAATGTATTGTTCACAAACATCTAAACGTTTCTGTGTAATCCCCTATAAAAGGGTTGTTCATCTTAGCTTTTCAACATCTGAATCCGCACCAAAACAATTTGGTTTGGCATAACTTTTCAAGAAACGCTTGAATTTCATGAACATCTTTTAATAATCGTCTAGTTGAATCAAATAGTATAGACTTCTACAAAAATTTGGATATCAATCGAAATATATATATATAGTCATATCTTAAAGAAATCTCAAAAATCCTTTTTATGACGTCATGATACCGCACTGTATTTACAATCCGTTTGAGGATTCCGTCATTTGGTGATTTTATCATACTACATCATACCATAGTGGGCTGACGATCCTTAGATCACATCCAACACTAAGTAATACTGCATTGATGACTCCATCATTTTTTTTCATCTCTGCACCAGATTCCATGACACATTGATGATATAAAATACATTTTGATATATTTCAAATCATTTTTGTCTAGCCGAAGCAATTAACATAGACATACAAATAACGGTATTGTTTTTAAAACTCATTGGTTTCATCATTTGATCCAATGTTTTTCAAGAAAATAGAAGTGCAAACATCAGCACAAAGTCAATAAATTTTGAAAGTCTAGCATAACTAGTAGATTTAGAATATCCAGGTATCCATCAACTTTAATCTTTACTTCATTACTTAACCATTCTATCAATCTTCAACTTCATCAATGCTCTCAATACTATAACCATTTTCTACCCAAAATAGTTCATCAAACTTACCGCACATTGGAAGTTCAGGAACTTGCCACAATAATATGAGTTTAAGAACTTGTCCTAGTCAGACCATAGGCGTCCATTCGCTGAGGGGTTCAAAACATAACATATTATTATGAGTCACGAACTTACCATATGCATTAGTTTTAAGAACCGCACCTATTCCTAATAATATCTGACTAATCTTAATAGTTTCAAACTATCAAATATACACATGAGAAAAGCATCACCTTTTCACCATATATACATTGATAGCGCGACACCAACATTCCAATGATTATCAATGTGATAAACTGAGTGCAAGAACAAAACCCTCGCCCATACAAAGATTTGTACAACTCATCCATCACATGAGTCCCCATTTGAAATCCCACCTAACTCTATCTTACACTTAACTTGTTTTTTGCTCGATACGAATTCCTCGTATCACATTATCTATAACTCCTCATGAGTTTATCTTGTACTATTTCATAGTATATTACCTTCATAGCATCAAGCTATAATTATTCAAACATTAAGTCCAGCTGGGACGGTGGCACCAAAGGCGGATACGGACAAAACAAAGTCGGTGGTTTCAGGAAGAGCATTTTTTGTGACTTCTCAAAAAGTGAGTAACCCGAACGAAGTTAGCACGGGTTAGTTAATTATAAATTATTGCGAAGTCTATACCTTATTAGATACCGGTTCTACCCATTCTTTTATCTCTCTTTCTTGCGTTCAACGTTTAAATTTAACTCTAGAGAAGTTAAACTTTGACTTATCGATTGAAACTTCGTTAGTAGAAACCTTCGTTACCTCCACTGTTTATAAATCTTTTTGATTCAAATTGACACTTTCACGTTACCTGTGGATCTTATCTCTTTGAAAATACTTTCATTTGATATGGTTTTAGTAATCGATTGGTTAACTACTCATCATGTTTTTCGTAAGGTTGTTAGCTTTCATATTCCAAACCAAACCTATTATGCGAATTCAAGCAACCAAACCACTAAAGTCAATCACTATCATATCAAGCCATAAGTAAAGAGCCCCGAGCCTTTCCCTGGTGACTTCCAAGTCTTGGAATACACCGAAGCCAGAATATCCGTATGGGACGTCGTGAATAACGGTGGCAAGTTGATAGATATCAATGTGACATACTATCCAAGTCTTGGGATGAGAGTCACAGTTTTTTTTCTATCGTTAATAAATTTCCTGACGTATTCTTGAAGACTTCTTAGCCTACCCCTAAAGCGTGAAATCAAATTTTGTATTGACCCCAGAACAAAACCCATTTCTAAAACCCTTAAATATTTCTTCACTCAAAAGGAACTCAACATGCGACAACGACGATGGCTTGAGTTGTTGAAAGATTATGATCATACCATCAAATACCATCCTGGAAAAGCGAACGTAGTAGCTGAAGCATTGAGTAGAAGATTATATGCGGGTACGAGTGCAATATTGTCAACTCAAAGGCCCATTTTGTATGACTTGGAAAGGATGGAAATAGAGTTAAAGACTCCAGGGACCCATGTGATGATAGAGAATATGTGACGCCCCCAAAATAGGTATACATCACCTATTCTGAGTCGTCAAATACATGGTACAAAATTCAGATACAAACTTAAATATACAACATGAGCTGTGAGTTTTAATACAATCATTGTCTTCTAGATAGTACACAAACTCAAAATAAGTCCTCAATACATTTATTATCACACTATTTCACAGAATAATGAGGACTATTAATACTATCATCTGGACCGTCACTCCGTTCCCCGACTCTGCTCCAAATTTATATTCTCATTTTCAAGAGAACAAAGTGAAAGAAAGGGTGAGCTCAACTAGCCTAGTAAGAAATATTATGACTAAGATAATGCAGGATAAATTATCATTAGCCTTCAACAATGTTAAACTGATAAAATACAATAGACATCAAGTTTAATCACATGGACAAGCAATCCATTAAAAGAGTCAAGTAAAGAATAAAATCTACTATCTTTTATGATTTAAAAAGATTTTTCATCACTTTTTATCGCTGAGACTCAGCTTAATAAATAATCCACATCATCCCTGCACTATGGCCAAGGATATTAATTAGGGTCACGACCACAAATTATCCATGCACTCACGGGCCAAAGATATTAGTGTATTCATCAATGGTCATGATCATGCCAACAATCGTCCATCAATGCACTACGGGCCAACGAGGACTTTTACCACATCATTTGTAACATTACTACCATGATTACATCGAATAATCCTCGGTCATAATCATACCAAGTCCATCTATGCACACTGAATACAGATGACTTTCAACATAATATAAACATGAGGGTGATGACAATGATATAAGAATTCAATAAAATAAGTTGAAGAATTAATTTAACCAAGAACTAATAACGTCCAAATTGTCAACATGATACTTCTTTGTAGAGTAAAATTCAAGAATGCTCAGAAAGAATATTTCCATGAAAAGATACTGGATGAAGTGCAAATATCAAGGATATTCCACTAATTTCATGGAGTATAGAAGTCAAAACTTTAACAAATTGAGTATAATAAAGAATGGAATAACAAAAGAAATCACCAGGCATGCGATAGACCGCACAGGCAGGTTATTCCAACAGAATAATAAAGAGGCGAAACTGTGTCCCATGTGAAACGCATGCATACATGATATTCCAATGTAATAATAAAGATGGAACCAGTCCGGCGTGAAACGCATGCATGAGGATATTCCAATGTAACAATAAAGAATGGAATAATGTAAGAATTTCACTAAATATAGGGTAGCCTGCGATATCTGAGTTATTCCAATGAATGATAAAGAATGGAATAACTGAAGTTCTCTTCATGAATACAAAAGGAATAATACCCCTTACCTTAGAAGAAACTGGATACTGGAATAGTGAGGTAGCAGGCTTCTCTTCTTCTATAGATTTTCTCTCTATAGCTTTTGTCTATAATTTCTCTCTATAATAATTGCTCTATAGCTTTAGTGAATTGGTGAGAAATGAAGGAAGAATGAGCTTCTATTTATAGAAAAATATTGTTTCGATAATCGCACATTTTGGGCCTCAAAACATTACAGTACAATCCCTCCAACTTTTCTTTCATTTTTAATTTAGTCCTGCAAGTATTATCAAACTTGCACCACCTCCCCTAATAGTAAATAATGTGAACCAATAGTTCAATCATGTGAATCAATAGTTATAATCATGTGAAAATACGAATTACGGTATAGTACCTTCATCTATACCTCCATCTTTAATTTAATCATGCAAGTATTATCAATCTTGCACCAACTCCCCTAATAGTATAAGAATGTGATTCAATAGTACACACATATGAATAAATAGTTATATAAGCATGTGAATTAGTAGCAATTAATTACTCATTTATCCGATAAATTCCCCGATTTATCAATATAACCCTCAGACATCAATTATCATCAGAATAGATGTCGATTTCCACTAACACTAATAATCCTAACATAATGGAACTATCAAATTCATCTTTAATCAACACGAACTTATTCATCATTAATATTATAACTCATAATATTTAATAACTATGTCATTCCCAGGAAAGAGGGGGCTTTTCAATAAGGATTTCTCCCTATTGACGCACAATTAGGTGACCAAACCTCTCCTTGGTAGAACTTCTAGACATTGTAAATATTGTAATTTAATAATATGAATAACTTTGTCGTCTCAATTATTGATTTAATAATATATCATATAATACAGATGATACTGTGACAATAATAGAATTAATAATATGAGAGATATGATGCAATTACTATAACAATAATTGAGTATAACTGAGTGACTTCTCACGTAAGCATCAATAATCAATACCATATGCTACTATGCAACCACGCATATTACTGTACTTTTACTACCGAGTAGTTCAACAGTATTAACGGTAAAACTTCCGTCATTATTTTCATAAAAATATTTTTGTCATTTTCTCAATCCGACAATAATTCTGTTGTGGGGTCCACCAATGATTACGCCGTTGTACAAATATTCCCTGCTAAAACGAATATTCCCCGACCAATCGAATATATTATAACAACTTGCATACTTTGTAGAATTTATAAATACTACCCACAACTATAACATTATAACAAATTCATTCCATAATATTCAAAAATGATAATTATAGAAAAATCATCTTTATTCATAAAAGTTGGGGTCGTACAACCTCCCCTTCTTATGAAATTTCTCCCTCGAAATTAGGGTACGTACCTGGTATGTCGAAGATCATGATACATTTTAGTACTCTCAGGATGGATTGCAAACGGTGTGTTGTGCACCTCCATCATGATTTTATACTTTAAATCGTGGTCGTTAGGAACATTAAAGTCCGGGGTTGACTCAAGTATTCCTTCTTCATCAATTCTTGCTTCGCATAGCACCTTTTTGCACTTTCTTCCTCATACGCATCGCCTCCAGTGCAGAGCTTGGCAGTGACTTTAACTTTATCGATTAAAGTCGGTTCTACTCGTATATTTGCCATCATCACGTGGGTCCTCAGAGTCTTTATCTCTATCTCCATCCTTTGCAAGTCATACAAAATGGGCCTTTCAGATTGACAATATCGCTTTTCATTCGCGATATGATCTTCTACTTAACGCGTCGCCTACCACGTTCGCTTTTCTAGGATGGTCTTGGATGGTATGATTATAATCTTTCAACAGTTCAAGCCAACATCGCTGTCGCATGTTGAGTTCCTTTTGAGTGAAGAAATATTTGAGGCTTTTATGATCCGTACAGATCTCCACTTTCTCCCCATACAAGTAATGTCTCCAAATATTTAGTGCAAAGACGACTGCTGCCAACTCTAGATCATGAGTAGGATAATTCCTCTTATATTCTTTGAGTTGTCGTGAGGCATAGGCTATGACTTTCCCAAGTTGCATGAGAACACAACCTAACCCTTTGCCCGAAGCATCACTATAGATGACAAATCCCTCCGAGCCAGATGGAATTGTCAGAACAGGTGCTAAAATGAGTCTCCTCTTGACTTCTTGAAAACTCTTCTCACATTCCTCGCTCCAACCGAATTTTGTATCTTTCCGAGTCAGCTGAGTTAATGGAGTAGCGATTCGAGAAAATCCTTTCACGAATCTCCGATAATAACTAGCTAAGCTGAGAAAGCTACGTACTTCGATCACTGATTTGGGTTACTCCCAGCTTTGAATAGCTTCAATCTTTGATGGGTCAACAGATATTCAATGACTTGATACTACGTGCCCAAGGAATGCTACTTCTTCAAGCCAGAATTCGCATTTTTTTAACTTGGCATAAAGCTTATATTCACGAAGCTTTTGGAGTATTAGCCTCAAGTGTTGCTAATGATCTTCACGGCTTTTGGAATAAATAAGGATGTCATCAATAAAGACGACCACAAAGTGATCCAAATATTCCTTGAATACTCGGTTCATCATATCCATGAAGGCAGCTGGAGCATTAGTCAATCCAAAAGACATGACTAGGAATTCATAATGCCCGTACCGAGTTCTGAAAGCCGTCTTTGGAATGTCATCGGTTCTAATCTTTAATTGGTGATATCCGGAATGAAGATCAATCTTTAAAAGAATTTGGCTCCTTGTAACTGGTCAAACAGGTCATCAATACGTGGCAATGGGTACTTATTTTTGATGGTGACATGGTTCAACTCCCGATAATCAATACAAAGTCGCATACTCCCATCTTTCTTTTTCACGAATAGAACAGGAGCACCCCAAGGAGAAGTACTAGGACGAATGAAACCGATGTCTAACAATTCCTGCAGTTGGGTCTTTAACTCTTGAAGTTCAATAGCAGCCATTCGATATGGGGCTTTGGAAATAGGTTTTGTACCAGGTTCAAGGTCGATACAAAATTCAATTTCACGCTCTGGGGGTAGGCCAGGAAGTTCTTCAGGGAATACGTCAGGAAATTCATTAACAATAGATATATCATTCAAAACTGACGTATTTTTATTTAGATCCGTGACATGAGCTAAGAAAACTTGATATCCGTTTTTCAATAAATGAATAGCTTTATGGCTTGAGATGATAGTGATTGATTTTAATGGTTTGGTTGCTTGAATTCGCATAATAGGTTGGTTAGGAATATGAAAGCTAACAACCTTATGAAAACAATTAATTTTTGCATGATAAGTAGTTAACCAATCAATCCCTAGAATTACGTCAAATGCAAGTATTTTCAATGAAATAAGATTGACAAGTAATGTGAGGGTACCGATTTGAACTAAACAAGACTTATAAACAGTGGATGTAATGAAGGTTTCTCCCAATGGAGTTTCAACAGATAAGTCAAAGTCCAATTTCTCCAGAGTCAAATTTAAACATTGATCGCAAGTAGGAGAAATAAAAGAATGGGTAGAACCAGTATCAAATAAGGTATATACTTTGCTAGAGTTTATGATAAGCTTACCCGTAATGACCTCGTTCGGGTTCCTTGCTTTCTGGGAGGTCACGACAAACGCTCTCCCTTGAACTACCGATTTTGTCTTGTCTGGGACGGCCTTTGATGCCTCTATCCCAGCTAGACTTGTCTTCGGTGCACGACAAAATCGGGCCAGGTGACCTTCTCTTCCACAATTGTAACATGCTTTGGAGGGCATCGCGTAATTTGGACTGATGTGTCCCTCCCCTCCACATTTGTAGCTTGTTTTCTCAAGGTTTCCTTCTTCTTCTTCTTCTTCTTCTTCTTCTTCTTCTTCTTCTTCTTCTTCTTCTTCCTCTTCTTCTTTTTCTCTGTATTCTCTCTTCTCTAACTTACGTACATAGAAACATATAACGTATAATATAATAGATATAAATTATATAATATAAATATATATGTAACTAATATCAGTTACATTTTTTTTTCTTTTTTTTAAAAAAAATCAAAAGCCATAAGGCTTGTTTGGCTAAACCATTTTAAAATAATGACTTAATCATTCCTTAAGCCTTGTTTGGCAAAACAATATTAAAATAAGAATTTCAAAAGCTATTGAAAAACAATTTAGCAGAGAGAGAAAGGATGATTATGTAACAAAGCATCGAAAACGTAGTTTAGTTTTAGGAACATCGTTGAAAGTACATGCTTCTGAATGTTATATAAAAAAGATGTTTAGACATTTTCAAAAAGATCTTGTGGATTCTTTAAAGTATAACATCAAAAAAGATAGTAAGTTGTGCATTATTGATGCATAGGTCTATGCAGTGTACAGGGAAGATGCAATTGAAAATATTCAGAGATATCGGCATGTGATGCCCCCAAATCCAGGTTCTCTAACCTGGAATTCAGTGCTCATGATCTATCATCATCATAAGCATTTTATAAACTATTGTGGAATAATAAACATACATTGTTCATTATAATAAAGTTTCATAACATAATCCCAAGGTCTTCTTAACCTTAAATTAAACACACCTTTAATATTACAAAAGGTTTACATAAATAATTCCATCAGATAATAATAATAATTAACATTCATTTTAAACTATTCTTGGACATTACCCTTGCCTTTGTCCTTCGTATTCGATCCTTCGGGTTTAACTGAAATAAATGTCATGATATAGCAAGGGTAAGCAACTAATTTGCTTAGCAAGTTTATATACAAGGGAGATATAACATGATTGGAAAGAGGTTTCGCTTTCAATGTTCAAAATAGTATAAAGTTGTGAATGAACATTAATTATGTAAGACCCCAACTTTTATGAATAAAGATGAATTTTTCTCAAAATATATTTTTGAATATTATGGTGTGGATTTGATATAATAGTTGTGGGTAATATTTATAAATTTTGCAAAGTAAGCAAGTTTTTATAAAATTTTCGGTTAGTCGAGGAATATTCGTTTTAACAGGAAATATTCATACGACGACACAATCATTGGTGGACCCCACAATGAAATTGTTTTCATAGTTAGAAAACGACAGAAATATCTTTCTATAAAAATAACGGTAAAAGTTTTATCGTTAACTGTTGAAATACTCGGTGATAAAAGTACAGTAATACGTGTGGTTGCATAGTAGCACACAGTATTTGATGTGTAGGTTAGAAGTCACTCAGTTATACTTAATTATTACTACAGTAATTGTTGCATAGTATCTCACATTATTGATTCTATTATTGTCACAGTATCATCTCCACAATATTTTATATTATTAAATCAATAATTGAAATGACAAGTTATTCATATTATTATTTGCATTATTGACAATGTCTAGAAAGTTTTGTCGAGGAAAGGGGTTTGGTCACCTAATTGCGCGCTAATAGGGAGAAATTCTTATCGAAAAGCCCCCTCTTTCCTGGGAATGATCTGGTTGTTAATATTGCAAGTTATATTATTGATGATAAATGTTGTTTAAAATATTGAAGAGATTTTTATGAAGTATTTGTTGTAAATTTTGCTTATTATTTGGACCCCCACTTACCCATTTTTCAAAACTATCGGTAGAAAGTTATCTAGATTTTATTTTATATATATAAGTATTATATATATATATATATAAGTCACAGGGGGAATAGGAGGAAATTTTGGATGGGATACTATTCACTCTGGTACTATTCACCCGGGGTACTATTCATGACAAAAATTGATTTTTTCTGTCCAAATCATTTTGGATACAATATTATTCTTGAATTTTACTCCACAAAGCAGTATTATGTTGACAATTTGGACATTATTGAATTCTGGATAAATTGAATTATAAATCTTTAAAATTTATCCTTGTTCTCATTTAATTGAAATCTTATATCATTGTCATCATCCTCATGTTTATATTGTGATGAAAGTCATCTTTGGCCTGTAGTGCATAGATGGACTGTTGATTGGTATGATTATGACCAGGGATTATTCGGTATAATTATGACATGTAATGTTACAAATGATTTGGTAAAAGTTCTTATTGGCCCGTAGTGCGTTGATGGACAGTTGTTGGCATAATCATGGCCATTGGTGATAACACAAATATCCTTGACCCGTAGTGCATAGATATATAATTCGTGGATGTGATACTAATAAATATCCTTGGCCCATAGTGCATGGATAATTCAGTGATGTGGATTATTTATTAAGTTGAGTCTCAGCGATAAAATTGATGATAACCTTTTTAAATCATAAAAGATAGTAGATATCATGCTCTACTTAACTCTTCTAATGGATTTCTTATTCCGTTATAGTTAAACTTGTTGTTTATTGTATTCTATCAGTTTAACACTGTTGAAGGCTAACGATAATCTATTCTACATTATCTTAGTCATAATATTTCTTACTGGGCTAGTTGAGCTCACCTTTTTGCTTTTATTGTTCTCTTCAGAAAATGAGAACGTAGCCGGTACTAGTCGGGGAATGGAGTGACGGTCCAAAATGGTGGCTGTAGTAGTCCTCACTATTTTATAAAATAGTGTGATAATAATTGCAATGAGGACTCCATTTGAGTTTGGATATTGTCTAGAAGTCAATATTCGTGTTAAAACTTTCAGCTATGTTTTGTCGTATTTTACACGACAATTGTATAATTAAGTTTGTATTTGAATTATGTACCATGTATTTGGCGACTCAAAATGAGTGATGTATACCTATTCAGGGGGCATCACAAATTAATAGTCAACAGTTGAATATTCGAATAATTAAATAACAGGTACTGAATGGTTTGAAATAACCATGAATATTTACCAAGGTCATCAGCATTTAAACTAAACCTCTTAATAAGTTTTGGTAATCAAGGGGATCAGCCCTTCATACCCCGTGATTTATGCATAAACACTTAATAATCCAGCATCGATATCATGCTTTTATCAAATTCATCATTTACTCAATCAAGAGTTCTTATCATATCAATTTAATAAGAATAGCTTTTTAAAAGACATTTGCTTTAACAAATTTAAACATGTTTGATCTAGCTGATACAATTAGCATAGATCTATCTCATAAATAGTTCATGAATGAAGAACTTTAATCTAGTTAATAATAGAACATGAATAATAATAAAGTGTGAATCTTAATAATCAATATATATGTGAATAATCATAAATAATTAACTTACTAGCTTTTTAATTAAAACTATTTGAATGACCTAGCATTAACAATGTTAATTACTTTAATTAGCATTGACAATGTTGTATAATTAGTATGCGCCTTTATGCTTACTTATATTATTATCTAGCAAATAATTCAATCACATAATATAATGTACCATCATTAATCCTATAAGATATTTAATAAGTCTTAGGTTAATGATTTAATAATTTATAAGGTCTTTCTTAAGTAATAAACAATTATTAAATCCTTAAACAATTTATTACAATTATTTAATTAATGAGTCATTTAAATTATCTTTATTTATTAACTTTATCTTCATTTAATTACCATTTAATATTAGTTAAAAATGGTAATTAATTAATTACCTTTAGTTATTATTTAATAAATAATAACTAATTACATCTACTTATTATTTAATGTTAATTAAACAATGAATAATTACATTATTAATATTATTTGTCTTTAATTATTATTTAAATATTAATTAATTAATCATTTATCCTTGAATAATAAGTAATTGATTTATTTTCTTCATTAGTCTTTAATTATTCATTAATAAATGAATAATTAATTAACATTGTCCTTATTTAGTATTAATTATTTATCTTTAAATAATAAATAATTAATTCACTTCATAAATCTTTAATTATTCCTTATTATTAATCTAAGAATAATTAATTATCATTAGTTCTTATTTATTATTTAATATTAACTAAATAATAAATAATTATTTTATAAATTTTATGTCAATGTAATTAAGTAATTACATTATTTTACTTAATCTTACTTAAGCATTCCTTATTCAATAATTTTAATATTAATTAATCAATGGTTTAACTCTATTTATTATTTAATTTTAATTAAATAATCAATAGTTACTTTATTAATATTATCTCTACTTAATTATCACCTAATATCATTTAGATAATAATTAAATAGTTAATTATACTCAAATTACATTTAATTAGTTTAATAATCATTTAGTGGCACTAAAAGTATAGATTAGTAAGTTTTAAATGATTTTAAATGAGTTTAAACTACTAATTACTTAATAATTAGCTAACTGCTCAAAAAAAATTGGAGTAAATATCTTAATATTCTTCATAATTTTAGAAAAAATTGGTTCCAAGAACCATCATTTGGAGTCTTTAAAAATGTCGAACCTGGGTCATTAAAAAAATTTGAGTCGATCTCGAGAAATAATTTAATTTGGCAAAGAGATTTTCTAGATTTTTAATTTTTTTTTCCAGATTTGGGATCCTTCACTAAAACTTGAATAAAATGAAATCTACAACTCTGATTTGGGTTCAATTAGACTCGTTAGATTCGTATCTTCCCAAACTACAGTTTTCATTCATCAAACATCAAATTTGGATCTTTTTTGGCCCCATAAATTAGCCCAGAAGTGACTGTTCTTGCACACGAGTTCATAGTTGGAGTGTTTTGGTAATAATTCCATATCTTGCTCATTTTTTAACATTTTTACAAGCTTCCAAATTGGTTTTGCTCTTAAATCATATTTCTAGCATATCAAGAAACAAAATCACAAAAACCATTTGTAGATATCAAATGAAAAGCATAGATCACCCATTTTAAATAAATTTTTCCTAACAACTTCTTTAGTTTCCTTTTTCCCAAATTTCCAACACAAACTTACATAGATGAGCAATTTAAACATATTATACCCAAGATTTATCATTTATATAAGACTCTAGCCTATTAGACCTTGCACTTCCATGAATCTCTCACAAGATCACATAAAACATACAAAACATAATACTAGGGTTTGATCATTTCTTACCTTGTCTTGTGGGATGTCCTCCTCTTCTTTCAAAATTAGGTTAGAAACTTGGGATGCATGAAAAACTCCCTTCTCTTACTAGGGTTTGCTAGCTTTGGGAGAAAGTAGGAGAAGAAGAATGGTGGAGAATGAAATGAATATGGTGAAATGAAATAGGATACTAATATCCCTCATGTTCTTTTTGTCCCTTGGATAAATGGGTTTGCCTTATCCCTTCCTAATCATGCCTAATCATGCCCTTAAGAATGCTAATTATATTTTCCACCAATGAGAGCATGACACACTTGTCCTTGTGTGTAAGAACTTCTATTTAAGGAACTTAATTAGCTTAATCTTTTTACCTTAAAAGGCTAATATGGTCGGTCACCTATATGCCCAATATCCCCTCCTTTTGCTTTTATTTTATTACACATATTTGATTAATCAAAGGTCTAAAATACCCTTAATCAAGTGGGCTAAGTATGGACTTGCATTTTATTTCTTTTGGGCTCTTCCTTTAATTGTTTTGGTCTATGTAATAAACATAGTTTAATAATTTAAATATATATTACCCTAATTGTTTATTTAGGGTTCCCATTTCCAATCTTATAGAATTTAATTACATACACATCTCTTGGACTTGTAACCTAATTAGGTTTACTAAAATTAGGTTTAAAATTATTCATCACTTGAAATAATAAAACTACCCACTTAAGTTAGTATACATATTAAATACCAACCATTCATTATTACTATAACCCATAGGTTATTCAATCATCTCACCTGATGTATAATTAGGTTATGAAGCTTTCATTTTTAATGAAATCTATAAATGTATATATCCATAACTATAGTATATATGTTTATTCAGTTATGCACCACTTCACATATGTTATCACATATTAAATCACTATATAGTATAAAGTTTTAAATATCAATCATGTATCTACATAAAGTGACTTGAAATTCATGGTTATTACATCCTCCCCCTTATAAGAATTTCGTCCCCAAAATTACACATAAGGTTACTAAAAAAGATGTGGATAATTTTCCCTCATATTTTTCTCGAGTTCCCACGTAGCTTCTTCAGCATTGTGGTTCCTCCAAAGAACTTTTACATAATGTATAACCTTATTTCGTAATTTCTACTCATTCCTATCCAAAATTTTTATCGGAATTTCCTCGTACAACAAATCCTTTTTGACCTAAATTGGTTCGTACGATATCACGTACTTGTAGTCAGGCTTATAGGGTCGTAACACTTACACATGAAACACATTATGAATATGTTCCAGTTCAGGAGGTAGAGCTACCTCGTATGCCACTTCGCCTATCTTCCTCCAGATCTCGAATGGTCCAATAAATCTCGGACTCAGGTTACCTTCCTTTCCAAACCTTATCTTCCCTTTCCAGGGAGATACTTTCAAAAATGCATAGCTTCCTACTTCAAAATCTCTCTTCTGGTGATGTAAGTCTGCATACTTCTTCTGGCGATCTTGAACTGCTACCATCCGGGCTCTTATCACCTTGATGATCTCTACGGTCTACTGCACCATTTCTGGTCCCAACAATCGACGTTCACCAACTTTATCCCAGCATAAGGGCGTTCTGCATTTCCTCCCATATAGTGCTTTGTACGGCGGCATTCCAATGTTGGAGTGATAACTATTGTTGTATGTGAACTCTACTAATGGAAAATAATCCTCCCAGCTACCCTTGAAGTCCATCACACAAGCTCTGAGCATGTCTTCATGTGTTTGAATTATTCTTTCAATTTTCCCATCGGTTTGTGGATGATATCCGTTGCTTATCCATAGTCTGCGTCTCCATTCTTTCTTGAAGACTTTTCTAGAAGTTTGAAGTGAATCGCGGATCTCTATCTGATACAATAGATATAGGTACTCCATGTCTCGAGATAATTTCTTTGATATATAATTTGGCTAGCTGGTCCAAACTATACCTAATCTTGATCGGCAAAAAGTGAGCTGACTTTGTAAGACGATCTACAATTACCCATATGGCATCGTGCCCCTTCTGCGTGGAAGTCCCACCATAAAATCTATAGTGATGTGCTCACACTTCCACTCTAGAATCTCTAAAGGCAGTAGTAATCCACTCATTCGTTGATGCTCTGCCTTGACTCTCTGACAAGTTAGACATCTGCTGACGCATTCCGCAACCTCGCTCTTTAGGTTTGGACACCAAAAATGTTGACATAAATCTTGATACATATTTGTGCTTCCTGGGTGTATCGAGTACCTCGTACTCTACATTTCTTGCAAAATCTCCTCTCTTAGTTCTGGTACTGACGGTACCCAAATTCGTCCTTCGAATCTCAGTAGTCCAGCGCCATTAATCTTATATTTTAATTTGTCACCTTCAGTTAACCGCTTCTTGATGTTGTCGCAATCTTTGTCCTTCTCTTGTGCCTCTTTAACCTTATCTAACAAAGTCGGGCTCACTTCCACTGTAAATAATGTTTCGTTAGTTTCCATCGAATACTTAACCTCCAAGTCCAGTCATTCAAAATATTTCACTAACTCCTCTCGAATGATCAATTTCAGTAACTTCTTCCTGCCTTTTCTGCTTAGGACATCTGCCACTACATTTGCTTTGCCTAGATGGTACAGAATCTCACAATCATAATCTTTGATCAATTCTAGCCATCGGCTCTGCCTCATGTTTAGCTCCTTCTATGTGAAGATATACTTCAAACTTTTGTGATCCGTATATATCTCACACTTCTCGCTATAAAAATAATGCCTCCAAATTTTTAAGGCAAAAACTACAGCTGCTAACTCCAGGTCATGATTCGGATAACGCTTCTCATAGTCCTTCAGCTGACATGAAGCGAATGCAATGACCTTGCCTTGCTGCATCAGTACACAGCCAAGACCCTTGTATGACGCATCACTATACACTACAAATCCTCTCGCGTCGTCTGGTAAAGCAAACACAGGTGCTTGACTAAGCCTCTTTTTCAACTCCATGAAACTCTCCTCACATTTCTCCGTCCAAACGAACTTCATCATCTTCCTAGTAAGATTAGTCAATGGTTATACTATCTTCAAAAAATCCTGGATGAATCTTCGATAGTATCCTGTTTATCCCAAGAAACTCCTGATTTTTGTCGGCGTCTTCAGCTGCTCCTAGTTGATAACCACTTCTACGTTTGCCGGATCCACCAAAACTCCATCCTTGTCGATAACGTGACCCAAAAACTGCACTCTCTGCAACCAAAACTCACACTTGGAGAATTTTGCGTACAACTTCTCCCTTCTCAACGTCTCCAACACTATCCTTAGATGTTCAACGTGCTCTTCCTCCGTCTCTGAATACACCAGAATATCATCGATGAACATGACAACGAACTTATCCAAATACTTCTTGAACACTCTGTTCATCAAGTCCATGAATACTACTGGCGCATTCGTCAACCCGAATGAAATTACCAGAAACTTAAAGTGTCCATACCGAGTTCTGAATGCCATCTTTGGAATGTCCTCATGCCTCACCTTCAGTTGGTGATAACTGGTCCTCAAGTCAATTTTTGAAAAGTATTTCGCCCCCTTCAACTGATCAAACAAATCGTCGATCCTGGGTAACGGGTACTTGTTCTTAATGGTGACCTTGTTCAACTATCGATAGTCGATACAAAGCCTTAATGACCCATCCTTCTTCTTTACGAATAAGACTGGTGCTCCCCACGGTGATATGCTCGGTCGAATGTATCCCTTATCTAACAACTCTTATAGTTGAACCATCAGTTCTTTCATTTCTACCAGAGCCATACGATACGGCGCTTTGGATATCGGTGTTGTCCCTGATGCCAAATCAATAACAAACTCTACCTCTCTATCTGGTGGCAATCCCAGAATCTCATCTGGGAAGACATCAACGAATTCCCTGACAATAGGTATCTGACCCAGTTCACCCTCGACTCTGTGAGTATCCACAACGTTAGCCAAATAACCTATGCAACCCTTCCAAAGAAACTTCTTTGCTTGCATCATCATTTGACAACAAGATTGTCTCAGCGATTTACTACCATGAAATACCACTTTTGACTTATTCGGAGTCTTCAGGCAAACATAATTTTTTTTACAGTCAATAATCGCTCCATGACTCGATAACCAATCCATCCCAAGGATTACATCAAACTCTCCCAGATGAATCAGTATCAATTCCACAATAAGCTTAAACCCTCTCAGATTAGCACAACAATTCCTATGAATATAGTCTACAGGGATAATTTCTTTGTTTGCTACTTCTACATTCATTAGGTGTTCTAAGAGTTCGTGAGGTCAATTCAACCTTTGAGCAAATTCATCAGATACAAAAGAACATGAAGCTCCCGAATCAAATAACACATAGGCATTTATATCTTTAATCGGAATTATACATGACACCACCTCCCTGGATGCCACGGCATCTTGCATTGTCATGTTGAAGGTCCTTGTTGTTGGCTTGTTTGGCTGGGCTGGTCCTCCACTGATTGCCCTAGTGTTGTTGCCCCTATTTCCGCTTTTTCCATCCGTGCTTTTCTTTCTCAGACAGTCCTTGATCCGATGTCCTACTTCTCCACAATTGAAACAACCTCCTTTCTTCGCCTTGGGACAATTGGGTGAGATATGCCCTTCTTTTCCACAGGTATAACATACCATTTTTCCTTGCAGGCACTCTCCCGAGTGACCCTTTCCAAAGTTCCCACATACCGGCTTCTTCTGCTGCACGCTCCCTTGCTGAATCTCCAAATTATTGCCACCGTTGCTCCACTTACATTTCTTGTTGTTGCTACCACCACTGCTAACATTCTGATTCCCACCTTCTATTCTCTTCTTGTTCTTCTCCCGGTTGTACTTTGAGACCGCTTCACTTCCACCTTCAGCTATGAGAGTTTTCTCCAACAGAGTTGAGAAGGACATAATTTGTAAAACCGCTACATTGCTATAGATCCACGGCTTTAACCCAATTTTGAATCTTCTTGCCTTCCTCACCTCCGTGTCCACCTGATGTGGAGCGAGTCTAGCCAATTCATTGAATTTCGCAGCGTACTCTGACACTCACATGTTCTTCTATTTTAGCTCTAAAAACTTGACCTCCATTCTCTCCTGCGTACTCTCAGGGAAGTAATTCTCAAAAAATAATGTCTTGAAGGCTTCCCCATCATAATTCCAGTTTCGGCTTTGCTCTGGTTGGCTTCCCACCAAAAGTTAGCCTCACCATTCATTAAGTAGGTAGAAAAAATTATCTTATGCTCTTCTGCTACTTTAGCAATAATAAAGGCCTTTTCAATCTCCTTTATGCACGTCTGAGCTTCTATTGTGTCTGTTGTTCCCTTAAACTCAAGTGGTCTTACTGCCCTGAAGTCTTTAAAGTTGGCTAGTTGGTTTCCTGTCTGATTTCCTGCGGGTTGAGCTTGATTCCGCATAGCCTCTGCCATCATGTTAATAAAATCTTGCATTGGGTTTGGTTGAGCTCCCACTCCATTGTTAACTGACTCTTCGATCTCTTGGTTTCGTAGTACTCGTCTGGGTGGCATTATCTAATTAAACAAAGTTCTAACACGTTACTCGAGTTTTATTATCATATAAGTATTTAGCATATAGTACAATATTGTATTCGAACAATCACATGATCATCAGGTGAAAGTTTTAGATTACCAAAATTTGGAAGTCTTTCTCCTCGATTAGTGGGTTAAGTTTGTTTTTTTTAAATACCAATTCAGTTTACTGAATTTACATAACATTAAATAGACAATTTACTAATTAAATTCTCAAACACATATCATAATAATGCATTTATATTCATATACCAACTTTGGTGTCTTACACATTCATTATAGGTATATTACTATAAATGCTACTATCCCATTTTAAACTCAAAAAATGGGATTTACTGAAAAAGATACTCCACTACATACACAAATAGGGATACCGCCTACCTACCTACTACCTCACACCTGCTGAGGTTTACATTAACATAAAACCTTATTAAAAAAAAAGGAGTACTAATTCATCTATCTACAACTGGTCCATAGCATAAGATCACTGGTGGCCCTACTAGGTCACCTGAACAGGCTCCTAAGGAAACAACCTGTAACGACCCCAAAATTCATATAATTCAATTATCGACTTCGGTCGTTAATAACACGTCTAACTTCTGATTTTACATCATTATTCGATGCTAAACTTAATAAAATGCTGAATAATTTAAACTTTTCTATCTTATTACTTTAATTCCCTGAATCAAAACTTTTATCATCTACACATCTCTGAATCAAGTTATTTTATGATTTACTTCATCAAAGTTATTATATAGAATCTTACACTTTAATCCAATAATCTTTACATATCAGATAACTCAAACTTTATAGTTTATCATTACATAATCATTGTAATTTATCAAGTACATTTCTCAAAACCTTTATCTTTACCTACCTTTAAACCATACTTGGCTTATTACTCACCTTATCAGAGTTAATAAATAAAACTTACATCCAGGTTCAATACCCTTTCATACAACAATCAAAACTTAAACTTTATAACTCAACATCTATTAAACATCATACATTATTCGGAACCCTAAACATGGTTCAAATAATAATAATTCAACCAAAGTGTATAAACCTTCAAGTATCACATCTGATTCATGTCTTTCAAGTAGCACATAACTTTACCTTGAATCTTTAACCTGCAAAATTGGTTATTTACAAGGTTGAGCTCGACAGTCCAGCAAAATCTAACAGTTTTCATGCATCATGTAACACGTAATAACATGCTCAACATATATCTCATAAACATTGGACTAACATAACATACATGCTATAGTTCATATAACAAGTATAAAGACTGAGTTCCTTACTCAATCAGCATGCTTTACTCAATCAACGTAGTCATAAATTGACTTTAACATTTCATACTTTCAACATATATATAACACATCATGCTCTTTGCAATAAAGATTTAAAACAGTTAATCATCAAGTTCACATAGTAAATAAGAACTAAAAGACTTGTCTTGATCGTTGTTTACTAATAACAGTTTACCAGCTTACAGTTATCTGCACTTCACGTGCCCTACACAATTATATAATCACACATCAACTATTAGTCACATAGCAGCACATAGTAGTTGTAATGTAAACTTTACTCTCTAACAATCCGGAATTTCAAATTGTAATATAAATATTTATAAAATTATATAAATATTTATTTTATGTGTTTATTGTGGAAATTGATGAAATAAATATTTTATTGATATGGTTATTATTGGTAAAAATTTATGAATTAAATTTATTAGATAATATTCTAAATTAAATTAATTTATAATTTAGAGAGTTGTAATATAACATGAGATGTTATATTGTTGTCTTAATTTAATAATTTAAAATGGTATATTAAATTATTAAATAAAATTATAATTTGATGATATTTGTTTAAGTGGAATATTTATTTAAAATATAGTGTGTATAATTATTTTATTTGATGTAATGTTGGATATGAAAATTCAAATAAATAATATGTGATTATAAATTATAAACTAAATTGTTTATTAAAATAATCAAAGTAGTTTAATTTATTTTTTACCCAAACAAGGCTTAAATATATTAAGCCTTTATTTTAAAGACTTTTTACCAAACAAAGCCTTATGGCTTTTGGATTTTTAATATTTGGATTATAAATAAAATAAATAAATTAAATTAAATAAATAAAATATAATTATAACATATACGTTTATATGTTGTAACCGATAATACTTAGTACGCTAGTTATGGCCATATCGGCTTATTATGTTTTATGTACAGTGGCTTGGGTATTTGCTAAGCGTAAGATTACAGAGAGAGTTGGGAGAATTGAGAAAAAACCTAAGATTTACTGAGCAACTTTAGTGTTTAACAAGAATTAGCAAGCCAATTGAAGGTATTTTCTTTAACCTTAATATTATGTATGTATATATGTTTATATATGGGTTTTTACGGCATAAAATTTCATGCTCTGTGAATGTAATTTGTTGAATTATTGATATATAACTAGTAATCGTGAGTATATGTGTTGGTCATGGTTGAATTTATGTTTAAACAAGGAATTTGTATGCTAATCACAGTTAAAAGTAGAGAAATAATGACAGTGTTTATAATTTTCATATGGCTTGTGAAAAGTACCAATTTTAGTGGCCAATTTGTATGTTAAACTGTAAATTGAGTTTTGATTATGCTAGTTCGTTAAGAAACGAAGATAACGTAATTTGAATGAAGTGATTTGGTCAAGTATAGAGATTACAGTGATGAGTTTTGTAAAGGATGTCAAAAATGGAGTTTTCATATGAAAAACATGGAATTTGAGAAATTAAACTAGCTTAAGTTGTTGTTAAATTGTTCTAATTGGTGGAATATGTTGGCAAACATGTTTGTAATAGTTCTATATCAATTGTATGATTTAATATTACTGTTTGGTGGGTGAAATTCGTGTTAGTTGGGCTAAAGTAAACTCCATCGTTCATACTGTTTACGCCTCATGTCATAACCGTAGAAATTGCATACGTTATAAGGTAAAAATGGCGCTTATTGGCACGGCCCTGTGCTTGTGTATAAGTAATAATGCATTTTTACTACTCGTCTCCGAGACGTTGAAGTCTCTGCTACTTGCAGGACTTTGGATACCATTGTAGCTTAGCTTTATGATATGTTAATGTGTCCAATATGTAATAACATGGTTAAAACATAATCATGTTATGTGGTTAGTAGTTTCAAAGTTGCAAATGATTATTAAGTTATGAACACGATATGTTAGAACTTAGTGTATATAATGATTAGTAAATAAGTGTTGTGAAGGTTAACACTTGGAATTTCTGATATTTATATAGTAGCATAAGACTTGTACTAAATTAACAAGTTTAGCAATAAATTGGTGTTATTTTGGGATGTTAACATGTCTAATAGATATTGTGATTGCACTAAAATGTGTAGGTGGACGTGAATTTTAATATTATAGCTTACGCAAGAGGCAAGTTCCCTAACCTTTGCTACTTTATTATTCAGCAAGGTTACATGTTGTACTTATGCAAGTTTTTTAACCCTCATTTACTGTTGAGCAAGTTAATTAATCTTTATTTCTTTATTCCAACCGAGATTACTTTGGTTATTCAAAGTCTGTAATTTTGTTGTAAGAAATGTGTTTATTCAGCTACTAATAACTGTTGTTTGATCTTCGTTCTCCAATATTGTTGTACTATCTTACATTATTATACCGAACTCTAAGTTGCCTAGTGATTCTTTACCAATTCAACTAATCCTTAGTTGATGAATTTTCTAAACTCTAAATTACCCTTGAAGTCAATCCAAACCAAACTTCCTTTGGTTTGCTTATGTACTCACACAATTTTGAAAGCATGTTGTCGATGATAACATTTGTTCAATTTAGAAGTTGTTAATACTTTAGCTCTTATTGATTCATCGATATATCTTGTTCATGAAGATATTATAATCAGACTCTTGAATAGTTATTGGTTCCTATCTGATTCAACCAGTACTTGGTTGATGAGCGTTCTAAAAATCTAGAATTCCTTTGAAGTTAATTCCCAACCAAACTTCCTTTGGTTCTGAACCTGATAATCTAAGATGAGATGAACAACCCTATATTAGGGGATTATTTTAGAGCTACGCAATAGCGTTAAAATATTTGTGCAATACATAGTACAAAGGGCTAATCACCTGGAGTACGGGATGATCGTCCATATAGTCGTTTAGACTGTTAAAGGTTATAGTAGAAACACCTGTGAACCTAGGACATAGATGATGAATATAGTCTTTTAGACTGTTAAAGGTTAAAGTAGAAATACTTGAAAACATAGAGTATAGTTTGTGGTCTTGTGACTCTCAGTGTATTCTTTGATGTTGATATCTATTGTTAACTTAAACGTTCATTATTCCTTTGAACTCATAGCTGTTGAATTAAAGTTTATTGTTCCGGTAAGAATACTTTACCATTGAAAGCTTAGTTAATTGTCATTCATAAAATGTTATTGTATATTATCCTTCTTGTGGGCAATTGTTTGCTCACTCTTGCACAAAATAATGCAGATGAAGTTAAGAAGTTTGAAGAGCTTTCTACAACCAATGGCAAGGACAAAGTGCTTGATTAGACGACAACGTTTAATTTATCTTTTATTTATGAAGCTTATGTAATAGATTTAATTATGATCATGTTTTAATTTTTCCGCTGATGATTGTAATAAAGGTTAGATGACCTGGGATTTATTTTAGATTATGTAACCCTTTAATGGGAGATTGATTGTTTAAACTTTTGAGTATAATTATATCCTTTGTTTATGGGTAGTTAGTTATGATTTATTTGGACAGTGAACACCAAATCTGTGGAATTGAATTGCCCGGATTTGGGGGTGTTACATACTCTACATCCCATAACCCTTCTTATTAATCAATACACAATGTTTAATTTTATTGTGTTAACTTTTGACTTATATCTCACTATATTTTATATTCGAAGTTCATTCAAGTGTTTAAGTCTTGCTAGGAATCATTATTTGTTTTATATTAAAACCATTTCATATCCTATAATATTCATTTTATTTGACTTAAAACACTTTTTATGTTCATTAAAATTTGTTACGGCATTTCGACGTTCATTCGTCACACGCCCGATTTGTCTCTCTTATGTATGTTTAGTATGCTTATATAACTTATCTAATACATCATATATTAATGTTAAGCATCATTATGTTTACTAACATTCATGTTTTATAACTTAGAATAACATCTTTTATCGTCAGAAGCACTACACTTGTATATGTGCATGCCCGACGCCCTCCGATTGTCCCCGAAAACACAACAGTACTAAAATTGACCATTTTTACCCCTGTTCCCAACCTCAAATTGAAAACCTTAAAGAATAAAAGTTTTATTTCTATTCTTTCTCGTTCCGAATCATCTTGAACGCCTCAATCGGAGTTCGTATTAAAACCTTATGCCTATTTTACTAAAATAGGTCAAAACAGTCACATCTGACACATTTTGGGTGCAGCTGCGCCCAATTAAGCCTTGGGCACAGGACAGTTGCGCCCTAGAGCTCATCTGTGCCCCAAATGACTTAGGGCACAGTGCAGCTGTGCCTGTTAGCAGAAATGAGACTCTAAGTTCACTGTTCTCGCGATTTTTGAACCTTTTCTCCTTCTAATCTTCATGACTTGAGTTATACACATCCAAATTAGTCCGTTTTCAATTCTATGGATTCATAATTCATATAAATACAACATATTAGAATTATAACAATTTACAGAAATATTAACTAGCCTAAATCTTAATCCAAAACACATGTTCATACTCTATTTTCATGTTTAACATGTTTAGCGAATTCATTCACTACGAATTCGTTTCTTAACCAAATTGATTCATTTAACTTGCGTTATTTTCATTTCTTATCATACTAAAAACATCTATTATCAAATTGATACATGTTCTAACCATCAATTTAAGCCTTAAAATAGACCAAAATACATAAACTAAGCCATAAACAAAATTTCTTCTTCTAACACTTGTTTCCACGAATTTGATTACATGAAAACCTGTTATAGATTACATATAACAAATTATACATACTAATTAACATATATGATCAATCTCTTAACAATCTAACCATAGAAATCTAACTTTTCAAAGAAAACTTAAGAAGTATAAAACTTAAAACTCAAAGCTAGATTATTACCTTTGATTAGCTATAAAATTTTGAACAATCTTCTTGTTTCTTCCTTCCATAATTCTCACAAATTCCTTCTCTCAATTTACAGAGAACTTCTTCTCTTTCTTTCTTATTTCTTCTCTCTTCTTTCTTCCTTATGTTCTTTCTTAGGCTTAAGCCAACGTAAAACTAAAACAGACGCTAACATAAAAAAATAAAACTGATGTATAATAATAATACTACTAAATACATATCAGTTATTTTTATTTTAAATTTAAAAGTCATAAGGCCTTGTTTTGCAAAACCTATTAAAATAATGACTTAATCATTCCTTAAGCCTTGTTGGCAAAACAAGATTAAAATAAGAATTTCAAGAGCTCTAAGGCTTTGTTTGGTAAAACCAAATTAAAACTATTTTAATTTATTTTCATAATTCATTTATAATTTAGTTTATTGTCCGACATTGTTTACTTGAATTTTTATATCCAATCTTAATTAAATAAACAAAACTAATTACCACAAAATTATAATTTTTATTATAATTTTACTTAATAAATTAACATATCACTTTAATTACTAAATTAAATTAAAACGACATTCTACCAAACTATATAATCCTTAACAACTCTCTAATTTAGTTATTAAGTTAAATTAGAGTATTATCCCATAAATTTAATTCATCACTCTTTTATCTTAATTAAGTTAATTTCCATAACTCATGAATTATTTACTTACTAATAAATAATCCAACAAATATCTACTAAAAATAAATACATTAATTAAAAATATTTATTTAATTCAATAAATATTTGAAATTATAAATAAAATTCTGGATTGTTACCTTACCCCTCTATAACTCTACGTCGAACTGATCGACTCGATTCCCCTATCTTGATATGCGCCCTCCTAGTCCCACTGCATTGGCCCTCATACGCTACGTCTAGAGCCAGTCTCAAGGTCTGGACCTTGACCTTCATGGCCTGTAGTGATGTCTCTAACTGTTCCACTCGCTTGGTTGACTCATAAAATGCATCATTCATGTGTATCTTATCTGCAATCTCTAGATCAAACTCACCTTGCATCGCCTGATGCTCTACACTCAGTACTCTAAACTTTACCTTCTCCTGCTCCAATTGCACTCACACCTCTGATAACTCAATCAGTGCCTGACTAGTAGCATCCTTATACTGTTGCTCCATATACTGGTGTGTCATATTCTGCGCCTCTAACTCTACAATCCTCTGCTCTAGCTCATAGTTCTTCGCTAGCAAGTCACCAATCATCTCATCCTATGAGGTATCCATCATCACCTTTGGCACAATCTCCTCCTGATCTACTGAATGACTCCCCTGACTATCTCCATGAATCCTATAATAAAACAAGGATACAACATCAGTACTATAATAAAATATATTCATTGGTAAAATGAAATAAAATTTTATTAAGTACAACACATACTCGTTGAATTTCCACAATCCATCTCCTAACGTACTCTATAAGAATTTTCTACTAAGGTTATAACCTAGGTTTCGCATTCCTAATGTTTATAACCTATATCTTTGATACAAACCTGTGACGCCCCCAAATCCAGGTTCTCTAACCTCGGATTCAGTGCTCACGGTCTATCATCATCATAAGCATTCTATACAATTACGGAATAATAAAAATATATTGTTCATTATAATAAAGTTTCATAACATAATCCCAAGGTCTTTTTAACCTTAACTTAAACACACCTTTAATATTACAAAAGGTTTACATAAATAATTCCATCAGATAATAATAATAATTAACATTCATTTTAAACTATTCTGGGACCTTGCCCTTGCCTTTGTCACTGAAATAAATATCATGATATAGCAAGGGTAAGTAACTAATTTGCTTAGCAAGTTTATATACAAGGGAGATATATCATGATTCGAAAGAGGTTTCGCTTTCAAGGTTCAAAATAGTATAAAGTTATGAAGAAACATGAATTAATAGTCAACAATTGAATATTCAAAAAATTGAATAAAAGGTACTGAGTGGTTTGAAATAACCATGAACATTTGACAAGGTCCTCAGCATTTAAACTGGACCTCTTAATAAGTTTTGGTAATCAAGAGGATCAGCCCTTCATACCCCGTGATTTATGCATAAATACTTAATAATCCAGCATCAATATCATGCCTTAATCAAATTCGTCCTTTTCTCAATCAAGAGTTCTTATCATATCAATTTAATAAGAACAACTTTTTAAAACACATTTGTTTTAACAAATTTAAAGATGTTTGATCTAGCTGATACAATTTTCATAGATCTATCTCATAAACAGTTCATAAATGAAGAACTTAAATCTAGTTCGCAGTTCAATAATAATATAACAGGAATTCAATTTCACCAAGTATGAATCTCAATAATCAATATAGATATGAAATGGGATTTGAATAAAGACATGTCGGATTTGAATAATTTGTTAGTAAATTTTCTGACGTATTTCCTGAAGAACTTTCCGGTCTACCCCCAGAACGTGAAGTTGAATTCGTTATTGATCTTGAACCTGGTACAAAGCCCATTTCTAAAACCCCATATCGAATGGCTCCTATTGAACTTCAAGAGTTAAAAGTCCAACTACAGGAGTTGTTGGACATTGGTTTCATTCGTCCTAGTACATCTCCTTGGGGTGTTCCTGTTTTATTTATAAAGAAGAAAGACGGGAGTATGCGACTTTGTATTGACTACCGGGAATTGAACCATGTCACCATCAAGAATAGGTATCCACTACCTCGCATTGATGACCTGTTTGACCAGTTACAAGGAGCATAATTCTTTTCAAAGATCGATCTTCGATTCGGATATCATCGGTGAAGATTAGGCGAGGATATTCCAAAGCGCGCCGAGAACTCAAGACGACGAGCATTATGAATTCTTAGTCATGTCTTTTGGATTGACTAATGCTCCTGCGGCTTTCATGGATATGGATAACTAGATATTTAAGGAATATTTGGATCAGTTCGTTGTTGTCTTTATTGATGACATCCTCATATATTCCAAAAGTCGTGAAGATCATGAGCACCATTTGAAGTTGGTACTCCAAAGGCTTCGTGAAAACAAGTTATATGCCAAGTTGAAGAAATGCGAGTTCTGGCTTAAGGAAGTAGCATTCCTTGGGCAAGTGGTGTCAAAACATGGAGTATTTGTTGACCCAATGAAGATTGAAGCAATACAAAGTTGGGAGCAACCGAAGACGATGACCAAAGTACGTAGCTTTTTGGGCTTAGCTGGTTATTATCGGAGATTCGTGGAAGGATTTTCTCGAATCGCTACTCCGTTAACTCAACTGACTCGGAAAGATACAAATTTGTATGGAGCGAGGAATGCGAGAAGAGTTTTCAAGAACTTAAGAGGAGACTCATTTCGGCACATGTTCTGACAATACCATCTGGTTCGGATGGATTTGTTATCTACAGCGATGCTTCGGGCAAAGGGTTAGGATGTGTTCTCATGCAACATTGAAAAGTCATAGCCTATGCCTCGCGACAACTTAAAGAATATGAGAGGAATTATCCTACTCATGATCTAGAGTTGGCAGCAGTCGTTTTCACGCTAAAGATCTGGAGGAACTATCTGTATGGGGAGAAAGTGGAGATATATTCAGACCATAAAAGCCTCAAATATTTCTTCAACCAAAAGGAACTCAACATGCGGCAACGACGTTGGCTCGAGATGTTAAAAGATTATGACCACACCATTCAATACCATCCTGAAAAATCAAACGTGGTAGCTGACGCGTTGAGTAAAAGATCATATCCAGGAACGAGTGCGATGATGTCAAGTATACACATAGAACCGACATTAATCGAAAAAAGTTAAAGTTGCTTAAGCCATAGACCCGGAGCTGATGCGTATGAAGAAGAAAGTACAAGAAGGTGCTATTCCAGAAGCAAGAATCGATGAAGAAGGAATACTTCGAGTCCACTCCAGACTTTGTGTTCCTAACGACTCTGATTTGAAGAACAAGATCATGATGGAGGCACACAATACACCGTTTTTAATCCATCTTGGAAGTACCAAAATGTATCGTGATCTTCAACATACATTTTGGTGGAACAATATAAAGAGAGAGATTGCAAAGTTTATCTCGAGGTGTTTAACTTGTCAACGTGTACAGGCGGAGCATCAAGTGCCTAAGGGTCCATTGCAACCACTTGAGATTCCAAAATGGAAGTGGGAACACATTACCATGGATTTCGTTACGGGTCTTCCCACGGTTTCTCAAGGCATAGATGCGATTTGGGTTATTGTTGATAGATTAACTAAGTCTGTTCATTTCTTGCCGATACGGGAGACTTATTCCCTTGAACGTCTTGCTCGTATGTACGTGAATGAGATTGTGAGATTGCATGGCATGCCAGTATCCATAGTTTCGGATAGTGACCCAAGATTCACTTCATGATTTTGGGTTAGCTTGTAAAAAGCTATGGGCACAGATTTACAATTCAGTTCAGCATATCATCCTCAAACGGACGGACAATCAGAGAGGACTATTCAAACTCTTGAAGATCTATTAAGACTTTGTGTCCTAGACTTCAAAGGGAGTTGGGATAAGTATTTACCATTGGTGGAATTCTCCTACAAAAACAGTTATCAGGCAAGTATAGGTGTGGCTCCATTTGAAGCATTATATGGACGAAAGTGTCGCTCTCTAGTATATTGGGATGAGGTGGGTGAAGCAATATTGTTGGGACCAGAGTTTGTACGTATTACTACAAAAAAAGATCCAAATGATTCGACAATGTATACAAACGGCACAGGATCGACAAAAGAGTTATGCAGATCTTCATCGAAAGGACGTGAAATTTAGTATTGGGGATCATGTATTGTTGTGTGTTGCTCCATGGAAGGGAGTTACAAGATTTGGGAGAAGAGGAAAGCTCAATCCACGATTTATTGGTCCATTTCAGATTCTTGACCGAGTAAGAAATGTGGCCTATAGACTGGCGTTATCTCCAAGTATGTCTCGTGTTCATAATGTTTTTCACATATCTGTGCTTCGTAAATATGTGAAAGACCCGAACCACGTTATTGAGTTAGAACCAGACGAAATAGCCAAAGACTTAACGTACGAAGAGGTACCTGTCAAGATCTTGGATAGGAAAGAGCATGTCCTACGCACAAAGGTCATACCACAAGTCAAAGTTTTGTGGAGGAACCATGCTATAGAGGAAATGACCTGGGAGTTGGAAACGGAAATGAAAGCGAGGTATCCTCACCTTTTCGAAACACCGGGTACGTATGCCAATTTTGAGGACGAAATTTCATAAGGAGGGGAGGTTGTAAGACCCCAACTTATTATAAATGAAATTGAATTTCCTCTATTTATTATTTTGAAATAGTAAGGGTTGATTTGATTAATGTGGTTAGTTATGGGTAAAATGCGCAAATATTTCAAATAAGCAAGTGGTTATAAAATATTCATTGTTGTCGGGGAATATTCGTTTGGTCGTGGAATATTCTTACCGCTTGGGAATATTCGTAGACGACGCAGCGACCTTTGTGTGGGGCCCCATAATGGAAAGCGATTGGATGAAGAAAACGATAAGTATAAGTTGTTTTTACCGTTAATACTATTGAAATACTCGGTGGTTAAAACACAGTAACACACGGTATTGCACCAATTATTGATTCTTACGTAAGAAGGCACTACTCAATAATTGTTACAGTAATTACTATTCAATATTTTATTTTATTGATTCAATAATTGTTGTATTTATATTTTATATTATTGTTGTTTCAATAATTGTCATTACACAGTATTTTCCATTATCGAAGCAATAATTCATATTATTTGAATAATATTATTAGATAACATTATTGGCAATGTCTAGAAAGTTCTGTCTAAGGAGAGGTTTGGTCACCTAATTGCGCGCCAGTAAGGAGAAATCTTTATTGGAAAGCCCCCTCTTTCCTGGAAATGGCCTGGTTGTCAGTATTGTGATTCTGTAATATTATTTATGAATAATTAATTATTGATTTATATGATAAGGAAAATATTCATTTTATGTGGATATAGATGGAGAAAATTTTAAAGTGACAATTGTTTAAAATTGATATTTTATCTTTTCTAATAAAATAATTCATTTAAATATATTATTATATTATAATAATATAATAATGGTGATATCTTTACAATGAATGTGGGATATATGAATATATGAGGAGGAAGAGTATTTTTGTTACTAAAAATATTTAAAACATGTTTTTCATGTTTCTGGACCTCATTTCTTGACTAAAATTTGATTATAGCCTGTAAAATCGTCTGTATGTGAATTTCGGTCAAGTTCTGCTTGGAATTTGAAAAAAAAACTTAAAACTACAAAGTTGTAGAGAATTGAATTTCCTATGGAATGGACATAAGATTCGTATTTTTCTGATAAAAGGGATATTTATTATGAATTATTGAAGTTCCGGAATAATTGATTTTTGAAGTTTTAAATATTTTTTTTAATAAAAATGTTTTTTTCATTTTGTGGGCCTCACTAACATGTGCAAAGTACTGAATTCAGTTGGTAAAAGTGGGCGTAGGAAATTTATATAAATATATTATTATTTTATTAAATTTTTTGCTTTTGTGTTCTAAGCATTTTCCTATAAATAGGGTGCTTAGGTTAGAATTGAAAATCACACCAGAAACAAGTTTTCTCTCTCTATATTATCGGTTTATTCTTGTAAGTATTTTGAGACTTTGAGTGTTCTTTATATGGTACAAGTTCCTTCAAAGACTATATCCAAAGATTCTAGTCGTAAATAATTGTCTTTTCGAGGTAAGGGATGTTATTTTTTTAAAAATGATATTATTTCTTTCAATATCATTATCTTAGAAATATTGGTAAGATTTTTCTTGTGAATTTCTTGTCTTTTAGTGTAGGGTTACTTATTCACGTGTCTTGACTATTCACGATATCTGACTTTATTCACGGAAAAATTAAATTTTTATTTTTTGTCCAAAATATCTATTATGGATACTAGCTTTGATTGTATCCATGTTTTGATCATTCTTGAATTTTACTTCACTATGGTTATTTATGAAGTATTTTTGAACTGGACTATTTAAAATCTGAATCCTTATTATTTGTTCTTTTGTTTCCTTTGGATTCGTTTTTCGTTAAAATATTTTTCATCATCCTCGGTCCTAAATGATGATATTCTTGAATATCTTTGGCTGTAGTGCAAAGATGGTTGATTTTCTTATGAATATCTTTGGCCCGTAGTACAAAGATGTACAGTGTTGAGATGAACATGATTAATCGATGAATATCTTTGGCCTGTAGTGTAAAAGATGAATATTTGATTCAAGATGTATATTGATTGATGTTACAGGGATAAAATATTGATGATGGACTTTTAAATTCATAGATAATAGTAGATTTTATTCTCTACATAACTCTTCTATGACTTATTATTTCCGCTACAAATATTAATCTGAAACTTGTTGTCTATTATATTCTATCAGATTTTTCCCTATTGAAGACTAACGATAATTTGTTCTATATTATCTTAGTCATAATATTCTTTACTGGGCTAGTTGAGCTCACCCTTTTCCTTTTTGTTCCATTTTTCTTCTCAGGAGACGAGAATGTAGCGAGTACTAGTCGGGGTATGGAATGAAGGTTCTAGAAAGTCATTTTAGTAGTCCTCACTATTTTGTAAAATAGTGTATCAATAATTGTAATGAGGACTTATTTGAGTGTTGATATTGTCTAGAAGACAATATTTGTTTTTAAACTCATAGTTTATGTGTTGTCGTATTTTGCACGACAATTGTATTAATAAAGTTGTAGTTGTTTCTGTACTATGTATTTGGCGACTCAGAATGGGTGTTGTATACCTATTTTGGGGGCGTCACACCATGTTCTCTTCTCAAAGTGCAAAAACGCTCTTCACTTAAAGGTTTTATAAAAATATCTGCCAATTGATGTTCAGTAGGAACAAATACTAATTTAATTAACCCTTTAGCAACATTATCTCTTAAAAAATGATGTCTCACTTCAATATGCTTAGTACGAGAATAAAGCACAGCATTTTTTGAAATATCAATTGCACTAGTATTGTCACACATAATAGGCACATTTTCACATATCACATGAAACTCATGAAGAGTTTGATCATCCATAAAATTTGTGAACAACAACTACTTGCCGCCAAATATTCACCTTCCGTGTAGACAAGGCAACTGATGTTTACTTTTTGCTATGCCAAGCCACAAGGCTTTGTCCTAAAAATTCACAAGCACCGCTTGTGCTTTTTCTATCAACTTGTCACCCTGCATAATCTGCATCTGAATATCCAATTAGTTCAAAACTTGGAGATACAGGATAGTATAAGCCTAAATTAATTGTGCCACCTAAATATTTAAATATTCTTTTTACCGCTTTAAGATGAGATTCTTTAGGTTGAGCTTGAAATCTAGCACAAAGGCATACACTATACATAATATCCGGTCTTGATGCAGTTAAATAAAGTAAACAACCAATCATACCTCGATATATTGTCACTTCAATATCTTTTACCGTAGCATCCATGATAAGCTTGATGGTAGTACTCATTGGTGTTGACTTTGGTTTGGTATTTTCAAAACCAAATCTCTTTAATAACTCCTTTACATACTTGGATTGGTGAATGTGAATCCCTTCATTGGATTGTTTGATTTAAAGCCCCAAGAAATAGTTTAATTCCCCCATAATGCTCATGTCAAACTCATTATGCATACATTGGGAAAACCATTCACACAAAGAGTTAGTAGTAGCTCCAAAAATTATGTCATCCACATAAATTTGAACACTTAATAAATCTTTATTTTTGGTTTTAATAAAAAGAGTAGAGCCAATCTTACCGCTATTAAAACCATTTTCTAATAAAAACTTGCTTAGTCTGTCATACCATGCTCTTGGAGCTTGTTTTAATCCATACAAAGCCTTTTTCAATTTAAACACATGATGTGGATATTTTTCATATTCAAAATCGGGTGGTTGCTTAACATATACTTCTTCATTTAAGTAACCATTTAAAAAAGCACTTTTCACATCCATTTGATATAATTTAAATTATCTAAAGTGTGCATAGGCTAATAAAATTCTTATAGCTTCCAACCTTGCAACAGGGGCAAAGGTTTCTTCATAGTCTATACCTTCCTATTGATTATAGCCTTGAGCTACCAATCTAGCCTTATTTCTAGTGATTATGCCATTTTCATCAAGTTTATTTTTGAAAATCCATTTTGTACCAATTATAAAAGCATCTTTAGGAGTTTTGACAAGATCCCATACCTGACACCTTTCGAATTGGTATAATTCTTCCTGTATGGCAATAGACCAATTTTCATCTTGAACTGCTTCCTTGGCATTCTTTGGTTCTATTTGTGAAAGAAATGCGGAGAATGCACAGTAATTCCTTGTTTTCGTTCTTGTGTTCATCCAAGTGTCAGGATCACCTATGATCAGATTTGGTGGATGATTTCTCACTGTTCTAGATGGTTTAGGAAGCCTTTCTGTAGTCATTTATTTGTTGGATTCAAACTGTGGTATGTCACATTCTATATCAGTGTGTTCGTCTGATTTTTCTTCTAAATTGGACGGGTCTGACTGTCTATTTTTCGGTGTCTGCATGTCTAAGTTTTCTACTGAAACGGATGGGTCAGGCTGTCTGATTTTAGCTGTCTTTCCTTCTGATTCGGACGGTTTAGACTGTCTGATTTCAGCTGATTTTCCTTCTGATTCGGACGACTTAGGCTGTCCGAATTTAGCAGTTTGGCTTTCACGACTCAAATTGTTATTTCCTACAGAATCCTCATCTTTCGACATATCATAGTTAAATTCATCAAATGTTACATGCACTGACTCTTCAACCTTTGCCTTGTCAAGATTATAAACCGTATATGCCTTACTCTGTGCTGAATAACCAAGAAAAATAGCTTCAGTTGATTTTGCATCAAATTTTCTAAGATTAGTATTAGTATTTTAAACAAAACATTTAGCACCAAACACTTTAAAATAATTAATATTAGGAATCCTTTTGTTTAGTAACTCATATGGTGTTTTTAATAAAATGGGTCTAATCAATACTTTATTTAGAATGTAACATGCAGTACTTACAACCTCTGCCCAAAATCTTTTAGGCAATTTACTTTCTTGAAGTAACGTTCTTGCAGTTTCTTGGAGAGTATGATTTTTGCGTTCCACTACACCATTTTGTTGTGGTGTTCTTGGTGCAAAAAATTCATGTGTAACACATTTCTCACTGCAATTTGGTATAAAGTCTTTTCCAAATTCCCCACCATGGTCACTTCGAATGCCAATCAGCTTGAGGCTGTGTTTTGTTTCAACATTCTGTATAAGCTTTTTAAATTCTACAAAAGCTTGATCTTTAGTTTTCAAAAATAAAACCCATCTAAATCTTGAAATATCATCAACAATAACAAAGGCATAATGATTATTTCCTAAGCTAGCATATCTCTCGGGTCCAAACAAATCAAGATGCAATAATTGAAGAGGTAAAGAAGTTGATACCTGATTTTTTGCTGATAAAGGAATTTCTTGTTTGCTTACCTAACTGACATGCATTACAAATCCCTGTCTTTTCATATTTTAGCTTTGGCAATCCTTTGACAAGGTTCTTGGTAGCTAATTTGTTAATCAATTCTATATGTACATGTCCTAACCGTCTATGCCAAAGAATAGTTTAATCTTGAATAGCAGTTAGGCAAATATCTTCATTTTGATTTTCAAAGTTAATTGTATAAATATTACCTTCCATTTGAGCAATTAGAGGAAGATTGTGAGAAGCATGAATAATAGCACATTTATCTTTTTCAAAAATTACTTTATGTCCACTATCCATTAGTTGACTTACACTAATTAAATTATATTTTAATCCTTCAACACAATGAACATTATCAATGAAAACCTTACCATTTCCAATTTTACCTTTACCGACGATTTGGCATGTGGTGTCATCTCCAAAGGTAACAGTTCCTACCTTCTTAGTAGTCAGTGAGATGAATTTAGTACTATCACCCGTCATGTATCTAGAACATCCACTGTCTAGCACCCATTTATGTGATGGTACTTTAGCTTTAAAACACACCTACAAAACAAAGAAGTAGCTCATCGTTTTGGTACCCAAATCTGTTTGGTTCCGTTATTGTTAGTAGCAATTAAATCTCTTTTCTTTACCCAAACTTGTTTTATTTTAATTTTATTACAGTTTATATCAAAATGTCCCTTAAACCACAATTTTTGCAAGTACCGAAAGGTGAGCAATAAAGAGGCTTGTTCCTTGGTTTATTATTTATTACTCTAATTTTATTAGTAGTGTTTGTAATGTTTTTAACAGGATTGTATCCAATTCCTTGTTTATCTAGACTTGACCTTTGAGCACCTAACATCATATTTAAATTCTCTTCCCCTTGAACAAATTTTGCAAGATCCTTTTTCAATGAAATTATTTCTTCCTCATTATTATTTTGCATGTTTAATATTTTTCCATCATTAAAAGCATCAATACAAATATCTCTCATTTTCAAACTTTCTTTTAAAACATTATTTTCCTTTTTAAGATCATTAAATTCTTCATTTAATTTGTTTGCATGATTATATAGAATTTTATTATAGTTATCAAGATAATCAATTTTAGCATTTAACTTAGATACTTCACTTGATGTGCAATCTTTAATTATTTCTTGTTTTTCTTCAATTAATGTTTCTACCTCTTTCATTAAATCATTTATCCAATTTTTTAAATGAATATTTTTCTCTTTAATACGAATATTTTCATTTTTTAAAACTAGATAATAAGAAATAGTAATATCACCAAGTTCAGAGTTTACCTCAGATGATTCTTGATTGCATAATCCAGTTAAACACAGTTGAGCAGTTTTATCTTCTTCCTCGTCATGATTAGACTCATTATCGCTCCATGTCATTAACGCCTTTCCTTTTGAATTGCTTGCTTTGTTCTTCCTTTTTAATTGGAAACAGTCTCTCTTGAAATGTCTGGGCCTTCCACATTCAAAACAGGTATCTTCTTGTGGCTTTTGCTTGGTGTCTTTCTTGTTGTTAAATGTCTTGCCTTGAAACTTTGATTTATTCTTCTTTCTAATCAGCTCTCTGAATTTTCAAGACATCATAGCTATTTCTTCATCGGAGTCTTCATCATCACCTTCTATGTAGATTTCAACTTGAAGAGCTAAGGTCTTCCTTTTAGGTCCTTCATCTTCTTCATCATACCTCTTTAGTTGATTTTCAAATTCTTCAAGTTCTCCAAATAACGTTAGATTTTCCATCGTGCTGATTGTAGTTGAGTCTTGAAGAGTTATAACTTTTGGTGCAAACCGTTTGGGCATGACTCTAAGTATCTTTCTATTTATCTCCCTTTGATCAATTTTCCGGCCGAGCATGCTTAGAGAGTTCATGAGAGTGAGGAATCTAGCTTGAGATTCTTTGATGGATTCATTCTTCTCTAACCTGAAAAGTTCATATTCTTGCATTAGCATACTTAATTTGACTTCTTTTACCTTTGTAGTTCCCTTATGGCTCATGACGATTGTATCCCATATTTCTTTAGCAGTTGTGCATGCAGAAACTTTGTCAATTTCAGCTTGAATCATCCCACTTAGCAGCTTGTTCATGGCTTTGGAGTCGTAGGATACCATGTATGAATCATTTGAATCTATTTCCATGAGAGTCTTCGGTTTTCCATCATCATGTCTTGGAATGATAGGGTCATTCTCAACAACCCACCATTCCAATGCAACATTATGATAATAACCACCATCACCAACAACCAAACATACACTTAAAATACCTTAAAATCATTTCATTCAGTCTTTCAATTCATTTTATTAATCCAAATGCAACATTATGGTTTTCCCCAAATTTGTCAATGACGAATTGAACAAACGATGGCATGTGAGGTTCGATTGGTGATTATTTTGTTTGGGTTAAGCACATGAGTGGATTAAATTGGGCTTTTGATCAGAAGGGATTTATTGTTGTAGAAAGGCAATTGGGGTTTCTCATTATTATTTTTCTGATGATGTTATATATAATGCGGCAACAATGGTGCATTGTGGTTGCTTGTTTTTGATCGGATTATAGGATGAAAGATGAAATTTTTGGAAAGAAGATGATAGCAATGACAGTTTAATAATTATTTTTTTGGTTCAAAGACTCTATTGCCCTCATTGCATGCATGCTACATGGCAAATTGGCAATGGAAGATTTATGTCCAAACTTAATAACGTCTGTCACTTTTTTTAAGTAGAAAAGTCAACAGGTACCTTTTAAGGTTTAAATATAAATAATTACCCTCAATTATTAATTATTTTTCATTTCGATGATTAACCTTTCAAATTTTCTCAATCAAGTCATTAAACTATTAATTTTTTTTACTTTCGTCCAATTGAACATGTCACGTCATAAATCGATGACATGTCTCGGCTGACTAGGCTAATCAATGTCTACGTATAATTAAAAATTAGACTTAAATATAAAATTATTAGCCTGAATTATTGACCATTTTCCATTTTAAAGATCGATCTTTCAATTTTTTCAATCAGGTAATTAAACTTTTAATTTTTTTTACTTTGGTTCAATTGAAGTTTCCACATCATAGACTGATGATGTGGCTTTAACATCTAAGATATGACTGATGAGGTGTTAAAACAATACTCATTTTATAATTAGTTTAAATCATTTTATAAAAACTAAATAGGCATAAAAGCAATATTATATTATAATTTAACAACAAAAACTAAAAAGAATTAAAAAATAAAACATCTATTTAAGAGTTTCTTTTTTATTTTAAAAAAAAAGAACCAAGAAATAATTATGAAAAATATTACTTATCACTATCATTAGCGCCTAAATTTTCAAACCAAACAAAAGGGAAAAAAATATCTGTAACTAATTATTAAATAGTATCATCTTACTTACAACTATCTAGGGTTGCAAACGAACTGAACTGAACCGAACTTTGTCGAACTCAAACTGAACTCGAACACTTTTAATCGAACTCAAACATGTTCGAGTAGCTTGATCAAACCAATATCTATACATGAGTTTGGATCATTTGGTGTTCACAAAAATGATCGAGTTCGCAAACAGTTTACGAACAAGTCGAACACAAGCTTGTTCGCGAACATGAACAGTTCGTGAATGTTCACAAACACAATCTTGTTCATGAACACCAAACTTGTTCACGAACATAAACTTGTTTACGAACACAAACTTGTTCGCGAACACAAACTTAGAACTTTGAAGCAAAAAATAGTTAAATAAATACCAAAAATGTCTTCTCTAAGAATAAGTAATTCAATCAAAAATTAGATCAAATATTGTAATCATCATTCTTAGAAATATATATCATATTATATTATTATCAATGATATATAAGTCTTATATCACACTATATAAGACTTATTTAGGAATAAGATATAATATATATCATATTAACATATACGGTCCCCTTCTTCAACGAACCTTAAATAGCGAACCAAAAACGAACCGGCTATAGCGATGATTTTTTGAGCTATAGCGACTGTTCGAACCGTCACCATAACTATGTCGTCAGCTTTGTATGTTATAGCAATAAAAAAAATCATCGCAATAACCGGTTCGCTATTTAAGATTCGCTAGAGAAGGGGACCGTTATCATATATTGTTAGAGTTTATGCCCTAGAGACCAATTATTTGATATAATTGCTTAACATTTTGATATTATGTTTGATTGAATAAATGAATGATTTTATTATGGTTTTATGTACTGCGTTATATAAATGTTAACATAATAAAATTCCTTAGAATAGTGATACAAATTATATAGTTTTAAGTATGTGACTTGAACATGAGATTATATAATTACAATTAGTATCATTGCTCTTAAATGTCCCTAGTCGAGTATCATTGTTGATGGGACAACAATGATGCATTGAGACTATTATGTGGTTTGACTGATGACCAAATCTCATTGGTCATAAATATATGAGATATTAAGTCAATGCATAGGTACATGTTGAGAACGATGTAATTGGACATGACTCCACCATGAGAATTCTACGTGGAGCAGTGATGCGAAAGTGTCATTAGCGATTCTCATAGTGACAATGATGTAATGGTCCTCGAACCTGAAATCACTATATTACTACACGGGAATTTATGTACTTTGATATCATCAAATGTCACCTTTAATAGGGTGGACTATAAAGGTGATTATTGGGTACATCATGAATCGTGTGAGGAATATGAGTGATCTAGATGGAATTTAACCCTCTTATATATTAGGGGTGATATCCATAGGCCTCTTGATTGAGTAGGACTATGAAATGCATGGCCATGCTCAAATAGTGATTTGTTTCATATATTCTACTCATTGATCAAGAAAAACACAGATTAAATTATGAAGAGTATGACACATTCCATGACTCGAGTTTAATCTAGGATGTCAAGGTTAAAATGATTAAATTACATTGAAACATTGGTCACGAAAAGGTTGCATCGAATCATCGATCTTATTATTATTACTTGAGAAAGTGATGCATTACTAGATGTCGCTCACTTTGTTTATAAGTTTATAATATGATTTTAAAATTATTGCCAACGTAATAATAACCTATAGGGTCACACACATAGAATGTAATTAAAGGGAATTAATTTAAATTGTAAAGATTTAAATATGTCAATATGATTGATAGTATTTAAATTACTTAATTTAAATTAATAGGATAATTATATATAGGTATATTAATTAAGTAAGACTTAATTAAGATATATATATATATATATAAATTCGGATTTTATTAAATTAGGTTTTGATTAATTCATTTTAATCGCTATATATATGATATGTAGAAGCCATTTAGGTATTATTCATTAACTAAAAACCCTAGCTGCTCTTAGAGAGAGACTAGAGAAAGCGATTAGAAAATTCTCATCCTTGGTGGCTAAGTGCATGAGTTCCTTTTTTTTATCGCAGAGATAAATCTGACGATTTGCAGGCGTTCGTGTGGATCTTGTGAGAGGCGCTAGATTCATTTGGATTGCGTTAGAGATTCCATCGTTGCTTCAACCACCTCATCCCAGCATACTGGAGAATGACACTTTCTTCCACACAACGCCTCAAATGGAGCCATGCCGATACTTGCTTGATAACTATTGTTGTAGGAGAATTCCACCAATGGCAAAAACTTGTCCTAACTTCCTTTAAAGTCAAGGACACAGAGTCTTAATAGATCCTCCAGAGTTTGAATAGTCCTCTCCGACTGCTCATTCGTCCGAGGATGATATACCGAACTGAATCGCAAATTCGTGCCCATAGCTTTTTGCAAACTGATCCAAAACTGTGAAGTGAATCTTGGGTCTCGATCAGAAACTATGGATACTGGCATACCATGAAGTCTTACAATCTCATTTATGTACATACGAGCAAGACGTTCAAATGAATAAGTTTCTCGTATATGTAAGAAATGAGCAGACTTGGTCAATCTATCAATAATGGCCCAAATTTCATTTATGCCTTGAGAAACCTTGGGAAGACCGATAATAAAATCCATGGTAATGTGTTCCCACTTCCATTCTGGAATTTCAAGTGGTTGCAATGGACCTTTTGGCACTTGATGCTCCGCCTTGACTCGTTGACAAGTTAGACACCTTGAGATAAACTCTGCGATCTCTCTTTTCATATTGCTCCACCAAAATGTATGTCGAAGATCACGATACATTTTGGTACTCCCAGGATGGATTACAAATGGTGTGTTGTGTGCCTCCATCATGATCTTAAACTTCAAATCAGAGTCGTTAGGAACACAAAGTCTGGAGTTGACTCTAAGTATTCCTTCTTCATCGATTCTTGCTTCTGGAATAGCACCTTCTTCACTTTCTTCTTCATATGCATAAGCTCCATGTCTGTAGTTTGAGTAGCTTTAACATTATCGATTAAAGTCGGTTCTACTCATATATTTGCCATCATCACATGGGTCCCTGGAGTCTTTATCTCTATCTCCATCCTTTGCAAGTCATACAAAATGGGCTTTTGCGTTGACAATATCGCACTCATACCCGCATATGATCTTCTACTCAATGCGTCAGCTACCACATTTGCTTTTCTAGGATGGTATTGAATAGTATGATCATAATCTTTCAACAGTTCAAGCCAACGTTGTTGCCACATGTTGAGTTCCTTTTTGGTGAAGAAATATTTGAGGCTCTTATGATCCGTAAAGATCTCCACCTTCTCCCCATACAGGTAATGCCTCCAGATTTTAAGTTCGAAAATGACAGCTGCCAACTTTAGATCATGAGTAGGATAATTCCTCTCATATTCTTTAAGTTATCGTGAGGCATAGGCTATGACTTTCCCATATTACATGAGAACACATCCTAAACCTTTGCCTGAAGCATCACTGTAGATGACAAATCCCTCCGAACCAGATGGTATTGTCAGAATAGGTGCTGAAATGAGTCTCCTCTTGAGTTCTTGAAAACTCTTCTCACATTCCTCGCTCCAACCGAATTTTGTATCTTTTTGAGTCAGCTGAGTTAATGGAGTAGCGATTCGAAAAAATCCTTCCATGAATCTCCGATAATAACCAGCTAAGCCCAGAAAGCTATGTACTTCGATCACTGACTAGGTTGCTCCCAGCTTTGTATTGCTTCAATCTTTGCCAGGTCAACAGATATTCCATGATTTGATATCACGTGCCCAAGGAATGCTACTTCCTCAAGCCAAAACTCGCATTTCTTCAACTTGACATATAGCTTGTTTTCACGAAGCTTTTGAAGTATCAGTCTCAAGTGATGCTCATGATCTTCACGGCTATTGGAGTATATGAGGATGTCATCAATAAAGACAACCATAAAATGATCCAAATATTCCTTGAATACTCGGTTCATCATGTCCATGAAGACAACATGAGCATTAGTCAATCCAAAAGACATGACTAGGAATTTGTAATGCCCGTACCGAGTTCTGAAAGTAGTCTTTGGAATGTCATCATTTTTAATTTTTAACTGATGATATCTGGAACGAAGATCAATCTTTGAAAAGAATTTGGCACCTTGTAACTGGTCAAACAGGTCATCAATATGAAGTAACGGGTACCTATTTTTGATGGTGACATGATTCAACTCCCGATAGTCAATGTAAAGTCGCATACTCCCATCTTTCTTCTTTACGAATAGAACAGGAGCACCCCAAGGAGACGTACTAGGACAAATGAAACCGATGTCTAACAACTCCTGCATTTGGGTTTTTAACTCCTGAAGTTCAATAGGAGCCATTTGATAAGGGGCTTTGGAAATGGGTTTTGTACCGGATTTAAGGTCGATAAAAAATTCAATTTCACGCTCTGGAGGTAGGCCAGGAATTTCTTCAGGGAATACGTCAGGAAATTTATTAACAATAGAAATATCATTAAAATCTGACGTATTTTTATTTAAATCCGTGACATGGGCTAAGAAAGCTTGACATCCGTTTTTCAATAAACGAATAGCTTTATGGCTTGATATGACAGTGATTAACTTTAGTGGTTTGGTTGCTTGAATTCGCATAATAGGTTGGTTAGGAATATGAAAACTAACAACCTTACGAAAATAATCAATATTTGTATGATGAGTAGTTAACCAATCAATCCCTTAAATCACATCAAATGCAAGTATTTTTAAGAAAATAAGATCAATAGGTAATGTGAGGGTACCGATTTGAACCAAACAAGACTTATAAACAGTGGATGTAATGAAGGTTTCTCCCAATAGAGTTTCAACAGATAAGTCAAAGTCTAATTTCTCCGGAGTCAAATTTAAACGTTGAGTGCAAGTAGGAGAAATAAAAGAATGGGTAGAACCGGTATCAAATAAGGTATAGACTTTGTTAGAGTTTATGATTAACTTACCCGTGATCACCTCGTTCGGATTCCTCGCTTTTTGGGAGGTTACAAAAAACGCTCTCCCATGAACTATTGGCTTTGACTTGTCTGGGACGGCCTTTGGTGCCTCCATCCCAGCTGGACTTGACTTTGGTGCATGACAAAATCGAGCTAGGTGACCTTCTCTTCCACAATTGTAACATGCTTTAGGCTCACTGCATCACAGTTTGGATGATGATGTGTCCCCTCCCTCGCATTTGTAACATACGATGAAGCGGCCGTTCTCCTTCTTTAACAACGGGTCTTTGGTCTTTGACGTCTTTCCATCATTATTGAATCTCCTCTTCTTAAAATTTCCACTTCTATTATCTTAGCCATGATTACCATCGAAGTGGTTACCATTTCTGGCATGTTGATTCCCTCCACGTTTGTTGTCACCGCTTCGATGACTGCTCAACTGGTATTATCGACTTATCGGCTGCTCTCTCTTGGTTGGGTTGACTCATTATCGCGCTCCAATAACTGAGCTCTATTTACAACATCTGAATACAAACACAGTTTGTGAGAAATGAGGTATTGACGTATTTCGGGTCTTAAACCTTGCAGAAACATTCGCGTCATTCTCTCCTCATTATCAACCAAATGAGATGCAAACCGGGACAACTCAGCAAACTTAGCCTCGTACTGCGACACGATCATGTTGTTTTGCTCCAGCTTGATGAACTCCACCTCCTTCATGTGACGAATACTTTCAGGAAAGTACTTGTCGTTGAATAATTCTTGGAACTTCTCCCAAGACATCTTCAGTGCAGCAAGCTGAGTACGCTTTACAGATTCCCACCATTAATCTGCCTCTCCTCGCAACATGAAGGTGGCAAAGGGAACCTTTTGCTCCTCGGTGCATCCCAAGACATCAAATATCTTGGTGATCTGCTTTATCCACATCTCCGCCTTAAGTTGTTTTGTCTCTCCCAAAAACATCGGTCGTCCCAGCTCCTTGAATTGCTTAGCGGTGACCATCCGAGAGTTGCTAGTGTTTCCACCTGCATTTTGAACAGGAGCCGCTCTCGTCTGATGTTGCATGAATTGCATAAAGCCTCTGAACATCCCATCGTTCATCATTTGATCGGTGTTGTTGTTTACCTGAGGATTATTACCTTCCTGATGCACATTATCCTGGGTATTGATCGTTGGTGACTCAACTGTCTCATGTGCTCCATTGCTTATCTCAATATTATCGGATGTCATTTTTAAATACTACCACAAAACAAGGGTTAATTGACATGCAACATATTATCCCTATATCCTGACCGACCAATTAAATATCAAATAAACTTAGGTAGGTCATACTAGCGAAGGAATTCCTCGTCTCTCCCCTCCTAGTTCTTGTCTCACATCTCAGCCAGGGATCATATCCCTAAGCTTTAATACCAACTGTGACGCCCCCAAAATAGGTATACATCACCCATTCTGAGTCGCCAAATACATGGTACAAAATTCAAATACAACTTAATTAATACAACTATCATGTAATACGACAAAACATAAGCTGAGAGTTTTAATACGAATATTATCTTCTAGACAATATCCACTCACAAATTCAATCTTAATACAATTATTATCACACTATTTCATAGAATAGTGAGGACTACTAAAACAACCATATGGACCATCACTCCGTTCCCCGACTAGTCCCAGCTATATTCTCACTTCCTGAAAAGAACAATGAAAGCAAAGGGTGAGCTCAACTAGCCTAGTAAAGAATATTATGACTAAGATAATGCAGAATAAATTATCGTTAGCCTTTAACAGGGTTAAAATGATATAATATAATTGACAACAAGTTTAACTGCAGCGGAACAAATAATCCATTAGAAGAGTCAAGTAGAGCATGATATCTACTATCTTCTATGATTTAAAAGTTTATCATCAATTTTATCGTTGAGACTCAGCTCAATAAATAATCCACATCACTGAATTATCCATGCACTACGGGCCAAGGATATTCATTATTATCACCAATGGTCATGATCGTGCCAACAACTGTCCATCAATGCACTACGGGCCAATGAGAACTTTTACCACATCCTTTGTAACATTACGGGTCATGATTATACCGAATGATCCCTAGTCATAATCATACCAACCCACAGTCCATCTATGCACTACGGGTCAAAGATGACTTTCATAATAATATAAATATGAGGATGATGACAATGATATAAGAATTCAATTAAATGCAAGCAAATGATAAATTTTAAAGATTTATAATTTAATTTATCCAAAATTTAATAATGTCCAAATTGTCAACATGATACTGCTTTGTGGAGTAAAATTCAAGAATAATATTGTATTAAAAATGATTTAGACCAAAAAGAAATCAATTTTTGTCATGAATAGTACCCCGGGTGAATAGTACTTCGGGAATAGTACCTCGTGAATAGTACTCCAACATAAAAAGGTTAAAACTTATCAAGAACGCTCATAATAATATTTTCATGAAAAGATACTGGATGAAGCGCAAATATCAATGATATTCTACTAATTTCACGAATTATAGAAGCAATACTTACCATAGTAAGTTTAAATTTAGGAATATGAAATAAAATAATATCTCTTCCATACTATGGAGTATGAAAGAAAATAATATTTCTTACGAGTATTGAAATAAAATAATATCCTTTAACTTAGTAGAAACTGGATTTGACTGGAATATTAGATATTATTCTGAGAAAATCTTGCAAGAAAAAAACTACACTCAAAGTATCCTTATACTCAAGAAAATACTCACAATATTATAGAATAAGAATTTCTGATATTGAAGTGGTGTGTTTTAGGAAGGAGGGGTTACCCCCTATTTATAGCAACGGGGGAAGAAGAAAAAAAAACAGATAGTGCCTAACATTTCTCCTTTTTCTCCTCTGCCTAACATCATGCCTAACATTTCATATTTTCGTATGGGTGGGGCCACCCTTTCAAAAATGATTTGCAGGAAAGTTTCTCCACCAATTAATCAAGTGGTCCCATGGAAGAATTTTCACCAGCACATGGTTTGAAACAAAATGTAGCACATGTAATCTAAAAATCAAGGAAATATACCAAGCTTCTCACCTCCATTTTCCCTTAACAAATTCACGTGCTAAAATATATTATAATAATAATACCATAAAAATTATATAAAAAAAATATATTATTATATTATCATATTATTACAATGTAATATTATAATAATATATTTGAATAAATATTTTATCAGAGAAAATAATTATCAAACTTTTAACAAATAATTCATGCAAAATTTCTTTATTAATATTAAAATTGAAATAATATCCACCACATAATAATTATTCATAAATAATATTATAAGCTCACAATATTAAGAACCAGATCATTCCTAAGAAAGACGAGGCTTTTCGATAAGAATTTATCCTTATTGGCTCGCAATTAGATAACATATCCCCTTTCCTCTACAGAATTTTCTAGACATTGTCAATAATGCTAACTAATAATATGAATAATTGTGTCGTGTCAATTATTGATTTAATAATATAAAATATTATGCGATGATGATCTTTGTGACAATAATTGAATCAATAATATGAGATCTTGTGCAACAAATCTTTGTGACAATAATTGAATAAAACTGAGTGACTTCTCACGTAAGCATCAATAATCAAAGATACTGTACAATACCGTGTGCTACTATGTAACCACGCGTATTACTGTACTTTTATCACCAGGTATTTTAACAGTTAACGGTAAAACTTTCGCCGTTATTTTTATAAAAAGATATTTATGTCGTCTTATAACTCCGACAATAATTCCGTTGTGAGGACCACTAATAATTGTGCCGTTGTACGAATATTCCCTGATAAAACGAATATTCCCCGACCAATCGAATATTTTATGACAACTCGCTTACTTTGCAAAATTTGTAAATATTATCCACAACTATAACAGTATATCAAATTCACACCATAATATTTAAAAATAATATTTAGAAAAAAATAATCTTTATTCATAAAAGTTGGGGTCTTACTCGCTCCATTCGACTAAAATCATACTTCATCGTGTAATGGCAAACGCGTGAGTGTTTGAGTGATCCTCTTGTGCTCCATCCTACTCAACTTTATTTGCTCTACTGCGTGGACTGAGTAACACAGGACTTGTTAATGCTCTACCATGAAGTGTCAATCTGATACTTTGACTCATCGAACCATGGGCTATAATACCACTTATGGGCTATAATACCACTTATAGCAGAATTATACAATACATCCCATATTAATTTATCATCAATGCAGCGTACACCTGTTTGACTAGCCTAACAAGCATATTGGATCATCTTCTTACCCAAAAAAAATAACTTATTAAGTTGAGACTCCACTATACTTATTAGCTCATCTACACTTATAAACTTATCCAATGTGAAATATCCTAACACATATACAATGCTGGTACCAATTTCAGGAGTGGTTAACATTGGTCAATTGACCAATACCGTGTCGACACACAAGTCGGGAGGTAATTTATCTATATGTATGTCAGCACTGTATTGATCAATTGACCAACTTACCATAAAATTAATTTCATGGTAACGGGATCTAACAATTTCTCAGCCTACAACAAATTATAATCACAGAAAAATAATATATATGTCAACAAATATTTTGACGAAATTAAATTGTGATTAACGTAAAACTATAAGTCCTAATATAGAATAATATATAAGTCCATTTTTTATTTTTTTATATCTCATGTGTCTATATATTATATTTAATATCGACAAAATTTGTATCATATGTATCATGACTCATCAAATCAAATTATATCAAAAAGAAAATTTTCAATAAATTATATCAAAATTTCAATAAATTATATTAAAATTTATCAACCTACAAAACATAATAATTAATTCAATTTGTATCAACAAAAAAATTTCAATAATTGATATTAACATAATGCAGCAGTGTCCTTGTACTGGGTTGCAACTATTTTCAAGGCTCGTACCCAATCATGCGTGTCAAAAACTTGTACCCCCTTCCCCACACCCACCCCCCACCCCCTCCACCCCTCCTACCCCCCAACCACCACAAAACCCATTCCCATCATCATCAGCGCACCCCCACAAAAGTAATTTTTAGAATTGAGATTATTTTTATTTCACTTTTTCCAACAACAAATTAAATTTCTCAATTGGATATCAATTGAATATTATGTTTTTTGATATAGAGATTGTTTGTAAATTATTGTAAGCACTACATATCACAAAATTTATTGTGTCCCAAATTGAGGCTAAAAAATGTGAAAATTAGTTTAAAATTAGTATTAGTATAAAAAAGAATAAAAAGTGAATTCATTTTAAAGTAGGGGATTAGTATTAAAAAATAATTAATACATCTTTGGAAAACCTTTAAATACATAAAAAGAAAATTGAAAAGGAACTGAAATTGAAACATTTTAATTTAATTTATTAGGGAAACAAATGAGTCTAATACATAAGATCAGAAAGAAATTTGAAACTGTACTTATTGACTAGGTCACATATGGGCCCCAAAATAATGACTATATATAGACTAGATAGTACTACCCTAATTCAGAAATTTAAAATCAAACACCCCCTAAACAACTTATCTACAAATTACGCATTTGATGAAATAAGCTTAAACCACTGACTTTGGGGATTATCAACACAAGTGGGATCATCTGAATCTGGACAAATGCATTTTTTGGTCAAAATTCTCGGAGAATAACTAGGATCATAATGTAGGCACAAATTATCATTGTTTGCCAGCTGAAAATTAGAGACGGATTTCCACATACTTTGCTCACTATAACAATCCTCAGTCAAGATCACGGGCAACCCCTCCCCGATAGCGGTTAGATAATACGAAGTTCCGGTTAATCGAATTGTGGTTTTGTTGCCGTCGTGACTCCACTTGCTCAAGCTATAGCAATCGGTTGCATGAAGTTCATTTTTGTCATCAGCCCTAATACATCGCCCGCTTATTGGATGGTACATTCTTAGGTAACTCGGCGCAATCGATTTTGGATCTAAATTAAAGAAACAAAAAACTATTTGCAATGAAGTAATGAATTACAAATTCGGTTATCATGAAGCTAACTTCATGGTAAGTTGGTCAATTGATCAATACAGTGCTGACACGCAGAAAAAGAGATTACTTATCGCATGCGTGTCGACAATATATTAATCAATTGACCAAAGTTAATTTCATGTTAATCACTCATGAATAACTAGCCCTCGTATATAATTAATGCAGAGATAACATAAAAAAATTTATGACTTTGAAGGACTAAATAAAAAAACTTTAAATTAAAAAGGATAAAATAATAATTAAACAAAACTTGCAGGGTAAAATGAAAAAAAAAATTGTTGTGAGACAAAAATAACAAGTGAATCAAGTGCACCACTATACTATTTCCCTAACCTTATTAATTAGATACAAAAATATTAAAAAGTTAAATACAATCGTTTCAAGAGATTACTATGCATGAAAACTTAAGCCCCGTAATAAATTACTAGCCCAAATTAGTGTAAAAATATAATAAAATTTTTATGAAATTTCAAAGCACTAAATAAGATAATATAAAAACTTTAAATTAAAAGACTAAAATAGTTGTATAAAAATAAAATTAGTTTGATATTGGATATAGATATGTACCATGGATCACCCGTTGTACGGATAGCAACTTCTCAAGAATTTCAGGGCTTCTAACACTTGTCCAATTGGTAGTAAACACTCCATATTGCTCATCAATCCCTTGTTGGCCATCCTTATAATAATAGCTCCCTTGCAAAGCCCATAAGTTCCAGTCCAGATCATTATGGGCCAAATAGGCTAAAGTAGCAGCCCAAGAAGATATTATCGACGTGTTATTATTAAACTGGTTGACACCAAATTCGGTTATAAATAACGGAGCCGGGTTCGGACCTTTGGTCAAAAATGTGGTCCGATTATCCATTTCTTCAATAACACTGTCACAAAATTGGTTCAACGGCTGGTTCAAATATTTACTGGACTGCCCCATGGTAAAAGCGTATCGATGAGCTTCATAAACAATCTTGTTGTTTATACGTAGATTCAAAGGCTTGGTTTTTAATGAGGTAAAATCAAGACTGTAACTTAATGCGGACACGAGAATTAGCACATTAGGATTTGTTTTATGAATGATTTTTGAACCCAAACGAACGTAGTGATACCAATCGTTAAGGTTTTGGCGAGGTCCACGCAACTCATTTCGTAAGCTCATGGCGACTGCCTGCAAAATTAGTGTTTTTATTATTAGCAAACCTATATCATAAGAATTCACAAACTCCTTTCAAATCCAATTTTAGAGTTTTCTCTCAACAACAAATCCTTATTCGTAATAATTTTTTTCTATTTTTGTATACCTCCTATGCACACAACACAAAATAAAACAGGCAGTTATTCTATTTTCATCATCGAATAATTATTCAATCCTTTTTCTTCTTTGAATCATGATTCAATCAAAAAATTTAGAGTTATTTTAATATGTAACTTCAACGAAATCGGATGAGATATAATTATAATCATGTGAGAAAAATAGTGTACACTAGTCTTTATTACACAACATGTAATGAACAAAAGTACAATGCGGCTAATTCTATTACTCTTTATTTTTAGAAATTTATTATTTTCAAACTCTTGTATACAATTTCAAATCCGGATTTTAGATACAGTAATGTCAAAAGAGAGTTCCATGAAAAGATCAATATTGTAGTTGTACACTGACATATAGTGTAATGATACATGTAATGCATAAAATATAATGTTGCTAAAAAATTCACAGCTTAGTAATTAATAATCAAATAAAATTATATCAATGAATAAATATACCAATAATTTATATTTTCTCTAGTTCAAAATATAAATTGTTATTAATTTTAAAATTAATTTGAGATATTTTTAAATTCAAAATTAACATAAATTCATTTAATTTTAATTATAATTAATATTTTAAACTATTTAAAAGATACTAATAAATACAAAATAATAACTAAATAAATTAAATTTGTGCGTAACAATATATCAAATTGACTTTCAAATATTAGCAATAATCTAATAATTTAAAAGAAAGTATTAACATACCGCAGGAGTGTCCTTGTAGTGGGTTGCAACCATTTTCAAGGCTCGTGCCCAATCATGCGGGTCAAAATACTTGTCCCCCCAAAACCCATTACCATCATCATCAGCGCAGCACCACATGGGCTTACTAACTTGACAATCCAGCACAACCATCAGCCCATGTGACCCAAACTCCTCCACTACAGCCTTCTGAGCATCAATAAGCGTAAGGTCCAAAAGCTGTGGGTTATACTTTAACAACCCTTTAAGGGCCTTATCCAACCCCAAATCACGAAAAGATTGGGCCACAGTAAGATTAGCATGCCGAGTATACATGTAAGTAGCATACGTGAGCCGTACGGAATTAAAGCCCATTAGAGCTACGTGCCTAGCAAGTTCACCGACGGGCCTCCGGTCCAGCCCTTCCGGCAACATGGGTCCCACATGGCCGACCCAGTTGCCGCCGACGAGCTTCACTCTCTCTCCGGTTTGATCATCAACAATCCATCTGGATTTTGTTGAGAGAGGAAGTGAAGATGAGAGAGTTGAAAGAGAAAGGAGAAATATAGTTAGGAGAAAACTTTGCATGGCTTTCATGTTTTATATTATTGAACAAAACAAGGACAATGTTAAAGTTACCTGGTTATTTTATTTATAGTAGATAAATGGGTTTAATTAATTATCAGAGATTTAAGGAGATAGAATTGAGATATAAGAGGATTAAATTTGAGTAGTTTAAGTTTCAAAAGGATTGAAAATTGCGAAGAAGTAGAGAATAGGTTGAGTTGTGATTGTTTGATTTTTAGAGGAAACGGATAATTATATGGATTTATTTATAGTTTCATACCCTTATAAGGAATTATAGAGAGAATGAGAAATAAACACTATTATCTCATATATTTAATTGTAAAATAATTACTATAAAAAATTAATAAACTTTAGAAATAATTTAAATACAATTAATATTTTATCTCATTGAATAAATTAAATATAAAATTTCAATATTAACCTTTTAAAATTTATTGGAACGTTCAATTTAACATTAATGATAAAAAATAATATGAAAAGAATAAACATTTAATGTTTTTTTAAAATTTACAAATAACAAATAAAAAAGGACAGAGGGAGTATATATTCTTAAAAGACAAATGTTTAAACTTTAAATAGTTGAAGAAAATGCAAATAAATAAACCAAGATAATTCGTATTTTAGTTGTTCTGCTGATTCGCTTGCCACACCCTGTCTAATTAAATTTATAATTTTTTTAATAACTTGTTATATGGTTAACCAGCACCCTATTTAATTAGGATTACACCTTTTTAGTATTTGTTATATGGGTTAACCACCTTTCTTCTAGAAACACAAAAATTGTTGTCCCTTAATATAACTAATTTTAAATATTATGAAAATAATTATATAGTATTAAATATAATATTAATTGTTTATATTATTTTTATATTAAAAAAATAATGTTACTTATCAGACAAAAAATAATGAGAGAAACAAAATTATATTTAATACGTTGAATAATATTAAAAACTAAATAATTAATACTTACTTGAAATTCTCAAACGATTTATATTAAAGGACAAAAATATTTCTCTATAACTTATATTAAGGGACGAAAGGAGTATTACAAGTACAATTAATTAATAAAACATCAAGAATTACATCCTAAAAATAATAATACCAATTAGCTCCCACATTAACAGTGAAAAAATTACAATAATCATGACAAACATCACACAAGAAGAAAATAAAGTCACAATTAAAATACTTAGAAATAACAAAAGAAAAAAAAACTATATATTTTTGATAGAGAATATAGTGAGTCCCACTTTTTATGTGAAAATAATGCTCCCAAGAAAAAAATATAGTTGGGCAAACAAGATTACTTCCACCCCTACATTCTTCTACCTCCTTGATCAGAAAATAACAACTAGAGTGAAATCCAATTCTTCTGTTCTCTCCTCACCAAAAATTAATGAAAATTACAGAGAGAGAGAGACTACACTATTATCATCCCAAAATCCTGTGTCCCGGACTTTCATAAATCAACAAAATTTTCAAACAGGGGACAATATAAGCTTAGCCAACAAGGTCCAACACTTGTACCAAGTTGCAAACAACAGGTTCAACAAAATATTGAATTTCAACTGCTTTATTTTTTCTTTTGTTGCTCCGAAGCTTTCTCTTTCTTTTGTTGATCCGAAACCCTTGCTCCCATAATCTTGCAAACAGGTTGATCCTTTGACTGAACGAGCTTTAATGTAGGATGAACCTTGAGGTCCCCCATCACTAGTTTTTGCCCCACATCCAATTCGCTTAGATCCACCTCAATATAGGGAGGGATCACATCTGCTGGGCAAAGGTATTTGACCTTCCTCTTGATGATGTTTAAATAAGACCCTGCCAAGTTTCAAGACCAATAATCAATATACTAAATTCAAATAAATTTTTTCGTGTTTTTTTTTGCAGATGAGTTAAAAAATAAAACATGCTTATTTTCAATGACTACTGTTAGTTATAAATATTTAATAAGACCATAACATAAACAACATATTCCCAAAATATATAACACAGTAAATATAATTGTAGTATTAAAACCAAGGAAGAGATGCAGCTGAACAACGAAATATGACTCCACCAATTATTATTAGAATACACAAATGTCGTGGTTGCACTGTGAATTTGAGTAGAAGACTTGCACCAACTTGCTGTCTTACTCAAGTAAAAATCTTATTATAGCTATTGATAGCCAATACTTCAAAATTCAAAATGGTGTTTACTTCACCAGGCTAAAATTGCTAAACAAAGACTCGTGCTATCAGTAAACAGCAGCAATAACATATACAGAAAATATATTGCATGTGCGGCAAACCAGAGATCGGATTATTGGCTTACTGCTTACTAGTATATCACTGTAGATAAATACTAATATCATTTTCATATTAATTTTCAAGGTTACTGAGATTCCTCATAAAGGGGTTTTGAACAGTTATGAGAATGTGTACATCTAAATATTTGCCTTTTCCAGTTTGAACTTTTTATTTGACAGTCTTGTTCCATAAATTCTATCAAACTCTTACATAACTACATAAGACACATAAAGACACTGTCATTTCCCTCCCCAAACACACCCTCTTTTCTCTTCTTTCCCCTTCAATTTAATGCAGTGGACCTTCAAAATCTGTGTTCTTTAATCAGATTGTTCATTTCACTAGTTTGCCAGGTATAGCAACACCAAAAAAAACCAATGAATTAATAATGGTCACAATAATATGGGACTGGAGGAAACAAGTTTTTACATGTTCCTCGGATGCTACAACGGACGAGCTTAGAGATGAAACAAGATTTTATTCTGGGATTGGCATAATGAGAGTAGAAGAAGTAGCTGTCATTTTATTTTTTTGAGAGACGGAAAACATATTAGAATTTGATAAGGGGTGACTGTGAGGCATCAAAAGGGACAGGATCGGGGAGGTGGGCAGGTGGGGAGGTGGGGGGGGGGGGGATTTGGAAACAGGGATGGACTGGGAAACCTACCCAGCTAACTCATCTCTATAGGAGGGTTTTGGGGAAAAATTTAACAAAGCAATGGGTTTAAAGTAGGGCTGCATACTATGCATCAGTTATACTAGAGTACTATGGATGATTAAGCCGAAACACAAGGTAAGCTGAAAGCTTATTCACGCTAAATTGCTTGAACAAAACAGTTGCACATAACTTTTCCGTGGTGTCATTATTTCATTGGTCCCATGTAAATTATCATGAGATCTACATACATCGTCTTCGTTTGGGTTAACAACCAACCCCAAGTGGAACTGAGGTGATCTGGAGACAACCAACTCAGATGCAAACTAAGCAAACTACATAACTGCACAAAACTAAATCAAAACCTTAAATGCAAACTAAGCAAGCTTTTCTTTTGTTAATTTCTTCAAAGCAAGACAAATGCTAATACCTGCATTTAGATGAAGTTATTTGTATGGAAAAATTAATTGTAATTAATATTAAGAACGTTGAGATTAAAGACATGTTGGCCTCATGGCGGTTTTCTTTTCATCAAGTGAGCTAAATTTAATCACAGAGGATATCCTGAAGGCAATTTGTTTTTACTTGATTAACTTAATTTTTTTCCTCCAGTATCTCCCATTCCCCCCCTTCTTTATCGTCATTGTTATTTGACCAGCCTGGTATAATTGCCCCATGATTGCACATACTTGTATCATGGTCACAAGCAACAACTTTGACAGGAGGACCAGGAGACAAAAAAGTTATTTCATATAACATGGTATCTGTCACTCATTTCTTGCCCACAGTACTGCAAAATGCTGGGAAAAAAATTGCTTTATAATGTAAGATAAATTTAAAAAATTGAAGTATTATACATAAATTGACCCCACTAAAATTTTATACATTTTCTATTATACAGGGTCAAATTGAAAATTTATAACTTTGTCAATCAAATTTTAACCACATATGACTCATATATCCTCTCAATATTTGTATCTCTCTCTATAATATTTTAAACTAAATAATAATCTAATTTATATTATTTTTAAAATAAATAATGAATTACTTACTTATGAACAAATTAAAAACAATTGTATAGTGTATATTACCAAAAAGTATTATGTCAGTCATATATATATATAGATATATACCATATATTATTATTTATTATATTGTCATTAAAAAATATTTAATATTTATATATATATATATATATATATATATATATATATATATATATATATATATATGCGTGTGACCTATAGGTAAAGTCACAAAAAGTATTATGGAAAAAAAAAATTAATTATTTTTTTAGTTGTTTTAAAAAAAGCAAAAAAAAATATTTGATCAAATCTTTTAAATTCAGGATTTGGATCCCGCATATAATATATATATATATATATATATATATATATGTGTGTGTGTGTTTGACCCGAAAGTACAAAAGTATTAAAAAAAAAAAATGTCCCCAACCCCGCCAAATTATCTATAGCTTAGTAATAATTTAACCCCACTGAAAATGTTTACGTTTGACTTCGCCAATTATCGTAGTCACCTGCTTTCCATCAAATCAAATGGAATCAACTCAAGGACTACTGGTAGATGGTGGAGGCAAGAAGAAAGGAATGGTTGGTAATCCAGTTAGAAGAAGAAGAGGTGTCACCTTGAATTGTAAGCAAGCATGGTTGGTAAAGATGGGTACCTGGCAAAGGCGGGAGGTTGTCCTCTTTTGGTAGTGTTCATAGGCAGCAGTGTAACCTTTGGAAGGGCCTTTCAATTCATGCATGCAGTGGACCTTCTAAAATTTGTGTTCTTTAATCAAATTGATACCCAATTAGTTTCTGAACACTAGTCTAAATTTGCCAGTTTGAGGTACAAGCAACACTAAAAATTCCCTCCCTAAACAATTAATTAATAATGGTCTTTAACAAAAAATATAGCAACACTAAAAACCAATTAATTAATAATGGTCACAAAAATATGGATGGGAAACAAGTTTTGACAAGTTCCTCGGATTCTACAATGGCCAAGCATAGAGATGAAACTATTCTGGGATTGGCATAATCAGAGTAGAGGATGTAGGCGTCATTTTTTATTTTTTTGAGAGAGACAGAAATCATATTAGAATTTGATAAAGGGGTGAGTGGTGAGACATCAAAACGGACAGGATCGGGGTGGGGACTTGGAAACAGGGATGGACTGGGAAACCTACCCAGCTAACTCATCTATGTTGGAGGGTACTGGGGAAATTTTTAACAAAGCAATGGATTTAAAGAAGGGCTGCATACTATGCACCAGTTATACTAGGGTACTATGGATTATGCAGAAACACAAGGTAAGCTGAAAGCTTATTCACAATACATTGCTTGAACAAAACAGTTGCACATTACTTTTCCTTGGTGTCACTATTTCATTGGTCCAACGTAAATTATCATGAGATCTGCATACATCGACTTCATTTGGGTTAACGGACGACCCCTAGCAGAACATAGGTGATCTGGAGACAATCAACTCAGATACAAACTAAGCAAGCTACATAACTGCACAAAACTAAATAAAAAATTCAATTCAGTTCCATATTGTTGACAGGTACAAATTCAGCATTACAATTCCAACAAGCTCAAATGAATGCCAATGAATAAATAGATGTTATGGTTCTTCACCTAAAATGTAGGATTTTTATCCATATAATATGTTACAAATGTCAGCATTATGGTTCTGTAGAGATACATGAAAGTCAGATTCTTACATCTATCTAATATGGGTAAACTGGTTCACTTGTGCGTAAGGCAGTTGGTTTAACTAAACCACCCCTGGACCGAGAATCGTTAAACAAGTGTATGCAAGGTATAGCAATTTACTAGTTTCTCTCAGTTTTAGAACAGTTCCCAACCAATTTCGTATTGAACCGAACAAAATAGGACCTAAGTCATCACTTGTACACTATGAAGCACTGACTCGGACATGGGACACAACACGATACACGACACGGGATACGGAATTTTCCAAAAAAAAAACAAGATACGATACGTCGGGACACATTGCATTTTATATATATATTTTTAACAATATAAATGAGTTTCTTACAATAAATAAATTTAATATTAATAGAGCTGACAGCATAACTCAAATATGCAGCCTATACCATATACAAATTTATAACATACCCATTAAACATATATGGAATAAAGTAATAAACTTAAGAATTTCAGCAGCTACTCAATGACTCAAATATGCAGTAGGCCATATATGGAATAAACTTAATAGCAAAGAATTTGGGCAGCCACTCAATGACACAAATATGCAGGCTGGTGGTTACTAGAGGAGGCGAGAGTCGTCGTGAGAGGAGCCGCAGACAAGACCAATTCTTTGTCGATGGGAATGTTTACCGATTTGGAATAATTTAGGTTTAAAATGTTTGCATATGGATACCCTCAACTCTTATATTGCAAATAATGTTCTGTATCTTTTACTTTTTATTTTAAATTTTGACCGCAGGTGTCCCCTAGCGTGCCCAGATGTGTCCAAGGCAAGTCCCAGCGTGTCCAAACTAAAAAAACAAAAAATAAAGTGGAGCTCGCAGAAACGTGACGGGTGCGTGTCAGAGAGAATTTGTGGTCTTCTGGGAAGTGTTTGTGCTTCCTAGCTAGTACAACTTTTCAATCCGCATCAAACCATTTCCTATGAAATTCATCCAAACCAAATGAGACCTAATCTTAGGCTTCACTTGCACATGTATTCTCTCTACAACACCAAGCAACACATAATTGTAGCATCACAACAAGCAATGACCACATAGGATAAGCAATATTTTACTTATTTGTTTTATTATAAGTAGGATATGCACTACTTCTAATGAAAGTAATAAAATAACAAGGATATATAATATTAACTTTTCAAAATACTCAATAGATGTAATATCAAATTTTACATATTGAAGTGAGTTCAAATATTTTGAAACAGAGACACAAAAGGTCATGGTAGATTTATGCGCCTATGACGATCAATTTAACAATAACCAGCTGTGCCAGTTTCAGCTGATGGGATGATCCATGGGAATAATGGCCTAAATATCTTTTGCAGCATAGAAATATTTAAGGTCTGTTTGGTAACTGTTTCTACTTTCAAATTGTTGTTTCTACTTTCACTTTTTTTAAATCAGTAGCATTTAATCTGATATTAATCTTTGCTCAGTAATTTAGATTTTAGTTTAAATAATTTTACTTCATAACCAAAATCATTTGTTTAAATAAGATTGATTTGATATAATTTTAGTAATTGGTAATTGTTAGTGATAATTCCTCGTGGGATCGACAACTTTTTTATAATTATATTACTTATTGATAGTGTATACTTGCACGTAATTTTAATATACCAAAATTGGACAAAAGCCTCTATATTCAATCTTCTCATGTTAATGTTTAAAATCCTATCCCCGACCATTTTAGTAAGTATGATCACATTTCTCTTTACTCTGCATGATCTCTGCATAACTGATGCATTGCAGCAGGTTATAGAGCAGAAAATCCACCACAAACATCAAAATAATAGATACATAATCACAACTAAAAAAAATCTAAATATGAATAACATAATCGGCATGATAAAAGCTGCTGCCTAATGACTGTAATAGCCTATTTATACTACTCTTGAAGTAACCTTTAGCCCTTGATTAGACATATTTAACATTGCAAGTTCATCAAAAGTCAAATGCCAGTCGCATGACTTTAAAAGATCTGAAAAATAAATATAAGACAGACTTTAACAAAAATTAATGGCTTGGCTAAAGCTTGGATGCTGCTTGGGAACAAGACAATGTAATTTAATTAATGAAAATGGTGAAATGGCAAAACTTCCATCAATGAAGCAATTTCAAATATGTAGTGCCGCAGACAAGTCACATTTTCCTTTCCCCATATATATTTATGTATATATATCATAAAGAATGATTATTTGGCCCAATGTATATATATTAAAGATTTCAAGACCAAGTATTCAATAAGAATTAGTGTACTTGCTCCGTTCCAATATATAAGATTAAGTTACTTTTTTAAGTCAATTCTAGAAATTTTCAAATTCAAAATAGATGAGATTAAGTGATTCATTTAACTTTTGAAACCAATAAATGCACTAGTTAGATAATTTACAATATTCATTGTTGTATTGTCTAAAAGTATATTAATTCATATCAATTTTGAATTTAAGAATATCTCAAATTGACTTCAAAAAAGTCAACATTGATCCTATATCTATATTATGGAACGGAGGGAGTACTTTGCATGAATCTATTCCCTACAAGTATGTGTTTGGAATTGCAAGAAAAGATGTGGGTTTGGCATACCTTTTTTTAGCCCTGGAGAGACATCATCTCCTATGAACATGAGAGGAACTTCAACTTTTAACAGAGCATTAGATGGGGCCCTTATGAAGGTTACATTAAGTACTGCATCTGTACCAGCATGTAGATGAACCTGATACAATCAAAGAATGATAAAAAATCAGCATACGATACATCTTAATTCAACTGATAAATAACAAAACTACTACCTAAACTGTAAATCAGAAGTTTCTAATAAATCCAAGAGAACTTGACATGCACCCATCAAAATGACTGCCAAATACATTCTAATAAATTCAGAGATGGGGAAGAAGACAAAACAAAAAAAGTGTCAATTCATCCCAAATCTTTGCTAAAGAATGGTAATATCACGTTCAAATACCAGAGTGTTTGCAGGGACAGGACCAATTAGGTAGAGGTGAAGATAGAAGATAAAAAAACTTTAATTTTCTCACAATGGACATATTTTAGGCGTAAGGTTTAATCACTTGATCCCAAAGGGAATTAGAAGCTTCAATTCAATTCCCAAAAAAACATATGCATAATCTCTCTTTCTTGCTCACTTTATTTTTGGTTTTAAATTCTCTTTTTCTTTTTTTAGACTTTCTTTTAATCTTTTTTTGTGAAAAAATTATTTTTATATTATTTTTTTCTCTGGACCACTGGACCAGTAAAAGTAGATATGATGCCAAGCAAATAAATGAACTTGAGCATGACTCAAGCAGAAAAGTTGGGACTCGAGTGTAGAGTTGTATATAAACTGAACAAATCTACTAATTTTAATTTAAATACAATTACCAATCTAAAATAACCTAGTAACAGATATATTTAACTTACGACTAAAATATCCATACTAAATATATATCCCTGGCTTGTTCCACATCATAACTCCCTACAGTTTCTTAACCTAATTATTATTGATTTTTCTATAAATAAAAATATCAAGTACAATAATTTACTAATAAACCTTAGCAGTTTCTATTAGTATTCTTTTCCTGTTTCATATCAGCCATTTTACTCTGGATACCATTAGAGTTTCTAAACCTGATCAATTTGATGCTGACAGGATGCATTAAACAAATGCTTCTGTAGACACTTGACACTTGGCACTCACGCTAAGAACATAACATGATAACATAGCACCACTATTTGAAATTAGTGGAAGATGTTCTTTAATGGCCTTCACTTCCGACTTCAAACTTCTACATCATATTAACTCAATTATTGAAACCTAACTGGTATTTGGTAATACTGATATAACATTTCTATTTCCATCTATAAAAGAAACCTACACGTAATCCATAACACACCATCTGATTGATGCTAATACCAAATGCTACTAACTTAGCCAATGCTCAAGTATGCAAAAATAAAGGGGCAAGATTCACTAAACAGATAAATTTTCAATCAATTGAGATTGAAGTTCATTGTTCTCAAATGTCATCATGTTTCCAATCTCTACACCAAGTCTAAGTAGACTGTGGTTGTTTTTAGGTACTGGATTAAAATTAAACAAGACCTTGTCCCGTATGTCATACTAACATTTTACTCATTTAACTCTGGACTATATTCCTGATAGGCTGAGATAGAATACTCAAAAAAATATAATATTATCAATAGACCTCGCAATATGGTTTCAACTCAACGGGCAGCCCATATCCGCCCACATGAAATAAGTTTGGGTTGATACTTGTTAAAGGAAACAGGAAACCCATATCCACCCCACATAATAAGTGGTTTTAAATGTGTTGCAATGGGCCCCATTTATCTGTAAAATTTGTATATCCATCTCTTTTAGACACTGAACTATCGCTCATTCTTGCTGTGAATTCTCGTGTAGAACTTTCTCACGTTAATCTCCACTTCCGCATCACACAATTAAATTTATGGCAGCCAAATTCACATGGAGAGCAATATATACATATAATACATAAACATATATATATATACACAGAGAGAGAAAGAGAGAGCAGTTTTGAGTCTTTTGACCCTCTGATATGCAAAGCTTAACTACCGTGAACATATATGTTTAATCTTGGCATTTTTATTTTTATTCTAACTGATTTTCTGATTAAATTACGTTCTTATGGCTAACAAAAATATTGTAGAATCATATACAGCAGCTAGTCATTGATTGTTCAGAGATCTAAGTGCTCTAAATTGTCAAAGCCTGAACAATTTTACCAAAACAGAGAGCCAAATGTGTTGAGCTTTCTGATTCTGTCTATAAAATAACGTTTCTACATGTAGTTTTGAAAAAGCAAAGCTCTAAATCAGATGTAAAATGAGTCATTTGAACTTAGTAATGAATTGCAATCTATTTTTCATTTGGAATGGTTTCATGTTATCTAAATAATTAACTCCCATTTAGAATATCTAAAACTAAAACTATCAGATCAAGAAGTTGAAAAACATATGAACTATGACGACTATACTCCCTGGAAACTCAAAAGGGTCTTATTTGACTTATTTCTGCAAGCACAAAAGACTAATAAAAAATAGAATATCAAAAATCAGACTATTATCATTTATCAAATATAAAATAAAAATCAAACAACAAAAATATAAACACATACAGTAGAGAAATGACAAATGACAGAAACCCAGTACACATACTTACACTTCTGGGCAAGACCCGAACTTTCTCAACCAGCTGGTCCGAGCCAAACTCCGGTCGAACCTCCAGATCAAAGAGGCGAGAGAGAAAAAAGGAGCGGCCAAGGTGATTAACGAGCTTCTTGATCTGATTAGTATGAACGGAAATGAGGCGCTTGTTGCCGCCGTGCTGGCCGTCCTCCTGTTCGAACACAATGCTAGGTACCCGGCCAGCTTTCCGCTCCTTGGCGGAGATATTCTTGCCGGAGATCGATCGCGGAACGGCGTGGATTGTCTCGTCGTATTTCGGGTCTGGCTTGGGAAACCCGTCGAGGTAAGTGAGCGGCGATTCGGGTTCTTGAAGAAGAGCTGCTGATTGGGAGAAGAATCGGAGATGGAGGGTTTTAGTGAGAAGGATTGACGAGCGTTTGATCAACATTTGGAACAGTTTAGAGAGAAAATGGATGAGAAGAGTGTAACGATGGATATTGAAGAAGATGAAGAGGGTTAAGGAGGGTTTTTGAGGAGTAATGTCCTATTGAGTGAATTGGAGAGATCAGGAATTGGGATTGTTTGGGGCCTTTCGGCTAATACATGTATTAATCAAGAATAACCCATGTATATGCCCAAACAAGTCCAATTTTCTCAATAGCTATGCCTAGGCCTTTTATTGACTGACCCGAATATTCTGATATATATTTATGTTACATTAAAATTTTAATTTAAATACTATAAAACTCATTCGGTCCTTCATTCCAAAATATATTATTAATATTAATTTAGTAAAGTTAATTTAATATATTTTTAAATTAACAATGCATATGAATTCATTTACTTTTAAAAATAAAATTGCAAAAATTTTAAACTATGTAAAACATACTACTAATTTCCAAATTTATTATTTTAAAAGCTATATAAATTATTAGAAAGGATCAAGAGCATATCCTTTATCCAACATACCTTACATACTATTTTTAGCGACGGACCAGACAACGGTTCGGTCCGTCGCTATAGATTCGGTCCATTACTATATATTGTTTTTCTCTATATGTTATGCATCATTTAATAGTTAAGATAGCGGTTCTATATATAGCGATGATGACGAATAGTCACCCGATGCATCTCGATACATCGTTAAAGGGGGTATGCAAAGTATGTTGGATAAAAGATAAATTTAAAATCCAGACTATAAATTATATTCAAAAACTGAGTAAAATTGATTATTAAAAAATGATATGCAAGTGAAACAACTGCATTAGTTTCCATAAAGGGGTAAAATTCTAAATACGCTAAGAATTAGTAGGAATAAAAATATTAAGGCTTAAATATAATTTATTACCTTAAACTATATGACATATTTTATTTCGGTGATCCACCTTTTAATTTTGTCAATAAAATGATTGAACTATTAATTTTTTTCAATTCCAACAAATTGAGTCTGCAACGTCATAAATTACTGATGTGACTATCTGGATGGGACCATAAAAAGTTAATGTATATAAAAAATAATTTTTTAATTATGAATTAAACAATTTAAATATAATAGAGGGTAAAATAGTCACAACTCATACATTTAGAAAAAGTAAACAAATCAAAATCTTCAAAATAATAACAATCCATCTAGATCTAAAGGAAGCCCCAAAGTCGATCTGAGAATCACAAATTGTCTTTTAGGAGCTTTTGTTCTAGAAGCTCCAGTTTTAAACTAGATTCTCTCACACAATTGTTCGACTAGGTGGAAGAACTCCGCCGCGTCCAGCGAACGTGGTTGCACCTGCGCGGAGGCACATGAGAAGTATACGCCGAATGAGCGCGAGAACGCAACTCCTTTTGCTGGACCTTGGCTGAGCTCAACGAAAGAGATGATAGCTTTGGGGGTAAGTCTGGTTTGGGATTTGCAGGTGATTTTTGAAAACCCATTGCATTTTTTACCTTTCTAGCAACAATTGTTGCCCCTAATTAGATGTCTCTCTATATATCTTCCCCATATACACATATACTTTCTCCTGTCTCTATCTCTCTATATATTTATATGGGTTTACAAAATTTTACTAACATATCTGGTTTAGATAGATTTGGGGGAAAATGATGAGAGAAGTAAAAGGAAAGCAAGACTTCAAAGTAGTCGTTTTCTGCTATTGAAGAGTTGGTGAGTGAAGGTGTGAGGGTTTTATTTAGTTTTAAAGAGAAAATGGAGGGCACAAATGACGAGGAATGGTTTCCATATATCCTTCGCTGGAATAGTTGAGAAATTCGTGATTCGCAGTCCCCGGAATCGTTGAACAATTTGTCATTCTCAGAGTTGGGCTTTTTTTACGATGGCTTTGTTTAGATCGATTGTTATTGTTTCGAAGATTTTGATTTCTTTAATTTGTCTGAATGTAATTTAGCAAAAATAAATAAATTGAATGTATGGGTTGTGACCATTTTACCCTCCATTATATTAGAATTGTTTAATCCATAATTAAAAAACTAATTTTTTTTACATACATCAGCTTCTTATGGCCTCACCTAGATAGTCACGTTAGCAATTTCTGACGTGGCAGACTCAATTTGTTATAATTGAAAAAAATTAATAGTTCAATCATCTAATTGAAATGTGGATAACCGAAGTAGAATATGCCATATAGTTTAGGATAGTAAATAATATTTAAGCCAAATATTAATATAGAGATGTATTTTTTGTGTGCTAAATATAGAGTTGTATTTTGGCTAATGAATAAATATATTTCCACTTATATATGTAGTCTCTTTTTAAAAACATCACAAAAAATTAAAAGGAATTAGTGCAAAATTTTATAACTTGCGTCTTCGTATAAGTTTATTAAAAAAAACTATTTGTTTCAGAAAAAAAAATATTATTCATCAATTTTTTTGTTACACAAAAAAGAATTATTTTTTACATATAATAGTATAAATTGACACAATATCTTCAAGTTTATAATCATAATTATTATCAATCTGACAATTATTTTAAAGAATCATATGAAATAAAATATTTTTCCGATATTTATAATTTTTACAAATGAAATTATTGTTTGTGGAAATGAGAATTCAAAAAAAAATTCTAATATAACGATGGTCGAGCCTTGTAAATTTGGTGCAAGAGTCGTGCATTACAACTTTCAAAATATAACATGATAATATTATTAGCTACAACGAAGTGATAGTGTTCTCAAAGGGATTTTATGATACCAAAGAGAGAGAAAGTAAATTTTTTTATAACTTAGGTGGTGTGCATCTTAATACATTTTAATATTTTATATTTTTATATTAAGAGATCTTCTTAATAATTTAGACTCATATTTATATTTTAACTATTCAGAGAATATCTTAATACAAATATGTGAGTTTTTAACAAGTATTAAAAAGTGGACTGTTAAGATGCATTAAAATGCAATCAAACACTACCTTTATGTAGTTATATATAAAATTTGAAAGGGATAAGGTCCAAAAATACCCCTGATATTTACACGGATGTCCTACTTCCACCCTAAACTATTTTTTTTTTTCAAAAGTACCCTTAACGTTAGGAAAAGTAGGTCATATGTACCCCTGCTGTCAACTGATCTGCCACTTGGACTAACTCTGTTAACACGTGGATCATTTTTGTTGACTAGATACTTAGGGAGAGAGAGAGAACAAAAGTAGTCGTTCTTTTCAAAAGGGGCAAAAAAGCCCTAATTCTTTTCACTCCACACACAGACGAAATCGAAGAGGAAGAGAAGAAGACGTGAGAAGGAGGTGGAGCCCAGTTCAGCGAGAGGAAGGTGGAGCCCAGTTCGGCGAGAAGAAGAATCGACAATCAGTTCGGCGAGAAGAAGAAGGTGAAGGCTCTGCAATCAGTTCGTCGAACGAACTTGAGTCTAATCGAAGTATAAGGAAGCTTTTAAGAAGAAAAGAAAAGGAATCTCTCAGGTACTTTAATCTACGCTTTTGATTAATAAAGTGCATGTGGTAGGGAACATCACGTGGTCCATGTTTAAGTTTGGTGTTGACTGGTAGGGAACATGTGGTCCCCTATATTATTCTTGATAGATTCTTAATACTTTGTAGTTTGCATTTTGTCTTGTTCTGTATTTTTTTATTGTTATGTGAAGTATGTTTTTTTTAACTGACAGAATGACTGGGCGTGTAGATGTACAATTACATCATGGGGGCATATGGATAAAGGATTCTATTTGGAGATATGTGGGAGGAGATGTTTATACATGTAAGAATTTTGATGTTGATTACCTGTCTGTTAATTGCATTAAGAATACATATAAAGAGGAATTGAATTATGCCAATGTATCTGAAATATATTATCTGGAACTTGGACTGAGTATTGAAGGAGGACTTTTTATACTTGAGGGTGACCATGGGATTAGGAGACTCTAAGTAAATAAAAAATAAAGTCGGAACCTGTTTATCCTAGATTTCTTTGCAAAACATGAGATAGATGAACCTATATTGAATGAAGAATCAGCTCCTGATTGTGATGACCTTTTCATGGAAAGTGATGAAGTACTTAATGCTTTTGATAGCATTAATAGAGCACATAAAAGAAGTGATGATCCGAATATGCTATTAAACACACAGGGTAGCAGGGTTGGTGAGGAAGATAATAGAACGGACAGTCAAGATGCTACATATGTAGAGGAGAGTGAGGAGAGTGAGGAAGGTGATGATACTGAGGAAGATGATGTTAGTGATGAAGGTGAGGATAGTGATGACAATGATGATAGTGAGGAAGGGGATGAGGGTCAGGTGCCATGTGAGAGAAGACATCCTGTCCGTTTCAATGTAAATGACCATACACCCTATTTCAGCTTTGGAATGACATTTGCTAGTGCAGCTGATGTTAGGGAATCCATATCAAAGTATGCTATATCTAGGGGAGTGGCATTGAAATATGTGAAAAGTGAACCATATAGAATAAGGGTCCAATGTGAGGCTGGGTGTCCGTTTGTCTTGTATGTGTCAAAGGACGGTTGTAACCCTAGGTTGGCTGTCAAGACATTAAATGAAGAGCACAAGTGTTATAGGATTTTCAGCAACCCTAGGGTTTCGGCAAAGTTCTTGGCCAAGCTTTACAAACAAAAAAAATACTTGAGCAGCATGACTACAAGATCAAAGACCTCAAAAAAGATGTGGAGAAAGAATGGAAAGTGAATGTTGGATTTTCCAAGTGCAAGAGAGCCAGGAGGATGGTTATGGATGAATTCTCGGGAGCTTTACTCTTTGAGTTTTACGAGTTGGAGGCTTATCTTGTGAGGCGGTGAGGAGTAATCAGGGTCTAAAGTGCAAGTGGAGTTGTCCACAGATGAATTAAGGGAAGGGAGAAGAGTATTTAGAAGAATGTTTGTTGTTTAGATGCTTGCAAGAGAGGTTGGAAGGAAGGATGTAGGCATTATTGGCCTTGATGGGTGTTTTTTGAAGACTCAGTATAAGGGGGAATTGCTTGTAGCACTAGGAAGAGATGGGGATGAGCAGAATTTTCCTATAGCTTGGGCATGTGTGAAGAGTGAAACTAAGGACAATTGGACCTGGTTTTTAAATTTGTTGCAAGAACAACTTGATTTGGGGGATGACAGTCAGTACACCATCATATCTGATATGCAAAAGGTATGAATGTATTTGAATTTTAATATTTAATGTTTTTTATGTCAAATTATTTATGCAACTTTGAATGTAACTTTGTGCAATTTTTACTTGTAGGGTTTAATACAAGCTGTTATTGATGTACTTCCTGAGGCTGAACACAGATGGTGTGCTCGTCATATATATGCAAATTGGTGTAAGAAATACAGAGGTGGAGAGTTGAAGAAGAAATTTTGGGCAACAGTCTGGTCTACCTTTGAGGAAGAATTTAAGGACAACATGAAGTTGCTTGGGGACATGAGTTCAAAGGGAGCAGTTGATCTCATGAGTTATCCACCTCATACATGGTGCAGAGCTTACTTTAGTAGCAGAAGTAAATCATGGGCAGTAGATAACAACATGGTGGAAAGTTTCAATTCTTGGATTCTTGAAGCTAGGCACAAGCCCATACGGACTATGATGGAATACATTAGGCAAAAAACCATGGACAGGTTGGGAACTCTTGGGTCAACATGTGAGAAGTGGATAAATTGTTTTAGTCCTTACTGCAATGACATTTTTCAGACAAATAAAAGCATAGCAGTTGGGTGCACTGTTCTCTTTAATGGAGACACTGGTTATGAAATTAGGGAGGGTGAGGATACCCACACTGTGTTCTTGGACAAGAACTCTTGTACATGTAGGGCATGGGATCTCACTGGAATTCCTTGCCAACATGCTATGTGCTCTAGTTCACAACAAACAGGACCCAATGAACCATATTTCAAAGTTGTACCATAAAGATGTATACCAAACTGCTTACCAGTACAAAATTTTGCCAGTGAGAGGGAAGAGATTCTATGAAATGGACAAATATCAACCTGTCGAGGCACCAACTGTTGAGAAGAATAGGGGAAGGCCTAAGACTAAGAGAAGAAGAGAGGAAACTGAGGCCAAACCTATAAATAAAATCACAAAGCTATCCAGAAAAGGCAAAGTTATCACATGCAGTCTGTGTAAGCAACCAGGACACAACAAAGGCAGTTGTTCAAAGGTAATTCAATTATTTACTCATGTGTTTAACAAAATAGTGTATACATATTGACATTTTTGCCCTATACCAGAATCAAAGTCAAGGAGAAGGAGGTAGTTCAGTCCCATCTCAGTCACAAATAAGGCAAAGGAAATCTAGACCTCAATCCCAAACTGGAAGTTCAGTCCCACCTCAATCCCAAACAGAAAGTTCAGTCCTACCTCAATCCCAAACTCAAGCACAAGGTGGCCCATCTATGTCTTTGTGCAGTATTCCTTGGTGCAGTATATATGATATTTGAGCATTTTGTACTTTATGTCTACTGTGATATGTCAACTGTGATATTTTGCTATTTTATACTTTATGTCTTGGTGCAGATACTTGATATTTGATACTTTTGCTACTTTTGCATTTTGTAGGGATTAATGCAAGTTCATCCATGAGTGCACCTCCTACTTCAAGATCACGACAGTCAAAATTACCAGTGAGATCTGCTGCAAGAGCTCATTCTAGGAAGCAATCCACTCATGGTGAAGGTTTTGGGTTGTTATATGATGACAAAACTGGTTCAGTGACATTCAAGGTAATTTATATGTTTTAATTATGATTGATATAATATGATGTGTAAGCTTAATGTTGTGTTATGTTATGTTGTGTTATGTACATGCAGAGTGGCACATCATCAACAATTGTCAATGAAGGAAGTCAGACACAGCCACCTTTGGTTGACCCTAACACCAAATTTGCAATCCCTAATGAAACTCAACTAAGAGCAGACAAAGCTAAAAACAAAGCATCCTCTTCAGTTGGCAATAGAAAAATAACTCATAGAGGTGATGGTGACCCTGTAAACATGTCCAACATGCCCTTCAGACCTCAAGGACTGCAATGGATGGGAAGAAGCTGCGTCACTACCACACGCCTTACGGCAGATAGGGATGAAAGGATTGGTATGAGCAGCAATGCAAGCAAGTCACAAGGAAGTCCACCCAACTGGCCAGGAGATAACTAACCATTAGACTTATTTTGTAATTAAAGCCTACTTAGTAATTCTACTTCTTCTAGTTATGGTTTTGGAACTGAACTTTTCATTTTGGGAATATATTTTGGCCTTATGGCAGAAGTGTTTATGCTCAGTCAACTTTGAATGTAATGAACATGCTGTTTATGCTCAAGCCTATATGTTGGCAATATAATTTGGCACTATCTTTTGGATTCATATTTTGAGATATTTATTAAACTTGTTGTTTTAATGGGTAAACAGTTAAGTTGATAAAATTACATTGAGTAACAAATGCTCAACTCATTGGCACTGATCATATGTCACACAATTGTATAGACAAATAAGACTTCCATTAACCAAGAGCAACATTACAATCAACATTAACCCAGAACAACACAATTGTACTGATCATATGTCACATAATTCTTTGACATTCAGGTAAAATAAACATTACAATCAAACAAGAGCAGACAAAGCTAAAAACAAAACTTGCATAACTCAAACAAGGATTCCTAATGCTTACAAAACACTGACTTCCATTAACCATTTTCATCAATTACATTAAGTTAACTGCATATTTCAAACTGTAGTACATTACAATTCACAACACTACCAATTCATCTAACCATTTATCTACCTAAGTAGCATTACAGAAATGTAGATGAATATAACTAACAATAACACACCAATGCAGTTCCTGTTCAAATAGTCTACTTCTTTAATTTGTTTCACAGAAACTTCATCTCCATTTAACTTCAACTTCTTCAACTCATGAACCAATTCTTTCAATTCAGATAATTCAGATGCCCCTTTAGATGCCCCTTCAACCTGGGAAAATTTGTTCAGTTCCTTATTCAGCAAAATTTTGTTCTCCCTCTTCAGATCATTTATGACAACTTTTTCCCTCTCACACATCTGTGGGTCATGCCATACAAAGTACCCACAACCCCTTTCCTGAATCCAAAATATTAAGCATTATTCAACTGTTGTTAATAAAATAACACACCAATGCATACTAGCTGCTAGGAATTGTTTCAAACACAAAATCAAAGTAAATTATAACAACTTACTTTAAATTTCGAGCATGAGAAAAACCTCCTGCCAGGATTTGTTTCACTCCACGAGGTCCACAAAGGAGCCCTTAACCCACAATAGCACAGTGGCATAGCTTCATAATCAAGATCAATGGCACGTCTTCAAGAAGATGATGAAGATGACGACGAATAGTGAGCCATGTCGATTCTTGTTCTCGCCGAACTGGGCTCTACCTTCCTCTAGCCGAACTGGTCTTCAAGCTTCTCGCGTCTTCTTCTCCTCCTCTTCGATTTTGTCTGTGTGTGGAGTGAAAGGAATTAGGGCTTTTTTGCCCATTTTGTTCGCTCTCTCTCTCTCCCTAAGTGCCTAATCAACAAAAATGATCCACGTGTTAACAGAGTTAGTCCAAGTGGCAGGTCAGTTGACAGCAGGGGTACATGTGACCTACTTTTCCTAACGTTAAGGGTACTTTTGGAAAAAAAATAGTTTAGGGTGGAAGTGGGACATCCGTGTAAACATCAGGGGTATTTTTGGACCTTATCCCAAATTTGAAATGGAGAGACAGAGAGTTAAATTAATTTTTTTTATTTTATTTATATTATTGGATCAAGTAGATTATGGGACAAATAATTATTTATTGTGTAATGAGTCAAATCATTGATTCATGATCACAATTAATGGAGCATGGACATATCAATTGGACTATGTGAGCTAGGTTTATCCCTGACAAAAAATAAGTTAAAAATTAATTATGGGTTACATAATATAGTTACTATAGTTCAATTAAGAATCAAAATTATGTAACCATTTATTATAGATTATGTGATTTGAGTCTAAATAATTATAGGTTTAATTCAGGTCAACTTATATTTCATTATTGTTAAGCAATCTGACTTTTGCTTTGAAAATTCGTTTTTATGTTATGATGAAGTGGATATGCTTGTGATCATGCTATTTATACCTTATTATATTGGACATGCAACAATAATAATTATAATATATTAATGAAATAACAAGAATAAGAAAGAAGACAACTCAAATGAACAAAAGAAAAACAACAACAATAACGATAATAATGTTATAAAACTTTAGCAAAGTGTAGAAATATACTCTTATTATTGCATAAATTTGGAAAAAATAAGTAAGAGATAAAGAGAGAGGAAAGATTGAGAGAAGTTAACTTATTTCCTTCAGTATCATTGCCTTATATAGGCAATGTTGAGGAGGAATGTTTCACGGGAGAAGAGAAGAAGGGAAGGGGGAGAGCACGGGTGAAACCCTCCTGAGGAGGGAATCACTTTATAACACTTTCCCTGATTTCCTACGATAGAAGATTATGTCTCATTAAAAACCTTGTTAAGAAAAACCTAGTGGGAAAAACTTAATGAAGGGAAAAAGAGTACATATCTTTTACATAAATATCTTAATTGACTGCCTCGTTAAAACGTTGTCAGGAAAAACCCATTGGGATAAAAACCGTGACTAAGGAAAAAGAGTACAACTTTCTCCTCAAAAGGAATTCATTACTCCTTGATGAAATGTTGTCATAAGTCTTTCAGTCGACACATTCTGATCTTTTTCCGAAGTTTTGCAAACGTTGCATTTGATAGTGACTTTGTGAATAAGTCGGCTAGATTATCACATGATCGAATTTGATGCACATCTATATCACCCTTCTTTTGTAGCTCATGTGTGAAGAAGAATTTAGGTGAAATGTGTTTTGTTCTATCTCCCTTGATGTACCCTCCTCTAAGTTGAGCAATGCATGCAGCGTCATCCTCATACAGAATTGTAGGGATGTCTTTGATTGATGGTAATTCGCATGATTTTTGAATATGTTGAATAATTGATCTTAACCAAACACACTCTCTGCTTGCTTCATGTATAACAAGAATCTCTTAGTGATTTGAAGATGTATCTGTCATGGTTTGCTTTATGGATTTCCAGGATATAGCCGTGTCACAATATGTAAATACATAACCTGTTTGTGATCTTCCATTGTGTGGATCTGATAAGTATCCTGCATCGGCATATCTAACCAATCGCGACGTTGAATCTCTTGGATAAAGTAACCTAAGATCTATACTTCCACGGAGGTGTCTCAAAATGTGTTTGATCCCATCCCAATGTCTCTTAATCGGAGAAGAATTTTATCTTGCTAACAAGTTGACATCAAAAGTAATATCAGGTCGTGTACAGTTTGCAAGATAAATAAGAGCACCTATTGCACTTAGGTATGGAACTTCAGGTCCAAGAACTTCTTCCCCACTTTCTAGAGGCGGATCTTTATCAACTTCTAAAGATCAAACAACCATCGGGGTAGTCAAAGGATGAGCTTTATCCATATGAAAACGACTGAGAATTTTTTCAGCATATGTGGATTGATGAACAAAAATTCCATATGCTAAATTCTCCACTTGTATTTCCAAACAGAATTTTCTCTTTTCAAGATCTTTCATTTCAAATTCATCTTTTAAATAAGTAGCAGTTCTTGTGAGTTCTTCAAGAGTACCTACAAGATTCAAATCATCCACATATACAGCAATGATGGAAAATCCACTTTGTGATTTCTTAATAAAAACACATGGACATACTTGATTATTTATATATCCATCTTTTATTAAATAATCACTAAGTCGATTATACCACATACGACCAGACTGTTTCAACCCATACAATGAGCGTTGTAATTTGATTGAATATATGTGATGGGGCCTTTGTGATTCAGCCATTTTCAATCCTCCAGGGATTCTCATGTAAATCTCACTGTCAAGTGAGCCATATAGGTATGCTGCTACAACATCCATCAGACGTGTTTCCAAACCTTCCATGGTTGCCATACCTATCAGAAAGCGAAAAGTGACTCCATTCATTATTGGAGAGTATGTATCCTAATAATCAATACCAGGTTTTTGTGAAAACTCTTGAGTTACAAGTCGGGCTTTGTATCTCACAATTTCATTTTTCTCATTTCGCTTTCGTACAAATACCCATTTGTTTCCAACTGGGATTACACCCAGCGGTGTTTGGACTACTGGTCCAAATACTTCTCTTTTCAATAGAGATTGTAGCTCAGTTTGAATAACATCTTTCCATTTTGGCCAATCTTTTCTTTTCCGACATTCTTCCACGTTTTGTGGTTCAGGATCCGTGTCAGGAATCAAAGCAATATCTGATGCTATAAAGAAAGCAAATATATCATCAATCATTACTTTGCTTCGATCCCATATTTTCTCATCATGTACATAATTTATTGAGATCTCTTGGTGTTCATCTCTTATCCATTCACTGAGATTTTGTACCTCTTCTGGGGTTATTCCTACTCTTGGAATAAGTGCTACTTCTGGAGCGGGTATTCCTTCTGGGATTCCTTTATTTGCTTTTGATTTTTGTGGTACAATGTCTTTTGCACCAACCGGTCTTCCACGCTTCTGGCATGGTTTAGATTCTTCTATTACCTTATTTGTCAATTCTCCAGGAATTGATTTTTCAATAGGTATTTCTATCCTTGCTGGAGTATTCACTGCAGGTGTATGTGACTTTATCATTTTTCTAACATCATTAAATGCATCTGACATTTGATTTGCAATATTTTGTAAATAAATAATTCTTTGAACTTCAATTTCACATTGTCCTGTACGAGGATCAAGTGAATTTAATTCTGATGCATTCCATGATATTTCAGAGGGTTTTTTATTTAAAACTTTCCCTCCTCCTAATGGTGGAAATAAAAATTCATCAAAATGACAATCTACATAACGTGCAGTAAAAATATCTCCAATTAAAGGCTTAAGATATCTAATAATAGAAGGAGAATCAAAACCAACATAAATAGCTATTCTTCGTTGGGCTCCCATTTTAGTTCTTTGTGGAGGTGCAATTGGAACATATACTGCACTTCCAAAAACTCGAAAGTGTGATATGTTGGGTACCTGTCCAAAAACTAACTGTAGAGGAGAAAATTTATGAAGAGCCGTTGGTCTTACTCGAATGATGGCTGCAGCGTGAAGAATTGCATGACCCCAAACTGAGTTAGGTAAGTTAGCCCTTAACATTAATGGACGTGCAATTAGTTGAAGTCTTTTTATTAAAGATTTTGCTAAACCATTTTGTGTATGTATATGAGGAACAAAATGCTCAATGGAGATTCTAATAGTCATACAAAAATCATTAAAAGTCATTGATGAAAATTCAGCTGCGTTATCAAGTCGAATTGACTTGATTGGATGATCTGAGAACTGAGCCCGTAACTTAAATATTTGAGCAAGAAGTTTTGAGAAGGCAAAATTTGAGAAGAGAGAAGACAAACATGAGACCATCTAGTTGAAGCATCTATTAAAACCATGAAATATCAAAATGGGCCAGACAATGGGTGAATGGGTCGACAAATGTCTCCTTGAATTCTCTCTAGGAATTTTGGGATTTCTTTATAAACTTTTACTGGTGATGGTCGAACAATTAATTTTCCTCGAGAACACGCAGCGCAAGGAAATTCACTACTAGGAAAAACCTTCTTATTTTTGAGAGGATGACCAGTAGAATTTTCAATAATACGATGCATCATAGAAGTGCCTAGATGACCGAGTCTTTCATGCCAAAGCATAAAGGATTTGGGATATTTGATTTTTGGAATCATAACAGTATGAGACTCAATTGCTCTAATTTTCATAGTATATAATCTGGAAGAAATTAAATGAAGTTTTTCTAAGATATTCTTTTTTCCAGAAATAATAGAAGTGATGAAAAGATATTCATTATCATTTTCATTGGTTGTTTCAATGTGAAAACCATTTAGTCGAATATATTTAAAACTAGGCAAGTTTCTTCTTGATTTACTAGAATATAAAGCATTTTTGATAAAAAGTTGTGTCTCATTTGGTAGCATGAAATAGATTTTCCAAATCCCTCAATTAAATTTGATGTGCCAGAGATAGTTCCTACATTTCCCTTAGTTTTGATCAGTTGTGAAAAATATTTCTCACTTTGAAGGATTGTATGAGTTGTTGCACTGTCTGCTAAACATATATCCTCCATATCCATTAAAGATGGTCCGACACATATAAAAACATAAATAAGAAAAATTACATTTCATTTATAATTTTATTCATGAGAAACACATACCACGTATAGAATGAAAACTAATAATATTATACATGTAGGGTGTTTAATTAAAACAAAAAAATTAAACGGTATCCCAAAAGATACTTTCAGAAGGTTAAGTAATATCAACAACCTTTTTCTCATTGTTGGTCATTGGTGGAACATCAACAATATTCAATTGATTATTAACAAAATTTGTTTCTGCCTCCATTACTTTGTTCTTTTGAGACTCCTGGAATAAATTAACCAGATGCCTCGGCGTATGACAGGTACGCGACCAATGCCCTTTCATCCCACACCTAAAATAAACACCTGGTTTGTTCTTTATCTGTGCTGCACTTTCTTTATTTTTACCCGACCTAGACACTTGCCACTTCTGGTGGCCTGAATTGTCGCGGTTCTGGAATTTGTTGTTATGATGGCCTCGTTTATTCTTTCATCCCCAAGGCTTCTTATTATATGGCCATCTATTGTCACGTTTATTCTGCTGGAATGATGTGCTATTAATATCTGGCAATGGGGTGCTTTTTGTTGGTCAGATTTTGATGGTTTTTCAACAACAATTCATTATTCTTTTCTACAACAAGGAGGATAGACAATAAGTCACTGAATTTTATGAATTTACTCTGTCTATATTGTTGTGACAGAATCATGTTGGTGGGATGAAAAGTTGAGAGCGTTTTTTCTAACATTTGGGTTTCAGAAACTGGATCTTCGCACAAAGCCAAAGTAGATGTTATTCTATAAACATTGAAACTATACTCCGTAATTGATTTGTAATCTTGTAGCCTTAAATTAAGCCACTCAAATTTGGCATTAGAGAGAACAACCAATTTTTGGTGGTCAAATCTTTCCTTTAGTTGTATCCATAAAGACAAAGGATCTTTGACTGTTAAATACTCAGTCTTTAATCCTTCATCAATATGGTGACGAAGAAAAATTATGGCTTTTACATTTTGTGCCGAAGTTGCTGTATTTCCTGATTCAATGGTCTTTTCTAACTCATTTGCACTAAGGTGCAATTCTGCATCAAGTGCCCAAGCCAAATAGTTGTCTCCAGAGATTTTCAAAATAGAAAAATCTATTTTTGCCAAGTTTGCCATCTATTCTGGGTTAAAACACAATTTTATTATTTATTAAAACAATAAATAATTGCATGTATGATATAGAAAAAATAAACTAAGTCACAACCTCAAGGGGTGATAAAATGTAAATATAAATACTCTTATATTTATGTTATTAGCATATTATTTTAGTAAAAAGAATATGTAATTGTTAATGTATATACAAGTGTTATAGTTCACAAACAAATATATATATATACAAAACTGCAAATGGATCTTCACCCGACATGCAGTAGTTCGCATAGACAGATTATTTCCACAAAATGCTAATAAGGAATTAATACAAAAGGATATTCACCGAGCATGCGGTAGTTCGCATAGTCAGGTTATTCCCACAAGTTAATAAGAAATGAATACAAAGGATTATTCACCAGGCATATGGTATTCCGTATAGACAGGTTATTCCCACAATTTAATAAGAAATGAATACAAAGAATTATTCACCAAGAATACGGTATTCCGTATAGACAGGTTATTCCCACAATTTAATAAAAAGGTTCCCACCAAATCTTGTAATATCAACAAGGATAGATGGTACCACTGTAAATAACAGAATTTAAGAATGGACAATAAAACATAAATATAATAGACGGCAAAGCCAAGCCAATTGTAAGAATAAAATTATATTATTGGTGGCATAGCCAAACCAGTAGTATAATAATAAATTGCAAGAATTTAACCAATTGTAAGAATAAAATTATATTATTGGTGGCATAGCCAAACCGGTAGTATAATAATAAATTGCAAGAATTTAATTTTCCATCTCAGTTGGTTAGAACTTCGTGCTGATAACGTGTTATAAAATTTTAGCAAAGTGTAGAAATATACTCTTATTATTGCATAAATTTGGAGAGAATAAGTAAGAGATAAAGAGAGAGGAAAGATTGAGAGAAGTTCACTTATTTCCTTGAGTATCATTGCCTTATATAGGCAATGTTGAGGAGGAATGGTTCATAGGAGAAGAGAAGAAGGGGAGGGGGAGAGCACGGGTGAAACCCTCCTGAGGAGGGAATCACTTTATAACAAATAAATAGATTTTTGAGAAAGTAATAAAAATAATAAGTAATAAAACTCATGAATATAAATGAAAAAAGAACAGGGACTAATTTTGAATAATAAATATATACATTCAATCGGTGGGGGACCATTAAATTTTATGTTATGGGAGCGATTTTTTTAAATATAATATATTTTAAGTAAAAATGGGAAAAACATAATTACCATTAATATAAAAAGACTAAATAAATAACATTATAACGCATAAAAAGTGCTAATTTTAATATATATTTTTTGTAAAAAAATATATGTGACAAAGTACTAATATTTAATGAATTTGTTTGAGACATATTATTAATAAAATACAGAAATATTATTAATTTGCTATAAAAGATTGTACATTTTTATTGCACAACTTTCAAAGTCCTTTCATTGTAAATTATTGCACATTTTTATTGGTAGCATAACGTTGTTTTGATCATGTTGAATTTAATCATGTGCTTCACATATGAAATAGAGTAGCTCATAGTCTTGCGGAGTTGGCTCAATCTTTGGAGTTCCAAGTAGGACTGAGCAAAAAATGGGTATAATCGAATTACCGAACCGAACCAAAATAATTTAACCGATTTTTTTTGAAAATTCGGTTATTTTTAATATTTCGGTTATATACGAATTTTTTTACGATTTTCGGTTAGTTTGTATGAGTACCATTTTTGGGTTATTCAGTTAAACCGAATAACCAAACAAGTTCTACTTTACTAATATGAGTATATCTGTATATGACTCTTGACTGACTCCTCTAATCTTGACTCTTGACTCAGCAGTAACATACTAGCACTCAGCCCACTAGCTAAATTCAAACTCTCAGATCTCTCAAAGTCTCCAACTCCAGTCTCTCAGATCTCTCAACTCTCAGGCCGTTGACTTATGTTTTTTCATTTGAGAGGACCATGGAGAGGCAGCCGTCCATGTCGTCGGCGCCGTCATTGAAGAGGGCGGTGGTGTCGACGGCGGCAAGCAAGGTGAAGAAGGCGTTGGGATTGAAATCATCTAAGAAATCGATGGTGAGTCAGCAGAACACAGTGAGTTCCAAGCGAGCTATGACGATTGGAGAGCTGATGAGGGTTCAGATGAGAATTTCGGAGCAAATTGATTCTAGGTTAAACGCAATCAGATGGTGGACGCATGAGAAAACCTTTAGAGGGTGAGTGCTCTTCCTTTGTTTGCTGAATACTTCCCTCTGTGGCTCTATATAGTTGTAAAAACCATGTGATTACAAGCCTAGGAAGTGTGAACAGTTGTAATTTGAAAGGAAAGGATAAGCATGATAATACGAATTTATTATAAAAGTAAAAAACTTAATTAAAAATATTTACTTATCATACAGAAGTTATGTTAATTGTATTTTTTTCTTTCTCCGAGTCTGTTGCTTAAATTTGTGCAGTGGTAATTATTCGGTTATTAACCGAATAACCGAATAATTAGTTCGGTTATTCGGTTATTATGTATTTCGGGTAGTTGTTCGGATATTCTAAACAATATAAATTCGGTTTTTAGTTATAACCGAAATGTGTATTCAGTTCGGTTAAAAACCGAATGCTTACTCCTAGTTCCAAGTCCCTACTTTTTGAATGAATGAAGTTCATTTTATTATTCTTCTTTTAGTTGTATCTAACATTTCGTCTTAATAATAATTCCAGTATGTTAAAAACTACATGTTTAATTTGATGATGATATGATTAATGTATATTTATTTCAGTAGTTTTTGTAAAGTCTTTAATAAGAACATGATGTAAAAGAACTTAGAATAGAAAGATTAAACTTGTTAGGTTAATCTTATGAGCTGAATTGATGTATAGATGAAAGGATAAAATTGATTGTTTAGTCAAGTTGGACGATCGTAGGGTTACTTTGGCATTTCGTAAAGTGTATTGAAGTTTACAGAGTTCGTGGAGTTAAAACAAGATCGAAAAGCCTACAGTCCAATTGTAGAGTTCACTCTAATGCCGTAAAGTGAAGTAAGGATCGCAAAGTGACTTAAGGAACGTAGAAAAACAAATCATAGAGAAAGCTTCATTGAGCAGAACGTAGAATTCAAATCGGTAAGTGTATCAAGCTCAATACTCTACGATCTTCATGAAGTTCTATAATCAGTTAAAATCATAGAGCGTGTAAGGACTGACAATAAGGAGCGTTGCAAATTAAAGACCCCAAGATAAATTCATAAACTTCTTTAGTTGAAATTGAAGATCATAGTATGTTGTGTCTAAAGGCTAGCTTGGTAAAAGTGACAACACCCACGTGGTTGGTGAAGCAGCAGATTGATGTGATAGGTCAGAACTGAAAAGCAAACTGACACAACTCTACTGAAAGTCAATGTGACGACCCCAAATTCAGACACTAATATCTCAAGTTCGGTGCTTTACGATCTTGTTCTAATAATACACTAATAACTCATACAATGGAATAATACAATAATTTACATTGATTTAATATAAATATTCTTGTCCCAAGGTCTCGCAACCGTTACTGACATAATACATATTTTAAAGCACCACATACTTAATACATAATACTAAACAAGTTTTCGGTACATTTACAAAGCTAGACTTAATACATCATAAGGGAATATTATAACATAAAAGGAATAAGGTAATCCATAGCCTTAACTTTGCCTTTATCCTTTTCTGAGGGTTCACCACGTTCTGCCTTAACTGAAATATTTTAAGGGAGGCAAGAATGAGAAAAAAATTTGCTCAGCAAGTATATAATAATAAGGGTGAACAAGCATAATATAAAGTTAATAATTTCAAAGGTATAATGATCAAAGATAGCTCAAGAATTAATGAATAAAGCTATAAACAAGGAAATACTAATAGTTCTGTTAGGAATATGCATGTGAATGTTATTTCTTTATTCGTATAATTTGATGATGAAGATGATGAAGTAAATGAATGAATATGCAAATATGTTTGCATTGATAAAAGCTGTAAAGTGCTTAATAGATGATAGACAATATGGACATGGACTTAGATTGATATGATCAAAATTGTTAGGTTGATCTGTGCTTAATGTTTATCATTCTGTAAATGAATGTATAGAAGAAAAGATCAAAGCTGTTAGGTTGATATATTTTGAAGTGTAATAGATAGGCATGTATGATCGTAGAGCTTTGTACAAGTCATGCTAGTCTACCAAGAAAGTAAAGAAGAATCATAGACTTAACTCTGAATCGTGGAGTCTACATGTCGTCACCTATCAGGATTATAGTTTGCAAAACCAAAGCCAAAGTCAAAGTCGTAGTCAGCCAGATGCTTATATAGTAAAGGCATAATCGTAGAGCACTCTACGATTCTCTACAGAAGCAAACCTGAAGTATATGCATAGATCGCTTTCTGGTAAGAACAGTCAAGTTTAAGAATACAGTCTAATTAAAGAATATCAGAAAGCACTTTTTGAATGATCCACAAGCAAGTAGAAGATCAAAGCACCAACTCTATTAGCAAGACTAATAGAGAAGTAAAAATCTAGTCAGAAGAAGTCCCCAATAAGTGCTAAACAGAAGATTACGATCGCAGTGCTCACCAAAGAGAAGAAGAGCCTGATAAAGGAAATACAAAGATTATGGTAGACTTGCTACAAAATAAATGACAAACAAGGAGGATATCAATGCTCAGCCTTACCATGGAGTATGATCAAAAGATCACAAGGATGAAAGTTAAGGAAGTTGAGCATGACAAATCAAAAGAGATTGCAGAAGCCAAGGTAGAATCGTAGATTATCAAAGAAGTTACTTCAGAATCGTAGTTTGTCTTGAAAGCCACACTCAGAATCGTAGAGTTGGTTCGAGCGTCTGCCAAGCTAAGTCAAGAATCGTAGTATGCTCTCAGAAACGTAGAGTTTTCAATACAAGCAAGTAAAGATCGTAGTCTATCGGTGCTTAAGAGAAATTGTAGTGTTCTCTTTGATCAGGTTGAATCAAGCACGATCGTAGAATAGACTGTGAGAGCAAAGTACAAGATGGCATAATGTGGAGCACTCTTGAAATCATAAAAGGTGTCAAGGTCAAGTCACCCTACGATTTCTACAGATAAGAAATCGTAGAGTTCATAAAGGTCAACATCAGAATCGTAGAGGGCATTCATCTGAGGAGTGAAAATGTCCAAGTAAAGAAGACTGACATTCAAACGTTGTGAATTGGGGATCCCAATATACTTTCCAAACATCCTTGATGTAAATTGAGGAGACAAGAGAAAAGGGTGACTACCTACTAGCCTGCTGAAAGTAACGTCTATGAAGTGTTAGGTGATAAAGAAGACTGATATATCAGGAAAGTCAAAAAGGAATTGTCACATCAACCCGACATGTCTACATCAGTGCTTAGAAATGTCTAGAGCATTAAATGCTACAATGGATGCCTTCAACCGAAACATTTCAAAGGCTCTTTCACAAGCAAATAAGACTGAGATTAAAAAGGGAGCTCGTCAATGAAAGACTTCCAACGGCTATATTCCAACGGGAAGATAATAGATGAATCTATAAAAAGCTCAAAGAAGAAGATGTTATTGACTTGAAGGGATGCAAGTCATATAGAGCATAACAGAGAAAAGGTCTCCATGAGAGTGAGACCACCACAGAAGAATAAGCACAACTAATGAGAGTTCTACAATGACAAAGCTTCACTCTATATAAAGGAGTATGACAACAAAATGTCATCTGTACTGAGAGCCAAAAGGCCAAGAAGGCAATAACTTGAGTGGCAGATCAGAAAGAAGAATACTTGAGCCACTCTACGTCTCACCATGAACACACTGAGTTGAAGAGAAGAAGATACAGAACTGAATCTCTGCATAAGACTACAAGTGTTCAAGGACTGCTAAGTACCCAAAAAAGCCAAGCTGATATGCAAAGACTTAGCAGTACCTCAACGGTGATGGTGCACAATGTTGAACATCAGATGAAGATAAACATCAACACCAAAGAACAACAACACCAAAGGATGAGTCAGACTACTAAATACCAACAAGATGTCAAGCTGAATGTACATCTTAACAGTCCATTAGATGTGATCAAACACCAATGCTGAATGCCCAATGATCACAAGAAGCTACTAATTACGACAATATGAACAATCTGAATGTCATCTTAGCAGCTCAGCAACAACAAACAAACAACCAAGTAACCAGGGCCTATAGGGTCCTTGTCTTAGTGACTAAATTAAAGTCAAGTCTGCTGGAATTACTGAGTACCAGAGGGTACAAGAGATTCTAAGTCTGCTGGGCTTAGTCTGCAGTTTCCAAGGCTGCTGGTCTTGAAGAGTTCTTAGTGAACTAGTGTTCCAATGCTGCTGGTCTTGAAGGAATTTTAGTGATTCAAAGTTGATCAAATCCTTATTGGAATCCCTGCTTGTTGAAGCAGAAGAGCGGATTAGGAGAATTCAGTCTCTGAACCACTTAAAACCTCTGGTGTCATTTACTTTATGTCATTTACATTCAGTATTATAACTGTCATATCTGTTTGCAATTAACTTTACATTAGAATTGTGTTTAATGCTATACTCTTGAAGGGTATCTAAATCTATTACGATGTGTATGAATTGATTCCTCTATTCATTATCTGTTAATCACTTAACAAGACAAAAGAAAACAAGAAAAAAGTTTTAAAGGATCTATTCAACCCCCTTCTAGATCTATTGTGTGCCTCCGGGAACTAACAAGTTCCAAGACTGTCTTTTGAATTTTAAGCGATGAGTCATTATAGACCGAAAGATTTTAAAAGAATTCAAAGGTTTCAACACTGAGTTGTCACTATGGACCAATAACTTTGACTAGAATTAACAGTATTAAACCAATAATCCAATATAATCAAGTACAATAGATGATCAGCCTGAAGTACCTTATATTATACATAATATTTAGACATGTTATCTGTGCGCACGTTGGTTACCCGACAGTTATAAAATTTCCCCTACAATGAGGGTTGTTCATCTCAATAGATTTATAAGATTCCGTACCAAGGTATTTGGTTTGGATAGCTCTTTATATCATAAATATTAGTCTAGCTGAATCAAATGGCTTAAACACATTTCTCAATACATTTAAGAATAAGTTTTAAACTTGCAACATGATTCAAAGTATAATAACGAAATCAAACTAAGCTTTCAAGCATGAATAATAATTTTTGAGAATTTAGACATCGCGAGAATGATTCAAACATAAAGTTGATATAACAATAATTATAACTTTCACCATATTCAAAGTTGTGAAAGTTAGGGAACTTGCCTTTTTGCGTAGATTACAATCTAAAACTTAACGTCTCTACAAAGTCTTATAGTATCCTATTTATGTATATATATATATATATACAGATTAGTTACACAAGCTCAAACTTAAACCGACGATCTTACACCTACCCCATTACGTACCTTAAGCACACACATTAATTCTTATCGTAGTGACATAATCAGATTATTACTACATAATTAAACCACATAGCTTTGTAATCGTCGTTGACTTAGCGTTTTGAAAGTTTTAGAAACACTTATCAAATCTTGGTTTCCTATAGTCAACATATACACGAACACTTAAAACATCTATTTAATCACGTATTACAGTTTAGATCATTCATATACACTTGTATCGAGTTCTGATTAGCAACAAAACAGTCAAATTAAATTGCAGGGTGGCGCGGAAGCGCTGGAATATAACTAGGGAGTGGCGCGGCCGCGCTGCTCCCTGTTACATCCAAAACTGAGTTTTCATTTATTCAGTTTGAATCTTAGCATGCGGGGGTATTAATATACATCATGTACACATATTAATAGATGTTGGACTAGGTCTTATGTTCCGTATAATCATTTCAAAATTACTTTCACTTCATGTAATTTATTCAAAAAATTTCATTCTATAAGGCTAGGAGGTTTCGTTTTACAAAAGACTAACCATGTTACCCATTATATCACATAATGATTCTAATAAGCCTTTAATATGCATGCTCACATGTATACTACTTACTTACACTTAGGTTAAATAGTTTAACATTTGAAATCTCATTTTATATCATGCTTGAAAAGTCTAAATCATGCTTGGCTAGATGGTGAACATATTGATCATGTCTAGAGGCATAAAATGTCTTATTGTGAGTGTCCAAAATTCTAGAATACACATAGGTTAGTCTTTAACAAAGTTAGTTTTAAACTCCTAAAGTTTTCTTGAAAATCTCATGTCAAACCAACGAAGCATACAAGGAAACTTTGAATTCACATTCATACTCATGTGTGTGTGTGTGTATATATATATATATATATATATATATATATATATATATATATATATATATCTAATGTAAAATCCCAAATTTTACTTAATAAAGATTTAATTTTCTTGAAATATTTTTTTTCAAAATTATGGTGTGGATTTGAGATAATGTTATAGTTGTGGGTAATATTTATAAATTTTGAAAGTACATGAAGTTGTTGTATAATATTCGATTGGTCGGGAATATCCGGTACGATGGTACAATCATTGGTGGACCCCACAACAGAATTATTATCGGATTGAGAAAACGACAAAAATATTTTTATGAAAATAACGACGGAAGTTTTACCGTTAAAACTGTTGAACTACTAGGTAGTAAAAGTACACGATGTCTGGCGTGGTTGCATAGTAGCACACGATATGGATTATCGACGCTATATGAGAAGTCACTCAGTTTTGTTCAATTATTGCTACAGTAATTGCTGCATAGTATCTCACGTTATTTGATTCAATTATTTTTAATATTTTATATATTATTAAATCAATAATTGAGACTACGAAGTTATTAATATTATTATTTGAAATATTAACGATGTCTAGAAGTTCTGTCAAGGAGAGGTTTGGTCACCTAATTGCGCGCCAATAGGGAGAAATCCTTATTGGAAAGCCCATCTTTCCTGGGAACGACCTGGTCGATTAATAATGTGAATTATAATAATGATGATGAATTTTGTTTTATTATTATTATAAATGTAATAAAACAGAAAGCTTTTTATGTGACGCCCCCAAAATAGGTATACATCACCTATTCTGAGTCGTTAAATACATGGTACAGAATAAAAATACAACCTTAAATATACAACAAGAGAGCTGTGAGTTTTAATACAAACATTGTCTTCTAGACAATATCCACTCTCAGAATAAGTCCTCATTACATTTATTAACACACTATTTAACAGAATAGTGAGGACTACTAATACTATCATTTGGACCATCACTCCGTTTCCCGACTAGTCCCGGCTACGTTCTCATTTCCTGAAGAGAACAGTGAAAGAAAGGGTGAGCTCAACTAGCCCAGTAAGAAATATTATGACTAAGATAATGCAGAATAAATTATCATTAGTCTTCAACAATGTTAAACTGATAACATACAATAAACATCAAGTTTAACTGCAGCGGAACTTGCAATCCATTAAAAGAGTCAAGTAGAGAATAAAATCTACTATCTTTTATGATTTAAAAGGTTTTCATCACTTTTATCGCTGGGACTCAGCTTAATAAATAATCCACATCATCTCTGCACTACAGCTAATGATATTCATTAGTATCACAACCACAAATTATCCATGCACTACGGGCCAAAGATATTTGTGTATTCATCAATGGTCATGATCATGCCAACAACTGTCCATCAATGCACTACGGGCCAATGAGGACTTTTACCACATCATTTGTAACATTACGGTCATGATTACAATCGAATAATCCACAGTCATAATCATACCAAGTCCATCTATGCACTACAGGCCACATATGACTTTTAACAAAATATAAATATGAGGATGATGACAATGATATAAGAATTCAATAAAACAAGTTCAAGAATTAACTAAAATCGTCCAAATTATCAACATGATACTTCTTTGTAGAGTAAAATTCAAGAATGCTCAGAAGAATATTTCCACGAAAAGATACTGGATGAAGCGCAAATATCAAGGATATTCCACTAATTTCATGGAGTATAGAAGTCAAATTTTAACCAACTGAGTATAATAAAGAATGGAATAACAAAAGAAATCACCATGCATGCAGATTCAGATAGATAGGTTATTCCAATGTAATAATAAATAACGAAACTGGTCAAAGCGTATACGACGCGATCGATAGGTTATTCCAACAGAATAACAAAGAATAGAATAACAACAGAAATCTTCATGCATGCGGTACTTCGCATAGACAGGTTATTCCAATAGAATAATAAATAACGGAACCAGGTCCGGCGTAAAACGCACAGACAGGATATTCCAACAGAATAATAAAGACGGAACCAGGTCCGGCATAAAATGCACAGACATGATGTTCCAATAGAATGATAAAAATGGAATAACAGAAGAATTTCACCATGTATGCGGTACTTTGCATAGACAGGTTATTCCAACATAATGATAAAGAATGGAATAACAGAAGAATTTCACCAAGTATAGGGTAGCCCTCGTATACAGGTTAATCCAACAGAATAATAGAGAATGGAATAACAGATGTTCTCTTCATGAATAAGAAAGAAATAATACCCCTTACCTTATAAAGAAGAGTACTTCGACGGTAAGGCGGGGATATACTTGAAGAAACTTGCACTACGCTCAAAGCTTTCTTAAACGCTAAAGAAATACGCTCAAGATAGAAGAATAATTCTCTCTACAGTTTCTCTCTCTAGAGTTTCAGTGAATTCGTAAGAAATAATGAAGGAATGAGCTTCTATTTATAGAAGAATGGACTGAATAGTAACCAATCCATGAACGGTCCGTATTGATTTACTTTCGGCGGACGGTCAGGATTGGTTTACAATAAAATATAATATATTCTATTTATAATCTAATAAAACGAATAACTTTTAAAAAGATTTTACTATGCAAACACTATGCAGGCACTATGCAAACACTATGCATAATAAAATATAATATATTCTAATTATTGTCTAATAAAACGAATAACTTTATAAAAGTATTCTATTTTATATAAAAAGATTTTACTATTAGCCTAATAAAACGAATAACTTTATAAAAGTATTCTGTTTTATATAAAAAGCTTTTCTGTTTTATTACATTAATAATACTAATAAAATAAAACTTCATCATCATTATTATTATTCACACTATTAATCGACCAGGAAAGAGGGGGCTTTCCAATAAGGATTTATCCCTATTAGAGCGCAATTAGGTGACCAAACCTCTCCTTGGCAAAACTTCTAGACATCGTTAATATTGCAAATAATAATATTAATAACTTCATCATCTCAATATAAAATATCAACAATAATTGAATCAATTAACGTGAGATCTATGCAACAATTATTGAAGCAATAATTGAACAAAAGCGGGTGACTTCTCACGTAAGCATCAATAATCAATACCGTATTGCTACTATGCAACCACGCGTATTCCTATACTTTAACAAGGTGTTTCAACAGTTAACGGTAAAACTTCCGCCGTTATTTTCATAAAAATATTTTTGTTGTTTTCTCAATCCGACAATAATTTCGTTGTGGGGTCCACCAATGATTGTGCCATCATACGAATATTCCCCGACCAATCGAATATTATAAACAACTTGCGTACTTTTGCAAAATTTTTAAATATTACCCACAACTATAACATTATATCAAATTCATTCCATAATATTTAAAAATGATAATTATAGAAAATTCATCTTTATTCATAAAAGTTGGGGTCTTACAATCTCCCCTTCTTATGAAATTTCACCCTCGAAATTAGGGTACGTACCTGCTATGTCGAAGAGGTAAGGATACCTTGATTTCATTTCAGATTCTAACTCCCAGGTCATTTCCTCAACATCGTGGTTCCTCCATAAAACTTTGACTTGAGGTATAACCTTTGAGTGTAGAATATGTTCCTTCTTATCCAAGATTTGAACATGAACCTCTTCATACGTTAAATCTTCCACTATTTCGTCTGGTTCTAACTCAATAATGTGGTTCGGGTCTTTCACATATTTACGTAACATGGATATATGAAAAATGTTATGAACACGAGACATACTTGGCGGTAAATCAAGTCTATAGGCTACAGTCCCTACTCGATCGATGATTAAAAATGGGTCAATGAATCGATGATTGAGCTTTCCTCTCTTTTCAAATCTCTTAACTCCTTTCCATGGAGCAACACGTAACAACACATGATCTCCAATATCGAATTCCACGTCCTTTCGATGAAGATCATCATAACTCTTTTTTCGGTCTTGTGAGGTTTTTATACGTTGCCGGATCATTTGTATCTTTTCGGTAGTCATACGTACTAACTTCGGTCCCAACAACGTTGCTTCACCCACCTCATCCCAGCATACTGGAGAATGACACTTTCTTCCATACAACACTTCAAATGGAGCCATGCCAATACTTGCTTGATAATTGTTGTTGTAGGAAAACTCCACCAATTGTAAGAACTTGTCCCAACTTCCCTTAAAGTCAAGGACACAGAGTCTTAATAAATCTTCAAGAGTTTGAATAGTCCTCTCGATTGTCTGATTAAATCGAGGATGATATGCCGAACTAAATCGTAAATCCGTGCCCATAGCTTTTTGCAAACTAACCCAAAATCGTGAAGTGAATCTTAGGTCTCGATCAAAAACTATAGATACTGACATACCATACAATCTTACAACCTCGTTTATGTACATACGAGCAAGACGTTCAAGTGTATAAGTTTCTCGTATAGGTAAGAAATGAGAAGACTTGGTCAATCTATCAACAATGACCCAAATTGCATCTATGCCTTGAGAAACCTTGGGAAGACCAGTAACGAAATCCATGGTAATGTGCTCCCACTTCTATTCTAGAATTTTAAATGGTTGCAATGGACCTTTTGGTACCTGATGCTCCGCCTTGACTCATTGACACGTTAGACACCTTGAGATAAACAGCGCTATCTCCCTCTTCATATTGCCCCACCAAAATGTATGTCGAAGATCATGATACATTTTGGTACTCCCAGGATGGATTGCAAACGGTGTATTGTGTGCCTCCATCATGATTTTATACTTTAAATCAGGGTCGTTAGGAACACAAAGTTTGGAGTTGACTCGAAGTATTTCTTCTTCATCGATTCTTGATTCCGGTATAGCACCTTCTTGTACTTTCTTCCTCATATGCATCAGCTCCAGGTCTGTAGCTTGAGCAGCTTTAACTTTATCGATTAAAGTCCGTTATACTCGTATATTCGCCATCATCACGTGGGTCCCTGGAGTTTTTATCTCTATCTCCATCCTTTGCAAGTCATATAAAATGGGCCTTTGCGTTGACAATATCGCACTCATACCCGCATATGATCTTCTACTCAATGCGTCAGCTACCACGTTTGTTTTTCCAGGATGATATTAGATGGTATGATCATAATCTTTCAATAGTTTAAGCCAACGTCGCTGTCGCATGTTGAGTTCCTTTTGAGTGAAGAAATATTTGAGGCTTTTATGATCCGTAAAGATCTCCACTTTCTCCCCATACAAGTAATGCCTCCAAATTTTAAGTGTGAAGACAACAGCTGCCAACTCTAGATCATGAGTAGGATAAATCCTCTCATATTCTTTGAGTTGTCGAGAGGCATAGGCTATGACTTTCCCATGTTGCATGAGATCACATCCTAACCATTTACCTAAAGCATCACTGTAGATGACAAATCCCTCTGAGCCAGATGGTATTGGTAGAACAGGTGCTGAAATGAGTCTTCTCTTGAGTTCTTGAAAACTCTTCTCACATTCCTCACTCCAACCGAATTTTGTATCTTTCCGAGTCAGCTGAGTTAATGGAGTAGTGATTCGAGAAAACCCTTCTACGAATCTCCGATAATAACCAGCTAAGCCGAGAAAGCTACGTACTTCGATCACTGATTTAGGTTGTTCCCAACTTTGAATGGCTTCAATCTTTGCCGGGTCAAAAGATATTCCATGACTTGATACCACGTGCCCAAAGAATGCTACTTCCTCAAGCTAGAACTCACATTTCTTCAAATTGGCATAAAGCTTATATTCACGAAGCTTTTGGAGTATCAGCCTCAAGTGTTTCTCATGATCTTCACGGCTTTTGGAATAAATAAGGACGTCATCAATAAAGACGACCACAAAGTGATTCAAATATTCCTTGAATACTCGGTTCATCATATCCATGAAGGCAGCAGGAGCATTAGTCAATCCAAAAGACATGACTAGGAATTCATAATGCCCCGTCATCGAGTTCGGAAGCCGTCTTTGGAATGTTATCGGTTCTAATCTTCAATTGGTGATATCCGAGCGAAGATCAATTTTGAAAAGAATTTGGCGCCTTGCAACCGGGTCAAACAGGTCATCAATACGTGGCAATGGGTACCTATTTTTGATGGTGACATGATTCAACTCCCGATAATCAATACAAAGTCGCATACTCCCATCTTTCTTCTTCACGAATAAAACAGGAGCACCCCAAGGAGAAGTACTAGGACGAATAAAGCCAATGTCTAACAATTCCTGCAGTTGGGTCTTTAACTCCTGAAGTTCAATAGGAGCCATTCGATATGGAGCTTTGGAAATGGGTTTTGTACTGGGTTCAAGGTCGATACAAAATTCAATTTCACGTTCTAGGGGTAGGCCAGGAAGTTCTTTAGGGAATACGTCAAGAAATTCATTAACAATAGAAATATCATTCAAAACTGACGTATTTTTGTTTAGATCCGTGACATGAGCTAAGAAAACTTGACATCCGTTTTTCAATAAACGAATAGCTTATGGCTTGAGATGACAGTGATTGATTTTAATGGTTTGGTTGCTTGAATTCGCATAATAGGTTGATTAGGAATATGAAAGCTAACAACCTTACGAAAATAATAAATTTTTACATGATGAGTAGTTAACCAATCAATCCCTAGAATTACGTCAAATACAAGTATTTTTAATGAAATAAGATCGACAGGTAATGTGAGGGTACCAATTTGAACCAAACAAGACTTATAAACAGTGGATGTAATGAAGGTTTCTTCCAACGGAGTTTCAACAGATAAGTCAAAGTCTAATTTCTTCAGAGTCAAATTTAAACGTTGAGCGCAAGTAGGAGAAATAAAGGAATGGGTAGAACCGGTATCAAATAAGGTATATACTTTGCTAGAGTTTATGATAAGCTTACCCGTGATGACCTCATTCGGGTTCCTTGCTTTCTGGGAGGTCACGGCAAACGCTTTCCCTTGCACTACTGGCTTTGACTTTTCTGGGGCGTCCTTTGGTGCCTCCATCCCAGCTGAACTTGTCTTTGGAGAACGACAAAATCGGGTTAGGTGACCTTCTCTTTCATAATTATAACATGCTTTGGATGGCATCGCACAGTTTGGACTGATGTGTCCCTCCCCTCCGCATTTGAAGCATATGATAGGTGGTCATTCTTCTTCCTTAACTTGGTCTGAGTCTTGGCGTCTTTCCATCATTGTTGAATCTCCTCTTCTTGAAATGTCCATTCTTATTGCTTTGGCCATGATTACCACCGAAGTGGTTACCATTTCTGGCATGTTGATTCCCTCTACGCTTATTGTCACCGCTTCGATATTTATTATCACTAGTATTATCATTTTGTTAATTTTGCTCTCTTTTGGTTGGGTTGACTCATTATCGCACTCAATAATTGAGCCTTATTAACAACATCTGAATACAAACACAGTTTATGAGAGATAAGATATTGACGTATCTCGGGTTTCAAACCTCTTAGAAACATTCGCGTCATTCTCTCCTCATTATAAACCAAATGGGACGCAAACCGGGACAACTCGGCAAACTTGGCTTTGTACTGCGACACGGTTATGTTGTTTTGTTCCAGTTTAATGAACTCTACCTCTTTCATGTGACGAATACTTTTGGGAAAGTACTTGTCGTTTAACAGTTCTCGGAACTTCTCCCAAGACATCTTCAATGCGGCAGGTTGAGTACGCTTTACAGATTCCCACCAATAATCTGCCTCTGCCCGCAACATGAAGGTGGCAAAGGGAACCTTTTGCTCCTCGGAGCATCCCAAGACATCAAATATCTTGTTGATGTGCTATATCCACGTCTCCGCCTTAAGTGGTTTTGGCTCTTCAAAAAATTCCGGTGGTCCCAGCTCCTTGAACTATTTGGCGGTGACTGTCCGAGAGTTGCCAGTGTTTCCACCTGCATTTTGGATAGGAGCCGCTCTCGCCTGATGTTGCATGAATTGTATGAAGCCTCAGAACATTCCATCGTTCATCATTTGATCAGTGTTGGTGTTTGCATTAGGATTGTAGCCTTCCTGATGCACATTATCCTGATTATTGATCTGTGGAGACTCAACGGTCTCCTGTGCTCCATTGATGTTCTCAACATTCTCGGATGCCATTTTCAAATACTGCCACAAAATAAGGGTTAATTAACATATCACATATAATCCCTATACTCTGACCAACCAATTAAATATCAAATAAACTTAGGTAGGTCATACTAGCGAAGGAATTCCTCGTCTCTCCCCTCCTAGTTCTTGTCTCACATCTCGGCCGAGGATCATATCCTAAGCTCGATACCAACCGCGATGGCCCCCAAAATAATAGGTATACATCACTTATTACGAGTCGCCAAATACATGGTACAGAATACAAATACAATCTTAAATATACAACAAGAGAGTTGTGAGTTTTAATACAAACATTGTCTTCTAGACAATATCCACTCTCAGAATAAGTCCTCATTACATTTAATAACACACTATTTAATGAATAGTGAGGACTACTAATACTATCATCCGGGACCGTCACTCCGGTTCCCGACTAGTCCTGCCACGTTCTCATTTCAAAGAGAAGCGGTGAAAGAAAGGGTGAGCTCAACTAGCCCAGTACTCCCTCCATCCCAAAATATTTGACGTTCTACATATTTTCACACAAATTAAGAATAGATACAATTTTCCTATTTTACCCTTAATTAATACTTTATCTCATCCGGCCAGATCTGACCATTCTCAACTCTTCTTCTCCATCTCCTCATCAGCCGGTTCCAACTCTTCTTCTTCATCTCTTCTCTTATTAGCCGGATCCAGCCTAATGATTTCATCCGTATGTCTAATTTTCATCTTTAATTCCCATCCCTCTTTCTTTCTGTAGTGCTAAAAATTCTGCACCTAAATTGCCTGAGAATGCTTTGAAGTGTTGCACTGTAATTATATAGTACAAACTTTCAAAATATTTTTCGGTAATTTAGACTTAAAGATTTGGGCCATTCTACCATTGCTCTCTGTTTGTATACATTCTTACTATATACTCCATTCTCAACTCTTCTTCTCCATCTTCTCATCACCGGATCCAACTCTTCTTCTTCATCTCTTCTCTTCTCACCTGGATTTGACCAAGATCCACCACCACGACCTTCATACGACCATCGAGTTTACCCCATCTCTTCTTCAGTATGGCCATCTCTTCTCTTCATCTTCTTGGATCTAGCTTACGATGGACCGATCACCCATCTCTTCTTCTTCATACGACCATCTCTTCTATTCATCTTCTTCGGATCGGCCTCTGCGTGAACCGATCGACGGAGATGGATTCTCAGATCTTCTTCATTAAAGTGGGTATTGTAGAGGAAAAAAAGAGTTTATTCTGTGTGCGTCTTGAAGAAGAAGAAGAAACGCATTAATAGTGGTGGAGAAGGAAGGGCAGAGAAGGAAAATAAATGGCAAAATATTCTTGGAATGGTAGAACGTCAAATATTTTGGGAAAAAAAACTCTTAAAACGTCAAATATTTTGGGATGGAGGGAGTAAGAAATATTATGACTAAGATAATGCAGAATAAATTATCATTAGTCTTCAACAATGTTAAACTGATAAAATACAATAGACATCAAGTTTAACTACAGCGAAACATGCAATCCATTAAAAAGTCAAGTAGAGAATAAAATCTACTATCTTTTATGATTTAAAAGGTTTTCATCACTTTTATCGTTGGGACTCAGCTTAATAAATAATCCACATCATCCTTGTACTACGGCCAAGGATATTCATTAGTATCACAACCACAAATTATCCATGCACTACGGGCCAAAGATATTTGTGTATTCATCAATGGTCATGATATGCCAACAGTCATCCATCAATGCACTACGGGCCAATGAGGACTTTTACCACATCATTTGTAACATTACGATCATGATTACAACCGAATAATCCACGGTCATAATCATACCAAGTCCATCTATGCACTTTCTGAGCCACAGATGACTTTCAACAAAATATAAATATGAGGATGATGACAATGATATAAGAATTCAATAAAACAAGTTCAAGAATTAACTAAAATCGTCCAAATTATCAACATGATACTTCTTTGTAGAGTAAAATTCAAGAATGCTCAGAAGAATATTTCCATGAAAAGATACTGGATGAAGTGCCAATATCAAGGATATTCCACTAATTTCATGGAGTATAGAAGTTAAAATTTTAACCAATTTGAGTATAATAAAGAATGGAATAACAAAAGAAATCACCATGCATGCGGTACTTGCATGAGGCGAGTTATTCAATAGAATAATAAATAACGGAACCGGTCAAAGGTAATAACGCATGCAAGCTGGGATATTCAATGAGAATAATAAAGAATGGAATAACAAAGAAATCACCATGCATGCGGTAAGCCGCATGAGCACGAGTTATTCAATAGAATAATAAATAACGGAACCAAATCCGTAAGGCAGAAAGCGCATGCAGACGGGATATTCAATAGAATAATAAAAGCGGAACCCGGTCCGCGTAACACGCATATGAACAGGATGTTCCAACAGAATGATAAAAATGGAGTAACTGAAGAATTTCACCATGTATGCGGTAATTCGCAGCAGGCGAGTTATTCAACATAATGATAAAGAATGGAATAACTGAATAATTTCACCAAGTATAGGGTAGCTCACAGATATCTGAGTTATTCCAACAGAATAATAAAGAATGGAATAATAGAAGTTCTCTTCATGAATAAGAAAGAAATAATACCCCTTACCTTATAAAGAAGAGTACTAAAAAGTAGCGGTAGAGGCGGGGATATACTTGAAGAAACTTGCACTACGCTTCAAAGATTTCTTAAGCGCTAAAGAAATATGCTCGAGGATAGAAGAATAATTCTCTCTACGGTTTCTCTCTCTAGAGTTTGGTGAATTCGTAAGAAATAATGAAGGAATGAGCTTATATTTATAGAAGAATGGGTGAATAAGTAACCAATCCATGAATGGTCCGGATCGATTTACTTTAAGCAGACGGTTCAGTTGGTTTACAATAAAATATAATATATTTTATTTATAATCTAATAAAACGAATAACTTTTAAAAGATTTTATTATGCAAATACTATGCGAGGCACTTGAAAATACTATGTATAATAAAATATAATTTATTCTAATTATTGTCTAATAAAAGCGAATAACTTTATAAAAGTATTCTATTTTATAAAAAAGATTTTACTATTATTAGCCTAATAAAAGCGAATAACTTTATAAAAGTATTACATTTTATATATAAAAGTTTTTACATTTTATTACATTAATAATACTAATAAAATAAAAGCGTCATCATCATTATTATTATTCACACTATTAATCGATCGTGTCGTTCCGAGGAAAGAGGGGCTTTCCAATAAGGATTTCTCCTATTGGTAGCGTAATTAGGTGACCAAACCTCTCCTTGTGAGAACTTCTAGACATCGTTAATATTGCAAATAATAATATTAATAACTTCATCATCTCAATATAAAATATCAACAATAATTGAATCAATTAACGTGAGATACTATGTAACAATTCATGAAGCAATAATTGAACAAAAGCGAGTGATTTCTCACGCAAGACATCAATAATCAATACGAGTGTGCTACTTATGCAACCACGCGTATTCGCATTACTTTTAACACTGTGTGTTTCAACGATTAATGATAAAACTTCCGCCGTTATTTTCATAAAAATGTTTTTATCGTTTTCTCAATCCGACAATAATTTCGTTGTGGGGTCCACCAATGATTTTGCCGTCGTACGAATATTCCCCGACCAATCGAATATTATAAACAACTTGCGTTCTTTTCCAAAATTTCTAAATATTACCCACAACTATAACATTATATCAAATTCATTCCATAATATTTAAAAATGATAATTATAGAAAATCCATCTTTATTCATAAAAGTTGGGGTCTTACAGAGATGTTTTCTACATCTTTACTGGGGATGATGTTCTGAAATCAGTAGACCTTCCCGATGTCTATGCTGGTAGTTTACAATAGTGCCTACCCTGTTGGTAGTTTACAACGGTGCCTACCCTGCTGGTAGTTGACAACGGTGTCTACCCTACTAGTAGTTTAGAAATTTTAATCTCATTGGGTTGATGCCGATGCCTACGCTGCTGATAGTTTAGAAAGTTTAATCTCATCGGGTTAATGTCGATGCCTACCCTACCGGTAGTTTAGAAAGGTTAATAAGATAAGACTTCTCGATTTCTTTGCTGAAATAGTGTTCAATGGCTTACTTCACTGGATCCTTCCCCGATGATACGCTGAATTGACGCTAACGGTTTGCCATATTAGATATCCCGATATCTTCGCTGAAGTATTGTTCAACGACTTACATCATCAAATGCTTCCCCATTGCTACGATGGATTGACGTTAACGGTTTGATCATTGATTAAGAAAAAGGGGCAAGCTCTTTACTTGCAACCCTGCTAGTTTAGATGCAGGCTTGATTGATAACCTGGGTATCGCTGACGTCCTTAGAGGATGCAGCCCGTTCTTTCACTGCCCAGATTTAGACTTCAGTGTAGAGGCCTCGCGCGACTTGTGAGGACTTAGTGCAGGTTGACATGTTTGATGCTATAGATTTCATTTGCTAGACCTTTTGTCGTTGAGTGTCTGTTTTTGAGTTAAAGACTCTCTTGAGAATTTTCCCCTTCTTTTGTATGAACAATCTTATGTTGCTATGATTTCTTTCAGAAGTTCTCCCCTTTCTTTTGATGAGAAGCTTGATCCCGCTTTATACTCCTTCCATTTCTTGGAATCGAAAAATGCCCCAGCCCTTTCACGCGTTGTTATCGGGGATTCATATAAGAAACTCTCTTTGTTGACCAAGTCGCGAGTGAGCAATATCCAGCACATTAAACAAATAACAGAATGCACAAAAGCTTGACAGCTTGGGACGTCAATATTAGTATAATCTTGTGAATAAAGCATTTGAGGTTAAAGTTTATGAAATTGAATGAGTTATGAAATCACAAGGAAATTTTTAAGCATCCATGGTCATTGTTCATGGGTAGGATTAGATTTAAAAGACTTATCTACCTTTATCAGAGATACTTCATCTTCGCTCTAGACGTTATTCTTCGCAAAATTGATTTCATATAACACACGCAATATGAGTGACACAACTCTTAGCAGGGGTTTCATTTCCATGACTTTTAAGATTCTAAATTTTATTTATTTTTTTTCTCGCTTCACTTGTCTCGTTTTCTTAGGCTATTCAGAGTTACCCATTTAACGAGTTTTGGACCAATGAATCCCAAACCTAACGAATTTAGGGAACTAAGTGTAAAGACACCCTTTCGAGTTTACTTTCTCGAGTATCAAAGGCCACACTTCAAGACAAGTCAGGTGGTCACTCTATTTTATTCTCGCCTAAGCTTGTGCAAGATCCGTTTTCTTAGGAATAAATTACCCATTTAGCGAGAGTTGGGCCGGTGACTCCCAACCAGGCGGCTTTAGGGCACCAAGTGTGAAGACACCCCTCAGACATCATGGGGTATGGTGGGAAAATTAAATGTTTATTTTAAATATATGGAAAAAAAATTAAGTAAATAAATATTTACTATTAAATATTTATTTCAATGTTTATGGGTGTTAACTCCAAACTTTGTACGCCTGATGAAATCACCAAAACAGCATGCCAAAATCGCGCTAATGGTTGATTGTATTGTTATGAAATCAAACTCATGAAATACACTCACATAAACATAAATAAGAAGATATAAAATATGAACACAAGAATTTACGTGAAAATCTAATTGGGAAAAAACCACGGAGAGAGAGAAATCCACTATAATAATATGGATAGTACAAGATGTTTATTTGTATCATATGCTCTTGTGTTTTGCCTCTTCTAAACCCTTGCTTATTGCTATATTTATAGATGTCATATCCACTTGAATCCAATTAGGAGTAGGAGTCTTTTTCAGAATCACCTTATAACAACGATTGATAGATTCCTTCCCAAATTAAACCTCCTTATCCCACCAAATAAGGAAACACAATCTTACTTTAATAAGGACTCTCTCACTATCAAAATAAATATATTATGGGTCAACACCAAATCTAGCCCATTAAATAAATTGGGTTACACCTTGGCTAGACCCAAATAATCACACTCCAACAATGGGTAATTGAAATAATAAAGTTTTATGGAAATAATGGGTTGTTAGTACCCAACTAATTATATTTCAACCCAATTTAAATATTCTTTGGACTAACCCAATGTACATGAATTATATGATTTTATGTATATGTAACCATAACTAAAACCTAGGAAATAACATTTAGTCATCAAATGTGGAATTATAAGCCAAAAAGGAAATAAACCTAAGTATACTTCAACCATTTTACTAAATGTTAGGGCTTGTCCCAAAATCTGTGTTCCTTTTATGTCATTCACGTAAAAGGCTAGTGGCCTATGCTATCTTCACTTTGCTGGAAAACAAGAAAAGGCTAGAGGAGGTGATGATGGCTAGAAGAGTGGAGGAGATGAAGTTGGTATCTACTTTTCACCAAATCCCTCATACCTAATGGATTCTTCTTCTTCCTCTTAGTTTCATTCCTAGGGCAAAACCCAAATTTGGGCAATAGTTTGTCTATAAATTGAAGCTTCCCTCTTCGTTCTTCAAGTTATAATTCTCTGTTAAGTCAAGTAGAGAGTGAGTTGCTGAGCTTAGATTAATCAGAGGTTGGAATTAGCAAATCCAAGATTCAAGAGGCAATATTACTTAAGTTGTTCTTGATTTCAAAATTGGAAAATCTTAAAAGATTGTCTAAACTACTTGTTAATTTGATTGTAAGTCGATAACCATGTGTTATTGGAGTTTATAAGCATGTATAAAAGCAATGTGTTTGATTGTAAGCATGTTGAATGAAGAATTGGTTGTTTGGATTTTCAAGTTCTACCGAAACAGGGGCTTGTATGTGTATGTACCGAAGTGGCGCGACCGCACCATTTCCTAGTACAAACACAGCGCGACCGCGCTATCTGTCAACCATAAAATCTAATTTTGTTGCTTTTTGTTATGTTAAGCATGTTAGTTTGGCTTGAATCTAGTTATAGATAACCCTGGCATGCTAACATAGGATGCCTTACTTGTAGTCACTCACCTTAACTTGTTTTACTTGGAGTTTTTTTATAAAGAAAACTTAGAATGTTGAGAAAAAACCTTAATGAACCCTGTGTATCTTAACCTCTGACCTTGTGAGGATGCATAAACGACTTAAATATGTTTATAAATGAGTCTAACATATGGTATAAGATTGCCTTGTATATAATGAGTTACGTTAACTTGATTTTCTAAAAGAAACTTGAAGTTTGGAAACGGAGCTTGACGAACATGATATACTTTGAATTCTGAACTTTTGAGCAAGCTTATGTGACTTAGATGTGACGCCCCCAAAATAGGTATACATCACCTATTCTGAGTCGCCAAATACATGGTACAGAATACAAATACAATCTTAAATATACAACATGAGCTATGAGTTTTAATACAAATATTGTCTTCTACACAGTATTCAAACTCAAAATAAGTCCTCAATACATTTATTATCACACTATTTCATAGAATAGCGAGGACTACTAATGCTATCATCTTGACCGTCACTCCATTCCCCGACTAGTCCCTGCTACGTTCTCATTTCCTGAAGAGAACAATGAAAGCAAAAGGGTGAGCTCAACTAGCCCAGTAAGAAATATTATGACTAAGATAATGCAGAATAAATTATCGTTAGCCTTCAACAGTGTTAAACTGATACAATATAACAAACATCAAGTTTAACTGTAGTGGAACAAGTAATCCATTAGAAGAGTCAAGTAGAGAATAAAATCTATTATCTTCTATGATTTAAAATATTTATCACAAATTTTATTGCCGAGACTCAGCTTAATAAATAATCCACATCATCAAATCATCCCTGCACCACAGGCCAAGGATATTCTTTAGTATCACGACCACGAATTATCCATGCACTACGGGCCAAAGATAATCGTGTTTTCATCAATGGTCCTGATCATGCCATAAAATAATTCATCTTTGCACCCTTGGCCGAAGAGAATCCATAGCCATAATCATACCAAAAACTGTCTATCAATGCACTACGGGCCAATGAGGACTTTTCCCACATCATTTGTAACATTACGGTCATGATTATACCGAATAATCCCTGGTCATAACCATACCAAGTCCATCTATGCACTACAGGCCACAAATGACTTTCAACATAATATAAGCATGAGGATGATGACAATTCAATAAAACAAGTTCAAGAATAAATTTTAAAGATTTATAAATTAATTTATCCAGGAACCAATAACGTCTAAATTGTCAACACGATACTGCTTTGTGGAGTAAAATTCAAGAATGCTCAGAAGAATATTTCCATGAAAAGATACTGGATGAAGCGCAAATATCCAGGATATTCTACTAATTTCATGGAGTATAGAAAGCAAAACTTTAACCAACCGAGTATAATAGAATATATGAAGCGCAAATGGATTTTTTTTCGCCATGCGGTAATCTACGTAGGCAGATCATTTCCACAAGTTAATAAGGAATGAACACAAAGGATCATTCACCATGCATGCGGTAATCCATATAGATAGGTTATTCCAACGAGTAATAATAAAGAATGGAACCGGTCATGCGTAATCCGCATGATGTAGTGGGATATTCAATGAGAATAATAAAGAATGGAACCGGTCATGCGTAATCCGCATGCAGATGGGATATTCCAACAGAATAATAAAGAATGGAACCGTGTCACGCGTAATCCCGCATGACGAGGATATTCAACGAATAATAAAGAATGGAATAACAACAGAATTCACTAGGTATGCGATTAACTGCACAGACAGGTTATTCCAACAGAATAATAAAGAATGGAATAACAACAGAATTCACTAGGCATGTGATAGACCGCACACACAGGTTATTCCAATAGAATAACAACAGAATTCACCATGCATGCGATAGACCGCACAGATAGGTTATTCTAACAGAATAATAAAGAAGGGAATAACAGAAGAATTTCACCATATATGCAGTACTTCGCATAGACAGGTTATTCCAACAAAATAATAATGAATGGAATAACAACCCTTATGAGTATTGAAAGAAAATAACTCTCTTCATGAATACGAAAAAATAATACCCCTTACCTTAGAAAGAAGAGTATTCCTACTGGTAGGGCGAGGATATTCTTGAAGAAAACTTATACTGTTTTCTACGCTTAAAGCTTCTTAAAACTCTAAAGAAATACGCTCAAGATTATAGAAGAAGAATTCTCTAAATTTCTGGTGTGTTTTCAATTCTAACTAAGCATCCTATTTATAGGAGAATGGAAAGGATACTATGCAATAAAATATAAAATATTCTATTTATAATATATATATATATATATATATATATTTTATTTAAAATCTAATAAAATAAATAACTTTATAAAAGTATTCTGTTTTATATAAAAAGATTTTACTATGCAAACACTATGCAGGCACTATGCAAACACTATGCATAATAAAATATAATATATTCTATTTATAATCTAATAAAACAAATAACTTTATAAAAGTATTCTATTTTATATAAAAAGTTTTTACTATGCAAATACTATGCAGGCACTATGCAAACACTATGCATAATAAAATATATTATATTCTATTTATAATCAAATAAAACAAAACTTTATAAAAAGTATTCTGTTTTATATAAAATGTAAGACACAACCTTTTATGAATAAAGATGAATTTTCTATAATTATCATTTTTAAATATTATGAAATGAATTTGATATAATGTTATAGTTGTGGGTAATATTTAGAAATTTTGCAAAAGTACGGAAGTTATTTATAATATTCGATTGGTGGGGAATATTAGATGCGGCAGCACAATCATTAGTGGACCCTAATGAAATTATTGTCGGATTGAGAAAGCGACAAAAATATTTTTATGAAAATAGCTGCGGAAGTTTTACAGTTAAGCTGTTGAAACACCGGTGTTAAAAGTACGAGGAATACTGCGTGGTTGCATAGTAGACGGTGTTGATTCATTGATGCTTTACGTGAGAAGTCACTTTCGGTTTTGTTCAATTATTGCTTGATAATTGTTGCATAGTATCTCACGTTAATTGATTCAATTATTGTTGATACTTTATATTGAGATGATGAAGTTATTAATATTATTATTTGCAATATTAACGATGTCTAGAAGTTTTGCCAATGAGAGGTTTGGTCACCTAATTGCGCGCCAATAGGGAGAAATCCTTATTGGAAAGCCCCCTCTTTCCTGGGAACGACCTGGTCGATTAATAGTGTGAATAATAATAATGATGATGAAGTTTTATTTTATTAGTATTATTAATGTAATAAAACAGAAAAACTTTTTATATAAAACAGAATACTTTTATAAAGTTATTCGTTTTATTAGATAATAATTAGAATATATTATATTTTATTATGCATAGTGTTTGCATAGTGCCTGCATAGTGTTTGCATAGTAAAATCTTTTTAAAAGTTATTCGTTTTATTAGATTATAAATAGAATATATTATATTTTATTGTAAACCAATCTGGACCGTCCGTTTAAAGTAAATCGATCTGGACCGTTCATGGATTGGTTACTTATTTAATCCATTCTTCTATAAATGAAGCTCATTCCTTCATTATTTCTTACGAATTCTTTGAAACTCTAGAGAGAGCTGTAGAGAGAATTATTCTTCTATCTGAGCATATTTCTTTAGCGTTTAAGAAAGCTTTGAGCGTAGTAGTGCAAGTTTCTTCAAGTATATCCCCGCCCTCTTGTTTGAGTACTCTTCTTTATAAGGTAAGGGTATTATTTCTTTCTTATTCATGAAGAAAACTTCTATTATTCCATTCTTTATTATTCATTGGAATAACTTTGATCGTAGGCTACCCTATACTTGGTGAAATTCTTACATTATTCCATTCTTTATCATTATGTTGGAATAACCTATCTATATCTAAATACCGCATACATGGTGAAATTCTTACATTATTCCATTTTTATCTTTACTGTTCGAACATCCGATGCATGCGTGTTACGGGACTGGTTAAAATCTTTATTATTCTATTGGAATATCACATGCTGTGCGTTTTCTGTGGGACTGGTTCCGTTATTTATTATTACATTGGAATAACACATACATCACAATACCGCATGCATGGTGATTTTTGTTGTTATTCCATTCTTTATTATTACATTGGAATATCACAGCGCTTGCGATTGCGTACGCTTTGACACAGTTAGATTATTTATTATTCTATTGGAATAACTTCATGCTCATCTGCAATACGCATGCGTGGTGATTTCTTTTGTTATTCCATTCTTTATTATACTCGGTGAGGTTAAAATTTTGACTTCTATACTCCATGAAATTAGTGGAATATCCTTGATATTTGCGCTTCATCCAGTATCTTTTCGTGGAAATATTCTTCTGAGCATTCTTGAATTTTACTCTACAAAGAAGTATCATGTTGATAATTTGGACGATTTTAGTTAATTCTTGAACTTGTTTTATTGAATTCTTATTGAATTATTATGTCATTGTCATCATCCTCGTGCTTATATTGTGATGAAAGTCATCTTTGGCTTACGTGCATAGATGGACTTGGTATGATTATGACCAGGGATTATTCGGTATAATCATGACCGTAATGTGACGAATGATGTGGTAAAAGTCCTCATTGGCCTGTAGTTCATTGATGGACAGTTGTTGGTATGATTATGATCAGGGATTATTCGGTATAATCATGACCATTGATGATTATATGAATATTCTTGGCTGTGGTGCAGGGATGATTCAATTTTATTTATTAAGCTGAGTCTCAGCAATAAAGTTGATGAAAAACTTTTTAAATCATAGAAGATAGTAGATTTTATGCTCTACTTGACTCTTCTAATTGATTGCTTATTTTACGGCAGATTGTTGATCTAAAACTTTTGTCTATTGTATTCTATCGGTTGTTATATTGTTGAAGGCTAAGGATAATTTATTACGCATTATCTTAGTCATAATATTTCTTCTTGGGCTAGTTGAGCTCACCTTTATTTCACCGTTTTCTCTTGAAATGAGAATATAATTTGGGACGAGTCGGGGAACGGATTGACGGTCCAGATGGTTGTTTTAGTAGTCCTCACTATTCTATAAAATAGTGTGATAATAATTGTAATGAGGACTTCATTGAGTGTGAATATTGTCTAGAAGGAAATATTCTTATTGAAACTCTCAGCTATGTTTTATCGTATTTTTCACGACAATTGTATAATTAAGTTGTATTTGAGTTATGTACCATGTATCTGGCGACTCAAGATGGGTGATGTATACCTGTTTTGGGAGCGTCACAGTTGGTATCAAAGCTAAGGGATATGATCCCTGGCTGAGATGTGAGACAAGAACTAAGAGGGGAGAGACGGGGAGTTCCTTCGCTAGTATGACCTACCTAAGTTTATTTTGTATTTAATTGGTCGGTCAGAGTATAGGGATAATATGTGATATGTCAATTAACCCTTGTTTTGTGACAGTGTTTGAAAATGACATCTGAAAATGTTGAGATAAGCAATGGAGCAAAATAATATGACCGTATCGCAGTACGAGGCTAAGTTTATGGAGTTATCGCGGTTTGCATCCCATTTGGTCGATAATGAGGAGCGAATGACGCGATTGTTTCTAAGAGGTTTGAAACCCGATATACGTCAATACCTCATTTCTCACAAACTTTGTTTATATTCAGATGTTGTGAATATGGCTCAGTTATTGGAGTGCGATAATGAGTCAGCACAACCAAAAGGCTACGACCAACAACACGATAATAATCATACCGGTGGCAATGGTCATCAGAACAATGATAACCATCGTGGAGGAAATTATCATGACAAGAATGGTAACCACTTCGGTGGTAATCATGGCCAAGATAATAGAAATAGAAATTTCAAGAAGAGAAGGTCGTTTAGCTCGATTTTGTCGTGTACCAAAGTCAAGTCCAGCTGGGACGGTGGCACCAAAGGCGGATACGGACAAAACAAAGTCGGTGGTTTCCGGAAGAGCATTTTTCGTGACTTCTTAAAAAGCGAGTAACCCGAACGAAGTTAGCACGGGTTTGTTAATTATAAATTCTTACGAAGTCTATACCTTATTAGATACCGGTTCTACCCATTCTTTTATCTCTCTTGCTTGCGCTCAACGTTTAAATTTGACTCCGAAGAAATTAGACTTTGATTTATCTGTTGAAGCTCCGTTAGGAGAAACCTTCATTACATGTGCTATCCAAGTCTTGGATGAGAGTCACAGTTTTTGTGACACTCCCAAAATCGGAACTATTTTCCTTCCCGATCTTGTGCGTTAATACTACCTTGTTATAGCTTTAAAATATTATTTAATGTGAAAATAGCTAAAAATGCGAAATAAATTTTTTCTTTCTTTCTTTCTTTTTTTCCATTCATTCATTCCCTGAATCGCAACCTTTACAATTCTTCTTTATACTAGAATCATATTTATTATATGATTTGTATAATATTATGTGTAAACGTATTAAAAGCTTAAGTCTCAATACTTCATATCTTTTCTATCGATGATTCATTTATTTTAGAATCATATCTATTCTCAATTCAGAATAAACATTCTTTATCCATTCAACATTTCAAACTATACATAACTGCCAATTACATTTGACAAAACTATCAATCATAGATTTATACCATTTCTAATTCAAGGAAATGTATTCATTTTGCACATCGTTCAATCTTCATCATCCGTATAGCAAGTAATATTGTCTAACATCATTAACCTGCAAAAAGTTTGTGTTTGCAAGATTGAGTTCGACAGCCCAACAAATTTAACAGGCTATCATGTTTCACATAGCACACAATTTCATATGCACTACATTTTTTTTACTATGCATATCCTACATGCATCAATAATTCCTTACAAATCATACATTCATGCATTATACATTTCTAATTTATCGAGTTACATCATACAACATGTGCTATCACATATCACATATAAATTGAGTTCCATAACCCAATTAACTTAGTCATATTCTGACTTTAACAATTCATAAAGCATGGTATGTAACTCACCACATAATCATATTTAATCCACAAACATAATAGAACTGAAAAACTTGCCTTGATTGGAGATTACCACAAAAGTTAACCTAGAATTTCTCCACAATTCCTACAGAATTATATTTACATGTACACACGTATTAGATAATTGAATATGTTACAAAACATGCATGTATATTCATCAATAATAATTATTAGTTTTATACAAACTAATATTATTTATTCTTACTCAAAACGAATATTAGTTTATTAAGAAACTTAATTCGTTTAACCTTTTTACACCAAATAAAGGTTCCTCATATTTTAGTATGTAAATATTTTACACTTTGAAGCTTCAATTATATATATTCCAGTTTAGGAATATCTTATGCCTTTACTCATTAATTCAGGACTTAACCAGCTAATAAATAACTTTTATAGTAAAATTCAATTTACTATATTATTCCTTTAATATAAATAATTTTTATATTATTATTTTGCTCACTCATGAGTCAACTCAAATCATTATCTCATATATAAATATTTTATCCCGCTAACACATTCGCTTTACTCTTTGTTTTGTAGATATTTATATTTTCACTATATTTGAACGTATTAGCCACACAACCATGTCATATCACTTGTACAGTTATATTTTAAATATTCACATTGACCACCTCTTTTCAAAAATATTTATTCTTTTACTCACGGTAATCATTTACCGCTTTAATAGATTTCGACATGATTTACTTCATGAATATCTCACAATTTTAGTTTTATAATCCACTCGTAACTTAATATATGGATATTCCATATATCTTATACCTCACTTAAGTATTCAAAGTGAATACGAAATATATTCCATATAATGTTCTTCATTATATAATATATATGGATAAATTGTGACTTTCAAATACTTCATCTGTTACATACAATAACCATTCTTCTCTTTAATAGAGTTTGGTATGATCGTAGTATGTGAATACATTAAAATTCTAAGTTATAATTCACTCGAAGCTTAATACATGGCATTCCATGTTCTTTATACACAATCCAAATGTATAAGGGAAGTTTATAGCGTATTTCATATTTTGGAATAATTACGACTTGTTTGGGTAACTTATAATACCCATATTACTTTATAATTTCATTTTCATATACTAATGCATTAAATATATTAACATCTCAAAGTAATATCAAAACTACCACTCTTTGGCTAACTAAGAAATATTAAACCAGACTTTATGGTTAGATCTTCAAACTACATCATGAAGCCAAAATTGGTTCGCCCAACTACTATAGCAATTATTTACTGCTATCTGCTGCTTGCTATTATGCAGCAACCCCCTCCTCAGCTCTCTACTTTGTGGAACCTCATTTTCTAGTTTATTAGTTTAATCATCCTAAACTTTTGTGTAGGCTAGAGGTGGTGCAGCCACGTATTAAAATACAATACCAATTGTAGCAATTACTCAAACTTGCTTATTGTCATGGTAGCTCTAGTCTTACTCACCCCATGATACGCCATTTTATATTTCCCATGACATTGATCCTTTATCGTCAAGTTTTGGATATAATATGGGTGGTATACCCACCTATTTAAGTAAAATATTAGCTAAACATTTTGGGTACTTTAAACACGTCAATTGAGAGCTTCAAAGGAGTCTCGGTCATTTGTTATAGGCGTTCTTTGCCAGGCGTGACCCTCTTCATGATATAAACCACTTTGCGATTTTGTAGTTTTAATTAAGTAAGTTAGTTTGCCCCCAAAATTTGGATATGCTATAAACATCATAAGAGAATATATTTAGAAAATATATGCCACCCATTTTAGACATCATAGGCAGCCCAAAAGCGAGAACTTAAAATGCCCAATCATACAGGTTTTAATTTTTTTCTCAGCTTTACCATATCTCGCTAAAAGCAGTCATAACTAATTCGTTTTAAAACATTTTTGAGCGATTCTTGCGCCCCACTTGAAGATAACTTCTGGGGCTACAACTGTCGTTCATGGACCATCTTCAAATTCCAAGCACAAAATTCCAGAAAATCTGTGCAAGGGGACTGTTCCGAATTTGTTGGACAGATTTGACGCAACTACTTTGAAATGTCATAACTCCTTGCTCCGAAGTCGGAATTAGTCTGTTCTAGAGTCTATAGAAAGCTTATTCAGTGTACTATAATATCCCAAAAGCCCACAATTTTCTGAAAATTCTAGCTATCCCCGAATTTGTCCTTAGGGTCAGCGGATCACAATTTTTTTCGGTTTCTAACATGTTTATTTCGCGACCTTATTACTTCTAGCTCGTATACCAAATTAGAACAAATTTTAAATATGTTATATATAGTATATGAGACTGTATTTAAAAGTTATAAACTTCTGATTTCAAAATCTTTAAGCTGCTCAAAACAGTGGTCAATAATGGCTAAACACACTTATTTCTAACTTTTCGTTTTGGTTTAAAACGACTTTTTTCTTTCATTTAATATGCCCAAACTCTTTATTTATCTTCATATAGGATAAATATACCTTACTTTATCCTTAAATTTACTTAATACTTGGTTTTTAACCAAAAAAACTCACATAGGACTTTTATCGAACAAGTGGTGTGCGCTGTTTTGGAACACTCATTCCATAGCCATTTATTTGTGCTATCATCCCATTTTAGCTTCCTTATATCACCACACAACCAAGCCTATCCCCTTATTTCTAATTCAAGCCATAACAATTTAATATGCAAACAATTAAGCATAGCCGAGTCATTAACAAACTAACTAGTTTTCTCTCTCTTTTTTTTTTGAATTCAATCTGTTTGAAATCCCATTCTTTTGATCATGAAATATTTCAAGTCTTTGTTAATTAGTATAGCTACAATTAACTAATATCATTACAATGAACCATTCATAACTAAAATCAGTTTATAGTGCTAACTGTAATCATTCTATTACCAAATAAACCACCTTATTTGAACTTTACTTTCATATCAATTATAAAGATAGATTGTAATACCTTCTATTAGCTCATTTATGATCTCTTGCTAGCTCCCAAACTGAAACCTCATTGCTCCAATGAGTTTTGGAAGCTCAAATTCTTACTTCTCTCCCCTTGTGTTAGCTGAATAAGTGCACTAGACAATGAGATGGAAAGGGGCGGGTATAGCAGGGAAGGAGGAGTTGAGAGAAACTGAACAAGGAATAGGGAGCTTTGGCTTTTATTAAGTAACTTATCCTTGCCAGTTTCTTCTAACTCACTACTTAACCTTCTAATAGCAAAACAGTTCCTGCTTTCTTAAGTTCTAGCAGATGCTATTTTCTTTCTTGCTTTGGGACGAAAATGGAAAAGGTAGGGATGTCCCTCTTTTTTTATTTTCTCTTCCTCTCTCTAAACTTAGCAAATTTGGCTAAAACCGAATATAGATAAATTTTGATTTTGCTTATATAAAAGCTACTTTCAATTTCTTATAAGTTAGTCATCCAACTTAAGTCTTCTCTAGTATTCCCCCTCGTCTTTAAAAGCTTGCAAATCACCCCCTGACATATTCTTAGCATATTCTCAGAATATTCTTTATTCCTTAGCATATTCCTTAAGATATTTTTCTTAAGTTTCAAATATTAGGTTTTTAACCCTAAGGTTTTCTTAACTCGCACAATTCTCCCTTAACTTTAATAATTCACTTCCATACTTTATTAAGTTATTTAATTACCCAATCTTAGTAACTTAATTTAATCAAATAATTTACTACATAAATCTCCTTAATTTATTTTACTCTCTTAGAATCATATAATTTACATAACTCATCTTTGATATATAAATTATATAAAATATAACATAACATACTCAAATTACATATTTATTTTATGATTGTAAAATATATATGCTACACATAATGTCTTATGTAAATACAATTATTTACATACCCAAGATATTATAATATAATATCCTTACCTCATTATCATAAATTCAATTAAGAATTTATTTACTTTCTTAAGATATTACGATAAATATAATATCTTTTTTTTATTAAATTAATTTTATATAAGAATTTATTCTAATGCCCTTGGGTAAAGTATATATAAATGTTATATGTTTAACCCGCCTCTTTTTGCCTCATTACGCAAATTGTTCCCAACAATTTTATTTCCCTGCACTTAATAAATACATATATAATATATATTCATTAACTCCAAATTACCAGTTACACCAAACCTACACACATCACATATAGAAAATAATTAATAATTTTATTTTCTCACAGTATAAACTGTTTATATCAATTTATGTACATATACCATATATAATTTAATATATTCACCATATTACATAAACATACATATTCTTCAAGTACATATTAATTCATTTCTAGGGTTTTGGAATTTTGTAACCCATATTTTCTCTATTCTCATTCGAATAGCAAACCATATAGGTTTTTACTTGAAAATTTTAAATAAATCCTCAAATTCTCATCTAGGTTTTATTCTTTAACCATTATTCTAATCATTCAAGATTTTATGAATTTTCAGGTTATTACAATTTTGAATGATATTTCTATTGTTAATAAATTTCCTAACGTATTCCCTGAAGAATTCTTGACCTACCCCAGAGCGTGAAATCAAATTTTGTACTAACCCCAGTACAAAACCCCATTTCTAAAACCCTTAAATATTTCTTCAACCAAAGCGAGCATTATAATGCGCTTGAAGACGACGGCTCATTTATTGAAGATTACGATCATACCATTCAATATCATTGTGAAAGAGAGAACGTGGTAGCTGACGCGTTGAGTAGAAGATCGTGTGCATTTACGAGTGCGACGTTGTTAACACAAAAACCCATTTCGTATAACTTACAAATGATGAAGATAGAGTTAAAGACTCTAGGGACCCATGTGTAGATAACGAATATACGATTAGAATCGACTTTAATCGATAAAGTTAAAGTCGCTCAAACTACACATTCGGAGCTGATGAATGCGAAGAAGAAGGTTCAAGAAGGCATTATTCTAGAAGCAAGACTCGATGAAGAAAGGAAATCCCAACCCTAGATTTTATTGGCCCATTTGAAATCCTTGATCAAGTAGGAACTGTGGCCTATAAACTCATTTTACCGCCAAGTATGTCGCGTGTTCATAGCGTTTTTCACGTATCAATGTTACGTAAATATGTGGATGACCCGAACTATGTTATTAAATTAGAACTAGACGAGATAGCAGGATATTTAACGTATGAGGAGATACGTGTTAAAATCTTGGATATGAAGGATCGTATTCAACACTCAAGGGTTATACCTCAAGAGTTAAAATCTGAAATGAAGCGAGGTATCCTCACCTCTTTGGCATACCGAGTGCGTCACGTAAATTTTTGGCGAAATTTCATAAGGAGGGGAGATTATGAGACCCCAAATTTTATGAATAAAGATTTAATTTTCTCGAGATATTTTTTTTCAAAATTATGGTGTGGATTTGAGATAATGTTATAGTTGTGGGTAATATTTATAAATTTTAAAAAGTATGCAAGTTGTTGTATAATATTCGATTGGTCGGGGAATATTCTTTTTATCAGGGAATATCCGTATGACGGTACAATCATTGGTGTACCCCACAACGGAATTATTGTCGGACTGAGAAAACGAAAAAAATATTTTTATGAAAATAACGGCGGAAGTTTTACCGTTAAAACTGTTGAACTACTTATTGGAAGAATGCATATTGTGATTTGATGTTTAATGTAAATGCTCATGATTATGTGTAAAGTCCTTCGAGAAATATATGTACAAGGACTTAGTGGTAGATCAAAATTGTTTGGTTGATCTTAGACTTTAATGTTCACTTGTATAGAGAAAGAGATCAAATATATTAGGTTGATCTATGGCTAGAAAGAAATAGATAGGCCTTGAAGAGAATTGTAGTCTATCCGGCTGATCAACAGAATGCAGAAGCTAAGGCAGGATCGTAGTGTTGAGATGATCATAATATATTTGCCTTAAAGGGCCTCTCCTGTAATCGTAGAGTGGTCCAGACGTTTGCTAAAGCTAACTCTAAGATTGTAGTGTGCTTCGGAAATGTAGAGTCTGCAAGATGAACAAGCAGAGATCGTTGTGTGCTCTCGGAAGCATAGAGTCTGCAAAACGAGCAAGTGAAGATCGTAGTATGCAAAACTATTGAAAGAAATTGTAGTGTTCTATTCAAACCAAGTACAAATATAACAAGGCACCACGATATGTATCGTAGAGTATCATCTGTCTTGTGTCAGAAGTGTCGAGCCCTATCTCGTGTTTGGAAACAAATTCCAACAAATGTGGAATGGGTTTTAAACGTTGAAGCTCTCACCAGTCCCAACGGTACAAAAGATATCCTTAGTATTAATCAAAAGAAACGTATTCAAGAAGCTAAAAAAAGGACCATTGGGCAGAGGAAAATACCTTTTCAGGTGTTAGGTGAGAAAGCAGTCTGCTGTGTTAGTGGGCCAGATTGCAATTCAGAAGATGTGCAGAAAAGTCTCCATCAAAGCTCAGAAATGTCAAACGCATTTAATGGCTCATCAGATGACTTCAACGGATAGATTTAAAGAGATCACATATATACAGAGCAAAGACAAATGAGAAAGCAAGCAATCATTTAAACAAAAATGTACAAGGACACTCAACGCTCAACTCTATGATCTGAGAAAAAGAGAAAGTTTGCTCAGCTACTCAGTTCTTTCAAACAAGTGCTTAATAGCAACTGAGTAGCACCAATCACGATCTCAACAACAACCAATCAACTGAAGTGAGAAGTTCCAAGTCTGAAGGACTTGAAGAGTTCTAAGTGAACTGTAAAGAACCAAGTCTGCTGGACTTGAAGAGTTCAAGAGTGAACTAAGAAGTGCCTAGACTGCTGGTCTAGAAAGAATCTATGAGATTCAAGAAGTGTAACAGACATCCTTAGTGGATTTCCTACTCAAGGAGTAGAAGAGTGGATTAGGAGCTTTAAGTGCTCTGAACCACTTAAAACTACTGTGTCCATTATAACTGCTATAACTGCTATAACTGTCATAACTGCCTCACTCTCATTAATTAAAGACATCTCAAAGAAGGTTTATCATATACTCATTCCGTTGTGCATTGATCACAATCATACTAACTAGTTTAAAAAGAAATTTTTTTAATTATCTATTCAACCCCCCCTTCTAGATATCTATTGTGCCTCTGGAAACTAACAATTGGTATCAGAGTAGGTTCTATAATACAGCCTATAAAGCTTGAGTAGATCCAATGGCACACTTGCCAAGCGAATCAAAGACTAGAGGAGGCAGCAAGCCACCTATGTGCAACAAAGATAAATTTGCTAATTGGAAGGTTAGGATGTAAGCTTACATGGATTCAATAGATGAAGATCTATTTGAAACTGTTCAGAATGGGCCCTATGTTCCTACAAAGCTTGCACTAACTATAGATGACCTAGACAGAGTACAGATCAAGGTCAAAGGAGAATGGACAGAGAATGAGAAGAGAGCTGTCTAGCTCGATAAAAAGGCCAAAAACATCTTGTTCCAATCATTAGAAGATGATTTGTTTGAAAGCGTGGTCACGACAAAAGCAATGAAAGGAGGTTTGGGAAGCACTACTCATTATGCATGAAGGAACAGAAGAAGTCAGAGAAAACAAACAATCTCTCTTGACTCAGCAGTATGAGATGTTTGCTCACGTTCAAGCAGAGAACGTTACCGCCACCTACGAAAGATTTAATGTTCTGCTCAACTCTCTATGAGCCTACGAAAAAATCTATCCAAACAAAGATCTAATCATAAAGTTCATGAGAGCCTTGCCAAGAAAGTGGGATGCCAAAATCACTACAATTAGAGAATCGAAGAATTTACATGAAATAACTGTCCAACAGTTGTATGGCAACCTTCTCACATACGAACTGGAGTTGACTCAACGAGCAGAAACCCTATCTGAAGGAAGAAAGAAGGATAAATATGTTGCTCTCAAAGCAACTGATAACACCTCCAAAGTCAGCACTAAAGTTGATTCTGACTACGATGAAGATGATGATGAGGACCTTGCAATGCTGGTGAAAAGACTAAGAAGGTTCATGCGACAAGGAAAAACCAGCAAGCCAAAGAAAGTGTAACATTCCAGAATTTTTAATTGTTATATTAAATATTTATTGAAATATTTAAGTATTTAATGGAGGTGTTTATTGTTGAATAAGTAATTATTCAAATTTGATTCGATTTGGTTAATTATTTGTTAAATAAATAACTAAGGAAATTAATTATTATATTCTAATTTAATTTAATTATTAAGTTTAGAGTTTTGATTAAATGAATTATTATTTTTTTATTTGAATTTGTTATTAAAAGGATGTGTTAGTTGATTAAATAAAGTTATAATTATATAGAAAATTATAATTTGGTGGTATTGATTTATGGGTTAAAGTAATTTAATAAATTATTATTAGAATTAATTTAATTAATTAAAAGTGTGACAAATAACCTTTTATAAAGGAGTTATTAAAATAACTTAAAGGAGTTTAATTCAGTTTTTTTGCCAAACAAGGCCTGTGCCTATTAAATCTTTAATCTAATTATGTTTTACCAAACAAGGCATAAGAAAAAAATGATTATATTTTTAGTAAGTAACCAAACAAGCCTTATGGCTTTTGATTTTCAAAATTTGTATAACTGATATCAGTTATACTTATATTTATATTATATAATTAATATATATTATATCTTATCGTTATATTTCTAATACGTAAGATTAGAATAGAGGGGTAAGAGAGAAGAAGAGAGTTTACAGAGAGAAAAGAAGAGAGAATTGGGAGAATGCTAGAGAATTTGATAAAGGAATTAGGGAGAAGAAGCTTGATAATCAAAGGATAGCCATTATCTTCCAACTCTAAGGTATCATCTAAACTCTGTTATTGTTCTTCTTTTCAAAAGTTATAGTTGTATTCTCTCTCTCTCAATTTTCTCTTTAAAAGCTTTGTAGAAATTGAATTAATTGTTATGTATGTGGCTTTATATGATAAACTAGTGTTGTAAAACTATTTTCATAAGTTATATATGAGTATAGTCAATGAAGTTATGATATGTATGTAATTTGTGAAGAAAACTATTTTACAGAGAGTTTATGTGAATGAATATGGTTTAGTTTAAGGTAGAAATTAAGGGTTAATTAGTTGTTTAGTTGATAAATTGACTATTGAATTTGATAGAGTATGTATAAATATTGATAAAGTGCTTTGGATTAACTGTTTTGGTTGAAAAACAAAATCACAGTGTTGATTTTCATTGAAAACATCAAAAAGTGAGTTTTATCAAAAACAATGAAATTGGATGTTTTAAATTCATTGTTTATGTTGTTTTATGGGTAGAAACATGTTAATAGTCTTTGAATTATATTTATATGAAGTCTCTAAATGAATTACTTGATAATTAGGCTGTTAGAAAGTAGCTTGTAGGCCAAAATTGGCTTTTGTTCATCTTTATTCTTAGAAGCATTTTCTTAGAAAAGCGATTCGGCGCTAGAAAAGGTGGCCTAGTAGTACATTAATCGCACCACATGGCCTTGATACCACACCGCAACGCGACCTCTTAGTTTAATTTTCACATGCATGACCTAGAACCACATTATAAACTTTGGTGCATGTACATGTTGAGTTAGCATAATGGGTACGACAATGTACTTTTTGTACTCAAAATCTGAAGGAATTGTTATCTGTTAATAGTAGGACTGTTAAGTTATGATTTTAGTATTTCTATACCATGAATGAGCATGTTATTAACTTGTTTTGTAACTTGATTATGTGATTAAAAATCAAATCTTACATGATGAGTGTACTTAGTTATGTTTGTAAAGTGGTAGTGACTAACTATGTCATGATGACATATGTATATAGGATATTGTGATTCGAATTATTCGGTTTAATCTGCGAGCAAGGCAAGTTCTCTAATCCATTATCTTGTTGAACCAATTATTGTTTCCAATTCGATTACAATATAATGATGCAAGGTTTCTAAAACTTTAATTTTATTGAGTAAGTTATTCTTATATTTAACTTGTTGTTTAGCATGCAAATTTATATATACTAATGTTGAACAGTTTTATCGTTCAAATTGCTATGCATGCTTGGTATTCAATTCTAAATAACCTTGGCTTAATCTTGTTCAAGCAAGGTGTGTTATAGTTATTCAAGGTGTATGCTATTAGATTATTCCTAAAGCATGATTTTAATTTACCATGTCGATTCAATTACGATTATTCTATAATATGATGTTATTAGTTTTATTCAACTAATCCTTAGTTGATGTTCGTTGAATTCCAAATTAACTTGAAATGTATCCAAACCAAACTCACTTTGGTGCGGACTTGTACTCTAAATACTGAGATGAACAACCCTATTATTAGGGGTAACTTACGCTTAGCGTTAAAATGTTTGTGCACAATACATTGTACAAAGGGATGATCCCCTAAGTACGAGGAGTCCCTATAGTCTTATGACTGTTAAAGTTTAAGTTGAAAAATTACTTATAACTATGGACATAGTTCGTGGTCTTAGGACCCTCAGTTATATACTTCAGATGTTGATAACTCCTATTGTTTACTTCTATCGAGCCTATTATTTAACAGTTGTTGTAAAGATTTCTCCATTCATTGTTGTTTCCAAATGAGCTTCGTTTGCTCACTCTTGCTTATATAACTATTACAGTTAAGGATGAGAAGGTTGATGTACCTAGCACCAGTAAGGGAAAAGAAAAGATGAACAAGTATTGAAGACTTGTAATATGATGATATTTTATTATCAGTTTTAATTGAATGGTTGTAATGAAGTTTATTTATTTTCCGCATTTGAATAATTGTATTAAAAAGTTATACAACCTGGGAGATTTTTATTATGTAACCCATTAATGGGAAAGGTTTTTATTATTCAATTTGATTGTGTTGGGTAGTTAGATATGAATGTTTGATTAAGTGAACACCAAATCTCTGTGGGAATGAAGTACACAGGTTTTGGGGTGGTGTCAAGTTGGTATCAAAGCCTTTAGGTTATGAACCTTAGGTGGGGAAAAGCCTTAGGAAGTAACCTTCGAAAAGATAGTGATGATAAACTCTTATCGAGTTTTAAGGAAGAAGTAATAAAATACTTATGTGCTTATGTGATTGTAACTTATGTGCTTGCGAGTGTCGAGTTGTAATGATTAGTAATTAAAACTTAAACTTTGGTTGACAGGATGACTAATATAGGAGGATCCAGTCAGGCTAGGGAAGAGGAGCCTCAAGATATTCAGGTAGTTTGGGAACAATTACTGCCACGAAAAACGATTTCGTTGGTCACAGTAGTTGAGCAGGAGAGAGTACCTGATGAAGATGATGAGATAGAGACAGACGAGAAGGATCCCGTGGAGCTGCCACAGGTGGATGAAGAGGACGAGGAGGAAAGGATTCCACTTAACTCGATAGCTGGCCGTATATACGATGAGGTGCATGATCGCAATGTAGAACTTTAAGATACAGTCGAGGAGTTACAAGAGATAGTTGCTGAACAACAGACCTCGATGACACAGAAGGACGATAAAATTCAGGGCCAAGAAGAACATCTGAGCAATGTTGAAGATAAGCTGATTCACATTGAAGGAGAGAACGAGCGAATGAGAGTAGAGATTACAGAGTTGAAGAACAAATTGAAAGAGGAATCTACTAAGAGGGCAAGAGCCGAAGATGCGTACGAGGAAGCTGATTAACGAGACGAAATAGCAGAGGGAGAAGCACAAGCAAAGAGAATGAAGATGCAGGAAATGAATAACGTGTTCAACACAGTGATTAATCGAGCTAAGGATCGGGTCATGGGTTATCCGATTCAGTTTGAGACGCTGCCATCGTACATACTAGATTGTCGAACCATGTGTCAAATTATGGAAGAAGATCATCGTAAGGCTATGCATGTGACGCTCCCAAAATAGGTATACATCACCCATCTTGAGTCGCCAAATAGATGGTACTAAATTCAAATACAACTTGATTATACAACAGTCGTGTAAAATACGACAAAATACATGTTGTGAGTTTTAATACAAATATTGTCATCTAGACAATATCCACACTCAATTTAGTCCTCATTACATTTATTATCACACTATTTAACAGAATAGTGAGGACTACTAAGACACCATCTCGGACCATCACTCCGTTCCCCGACTAGTCCCGACTACGTTCTCATTTCCTGAAGAGAACAGTGAAAGAAAGGGTGAGCTCAACTAGCCCAGTAAGAAATATTATGACTAAGATAATGCAGAATAAATTATCATTAGTCCTCAACAATGTTAAACTGATAAAATACAATAGACATCAAGTTTAAGCTGCAAGTTGAATATGCAATCAATTAAAAGAGTCAAGTAGAGAATAAAATCTCATCTGTCTTTTATAATTTAAAAAGGTTTTTCATCACTTTTATCGTTGAGACTAAAGCAATAAATAATCCACATCATCCCCACACTACTACCGGTAGAATATTCATTGGGGTCACGATCACAAATTATCCATGCACTCACGGGGCAAGGATATTTGTGTATTCACCAATGGTCATGATCATGCCAACAATCGTCCATCAATGCACTTCGGGCCAATGAGGACTTTTACCACATCATTTGTAACATTCTTGTCATGATTACACAAGAATAATCCTAGTCATAATCATACCAAGTCCATCTATGCACTACAGCCACCAGATGACTTTCAAAAATAATATAAACATGAGGATGATGACAATGATATAAGAATTCAATAAAACAAGTTCAAGAATTAATTTATTCAGGAACTAATAACGTCCAAATTGTCAACATGATACTTCTTTGTAAAGTAAAATTCAAGAATGCTCAGAAGAATATTTCCATGAAAGATCTTTGGATGAAGTGCAAATATCAAGAATATTCCACTAATTTCATAGAGTGTAGAAGTCAAAACTTTAACCAACTGAGTATAATAAAGAATGGAATAACAAAAGAAATCACCATGCATGCGGTACTTCGCATAGACAGGTTATTCCATCAGAATAATAAATAACGGAACCAGGTCAGGCGTAATACGCACCGACAGGATATTCCAACAGAATAATAAAGAATGGAATACAACAGAAATCACCATGCATGCGGTACTTCGCATAGACAGGCTATTCCAACATAATACTAAATGACGGAACCAGGTCAAGTGAAATTCACACCAACAGGATGTTCCAATAGAATAATAAAGACGGAACCAGGTCCGACGTAAAGCATAGTGATATTCTAACAGAATAATAAAAGCGGAACCGGTCCACAGTAAAAGCCTGAACAAGATATTCCAATGAGAATAATAAAGAATGGAATCTGAAGAATTTCACCAAGTATAGGGTAGCTTCGCATATCTGAGTTATTCCGAATAATAAAGAATGGAATAATAACGAGAATTTCACCATGTATCACGGTGCTTTATATAGCAGAGTTATTCAATGAGAATAATAAATAATAGAATAATGAAGAATTTTACCAAGTATAGGGTAGAAATAGCATATCTGAGTTATTCCAACAGAATAATAAAGAATGGAATAACAGAAGTTCTCTTCATGAATATGAAAAAAAAAATAATACCCCTTACCGTAAAAGAAACTTGATATCGGAGTAGTGAAGTAGCAGAATACTTTTCTTCTTTCTCTTTATAGTTTCTCTCTCTAGAGTTTCAGTGAATTTGTAAAAAATAATGAAGGAATGAGCTTCTATTTATAGAAGAATGGAATGAATAGTAACCAATCCATGAACGGTCCAGATTGATTTACTTTAATCGGACGGTCCATATTTAAAGCAAAATCTTTTAAATAAAATATAATATATTCTATTTATAATCTAATAAAACGAATAACTTTTAAAAAGATTTTACTATGCAAACACTATGCATAATAAAATATAATATATTCTAATTATTGTCTAATAAAAGCGATAACTTTATAAAAGTATTACATTTTTTATATAAAAGATTTTACTATTAGCCTAATAAAACGAATAACTTTTAAAAGTATTACATTTTATATAAAAAGTTTTTTCATTTTATTACGTTAATAATAAGAATAAAACAAAATGTCATCATCATTATTATTATTCACACTATTAATCGACGAAGTCGTTCGCTCCTGAGGAAAGAGGGACTTTCAATAAGGATTTCTCTCTATCATTGGCGCAATTAGGTGACCAAACATCTCCTGGCGTAACTTCTAGACATCGTTAATAATGCAAATAATAATATTAACAATTTAAATCATCTCAATTATTGATTTAATAACATATAAAATATCAACAATAATTGAATCAAACTGAGTGACTTCTCACATAAGCATTAATAATCAATACCGTGTGCTACTATGCAACCACGCGTATTACTGTACTTTTACTACCGAGTAGTTCAACAGTATCAACGGTAAAACTTCCGCCGTTATTTTCATAAAAATATTTTTGTCGTTTTCTCAATCCGACAATAATTCTGTTGTGGGGTCCACCAATGATTGTGCCGTCGTACGAATATTCCTTGACCAATCGAATATTATATAACAAATTGCGTACTTTGCAAAATTTATAAATATTACCCACAACTATAATATTATATCAAATTTATTCCATAATATTCAAAAATGATATTTATAGAAAATTCATTTTTATTCATAAAAGTTGGGGTCTTACAATGCAGTATCTTAGTAGGACATCGTAAGGAGTACTTGATTTATGATTTATGTTATGATAGATATTATGTAAATCCCAAGTGTTATGTAACTTATGGGATATGATAATGATGTCCTGAAACTTTAGTAGTTCAGGAAAATAATGTAAATAGCAGTGATGCTATTGATATGATGTTTTCAAAGAATTAAGAATGAATAAAAGTTATTATCTTCTTTCATCCAAAGTGTTATGTGTTATGTGGTGATTACTTTTATGGGGGCAAGTTAAGTAGAAATTACTTAAATAAGTTGAGTAATAATCTAATGAGTGTACTTTTAACAGAAAATGCCTCCAAGACGTCAACCACCCCGACAGAGAACCACTGAAGGAACCAACAACAATAATCTTTGAAGTTAACCCTGCGTTCAAAGAATTTGGTGGACGTTCTTGACAGTGCACTCGCAGAATTAACCGCATAACCAACCACAAAATCAAGCTACAACGTTTAAGGACTTCAAGGCGGTTGGACCACCAGAATTCCGTGGGTCCATGAACCCGGTTGAGGCTCAGACCCGGGTCATGGAGATAGAGAAGGTGTTCGATGTTACGGGAGTAGGGGAAGATCAGAAGACTGCTTTTGCAACATTCATGTTGAAAGTAGAGGCTAGTTATTGGTGGCAGGCCAATAAAACTCAAGGAGGACCAGGGGTTATGGCTTGGGATAGGTTCAAGGAGATGTTCTCCGAGACCTATTTCCCAGAGAGTTCGAAGAGTCAGTTGGAAGTGCAGTTTTTAGAATTGAAACAGGGAACAATGACGGTGTCGGAATATGCCACAAAATTCAACGACTTGGCAAGGTTTGCACCATACCAAGTCAAAAGAGATGAACGCAAGGCAAAGAGATTTGAACAGGGACTGAAGCCCTAGTTGTATAGTAGGGTTTCCTTGTTCCAGTTGAAGACATTTGCAGCCGTAATAGAAAAGGCAATTCTCGCTGAAGGTGGAGGTGAGGCTGTAACCAAGTTCAATTAAGAATAGAAAAAGAAGAAGAATGAAGTGGAGGTTAAGAATGGAGTTGGTGGTAGTGGAAATGGTAACAATAATCTGAAAAGAAAGTGGTATGGAAATATGGGTGCTGGAAATCAGCAAGGTAACCAACAGAATAAGAAGTTTGAAGCATGTGCTACATGCGGGAAGTTTCACAAGGCTGTATGCTTGATGGGGAAATAAGTATGTTTTAACTGTGGTTAGGAGGGTCACATCGCCCCAAATTGCAATCAACCTAAGAAGAACGTTTGCTTCATATGCGGGTCCAAGGATCACTTTGCTCGTGAATGCCCTAAGAAGAGATCTGGTGATGTAAATGGAAACAAGGGAAGTGCTAATGGAGGTGTGCTGACTATTGCTGGGCCAACATCAACAAATAAGCCCACAATAAGAACCTTCAACATTACTGTGCAAGATGCTGTTTAATCAAAAGATGTGGTGTCAGGTATTATCCCAATCAATGATATTGATGCTTATGTATTATTTGATTCGGGTGCTACTTGCTCATTTATATCTGATGAATTTGCTATGAGATTAGGATTGCCTAGTGAAGAATTGAATTTCCCTTTAAACATAGAAATTGCGAATAAGGAAGTAATTCCTGTTAGGATCGTATACAAGAACTATAGGGTGAATATTAAGGGAAATATTTTGATGGTAGATTTAATTCTGATTAGGCTTGGAGAGTTTGATGTTATTTTGGGAATGGATTGATTGTTCAATTGTGGAGCGATAATTGACTGCCAAAAGAAATGTGTAAACCTTATGACTCCATCAAAGGTAGTTTTCAATGGTAGCAAATCGCCTAGACAAATGAGATGTCTGACAATTATGCAAGCCAAGAAATTGTTGAGTCAAGGCTGTGTGGGTTATTTAGCTTACATAGTGGATACGCAGAAGAAGGGTGCGAAACTGGAAGAAATACCAGTGGTTAGGGAATTTATGGACGTGTTTCCGGAGGATTTTCCAGGACTTCCGCCTGACAAAGAAATCGAGTTCGTGATCGACTTAGCGCCAGCAACCGCTCCGATATCGAAAGCCCCATATAGAATGGCTCCGGTAGAGATAAAGGAACTGATGGTACAACTGTAGGAGCTTTTGGACAAGAAATACATTCAGCCGAGTGTGTTACCGTGGGGAGCACCGGTGTTATTCATAAAGAAGAAGGATGGGTCAATGCGTCTTTGCATTAATTATAGGGAGTTAAACAAAGTCACTATTAAGAATAAATATCCATTGCTGAGAATAGATGATTTGTTTCACTAGTTGAAGGGTGCTAGATATTTCTCAAAAATAGATTTGAGAAGTGGGTATCATCAACTGAAAGTAAGGAAGGAGGATGTACCGAAGACGGCATTCCGAACTCGGTATGGACATTACGAATTTTTGGTGATGTCTTTTGGTTTGACAATGCCCCTGCAGCTTTCATGGATTTGATAAATAGGGTGTTTAAACCATTTTTAGACAAGTTTGTGGTGGTGTTTATCGACAATATTCTGGTGTTTAAACACATGGAACACTTACGTCTAACGTTGGAGACGCTAAGAAAGGAAAAGTTGTACGCAAAATTCTCTAAATGTGAATTCTGGTTAGAACGTGTATAATTTCTTGGACACGTAATTGACAAGGATGGAATTTCAGTGGATCCATCAAAGGTCGAAGCTGTGATAAATTGGGAACAACCAAGAACTCCATCAGAAGTAAGAAGTTTCTTGGGATTGGCAGGGTATTACAGATGGTTTATTAAGGATTTTTCCAAGATTGCCACTCCGTTGATGAATTTGATGAGGAAGTCTGTAAAAATTTTTTGGACGGAGAAGTGTGAAGAAAGTTTTCAAGAACTGAAGAAGAAATTAAGTGTGGCACCTGTGTTGTCGTTACCAGATAATACATGGAACTTTGTGGTGTATAGTGATGCTTCACACAAAGGATTGGGTTGTGTCCTTATGCAGAACGACAAGGTTATTGCGTATGCATCAAGGCAACTGGAAGACTACGAGAAAGGGTATCTGACTCATGATTTAGAGTTGGCGGCAGTAGTATTTGCTTTGAAGATATGAACACTATCTCTATGGAGAGAAATGTGAGATCTACACAGACCATAAGAGTCTGAAGTACATTTTCACTCAGAAAGACCTGAATATGCGTCAAAGAAGATGGATGGAATTGATAAAGGATTACGATTATGAGATCTTTTATCATCCAGGCAAAGCTAACGTGGTTGCAGATGCCTTGAGTAGGAAAGGCAGAGAAAAGTTGATGTTGTTAACTGATAAGGAGGAGCTCATTTCAGCAATGGCAAGGCTAGAGCTAGAAATCAAATTTCCAAAAGAATCCGATGAAAAATTATACCAGATGGAAGCCAGTCCAACTTTGGTGGACAAAGTGAAGAACGCTCAACTGCAGGATGAGGAATGTACAAAAATGAGAGAAAGTGTGGTCGAGGGAAAAGAAGTGAAATACAAGGTTGATACCAAGGGAATGCTGAGATTCGAGGGACGAATCTGGGTTCCAGCAGTACCAGATATTAAAGAAGACATCTTGGCAGAAGCTCATAGCTCGAGATACCGGAATGGAAATAAAAACATATCACAATGGATTTTGTGGTAGGTCTCCCAACGACTCAGAAAGGATACGATGCGATATGCATGATAGTGGATAGATTGACAAAATCTGCACACTTTTTGCCAATAAAGATTAGATTCAATCTTGATCAGCTGACAAAGTTATATGTTAAAGAGATTGTGACGAGACATGGAGTTCCAGTGTCAATTGTGTCAGATAGAGATCCGAGGTTCACATCAAACTTTTGGAAGAGACTACAAGAATGTATGGGAACACAGTTGCGAATGAGTACGACATATCATCCGCAAACAAATGGTCAAAGTGAACGAACGATTCAAACATTGGAAGATATGCTGAGAGCATGTGTCATGGATTTTAGAGGAAGGTGGGACGAACAATTACCGTTGGTGGAATTTGCCTACAATAACAGTTACCACGCAAGCATCGGTATGCCGCCTTATGAAATATTATACGGTAGGAGGTGCAGAACTCCACTGTGCTGGGATGAAGTCGGTGAACGTCAACTGTTAGGACCAGAACTGGTATAATAAACTACTGAGGTTGTCAAACTCATGAGAACAAGATTGATAAATGCTTTCAAGGCATAAAAGAAATATCTTTGATCAACACAGACAAGATCGTACATTCGATGTAGGAAATTACATTTTTCTAAAAGTTTCACCTTGGAAGGGAAAAATTCGATTTGGTAAAAAGGGAAAACTAAGCCCGAGGTTTATTGGACCCTTCGAAGTGCTGGGAAAAGTTAGAGAGGTGGCTTACGAGGTAGCTCTACCTCCATAATTGCAAAACATTCATAATGTTTTTCATGTTCCGGTGTTACGACCATATAAGTCCGATTACAAGCACGTGATCGAGTACGAACCATTGCAGTTTGAGAAAGACTTGTCCTATGAAGAGGTTCCTATCCAGATAGTCGACAGGAAAGAACAAGTGCTCAGAAATAAAGTGATACCTTCTGTGAAGGTAATATGGAGAAATCACAATGTCGAAGATGCTACATGGGAACTCGAAGCTGAAATGATGAAGAATTACCCTGAGTTATTTGTTCAATCTGTGTCTTCGATTCTGGGGACAAAATCTTTGTAAGTAGGGGAGAATGTGATGAATGAATTGTTTGAATTGTGATTCTGGGGACAGAATCCCTGTACGGAGGGAATGATGTAACATTCCAGAAATTTTAATTGTTATATTAAATATTTATTGAAATATTTAAGTATTTAATGGAGGTGTTTACTATTGAATAACTAATTATTCAAATTTGATTCAATTTGGTTAAATATTGGTTAAATAAATAATTAAGAAAATTAATTATTATATTCTAATTTAATTTAATTATTAAGTTAGAGAGTTTTGATTAAATGAATTATTATTATTTTTATTTGAATTTGTTATTAAAAGGATGTGTTAGTTGATTAAATAAAGTTATAATTATATAGAAAATTATAATTTGGTGGTATTGATTTATGGGTTAAAGTAATTTAATAAATTGTTATTAAAATTAATTTAATTAATTAAAAGTGTGACAAATAACCTTTTATAAAGGAGTTATTAAAATAACTTAAAGGAGTTTAATTCAGTTTTTGCCAAACAAGGCCTATTGCCTATTAAATCTTTAATCTAATTATGTTTTACCAAACAAGGCATAAGGAAAAAATGATTATATTTTTAGTAAGTAACCAAACAAGCCTTATGGCTTTTGATTTTCAAAATTTGTATAACTGATATCAGTTATACTTATATTTATATTATATAATTAATATATATTATATCTTATACGTTATATTTCTAATACGTAAGATTAGAATAGAGGGGTAAGAGAGAAGAAGAGAGTTTAGAGAGAGAAAAGAAGAGAGAATTGGGAGAAGGCTAGAGAATTTGATAAAGGAATTAGGGAGAAGAAGCTTGATAATCAAAGGATAGCCATTATCTTCCAACTCTAAGGTATCATCTAAACTCTGTTATTGTTCTTCTTTTCAAAAGTTATAGTTGTATTCTCTCTCTCAATTTTCTCTTTAAAAGCTTTGTAGAAATTGAATTAATTGTTATGTATGTGGCTTTATATGATAAACTAGTGTTGTAAAACTATTTTCATAAGTTATATATGAGTATAGTCAATGAAGTTATGATATGTATGTAATTTGTGAAGAAAACTATTTTACAGAGAGTTTATGTGAATGAATATGGTTTAGTTTAAGGTAGAAATTAAGGGTTAATTAGTTGTTTAGTTGATAAATTGACTATTGAATTTGATAAAGTATGTATAAATATTGATAAAGTGCTTTGAATTAACTGTTTTGGTTGAAAAACAAAATCACAGTGTTGATTTTCATTGAAAACATCAAAAAGTGAGTTTTATCAAAAACAATGAAATTGGATGTTTTAAATTTGTTGTTTATGTTGTTTTATGGGTAGAAACATGTTAAGAGTCTTCGAATTATGTTTATATGAAGTCTCTATATGAATTACTTGATAATTAGGTTGTTAGAAAGTAGCTTGTAGGCCAAAATTGGCTTTTGTTCATGTTATTCTTAAGAAAGTCATTTAGAAGTCTGGATTCGACGTAGAAAGGTGGCCTAGTAGTACATTTGTAATGACCGCTTATGACAACGCCACGCCGCAACGCGACCTCTTAGTTTAATTTTGACGCCAGTAGCGCTTGAACCCTGATATAAACTTTAGGGTATGCATATGAGTTAAGGAGAATGGTAGATAGTGTACTTTTTGTACTCAAAATCTGAAGGAATTGTTATCTGTTAATAGTAGGACTGTTAAGTTATGATTTTAGTATTTCTATACCATGAATGAGCATGTTATTAACTTGTTTTATAACTTGATTATGTGATTAAAAATTAAATCTTACATGATGAGTGTACTTATTTGTGTTTGTAAAGTGGTAGTGACTAACTATGTCATGATGACATATGTATATAGGATATTGTGATTCAAATTGTTAGGTTTAATCTGCGAGCAAGGCAAGTTCTCTAATCCATTATCTTGTTGAACCAATTATTGTTTCCAATTCGATTACAATATAATGATGCAAGGTTTCTAAAACTTTAATTTTATTGAGTAAGTTATTCTTGTATTTAACTTGTTGTTTAACATGCAAATTTATATATACTAATGTTGAACAGTTTTATCGTTCAAATTGCTATGCATGCTTGGTATTCAATTCTAAATAACCTTGGCTTAATATTGTTCAAGCAAGGTGTGTTATAGTTATTCAAGGTGTATGCTATTAGATTATTCCTAAAGCATGATTTTAATTTACCATGTCGATTCAATTACGATTATTCTATAATATAATGTTATTAGTTTTATTCAACTAATCCTTAGTTGATGTTCGTTGAATTCCAAATTACCTTGAAATGTATCCAAACCAAACTCACTTTGGTACGGACTTGTACTCTAAATACTGAGATGAACAACCCTATTATTAGGGGTAACTTACGCTTAACGTTAAAATGTTTGTGCACAATACATTGTGCGAAGGGTTGATCCCCCTAAGTACGAGGAGTCCCTATAGTCTTATGACTGTTAAAGTTTAAGTTGAAAAATTACTTATAACTATGGACATAGTTCGTGGTCTTAGGACCCTCAGTTATATACTTCAGATGTTGATAACTCATATTGTTTACTTCTATCGAGCCTATTATTTGACAGTTGTTGTAAAGATTTCTCCATTCATTGTTGTTTCCAAGTGAGCTTCGTTTTCTCACTCTTGCTTATATAACTATTACGATTAAGGATGAGAAGGTTGATGTACCTACTTTTGATGAAGGAAAAGGAAAGATGAACAAGTATTGAAGACTTGTAATATGATGATATTTTATTATCAGTTTTAATTGAATGGTTGTAATGAAGTTTATTTATTTTCCGCATTTGAATGATTGTATTTAAAAGTTAGACAACCTGGGAGATTTTTATTATGTAACCCTTTAATGGGAAAGGTTTTTATTATTCAATTTGATTGTGATTGGGTAGTTAGATATGAATGTTTGATTAAGTGAACACCAAATCCTGTGGGAATGAAGTACCTGGGTTTGGGGGTGTCACAGAAAGTAGCAACTACAACAACCAGGAGCAAATGAATGACCTATGTTATAATTGCAAGAAATCGGGCCACTTCATTGCTAATTGCAAAAAACCTCTCAGAGAAGAACTCAAAAAGAAATCACATTCTAAGAAGGAATACAAAGGCAACAAAAGGCCACAGAAGAAAGACAAAGGCCTTGTAGCTGGAGGATCGTGGAGTGACTCAGACAATGACTCAACTCCAGAATCGGGAGATGATGAAGATCCTCAAGTGGCAAATCTCTGCCTTATAGCCAAAAATGCAAGGGACAAACAAAACTCTAACATACATGAAGTAAGTATCGATGAGATATTTGACTTCAACTCTCCTGATGTAGATATTGATGACCTTAGAACTGCATTACATGGTATAACATCTGATCTACACCAATACCTGAAGTGGTTTAGAGTTCAGTCTAAAGACTATTCACTTCTTCAAAAGGAGAAAGAGAAAGTTCAAGAGGAACTGGAAACAACCCTTCTCAGTACTAATTCTCTTTCAAAGTTTGAAGCTGAGAATAAGCTTTTGAGACAAGCAAATGAGCTTAGTGCACAAAGAGAGTCTAGTCTAACCTCCAAGATTGAGGATCTAGAAAAGACAGTCTCTACATGGAATAAATCCTCTTCATCCATGGACTCCTTAATCTCTAACCAGAGAAGTGTCTCTGATAGAACAGGGTTAGGCTTTGGGGAATCTACCTCAGAGCCATGTGTGGAAAAAGTAAAGGAGAGTAGCATGAGTGATGCCTCAAGTTTAAGTAGAGGCATTATATTTGTGAAATCCTCACAGAATGATGAGCCTATCAAACCCTGCCCAGCTGATTCAATTCATATTCCCAGGAGTAAGGGATCTCATGCTGGTCTAGGTTTCTGAAAAGAGAAGAGTAATCTAGCTGCTACTCATCAACCTCGAAGGATTGTAGAGTCCAATAAAATCAACTCTACGAACCAACCAGGAAGATACAGTAGAAGTAAGATACACTTCTCACAAATAATGAAACAAGAGAACACATGGAAAAGGGAATATCAGCCTAGCAGGAGGATGACCAATAATCCACAAAAGTCTAAATGGAGGAAGAACTTTCACACACACACACAAATATGCATCATATCAAATGTTTTGTGTGCTACATAGTTGGCCACAAGGCTGGAAAGTGTCATTATAATTCCATGCATGTGAGACCCAAAATCAAGCAGATTTAGGTCCCCAAGGGTACTAACATAGTAGGACCCATGCAAGTATGGGTACCAAAATAAAGGTTTAATGTTACATCAAGAAAAGAGCTCCACAAACACAACCTGGTATCTGGATAGTGGATGTTCAAGACACATGATTGGGAACAAAGCCCTTCTGTCTAACTACATAGAGAAGGAGGGTCCCTCGGTCATCTTTGGAGATAATGGCTCTAACAAGACAAGAGGCTATGGCTCAGCTTGAAATGGTGCAATATCCTTTAGAAAAGTGGCCTATGTGGAAGGACTACAACACAATCTTCTAAGCATTAGCCAACTCTGCGACAAGGGTCATCAAGTAACATTTCTCAACAATCAATGTCATGTCTGAGACCTGAAGACATCTGCTATGAAGCTAACCGGAACAAGAGAAGGAAATGTCTACATAGTAAATCTTGGAGAACTGAGCTCAGACGAGACAATATGCTTTCTGGCTAAAGCATTTGAAGAAATGAGCTGGCTATGACATCGAAGACTGTCTCATCTCAACTTCAAAAGCATGTCCAAATTAGCTTCAAAAGATCTAGTTGCAGGCCTACCCAAGTTCAATTTCATTAAAGAAAGGTCGTGCAATGCCTGTCAACTTGGAAAATAGACCAGAAGCACATTCAAGAGCAAAACTGTCAATTCAATTGACAAGCCTTTGCAGTTGCTACACATGGATCTTTTTGGGCCAATTCCAACAACGAGCCTTGGAGGAAAAAGATACTCTCTAGTCATAGTCAATGACTTCACCAGATTTACATGGGTGTTCTTTCTAACCTCAAAAGATGAGATAAGTTCCCAGCTGATCAAGATGTTCAAGCTTGTAATGAACGAGAAAGGAGAGAAAATCAAGGCTATAAGGAGTGATCATGGTAGAGAATTTGACTTCTCAGAAATGGACCAATTTCATGATGACAATGACATCAGCCACAACTTCTCAGCTCCACGAACTCCTCAACAAAATGGAGTTCTTTGAGAGAAAGAACATGCCATTAATAGAATTTGGAAGGACTCTACTACTAGCAGACTAAATTCGTCACCTGAGTATACTCGGGCATAAGCAAATCAACACTGCATGTTATACTAAGAACAGATCACTCATACACTCTACGATTAAGAAGACTCCCTATGAACTGTGGAAAGGAAGAAAACCCAGTGTCAGCTACTTTCATGTCTTCGGTTGTGCATGCTACATTCTCAACAATGGAAAGCAATACTTGACAAAGTTTCAACCAAAATCAGACGAAGGAATATTTCTTGGATATGCCACAGACAGTAAGGCCTACAGAGTGTTCAACAAGAAGACACTGAGTGTTGAAGTCTCGATCCACATCATCTTTGATGAAACAGACTTAGACAAAATAATGCCTCAAGACATTGCGACTAATAGTTCAGACACTACGAACGAGGTCGTCGAGCTCAATACTACGATCGTAGTACTAGACAATGAAATCGTTGAGCAAAGGAATGAGATCGTAGAGAGGCCTATGCCAGACAACGAGCCTCTACATCAAGAAGAAGAAATAGATCTTGAAGATCTAAGACGAGAAGGCATAAGAACTGATGTCCCAACAGGAAGCAGATGGGCAAGAGATCACACTCAAGATCTAATCATTGGATATCCGAATGAAAGAGTTAAAACAAGAGCTGCTACTCAAAATGAATGCTTCTATCTAAGCTTCCTATCTCAAATGGAACCGAAGAAAATAGATGATGCTATGGAAGACTCCAACTGGATAGAGGCCATGCAGGAAGAACTTAATCAGTTCGAGAGAAGCAAAGTATGGAGATTGGTTCCAAGACCAAAGAATCGTCCTATAATTGGAACCAAGTGGGTCTTCAGAAACAAGATGGATGAAGATGGGGTGATAACCAGGAATAAGGCTAGACTAGTGGCCAAAGGTTACTCTCAGGAAAAAGGCATTGACTATGATGAGACATTTGCACCTGTTGCCAGACTAGAAGCCATCAGAATATTTCTTGCCTTTGCTGCTCACATGAAATTCAAGGTCTTTCAAATGGATGTTAAGAGTACATTCTTGAATGGTGAACTTCAAGAAGAAGTCTATGTAGAGCAGCCTCCAGGTTTCATCAATCCATCTATTTCTAATTATGTCTTTAGATTAGACAAAGCCTTATATGGTCTTAAACAAGCACCTAGAGCATGGTATGAAACACTAACTAACTTCTTTATTGAAAATGGATTCACTAGAGGTAGAGTAGATACCACACTATTTCTTAGAAAGCACAAAGACAAATTCCTATTAGTTCAAATATATGTTGATGATATTATTTTTGGATCTATTGATGAAAAGCTATGCAAGAGATTCTCCAAGCTTATACAGAGCAAGTTTGAAATGAGCATGATGGGTGAGCTGAACTTCTTCCTTGGACTGCAAGTAAAGCAGACTGATGAAGGAATCTTCATCAACCAAGCCAAGTACATTAAAGACTTACTTAAAAAGTATGGCATTGAGTCAGCCTCTCCCATGAAAACCCCAATTGCTCCTGCAACCAAGCTTGACAAAGATGAAAAAGGTAAAAGTATTGATATAACTCAATACAGAGGTATGATTGGCTCTCTTTTATATCTAATTGCCAGCAGACCAGATATAATGTTTGTAACATGCATTTGTGCTAGATTTCAGGCTAGTCCTAAAGAATCCCATTTATCTGCTGTAAAGAGGATTTTTAGATATCTCAAAGGTACACCCCACTTGGGGCTTTGGTATCCCAAGGAGTCCTCATTTGAGCTAACAGGATATTACGAGATCTTTGATTTTGCAGTGCGCAAAATTGATAGAAAAAGTTCGATGCTTTTTGTCAATTGCTAGGAAATAGACTTGTGTCCTGGTTTAGCAAGAAGAAAAATTCAGTATCTACTTCAACTGTAGAAGCTAAATACATTGCTGCAGGCAGTTGCTGTGCTCAGATCTTATGGATGAAAAATCAACTAGCAGATTATGGGTTTGAATTTAAATCCATTCCCATTCACTGTGATAACACAAGTACGATTGCTATAACTTATAATCCTGTCATGCATTCTAGGACTAAGCATATAAAAATAAGGTATCACTTCATTAGGGATCATGTGCAAAATGGAACTATATCTTTACAATATATCCCTACTGAAAATTAACTTGCTCATGTCTTTACAAAGCCTCTAGATGAATCCAGATTTAACAAGTTAATAAGTGAGCTAGGCATGCTGAACTTACAACCATGACAAATATGCTCTAGTTTGTGCTAATCATACAGGTTTAAAGGCTATGTTCGAGATCATAGACATGATAAAAGGAAGTCCACGATCGTATAACTGAAGCATCATACAATGACAACGATAGAAGTGAAGACTCAACGATCGCGGTGCAGACTCAATGATAGCAGAGCTACATCAAAACCAAAGGAGCACCCTATGATGATCAAGTATTAAACAAAGCAATCTCTCTGATAAGTGCCTCAGGGACAAACCTAACCCTTAATTTATTTAATGAGGTTGGCCCTTCCTGAGCTACCTTAAACCAAGAAGAATGCTAAGTCAAAAGTTCATCATGAGGACTTGGTCAGACTCTACGATTGCTAGTCAAACTCGACGATCACAGTTCAGACTCTACGATTACAGCTCGAACACGACGACTGCTGAACAAACTGAATGATGGTAGAACATAATTGACGATTCCAAGGACCATTTCAACTATCGTAGTCCTCCCGAAGAACATGTTAGCCCAGAAAAAGTTAAGGGTAATTCAGTACAATCCCTCTCTGTCAAATTCGTAGAGCCAAGCAGAATTCGACACCTATCCCACTAAGCAAAATAGAGAGAGGGAAGTTACTTGTACCATTTGAAGGTGCCCTTTTGAAATTAGAAGTTCAAAAGCTTACCCCTCTCCTTATCTCTGCAAGAAGAAACCCTAAGCTGTCTAGAAGGCTCAATAAATTACACTTCCTACAAGAAAATCAATGGCGGCTTCCAGTGTTATCTCCGGCTACAGACTCTGCTTTGACAAATTCAAAATAGCTGGACCCCAATTTCACAAGACTTTCGCATTCTTGAAGAAAGCGTGTCTCAAGAAGAAGCCTTGGAATGCAGACATATTGATCTACCCAAGTTGGTAAAAGAATTCTACAATAACGGGGTATTTGAAAACAACACCATCACTGCGAAAGTTAGGAACATTGAAATCAAACTAAGGGTTGAGGACATCAATCTAGCCCTAGGTCTAAAATCTGAAGGGTATCCGTCCATAGATGGCATAGACTTCCATAAGGGACTCAAAAAGATGCATCACAAGAAATCACCTTCTGTCAAAGGATACAAGAAGAAGGAGTTTCCACAGAGGTATGAATTTCTAGCTGATATTGTTGGAAAATGTATATGTTGCAAGAGCTCAGGTCATGACTCTGTGAATGAGGTGCAACTCAAGCTTATGACTGCCATATGTTATGGAATACAACTTAACTATGGGGCTCTATTACTTGAATGGATTGGGAAATGGTTAATCAGCTCAAAGAAGACGAAGAGCTCTCAGAAGATGCTCTATGGGTGATTCATAAGCATTATCCTACAGGCTGCTCTTGGTGACTTAATTGAGGACGATAAAGGTGAAGCCATCAATCCAAATCATCGAATGACCCAACAACTATTTAAGAACTGGAAAAGGAATCCAGCTGAAAATGTGAGGATGATATCTGAATCCAGTGGAAGAACTGGTGAAATAAAGGAATCAGGAATGCTAGAAAATATGTCAGTTGTGAGAGAAACTGAATAAGAAGAAGCTGACAAAGAAGAACCCATTGCTTTTGTCAGAAAAAGCAAGGGCAAAAGAAAGCTGAAAGCCAGAACTATAGAAGAACCTCAGGGATCCACTACCGATAAGCCTGTAGAGTCCTCAGACATTGAGACTCTAAGGATCCTAAGATGGAAAGAACAGCAGGCTGAGGCAGAAGAAGATAGAGCAACCATATCTCAGCTACTGAAGAAGAATAAAATCAGCCACAAGACCAAAAGGCCATCAATCTCTTTGATCGTAGAGTCTCTGCCGACCGTAGAGACCAAACCAAACAAGGAAGTAGCTGCAACAAACACTTTGGCTGATCAAAAGGACAAAACTGAAGAGAGTCCTGAGGCTGTGGCTCAGCCTAGAAAAACAAGAAGAAAACTGGTTAAGAAGTATATCCTTGTTAATGAAGGAGTACTCAAAAAGGAAGACAAAAGTGGGTCACTTTGAATAGAGGCATCCAAAGAAAGTCAACTGGACAAAACTCAAGCTGAGGGGGAGACACCTAAAACTCTAATCACAAAGAACATGCCAGCTGAGGGGGAGATGCCTGAAGAAAATGCTCCAGCTGAGGGGGAGCTGCTAATCGTCTAAGATGATGATCACACTGAGGGGGAGGCTCATAATATCCCCATGATAGAAGAAGAGGTTCCTGCAGACCAAGAAGGAGAACCAGTACAAGAACATCATGAGGCCATTGATATAATGGAATCCTCAAACGAGAATAGAGAAGCAGATGAAGACGACGAGGTCGAAATCATAGCAGTAGGCATAGATGGGTACAGAAAAGTTAACTATGAGCAACTGTTCTCTTATTTACCCATGATGCCTTTCCACCAAGCTCAAATTCTAAACTCCTGGAATCACATGTTCTGGAGCTTCAAAGAGTATCCGGCCATCTCAGTGCTAGCTAATGGATTTCCAGGAAGATTCAATTTTGCCAAGAAACTACTCACCAACAAATCTTCCTCAAAGAACAAACCTGAGGTACTATCTATCCCAACCCTTTTTCAGAGTTAATCACTTGCCATCATTCTCATTTAATCAAATTTATGAATTCCTACGATGGTTGGAAGTGATTCTTCATCCACTAAATCAATTTCCAGTTGCAGAATCTCAAAATTCTATAACTGAGGAACCAAATGTGACCAACTTCATAATGCTCCCACATCCCATCAACTCTACGATTATAGACTCTAACCCCAGTAAAGAGTTCCAAGTCCAAATCGTAGAGCCACCTACTACATACACCCAAACACAGGCCCCTCCACCAGATATTCCCTCCTCATCCAGCAACGAATACTTCAATCTTGATCTTGCCCTCTACTCTTTACAAGATCAATTCAAAAGCACATCAACTCCCTCCTCAAAATTTCCCTAATTGGATGAAATTCTTTCAGAGTAGTCCACAAAGGCTGATCTGTCAGCAATGTCTGCGAAAGTGGTCAAGGAACTCGATGAGAGCCTTGAGGATCACACTGCACTTATTCAGTTGAGATTAACTTCAATGATCAATGCTGCAAATAATCTTCCAAGCTCCCTCAGCAATGAGCTCTCTAAAACGCTTAAAGAGATTATCAAAGAAATGCTTCAAAGCATAAAGGACAGGGACGACATTTACTTTCTCGCAGCTAAAAAGCATCGGGATGCTGTCTTAATCTTATAGAAGACTCAAGAATCTCAGAATGATCTAATGATATAGAGCATCAAAAGTCTTCAAACGGCAGTCAAAGAATTTTAAGACTTCTCCATGGGTCAAATGCAGCAGACTGAAACTGTCCTAAACATTCTTCAACGACGTGAAACTAATTTTGATGCTTTAATCCAAGAGAATCGTGAGGACATTGCCCAAACTCAGAGTCAACTCAACGAGCTTATCCAAGGAGTCACTCGCCTCTCCGAAGACATTCGAACCCTTGATGCTAACATAAAGGGGGAGAATAAAGGGAAAGGAGATCAGGGAGGCAAGGGCAGAGGCAGAGGTCAATTCCAAACTCAAGCCTCGAGGAACCCTCCTGCAAGGAAAATCACCCAACAAACTCCACGATCCAGCCATCAGGCCCAATGAGCTAATCAACAGGAAGTTTTAATGGCTCAACCATTAAGGAGTCTAGGGCCAACTACCAGCTCTCATGAGGTGACAACTACAGGCCTAAGAATGCCAATTAGAGATCCTGCATTCATGAATAGGCATGATCACAATCCTAGACTAAGCCCAAGTGAGATGGACGATTTGGCCAGAAGAGATGAAGCAAGCAGAAAGAGGAGAGCTGAGGAATATGCAAATCCTCCGAGAAGCAAAAGGCCGAAGAAATAGAGATAAGTTGAATTTTAAGTTGTATTGATGTAGTCAAACTTAAATGTAATATCTGTCTTCATACATCAATAAATTCATACTTATTTTCTAGAAATTTTAGCTGCTCACTGAAATACTAAGTCATGTTTACTTTGCTGCAACTGCATATAAAATTTAATAATTATGACAACAAATCTCCTTGGTTATGCCAACATCAAATAAGGGGGATTGTTGGAAGAATGCATATTGTGATTTGATGTTTAATGTAAATGCTCATGATTATGTGTAAAGTCCTTCGAGGAATATATGTACATGGACTTAGTAGTAGATCAAAATTGTTTGGTTGATCTTAGACTTTAATGTTCACTTGTATAGAGAAAGAGATCAAATATGTTAGGTTGATCTTTGGCTAGAAAGAAATAGATAGGCCTTGAAGAGAATCTTAGTCTATCCGGCTGATCAACAAAATTCAAAAGCTAAGGCAGGATCGTAGTGTTGAGATGATCATAGTATATTTGCCTTGAAGGGCCTCTCCAGTAATCGTAGAGTGGTCCAGAGGTTTGCCAAAGCTAACTTTGAGATCATAGTGTGCTTTCGGAAACGTAGAGTCTGCAAGACGAACAAGCAGAGATCGTAGTGTGCTCTCGGAAGCATAGAGTCTGCAAAACGAGCAAGTGAAGATCGTAGTATGCAAAACTATTGAAAGAAATCGTAGTGTTCTATTCAGACCAAGCACAAATATGACAAGACACCACGATATGTATCGTAGAGTATCATCTATCTTGTGTCAGAAGTGTCGAACCCTATCTCGTGTTTGGAAACAAATTCTAACAAATGTGGAATGGGTTTTGAACGTTGAAGCTCTCACCAGTCCCAACGGTACAAAAGATATCCTTAGTATTAATCAAAAGAAATGTATTCAAGAAGCTAAGAAAAGGACCATTGGGCAGAGGAAAACACCTTTTCAGGTGTTAGGTGAGAAAGCAGTCTGCTGTGTCAGTGGGCCAGATTGCAATTCAGAAGATGTGCAAAAAAGTCTCCATCAAAGCTCAAAAATATCAAATGCATTTAATGGCTCATCAGATGGCTTTAACGGATAGATTTACAGAGATCACATATATACAGAACAAAGACAAATGAGAAAGCAAGCAATCATTTGAAAAAATGTACAAGGACACTCAACGCTCAACTCTACAATCTGAGAAAAAGAGAAAGCTTTCTTAGCTACTCAGTTCTTTCAAACAAGTGCTTAATAGCAACTGAGTAGCACCAATCACGATCTCAACAACAACCAATCAACTGAAGTGAGAAATTCCAAGTCTGAAGGACTTGAAGAGTTCTAAGTGAACTGTAAAGAACCAAGTCTGCTGGACTTGAGGAGTTTAAGAGTGAACTAAGAAGTGCCTAGACTACTGGTCTAGAAGGAATCTATGAGATTTAAGAAGTGTAATAGACATCCTTAGTGGATTTCCTACTCAAGGAGTATAAGAGTGGATTAGGAGCTTTAAGTGCTCTGAACCACTTAAAACTATTGTGTCCTTTATAAATGCTATAACTGCTATAACTGTTATAACTGTCATAACTGCCTCACTCTCATTAATTCAAGATATCTCAAAGAAGGTTTATCATATACTCATTCTGCTGTGCATTGATCACAATCATACTAACTAGTTTAAAAAGAAAAGTTTTTAATTATCTATTCAACCCCCCCTTCTAGATATCTATTGTGCCTCCGGGAACTAACATTACTTGGTAGTAAAAGTACAGTAATATGCGTGGTTGCATAGTAGAACACGGTATTAATTATTGATGCTTACATGAGAAGTCACTCACTTTTGTTTTATTATTGCTACAGTAATTGCTGCATAGTATCTCACGTTATTTGATTCAATTATTGTCGATATTTTATATATTATTAAATCAATATTTGAGACGACAAAGTTATTAATATTATTATTTGCAATATTAACGATGTCTAGAAGTTCTGTCAAGGAGAGGTTTGGTCACCTAATTGCGCGCAAATAGGGAGAAATCCTTATTGTAAAGCCTCCTCTTTCCTAGGAACGACCTGGTCTATTAATATTGTGAATTATAATAATGCTGATAAATGTTGTTAAATATATTGAGGTGTCTTATTATGAAGTCACGGAAGTTTATATATATATATATAAGTTTCGTTTTATTAGTATTATTAATGTAATAAAACAGAAAAGCTTTTTATATAAAATAGAATACTTTTATAAAGTTATTTGTTTTATTAGACAATAATTAGAATATATTATATTTTATTATGCATAGTGTTTGCATAGTGCTCGCATAGTATTTTTGCATAGTAAAATATTTTTAAATAAAATAGAATACTTTTATAAAGTTATTTATTTTATTAGAGTATCAATAAAATATATTATATTCTATTATGCATAGTGTTTTGCATAGTAAATTTTTTTTATATAAAATGTAATACTTTTATAAAGTTATTTGTTTTATTAGACAATAATTAGAATATATTATATTTTATTATGCGTTGTTTGCATAGTGCCTACATAGTATTTTGCATAGTAAAATCTTTTTATATAAAACAGAATACTTTTATAAAGTTATTTGTTTTATTAGACTATAAATAGAATATATTATATTTTATTTAAAAGATTTTATTTTATTAGAATATTTTATTAATACTACATAGTAAATCAATCTGGACCATTCATGAATTAGTTACTATTTAGTCCATTATCCTATAAATAGAAGCTCATTCCTTCATTTTTTTTTACGAATTCACGAAAACTCTAGAGAGAGAAACTATAGAGAGAAAGAAGAAAAGTATTCTACTACTTCACTACTCCTATATCCAGTTTCTTCTAAGGTAAGAGATACTATTTGTTGTACTCGTAAGAGGTATTATTTATTTCGTATTCATGAAGAGAACTTCTCTTATTCCCTTCTTTATTATTCTGTTAGAATAACCTGTATACACGGGCTACCCTATACTTGGTGAAATTCTTCTGTTATTCCATTCTTTATCATTATGTTGGAATAACCTGTCTATGCGAAGTACCGTATACATGGTGAAATTCTTCTGTTATTCCATTCTTTATCATTATGTTGGAATAACCTGTCTATGCAAAGTACCACATACATGGTGAAATTCTTCTATTATTCCATTCTTTATTATTCTGTTGGAATATCCTGTCTATGCGTTTACACATGACCTAGTTCCGTTATTTGTTATTCGGTTGGAACATCCTGTCTGTGCATTTACGCATGACCTGGTTCCGTTATTTATTATTCTGTTGGAATATCTTGTCGGTGCGTATTACGTCTGACCTGGTTCCATTAATTATTATTCTGTTGGAATAACCTGTCTGTGCGGTCTATCATATGCATGGTGATTTCTTTTGTTATTCCATTCTTTATTATTCTATTGGAATATCCTGTCGGTGCAAATTTCGCCTGACCTGGTTCCGTTATTTATTATTCTGTTGGAATAACCTGTTTGTGAGGTTTATCGCATGCCTGATGATTTCTTTTGTTATTCCATTCTTTATTATACTCAGTTGGTTAAAGTTTTGACTTCTATACTCCATGAAATTAGTGGAATATCCTTTATATTTGCGCTTCATCCAAAGATCTTTTCATGAAAATATTCTTCCGAGCATTCTTGAATTTTACTCTACAAAGAAGTATCATGTTGACAATTTGGACGTTATTAGTTCTCGGATAAATTAATTCTTGAACTTGTTTTATTGAATTCTTATATCATTGTCATCATCCTCATTTTTATATTATGTTGAAAGTCATCGTGGCTGTAGTGCATAGATGGACTTGGTATGATTATGACCGAGGATTAATCGGTATAATCATGACCGTAATGTTACAAATGATGTGGTAAAAGTCCTCATTGGCCCGTAGTGCATTGATGGGACGAGTTGTTGGCATGATCATGACCATTGATGAATACACGAATATTCTTGGCCCGTAGTGCATGGATAATTTGTGGTTGTGATACTAATAAATATCCTTGGCCAGTAAAAGTGCGGGGATGATGTGGTTTATTTATTAAAAGAGAGTCTCGGTGATAAAAGTGATGAAAAACCTTTTAAATCATAAAAGATAGTAGATTTTATTCTCTACTTGACTCTTTTAATGGATTGCTTGTTCCGATTCTTGCTTAAACTTGATGTTTGTTATATTTTATCGGTTTAACATTATTGAAGACTAATGATAATTTATTACGCATTATCTTAGTCATAATATTTCTTCTTTGGGCGAGTTGAGCTCACCCTTTCCTTCCTTTATTCTCTTCAGGAAATGAGAACGTAGCCGGGACTAGTCGGGGAATAGAGTGACAGTCCAGATGATAGTATTAGTAGTCCTCACTATTCTGTTAAATAGTGTGACAATAAATATAATGAGGACTCCTTTGAGTGTGGATATTATCTAGATGCCAATATTCTTATTAAAACTCTTAGTTTAGGTTTTGTCGTATTTTACACTACAGTTGTATTATTAAGTTGTATTTGTATTTTTGTACCATGTATTTGGTGACTCAAGATGGGTAATGTATACCTATTTTGGGGGCATCACATACACAGTCAACAAGTAATAAAGTGATAAGAAAAGTATCGTTCCCACGAAGAATTATTTAATAAAAATCACCAAGTATTAGTTCTTAACCAAACTAATTTTATTTAAACAACTGCAAATTGTGATTTTTCTAATTAAGAAAACTAAATTAATCAATTAAAACTAGATTAATCTAAAATTAATTCAACTAAATAACGGTAAAGACTAAATGAATGAATTCAGATAGATAAAGGTTAAGACTACAATATCCCCAATTTATGTACTACAAACCAATTATCCAACTAATCCAATTATTATGCCTACTGAATTGTTAACATGAATTCTAAGTGTTAAAAGCCCTTTCCCAAGTGATCAGTTAACTTTTATTCAATTCAATTAATCTTGCGATATTCCTATGCAAAATAATTAAATCAAACCCGTTAAGTTCCAATTCCCAATTTGTTACATGTAGTGAACAGATATTCCTATTCAATTCACGACCCTAATTATTCGTCTCATGCAAATAATCAAGCATACATGTTATCATGTCCAGTTCTAACCCTAAATTTCATCTTTCGAATCCTTCTAGAGTAACACGGTAATTACTGGCCAAATAATTAATCAATACGCACAAGACATGATAAACAATTCACCTTGACATAAATAATTAGAATAAATTAAATAATTAATTCATAGACATAAAAGGTTCAATTTGTAGTCTTAATAAAAGAAATTTAGTTCATTGTCATTGAATTAAAATCAAGAATCCACAATTGAATAAACATTAAAAGATAAAGTAAGAGAAGAGAAGATAATAGAATCTATTGTCAGTAGTCTTGAGACTCCTCTTCCGTTCCTGCTTTGAATCTTCAATGATCCTCAAGTTGCTTCAAACTCCAACAATCCAATATAAACTAGGGTTTATGTTCTAATCTAATGGAGTATTTTATCTAAGCTAATCTATGTAATCCCCCTTTATTTTATGCCTTACATCATGTATTTATAGGTTACAAGTCCAATTTTTAGCTTACGAACAAACCCAATCCAATTTGGAGTCAAAAAAGTGTCAAAAATACGCCAAAAGCGGCGTCCAAGCTTGATTAATCCTTCCCTAGTGCCCCAAGACATCGAAAACTCTCCCTAGCGCCCGCCCACTGAAAATGAACTACAAATGGGCGCGGTAACAAATGGAACATTTTCTGAAAGTTCCTGCTCTGATGTCCTTTGGGAAAATGGCCATAACTTCTTCGTCCGAACTCCGAATTCAATGATTCAAGTTCCGAAAAGAGAAGACGTAGATCTACAACTTTCATTCTATAAGTTTTTCGAAATAAGGTCCGAAGCAATACTCAAATTGGATCTGAAGTGACTGTTGTGTAAATGGAAAGCCCAAAAACGCGAATCTAGCAACCCCAAACGTCGATCCAAGTAACTTTTGTCCCAATTCCTATAAAATAACATAAAACATGCATGAATAGACACAAAAAATTAAAATCAACCAAAAGATTAAGCTCAAACGCACTCAATTATGAGTATAAAACTCACTCATCAACCGCATACATGGTGAAATTCTTCTGTTATTCAATTCTTTATTATTCTGTTGGAATAACCTATCTGTGCGGTCTATCGCATGCCTGGTGAATTCTGTTGTTATTCCATATTTTATTATTCATTAGAATATCACATGCGTGCGATTACGCATGACACTGGTTCCGATTCTTTATTATTACGTTGGAATATTCTCATGCGTGCGTGATTACGCATGACCTTGTTCCATTCTTTATTATTACATTGGAATTTCACATGCACGGACGGATTACATGACTGGTTCCATTCTTTATTATTCTATTGGAATAACATGCATCTGATCTATCGCATGTCTAGTGAATTCTTTTGTTATTCCATTCTTTATTATTACATTGGAATAACACATGCGTGGTGGACTACCGCATGCATGGTGAAAGATCATGCGTATTCATTCCTTATTAAATTGTGGAAATGATCTGGCTACGTGGATTACCGCATGGCGGGTGAAAATCCATTTGCAGTTTCTTATATTCTATTATACTCGTCTGAGATATCATTTCTTTTGTACTCGTCATGGAATATCATTTTCTTTGATATTTTTTTACGAGTTACTATTCACGGGCTATTCACCCGATTACTATTCACTCAGGTATTATTTACTCAGATATTCGGGGTACTTTTCGTGCCGGAGTACTATTCACGAGTTACTATTCATGGGTTACTATTCACGCGATTACTATTCACTCTAGTATCATTCACTCGGGTATTCGAGACACTTTTCACGTCGAGGTACTATTCACGGGGTACTATTCCTGAAGTACTATTCACGGGGTACTATTCATCCGAAAAATATATTTCTTTTCTGTCCAAATTATTTTTGGTACATGAATATTATTCTTGAATTTTACTCTACAAAGCAGTATCATGTTGACAATTTGGACGTTATTGGTTTCTAGATAAATTAAATTATAAATCTTTAAAATTTATCATTGAACTTGTTTTATTGAATTATTATGTCATTGTCATCATCCTCATGCTTATATTGTGATGAAAGTCATCTTTGACTTACGTGCATAGATGGACTTGGTATGATTATGACCATGGATTATTCGGTATAATCATGACCGTAATGTGACGAATGATGTGGTAAAAGTCCTCATTGACGAATGATGTGCCTTTGATTAACCAGTGATGATTATATGAATATTCTTGGCCGTGGTGCAGGGATGATTCGTTTTTATTTATTAAGCTGAGTCTCAGCGATAAAGTTGATGAAAAACTTTTTAAATCATAGTAGATAGTAGATTTTATGCTCTACTTTACTCTTCTAATGGATTGCTTATTTTCGCTGCAGTTGTTGATCTGAAACTTGTTGTCTATTGTATTCTATCAGTTGTTATAATGTTGAAGGCTAAGGATAATTTATTCTGCATTATCTTAGTCATAGTAGTTCTTACTGGGCTAGTTGAGCTCACCCTTTATTTCACTGTTCTCTTCAGGAAATGAGAATATAGCTGGGACGAGTCGGGGAACGGATTGACGGTCCAGATAGTTGTTTTAGTAGGCCTCACTATTCTTTGAAATAGTGTGATAATATTTGTAATGAGGACTTCATTGAGTGTGAATATTGTCTAGAAGGCAATATTCTTATTGAAATTCTCAGCTATGTTTTGTAGTATTTTTCACGACAATTGTATAATTAAGTTGTATTTGAGTTATGTACCATGTATCTGGCGACTCAAGATGGGTGATGTATACCTATTTTGGGAGCGTCACAGTTGGTATCAGAGCTTAGGGATATGATCCCTGGCTGAGACGTGAGACAAGAACTATGAGGGGAGAGACAAGGAATTCCTTCGCTAGTATGACCTACCTAAGTTTATTTGGTATTTAATTTTTCGGTTAGAGTATAAAGATAATATGTGCTATGTCAATTAACCCTTATTTTGAAACTATATTCTAGAATGATATCTAAAATACAGGAGATGAGAAATGGAAAAATTATGATAGAGAGGAAATAACTGGGAAGGTTCAATCCGAAAAGAAAATAAGCTATTCTCATCTCTTCGAACTACCAGGTACGTAAATTTCGAGGGCGAAATTTTATAAGGAGGGGAGATTGTGAGACCCCAAATTTTATGAAATGAAAGTATTCAATTTTCTTATAATTATTCTATTTAGTAAATGGTTAAATTGATAAAAGGTTAAAGTTAAGGGTGATATTTGAAATTTTTTCAAAGTAAGCAAGTTGTCATAAAATAATTGGAGATAAAAGTACAGTAATACACGTGGTTGCATAGTAGCACACGGTATTGATTATTAATGCTTACGTGAGAAGTCACTCAGTTTTATTCAATTATTATCACAATATATTATATTATTAAATCAATAATTGAGACGACAAAGTTATTCATATTATTATTTGCAATATTGATGAAGGTTCAGAAGTTACATCGAGGAGAGGTTTGGTCACCTAATTGCGCGCCAATAAGGAGAAATCCTTATCGGAAAGCCACCTCTTTCCTGGGAATGACCTGGTTGTTAAATATTGTGAATTATAATATTATTGATGAATAAGTTCGTGTTGAATAAGGATGAAATTTATAGTTCCATTGTGTTGGAATTATTAGTGTTAGTGGAAATCGACATTTATTTCGATAATAATTGATGTCTGGAGGTTATATTGACCAATCGAGTAATTAATCGGATAAATGAGCAATTAATTGCTATTGATTCACATGATTATAACTATTTATTCACATATGTGTACTATTGATTTACATTCATTTACTATTAGGGGAGTTGGTGCAAGATTGATAATACTTGCATGACTAAGTTAAAAATGGAGGTATAGATGGAGGTACTATACTGTAATTCGTATTTTCACATGTCTAGAACTATTGAGTCACATGATTTACTATTGATTCACATGATTTACTATTAGGGGAGGAGGTGCAAGTTTGATAATACTTGGATGACTAAATTAAAAATGAAGGAAAGGAGGAAGGTATTATTTTATAATATTTTGAGCTCCAAAACGTGTAATTATCAAAACTATATTTTCTGATAAATAAAAGCTCATTCTTCCTTCATTTCTCACCAATTCACTAAAGCTATAGAGCAATTATTATAGAGAGAAATTATAGAGAGAAAGAAGAAGAGAAGTCTGTTACCTCACTATTCCAGTATCCAGTCTTCTTTTGAGGTAAGGGATATTATTATTATAGTAAGGGGTATTATTCTTTCGTACTCATGAAGGGAGCTATTGTTATTCCATTCTTTATTATTATGTTAGAATAACATGTCTATGAGAAGTACCGCATACATGGTGAAATTCTTCTGTTATTCCATTCTTTATTATTCTATTGGAATAACCTATCTGTGCGGTCTATCGCATGCCTGGTGAATTTTGTTGTTATTCCATTCTTTATTATTCTATTGGAATATCCTGTCTTTGCGGATTATGCATGACCTAGTTCCATTCTTTATTATTATGTTGGAATATCCTGTATGTGTAGATTACGCATGACCTGGTTCCATTCTGTATTATTCTGTTGGAATAACCTGTCTGTGCGGTCTATCGCATGCCTGGTGAATTCTTTTATTATTCCATTCTTTATTATTCTGTTGGAATAACCTATCTATGTGGACTACCGCATCCATGGTGAAAGATCCTGCGTCTTCATTCCTTATTAAATTATGGAAATGATCTATCTATGTGAATTACCGCATGGCGGGTGAAAATCCATTTGCAGTTTCATTTATTCTATTATACTCGTCTGAGATATCATTTCTTTTGTACTCGTCATGGAGTATCATTTTTTTAGTTATTTTTTTTACGAGTTACTATTCACAGGTTACTATTCACCTAAATACTATTCACTCTGGTATTATTCACTCGGGTATTCGGAGTACTTTTTGTGCCAGAGTACTATTCACAAGTTACTATTCATGGGTTACTATTCACCAGATTACTATTCACTCTAGTATCATTCACTCGGGTATTCGGGACACTTTTTCGTGTCGGGGTAATATTCATGGGGTACTATTCCCGAAGTACTATTCACGAAGTACTATTCACCCAGAAAATATATTTCTTTTCTGTCCAAATTATTTTTGGTACATGAATATTATTCTTGAATTTTACTCTACAAAGCAGTATCATGTTGACAATTTGGACGTTATTGATTTTCGGATAAATTAAATTATAAATCTTTAAAATTTATCATTGAACTTGTTTTATTGAATTATTATGTCATTGTAATCATCCTCATGCTTATATTGTGATGAAAGTCATCTTTAGCTTACGTGCATAGATGGACTTGGTATGATTATGACCAGGGATTATTCGGTATAATCATGACCATAATGTGACGAATGATGTGGTAAAAGTCCTCATTTGCCTGTAGTTCATTGATGGACAGTTGTTGGTATGATTATGACTAGGGATTATTCGGTATAATCATGACCATTGATGATTACATGAATATTCTTGGCCGTAGTGTGAGTGGATGATTCGATTTTATTTATTGTTTGAGTCTTAGCGATAAAGTTGATGAAAAACTTTTTAAATCATAGAAGATGGTAGATTTTATGCTCTACTTGACTCTTCTAATGGATTGCTTATTTCATTGCAGATTGTTGATCTAAAACTTGTTGTCTATTGTATTCTATCGGTTGTTATCATCGTTGAAGGCTAAGGATAATTTATTACGCATTATCTTAGTCATAGTAGTTCTTCTTGGGCTAGTTGAGCTCACCCTTTATTTCACTGTTCTCTTCAGGAAATGAGAATATAGCTGGGACGAGTCGGGGAACGGATTGACGGTCCAGATGGTTGTTTTAGTAGGCCTCACTATTCTTTGAAATAGTGTGATAATATTTGTAATGAGGACTTCATTGAGTGTGAATATTGTCTAGAAGGCAATATTCTTATTGAAATTCTCAGCTATGTTTTGTAGTATTTTTCACGACAATTGTATAATTAAGTTGTATTTGAGTTATGTACCATGTATCTGGCGACTCAAGATGGGTGATGTATACCTGTTTTGGGGGCGTCACAAGCTATGTGTAAATAATGTGAATACTTGCGAGCATGCATGTTACAGATTATATGACCTTCTCATATGAATAGATGGTTAACATAGTTGGCCTCGTGATTTCATGACCTTATTTGACCTTAATTCATTAGAAATCCTAAACTAGAACTATAACATGTAAATTTAAACTTAAAATGATCTTAGAATCTCGTAAGACCCTTTAACATATGTATATGCTATGTGTTAATATCTACGTATGATATGAAAATTGAGACAGAACCAGGAGAGCAAAGCTCAACTCAGTGCGCCGAGGGGACAAATAAGCAGTGCCAGTCCCTCAAATTTCAATCAAGCGCTTAAATTGCGCCTCCTCCTGATCCGATCTAACTATTTTATTTGTAATAAGAGAATTTTACCATGCATATATTGGTGTTTTAAGCTGTAATACATGTTGAAAGCAAGGTTCTAAGTGTTTAAGTGCATCGTGACTACATTGAATCAATAGTTAACATATTTTATTAAAAGTCTTGATAGAGTGTTCAAAGAGAAATCAATGTTGATTGTGTTATTTGATTTTTGTGACTAAGATGAAACTTGATATGCGTTATTAATGTGTGGGGTCAGACCTGTATCAGAATGTTAAGTTACGCATAAAGTTTGAATAACTAATGAGAATGTATATACATATATAACTATGATACAATAGAAATTCAAGGTGTTGATAAGCTATAGGTTGATAAACTATGCATAAGGTAAGTTCCCTAACTCCCTTAACTTTACATATAATGTGAAACCGAATTGTTACTATATCGACCATATTTACATTGAACAAATATCTATTACTATTCGGAAGTCAATTTTATATCTTGATTTTGTTGCAAGCATTGAACTTATTGTTCGTAAATGCATTATAAAAAGTTGTCTAAGTTATTTGACTCGACTAGAGTAATATCATTTGTTAGAAAGTTATCCAAACCAATTGTCTTGGTATGGACTCTAATAAATCTACTGAGATGAACAACCTTCATTGAAATGGAAATTATATAACTGTCGGGGAATCAATGTGCGCACATACAAGCATGTTTAAATGTTATGCATAACGCATGGTACTTTAGGCTGATTACCTGTTGTACTTTTTTATATTGGATTTTCGGTATAATACTATTAATTCTAGCAGGAGTTCTTAGTCCATAGCGACTATTAAGTTTTCATTCTTTTTGAACTTTAAAATGATTAACCCTTAGAATCTGGATGATATCTTTCAGACCATAGCGACTCTTATTTAGACCCTTATTACTATATTACTTGCTAGGTAAATTTGTTGCTCATTCTTGTTTTCTTTAAACCTTTAGTAAAGGCAGAATATGGTGAAATATCAGGCAAGGGCAAGGCTATAGAGTAGCTTTGTTCCTTTAAGTTAGAAGTTTGTTATTATCTGATTGTAATAAGACTTATTTAATATTATGTACTAAGTTATGTTTGAACTTAAGTTATGTAATATTACTAGTAATGGTTGCGAAACCTTAGGACAATAATGATTATAATAAATCAATGTAAATTATTATATTATTCCGCTGTATGAGTTGTTAGTGCATTATTAGAATTAGATCATGAAGCACCGAATTCGAGATATTAGTGTCAGAATTTGGGAGCGTCACAGGTTGTTATCAAAGCAGTAGGTTATAAATTTTAGGAGTGGGAATCCTTAGACTATAACCTTAGGAGAATTTAGAGAAATAGAAGGAGATAAAACTCATGTAGAGTTTTCTAGAGAGTTAGTAGCGTTATAAAATATATCTTCATACGATGAACCTATGTTTATTATGAGTTACTAATGGAGTTTGTTTATTTATTTTGTGTTTGTGATTATAGGATGACGAATATGGGAGGACCTAGTAGGGTAGAGGAGGAGGAGCCACATGACCTACATGTGGTCACCCTTAGTAGCTGAGCCTATGTCAGAAGTGGCACCTATCAAAAAGGATGACGAGAAAGAGATAGAAGTAGAATCTGAACCAGAGGAAGAACCCATGGAGGATGAGCCCGTGGGAGATTTCGACGAGAACATGTTCAAGGATCGAATGTTGGGAGAGTATGAGGAGCGAATCCTGGAGTTAGAGTGCAGAGTCGAGGAGTTAGAGGCCGAGGCTCAGGAGAGGCAAACTGAGATATAAAAGCTGAAGGATGAGGACAGTATGAGGAAGCATGATATGTAGGAGATGGAAGTAGAAATTTTATATAGCAAAGAAGCGGGGACACAGATGGGAACCCTTTTTCATCGTTTACTGGCTAGAAATATGGAACTGGTAGGTAAGCTGGAGGAGTCCGAGCAGAGGGAGATGAGTGAGAAGATCGAGAAATATGCTCTTTTCACACAACTTGAGCTGAAGGTTATGGATAGGATTCACTTCGAGTAGAAGTGGTATGAAGCCAATGATAGGGCCGAAGATTTATAGGATGAGGTCAGATGCAAAAAGAGGAAGATGAATAGGATGGGCTATGCTTTTCTTAAGACCATGGAGAGATGGATCGATGCTGTGTACCATTATCCAGCGGAGCAGGGACAAACCCATTACACCATGAACAGAGATATGATGGCACACATGGGACAGATTGAGTATAAGAGCGCGGTGGAGCACGGGATGTTAGGTTAAGGTTATATGTCCAGTATCAATAGTTTGTATTTATATATGTACTGTTATGTGTAAATTCCCATCTTTTATGTAAGATGTGGAATATTTTATATAAACCCCGAGTATGTTCTTGTTAGAGGGGTAGTATGTTGTAAATCCCCATTATTTGTGATATTGGAGGATAGATGTCAACATTTATAGAAGTATGCTAGGAAATGATCATATCAATGTAATGATTTGGCATATGAATATACATGTTCTTATTTCAGAAACGTGTTATAAAATTTTTCCTTTACATTAAAGATGTATTTAAAGAATATAATTAGATAATGAGAGTGAAGTTTTGTGATGCAAAAAATGCCGCCCAGACGTAGACTAACAACACCAGAGGAATCGATCAATTATGAGAGGAAGCAAGTAGACCTCATTCAACGATTAGTCGACTTGTTAGGAGAAGCCCTTCGAGAGAGGAACAATGAACCCATTCACCCCAATCCCCAAACAGTATCTATAATAAACTTTAAAGACGTGTAGGACCTCCGGAATTTGCGGGTACTACCGATCCTATTGAGGCGCAAACATGGATCAAGGAAATAGAGAAATCATTCGCCATTGCTCATGTGGGTGAGGATCAGAAGATCGTGTTCGGTACGTACATGATGAAGGGTGAAGCAAATTACTGGTGGGAAGAAAATCAACAGAGAGCGGGGGAAGGAGTTATAACCCGGGAGAGGTTCAAAACGCTATTCTTCGAGAATTACTTCCCGAAGAGCATGCATAACCATATGGAGGTTAAATTCTTAGAACTTAAGTAGGGGAAATGACTATGGCCCAATTAGCAGTGAAGTTTAACAAACTCGGGCGATTTGCGGCACATCAAGTGGACACCGAAGAGGGGAAAGCCCGACGTTTCAAATTAGGACTAAAACTGTGGTTGTTCAACAAAGTATCAGTTCTTCAAATCGACTCATTCACCACACTGTTGGAGAAGGCCATCATTGCTGAGGGAGGTAGCGAGGCATTGAGCCAATATAACAAAGAGAAGAAGAATAAGAATTGTAACGCCCCTAAATTCAGATACTTGAAACCCAAACTTGGTGCTTCACGATATCATTTCTTTGAGCGGAATAATAATAATAATAATATTAAACATAATATACAATATCAGAGTTGTCTAATCCCTGGTTCCTAACCTTTAATACATTTCATTACATGATAATTAATAAATATTATCGTCTTGATTAAGTCTAATTATTACATAAGATACCATGCAACTTATTCTGCCAGCTTTCCCTTCCCTTTGTCCTTGTTAGAACCTTCAGGTCATTCACGCTTAGCTGAAAACATTTAAATTTAAGGCAAGAATGAGTATTTGATTGCCCAACAAGAAATAACAAACAATAAATATTAGCTGAAAGAAGTAAATATTTTCTTTGAATGACACTTTGACAACGAATCAATAGTTGTGAAGTAAGATAAAACAATACTATACAACATATCAATTCTATTTCAAATTTTGAAACTACGTACTGACCATAATTGGTGAGCAGTCGACAGACTATGTACTTTGTTTTCAATTTTTGAAAAGGTTTTACAGAACTTCATCCGTAAACTGTCATATCTTACGGGCACAGAGGGTGATCAACCCGTTATGCCCTATATTGATCAATATTACGTGTTCGAACGATATTTTCGTCCAACATATCTTCCTTAGGCGCACAAAATTTTCCCATGTTCGGGATGTTCATACTTAGTCTGGAATTCGAACTAAAATAATTCAGTTGGATAACAATAATGTTCTATCATGTTCAATGATATTTTTAAATCTATGTCTAACCGGGTCAAATAACTTAGACGACTTTTAATTAATGTATACATACCGAAAATCAATAAGTATGTATTAACAAGTACAACAATTATCCAACTGAGGACACTTGTATAACTAATCTTAGAAATTAACGAACATAATATATATCTGGATGATACAATAATACTGTATTGATAAACAATGATCGGATAGAATTCAAGAACTTGTATGAATACAACATATTAAATACATCATCAATAAGAGTAGAGTTTGTAACGCCCCCAAAATAGGTCCAATCCATCCAACCTATTTTGAGTTGCCAAATACATGGTACAGAAAACAACTACAACTTTATTACTACAACTGTCGTGCAAAATACAACGACATATATACTATGAGTTTCAATACAAATATTGTAACGTATAAAATACGACAATATTCATACTCAAATTATTACATGCCATATAAAGTACAACAGCAAATATTTCAAGTCTCCAAAGGAACATGAGAAGATTTACTTCTTCATATAACGCTGCGATTGCACTTTTGACACTTTCAAGGTCGGGTTCTCATCACCCTATTATTGTTCACCAAAATCAATTATTAAGTGATGTATAAAATACGACACACACATCTTAGGTCCTCAATACAATTATATATTGCATGTCATGCCGTTTTATAATGTATTGAGAAACTTCGACAGTCTCGGAGCATCACACTATTTCCTTGTTATCCCCGCTCGACCTAGCTACACTCTTATTACCTAAAAGGAATTGTGAAGCAAAAGGGTGAGCACAACTAGCTCAGTAAAGAATATCATGACTAAAGATAATGAAATTATCAATAGCCTTCATCAGTAATAAATTAGAGATATAGAACATATGGTAGATGATAAAACTTTTTAAACATAGTTGTAGTAGCGGAACGAGCAATCCATTAGAAGAGTCAAATAGACCATAAAGTCTATTATCTTCTCCACATTAAAAGTCCACTAACAATGTTTTATCCCTGTAACATCAATCAACATTTCATTTCCACAATCATATGAATAACTCATAATCATAATTGTGATTCTAATTACTCTTCTCATCTAGGACGAAGATACTTTTCATCACCTGTCTTTACCTGAAACATCAAAGATCATGGTTATACCAAATCACAGTTCCTATTCATAATCCTACTAACAAGTTCATCTTTGCACTACATGCCAAAGATATTCAACAACATGTCATCTTTGCACTACGGGCCAAAGCTATTCAACAACAGGTCACCTTTGCACTACGGGCCAAAGATATTCATCAACAGGTCATCTTTGCACTACGGGCCAAAGATATTCATCAATAATTCATCTTTCCACTACAGGCCAAAGATATTAATATCTCAAAGAAATACATAATCATTTCAGAATTTATATAAACCATAATTATAACCATGTTGATCAATTCACCTTTGCACTTAAACTAAAAATATTCAATTGTAAATTCAATGGTCATGATCATACCAGTCAACGATTTAACTTTGCACTACTGGCCAAAGAGAACCCATAGTCACGATCATACCAATAATCTACTCATCTTTACACTCAAGTCAAAGAGAAATTTCTTCACCAGGATTATAAAAATGTTATATATGATAATAAAAACAATATGATCAAAACATGGATTTAATTTCAAGAGTAAGATTCATAAATCAACGATAATTTGGTCAGAAAAAGAAACCAATTTTGTCATGAATAGTACCCCATGAATAGTAACTCGTGAATAGTAACTCATGAATAATAACTCATGAATAGTAACTCATGAATAGTAACTCGTGAATAGTAATCCCGACACAAAAAGATAAACTTTCACAATAAAATCCATATCAATATTTATAACACCTTAATCCAAATGTTATAAATCACTTAATAATCTCATAATCTAATATTGTTAATATTACAACAATATTTTAATCATTTCTTAAACTTATAAATAATTTATTTAAATTATTTACACTTTATTAATTAATGCATTTAATCATCCTAAAATGCCAAACTCATAAGATTTCATCACCAATAACCAAAACCCTCATCAAAAATCTACATATACCTTATATAGGAATCCCAAGCCATAAAATCATATTTTCCAATTTTGTTACTTTACATAACATATTTAATTCATTTACTCATAACTAGTCCATTTTCATGAAAAATACCAAATCAGTACAAAAAACTTTTCTTTTCTGGGATTTAGCGAGAATATAGTCCCATATTGAACATATATTTTCTCGTAATTTTAAAATTCATTTACTATTTTCATATGGCCAAAACACCGAATATTTAGACATTTATCATAAATTGTACTTTTATCCAAAAAATTCCAAAATTTACAGGGTATACTGATATTATATAGATGTACTCCCAATAAAAATTTCATCAATTTTGGAGTTAACCACAAGGAGTTAAAGGGTTTACTTTTAAAATAGTCTTTTCTCATAAAATTCATAACTCGTAATCTATACATCCAAAAATCACCATTTTTGGACACAATCAAGAAAATCATTAAATTATCATTTCAAATTTTTCTAGAATTTTTGAAAGTCAGAAGAATTACGAAACTAAAGAAACATAACAACCCTTAAAATTCCTTACCTCAAAAGAGCAGTATTTCTGACTGGAATATCGGATATGACGCTGAAGAAAACATGCACTCATTAGCAACTCTCAAAGTATCAAAATACTCACAAAATACGCTCGATAATATAGAAAGAAAGAGAGAAGGCTTATGTTTCTGGTGTGATTTTCAATTCTAACTTAGCCCTCTATTTATAGGAAAATGTTAGCACGCTGAAGCAGACTTGACCTGCTACCTGATGGCTTTACCTGCTACTATTGCCACCCACCACATTTGAATTAGAATTTCAGCATATTTCTTCACCAACCATAGGTGGGGCCCATGCATTCTAGAATTTTCCACCAAAATGATAAATTTCGAAACTTCAACAATTTTTGAACCAGTCACCTCTTAAAATACATAACAATTTATACGTTCTTTTTTAACGGTTCAAAATTTGTGGACATATACTCAACTTATATATGTATAACATATCCAAAAATCACAACGATCCAACGGTCGGATTAAAAACTATAACTCACGCAATATATCACAAGAACACTGGTTTGATTTTTAATACCTCCTTTCCGACAAAAATACTGATAAAATAACTCAACATTAATTCCTTCATTTATAACCACATAAATAAATCCATCATTTATATCCGCATCAAATAAATATTTCCTTATCATATAAATCAATAATTAATTATTCACAAATAATATTACAGAATCATAATTATGACAACCAGGACGTTCCCAAGAAAGAGGGGGCTTTCCGATAAGGATTTCTCCTTATTGGCACGCAATTAGGTGACCAAACCTCTCCTTGACAGAACTTTTTAGACATTTTCAATAATGCTATCTAATAATATTATTCCAATAATATGAATTATTGATCTGATAATGGGAAATACTGTGCAGTGACAATTATTGAAACAACAATAATATAAAATATCAATGCAGTAATTATTGAATTAATAAAATAAAATATTGAACCGTAATTACTGTAACAATTATTGAGTAGTGCCTTCTTACGTAAGAATCAATAATTCAAAAATATTGTGCAATACCGTGTACTACTGTGCAACCGTGCATATTACTGTATTTTAACCACCGGGTATTCTAACAGTGTTAACGGTAACAACTACGTCGTTATTTATAAAAACTCAAACTTGTTATTTTCTTCATCCGACAATTATTTTGTTATGGGGACCATAAATGGCTGCGCCGTCGTACGAATATTCTCCGACAACAAGAATATTCCATGACCAAACGAATATTCCCCGACAACAATGAGTATTTTATAGCCACTTGCTTATTTTGAAAAAAAAATTCATATCTCACCCCTAACTTTAACTTTTTATTAATTTAACCATTTACTGAGTAATAATTATAAGAAAAATTGAATACTTTTATTTCATAAAATTTGGGGTCTTACAAAGTTAATAAACTGGCACAATGATAATATAGTTCTGAAACTTGCTTACTCATGTCCATTGCATAAAGTAAATGAAAAGGTAGGATACTTGCCTGGTCTACTGCTTACAGTTACACGACTTAGTTCTATCTTTTATACAACGACCTATCATTAATAAAATCATTCTTTCGATTAGAATAACATATCTTAACATATAGTACTGCTATCTGTAGTCATCATATAGCTTAAGCACATTGTCACATATGTTTATCAATTATTAGGACATAAACATACACTTATACAGTCAAACTATATAGGTTCGGATCAATTTTAGACATAATTCGGTGTACCGACAGCTTTATCGGATAAATATCGAGTTTATTTTTAATTAAACTCTATTCTACACTTTAAATATTATTCTAGATAATTTAAATATCAATCATATTATTTTTCCATGACTTATAATAATTTTTAAATAATTATTATAATTTATCATGATTTTTCAAACATCGGAATCATTTTAAATGATTTAAATAATAAATAATTCTATTATCATTAATATTTAAATAATATTAAAATATTAATGAAACCATTGCCAAAATATTGAAGTTATTTATTATAACTTAAAATATTTTTAAAGTATTAATATTATCCTTAAATGATTTTAAAAACATTTAAAATCATTTTTAAATAATTACCACTAATATTTAAATATTAATTTATGATTTATCAAAATATTAAAAGTTATTAATTATAACTTAAAATATTTTTAAACCATTTATATCCTTTTTAAATGATTTCTAACTTAATAAAACCATTTTAAATCATTTATTTAATATAATTATTAAATAAATCTAATATCATTAATATTAAATTATTAATGAAATTTACCTTAAAATATTAAAAGTTATGGTTTATAACTTAAAATACTTTTGAACTATTTATTTTCATTTAAAATGATTTTTATAATATTAAAATTATTTTTTACCAATTTATTTAATATAATTATTAAATAAATCTAACATCATTAATATTTAAATTATTAATGAAATTTACCTTAAAATGTTAAAAGTTATGTTTTATAACTTAAATATTTTTAAATACTTTATTATCATTTAAAATAATTTTTAATATAATAAATTCATTTTAATTAATTTATTTAATACATTTAATAAATAAATTAAATATCAATAATATTCAACTAAATATTAATTTTAATGAAAAATATGTCAAATTATTAAAAGTTATTTTTTATAACTAAAAATAAATTTTAAAACTATTTTTAGAATTTTTAGAAATTATTTTTTATTTTTAAATGATTTTTGAAAATTTATTTAATTAAAATTAATATAACTGTCGCTAAAGCCTTTAGCGACAAAAAGTGTCGCCTATTATGTTCTTGAGCCTCAAGAACATTCAAAGACAGTGTTCGAGGGGCTATGTTTAACCAACAATAATTCTTAACTCATGATGTTTCTGGATAAGCTAAGGATCAGATCTTGTAGTATTGATGTAATACTACAAGTATCTAGAAATTTCTGGGCCAAATTATAAAATATCAAGAAGATATGAGCCATTGAACAAGCTGTGAGAGCTGTTCTTCATTTTCTGGGTTACCCGAAAAATAAGAAAAGTTTGAGTGGATAGTTTTGGGCTTCCACAACTTGCTTTCTATGCAATGATTTGGTGTTATAATGGTTTCAGATTGTAGTCCACATGTAAATGAACAGATCTATCACATAAAATCAGTCTAAAAACAACAAAATCTTAAGATCCAAGCCGGTCAAACTATGTCAGAACGCATGTTCTTAAGTTTTCTTGGTTGCCCAGAAAACAGATTTCGTGATCGTTCAAGCTACTTTGATCGGCCACTAAATCCAACCTGTTTATCATTTAGGTGTTCTAAAGGCTTGAATCTAAATTTCATCTAACATACTACAACATGGATACAACAACAAAATCAAATCACATAACACCTGCAAGATCAGAGCCTACAAATATGTTGTCAGACGTTTTTGGGCAAGTTTTGGGTTACCCAGAAACCGAAAGTCATGGTCGGTCAACGAAGTTTGACCATCCATAACTTGCAATCTATACCAGATCTGACCCTGATTCAAGTTCCAGAACAAAGTCCTCATGACATACTACAACTACAAACTTTTAAAACACTAAAACCATTAACAGACACAGATCTACGAGGCCTGACATTTGACTGTCAGACAACATTTTAAAAATTTTCCAGATTTTTAAAATCTTCAATTTCGCGCATCTAGAGGTTATAGATCTATAATATACCAACCCAGATTACTTATTAACATATTATAAAACATGTTTAAACACAAAAACATAACTTTTAACATATCATTAGAGATCAGATTTGGGTCTAGGGTTTATACCTTTCTTGAATAATGCTTGAATATAGGGTTCCTGATCTGTTTGTGGTGTTCTAGAGACTTGATAAGGGACTGATCCACTAATAATTTTCGTGGGTTTGGGAGATAGAGAGTTTAGTTGGGTGCTTGGTGTACAAATGAGCTATTTGTGTGACTTTTCTCTCTCTTAATCTATATATATCAACATGTAATGAAGTTGGCTGATGAAATGTGGCTAATTTGTGTTGTTTTTAGTCACATGACTGATCTAGAGTTGGTCACCAACTCCAATTTTAGCAAGATCTACAAGCTAACTAATAAAGAATTGCAAAAAGGGTATTTTGGTCAATTGTCTTATAATTTGAATGGCAAACTAGTAATCTTGGCTAACCCTTAGGGTTTAACGGCCCTAAGGTTTTACAATTTAAATTTCTAGGATTTTTAATTATGCCTTAAAATAGAAAATTTAGTTTTCTAAATTACAAATTAGGGTTTTCTAATTGTATTAAGTTTTCTAATTATACTAGGCTTGAACTTTAGGATTAAGGTTTCCTAATTAGCATTAAATCTCCTAAATTAATATTTATGGTTTATAACTTAGTAATTAGGGTTTCTAATAATTAGGGTTTCTAATTACTAATTAGGGTTTCCCTAATTAGCATTAAAATCTACAACACTTGTTATTAATCATATAAAACCATTGCTTAACAAATTTTAATGTCCTATTTAAATTTTAAATTAGGGTTTATCAATTTAACCTTAAGGTTTTATCATGCTACACTATAATTGTCCAACCATTATCAGTATACACATAAAGTACATATTTATAGCACTAAAATATAATTAATATTATATTATGATTCTCATTCCTTATTCAAAATCCAAAATTACGGTTTTGAATCCATATCCGACTTAACTTTCATTCTTAGTCAACTTAAAATTTTAAATTGACTATTTTGTTAAATCCATATCACAAATATTTCAAAATATTATTCATGATACCAATACTCATAAAATTATTAATATAAATAATTAAAATAAAAATAAAAAACAAATTTATTCGTAAAAATATTGATATAATTATTCAAAAAAATTTGGGTCTTTACAAGAATAGTGGAGGAGAAAGTCGAGGAGGAAGCAGTAGTGGAGGAAGTAATCTAGGGAAGAGAAAGTGGGATAACAACAACAATAGCAATAGAACAACCATCAAGCGGGAAGTTTTCAAGAAGGGTTTAAGAAGAGAGCGAAGGGATGCTCGAAGTGTGGGAAAAACCACCAAGGGGAGTGCTGGAAGGGACACAATGTTTGCTATAACTGCAGTCAGGAGGGGCACATTTCACCAAACTACCCAAAGTCAAAGAAGATCAAGGGATGTTTTGTTTGTGGCTCAACCGAGCATCAGATCAAAGACAGTCCAAAGAAAGGGAGCAATGGAGGAAGAGACCATCAGGGAGGAGGCAACAAGTTGATGATTAGCGGACCTGCGGAATCCAATCGATCAATTGTTAGAACTTTTAACATGACCATCCAGGACGCAGTAGCTACAAAGGACGTAGTGTCAGGTATTGTCCTAATCAATAATATAAATGCTTACATATTATTTGATTCGGGTGCTACCTGTTCTTTTGTGTCTGAAGATTTGCTAAACGATTAAACTCACCCCAAGAACGATTAGAAAATCCTTTGAACATAGAAGTTGCGAATAAGGAAATATTCCCTGTAGAGTTTATTTATCGAAATTTTTGCGTAAACATTAGAGGTCACGAACTAAGTGTATATTTGATTCTAATAAGATTGGGAGAGTTTGATGTGATACTAGGAATGGATTGGTTTTCCAGCCACGCTGTGATAATTGATTGTTAAAAGAAAAGTGTGAACCTTCAGACTCCAAACCGGTCTGAGGTAGTGTTTTATAGTAGCTCATCGCTTAAGCAATCGTGTTTCCTTACAATGATGTTGGCCAATAAATTGTTAAAGAAGGGATGTGTAGGTTATCTAGCCTATATAGTGGATACTCAGAATAAGGGAGTAGACATGGAAGATATACCAGTAGTGAGAGACTTCAAAGATGTGTTTCCAAATGATCTGCCTGGCCATCCGCCAGACAGAGAAATCGAATTCGTGATAGACTTAGTACCGAGAACCGCACCAATTTTGAAAGCCCTATATCGTATGGTGCCAGTAGAGATAAAGGAATTGATGATAAAACTACAAGAATTGCTAGATAAGAGACATATTCAATCGAGTGTGTCTCCTTGGGGAGCACCGATGTCGTTTATAAAGAAGAAGGATGGTTCGATGAGGCTTTGTGTAATAACCCGAGATTTTCTATATAAAATAAATAAGAAATTTTGCGTATAAAATTTTTTTTATTTAATGACGAGACTAAGTGTCAAGTAAAGTGAACGATAAATGCGAATACATTTATTACTTGAAAAATTAGAAATAATTTTGGAATTATTAATTACCACAAATTATATGGTAATAAATTTCTGTAAGCCAAAATGTTTTTATTAATTATTTTCCATGAAAACATGATTGGAAATAATATATGAAGTGATAATTAGATTTATATAATAAATATTTTATTATATGAATTGTTCAGAATATTTAAGTTAATTATTTTAACTTGATTATTGATGTTGTGTACGAAGAATAAGTCAGATATGAGATCCAAACCCTGGATTGGGATTGTGATCAAGAGATGAGAATAATAATATTATATTATTTATATAATGATTTACTGATACCATAATTATGTCTTTGGGTATGTGCGTAGTGAGATAATATTGAGCAATGACTACCAATTAGGTCATAACATATTACCGCGTCTTTGTGAAATCCTAATTATTAAACTCAGTTATGAGGTATTTCTGAGTAGTGACTGTGTATATGAAGTTACTGTGAATAAGAATATCGGTAATTAGAAGAAACCCTAATTACTGTTGTACATCGATAATTAGGACAAACCCTAATTATTATAACCCTAACCGGTTGAAATTAGAAACCGTAACGACTGTGTTAGTAACATACACAGATAATTAAAGAACCAAATGGTCAATTAGAAACCCTAATTTTAATTATCGGGTTTAATTTCGATGTTATTGTATAAGTGTTTTAATTTACCAAAGGATAGAAGTTAATTGGTAAATTATAAGAATTAAATCTAGTGATGAAATATTATATTTAATTGCCTTGTACAAGATTGCCCATACACTCTTAAACAAAGCCCAACCATCACCCATAACAAATCGAAGCAAGAATCAAGAATTTTTTTGGCAAAAGGGTATAAGAACACTAAACCTAGAAATCCTTTGATTCGATGTTATTTGATACAATTGATTGTTTAAAGTTGTGTAATAGAATGTTAATTGATGATATGGGTTGATAAATCAAAGACCCATAACATCAAAGTGCACGAATTTGAAGATTTAAGCAAGTTGGAAAAAACTGAATTCTGTTATTTTTTTCACCAAATGTCAGAGGCCATAACTCTTTGCTCGATCATGAGTTTTGTTCTTCAAAAGTTGTTATGTGTAGCCTGATATGTGGTCTTTAATCTGCAAAAAGAATCAAGTCCATATCATGTATAGATTAGAAGTTATAGATGGTCAAACATGGTTGACCGATCATGATAAACTGTTTTTGGGCAGTCTGTAATGGGGGCATTCTCGTCCACTTTTTGTGCTTTAAAAGGTCTGGACTTTTGATATGTTGTAGTGCACTGAGTTAGAAAGCCATAGGCTTTGGAATGACCTCATTCCGACCTCGGATGAGGGAATTACGGTGATTGGAAGGAAATGTGTCAAAACTGAAAGTAAGCAGTGGGATGTGCTATTCGGGACACTGTTTCGATCGGTTAATGTTTTCAAAACCTTCTGGGCTTTTGGTATGTTATAGTACACCGAATAAGCTTTCCATAGACTCCAAAACGGACTAAATCCGATATCGGAGGAGAGAGTTATGACATTTCAAAGTAGTAGTGTCAAAACTTCCCAACAAGTGCGGTGCAGTCCATTTGAACGGAATTTCTGGGCTGATGTGTTCGGAATTTGGAAATGGTCAAAGAATAAAAGTTGTAGCCCCAGAAGTTAGCTTCGCGTGGGCTTAAGAATCGCTCAAAAATGTTTTAAAATGAAAGAGTTATGACTGTTTTAGCGGAAGAGGGTAAAGCTGAAACGAGATTGAAAACTGTTATGAACGTCCACTTTTGACGCACTGTTTGGGCTACCTAATGAACTCGAATTGGGTAATTCGTATTTTTTAAAAATAGTCTTACATACCATGTATAACATATCCAAAAATCAGATTAATCGGAGTTATGAGCAATGCGTTAGAAAATCGCAAAGTGAGCTATTGAAAATTAGTATAAACCAAGTCCCACATCGACTAAATTGAGAACTTCACCATTTTCTAAACCTATAAATAGAAGGGCTTGGCCTTTGTTTCATTCACCAACAATAAGGCCTCCAATTGTTTTGAGAAAGGCTTTGTTGTGGGAGAACTCTTTATAAAGATCTCCTTAGTTAAATTTTGGCGTGGAAGTGCGTATTCAGTCTGTGGAATTCGTATTTCCGGGTATGTTTCTTATTTAATTTTTGTAATGTTATTATTTTTAATTGTTAGTTAAAGTTTGAATTTTTGAAGTTTAGTTAGTGTTGTTAATAAACTAGTTAGTTTACTATGTTTATTTTGGCTTAGAATTGGTTATGTAAATGAGTTATTTGTGATGACTTTTAACATTTTGTGATGAATTTCATTAATTAATTATTATTAATGATATTAAAGTTATTTAATGATTATATTAAATAATTTAGTTTAAAAATGATTTTAATATTATAAAAATTATTTTAAATGAAAATAAGGTATTTAAAAATATTTTAAGTTATAAAATATAACTTTTAATATTTAAATGATAATTTCATTAATAATTAAATATTAATGATATTAAGATAATATTAATGATATTTAGTTTATTTAATAATTATTATTAAATAAATAGTTTAAAAATGGTTTTACTTATTTAAAAACCATTTAAAGAGGATATTAAGGATTTAAAAATATTTTAAGTTATAATTAATGACTTTTAATATTTGGATAAATAGTACATTAATATTTAAATATTAATGGTAATTATTTAAAATGATTTTTATTATTTTAAAAATCATTTAAGGGTAATATAAATGTTTTAAAATAGTTTGAGTTATTATAAATAACTTTTATATTTTAGTAATGGTTTCATTAATAGTTTAGTATTAATTAAACTATTAATGATAATGGAATTGTTTAATGTTTAAATCATTTAATTATGATTAGATAATTGAAAGTTATAAATAGGCCAAACTAGTCGACTTGAGAACCGATTATGAAGTTCTAAATTTGAAGAAGAACACCTATATAGTAATGATTATATCACTATAGGCCCTTTAGTGATGATTTGAATTATTTTAAATTTTTCAATTTCTCGAAATTTCGAAAATGATTAAAAATTAAGATGTCGATATTTCTGAGATGTTGAGGTATAAAATAAGAGTCTTAGACTCAAGATTTACCCGATAAAGTTGTTTCGATGCCGGACAAATGTCGAACTCTATAATAGAAAGAAAAGGCTATCTTTGAAGAGCATGGATGAGATATTTGAAAAATGTATAAAAATATTTCAAGTATAGAATAGAACTAAAAGTATGATCACCGTGATTATGTGATTAGACTATGTCTTTCAATGTAATAGAGCAAAGACTATGTGTTAAGATATATTGTTCTAATCTAACGAATGATCCGATTATTGATAGGTTGTGATAAAGAGATAAAACCTAAGTTGAGATTTGTAATCAATGAATCGTGCAAGTATCCTACCTTTGCATTTTCTTTATGCAATGGACATGAGTAAGAAGTTTCGTAATTATTCTATTTCTGCATGATTATGTACGCTTTGATTATCAACATGTTAGCTCGGATATATATTACGTTAAGTTGATTTCTAAATGGTTATACAAGTGTCCCCACTTGGATAACCATGACATTTATTCACATGTTGATATACTTACATCAATTACCCGTATACATATATGTTGAATTACATATTATTGTTGAGCAAGATTAAAACCTTGGGTTTGGAACCTGTGCATGTATGAACATCCCTATATGGGAAGATTTTTTGTTTCAGGCGGATAGAGTGAGCGATGAATTTCATTCAAGTTATGTAGTATTGATCAATACAGGTACAACTGGGTGATCACCTCTCTCCGTGTCCCGTAAGCTAGAAGCGGTTTCTGGATGGATTTTCGCCAAACCTTTTCAAAAATGAAAAGAATGTTCATAGTATGATTCTTAAACCCTATTCATGGGTTGAGCCAGAGCCAAATTTAAATAATTTGGAAGAGATTTGTTATGTGAATTTTTTATCAGTACAGATTACTTCACAACTTTTAATTCGTTGTAGAAGTGTTATGTAAAGAGAATACTTATATTCTTTCAAATTTTATATATAATTGCTATTACTTTGTTGGGCACTTAAATGCTCATCCTTGCTTAAATTAAATGTTTTCGATTATGTATGAGCAAACTTTGAAGGCTCAAAGTACGAACAAAGGAAAAGGAAAGCTGATTGAATAAGTGTGTATTATGAGTTAATGGTTATAGTTGTATTGGTATCTATTCAAGTATTGTGAGGAATGTATTTGAATGTCACGTGCACTGGGAAGTAAACTTTGATGTATGTAAATTAAGTTCGAATGTATTATTATTTAGTATTATTCAAACTTAAAGAAATGGTATCGTGGGAACCGAAGTTCGGGTTTCAAGTACTGGATTTGGGTTAAATCACACTTTGTATCAAAGTGTTGGTTATGAAGCTTAGGTAGGAATACGAGACTAATAACCGCAATGATTAGGATAAGTATTAACTCATATAGAGTTAGTTGGTCGATAAGATTCAAAGATGAATCTCTATGAAAGTGTAAAGACACAAGAGTTCCTTAACTCGATTATAAAGTTAAACAAAGAGTGGGGAATAGATTGAGTCTAAAAGACCGAAAAGTGCGATTATGAGAGATCGTAAAATAAAACGATCAAGATATAGAACTAAATCGTAATATATACGATGAGATCACCCGTGATCGATAAGGCTATGATGACGGAAGGAATCAATCGATGATTGGAAAGTTTCTGAAGAAGATTCGTTGTGTATGAATTGTACTATCAATTGGTACAGATCCAGAAGAGAATTATAAATACGAATTAAATTCGTATGGAGAATGGGGTTAGTGTTAGATGGGGATTCAATTGAGAGTTAAACAAAGTAACAATTAAGAATATATATCCGTTATTGAGGATTGACGACCCTTTCAATCAATTGAAGGGAGCAAAGTGTTTTTCCAAAATAGACCTACGAACGGGTTATCATCAGCTGAAAGTGTGAAAGGAGGACATACCAAAGACGGCATTTTGAACCCGTTACTAACACTACGAATTTTTGGTGATGTCGTTTGGTTTGACTAATGCTCTAGCAACATTCACGGACTTGATGAACCGAGTTTTCAAGCCATACTTGGATAAGTTCATTGTAGTTTTCATCGATAACATTTTGATTTAGTCGAAGACCAAGGAAGAACACACCAAACATCTGAAGATGGTATTAGAATTATTAAGAAAGGAGAAGATGTACACGAAATTCTCTAAGTGTGAGTTTTAGATGGAGAAGGTCCAATTCTTGGGACATGTGATAGATAAGGATGGAATTTCAGTAGATTCGACGAAGGTGGAGGCATTGCGTAACTGGGAGCAGTCGAAGATGCCAACGAAAGTACAAAGTTTCTTAGGGTTAGTTGGGTATTATCGAAGATATATCCAAGACTTTTCCAAGATAGCAACCCCGTTGACCAATCTAATGAGGAAGGCTGTGAAGTTTATGTGGATAGAGAAGTGCAAGGACAGTTTCAAAGAATTGAAGAAGAGGTTGAGTGAGGCACCTATATTATCATTACCAGATGATACGTGAGGTTTTATGGTGTAAAGTGATGGCATGTGTCACACAGGTAAAGTCTGGTCCCAAATTTTTTGCCAACTTTCCAACCCTGTGATGGCCTGATTGCCTCCTACAACCAGTCAGCCAACCCATACGGTGCTTTTTATCGCACTATTTGCAACAACAGCACACACATCCACCCTGTTTGTCTGTCTACTATTAGGAACAAGTAAGATATGTAAAGCACAATGAGAAACACATAAATTTATAGGAAAAATGCCCATCCTTTTATTGCAATCTCAATAAACTAGGAATTATCCCAAAGGCTTACAAAACTTAGCTCTCTAGCCTACTTTGTATGATGTCTCTGCATCACACATCCTCTATTTTGTGCACCTAGCACTGGCTATTTATAGCCTGGTGGTTAATTGACACCCCAAACTGCTAAGAGGTTTGCACCACTAAGGTTCTGCCAACAAAAGGGTGACAGTTCCCCAAAACTACCCACTACATATCATGTCAGTAAGTGCCACACATCCTTAGGTCCCAACTATGCAACTGTTGTTTGACCATGTTTCCCACTAGTTGGTTGTTGCCCTCAACTGCTGCTTGGTTAGTTTACCCACCACAGGTAACTGCCACAACTGCTGTACAGCACAACCCACCATCTGGTAACCACCCACAACTGCCTTGTATGATTTTCCAACTGCAGGTCACTTCTAACACGCTGCACCCATGTCTTGTGCAATCTGGTGCCACACCAACTACACACAACTGCTCCTTGACTCGCCCAGGTTGCAGTTCAAGCCAACTATGCATGTCAGCCTTATGCATTAGTCTTTCGTCCTGCTCAGCCCAACATGTCTGACACTATCTTGTGCTCCACCCAATACTTTCTGTTGTCACGTAGCCCAATGCCCACCGTTGTATGGCACCCCTCGTAGCCCAACATCTGATGTTTTCTTTGCCCCCAACATAGTCCAACACCGATTAGTCTGAACCCATGCACTATTTTAGAACGCCAGGCTTTGCTTATGTCATGCCCACATTTAGCCTACCTCGTGTGTCACCAAGCCAGTCGTCCATTAGTCCTTGGTCCTAAGCCAATCGTATGCCAAGCCCCACTTTAACATTACTTTGCTTAGCATTGTGCCTAGGTCTTCTTCGTCCGTGCCCAATCCATGCCCACTCATGAACGGGTCTTCGATCCATCAAAGACACCTATGCCTTATTAGCATTGTTGTAGGGGAGCCCAATTAATGCCTAAACATGCCCTAGGCATTGGCCATGACATCTTGTTCATGACCCCGGGTGACCTTCACGGAGCACCCCCCTATAGTAGCACTTAAGAAAATATCCAAGTTTCCACAACAGACATCCAGTGTGTTTGAGAAGTCATAATGTATGTTGCCTAGAACTTATATTTTTTTGACATAGTGCCCAAATGACAGCTAAGTGCATCCAGTGCCCTTGACTGCTGCATACTGCCGCATGATGCCGCACAATGTCGCCCAAGTGATTGTCAAGGTCCAACCTTGTCATTTGGCCAAAGCCCAAATTTGTCGCTTGCTGTGCCCAGCTGTCCCACGATGCTTTTTGTTGCTGTACGTTACACCAAGCTACCGTACACTATGCCAAAATGCTGCATAATTTGAGTGTCAATGCCATGTCAAACCGATAAGGGTCTAACAAACCACCCCCATTTGAAGAATTCGACGCCATCGTCGAAGAAATTCTGAGTAGTCCCCAAATTTGTTAAACCATGGAGATCTTTTTCCAGCCATTAATTTCGTCTGATGTCTCTGTTTGTAGTGAACTTGGCATCTCCCCCTCTAAGAACAATATCTATATCAAATTATTTTTTATTGCATGCAGGCCTCAGCACCTGCACGCTGCCAATTTTGACCACGTTGAGGCTTGCCTCTACACCAGAATCCGAACCCTCCTGATCTTCATTAGCCATCAACGTTGCCACCTTAACTTTTTTCGGGCAATCTCATGCAAATGTGGCCTGTTACAGATAAAACAACCGCCCGCCTTGGACTATCCCTTGTTTTTCTTGCCCGTCACTTGCAACATTTTTGCCCTTCTCATGTCCATCGCCAAGATTTCTAGCAGCATGACCCTTTTCTTCCTTCTTGGTTTTGGTTCCCCCTAGATCAGCCATGTCATCAAGCTGAATATCTACAAGACTGTCCGCTACAATCACCGCTGACGGAAAGTCCTTTACACCCTAGTGTTGCAATTCTGCTTGCGCCCAAGGCTGTAAACCTTCTACAAAGTTGAATACCTTGTCCTCCTCAGACATTCCCTTGATATCCAACAGCAGCGATGTAAAGTTGTTCACATATTCAAGCACAGTCCCGTCGTGCTTTAGGCATCTCAGTGCCTCCTTTGCTTGCCAACTCAAATTCACCAAAAGGAACTTCCCCTTTAATTCCTTCTTCAAGTCAGTCCATGTTGTCACAGCAGCACATGTTTCATCTCCCAACCTTGTACGCCACCATAACTTGGCATCACCAGTTAAATACATTCTGGTAATGTCCACCATCTCAGCTTCATGAGTATGGGAAGTTCTGAAGTACTGCTCCATATCCCATAGAAAATTCTCCAACTCCTTGGCACTACGATCCCCACCAAAGACCTTTGGCTCAGGAATTCTCATTTTCTGCTGCACCACTGCGAATTCCATCCCAGTAGTCTGCAACACAGCCCGCTTGATAAGGGTGATCTCCCCATCAATTCTGTTGAAAGTCGCTTCCAAATTTTTTCCAACGGTTATTAGTTGCCCCATCTGCACTGACAGCTCATTGAACTTTCCCTCTGTTGCAATGTCACGGTCCGTCATGTGACCTTGCATGTTCTGCAGATCAGCACCCAGTGCCCTGATCTGGTTTGACAATAATGAGTGAGTTTTATACCCATTAATTGAGTGCGTTTGAGCTTAATATTTTGGAAGTTTTAAAGTGTTTATGTCTATTCATGCATGTTTTACGTTGTTTTGTAGGAATTGGGACAAAATTTACTTGGATCAACATTTGGGGTTGCTAGATTCGCATTTTTGGCTTGCCATTTACATAACAGCCACTTCAGAGCAAATTTCAGCATTCCCCCATTCCTTATTTCGAAAAACTAAAAGCATTAAAGTTGTATATCTACGTCTTCTTTTCGGAACATCTTGAATCACCAAAATCGGAGTTCTGACGAAGAAGTTATGGCCATTTTCCCAAAGGACGTCAGAGTAGAAAATTCCAGAAAAGCTTCCAGCGCTGGGGAGCCCAAACCTAGGCTATTAATAGAGTCGGGGGGCCCAGAGGCAGATTTCTAGTGCCGTGAGCAGCGCCGAGGTGCTGGGGTCGGGCCAGATTAAGCTCAGACGCGTTTTAGAGCGAATTTTTATTTTTTTTTGACTCTAAATTGGATTAGGTTTCCTCCTAAGCTAGAAATTGGACTTGTAGCCTATAAATACATGATGTAAGATAAAAAATAAAGGGGGATTAGATAGTAGATTAGATTATAGAAACAATAGATTAGATTTAGGTAAAACCCTAGTTCTTAATTAGTCATTGGAGATTGAAGCAACTTGAAGAATATTAAAGATTCAAAGCAGGTGCAGAAGATGAGTCTCAAGACTGCTAACAACAGATTCTATTCTCTTCTCTAAACTTACTTTTATCTTTTAATGTCTATTCATTTGTGGATTCTTGATTTAAATTCAATGATTATGAGCTAAATTCTTGTTTAAGATTGCAACGGATCTTATTGCATAGCTTATTTTAGTATGCTTCTCTGTTAATTACTGTGATCTATTTTATAGATTGTCTATTATGATTGTGTATAATTATTTAATTATCTAGCTAACAATTACCATGATAATTTATATGAATTCGGGAGATGAAATATAGATTTAGATCTGATCATAATAGCATATGATTGTGTTTTCTGCATGGTGTTGGAATTCATGATTTGTGTTTAGGATAGGGATATGCATTTATGCCGCATGTAATGTGATAGGGAACTTGTTCTTTAAAACCTTTTTAATTGTAATTCACATAGGAATATAATGAATTAGTTAATTAGGGTGTTTGATTCAATTCTATCAACTGTGGATTTGCATTAATATGTTTGTGATGCATCGGAAGGTGGTTATAGATACTAATAAGTTCCTGATTAACAATCCAGAATAGTGAGCATAATTAAGAAGAAGTGTTGTAATATAAGTGAAACAATAAGTGAAGTTGTGATCTTAAATCTCCATAACCTGATTTAAACTAGTGGTATTTAATAGTAGTTTTATTAATTATTTTAATTCACAATCCTAAATCATTTGTTAAGATAAAATTAATTTGGTTACGAGTTAGTATTTGGTACATTTTTATTAAATAATTTCTCGTGGGAACGATACTCTAGTTACACTTTATTACTTGTTGGCCATGTATACTTGCACGTATTCATTGATTGCGAAATCGATCAACAAGTTTTTGGCACCGTTGCCGGGGAATTAGTTTAATAATTTTGCCAATATTAATTTTTAAAAAATTAGTTTTAATTTAAACTTTTATTATTTGTATTTGTATTTTTATTTTATTTTATTTTCTTTCTATTTTTTTCTTTCTTTTCAGGTACCATGGCGGAATTTAATTATCAATGGCCAAATAAGAGAATGACTCAGTCAATGGGAGCAGAGATTGATAGACTCGTGACACTTTCTGCATTATCAGCACATATTGAGACACTTTCGAGGAGGTTAGACGCTTTTGCAGTACAACGTCAAAGTATGGCGATTACTTGTGATTATTGTGCTGGAAATCATCTGAGTCATCAATGTGCCATCACTTGGTGATTACCCCAAAAATTATGTCTATCCCAATAACTATCATCAGGATTGGGGTTATCACCCAAATTTTTCATGGAGTCATACTCATCAAGATCAATTTTATGCTCCAAGTCCAACATACCCACCCGAGTTCTCGTGTCCACCTCCACTACAACAGGAAGAAAATCTAAATTTGGAGGAAATTCTGTCCAAGTTCATACCTTCAAGTGAGGAGAGGAGGATTAGTCAAGAAATATCGAGTCAAAATTTTACAGAACAACTATTCAATGCCTCAAACATTTTTCCTCAATACAGTTAGCCCTATTACATGGATTCCGAGACTAATGGAGAGCCCAAACAAAATCTACAATTGGATGAGCCACAAGATGTTGAAAGAGAGGAAAAATCGGGGACCAAGAAATCGATCGACAAGTTTTTGGCACCATTGCCGGGGATGAGCCGATTTCATTAGAATCCCATATGCCTCCTCCACCAAAGTATAAGAATTTGGACAGTTTTGCAAAACCATGCCCAATTGGTAGTCATGTCGTCGGCAAAGCTCTTTGTGACATAAGAGCTAGTACAACTGTGGAGTCATGGTGGGATGAAAAGGAGAAGATAGAGGAAGAGCCCATTATTTTTATTAATCTTTAATGCCTCAATCAGATCATAGACATAATAGAGAAAACTCCTACTTGTTGGACGTTCTTAATGGGGAACCTATCTACAAAGATCATGATAGGTGACTTAGATTTAATGGCCATTACAATTGGGAATCTCTTAAAAGATACATTGCTACTGATGGATGGAGGATTCCTCAATTTTTGTAAGGGAATTGGATAGAGAATTGAAGAGGTCAGGCTGAGACTATAAAACAAGCGCTTATTGGGAGGCAACCCATGTTTAATTTTTAGTTTTTTTTATTAGGTTTTATATTAGTAGCTTTGAATTTGCATTTATTTAGGATTTAATAAAATTGTTTCTATCATGGTTTTACAAGTTATTCAAGTCAAATTCAAGTGTTATGCCCAATTTGTTCCATGTGCCTAGCCTATTCTCCAAACTTAGCGGACAAGGAGGAAGATTGTTATATTTTTAGCAAAGTCCTTTGCTTTATTTTTTCCTATTTCAGCCATTGAGGAAAATGTCTAGTTTAAGTTTGGGGTCATTTTAGTGTCTTACTGTATATAGTTAGTTATTTGCATGGTAGTTCTTTATTTTTTATGTGTTAGCATTATGTTTTTTTTTAGTTTGCATATTATACATGGTAGTTAATTGCATATGCATATATGTGTTGCATTAGTATGTGTTCATGTAGTATAATTATATTTTTTACATGAATCTGTACGATCGGTTGGTGTGGTCTTAGCTCGACCTATGATATGGTTGGTTTTGCATGTTAACTTGAATAGTGTTGATAATTGATAATGAGTTCTAATTTTAAACATGAAGAAAATCTGAGCCTGTCTGAAACTTATGTAACCGGTTAACACTTAAAGTTTAACTGTTTTAATCCACTTGGTTCAAGGGTTTCATAATTTGTTTCTGAGGGAAAATCTTGGTTAAAATTTAAGGAAATTAGTGAACTGGCAGTAAAGGTTGGAATGACGTAAAAGCTTGAGTTTGGGAGAATTTATGGGGTATATATATATTAAAGAAAAAAAGAAAAGAAAAGAGCAAATGATGAAAAAAAAAATAGAAAATCCAGAAAAAGAAAAAAAATAAATAAACACCGTGGCTAGTCTAGTTTTGTGGCCTGTGTTACTTGAGTAAGTACGCCCGATGGGATGTCTCTACACCTAGCACCCTAAAGCCTGAACGGTTTGGGAGTCATTGGTTGAAAGTTCGCTAAGGTATCACTGAAAAGCCTAAGAGAATTAGACATTGCACACCCATGAGAAAAATAAAAAATGAATAAAACATGAGAAAGAACAAAAATGCCCTCATGATTGAATAAAGGTAAAAATAAATCATGTATTTACCCTTAGACTTTGTATTTGCTTAGTTTTAACCGGAGTTTTCATGTTCACAAAAGTAATTGAATTGGAACTAAAATTTTCCTTCTAAGAAGTTTGTTATGTGATTATTGTGACGCCCCCAAAACTGGGCATCTTTCAACCCGACAGATGGTGCTACACGGTGCTGTTGTTCACACATACATTCAATTGAAATACCTCAAAAGAGTGAATATGTCTTCTATATATATTACCAATTTATATTTCCCTTCCCAGGTTCTTTGTAACCATTACATATGTTCTTTGTCATAATATCAAATAAATACAAAGTTCATACTATGCTATTACAAAGACAACTTATTTGTCTTCCTTAGCCTTCCCTTTATGTTTACTAGATCCTTCAGTCCATTCGGTCTTAGCTGCATTCATATGGTTCAAGCAAGAGTGAGCATATCTAGCTCAACAAGTATGACAATTTCATTTAAGCAATAGGTTTGAATCATACGAATAGTATATCTTCTATAACTGAATCAATAGTTATGAAGTACTATAGAGAATTCAAAATAGCACTTCTCTTTTCTTTAAATTGTTTAACCATGCACAATATACATTAAACATCAATTTTGGTCCAAGACCTTGAGCATTTCATTCTTTCTTTGAAAAGGACAACTCGGCACCAAGTCCGTAAGTCCGGCATATCTTACGAGCAAGTCTAGGTGATCAGCCTATAGTACTTTATGTTGTACAACACTACTTCATTAAACGTATCTACGTTTAAGTTTTGGCAACCTCACGTGCCTGTCGTTTGATGACAAAATATTTGTTTATTCATACTCAGTCTTTCTTTGAAATTCATACCAAAACAGTTGGCAAAAGATAACAACATTGATAATATTTTGATAGATTATAAGGAAATCCACAAAATACATTAAGTCTAGCTGAAGGAATTGGCTTCGACTTCATTATACATCAATTCATGCGCAAGATACATGAATCACAAAGCTTGTCCAAAAGAACATAGAAAAGGGTTTAGAACACTTGCCTTCAGCGTCTTCTACAGTTAATACACTTTTCTTTTAATTCTTTAAGGATTCTACAATACATAAGTACATAACATACCACATTAGGTCATAAACAATCAAGTATGATCAATAATCTATCTTACCCTTTCTCAATCTAATCATTCATTAGATTGGTTAACATTCGTTACAGTTTATCGTATTACATTGTGTTTACATTCTCGTAACCTTTCGTCAACTTTTAGTTGTAATCTTTACGGTTTATTAATCATCTTTAATGAAGCTACTCTAAGTTAATTAAGGTAATAATTCACCTTCAATCAACTTTCATTTGCTTTACATTCATTTCTATTTTTCTTTATCTCTTCTCTCTAGTCTTTCAAGCTGCAACTTTCAACTTCTTATGTATGGCTATTAGCATTGGTGCTAGTTAGCAGTACCTAAGACTCGGCCTCGTAACACTGTATTTCACTCTCTATGCTATGTAAATTTGCAACGCCATTTAACAGTGGTTGAGGGTTTGAGCTCACATTGTAGTGTTAGCTTTATATTTGGATTATGACTGCTACAGGCCACAATGCCTTAGACAATTTTTTCTCAATTTTTCATCGCAATTCTTTTTCCTACTCATAAGTTACTCATTATAAGTCAGAATTGGCTCGTTCAAAAGCCGTTAGCTCATATATCATGTGTACTACAATTTCATTAGAAAGTCTTACATTTTTGAATCTGTTAACACAGAATTCACTAATTAAATTCTTTATTAAGCGTTCGTTAAATATTCGTGAACGTTCATAGTTCGTTTCTTCGTTTTAAGTCAAAATTTGATCATTCTCGAGTCCGCAACTCTAAAATGCAAATTTATACTATACTCCATCGAAAACCAAGGTTTTCAAGTTAAACGGTGACTTTTAATTTTCATTCCTAGAATTTCACGATTTCGATGATTATCGTCTAATCTCGTAAATTTTTGCCATAACTTCATTACTTGAGATTTTACACCGTTCAAAATGGATTCATTCCACCATTCTATCATCCTAGCCAAAAATATATCATCTAATCCTATACACGATGGTTTTAAACTTGTCCATCAACAACAAAATGACAATTCTTCATATGTTCTTCATTAGTTCATAATTCTATGATTATGATTACACTTGTAACATGGTTTATTAAGGTTTAAGTCCTCTAATATCCATCCTTGTTCCTCCTTATGATACATGCCCCACCAATATTCACTTCTCAATTAAACTACAATTGAAGAGATGAATAATAATGGTCTAGGATTCCTTACCTTTGTGTTCTTAACTTGATTCTTCTTCTTTTCTTCTCGAATTAGCAAGACACTTCTCACTTTTCTCTCAATATAATTAGCTCTAAGATGTTGGTAGAAACTAACAAGGCAACAAATGACCAACAACCTCTTCTATATATAGGATTTACAAGGTTAGGGCATAAGGGTCATTAAGCCATCCCATCTCCTTACTTTTCACCTCCTTACTATTCATTACTTGGCCTCCAAAACTCTTATCCTTTGCTTGGCCACCAAGATGGCCAGCCATGACTCACCTATGGGGCCAATATGGGTTACCCCATGGATATTTCTCACCCGGTGACCCAACGGTTCAATCCACGGGTTCGGTTCTTGGTTCGGGCTTATGTTTAATCAACTTTGGGCCTTACGTTGGGCTTTCATTATTTACCTTTGGGCTTTAACAAGATTGCACTTGGGCTTGACCAATTCCTACACAAATCCTATTAGTCCATTACAATTGGCTTAAGGCTTCTAACGTATAATCCTCGTATTCATCGCGTATACTAGTTCATATAATCATTCATCATATACGTTAGGTTATCTTTCATATGTACTTGTACAATACTTCGTATCATACTCGTATTCATTGGCTCGTATAATACTTTCTTATTATACAATCATCATTCATTCAATCTTCACTTTCCTTAACATTCTTGAACTTAGTACGCAGGTGAAAAACTGCATTTGTCATAACTGAATTATTATTACATAATCCATCATTCCTTATCATTCTATCATTACGTATTTTTCAGAAGTTCAAAAAAATAATTCCCGAGCAGAAATGGATGAATAATGTTTTTCAGAGAATTTCTCGGAAAGATTTTATTTTCGTCTTGGAAATTCAAACACTTTAATTCTATCACATAGTCAGAATACTACGACATTATACCCCTTTTAGGTTATAGAACAACATTCATCTTGCTTACTCGTTATAAAATAACATATATTATAATTTTATTCATTATTTATTCAAATAAAGTTATTTTATAAATAATCCAATTTTCTCAGTCATTACAATTATCATGAACTATGGTTGGTTAGAATGGTTAACAAGCACACACATAAAATGGGTGATGACAGGTTTGAATTGACTAACTGGTTAGAGTTATGGACTTTGACTTTATTAGATATATTGTTTGAGTATCATTGGTATCTTTGACGCCTGTTGCTATATATCATACTGATTTATTACTGGGTTCGTGGGTATATTAGGAAGTAGATCATGCATATGCATTCATGTAAGTGAGTTAGGTTGTTTATTTTTAGTTCTTTTGTGTTTTTGCTCGAGGACAAGCAAATATTTAAGTTTGGGGGTATTTGATGAGTGAGTTTTATACCCATTAATTGAGTGCATTTGAGCTTAATCTTTTGGGAGTTTTTAAGTGTTTGTGTCTATTCATGCATGTTCTACATTGTTTTGTAAGAATTGGGACAAAAGTTACTTGGATCGACGTTTGGGGTTGCTAAATTCGCATTTTCGGCTTACCATTTACATAGCAGCCACTTCAGAGCCAATTTCAGCATTGCTCTACCCCTTATTTCTAAAAACTCAAAGAATGAAGGTTGTAGATCTACGTCTCCTCTTTCTTGGACATCTTGAATCATCAAAATCAGAGTTCGTACGAAGAAGTTATGGTCATTTTTCGAAAGGATGTCAAAGTAGAAAATTCCAGAAAAGCTTCCAGCGTTGGGGCGCCTAAACCTAGCCTATTCAGTATTTGGGGCACCAGAGGTAGATTTCAAAGACCTTGTGAAGCGTGGGGAGTCTTTGGGTCGGACAGATCAAGTTGGGAAGCATTTTAGGGTGAATTTTGATACTTTTTTGACTCCAAATTGGATTGGGTTTCCTCCTAAGCTAGAAATTGGACTTGTAGCCTATAAATACATGATGTGAGGCATAAAATAAAGGGGGAATAGATAGTACATTATATTAGAGACACATTAGATTAGATTTAGGTAAAACCCTAGTTCTTAATTAGTCATCGTAGATTGAAGCAACTTGAAGAACACTAAAGATTCAAAGCAGGAGCGGAAGAGGAGTCTCAAGACTGCTGATAATAGATTCTATTATCTTCTCTAATCTTACTTTTATCTTTTAATATCTATTCATTTGTGGATTCTTGATTTTAATTCAATGATTATGAGCTAAATTCTTGTTTAAGATTGCAACTGATCTTCTTGCATAGCTTATTTTAGTATGCTTCTTTGTTAATTACTCTGATCTATTTTATGGATTGTCAATTATTATTGCATGTAATTTTTTAATTGTCTAGCTAAAAATTACCATGATAATTTATATGAATTCGGGAGATAAAATATAGATTTAGATTTGATCATAATAGCATGTGATTGTGTTTTCTGCATGGTGTTGGAATTCATGATTTGTGTTTAGGATAGGGATATGCCTTTACACCGCATGTAATCTGATAGGGAACTTGTGCTTTAAAACCTTTTTAATTGTAATTCACATAGGAATATAGTGAATTAATTAATTAGGTTATTTGATTCAATTATATCAACTGTGGATTTGGATTAATATGTTTGTGATGCATCAGAAGGTGGTTATATACACTAATAAGTTTCTGATTAACAATCCAGCATAGTGAGCATAATTAATAAGAAGAGTTGTAATATAAGTGAAACAATAAGTGAAGTTGTGATCTTAAATCTACATAACCTGATTTTAATCTAGTGGTATTTAATAGTAGTTTTATTAATTATTTTAATTCATAATCCTAAATCATTTGTTTAGATAAAATTAATTTGGTTACGAGTTAGTATTTGATAAATTTTTATTAAATAATTCCTCGTGAAGACGATACTTTACTTACACTTTATTACTTGTTGACCGTGTATACTTGCACTTATTCATTGGTTCCTAAATCGATCAACAGATAACAAGCTACTTTCCCCCAAAATGCCTCGCCAACATATTATTCGAGCTACTGCATACGGTTTTGCAATTCGACCTTCCAATTTGCATTTGCCATCTACCCTCATATTTTCTGCAGCAACAAGCCAACGAAATTTTTGTCTGAACAAAAATTCGGAAATGATTCCACCTTGAAATCAAGCTCTGATACCAATTGTCACACGGGTAAAGTCTGGTCCCAAATTTTTCGCCAAATTTCCAACCCTGTGATGGCCTGATTGCCTCCTATAACCAGTCAGCCAACCCGCACAGTGCTATTCGTCTCAATGTTTGCACCAACATGACACACACCCATGTTATTTGTCTGTCTACTGTTAGGAATAAGTAAGATATGTAAAGCACATTGTGCAACACATAAATTTATAGGCAAAACGCCAAACCTTTTATTTCACTCTCAATAAACTAGGAATTCGCCCAAAGACTTACAAAACTCAGCTCTCTAGCCTACTTTGTCTGATGTCTCTACATCACACATCCTCTATTTTGTGTACCTAGCACTGGCTATTTATAGCCTGGTGGTCAGTTGACACCCCCAACCGCCAAGAGGTTTGCACCACTAAGGTACTGCCAACAAAGGGGTAACAGTTCCCCAAAATTGCCCACTACAAATCATGTAAGCAAGTTCCACGCATCCTTAGGTCCCATCCAGACAACTGTTGTCTAACCATGTTTCCACTAGCTGGTTGTTGCCCTCAACTGCTGCTTGGTCAGCTTACCCACCACATGTAACTGCCACAACTGCTTTCCAGCACAACACCGCCATTTGGTAACCGCCCACAACTGCCTTGCATAATTTGCCAACTGCTGCCCACTTTTGACACGCTACCCTCATGTCTTGTGCAATCTGGTGCCACACCAACTCCATACAAATGCTCCTTGACCTGCCCAAGTTGTAGCCTGAACCAACTGTGCATGCCGGCCCCATGCATCAGTCCTGCATGCTGCTCAGCCCAACATATATGGCATTATCTTGTGCTCCGCCCAACACCTTATGTTGTCACGTAGCCCAAAGCCCATCGTTATTTGGCACCCCCCGTAGCCCAACATCTGATGTTGTTTTTGCCCTCAACATAGTCCAGCACCGACTAGTCTAAACCTATGCACTATTTTGGCACACCAGGCCTTTCCTATGCCATGCCCACGTTTAGCCCACCTCGTGTGTCACCAAGCCACTCATCCGTTAGTCCTTGGTCCTAAGCCAACCGTATGCCAAGCCCAGCTATGACATTACTTTGCCTAGCATTGCACCTAGGTCTTCCTTGTTCATGCCCAATCCATGCCCACTCATGAACGGGTATTCGATCCATCAAAGCCACATATGCCTCGTTAGCATTGTTGTAGGGGAACCCAATCAATGCCTAAACATGCTCCACACATTGGCCATGACATCCAGTTCATGATCCTGGGTGAACTTCACGGAGCACCCCTTATAGTAACACTTAAGAAAATATCCAAGTTTCCACCAACAGACATCCAGTGTGTTTGAGGAGTCATAATGTAAGTTTCCCAGAACATACATTTTTCTAACATAGTGCCCAACTACCTGCGAAGTGCATCCAGTGCCCTTGACTGCCGCACACTTCCGCATGATGCCGCACAGTGTCACCTAAGTGATTTTCAAGGTCCAACCTTGTCATTTGGCCAAAGCCCAAATCGTCGCCCTCTGCGCCAAATTTCGCCTTATTTGTGTGCTGCCTCTTGTACAATTTGAGTGTCAACATCGTGTTAAGCTGACAAGGGTCTAACATCAAGGTTATTACGTACGCATCACGACAGTTAAAGGATTACGAAAAGTGATACCCTACTCATGACTTGGAGTTAGCAACAATAGTTTTTGCGTTGAAGATTTAGAGGCACTATCTGTGTGGAGAGAAATATGAGATATACACGAACAAATTCTATATCACTCGGGGAAGGTAAACGTAGTAGCCGACGCGTTGAGTAGAAAAGGAAGGGAGAAATTTCTTGTATTGATAGCTCAGGAAAAGCTAATCAAGGAAATGGAAAGATTGGAAATAGAAATGCAGGGACCCCAAAAGTCTGGGAAGAAGTTGTTCGTAATAGGAGCTCATCCGACATTGTTGGATAGAGTGAAGGAATCGCAAGAGAAAGATGAAAAGTGCGAGAATATAAAGAAGATAATAGCAAAAAACGAAGAAGAAAAGATTAAAATGGGCAAGGGCGATATACTAAGATTCGAAGATCAAGTGTGGGTACCAGCCATAACGGAATTAAGAGAAGAGATTCTGCACGAGGCACACAACATGGAATATTCTGTTCATCCGGGAAGCACAAAAATACCAGGATCTTCGTCAACACTTTTGGTGGCCCTATTTGAAACGAGAAGTTACAGAATTCGTCAGCAAATGTCTTACCTGTCAACGAGTAAAAATAGAGAACTAGAGGCTGAGTGGTATAATTCAACTGCTAGAAATATCGGAATGGAAATGGGAGCACATTGCAATGAACTTGGTAGTGGGACTTCTAATCACACAGAAGAGTTATGATGCCTTTTGGGTTATCGTAGATCGACTAACAAAGACAACTCATTTTCTACAAATCAAGATCCGATTTAATTTAAATAATTTAGCCAGTCTATACGTAATGGAAATTGTGTCACGATATGGAGTGCCAGTGTCAATTGTGTCCGATCGAGATCCGTGCTTTACGTCAAATTTTTGGAAAATTTTACAAGAGAGGATAGGAACACAGTTAAGATTGAGTACTGCGTATCACCCTCAAACCGACAAGTAAAGTAAACGAACAACACAAACGTTGGATGACATGTTGAGCGCTTGCGTGATAGATTTCAAAGAAAATTGGGATGATCACCTACCTTTAGTAGAATTCGCCTAAAAAAATAGTTATCATGCGAGTATCGGTATGCCACCGTACGAAGCCCTCTACGAAAAAAGTGAAGAATACTGTTGTGCTTGGACGAAGTTGGAGAACCACGAATTTTAGGACCAGAATTAGTTTAATAAACAACTGATGTAGTAATGACAATAAGAGCCAGACTAGTAGCAGCTCAGGATCGTCAGAAGAAATACGCAGATTTGCATTATCAGGACCGAGACTTTGAAGTCGGCAGTTTTGTATTTTTGAAAGTATCTCCTTAGAAGGGAAAGATAAGATTCGGCAAGAAAGGGAAATTGAGTCCGCGGTTCATAGGACCGTTCGAAGTTTTGATGAGAATAGGTGAAGTGGCGTATAATGTGACGCCCTCAAAATAGGTCCACACAACCCATCTTGGGTCGCTAGATACTCGGTATAAAATTCAAATACAAACTTCATTTATACAATACGATAAAACGTATGCTGAGAGTTCTAACGCAAATATTGTCTCGTAGACAATATCCAAACTTAGATTATTACAATGCCATATAAAATACAACAACAATTATTTCAAGACCCCAAAGAAGAACAAGAAGATTACTATCCTGTTCATTCTAACGAGGTGCATTTTTGACGATTTCAAGGTCGGGTCCTCCTCACCCGATTGTTGTTCACCAAAATTAAATATTAAGTGACATATAAAATATGACACACACATCTAACATCCTCAATACAATTATATGCTATTTTATAATGTATTAGGAAACTTCCACAGTCTCGGACCATCACAATATTCCCCTGTTATCTCCGCTCGACCCAGCTACACTCTTATTACCTGAAAGGAATTGTGAAGCAAAGGGTGAGCACAAATAGCAGAATAAAGAATATTATGACTAAGATAATAGAGAACAAAGTATCTTTAGTCCTCAATAAGGAAATATCTGATAGAATATAATAGACAATAAGTTTTAGATCAACAACTGTAGCGGCAACAACAATCCATTAGAAGAGTCAAGTAGAACATAATGTCTACTATCTCCTCCAAATTAAAAGTCCATCATTAATATTTTATCCCCGTAATATCCATCAATAGTTCTTTTTGTACCCAAGACAAAGAGAACTTTCATCACCTGTCTTCACCTGAACCACCAAAGATTATAGTTCAATTCAAAATTCATATTTATAATCATGTAAATCAACAGTCCATCTTTGCACTACGAGCCAAAGATATACAAGTTTAAAACCAATAATCAACAGTCCATCTTTGCACTACGGGCCAAAGATGTTCAACTATAAAACCAATAATCAACAGTTTCTCCTTGCCACAAAGGCTTAATAGAACTTTCACTCAATATCTTTGCCCCAAAGGCTAAAGACATTCAAATGTAATAACAATGATCATACCAATCAATTGTCTATCTTTGCACTACGGTCCAAAGATATTCAATTATAAAACCAATGGTCATGATCATTCCAATCAATTGTATGTTAGTGCACTACAACCAAAAACATTCAATTATAAAACCAATGGTCATAATCATGCCAAATCAACAGTCCATCTATGCACTACGTGCCAAAGATAACTTTTACCACATCATTTGTCTGTAACATTATAGGTCATGATCATGTCATACACCTGTCCATCTTTGCACTACGGGCCAAAGATATACTACTGTAAAATCAATAATCAACAGTCCATTTTTGCACTTCGGGCCAAAGATGACTTTCACCACAATATAAACATGAGAATGATGACAATGATATAAGGATTCAATCAAGTGAGATAAAGGATAAATATTAAAAATTTATAATTTAATTTATCCAGAGTTCAAGAATATCCAAATTGTCAACATGATAACTAAACGTGGAGTAAAATTCAAGAATAATATTCATGTATCAAAAATAATTTAGACAAAAAAGAAATTAATTTTTGTCGTGAATAGTACCCCGGGTGAATAGTTGATAAGTGGGTTTTATACCTACTTATCCGGTATCTATTACTTGAGTTATTTGTTTAATCTTGTGTTTCTTAGTTACTTTTCATGCATTTTGTGTTCATTTTGTAGGTTATATGTTTGGGAGCGGTGTGAGCGACTATTGGTAAGGAAAAATAAGGAAATCGCAAAGAATTGGTAGAAAAACGCAAAGAAAAGCAATTCGGATATCGTTCGGGCCTTCATGTTCATTTTATGATCATTTCATGTTCTTGACGTAGAACTTGGACTATGTTGTAAAACTCTTTCTTAGCTTTCCAGAACGTCTTAAATCATTCCAATCGGAAGTTCGGATGTGAGATTATTGCCTTTTTATCAACAAAGACAAAGCTAAGAGCTGTTATGTTTGTCATACACATAGCAGCTACTTCCAGTCCAATTTGGACCTTCATCTGCTAGATGTTTCTGAAAACTCAAAGAATGCAAGTTGTAGAGCTCGTCGATAGCTTCGATTTGATAGGTCGCAAGCCTCGTAACTCCTCCCAGATTAAATGTTATGGCAATTTTAGCAGAGGATAGTGCAGCAGATTTTTAGTAGCATAGCAAGCTGGGGCTTGCTCTAATTGGCCTTGGAAGCATGTCGGGGCTTGGGTCCTGGGATGATTAGCAGACTTCTAGCAAGCCGAGGCTTGCTATTACAAAGGAGAGACCCAAGCTGGGGCTTGGGTACGGGAATAGAAGGGTATCCTAGTTGGTTTCTATTGCTACAAACGTGGAGCTTAAGTGATAGTGATGTTTTGGGACTCATATCATCATGGAATTGTAATCAAAATACATGTTGAAGTATATAATTAACAGCAAACAATGGGATTGAGGACACACAAGGCAAATTATAGAAATTAATTCCAGTTTTTCATAGCAAGCTTTGGAGGAGTATTTCGAGGAGATTTTCGAGACGACTGCGATTCTAGGCTACATGAAGGGTGTTTTTTAATATTCTTCATCTTAGGCTATTATTTGTAATTGAAAGAATGATTTCCATGATTTATTCAGTGTTTATTTCATTGATTATGAACTAATTCACTTTTTAGGCTTATGATGGATCTTTAAGTGAAACGATGATTTTGTAACCTTTGATTTCCATTTTAATAGTCTATTTCCAGTTTATCTATATTGATTTGAGCTTGAATCTATGAATTGCCTGATCAACAATTCTTTGTGGATTTGTATGGAATCGAGAGAGGATATTCAAATCTAGACCTAGTTGATATAACATGCGTTCATGAATTTTGTGAATAGCTTAATCTTGATGAATGTTAAGGTAGAGATATGCTTGACATCGTATGTAATCGGATAGAGAACTTATTCGTAAACCTTCTGCAATTGTAATTTGCATAGAGATATAGTGGGTTAGTTGATTAAGGTGTTTAACGTGTTTCTATCTTAATTGTGGATTTACGTTAATATGGTATTAGTGCATCGAGAGGTGGTTAATACTATGTTCGTGTTCTTGATTAATAAACTGGGGTAATGCATTAAATTGGAATAAAGGTGTTAAAATCAGAGTGAAGCTTAGGGTGAAATCATAAGTCTAATTCTCCATTAATTGTTTGAAATTCCAGATTTTGATATTTGTGATTATTTTGTGATAGTTTAATTATTTGTTAATTTATATTCTTTAATTTTAATTATTGAGTTGACTTGTTTAATAAAATTAGGGTTAATAGGAGATTGGTAATTGTAAGTTAAGGTTATTGCTAGTTAGTCTCTGTGGGAACGATACTCTACTTATCACTCTATTACTTGTTGACCACGTATACTTGCGTGTTGTGCGTATATAGATTTTACCTAACAAGTTTTTGGCGTCGTTGCCGGGGACTATTTAGTAAAAATCTTAATAGTTTTACAATATCAGTTTAATTAATCCAGTTTTACTTAGACATTTTTATTTTTGTTTTGTGCTTCTTATTTTAGGTGTTGGAAGTAGTTTATGCAAACTCGGTCCAAAAATCCAGACTTGCTGCCTTTTGAGGACGACATTGAGAAAAGGTTTTAGAGGTTGAGTAAGTGGATCAAGGAAACGAGGCAAGAATTCGAAACATCTGAAAAGGAAGAGGAAATGGCAGCCGAAGATCAGAAAGCGTTAAGGGACTTTGCCATACCCAAGGTGACTGAACTGCATCACCAGGCCCGCAATAGCTGCTAAAACATTTGAACTCAAGCCTGGGACGATTCAAATGATTCAGAATTCAGTTCAGTTTGTGGGATTGGCAAATGACGATCCGAACGAATATCTAGTCAGTTTTTTGGAGATTTGCAACACCTTTAGGTACAATGGTGTATCGGATGATGCGGTGAGACTTCGCTTGTTCCCATTCACTCTATGGGACAAGGCAAAGAGTTGGTTGCATTCTCTACCTCTTGGATCAATTACTACATGGGAGGATTTAGCTCAGAAATTCCTAGCCAAATTCTTTCCACCGGCGAAAATTGCAAAGATGAGGAACGAGATAACGATGTTTGAGCAACAACATGGGGAGTCGCTATATGAGGCATGGGAGAGATATAAAGAATTGCTCAGAAAATGCCCACATCATGGATTGTAAGTGGCTGCAAATGAACACATTTTACAACGGACTACATGGGAATCTCAGAACTAGTATTGATGCAGCGTCGGGCGGAGCATTCATGTCTAAGAGTTACGAGGAAGCATATGAGTTGATTAAAAATAGGGCGGCAAACAACTACCAATGGCCCACAGCAAGAATGACACAAGCAAAGGCAGCTGGGGTGTTAGAAGTAGATGGTGTGACAACCATACAAGCACAGATTTCTGCACTTTCAAAGAAGTTGGATGCCATGATAGGGGATCAGGTACAACAGGTTGCGATGGTATGTGAATTGTGTGCGGGTGACCATCCTACAGATCAATGCGCAATCAATCCAGCATTCGTCCAGTTTGTAGGTAGATACAATAGGGGTCCGCAGAATATGTACTAAAACACCTATAACCAGGGGAATAGGAATCATCCAAATTTTTCATGGAGCAATAACCAGCAGCATCAAGCTCTACGACAGTCATATCCACCAGGATTTCAGAACCATCAACAACCAACTCAACATCAAGAAAGGAAATCAGATCTAGAGGAGTTGGTGACAAAATACATAACTAGCAATGAGGTGGCTATGAAAAATCAAGCAATGGCTATAAAATCACAAGAGATGGCGATCAAGAATCTAGAGAATCAGATCTGGCAAATTGCATTGGCATTAAATAATAGACCACAAGGGACGTTACCAAGTGACACCGAGAGAAATCCTAAGGGTAATCACAAGCAGTGTCAAGCTATTATGTTGAGAAGTGGAAAACAGCTTGAGGGTTAAGAGACAGAAATTTCGGTTACAAATGAGGTTGAACCATAGAAAGAAAATACAGTGGGTGAGGTAAAGCAGGGGAACTACAACCAAATGGAAAAGAATAAACCAGTTAGCGAACCAGTTGTCTATCCTCCCCCACCATTCCAGCAAAGAGTTTAAAAACAAAAATTAGACAAGCAATTTGCAAAATTTTTGGAAGTTTTCAAGAAACTTCAAATCAACATACCATTTGCAGAGGCCCTAAAACAAATGCCGAGCTACGCAAAATTTATGAAAGGGATTCTGTCAAGGAAGAAGAAATGGGAAGATTTCAAGACAGTTGCACTAACCGAGGAGTGTAGTGCGGTATTACAGCAGAAATTACCACCAAAACTCAAGGACCCGGGGAGCTTCACTATTCCATGCACGATCGGGAATATGCATTTCAGCAAGTGTTTATGTGATTTGGGGGCGAGTGTAAACCTTATGCCATTGTCAGTATACACATAATTGGGTTTGCCCACACCAAGACCTGCAAATATCTCATTACAGTTGGCGGATAGGTCAGTCACATATCCGAGAGGCATAGTAGAGGACATCTTAGTCAAAGTGGATAAGTTTATATTCCCCGCGGAATTTATCATTCTGGACTTTGTGGAGGACAAGAACATCCCAATTATCCTAGGGAGACCATTTTTGGCCACGGGTAGGACACTCGTAGATGTACAAAATGGAAAACTAACTATGAGGTTCCAAGATCAAGAAATAAAATTCAATGTGTTCAAGGCCATGAAATTCCCCACGGATGAGGAAGAATGTTTTCGAATGGATCTAATTTAGCAAATTATCAGTGAAGATATGAGCAAGAGTTTGGTCAACGATCCATTAGAAATAACTTTATTGGGAGATGAAGAGGTTGACGACCCAGAATTGGTGGACTACTTATAAATGCTAGACTCATTGCCATGAATTTCCAGATTCAGAACACCGTTTGAACCATTGCACACGAAGGAAGTAGCCGCAAAAAAACTGAAACCATCATTGGAAGAGCCACCAAAGTTGGAACTTAAGCCACTCCCTAAACACCTCACGTATGCGTATTTAGGCAATTCAAATTATCTACCTGTGATTATTTCTGCTGCACTTAACGAATTGCAGGAAGAAAAGTTGTTGAGGGTGCTTAGGGAACACAAATCAGCGATTGGGTGGACAATTGCAAACATAAAGGGAATTAGCCCTTCATTTTGCATGCACAAAATTCTGATGGAAGATGAAGCAAAACCAACGGTGGAGCAACAACGGCGACTTAACCCTATTAAGAAAGAAGTTGTGAAGAAAGAAATTTTAAAGTGGTTGGATGTCGGTATCATCTATCCGATTTCCGACTGTAAGTGGGTTAGTCCAATCCAGTGCATGCCGAAAAAAGGAGTAATGACTGTGGTGCAGAATGAGGACAATGAGTTAATACCAACTAGAACGATGTGATAAAGTTGGAGGTTTGCATGGATTATAGAAAATTGAATAAAAAACCGAAAAAAGACCATTTTCATTGCCTTTTATCGATCAAATGTTGGACAGATTGTCGGGACATGAGTACTATTGTCTATTGGATGGATACTCGGGCTATAACCAAATTGTCATCGCTCCAGAGGATCAAGAGAAAACTACATTTACGTGCCCTTACGATACATTCACATTCAGGAGAATGTCATTCGGGTTATGTAATGCACCTGCGACCTTTCAACGGTGTATGATGGCCATTTTCTCAGACATGGTGGAGAAAAATGTTGAGCTCTTCATGGATGACTTTTCTGTCTATGGGGACAACTTTGATACTTGCCTAAGGAATTTGGTAATGGTGTTACAACGCTGCAAGGATATGAACCTCGTGCTTAACTGGGAAAAATGTCACTTCATGGTTGCAAAGGGCATAATTTTGGGCCACAAGGTATCGGCTCAAGGATTAGAGGTCGACAAAGAGAAGCTGGAAATAATCGAGAAATTGCCTCCACCGAGCTCAGTTAAAGGTATTAGAAGTTTTCTGGGACACGCTGGGTTCTACAGGAGATTTATAAAGGATTTCTCAAAAATTGCCAAGCCTCTATGCAGTCTATTAGAGAAGGATACTATTTTCAGTTTTGACGAAAGTTGCAAGTCACCTTTGAGTTCTTTGAAAAAAAAGAAGTCTGACCCAGTTTCAAATTGTCATGACCGGATTGGAGTATGCCTTTCGAGCTGATGTGTGATGCAAGCAACTACGTCGTTGGGGCTGTGTTGGGTCAACGCCGAGAGAAGGTATTTCACGCTATATATTATGCAAGCAAAACGCTCATAGAGAATTAAATGAATTATACAACTACGAAAAAGGAATTGCTTGCAGTGGTGTATGCGTTTGACAAATTTCGGGCATACTTGATCGGAACTAAGGTGATAGTGTACACAAACCATTCGGCTATTAGGTACCTAATTGCAAAAAAAGATGTTAAGCCACGCCTTATCCGATGGATTCTCCTACTTCAAGAGTTTGATCTAGAAATAAAAGATAGAAAGGGGATGGAGAATCAGGTAGCCGATCACTTGTCTAGGCTGGAAAACCAAGGGAAATCGACAGAGGACAAGTGTAAAATTAATGAATCGTTCCTGGATGAACAACTGTTTAGAATAAATGCATAATTTCCTTGGTATGCAGATTGTGCGAATTATCTTGTGAGCAACGTTCTTCCACCTGATCTCACAAGACAACAGAAAAAGAAGTTTCTTCATGACGTGAAATGGTACATGTGGGATGAACCGTATTTGTTTAAGCAGTGCGCCAACAAAATGATTAGAAGGTGTGTGCCCTACAGTGAAGTGAAGAACATTCTGCATGAGTGTCATGCATCTGCGTATGGTAGAAATTATGGGAGTGAGAGGACAACGACGAAGGTGTTGCAATCTGGGTTTTATTGGCCTACACTATTCAAGGACACCCACCATTTTATTAAAACATGTGATATATGTCAAAGGATGGGCATCATTTCAAAAAGGAATGAGATGCCTCTACAAACGATTCTTGAAGTTGAAATTTTTGATGTATGGGGCATTGATTTCATGGGGCCATTCCCTTCGTCTCTAAACAATCAGTATATTATACTCACAATGGACTACGTATCAAAGTGGGTTGAAGCTGCAGCATTACCATCAAACGATGCCAAGGTGGTCCTCAAATTCCTATAAAAGAACATTTTCACGAGGTTTGGCACGCCAAGAGCAATTATCAGTGACGAAGGTAGTCACTTTTGCAACAAGTCATTCACAGCTCTATTGGCAAAGTATGGGGTCAACCATAAGGTAGCTACAGCGTATCATCCCCAAACCAGTGGACAAGCTGAGGTGTCAAACAGGGAAGTAAAGAGAATCTTGGAAAAAGTGGTGAACCCGAATCGAAAGGATTGGCCACTTAGGTTGGATGATGCATTATGGGCCTACCGGACTGCGTATAAAACACCGATCGGGATGTCACCATATCAATTCTCGCATCGAAAAGGCTTATCACTTACCCCACGAAAGTTACAAAGATAAGGCTTATTGGGCGATTCAGAAACTCAATTTCGATCAAGCAGCTGTAGGGGAAAAGCGATTACTACAATTAAATGAGCTCGACGAATTTTGTCTTCAAGCCTACGAGAACTCCAAGTTATACAAGGAAAAGGTCAAGAGATGGCACAACCAAAAAATTATGCAAAGAACATTCGAACTGGGGCAATCAGTCCTTTTGTTCAACTCACGGTTGAGGTTGTTCCCAGGCAAGCTTAAGTTAAGATGGTTAGGACCATATACAATAAAAAGGGTGTTCTCTCATGGCGCCGTTGAACTCTACAGTCAGAATCCTTTAGAAACTTTTAAGGTCAACGGTCACAGATTAAAGCACTATTGGGGTGGCGAGCCCAACACGGACGTCATAGCTATCACACTTGCAGACGCACCATAAACAGGGAGTAGTCAGGCTGAACGACATAAAATCAAGCGCTAACTGGGAGGCAACCCAATTTTTATTTTTATTCTTTTTCTTTCTTTTCTTTTCTTAAGTAATTTTATTCATGCTAGTGAGATGGTAGTTTAGAATAATATTTGGTCTAGAATATATTCATGTCAATTCATCAAATAGTATTTAAGGTATATTTGATATCTAAATAATCTTATCCTCCATGATTGAAGTGGCTCAATTTCTACTGATAGGTATGCTTTAATGTTGATCAGGTACTCAAGAAGCTATGGGATGCACTAAGGAGGCAAGGAAGAGGAAAACTATAGTGCAATAGCACACTAAGATGCCTTAGCAGAACACTAGCAAGCCGGGGCTTGCCCCTCCAAGAACAAAAAGCAAGATGGGGCTTGGGTCAACAAACAATGGCAGGAGACTAGCAAGCCGGGGCTTGCCCCTCAAGGAACAAATAGCAAGCCAGGGCTTGGGGTCAAGGAGCATTAACAGAATATAGGCAAGCCGGGGTTTTCCCTTTGAAGAACAAAACCCAAGCCGGGGCTTGGGGTCAAGGTGCATTAGCAGACTGATAGCAAGCCGGGCTTGCCCCTCAAGGAACAAATAGCAAGTTGGGGCTTGGGGGTCCAGAATTTGAAAAGAAGTTATGGCAGTTACAGTATGCAGACATAAATCCCAATCTCCTTACACTTCAACTTCTTACAATCCCACTCCTTCACATCATATACCCATGAATGCACATTACTTCCCATCTCCTCACAACAATTAAACACTTACCCACTCCTTCAACCTACTCACCCACTATTCCCTACATAAAATCCTCTCTATAAAACCACCCTTCACCACACAATCTAACAAAATCAATTCACACCAATTGGGAAGTTTGAGGATAGGGTTTGTGCAAATCTCTACAACCAACCTGGAAATATACTGAAAGTAGAAGTTTGTTTTCTAATTCCTTAATTTCTATCCCCATAGTTCGAACCAAATCACCAAGTTTGTGGGAATTTCAAGTCTCGCACACCAAGTGTTCGACAAATTGCTTAAGTAACGTTTGGGGGAAAAACTCATCAATTCCAAATCAATGGCACCAAAATCGGCATCAAAGAGGCAACGATGAGAGAGTTTGGGGGCCACACCACCAACACGAACCTTTGATAAGCGAAAATTCATAAGTGTCGCCGTCGCCGACCGTTACGACTATATGGTAAAAAAATCACTCACACCAGAACGGGGGTTGGCACCTGAGCCTGTTGATGGCGAAATGATGCAACAAATATATCAAAAAGGTTGGAATAAATTCACGGCAGAGCCCGAGGCCTCAGTTATGAGTGTGATCAAAGAATTCTATGCTAACGCCGAGGATAAGGCTCCCTTCAATGCTTTTGTGCGGGGTATGTTAGTTCCTTTCAGTACCGATGCCATCAACACGTACTATCAGTTACGAGTGCCGAGACATTGCCAGTACGCTCACTTACGTGACAATGATCCAGATTATGAGGCTATTATGAAGGAGATGACAAAGCCTGGTACCGCATGGACCAAATCAAATCATGGAGGCACTGTCTTTCGCAGTAAGGATCTCAACCGGTATGGGAAGATATGGTACGCATTTCTGTGCGCTAAGTTACTTCCATCTACACACATGTTAGATGTGCCCAAGGATAAGGCAGTGCTCTTGTATGCCATGGTACATGATTTCATTATCGACATAGGGGCTATAATCAACTTTTCAATCCGAAGATGCCTTCGAGGACCATTCTCTAGAGGATTGCCACACCCATCACTCATTTGTGGGTTGTGTATACAGACAGGAGTTCGATGGTCAGATGATGAGATAACCCAGATGCCGCTTCAGACACTCGACTCGAGAATGATTACAAGATATGCGGTGTGGCCCGGAGGCGAGTCACACCCGAGAGGAGTAGGATTTGTATTTCCCTCAGCCTCGGAGGATGAGGCTGATGCTAAGGACACCTCGGATGACGATGAGTTTCAGGGGAATGCGACAATGGGAGAGCAAGAAACAGAGACATCACCACAGCCCGGAGTCATATCTAGCCCTCAGTTCCTCAACCTTCAACGACAAGTGGATGAGCACAACAAGGAAGCATGAGGAGAAATGCAGAAACTAGCAACGAGGCAGGACCACATATTTGAGGCCATGAATCTATCTTTCACCTCATTGAATGCTACGCTCTAGAGCTTCAATCCTAATGCCCAATTCCCATACCAGCAACCAGCCCCAATGCCACGGTTTCCACCTAGCGATTCCGATGAAGAATAACAGACACCACCAACCCAGACTTAGGCGATTACAGGGAAGTCCTCTCTTATTTATTGCTTTGTCTATACAATGAGGGCATTATAATTTTCAAGTTTAGGGGATTTAGTTGCATGTTGCATATTTAATTTTATTAGCTAGGTTTGCATATGTTAGTTCATTGTTTAGTTTTAGGATTATTAAATGTTGATTCATGTAATCATGTTATGTTTATCACATACTATCTAAAAAAAAGAAAAAAAAGAAAAAAAAGAAAAAATCAAAAAAAAAATTCAAAAATAATAGTTAGTTACTATGTTCATCTTGCATGAGTCCAGCTGTTTGATAGTTACAGTCTATTTTGGCCAATGATGAGAATGAGATTGAGTAGACAAGTATAGTACTGATTATTAGAACTTTAATGTGATTTCTTATTATGAATTGAATATTTTCCTGTTTGAAACTGGTATAATCAGGTTAGCACGTTAGAGACAACTTTGTTGACTGATTAAGTTTAAATTGATACATAATTGACCTTTTAAGGATAATACTAGTTTGGATGAATGAAAGACATAAACAGGCGAAGATGGCTAAATTTAGACAAAAACTTAAGTTTGGGGGAAAATTTGGGATATATAAGCTTCAAAAATAAAAAGAAAAAAGAAAAAAGAAAAAAAGAAAAAAATGATGAAAAAAATTTATCGTGGCTAGTCTTGTTTCGGGTCCTTTGTTACTTGAGCAAGTAAGCCCGAGGGGATTGTCTTTACACCTAGCGCCCTAAGGTCTTATATGGTCTGGGAGTCGTTGGTTGAAAGCTCGCTAAGGGGTAGCACTGTTAGCCTAATGGAATGAGACATTGCACAGTCATGGTTAAAAAAAACATTAAAATGGGAAAAGAGCAAAAAGCCCCCTAATGCAAAGTAAAGCATAAGTATCCCGGATTGGACTCTTGAATTTGGTGGAAGTTTGACTTTAGTTTGATCTAGCTTGTTCATGAATTTTGTGAGTTTACACTGTATGATGCCTTTAAAGAGATCTTTTATGTGTTATATTTAGCATTATATCAGTTAGCATGGATGTTGAGCACACACGGACTATACCAGTAATAACAGTTTAAGATTTGGTGATTGACTAGGAAATTGTTGATTGGTTTTGATATGAAATATTGTCATGTTTATTTCATTTCGCTGAGGTCGGTTGAATAGACTTGTATTCATCAATATTGCTGGATTCATAGGCATGTAGATTAGTTGTATTTCATTGCATGACATTGAATTTTTGTTTTGTTTTGTTTTTGCTTGAGGACAAGCAAAGGTTTAAGTTTGGGGGTATTTGATAAGTGGGTTTTATACCTACTTATCCGGTATCTATTACTTGAGTTATTTGCTTAATCTCGTGTTTCTTAGTTACTTTTCATGCATTTTGTATTCATTTTATAGGTTATATGTTTGGGAGCGGTGTGAGTGACTATTGGTAAGGAAAAGCAAGGAAAACGCAAAGAATTGGTAGGAAAATGCAAAGAAAAGCAATCCAGATATCGTTTGGGCCTTCATGTTCATTTTATGATCATTTCATGTTCTTGACGTGGAACTTAGACTATGTTGTAGAACTCATTCTTAGCTTTCCGGAATGTCTTGAATCATTCCAATCGGAAGTTTGGATGTGAGATTATTGCCTTTTTATCAACAAAGACAAAGCTAAGAGTTGTTATGTTTGTCATACACACAGCAGCTACTTCCAGTCCAATTTCGACCTTCATCTGCTAGTTATTTCTGAAAAATCAAAGAATGAAAGTTGTAGAGCTCGTCGATAACTTCGATTTGATAGGTGGCAGGCCTCGTAACTCCTCCCGGATTAAAAGTTATGGCAGTTTTAACAGAGGATAGTGCAATAGATTTTCAGTAGTATAGCAAGTTGGGGATTGCTCTTATTGGCCTTGGAAGCAAGCCAGGGCTTGGGTCCTGGGATGATTAGCAAACTGCTAGCAAACCGGGGCTTGCTATTACAAAGGAGAGACCCAAGCTAGGGTTTGGGTACGGGAATAGAAGGGTATCCTAGTTGGTTTCTAATGCTACAAACGTGGAGCTTAAGTGATAGTGATGTTTTGGGGCTCATATCGGCATGGAATTGTAATCAAAATACATGTTGAAGTATATAATTAACAGCAAACAATGGGATTGAGGACACACAAGGCAAATTACAGAAATTAATTCCAGTTTTTCATAGCAAGTTTTGGAGGAATATTTCGAGGAGATTTTCGAGACGACTGCGATTCTAGGCTATGTGAAGGGTGTTTTTCAATATTCTTCGTCTTAGGCTATTATTTTTAATTGAAAGAATGATTTCCATGATTTATTCAATGTTTATTTCGTTTATTATGAACTAATTCACTTTTTAGGCTTATGATGGATCTTTAAGTGAAACGATGATTTTGTAACCTTTGATTTCCATTTTAATAGTCTATTTCCAGTTTATCTATATTAATTTGAGCTTGAATCTATGAATTTCCTGATCAACAATTCTTTATGGATTTGTATGGAATCGAGAGAGGATATTCAAATCTAGACCTAGTTGATATAGCATGTGTTCATGGATTTTGGGAATATCTTAATCTTAATGAATGTTAAGGTAGAGATATGCTTGACATCGTATGTAATCGGATAGAGAACTTATTCATAAACCTTCTTCAATTATAATTCACATAGAGATATAGTGGGTTAGTTGATTAAGGTGTTTAACGTGTTTCTATCTTAATTGTGGATTTACGTTAATATGGTATTAGTGCATCGAGAGGTGGTTAATACTACGTTCGTGTTCTTGATTAATAAACTGGGGTAGTGCATTGAATTGGAATAAAGATGTTAAAATAAGAGTGAAGCTTAGGGTGAAATCATAAGTCTAATTCTTCATTAATTGTTTGAAATTCCAGATTTTGATATTTGTGATTATTTGGTGATAGTTTAATTATTTGTTAATTTAGATTCTTTAATTTTAATTATTGAATTGACTTGTTTAATAAAATTAGGGTTAATAGGAGATTAGTAATTGTAAGTTAAGGTTATTGCTAGTTAGTCTCTGTGAGAACGATACTCTACTTATCACTCTATTACTTGTTGACCATGTATACTTACGTGTTGTGCGTATATAAATTTTACCCAACAATAGTACCCGAGTGAATAGTACCCTGTGAATAGTACTTCATGAATAGTACCCCATGAATTATACTTCATGAATAGTGTCATACGTATGAATAGTACTGTACGTATGAATAGTATTGTACATATGAATAGTGTCGTATGTATGAATAGTACTCTGACATGAAAAGAATAAAATTTAACAAGAATGTCCAAAAAAATATTTCTGTGAAATGATACTAGATGAAATGCAAATTTCAAGGATATTCTACTAATTTCAAGGAGTATATAACCAATACTTATCAAAATAAGTGTAAAATTAGGAATATAAAATGAAATAATATTACTTACATACTAAAGAGTATGGAAGAAAATATTATTTCTTACGAATATTGAACAAAAATAATATCCCTTACGAATATTGAACGAAAATAATATTCCTTACGAATATTGAACGAAAATAAAATTCCTTACGAATACGAAAAATAATATCATAAGCGAATATGAAATGAATAATACCTCTTACCTCAAAAGGAGAGTAATTCTGGCTGGTAGCAGAGATATTCTTGAAGAAAAACTTGCACTATTTTTTACACTCAAAGTTTTCTTAACTCAAAATAAATACGCTCAATATTATAGAAGAAGAATTCTCTGATTCTGGTGTGATTTTCATTTCTAAACTGAGCATCCTATTTGTAGGAGAATGGCAGGATACTATTTAAGAAAATAATCAGGGATACTATTTCACTGTACAAATATCATCTATCTATCAACCCATAAATAAATGCAAACCATGCAATAAATAGAAATAATAAATAAATCTGCCCTTAAGGGGTTACATCAACTACATAATAATAAAATCCCAGGTTGCTCTAACCATAAACATCTGTGCGGAATCATAAACAAATAATAAGTCTTAAGTAACATCAAGTCTAAATATCATTACATAACCACATAAATAATCAATCTTCATTACTTGCTAATCTTGCCCTTGCCTTTACTAGTGGAAGGCTCGTCTGCTCTTTCGTTCTTAACTGCAATGTTATTATTACGCAAGAGTGAGCACGATTGCCCATAAGTATAACAATATAACAATGAATAATAACATGCGAATAAATTAAAGACTTCTGAATTAGGAAACTCAACTTTTGAATCAAGAATGAATAACAAGAGAGAAAAAGAACTTACGAGGGTCATAAGACCTTGAACTATGTCATAGGTTGTCAAGTGTTTATACTTGAAACCTTTATGATTATAAGACTATGGACTCTTCTTCTCGTACTCTAGGGGGATCAAATACTTATTACTATATCTTGCACAATATCTTAATGCTAACGCATAAGTAATCCCCTATCTGAGGTTGTTCATCTCGGTTTGACATTAGAGTCCGCACCAAAGGAAGTTTGGTTTGGATAATTCATCAAGGGTTCTGAAATTTAGAACGCTCATCAACTGTGGACTAGTCGAATCATTAAGGGTTCGCTAGTCTAACAAGGTTTAACAGTAATTGATAACTGAATTTGAATAAAATCTCATAAAGTATACAATAGAATAAGTATTGTATAGCAGCATCATCCTTGAAAGATTAATAAAGTTTGATATAACAAAACAGACTTGAACAATAATAATGAGAACTTTCTCAATGTAGAAAGGTGAATTTATCAACTTATATAACAATAACAAGTAGGGTTAGGAAACTTGCCTCGTGCGTAGATTACACTTTACTTAAACTCGTTCCTTGATTTAAATCTTACATATCATTTACGTTCACAATACCAGTTAATTATAACGTACTAAACATCACAAGTTTATTCTTTTGTCTAACTCAAATGACTATACTTAGTCAATTACTACACGTATTGTCAAAATTAAGACTTAATGAACAATAAGCTAACTATGCATTCAATCGTTCAATTCACACGTAATTGTGTTATGGACGATTAAGAATTTATTTTAACACCTCATTATATGTTTAACAAGTTTTTATGTTCATTAGATTAAGTTAATAACACATTGCTAGACTTAAACATTTTAAAAACTCATTTCTAGGCCATTCTGCTAAGTGGTGCTGCGACGCCACTATTGTACTATGTCTTGGCGCTGCGGCTGGAGACTTGGCGTTGTGGCGCGGGACTTCAGTTCTGGAGTTGGCGCCGCGGCGCGAAACTCCAGATTTTGATTCTCAATTCGCGAAGAACACAGAGTTTAGCGAAATAAACACTACATGATCATTAATTTCACCAATTTAACATACCCACATGCTAGAATTCATACATAATCATTACCCAACATTTATACAGTGATTTTAACCCATTAAAACACATAATTACAGAATTAAAATATGTCAATTTCACTGTTCTTGATGTTCTTGAAGGTTTTGAACATAAATCATAAAATTCAATGCTACGAATTCGTTATAACACCAAATCCATCCATTTGAGTTTTGTTTACTTCGTTTTAGCATGCATAATCATATACTAGTGTGAATTTTACAAAACAATTTATGTTTGACATATTAATTTTATGTATAAGGGCCATATGGCCATATAACATACTCTGTAATCATATACTGTGAAATTTTATGAAACTGATGATATGGAATCATATACAATATATATTAAAACATGCTATGATGCTATATTAATAAATATACTCACATAATTGTTACCATATCCAACTATAGAGACTTTACAGAAGACTTAAGAGCCATACTCATGAAAACTTTAAAAGACGTAAAATAGGAATTGGGTTGAAGAGATTACCCAAGCGTAGTGTGAGTGAACGACAATTTCTCTTTCAGATAGTACTTCAATCATAGAGTTTCTCCCACAATTTCTCTAAATTCTCTCTGAAATCTCTCTGACTCTCAAGTTAATTCAAAATTAAGAATACGTAAACATAAAATGAACTGGTCATTTATGCGCAAAGTTGAGGTCAGTTACTCCATACGTGGTTTAACAGCCCTCAACTCCCCTTAAGGCCTCGTTTGGCTAGCCTTAAAGGCTTATACCCAATTTAATTTAATAAAACCTTTATAATATAGTTTAAATCATGTCACACTCCTTTTAAAAAAATAAATCATTATCTTATATAATTTATTTTAAATACAATATAATAATTTATCATTAATTCACATAGTCACATAATTAAATTTCTCATTTATTAATAATGTCAAATTATTAAATCTCTAATTACTAATTAAATTAATTAAAATACTATTAGGCTTATTAAATATTTCTTTTAATACAATAAGCTCACATAACTACATACTTCGAATAATAAAAATTCTCCACATTAATTTAATAAATATAACACATACAATTAAATTAATCTACCACAACTTCATCAATTAATTATTTAATCTAATAATTAATTCATCAAAAATGTTTATTCAATCCAATAAATATTAAAATTAAATTACAAAATCTCAGTTGTCACAGCTGTGACACCCCCAAATCCAGGTACTCCATTCTCACAGGATTTGGTATTCACTTTTCAAAACTATTACATCTAACTACCCATAATCAAAAGATAATGACATAATTTAAATAACTTAACAATAATCGTTCCCATTAAAGGGTTACATCATCTCAAAAATAATCTCAAGTAATCTAACCTTAAAATTATTATATAAGTTTGCAGAATACATCATAAAATAAAACAAGTCTTTAACATAATTCATTAAAATAAAATTCTCATAAGTCTTCAATACTTGGACATTTTGCCCTTTCCCTTGCTAGTAGATGGCTCATCGACTTTCTCTACTTTAGCTGCAGTGTTAAATGCAAGAGTGAGCAAACAATTACTCACTGATATAAGAAGTAATAATGATAACAACATGAGAATGAACAATGAATGCTGAACAGTAATGAACTTATTCTACAAATCAAAATAGAAAACAAGTTCGAATTTAATATCTGAGGGTCTTCAGACCATGAATTATGTCTCTGGTATTTAAGTATTATTACCTCAACCTTAACCATTATTAGACTATACAGACCCTTCTTAACTTACTTAGGGGGATCAGCCCTTTGTACCATGTATTGTGCACAAACATCTAAACGTTACACGTACAAAATCCCCTATGTTAGGGTTGTTCGTCTCAGTTTTAATTTAGAATTTCTGCACTAAAGTAAGTTTAGATTGGAACTAAGTTATCAGTTATTCTAGAATTTTAGAACACTATTCAATTATAGATCAAATCAATTTAATAAAAGTTTACTTGCTATTTGAAGGTTTAATATCAGAATATAGAATTGAACAAGGTTATTATCGAATATCAACAATATACAATTGAGTAAACATGATGTACATGCAAAGTAATATATTCAAAAGAGTTAGAATAATCTCCTTTGAATCAATGTATTAGAACAATATATGCTTCGAATAATAATAAGGAAAGTAAATCTTGCTCGATGTAACGAATTATGTTACAAGAGCTTGTACAATCATACATGAGATAGAATCAATAGGCTTGCTTAACTTCAATGTAAAATTTAGGAATAGATAGATTGCTTGACTTAAAGGTCACATAGCTATGAAACTTGCTCAATGATAACAAGGTAGAGTTAGAAAACTTGCCTCAAGCGTAAGCTATAATATTAAAAACTCACGTTCACCCACACATTTTAGTGGAATCATAATATCTATTAGACATGTTAACATCCACTTACAAAATAACACCAACTTCTAGTTAAACTTGTTAATTTAGTACAAATCTTACCTTACCATACATATTTCAGAATCACAAGTGTACATTCCATAACACTTATTCATTGATCAATAAATTTCTTAAATCATACATATCATTTTCACAACTTACTAACTTTACATTTTAGGGTGACTAACCACATGATACGTTTCTGTTTTAACATTGTTATTACACATTTGACACATTAACACAAACATTAAGCTAAGTTATAATGAATGTCCAAAGTCTGCAGAAGTAGCAGACTTCACTGTCTGTGACTGACTACTGGCGCGGTCGCGCCAGTATTACTTAGGTTACTGCACGCCCACGTGGCTTCTGCGCGCCCGTGCCAATAGGCTGCGCTCCCGCGCTACGTACCAGTTCCAGTTTTTACAGAACACGAAATTAGACTCTACTATAGACCAAAAATCTCAATTCCACAGAAACTCACCAAACTTTAACATCTAAAACTTTGTAATATCATACTTAAGCATGTTATACACCATTCTATATACAAAAACATTACATATACATCATTTTGAGGAATCAAAACCATAGTTTTTCTAAATTTCTTCATTTTTTACACTTTTTTAATTGATCACCACTTAATTCGTTTCTTAATCAATTGACATGATTCAAACTACGCCGCTTTCGTTTCTTAACATATTAACATAATCCAATAACAAATTACAGATTATAACACATATAGAGCATCAATCTTCGTACTTTCTAAAGCCATTTTTCAAATATAAACACTGTTATTTCATTTTCTTCCTACACACCAATTTCTCACGAATTTGATACTCAACAACACTCATATATGATGACAACAGATTTTACAATATAAACCACATCCTATAATCAATGTTTGAACAACAAATCCACAAAATCAATTTACAGAGAACTTAAATAAAAAACTAAATCTTGGAAATTTAGGAATGAATTATACCTTAATCCTCTTGATTATAGGCTAGCACAAGATGGTGAATCTCTCATTTCTCTTGGAAAAATCACAGAGATCACTCTCTTAATTTGTTACTCTCAATACTCTGTGTTTCTTTTTCTCTCCCAACTCTATGCTCTTAGGCCTTAGGAGAGAAATAAGACGCGAAAGAAAAAAAATAAACTGATATGGCCTTGCTTCCCACGTAATCTTTCAGTTAAAAAAACAAAAAGACGTCAGTTGAATAAGCCAAAGGTCACAAGGCCTTGTTTGGCTACCACCTATTCCCCCAAACTAAATTATTTTTATATTATTTTTATTATATAGTTTCACTTGTCACACATGCAACCCATTTAAATAGCTTACAATTTATAATTAGAATAATTATAATCTTATTATAATTACACTTATAATAAATAAATAATTATATATCTAATTTAATTAATAAATTAAAAACATCACTTTATTTAATTTATTTATTTTCTTTAATATAAAACAATTCATTTAATTTAATTATTTTATTAAATTAAATTCTTCAAATAAAATTACCATTATTTAATTTAATTAACATTAATCACTTTAGTTACTAAATTAATTTATCACAGTTCATCAATTATTTATTTTCCTCAATAAATAAATTATTTAAAATATTTATTTAATTCAATAAATATTTAACTTAAATTATAAATTTTTCGATCGTTGCAACTGCACAGTAAGATTAGGCGAATTCACGGGCGTTCGGCTGAATTTTTTTATTATTTTACTATACAGTACTATGTAATAAGTAAGTAGGTGTCCATGTAATAAGCCAAATTTACAATAAATACTTCATAAAAAACCCCTCTATTTATCTCAATTCACTTGGTTTCACTAAACACATTTTTAATAACATTTATTCGTCATTAATATTATAACTCACAATATTAACAACCAGATCATTCCCAGGAAAGAGGGGGCTTTCTGATACGGACTTCTCCTTATTGGCGCGCAATTAGGTGACCAAACCTCTTTCCTCGACAGAACTTTCTAGACATTGCCAATAATGTAAATAATAATATGAATAACTTTTTCATCTCAATTATTGATTTAATAATATAAAATATTGTGCAGATGATACTGTACAAATAATTGAATAAAACTGAGTGACTTCTTACTTAAGCATAAATAATTTATAGATATTGTGCAATACCGTGTGCTACTGTACAACCACGCATATTACTGTATTTTTATCACCGGGTATTTCAACAGTTAACGGTAAAACTTTTGTCATTATTTTTATAAAAAGGTTATTTCTGTCGCTTTCTAAATCCGACAGTTATTCCGTTATGGAGTCCACCAATAGTTGTATCGTCGTACGAATATTCCCCGACAAAAAGAATATTCTCCGACCAAACGAATATTTTATGACAACTTGCTTACTTTGTAAAATTTTCACATATCACCTTTAACTTTAACCTTTTATCAATTTAACCATTTACTAAATAGAATAATAATTATAAGAAAATTGAATACTTTTATTTCATAAAATTCGGGGTCTTACAATCTCCCTTCCTTATGAAATTTCTTTCTCGAAATTTGGGTATATACCTGGTATGTTGAAGGGATGAGAATACATTGCTTTCTTTTCAGATTGTATCTTCCCGGTCATTTTCTACGTATCATGATTTTCCCATTGCTCATCTCTTGTATTTCAAATATCATTCTAAAATACAGCTTCAAAATAAAGGTTAATTGACATATCATAATTTGTTAACTTAAGTAAGAAAATTTAGCTTAGGTAGGACACACACTAGCGAAGGATATTACTCGTCTCTCCCCTCCTAGTTCTAATCCCAGATCTTTGCTAGAGACCATGTCCCTAAGCTCTAATACCATTTGTGGTGCCCCCAAAATAGATCCACATAACCCATCTTGGGTCGCCAGATACACGGTACAGAATTCATATGCAAATTTCATTTATATAATACGACAAAACGTATGCTAAGAGTTTTAACACAAATATTATCTCGTAGACAATATCCAAACTCAGATTATTACAATGCCATATAAAATATAGCAGAAATTATCTCAAGACCCCAAAGAAGAACTAGAAGATTACTATCCCGTTCATTCTAATGAGGTGCATTTTTGACGATTTCAAAGGCGGGTCCTCCTCACCCTACTATTGTTCGCCAAAATCAAATATTAAGTGACGTATAAAATACGACACACACATCTAACGTCTTTAATACCACTATATGTTGTTTTATAATGTATTGGGAAACTTCCACAGTCTCGGACCATTACACTATTCCCCTGTTATCTCCGCTCGACCCAGCTACACTCTTATTACCTGAAAGGAATTATGAAGCAAAAGGTGAGCACAAATAGCCCAGAAAAGAATATTATGACTAAGATAATATATAAAAAATTATCCTTAGTCCTCAATGGGGAAAAATATGATAGAATACAATAGACAACAAGTTTTAGATCAACAACTGCAACGGAAACAACAATTCATTAAAAGAGTCAAGTAGAACATAATGTCTACTATCTCCTCCAAATTAAAAGTCCATCATTAATATTTTATCCCCGTAATATCCATCAACAGTTCTTTTTGTACCCAAGACAAAGAGAACTTTCATCACCTGTCTTCACCCGAACCACCAAAGAATATAGTTCAATTCACAATTCATATTTATAATCATGTAAATCAACAGTCCATCTTTGCACTACAGGCTAAAGACATACAACTGTAAAACCAATAATCAACAGTCAATCTTTGCACTATGGGCCAAAGATGTTCAACTGTAAAAACCAATAATCAACAGTTTCTCCTTGCCATAAAGGCTTAATAAAACTTTCACTCAATATCCTTTCCCCAAATGCTAAAGACATTCAAATATAATAACAATGATTATACCAATCAATTGTCTATCTTTGCACTACGGGCCAAAGATATTCAATTATAAAACCAATGGCCATGATCATTCCAATCAATTGTCTGTCAGTGTACTACGGCCAAAAACATTCAACTGTAAAGCCAATGGTCATGATCATGCCAATGAACAGTCCATCTATGCACTACAGGCCAAAGATGACTTTTACCACATCATTTGTCTGTAACATTATAGGTCATGATCATGTCATATACCTGTCCATCTTTGAACTATGGGCCAAAGATATAATATTGTAAAATCAATAATCAACAGTCCATCTTTGCACTTCAGGCCAAAGATGACTTTCACCGCAATATAAACATGAGAATGATGACAATGATATAAGGATTCAATCAAGTGAGATCAATGATAAATATTAGAAATTTATAATTTAATTTATTCAGCGTTCAAGAATATCCAAATCGTCAACATGATAACTAAACGTGGAGTAAAATTCAAGAATAATACTCATGTATCAAAAAGTAATTTAGATAGAAAAGAAATTAATTTTGGTCATGAATAGTACCCCGGGTGAATAGTACCCGAGTGAATAGTATCCCGTGAATACTACTTCGTGAATAGTGTCATACGTATGAATAGTGTCGTACGTATGAATAGTGCCCTATGTATGAATAATACCCTATGTATGAATAGTACCCATGAATAGTACTCCGGCATAAAAAGATTAAAATTTAACAAGAATGTTTAGAAAAATATTTCTGTGAAACGATAATAGATGAAGCATAAATTTTATGGATATTCTACTAATTTCAAGGAGTATATAAGCAATACTTATCAAAATAAGTGTAGAATTAGGAATATGGAACGAAATAATATTACTTATATACTACAAAGTATAGAAAAAATATTATTTTTTACGAATATTGAAGAAAAATAATATACCTTACGAATATTGAACGAAAATAATATTCCTTACGAATATTGAACGAAGGGATATGAAAATAATATTCCTTACGAATATTGAACGAAAATAAAATTCTTTACGAATACCAAAAATAATATCATAAGCGAATATGAAATGAATAATACCCCTTACCTCAAAAGGAGAGTAATTCTGACTAGTATAGCGGAGATATTCTTGAAGAAAAAACTTGCACTATTTTCTACACTCAAAGTTTCCTTAACTCAAAAGAAATACACTCAATATTATAGAAGAAGAATTCTCTGATTCTGATGTGATTTTCATTTCTAAACTGAGCATCCTATTTATAGGAGAATGACAGGATACTATTTAAGAAAATAATCACAGACTGCACAGTAAGATTCAGCGAATTCACAAGCGTTCGGCTAAATTTTTTTTTTTTTTGATTTTACTATGCAGCACTATGCAATACTATGCATACACTATGCAGTACTATGAAAATAAAAAAATATAATATATTATATTTTACATAAAAAAACAAAACTTATATATATATATATATATATATATATATATATAAGTAATAAAACAAAATTGAGATAACTTTCTACCGACGATTTTGAAAAATGAGTAAATGGGGGTTCATGTAATAAGTCAAATTTATAACAAATACTTTATAAAACCCCCCTCTATTTATCTCAATTCACTTGGCTTCACTAAACATATTTTTAATAGCATTTATTCATCATTAATATTATAACTCACAATATTAACAACTAGATCATTCCCAGGAAAGAGGGGGCTTTTCGATAAGGACTTCTCCTTATTGACGCGTAATTAGGTGATCAAACTCCTTTCCTCGATAGAACTTTCTAGACATTGTCAATAATGCAAATAACAATATGAATAATTTTGTCATCTCAATTATTGATTTAATAATATAAAATATTGTGCAGATTATACTATGATAATAATTGAATAAAACTGAGTGACATCTTACGTAAGCATCAATAATTTAGAGATATTGTGCAATACCGTGTGCTACTGTGCAACCACGCGTATTACTGTATTTTTATTACCGGGTATTTCAACAGTTAACTGTTAAACTTTTGTCGTTATTTTTACAAAAAGATTATTTTTGTCTCTTTCTAAATCAGATAATTATTCTGTTGTGGGGTCCACCAATGATTGTGCCGTCGTACGGATATTTCCCTATAAAAAGAATATACCCCGACCAAATGAATATTTTATGACAACTTGCTTACTTTGTAAAATTTTCATATATCACCCTTAACTTTAACCTTTTATCAATTTTAACCATTTACTAAATAGAATAATAATTATAAAAAAATTGAATACTTTTATTTCATAAAATTTGGGGTCTTACATATAAGGTAGCTTTACCACCTGAACTAGAACACATCCAGAACGTGTTTTAAATTTTCGTGCTACGTCCAAACAAGTTTGACTATAAGCACGTGATATCCTATGAGCCCATTCAAGTAGAGAAAAATCTGACTTATGAAGAAATTCCAATTCAAATAGTCGATAGGAAAGAACAAACTTTGAGAAATAAAGTAATATCTTATGTAAAAGTAATTTGGTGAAACCACAACGCTGAGGAGGCTACGTGAGAGTTAGAGGATAAGATGAAGAGGGACTATCCGCACTTGTTTGTGTAACCTTGTACCAATTCTGAGGACAAAATTTTTATGGGTGGTGGATGGGGGAGGATGTAATATCCGCGAATTTTATGAATAATATTAATAATTAAATTAATAAAATTTGAATATTTATTTGAATATAAGTATATATTGTTGTGACACAAAATGTGATAATTCAATCGAATTGAATTAAGTATGTGACGACTATGTGATATGATGAAAATAATGAAAAGCTTAATTTAAGCTTAAGTGATGACTATGTCAGTTGTGTGGCATAATGGTGGAATAAGTTATGGTTTAATTAATTTTATGAAGAAATAATATGATGATGGAATTTTAAAAAAAAATGATGATGGAAATAATTAGTGCTATCATATTATATTAATGAATAAATAATTAAATAATGTAACAGAATAATCTCTATTATTATTAATTATTGACTATGTGCAATAGCATGTAATGTGTAGTCTTATATAATAAAGTTGTTTCACTCATTAAATATAGAATAAGGTGTGACATTAGACGGTGAATATATATGATCTAAAACTATATAATAAAAGTGAGTTGAACCAAATGGAATAAAGAAACTTATGTGACATCATGATGATGTGACATCATGATGTGTTGTGGGACAATTAAATATGTACTCTAAATATATGGGAGAAAATAAATTCAAGTAAGTAAATAATTATTATTAAATATTTATGTGTAACTGAAATAATAAGTTTTATGAAAATAATGGGTTGTTAATACCCAACTGAATTATGTTCAGACCTATCGTAAATATATTGGGACTAACCCAAATGTACATGGATTATATAATTATGTGTATACATACCCCTAACTTATCACAATGTAATAATATTAACTCATTAGAGTTACACTTGTAAACCCAAAAGGAAGTGAAAACTTAAATAAACTAGTGCCTTGTTGCTAATGCTGAGAGTTAAAGGAGTGTCCCATTTTCATTGTCTCATTTCTTCATCATGTTAATAGGCCACTGGCCTACCCACCTTGCCCAATCTTAGGAAATTCAAATGATGGTGATGATGGAGAGGGGAGTGGCCTCAACAATATTCCACCAATTTTTCTTTGCCCAACATTTTCTTCTTTTTCCTGCTGAACAAGAACCAGAGAATAAAGCCTTTGTATAGATATAAAATTCTCTATAAATTGAGCTCTTCTCTTCATAATTCATTTGGTTAAAGTGTCTGATAAGTTTTATATAGAAAGTGTGAGAGCAAACTGAGGTTTAGAAAGAGTAGCAATTTCAAGCTTTAAAAGGAATAATTCTTAAACTTGTTTTGAAATTCAAGAATTTATAAATTCTTAAAAGTTTCATGAATTAGTTGTTGATTGATATGTTATATGATGTTAACATGTTAGTTGAGTTTATATGCATATAAAGAAACAATGTGGTTGATGTCTAAGCTGGTTAAATGAGAATTTTTCATGTTTGATTTTATGTCCTGCAGAAGCAGAGACCTTTCTGGACTATCCAGGGAAGGGCGCAGCTGCGCGCTCCTTGTAGTTCAACACGGCGCAGCTACGGCGTGCACCAGTCTTGAATTTTGATTTTTGTTGTAATGTGATAGTTCTAACACGTTAGTTTGACTTAAACTTATATGAAAAAAAATCTAGCATGTAGTATAAGGTCCATTTGCATTATGTGGTTTTCTTTAACATGCTTTCATGTGTATTTTTCTACAAAGAAACTCGATGTTTTGAAAACTGATTTGATAAAAGCTTGTAGCATCATATATTCTGACCTTGTAGCATAGATATATGGCTGAGTTACGAGAATGAAGTGTAGTTAGTGTTATTTTGTGTGTTTTTTCATAAGTTAGTATGTGTTTTGAAAAGAAAACTTAGAATTTTGAAAATAAACTTTGAGAAAACTTACGATGTTTAAGTTCTGACTTTGTGAATTTGTTTATATAGTCTAGTTATGCATGAAATGTGATTCAAATTGATATTAATATATTAAATTAATTTAGCTTGGGTAAAATGATTTTTGAAGGAAAACTAGGATATTTTATAAACTTAGTACTATAAACGTTGTTTCGATAATATTCTGAACTTTAAGACTTACATGCTAGTACTCCTTATGTCACTAAACATGACCTATATGTGTACTCACTTACTCGGGTATGTTACAAACCATTGAAATATGAGTTTAGACATGTTTTAAGGTGATAAACAATACTAGCTATGTGTAAATAATGTGAATACTTGCGAGCATGCATATTACAGATTATATGAACTTCTCATATCAATAGATGGTTAACATAGTTGGCCTCGTGATTTCATGACCTTATTTGACCTTAATTCATTAGAAATCCTAAACTAGAACTATAACATGTAAAGTTAAATTTGAAATGATCTTAGAAGCTTTTAAGACCCTTTAACATGTGTATATGCTATGTGTTAATATCTACGTATGCTATAAAATCAAGATAGAACCAAGAGAGCAAAGCTCAGCTGTGGTCTAGCCAAGGGACAACGCAGCTGCGCCATCCCTAAGCCCAACTGAAGCGCAGATGCGCTCTCATGCAGTCTAATCTGACTATTTAGTTTGTAATATGAGAATTTTAGTGTGCATATATTGGTGTTTTAAGCTGTAATACATGTTTAAAGTATGGTTCTAAGTTTTTAAGTGCATCGTTGCTACATTGAATCAATATTTAACCGATTTTCTTAAAAGTCTTGATAGAGTTTTCAAAGAGAAATCAATGTTGATTGTGTGATCTATTTTTTGTGACTAAGATGGAACTTGATATGCATTATTAACTTACGGGGTCAGACATGTATCATAATATTGAGTTACGTATAGTGTTTGAATAACTAATGAGAATATATGTATATACATAACTATTATACAATAGGAATTCGAGGTGTTGATAAGCTATAGGTTGATAAACTACACATAAGGTAAGTTCCCTAACTCCCTTAACTTTATATATTGTGTGAATCCGAATTGTTAATATATCGACCATATTTACATCGAACAAATATCTATTACTATTCGAAAGTCGATTTTATATCTTGATTTTGTTGCAAGCATTGAACTTATTGTTCTTAAATGCATTATAAAAAGTTGTCTAAGCTATTTGAATTGGCTAGACTAATATCATGCGTTAGAAAGTTATCCAAACCAAATGTCTTGGTGTGGACTCTAATAAATCTACTGAGATGAACAACCTTCATTGAAGGGAACATTATATAACTGTCGGGGAACCGACGTGCGCACATACAAACATATTTAAATGTTATGCATAACGCAGGGTACTTTAGGCTGATTACCTGTTGTACTTATTTATATTGGATTTTTGGTATAATACTGTTAATTTTAGCAGGAGTTATTAGTCCATAGCGACTACTAAGTTTTCATTCTTCTTGAACTTTGAAATGATTAACCCTTGGAATCTTGATGATATCTTTCAGACCATAGCGACTCTTATTTAGAACAATTGAACCTCTTGTTATTCTTGAACTATGATTTACTGTTATACCCATGAATTTTAAATTTTTTACTTTTTCACCCTTATTTCTATATTAATTACTGGGCAAATTTGTTGCTCATTCTTGCTTTCTTTACACCTTTCAGTAAAGGCACAGAACGTGGTGAAACATCAGGCAAGAATAAGGGCAAGGGCAAGGGCAAAGGCAGGGCTATAGAGCAGCTTTGTTCCTTTAAGTTAGAAGTTTATTATTATCCAATTGTAATAAGACTTATTTAATATTATTTATTACTTTATGTTTGAACTTAAGTTATGTAATATTACTAGTAATGGTTGCGAAACCTTGGGACAAGAATAATTATAATAAATCAATGTAAATTATTCTATTATTTCGTTGTATAAGTTGTTAGTACATTATTAGAATTAGATCGCGAAGCACCGAATTTGAGATATTAGTGTCTAAATTTGGGGGCGTCACATCTATAAATAGACCCCCCCAACAGCTCATAAGGAAGAGAGGAATGAGAGAGAAAGGGTCCAAGAGAGAGAAATCTAGTCATTTGTGAGCGAAAGACAGCTTTTGTTCCGTTCAATTTTTATAAATCTCTTATATAAACACTTTTATACATATATATAACAACATATCAAGTTTTAACCTGTGAAAATCGAGTTTATAGGTGCTTAAAGCCGTTCGATAGCTATTCTCGCGCCTAACTGTAAGATCTCTTCAAATTTGCTTCTTTTTCTTATTTTACTATATATATAAATTCTACATATATATATATATGCCTATGTATGGTACAGATCTAGTTTTTTAACAGTTTATTTCTTGTAAATAGTTAAAATTTGCATTACATTGACTAGATCTAGCCAGATCTAGCTTTTAACGAGTTTAAAAGTTGTAAAAGTTGAACCTGAAAGCTAGAATGACTCAGATCTATATAGATCTAGTTTTCTTTCTAGTTTTTTGTGAATATTTAAGCTTTATTGACTAGATTTGTACTAAATCTAGCCAGATCTAGCTTTCAACCAGTTCAAAAGTTATAAAACTTGAACATGTAAGCTAGAATGGCTAAGATCTGTACAGATCTAGTTTTCTTTCTAGTTTTTATAAGTATTTAGCAACCATGTGACCCTAAATATGTATCTAGAGGAAACTAGAAGTTATGGGTTACTCGCTAATGATGATTTAACAGATGAATCCTTCGTACAACGATGTCTAGTATAAATATGTGTTTTATTTATGTATATTCGTTATGCGGGCTGTTTGTGTGATATACTGTGAGCCTAGGAGCTATAGGATCTATGATTCAATCAATGAATATAGATCTGGTTCCCATGATGGAACTTTTTGATTGTACAGCCAGCTTACAAACATCTTTATTTGTAAACCAAGGCCTTAAAATGGTTATACAGTTTTAAGTCTCCAAAATAGTGAAAACTATGTGTGATGCCCCCAAATCTGGTTATCTTCCAACCCGACAGATGGTTTTATACGATACTCATATGTATACATTCATTCCATTGAAACAACATCAAAATAATTGTATTTACTAATTTCGTATTACAATAATAAATATAAATCCATTCCCAGGTTCTAAAACCGTTACAGTCTTTGTAAAACATAATATGATTCATACAACATACTAGTCTATTACAAGACAACTAATTATTCATCTTCTCCTTGCCTTTATCTTTAATAGAACTCTCGGTTCACTCGGCCTTAGCTGCAAGCATATAACTCAAGTAAGAAGTGAGCATAACTAGCTCAGCAAGTCTAACAATATATTATACAAATACCACTTTGAGAATCATATGATTATTCTTCATTAACTAAACAAGTAGTTATGAAGTACTATAAAACATTGAATAACACTTTTAATTCTCATAAAACAATTCTGAAGTACATATAGTAACTTAGGAATTATGAGTAGGTCAAAAGACCATGAACATTCTCTTTAGTTTTTATTCATGAAAAAGGACAACCCGGTACTAAGACCGTAAGTCCGTTATTTCTTACGAGCACTTCTAGGTAATCAACTTATAGTACTCTATGTTGATCAACATTCATCCGTTAAACGTATTTACGTTTAAGTTTTGGCAACCTCGCGTGCCCATCGAATAATCGATGTAAAATACATTTTTTTATTCATACTTAGGCTTACCTTGAATCCGTACCAAACAATTGGCGTAGGATAGCGTTATCAGTTCTATATTGAAAGACTTATAAATAAATCAATCAATCTTTTAAGATTAGTCTACCCGAGTTAAAACTGGCATCGACCCTTTCGTAAAACAATTCATGCATCTCATAACATGAATCACAGAAATCCTGGCTAACACGAAGGTTAGACAAGTGTTAAGAAAACTTGCCTTCAAGCGTTTCGAATATAATATTCAACAATTCTTGGTCTTTACAGTATCTACAGGATATATTCAAATAGTACACTGTAATTAGCTACCAAACAATCTAATCACATTGTTTTTACCAACTTCTTTCTCTTCTATGACTTAAGTGAATTTATTTCATTAATAAATGTCAATTTGACTTACTTATTCTTCCTTAATTACTAAGTAAACAATCGTTTGTTAACATCATTATTTGATATAGTAATGGTCGTTACTTATATTAAGTTCAGACTTCGATCATCATTGGTTTAAGTACAAACATTTATTGAATACCGTTCACGGTTTCTTGACTCGTAACTTCGGTGCGTTATAAGTGTTGAATTGGCTCGTTCAAAAGCCGTTATCTTTTACATATCTTATATACTTGATTTCATTTAGGACAAAAGTAATTTTTTTAAAAAGAAATTTTTAACAATGAACTCACTAATTAACTTTCTATTATGCATTCGTTTAACGTTCGTGAACGTTCATAGCTCGCTTCTTCGTCCTAAGTCGGATTTTCAATAGTTCTTGAGTCCACGACTCTCAAATATGTTATGCCATCAAAAACCAAGGTTTCCGAGTTACACTGCAACTTTTGACTATAAATTCAAAAATTCTACGATTGCGACGTTTAATGCTTAATCTCATAAATTTCGCCATAACTTCGTTACTCGTGTTCTATACGCCAAATTAAATGGAACAACTCCATTGATTCATCATCTACATCCTAACAAAAAAAATGCACATACCCTATGATGGTTTTCAATTTGTCCATCAACAACCAAATAAATGCTTAACGGTTTTCTTTGATTACAACTTACTTAAACACTTATGATTCTTAATTATTCATGGCTTATCAATGTTTTAATTCACTAATAGCCATCCTTATTACTCCGGAAGAGACATGCTCCACCAATTCATACTTCTCTACAAAAAAAAATCGAAAAAGATCGAAGACTAATGCTTACGAAATATCACCTTAACATTCTTCGCGTTCTTGACTAAAGCTTGTATGTTTTGCTTTGGATTGATCTTGATTATTTGTTAGAGCTCTTTTCTCTCTCTCAATATATTATCTAGAGTTGGTGAAATAATAAAATGAACCAACCTAGCTTCTCTTATATAGGAAAACCTAATGGAGGGTAATTTGGTCATTAGGTCTACCTCCTTACTATTCACCTCCTTACTATTCATTTATTTAGCCACCAAGTAAATGCACTTTACTTGGCCACCAAGTGGCCGGCCCACCTAGCTCTTTGGGTCACCCATGGGTTTTAACCATCCGATAACCCATCGGTTCGATCCGCGGTTTAGTTTCTTAATTTGGGCCTTAGCATAAATCATTTTGGACCTATCTTAGGCTTGTATTAACATAACTTTGGGCTTGACACAATCCAAGTCCAATTGGAAAATGACAAAGTCCACTTACTAAAGTCCATAAAAACTAATCGTATTTTACTCGTACATTTCTCGTATTCTCTTCGTATAGTATTCATACGATATTCGTATTATACTTCATATTAATCTTCATACTATAACCATATACTAACTAGTATCATACTTGTATATCACACGTATAATAACCTTAATCATTATATGCATTTCATTTCTTTCTCGGAAATCACTTTCCCTAACCCTTAGGTTTTAAGTCCGCAAGAGAAAACTTCATTTGCCATAACTGAAATATTATTGGATATTCCATCTTGTCTTAGAATTCTATTATTACGCATTTCTCAGAAATTCAAACTTAATTCCCGAGCAGAAAAGGATGAATAGTGTTTTTACGGAAATTTCTCAGAATACTTTTATTTTCATCTTAGAAATTCAAAATAATTAATCCTAGCACATAGCCAGAATCCTAACCACATCCGCACATTCTAGGTCATAGAACGACCTTCAAATAGCTTACTCACATAAATAATCAATTAAATTCATTTAATCCACATAATCACATAAAAATTTAATTCTCATAAAAATTCAATTTTCTCGGGCATTACATTCTTCCCCCCTTATAAGGACTCTATCCCCAGAATCTCGCTACAATTACATAAACAAATGAGGAACATTTTCCTTCATTTTACTCTCGAGTTCCCACGTTGCTTCTTCGGCATTGTGGTTCCTCCAAATTACCTTCACCGAAGGTATTATCTTATTTATCAAGACTTGTTCCTTCCTATCAACAATCTGAATTGGAAGTTAAGCACTTACAACATATTCTGCTATCCCTCTTTTCATATTTGGCCAACAAAAGTTATTTCAAAGGTCTTAATACATCCCAGTACTACCTGGATGTATCGAGCACCTCGAACTACGGGCCTCACTCACTATCTTTCTTTTAACTCAGAATTATTTGGAACTTAAATTCTTCCTTCAAAATAAGAGTATACTTGGTCTTCTCTTCATCCTCCATCCTCTTCTTCATTCGCTCACACTCATCGTTACCTAGTTGTACTTCCTTAACTCGTTCCATTTTCGTGGATTGAGTCTACATTGTGAATAACATTTCTACCTCTTCATTCAGTAATTTAACTTCTAACCCCGTTCTCGCCATCTCCGTTATTAAATCATTCTGAGTCATTAACATTGATAGATTTTCCCTACCCTTCCTAATTAATGTGTGGGCTACTACGTTTACCTTCCCTAAATGACATAAGATATCACAATCATAATATTTTATCAATTCTAACCACCTTCTCTACCTCATATTCAACTCCTTCTGTGTGAAGATATATTTCAGACTCTTATAGTTCGTGTATATCTCACACTTCTCCCCGTATAAATATTATCTCCATATTTTTAATTTAAAAACTACAGCTGCCAATTCTAGATCATGAGTAGGGTAGAACTTCTCATAATCCTTTAACTGACATGACGCATACGCAATGACCTTGCCATGCTACACGAGCACACAACCCCTTCCTCTATGCGAAGCATCGCTATAAATTACAAAGTTCCTCGTATCATCTGGTAAAGATAATACATGTGTCTCACTTAACCTTTCTTTTTAGTTCCTGAAAACTATTTTCTCACTTCTCATTCCTAACATACTCATCAATAACATGTCCTAAAATCTTTATATCTTTTAAGCTAAAATTCACACTTAGTGAATTCCGTATCCAACTTCTCCCTCTGTAACGTTTCCAACACTATCTTCAAATGTTCAGCGTGATTGTCTGGCGTCTTAGAATAGACTAGAGTATCACCAATGATCATTACAACAAACTTGCCCAAATATTATTTGAACACTCTGTTACGCTAATGGTACTTTCAACCATAGCACCTCACAAGAGTACCTATCAGATTGCCACTGACTTGTTCGATGCCCCTTATGGAAAGTCTAGCTTCAGTACATTAGTCAACCCAAACAACATAACCAAAAACTCATAATGACCATAACGAGTTCTGAACGTCGTCTTAGGTACCTCTTTCTTCCTTACTTTCAACCGAAGATACCTCGTACACAAATCTATCTTAGAAAAATACTTTGCCCCTTTCAACTGATAAAATAGATTATCGATCCTGGGCAATGGGTATTTATTCTTAATTGTTAACTTATTCACTCACGATAGTTGATACACAATCGTAACGACTCATCCCTTTTTCTTTACAAACAATACATGTTCTCCTACTCTCTAGGTGTCCACAACCTGGAACATGTATTCTATACACCTCTTCCTCAACATCCTCCTAGCTTGTGTCATGGTTAGATAACAAGAGCGTCCTGGTGATTTATTACTGTAGAACACTACCTTGGATTCCTTAAAAAATCCGAAGGTTCACACTTTTCCTATGACAATCTATTAAAGTTCTATGGTTAATCAACCCATTCATCCAAGAATTACTTTAAATTCTCTCAACCTTATCGATACTTATCTACCGATACTTGCTTACCGCTATTATCTGTGAAATAATTCCTATGAATATATTCAATGGGAGTTATTTCCTCATTCTCTATCTTAACGTTTAAAGGTATTTATAATCCTTTCGGGAATGAACCTAATCGCTTAGCAAATTCACATGCTATAAAAGAACAAGTAGCATTCGAATCAAATAGCACATAAGCATTCATTTTATTGACTGGAGTGATACCTGTTACTACATCCGCTGATGCAACCGTATCTTGGACAGTCATATTAAAAGTATGGGCCATAGGTCTACCCGACGATGGTGGTCCAGTAATGGCTAACTTACCACTACTAGCACCCTTGCTACCCTCTGACCCCTTCTTTGGGAAATTTCTTGCCATTTGGTCATCGACCCACAAATAAAACAGCCATGGTTTTTCTTAGGATTAGGGCAATTGGGTGATATATGACCCTCCTGTCCACAGTTATAACAAACCGATTTTCCTTTAAGATAAACTCCTAGATGAGCCTTTCCACATGTCTTACATGCTTCGATCCTACGCTTAGGATCCCCATGTTCCACTCCAGTATTCCCGGAGTTAAAACTCTTCCTTTTGGGCATACTGCTAGCTCCTTCGACCTTGGGTCCTCCCTCTCTTTTGCTCTTATTCTTTCTATCTTTGTTGTATTGGCTCAAAGCCTCATTACAACCCTCCGCGATGATTGCTTTCTCCAGAATTGACCCATATGAGGCACTCTAGAAAACAGAAATCCTACTATAGAGCCAGGGTTTCAGGCCCTGCTCAAACCTATGAGCCTTCCTCTCCTCAGTGTCCACTTGGTGTAGAGCAAACCTTGCCAATCCATTGAATTTGGCCGCGTACTGGGGAACCGTCATGTCCCCTTGCTTAAGTTCTAGGAACTTAATCTCCATTCTCCCCTTCATGCTAGTAGGAAAATAGTTCTCGAAGAAAACCTTCTTGAACTGTTCCCATGTTACTGCATCTGTTCTAGCCCCACCTTGGTGAGCCTCCCACCAGAAGTTGGCTTCCCCGTTCATCATATAGGTCGCAAAAGAAGTCTGTTGCGCCTACCTTATGTTTGTAATAACAAACGCCTAGCTTCTCTATTTCCTTTACCCATGACTAGGCCTCAATTGGGTCCGTAGTACCTTTGAACTCCGGCGGACCTACGCTTTTAAATTCCTTAAAGGTAGTCATTCTGGCTACCCTAGGGACTACGGGTGCTCTACCCCCATTTTGATTAAATATAGCCATTAATAAATTAACAAACTCTTGCATAGGGTTGTTTTGCCCCCCCTGGTTATCGTTATGGGACTCAGCCTCTTGATTACGTTGTCTTCTTCTTGGCGGTATTTTCTAATTAAATAAATAAAGTTTCATTATTATCTATTTACTTACTTAGTTATTATTCGCCAAACAACAACTCATACCATAACAAAGCAAATTAAATAAAAACTTCATTATATTCATATGCTTCATCATTCAAACTATTTATAATTTGATTCCATAGCCAAAGCTATCACATTCCTATTTCGCGATTGAATTTCACAAAGGTTAGGATTTACAAAAAGACTAACTTTTATATAAAAGAGGGTTTTACGTCACTACACATATATCACTCCAGACTTCTAATAATGCATAACAGCATCCTCGTGTTTCTCATTCGCAAGAATCAACACAATATCCCGACTAATAGTATGTCAAGTTTGTCCCAACTCAATGGAATAACAAGCAATTTTCAGCTTGAAATCCTCATGAACACTCTCATAGATGTAAGACATCTGTGCTATTTTCTGGTCCTTCTCCCCTAGTTCTTTATGAAGCTCATCGGCCTCATTCTTACAATCCGTCGCCTTATCCTTCATGAGCACCTTCTCGTCATGCTCAATCTCAAAATCTGTTTTTACAGACACCTTAGCTACATGGAGATCACTAATCTCCTTCCTTTGGTTCTGCACAATAGTGCGCAGTTGCACATTTCGATCAAGCACTGCCAGATACAATGCCCTCATTGCCTCTGGAGGTGTTGGCTCTAGGGCAGGTACCACCGTATTAAACGATGCTACCTCCATCTCCTCATCCACATCGACCAACATATCCCTATACATGAAGCTATTGATGGACATCTATAATAACACATAATATGTTGATTAGTACATAATACATAATAGTATAAGCACAAATCACATTTAATTTATTTAGGGTTAATTTCAATCTTTTAAATCTTTCGGTACTGAGTTTCCTCAATACTTAATTAACTCATTTAACTAGAGTTCTTTCACTCCTACTTCTCATCTACTAACGAGGTTATTAGCCTAAGGTTCTTCCCCCCTTAAGTTTTATAACCTAATGCTTTGATATTAACCTGTGACGCCCCCAAATCCGGTATCTTCTAACCCGACAGATGGTGCTATACGATACTCATATATATACATTCATTCCATTGAAACAACATCAAAATGATAGTATTTACTAATTTCATATTACAATAATAAATATAAATCAATTCCCAAGTTCTAAAACAGTTACATTCTTTGTTCATCATAATATGATTCATACAAAATACTAGTCTATTACAAGACAACTAATTATTCATCTTCGCCTTGCCTTTATCTTTAATAGAACTCTCGGTTCGCTCGACCTTAGCTGCAATCATATAATTCAAGCAAGAAGTGAGCATAACTAGCTCAGCAAGTCTAACAATATATTATATAAATACCACTTCGAGAATCATATGATTATTCTTCATTAACTGAACAAGTAGTTATGAAGTACTATGAAATATTGAATAACACTTTTAATTCTCATAAAATAATTCTGAAGTACATATAGTAACTTAGGAATTCTGAGTAGGTCAAAAGACCATGAACATTCTCTTTAGTTTTTATTCATGAAAAAGGACAACCCGGTACTAAGACCGTAAGTCCGATATTTCTTATGAGCACTTCTAGTTGATCAGTCTATAGTACTTTATGTTGATCAACATTCATCCATTAAATGTATTTACATTTAAGTTTTGGCAACCTCGCGTGCCCATCGAATAATCGATGTAAAATACATTTTTTTATTCATACTCAAGCTTACCTTGAATTCGTACCAAACAATTGTAGTAGGATAGCATTATCAATTCTATATTGAAATACTTATAACATGAATCTCATAACATGAATCACAGAAAACCTGGCTACCACGAAGGTTAGACAAGTGTTAAGAAAACTTGCCTTCAAGCGTTTCGAATATAATATTCAACAATTCTTGGTCTTTATAGTATCTACAGGATGTCTGAATGGGACCTTTCCTCGTGAATTGCCTTCTTCGATCGAGGCATGATCAGGGGCAGGATTTCACTCGGTACTAGCACGGGCCCTTTCTCCATATGGATAATCCTTAGTATACTCAAAAACTCCATTTGGTGGGTATGAAGTCAAGACCAACCTCTTTTCGGAAGAGCGTGAAAACTTATTAACTATGGCTTGGTAGGGAAATGGGACCTATATTCAAATAGCACACTGTAATTAGCTACCAAACAATCTAATCACATTGTTTTTACCAACTTCTTTCTCTTCTATGACTTAGGTGAATTTATTTCATTAATAAATGTCAATTTGACTTACTATTCTTCCTTATGGCTCCTACGTTACTTACCGAGACTCGATCATCATTGGTTAAGTACACTTATTAAATATCGTTCACGGTTTACTTACTTACACTTCGCGTTCTTCGTTTACTTACTATTAAACCCTACTCAAGTTCCTATAGCCATCACTAAATAAGTGATTTAAGATTGGTCTTACCATGTATATTAAGTATATACACTTGCCCCATAATGGTCTTGTAACATTTGGGTTAAAAACTAACTAAGTCAACTTTTCCTCTGGCTTGGCGCTGCGGCGCCGTTCTCATGCATACCATTGGCGTTGCGGTGCCACACTTCAGTAACTAATCCTCGGTCTTGGCACTACTACTATGAGACTCCTACTTCACGAGTCATCTTATCATGGCGCCACTCTGCGGTGTCTAGCCCTCTACTTGGCAATGACTGTAATGGACCCTTAACCCCATAAAAATTTCAAAATTTTCCTATTCAATTCTTTCCAGACTCGTAACTCGATTGTTATAAGTCGGTATTGGCTCGTTCAAAAGTCATTATCTTACATATCTCATATACTTCGATTTCATCCGGACAAAAGTAATTTTTAAATCCGTTAGTAATGAATTCACTAATTAACTTTCTATTATGCATTCGTTTAATGCTCGTGAACGTTCATAGCTCGTTTCTTCATTCTAAGTTGGAATTTTAACGATTATTGAGTCCACGACTCTCAAATACGTTATGCTACGTTATGCCATCGAAAACCAAGGTTTCCGAGTTACACTGCAACTTTTGACTATAAATTTGGAAATTCTACGCTTTCAACGTTTAACGTTTAATCTCGTAAATTTCGCCATAACTTCGTTACTCGTGTTCTATATGCCAAATCAAATGGAACTCCATTGATTCATCATCTACATCCTAACAAAAAAAAATGCACATACTCTATGATGGTTTTCAATTTGTCCATCAACAACCAAATAAACGCTTAACAATTTTCTTTGATTACAACTTACTTAAACGCTTATGATTCTTAATTGTTTATGGCTTATCAATGTTTTAATTCACTAATAGCCATCCTTATTACTCCGAAAGAGACATGCTCCACCAATTCATACTTCTCTATGAAAAAAGAAATAGAAAAAGATTGATGAATAATGCTTACGAAATATTACCTTAACGTTCTTCGCGTTCTTGACTAAAGCTTGTATGTTTGGCTTTGGATTGCTCTTGATTATTTGTTAGAGCTCTTTTGTCTCTCTCTCAATATATTATCTAGAGTTAGTGAAATAATAAAATGAACCAACCTAGCTTCTCTTATATAGGAAAACCTAATAGAGAGCAATTTGGTCATTAGGTCCACCTCCTTACTATTCATTTACTTAGCCACCAAGTGGCCAGTCCACCTAGCTCTTTGGGTCACCCATGGGTTTTAACCATCCGGTAACCCATCGGTTCGATTCGCGGTTTAGTTTCTTAATTTGGGCCTTAGCATAAATCATTTTGGACCTATCTTGGGCTTGTATTAACATAACTTTGGGCTTGATATTTTATTGGGATTGACACAATCCAAGTCCAATTAGAAAATGACAAAGTCCACTTACTAAAGTCCATAAAAACTAATCGTATTTTACTCGTACAATTCTCGTATTCTCTCCGTATAGTATTCATACGATATTCGTATTATACTTCGTATTAATCTTCATACTATACCCGTATACTAACTAGTATCATACTAGTATATCACACGTATAATAACCCTAATCGTTATACGCATTTCATTTCCTTCTCGGAAATCACTTTCCCTAACCCTTAGGTTTTAAGTACGCAAGCAAAAACTTTGTTTGCCATAACTGAAATATTATTGGATATTCCATCTCGTCTTAGAATTCTATCATTATGCATTTTTTTAGTAATTCAAACTTAATTCCCAAGCAGAAACGGATGAATAGTGTTTTTACGGCAATTTCTCGAAAAACTTTTATTTTTGTCTTGAAAATTCAAAACAATTAATCCTACCACATAGCTAGAATCATAACCACATCCGCACATTTTAGGTCATAGAATGACCTTTAAATAGCTTACTCACATAAATAATCAATTAAATTCATTTAATCCACATAATCAAATAAAAATTTAATTCTCATAAAAATCCAATTTTCTCGGGCGTTACACTATGCATATGGTGTTCGGGCTTACGTCGATGGCTCTCATGCCCATAAGAAGTCCGACACTTAATATATATATATATATATATATATATATATATATACTGTCAAAGATGTACTGACCCCAAAATTCATACAATTTAATTCTCGACTTCGATCATTAACAATACATTCAGCCTCTAATCTTTACATCATTAAACGATAATATAATCGTTGAAATTTGTGGAATAATTAAAATTTTCTATTACAATTAAAATTTTCTATTACAAATTATTCTCGTTCCCAGAACTTTCAACCTTTATATCTAAATATCTAAGAATCATTGTAATACTACAAGAGTTTACATCGCAAAACGATATTACAATTCAACATTAATATATTATTTGGAACCTTAAACATGGTTCAAATAATAATAACTCAGCCAAAGTATATAAATCTTCAATCACATCTGATTCATATCTTTCAAGTAGCACATAACCTTACCTTAAATCTTTAACCTGCAAAAGTGGTTATTTGCAAGGTTGAGCTCGACAGCACAGCAAAATCTAACAGTTTTCATGCATCACATAACACATAATAACATGCTTAACATATATCTCATAAACATTGGACTAACATAACATACATGCTGCATTTCATATAACAAGTATAAAGATTGAGTTCCTTACTCAATCAACATTCATTATTCAATCAACGTAGTCATAATTGACTTTAACGTTTCATACTTTCAATATATAGAACACATCATGCTCTTTGCAACAAATATTTAAAACAGTTCATCATCAAGTTTACATAACAAATAGGAACTGAAAGACTTGCCTTGATCGTTGTTTACCAATAACAGTTTAACAACTTACAGTTATCTGCACTTCACGTGTCCTACACAATTATATAATCATACACATCAACTATTAGTTAAATAGCAACGCATAGTAGTTGTAATATAAACTTTACTCTATACTCATAAGTCCGATGACATCCAACTTTGGATATGCTATAGACATCATATTAACCTATTTTTAAAAGTTATTGGACACCCATTTCGGATAAGATAGACAGTCCAAAATAGTGTTCAAAAAGGGGAGTTCAAAACTGTTTTTCATTCTTTCTCAACTTTATCCTCTCTTGCTAAAACAGTCATAACTTTTCCGTTTCAAAACATTTTTGAGTGATTCTTGAGCCCACGCGAAGCTAACTTCCAGAACTAAAACTTTAATTCTTTGACTATTTCCAAATTCTAAACACAGAATTCCATAAAATTAGTTCAAGGTGACTGCCCCGAGTTGGTTAGACAGTTTTGATGCGACTACTTTAAATAGTCATAACTCTTTGCTCCGAAGTCGGAATTAGTCCGTTCCGGAGTCTATGGAAAGCTTATTCGGTGTACTATAACATACCAAAAGCCCAGAATTTTCTAAACAATCTAGATAACTCCCAATTTTCGTTTTTGGATCAGCAGTCCACTAGTTTTTTGGACTTCTCGTTTTAGCATCCAAAACTCGCCTCGACTCGTTCCAACCCAACATTCTATACAAATAAGTCTTATTTAACATAATCAGACTCGTCTAAGGTCTTGGCTCCATATCTCTAATTACAATTATTAGAACTCATTTACATAATAAATTCTAAGCCAAAATAAACATAGTAAACTAACTAGTTTACCAACAAAACTAACTAAACTTCCAAAATTTAAACTTTAACTAACAAACTAAATATAATATTTAAAATAATAACATTACCAAAAATTAAATAAGAAACATATCCAAAAATACGAGTTCCACAAACTGAATACGCACTTTCACGCCAAAATTTAACTAAGGGGGTCTTTATAAAAAGTCCTCCCACAACAGAGTCTTTCTCAAAATTGGAGGCCTTATTGTTGGTGAATGAAACAAAGGATCAAGCCCTTCTATTTATAGGTTTAGCAAAGGATAAAGTTCTCAATTTAGTTGATGTGGGACTTGGTTTATACTGATTCTAATTTGTTTATACTAATTTTTTCTATTTTCAACATGCTAAGTGTATTCATTCATCACGAATTCATTTCTTAACCAATTCGATCCGTTCAAGTTGCGTTGTTTTCGTTTTATAGAGGAGAACAACAATCATCCATCAATTTAAAATTTTCATCGCGAATTCATCATCAACTTTAGTCCCAAAGTACACCAAAACACGCATTACAATCAAAACCCAAATTCCTCTTCTTTAGTATAAATACATGAATTTGATTTCTAAAAAATTATTTCTAGATGACCATTATCAAATTATAAATATCTAATAACATATATAATATCGTAACCCACAAATTCATTAACCAAAACTCCAATTTTAAAAGAAACTCAAGAACACATAAACTAGAAATATAAAATAGATTATGTACCTTTAATTCCTTAAGAAATAAAATTAACCTTATCAGTAAAATTATAATTTCTATTTAACCATTATAATCATAACATTATTTAACAAATTCTCACTCCTCTAATTTAATTATTTAATTAAATTAGAATATCACAATTATACTTGCGTAATAAAATACGTATAAATCTCATCTATTTTATCACACTTAAATAAACTATCCCATAACAATTTAATGGTTTGTAATTAATAACTCAATCTATTGATAAGGTCGTCTTTGTTGGGAAGGGGATACCTAATCCATTCTAAAACCTTATTCAATGGTTTGTAATTGATGACTAGACGAGGTACACCTCTCTCTTTCTCTGCTTCAATGTTAACATAGAAAGCAGGACAAGACCATGGAGATTTACTGGGTTTAATTAAACCTTTTCTAAGAAGGTCATTAATCTCCTTCTTACATAACTCCATTTGTTCGTGATTCATCTGAATAGGCCTGGCCTTAGTAGGAATTAAATGTTCTTTAAATTCCTTAGCGTAAAGGAGCTGACAAGATGCATCTTAGATGCCAAAAGGCATTAGGCAATCAGAACAAAGGTTATCCTTTAAATAAGTTTTTAATTCCTCAATTTTAATCTGAATTTCATTATTTTGAAGTTGTTCTTCAAATCTTTTGTATTTAATTTCTTCTTTCAAGAAATTCAAGTGAGTTGATTTACAATTTAATAAGTTTAATGATTTTGTAATGGATTCTTCCTGAATGAATCTTAAGTCTCTCTCTTTGGGTTTAATAAGAAATTTAAATGTTATTTTCTTTCCTAAATGTCTACAGCTTAAACCTTCATTACTAGTAGTAAATGGATTGAGCAAATATACAAATGGTAACCCTCAAATTATTTTATCTGTAAGATTGCGGATCAAAAGAAATGATGTTTTGAAGCACATATTATCTTGACAGATATGAACTTTAGGCAATTTATATTTTATTTCCATTTGACTACCATTAGCTGAATTAAGTTTTTCAGTGGTCTTTTTATAATATTTGGTTGGGATTAATCCTTCTTGTATCTGATTTAAATCACACCAGTATCAACCAAAAAGGTGAAGTGAATAGAGAAACCTTTATCAACAACCAGCTTAATCGAGACATACCATTTCTGAATGGTAATATCTTTAATTCTATTAAGTGTAAGACATTGTACAAATAAATCTGGTTCATCTTTAGCACCAGACGATTCTGGTTCATCGTGATTTTCATCACTAGACGTGGAATCGTTGATCAGAAGATCAGACCTTTTGTCATCAAAATCTTTTCTTAGATTATAAACTTCTAGTTTTAAATTAGCAATTTCTTTTTTGAGTTTATTACCTTCTTGATTTAATTCTGGAAGAGTGACTTCTTTAGCTGGAGATTTAAATCTTTCCAATGTTTTATTAAGACTAAAAGTTGGTTTTTCTTTAGCTTTAATGAATTTGTCATTATCCTTATTGTCTTTGGTTAATAAAGCTTTTAACTGTTTAGTGTACTGAGCCTTTACTCTCTAATCAAAATAACTCTTATTGTTATTATGATTATATTGATGCATGGCATCATGTTTTTATTCACCAAAATGAGTCAAACAGTCATTCGTGGTTTGTCCAGTTCGACCACAAGTTCAAGAGGCAATTCCCTTTCTGGTTCGTTCATTGGTGGCACAGATTCGGTTCCACTTATGATCTCCTTCCAGATCTCTGAAGGTTCAATTTAACCACTTCGTATCCACGAGAAACCCAATCCAAAATATGAAGGTTTTCCTCGGTCCTTCTATTCGTAAGTAAATATAAGATCCTCGGATTCTTAGGTGGCGATATGATATTGATACTCCTCCTAAAGTGGCGATCCTCGATATATAGTCACACCCTCTTTTGATCCATTTCCTCTTTTTTCCCGTCGTTTTTTCATCAAATGGTGGGATAAGTTTGATGTCAACAGGATTATCAGTCAAGTTCAATTAGAATTTCCCACAGCCCCTCTCAAGGTTCTTCCAGTTTCTTCCAAAGAGCCTTCCAGTCAGTCAAAAGAATCCAAACCCAAAGAGTCTAAGTCAAAAGATCCTAGAGTCAGTCCTACAGGTTCTTCTTGTTCCCGTAAGGTCTCAGATTTCAAAGATTGCTCCAGTAAAGAATTAATAAAGATTGCCCAAGCACTTAACAAAAGAATTGATGAAGCCATACATGAGGAGGCTTCTAATCATTCTTCTTAGGGTGATTCAGTCAGTCAATTTGCAGATGATGATGGTCAGTATGATCTATATGGCACCATCAATCTACAGGATGCTCAGGACCCATTCTCCTGAAATCCATAGTTTAACAATAAGAGTTATTTTGATTAGAGAGTTGCATGAGATCAGAGGGGTGATCTCCCCACTCTGCGAGTGAAATAAACTGTTTAATATACAAAGAATGATAAAGCATTTTGGACTTATCATTGTTTGCATAAATCGGTTTAATGAATATTGATTACGTTTCAATAAGAATATCCTTATAATACACAAAGGATTTATAAGGGCAAGAAGAGGTCGGAAATGCCATCCGTGGGGAAAGAAGCTGGCGCCAAGTCGATCGGGTCGCTTCTATTTTTCATTGTGGGTTCAATGTGAAATAAATGGGTTATCCATTTGTGTATGTATTCAGAATGAGGATTACTAGGATTGGTGGCTGTGGGCTTTGACTGATCGGCAAATGGATCAACTGGGATTGGTTGACTTGCTAATGCCGAACTGTACGGCTTAGGCATGGTTCCTAGGACAATGAATTTGTTACTAGTTTGAAGGACTGGGTTGACTGGGTGAGGAACTAGGGTTCCTCTGGGATAAATACTTGGGCCAGTAGGGCGACCCAGACCACGAGAGGACAATGCTCCTCTAAAACTCATAGTGCTCGGACGGTACCTGTATTAATGAATTCTCGAGTGAGAAAGTCAGGAATTGAATTGTTACTACCTTTAATGTATTCAATTTCAAAATCAAAAATGCTTAACAAAGCTAGCCATCTAGCGAAAGAATGCTTAGAGGCTAGATTTTCAACATCTTTTTCTAATATATATTTTGCTGACTTGCAATCAATGCGAACTAGAAATTTCTGGTTCAATAAATCACTTTGAAATTTATTAATACATAATACTAATGAAAGTATTTCTTTTTTAATAATGTCAATCAACAAAGAACTCTCTTCATCATCTTTGTTGATTACATTAACTCTTTTATTGCAACAATGTTCATTGCAATTATCAGCACAAATAGTGACTTCTTCTTCAACTACTTGATTCTTGATTCTTTGTCACATTATTAGAGGAATAAGAGATATTAGAACCTTCATCATTCTCGACATCGTTCTCAATTCTCATAAGCTCTAATATATGTTCGATTGTCTTCATTAGAGACATTTAATTGATTTAATTTTTGTTTTATTTTACATTCATTTTTGTAATGACCCTTTTGCTCACAATTGTGGCAAACAATTTTACTCTTATCATATTTTTTGGACTTAGATTTTTTATTATAATTTTTATTTGTAGTTTTGGGTTTATTATAATAATTGTCTTGATTTTTATCTTTTGTGATGGCTGCGTTTTCTCCTATGATGTTTATTATTTTTATCAATATGTTTACTATTAAAAAAGAAATACTTTCATTAGTATTATGTATTAATAAATTTCAAAGTGATTTATTGAACCGTAAATTTCTAGTTAGCATTGATTGCAAAGTCAAATAAAATATATATTAAAAAGATGTTGAAAATCTAGCCTCTAAGCATTCCTTCGCTAGATGGCAAGCTTTGTTAAGCATTTTTGATTTTGAAATTGAATACATTAAAGGTAGTAACAATTCAATTCCTGACTTTCTCACTCGGGAATTCATTAATACAGGTACCGTCCGAGCACTATGAGTTTTAGAGGAGCATCGTCCTCTCGTGGTCCGGGTCGCCCTACTGGCCCAAGTATTCATCCCAGAGGAACCCTATTTAGCGTTTATTTTATATATATATATATATATATATATATATATATATTGAATAACTTTCTACCGATTATTTTGAAAAATGGGTAAGTGGGGGTCCAAATATAAACTCCAAAATTTACAACAAATACTTCATAAAAATCTCCTCAATATTTTTAATAACATTTATTCATCATTATTATAACTCGCAATATTAACAACCAGATCGTTCCCAGGAAAGAGAGGGCTTTTCGATAAGGATTTCTCCCTATTGGCACGTAATTAGGTGACCAAACCCCTTTTCTCGACAGAACTTTCTAGACATTGTTAATTATACAAATAATAATATGAATAATTTGTCATCTCAATTATTGACTTAATAATATAAAATATTATAACAATGATTGAATAAAATAACGTGAGATACTGTGCAGCAATTACTGTAGCAATAATTGAATAAAACTGAGTGACTTCTCACATAAGCATCAATAATCAATACCGTGTGTTACTATGCAACCACGCGTTTTACTATACTTTTATCACCGGGTATTTCAACAGTTAACGGTAAAACTTTCGCCGTTATTTTTATAAAAAGATATTTCTGTCGTTTTCTAACTCCGACAGTAATTCCGTTGTGGGGTCCACCAATGATTACGCCGTTGTACGAATATTCTCTAATAAAACGAATATTTCCCGACCAATCGAATATTTTATAACAACTTGCTTACTTTGCAAAATTTATAAATATTACCCGTAACTTTAATATTATATCAAATCCACACCTTAATACTCAAAAAAATATTTCAAGAAAATTAATCTTTATTCATAAAATTGAGGGTCTTACATATTCTTAAAGAAAAATTATACTGATTCCTATGCTCAAAGCTTCCTTAAACTCTAAAGAAATACGCTCAATATTATAGAAGAAGAATTCTCTGATTCTGGTGTGATTTTCAATTCTAAACTAAACATCTTATTTATAGGAGAATGGTAGGGGCACTGTTAAGAATTTTTCACAGACGAAATAATTCGCAAAATCACGGACGTCTTACGCAACATCACGTGCGATTGAATTTCAATGCAATCATCAAGTAAAAAACAAAAACTAAATTATAATATATATATATATATATATTAACCACCACCACTCACACTCATCCACCACACACACACACACACACACATATCACTTTCACACTTTTCCACCACCACACTCATTTCACACACACACACACACACACGGCACACACATATGTCAAATATATATATATATATAACTTCCTTCTGATTATTTTGAAAAATAATAAGTGGGGGTCTAAATAATAAGCCAAACTTACAACAAATACTTTATAAAAATCCCCTCTATTTATCTCAACTCATTTGGCTTCACAAAACATATTTTTAAACAACAATTATTCATCAATAATATAACTTCTAATATTAACAACCAGATCATTCCCAGGAAAGAGGGGGCTTTCTGATAAGAATTTCTCCCTATTGGCACGCAATTAGGTGACCAAACCCCATTCCTCGACAGAAATTTCTAAACATTGTCAATAATGCAAATAATAATATGAATAACTTGTCATCGCAATTATTGATTTAATAATATAAAATATTGAGTAGATGATACTGTGACAACAATTAAATTAATAATGCGAGATACTATGCAGCAATTACTGTAGCAATAATTGAGTATAACTGAGTGACTTCTCACATAAGCATCAAATACCGTGTGCTACTATACAACCATGCGTATTACTGTACTTTTATCATCGGGTATTTCAACAGTTAACGGTAAAACTTTCACCGTTATTTTTAAAAAAAGATATTTATGTCGTTTTCTAACTCCGACAATAATTCCGTTGTGGGGTCCACCAATGATTGTGCTGTCGTACGAATATTCCCTATTAAAACGAATATTCTCCGACCAATCAAATATTTTATAACAATTTGCTTACTTTGCAAAATTTATAAATATTACCCACAACTATAACATTATATCAAATCCACACCATAATATTCAAAAATATATTTCGAGAAAAAATTAATCTTTATTCATAAAAGTTGGGATCTTACAACCTCCCCTTCTTATGAAATTTCGTCCTCAAAATTGGTGTATGTACCTGGTATGAAAAAGAGGTGAGGATACCTTGATTTTATTTCATATTCTAGCTCTCAGGTCATTTCCTCAACATCGTGGTTTCTCCATAAAACTTTGACTTGAGGTATAACCTTGGAGCGTAGAATATGTTCTTTCTTATCCAAGATTTTAACAGGTACCTCTTCATACGTTAAATCTTTCACTATCTCGTCTGGTTCTAATTCAATAATGTGGTTCGGGTCTTCCACATATTTACGTAACATAGATATGTGAAAAACGTTATGAACACGAGACATACTTGACGGTAAAGTGAGTTTATAGGCCAAAGTTCCTACTCGATCGAAGATTTCAAATGGGCCAATGAATCGAGGATTGAGCTTTCCTCTCTTTTCAAATCTTGAAACTCGTTTCCATGGAGCAACACGTAACAACACATGATCTCCAACATTGAATTCCACGTCCCTTCGATGAAGATTAACATAACTCTTTTGTCGATCTTCTGAGGTTTTTATACTTTGTCGGATCATTTGAATCTTTTTCATAGTCATACGTACCAACTCCGGTCCCAACAATGTTGCTTCACCCACCTCATCCCAGCATACTGGAGAACGACACTTGCGACCATATAACGCCTCGAATAGAGCCATGCCAATACTTGATTGATAACTGTTGTTGTAGGAGAATTCCACCAATGGTAAGAACTTGTTCCAACTTCCTTTGAAGTCAAGGACACAGAGTCTTAATAGATCTTCAAGAGTTTGAATAGTCCTCTCCGACTGCCCGTCCGTCTGAGGATGATATGCCGAACTAAATTGAAAATCTGTGCCCATAGTTTTTTGCAAACTTACCCAAAATCGTGAAGTGAATCTTGGCTCTCGATCAGAAACTATGGATACTGGCATAACATGCAGTCTTACAATCTCATTTATGTATATACGAGTAAGAAATTCAAGTGAATAAGTTTCTCATATAGGTAAGAAATGAGCAGATTTTGTCAATCTATCAACAATGACCCAAATTACGTCTATGCCTTGAGAAACCTTGGGAAGACCAGTAACGAAATCCATGGTAATGTGGTCCCACTTCCATTCTGGAATTTCAAATGGTTGCAATGGACCTTTTGGTACTTGATGCTCCGCCTTGACTCATTGACAGGTTAAACACCTTGAGAAAAACTCTGTTATCTCTCTCTTCATATTGCTCCACCAAAATGTATGTTGAAGATCATGATACATTTTGGTACTCCCATGATGGATTGCAAACGGTGTGTTGTGTGCCTCCATCATAATTTTATACTTCAAGTCAAAGTCGTTAGGAACACAAATTCTGGAGTTGACTCGAAGTATTCCTTCTTTATCGATTCTTGCTTCCAGAATAGCACCTTCTTGTACTTTCTTACTCATACGCATCAGCTCCAGGTCCGTAGTTTAAGCAGCTTTAACTTTATCGATTAAAGTTGGTTCTACTCGTATATTTGCCATCATCACATGGGTCCCTGGAGTCTTAACTCTATCTCTATCCTTTGTAAGTCATACAAAATGGGTCTTTGCATTGACAATATTGCACTCATACCCGCATATGATCTTCTACTCAATGCGTCAGCTACTACGTTCGCTTTTCCAAGATGGTATTGAATGGTATGATCGTAATCTTTCAAAAGCTCAAGCCAACATCATTGCCGCATGTTGAGTTCCTTTTGTGTGAAGAAATATTTGAGACTTTTATGATCCATATAGATCTCTACTTTCTCCCCATACAAGTAATGCCTCCAGATTTTAAACGCGAAAACGAACGCTGCCAACTCTAGATCATGAGTAGGATAATTCCTCTCATATTCTTTGAGTTGTCATGAGGCATAGGCTATAACTTTCCCATGTTGCATGAGAACACATCTAACCCTTTTGCGAAGCATCAACGTAGATGATAAATCCTCCGAACGGATGGTATTGTCGAGCGGTGTTGAAATGAGTCTCCTCTTGAGTTCTTGAAAACTCTTCTCACATTCCTTGCTCCAATCAATTACGTATCTTTTCGATTCAATTTGAGTTAATGGAGTAGCGATTCGAGAAAACCCTACTACAAATCTCCAATAATAACCAGCTAAGCCGAGAAAGCTACGTACTTCGGTCACTGACTTAGGTTGCTCCCAGCTTTATATTGCTTCAATCTTTGTTAGGTCAATAGATATCCCATGATTTGATATCACGTGCCCAAGGAATACTACTTCCTCAAGCCAGAACTCGTATTTCTTCAACTTGGCATATATCTTGTTTTCACGAAGCTTTTGGAGTATCAGCCTCAAGTGTTGCTCATGAACTTCACGTCTTTTGGAGTAAATTAGGATGTCATCAATAAAGACAATAATAAAATGATCCAAATATTCCTTGAATACTCAGTTCATCATATCCAGCAGCAAGAGCATTAGTCAATACAAAAGACATGACTAGGAATTCGTAATGCCCGTACCGAGTTCTAAAAGCAGTCTTTAGAATGTCATCAGTTTTAATCTTTAACTGATGATATCCGGAATGAAGATCGATCTTTGAAAAGAATTTAGCTCCTTGCAACTGGTTAAACAACTCATCAATGCGAGGCAACGGATACCTATTTTTGATGGTGATATGATTCAACTCCCGATAATCAATTCAAAGTTGCATAGTTCCATCTTTCTTCTTTACAAATAGAACAAGAGCACCCCAAGGAGACGTACTAAGACGAATGAAACCGATGTCTAACAATTCCTGCAGTTGGGTTTTTAACTCCTGAAGTTCAATAGGAGCCATTCGATATGGAGATTTAGAAACGGGTTTTGTAACGGGTTCAAGGTCGATACAAAATTTGATTTCACCCTCTGGGGGTAGGCCAGGAATTTCTTCAGGGAATACATCAGGAAATTTATTAACAATAGAAATATCATTCAAATTTGACGTATTTTTGTTTAAATCAGTGACATGGGCTAAGAAAGCTTGACATCCATTTTTTAATAAACGAATAGCTTTATGGCTTGATATGATAGTGATTGACTTTAGTGGTTTGGTTGCTTGAATTCACATAATAGGTTGGTTAGAAATATGAAAGCTAACAACCTTACGAAAATAATTAATTTTAGCATGATGAGTCGTTAACCAATTAATCCCTAAAATTACATCAAATACAAGCATTTTCAAAGAGGTAAGATCGACAGGTAATGTACGGGTCCCGATTTGAATCAAACAAGATTTATAAATAGTGGATGTAATAAAGGTTTCCCCCAACGGAGTTTCAACAAATAAGTCAAAGTCTAATTTCTCCAGATTTAAATTTAAACGTTGAGCGTAAGTAAGAGAAATAAAAGAATGGGTAGAACCGATATCAAATAAGGTATAAACTTCACAAGAGTTTATGATTAGCTTACCCGTGATAACTTCATTCGGGTTCCTCACTTTTTGGGATGTCACAACAAACGCTCTCCCTTGAACTACCGGCTTTGACTTGTCTGGGACGGCCTTTGGTGTCTCCATCCCAGCTGGACTTGACTTCACTACACGAAAAAATTGGGTTAGGTGACCTTCTCTTCTGCAATTATAACATACTTAGGACTGCATCGTGCAGTTTGGATTGATGTGTCCCTCCCCTCCGCATTTGAAGCATACGATCGGTGGTCGTTCTCCTTCCTTGAAAACGGGTGCTGGTGCTGCTGTCTTTCCATCATTGTTGAACCTTCTCTTCTTGAAATTTCCACTTCAATTGTCTTGGCCATGATTACCACCGAAGTGGTAACCATTTCTGGCATGTTGATTCCCTCCACATTTGTTCTCACCGCTTCGATGACTGCTATCACTGGTATTATCGATTTGTTGGCTGCTCTCTCTTGGTTGGGTTGACTCATTATCGCGCTCCAATAACTGAGCTCTATTCACAACATCTGAATATAAGCAAAGTTTATAAGAAATGAGGTATTGACGTATTTTGGGTTTCAAACCTCGCAGAAACATTCACGTCATTATCTCCTCATTATCTACCAAATGGGATACAAATCGTGACAACTCAGCAAACTTAGTCTCGTACGACGATACGGTCATAATGTTTTACTCCAACTTTATGAACTCTACCTCCTTCATGTGATGAATACTTTTCAGAAAGCACTTGTCGTTGAACAATTCTTAGAACTTCTCCCATGACATCTTGAGTGCGGCAGGCTGAGTACGTTTTACCGATTCCCACCAATAATCTGCCTCTCCTCGCAGCATGAAGGTGACAAAAGGAACCTTTTTCTCCTCAAAGCATCCCAAGACATCAAATATCTTGGTGATTTGCTTTATCCACGTCTCTACCTTAAGTGGTTCTGGCTTTCCCAAAAACTCCGGTGGTCTCATCTCCTTGAATTGTTTAGCGGTGACCATCCGTGAGTTACCAGCGCTTCCACCTACATTTTGAGCAGGAGTCCCTCTCGCCTGATGTTACATTAATTGCATAAAGCCTCTGAACATCCCATTGTTCATCATTTGGTCGGTGTTGTTGTTTACTTGAGGATTATTGCCTTCCTGATGCACATTATACTGGGTATTGATTGTTGGTGACTCAACGGTCTTATGTGCTTCATTGTTTATCTCAATATTTTTAGATGTCATTTTCAAACACTGCCACAAAACAAGGGTTAATTGGCATACCACATATTATCCCTATATTCTGACCGACCAATTAAATAACAAATAAACTTAGGTAGGTCATACTCATCTTAGGTCCACCTCACCCTATTGTTGTATGATAGTGGCAAATCACCCTTCCAAAGTTAGGTTCACCTCACCCTATTGTTGTTCACCAAAATCAATTATTAGGTGACGTATAATATACGACACACTCATCTTAGGTCCTCAATACAATTATATATTGTATGTCATGCCATTTTATAATGTGTTGAGAAACTTTGATAGTCTCGGACCACCACACTATTCCCCTATTATCCCCGCTCGACCTAGCTACACTTTTATTACCTGAAAGGAATTGTGAAGCAAAAGGGGTGAGCACAACTAGCTCAGTAAAGAATATCATAACTAAAGATAATTAAATTATCAATAGCCTTCATCAGTAATAAATCAGAGATTTAGAACATATGGTAGATGATAAAACTTTTCAACCATAGTTGCAGCGAAACGAGCAATCCATTAGAAGAGTCAAATAGACCATAATGTCTATTATCTTTTCTATGTTAAAAGTCCACCAATAATGTTTTATCCCTGTAACATCAATCAACAGTTCCTGTCCACAATCATATGAATAACTCATAACCATAATTGTGATTCTAAATTCCTCTTCTCATTTAGGACGAAGATAATTTACATCACCTGTCTTTACCTGAAACATCAAAGATCATGGTTATACCAAATCACAGTTCTTCTGCTCATAATCATACTAATAAGTTCATCTTTTGCACTCACTGGGCCAAAGATATTCAAAGAACAGTCATCTTTGCACTACTGGGCCAAAGATTTTCAAGAATAACAGTCATCTTTGCACTATGGGCCAAAGATATTCAACAACAGTCATCTTTGCACTACTGTGCCAAAGATATTCATTAATGATTCATCTTTGCACTACATGCCAAAGATATTCAAGAATAAGTCATCTTTGCACTACGGGCCAAAGATATTCAACAACAGTCATCTTTGACTACGGGCCAAAGATATTCATCTCTCAAAAGAAACATACAATCGTTTCAAAATTTATATAAACCATAATTATAATCATGTTGATCAATTCACCTTTGCACTTAAGCTAAAAATATTCAATTGTAAATTCAATAGTCATGATCATACGAGTCAACAATTCATCTTTTTACACCATTGGCCAAAGAGAACCCATAGTCACGATCATACCAATAATCTACCCATCTTTACACTTAAGTCAAAGAGAAATTTCATCAAGATTATAAAATGTTATATATGATAATAAAAACAATACGATCAACAATCGTGCATTTAATTTCAAGAGTAAGATTCATAAATCAATGATTTCATAACACCTTTATCCAAATGTTATAAATCACTTAATAATCTCATAATCTAATATTATTAATACTACCATAATATTTTAATCATTTCTTAAACTTATAAATAATTTATTTTAATTGTTTACACTTTACTAATTAATGTATTTAATCATACTAAAATGCCAAACTCATAAGATTTCATCACCAATAACCAACAACCTCATCAAAAATATACATATACCATATATAGGATTCCCAAGCCATAAAATCCTATTTTTCAATTTTGTTACTTCACATAACAAATTTAATTTATTTATTCATAACTAGTCCATTTTCATGAAAAATACCAAATCGGTTCCAAAAATATTTCTTTTCGGGATTTAGCATAATATAGTCCCATATTGAACATATATTTTTTCTCTAGAATTTTAAAATTCATTTAATATTTTTCACATGGCCAAAATTGCGAATATTTAGACATTTATCATAAATTGTACTTTTATCCAAAAATTCGAAATTTACTGAGAATATCTTGATGTTATATAGATGTACTCCCAATAAAAATTTTACCAATTTTGGATTTAACCACAAGGAGTTATAAGAGTTTACTTTTAAAATAGTCTTTTATCATAAAATTCATAACTCTTAATCTATACATCCAAAAATTATCGTTTTTGGACACAATCAAGAAAACTCATCAAATTATCATTTTAAATTTTATCAAAATTTTTGAGGGTCGGAAAAATTACGAAACTGAAAAACATAAAAACCCTTAAAAATCCCTTACCTCAAAAGAGTAGTACTTGAATAGGAATGTGGGATGAAATGCGAAGGAAACTTGCACCTTGAATAGCAACTCTCCAAGTATCTAAATACTCACAAAAAATATGCTCGAGAATATAGAGAGAAAACTTGATTTACGGTATGATTTTCAATTCTAACTTAAGCGCTTTATTTATAGGAAAATCTTTAGAACGCCAAAGGAGACTAAATTAATAAAATATTAATTTATTTTATACGCATGCCATTTTGAAAAAAATGGCAGCCGTCACCTTTGAAACTCCAATTCAGCAAATGCATTCAATCACCAACCAAAAAGTGGGGCCCGCCTTCTAGAAGTTTCTACTAAAAACATTTATAAAAATAATTTCTGAATCAGTCACCTCTTAAAATTCATAACAAATCATACGATAATTTTTAACGGTTCAAAATTTGTGGACATATACTAAACTTATATATGTATAACATATCCAAAAATCACAACGATCCAACGGTCGGATTAAAAATTATAACTCACGTAATATATCTCAAGAACACTGATTTTTCGGATTATTAGTCCTTCGGACCAGTTTCATTCAAAAATTCACCACGATAAATCTACAAAGGATTTTAGGGTGATTCAAATTTCTACATTTAGATTACTTCCAGGGCTTTCTTTTGATATATGGCTCATCTCCTAACTCATTATACACAAAGAGTTATAGATTTTACAAAATCAAGTAATAAACTAATTTTTCTGAAAATCCCATATTTTGTTCTTCATTTCAACAAAATACTAATAAAACACTTCAGCATTAATTCCTTCATTTATAACCACATAAATAAATTCATTATTTATATCCGCATCAAATAAATATTTCCTTATCAATAATTAATTATTCACAAATCATATTACAGAATCACAACAATGACAACCAGGCAGTTCCCAGGAAAGAGGGGGCTTTCCGATAAGGATTTCTCCTTACCGGCGCGCAATTAGGTGACCAAACTTCTCCTTGACAGAACTTTCTAGACATTGCCAATAATGCTATCTAATAATATTATTCAAATAATATGAATTATTGATCTGAAATACTGTACCGTGACAATTATTGAAATAACAATAATATAAAATATCAACGCAGCAATTATTGAATCAATAAAATAAAATATTGAACAGTAATTACTGTAACAATTATTGAGTAGTGCCTTCTTACGTAAGAATCAATAATTCAAAAATATTATACAATACCGTGTGCTACTGTGCAACCACGCGTATTACTGTATTTTAACCACCAGGTATTCCAACAGTGTTAACGGTAACAACTACGCCGTTATTTATAAAAACTCAAACTTGTCGTTTTCTTCATCTGACAGTTATTTTGTTATGGGGCCCACAAATGGTTGCGCCGTCGTACGAATATTCCCCGACAACAAGAATATTCCACGACCAAACAAATATTCCCCGACATAAATGAATATTTTATAACCACTTTCGTATTTTGAAAAATTTCATATATCACCCTTAACTTTAACTTTTTATCAATTTAACCATTTACTGAATAACAATTATAAGAAAAATTAAATACTTTTATTTCATAAAATTCGGGGTCTTACAGTATACATCACTCATTCTGAGTCGCCAAATACATGGTACAGAATTTAAATACAAACTTAATTATACAACATGAGTTGAGAGTTTTAATACGAATATTGTCTTCTAGACAATATCCAAACTCAAATGGAGTCCTCATTACAATTATTATCACACTATTTTATAAAATAGTGAGGACTACTACAACCATCATCTCGGACTGTCACTCCATTCCCCGACTAGTCTCGACTACGTTTTCATTTCCTGAAGAGAAAAATGAAAGAACAAGGGTGAGCTCAACTTGTGACAACCCAGAAAATCGGATTGTCCAGAATTTAAGATTTAAAGAATTAGTTATTAATAAAATTAATTTTTATTAATAATATTCTGTGCTATGTGTTTATTAATCGTTCTAGTACTTAAGATGATTATAAATCAGGAGGATTCTGGCTACGAGTTAGACTTAACAAGTAAGAATTTTTAAGACAAAAATAAAAAAAATTCGGGAACAAAAATATTTTCGGGAAAAAAGATGAAATAGACACTATTCACCTGACGAAACCCTAAGGGTTAGGGTTTCAATAGCCTAAGCCTTTCCGAGAGTTCGGTATGTCGAAATGACATTCCTTCGAAAGATTTGATGATAATATATCGTGAAAAGTTAAATAAGGTGATAAAGTTTTTCTTGAAAAACGTGCAGAAATCGGACGAAATAAAAATGATGAAAAGTATTGTTATGTACTTTTCATTCGTTTAACTACGTTAGGGGAAAACGTAAAGGAAAAAGCTTAACGTCAAAAAGTGTTTTTAAGTTTTTCGAAAATCAAAAGAATACATAAAAGTTAATCGATAAAGGAAAGACGAAATATCTAAAAATATTTTGATTAGAGAATCATGATTTTGAATCTGTTAGGCGATTTCCATGAAGGCGAAGCTTACGAAGCTTCCAAGTGAAGCTTTGTGAATAGTAAGGAGGTTAGTTGAGGAGGTGTGAATAGTAGATTTAGGGGCGAAATGACTATTTTGCCCCTAGCTTGGAAAATCTATAAATAGGAAGCTAAATTCATTTGTTTAGGATTTTGAAAATCTTACAACATTTAAGAGAGAGAGAGAGAGATTTCGGATGAGAAAGAAGAGGAAAAGTTGGCTCGTGAGCAAACTTTGTCCTACGAAAAGAGATTAAAGGAGAAAGGTAATCTGAAACCTAGTCTCCTATAATTTTTCTTTATGTTTTCTATGTTTAAAACATAGCTTAATGAGAATAAGAAGTAAATAATGTTAAGAATGATTTCATATGGTTGAAATCATAGAGAAAAAAAATAAGAATTAGAAATTTATTTTATAAATTTCTTGAGGAAGTATAAGATTCGTAATGAATTTGAGCGATCCGAATGAATCATATGAATGATTCGGTGAAATAAGTAAGGAATGGTGTTTTATAACATCAAATTCCAAGAAAAAGTGAAATCGTAATCAAAATATCGATTAAAAATGAAGAACGAACGAAGAACGCGAAGAACACAAAGAACATTGTTGATGGACAAATTTAAAACCATCGTAGGATAATTGTTATTGATGGACAATTTTAAAACCATCGCGTATAAATTAGATGCTTATTTCTTAGTTAGGAACAGTAGAAACGTTCATGAAGAACGGATTAGAACTGAGCTATAACGAAGTTATGACAAAATTTTTCGTAAAAGACGAACGAGAATTAGAAAGTTAGTAAATGAACCCCGAACGTGTAGGGTTTCATAAGAATGTAAGAGAACGTAGAAAACGTGAGTCGTGGACTTAAAAACGAACGAATTCTGAGTTCGGATGACCAAATTACAGACGAACGAACAAAGGGTGAAGATTAAGCCAATCGAATGGCATGTCCGAGGGGGATTGAATTACGTAAGATAAGGAAGAGAATGGCTTTAGAAAAACCTCATTCTGAGTTATAACGAGTAAGTTATGAGATCAGGAAGTAAGCGTCTCAGAACAATTTAAGACTTAGAAAAAATTTTAATGGGTTAGGGCTTGGCGTCGCAGGCCACCATACCTTACTATAAAAAATACGTACCGGACGAGAGAGCGATTCATCGCAAACTCATGGCCAGATCGCGAGTCATAAGGCAGAGAGTGACGTTGTGGCACCCGTAGCGCTGCGCAGCAAAATGAAATGTAAAGGGACTCTGCTGCATGGTGGTGCGAGGTAAAGCCCGAGATTGAGCTTTTAACTGCTCAAATCCCGGGGGAAGTGTACCGAAAGCTAATGAACATATAGTTCATCGAATGTAACACTTAATCAAGTATTTTAAATCTTTTGTAAAGGTTGAACGGAAAGATTAAACAAGATTAAAAGACAAAGAATGTGAATACGGGTTACGGAACAGGTATTCGAGGACCGTAGTCGCGATAAACGAACGTGGGGGATTGCTATGGTTATGATTCCTTAGACGTTAAGTGATGAGGGTAACATATAACATTTCGATGTTATGACATGGTAATGAGAGATGAGTGTAAAGCTTATAGACGCTGTGAACGCAATGCAGTTGCGAGGAACGATCGGTCTTAGCATACAGCAAACCGTATGGCTTTAACATTAGGAAAGAATAATGAACGTGGGGTTCAGGTGATGAGTAATGAATGAAAGCAATTGAAACCTTAGGTAAGGGTTGAATGAGAGATTAAGAGATGAACAACGTGAATGCGGATTACGTAAATGGTCCTTGTGAATCGTATTCACGTCGAGCGAACGTTTTAAGTGTACATTGGTTGTATAACTTAGACGTTGATGAAGGTAGTAAGTAAGATATGATTTATCAAGAAAGCCGTAGCTAACAGTAATAAGAGTAATGAAAGCCGAATGGGAGTCGGATAGAGAATGCTAGAATGAAATGTAAGTATTAAACACTTTAACCGACGTGAAGGTTGAGGGTACGCGAATATTAAACGGGCAGAACCTACACCCCGTGTATGGTTTGACCATAGGATAATGAAGACCAATGATTAAACCTGTGAACAGTGAAGAAGCTGAATTAAAGACAATGACGTTTAATGTAAAGAAGCCGAGTTAATGATTAATATTGAATAATCGTTCTGAGTATACAAAAGACTGTATGACTTAGACGATGATGAATAAATCCTAAGGTATGGCATTTAGTTGCCAGGAAGCCATAAGGAATGAGGAATTGACTTAACAAACATTATAGTTTTAATGGTTCGATTAAGTTAAGATGAGTTTAGGTTGTAGTACAATCGTAACCTTTGATGGTTGACATATGGGAGTTGGGCTAAACAATTCCTTCAGAGAGCGAAGGTATATGTGAAACTGGAAACCGATTTAACTCACTGTTATGGGCAGTGTAGATGAGACGGGAACTTGTTTGTTGGTTGTTTATGGGAAGCCACTCAGAGTACCATATGGACTACTAGTAGAGAATCGATGTGTGCTGAGTCCTATAGAAGTTATAAGAAGAAGATAAGAATGCAAATCATCAAAGATGATGAACGTATAAGTAAGACATCTCCGTATGTCATGAAGTCATAGAAAGGTAAAGGAAGTGTTGCGTAAACTTAGGTTGAAAGAAAGTGAACCCTAAGAAGTAAAGTTAATTAAACCAATGCGTAAGTCAAGTATATAACTAATTGGTGTATGTGTTATTTCCTTATGTGTTATAGGATCATGAATGCGAGCGATTCAAAGATAAGTCAGAGTCACAATAAGGCAAGTTTCCTAACTTCATTCATATTCTAAGTGAATGTTAGTTTCTAAAACTTCTCAGATGTTAAACTTGAGAAGTTTTGTCTATGTGCAAATGTGTGATATTTGTACAAGGTGGTAGAACGTATGAGGCCTTGTGCTACAATTTGAACACTTCAGTGTTTCTATGAGATGAACTGTTCTGTGATTGAACTGTTCAATATGAGAATGTTTTATTTATACATGAACCGTTATTTTTAAGTTTGTGCTAAAGATTCTAGCCATGCATGATGTGTATGAAAGAGAGTAGAGAATGAATGTATTTCAAAGTGAATGTGACTAATGTTTTAAAATGATAGGAATCGAGATTATTCCTATTATTCAAGCTGCTTCATAACCTTTGTTTGGTTATTGAAGTCTTAAAAGAATGTTTAAATTCTTGAAGTTATTTTTTCAACTGTTAAGACTTGCTGAGCAATTGAATGCTCACACTTGCTTTAAATACAAACATTTTTAGCGAACGATGTTAGAAGAACCTAAGGATCCCGTAAAGATCAAGCTGATTGGTATCCAGAAGAAGTACAATTCATTATATGAATAAGCGTGAAGATCAAGTGAAGAATTGTAATATAGAATAGTAGAATTAAACTATAGATTAGTTAAATGAACAGTTATGTATCCCTGGTGGTGAATGAAAGTCACTCGTGTAAGATGTAAAGAATAATGTAATTATCATTATATGTAATGAAAGAGGTTATAAGGTTTTAGAACCTGGGATTGAGAATGTATGTTGTTATATTTCAATATATAATGATGTTTGTTTGGAAAGAAGTGGGACCGTGACGTACAAAATCCGGGTATGAAGATAGACCAAATTTTGGGGCGTTACACAACTAGCCCAGTAAGAAATATTATGACTAAGATAATGCTAAATAAATTATCGTTAGCCTTCAACGGTGTTACACTGATAAAATATAATAAACATAAAGTTTAACTGCAGCGGAACAAGCAATCCATTAGAAGAGTCAAGTAGAGCATGATATCTACTATCTTCTATGATTTAAAAATTTATCATCAATTTTATCGCTGAGACTCGGCTCAATAAATAATCCACATCACTGAATTATCCATGCACTACGGGCCAAGGATATTCATTAGTATCACATCCACGAATTATTCATGCACTACGGGCCAAGGATATTCGTGTTATCACCAATGGTCATGATGATGCCAACAACTGTCCATCAATGCACTACGGACCAATGAAGACTTTTACCACATCATTTGTAACATTACGGGTCATGATTATACCGAATAATCCCTGGTCATAATCATACCAATCAACAGTCCATCTATGCACTATGGGCCAAAGATGACTTTCATTACAGTATAAGCATGAGGATGATGACAATGATATAAGAATTCAATTAAATGAGAGCAAGAATAAATTTTAAAGATTTATAATTCAATTTATCCAGAATTCAATAATTATCCAAATTGTCAACATGATACTACTTTGTAGAGTAAAATTCAAGAATAATATTGTATCAGATATAATTTGGACAGAAAAGAAATCCATTTTTGTCATGAATAGTATCCTAGGTGAATAGTACCTGAGTGAATAGTACTTTGTGAATAGTACTCTGTGAATAGTACTCCGGCATAAAAAATTAAACTTTAACAAGAATGTTCAGAAAAATATCTTTGTGAAAAGATACTAGATGAAGTGCAAATTTCAAGGATATTCTACTAATTTCAATGAGTATAGAAGCAATACTTAACAAAATAAGTGTAGAATTCGGAATCTGAAACGAAATAATATTACATACATACTACAGAGTATGAAAGAAAATATTATTTCTTACGAATATTGAACAAAAATAATATCCCTTACCTTAAAAGGAAAGTACTTCTGACTGGTATAGCGGGGATATTCTTGAAGAAAACTTATACTGTTTTCTATGCTCAAAACTTCCTTAAACTCTAAAGAAATACGCTCAATATTATAGAAAAAGAATTCTCTGATTCTGGTGTGATTTTCAATTCTAAACTAAGCATCCTATTTATAGAAGAATGGCAAGGGCACTGTTAAGAATTTTTCATGGACAAAATAATTTGTGAAATCACGGACGTCTTATGTAATGCCCCCAAAATAGGTATACAACACCCATTCTGAGTCGCCAAATACATGGTACAGAAAGCAAACTACAACTTCAATAACTCAATTGTCGTGCAAAATATGACAACACATACTGTGAGTTTAAATACAAATATTGTCTTCAAGACAATATCCACACTCAAATAAGTCCTCATTACAATTATTCATACACTATTTTACAGAAATAGTGAGGACTGCTAAAACATCTTTCTAGAACCATCAATCGATACCCTGACTAGATCCGTTCTCACTTCCTGAAAAGAAAAATGGAACAAAAAGGAAAAGGGTGAGCTCAACTAGCCCAGTAAAGAATATTATGACTAAGATAATATACAACAAATTATCATTAGTCTTCAACAGGGAAAAATCTAATAAAATATAATAGACAACAAGTTTTAGATCAACAAATGCAGCGGAAATAGCAATCCATTAGAAGAGTCACGTAGAGAATGAATTCTACTATTTTCTAAGATTTAAAAGTTCATCATCAATATTTTATCCCTGTAACATCAATCAATATACATCTTTAATCAATACTCATCTTTGCACTACAGGCCAAAGATATTCATTTGTATCACCAGTTGGTCATGTTCATCTCAACACCTGTTCATCTTTGCACTACGGGCCAAAGATATTCACCAGTTAATCATTCATCTTTGCACTACATGCCAAAGATATTCAATAATATCATCATTTAAGACTGAAGATGATGAAAAATATTTTTAAAAAAAATGAATCCAGTGAGACAGAAGAACAAATATCAGGGATTCGTATTACAATTTATCCAAGATCAATAATACTTCACAATAACCAATTGTGAAGCAGAATTCAAAAATAAAGATCAAAACATGGATACAATCAAATATAGTAACCATAATAGACATCTTGGACAAAAAAGAAAATTTTTATTTTACGGTGAATAGTGTCATATTCGTAAATAGTGTCGTATACGTGAATAGTGTCGTATACGTGAATAGTAACCCCGACACAAAAAGGTAGAAATTCTACAATAAAATCCGTACCAATATTTCGGTATAATGATATTAAAAGAATAACATCATTACGGAAAAAAATAACATCCCTTACCTTAAAATAACGGTACTTCTGATCGAAATATCGGATATAAAGCCGAAGGAAACTTGTACTGAACAGCAACTCTCCGAGTATCAAATTACTCACAAAAATACGCTCGATAATTTAAAGAGAAAGAAAACTTGTTTCTGGTGTGATTTTAAATTCTAACCTAAGCGTCTATTTATAGGAAAATGCTAGAACGCCATAAGAGACTAAAATAATAAAATATTATTATTTTAAACAAATTTCTACACACACCTTGGAAAACAAATTCAAGCATGCCAAATCTAAAAATTCCCAGCAGCCCACATGTATTCAACACCAACCAAAAGTGGGTCCCACCCATATTTTAATAAAAATTATTTTATTTTCCGAAACTTCAGTAATTCATAGAAAATAGCCCGTTTATCAGAAAAATACGAATTTTATGTCCATTCCACACGAAAATCGAATTCTCTACAACTTTTTAGCTTTGAGTTTTTCCAAATAGAAAATATCCGAAATCCACAAACGGATGATTTTTAATACCTCCATTCCGATAAAATACTGATAAAACACCTTAGCATTAATTCCTTCGTTTATAACCACATAAATAAATCCATCATTAATATCCACATCAAATAAATATTTCCTTATCATATAAATCAATAATTAATTATTCACAAATAATATTACAGAATCACAATTATGACAACCAGGAAGTTCCCAGGAAAGAGGAGGCTTTCCAATAAGGATTTCTCCTTACTGGCGCGCAATTAGGTGACCAAACCTCTCCTTGACAGAACTTTCTAGACATTTCTAATAATGCTATCTAATAATATTATTCAAATAATATGAATTATTGATCGATAATGGAAAATGCGTGCGATGATAATTATTGAAACAACAATAATATAAAATATCAACGCAACAATTATTGAATCAATAAAATAAAATATTGAACAGTAATTACTGTAACAATTATTTGGTAGTGCATTCTTACGTACGAATCAATAATTCAATAATACTATGCAATCTTGTGTATCTTCTTGTGCAACCACGCCAGACATCAGTATTTTAACCACCAGGTAACCCAACAGTGTTAACGGTAACAACTACGTCGTTATTTATAAAAACTCAAACTTTGTCGTTTTCTTCATCCGTCAATTATTCTGTTATGGGGCCCAAAAATGAATGCGCTGTCGTACGTATATTCTCGATAAAAAGAATATTCCACGACCAAACGAATATTCCCCGACAACAATGATTATTTTATAACCACTTGCTTATTTTGCAAAATTTGCACATTTCACCTATAACCAACATTATATCAAATTAACACCTTATTAATTTAGAATAATGAATAGAAGAAAATTCAATTTTATTTATAATAAGTTGGGGTCTTACAACCTTCCCTCCTTATAAAATCTCGTCTTTGAAATTGACGTACGTACCTGGTGTTTCGAACAGGTGAGGGTACCTCGCTTTCATTTCTGATTCCAACTCCCAGGTTATTTCTTCAATAGCATGGTTCCTCCACAAAACATTAACTTGTGGTATAACCTTGGTGCGTAGGACATGCTCTTTCCTATCCAAGATCTTAACAGGTACCTCCTCGTACGTTAAATCTTCAGCTATCTCGTCTTGTTCTAACTCAATAATATGGTTCGGGCCTTTCACATATTTACGAAGCATAGATATATGAAAAACATTATGAACACGAGACATGCTTAGAGGTAATGCGAGTCTATAAGCCACATTTCCTATTCGGTCAAGAATATCAAATGGACTAACAAATCGTGGATTGAGCTTTCCTCTCTTCCCAAATCTTGTAACTCGCTTCCATGGAGCAATACGTAACAGTACATGATCTCCAATATTAAATTCCACGTCCTTTCGATAAAGATCGAAGATAACTCTTTATCGATCTTGTGAGAGGTTTGAATACGTTGTCGAATCATTTGGATCTTTTTAGTCAGTCATGCGTACTAATTACGGTCCCAATAACGTTGCTTCTCCCACCTCGCCCCAAAGATAACCGAGAAGCGACACTTTTGTCCATACAACGCCTCAAATGGAGCCATGCCTATACTTGATTGATAACTGTTGTTGTAGGAGAATTCTACTTGTGGCAAGTACTTATCCCAACTTCCTTTGAAATCTAGGACACAGAGTCTTAATAGATCTTCAAGGGTTTGAATAGTCCTTTCCAATTGCCCGTCCATTTGAGGATGGTATGCTGAATTGAATCATAAATTCATGCACATAGTTTTCTGCAGGTTAACCCAAAATCTTGAAGTGAATCTTGGGTCACGATCTGAAAATATGGATACTGGCATGCCATGCAATCTCACAATCTCACTCACGTACATACGAGCAAGACGTTCAAGGGAATAAGTCTCACGTATCGGCAAGAAATGAGCAGACTTGGTTAATCTATCAATAATAACCCAAATCGCATCTATGCCTTGAGAAACTTTGGGAAGACCTATAACAAAATCCATGGTAATGTGTTCCCATTTCCATTCTGGAATCTCAAGTGGTTGCAATAGACCTTTTGGCACTTGATGCTCCGCCTTTACTTGTTGACAAGTTAAACACCTCGAGATAAACTCTGCGATCTCTCTCTTTATATTGTACCACCAAAATGTGTGTCGAATATCATGATACATTTTGGTACTCCCAAGATGGATTGCAAACGGTGTGTTGTGTGCCTCCATCATGATTCTATGCTTCAAGTCTGAATCGTTAGGAACACAAAGTCTAGAGTTGACTCGAAGTGTTCCTTCTTCATCGATTCTTGCTTCTGGAATAGCACCTTCTTGCACTTTCTTCTTCATACGATCCATTTGTGTCCGTAGCTTGAGTAGCTTTAACTTTATCGATTAAAGTCGGTTCTACTCGTATATTTGCCATCATCATATGGGTCCCTGGAGTCTTTAATTCTATCTCCAACCTTTGCAAGTCATAAAAAATGGGCCTTTGAGTTGAAAATATCGCTTTTCAGACTCGCGATATGATCTTCACTCAATGCGCTACCTACTACGTTCGCTTTTCCAGGATGATATTGAATAGTGTGATCATAATCTTTCAACAGCTCAAGCCAACGACGTTGCCGCATATTGAGTTCTTTTTGGTTGAAGAAATATTTGAGGCTTTTATGATCCGTATAGATCTTCACTTTCTCCCCATATAGGTATTGTCTCCAAATTTTCAACGCGAATACAACTGCTGCCATTTCCAGATCACGAGTAGGATAATTCCTCTCATATTCTTTGAGTTGTCGCGAGGCATAGGCTATGACTTTCCCATGTTGCATGAGAACACATCCTAACCTTTTGCCTGAAGCATCGTTGTAGATAACAAATCCATCCGAACCAGATGGTATTGCCAGAACAGGTGTCGAACTAAGTTTCATCTTGAGCTCTTGGAAACTTTTCTTGCATTTCTCGCTCCATACGAATTTTATATCTTTCCGAGTCAGCTGAGTTAACGGAGTAGCGATTCGAGAAAATCCTTCCACGAATCTCCAATAATAACCAGTTAAGCCTAGAAACTCACTGCGACTTAGGTCCGCAAACTTGGTTGCTCCAACTTTGTATTGCTTCAATCTTCGCAGATCCGGGTCAACAGATACTCCATGTTTTGACACCACGTGCCCAAGGAATGCTACTTCCTCAAGCCAGAACTCGCATTTCTTCAGCTTGGCATAAAGCTTGTTTTCACGAAGCCTTTCAAGTATCAGCTTCAAATGGTGCTCATGATCATCACGGCTTTTGGAATAAATGAGGATGTCATCAATAAAGACAACAACGAACTGATCCAAATATTCCTTGAATACTCGGTTCATTATATCCATGAAAGTAGCAGGAGTATTAGTCAATCCAAAAGACATGACTAAGAATTCATAATGTCCGTACCGAGTTCTGAAGTCAGTCTTTGGAATATCTTCAGTTTTAATCTTCAGCTGATGATATCCAGAACGAAGATCGATCTTTGAAAAGAATTGTGCTCCTTATAACTGGTCAAATAGGTCATCAATGCAAGGTAACGGATACCTATTATTGATGGTGACATGGTTCAATTCTCGGTAGTCAATACAAAGTCGCATACTCCCGTCTTTCTTCTTCTGAATAAAATAGGAGCACCCCAAGGAGATGTACTAGACCGAATGAAAGCGATGTCTAATAACTCTCAGTAGTTGGACTTTTAACTCGATGTTCAATAGGAGCCATTCGATATGGGATTTTAGAAATGGGGTTTTTGTGCGGTTCAAGGTCAATAAAGAATTCAACATCACGTTCGGGGTAGGCCAGGAAGTTCTTCAGGAAATACATCAGGAAATTCTCTAACAACAGAAATATTATCCAAATCTGACTTGTCTTTATTCAAATCCATAACATGGGCTAAGAAAGCTTGGCATCCATTTTTCAATAAACGAATAGCTTTATGGCTTGATATGACAGTGACTGATTTTAGTGGTTTAGTTGTTTGAATTCGTATGATAGGTTGGTTAGGAATATGAAAACTAACAACCTTACGAAAACAATCAATTTTGGCATGATGAGTGGTTAACCAATCAATCCCTAAAATCACATCAAAAGCAAGTATCTTTAAAGAAATAAGATCAACAGGTAATGTGATTGTGCCAACTTGTATCAAGCAAGATTTATAAACTGTAGATGTAACGAAGGTTTCACCCAACGGAGTTTCAACAGATAAGTCAAAGTCTAATTTCTCCGGAGTCAAGTTTAAACGTTGAGCACAAGCAGGAGAGATAAAAGAATGGGTAGAACCAGTATCTAGTAAGGTATAAACTTCACAAGAATTCAAGATTAGCTTACCCGTGATCACCTCGTTCGGGTTCCTCACGTTTTGGCCAGTCACGACAAACGCTCTTCCAGGAACCGCTGATTTTAACTTATCCAGGACAGCCTTTGAAGACACCATCCCCGCTGAACTTGGTTTTGCTACAGAACATTCTCGAGCTATGTGACCCTCATTTCCACAGTTATAACATACCTTGGATTGTTGTGGACAATTTGGGCTGATATGTCCCTCTTTCCCGCATTTATAACACACGACCGGTGGTCGTTCTCCTCCCCTAGAAATAGTTGATGCTGGTGTTGTTACTGATGTCTTCACGTCATTGTTGAATCTCCTCTTTTTGAAATTTCCACTAGACTCACCTCTTCTATTATCATGACCACGATTACCACTCGAGTGGTTACCGCTTTTGTCCATATTTTTCCCTCCTCGCTGGTTATCATCGCTCCGATGACTGTTGTCACCGGTATGACCCTGGTTGTGGTCCCTAGGTTGGGTATAATCATTATCTCGCTCTAATAATTGAGCCTTGTTGACAACATCTGAATACAGAAAAAAATTATGAGAGATAAGGTATTGGCGAATCTAGAGTTTTAGACCTCTCAAAAACATCCGCGTCATACGTTCCTCATTCTCCACCAAATGAGGTGCAAACCTGGATAACTTCACAAACTTCGCCTCGTACTGAGACACCGTCATGTTGTTCTGTTCCAGTCTAATAAACTCTACCTCCTTCATATGACGAATACTTTCAGGAAAGTTCCCAAGACATGTTGAGTGCAGCTGGCTGGGTACGCTTCACAGATTCCCACCAGTAATCTGCCTCTCCACGGAACATAAAGGTGGCGAATGGAACCTTCTGTTCCTCTGTGCATCCCAAGACATCAAATATCTTGGTAATTTGCTTTACCCACATTTTTGCCTTAATCGAATCGGGCTTTCCCCAGAAATCTGGTGGTCCCAGCTCCTTAAACTGCTTGGCTGTGACAGACCACGCGTTGCTATCACTTCCACCCATATTTTGTACACTAGTCTCCCTCGTCTGATTTTGCATAAACTACAAAAAGCTCCTAAACATTCCATCATTCATCGTTTGCTCGGTAGCGTTGTTTACAGGAGGAATATTTCCTTCCTGTTGCACGTTCTCCTGGTTTATGACTAAAGGTTGTTCCACAGTCTCAAACACTCCATTGTTAACGTTCTCAGCTGCCATTCTTAAATACTGTCATAAAACAAGGGTTAATTAAACAAATTAACATATTATCCCTATACCCTGACCGACCAATTAAATACCAAATAAACTTAGGTAGGTCATACTAGTGAAGGAATTTCCCGTCTCTCCCCTCCTAGTTCTTGTCTCACATCTCAGCCAGGGATCATATCCCTAAGCTTTGATACCAACTGTGACGCCCCCAAAATAGGTATACAACACACATTCTGAGTTGCCAAATACGTGGTACAGAAAGCAAACTACAACTTCAATAATTCAATTATCGTGCAAAATACGACAACACATACTGTGAGTTTAAATACAAATATTGTCTTCTAGATAATATCCACACTCAAATAAGTCCTCATTATAATTATTCATACACTATTTTACAGAAATAGTGAGGACTGCTAAAACATCTTTCTAGAACCATCAATCGATACCCCGACTAGATCCTGCTATGTTCTCACCTCCTGAGAAGAAAAATGGAACAAAAAGGAAAAGGGTGAGCTCAACTAGCCCAGTAAAGAATATTATGACTAAGATAATATACAACAAATTCTCATTAGTCTTCAATAGGGAAAATATAATAAAATATAATAGACAACAAGTTTTAGATCAACAAATGCAGCGAAAACAACAATCCATTAGAAGAGTCACGTAGAGAATGAACTCTACTATCTTCTAAGATTTAAAAGTTCATCATCAATATTTATCCCTGTAACATCAATCAATATACATCTTTAATCAATATTCATCTTTGCACTACAGGCCAAAGATATTCATTCAGTATCACCGTTAGTCATGTCCATCTCAACACTGCTCATCTTTGCACTACGGGCCAAAGATATTCATCGATCAATCATTCATCTTTGCACTACAGCCAAAGATATTCAAGAATATCATCATTTAAGACCGAAGATGATGAAAAATATTTTAAAGAAAACGAATCCAGTGAGACAGAAGAACAAATATCAGGGATTCGTATTACAGTTTATCCAAGATCAATAATACTTCATAATAACCAATTGTGAAGCAGAATTCAAAAATAAAGATCAAAACATGGATACAATCAAATATAGTAACCATAATAGACATCTTGGATAAAAAGGAAATTTTTAATTTTCGGTGAATAGTCGCCGTATTCGTGAATAGTGTCATATACGTGAATAATAACCCCGACACAAAAAGGTAAAAATTCTACAATAAAATCTATACCAATATTTTGATATAATGATATTGAAAGAATAACATCATTACGAAAAAAAATAACATCCCTTACCTCAAAATAACGGTACTTCTGATCGAAATATCGGATATAAATTCGAAGGAAACTTGTACCGAACAGCAACTCTCAAAGTATCAAAATACTCACAAAAATACGCTCGATAATCTAGAGAGAAAGAAAACTTGTTTCTGGTGTGATTTTCAATTCTAACCTAAGTATCTATTTATAGGAAAATGCTAGAACGCCATAGGAGACTAAATAAATAAAATATTATTATTTTAAACAAATTTCTACGCACACCTTGGAAAACAAATTCAAGCATGCTAAATCTAAAAATTCCCAGCAGCCCACATGTATTCAACACCAACCAAAAGTGGGTCCCACCCATAATTTAATAAAAATCATTTTATTTTTCAAAACTTCAGTAATTCATAGAAAATAGCCCGTTTATCAAAAAAATATGAATTTTAAGTTCATTCCACACGAAATCGAATTCTCTACAACTTTATAGCTTTGAGTTTTTCCAAATTTCAAACAGAAAATATCCGAAATCCACAAACGGATGATTTTTAATACCTCCATTCTGACAAAATACTGATAAAACACCTCAGCATTAATTTCTTCGTTTATAACCACATAAATAAATCCATCATTAATATCCACATCAAATAAATATTTCCTTATCATATAAATTAATAATTAATTATTCACAAATAATATTACAGAATCACAATTATGACAATCAGGCCGTTCCCAGGAAAGGGGGGGCTTTCCAATAAGGATTTCTCCTTACTGGCGCACAATTAGGTGACCAAACCTCTCCTTGACAGAACTTTCTAGACATTGCCAATATTGCTATTTAATAATATTATTCAAATAATATGAATTATTGATGGGAAATACTGTGCAGTGACAATTATTGAAACAACAATAATATAAAATATCAACGCAGCAATTATTGAATCAATAAAATAAAATATTGAATAAAAGAATTACATGTAACAATTATTGAGTAGTGTCTTTACGCACGAATTAATAATTCAACAATCATCATGTAATACTATGTACCATCTTGTGTAACCCGCCAGACATCAGTATTTTAACCACCAAGTAACCCAACAGTGTTAACGATAACAACTACGTCGTTATTTATAAAAACTCAAACTTTGTCGTTTTCTTCATCCGACAGTCATTCCGTTATGGGGCCCACAAATGACTACGTCGTCGCACGGATATTCCCGATAAAAAGAATATTCCACGACCAAATGAATATTCCCCGACAACAATGATTATTTTATAACCACTTGCTTATTTTGCAAAATTTGCACATTTCACCCATGACCAACATTATATCAAATTAACACCTTATTAATTTAGAATAATGAATAGAAGAAAATTCAATTTTATTTATAATAAGTTGGGGTCTTACATCTTACGCAACATCATGGGCGATTGAATTTCAATGCAATCATCAAGTAAAAAACTAAAACTAAAATATATATATATATATATATATATATATATATATACACACACACACACACACACACATCACTTTCACTCTTTTCCACCACCACACTCATTTCACACAAAACACACACACACACACACACACACACACACATGTCAAAATATATATATATATATATATATATATATATATATATATATATATATATATATATATATATATTATAACCTCCTTCCAATTATTTTGAAAAAATGAGTAAGTGGGGATCCAAATAATAAGCCAAACTTACAACAAATACTTCATAAAAATCTCCTCTATTTATCTCAACTCACTTGGCTTTACAAAACATATTTTTAAACAACAATTATTCATCAATAATTAATATTACTTGCAATATTAATAACCAGATCATTCCCATGAAAGAGGGAGATTTCCGATAAGTATTTCTCCCTATTGGCACGCAATTAGGTGACCAAACCCCTTTCCTTGACAGAACTTTCTAAACATTGTCAATAATGCAAATAATAATATGAATAACTTATCATCTCAATTATTGATTTAATAATATAAAATATTTAGCAGATGATACTGTGACAACAATTGAATCAATAATGTGAGATAATATGCAGCAATTACTATAGCAGTAATTGAGTACAATTGAGTGACTTCTCACCTAAGCATCAAATATCGTGTGCTACTATGCAACCACGCGTATTACTGTACTTTTATTATCATCAATCATTCTGTTGTGGGGTCCACCAATGATTGTACCGTCGTACGAATATTCCCTGTTAAAACGAATATTCTCCGACAAATCGAATATTTTATAACAACTTGCTTACTTTGAAAAATTTATTAATATTACCAACAACTATAACATTATATCAAATCCATATCATAATATTCAAAAATATATTTCGAAAAAAAAAATTAATCTCTATTCATAAAAGTTGCGGTCTTACACGTATTCTGCAATTAGGGTTTAATTTGTGCAATTTTAGGTTTGATATGTAATGTATGAACATAAAGGAATATATCAATTTATGTTTGATTTGTGCAAATACATATTCTGTAATTAGGGTTTAATTTGTGTAAATTTGGGTTTGATATGTAATATATGTATGAACATAAAGGAGTGTATATTTGGTATTTTCGATGGAATTCCCGACGTAATTTCTATCAGAATTATTCATTTGCAAAATTTATGGGCCCTGAAAATATATTTATGTATTATTTAATTAATTTCATAATATTAATATAAACTAAGTAGCATTTACTTAGTTTCTTACTACTAAAATAAAATATCTATAATTTAATTTAATTTAGTTTATTAGACAAAATAAATGTAAAAAATTATTTAATATAATATAATATAAATAAAAAAAATAAATTGAATAAAACAAATCAAATTTAATTTAATTTAATTTAATAAATAAAATAAAATTAATAAAAAAAATATTTATAAATATAATATAATATTATGCAAAATAAAATAAAGTATATTTAATTTAATTTAATTGAATTTTAAAATATAATAAATTTAAATAAAACTAAAAAATGTATAATATAATACAAAAATAAAATAAAATACAATAAAATATAATAGTAAATTTAAACTAAATTAGATACAAATATTAGATAATATGATACAAAATTAAATTAAGCGTAATAAAAATTTAATTTTATTTAGTAAAATAAATAAAATAAAATAAATTTTATTTTATTTAATAAAATAATTAAAAAATTATTTAATATAATATAGTACAAAATATAATAAAATACAATAAATAAATTTAATTTAATTTAATAACTTAGGTGCTTAAATTTAATTTAATAAAAATTAAACAAAATAAACAAAATATATTAAATAAATAAATTAAATTAATAAAATAAGAAATTAAATTGAATTGAATTGAATAAAATAAAATAAAATAAAATAAATTGATTTAATTTAATTTAATAAATAAATTTAATTTAATAAAAAATATTTAGTAAAATAAAAAATAAAATAAAATAAATTTAATTAAAACAATTTAAATTAAATTAAATTTAAAATAAATTTAATTTAAAGAATTTTATTTACTTAAATAAAAATTTAAAAATTATATTATATAATATAAAATTAAATTAAATAAATTAAAACATAATAATAAATTTAATCTGATTTGATAAAATAAATAAAATTAATTTAATAAAAAATTTAACAATTATATATTATAATACAAAATAAATTAAATTAAATAAAAAATAATAATAAATTTAATCTAATTTAATAAAATAAAAAATTTAATTTAATAAATTAATCAAAAATTATATTATATATTATAGTACAAAATAAAATAAAAGACAATAAAATATAAAAATAAATATAATTAAATTTTATAAAATAAAAAAAATAATTTAATAGTTGTCTTCATATATATTCCAAATAGCAGTTCTCATAAACTAAGTAGTACTTACTTAGTTTTTCATTGGCAAAATAAACAAAGTAGCATTTGTTTAGTTTGCCACAACATTCAAAAAACTCAATAAGTACTATATGTATATATACATATATGTACTATAATATGAAACTTAGAAACCCGTTTGGCAAGTATAAGTGAATGAATACAATAGTCTCCATATATTCCAAATAATAGTTCTCATAAACTAAGTAGCACTTAGTTTTTCATTGGCAAAATAAACTAAGTAGCATTTGCTTAGTTTACCACAATTTTCAATAAACTCAATAATACTCTCTTAATCTTCAATACACTCAATAATATATGTACTATACTTTGGAACTTAGAAACTCGTTTGACATTCATTCAGTAGGAGTGAATATCGAACAGTCCCCAGTTTGGGACTGTTACTGGATGTTATGTCTCCCACTTAAGGCTGGTGCCAATACGAAACTGTACGTTTTTGTTGTTTTAAGGATTTTTCGTCTGTTATCTCTATATGTTCTTCGAGTGCATACTTAGATTAAGTTACTGTAGTCTATTTCGTGTGCTTGGAGACCATGGGGAGGTGTTGCCGAAATTCACTTGAAACTCATGAAACGTACTTAACGTGTTAGCACTTGTGAGACCCCGAATTTTATGAAATGAAAGTATTCAATTTTTTTATAATTATCATTCTATTTAGTAAATGGTTAAATTGATAAAAGGTTAAAGTTAAGGGTGATATTTGAAAATTTTGCAAAGTAAGCAAGTTGTCATAAATAATCGGTGATAATGGTACGATGAATGGCGTGGTTGCATAGTAGCATACACCGGTATTGATTATTGATGCTTACGTGATAAGTCACTCGATTATACTCAATTATTGCTACAAGATAATTCTTCGCATCATATCTCTCATATTATTGATTCAATTGTTGTCAAAGATCATCATCGCATAATATGTTATATTATTAAATCAATAATTGAGGCGACAAAGTTATTCATATTATTATTTGCAATATTAACAATGTCAGAAGTTACATCAAGGAGAGGTTTGGTCACCTAATTGCGCGGCAATAAGGAGAAATCCTTCTCGGAAAGCCCCTCTTTCACAGGAGCGACTTTGGTTGTTAAATATTGTGAGTTATAATATTAATGATGAATAAGTTTGTGTTGATTAAAGATAAAATTGATAGTTCCATTGTGTTGGGATTATTAGTGTTAGTGGAAATCGACATTTATTTCGATAATAATTAATGTCTGGAGGTTATATTGACCAATCGGGTAATTAATAGGATAAATGAGCAATTAATTGCTATTAATTCACATGCTTTTAACTATGTGTTCACATGTGTATACTATTGATTCACATGATTTACTATTAGGAGAGTTGGTGCAAGATTGATAATACTTGTATGACTAAATTAAAAATAGAGGTATAGTTGAAGGTACTATACTATAATTAATTTTTTCACATGTTTAGAACTATTGAGTCACATGATTTACTATTAGGGGAGGTGATGCAAGTTTGATAATACTTGCAGGACTAAATTAAAAATAAAGGAAAAGATGAAGGTATTATACTGTAATATTTCGAGCCCCAAAACGTGTAATTATTGAAACTATATTTTCCTATAAATAGAAGCTCATTCTTCCTTCATTTCTCACCAATTCACTAAGTCTCACAAGAGCAATTATAGAGATAGAAGCTATAGAGAGAAAGAAGAAGAGTAGTCTGCTACTTCACTACTCCAGTATCCAGTCTTCTTCTGAGGTAAGGGTTATTATTTTTTTATTTTGAAGAAATATTATTTTTCGTATTTGTATGAATATTATTATCGTTTAATATTCATTATATTCGTTTAATATTCGTAAGGAATATTATTTTCGTTCAACCGTTGTAAGTAAGGGGTTTCTTCCAGGGGTAGTTTTATAATTTTTCCGACTCTCAAAAATTCTGGAAAAATTTGAAATGATAATTTGATGAGTTTTCTAGATTGTGTCCAAAAATGGCAATTTTTTGATGTATAGATTAGGAGTTATGAATTTTATGAGAAACGACTATTTTAAAAGTAAACCCTTATAACTCCTTGTGGTTAAATCCAAAATTGGTGAAATTTTTATTGGAAGTATATCTATATAACAGCAGTATACCCTATAAATTTTGGAATTTTTGGACAAAAGTATAATTTTTAATAAATGTCTAAATATTCGGCAGTTTTAGTCATATGAAAAATAGTAAATAAATTTTAAAAATTCTGAGAAAAATATATGTTCAATATGGGACTATATTCTGCTAAATCCCAGAAAAGTATAATTTTTAATAAATGTCTAAATATTTGGCAGTTTTAGTCATATGAAAAATAGTAAATAAATTTTAAAAATTTCGAGAAAATATATGTTCAATATGGGACTATATTCTGCTAAATCCCGAGAAAAGAAAATTTGTTTTGTCTTGATTTGGTATTTTTCATGAAAATGGACTAGTTCGAGTAAATAAATTAAATATGTTATGTGAAGTAAGAAAATTGGAAGATAGGATTTTATGGCTTGAGAATCCTATATAAGGTATATGTAGATTTTTGATGAGAGTTTTGGTTATTGGTGATGAAATCTTATGAGTTTGGCATTTTAGGATGATTAAATGTATTAATTAGTAAAGTGTAAACAATTAAAATAAATTGTTTATAAGTTTAAGAAATGATTAAAATATTGTGGTAATATTAATAATATTAGATTATGAGATTATTAAGTGATTTATAACATTTGGATTAAGGTGTTATAAATATTGATATGGATTTTATTGTGAAACTTTATCTTTTTATGCTAGGGTTACTATTCACGTATACGACACTATTTATGTATATGGCACTATTTGCGTATATGACATTATTTATGTATACGGTGCTATGTACGAATACAAAGTACAATTTATGAGTTACTATTCATGAGTTACTATTCACGGAATACTATTTACCCAAAAAATATATTTCTTTTCTGTCCAAATTATTTTTGGTACATGAATATTATTCTTGAATTCTAATCTACAAAGCAGTATCATGTTGACAATTTGGATATTTTTAAACTCTGGATAAACTTAAAGTCTTTAATATTTATCCTTGATTTCGTTTGATTAATGCTTATATCATTGTCATCATCCTCATGTTTATATTGTGATGAAAGTCATTTTTGGCTTACGTGCATAGATGGACTGTCGATTATTGGTTTTACAGTTGTATATCTTTGGCTTACATGCAAAGATGGACTGTTGATTATTGGTTTTATAGTTGTATATCTTTGGCTTACGTGCAAAGATGGACAGGTGTCTGACATGATCATAATCACTGGTGATAATAATGAATATCCTTGGCCCGTAGTTCATGGATAATTCGATGATGTGATTGGCAGGATCATGACCATTAGTTAACAGTTGAATGTCTTTGGCCGTAGTGCACTGACAGACAATTGATTGGTATGATCATGACCATTAGTTTTATAATCGAATATCTTTGGCCCGTAGTGCAAAGGTAGACAACTGATTGGTATGATCATTGTTATTACATTTGAATATCTTAGCCTTTGGGGTAAGGATATTGAGTAAACGTTCTATTAAGCCTTTGTGGCAAGAAGAAACTATTGATTTACATGATTATAAATATGAATTGTAGATTTAACTATAATCTTTGGTGGTTTAGGTGAAGACAGGTGATGATAGTTCTTTTCTTCTTGGGTATAACAAAGAACTGTTGTTGAGTATTATAGGAATGAAATATTAATGATGGACTTTTAATCTAGAGGAGATAGTAGACATTATGCTCTACTTGACTCTTCTAAAGGATTTCTTATCCTGCTGCAGTTAAACTTGATGTTTATTGTATTCTATCAGTTGTTATACTGTTGAAGGCTAAGGATAATTTATTCTGCATTATCTTAGTCATAATATTTCTTACTGGGCTAGTTGAGCTCACCCTTTTGCTTTCCTTTTCTCTTCAGGAAATGAGAATATAACTGGGACTAGTTGGGGAACAGAGTGATGGTCCGAGATGGTTGTTTTAGCAGTCCTCACTACTTAGTGTGATAATAAGTGTAATGAAGATTGAATTTGAGTTTTAATACTGTCTACGAGATAATATTCATGTAAACTCTTAGCTATGTTTTGTCGTATTTTTACACGACAGTTGCATAAAAGAAGTTTGTATTTAATTTCTGTAGTGTGATATCTGGCGACCCAAGATGGGTGATGTATACCTGTTTTGGGGGCGTCACAGTACTAGTGACGAGACGCATCCAATAATGGGATAGAAGCCTTACCCCTGTCATGTAGAGTGGAGATACTAGGTAAATCACTACAATAAAAAGGCTTATCAGCCACCGCATTTCAGCGACCACATTTGGTCGCAGATAAATATCGTGACCGACGCGTTCGTCACGATACTAGTCATAGATAATCTGGTCGCTGGATAGACATCAGCGACCAACAATAGCGACAGATTGATTAGCAACCGCGTTCAACGATCGCAGCCATCGCTATTCTGACTCATGCTGAGTCATCAGTCAGGTGTGACGTGGCACACGTGTCAGCGATCGGTAATAGCAACCGATTCGGTCGCTGACGTCCAAGAAGGCAATGCGGTCACTGTTATAGTATTAGCGACCGCATGCGGTCGCTGATATTTTTTTTAAAAAAATATTTTCCCTGTTTTATTGATTTCCCAAAAATAACCTGCTTTGTACCTACTTTCTATCCGAACACACAACAGTATATATAAGCATCCATCCATCCATGATAACTATTATATGATAAACATTCATCCATGATAACTACTATATAATAAACATCCATCCATACAGTCCAAAGAATGAATCTAAACCAACACAACACAATACAATCGTAAACATCCATATAATAGAATCGTAAACCAATACAGTCCAAAGAATGAATCTAAAAGATTACAAGGCTTTAAAAATCTAAAAAACAAGTCTAATAAGGCTTTACAAATCTAACATGACTGGTCTAGCTCTTCATGGATCATCCAAATTAGTACCCTGTAATTAAAAAAAGAATAAAACATATATGTTACATGTGTTGATACTGCTACGACTTGGGAAAAGACAAAATAATAGACAATGTAGTGAAACATATAAGTAAGACAGTGACATTAATAATATCGATATATATACCTAGTCGCCACCACGATCTTTTTGTGATGATTCGCCGCCACCGCCCTCCGCCAACTCATCGGGACTAAGAGAATGCAAATGCCACTTGAGATATCTGAAGAAGATCACGATTACGGCAGATCGCTCTCTCACACGGTCAATCAGCGAGGAGTAGGATAAATTTGGATGACTAATATTGACTGTAGGTGGTAAAGCAAAGTCGCCTATGCCACTGATGGTCGGGCGTCGTTTTTGTCCTTGGCCTTTAACATAGTTTTTCTTCACGACGGACGCCCTCTCCCACAATTCTTGATCAATCGATGGGCGCGGGGTGCCTTCAGGATAGCGCTCGTTCATTAAGCTTTTATAAGTGTCTTGTCAGAAGGTCAATAATTAAATAGTTAAAAATAAATAAAAAATGCTAAAAAGGTCATCACAATTTATAAACAACATATTAGTATAAAGTTAACTTATTACCGCTATCTGAACAACATCAGGCAGACCATCACGGGTGGCCACATACTCATCCAACCAATTGATAGGTTGACCTTGAGACTTAGACTCCTACAGTTCATGTTCTCATATTAATATGTAAACATATGATATTTTAGCTACAAAACATGACTTTAAACATAAAAACAAATAACTAAGCCAATAAGCTTGATATACTTACGTACCCTAGCAGCAATAAGCTACAACTGTGATATACTGCCGCCCTTGTGCGTGCCTTTTGCCTTTTCGCCTTCAGATACACCTGAGGATCTGTTTGAGGCGGCAGTCTTGCGTCTCTTGACCCGACTCTCTCCGCTCTCTCCTTTGGTCACACATACGCACCCATATGGGATGTGCGCACCACTGTGGACTATGCTCACGCATATCTCTGCTCACCCCATCTGGATGGTCAATCTCGACATTGTGCGGGGCTTTTTGTCGTTCCTTGTTGATTATCTTTAGTTCGGACGACTTACTTACGCGTAAGCGTGTATCTCGAATAATCGGTGCCTCGTGTCGTCATCCCATCTATACCGCTTCTGCAAATAAAACAACAATATAATATTAAAAACTGTTATATTATATTACCATAATCCAACATTACTAAACAATATTATTTGATTAACTATGTATTATCTATCAGAGTGATAAAAAAATATACGAAATTATTATTTGCATCCTTATGGGCGAGAGGTGTGTTTCGCCCATGTAATCACTAGCGTAGACCAGTTTTATAAGCATAATTGTGAAATGCACTTCACAATTTTACTATGTTGAAAATCACTACAATATACAATAATTTACAGTCATATATATTTATAACAATGGAAATATTAAACCCTTATATATACACGATGTTTAACTTACGTGCTTTACGGAGGAGAGGCGGATACGTATAAGAATGCGATCGCCGGGATTAGCAGGGGCCTTGGCACATGATTAGGGGCAGACCCAACCCAAGGCTTTTCGTCTTTGCGAGTTAGGAAGACATCTATAAATAAAAAATTTAGGATGTTAGTATGAGTTATAAATGAAAGATACATGTACATATGTAATTGTATGTAATACAATTAAAACTAATCAAACATTTTATATAAAAGGACAATTATGACAATTAATTGTATGAAATAGTTAACTACGACAACTATAAATGAAAGGAACATTCCTACATATTAAGGATATAAAGAACATTCCTATATGTAATTCATTGTAATACAATTAAAACTAAACATACATTTTAATGAAAATCGTTGTCTGAGTCTGAATCATTTTGTACAAGTGTCGGATATTCATAACCATCTTCTTCTTGATTACGTGTCGGTGTCATTCAATAACTCTTCCTCCGATTATCATCCTTTGTCATCTGGCACAATAACTGTCTCGGGATCCAATTCATCAGGTTCATCTCCACCCTCTAACTGGATTACATCATTGTTGTCCTCTATATTTATTATATGAGGTTTATGAAGCATCTCCTCTTGGTAGAAATCCCCGTCTATTACTTGGACACATTTGCCTTGAGGAGTATGAATTCTAACTTTCCAATCATGGCGGTCTATCCCTTTTCCTAACAGGACTAGGAGTGTAGTATACTTGTCTTTGTTTAAGTTGGTAAAACAAACGGTTCGTTGGAGTAAGCCGACCTATGGAGGTCAATATCGACGATTCCATGTCTGTCAACACGTATCCCTTTTTCTGAATCAAACCAACAACACTTGAACAAGTTAATATGACCCTCGTATGTGCCCTTGTACGACAACTCTATAATTTCCTCCAACTCCCCATAAAAGGCACGACCAAGCTCATTGTAACAATCTCCTTGGAAACACACTCCATAGTTCGTTGTTCTTTTACCGCGCCCATATGCCTTTGTATGAAATTCACAACCATTTATTTTGTAACCATTGCGGCTGACTTGGTCCCTGTCTGGTCCCATAGCTAGGACTTGTACATTAGCCGAAATCGTTGATCCCTCAGTCAAAACCTACAAAAACTCCATCTTATTAAATGAAGTCATAATTAATTTGAATATCTATATATATATGGAGTAAGAAATTGAACTTACTTTGTCCTTTAGCCAAAGTGCAAATTTTTTATCACGATTGATTTGAATATCTTTATCAGTTATGCCGGGATGCTTCACTTTTAACTCATCATCGTACAATCTATACCATGTTATAAATATTAACATATTGGAATAAATTTTTAACTTACAAGATAAATTATCATGTCTACATGTGTACCTCACAAATTCGTCAATCTCCTCACAATTGAGAAGAATGTAAGTATGTGCAGCATGTAATTCTTGCTCAGAGAGGAATATGCGCTTCCCTTTTCCAAAAGCGCGACCCGATAGACCAAATACAGAGAGCCGACCATTTAGTTCAACATTTCCCCCATCATCATGTCTCGATACTCGATTGGCCTTTGTCAAGACTTCGTCCAAAAAATAATCTGAGACAAACATAGATATCTCATCAAAACTGTATGCCTCACATATCGACCCCTCGACATAAGCTCTATTCTTCACCTTCCTCTTAAGGTTTCCCATCACCCTCTCAAAAGGGTACATCCATCTATATTGAACTGGACCCCCAACACGAGCTTCATAGGGAAGATGGATTTGCAAATGCTCCATGGAGTCAAAAACACCAGGTGGGAATATTTTTTCTAGTTTACACGTGATCTCTATGATGTTCTTCTCAAGTAAAGACATGTCCTTCTCATTTAATGATTTTGAACATAAGTCTTTGAAAAAACAACTAAGATCCGTCAAAGCATCCCATATTGGTTTATCAAGCTGATCCCAAAATGCTATAGGCATGAGTCTCTCCATGAACACATGACAGTCATGACTCTTCATCCCTTGCAATTTCCCACCCGTAACACACCTTGCAATGTTTGACGCATATCCATTTGGTAGTTTCAGAAACTTAACCCATATGCACACATCTTCAACTTGATTTTTGGACAATGTGTACCTTGCATGTAGTTTGATAATCTTACCATTAGGAGATTCATAAAGTTCTAATCCAGGACGCTTACAAATATCTTTCATGTCCAAACGTGCCTTATCGTTATCTTTTGTCTTCCCTGTAACATTCATCACAGTGTTAAACACATTGTCAAACACATTGTTCTCAATATGCATCACATCTAGATTATGACAAATCAAATTTGTAGACCAATAAGGCAGTTCCCAAAAGATGCTTCTCCGAACCTAGTTATGAGATTCGCCAAACCTATTGATTATGTTTGTGGCATCAATTTTACCAAATGGGATAACCAGCAATCTCATCACACGATCTCGCATCTCCGTTCCCGACAATCGTGGTGCAGGCATATCATTGTCTACTTTCCCTTTCCTGAAGTGTTCTCTGTTTTTTCGAAACGGGTGATCTACCGGTAAGAACCAACGATGACAGTCAAACCAACAAGGCTTTCGACCTTTTAATAGATTAAACGACTTTGTATGCTCCATACAATATGGACAAGCCAACTTCCCATGTGTACTCCATCCAGCTAACATACCATAAGCTGGGAAGTCACTTATAGTCCACATAACCACTGCCCTAAGGTTGAAATTTATTTTTGTTGCAACATCCTAAGTCTGTACTCCATCCTCCCACAATACCTTCAACTCGTCTATAAGAGGTCTCAAGTAAACATCTAAGTTCTTTCCAAGACTCTTAGGACCGGGAACCACGAGTGAAAGAAACAAGTATGGTTTGTTTCATACACATCCAAGGAGGCAAGTTATGCGGAGTAACAATCACAGCCAACATGAGTCTGAGCAATTTGAGTGGCCAAACAGATTGAAACCATCGGTGGACAATCCAAGCCTCACATTTCTAGGTTCCAATGCAAACCGAGGATGTGCTAAGTTGAAATCTTTCCAAGCCCGCCCATCGTGGGATGATTTAGTTCTCCATCTTAGCATTTGGAGATTTTGCATGCCAACTCATATGTTCAGCTATTCTTGAAGACATGTACAATCATTTTAGCCGATGTGTTATTGGAAAATACCTTAGAATCTTAAAGCGGTATACTTGATTTTTTTGTAGTCACACCCTCTTTATTAGGCCTAAACCGATCATGATCGCAAAAGCGTGCACCTTGTCATCTCATTCATTTTCCTTATAAAACAGTATGCAATCGTTGGGACATGCATCGATCTTTTGGTATCCAAGACCCAACTTCTTCACCATTTTCTTACAAAAGTAATAGTTACCAGGTAATTTCTCATCGTCAGGCAACATACTCTTAATGGCCTTCAAGAGCGACTCAAAATACTCATGGCTCATGTTGTGATCAGCCTTGATGTTAAGTAATGTTGTGACGCCCCCAAAACAGGTATACATCACCCATCTTGAGTTGCCAAATACATGGTACAAAATACAAATAAAACTTAATTATCCAACTGTCGTGTAAAATACGACAAACATATAATGTGAGTTTTAATAGGAATATTTTCATCTAGACAATATCCACACTCAAAGGAGTCCTCATTACATTTATTCTCACACTATTTAGCAGAATAGTGAGGACTACTAATGCTATCTTCTGGACCGTCACTCTATTCCCCGACTCGTCCCAGCTATATTCTCATTTCCTGAAGAGAACAGTGAAAGGAAGGGTGAGCTCAACTAGCCTAGTAAGAAATATTATGACTAAGATAATGCAGAATAAATTATCATTAGTCTTCAACAATGTTAAATTGATAAAATATAATAGACATCAAGTTTAACTGCAGCGGAACAAGTAATCCATTAAAAGAGTCAAGTAGAGAATAAAATCTACTATCTTTTATGATTTAAAAAGTTTTCATTAATTTTTATCGCTGAGACTTAGCTTAATAAATAAACCACATCATCAAATCATCCCTGCACTACGGGCCAAGGATATTCATTAAATCATTAATGGTCATGATTATACCGAATAATCCCTGGTCATAATCATACCAAGTCCATCTCTGCACGTAAGCCAAACATATATAACAATAAAACTAATAATCAACAATTCATCTTTGCACGTAAGCCAAAGATATATAATTCAATAAACAACGGTCCATCTTCGCATGTAAGCCAAAGATAACTTTCATCACCATATAAGCATGAGGATGATGACAATGATATAAGCATTAATCAAACTAAAACAAGGATAAATATTAAAGACTTTAATTTTATCCAAATATTATCCATCACTTAAATAGCTCATAATCTAATATTGTTAATATTATAACAATATTTTAATCATATCTTAAACTTATAAACAATTTATTTCAATTGTTTACACTTTATCAAATAATGCATTTAATCATTCAAAAATGCCATACTCATAAGATTTCATCACCAATGATCAAATCCCTTATCAATAATCTACATATACCTTATATAGGATTTCCAAGCCATAAAATACTATTTTCCAACTTTGTTACTTCACATAACATATTTAACTCATATGTTCGTAACTAAACCATTTTCATGAAAAATACCAAATCAGTCCCAAAAATATTTCTTTTTTGGGATTTAGTATAATATAGTCCCATAAAGAACATATATTTTTCTCGGAATTTTTTAAATTCATTTACTATTTTTCAAAAAATCAATTTCCAATTAATTCCTTAAGAAATTAGCTACCTCAAGTTTAACTCCAAAAATTCCCAAATCTTGGCAGAATCTTACACATATTAACGTGAGCTTCCAGTTTAAATTTTATGGTCATCGGAGTTATAGAACTCCAGTTATAGCATTTTTCGTCAGAAAAACCTAAATATTAAAATGGTCATAACTTGCTCATTTTAAGTCGGAATGAGCTCATATTTGGACAGGAGGTTCTTTATACAATATACTTTCATGTCCCAAAAGGCCAGAATTTTTCTCACAAATTAAGTGGCCGAAATAACCCTTCTAAAATCTGGACAGTAACATTTCGGTAATTTCTAGCTTTTGACTCCTTTGCTAAAATCAGTCCACACGAAAATCTACAACACCTTTTCCAGTGATTCTACTTGGAGATGCTACAAAACTCATAGATCTAACTCTAGAACTTGACCACACTCAAAAATTCAAAATATAATAGGAGATATGGTCAATTGAATTTCATGTTCCATTTTAACCAAAATCTGATTTTCAACCCTTTGTGATTTCTAAGAAACTTTCATGTTTTCACATAATAACCAACATAACTCATCATAACACTTACTAATACTTCATATACCCATGATTTGCATCAGTCCAAAGCTTTTATTATGACTCTCATCATAATCAATGTAACCAGATCATTTCCACAATTTAATAAGGAATGAATATAAAGGATCATTCACCATACATGTGGTAATCTACATAGACAGGTTATTCCAACAGAATAATAAAGAATGGAATAACAGAAGGATTCACCATACAAGCGATAGAGACCTCACAAATAGGTTATTCCCAACAGAATAATAAATAATGGAACCTGGTCCGACGTAAACGCAAAGACAGGATATTCCGACAGAATAATAAATGCGGAATAATAATTAATGGAACCAGGTCCGGCGTAAACGTACAGACAGGATATTGCGACAGAATAATAAATGTGGAATAATAAATAATGGAACCAGTGCGGCGTAAAAGCGCCTGAGCATGGATATTAAACGAGTAATAATAAAGAATGGAATAACAATGAATTTCACCATGTATGCGAGTGCTTAGATAAGCAAAGTTATTCTAATGTAATAATAAAGAACGGAATAATAGAAGAAATTCATCATGTATGCGGTACTTTGGATATACAGGTTATTCCAACATAATAATAAGGAATGGAATAACAGAAGAATATCACCATATATATAGATTACTACATATACAAAAGTTATTCCAACATAATAATGAAGAATGGAATAACAACTCTTACGAGTATTGAAAGAAAATAATTCTCTTCATGAATACGAAAGAATAATACCCCTTATAGGTACAACAAATAATACCCCTTACCTCAAAAGAAGACTGGATACTGGAATAGTGAAGGAGCAGACTTCTCTTCTTCTTTCTCTTAATAATTTCTCTCTATAATAATGGCTCTAAAGCTTTAGTGAATTGGTGAGAAATGAAGGAAGAATGAGCTTCTATTTATAGGAAAATATAGTTTCGATAATTGCACGTTTTGGGGCTCGAAAAATTACAGTACAATACCTCCAACTTTTCTTTCATTTTTAATTCAGTCATCCAAGTATTATCAAACTTGCACCACCTCTCCTAATAGTAAATCATGTGAATCAATAGTAAATCATGTGACTCAATAGTTCTAAACATGTGAAAAAATTAATTACGGTATAGTACCTCCATCTATACCTCCATTTCTAATTTAGTCATGCAAGTATCATCAATATTGCACCAACTCCCCTAATAGTATAAGAATGTGATTCAATAGTACACACATGTGAACAAATAGTTATATGAGCATGTGAATTAGTAGCAATTAATTGCTCATTTACCCGATTAATTACCCGGTTTATCAATATAACCCCCAGACATCAATTATCATCGGAATAGATGTCGATTTCAACTAACACCAATAATCCCAACACAATGGAACTATCAAATTCATCTTTAATCAACACAAACTTATTCATCATTAATATCATAACTCACAATATTTAACAACCGTGTCGTTCTAGGAAGAGGGGCTTTCAATAAGGATTTCTCCTATTGGCGGCGCAATTAGGTGACCAAACCTCTCATTGATGAACTTCTAGACATTGTAAATATTGCAATTTAATAATATGAATAACTTTGTCGTCTCAATTATTGATTTAATAATATATCATATAACGCACATGATACTGTGACAATAATCGAATCAATAATATGAGAAATATGATGCAGCAATTACTGTAGCAATAATTGAGTATAACTGAGTGACTTATCACGTAAGCATCAATAATCAATACCGTGTGCTACTATGCAACTACGCGTATTACTGTACTTTTATTACCGAGTAATTCAACAGTTTTAACGGTAAAACTTCCGCCGTTATTTTCATAAAATATTTTTGTCGTTTTGTAACTACAACGATAGTACTTCCGTTGTGGGGTCCACTAATGATTATGCCGTCGTACGAATATTCTCCGACAAAAAGAATATTCCTCGACCAAACGAATATTTTATAACAACTTGCATACTTTGCAGAATTTATAAATATTACCCACAACTATAACATTATCTCAAATTCACACCATAATATTCAAAAAAAATTGAGAAAATTAAATCTTTATTCGTAAAATTTGGGATCTCACAAATGTCGCCACTGCAGACAATGTAGTGTGTTTGGTGCAACCGTGCCACAATGGCTCGCTACCCTCATCTACCAACTTAAAGAAGTCTTTGGCATCAGAATTCATAGGTTGTTCTCTGCCTTGTTCCCAATCAAAATCTGGCCCTGTAATATCATGAACCATTTCATTCATACGATGAGTACTACTGCCCGAATTGTGTACTTCTGTGATGCCACCATCTCTTCTCTGCCCATGTGCCCACTAACATTCTTCGTAATTTTTCATGAACCCAGAAACAAGTAAATGATAGTTTACCATATCTCTGTCCATATAATTTACATTCTTACACTTCAAACATGGACATCGTATCTGCGACTTACCATTCATACATTTCGTGTGACTATAAGCGTACACCAAAAACACTTGGCAACCAGCTCTAAATTCAGCTGTAGCACCTATCTGGCACTTGACTTTCGTCGTGCCATCCAACTACGGTCTGAATAGAGGTCCATGATTCCACGGTACCTATTACAGACAACATGAGCTTATTAATCATATGACTTGAGCATACTTGTAACCATATGACTTGAGCATACTTGTAAGCATATGATTAACATTTCAGCATACTTGTAAGCATATGACTTGAGAATACTTGTAACCATATGAATACGTAAGGTATGAGAAACTTTAAATGAAACTTTAAATGTGAAACTTTACTTAGTATGAGAAACTAAGTAAATACTACTTAGTTTAATAGTTATATTATATCATGTTATTTTATTTTAATTTGTTTTAAATTTGTTTTTATTGTTAATTGTAAGTGAATACGTAAGGTATTTCATTCATGCTAGCTTTATATCAATAATACATATTTTTTTGGTATTCAGATGCATTGAAATGTTTCTTCTTAAGAAAACTACCACCATCTAAGGCTTCACGACAAGAATTGAAGAGTCCATCTAAGGCCTCGGCTAACACGTTTTAAGATTATACCCCTCACGGTCCCTTTCTATAATCTTTTATGTTTTGGGATAGTCACAATTTGCCGGCGAAATTTATAGCTTCTATAACATTTTGTAGTTTTATTCTTGTATACATAAGTGTTAAATACCCTTGTTTTTCTGTTATAGCCAAAACAGTCTCTTTATTGACCAAGTGTGTCTAGTTACCTTCTCTGTTGCACTAACAGTTCCCTAGCACTGCTTATTTTGGCTTAACAGCCCCCCTAATAGCTTACCCAAGCCCAGCCCATCAGCACCAACAGCCCCTTAATAGGCTCTACAAACTTCAACTACAATATAGACTAGCGACATTCAACTACAAACTTATACTTATTATGAACATTTTTCAAACTTATACTTATAATACTTAAAAAAAATTCGCTAGAGTCTCCCCTACAATATAGACTAGCCACATGCACAACGGCATGCATATATGGATATTTCTTGGCACCCAAGACACAAACCAAGATAAATATACAAATTTCCAATACAATAAGACCAAAACAATAACGATTGAATGCAAATTAAAGCAATAAAAAATTCAGACCCATATACATTTGTATTCTTCAAAAATGGACATTTGTATTCTTTGACTTCAGCCCAGAACTGACCTCTATTCTACAGATCTTTGAAAATGGTTATTTGTATTCTTTTAGCATGCCTTTCATACCTTTTGATTTTACACAATCAGTTACTATCAACAAACACTGTATTTCTCAAATTATCAAATTGATAACATACTTTTCATTTGTGTCTTTTAACAAACAATTAGCATACATAATGAAATTTTTAAAATTTCACAGCTTGATTATCATATCTAATCCCAGATTTCTTTTTAGAAATCTCTCACAGTTATATTATCAAATTACAATCACCAATTATCACAATTCCTTCACATAAAACTCAACCACTGTAAAATTTATCAAAATGATAATAATACCTCTTAATATAGTTGAAATTCCTTAATACTTTAATTTCTTCCTTTTAGATCTCCAGCTCCAACTCAGCTATTAGATCATGATTTAGACAAATAGAGATTTGGCTATGAATTTTGATATGGAGAACAGGACACTTGATTTCTCAAATCAGAACTCTTGAAGACTAAGATGGGTTTTTATAGGTGAATTCTTTCTTGCTTCTAACGAAATAGGTTTGCTAAGCTTGATGGTCTATTTGGCTCATATACAGACAACTCCTACTAAGCATTTACTTAATCATCACATAGACACTCCAACTCAAGCTTAATAATAATCAGACTCAACTGTAATGCATTTTAAATATCATAATGTTATCCAAAAATGAGAATGTGTAAATGTGTTCATATTATATTTCTACTAAATGGGTGACCTACCCTATTCTAAGATTTTAGAAAGGAAAAAAACAAAACAAAAAATAGGATAACGAGACAGACTAGACTTGCAAATGAGAACAGTAATAAAATTAAATGGACCTTTACAACAATATGTAATACACTTTCAAGTTCAACTCTGTTAGAAATGACAAAAACAATCAAAGGTGTTTATGCATCATTGAATCAATTTCCAGGTATTGTATTATAAATTAGTCACAAAATGAATAGTAAAAACACATGTACATATTCCAAATTTCAATAAGAAGCTATAAATTTCTTACCTCTAAAATTAAACTGATTTGAAGAAGATTGATGCTGTGAATCGAGCGAACGTTGAGCCTTTCTGCTGATTTGAAGAAGATTCGCTCTGCTCTTCTCTCTTCTCCCCTTCTCCTCTTCTCCCTCTTCTATCGCCCTCTTCTTTTTTTTTTCTTCTTTGAATCGAACGAGCGCTTTGAGCACTGAATCATTTAAGAGAATCAAGAACCGCTTTTCAACAACGAGATGCTATCGGTGATTTTTAATTACGTGGACGCTTTTCGTGACCTTCCACGATCATTGATAAAGATTGGTCATAACAAAAAAGCGCGCATGGGGTTTCGCACCAAATTTTTGGGGAAAATTCATATCAAATGACCGTCGATCAATGACCGCGTCGCGATCATTGATATCAACTAGCGACTAGAATTCATCCCGGTCGCTAATACTATTATCAGCGACCGGATATCCAGTCGCTGATATTATTAGTCGCAGATAGACCTTTTTTTGTAATGAATCTAATTCATGCATGAATATCCCTGTACTGAATGCATCTTCTGTGTAGTGAAAAATGTCAACCGACCAGAGTTGGTTGTATCGTAGGATACCCAGTGATGAGAGGGGATTATTCTCAGCTTATCGTGATGGGGTGTTAGATTTCTTGAACAAAGCTGTCAACGTCGGGATTTTTAGTTGTCCCTTTTTGTTACTTTTTCTTTAGTGTTCTCATGTTAATGTGAGATTTATTTGAAAAAACAAGTGAAAAAGGTTTGACATGTGTAATGTCGACGATTTGACTTTTAACGATGCCCGATTGGTGTTTTTAATTGGTTGCACTAACGAATCAAAAAAGGTTTGCACATTGACCCGGTGATGTGACAGCACGCTAAGCGGTCTGTAAGAAAAGAGATTCATTTGGGTTCGGGGGCTCTATTATGCGGAGAGAAGGTGTTAGGCACCCCCCCGACATCCGTGTTGCCACGATGACCGCCACTTTTTAAGAAACTGTTATATGAATGTGTGTGTGTGTGTGTGTTGGATCAATGTGCAATTATTTGAAAGTAGTGCAAGGCCTCGTTTGCACCTATATACAAAGGGTTTAAATTTATAGAAAAAAACAGTTTTAAGCAAGATATAGCAATGAAGTTTTGTAAAAAAGGTTTTTCAAACCCTGTGCTCAATAGGAATTAAGACATTTTCATACTTCCATTTTATTATTAAAATGTTCTTTTGTTTGATTTTATTTTGAGATGCGAGGCATCTTGAGAAAATAATATCTGTGATCTTAGAACTCTTTATGGGCATGACAACCATCCAAGGAAATTCAAAACATAAATAATATACAAGTCGCTTCACAATTTGAAAAATGTCCATCATGGAAATAGAATCTAGATTGATAAACTAAATCTGTGATCACATGATTCCTAGGCTCACATGATACAAGTAGTTTATACGGAAAGCGATGTAGATTATATATATAAAAGTCGTAAATATATATATATATATATATATATATATATATATATATATATCTGAGACATGATCAACCACCACGAAGTGACTTCATGGGGGATCAGAAATGTAAATATATAAAGGCGGTAAATATATATATATATATGGACATGATCAACCACCACGAAGCGACTCCATGGGGGATCAGAAAAGTAAATAAAGCAATAAATGACGATCAACCGCCACGAAGTAAACTCAAAGCGATCGGGACTAAATAAAAATAAAGCAATAAAGGCCTCAAGTAAACTCCGGGCTGACATGTAAATATATATAGTTATCGGACATATCGATGAGCACGGATTTTACATACAGTATGCGTTTATTGCTTATATATATATATATATATATATATATATATATATATATATATATATATATATATATATATATATATATATAAGAAAGTAAACGCTCCGGACATAAGTTCAAAGCTTAATCGAGGTATAACTCGATAATGTTAGTTCATATATAAATATATACATATATAAGTATATATATAGACAGAAATGAAAACCATGGACCGAAGTCCGGGCATACGCACACAACACGACTCTCAATGTGTAGAATAGTGTGTGCAAAAATAAAGAGAAAGGCTTTATAGAGTATGAGAATGCTTACAGTGGGGGACGCCAATGCCGATGCGAGCTTCTATGACTCTATATGGATAAACACTCACTTGGCCGGATAAAAATATAGCTATATGTGAGCTATGAGATCTTTAAAATGAGGAAACACTCAATATGGGGGGTGTGTACAGAGCAAATTGGACGGGGCTTCCTCTTTTTTTTTTTCTCAAATGGCCACCCCAAGCCCTCTATTTCTAGAGGGGGAGCCACAGTGTACTGCGGCATTGCAGATGATGCACTGCTGGTGGTGCCTGAGTGCCCCGGTTCATGGTCCCGTCGTCTCGAAGTACATGCACTCATGCACTGTAATATCTGCTCGAACTTGTAGAACTTCAATCCGAGCATCCGAACGAGGTATATAAGACCTTCTTCAGACCACTTATATCAAAAGTTACGCAATGACATGGATTAGAGATTGTACAAAGTCAGGAAGAGGGGACCATGCCCATGGTCTTCAAGCTTCAAATTCTATTCGGTGTGCTGCCACGCATAATAGTCACTCAGGATTGGAACTCTTTGGTTCTTATAGGACATTGTTGTATGTATGTATGAAGTGTTGAGATGACGCGTAGGTGTTGAGGTGGCAAGATGACGTTTAACTCCTCACGGGGTTATCACCGGTTTGAGTTGAAAGCAGACGTTGCTCAGGGTTACATCTGAGATTGCACTGCTGCAAGTGTTTGAATGTTGTAAGTCATCTGTGAGAGTGCCTGTCTGCCCAGTGTTAGTCTGAGGTATGAGTGCCTCGGCAGGAGGTCTGAGATTGAAGCTGATCGCATGCATTTGAAACAAGCATTTTCGGAGTTATCGCCGGAACTGCATTAGCATTCCTTGGTGATATTGCCAAGGACGAAACTCGGGGTTATCTCTGAGGTTTGAAATGATCCTTCCGGTGTGTGTTCCGGGGATGGAAATGATGTTCCCGGTGTGTGTTCCGGGGCTTTGAAACTGAGGTTCTGGTAGTATCCAGAATGGATGTGAGCTGTCTTCCAGGGTTATCTTCAAAAGACGAATCTACCCTCCTACAATGTCAGTAACAGGTGTGCAAAAAATTTCGAGTGTCTACAAAAGCAATAGAACATGTTGATGATCCGAACGGGAAGATGCGATGCCCGTGTGTCAAGTGTAAAAATCTGATTTGGAAGAAAGTCGACGAGATTAAATTCGACTTATTTTCCCGTGGATTTGTGGATGGGTATTTCGTATGGACTCATCACGGGGAAGTGATTGAAAATATTGTGAAACAACCAATTCTATGGGATTCAAAAGTGTAGTCATCTATTAATATTTTAGTGCAATTTATAAGTGTAGTCATCTATATATGTTAAAGATATTTTACTATTTTCGCAGTTCATTCGAAGAGGAAGCGTATGCTTCTAACCCAACTTTTACTGCAGCAGAGTTGGAAACATTCACTAATGCTAATTTCCGACAGTGGTTTAAGAAAAGGGTTGAAGCGGAGAACATTTCTAAGCATTTTATAGATGTCATCCAAGGACCTTATGTAACGGGACAAATTATTGAGTTATGATTTTGGGGACAGAGTCCTTTTAAGAGGGGAAAGATGTGACAACCGTAATTTTGTAAATTAATTTTAATATTTATTGGATTGAATAAATATTTTTCGATGAGTTAATTATTAGATTAAATAATTAATTGATGAAGTTGTGGTAGATTAATTTAATTATATGCGTTATATTTATTAAATTAATGTGGAGAATTTTTATTATTCGAAGTATGCGATTATGTCAGCTTATTGAATTAAAAGAAATATTTAATAAGCCTATTGTTATTTTAATTAATTTAATTATTAATTAGAGATTTAATAATTTAATATTTTTATTAATGAGAAATTTAATTATGTGACTATGTGAATTAATGAGAAATTATTATATTTTATTTAAAGTAAATTAAATAAGATATTAGATTTATTTTATAAGGAGTGTGACATTATTTAAAACTATATAATAAAGTTTTATTAAATTAAATGATTTTTAAAACCTATTCTATCTAGCCAAACATGGCACTATATGAAAGTTGAGGCGATTACCCATGGAGGTGGTAATGACCACCAACGTGTCATCGATTGATTTCTATATTATATCGTCTTCCTTTCTTTTTTTCTTTCATTTTTCTAAGTCTAATATTAAGTAGAGAGAATCATGAGAGAGAGTTGAGAAAATTTTGAGAGAGATTGGGAGAAACTCTGTGATTGAAGTAGAGAGAATTGTCAATTTATCTAATCTACGCTTGGGTAATCTCTTCAACCCAATTTATATATTTTACGTCTTTTAAGTTTTTTCATGAATATGGTTTTATTCATTCGTAATTCTCGAAATTGGGAAATTCTGTTGTTATGAGAATATATGTAATAATTTGAGTTGTATGGCATGTTTTATATATATATTGTGTGTTTCCATATCATCAATTTCATAAGATTACAACGTATGATTATGGCTTGTTATTTCAAAAATTTACTGAGTGCATTGATATGGCCATATGGCCTTATACGTGATTTTTATATGTCAAATATAATTTATTTTGCAAAATTCACACATTGATATGATTATGCATGTTAAAATGAACAAAATGAAACTTGAATGGTTGGATTTGGCTTTATAACGAATCCGTAGCATTAAAATCCATGTTTTTGTTCAAGAACAGTCCAATTTGCATGCTTTAATTCTGTGATTATGTGTTTTAATGGGTGAAAATCACTCCATAGATGTTAAGTATTGATTATTTATGAATTCTAGCATGTGGGTATGTCTAAATTCCTGTAAAAATAAGTTGCTTTGAAATTTTTAGTCGTGTTACGCAATTTTTTGCTAAATCATAGAATCTGGAATCTGAGTCTCATGCCATGGCTGCCAACTCCTAGTTCTTTTCCCGTGCCGCAGCGCCACCGCGCCATAGCGCCAAGTGTCCGGAAGAATGTACTGCGGCCCATGGCGCTAAAAGTTAAGATAAAAGTGGCGCCTCAGCGCCACTTAGCAGATTGTCCAGAAAATGCAAATTTTTAATGTTCAATTATGGAAATGTGATAGCAACTTAGTGTAATGATTATAAAGACTTGTTAGACCTATAATGAGATGTTAAAATAAATTCTTAACATGTCCATAACACAATTACATGTGGATTGAATGATCGAATGCATAATTAGTTTATTTTTCGTGAAGTCTTAATTTTACACCAAGTATAATAATTGACTAAGTGTGGTCATGAAGTCAAGTTTAGACAAAGAATAACTTATGATGTTTAGTACATTATTATTGACTGGTATTGTGAACGTAATTGATATGTAGGATTTAATTCAAAGAACGAGTTTGTTTAAGTGTAATCTACGCACGAGGCAAGTTTCTAAACCTTATCTTGTTACATTGAGCAAGTTTCTTACCCTAAACTTTCGTTGAGCAAGTTTCCTAACCCTACTTGTTATCGTTATATAAGTTCATTAATTCATCTTTCGATATTGAGCAAATTCTCATTATTATTGATCAAGCCTGTCTTGTATATTAAAGTTTATTAATCTTCAAGCATAATGTTGTTATACAATAATTATTCTATTGTATACTTTTGAGATTTTATCCAAGTTAAATTATCTGTTATTCTTAAACCTTGTTAGACTAGCGAACCCTTATTGATTCGACTAGTCCATAGTTGATGAGCGTTCTAAATTTTAGAACCCTTGATGAATTATCCAAACCAAACTTCCTTTAGTGCGAGACTCGAATGTCAAAGCGAGATGAACAACCTCAGATAGGGGATTATTTACGCTTTTAGCGTTAAGATATTGTGCATGCGATGTGATGGTACTAAATTTGATCCCCTAAGTACGAGAAGAAGAGTCCATAGTCTTATGACTGTTAAAGGTTTCAAGTAAAAACACTTAACAACCTAGGATATAGTTCAAGGTCTTATGACCCTCAGAATTTCTTTTGATTCTTGTTATTCATTCTTGATTCAAAAGTTGAGCTTTATATCAGAAGTTATTATTTCTCTCGCATGTTATTATTCATTTGTTATAATGTTATACTTGTGGGCAATCGTGCTCACTCTTGCATAATAATAACATTGCAGTTAAGAACGAAAAGAAGCGTATTTAACCTTCCACTAGTAAGGGCAAGGGCAAGCTTAGCAAGTAATAAAGACTGCTTAATTAATGTGGTTATGTGATGTAATTATAATTGATGTTACTAAGACTTATTTATTTATGTTTTCCGCACAGATGTTTTAAGGTTAGAGTAACCTGGGATTTATTTATTATTCAGTTGATGTAACCCCATAAGGGGAGAGATTTATTATTTATTTCTATCTATTGCATGGTTTGCATTTATTTATGGGTAGATAGATAGATGATGTTTGTACAGTGAACACCAAATCCTGTGGAAATGGAAGTACCGGATTTGGGGGTGTCACACCTTAAAAAGTTGTTAGTTCTTTTCCCGGTTGCATCGTGAATGGGTACAGATTTAGGGTCGATGACTTGAATGAACTCACATCAGTCAATTATGGGGTTGTGGTGTTGGGAAACTGCTACCAAGATTCTGAGTCCAATTACTATGGCCGTTTACAGGATGTGGTTGTGCTCAATTATCATGGGGGTAAAAAGGTAGTTGCATTTAAGTGTAGCTGGTTTAATACGGAAAAAAGGGGTTAAAGTTGATCGTAATAGAATCACAACCGTAGATATCAAGTCGGTGTTACATTCTGATGACATGTTTGTGTTAGCAAGTTAAGCGACTTAAGTGTATTATGCTCCTAATGTCGTAAATACTAGAAGCGCCTGGTACACAGTAGTCACAACTAAAATACGTTCATTTGATGCTGAGAACATGTTTTGTATGGATGAGGAGTTACAAGAAGATGTTTGCAACCCTTTGGCCGTAAGTTAAATGTTGAAGATGTGATGAGTACCGATGTCATTGACGTACCTGACGATGAGGATGTCGAGGAAAATGTCATCGTGAATGATTATGTAGTCGTTGTGGATGATAATGATGACGAAACTGATCTCAAAACTGAGGATGCGGATAAGGAAACTGATCTCAAATCCAAGAATGATATACACGTTAATTCTAATGGGTTTGATGACGTACGCAATTGAAAATGAGCATTCATATTAGTAAATACCACATATTGTTAAACTTTACATATTTATAATCTACCAATTTGGTTATTGTAGTAGGATATTCATGGTTAAACATAGCGGTGGAGGTCGCCGAGGTGGTGGGCGATCCGGTACGGGAGACGGTAGCCACGTTGGAGGCTCTTCTTTAGAAGCTATTAAGTTGTCTGAACTAGGATTTAAATATATCTCAAGCTGCATTAGTTTATGTTTATTGACTCAGTTGAATACAATTATTATAGATGCACCTCGTCAATGACACCGAGGGACAAACCTCGGTATCTTTCGTTGTTCGCCGGTAGTTCCACTTACAGTACCAGTGGATATCGCTTTTGGACAGTAAGTGTTAATATATTGTTAATATTTCTGTTAGTTATTTTAAAACACAAATTCACATAACACATATTGTTATATTTTTTTGTAGTATACTAGACCCAGTGGCTAAGCACACCCTACACGCGATCTGTTTGACGCATCTGTTGGATCCGGTTTAGCCAGTATGCGCGGTACGATGCAACCTTTATGCAGACTATCTTGCGGGAGTTTCACGTAAGTTAAGCATATTATATTAGTTACTACATAGTTGTACTAAGATGATGAAATCAATTGTTCCTAATTTTTAAATTTTTGTTATAGGTTTATTATAGATTTAACCCGAGCATCTCTCAGACAGCTGGCGACGATGTGATTATTTCACATGTCGCTAAGAATTTCTCCTATTTGGATGTATGAGATGCGATAGAGGGCGACTTCAGGCGATTGAGGACCCAACTAGGGACCATCATCGAGATCATCCCCCGCCATAGTCTCCGATTTAGTCTGGGAGGCTATGTGTGGGCACTGAGATGTTGATGACTTCAAGAAAAAAGTCCGGAAGCGGCGAAGAAGAACCGTGGTCATTCGACTCGAATAGTACACACCCTTTGGTTCTCGTCGTTCAAGAAGCGAAGATGGTGGTATGTCTTGTTGTATTTAGTTGTTTAGTTATCAAGTTTTCACACAAATAATTAATACCTATTTTATGAATGTTTTTATTAGGCCTTGAGGAGGACCTTGGGCTGAGATCTCACCATTTTAGAGTTTTGGGATCGGGCCCACATGCCTAAGGACGAGCGTGCTTTGTCTCAGGCAGCTTTAGCTATACAGGTAAAACTCATCTTACTATTTAGCTTTTAGTAATATTTAATCATAAATAAAATGATATAATTAACATATGTATACAAAATAAATTATAGGACTGATTTCAGAGGCTTCGGGGCCAGGGTATAACTGAGTTGGAGGTTATTAGGAGGGGTTTTAAGCCATTAGATTTTTCCACCCCCTTTCTGATATTGTATTAGGTCGGGATGAGGAGCTAAGACTATGGGTCGCGTCTCAGGGTCCCTCTACTAGCAGTACCGGCAGATATCGAGTGTTGGGTCCGCCGAGGATACCCACATATACACTTCATGGAGGTAATATTTTTTATTTTTCACGAAATTATCATAATTTATCACATTATATAAATTATTATTAATAATCAAATTTTTTTTCTTTTTATAGGCTTCAGCCAGTTCCAGCGTCCGAGAGCACATGTCGAACCATCTCATACGGGCGCTGGCTTGGATGAAGAGATCTTCTAGAGGCTGATAGGGGCCGTGTTGGATAGGTTCTGTACCGCTCCGGTCTTTCAGTGTCAGCAGTTGCCTAGTAGTTCTCGTCTTCACCAGGCTGCTCAGGATATTATAGCAGGGGCCTCTGCAGAGAGTACGCGATTATCGCGGGAGCAGTTCGACGTTTTCAACGACGAGATGCTCCGGATGGTGATTTCCCTCTTGGAGGAGGCTTTTCATCCGCCCCCGCCTACTCAACTATTCTTATTGTTTATGTTTTATTCAATTAAAGCTAGCTTGTTAATTTTCACATATATATGGACTAATGATTTTTATTTTTGATTCTATCAACATGGTGGCGATGGCGGTTGAATTTGACGATGACGAAGAGGAGAGGATTTCTTGATTTCCATACACGAGCAACGCTCGTTCACCTCACTTAGATGATGATACTTTTACTAGTTTATAGTTTATTTGTATTCATGTTATTGTAGAACATTTATATATATATATATATATATATATATATATATATCGTAGTGTCTAATTACGTCTGTATAAGTATTGTAAATTATATTATTTATCATTTATGGAACATTAGCTTATATTAGTAATTGTTAGCTTAGTAATGTTGATTCTATCAGTTAGTAGATTACGTTTTGCTTAATGTGTTGCTATTGTTTTTAGCGCTATACGTTGAATATTTGAATGTGACATACAGGTGTATATTACTGGTTGTATTGGGATAAAATAGGTTACAGGTACATAAATGGGTTTAAACATCTTGAAACTGCACTTTTAAAATCTGCATTTCATAAAAAAAATTGTTAATTCCGATGAAATAAGATATTTCCGATAGAAATTCCGTCGGATTTAATAAACAACCAAATTTCAATAATTATCAATATATTTTAGTTTTCAGTCAAAAATAGCCTATTTTCGAGGGAATTTTTCGTGAGAAATAAAGTAATTTTATACTCGACTAAAATATTTCGTCGTATTTATTCAGTCGTAAATATCTTATACTCGACGAACATTCGTCGGAGATAAGTCCGTCACAGATTATATAGGTACCACGAAATTTGTGACAGACGTTATCTTCGACTCATATATATACGACTGAATTTCCGACAGAAACTTCCCTCGGAAATAATTAATGCGTGACAGAATAGTCTTATTTTCGAGGAAAGTTTTCGTCGGAATTAGACAATTTCCTTGTCGTGGTATAAGAGTTTGAAAACCATGATTTCAAAACATCACCTTTATATGTTTTGTTTAAAATTGAACTTTTATATAAGTCAAACCCTTTGTATATAGGTGCAAAAGAGGCATATCACACTACTTTCAAAAAACGCACTTCGAGAACATTTATTTGCAACACACACAAACACACACACACACACTTCACATGCTTAGGGAATGAAAAGACGCGAGAACTGTAAGACCCCAACTTTTATGAATAAAGATTAATTTTTCTCTAAATGTTATTTTGAATAATAAGGTGTGGATTTGATATAATGTTATAGTTATGGGTAATATTTACAAATTTTACAAAGTAAGCAAGTTGTCATAAAATATTCGTTTGGTCGGGGAATATTCGTTTTATCAGGGAATATTCATACGACGACATAATCATTAGTGGACCCCACAGCGAAATTCATGTCGGAGATGAAAACGCAGCGAAATAACTTTTATAAAAATAACGGCAATAGTTTTTTACCGTTAAGCTGTTGAAATACACGATGATAAAAGTACGATGTCTGGCGTAGTTGCATAGTAGCACACGGTATTGTACAGTATCTTTGATTATTGATGCTTCCGTGAGAAGTCACTCAGTTTTGTTCAGTTATTGTCACAGTAATTGTTGCATAGTATCTCATATTATTGATTCAATTATTATAACAGTATCATCTACACAATATTTTATATTATTAAATCATTAATTGAGATGACAAAGTTATTCATATTATTATTTCCATTATTGACAATGTCTAGAAAGTTATGTCGATGAAAGGGGTTTGGTCACCTAATTGCGCGCCAATAAGGAGAAGTCTTTATCAAAAAACCCCATCTTTCCTAGGAATGATCTGGTTGTTAATATTGTGAGTTATAATATTAATGATGAAAAAAAATGTTATTAAAAATGTGTTTAGTAAAGCCAAGTGAATTGAGATAAATAGAGGAGTTTTTTTTAAGAAGTATTTGTTGTAAATTCGGCTTATTACATGGACCCCCACTTATCCATTTTTCAAAATCGTCGGTAGAAACTTATCTCAGTTTTGTTTTATTATATATATATATATATAAGTATTATATATATATATATATATATATATAGTGTGTGTGTGTGTGTGTGTTTACGTGTGTGTGTGGGTGTGTGTGAATATATATATATATATATATATATATATATAATATAATATATTTTATTATTTGCATAGTGTTTGCATAGTGCTGCATAGTAAAATTAATTTTTTTTAAAAGTTTCAGCCGAATGCCCGTGAATCCTTTACTGTGCACCCGTGATTTTCTAAATTCAAATAGGGCCTGCTGTTCTCCTATAAATAGGATGCTTAATTTAGAATTCAAAATCATACCAGAATCAGAGAATTCTTCTTTTATAATTTTGAGCATATTTCTTTAGAGTTTAAGGAAGTTTTGAGTGTAGAAAATAGTGCAAGTTTTCTTCAAGAATATCCCCGCCATACCAGTCAGAAATACTCTCATTTTAAGGTAAGGGAAATTATTTTTGTTCAATATTTGTATGAAATAATATTTTCTTCCATACTCTGTAGTATTTAAGTAATATTATTTCGTTTTGTATTCCTTATTCTACACTCATATTGATAAGTATTGCTTCTATACTCCTTGAAATTAGTAGAATATTCTTGAAATTTGTGCTTCATCTAGTATCTTTTCACGGAAATATTATTCTGAACATTCTTGTTAATTTTTAATCTTTTTATGTCGGGGTACTATTCACGAGATATTATTCCCGAAGTACTATTCACCTACGGTACTATTCATGACAAAAATTGATTTCTTTTCTGTCCAAATTATTTTTGATACAATATTATTCTTGAATTTTACTCCACAAAGAAGTTATCATATTGACAATTTGGACATTCTTGAACTTTGGATAAATTAAATTATAAATCTTTAAAATTTATCCTTACTTTCACTTAATTGAATTCTTATATCATTGTCATCACCCCCCATGCTTATATTGTGATGAAAGTCATCTTTGGCCCATAGTGCATAGATGGACTGTTGATTGGTATGATTAGGACTAGGAATTATGTATCGGTATAATCATGACCTGTAATGTTACAAATGATGTGGTAAAAGTCTTCATTGGTCCGTAGTGCATTAATGGACAGTTGTTGGCATGATCATGACCATTGGTGATAATAACGAACATCCTTGGCCCATATTGCATAGATGATTCGTGGATGTGATACTAATGAATATCCTTAGCCCGTAGTGCATGGATTATTCGTTGATGTGGATTATTTATTGAGTTGTGTTACAGCGATAAAATATTGATGATGAACTTTTAAATCATAGAAGATAGTAGATATCATGCTCTACTTGACTCTTCTAATGGATTATTTTTTCCGATGTAGTTAAACTTATTGTCTATTGTTTTCTATCAGTTTAACACTGTTGAAGGCTAACGATAATTTATTCTGCATTATCTTAGTCATAATATTCTTTACTGGGCTAGTTGAGCTCACTCTTTGCTTTTATTGTTCTCTTCAGGAAATGAGAATATAACTGGGACTAGTCGGGGAATGGAGTGACGGTCCGAGATGGTGGTTGTAGTAGTCCTAACTATTTTATAAAATAGTGTAATAATAATTGTAATGAGGACTCCATTTGAGTTTGAATATTGTCTACGAGACAATATTCGTGTTAAAACTCTCAGCTTACGTTTGTCGTATTGTATAAATGAAGTTTGTAATTAAATTTTGTACAATGTATTTGACAACTCAGAATGGGTTGTGTATACCTATTTGGGGGGCGTCACAGTAACCGTGTTTCACGGAAGTCGGGGGGTGCCTAACACCTTCCCCTCGCTTAAGCAAGCCCCCAAACTCCATGAATCTCGGGTTCTAAACCAATTAAATAGAGTCACATATTAGGCCATAGTGCGAAAAATTTCAAACCCCGGTTGACTTGGTACAACCATTTAAACTCATACCAATTGGCGACTCTGTCTAATTTGGCTCAATCATTAAAATTAAACTTTTCAAATCGTCTACATTGTATGTCGGTCTTTAAAAACTCACCCTTTAAACAAGAATAAAAATCAAACAAAGAACATCTAAAGGGTAGAGAACGCGATAGGAAGATTTTCCCGGTGTTAACAGTATCGCTACAAAAATATGAAATATGTTCAAATTGTAATAGAAGGAAAGGAGTTCAAATTACAGAATAAAGTCAAGGTATCAAAGATCAAACTTCTATTCAAAAGTGCTAACAAAATTATAAGAAAAAAAGGTAACAAATGATGAGATATTATGGGATATAAAAAATCAATAATCAGATGATTGGAGTATGGAATCCGTACCTGATACTCAAATTTCCACAAAATCTTACCCTCAAATGTCAACAATAACAAATACAAAATGTTATTCACCACCTAAACATATTCATCTCGAATTAAATATAATTCAAACTAATAATTCATAATTCATTTAATTTGTCTTTAATTATTGCCTTAGTCACTATTAATACTCCAAAACTTAAAACTTAATAACAAAACTTATGAAATCTTAAACCCCAATATGACAAATTATTCTTAAGATGTCAGTCCATTATTGTGATTTTATCTCAATTAACTAAAATTTATTTATCAAATTAGTTTATTTTAACATAAACTAAACTTCAAACACTCCAATTTAGCCTCAAGAATCACCCAAATCGGATTTTAAATCATTAAATTATACACTGTTAAATATTAGAACTTGTTGCTAAAAATTCTTCTACAATAATTTTAAATCAACCCTTTTTTTAAATTCATAACAAATCATATGTTGATTTTTAATGGTTCAAAATTGGTGAATATATTTTTAGGTTATATATGCATAACATATCTAAAAACTTATAACGATTCAACGGTCGGATTAAGAGATATAACTCACACAATATATCTTAATATATATATAAAGTAATTTTCAGATTTTAATGTTTACATTCAAACCAATTATATTCCATTATATAAATTCATATTCTCTTTCCGATTATCATGATATCTAATTCCATATTTATATTTTATTTAAAATTAACCTCTAATTTAAAAATACTCATAACTAAACTTAAAATCAAAATATGAAATAATATTTAACTTTTTTGTTCGCCTTATTTCAATACACAGTAGTAAAGAATCGGACTTTTAGGTCTTTTAAATTCTTTAAAATCTATTCATGTCTTTACAAAAAGTATAGCTCTCGAAAAGATACACGAAATAGACTCAAGAATTACTCGATTCGGAGTTAATATGACTGAGTTACGAGTTTTCAGAATTAGGGCTTAAAATAGTGGCAGAAATTGGGACAAGTTGCGGTTTTTAGCAATTTAAGACATGAAATTGACGTCAAATATCTTTTCTTCATTCTTCACAATTGTAGGGGACGAAATACTGAAGGAATAGGCATTGGATTCACTCAATTATGACATCGGGCGAATTAATTATGATTTTTTTTAATGGACTGCAGTACGTATAAGTATTCTACTTGGGAATTTAACCAAATTAGAATATGATGATTAGGGTTACATATCCACTCTTTAAATATAAATATGAAACAATATAGGAGTTATCAAAGCCCTAATGAACTCTTTAATTTTAATAAAATCAATTATTAAATTATCTACTAAAAGATTTTAATTTTTCAAACGAAATAAGGAATAAAAAAAAAAAAATTAGTAACTTACCTTTTCCAATTAAATTATACTTTTATAAAATAAAATCAATTAATATTTAATTATTAACAAAAATCTGAGTTATTACAATTAATATACATGCTTAATCTTTTAGGTCAAACTGGATTCCAAATATATATATTAGTGTTTTGTATATGCCCTGATTAAAGGGATTAACTAAAATCTAATGACTTAAATTTTTTAATCAAGTTGATTAAAGGGATTTTTTTATATATATTTTATTTCAGGATATCGTCAACCAAAAAATAAAATAAATTAAAAAAACCTTTATTATAATAGTATATAATTGCCCTCAGTCAATTACTTAGCTTATAGTATAAAAACTACATAAAATATGGTTGATTGCCCTTAAAGAATTTCGAGATCTAGACATTCAAATTCAATGCAGCCCACTTATATCATCAGGTTTAGCTTTTATTTTAGTTTATCATTTTTCTTACTGAATTTATTTAAAACGTTATGCTTGCTCACTATTTTCTAGACTATATATTTTTTTAATATTGTTACTCATAATAATGGAAAGAATGCAACTTGTATCACGTCAGAGTCGATTCGTGCGACTTCAGTAGGTCAGTTTCAAAGCTGCCTTGTATTATTGTACAATGTCCCTGGCCACTCCGACGGCTGTCGGCATAATTATATTTCAAATTTAAAAATATAATTTAATTTTGATATCAAAATACGATATATTAAATTTTAAAATTGATATAATTTTAAAAAAATAATAAATTTTATAATTAATAATTTTAGTTATATACTATACAATTATAATAATTGTATCAATTAAAATTTAAAAAGTTCATATCAATTTAAAATTTAATATGCGGTCGTTTGACTTTAAAAGTCAAATGACTCAAATTATATCTTTAATTTTAAAACAAAAAGAATAATATTCTCTGAGATTATAAAAAAAAAAATTACTTTGATAATTGTATTTTTTTTTCCCCTCCAACAGAAAGGGTGGAATAAATGTAATGGTGTAATCTGGAATTTAATATAAATATTTATACTTTTACTCGTAAGAAAGATATATATTTAATATAATATAAATATTTTCTGCTAATTAAATATTGAAATGACTTCTAACATAAATAAAATGGCAACTTGATTGGGGACATATAGGACCACAACAAGTGAGTAGCTAGGCAACAATTGGAAACAACTGAGTAGTTGCTAAGCCATAAAATCTGAAATAATGTAGGACCTACAATAATTTATATACTAATGAAAATGATTGACTATTTGACTTTGTGTAGAGACTTACGTAGGGTATGGTTTAGGAGTGAGCAAAAAACGGATAAAATCGAATTATCGAATACAACTGAATTTTTTTAACCGAATTATTTTGGGTTTTTTTTCCTAATTTCGATTATATCCGAATTAATTCTCGGTATTTGATTTTGGGTATGATTTTAAAAAATAGGTTATTCGGGTATCCGAATAACCGAACTCCTTAATTAAAAAATAATAATTTTTAATTGTATGATTTTTTATCTGTAGTAGTTATGTTCTGTCGTCTGTACTGTGTATTCATTTTGCCCTGGCCTCTAATTTCCATTCCCGATTCCTTTTCTCTTAGTTCTTTCGAGTCTCGATTATCTCTGCTCTCTCGGGCCAGCTCTCATTTCTTTCATTTGTCGCCTCTCTCCGATTTAGTCTCTGACTCTCCGGCCTCCGCCTCTCAGTCTCTCAGCTTTCACAGAGTAACGGTCTCCCTTCGTTCGGCCTTCGCAATCGCAGCTCCGCGTCTCGGTGGCCGGTGGGTATTCGGCAGTTCTCTACTTCTCTTGTAAACTATCTGGTACTAATTACTAAAAGTTTTAACCTCTGTTTTTTCAAGTTTTCTACTGTTTGTGGACATATGAAGCTAAAAGATTAATATATTTGTGTTTCCTTTGTATTTGTGGTAACATCTATTAGTGATTCCTTGAATTCAGGCTTTCCTTTATCAATATGTGAATTTGTTTATCAAGATTCAAGATGACCCAAGTACCCAATTGTTCTTCTATTATATTTTATTTTAACAATTAGTCTTATATAAGTGTTTACTTGTATGATATTCTAGCTTTTGATGTTAAGATTTCAGTAAATCAATTTGTGGTGTTTGGTTCTATTTCCATAGATGTTCAGAAAAGTCTTAAAACTTATTGATGTTATTCTATGTACTTTTTCTGTTTGAGGGGACAAAATTTCAAGAGTGCAATCATCATACACTTAAAGGGGGAGATTATTTCATCAGGAGAGACCAGTGAACTTAAAAACAATTTTGTTGGATAAATGAGGCAATATTAAGTCAAAGAGAGCTCAAAAATTTTACTTATTTGGTTCTTTTTCTTGACCTTTCCCCTCTGGCCCTCTCTGTGCCCAATGTTATTCTTCAATTTATACAGATGATGTATACAGAACTAACAGAAGTCTTATTTCTAATATGTCCAAGTGTTAATATGCCATACACTCGAATAGATGGCGAATCTAATATGTTCAAGTGGATTGTTTCTAATATGTTAACAGAAGTCTTGTTTCTAATATGTTAAAGTGGATTGTTTCTAATATGTTAACAGAAGTCTTGTTTCTAATATGTTAAAGTGGATTGTTTCTAATATATTAAAGTGGATTGTTTCTAATATGGTCAAGTGGATTGTTAACAGAAGTCTTGTTTCGAGTAGATGACAAATCTAATATGTTCAAGTGGATTGTTTCTAATATATTCAAGTGGATTATTTCTAATATGTTTGTGACGCCCCCAAATCTGGGTATCTTCAAACTCGACAGATGGTGCTACACGGTACTCATAGCTGTACATTCATTTTATTGAAACAACATTAAAATATGTGTATCAACGACATTCTTATTACATTAATAATAATACATCCCATTCCCATGTTCTGAAACTGTTACATTCTTTGTTTGTTGTAGTATAATTCATACAAACATACTAGTCTATTACAGAATAAACTAATCGTTCATCCTCGCCTTGCCTTTATCTCTACTGGAACCCTCGGTTCACTCGACCTTAGCTGCAATCATATGATTCAAGCAAGAAGTGAGCATAACTAGCTCAGCAAGTCTAACAATATATTATATAAATACCACTTCGAGAATCATATGACTATTCTTCAATAACTGAACAATAGTTATGAAGTACTATGAAACATTGAATAGCACTTCTCATCTTATAAAACAATTCCAAAGAACATATAGTAGATTGGAAATTTTGAGTAGGTCCATAGACCATAAACATTTCCTTTAGCTTTTATTCATGAAAAGGACAACCCGGTACTAAGAACGTAAGTCCGACATTTCTTACGAGCACTTCTAGGTGATCAACCTATAGTACTCTATGTTGATCAACACCACATCCGTTAAACGTATTTACATTTAAGTTTTGACAACCTCGCGTGCCCATTGAATAATCAATGAAAAAATATATTTGTTTATTCATACTCAGGCTTACCTTGAATACGTACCAAACAATTGGCTTAGGATAGCGTTACCAATTCTATATTGAAAGACTTGTAAATAAATCAATCAATTTTTCAAGATTAGTCTAGCCGAGTTAAAACTGGCATCGACCCTTTCTTTAAAACCATTCATGCACCTCATAACATGAATCACTGAAAACCTAGCTAACACGAAGGTTAGACATCAGCGCCTGCTACAGTAAAATTACTTTCCCTTTGAGTCTTTACAGTCTCTACAACACATAACCACATAACATATCACATTAGGTCATGAATGAACATACATGGTTCCTAATGAATCTTACCCTTCTTCTCAATCTAATCATGTATTAGATTTGTTATTATTAGTTAAAACTCATTGTTATAATTTACAATCGATTCTAAACAACTTCTTTCTCTTCTATGACTTAACTGAAATTATTTCATTAATACAACTCGTTTCTAGTTAATCATCCTTCCTCACGGCTTACTAACGTTATCACGTTATTAATCGAAACTCGATCATCATTGGTTAAGTACACTTATTGCATACCGTTCACGTTCACATTCAATTGACCTATCTCCAACCTTTAGTGTTATACCTAAGGTTTATAACATTTGTAATGATGTTACATTAAGGTAATTAAGGATTTAATTCACCCTTCATTAACTTCTCCTTTAATTTACATTCAAAAACATCCCTCTCTATGCTTCACTTAGTCTTGGTATGCTGTATTTCACTCGTCGATGTTGAGAACGACGACCTTGGCGTTGCGGCGCCATGCCAGATTCATTCGGCCATTCGTATACACTTTGCGAGACTTCAGTAGCTCACAACCATTCTTGGCGCTACGGCGCCACATATTTTGCCTTAACTGGCGCTGCGATGCCAGTCCTCAGCACCAGAAAATTTTTGACAGACAAATTTTTATGTGAGATTCTCGGGCTCATAACTTCTTCATTATAATTCCGAATTGGCTCATTCAAAAGCCATTAGTTCACAAATTACATACTCTACGTGTTCATGTAAGAATTTTCCATTTTCAAATCCGTTAACTAAAAATTCACCTATTAGTTCATTTTAACAAAAACGATAAACGTTCGTGAACGTTCAACGCTCGTTTCTTCGTTCTAAGTCGGAATTCAGTCATTTTTGAGTCCACAACTCTAAAATTCCAAATGAGACTATACTCCGTCGAAAACCAACATTTTCGAGCTCAAAGTCAAAATTTGACTTCCATTCCGAGAATTTCACGAATTAAAGCGATTATAAATCTAATCGTGTGAATTTTTTAAGATAACCGTTACTTATGATTTGTTCATCATTTCAAATGGATTCTATCCATCACATTAACATCTCAACATTCATATTATATTAACTTATTTACATGATAAGTTATTACTTATTCTTCATGAGTTTATAACTTATAAAAGTATAAACTACTTATGATTTTACTTCACTTGACTTAACATGGTCTAAATCTTTTAACCATCATTGTCTCATCTTCTAATCATATAAATTTCATTATTGTAAACATATTACAAGTTCTTACAATTCTTCCTTAGTTCATAACTTATCTATGAATAAAGTGCTTATTCACGGCTTGTTAAGACTTAAGTCCTTTGATTAATCATTCTTACCTCTTCTTAGCATACAAATCCTAACACTACTCACTTCTCTAATAATTGAAGAGAAAGAGATTCATGGTTTAAGTTCTTAGCCTTGATAATCACTTGATTAAGCTTTAATCTTCTTCTTGCTTCTTGAATTATCAAAGGCTAACTTGTTCTAGATTTTGTAGCTTTTTCTCTCTAACCAATAAGCTATAAGTTGTTGGTGTTTTTGAACAAGGAACAAATGAGCTAGCAAGCTTCCTATTTGTAGGAATCACAAAGTGAGGGTAGTTTAGACATTAAACCAATCCCACCTCCTTACTATTCCTAGCTTAAGCACTAAGTTAACTTGCTCCCCACAACACTTGGCCATTAAGTCTACTTGGTCATTAAGTCTACTTGGTTACCACACTTACTTAGCCATTAAGTATACTTGCTAATCACCTAGCTTATCCATTACTTGCTCATCATAACTTTTACTTGCTCACCACAACACTTAGCCATTAAGTTTACTTTACTTGCTCATCACTTTGGATCACCCATGGGTTGCCCCATGGTTCTTGCTTACCCATTGGATACTTACCTTGGGCTTTACATTTAATTATCTTAACTAACTTAACTTATACTTTTGGGCTTGTATTTAAACAAACATTATTCTTGTTCATTAAATCACTTTGGACCTTAACCATTTCTACCATTGGGCTTAACCATATCTATACTTGGGCTTGTACAATTCCTAACAAATCATACGAGTCCAATACATTTGGCTTAAAGTCTTATAACGTATAATCTACGTATTATTCTCGTATTCTAACTCGTATACTTATTCATATACGACATACCATCATTCATTCATACTTGTATAATACCTAGTATTATACTCATATTCATTATCTCGTACAATACCTACGTATTATACGATCATCTCTTTAATTCATTATACGCATTTCAAATCCTTCTCGGAAATCACTTTTCCTAACCGTTAGGTTTTAAGTCCGCAAGCGAAAACTTCGTTTTCCATAACTAAAATATTATTGGATATTCCATCTCGTCTTAGAATTCTATCATTACACGTTTCTCGGAAATTCAAAAATAATTTCGGAGCAGAAATGCGTGAATAGTATTTTTCAGAAAATTTCTCGGAACGGTTTTATTTTTGTCTTGGAAATTCAAACACTTTAATTCATTCAAGTAGCCAAAATACTACGACGTTCCGACGTATCTAGGTTATAGAACGACCTTCATCTTATTATCACATATAATCTAATTTTATTCATTATTAAATCAAATAAAATTATTTTAAAATTTGCTCGATTTTCTGTGGCGTTATAATGTTAATAGAAGTCTTGTTTCTAATATGTTCAAGTGGATTGTTTCTAATATGTTCAAGTGGATTTTTTATAAAATGTTGATAGAAGTCTTGTTTCGAATAGATGACAAATCTAATATGTTCAATTGGATTGTTTCTAATATGTTCAAGTGGATTGTTTCTAATATGTTAACAGAAGGCTTATTTCTAATATGTTCAAGTGGATTGTGGTTAACTTATCATTTTCAAACTTTCTTCGTTAATCTAATTTGATTTGTTTGACATATGTAGATGATGTCAAGAAGTATTTTAAATGATTTGCACATGGTGAATGATACGGACGAGCCTAACCTTGATTACCTTGATCCAATTGGACATGGGAGAGAGTCAAATGACAGTGTTCCCACCAATATAGAGCCCCGATCAAAAGAAACCACAACAAGTACAAAAACTATGGGACACTTAAAAATTATAAAGATGCAAAGATAGAGGATGGCACTTAGATCTAAGGTGTGGACTGAGGGTCACTTCATTCCCATTAAAGATAAGGATGGTAATGTCATCAAAGGTAAGTGTACTTATTGTGAAAAAGAATTAGCTGCTGATTCATCTTCAAATGGCACTATTTCTTTAAGAAATCACTTTAGAACTTGTAAAAAAAATCCTACCAACATGGACAAAGCTCAACCCCCAACTTATACGGATTAAAGAGGATGAGGGATAGGGAGGGGCGTGTGAGGGTACACTCACTTCTTGGAGGTTTGACCAAGAAGAGGTTAGGGCAGTCGTGGTTCACTATCTTATTGTAGATGAACTTCCTTTCAAACATGTTGAGAAGGAGGGTTTTAAAAGACTTATGCAAGTTGCTTGTCCTAGATTTCAATTGCCTTCACATTTTATATTTGCTAGAGATTGTATTCGTTTGTATGAGAATGAGAAGAGTAAGTTGAAAACAATCCTTAAAAAACATTGTGAACGTGTTAGCCTCACAACTAACTCTTGGACTTCTAATCAATGCTTGAATTATATGTGTGTGTTACTGCTCATTTTATTGATGAAAATGGGAAATTGCATAAGAAAATCTTGAATTTTCGAACCATCACAAGTCATAAAGGGAAATGGTTAAGTCTTTTCTAAAAGAGTGGGGAATTTCTAAAGTTATAACACTCACTGCAGATAATGCTAGCTCAAATGATACTGCGACGGCTTACTTGAGAGATAGATGTACATCCTGGAAAACTAATGTCTTAGGTGGTAAATTCATTCACATGAGATGTATAGCTCACATTATTAATCTTGTTGTGAATGATGGGTTGAAGTTGATTGAGAAATCTATTGAGACAGTTAGGCATGCAGTGAAGTATGCAAAATAATCTCTGGCTAGGGTCAAGTCATTTTAAGGACTGTATTGAGTATTATGGTCTTGAAGGTAAGAAAGGCTTAAGTCTAGATTTCCCAACTAGATGGAACTCAACTTACTTGATGTTAAGTTCAACCTTAAAATATAAGGAAGCTTTTGATCGATTTGAGTTTGAAGATCTTGACTTTGAAAAAGAGATTGGGGGGGGGGGGTAAAAATATTCCAACGGACTCGAATTGGAATAGGGCTAATTTTTTTGTTGGATTCTTAAAATATTTTTATAATCTCACTGTGCGTATTTCGGGCTCATCTTATGTCACATCAAATAATGCATTTCTTAAAATATGTGACACTTATATTATTTTGAATGACTGGGAAAGAAGAAATGATAGAGAATTGTAAAAAATGGCCAAGACAATGAAAATAAAATATGATAAGTATTGGGGAAATGTTGCAAAAATGAATATGTTATTATATATTCCCGATGTGCTTAATCCTTGGTATAAGTTGAGTTTTGTTCAATTTAGTTTAGAAAGAATGTATGGAAATGGTGAAATTGAAGTTAAAAATCCGTTGGAGGGTTTGGAAATAGATCTTCTGTAAGACCCCAACTTTTATGAATAAAGATCAATTTCTCTCGAAATATATTTTTGAATATTATGGTGTGGATATAATATAATGTTATAGTTATGGGTAATATTTAAAAATTTTGCAAAGTAAGCAAGTGGTTATATAATATTCGATTGGTCGGGGAATATTCGTTTTAACAGGGAATATTAATGACGACTCAAGACAATCATTGGTGGACCCCTAGCGGAAGTATTGTCGTAGTTAGAAAGCGACATAATTATCTTTTATAAAAATAACGGCGGAAGTTTTACCATTAAACTATTGAACTACCGGTAGTAGTAAAAGTGCGATGTCTGGCGTAGTTGCATGATCCAATTTTTTCTAAGGTAAGGGTATTATTCTTTCGTATTCATGAAGAGAGTTATTTTCTTTCAATACTCGTAAGGTTGTTATTCCATTCTTTATTATTATGTTGGAATAACTTTCCGTCATGCTAAGTACCGCATACATGGTGAAATTCTTATGTTATTCCATTTTTATTATTACTGTTGGAATAACTTTATGCATGCGATCTATCGCATACTGGTGAATTTTGTTGTTATTCCATTCTTTATTATTACATTTGGAATATCACATGCATGCTGATTACGCATAACCCGATTCCATTCTTTATTATTACATTTGGAATATCACATGCATGCAGATTACGCATGACTTGGTTCCATTTTTATTATTACATTGGAATAACCTATCATGCGGATTACGCATACGCTGAGTGAATTCTTACATTATTCCATTCTTTATTATTACATTGGAATAACGCCTTTATGTGGATTATCGTATGCATGGTGAATGATCCTTCGTATTCATTCCTTATTAAATTGTGAAAATAATGCATACTACGTGGATTACCGCATGGCGAGCAAAAATCCATTTTTGCGTTTCATATATTCTATTATACTCGGTTGGTTAAAGTTTTGGCTTTATACTCCATGAAATTAGTAGAATATCACGGATATTTGTGCTTCATCCGATATCTTTTCATGGAAATATTCTTACGAGCATTCTTGAATTTTACTCCACAAAGAAGTATCATGTTGACAATTTGGACATTATTGATTTACGGATAAATTAAAATTATAAATCTTTAAAATTTATCCTTGAACTTGTTTTATTGAATTATTATGTCACCTTTGTCATCATCCTCATGCTTATATTGTGATGAAAGTCATCTTTGGCTTACGTGCATAGATGGACTTGGTATGATTATGACCAGGGATTATTCGGTATAATCATAACCGTAATGTGATGAATGATGTGGTAAAAGTCCTCATTGGCCTATGGTTCATTGATGGACAGTTGTTGGTGTGATTATGACCGGGGATTATTCGTTATAGTCATGACCATTGATGATTACATGAATATCCTTGGTCGTGATGCGAGGATGATTCGATTTTATTTATTAGTCGAGTCTCAAATGATAAAGTTGATGAAAAACTTTTTAAATCATAGAAGATAGTAGATTTTATGCTCTCTTGACTCTTCTAATGGATTGTTTGTTCACTCGCAGATTAAACTTGTTTTCTATTATATTCTATCAGTTTAACATTGTTAAAGGCTAATGATAATTTATTCTGTATTATCTTAGTCATAATATTTCTTCTTGGGCTAATTGAGCTCACCCTTTCTTTTTCGTTGTTCTCTTGAGAAAATGGGAGCGTGGCGGGACTAGTCGGGAAGCGGAGTGGCGGTCCAGATGATAGCATTAGTAGTCCTCACTATTACATTAAATAGTGTGACAATAAATGTAATGAGGACTCCATTGAGTGTGGATATTGTCTAGATGACAATATTCTTATTAAAACTCTTAGATTATGTTTTGTCGTATTTTACACGACTGTTGTATAATTTAAGTTGTATTTGATTTTGTACCATGTATTTGACGACTCAAAATGGGTGATGTATACCTGTTTTGGGGGCGTCACATCTTCATTTTGATATTGATAATGAATATAGGGATTTAGAATATCAATCAAGTAATAAGGCCACTAGGATGGAGATTGCCAATGGTGTTAAGAGATCAATGGAAGATTTGTTTAATGAGTACAGAAAAAAGTATTCAACTCAAGAAAGTGGAAAATCAAGTTTAAGTAGCATGTCATCCCAAGTTTCTAATTCAATGGAATCCGAAAATACAAATAGAATTATATAAGAGTTCAAAAAGCGTCGGACCAGAGTTATACTTGGAGACAAATCGGAATTGGACAAGTATTTAAGTGAAGATGTGGAAGAAGTCGATGAGACTTTTGATATTTTGGGGTGGTGGAAAGTTAATAGTGCAATATTCCCTATCCTTGCACGTATTGCCTGTGATGTGTTGGCTATTCCCATTTCTATCGTTGCTTCGGAGTCCGCATTTGGCATGGGGGGACGCATTCTTGATGCATTTAGGAGTTCATTGTCTCCTAATATGGTGGAAGCTCTCATATGTTCTCAAGATTGAATTAAAGTGAAGAATCGTATTGATGTGGAGGAAGAGAGCGACTTTGCCGATAAATTTGAGTGTGGTAATAATTATTATTTTTGTTTATTTTATTGAACTAATAAAAAAAAATTTAAAAATAATGTGTTTAATTATATTTTTCAATTTTCAGCAATATTCAAGTTGAGCCTTGTTACTAATGATGCCAATGTTTCCGTGAATCAACTTGATTAATGAGGTAAATTCGTCTCTTGATTCATCATTGTAATTCAATTTTTATGATCATATGTTATATGCCAACTGAAATATAGTTATTTGATATGAGATAAAAGTAAGCTTATCAGTCTTAGCTTCTGTTTTGTTCAACTGCAATTCTGTTTTGATATGTTATATGCCAATCTTTCTTGATTGTCTATGTCTGTAGTTGTAGTTCCAAAGGTCCCTGACTAATTCTAGAGTATGTTTTAATATGTTAAGGAAATAACTTATCAGTTGAAATACTACTTTTTAAATTCCCTGCAGCCTTTTAGGGGATTTTGCATTTCAGATCTCCATAGGAATTCATGGCAGTCCTTGCAATAGGCCATTGTACTTTTTCACTTTTGTTGTTAGTGGAAATCTCCTTTATTTAAAAGAAATATGTTTATGCTTTACAGTATTCTTGCTAGCAACATGCACATATTAGCTTCAGTGTCAACTTAAGTTCTATTTGTGTGTGTTGGCATGTGTGTGTGTTCCTTGGTCGCTCCCTATTAAAAATTAAAATATAAGTGGTTGGGATTGGTTTAGCAGTTTATTCCATGCATCAATATCTATTCAAAATTTTGATCTTCATAAAGGTTAAGCTTATACTTTGTGCAGACTATATGTCTGGCGTCTGCTATTGTGTTGTCCTTAAATGGTGATAGTATACTTCCAATTCCATGTCTGATAGTCAGTCTAGGCATTATGTTAAGAAGAAAGATATGAATTATTTTGATACACGTGGGAGCAAATAATAACAAATTATCTCAAATTTGATATGCTCAATTTCAAAACAATGTTATTACTCAACTGCTGGATGTATGATTTGGGTCAAACTTATTCAAATTAAATGATATCTACAAGTTACTGGGATATCTAAGATGATACATACACCGACTCAATGGATAAATGATTTATTTATGCCGTTATTTATGCAATTACTGGGATATCTCTTGCTTGCTTGTGTTGCATGTTGTTGTTGCTCGTTGTTGTTGCTGTTGTTGTTCATGTTGTTGTTGAATTTTGCTTGTTCATGTTGTTGTTGGCTATTACACAATTTGCACTTCTGGGTGCTAGCTGGCTAGCTGCTGAAAGCCTACAATTTGTTGCTCAATTCATGTTCATGTTGCTGCTACATGTTGGATGTTGCTAGATTATAATTAGACTTTGTTAAGTTATAAACTTTGTTAAGGACAATTAATTTGTTGATGCACTACTGCTATATTTTTAATTTTAAACAATTAAACTTTGCAATTTTAAACAAGTAAACTGCTGCTATATTGTTAATTTTAAAAAGAGCACAGGTTCGATTATTACCCGAACACTTGAATGTACAATTCGGTAATTCGGTTAGTTCTAAATTTTGGTTAGTGTTTCGGATAGTAAAATTATGGATAATTCGGTATTCGGTTATAACCGAATAGCCTATTTGGTTCGGTTATAATCGAATGATCACTCCTAGCAAGGTTACAACAAATATACTTTACTCTTTTCTATTTACCCTGATAATGGAGCGGGTACGGTCGGATGACCCTTTCTCATATTGACACTCCATAATATGCATCTAAAGGTGTAAATAAATCGAGTCGAGACGAGTATTGAGTTGTTCAGATTTGGTTCACAAAATTTATTGAGTATAAAATAAGGTTTGATTGAGACTCGTTTAGCTACCGAGTAGAGCCCGAGCAGTTAGAAATTTTTAAACGAATATGATCCGAGCATATATAAAAAATTATAATTTGAGGAGATTCGAGTAATTTATCAAACTTTAAAATTTATAAATATTTGAATCATTTATATTTCAAGTCGAACTTGAATCAGACTTTTAGTCGAGCGAGTACGAATCGAATTCGAATTGTTTGTTCATTTTACAGCCATATATGTATCTTCCTTCCATATCCGATCCATCCCAAAAATAAACACCCCATACACACCTTATTTTATGTCGTCTGCCAGATTTTTTTTCTTTTTTGCAGTTTATTTTTTTATATTACTTTTTTGCAATTATTTTTGATACACAACTAAACAAATGCAATATTTTTATTCCTATCAATACATTGTATTACAACTATTATGATTTTTAATAAAATAGACTAAATAGGTACATTATTATATATAAAGGCTAATTTTAAAGATAATTATAATAATTGAGATAGGGCAGAGGTGGGACAATATATCTTATACGTGATCCTAATCATTTAGAATTTTTAAATTCAAGTCCCATTAGGGTTAGTATCAAACAGGTTTCATCGGGATCGGGATCGGGATCGGGATCGGGATCGGGATCGGGATCGGAATTGGGATCGGGTTCGGTTTAAGACAAAATTGTCGGGCCTAGTTCTATTGATCATGATTTGTTTTGAATTGATCCTTTAATATTATACATTATGCCTCACACATGTCTTTACAACAGGAGTAATGCTACTAACACAAACTATTCTATAAACTGTTGATGTGACATACTCTACCTCAGTGTATTGATCAATAAATTGCTTGGAAGTGTTTGGTATACAACATTTAATAGTTAATTTTGGTGAAAAATAATAGAGTAATGAGAACTCGACTTTGAAAGCGTCAAAAATGCACCCCAGTAGAATGAGGAGGACAGAATTATACTGAGAGATTAAAGGGTGTGTTGCCATTATATATCATACATGATGTCTAACCACATACAAACTCGTGTTATCATAAGATATGGTTGTGCGCATCCACTTGCTGACTATATCTATGAACATTATTTATATAATCTTGGAGTATAGTTGGAATATAATCCTCAGTTTAAGACAATGAAGATAATTATATGGCAAGAGGATACACACCATTGGAATGAACAGAATAGTAATCTTCTCGTTCTACTTTGGGGTCTATTGGGTCAACTAAGGTTGATTCTCAAGTCCTATGATATCTATTATAACTTATATGCATGGCCTCCCATGTATGAAGGCTTCCTTGAGCATTTTCCAAATATTTTAATTCCTAAAACAGTTATCGATTGTACCTTTATGTAAAGTATCATTGGTTTGGAGTGTGAGTACTGTTATTTGTATTAAAACTCAAAGCTTATATGTTGTCGTATTTTGCACGACAGTTTAATAGTTATAAATATGAAGTTTGTTTTTGGATTTTGTACCATGTATCTGGCAACTCAGAATGGTTTGTGTGGACCTATTTTGGGGGCGTCAGAGTTGGTATCAAAGCTTAGGGATATGGTCTCTGACAGAGATCTGAGACTAGAACTAGGAGGGGAGAGACGAGTAATATCCATCGCTAGTGTGTGTCCTACCTAAGCTGAATTTTCTTAATAAATTGATAAATTGTGATATGTCAATTAACCTTTGTTTTGAAGCTGTATTCTGGAATGATATTTGAAATCCAAGAGATGAGCAAATGAGAAATTATGATACAGAAAAAATGACCGAGAAGATAGAATCTGAAATGAAAGCAAGGTATTCTCACCTCTTCGAACTACCAGGTACGTAAATTTCGGGGACAAAATTTCATAAGGAGGGGGAGATTTTAAGACCCCGAATTTTATGAAATAAAAGTATTCAATTTTTCTAATAATTATTATTCTATTCAATAAATGGTTAAATTGATAAAAGGTTAAAATTAAGGGTGATATGTGAAAATTTTGCAAAGTAAGCAAGTTGTCATAAAATATTCGTTTGGTCGGTGAATATTCTTTTGTTGGGGAATACTCGTACGACGGCGCAATCATTGGTGGACCACATAACGGAATAACTATCGGATATACAAAGCGACAAAAATAACATTTTCATCAAATAACGACAAGACTTTTAGCGTTAAACTGTTAAAATACTCGGTGATAAAAGTACAGTAATATGCGTTATGGCACAATAGCATACAGTATTGCACAATATTTCTTATTATTGAGGCTTACGTAAGAAGCCACTCAGTTTCATTCAATAATTGCCACATTAGTTGCTGCATAGTATCTCATATTATTGATTCAATTATTGTCACAGTATCATCTGTACAATATTTTATATTATTAAATCAATAATTTAGACGACACAGTTTTTCATATTATTATTTGCATTATTGATAATATCTAGAAAGTTTTGTTGTAAAACTCCAAATTTTACGCATAAAGATTTAATTTTCTCGAAATATTTTTTTGAATATTATGGTGTGGATTTGAGATAATGTTATAGTTGTGGGTAGTATTTATAAATTTTGCAAAGTATGCAAGTTGTTATATAATATTTGATTGGTCGGGGAATATTCCTTTTGTCGGGAATATCCGTATGATTTAATACAATCATTGGTGGACCCCTAACGGAATTATTGTCATATTAAAAAAATGACAAAAATATTTTTATAACAATGGAAGTTTTTACCGTTAAAACCGTTGAACTACTTTCGGTAGTAAAAGTACGATGAATACGTGTGGTTACAATAGTAGCACACGATATTGATTATTGATGCTTACGTGAAAAGTCACTGGGCGTTTTGTTCAATTATTGCTACTGATGAATTGTTGTATAGTATCTCACGTTATTTGATTCAATTATTATCGATATTTTATATATTATTAAATCAATAATTGAGATAACAAAGTTATTAATATTATTATTTACAATATTAACGATGTCTAGAAGTTCGCCAAGGAGAGGTTTGGTCACCTAATTCATGGCATGATAGGGAGAAATCCTTATTGGAAAGCCCTCTCTTTCCTGGAAACGACCTGGTCGATTAATATTGTGAATTATAATAATGATGATAAATGTTGTTAAGTATATTGAGGTGTCTTTTTATGAAGTCACGGAAGTTTTTATATATATATATATATATTACATATATAAATTTTGTTTTATTAGTATTATTAATGTAATAAAATAGAAAAGCTTTTTATATAAAACAGAATACTTTTATAAAGTTATTTATTTTATTAGACAATAATTAGAATAAATTATATTTTATTGCATAGTATCCTTTCTATTTTCCTATAAATAAGATGCTTAATTAGAATTGAAATCACACCAGAAATTCAGAGAATTCTCTTTTATAATCTTGAGCGTAGTGCAAGTTTTTTTCAAGTATATCCCCGCCCTACCCGTCGAAGTACTCTTTTTTATAAGGTAAGGGATATTATTTGTTGTACTCGTAAGGGGTATTATTTCTTTCGTATTCATGAAGAGAACTTCTATTATTCCATTCTTTATTATTCCGTTGAAATAACCTGTATACGCGAAGTACCGCATACATGGTGAAATTCTTCTATTATTCCATTCTTTATCATTATGTTGGAATAACCTGTCTATGAGAAGTACCGCATATATGATGAAATTCTTCTATTATTCCATTCTTTATGATTCTGTTAGAATAACCTGTCTGTGCGGTCTATCGCATGCCTGGTGAAGTCTTTTGTTATTCCATTCTTTATTATTCTGTCAGAATATCCTGTCTGTGCATTTTCGCATGACCTGGTTCCATTATTTATTATTCTGTCGAATATCCTGTCTGTACGTTTACGCATGACTTGGTTCTATTCTTTATTATTACATTGAGAATAACTTTGTGCATCGCGCGATTCTATCGCATGCATGGTGAATTCTTCTGTTATTCCATTCATTATTATTCTGTTGGAATAACCTGTATATGTGGATTACCACATGCATGGTGAATGATCCTTTGTATTTCATTCCTTATTAAATTGTGAAAATGATTTGTCTAAGTGAATTACCGCATGACGGGTGAAAATCTATTTGCAGTTTCGTATTTTTTCTGACCCTCAAAAATTTTGGAAAGTCATAATATAAGCATTGGACTGTTGATTATGATGAAAGTCATAATAAAAGCATTGGACTGATGAAAATCATGGGTATATGTAGTATTAGTAAGTGTTTTGATGAGTTATGTTGGTTATTATATGAAAACATGTAAGTTTCTTAGAAATCACAAAGAGTAGAAAATTAGATTTTTGGTGAAAATGGAATATGAAATTCAATTGACCATATCTCCTATTATATTTTGAATTTTTGAGTGTGGTCAAGTTCTAGAGTTAGATCTATGAGTTTTCTAATTTATCCAAGTGGAATCACTGGAAAAGATGTTGTAGATTTTCGTGTGGACTGATTTTAGCAAATGAGTCAAAAACTGCAAAGTACCAAAAAGCAGCTCATAAATTTAAAAGGGCATTTTTGGCCACTTAATTTGTGAGAAAAATTCCGGTTTTTTGGGACATAGAAATATATGGTATAAATTACCTCCTGTCCAAAAATGAACTCATTCCGACTTAAAATGAGCAAGTTATGACTATTTCAATATTTAAGTTTTTTCGACAAAAAATGCTATAACCGGAATTCTATAACTCCGATGACCATGAAATTTAAACTGGAAGCTCACGTTAACATGTGTAAGATCCTGCCAAGATTTGGGAATTTTTGGAGTTAAACTTGAGGTAGCTAATTTCTTAAGGAATTAATTAGAAATTGATTTTTGAAAAATACTTAAGGGAGTTGAAAAATTATAAAAAAATACTTGTTGTGTATGAAATATATGTATATATATTTGGGAAAAGGATAGAAAAATAACAAGTTGATTTGGTAATTTTTCATGAAAATGGTTTAGTTACGAACATATGAGTTAAATATGTTATGTGAAGTTGAAAAATTAGTAAATAGGATTTTATGGCTTGAGAATCATATATAGGGTATATGCAGATTTTTGATAAGGGATTTGATCATTGGTGATGAAATCTTATGAGTATGGCATTTTTGAATGATTAAATGCATTATTTGGTAAAGTATAAACAATTGAAATAAATTATTTATAAGTTTAAGAAGTGATTAAAATATTGATATAATATTAATAATATTAGATTATGAGTTTATTAAGTGATTGATAATATTTGGATAAATTTAAAGTCTTTAATATTTATCCTTGTTTTCGTTTGATTAATGCTTATATCATTGTCATCATTCTCATGTTTATATTGTGATAAAAGTCATCTTTGGCTTACGTGCATATATGGACTTGGTGTGATTATGACCAGGGATTATTTGGTATAGTCATGACCGTAATGTGACGGATGATGTGGTAAAAATCCTCAGTGGCCTGTAGTGCATTGATGGACGATGCTTTTTGGTATGATTATGACCAAGGATTATTCGGTAGATAGTCATGACCATTGATGATTTAATGAATATCCTTGGACGTAGTAGTGCGAGGATGATTCGATGATGTGGTTTATTTATTGTCGAGTCATAGCGATTAAGTTGATGAAAAAACTTTTAAATCATAGAAGATAGTAGATTTTATTCTCTACTTGACTCTTTTAATGGATTGCTTGTTCACCGCTAGCTTAAACTTGATGTCTGTTGTATTTTATCAGTTTAACATTGTTGAAGACTAATGATAATTTATTCTACATTATCTTAGTCATATTATTTCTTACTGGGCTAATTAAGCTCACCCTTTCTTTCACTGTTCTCTTTAGGAAATGAGAATATAGCTGGGACGAGTCGGAGAACGGAGTGACAGTCCAGATGATAGCATTAGTAGTCACTATTATGTTAAATAGTGTGACAATAAATGTAATGAGGACTCCTTTGAGTGTGGATATTAGATGACAATATTCTTATTAAAACTCTCAGCTATGTTTTGTCGTATTTTTACACGACGTTTGTATAATTAAGTTGTATTTGTATTGTGTACCATGTATCTGGCGACTCAAGATGAGTGATGTATACCTATTTTTGGGGGCATCACATCTGTCGAGGAAAGAGGTTTGGTTATTTAATTGAGCGCCAATAAGGAAAAATCCTTATCGGAAAGCCCCCTCTTTCCTGGAAAGGATCTGGTTGTCAATATTGTGAGTTATAATATTAATGATGAATAATTGTTGAAAGATTAAAAATGTATTATATATATTTATTAGCGATAAGTGATGAGATTTAATTTAATAGTTAGTCAAGACTAATAAAATAGTTTGACCTAACTAAGAAAGCAAAAGTGTGTATAAAACACAAGAAAATGAAATTAAAACTCAAATTTGAGTTCGGAGTTGAATTTGGAGATACAGACGAGATATTTAAGTCCGGGACTATGAAGTTAGTTAAAATAGACTATAAACACAAAATTTATCGGGGTTGACTTTTTGGTCAAAAAGTCAACAGTTGATTTTTTTGAAAAAAGTCAAACTTCAAAAATTCAAAGATAAAATTGTTGAGAAAAATATTTCCATTGTGTTGGGAATATTAATGTTAGGTGAAATCGAAATTTATTTCGATAATAGTTGATTTCTGGATGTTAAATTTGACCAAACGGGCAATTAATCGAATGAATGAGCAATAAATTGCTATTAGTTCACATGGAAGGAACTATTGGTTCATATGCAAAAAACTTAGTTCACATGCAAGTACTATTAGGGGAGGTTATGCAAGATTGATAATACTTGAGGGACTAAATTAAAAATAGAGGCAAAAATAAAGGTACTAAAGTATAATTAACCTTGTAATTTTTCACCATTTCCTAGCCTATAAATACTCCTTCATCCATTCATTATTTCCTACCAATTTTGAAGAGCAAAGTTATAATCACAAGTTATAGTAAGGGAAACTATAAAAAGAGAATAAGAAAGAAAGAAGAAGAGTATTCTACTACTACACTATTGCAGTATCCAATCTCCTACTAAGGTAAGTGATATTATTTTTTTTATTCGTAGATGATGTTATTTTCTTCATACGCATAAGGGTTGTCATTCCATTCCTTATTAATATGTGGGAAGAACCTGTCTATGTAGATTACTGCATGCCTGGTGAATAACCCTTCATATTCATTCTTTATTAATTTGCGGGAATAACCTGTCTACGCGGATTACCGCATACATGATGAATAACCCTTCGTATTCATTCTTTATTAATCTACGGGAGTAACCTGTCTACGCGGATTACCGCATGCATGGTGCATAACCCTTCGTATTTATTCTTTATTAATCTACGGGAGTAACATGTCTATGCGGATCACAGCATGCATGGTGGATAACCCTTCGTATTCATTCTTTATTAATTTGCGGGAGTAACATGCCTACACGGATTACCGCATGCATGATGAATAACCCTTCGTATTCATTCTTTATTAAATTATGGAAATGATCTGTCTACGCGGATTACCGTATGACGGGTGAAAGTTCATTTGTAGTTTCGTATATTCTTTCATACTTGTATGGGATATCATTTCTTTTGTACTCGTCAACGGATATCGTTTTCTTTCGTATTCTTCATTTATGGGTACTATTCATACCAGAGTATTATTCATTTGGGGTACTATGCATTCGGTTACTATTCATTCGGGTTACTTTATATGACAGGGTACTATTCATTAGAGGTACTTTGCATGACAGGTACTATTCATTCGTGGTACTATTCATGCCGGGATACTATTCACGACAAAATTAGTTTCTTTCTATCCAAATTATTTTTGATACATGAATATCAATCTTGAATTTTTACTCCACAATTAGTTATCATGTTGACAATTTAGACATTCTTGAACTCTGGATAAATTGAATTATAAATATTTAATATTTATCCTTGATCTCACTTGATTCATTCTTTATATCATTGTTATATCCTCAGACTTAAATTTGTGTTGAAAAGTTATCTTTGGCCTATAGTGCAAAGATGGACTGTTGATTGGTATGATTATGACCAGGAATTATGTATTGGTATAATCATGACCTTTAATGTTACAGATAAAGACTTGTGATGAAATTTCTCTTTGGCCTGTAGTACAAAGAAGAATTGTCGATTGATATCTTTGGTCATAGTGCAAAGATGAACTGTTAATTAGTATGATTATGACCAGAAATTGTGTATTGGTATAATCATGTCCGGAATTGTATATTGGTATAATCATGACCATTGGTATTACAGTTGTATGTCTTTGACCCGTAGTGCAAAGATGGACTGTTGATTATTGGTTTTACAGTTGTATGTCTTTGGTCCGTAGTGCAAAGATAGACTGTTAATTATTGATTTTACAGCTGTATGTCTTTGGCCCGTAGTGCAAAGATGGGCTGTTAATTATTGATTTTATAATTAAACATCTTTAGCCCGTAGTGCAAAGATAGACAATTTGTGATGCCCCCAAAATAGGTCCACACGACCCATTCTGAGTCGCCAGATATCACACTACAGAAATCAAATACAAACTTCATATATACAACTATTAAACTATCGTACAAAATACGACCACAGTTACACTGTGAGTTTTAATATAATATTGTCTCATAGACAGTATCCAAACTCAAATTATTACAATGCCATATAAAATACAGCAGCAAATATTTCAAGACCCCAAAGAAGAACGAGAAGATTTCTATCATGTTCATTCTAATGAGGTGCACTTTTGACGCTTTCAAAGCTCTGTTCTCATCACCCTATTCTTCATTCACCAAAATCAATTATTAAGTGATGTATAAAATCGACGACACACATCTTAGGTCCTCAATACAATTATATATTTCATGTCATGCCGTTTTATAATGTATTGAGAAACTTCGACAGTCTCGGACCATCACACCATTCGCCTATTATCCCCGCTCGACCCAACTACACTCTTATTACCTGAAAGGAATTGTGAAGTAAAAGGGTGAGCACAAATAGCCCAGTAAAGAATATCATGGCTAAGATAATTAATTTATCAATAGCCTTCATCAGAATAAATCAAAGATTTAAAACATATGATAGATAATAAAAGTTTTCAACCATAATTGCATCGGAATCAACAATCCATTAGAAGAGTCAAGTAGAACATAATGTCTACTATCTCCTCCAAATTAAAAGTTCATCGTTAATATTTTATTCCTGTAATACTCATCAACAGTTCTTTGTTGTACCCAAGACAAAGAGAACTTTCATCACTTGTCTTCACCTGAACCACTAAAGATTATAGTTAAACTCGTAATTCATATTTATAATCATGTAAATCAACAATTTTTCCTTGCCACAAAGGATTAATAGAATGTTTACTCAACATCCTTACCCCAAAGGCTAAAGATATTCAAATGTAATAACAATGATCATACCAATCAATTATCTGCCAGTGCACTACGGCCAAAGACATACAACTATTAACTAATGGTCATGATCCTGCCAATCACATTATCGAATTATCCATGCACTACGGGTCAAGGATATTCTTTAGTATCACTAGTGGTCATGATCATGTCATACACCTGTCCATCTTTGTACTACGGACCAAAGCTATCAATTAACAGTTCGTCGTTGCACGTAAGCAAAAGATATATAACTGTAAAACCAATAATCAACAGTCCATCTTTGCACATAAGCCAAAGATATACAACTGTAAAACAAATAATCAATAATCCATCTTTGCACTACAGGTCAAAGATGACTTTCAATATAAGCATGAGAATGATGACAATGATATAAAGATCAAGTGAGATCAAGGATAAATATTAAAGACTTTAAATTTATCCAGAGTTTAAAAATATCCAAATTGTCAACATGATACTGCTTTGTGGAGTAAAATTCAAGAATAATATTCATATATCAAAATAATTTGGACAGAAAAGAAATAAATTTTTTGGGTGAATAGTACTTCATGAATAGTACCCTGTGAATAGTAACTCCGGCATAAAAAGTGCCCCAAATATCTGAGTGAACAATATTTGAGTGAATAGTAATCGGGTGAATAATAACTCATGAGTAGTACTCTGACACGGAAAGTGCCTCGAATACCCGAGTGAATAATATTTGAGTGAATAGTAATCGGGTGAATAGTAACTCGTGCATAGTACTCCGGCATGAAAAGTGCCCCGAATACCCAAATGAATAATATTATAGCGAATAGTAACCGATAAATAGTACCCCAGTTGAAAATATTGATATTTAATAAGAAAGTTCAGATCAATATTCTAATAAAATGATACTGGATGAAGCGCAAAACTCATGAATATTCCACTAATTTCAAGAATTATAGAAGCAATACTTACCATAGTAAGTTTAGATTTAAGAATATAAAAAAGAAATAACATACAAAACTGTAAATAGATTTGCACCTGTCATACGGTACGTAATCCGCGTAGACAGGTTATTCCGACATATTAAAGGATGAATACGAAAAATAGTATTCCTTATGAATACGAAAGAAATAATACCCCTTACGAATACAACAAATAATATCCCTTACCAAACGAAAATAACATCCCCTACCTTAGTAGAAAACCGGATACTGCAATAGTGAAGTAGAAGAATGCTCTTCTTCTTTCTCTCTATAATTTCTCTCTCTATAGCTTCTCTTGTGAGTCTCAGTGAATTGGTGAGAATGAAAGAAGAATTAAGCTTCTATTTATAGGAGAATGGACTAAATAGTAACTTATTCACGAACGGTCCAGATTGATTTACTATTAAAACGAACGGTCCAGATTGATTATTATTAAAACCACAACCGACAGTCCAGCTTGATTTACTTTTAAAACCACCACCGACGGTCCAGATTGATTTACTATTAAAACCACCATCAATGGTCCAGATTGATTTACTATTAAAACCACCACCAATGGTCCAGATTGATTTGGTCCAGATTGATTTAACTTATTACACTTTAGTACCCCTAAAGTTTTCCAAGTTTGCATTATTCCCCTCTAACTTTTGTAATTCACTTATCTTCAATAAACACATTCTTAATACTTCAAAATTTATTCATCATTAATATTATAACTTACAATATCGACAACCAGATCATTCCCAGGAAAGAGGGGGCTTTCCGATAAGGATTTCTCCCTATTGGCGCGCAATTAGGTGACCAAACCTCTCCTTGATAGAACTTTTTAGACATCGACAATATTGCAAATAATAATATGAATAACTTTGTTGTCTCAATTATTGATTTAATAATATAAAATATTATGCAGATTATACTGTGATAATAATTGAATCAAATAACGTGAGATACAATACAACAATTACTGTAGCAATAACTGAGTAAACTGAGTGGCTTCTTACATAAGCATCAATAATCTATACCGTGGTGCTACTATGCAACTAATGCCAGACATCGTACTTTTTACTTTACCTGCGGGTAGTTCAACAGTTAACGGTAAAACTTTCGCCGTTATTTTTATAAAAGATATTTCTGTCGTTTTCTAACTACGATAATTATTCCATTGTGGGGTCCACCAATGATAGTGTCATCAAACGAATATTCCCTGACAAAAAGAATATTCTTCGACCAAACGAATATTCCCCGACACAACGAATATTTTATATCAACTTGCATACTTTGAAAAAAAATCAAATATCACCCTTAACTTTAACCTTTTATCAATTTAACCATTTACTAAATAGAATAATATTTATAAGAAAATTGAATACTTTTATTTTATAAATTCGGAGTCTCACACAATTGATTGGTATGATCATGACCGTTGTTACATTTGAATGTTTTTGGTGTAATGTGTAAAGACGATATGATTATTGAATGTCTTTAGCCTTTGTGGCAAGGACAAACTGTTGATTACATTATTATAAACATGACTTATGAATTTAATTATAATCTTTGGTAGTTCAGGTGAAGATAGGTGATGGAAGTTCTTTTTGTCTTGGGTACAACAAAGAACTATTGATGGGTATTACAGGAATGAAATATTAATGATGGACTTTTAATGTGGAGCAGATAGTAGACATTATGTTATACTTGACTCTTCTAATGGATTGTTGATTCCGCTACAATTATGGTTGAAAAATTTTATCATCTGCTAAATGTTCTAAATATCTAATTTATTACCAATGAAGGCTACTGATAATTTAATTATCTTTAGTCATAATATTCTTTACTGGGCTATTTGTGCTCACCCTTTTGCTTCACAATTACTTTCAGGTAATAAGAGTGTAGCTGGGTCGAACGAAAATAACAGGGGAGTAGAGTGATGGTATGTGACTGTTCAAGTTTCTCAATACATTACAAAACAGCATGACAATATATGATTATATTGAGGACTTAAAACATGTGTGTCGTATTTTATACGACATTTAATAGTTAATTTTGGTGAACAACAATAGGGTGATGAGAACCCGACTTTGGAAGTGGATAAATATACCCCATTAAAATGAGGAAGACAGAATTGTACTGAGAGCTTAAAGTGTGTGTTGCCATTATATATCATACATGATGTCTAACCACATACAAACTCGTGTTATCATAAGATATGGTTCTGCGCATCCACTTGATGACTATATCTATGAGAATTATTTATATAATCTTGGAGTATGGTTGGAATATAATCCTCAGTTTGAGACAATGAAGATAATTAAATGGCAAGAGTATACACACCATTGGAATGAATAGGATATTAATCTTCTCGTTCTTCTTTGGTATCTATTGGGTCAACCAAGGTTAATTCTCAAGTCCTATGATATCTATTATAACTTAAATACATGGCCTCCTATGTATGAAGGCTTCCTTGAGCATTTTCCAAACATTTTAATTCCTAAAACAGTTATCGACTGTACCTTTATGTAAAGTATCATTGGTTCGGAGTGTGAGTACTGTTATTTGTATTGAAACTCATAGCTTATGTGTTGTCATATTTTGCACGACAATTTAATAGTTGTAAATAGGAAGTTTGTATTTGAATTTTGTACCATATATCTGGTGACCCAGAATGGGTTGTGTGGAACTATTTTGGGGGCATCACAGACCCTAAATTTTATGAATAAAAATCTAATTTTCTCTAAATATTATTTTGACTAGTAAGGTGTTGATTTGATATAATGCTATAGTTATGGGTGATATGTGAAAATTTTGCAAAGTAAACAACTTGTCATAAAATATTCGTTTGGTCGGAGAATATTCTTTTTGTCAGGGAATATTCATACGATGGAACAATCATTGGTGGACCCCACAACAGAATAACTATCGAATATATAAAACAACAAAAATAACCTTTTTATAAAATAACGACAAGACTTTTACCGTTAAACTATTGAAATACCAGATGATAAAAATACAGTAATACGTGTTGTTGCACAGTAGCACACGATATTGCACAGTATCTCTGATTATTGATGCTTACGTAAGAAGTTACTCGGTCCATTCAATAATTGTCACAGTAGTTGCTGCATAATATCTCATATTATTGTCTCAATTATTGTCACAGTATCATCTGCATAATATTTTATATTATTAAATCAATAATTGAGATGACACAGTTATTCATATTATTATTTGCATTATTGACAATGTCTAAAAAGTTCTGTCGAGGAAAAGGGTTTGGTTATTTAATTACGCGCTAGTAAGGAGAAATCCTTATCAGAAAGCCCCCTCTTTCCTGGAAATGATCTGGTTGTCAATATTGTGAGTTATAATATTAAATGATGAATAATTGTTGAAAGATTAAAAATCTGTTGATTGAAGATAAATGATTTGTGGTAAATATTTATTCAATTTTTGTTATAAATAGAGGGGTTTGTCATGAGGCGTTTGTTATAAGTTTGACTTATTATTCTATGGAGAGATGTGCTTAATTTTTAGACCGTTGGTTGAAGTTTTAATAGTAAATCAATATGGACCGTTGGTTGAAGTTTTAATAGTAAATCAATATAGACCATCAGTTGAAGTTTTAATAGTAAATCAATATGGACCCTACGTTTTAATAGTAAATCAATTTAGACCGTCCATGAATCAGTTACTATTTAGTCCATTCTCCTATAAATAGAAGCTCATTAATTCTTTCTTTCTCACCAATTCACTAAAACTCTAGAGATAGAAACTATAGAGAGAATAAGAGAAAAAGAAAAAGATTATTCTGCTACTACACTATTACAATATCCAATCTTCTACTAAGGTAAGTGGTATTATTTCTTTCGTATTCATAAAGGATGTTATTTACTTCATACTCAAGGATTATCATTCCATTCCTTATTAATCTGTGGGAATAACCTGTCTACACGGATTATCGCATGCCTGGTGAATAAACCTTCGTATTCATTCTTTATTAATATGTGGGAATAACATGTATACGCGGATTACCGCATGCCTGGTGAATAACCCTTCGTATTCATCCTTTATTAATCTGTGGGTATAACATGTATACACGGATTACCGCATACCTGGTGAATAATCCTTCGTATTCATTCTTTATTAAATTGTGAAAATGATCTGTCTATGCAGATTACCGCATGACGGGTGAAAATTCATTTGCAGTTTCATATATTCTTTTATACTCTTATGAGATATCATTTCTTTTGTACTCATCAAGAGATATCGTCTTATTTCATATTTCTCCATTTATGGAACGAATTTATTGTTTGTTTCCATAACCTTATTATTAAATGGTGAAAACCCTTTAAATTAGTGGAATATTCTTAATAGTTTGTTCTTCATCTAGTATCATTTCACTATTGGTATGGACTTTCTTATTGAAATTTTAATCTTTTCATGGCGGGATACTATTCATGTGGGGTTACTATTCATTCAAGGTACTTTTCATTCGATTACTATTTATTTGGGGTACTATTCACGACAAAATTGATTTCTTTTTTACCCAATTTATTTTTGATACATGAATATCATTCTTGAATTTTACTCCACAATTAGTTATCATGTTGATAATTCGGACATTCTTGAAATCTGGATAAATTGAATTATAAATCTCTAATATTTATCTTTGATATCACTTGATTGATTCTTTATATCATTGTCATCATCCTCATGCGTGTATTGTGCTGGAAGTCATCTTTGGCCCGTAGTGCAAATATAGACTGTTGATTGGTATGATTTTGACCTGGAATTGTGTATTGTTATAATCATGACATTTAATGTTACAGATAAAGGTTTGTGGTGAAAGTCCTCTTTTGCCCATAGTGCATAGATGGATAGGTGTTTGAAATGATCATGACCACTGATGATACAAACGATTATCTTTGGCCCTTAGTGCATAAATAATTCGTTGATTGGAAATAATTATTAATTAGTGTTAAAGTGATAAAATATTGATGATGGGCTTTTAAATCATAGCAGATAGTAGACATCATGCTCTACTTGACTCTTCTAATGGATTGCTATGTCCACTGAAGTTGTTGATCTAAAACTTGTTGTCTATTATATTCTATCAGATTGTTCCCTGTTGAGGACTAAGGATAATTTGTTCTACATTATCTTAGTCATAATATTCTTTACTGGGCTAATTGAGCTCACCATTTTCCTTTTGGTTCCATTGTTATTCTCAGAGGCAAGAATGTAGTTGGGACTAGTCGGGGAGTAGAGTAATGGTCCAAGATGGTTATTATAGTAGTCCTCACTATATTGTGAAATAGTATGACAATAATTGTAATGAGGAATTTATTTGAGTTTGGATATTGTCTACGAGACAATATTTGTATTATAACTCACAGATTATGTGTTGTCGTATTTTGCACGACGGTTATATTAATGAAGTTTGTATTTAGAATCTGTATCATATATTTGAGAACTCAGAATGGGTTGTGTGGACCTATTTTGGGGGCGTCACAGTTGGTATCAGAGCTTAGGGATATGATCTCTGGAAAAGATCTGATGTTAGAACTAGGAGGGGAAAGACGAGTAAAACCTTCACTAGTGTGTCCTACCTAAGCTTATTTGTTATTTAATTGGTTGGTCAAAATATAGGGATAATTTGTGGCATGTCAATTTCTTTAATTAAACCTTATTTTGTGGCAGTATTTGAGAATGACATCTGAAAATTATGAGATAAGCAATGGGGCATGTGGGACCATTGAGACACTGCCAATCAATAACCAAGATATTGTGCATCAGAAGACAATAATACTCCTCTAAATAACTCCACCAACCAAATGATGAATAATGGAATGTTTAAGAGCTTTTTACAATTCATGCAACACCAAACGAGAGAGACTCCTGTTCAAAATGCAGGTGGAAACAATGGTAACTCGCGGCTGGTCACTACGAAGAAATTCAAGGAGTTGGGACCGCCGGAGTTTTTGGAAAAGCAAGAGCCACTCAAGGCAGAAACTTGGATTAAGCAGATCATCAAAATATTTGATTTCCTGGGATTCACAAAGGAGCAAAAGCTTCCCTTCTCCACCTTTATGTTGCGTGGAGAGGCAAATTATTGGTGGGAATCTGTAAAACTTACTCATCTTTCCGCACTTAAGATGTCTTGGGAGAAGTTCCAGGAATTGTTCAACGAAAAGTATTTTCCAGAAAGTATTCTTCATATGAAGGAGGTGAAATTCATCAAACTGGAACATAACAATATGACTGTATCACAATAATAGGCTAAGTTTGCGGAGTTATCCCGGTTTGTAACCCATTTGGCGGATAATGAGGAGCGAATGACACGAATATTTCTGAGAGATTTGAAACCTAAAATTCATCAATACCTATCAACTTTATTTGTATTCAGATGTTGTGAATAGGGCTCAATTATTTGAGCGAGATAATGAGACTTTTGAACTAAAAGACAACGACCAATAACACGATAATAATTATACCAGTGGCAACGGTCATCAAAATAATGATAATCAGCGTGGAGGAAATTATCACGCCAGAAATGGTAACCACTTCGGTGGTAATCATGGCCAAGATAATAAAAGAAATTAGTCAAATGAAAATTTCAAAAGGAGAAGATTCAACAATGACGGAAAGACATTGGCAGCAGGCACTAGTACCAGCACCCGTTTCTAAGGAAGGAGAACGACCACCTGTTAGATGTTACAGATGCGGAGAGGAGGGACACATTATTCCAAACTGTACACAACCTTCTAAGGTGTGTTTCAGTTGTGGAAATGATGGTCACATAGCTCAATTTTTTCCTGTAGTGAAGTCAAGTCCAGCTGGGACGGTGACACCAAATGTTGTCCCGAACAAGTCAAAGTCGGTGGTTTAAGGGAGAGTTGTGATGCCCCCAAAATAGGTATACATCACCTATTCTGAGTCGCCAAATACATGTACAGAATATAAATACAATCTTAAATATACAACAAGAGCTGTGAGTTTTAATACAAATATTGTCTTCAAGACAGTATTCAAACTCAAAATAAGTCCTCAATACATTTATTATCACACTATTTCATAGAATAGTGAGGACTACTAAAGCTATCATCTGGATCGTCACTCCGTTCCCTGACTAGTCCCTGCTATGTTCTCATTTCCTGAAGAAAACAATGAAAGTAAAAGGGTAAGCTCAACTAGCCCAGTAAGAAATATTATGACTAAGATAATGCAGAATAAATTATCGTTAGCCTTCAACAGTGTTAAACTAATAAATTATAATAGTCATCAAGTTTAACTGCAGCGGAACAAGCAATCCATTAAAAGAGTGAAGTAGAGAATGAAATCTACTATCTTTTATGATTTAAAAAGGTTTTTCATCACTTTTATCGCTGAGACTCAGCTTAATAATTAATCCACATCATCCCTGCACTACGGCCAAGGATATTCATTAGTATCACAACCACAAATTATCCATGAACTATGGGCCAAGGATATTCGTGTATTCATCAATGGTCATGATCATGCCAATAACTGTCCATCAATGCACTACGGGCCAATGAGGACATTTACCAAATCATTTGTAATATTACGGTCATAATTATACCGAATAATCCCTGGTCATAATCATACCAAGTCCATCTATGAACTACAGGCCACAGATGACTTTCAACATAACATAAAAATGAGGATGATGAAAATGATATAAGAATTCAATAAAACAAGTTCAAGAATTAGTTTATCCAAGAACCAATAACGTCCAAATTGTCAACATGATACTGCTTTGTGGAGTAAAATTCAAGAATGCTCAGAAGAATATTTCCATGAAAAGATACTGGATGAAGAGGAAATATCAAGGATATTCCACTAATTTCATGGAGTATAAAAGCCAAAACTTTAACCAACTGAGTATAATTAAGAATGGAATAACAAAAGAAATCATCAGGCATGCGATAGACTGCACAGGCAGGTTATTCCAACAGAATAATAAATAACGGAACCAGGTCATGCATAAACACACAGACAGGATATTCCAACAGAATAATAAATAATGGAACCAGGTCAGGTGAAATTCGCATCGACAGGATGTTCCAATAGAATAATAAATAACGGAACCAGGTCATGCGTAAATGCACAGACAGGATGTTCCAACAGAATAATAAAGAATGGAATAACAGAAGAATTTCACCATGTATGCGGTATCGCGACAGATAAAAGTTATTCAACATAATGATAAAGAATGGAATAATGTAAGAATTTCACCAAGTATAGGGTAGATCAGCAGATACAAAAGTTATTCCAACAGAATAATAAAGAATGGAACAATGTAAGTTCTCTTCATGAATATAAAAGAAATAATACCCCTTACGAGTACAACAAATAATATCCCTTACCTTATAAAGAAGAGTACTCCGACGGGTAAGGCGGGGATATACTTGAAGAAAACTTGTACTACACTCAAAGCTTCTTAAAACACTAAAGAAATATGCTCAAGATTATAGAAGAGAAATCTCTGAATTTCTGGTGTGATTTCTATTCTAACTAAGCATCATATTTATAGGAAAATAAAAAGGATACTATTTGAAAAATCACGGATGCAACAATAGGATTTCAGTTGAAAACTCACGGATGCCTTACGAATATCACGGATGACTAATTTTTTTTTCTAATTAATCATCAAGTAAGACAAAAACAAAAATATAATACATATATATATATATATTATATAACCACGTGTTATTTCAAAATCTTCCCACCCGTGAATTCAAAAATCAACCCCTTTCATTTTTTCTTCCACACGTGGGCCCCACGTGTTCCCCTCCCACCAGCATGTCATCATCACATGTGGGTCCCACCATTTATTATATACTGAATAATCTTCTACCGATTATTTTGAAAAATGGGTAAATGGGGGTTCATAAAATAAGCAAAACTTCATAAAAATCACCTTAATATTTTTAACAACATTTATCATCATTATTATAATTCGTAATATTAATCGACCAAGTCGTTCCCAGGAAAGAGGGGGCTTTCCAATAAGGATTTCTTTCTATTGGCGCGCAATTAGGTGACCAAACCTCTCATTAGCTGAACTTCTAGACATCATTAATATTACAAATAATAATATTAATAACTATATCATCTCAATTATTGATTTAATAATATATAAAAATATCGATAATAATTGAATCAAATAACGTGAGATACTATGCAACAATTACTGTAGCAATAATTGAACAAAACTGAGTGACTTCTCACGTAAACATCAATAATCAATACCGTGTGCTACTATGCAACCACATGTATTCTTGTACTTTTAACACCGGGTTTTTATAAAATATTTTTGTCGTTTTCTCAATCCGACAATAATTCCGTTGTGGGATCCACCAATGATTATGTCGTCGTACGAATATTCCTTGTTAAAATGAATATTCCCCGACCAATCGAATATTATATAACAACTTGCGTACTTTACAAAATTTATAAATAATACTCACAACTATAATATTATATCAAATTCATTCCATAATATTCAAAAATGATATTTATAGAAAAATCATCTTTATTCATAAAAGTTGGGGTCTTACAAGAGTGTTTGTCATGACTTCCCAAAAACTGAGGAACCCGAATGAAGTTATCACGGGTAAGCTAATCATAAACTCTTGTGAAGTTTATACTTTATTCGATACTAGTTCTACCCACTTTTTTATTTCACCTGCTTGTGCTCAACGTTTGAACTTGACCCCTGAGAAATTAGACTTTGACTTATCGGTTGAAACTCCGTTAGGAGAAATTTTTGTTACATTCACTGTTTATAAATCTTGTTTGATTCAAATCGGCACCCTCACATTACCTGTTGATCTCATCTCTTTGAAAATACTTTCATTTAATGTGATTTTAGGGATTGATTGGTTAACTACTCATCATGCTAAAATTGATTATTTTCGTAAGGTCATTAGTTTTCATATTCCTAATCAACTTGTTGTACGAATTCAAGCAACCAAAACACTAAAGTAAATCACTGTCATATCAAGTCATAAAGCCATTCATTTATTAAAAAATAAATGTCAAGCTTTCTTAGCCCATGTCGCGGATTTAAACAAAAATACATCAGATTTGAATGATATTTCTGTTATTAATAAATTTCCTGACGTATTTCCCGAAGAATTTTCTGGCCTACCCCAGAGCATGAAATCAAATTTTGTATTAACCTTGAACCCGGTATAAAACCCATTTCTAAAACCCCATATTGAATGGCTCCTATTAAACTACAGGAGTTAAAAACCCAACTACAAGAACTGTTAGACATTGGTTTCATTCGTCTAAGAACTATTAAAGCTGCTCAAGCTATAGACCCGGAGCTGATGAATATGAAGAAGAAAGTACAAGAAGATGTAATTCCAAAAGCAAGAATCGATGAATAGAGGAAATCTCAACCCTCGATTTATTGTTCCATTTAAAATCCTCGAGCAAGTAGGAATTGTGGCCTATAGACTCGCCTTACCGCCAAGTATGTCTCGTGTTTATAACGTTTTTCACATATCTATGTTACGTAAATATGTGGAAGACCTAACCCACATTATTGAATTAAAAACAGATGAGATAGCGGAAGATTTAACGTATAAGAAGGTACCTGTCAAGATCTTGGATAAGGAGAAGATTTTATGCTCAAAGGTTATACCTCAAGTCAAAGTTTTATGGAGAAACCATGATATTGAGGAAATGACCTGGGAGTTAGAATCTAAAATGAAAATAAGGTATCCTCACTTCTTCAACATATCAAGCACGTACATGAATTTCGAGGACAAAATTTCATAAGTAGAGGAGGTTGTAAGACCCCAATTTTTAACGTTTATGAATAAAGATTTAATTTTCTCTAAATATTATTTTGAATAGTAAGGTGTTGATTTGTTATAATGCTATAGTTATGGGGTGATATGTGCAAATTTTGCAAAGTAAGCAAGTGCTCATAAAATATTTGTTTGGTCGGGGAATATTCGTACGACGGCGCAATCATTGGTGGACCACATAACAGAATAACTGTTGGATATAGAAAGCGACAGAAATAACCTTTTCATAAAATAACGACAAGACTTTTACCGTTAAACTGTTAAAATACACGGTGATAAAAGTATAGTAAAAAGTGTTGTTGCATAGTAACACATGGTATTTCACAGTATCTCTGATTATTGATGCTTACGTAAGAAGTCAATCAGTTCATTCAATAATTGCCACAGTAGTTGCTGAATAGTATCTCATATTATTGATTCCATTATTGTCACAGTATCATCTGCACAATATTTTATATTATTAAATCAATAATTGAGACGACACAATTATTCATATTATTGTTTGCATTATTGACAATGTCTAGAAAGTTCTGTCGAGGAAAGGGGTTAGATTATTTAATTGCGCGCCAATAAGAAGAAATTCTTATCGGAAAGCCCTCTCTTTCCTAGGAAAGATCTGGTTGTCAATATTGTGAGTTATAATATTAAATGATGAATAATTTTTGAAAGATTAAAAATGTGTTGATTGAAGATAAGTGATTTGTGGTAAATATTTATTCAATTTTTGATATAAATAGAGGGGTTTGTCATGAGGCGTTTGTTGTAAGTTTGGTTTATTATTCCATGGGGAGATGTGCTAATTTTTCAGACCATCAGTTGAACATTTAATATAAATCAATATATGAGACCCCAAATTTTATGAATAAAGATTTAAATTTCTCGAAATATTTTTTGAATATTATGGTGTGGATTTGATATAATGTTATAGTTATGGGTAATATTTATAAATTTTGCAAAGTATGCAAGTTGTTATAAAATATTCGTTTGGTCGAGAAATATTTTTTTTATCGACGAATATCCGTATGACGGCACAATCATTGGTGGACCCCACAACGGAAGTATTATCGTAGTAAGGAAACGACAGAATTATCTTTATATAAAAATAAAGGCGAAACTGTTACCGTTAAAACTGTTGAACTACTCGGTAGTAAAAGCAAAGTAATACGCGTGGTTGCATAGTAGCACACGGTATTGATTATTGATGCTTACGTGAGAAGTCACTCAGTTATACTCAATTATTGTTACAGTAATTGCTGCATCATATCTCTCATATTATTGATTCGATTATTGTCACAGTATCATCTGTATAATATGTTATATTATTAAATCAATAATTAAGACGACAAAGTTATTTATATTATTAAATTTCAATATTTAAAATGTCTAGAAGTTCTGTCAAGGAGAGGTTTGGTCATCTAATTGCGCGCCAATAAGGAGAAATCCTTATCGGAAAGCCCCCTCTTTCTTGGGAATGACCTGGTTGTTAAATATTGTGAGTTATAATATAAATGATGAATAGGTTCGTGTTGATTAAAGATGAAATTGATAGTTCCATTGTGTTGGAATTATTAGTGTTAGTGGAAATCGACATTTATTCTGATAATAATTGATGTCTGGAGGTTATATTGACCAATCGGGTAATTAATCAGATAAATGAGCAATTAATTGCTATTAATTCACATGCTTATATAACTATTTGTTTACATGTATGTACTATTGAATCACATTCTTGTACTATTAGGGGAGTTGGTGCAAGATTGATAATACTTGCATGACTAAGTTAAAAATAGAGGTATAGATAAAGGTACTATACTGTAATTCGTATTTTCACATGATTATAACTATTGATTCACATGATTGAACTATTGATTCACATTATTTACTATTAGGGGAGGTGGTGCAAGTTTGATAATACTTGCAGGACTAAATTAAAAATGAAGAAAAAGATAAAGTTATTATACTGTAATATTTCGAGCCCCAAAATGTGCAATTATCGAAACTATATTTTCCTATAAATAGAAGCTCATTCTTCTTTCATTTCTCACCAATTCACTAAAGCCTTAGAGCAATTATTATAGAGAGAAGTTATAGAGAGAAAGAAGAAGAAAAGTCTGCTACCTCACTATTCTAATATCCAGTTTCTTCTAAGGTAAGGGGTATTATTTCTTTCGTATTCATAAATGGAGCTATTGTTATTCCATTCCTTATTATTCTGTTGGAATAACTCAGATACGTGGATTCTAGTATACATGGTGAAATTCTTCGTTATTCCATTCTTTATTATTACATTGGAATATCCTCGCATGCATGCGGTTTACGCATGACTAGTTCCATTCTTTATTATTCATTGGAATATCCCGTCTGCGTAATTACGCATGACTGGTTCCGTTATTTATTATTACGTTGGAATAACTCATGCTGCAGGGGTCTATTGCATGCTGGTGAATTCTTCGTTATTCCATTCTTTATTATTTCATTGGAATAACTCGCCTCACGTGAACTCACCGTATGCATGGTGAATTCTTACGTTATTCCGTTCTTTATTATTCATTGGAATAACTTTGTCTATGTGGATTACCGCATGCATGGTGAATGATCCTTTGTATTCATATGAATAGTATTTTCATTCAAAAGGGGTTTCTGCCAGGGGTAATTTCATAATTTTTTTGACCCTCAAAAATTTTGGAAAAATTTGAAATTATAATTTGATGAGTTTTCTAGATTGTGTCCAAAAATAGCGATTTTTGGATGTATAGATTAAGAGTTATGGATTTTATGGGAAAAGACTATTTTAAAAGTAAACCCTTATAACTCTTTGTGGTTAACTCCAAAATTGGTAAAATTTTTATTGGGAGTACATGTATATAACAGGAGTATACCCTGTAAATTTTGGAATTTTTGGACAAAAGTACAATTTATGATAAATGTCTAAATATTCGACAGTTTTGGCCATATGAAAAATAGTAAATGAATTTTAAAAATTCTAAAAAAATTATATGTTCAGTATGGGAATATATTCTGCTAAATCCCAAAAAAGAAATAGTTTTGGGTCTGATTTGGTATTTTTCATGAAAATGAACTAGTTATGAGTAAATAAATTAATATGTTATGTGAAGTAACAAAATTAGAAAATAGGATTTTATGGCTTGGGAATCCTATATAGGGTATATGCATATTTTTGATGAGGGATTTGATCATTGGTGATGAAATCTTATGAGTATGGCATTTTTGAATGATTAAATGCATTATTTGGTAAAGTGTAAACAATTGAAATAAATTATTTATAAGTTTAAGAATTGATTAAAATATTGTTATAATATTAATAATATTAGATTATGAGTTTATTAAGTGATTGATAATATTTGGATAAATTTAAAGTCTTTAATATTTATCCTTGTTTTCGTTTGATTAATGCTTATATCATTGTCATCATCCTCATGCTTATATTGTGATGAAAGTCATCTTTGGCTTACGTGCATAGATGGACTTGGTATGATTATGACCAGGGATTATTCGGTATAATCATGACCTGTAATATTATAAATGATGTGGTAAAAGTCCTCAGTGGCCTGTAGTGCATTGATGGACAGTTTTTGGTATGATTATGACCAAAGATTATTCGGTATAGTCATGACCATTGATGATTTAATGAATATCCTTGGCCCGTGGTGCAGGGATGACTCGATGATGTGGTTTATTTATTAAGCCGATCTCGGCGATAAAAATTGATGAAAATATTTTAAATCATAGAAGATAGTAGATATCATACTCTGTTTGACTCTTCTAATGGATTGCTTATTCCGCTGCAGTTAAACTTGATGTTTATTGTATTTTATCAGTTTAACATTGTTGAAGACTAATGATAATTTATTCTGAATTATCTTAGTCAAATATTTCTTATTGAGCTAGTTGAGCTCACCCTTTTGCTTTCATTGTTCTCTTTAGGGAATGAGAACGTAGTCGGGACTAGTCGGGGAATGGAGTGATGGCCCGAGATGGTGTATTAGTAGTCCTCACTATTCTTTAAAATAGTGTGACAATAAATGTAATGAGGACTCCATTTGAGAGTGGATATTGTCTAGAAGACAACATTCTTGTTTAAACTCTTAGCTATGTTTTGTCGTATTTTACACGACTGTTGTATAATTAAGTTGTATTTGACTTTATGTAGTATGTGTTTGGCAACTCAAGATGGGTGATGTATACCTGTTTTGGTAGCGTCACAGTTGGTATCAAAGCTTAGGGATATGATCCCTGGCTGAGATGTGAGACAAGAACTAGGAGGGGAGAGATGAGGAATTCCTTCGCTAGTATGACCTACCTAAGTTTATTTAGTATTTAATTGGTCGGTCAGGGTATAGGGATAATATGTGACATGTTAATTAACCCTTGTTTTGTGGCAGTATTTGAGAATTTCAGCTGAAAATATTAACAATGGAATGAATGAGATCGTGGAAACACCTCTAATCACTAACCAGGATAATGTGATGTCAGGCGAAGAAGGAATTAGAGATATCCATGTGGTGAGTGAAGAATTGATAGTTGCACCCGAGATAGTCGCAGAGGTAGCAGCTGAAAGTGAGGAAGAAGAGGAACCTGAGGAGAATTTATTAGAAGAATTTTATGATCGAAATTTAGAATTGCAAAATCGTGTTCATGAGTTAGAAGAGAAGGCTAAAGAAGGACAGGCGGTCGTGGAGAAAAAGGATGCAATAATTCAAGCTTGTGTTACCCGATATGTGATGCTTGAACAAAAGCACTCTTTGGCAGAGTATAAGTTGATAAAGCTGGAATCTGAGCTGAAAGAAGAAACAACTGAATGAGTGAGAATGAGTGATGCATGGGTAAAAGCCGCACGACGCGTTGATATTGTGGAAAGAGATGTCCGATCTAAGAAGGCTAAAATAGATGATATGTATTTCTCTTTTTGGACAGCAATTGAGAGAACTCAACATCGAGTTGTGAATTACCCTGTACATTGTGGTCAACCTCAATTTGATATAGATCGAAGATTAATGATTCAGATCATGAAATAGGAGTTCGATGAAGCAGTTGAGGGTGGAATATGCCCTATAGAAAAGTCAATTTCAACGGTAGTGATGACACCAAATGCTGCCCCAGACAAGTCAAAGCCGGGTAGTTCAAGGGAGAGCGGTTGTCATAACTTCCCAACAAGTGAGGAACCCAAATGACGTAATCACAGGTTAGTTAATTATAAATTCTTGCAAAGTCTATACCTTATTCGATACCAGTTCTACCCACTCTTTTATTTCTCCTACATACGCTCAAAGTTTAAATTTGACTCCGGAGAAATTAGACTTTGATTTATCTGTTGAAACTCCATTGGGAGAAACCTTCATTACCTCCACTATTTATAAATCTTGTTTGATTTAAATCGACACTTTCACGTTACCTGTCGATCTTATCTATTTGAAAATACTTGCCTTTGATGTGATTTTAGGAATCAATTAGTTAAGTACTAATCATGCTTTTCGTAAGGTTGTTAGCTTTTATATTCCTAACCAACCTGTTATGTGAATTCAAGCAACCAAACCACTAAAGTCAATCATTATCATATCAAGCCATAAGTAAAGAGCCCCGAGCCTTTCACTAGTGACTTCCAAGTCTTGGAATACACCGAAGCCAGAATATCCATAGGGGACGTCATGAATAACGGTGGCAAGTTGATAGGTATCAATGTGACGTGTTATCCAAGTCTTGGATGAGAGTCACAGTTTTTTTTCTATCGTTAATAAATTTCCTGACGTACTCTTGAAAATCTTCCTAGCCTACCCCTAGAGCGTGAAATCGAAGTTTGTATTGACCTCGGTACAAAACCCATTTCTAAAACCCTTAAATATTTCTTCACCTAGAACGAACGTATTATGCGCCAAAGACGTTGGCTCGAGCTGTTGAAGATTACGACTATACCACTCAATATCATCGTGGAAGAGCGAACGTGGTAGCTGACGCGTTGAGTAGAAGATCGTATGCGTTTATGAGTGCGATGTTGTTAACACAAAAACCCATTTTGTATAACTTATAAATGATGAAGATAGAGTTAAAGACTCTAGGGACCCATGTAAAGATAATGAATATATGAGTAGAATCAACTTTAATCGATAAAGTTAAAGCCGCTCAAGCTACACACCCGAATCTGATGAATGTGAAGAAGAAGGTTCAAGAAGGCGTTATCTCAACCCTCGATTTAATTGGCCCATTTGAAATCCTCGATCGAGTAGGAACTGTGGCCTATAGACTCGTTTTACCACTAAGTATGTCGCGTGTTCATAACGTTTTTCATGTATCAATGTTACGTAAATATGTGGACGATCCGAACCACATTATTGAATTGGAACTAGACGAGATAGCAGAAGATTTAATGTATAAGGAGATACATGTTAAAATCTTGGATAAGAAGGATCCTATTCGACACTCAAAGGTTATACCTCAAGAGTCAGAATCTGAAATGAAGTCAAGGTATCCTCACTTCTTCGGCATACCAGGTACGTACGTAAATTTCGAGGGCAAAATTTTAAAAGGAGGAGAGATTGTGAGACCCCAAATTTTATGAATAAAGATTTAAATTTCTCAAAATATTTTTTTGAATATTATGGTGTGGATTTGATATAATGTTATAGTTGTGGGTAATATTTATAAATTTTGTAAAGTATGCAAGTTGTTATAAAATATTTGTTTGGTAGAGGAATATTCTTTTTGTCAGGGAATATCCGTACGACGGCACAATCATTGGTGGACCCCACAACGGAAGTATTATCATAGTAAGGAAACGACAGAATTATCTTTTTATAAAAATAACAGCGAAAGTGTTACCGTTAAAACTATTGAACTACTCAGTAGTAAAAGTACAGTAATACGCGTGGTTGCATAGTAGCACACGGTATTGATTATTGATGCTTACGTGAAAAGTCACTTAGTTATACTCAATTATTGTTACAGTAATTGTTGCATCATATCTCTCATATTATTGATTCAATTATTGTCACAGTATCATCTGCATAATATGTTATATTATTAAATCAATAATTGAGACGACAAAGTTATTTATATTATTAAATTGCAATATTTACAATATCTAGAAGTTCTGTCAAGGAGAGGTTTGGTCATCCAATTGCGCGCCAATAAGGAGAAATCCTTATAGGAAAGCCCCCTCTTTCCTGGGAATGACCTGGTTGTTAAATATTGTGAGTTATAATATTAATGATGAATAAGTTCGTGTTGATTAAAGATGAAATTGATAGTTCCATTGTGTTGGAATTATTAGTGTTAGTGGAAATTGACATCTATTCTTATAATAATTGATGTCTAGAGGTTATATTGACCAATCGGGTAATTAATCGGATAAATGAGCAATTAATTGCTATTAATTCACATGCTTATATAACTATTTGTTCCCATGTGTGTACTATTGAATCACATTCTTGTACTATTAGGGGAGTTGGTGCAAGATTGATAATACTTGCATGACTAAGTTAAAAATAGAGGTATAGATGGAGATACTATACTGTAATTCGTACTTTTCACATGATTATAACTATTGATTTACATGATTGAGCTATTGATTCACATTATTTACTATTAGGGGAGGTGGTGCAAGTTTGATAATACTTGCAGGACTAAATTAAAAATGAAGAAAAAGAGGAAGGTATTATACTGTAATATTTCGAGCCTCAAAATGTGCAATTATCGAAACTATATTTTCCTATAAATAGAAGCGCATTCTTCCTTCATTTCTCACCAATTCACTAAAGCTTTAGAGCAATTATTATAGAGAGAAGTTATAGAGAGAAAGAAGAAGAGAAGTCTCCTACCTCACTATTCCAATATCCAGTTTCTTCTAAGGTAAGTGGTATTATTTCTTTCATATTCATGAAGAGAGCTATTGTTATTCCATTCCTTATTATTTTGTTGGAATAACCTGTATACGCGGACTACCGTATACCTGGTGAAATTCTTCTTTTATTCCATTCTTTATTATTACATTTGGAATATCCGCCATGCGGTTTACGCATGAATTCGGTTCCATTCTTTATTATTATTGGAATGGATTACATACATGCGAATTATGCATGACCGGTTCCGTTATTTATTATTTTGTTGGAATAAACGTATGCATGCGGCCTATCGTCGTACTGGTGAATTCTTCTGTTATTCCATTCTTTATTATTCTGTTGAAATAACCTGTCTACGCGGACTACCGTATGCTTGATAAATTCTTCTGTTATTTCGTTCTTTATTATTCTGTTGGAATAACCTGTCTATGTGGATTACCGCATGCATGGTGAATGATCCTTTGTATTCATATGAATAGTATTTTCATTCAAAAGGAGTTTCTTCCAGGGGCAGTTTCATAATTTTTTTGACCCTCAAAAATTCTAGAAAAATTTAAAATGATAATTTGATGAGTTTTCTAGATTGTGTCCAAAAATGGCGATTTTTGGATGTATAGATTAAGAGTTGTGAATTCTATGGGAAAAAACTATTTTAAAAGTAAACCCTTATAACTCTTTGTGGTTAACTCAAAAATTGGTAAAATTTTTATTGGGAGTACATGTATATAACAGGAGTATACCCTGTAAATTTGGGAATTTTTGGACAAAAGTATAATTTATGATAAATGTCTAAATATTCGACAGTTTTGGTCATATGAAAAATAGTAATGAATTTTAAAAATTCCGAAAAAAATTTATGTTCAATATGGGACTATATTCTGTTAAATCCCAGAAAAGAAATATTTTTGGGATTGATTTGGTATTTTTCATGAAAATAAACTAGTTATAAGTAAATGAATTAAATATGTTATGTGAAGTAACAAAATTAGAAAATAGGATTTTATGGCTTGGGAATCCTATATTGGGTATATGCAGATTTTTGATGAGGAATTTGATCATTGGTGATGAAATCTTATGAGTATGGCATTTTTGAATGATTAAATGCATTATTTGGTAAAGTGTAAACAATTGAAATAAATTATTTATAAGTTTAAGAAGTGATTAAAATATTGTTATAATATTAATAATATTAGATTATGAGTTTATTAAGTGATTGATAATATTTGGATAAATCTAAATTGGCCAGCAATACATACATACATATATATATATATATATATATATATATATATATATATATATATAGAGAGAGAGAGAGAGAGAGGGAGAGGGAGCAAGTTGCAAGTCCCAATTAGCCTAGCAAGTAGCAATTAATTTGTCTAGTTTAGTTTAACAGCTAGCCAGTTGGTGATACATATATATATATATATAACAAAAACTCATCATATGTATCATCAAGTTGCTAAGTACGCATGCTGTTGATTCCCATCCATCAGCTTATTACTAGTAGCCAGTAGGAGTACCACATACATACATACATACATAAATTTAATTAAATACTACAACATGGTTCTTATTTATTCTACCTCACCTACCTCCCTGCATTCAAATTTGTAGATTATCACTCCCACCGACGACACCATTTTTGATACTCTGCATATCATATCATACTGGTTGAGGTGTAGCTTTGTAATTTTCATGTATTACGTACAACTTACACGGGTGTTTATGATACTCTATTTTTTACATAATTTCTTATTATATTCTATCGAAATTAATTTATGACATATGGAAAAGTATATCGGTAATTTCATAGGGAGTAACTTGATTAAAAATAAATCTGTTGAAATTACTTAGAAATAATAACCACATGTCAACACTTGAATTACTTGCTCCGATTTATTTACCTGAAAATGACTTTTTTTTATTATAGTTTTTTCAATTTTTGAGGTTTTAGACACTAAATTTCAATAAATAACATTAATACACACAAGTTAATAAATTATAATAAACAATGATTTACAATGTAAAATATAGTAAACTAGAATTTATAACTAACTAATACTATAATTTACAACTTAAATTAACTAAAACTACAACTAGTACTACCATCGTTATAAGAAGGCTTACCTTGGCCGTAGTGCAGGGATAACTCGATGATGTGGTTTATTTATTAAGCTGAGTCTCAGCGATAAAAATTGATGAAAATATTTTAAATTATAGAAGATAGTAGATATCATACTCTGCTTGACTCTTCTAATGGATTGCTTATTCCGTTGCAGTTAAACTTGATGTTTATTGTATTTTATCAGTTTAACATTGTTGAAAACTAATGATAATTTATTCTGCCTTATCTTAGTCATAATATTTCTTACTGGGCTAATTGAGCTCACCCTTTTGCTTTCATTGTTCTCTTTAGGAAACGAGAATGTAGCCGGGACTAGTCGGGGAACGGAGTGATGGTCCGAGATGGTGTATTAGTAGTCCTCACTATTCTATAAAATAGTGTGACAATAAATATAATGAGGACTCTATTTGAGAGTGGATATTGTCTAGAAGGCAACATTCTTGTTTAAACTCTCAGCTATGTTTTATCGTATTTTACACGACTGTTGTATAATTAAGTTGTATTTGAATTTATGTAGTGTGTTTTTGGCGACTCAAGATGGGTGATGTATACCTATTTTGGGGGCGTCACAATACACAATAAGTTTAACTGCAGCGGAACAAGCAATCCATTAGAAGAGTCAAGTAGAGCATGATGTCTACTATCTTCTATGATTTAAATGTTCATCATTAATATTTTATCTCTGTAACACATCTCAATAAATAATCCACATCACCGAATTATCCATGCACTACAGGCCAAGGATATTTGTTAGTATCACATCCACGAATTATCCATGCACTACGGGCCAAGGATATTCGTTATTATCACCAGTGGTCATGAGCATATCAAACAACTGTCCATCAATGCACTACGGGCCAATGAGGACTTTTACCACATCATTTATAACATTACAGGTCATGATTATACCGATACATAATTCTTGGTCATAATCATACCCATCAACAGTCTATCTATGCACTACGGGCCAAAGATGACTTTCATTAAAATATAAGCGGGTTAAATACACTTTTCCCCACTCTACTAGATCTCGATTTACAAATGCATCACTGAACTGAATTTTTTTACGGTCAACTCATTGAACTACATATTATTTACAAAAAGTGATAAAACCGTCTATGTCTGTTAATATTTAACAGAAAACTGATGTGTCAATAAGAGGCACTATATAATTAAAATATGTGGTAGCTTACATGGATTAAATATATAATTAAAACTGTTGTACTATTATGTACTACTATTTTATTAATTAATGTTGTCAAGCACTTTATTTACTAAAAAATTATAAATTAATGTTGTCAAGCACTTTATTTACTAAAAAATTATAGAATTTTACCTAGTTTTTTAAAATTACTCCCTAGAAAAACTTCATTCCCTTCAAAATTAAAAGATATATTTTTGAAGACAATTTATATTTTTATATAAAAATATAAAATGTAAAAATTTATATAAAATATATTTTAGTTTATTTATATAAATATTATAATTTTATGTAAAAATATAAAATTAAAAATATTTTTATATTTTGAAAAATTTTATTTTTATATTTTATATTTATATTTATAAAAGATATATATTTTTGTAAAAAGGGTCTAATATTTTGAAATTAAAGGATTATTATTATTATTATTATTATTATTATTATTATTATTATTATTATTATTATTATTATTATTATTATTATCTCTATTTTTCTTGGAAATCCTAAATATCATCAAGAAGAAATATTTAAAAAGTCATGAAAAATTTAGAAAAAAATATTTATTAATTTTTTTATTTTAAAAAATATATTTTTAATATTTTGTAAAGTTAAACCTATATTTTATAAAATTAAAACTAATAATATTTACATAATAAAACCTAATTATCTAAAATCTAATTAAACATAATAACATATTTATTCAAAATCATCTAGTTCCTCATCTACTGTGTACATCTTCCCCTCCATCATCATCTTCTCCCCTCGTCTCCAGAATCATCAAAATCATCCAATTCCTCATCATCATCTTCTCCCCTCATCTCTGCAAAAATGAATATAAGCAGAGTTGGAGAAGATTAGAAGAAGATCAGTTCCATCACCACCTAGACCCAGAAATCCTCCACCCAAAAATCCAGCTTGCACATACATTCCCCTGCAACAATTTTCTCTTCCTTCAAAATTGGATCAAGACCCAAAAATCCTCCACCCCTTCCCAATCAATCAATAGATTTGAACATAAAATTACTTATTAGATCTCTAGATAAATCAACAGAAAACATAGAGAGAGAAATGAAATGGGCGAGTAGATCGAGTAGCTAGAGAGAGAAATAGAATGTTGTAGATCACACTTTGTAATTAGGAACATAAAATCTTTCACACCTTCCCAATCAACTTTCTCTTCCTTCAAAACCATATCAGCTATCACAAATCTAAATCTAGAGAGAGAAATGAAATGGGCGTGAATTTGGAGAGAGAAAATTTAGGAATTGGTTGATTTGATTTTCTAAATCTATTGATTTGTTTTAATTTCTTTTTTTAACTTTTCTTTTAATTTGTAATATATTAAAATTTTTAAAGTTTACTTTTTAGTATATTTTTATTTTTAAAGCTTATCCAACTTTTTTTTTATAGATTATATTCCATTATTGCAGCCATATAAACAAATCTTGGATATCCACGTGGATAGTTGAACAAAATTAATATTTTTTTTATTTGTGCCGTTAAAAGTCAACTGGTTTGGATGGAATTTGTAACGCTTTGTAAAAAAAATATAGTTCAGTGAGTCAATTGTAAAAAATTTCAGTTTAGTAATGCATTTGTAAACCGAGATCGAGTAGAGTGGGGAAAAATATATTTAACCCCAATATAAGCATAAGGATGATGACAGTGATATAAGAAATTAATCAAGTGAGATCAAGGATAAATATTAAAAATTTATAATTCAATTTATCCAAAGTTTAAGAATGTCCAAATTGTCAACATGATAACTACTTTGTGGAGTAAAATTCAAGAATAATATTCATGTATTAAAAATAATTTAGACAGAAAAGAAACCAATTTTTGTCATAAATAGTATATCATGAATAGTACTTCGTGAATAGTACCCCGTGAATAGTACCGTATGTATGAATAGTGTCGTATGTAGAATAGTGCCCACGAATAGTACTCCAGCATGAAAAGATTAAAATTTAACAAGAAAGTTCAAAAAAATATTTTTGTAAAACGATACTAGATAAAGTGCAAAATTCAAGGATATTCTACTAATTTCAAGGAGTATAGAAACAATACTTATCAAAATAAGTGTAGATTTAGGAGTATGAAATGAAATAATATTACTTACATACTATAGAGTATGGAAGAAAATAATATTTCTTATAAATATTGAACAAAAATAATATCCCTTACCTTAGTAGGAGAGTAATTTTGACTGGTATAATGAAGATATTCTTGAAGAAAACTTGCACTGTTTTCTACACTCAAAGTATCCTTATGCTCAAAAGAAATACGCTCAATATTATAGAAGAAGAATTCTCTAATTCTGGTGTGATTTTCATTTCTAAACTAAGCATCCTATTTATAGGAGAATGGCAAGGTACTATTTGGGAAAAATCACGTGAAGCAAAGAAGGAAAAAAACGCAAGCAATTTGAATCGAATCCATGAATTTTTTTTATTTCTAATATTCATTAGTATTCATTACTGTGCAATAAAATATTCTAATAAAATGAAAAACTTTATATAAAATATAATATATTCTATTTATAATCTAATAAAACGAATAACTTTATATATAATATAAAAATTATTCTATTTTATATAAAAAGTTTTCTATTTTATTACTATTATAATAATAATAATAAAATAAAAACTAAGATAACTTTCTATCGGCGATTTTGAAAAATGAGTAAGTGGGGGTCTATGTAATAAGCTAAACTTATAACAAATACTTCATAAAAAACCCCTCTATTTATATCAAATCACTTGACTTAAATAAATACATTTTTAATCTTTCAACAATTATTCATCATTAATATTATAACTCATAATATTAACAACCAGATCATTCCCAGGAAAGAGGGGGCTTACCGATAAGAACTTCTCCGCGCAATTAGATAACCTAACCCCTTTCCTCGACAGAACTTTTTAGACATTGTCAATAATGCAAATAATAATATGAATAACTTTGTCGTCTCAATTATTGATTTAATAATAAAAAATATTGTGCGAGATGATCTTTGTGACAATAATTGAATCAATAATATGAGATACTAAGTACTTAACCTTCTTGTGGCGCCCCCAAAAACAGTATACATTAGGGGTGTTCAAATAAATTGATTATTCAGGTTTTTTAGGGAAACCAACCTGCTCGAACCTATTCTGTTAGGTGCAAATATGAACCGGTTAAGATATCGGTACAAAAAACAAAGATATATCGGATTTTCGGTTCGGTTTCGATAGGTGTTTGGCTTGGTCGGTAAATAATTTAACCTAAGCCGGTTGTACCAGTTATTTAAATAATATTTAAATAATAACTTGAAAGACCAATTCTTTAAGACTTTTTTGTCTAACCATGTAAAATTAACTTAAAAGTCTCCTCTATTTATAGAATAGAGGTAAGACAAGAAATGGCATACTAGACAATGTGGGATGTTTTTTTGTCTAACCATGTAAAATTAACTTGGAAGTTTCCTCTATTAATAGAATAGATGTAGGACAAGAGATGGCATACTAGACAATGTGGGATGTTTTTTGGTCTAACCATGTAAAATTAACTTGAAAGTTTCCTCTATTTACAGAATAGAGGTAAGACAAGAGATAGCATACTTGACAATGTGGGATGTGTGGATTCCTTACATGCAGTAGTGGTCATTCAATGTGGGACTTATTAGACAAGAGATGGCATACTACTTTACTACCAAGTGAAGCCCTTAGTATTTGCCTATTTGGTTGTCTCCAAGTCCCATATTGGCTAAATTGGTAAAACTTTAAGGAGATGTTCCTTATAAATAGAATTACCATGTAATAATGAATTCAAGATAACAAGTAATCAAAGCATGATTATTTATTAATATTGGGATGTAAATACCAAATTTACCCTTATCAAATCCACTATAATGACACTAATAGTGATGTAAATAACTTGACCCTTATAATGACACTAATGAAGAACTTATGGCACTATCTCACATAACTTGTTTCTAAGTACCACATGTAATAATGAATTCAAGATAAAAAGTAATCAAATTATTATTATTTAATATAGGGATGTAAATTTAATATTGGAATGTAAATACCAACTTAGACTCTCATCAAATCAAATTCACACACTAATGAATGCCAAGGAAATCACATAAGGGAACTTATGGCACCATCTTACATAACTTGTTTCTAAGTCCCACATTGATTAGATTATAAAAATTTAAGAAAGTTTTCTTTATAAAAACACTACCAAGTGAAGCCTTTACTATTTACTTATCTCCAAGTCCCATATTGGTTAAATTGGTAAAAATTTAAGGAGATTTTCCTTATAAAATGATTACCATGTAACAATAAATACCAATTGGGCCAATTAATTTTGGGTTTGGGCCGAAAGTTTTTGGGCAAAAACCGGTAAGACCCATAATTCAAGTCAGTATTTAAGTTTGGGCCGACAGTTTTTGGGCTAAAAATCCAGTTTTTAAATTTGAAAATAGTTTGAAATTTGAAATTCTTCTAATAGGTAAAAATCGGAACCGATTGATGCAGACGGACCAATTAATCGAGTTCAGTATATCCAGTTCAGCAGAGACTCAAGTATCGCATACCAATTTTCAGTACTATTGGTATTCGGTTCGGTTCGGTCCGGTTCGGTCCGATTTTTTATCGTTGAACACCCCTAGTATACATCACCCATCTTGAGTCGCCAGATACATGGTACAGAACTCAACTACAAACTTAATTATACAACTGTCGTGCAAAATACGACAAAACATAGCTGAGAGTTTAAACACAAATATTGCCTTCTAGACAATATCCACACTCAATGGACTCCTCATAACAATTATTATCACACTATTTTATAAAAATAGTGAGGATTAATATAGCCACCATATCGGACCATCACTCCATTCCCCGACTCGTCCTAGCTATATTCTCATTTCCTGAAGATAATAGTGAAAGAAAAGGGTGAGCTCAACTAGCCTAGTAAGAAATATTATGACTAAGATAATGCAGAATAAATTATCCTTAGCCTTCAACAGTATAACAACTGATAGAATACAATAGACAACAAGTAGAACATAATGTCTATTATCTCCTCTAGATTAAAAGTCCATCGTTAATATTTCATTCCTGTAATACTCATCAACAGTTCTTTGTTATACCCAAGACAAAAAGAACTCTCATCACCTGTCTTCACCTGAACCACTAAAGATTATAATTAAATCCACAATTCATATTTATAATCATGTAAATCAACAGTTTCTCCTTACCACAAAGGCTTAATAGAATGTTTACTCAATATCCTTACCCCAAAGGCTAAAGATATTCAAATGTAATAACAATGATCATACCAACAGTTGTCTACCTTTGCACTACGAGCCAAAGATACTCAACTATAAAACCAATAGTCATGATTATACCAATCAATTTCCTGTCAGTGCACTACAGCCAAAGACATTCAACTGTTAACTAATGGTCATGATCCTGTCAATCACATCATCGAATTATCCCTGCACTACGGCCAAGGATGTTCTTTAATATCACCAGTGGTCATGATCATGTCATACACATGTCCATCTTTGCACTACGGGCCAAAGCTATCAATCAACAGTTCATCTTTGCACGTAAGCCAAAGATATACAATTGTAAAACCAATAATCAACAGTCCATCTTTGCACGTAAGCAAAGATGACTTTCATCACAATATAAGCATGAGGAAGATGACAATGATATAAGCATTTATTAAAAGAAACAAAGGATAAATTTTTAAAGATTTATAATTTAATTTATCCAGAATTCAATAACGTTCAAATTTCCAACACGACACTGCTTTGTGAAGTAAAATTCAAGAATGATATTGTATCAAAAATGATTTGAACCAAAAATAAATCAAATTTTTGTCATGAATAGTACTCTAGGTGAATAGTATCCGAGTGAATAGTACCCCGTGAATAGTACTTTGGGAATAGTACTTTGTGAATAGTACTTTGTGAATAGTACTCGTGAATAGTACTTCGTAAATAGTACTTTATGAATAGTACCCGTGAATAATAATTTTATGAATAGTACCGTATAAATGAATAGTACTCATCAACAGTACTTCGGCATGAAAAGCTTAAAATTTAACAAGAATGTTCAAAAATATCCTTGTGAAATGATACTGGATGAAACACAAATTTCAAGGATATTCTACTAATTTCATGGAGTATAGAAGCCAAAACTTTAACAAAATGAGTAAAGAATTCAAAATCTGAAACGAAATAATATTACTTACATACTACAGAGTATGGAAGGAAATATTATTTCAAGCGAATATTGAACAAAAATAACATCTCTTTCAACTGTTGAACGAAAATAATATTCCAACGAATATTTAACGAAGATAATATTCCTACGAATATTGAATGAAGATAATATTCTTTATGAATATTAAACGAAAATAATATTCATACGAATACGAAAAATAATATATCTTTAGAATATGAAATAAATAATACCACTTACCTCAGAAGAAGTAGTAGACTTCGCTTCTTCTTTCTCTCTATAGCTTCTCTCTCTATAATTGCTCTTGTGAGACTTAGTGAATTGGTGAGAATGAAGGAAGAATGAGCTTCTATTTATAGAAAAATATAGTTTTGATAATTGCATATTTTGGGGCTCGAAATATTATAGTATAATACCTTCATCTTTTCTTTCATTTTTAATTTAGTCCGGCAAGTATTATCAAACTTACACCACCTCCCCTAATAGTACATCATGTGAATCAATAGTACAATCATGTGACTCAATAGTTCTATATATGTGAAAAAAATAATTACAGTATAGTACCTTCATCTATACCTCCATTTTTAATTTAATCATGCAAGTATTATCAAACTTGTACCACCTCCCCTAATAGTACATACATGTGAATCAATAGTACACACATGTGAACACATAGTTATAAGCATGTTAATTAATAGCAATTAATTGCTCATTTATCTGATTAATTACCCTATTGGTCAATATAACCTCCAGACAAAAATTATTATCAGAATAGATGTCGAGTTCCACTAACACTAATAATCCCAACACAATAAAAATATCAATTTCATTTTTAATCAACACGAACTTATTCATCATTAATTTTATAACTCATAATATTTAACAACCAGATCATTCTCAGGAAAGAGGGGACTTTCCGATAAGGATTTCTCCTTATTGGCGCGCAATTAGATGACCTAACCTCTCCTTGACAGAACTTCTAGACATTGTCAATATTGCAAATAATAATATGAATAACTTTTTCGTCTCAATTATTGATTTAATAATATAAAATATTATGCAGATGATACCGTGATAATAATTGAATCAATAATATGAGAGATATGATCCAGCAATTACTGTAGCAATAATTGAGTATAACTGAGTGACTTCTTACGTAAGCATCAATAATCAATACCATGTGCTACTATGCAACCACGCGTATTACTGTACTTTTACTACCGGGTAGTTCAACAGTTTTAACGGTAAAACTTTCACCGTTATTTTTATAAAAAGATAATTCTGTCATTTTCTAACTACGAGAATACTTCAGTTGTGGGGTCCACCAATGATTGTGCCGTCGTACGAATATTCCCTGTTAAAATAAATATTTCCCGACCAATCGAATATTATATAACCACTTGCTTACTTTACAAAATTTATAAATATTACCCACAACTATAACATTATATCAAATTCACACCATAATATTCAAAAATATATTTTGAGAAAAATTATTCTTTATTTATAAAAGTTGGGGTCTTACAACTACTGTGGCAATAATTAAATAGAACTGAGTGACTTCTTACGTAAGCATCAATAATCAGAGATACTATACAATACTATGTGTTACTGTGCAATCACACATATTATTGTACTTTTATCACCGGGTATTTCAACAGTTAACGGTAAAAGTTTTATCGTTATTTTTATAAAAAGGTTATATCTGTCGCTTTCTATATCCGACAGTAATTTCGTTGTGGGGTCCACCAATGATTGTGTCATCGTAGGAATATTCCCTGATAAAACGAATATTTCCCAACAAAACGAATATTTTATGACAATTTACTTACTTTGCAAAATTTATAAATATTACCCACAACTATAACATTATATCAAATTCACACCTTATTATTCAAAATAATATTTAGAGAAAAAAATTAAATCTTTATTCATAAAAAGTTGGGGTCTTACATAGATAGCCACATCAGCAAGTTCTGACGTAGCAGACTCAATTTGTTGGAATTAGAAAAAATTAATAGTTCAATCATCTAATTGACAAAATTAAAATGTGGATCACCATAGTGGAATATAACCTATTGTTTAGGATAGTAAATTATATTTAAGCCTATATATAATAATACAAAATAAGTATAATACATATTAATATATAATATAACAATATTATATATTAATTCAATTGATATATAATATTGTTATATTATATATTACTATAACGTAATACAATAATAAATAAATATAATATATACTAATACATATAATATTATATATTATATTAGATATCTTATATTTATATATATATATATATATATAATATAAAACAAATATAATATTATAAATATTTATTATATTATATATAAATAAATATTTAGTATATAATAATATATATTATAAACATATAATAATATATATTTAATATACAATATAATATATGTCATATATATTCAATTAATATAATATAATACTTATTATATTATATTATATTATACTATATATTTTTATGGGTGAAGGCATTTTTGTTTTAACATATTTTTTCCATTCATTTACTTATTGGAATCGCGATTCAAGAGGGAGAGGGAGAGGGAGAGGGAGAGGGAGGGGGAGGAGGAGGAGGACGGGAGTAAGTAATCAAGATTTTAATATATAAAGGAATTGTGATTCCATTAGAATAGTCATTTTAACCAAATTTAACATATCATACATCAAAAAGAAATTGTTGGTTGAAATGATCATTCCTTTCCTCCCTCCATTCCTGTCAACCAAATGCCCCCATAAAGATGAAAATAAGATCCCATAAAAAGAGATAGGGGAGGGTTATAATTAAAATGGGGTTAACTCTTGAGTCTAGACCAATAATGAAGGGAGTAGTTAGCATAAAGTTAACTTTGGTTAATTGATTAATACAGTGTCGACGCACGCAAGCGGGAAGTGATCTCTCTCTGTGTGTTAGCACTGTATTGGTCAGTTGACCTACTTACCATAAAGTTAACTTCATGGTAAACGGATCCAATAATGAAGGTATGCTAACTTGGTCCGAGTTCAGATCTAGAATTTAGTTATCGTAAAACGATATAACTTGTGATTTTATATGTCTATTTTTTGTTACGAGTTACATGAATAATTATAGTTGATAATATTTTAATGATATATTTGATATAGTTGATTAATCTTATAATCCTACCAAGTTTTTCTATGTATTACAAAAATTTCTGTCGAATTACAGTTGCAACGTATAATCAATACATGAAATTGTGTAAAATTATAAGGCTGACCTGTTATATCAAATATAAATATTCTTTACTATAAATCGCAATTAAAATATTAAACATATAAAGTCACAGAATAATATATTTTACGATTAAAAACTCTATGTGAACATGAAAATTAGAGGTAGTGTATTTGAATTTCACTTATTTATATTTTGATTGTAAGACCCCAAATTTTTTGAATAAAGATTTAATTTTCTCGAAATATTTTTTAATATTATGGTGTGGATTTGAGATAATGTTATAGTTGTGGGTAATATTTATAAATTTTGCAAAGTATGCAAATTGTTATATTATATTCGATTGGTCGGGGAATATTCATTTTATCAGGAAATATTCGTACAACGACGCAATCATTGGTGGACCTCATAACAGAATTACTATCGAATTGAGAAAACGATAAAAATATCTTTTTATAAAAATAACGACGAAAGTTTTACCGTTAAACTGTTGAAATACCTGGTGGTAAAAGTACAGTAATACGTGTGGTTGCATAGTAGCACACGGTATTGATTATTGATGCTTAAGTGAGAAGTCACACAATTTTATTCAATTATTGCTACAGTAATTGCTGCATAGTATCTCACGTTATTTGATTCAGTTATTGTCGATATTTTTATATTATTAAATCAATAATTGAGACGATACAATTATTCATATTATTATTTGCAATATTGACAATGTCTAAAAAGTTCTGTCAATGAGAGGTTTGGTCACCTAATTGCGCGCCAATAGGGAGATATCCTTATTGGAAAGCCCCCTCTTTCCTGAGAACAATCTGGTTGTTAAATATTGTGAATTATAATAATAATGATAAATATTATTAAAAATATTGAGGTGATTTTTATGAACTATTTGTTATAAATATTGGCGTATTATTTGGACCCCCATTTATCCGTTTTTCAAAATAATCGGTAGAAATTTATTCTTTATAATAAAGGTGGGGGCCACATGTGGGGCCCACGTGTGAAAGAAATGATTTTGAAAATGGTGGGGGGGGGAGAGTATACGTAAAGGGGAGGAAATTTATATATATAAGTATGTGATGTGTGTATATATATATATATATATATATAATATAATATAATATGTGTGTGAGTGGAAAGTGGTGGAAAAATGATAGTTGTGAAAGTGATAGGTGGAAGAAAAGTGGTAGTGGGTAATGTGTGTGGGGTGTGTATGTATATATATAATTAGTATGTGTGTGATAGTGATATATATGAAAGGTGTGTGTGTATGTTGGATAAAAGTGGAAATGGGGTGAGGGGGGAAATTACGTATGTGGAAGGACGTGTGTATGAAATTTAGTGTGTGAGTGTGTGTTTGGTAGGAAGAAAGGGGGGTGGGGGAAGATGCCTTGGAGATAAGAAAATGTGTGTGTGTGTGTGTGTGTGTGTGTGTGTGTGAAATTATGAGGTGGGTGTGTGTGCCCGTGATTTTATGTGTAAGAGAAAATTAGTGGGTGGTGGTGGAAAGTTGTTATATATATATATATATATATATATATATATATATATATATAAGTTTTGTTTTATTAGATTATAAATAGAATATATTATATTTTAATTAAAGTTTTTATTTTATTAGAATATTTTATTGTACAGTAATGAATAGTAAAATTAATATTTTTAGAAAATTTCGCCAGTGCGTCTCCCGTGAATTTCAAACACTTTGCAATCCGTGAAAAACTTTTCTAAATAGTATCATTCTATTCTCCTATAAATAGGATGCTTAGTTAGAATTGAAAATCACACTAGAATCAGAGAATTCTTCTTCTATAATATTGAGCGTATTTCTTTAGAGTTTTAAGAAGCTTTGAGCGTAGAAAATAGTGAAAGTTTTCTTTAAGAATATCCTCGCTATACCAGTTGGAATATTCTTCTTTTTAAGGTAAGGGGTATTATTTATTTCATATTCTGAAGAAATATTATTTTTCGTATTCGTATGAATATTATTTTCGTTCCATATTTGTAAGGAATATCATTTTCGTTCAATATTCATTGTCTTCGTTTAATATTTGTAAGGAATATTATTTTCGTTCAATATTCGTAAGGGGTATTATTTATTTCATATTCGCTTACGATATTATTTTTCATATTCGTAAAAAAAATTTATATCGTTCAATATTCGCAAGAAATATTATATTCGTTTAATATTCGTAAGGATTATTATATCCGTTTAATTTTCGTAAGGAATATTATATTCGTTTAATATTCGTAAGGAATATTATTTTCGTTCAACAGGTGTAAGGGATGTTATTTTTGTTCAATATTCATATGAAATAATATTTTCTTTCATACTCTGTAGTATGTAAGTAATATTATTTCATTTCAGATTCTGAATTCTATACTCATTTTGTTAAAGTTTTGGCTTCTATACTCCATGAAATTAGTAAAATATCATTGATATTTGCGCTTCATCCATTATTTTTTCATGAAAATATTATTCTGAGCATTCTTGATAAGTTTAACTTTTTCATGTCGGAGTACTATTCACGGGGTTACTATTCCTGAAGTACTATTCACCCGGGGTACTATTTATGACAAAAATTGATTTTTTTTCGATCCAAATCATTTTTGATACAATATTATTCTTGAATTTTACTCCACAAAGCAGCATCATATTGACAATTTAGGCATTATTGAATTCTGGATAAATTAAATTATAAATCTTTAAAAATTTATCCTTTTCTTTCTTGTAATTGAATTCTTATATCATTGTCATCATCCTCATGTTTATATTATGATGAAAGTCATCGTAGTAGTAGTGCATAGATGGACTTGGTATGATTATGACTAGGGATTATTCGGTATAATCATGGTAGTAATGTTACAAATGATGTGGTAAAAGTCTTCATTGGCGTAGTGCATTGATGGGACGAGTTGTTGGCATGATCATGACCATCGGTGAAAACACGAATATCTTGGGCGTAGTGCATGGATAATTTATGGTCGTGATACTAATGAATATCCTTAGCCGTAGTGCAGGGGTGATTCGATGATGTGGATTATTTATTAAGCTGAGTCTCAGCGATAAAATTGATAATAAATTCTTTTAAATCATAGAAGATAGTACATATCATGCTCTACTTGACTCTTCTAATGTATTGCTTGTTCCGCTGTAGTTAAACTTGATGTCAATTGTATTTTATTAGTTTAACACTGTTGAAGGCTAACGATAATTTATTCTGCATTATCATAGTCATAATATTTCTTACTGGGCTAGTTGAGCTCACCCTTTTCTTTCATTGTTCTCTTCAAAAAATGAGAATATAGCTAGGACTAGTCGGAGAACGGAGTGACGGTCCAGATGTTTGCATTAATAGTCCTCACTATTCTTTAAAATAGTGTGATAATAAATGTATTGAGGACTTATTTTGAGTTTCAATACTGTCTAGAAGACAATATTTGTATTAAAACTCACAGCTCATGTTGTATATTTAAGTTTGTATTTGTATTCTGTACCATTTATTTTGCTACTCATAATGGGTGATGTATAACTATTTTGGGGGCGTCACATTAATCCCCAATAATAGGTGTGACGCCCCTAAAATAGGTATACATCACCCATCTTGAGTCGCCAAATACATGGTACAAAAATACAAATACAACTTAATAATACAACTATCGTGTAAAATACGACAAAACATAAATTGAGAGTTTTAATAAGAATATTGTCATCTAGACAATATCCACACTCAAAGGAGTCCTCATTACATTTATTGTCACACTATTTAATGTAATAGTGAGGACTACTAATACTATCATCCGGACCGCCACTCCGCTCCCCGACTAAGTCCCGACTCACGTTCTCATTTCTCAAGAGAATAAATGAAAGAAAGGGGTGAGCTCAACTAGCCCAGTAAGAAATATTATGACTAAGATAATGTAGAATAAATTAGCATTAGTCTTCAACAATGTTAAACTGATAAAATATAACAAACATCAAGTTTAACTGCAGCAGAACAAGCAATCCATTTAAAGTGTTAAGTAGAGAATAAAATCTACTATCTTTTATGATTTAAAAGGTTTTTCATCACTTTTATCGCTGAGACTCAGCTTAATAAATAATTCACATCAACCCTGCACTACGGCCAAGGATATTCATTAGTATCGCAACCACAAATTATTTATGCATTACGGGCCAAGGATATTCGTGTATTCATCAATGGTCATGATCATGCCAACAACTGTCCATCAATGCAGTACGGGCCAATGAGGACTTTTACCACATCATTTGTAACATTACGGCCATGATTATACCGATTAATCCTCGGTCATAATCATACCAAGTCCATCTATGCACCATGTGCCATGTATGACTTTCAACATAATATAAATATGAGGATGATGACAATGATATAAGAATTCAATAAAACAAGTTCAAGAATTAATTTATCCAGAACTAATAACGCCCAAATTGTCAACATAATACTCTTTGTAGAGTAAAATTCAAGAATGCTCGTAAGAATATTTCCATGAAAAGATATCGATGAAGCGCAAATATCAAGGATATTCCACTAATTTCATGGAGTATAGAAGTCAAAACTTTAACCAACCGAGTATAATAAAGAATGGACTAACAAAAGAAATCACCAGCATGCGATAGGTAATCGCATGCAGATGAGTTATTCCAACAAAATAATAAATAACGAAACTGTGTCAAAGTAAATTCAAGACAAGCGAGGATATTCCAATGAATAATAATAAAGAATGGAATAACAATGTAAATCACCATACATGTGATAGACCGCATGCATAAAAGTTATTCCAATGTAATAATAAAGAATAGAATAACAACGAAATCACCATGCATGCGATAGGCCGCATGCATAAAAGTTATTCTAATGAATAATAATTAATGGAACCAGGTCAGGCGTAATACGCACTGACATGATATTCCAATAGAATAATAAATAACGGAATCAGGTCATGCGTAAATGCACAGACAGGATGTTCCGACAGAATAATAAAGAATAGAATAACAGAAGAATTTCACCATGTATACGGTAGAGTCAGCGTATCTGAGTTATTCCAATGTAATAATAAGGAATGGAATAACAATAGTTCTCTTCATGAATACAAAAGAAATAATACCCCTTACGAGTACAACAAATAATATCCCTTACCTTAGAAGAAACTGGATATAGGAGTAGTGAAGTAAGAATACTTTTCTTCTTTCTCTTTATAGTTCTCTCTACAGAGTTTCAAATGAATGCGTAAGAAATAATGAAGGAATGAGCTTTATTTATAGGAGAATGGGTGAATAGTAACTAATTCATGAGCAGTCTAGATTGATTTACTTTTTTGAAGCAGACGGTCCATATTTATTTACTATGCAAAGATAAATAAAATATTCTAATAAAACAAAATCTTTTAAATAAAATATAATATATTCTATTTATAATCTAATAAAACGAATAACTTTATAAAAATATTACATTTTATATAAAAAGATTTACTATATGCAAAATACTATGCGTGCACTATGCAAATACTATGCATAATAAAATATAATATATTCTAATTATTGTCTAATAAAACAAATAACTTTATAAAAGTATTCTATTTTATATAAAAAGATTTTACTATGCACAACACTATACATAATAAAATATAATATATTTTAATTATTATCTAATAAAACAAATAACTTTATAAAAGTATTTTATTTTATATAAAAAACTTTTCTATTTTATTACATTAATAATACTAATAAAATAAAATTTATATATATAATAAATATATATATAAACTTTCGTGACTTCATAAAAAGACACCTCAATATATTTAACAATATTTATCATAAAATATTAAACTTTTTTTTTTAGTTGTTTTAAAAAAAACACATTTTAATAAAATGCGGGAGTCCGGACCTGATCCGTTGCTAGAGAAAAGTGAGCAAGGTGAGCTAGATAAGGAGCGAGTTTAAGATTCGGACCGTGTATATATATATATATATATATATATAATAAAACAGAACTCATTTTGAATCTTTCATTTGACAAAGCACAAGGACGGTTCAGATTCATTCTAACTTATTTCTTCCAACTTAATCTAAAGGCTCGTATTTCTTTCCGTCCAAATCAAATTCACTTCTACACCCTACTCTCTCTCATGTTCACACACAAAATCTTTCTCCCTCCTCTCATTCACACACACAATCAAATAATAATAATAATAATAATAATAATAATAGTACAAATAATAATTATAATAGTACTACTACTAATAATAATAATAATAATTATTATTATTATTATTATTATTATTATTATTAGTACTATTATAATATAGTACTAATAATAATATTAGTAGTAGTAGTAGTAGTAGTAGTAATAATAATAATAATAATAATTATTATTATTATTATTATTATTATTATTATTATTATTATAGTACTAATAATAATAATAATAGTAATAATTTTAATAATAATAAAAATAATAATAAAATAATAATAGTAATTATAATAATATTAATATTAATAACAAAAATAATAATAATAATAATTATAATAATAATTATTATTATTAAATAATAATAATAATTGTTATTATGTTATTATAATTGTTATTATGGTGGTGTGGTGAATTATGAAAATTGTTATTGATGATTTTTAATTTTTGTAAACAGGTTTAGATTTTTTTGGATATCTATTTTTAAAGAAAAATTAATTATTGTGGAGGTTTGGTGCATTATAATAATTTTTATATCTGATTATATGTTATTTTAGGTTATAAAAAATCTTTAGATAATATAATATTTTTTGAATTTTAATTTAATTTTTTATTACGTGGTGGTGTGTAATTACTAGTATATATATATGGTGGCTGGTAGTAAAATCAAGACATTGCTTTGACAAAAAAAAAACAAAAAAATCATATCAGTCACGTGTCCGAAAACCCCCTCTCCTCCCACCTTCCAATACAGGAACTATCCTCCAATCCACTGAAATCCAAAATAAGTTCAATTATTAAAATTTCTGATAATCGTATTATATAATATTTGAAGGGAACATAACAAAAATACACCAAGTGCATGCACCTCGTTTCTAAATTAAACCCCTATATAAATAAACATCCAGAATCCACAGTTTCCCCAAAATATATCACCTCCCTCTCTCTCGTATCTCGACTTAAAAAATGATGCAAGAAAACTGTGTGCTTGATTCTGATGATTTTGCTCTTCTCGAATCCATAAGACGTCATCTACTCGATGATTTTGATTCCGAATGCTTAAGTAACAGCTTCTCCTTTGACAATTCCGTCGACCTCCGATGGATGACGTCAGTCTCCGACACCTTAACCGTCGAGTCCGAGCCTGAAATTGAGACTTGCGCTTCGGAAATTGAAAATATTTCGGCGATGCAGCCAAAGACAGAGCCGAACGCTGCAGCGCCGGCAGCGGCGGAACCGAAGGGGAAGCATTACAGAGGCGTGAGGCGAAGGCCGTGGGGGAAATTCGCGGCTGAAATTAGGGATCCAGCGAAGAATGGGGCCCGCGTGTGGCTCGGGACATTTGAGACGGCGGAGGACGCTGCTTTGGCTTACGACAGGGCGGCGTTCCGCATTCGCGGGTCACGTGCGATGTTGAATTTTCCGCTCCGAGTTAATTCGGGTGAGCCGGAGCCGATCCGGATTATGACGAAGAGATCGGCGGCGTCACTGAATTCTTCATCGTCTTCGGTTTCCTCGTCCGCGACCAACTCAGAGTCTTCATCGTCGTTGCCCTCGCCGAAGAGGAGGAGGACAGCGGTGGCTCCAGCGGCGTTGGAAAGGACGGCGAGCGTAGAAGTAGACTCAATCCAGAATTGGTTGATGGCTGATGAGTTTTTAAACTTTCTGGTCTAATTATTAACTAAATGTGGAGTTTCAATGCGTTTATCTTTATGTACCGGGAAAATTAATGGTAATGTAAATGTTTCGATCACATAAAAATTGTGGACATTGCGTCTTTCCCGTACGTAAACAGACCAGTCCACACTCCACAGTTAGTGTAAGCTTTTTGTTCATGCATAATATGAAATTCACAATTATTTTTTTTAATAAATAATTGTTTAATCTTTGATAAATATTTATTGATATATTTATAGCTTGATATTTTATTTTTAAATAATTAAAATACAGTGACACTCACTCTAGATAACTATAATAATACTCACATCCCTTCTAGTTTTTTAAAACGGTTAGTACTCCTACAAATTTTTAGGGTTAACTAAATAAATAAAGTTATATATTTATACCTTTGTATGTTGTCAAATTTTAATTCCAAATTAATATATATATATATATATATATATATGTGTGTGTGTGTTTAATTATCTTTTTTCAATACAATACATTTTAATTATAGTTTTATTTGTAATTAAGACTATCACATGTAAGTTGTTGGTAACTTATAAAAAACTAATTTATTTTAATTAACACATATTTTTGTATAAGTGATACAAATATTAAAAAAAAATTAAATTAAATTAAATTATTAATGGAGTTATTCTAATTAGAGTGATTGGGTATGTTTGTGAGACCCCGAATTTTATAAAATAAAAGTATTCAATTTTTTTATTTTGGTGAATATTTAAATTGATAAAAATTTAAAGTTAAGGGTGACATTTGAAAATTTTTCAAAGTAAGTGATGATGAAGTTTTGTTTTATTAATATTATTAATGTAATAAAACAGAAAAGCTTTTTATATAAAATAGAATACTTTTATAAAGTTATTCATTTTATTAGGCTAATAGTAAAAAAAATTATATAAAATAGAATACTTTTATAAAGTTATACATTTTTATTAGACAATAATTAGAATATATTATATTTTATTATGCATAGTATTTCTATAAGTACTGCATATAGTATTTGCATAGTAAAATCTTTTTTATATAAAAAATGAATACTTTTATAAAGTTATTCGTTTTATTAGATTATAAATAGAATATATTATATTTTATTTAAAAGATTTTGCTTTAAATATGGACCGTCCGTTTAAAGTAAATCAATCTGGACCGTTCATTAATTAGTTACTATGCAGTCCATTCTCCTATAAATAGAAGCTCATTCCTTCATTATTTCTTATGAATTCACTGAAACTCTAGAGAGAGAAATTGTAGAGAGAATTATTCTTCTATAATCTTGAGCGTCTTTCTTTAGCGTTTAAAAAAGCTTTGAGCGTAGTGCAAGTTTCTTCAAGTATATCCCCGCCCTACCGTCGAAGTACTCTTCTTTATAAGGTAAGGGGTATTATTTTTTTTCATATTCATGAAGAGAACATCTATTTTTCCATTCTTTATTATTATGTTGGAATAACTTGTATACACGGTCTACCCTATACTTGGTGAAATTCTTCTGTTATTCCATTCTTTATTATTCTGTTGGAATAACCTGTATACGCGGACTACCCTATACTTGGTGAAATTCTTCTGTTATTCCATTCCTTATTATTATGTTGGAATAACCTGTTTATGCGAAGTATCGCATACATGGTGAAATTCTTCTATTATTTCATTCTTTACTATTCTATCGGAATATCATGTCTGTGCGTTTTAAGCCGGACGTGGTTCCATTATTTATTATTTCGCATTTATTATTACGCCGGAATATCACATGCGTGCATGCATTTGGGACTGACCGGTTCCATTATTTATTATTCCGCATTTATTATTACAGCCGGAATATCACATGCACGTGCGCTGATTTGGACTGGTTCCATTATTTATTATTACATTGGGAATAACACATGCATGCGGTCTCTATCGCATGCATGGTGAATCTTACATTATTCCATTCTTTATTATTACGTTGGAATAACCTATCTATGTGGATTACCACATCGTGGTGAATGATCCTTTATATTCATTCCTTATTAAATTGTGGAAATGATGCAGTTACGTTGATTATGATGAGAGTCATAATAAAAGCATTGGACTAATGAAAATCATAGGTATATGAAGTATTAGTAAGTGTTATGATGAGTTATGTTGGTTATTATGTGAAAACATGAAAGTTTCTTAGAAATCACAAAGGGTTGAAAATCAGATTTTGGTGAAAATGGAACATGAAATTCAATTGACCATATCTCCTATTATATTTTGAATTTTTTTAGTGTGGTCAAGTTCTAGAGTTATACTATGAGTTTTGTAGCATCTCCAAGTGGAATCACTGGAAAAGGTCTTGTAGATTTTTGTGTGGACTGATTTTAGCAAAGGAGTCAAAAGCTGGAAATTACCAAAATGCTACTGTCCAGATTTTTAGAAGGGCTATTTCTGCCACTTAATTTGTGAGAAAAATTCCGGCCTTTTGGGACATGAAAGTATATAGTATAAGGTACCTCCTGTCCAACAATGAGCTCATTCCGACTTAAAATGAGCAAGTTATGATCATTTCAATATTTAGGTTTTTTCGACGAAAAACGCTATAATATAACTCCGATGACCATGAAATTTAAACTGGAAGCTCACGTTAACATGTGTAAGATCCTGCCAAGATTTGGGAATTTCTGGAGTTAAACTTGAGGTAGCTAATTTCTTAAAGAATTAATTAGAAATTGATTTTTGGAAAATAGTAAATGAATTTTAAAAATTTCGAAAAAAAATATATGTTCATTATGGGACTATATTCTGCTAAATTCCAGAAAAGAAATATTTTTGGAACGAATTTGGTTATTTTTCATAAAAATGGTTTAATTACGAACATATGAGTTAAATATGTTATGTGAAGTAACGAAGTTGGAAAATATGATTTTATGATTTGGAAATCCTATATACGGTATATGCAGATTTTTGACGAGGGATTTAATCATTGGTGATGAAATTTTATGAGTATGACATTTTTGAATGATTAAATGCATTATTTGGTAAAGTAAAAACAATTGAAATAAATTGTTTATAAGTTTAAGAAGTAATTAAAATATTATTATAATATTAATAATATTTGATTATGAGTTTATTAAGTGATTGATAATATTTGGATAAATTTAAAGTCTTTAATATTTATCCTTGTTTTCATTTGATTAATATTTATATCATTGTCATCATTCTCATGTATATATTATGTTGAAAGTCATCTGTGGCCTGTAGTGCATAGATGGACTTGGTATGATTATGACCAGGGATTATTCGGTATAATCATAACCGTAATGTTACAAATGATGTGAAAAATGTCATCATTGGCCGTAGTGCATTAATGGACAGTTTTTTGGTATGATTATGGCTATGGATTCTCTTTGGCCAAGTGTGCAAAGATGAATTGTTTTATGGCATGATCAGAACCGTTGATGAAAACACGATTATCTTTGGCCCGTAGTGCATGGATAATTCGTGGTCGTGATACTAAAAGAATATCCTTGGCCTATAGTGCAGGTATGAATTGATGATATGGATTAATTATTGTGCTGAGTCTCAGCAATGAAATATTAATTCATGGATGTGATAATAATGAATATCCTTGGCCTTAGTGCATGAATAATTCATGGATGTGATATTAACGAATATCCTTGGCCGTAGTGCAGGGGTAATTCGATGATGTGGATTATTTATTAAGCTGAGTCTCAGCGATAAAATATTGATAATAAGCTTTTAAATTCATAGAAGATAGTAGATATCATGCTCTGCTTGATGCTTCTAAAATACAGTTGTATGTCTTTGGCCTATAGTACAAAGATGAATTTTTAATGAATATCTTTGTAGTAGTAAAAGATGAATTTATTAGTATGATTATGAAAGCGAGGCTGTGATTTGGTATAACCATAATTTTTGATATTTGGTGAAGATAGGTGATAAAAATTATCTTCAATCACAGGTGCGAAAAGGAATTCGGAATCACCATTATGATTATGAGTTATTCATATGATTGTGGATGTGAATTGTTGATTGATGTTACTGAGGATAAAACATTATTGGTGGACTTTTAACATAGAGAAAATAATAGACACGATGGTCTATTTGACTCTTTAATGGATTGCTCGTTCATTGCAACTATGGTTGAAAAGTTTTATCATCTACCATATGTTCTAAATCTCTGATTTATTATTGACGAAAGCTATTGATAATTTAATTATCTTTAGTTATGATATTCTTTACTAGGCTAGTTGTGCTCACCCTTTTGCTTCATAATTCCTTTCAGGTAATAAGAGTGTAGCTGGGTCAAGCGGGGATAACAGGGGAATAGAACGGTGGTCTATAGCTGTTGAGGTTCTCCCTAAATAGTATGAAAATAATTTTATTGAGAACTTTAGATAAGTGTGTCGTATTGTATACGTCATTTGATATTTAATTTTGGTGAACAGAATAGGGTGAGGTGAACCCAACTTTGGAAGGTGTTTTGTCACTATCATACAAGATGTCTAATGACATACAACCTCGTGTTATCATAAGATGTGGTTGTGTACATCCACTTCTTGCCGAGTATATCTACGAGCACTACCTATATGATCTTGGAGTTTATTTGAAATATAATTTTCACTTAGAGACAGTGGAGATAGTTATATGTCAAGAGAAGACTCACCATTGGAAGGAACATGATAGTAATCTTTTCATTTTTTTTTGGGGTCTATTGGGTCAACCAAGGATAATGCTCTGGACATATGATATCTATCATAACTTAGATTCATGGCCTCCTATGTACGAAGGTTTCCTTGAGCACTTTCCAAAGATTTTAATTTTAAAATAGTTTTTGACTGTACCTTTATGTAACGTACCATTGTATGGTTGTGGTCGAGGCACCATGAGAGTTACATACATTTGTATTTAAACTCACAGTATACACGTCGTCGTATTTTGCACGACAGTTCTATAAATGAAGTTGTATTTAATTTTTATAGTGTATTTTCTGGCGACTCAAGATGGGTGATGTATACCTATTTTGGGGGCGTCACATTTGGTATCAGAGCTTAGGGATATGGTCGCTGGCGGAAATATGAGTCTAGAACTAGGAGGGGAGAGACGAGTAATATACTTCGTTAGTGTGTGACTTACCTAAGCTGAAATTGTTTACTTGATAAGTTGACAAATTATGATATGTCAATTAACCTTGTTTTGAAGTTTATTCTAGAATGATATCTGAAACACAGGAGATGAGCAATGGGAAAATCATGATACAGAAGAAATAACCGGGAAAGTACAATTCGAAAAGAGAGCAAGGTATTCTCATCTCTTCGAAATACCAGGTACGTACATAAATTTCGAGGGCAAAATTTCATAAGGAGGGGAGATTGTGAGACCCCGAATTTTATGAAATAAAAGTATTCAATTTTTCTATTTTGGTGAATATTTAGATTGATAAAATTTAAGGTTGAGGGTGACATTTGAAAATTTTTCAAAGTAAGTGATGATGAAGTTTTGTTTTATTAGTATTATTAATGTAATAAAATAGAAAAGCTTTTTATATAAAACAGAATACTTTTATAAAGTTATTCGTTTTATTAGGTTAATAGTAAAATCTTTTTTATATAAAAATGTAATACTTTTATAAAGTTATCTATTTTATTAGACAATAATTAGAATATATTATATTTTATTATGCATAGTGTTTGCATAGTGTTTTGCATAGTAATTTTTTTTATATAAAATAGAATACTTTTATAAAGTTATTCGTTTTATTAGATTATAAATAGAATATATTATATTTTATTTAAAAGATTTTGCTTTAAATATGGACCGTCTGTTTAAAGTAAATCAATACTGACTGTTCATGAATTAGTTACTATGCAAATCCATTCTCCTATAAATAGAAGCTCATTCCTTCATTATTTCTTATTTAATTCTTTGAAACTCTAGAGAGAAAGCGTAGAGAGAATTATTCTTCTATAATCTTGAGCATCTTTCTTTAGCGTTTAAGAAAGCTTTGAGCATAGTGCAAATTTCTTTAAGTATATCCCCGCCTTATCGTCGGAGTACTCTTCTTTATAAGGTAAGGGGTATTATTTTTTCATATTCATGATGAGAACTTCTGTTATTTCATTCTTTATTATTATGTTGGAATAACTTGTATACACGGTCTACCCTATACTTGACGAAATTCTTCTGTTATTCTATTCTGTATTATTCTGTTGGAATAACCTGTATACACGGACTACCATATACTTGGTGAAATTCTTCTGTTATTCTATTCCTTATTATTATGTTGAAATAACCTGTTTATGCGAAGTATCGCATACATGGTGAAATTATTCTATTATTTCATTCTTTACTATTTCAGTTTAATATATCACATATGCATGCGTTTCTGTGGGACACGGTTCCTTTATTTATTATTCCGTATTTATTATTTTGTCAGAATATTCTGTCTGTGCGTTTACTCATGACCTGGTTCCATTATTTATTATTCCGCATTTATTATTCGCTTGGAATATCACATGCAAGGCTGATTATTGATTTGGACTGGTTCCATTATTTATTATTCTCATTGGGAATAACTCATCATGCGGCGGTCTCTATCGCATGCATGATGAATCCTTTCGTTATTCCATTCTTTATTATTTCATTGGAATAACTCGTCATGTGGATTACCACATGCATGGTGAATGATCCTTTATATTCATTCCTTATTAAATTGTGGAAATAATCTGGTTACGTTGATTATGATGAGAGTCATAATAAAAGAATTGGACTAATGAAAATCATAGGTATATGAAGTATTAGTAAGTGTTATGATGAGTTATATTGGTTATTATATGAAAACATGAAAGTTTCTTAGAAATCACAAAGGGTTGAAAATCAGATTTTGGTGAAAATAGAACATGAAATTCAATTAACCATATCTCCTATTATATTTTGAATTTTTTTAGTGTGGTCGAGTTCTAGAGTTAGATCTATGAGTTTTGTAGCATCTCCAAGTGGAATCAGTGGAAAAGGTGTTGTAGATTTTTGTGTGGGTGATTTTTTAAAGGAGTCAAAAGCTGAAAATTACCAAAATGCTATTGTCCGATTTTTAGAAAATTTGTTTCGACCACTTAATTTGTGAGAAAAATTCTGGCCTTTTGGGACATGAAAGTATATAGTATAAGGTACCTCCTGTCCAAAAATGAGCTCATTCAGACTTAAAATGAGTAAGTTATGACCATTTCAATATTTAGTTTTTCGATTAAAAAACGCTATAACCTTAGGAGTTCTATAACTCAGATGACCATGAAATTTAAACTGGAAGCTCACGTTAACATGTGTAAGATCCTGCCAAGATTTGGGAATTTCTGGAGTTAAACTTGAGGTAGCTAATTTCTTAAGGAATTAATTAGAAATTAATTTTTGAAAAATAATAAATGAATTTTAAAAATTCTGAGAAAAATATATGATCATTATGAGACTATATTCTGCTAAATCCCAAAAAAGAAATATTTTTGGGACTGATTTGGAATTTTTCATAAAAATAGTTTAGTTACGAACATATGAGTTAAATATGTTATGTGAAGTAACGAAGTTGGAAAATAGGATTTTATGATTTGGAAATCCTATATAAGGTATATACAGATTTTTGACGAGGGATTTAATCATTGGTGATGAAATTTTACGAGTATGGCATTTTTGAATGATTAAATGCATTATTTGGTAAAGTAAAAACAATTGAAATAAATTGTTTATAAGTTTAAGAAGTAATTAAAATATTATTATAATATTAATAATATTTGATTATGAGTTTATTAAGTGATTGATAATATTTGGATAAATTTAAAGTCTTTAATATTTATCCTTATTTTCGTTTGATTAATATTTATATCATTGTCATCATTCTCATGTATATATTATGTTGAAAGTCATCTCGTAATTCTGTAAGTGCATAGATGGACTTGGTATGATTATGACCAGAGATTATTCGGTATAATCATGACCGTAATGTTACAAATGATGTGGAAAAAGTCCTCATTGGCCGTAGTGCATTGATGGACAGTTTTTTGTATGATTATGGCTATGGATTCTCTTCAGCCAAGGGTGCAAAGATGAATTGTTTTATGGCATGATCAGAACCGTTGATAAAAACACGATTATTGTAAGACCCCGAATTTTATGAAATAAAAGTATTCAATTTTTCATATAATTACAATTCAGTAAATGGTTAAATTGATAAAAAGTTAAAGTTAAGGGTGATATATGAATTTTTTTTCAAAAATACGCAAGTGGTTATAAAATATTCATTGTTGTCGGAGAATATTCGTTTGGTCGTGGAATATTCGTGACTTGTGGGAGAATATCAAACGATTGTAGCAGATCTTTTATGGGCCCCATAATGTAAAGCGATTGGATGAAGAAACGACAAATATAAGTTGTTTATAAATGACTTGGCGTAGTTATTACAATTAATCTTGTTAAAATACTCGGTGGTTAAAAACACAAGAAGAGTACTCAGTATTGCACCAATTATTGATTCTTACGTAAGAAGACACTACTCAATAATTGTTACAGTAATTACTGTTCAATATTTTATTTTATTGATTCAATAATTGCTACATTGATATTTTATATTACTGTTGTTTCAATAAATTTTCATTACACAGTATTTTCCATTATCGGAACAATAATTCATATTATCTGAATAATATTATTAGATAACATTATTGGCAATGTCTAGAAAGTTCTGTCTAAGGAGAGGTTTGGTCACCTAATTGCGCGCCAGTAAGGAGAAATTCTTATTGGAAAGCCCCCTCTTTCCTGGGAACTGCCTAGTTGTCAATAATGTGTTTCTGTAATATTATTTGTGAATAATTAATTATTGATTTATATGATGAGGAAAATATTAATTTTATGAGGATATAGATGCAAAAAAATTTTAATGTGACAATTGTTGAAAATTAATATTTTATCTTTTTCTGATAAAATAATTAAATTAAATATATTATTTTAATAATATATTAAGGATGATATTTTTACGATGAATGTGGGATATATGAGTATATGTGGAGGAGGAGTATTTGTTACCAAAAATATTTAAAGCATGTTTTATGTGTCGGTGGACCCCATTTCTTGACTGAAATTTGATTATAGCCTGTAAAATCGTCCGTTTATGGATTTCGGTCAATTTTTGTTTGGAATTTAGAAAAATTTTCTTCTGCAAAGTTGTAGAGAATTGAAATTCCTATAAAAACTTTCGAGATTTCTAATTTTCTGATAAAAGGGATATTTATTATGAATTATTGAAGTTTCGGATTAATTAATTATCATTTTTTTGGAGTTTTAATTAATTAATTAAGAAAAACGTTTTTGACATGTTTGGGGGCATCTTTAACATGTGTTTGATGGTGAAAATTTGATTCTAGGCATGCGTAGAAGATTATATATATATATATATATATATATATTAATATTTTAATAAATTTTTTCGCTTTGGTGTTCTAAGCAATTTCTATAAATAGGGTGCTTATGTTATAATTGAAAATCACACCGTAAATCAAGTTTTCTCTCTATATTATCGAGCGTATTCTTGTGAGTATTTTGAGTATACTTTGAGTATTTCTATCTGGTGCAAGTTCGTTAAATTCGTTATTCCGGTCAAGTAACGCTCTTTTGAGGTAAGGGATAATAAGGGATTTTAAGGGTTATTATTTCGAAATTCTTCTGAACCTTCAAAAAATTCTGTAAAAATTTGAAATGATAATTTGATGAGTTTTATTGATTGTGTCCAAAAATGGCGATTTTTTGGATGTATAGATTAAGAGTTATGAATTTTATGAGAAAAGACTATTTTAAAAGTAACCGCTTATAACTCCTTGTGGTTAATTCCAAAATTGATGAAAATTTTATTGGGAGTACATCTATATAATATCAGTATATCGTGTAAATTTTAGAAGTTTTGGATAAAAGTACAATTTATGATAAATGTTTAAATATTCGGTGTTTTTGGCCATGTGAAAAATAGTAAATGACTTTTAAAAATTCTGAGAAAAATATATGTTCAATATAGGACTATATTCTGATAAATTCCAGAAAAGAAATATTTTTGGAACTGATTTGTTATTTTTCATGAAAATGGACTACTTATAAGTAAATGAATTAAATATGTTATATGAAGTAAGAAAATTAAAAAATAGGATTTTATGGCTTGAGAATCCTACATGAGGTATATGCAGATTTTTGATGAGAATTTTGGTTATTGGTGATGAAATCTTGTGAGTTTGACATTTTAGAATGATTAAATGCATTATTTAGTAAAGTGTAAACAATTAAAATAAATTGTTTATAAGCTTAAAAAAAATATTATTCTTTCAATATCATTATACCGAAATATTGGTATGAATTTTATTGTGGAATTTCTACCTTTTTGAGTCGGGTTTACTATTCATGAGATCTTATTCACGAGTTACTATTCATGAGTTACTATTCACTTAAGTTACTATTCATGAGTTACTATTCATGACAAAATTGTTTTTTTTCTAATCAAATTATAGTTGATTTATGAATATTACTCTGGAGATTAAAACTATATATTGATTATATTGATTTTATTATCATATATAACATTTTATAACCTCGATGTTGAAATTCTCTTTCTTTGGAGTGTAAAGATGGGTAGATTATTGGTATGATCATGACTAGGGTTCTCTTTGGCGATAGTGAAAAGTTGAATTGTGGTGGTATGATCATGACCATTGAATTTATAATTGAATATCTTTAGCTTAAGCAAAGGTGAATTGATCAACATGGTTATAATTATTGTTTATATAAATTCGAAATGATTATATATTTCTTTGAGATATTAATATATTTGGCATGTAATGCAAATATGAATCTGATTGAGGAATATCTTTGGCACAGTAGTAAAAGATGAATTATGGTTGAATATCTTTGGCCCGTAGTAAAAAGATGAGCTCGTTGATGAATATCTTTAGCCCGTAGTGCAAAAGATAAATTTATTAGTATGATTATGAGCGAGGCGTGATTTGGTATAACCATGATCTTTGATGTTTCGTAAAGACAAGTGATAAAATTATCTTCGTCTCCGAATGAGAAAAGGAATTTAGAATAACAATTACGATTATGAGTTATACATGTGATTGTGGACATGAATTGTTGATTGATGTTACAGAGATAAAACATTGTTGGTGGACTTTTAACATGGAGAAGATAATAGACTTTATGGTCTATTTGACTCTTCTAATGGCGTGCTCGTTCCGCTGCAACTATGGTTAAATTTTTTTATCATCTACCATATGTTCTAAATCTCTGATTTATTATTGATGAAGGCTATTGATAATTTAATTATCTTTAGTCATGATATTTTTTTTTCTCGAAGCTAGTTGTGCTCACCCTTTTGCTTCACAATTCCTTTGGTGTAATAAAAGTGTAAATTTGGGTCGAGCGGGGAATAACAAGGAATAGAGCGGTGGTCTATAGATGTTGAGGTGAGGTGAATTTAACTTGGAAGGGTGTTTTGCCACTATCATACAAGATGTCTAATGACATACAACCTCGTGTCATCATAAGACAAGGTTGTGCTCATCCACTTGCTAAGTATATCTACCAGCACTACCTATATGATCTTGGAGTCTATTTAAAATTTAACTCTCAATTAGAGACAGAGAGATAATGATGTGTCAAGAGAAAACTCACCATTGGGAAGAATATGATAGTAATCTTCTCATTTTTATTTGGGGTCTATTAGAATCAACCAAGGATAATAATTGCGGGCCATATGATATCTATCATAACCTAGAAGCATGGCCTCCCATGTACGAAGGTTTCTTGAGCACTTCCCAAAGATTTTAATTTCTAAAACAGTTTTCGACTATACCTTTATGTAAAGGTGTCATTATGAGGTCTTTATCCACGGTTGGGACATGAGTCACAGTTGATATATATTTGTATCCAAACTCACTGATATATATGTGTTGTTGTATTTTGCACGATAATTGTTGTAATAAAGTTGTAGTTGTTTTCTGTACCATGTATTTGACGACTCAAAATGGGTTGGATGGAATGGACCTATTTTGGGGTTGTCACAATTATCTTTGGCCCGTAGTGCATGGATAATTCGTGGTCATGATACTACAAGAATATCCTTGGCCTATAGTGCAGGGATGAATAGATGATGTGGATTAATTATTGAGCTGAGTCTCAGCAATGAAATATTAATTCATGGATGTGATAATAATGAATATCCTTGGCCGTAGTGCATGGATAATTCATGGATGTGATATTAACGAATATCATTGGCCGTAGTGCAGGGGTGATTCGATGATGTGAATTATTTATTAAGCTGAGTCTCAACGATAAAATATTGATAATAAGCTTTTAAATTCATAGAAGATAGTAGATATCATGCTCGCTTGGACGCTTCTAAAATATGAGTTGTATGTCTTTGGCACGTAGTGTAAAAAGATGAATTTTAATGAATATCTTTGGACCAGTAGTGCAAAGATGAATTTATTAGTATGATTATGAGCAGAGGCTGTGATTTGGTATAACCATGATTTTTGATGTTTCGGTGAAGATAGGTGATAAAATTATCTTCATTCCGGTGCGAAAAAGGAATTCGGAATCACAATTATGATTATGAGTTATTCATATGATTGTGGACAAGAATTGTTGATTGATGTTTCTGAGGATAAAACATTATTGGTGGACTTTTAACATGGAGAAGATAATAGACACGATGGTCTATTTGACTTTTAATGGATTGCTCGTTACCGCAACTGACTATGGTTGAAAAGTTTTATCATCTACCATATGTTCTAAATCCCGATTTATTATTGACGAAAGCTATTGATAATTTAATTATCTTTAGTTATGATATTCTTTATTGGGCTAGTTGTGCTCACCCTTTTTGCTTCACAATTCCTTTCGTGTAATAAAAGTGTAGCTGGGTTGAAAGCGGGGATAATGAGGGAATAGAGCGGTGATCTATAGTGTTGAGGTTCTCCCTAAATAGTATGGAAATAATTTTATTGAGAACTTTAGATAAGTGTGTCGTATTGTATACGTCATTTGATATTTAATTTTGGTGAACCGAATAGGGTGAGGCGAACCCAACTTTGGAAGGGTGTTTTGTCACTATCATACAAGATGTCTAATGACATACAACCTCGTGTTATCATAAGATGTGGTTGTGTACATCCACTTCTTTGAGTATATCTACGAGCACTACCTATATGATCTTGGAGTTTATTTGAAATATAATTTTTACTTGGAGACAGTGGAGATAGTTATATGTCAAGAGAAGACTCACCATTGGAAGGAACATGATAGTAATCTTCTCGTTTTTCTTTGGGGTCTATTGGGTCAATCAAGGATAATTCTCTGGACATATGATATCTATCATAACTTAGATTCATGGCCTCCTATGTACGAAGGTTTCCTTGAGCACTTTTCAAAGATTTTAATTTTAAAATAGTTTTTGACTGTACCTTTATGTAACGTACCATTGTATGGTTGTGGTCGAGGCACCATGAGAGTTACATACATTTGTATTTAAACTCATAGTATACATGTCGTCGTATTTTGCACAACAGTTCTATAAATGAAGTTGTATTTGATTTTTATAGTGTATTTTCTAGCAACTCAAGATGGGTGATGTATACCTATTTTGAGGGCGTCACAATGTTGATAGTTTAATTTTTGGTTTTTAACAACAAATATTATTATTTGAATTCTTAGTTTCATATTAATTTTTTTTGAGTATATATCAAAATTTGGGATATTTATGATTTTGATTATATTTTTTTAGTATATAGTTGGCGTTTTTTTTGTGCAATGTTAAATAAAAGAAAATATAATAATTTTTATTCCTACCTCTATCTTGTAAAAAGATTTTTCTTTTAATATATTTTTTCTTTTTTTGAGTAACAATATTTGCCATTTTTACTTGTAAATAATTATCCTTAAGTGTGACTTATGTTTAGTTTAATATATGAGAAAATTAATTAATATAATTTTTAATACTTTTTTATATGAATAATAAGATTCTTTACGTAATAAAAAGTTTATTTTACGTAAATTTTAATATTTGAAAAAATAATTATAATTTTATTACGTTAATTTATACTTTTTATGGATATTAAAATTTTAATTTTTAATTATAAAAAAATTATATTTGAATATATATCACGTAAATTTTAATATTTGAGAAATTTAATTAGCAAAAATTGTATAACTTTATTTTTACGATAAAATGAATATTTATTATTTTTTGACATTTATGTTATTTATTGCACAAGTTCATAATTTAATTAAATAGATCAAGTTAAGTAAAAATTATATAATACAAATTTATATTTAATAGATAAATTAAATATTATAACTTGAAGTGTGTATTAGACATTATATTAAAATATTTTTAGATATTAGTTGTTCAATCACACTAGGAATAATTAATGTTACATATTATAAACTAGAGAGATATTAATTATTATTTAAAAATTAAAAGGATAGTAAATATTATTATAATTATATGCAAGAAGTATCAATGTATTTTACTCTTTTTAAATTAAGTTTAAACTATTGTTTATTAGTTATTTGGACTTATTATAAACTTGTTTCAAATGACACTTCCTCTATTGCTTATGCTACACAAGTTTGTACAAGTTGTGTTAAATAACTTGTACTAGTTGGATCAGCATGTTCGGTAAAAGGGGTTTACTCAATTATTTCGTACATATAAATGTACATTTTTATATTTTATATAAGAATAACTCTTGGCAGACATGAATACTAGACAGGAAAATTGGACTGGTGCAGTTTTTTTTTTTTTTTTCTTTAACCTTGTTTTTGTATATATATCTAAATTATATCTAAAATATTATATTTTATAAAAATTTCTGCTGGAATAAATACTATTTATTTTTTGAAAATTACAAGAAAAAAAAAAAAACTACACCGGTCCAATTTTCCTGTCCAGTAATTCTATCTGTGTAGCAAGACTCTTTATATAATCGTATGATTTAAAAAAATATAAAATATAAGACGATTGAAATATTTGTCAGACACTGCATAACCTCCTTTGGTCTAATAATAGCCAAGCATCCGTTGGTTCTAAAAGTATTTCTCTAAAATTACGAGTTTATCTTAATTAATTTAATCAATTAAATATGAATAAAAAATATCTTTAATTAAATAAATTTTTTATTAATAAATAAATAAAATTATAAAATAAATACTTATCACATCCAATCCAATGTAATTAACTTTAGTGCATATTACTTTCAACTGAAATGTTACACTCATATTACACACACACACGACTATAATGATATTTTATCTTTTCTACTCGAGTACTAAAAGTCAAACCGGAGGCGTTACTTAGTGGAGCCACTGTTAGAATATTTTATTTTTTTTATGTGACCATCTATTATTTATAAAATTATTGAATTTATATATTGTATTAATTTAATCATTTTATTTATAGATTTAATAATTATGTGGTCTATAAATAATATTATTGATAATATTTTGTATAATGGGCTCTAGAGTTTCATTATCTGGATAGACGATTTTAACCCTTAACTATTCTATAAATAAAACAGTTAGGATCTAGTCTTAATTGTAGTTTCAAGAATTTTGTACACACCTATACATCTATCATAAAATTGAGAGAGACAATTGAAGAATTCTACCCCTAAACGCAACGAAAGCGTGATACTTACAATATGTCTTCTCTCAATTTATATAAATATTTAATATAATAATTAATTAATTAATTTTATTTATAGCACATTCCAATATAATTTATTTAACCGCCACCTCTTGGACCACCGTGAGAACGTGGATTGTAGGTTCTGAGCACAGTGAAGAGCTACTGAAACATCACTGGAAGGATACAGCATCATCACCATGTTACATTTTTACACATGCATGTAAAATATAAAAAAGCATAAAAATATTTTCTTTTTGTTTATCTTTACAATAAATTCCGATCGTACATCCGAATATCTAACGACCTATATTGCTCTCGTCCACAGTTTAATTTTCAGTATTCCACAATTTAATACTGCAGACGGGATAAATGACCAAAATACCTTTCCTTATAAATGTCTCACATCCGCAGATGATTAAATCATGGATATTTAGAAGTATAACCAATCGCCAACTAGAAACGAAGTAGTTTGTAAATAATTTCCTGTCTGCAATATTAAACCACGGATGCCAAATTTAATTTTTTTAATTTTTGAGTCTCCAATCTCTCATCATCATGAAAAATAGAAATCCATGATGGGATGAGGAGTTTTAGTTCTTGGGGTATTTTCTAATAATCCTTTATAGTTCGATCAATTTCCTCCTGATGGGAGCTATAACAAATTAATGCAACAAAACTAATAATGCAATGCAGGCAAAACTAATAATGTGAGATCCCATCCCAATTTTCTGCTAGTTTCCCCCTCCCCTCTCTCTCTCTTCTCGGCTAGTTTGACGTTAGTTAAATAAGTCATCATAATTTTCTAGGGAAAAGAGAAGGAGCAGGCGAAGACAGAGAAAGGGATAGAGAGGGGAAAGAATTGATCTGAAAATTTGTTGTATGTCAGTGGAGTGCAACTGTTGTGACATGGACTATGGCGCTTACACTGAGCTCGCAAACCCATTGCAACGGCCTTATCCCATCTTGGATCTCTGTGTTTATCTTGATGATGTGAGATCGGAGACTTAAAAACTAAAAAAAAAAATTAAATTTGTCATTCGCAGTTTAATACTGCGAACGAGAAATTATTTACAAACTGTGTCTTTTTCAGTTAGCCATTTGGCCATACCTAGCGTCTGCTTTAAGACTCCAACTTTTATGAATAAAAATTAATTTTTCTCGAAATATATTTTTGAATATTATGGTATGGATTTGATATAATATTATAGTTGTGGGTAATATTTATAAATTTTGCAAAGTAAGTAAGTGGTTATAAAATATTCGATTGGTCGGGGAATATTCGTTTTAACAAGAAATATTTATACGACGGCATAATCATTGGTGGACCCCACAACGAAAGTATTGTCGGAGTTAGAAAACGACAGAAATATCTTTTATAAAAATAACGGCGAAAGTTTTACCGTTAAACTGTTGAACTACCCGATAATAAAAGTACAGTAATACGCGTGGTTGCATAGTAGCACACGGTATTGTATAGTATCTTTGATTATTGATGTTGTTAGAGTTTATGCCCTAGAGACAAATTATTTGATATAATTGCTTAACATTTTGATATTATATTTGATTGAATAAATGAATGATTTTATTATAGTTTTATTTACTGCGTTATATAAATGTTAACATAATAAAATTTCTTAGAATAGTGATACAAATTATATAGTTTCAAGTATGTGACTTGAACATGAGATTATATAATTACAATTAGTATCATTGTTCTTAAATGTCCCTAGTCGAGTATCATTGTTGATGGGACAACAATGATATGTGGATTAACTGATGACCAAATCTCATTGGTCATAAATATATGAGATATTAAGTCAATGCATATGTACATATTAGAAGCGATGTCTTTGGGCGGACCCACCATGAGAATTCTACGTGGAGCAAGATGCAAAGTGTCATTTCTTGATTCTTATAGTGACAATGATGTAATGGTCCTCCGACCTGAAATCACTATATTACTACACGAGAATTTATGTACTTTGATATCATCAAATGTCACCTTTAATAGGGTCGATTATAAAGGTGATTATTGGGTACATCATGAATCGTGTGAGGAATATGAGTGATCTAGATGGAATTTAACCCTCCTATATATTATGGGTGATATCCATAGGCCTCTTGATTGAGTAGGACTATGAAATACATGGTCATGCTTAAATAGTGATTTGTTTCATATAGTCTACTCATTGTTCAAGAAAACACAGATTAAATTACGAAGAGTATGACACATTCCATGACTCGAGTTTAATATAGGATGTCAAGGTTAAAAGGATTAAATTACATTGAAACATTAGTCACGAAAAGGTTGCATCGAATCATCGATCTTATTATTACTTGGGTAGCAGTGATGCATTACTAGATGCCGCTAACTGTTTATAATTTTATAATATGATTTTAAAATTATTACCAATGTAATAATAACCTATAAAGTCACACACATAGAACGTAATTTAAAAGGGAATTAATTTAAATTGTAAGGATTTAAATATATCAATATGATTGATAGTATTTTAAATCATGAATTTAAATTAAAAGGATAATTTGTATATATGTATATTAATTAAGTAAGACTTAATTAAGATATATATATATATATATATATATATATATATATAAATTTGGATTTTAATTATATTAGGTTTTGATTAATTCCTCCTAACTGCTATATATATGATATATATCAGCCATTTTAGGGATTACATCAAAAATAAAAACCCTAGTCGCTCTTAGAGAAAGACTAGAGAAAACAGTTTCGAAAAAATCTTCATCCTTGATGGCTAGTACCGCGGTTCCTTTTTCTGCAGATAGTACGACGATTCGCGGGGGCGTTCGTGTGGATACCATAGAGACGCAGTTCGTTTAGATTGTGTTGGAGATTCGACCGCATCGATTCTAGCTTTAATAATATTCGGTATAATTTTTAACCACTGAATTAATTTGTTTTTCGCATGGATCCTGTTTTAGGGTTTCGCAATTGTCTTTCAATTGTTTATTTTCGCTGCGTTTTATGTGCAACTATTAGTTCTTTACGCACCACGTAGATATCTCTAATTTCTTCTTCGTCTGACATCACATTAACCTGGTTAGTGATTATGTAACGCCCCAAAATCCGGTCTATCTTCACACCCGGATTCCGTACGTCACGATCTCATCTTCTTCCAAACATACATCATTATATACTGAAATATAACAACATACACTCTCAAATCCCAGGTTCTAAAAACCATATAATCTTTTTTATTATAAATAATGATAAATAAATTATTCATTCCATCTTACAAGAGTGACTTTTATCCACCACTAAGGATACATAACAGTTCATTAAACTAATCTAAAGTTCATTTAACTTATTTTATATTACAAGTCTTCACTTGATCTTCTCGCTCATCCACATTCTGAATGACACTTCATCTGGATACCGTCAGCTTGATCTTTATGAGATCCTTAAGTTCTTCTAACATCGTTCGTTGAAAATGTTTTTCATTTAAAGCAAGTGTGAGCATTCAATTGCCCAACAAGTTATAACAGTTGAACAAACATCTTCAAGAATTCAAACATTCTTTTAAGACTTCGATAACCGAACAAAGGTTATGAAACAGCTTGAATAATAGGAATAATCTCGATTCCTATCATTTTAAAACAATAATCACTTTAATTTTAAAATACTTTCATTCTTCTACCTTTTTCATACACATTCTGTCTGGCTAGAATCATTAGCACAGACTTAACAATAACGAATCATGTATGAACAGAGCATTCTCTTATTGAACAGTTAAATCACAGAATAGTTCATCTCATAGAAACACAAAAGTGTTCACATTGTGGCTCAAGGCCTCATACGTTCTACCACCTTGTACAAATATCACACATTCGCACATAGACAGAACTTCTCAAGTTCAACATCTGAGAAGTTTTAGAAACTAGCATTCATTTGAAATATGAATGAAGTTAGGAAACTTGCCTTACGCCCAACTACAGCTTACGCTAAACTGTTAATTTCAATTCCTATATAACACATAAGAAAACACCACATACACCAATTAGTCATACATTTTTGACTTATGCATTAGTTTACTTAACTTTACTTCTTAGGGTTCACGTTCTTGCAACCTAAGTTTACGCGACCACTTTCACTACCGTTCTACGGCTTCATGACATACGGAGATGTGTTACTTATACGTTCATCATCTTTGATGTTTTACATTCTTATCTTCTTTTTATAACTTTTTTAGGACTTAGCACACATCGTTTTTCTGCTAGTAGTCCATATGGTACTCTGAGTGGTTTCCCACAAACAACCAACAAACAAGTTCTCGTCTCGCCTACTTCGCCCATAATGATGAGTTAGATCGGTTTGCCGATTTTGTATATACCTTCACTCTCTGAAGGAATTGTTTAGCCCAGCTCCCATATGTCAACCATCAAAGGTTACGATTGCACCACAACCAAACTTATCTTAACTTATCCGAATTTATTAAACTATAATCTTCGTTAAGTTAATTTCTCATTCCTTATGGCTTCCTGGAAACTAAATGCCACCCCTCAGGATTTATTCTTATATGACTCACCTTCGGCTTTCATTACTCTTACTATCGTTCAATACGGCTTTCTCGATAATTCATGTCTTACCTACTACATTTATCAACGTCTAGGTCATACAACCAGGGTATACTTAGAACATTCATCCGACGCGAATATGATTCATGAGGATCGTTTACGTATTCAACGTTCACGTTGCTCGTCTTTTAATCTCTCATTCTGTGACGCCCCCAAAATAGGTATACAACACCCATTCTGAGTCGCCAAATACATGGTACAGAAAGCAAACTATAACTTTAATAATACAATTATCGTGCAAAATACGACAACACATACTGTGAGTTTAAATACAAATATTGTCTTCTAGACAATATCAACACTCAAATAAGTCCTCATTACAATTATTCATACACTATTTTACAGAAATAGTAAGGACTGCTAAAACATCTTTCTAGAACCATCACTCCATACCCCAACTCGATCCTGCTATGTTCTCACCTCCTGAGAAGAAAAATGGAACAAAAAGGAAAAGGATGAGCTCAAATAGCCCAGTAAGAATATTATGACTAAGATAATATACAACAAATTATCATTAGTCTTCAACAGGAAAAAAATTTGATAAAATATAATAGACAAAAAGTTTTAGATCAACAAATGCAGCGGAACAACAATCCATTAAAAGAGTCATGTAGAGAATGAGTTCTACTATCTTCTAAGATTTAAAAGTCCATCATCAATATTTTAGCCCTGTAACAACAATCAATATACATCTTTAATCAAATATTCATCTTTGCACTACAGGCCAAAGATATTCATCAAGTATCACCAGTTGGTCATGTTCATCTCAACACCTGTTCATCTTTGCACTACGGGCCAAAGATATTCATCAGTTAATCATGCATCTTTGCACTATAGGCCAAAGATATTCAATAATATCATCATTTAGGACTGAGGATGATGAAAAATATCTTAAAGAAAACGAATCCAATGAGGCAGAAGGACAAATATTAGGGATTCGTATAACAGTTTATCCAAGATCAATAATACTTCAATAATAATCAATTGTGAAGCAGAATTCAAAAATAAAGATCAAAACATGGATACAATCAAAGATAGTAACCATAATAGATATCTTGGACAAAAGGACAATTTTTATTTTTTGGTGAATAGTGTCGTATTCGTGAATAGTGCCGTATACGTGAATAGTAACCCCGACACAAAAGTTTCTAATTTGATTAAAAAGTTCAAACCAATATTTTGGCATAATGATATTGAAGAAAATAATATCATTTAAGAAGAAAATAACATCCCTTACCTCAAAATAACAGTACTTCTGATCGGAATATCGGATATAAAGCCGAAGGAAACTTGTACCGAACAGAACTCTCAAAGTATCAAAATACTCACAAAAATACGCTCGATAATCTAGAGAGAAAGAAAACTTGTTTCTGGTGTGATTTTCAATTTTAACCTAGCATCCTATTTATAGGAAATTGCTAGCCCAATATTTTTGACAAAATTACATATGGGTGATTAATTTGAAAGCTTGTAGCACACCTTAAGGCTCATAAGTCCAACTTGCCAACTTCACCTTTATCACATGTTTTTAAAATAAAAGAATTCAAATTCAATTTGATTATCTTCACTCTATTTAATTCACAATAAATAACCCTTTTATCAGAAAAATACGAATTTTATGTTCACTCCATAGAAAATTAAATTCTCTACAACTTTGTAGAAAAAAGTTTTTCCAAATTTCAAACAGAAAATAATCGAAATCCACATACAGATGATTTTTTCACACTTTCAAAATACATGCAGAGACTTCTTTTTCTCTCTTTTCCTTTTCTTCTCTGCAGCATTCTTTCTTTGAATTTTCAAAGCCTTCCAAAAAGTACCACTCCACCCACCACATGTTTATATATATATATATATATATATATATATATAAAACATTTATAATTATTAAAAAAATCATAATTCTATTTTCTTTCTTCTTATTTAATTCATAAACCGTGAATTTAATGTAAAAATATCACCATTATTATATTATCACATTATACCTTTATAATGTAATATAATAATATATTTGAATGACTTATTTTATCGTAAAAGATAAAATATCAATTTTCAACAATTGTCACTTTTCTAAAAATTCCTCCATCTTTATCCACATTAAATAAATATATCCTTTATTTATATCCACATAAAATAAATAATCCATCATTTATATCCACATCAAATAAATATTTCCTTATCATATAAATTAATAATTAATTATTCACAAAGAATATTACAGAATCACAATTATGACAACCAGGCAGTTCCTAGGAAAGAGTGGGCTTTTCAATAAGAATTTCTCCTTACTGGCACACAATTAGGTGACCAAACCTCTTCTTAGACAGAACTTTCTAGACATTGTCAATAATGCTATCTAATAATATTATTCAAATAATATGAATTATTGATCCGATAATGAGAAATCTTTAAAAGTGACAATTATTGAAACAACAATAATATAAAATATCAACTTGACAATTATTGAAACAATAAAATATTGAATAAGTAATTCTTTGTAACAATTATTGAGTAGTGCCTTCTTATGTATGAATCAATAATTCAACAATAATATTGTGCAATACTGGTGTCTACTTATGCAACCCGCAGTATGGGTACGTATTTTAACCATCGGGTATTTCAAGCGAGTGTTAGCGGTAACAATTACAACCGTTATTTATAAAAACTCATACTTTGTCGTTTTCTTCATCCAAGACAGGTTATTACATTATGAGCCTAACGAATGGGCTGCTGGCGTCGCATACGAATATTCCACGACCAAAAGAATATTCCCTGACAAAAATGAATATTTTATAACCACTTGCTTATTTTGTAAAATTTGCACATTTCACCCATAACCAAAGCATTATATCAAATTAACACCTTATTAATTTAGAATAATGAATAGAGAAAATTTAATTTTATTTATAATAAGTTGGGGTCTTACACATTCAAACTTTACCCAAGGTTTTAATCGCTTTCGATCGTTATCCATCCCATGAACCCCATGTTCATTATTTTTTCTTAATGTCAAAGCCATCTTTTGTTCGTCATTTGTATGCTACGACAACTGATCGTTTCATCGCAATAAACGTTGCGTTTTGCAACGTCTATATGCTTTACACTTATCTCTCACTACCATGTCATAACATTGAAATGTTATTCATTACCCTCGTTCCCCAACGTCTAGGGAATCACAATCATAATAATCCCCCACGTTTGATTATCGTGACTACGGTCCCCGGATATCGGTTACGTAACCCGCGTTCACATTCTTTATCTTTTAATCTTGATTAATCTTTTTGTTCAACCTTCATTAAATGTTTAATTCACTTGTTTAAGTGTTACATTCGATTAACTATACTCTCAATAGTTTTCGTTACACTTCCCCCAGGATTTGAGCAGTTAAAAGCTATTCTCTGGCTTTTTCCCTACACTGGCGCTGCGACGCCACTCTCTTCTTTATCTCTCGCTTGCTGTGAAGTGAGTTCTGATACCGGCTCACAGTGCAGTGGCTGCGCGCCACCTGCCTATATAATACATGGTTGGCCATGGCCAAGCCCTAATTCTTCAAAATTTCTTCTAAGTGTTAACTTCATTTTGAGACGCTACTTCCCGATCTCATAACTCCTTCATTATAACTCGGAACAAGGTCGTTCCAAAGCCATTCTCTTCCTTATCTTACATAATTCAATACCCCTCAGACAGAACTTAGTTCTGAATCCATTAACGTGCCATTCAATTGGCTTGATCTTCACCCTTCGTTCGTTTTACATTTTTAACGCTCTTCTTTTGTTCGTCCGTAATTCGGTCATCTGAACTCAGAATTCATTCGTTCTTGAGTCCACGGCTCACGTTTTCTATGTTCTCTTACATTCTTATGAAACCCTATGCGTTCGGGTTCATTTACTAACTTTCTAATTCTCGTTTGTCTTTTACAAAATATCCTACGATGGTTTTAAATTTGTCCATCAACAACGTTCTTTGTGTTCTTCGCATGTTCTTCATTTTAATCGATATTTTGGATTACGATTTCACTTTTTATTGGAATTTGATGTTATAGAACATCATTCCTTACTTATTTCACCTATTTAATAATATAATCCACTCGGATCATTCTAATTCATTACGAATCTTATACTTCCTTAAGAAATTTATAGACTAAACTTTAAATTCTTATTTTCATTATTTCTCATGATTTCAACCATATGAAATCATCCCTGACATCATCTACTTCTTATCTTCATTAAGTTATGTTTTTAAACATAAAAACTTAAAGAAAATTTATAAAAGACTAGGTTTCGGATTACCGTTCTCCTTTAATCTCCTTCCGTCGGACAAAGGTTACTCACGAGCAAACTTTTCTACTTCCTTCTCCTTCTCATCCTCCCATCCGAACTCTCTCTCTCTCTTTCAAATTGTAGGATTTTTAAACTCCCAAATAAATGAATTAAGCTTCCTATTTATAGAATTTCCAAGCTAAGGGCATTTTAGTTATTTCACCCCCTAACCTCCTTACTGTTCACACCTCCTTACTATTCATGACTTAAGTGTTAAGTTAACTTAGCCCTTAAGTCTACTTAGGCTTTAAGTTTCGTGGTTCCGTCTTTCGGGTTTTCGTCCGACAGTTTTAAAAACTACGATTCTCGGAATCCAAATATTTTTGGATATTTCATCTTTCCTTTACCGATTAACTTTTATGTATTCTTCGGATTTCCAAAAAATTGAAAAACACTTTTTGGCGTTAAGTGCTTTCCTTCACGTTTTATCCTAACGTAGCTAAATGAATGAAAAGTACATAACAATACTTTTTGTCATTTTATTTAAATCGATTTTTACGCGTTTTCGAGAAAAACTTTTATCGACTTACTTAACTTTTCAAGATATATTATCGTCAAATCTTTCGACGGAATGTCATTTCGATATACCGAACTCTCAGAAAGGCTTAGGTTATTCTAACCCTAACCCTTAGGTTTCGTTGGGTGAATAGTGCATATTTCGTCTTTTTCCTCGAAAATATTTTTGTTCCCGGAAAATTTTTATTTTTGTCTTGAAAATTATTACTCGTTCAGTCTAGCTCGTAGCCAGAATCCTCCCGACTTATAATCATCCTAGGTTCTAGAACGATTAATAAACACATATCACATAATATTATTAATAAAAATTCATTTTATTAATAACTAATTCTTTAAACTTAAATTCTGAAAAATATGAATTTCTGGGTCGTTACACTCTTCCCCTCTTATAAAAATTCCGTCCTCGGAATTTCTTAAAACCATACCCATACCCGGGTCATCACATTCACCCCTTCTTCACAAAATTTCATCCTCGAAATGTTAGCCTACCCATCTTCTCAACTTTTCTTCAAAGAAGTTCTTATCTTTTCATCATTCCTAACCTCCATAACCTATCAAGAATCATGAAGTAGAAAGAATAACAAGGAATATAAAATTTCCTTTTAAAACGTTTCATACTTTTGCTGAGGGTCAAATCGACCATGAACTCTTACTAGGTTTAACAGCATGACGCCGTAACCTTTCTTCCACGTTCAGTTTACAATCATAAAGAAGGCAAACTACCTCTTACCCATCGTATACCCCATTTCGGGATATGTTCACCTCAGACTAAATCATTAGATTCCGCACCAAAACAATTTGGTTTGGCACAACTTCTTCAAAGAAAGCTCGATGAGATACCATTTGTCTAGCCGAATCAAGTAGCTTAGATCATACCAATAAATTGGATATCAACGTGAAACATTCGTCTAGTCAACTCAATTGACATCGACTACTTCTTTAATTTTTTTTTAGTACATTAAAATGTTTTATGACATCATGATACCGTATTTTTCACAGTACATTGAGGACTTCGCCAGTTTGTGACTTCGTCATTATACATCATACCATAGTGGGTTGTTGATCCTAAGATCACATCCAACAACAGGTTAAATTGCATTAATAACTCCATCCTTTTACCATCTTGCATCGAATGCACGGATGACATAAAATTCATTTTGATATTTCAAATCAATTTCTGTCTAGCTGAAACAATTAGACATACCAAGAATAGTTCTTTTAAAAATCTATTGGTTCCAAAAGTTGAACCAATTCTTTCATTTTCAAAATACGAACACATAAGCACGATTTCAATAAACTTCAAAATCTAGCATAGCTAGATGACTTGGAATATCCTATTCTCCATCTTCCTTCATTGTCTTACTGCGACAATACTTAATCTTCTCTAGCACCTTTAATACTAAGCCTCACTTGAAAATAACTTATTTTGGCCTAAACACCCTCTACCTTAGTACAGGTCCATCAACTTACCACACATTATGAGTTCGGGAACTTTCCACAATAATACTGAGTTTAAGAACCATCCCAGACGGACCATAAGCATCCATTCACCGAGAAGTTCAAAACCTACCATATCATTATGAGTCACTTAACGCATTACCATAAGTATGAGTTTCAAGAACTCGCACCTACCTTATCGTTCTCTACCTATCAAGTATATACATGTAAAAAGATTCACCTTCTCGTCATATACATCTTGACAGCGCGACCGATTCCAATGATTATCACTGTAATGAGCTAAGCAGTTGTTACACCAAGCGCAAACCTCTGCCCATAACAAAGGTTCATACAACTCAGCTATCACATGAGTCCTCAATTGAAATTTTACAACTCCTAAATCTCTCTTAACTTAATACGAATTTTCTTTAATTCATATACTATCCTTCACAACTCAATCTGAGTTCTTCTTCTTGTACTACTTTGTAGTACTATAAATCATTCATCGTTTAACAACTCACCTGTTACTACGATTCACTATGATCACGTGGTGATCTCCTTATCCCTCTCTCTACGATTACAATCTTAGATATTCTTACCTAAGATTTATAACCTATCAACTTTGATACCAATCTGTAATGCCCCGAAATTCGGTCTATCTTCACACCTGAATTCTGTACGTCACGATCCCATCTTCTTCCAAACATACATCCTTATATACTGAAATATAACAACATACACTCTCAAATCTCAGGTTCTAAAAACCATATAACCTTTTTCATTATAAATAATGATAAATACATTATTCATTCCATCTTACAAGGGTGACTTTCATCCGTCACTAAGGATATATAACAGTTCATTAAACTAATCTAAAGTTCTTTTAACTTATTTTATATTACAAGTCTTCACTTGATCTTCTCGCTCATCCACATTCTGAATGACACTTCATCTGGATACCGTCAGCTTGATCTTTACGAGATCCTTAAGTTCTTTTAACATCGTTCGCTAAAAATGTTTTTCATTTAAAGCAAGTGTGAGCATTCAATTGCCCAATAATTTATAACAGTTGAACAAACATCTTCAAGAATTCAAACATTCTTTTAAGACTTTGATAACTGAACAAAGGTTATGAAGCAGCTTGAACAATAGGAATAATCTCGATTCCTATCATTTAAAAACAATATTCACTTTAATTTTAAAATACTTTCATTCTTCTACCTTTTTCATACACATTCTGTCTAGCTAGAATCATTAGCACAGACTTAACAATAATGGATCATGTATGAACAAAGCATTCTCTTATTGAACACTTAAATCATAGAACAGTTCATCTCATAGAAACACCGAAGTATTCACATTGTGGCTCAAGGACTCATACGTTCTACCACCTTGTACAAATATCGCACATTCGCACATAGACAGAACTTCTCAAGTTCAACATCTGAGAAGTTTTAGAAACTAGCATTCATTTGAAATATGAATGAAGTTAGTAAACTTGCATTACGCCCAGCTACAGCTTATGCCAAACTGTTCATTTCAATTCCTATATAACACATAAGAAAACACCACATACACCAATTAGTCATACATCTTTGACTTATGCATTAGTTTACTTAACTTTACTTCTTAGGGTTCGCGTTCTTGCAACCTAAGTTTACGCGACCACTTTCACTACCGTTCTATGGCTTCATGACATACGGAGATGTCTTACTTATACGTTCATCATCTTTGATGTTTTACATTCTTATCTTCTTCTTATAACTTCTCTAGGACTCAGCACACATCGTTTCTTTGCTAGTACTCCATATGGTACTCTGAGTGGTTTCCCACAAATAACCAACAAACAAGTTCCCATCTCGTCTACACTGCCCATAACAGTGAGTTAGATCGGTTGCCAGTTTTGTATATACCTTCGTTCTCTGAAGGAATTGTTTAGCCCAGCTCCCATATGTCAACCATCAAAGGTTACGATTGCACCACAACCTAACTTATCTTAACTTATCCGAACTTATTAAACTATAATCTTCGTTAAGTTAATTTCTCATTCCTTATGGCTTCTTGGCAACTAAATGCCACCCCTTAAGATTCATTCTTATATGACTCACCTTCGGCTTTCATTACTCTTATTATCATTCATTACGGCTTTCTCGATAATTCATGTCTTACCTACTACCTTTGTCAACGTCTAGGTCATACAACCAAGTTATACTTAGAACGTTCGTCCAACGCAAATATGATTCACGAGGATCGTTTACGTATTCAACGGTCACATTGCTCGTCTTTTAATCTCTCATTCAACCTTTACACAAGGTTTTAATCGCTTTCGATCGTTATCCATCCCATGAACCCCATGTTCATTATTCTTTCTTAATGTCAAAGCCATATTGTTCGTTGTATGCTATGACTGACCATTCATCGCAACAGCGTTGCGTTTGCAGCGTCTATACGCTTTACACTTATCTCTCACTACCATGTCATAACATCGAAATGTTATTCATTACCCTCGTTCCCCAACGTTTAGGGAATCATAATCATAGCAATCCCCCACGTTTGATTATCGCGACTACAGTCCCCAGATATATGTTATGTAACCCGCGTTTACATTCTTTATCTTTTAATCTCAATTAATCTTTTTGTTCAACCTTCATTAAAGATATAATTCAATTTTTTAAGTGTTACATTCGATTAACTATACGCTCAATAGTTTTCGTTACACTTCCCCTAGGATTTGAGCAGTTAAAAGCTCTTCTCTGTCTTTTTTCCTACTTTGGCATAGCTATTGCTTATTCTCTCTTCTTTTATCTCTCAGCCATGGCATGAGTTTCTGAGACTGACTCCACAGTGCGGCTCTGTAGCGCCACCTTACAAGGCATGGTTGGCGCCGCGGCGCCAAGCCCTAATTCTTGAAAATTTCTTCTAAGTGCTAACTTCATTTTGAGACGCTACTTCCCAATCTCATAACTCCTTCATTATAACTCAGAACGAGGTCGTTCTAAAGACATTCTCTTCCTTATCTTATATACTTCAATACCCCTCAGATAGAACTTCATTCTGAATCCATTAACGTGCCATTCAATTGGCTTGATTTCCACCCTTCGTTCGTTTTATGTTTTTAACGCTCTTCGTTTGTTCGTCCGTAATTCGGTCATCTGAACTCGGAATTCATTCGTTCTTGAGTCCACGACTCACATTTTCTATGATCTCTTACATTCTTATGAAACCCAACACGTTCGGGTTCATTTACTAACTTTCTAATTCTCGTTTGTCTTTTACAAAATTTTTGCCATAACTTCGTTATAGCTAAGTTTTAATTCGTTCTTCATGAACGTTTCTACCGTTCCTAACCAAGCAATATGCATCTAACTTATATGCAATGGTCTTAAACTTGTCCATCAACAACAAATATCCTACGATGGTTTTAAATTTGTCCATCAACAACGTTCTTCGTGTTCTTCGCATGTTCTTCGTTTTAATCGATATTTTTGATTACGATTTCACTTTTTATTGGAATTTGATGTTATAAAACATCATTCCTTATTTATTTCACCTACTTAATAATATAATCCACTCGGATCGTTCTAATTCATTACGAATCTTATACTTCCTTAAGAAATTTATAGACTAAACTTTAAATTCTTATTTTCATTATTTCTCATGATTTCAACCATATGAAATCATCCCTAACATCATCTACTTCTTATCTTCATTAAGTTATATTTTTAAACATAAAAACTTAAAGAAAATTTATAAAAGACTAGGTTTCGGATTACCGTTCTCCTTTAATCTCCTTTCGTCGGACAAAGGTTACTCACGAGCAAACTTTTCTTCTTCCTTCTCCTTCTCCTTCTCATCCTCCCATCTCTCTCTCTCTCTCTTTTAAATTGTAGGATTTTTAAACTCCCAAATAAATGAATTAAGCTTCCTATTTATAGAATTTCCAAGCTAAGGGCATTTTAGTCATTTCACCCCCTAACCTCCTTACTATTCACACCTCCTTACTATTCATGACTTAAGTGTTAAGTTAACTTAGCCCTTAAGTCCACTTAGGCTTTAAGTTTCGTGGTTCCGTCTTTCGGGTTTTTGTCCGACAGTTTTAAAAACTGCGATTCTCGGAATCCAAATATTTTTGGATATTTCGTCTTTCCTTTACCGATTAACTTTTATGTATTATTCGGATTTCCAAAAAATTGAAAAACACTTTTTTGCGTTAAGTGTTTTCCTTCACGTTTTACCCTAACGTAGCTAAATGAATGAAAAGTACATAACAGTACTTTTCGTCATTTTTATTTTGTCCGATTTCTGCACGTTTTTTGAGGAAAACTTTTATCGGCTTACTTAACTTTTCAAAATATATTATCGTCAAATCTTTTGACGAAATGTCATTTCGACATATCGAACTCTCGGAAAGGCTTAGATTATTCAAACCCTAACACTTAGGTTTCTTCGGGTGAATAGTGCCTATTTCGTCTTTTTCCCCAGAAATATTTTTGTTCCAGAAAAATTTTCATTTTTGTCTTGAAAATTATTACTCGTTCAGTCTAGTTCGTAGCCAGAATCCTCCCGACTTATAATCATCCTAGGTTCTAAAACGATTAATAAACACATAGCACATAATATTATTAATAAAAATTCATTTTATTAATAACTAATTCTTTAAACTTAAATTCTGGAAAATCCAAATTTCCGGATCGTTACAGATTAAAGGTGTCTCAACGGTCTCACGTGCTTCATTGTTTATCTCAACATTTTCGAATGTCATTTTCAAATAGTGCAACAAAACAAGGGTTAATTAACATATCACATATTATCCCTATACTCTGACTGACCAATTAAATACCAAATAAACTTAGGTAAGTCATAATAGCGAAAGAATTCCTCGTCTCTCCTCTCCTAGTTCTTATCTCATATTTCAGCCAGGGATCATATCCCTAAGCTTTGATACCAACTGTGACGCTCCCAAAATAGGTATACATCACCGATTCTGAGTCGTCAAATACATGGTACAGAATACAAATACAATCTTAAATATACAACATGAGCTGTGAGTTTTAATACAAATATTATCTTCTAGACAGTATTCAAACTCAAAATAAGTCCTCAATACATTTATTAACACACTATTTCATAGAATAGTGAGGACTACTAATGCTGTCATCTAGACCGTCACTCTGTTTCCCGACTAGTCCCGGCTACGTTCTCATTTCCTGAAAAGAACAATGAAAACAAAAGGGTGAGCTCAAGTAGCCCAGTAAGAAATATTATTACTAAGATAATGCAGAATAAATTATCATTAGCCTTTAACAGTGTTAAACTGATACAATATAACAAACATCAAGTTTAACTGCAGCTGATCAAGCAATCCATTAGAAGAGTCAAGTAGAGAATAAAATCTACTATATTCTATGATTTAAAAGGTTTTTCATCACTTTTATCGCTGAGATTCAGCTTAATAAATAATCCACATCATCCCTGCACTACGGCCAAGGATAATCATTAGTATCACGACCACAAATTATCCATGCACTACAGGCCAAGGATATTCGTGTATTCATCAATGGTCCTGATCATGCCATAAAATAATTCATCTTTGCACCCTTGGCCGAATAGAATTCATAGCCATAATCATACCAAAAACTATCCATTAATGCACTACGGGCCAATAAGGACTTTTTCCACATCATTTATAACATTACGGTCATGATTATACCGAATAATCCCTGGTCATAATCATACCAAGTCCATCTATGCACTATAGGCCACAGATGAATTTCAACATAATATAAGCATGAGGATGATGACAATTCAATAAAACAAGTTCAAGAATAAATTTTAAAGATTTATAAGTTAATTTATCCGAACTCAATAACGTCAAATTGTCAACATGATTTCGCTACGGGGTAAAACTCAAGAATGCTCAGAAGAATATTTTCACGAAAAGATACTGGATGAAGCGCAAATATCCAGGATATTCTACTAATTTCATGGAGTACAGAATCCAAAACTTTAACCAACTGAGTATAATAGAATATATGAAATAGCAAATGGATTTTCACCCGCCATGCGGTAATCCCCGTATACAGATCATTTCCATAATTTAACAAGGAATGAATACAAAGGATCATTCACCATGCATGTGGTAATCCACATAGACAGGTTATTCCAACAGAATAATAAAGAATGGAATAACAGAAGAATTCACCATGCATGCGATAGATCGAACAGATAAGTTATTCCCAACAGAATAATAAATAATGGAACTAGGTCATGCGTAAACGCACAGACAGGATATTCCAAAAGAATAATAAATAATGGAACCGGGTCATGCGTAAATGCACAGACAGGATGTTCCAATAGAATAATAAAGAATGGAATAACAGAAGAAATCACCAAGCATGCGATAGACCGCACAGACAGGTTATTCCAACAGAATAATAAATAACGGAACCAAGTCATGCGTAAACGCATAGACAGGATATTCTAATAGAATAATAAATAACGGAACTAGGTCATGCGTAAACACATAGACAGGATGTTCCAACAGAATAATAAAGAATGGAATAATAGAAGAATTTCACCATGTATGCGGTACTGCAGCATGACAAAAGTTATTCAACATAATAATAAAGAATGGAATAACAAAAGAATTTCACCAAGTATAGGGTAGTCCGCATATATAGGTTATTCCAACAGAATAATAAAAAATGGAAAAACAGAAGTTCTCTTCATGAATACGAAATAAATAATACCCCTTACGAGTATTGAAAGAAAATAATTCTCTTCATGAATACGAAAGAAATAATACCCCTTACCTTAGAAGAAACTGGATATAGGAGTAGTGAAGTAGCAGAATACTTTTCTTCTTTCTCTCTATAGTTTCTCTCTCTAGAGTTTCAGTGAATTTGTAAGAAATAATGAAGGAATGAGCTTTTATTTTTAAGAAAATGGACTGAATAGTAACTAATTCATGAACGGTCTAGATTGATTTTTTTTTTAAACGGAAGGTCCATATTGATTTACTATGCAGTATTAATAAAATATTCTAATAAAACAAAATCTTTTAAATAAAATATAATATATTCTATTTATAATCTAATAAAACGAATAACTTTATAAAAGTATTACATTTTATATAAAAAAGATTTTACTATGCAAATACTATACGAGCCACTATGCAAATACTTTGCATAATAGAATATTATATATTATATTTATAGTCTAATAAAACAAATAACTTTATAAAAGTATTCTATTTTATATAAAAGATTTTACTATGCATGCACTATGCATAATAAAATATAATATATTCTATTTATAATCATATAAAACAAAACTTTATAAAAAGTTTTCATTTTATATAAAAGTTTTCTGTTTTATATAAAAGTTTTTACATTTTATTACATTTATAATAATAATAATAAAACAAAACTTATCACCTTTATTATAATTCACAATATTAATCGACTGGTTATTCTCGGAAAGAGGGGCTTTCAATAAGGATTTTCTCCTATTAATAGCATAATTAGGTGACCAAACCTCTCCTTGGCGAACTTCTAGATATCATTAATATTGCAAATAATAATATTAATAACTTTGTTATCCGAATTATTGATTTAATAATATATAAAATATCGACAATAATTGAATCAAATAACGTGAGATACTATGCAACAACCATTGTGCAATAATTGAACAAAAGCGAGTGACTTCTCACGTAAGCATCAATAATCAATATCGTGGTGCTACTATGCAACCACGCCGTATTACTATACTTTTAACCTTTGGGTGTTTCAACAGATTAACGGTAAAACTTCCGCCGTTATTTTCATAAAAATATTTTTATCGTTTTCTCAATCCGACAATAATTCCATTGTGGGGTCCACCAATGATTGTGCAGTCATACGAATGTTCCCTGTTAAAATGAATATTCCTCGACCAATCGAATATTATATAACAACTTGCGTACTTTGCAAAATTTATAAATATTACCCACAACTATAACATTATCTCAAATCCACACCATAATATTCAAAAAAATATTTCGAGAAAATTAAATCTTTATTCGTAAAATTTGGGGACTCACAATCTCCACTCCTTATGAAATTTCGCCATCGAAATTTATGTACGTACCTGGTATGCCGAAGAGATGAGGATACCTTGACTTCATTTCAGATTCTAACTCTTGAGGTATAACCTTTGAGTGTTGAATACGATCCCTCTTATCCAAGATTTTAACACGTATCTCCTCATACGTTAAATCTTCTGCTATCTCGTCTAGTTCTAATTTAATAACGTGGTTCGGGTCATCTACATATTTACGTAACATCGATACGTGAAAAATGTTATGAACACGCGATATACTTGGCGGTAAACGAGTCTATATGCCACAGTTCCTCCTCCATCGAGGATTTCAAATAGACCAATAAAATGGAGGGTTGAGATAACGCCTTTTTGAACCTTTTTCTTCACATTCATCGGTTAAAATGTGTGTAGCTTGGCGGCCTTTAACTTTATCGATTAAAGTCGATTCTACTCAGATATTCGTTATCTTCACATGGGTCCCTAGAGTCTTTAACTCTATCTTCATCATCGTAAGTTATCTGAAATGAGTCTTTGTGTTAACAACATCGCACTCAGAAGCGATATACGATCTTCTACTCAACGTGTCGACTACCACGTTCGCTTTCCCACGATGGTATTGAATGGTACGATCGTAATCTTCAATGTACTTCGAGCCAACGTCTTTGGCGCATTATCGTTCGTTTTAGGTGAAGAAGATATTTGAGGGTTTAAGAAATGGGTTTTGTACTGGGGTCAATACAAAATTCGATTTCACGCTCTAGGGGTAGGCTAAGAAGTCTTCAAGAATACGTCAAAAAATTTATTAACAATAGAAATATCATTCAAAACTGTGACTCTCATCCAAGACTTGGATAGCACGTCACATTGATACCCATCAACTTGTCATCGTCGTTCACGACGTCGCCTATAGAAAGTCTGGCTTCGGTGCATTCAACACAAGGAAGTCACCAGCGAAAGGCTCGAGGCTCTTTACTTATGACTTGATATGATAATGATTGACTTTAGTGGTTTGGTTGCTTGAATTCGCATAACAGGTTGGTTAGGAATATGAAAGCTAACAACCTTACAAAAAGCTTGATGAGTAGTTAACCAATCAATTCCTAAAATCACATCAAAGGCAAGAATTTTCAAAGAGATAAGATCGACAGGTAATGTGAAAGTGTCGATTTGAATCAAACAAGATTTATAAACAGTGGACGTAACGAAGGTTTCTCCCAATGGAGTTTCAACAGATAAGTCAAAGTCTAATTTCTCCAGAGTCAAATTTAAACATTGAACGCAAGCAAGAGAGATAAAATAATGGGTAGAACCGGTATCTAATAAGGCATAGACTTCACAAGAGTTTATAATTAACTTACCCGTAATAACTTCATTCGGGTTTCTCGACAAACGCTCTCATTTAAACTACCGGATTTGACTTTGCTATAGAGTACATTCCACCCTTAATTGCTTCGTCACATTCCTGATCCATAATTTGAATCATTACTCTCCGATCCATATTGTGACGCCCCCAAAATATGTATACATCACCTATTCTGAGTCGCCAAATACATGGTATAGAATACAAATACAATCTTAAATATACAACAAAAGCTGTGAGTTTTAATACAAATATTGTCTTCTAGACAATATACACTCTCAGAATAAGTCCTCATTATAATTATTATCACATTATTTTATAGAATAGTGAGGACTACTAATGTTATCATCTGGACCGTCACTCCATTCCCCGACTAGTCCCTGCTACGTTCTCATTTCCTGAAGAGAACAATGAAAGCAAAAGGGTGAGCTCAAGTAGCCCAGTAAGAAATATTATGACTAAGATAATGTAGAATAGATTATCGTTAGCCTTCAATAGTGTTACATCGATGATATAACAAACATCAAGTTTAAGCTGCGGTGAACAAGCAATCCATTAAAAGAGTCAAGTAGAGAATAAAATCTACTATCTTTTATGATTTAAAAGGTTTTTCATCACTTTTATCATTTGAGACCCGACTTAATAAATAATCCACATCATCCCTACACTACTGACCAAGGATATTCATTAGTATCACGACCACAATTATCCATGCACTACGTGCGAGGATATTCGTGTATTCATCAATGGTCATGATCATGCCAAAGAATCGTCCATCAATGTACTACGGGCCAATGAGGACTTTTACCACATCATTTGTAACATTACGGTCATGATTATACCGAATAATCCCTGGTTATAATCATACCAAGTCCATCTATGCACTACAGGCCACAGATGACTTTCAACATAACATAAACATGAGGATGATGACAATGATATAAGAATTCAATAAAATAAGTTCAAGAATTAGTTTATCCAAGAACCAATAACGTCCAAATTGTTAACATGATACTGCTTTGTGGAGTAAAATTCAAGAATGCTCAGAAGAATATTTCCATGAAAAGATACTGGATGAAGCAGAAATATCAAGGATATTCCACTAATTTCATGGAGTATAAAAGCCAAATATTTAACAAACTGAGTATAATAAAGAATGGAATAACAAAAGAAATCACCAGGCATGCGATAGACCGCACAGGCAGGTTATTCCAACAGAATAATAAATAACGGAACCAGGTCATGCGTAAACACACAGACATGATATTCCAACAGAATAATAAATAGTGGAACTAGGTTAGTGCAAAATTTAAGACCGAAGCGGGATGTTCAAATGTAATAATAAATAATGAGAACCGTCATACGTAAATGCACAAACAGCATGTTCCAACATTATAATAAAGAATGGAATAACAGAAGAATTTCACCATATATGTGGGTACGCGCAGATAGACAAAGTTATTCAACATAATGATAAAGAATGGAATAGCGAAGAATTTCACCAAGTATAGGGTAGCAGCGTATCTGAGTTATTCAACGAATAATAAAGAATGGAAGAACAAAAGTTCTCTTCATGAATACAAAAGAAATAATACCCTTACCTTAGAAGAAATTGGATATAGGAGTAGTGAAGTAGTAGCGAATACTTTTCTTCTTTCTCTCTATAATTTTCTCTCTAGAGTTTGATTGAATTAAGTAAGAAATAATGAAGGAATGAGCTTATTTATAGGAGAATGGAAAAGGCTTTGTGTAAGGATTTTTCTCACGGATGCAACAATTTTATAACTCACGGACGTCTTATGCAATATTCGGGTGTCTGAATTTCAAAGCCACCATTAAATAAAATAAAAAAATACAATATATATATAACACATGTTGTTTTGAAAAACTTCCCAAAATAACCCACCCACCAATTCCTATATCAATCACACACACCCACTTTCCCTTATCTTCAAGGCATCTTCCCCCACCCCCCTTTCTTCCTACCACACACACACACTCACACACTAAACTCCACCAACATGTCACTCTCATCACTCTCCCCTATCACAATCATATATATATACACACACATCACATATCTATATATATAAATTCCCTCCCCTTTACGTAACTCCCTCCTACCCCCATTTCAAAAATCAGTTTTTCAACACATATGGGCCCCACATGTGGGCCCCACCTTTAAATAATTTTTTACCGATTATTTTAAAAAATGGGTAAATGGGGGTCCATATAATAAGCCAATTTATAACAAATACCTCATAAAATTTTCCTCAATATTTTTAACAACATTTATCATCATTATTATAATTCACAATATTAATCGACCATGTCGTTCCCAGGAAAGAGGGGGCTTTCTAATAAGGATTTCTCCCTATTGGTGCGCAATTAGGTGACCAAACCTCTCCTTGACAGAACTTCTAGACATCGTTAATATTACAAATAATAATATTAATAACTTTATTTTCTCAATTATTGATTTAATAATATATAAAATATTAACAATAATTGAATCAAATAACGTGAGATACTATGCAACAATTACTATAGCAATAATTGAACAAAACTGAGTAACTTCGTAAGCATCAATAATCAATACTGTGTGCTACTATTCAACCACGCATATTACTGTACTTTTAACACCGGGTGTTTCAACAGTTAATGGTAAAACTTCTACCGTTATTTTTATAAAATATTTTTGTCGTTTTCTCAATCCGACAAATTGTGGGGTTTACCAATGATTGTGCCGTCGTACGAATATTCTCTGTTAAAATGAATATTCCCCGGCCAATCGAATATTATATAACAACTTGCGTACTTTGCAAAATTTATAAATATTACCCACAATTATAACATTATATCAAATTCATTCCATAATATTTAAAAATAATATTTATAGAAAAATCATCTTTATTAAAAAAAAATTTGGGGTCTTACACATATCGAATTGGGGTTGACTGCTCTGCACAGGGTAATTCCGAATTCGATGTTGGATTCTCCCAATTGTTGTCCAAAAAGCAAAATACATTTTCATCTATTTTGGCCTTATTGGATCGGACGTCTTTTTCTACAATATCTACGCGTCGTGCGGCTTTTACCCATGCATCATCTATTCTCCTTCGTTCAGTTGTTTCTTCTTTCATCAGAACTTTGATCATAGCATTCTCAGATTCCAGCTCTAATATCTTATACTCTGCCAAAGAGTGCTTCTATTCAAGCATCGCACATCGGGTAACACAATTTTGAATTGTTACATCTCTTTGCTCCACGACGGCCTGCCGTTCTTCAGCCTGCTCTTCTAACTCATGAATACGATTTGTAATTCTAAATTTTGATCATAAAATTCTTCTAATAAATTCTCCTCAGGTTCCTCTTCCTCATCTTCTTCCTCACTCTCAGCTGCTACCCCTACAACTAGCTCGGGTGCAACTATTAGTTCTTCACGCACCACATAGATATCTCTAATTTCTTCTTTGTCTGACATCACATTAACCTGGTTAGTGATTAAAGGTGTCTCAACGGTCTCACGTGCTTCATTGCTTATCTCAACATTTTCGGATGCCATTTTCAAATACTGCAACAAAACAAGGGTTAATTAACATATCACATATTACCCCTATACTCTGATCGACTAATTAAATACCAAATAAACTTAGGTAGGTCATAATAGCGAAAGAATTCCCCGTCTCTCCCCTCCTAGTTCTTATCTCATATTTCAGCCAGGGATCATATCCCTAAGCTTTGATACCAACTGTGACGCTCCCAAAATAGGTATACATCACCTATTCTGAGTCGCCAAATACATGGTACAGAATACAAATATAATCTTAAATATACAACATGAGCTGTGAGTTTTAATACAAATATTATCTTCTAGACATTATTCAAACTCAAAATAAGTCCTCAATACATTTATTAACACACTATTTTATAGAATAGTGAGGACTACTAATGCTATCATCTGGACCGTCACTCCGTTCCCCGACTATTCTATTTATAATCTAATAAAACGAATAACTTTATAAAAGTATTCTATTTTATATAAAAAGATTTTACTATGCAAATACTATGCAGGCACTATGCAAATACTATGCATAATAGAATATTATATATTTTATTTATAGTCTAATAAAACAAATAACTTTATAAAAGTATTCTGTTTTATATAAAAAGATTTTACTATGCAAATACTATGCAGGTACTATACAAACACTATACATAATAAAATATAATATATTCTATTTATATTCAAATAAAACAAAACTTTATAATAAAAAATTTGCTTTATATAAAAAGTTTTCTGTTTTATTACATTTATAATAATAATAAAACAAAACTTATCACTTTTATTATAATTCACAATATTAATCGACCAGGTCGTTCCTAGAAAAGAGGATGCTTTCAATAAGGATTTCTCCTATTGGTAAGTAATTGATTAGGTGACCAAACCTCTCATTGGCGAGAACTTACAGACATCGTTAATATTGCAAATAATAATATTAATAACTTTGTTATCTCAATTATTGATTTAATAATATAGAAAATATCGACAATAATTGAATCAAATAACGTGAGATACTATGCAACAATTACTGTAGCAATAATTGAACAAAACTGAGTGACTTCTCACGTAAGCATTAATAATCAATACCGTGTACTACTATGCAACCACGCGTATTACTGTACTTTTAACACCGGGTCTTTCAACAGTTAATGGTAAAACTTCCGCCGTTATTTTCATTAAAATATTTTTATCGTTTTCTCAATCCACCAATGATTGTGCCGTCGTACGAATATTCCCTGTTAAAATGAATATTCCCCGACCAATAGAATATTATATAACAACTTGCGTACTTTGTAAAATTTATAAATATTACCCACGACTATAACATTATCTCAAATCCACACCATAATATTCAAAAAAATATTTCGAGAAAATTAAATCTTTATTCGTAAAATTTGGGGTCTCACAATTCTGCTACTTCACTATTCCAGTATCCAGTCTTCTTCTATGGTAAGGGATATTATTTTTTTAGTATTCGTAAGAAATAATATTTTTTTCCATACTCTGTAGTATGTGAGTAATATTATTTTATTTCGTATTCCTAATTCTACACTCATTCTGTTAAAGTATTACTTCTATACTCCGCAAAATTAGTAGAATATCCTTGATATTTGCGCTTCATCCAGTATCTTTTCATGGAAATATTATTCTGAACATTCTTGATAATTATTGATCTTTTCATGCTGGAATACTATTCACGAGGTACTATTCACAAAATACTATTCACGAGGTACTATTCATGAAGTACTATTTACGGGTACTATTTACAAAGTACTATTCACAAAGTATTATTCACGAATACTATTCACGAAGTACTATTCACGGGGTATTATTCACAAAGTACTATTCACCTGGGGTACTATTCATGACAAAAATTGACTACTTTTATATTCAAATCATTTTTGTTACAATATTATTCTTGAATTTTACTCCACAAAGCAGTATCATGTTGACAATTTGGATATTATTGAATTTTGGATAAATTAAATTATAAACCTTTAAAAATTTATCCTTTGCTTTCTTTTAACTGAATTCTTATATAATTGTCATCATCCCCATGCTTATATTGTGATGAAAGTCATCTTTGGCTTACGTGCATAAATGGACTGGTGATTGGTATGATTATGACTAGGGATCATTGGTATAATCATGACATGTAATGTTACAAATTATAAAAGTTATCATTAGCCTGTAGTGCATTGATGGACAGTTGTCGATATGATCATGACCATTGATAATTACATGAATATCATTGGCCCGTACTGCAGGAATGATTCGATGATGTGGTTTATTTATTAAGCTGAGTCTCAGCGATAAAGTTGATAAAAAACTTTTTAAATCATAGAAGATAGTAGATATCATGCTCTACTTAACTCTTCTAATGGATTGCTTGTTCCGCTGCAGTTAAACTGTTGTTTATTAGTTTAACATTGTTGAAGGCTAATGATAATTTATTCTGCATTATCTTGGTCATAATATTTCTTACTGGGCTAGTTGAGCTCACCCTTTTGCTTTCATAACGTCGTCGGGACTATTCGGGAAACAGAGTGATGGTCCGAGATGGTGGCTATAGTAGTCCTCACTATTCTATAAAATAGTGTGATAATAAATATAATGAAGACTCTATTTGAGTTTGTATATTGTCTAGAAGACAATATTCGTATAAAAATTCTCAGCTACGCTTTTGTCGTATTGTATAAAAGAAGTTTGTATTTAATTTATGTACCAAGTATTTGGCGACGCAGAATGTGTGATGTATACTTATTTTGGGGGCATCATATCTGCAGTTTAGTACTGCGGATGGGAACATTTACAAGGAGGGGTATTTTGGTCATTTATCTCATTCGCAATATTAAACTACGAAATACTAGAAATTAAACTGCAGACGAGAGCAATATAGGTCATTAGATATCCGGATAGACGATCTAGATTTTTTATAAGGATATATATTTTTTTACAACGTTGTTAATGGATCACTCCCCTCTTTTTTGACAAAAAATATTGAATTTATTATTATTATTATTATTTGTTTTTTTAGGTCATGAAGTGGCGAACTACCATTTTCTTATGAACAAATTATTCAATCTATTAAGCACAAAGATAATTTTATAAGTGCATATAAAAACAATTTAAGATTCATCGTACCACCTTCAGAGCCGGCCTTGGCCAAGGGCAACCAGAGCAAAAGCCCAGGGCCCACAGTTGGGAGGGGCTCAAATTTTTTTTATAAATTTATGTTTATATGTGTGTATAAAAAAAGTTGCGTTAATGAAAAAGAAAGCCAATCAATCTAATCAGTCTTTATATACTCAATCTTAATAAGAAATGACTGAGTAAGTAAGTCCCATATTAATTATAAAATATAATATAAAATAAATCAATAAATATGGGGGCAACTTCTTTAAATGATGTTTTGTGGTTCAAATTTTATTGCTATTTTTATTTTGTAGGTACATGTGATGATTCTTTGCTTCGATTAATTATGGAGGATGAAACGAAGATTTATCAAATCAAGAAATGCTTATGGAGATTCGGGAGGGAAGTATGTAGACTCAAATATGTTTTCGTTTTTTAATGCAATGTTAACAATTAGGGGTACTTTGTTTTTTTCGTTAGGGGTTTTTTTCGTTTGGGGTTTTTCCAATCAAAATTTTAATAAGGTCCCAAAGTGTTTTTTGTTTTTTTATTTTATAAATTCTTATATTTTTAATAAAATTATTTTTTTATTTAATTAATTTGTATAAAATACACACTTAGAAAAAAAATTACCCCAGGTCTTAAAAGATACTCCTTCCGTCCCTAATTATTTGACGTTTTAGAGGTGGACACAAGAATTAAGATAATAATTAGAAGGCATTAAATATAATACTCAATTGTCTATAATATCTTTAAATTTTTTGTTGGGATAAGGAGAGAGAGAGTTTAATGAGGGGTAATTTTGAAAAAATTATTATTAATTCTCTTAAATTTGAATAAATATTAAATAATTAAAGATAAATAAAAAAATTTAAAATATCAAATAATTAGGGACGGAAGAGGAGTAAGACTCAGGACCGGCTCTGACCACCTTCTTATTCACCACGTTTTGCTCTTTTTGGTAAATACTAACAATGTATGTTGTCGTTGTCGTTGTCGTTGTATATGGGGTTTGGAACGCATTTGTTGGTCACGTGTCTGTTGTTTGTCATTCAGTGATTGCTGTTTTGTCGTTATTCAAGATTTTGTACAAATACATTGTTCCTTCTTTGCAGTCATTAGATCCTACGGCCGCCTGTCATTGGCCCCTCTTGTCCATTTTTATATGAATAAGTCTAGCCGGACAGGATTATTGGACGGGTTGTAATTTTTTTTTCTTTTTTTATTGTGACTTTAAAAAAATATATAATATTTATTCCAACATGATTTTTATAAAATATAGACTATAACCCTGTATTTGTATATGTATTCAAATTATATCTAAAACACTATATTTTATAAAAATTCCTGTTGAAATAAATACTATACATTTTTTTAGAGTCACAATAAAAATAAAAAATAAAATTGCAACCGGTCCAAAAAACCTGTCCCATTTCCCTATCTGCGTAGCATTACTCTTTTTATATTTGTTCTACCTTCTTCAAAATAAATCCAAAATAAAAATTAAGTTGGATAATCCCATATATATATATGTGTGTGTGTGCCCCCGAAGAAACTTTTTTTTTTTTTTTTTTTTTTTGTTTCCAATAGTATAATCTATATCTGTATACATAAACTCTATAATTAAAAATACATACTTGATTTAATTTGATTTGATTTAATTTAATTTCACTAATTTTTTGTTCAATTTTCTTAATTCATATTAACACAAGTATTATTTAAATTTATATCAATTAAATACTATCCAAATTTAAAAAATATTCCTATCTACAAGAGGAATAGAGAAAAAGATTTTTTTCTTTCCTATTCAAATTAGTCAAAGTACTATACAAATTTATAATAATTAATAATTAAATATATACTATCTACATTTATAAAGTATTCAAAAAACCCAACTAATCTCTAAAAGAAAAAGTAATTTTTAAAAGAATTTTATTTTTAATTTTACCAATTTTATTACAAAATTAGTAAAACACACTCCACTAAAAAAAATCACCTCCAAAATATTTACAAACAATTAATTAGACACACTAAAGACATATATCACACGATTTAATTATATATTAATATTAGTCGTGAATTTTAATATTAAATTAATATCCTATCTAATTTAAATGAAACCTTGGGCCAGTGTGTTAAAAAGTTTTGGGAGGCGGTAGGCCAGGTTACAAATCTAAATGGTTCACAGGCATTCGAATATTTTTAGATGGGTTTGGACGCCGTGAAATCAAAGAAGTGAAGAATCTGATGTTCAATTACCCGAAAGAGGTGTGATCATAATAAATACAAGGATATACTTTGTTTCTCAGGTACACACAATATTATTTACAACACTATTACATAAAGCTTCCATTATTAACTTTATTCAACATGTACTTATTCTCACACCGGGATTATTCCCTGGCGGCCCAAGCCGTCAGACTTCACGTGTAATTTCGTTTTCGTGCAGTATTGAACGCGTTTTTGGTGATTGAGACGCGTGAACAAATTTTAGCATTAACAATAGTGATATGATCTCAAATTCTAAAAGGACTTGGACTGGACAGCAGTATACTGTGAACTAATTATATCATTTGTGTTTATTATAATTATATTTGTTTCGGTATTTTTTTTAACATTGAGTATAAAATATAATCACCTAGAAACTAATTCAAGTAAAAGTTAGAAAAAGGCTAATGATATTTTGAAAAATACAATAATCTATTAACCTTCCTTCTATATATATATATATATATATTTGCTAAATTTAGATGTATATAAAAAGAACATATAATTACAAAAGGTAAGGGGCATACCCCAGAGCAACTATATCAGTACCATCAAGGCATCAAAGGACATGCCCAATGATGGTAAAGCTAAACTAAGACATTTAAACCCAAATGATCATAGTTATATTTAACAGCATATTTTCTAAAGAAGTTAGAACTGTGGAGTTTACATTTTATAATATGAACAATTTCACGAGCAAAGCACTCTGGGGTTTTGGTTGAGCCACCATGCATTCTTGAGTTCCTTTCTTTTCAGATGAAATAAATTGTGGCAGCAGATAAACCCAAGGATAGCATAAGGCGTTTGAACCTAGTGTGCTGGGGAAGCATCACAAAATCAGTAATCGAAGACCAATCTCTCTAAAATCCCCTCCAACCACAATATCTCATTACATAAAATAAGGCACGGAATGCATAATTGCAGTGAAAAAAGATATGAGAGAAACTTTCACTATGGAGAGTGCATAGCTGACATGAAGCTGGAATATTGAAAAGTTCTTCTCAAAATTTCTTTCTATATCTCATATATCGTTCATCCTTCACCCCTAGTATATTCAGTAAGTCCTATACTTGGCGTGCAAGCCCACAAATCATGCCTAACATCACTATTATGCTATAACTCATGCCCACAAATCATGCCTCCTATCTCTTAATAACAGTAAGTATCTTTTCACATAATATTATTAGTCACAATATATCATATAATATCTCAACTCAAGTGGGAGCATGAAGATCTCGAATGCCCAACTTGCGAAGGAGAAATTCAAATTACGCCTTTCCCAAGGATTTTGTAAAAATATCTGCTAATTGCACCGTTGTAGGAACATACGAGGGACAAATAACTCCTTCCTTAACCGCATCGCGAACAAAATGGCAATCGGCTTCAATATGCTTCGTGCGCTCATGAAACACTGGATTCTGAGCAATATGTAAAGCTGATTGACTGTCACAATATAAGCGCATCCCTTTAGGATGACTAACTCCCAAATCACCAAGTAGATGTTTAAGCCATTTTAACTCACATGTAGTCGTTGCCATAAATCGGTACTCAGCTTCTGCAGAAGAGCGTGACACGGTTGGTTGTTTCTTAGTTTTCCAAGACACCGGGGAAAGACCAAGTAACACCAACCATCCTGTCAAAGAACGTCTCGTAAGTGGACAACTAGCCCAATCCGAATCACACCATCCTTCTAAGTTCAATCGACTATCAGACCTAAGCAGAATGCCTTGTAACCACCCTCAAGGCCGCCTCCCAATGTTCTTCACGAGGTTGTTGCATAAACTGAGACAAAATGTGGACAGAATACGCAAGATCAGGCATAGTCACAGACAAGTAAATCAGCCGCCCTATAAGTCTTCGATAGGGCTCCGGATTCGCGAGTAATGCACCTTTGGCCAATGCCAATTTATGATGTTGTTCCACCGGAAATTCGGCTGGCTTTTCTCCCAACAAGCCTGTTTCTTTAATAATTTTCAATGCATATTTTCACTGACAAAGATAAATTCCGTCAAGACTTCGGGCTACTTCTATCCCCAAAAAATATTTTAAGACTCCTAAATCCTTCATATGAAAGCATTCACCTAAGTAGGCTTTAAAGATTTTCAGGACCGTGATATCATTTCCTGCAATGATTAAATCGTCCACATAAACTAACACATTGATTTGTATTTCTCCCTTATGCAATGTAAAAAGAGAATAGTCAAAGTAAGATTGAGCAAATCCGTAGCGCTTCAATGCTTCAGCTAGTTTAGCAAACCAACACCGGGGAGCCTGTTTCAACCCATATGGTGACTTTTTCAACCTGCAAACTAAATTTGGGTTAGTGTTTGTAAAACCTAGAGGTACTTTCATATACACCTCCTCATCCAAGTCACCATGGAGAAAAGCGTTGTGCACATCCATTTGATAGACTTCCCACTTTTTAATTGCCGCCACTGCCAAGAAGGTACGAACAATCACCATTTTTGCCATCGGGGAAAATGTTTCATCATAGTCTATTCCCTCTATTTGATGATGTCCGAATATAACAAGTCTCGCTTTCAATCGTTTTATGCTCCCATCTGAGTGATATTTTACTCGGTACACCCATTTACTTTTGAGTGCTTTCTTCCCCGGCGGCAGTTTCTCCAGGACCCATGTCTTATTCTCTTCTAAGGCTCATATCTCGATGCCCATTCCATCACGCCACCCAGAGTGTTCTATGGCTTCCTTAAAATTCTTAGGTCCTTTCCCTGCTGTCACAACTGCAACAAAGTTTCGATGCCTAAGAGAAAATCGTTCACAAGATACAAAGTTAGTAATAGGATAAGGAGTACCCGAGGCATGTTGTTGGGCAGATGAACTTTCCAAGGACTTTACTTTCTGAATCGTATGAGTGATAAAGTCCTTATATTTTGTCGATGGAATTTTGGCTTTCATCCCTCTTCCCATTCTTGCGGCATGCCCTTCCTCTCTTGCAGTAGCCACCTTTGGCTCTCTCGGCTCTATATCGTCTTCTTGCACCACCACAATATCAGCACTATCAACCCTGTTTTCATCTCCTTGCAAGCCCACAGATGCAACACCCCCTCCAAGAGATGCATCATGATTCTCCCAACCCATATCATCATCAGCATACTCGATGTCAGAATTAATTTGAGTAGGAGAGTGGGTTAGGTCTTGTTGCACAACTAATGGAAATTCATGTTTATAAAATTTTACAGCTCTGGAGACAAAGAATTCTTGTGATTCCAAATCGTACAATTTCCATCCCTTTTTCCCATATGGATACCCCACAAATATGCACTTTCGACTTTTACTTGCAAATTTATCCCCGTCACGTCTTTGATTATGGGCATAACATAGGCAACCAAAAATTTTCATGTTATCAAATTTAGGTAGTTTCCCAAATAATTTTTCATAAGGTGTCATATAATTAAGCACACTAGACGGTGTTCGATTAATTAAATAACACGTTGCTAACACGAATTCTCCCCAAAATTGCATTGGTAAATGACCCTAAAATCGAAGTGCCCGTGCCACATTCATAATATGTTGATGTTTTCTTTCAACTCTCCCATTTTGTTGTGGAGTGCCCACACAAGACGTCTCAAACACAATCCCATTCTTAAAAAAATAATCACGCAGACAATTAAATTTTGTGCCGTTGTCACTTCTTACTTTCTTCATTTTCTTATCAAATTGCCTATCAACTAAAGCAACAAAGTTATAAACATGGTCTTAATCTCGATTTTATTGCATAATAAATAAACCCAAATGGCACGCGAATAATCATCTACAATTGTCAAGAAATATTTTTCCCAACATGAGGAAGGAGTTTGATAAGGTCCCTATAAATCACAATGAACTAAGTCAAACAAACTACTTGCATTATTCACACTTAAAGAAAAACTATCTCTATGCTGCTTAGCACGTGGACATACATCACATGCTTTTTTATTCTTACTTCTACTAAACTGACTCACATTGGGGATGAACCTTAACACCTTATCCGACGGATGACCCAAGCGTTTATGCCACAAAGCCATTGATGAATCCCCTTCCATCGCCAAAGCACGCACCCTCGGAACACCTCGAAAAAAGTAAAGTCCATCGGTTCACTCACCCGGTCCAATCAATGTCCTCGTCGTCCGGTCCTGTATTACACACAATGTATTAGTGATTTGAACGATAAAATTGGAGTCATCAATTAATTGTGTTATAGAAATTAGATTGCAAGTTAATTGAGGCACAAAAAGAACATTATCGAGCCGCAAGCCACCGTCCAAAATCACACTGCCCTCCTTTGTAGCAGTCACATCTTTCCCATCTGGTAACCCCACCGGGCAGTTTGTAATATTTTTCACATTAATCAGACAATTTAAATTTCCCATCACATGGTTTGAGGCTCCAGTGTCAATAATCCAAGCAATGTCATTCTTACCGTGAAGACGATCCGTGGGTTTGGGAATGTTCAAAACATCAAGAATTTGTTGCCCTTGTCTTGTGAGTAATAATACGATATACTTGTTGCCTCACTCGAAATTTGGTGGTGCATGAGATGTCCACCCTTAGCACCACCGCCATCGCTACTCTTTGCATTTGCTTTGTTGGCCAAGACAGGTGCATTGTGAGTGCCCCTGCCACGCCCTCCAGAATGACCAGCTCCTTGTCCTATCGTTGTTCTGCCACGACCCGGTCCACGTCCACCTCGAGGACGGTCCCCCCACCACTCGGGGAACCCATGGAGTTGAAAACACGAGGTTTCGTCATGACCTTCTCTGTTGCAGTGGGTACAAATTTTTTTAGAGTTATTCACAAATTTGAGGACTCTCCTCGCATTAGCCTCTCATCTTGTACGACGCGCTGATATGCTTGATCAATGGTTGGTAAAGGATCTTGAGAAAGCAAATTGGAGCGAATCGTTGCATAGACCCCATCGAGGCCAATAAGGAAATGATGCAGGTAATCTTCGGCACGCAAATCAATCACTTGTTTGTTGATATCACACGCACATGTTCCACATTTGCAAGTCGGTGTTTTGACATAAGTCACAAGTTCATCCCATAGACGAGATAGACGACCAAAGTAGACCGACACCTCTTCATCTTTGCCTTGCTTGCATTCTCCTAGAGATGCCTTTAATTGGCATATACGAGTCCCGTTCACAACACAAAAACGCTGCTTGAGATGTAGCCACAAGGATTGCGCATCATCATAATAAAAAAGAGTAGAACGTAGTGAGGGCTCAATAGTGTTAAGCAACCACGATATGAGCATTGAATGCACTGCAGTCCAGTCCCTCCAGTTTCTCAAGTGTCATTGGTTTTGGAATTATCCCTTTCACAAAACCGTATTTTCTCTTCGCTTGCAACGAGGTTCGAATTGCCCTCGCCCATTCATCATAATTCGGACCACGCAATTTGATTGGTGTAATCACGTTGCCGGGATTGTCACTTGGGCCAAGAAAATAAGTCAAGTCGACCTTCTTCTCGGCATTACCACTGTTCTCACCGTTCTTCTCATCCCCACCAACCATAATCTCTTATGGTGCTTGATCTGTAGGAAAGAAGAAAAGAAAAAATAAATTGTGCTTAATTTTCCCTAGGATATTCCCTCGGCTTTGATACCATGAAAAGTTCTTCTCAAAATTTCTTTCTATATCTCATATATCATTCATCCTTCACCCCTATATATATTACAAGAGACCTAGTATATTCAGTAAGTCCTATACTTGGCGTGCAAGCCCACAAATCATGCCTAACATCACTATTATGCTATAACTCATGCCCACAAATCATGCCTCCTATCTCTTAATAACAGTAAGTATCTTTTCACATAATATTATTAGTCACAATATATCATATAATATCTCAATAAATATCAATACCATAACGCAAAAGCACATCTTTGGTTTTAAACCCATTATGAAATGCTAACCATAAGCTGGATGAAAATCTAGGGACTGAAAACTTGTGCCATACAATTCCTCCCCAATCAACCTCCTGTCCTCTACATCTAATACAATTCCAAATTATAGCAGTAGTTACCTCAGAGTAGGAGACCCAAAGCACATGATCCTGCTTATTTAAGTTAAAGTGTCGGGAATAATCAAAGGAAGAACAGAAGTTAATAACATGGGCATTTCTGGAGTTCGGCAGATTCTAACCTGAATTTCCCAATATGGCAGCAACAGTAGCTTTAGCACCCAGTCCAGATCAATTCACGACAATCGAGTCCCTAGCAGATTGGGCAATAGGGGACTGATTGATCCAAGGATCGAACCAAAGGCTTGTAAGGGTGCCATCACCAATACAATATTTAATATACTCAGTTGTAATCCTCCTAAGTTTCAAAACCTTTCTCCAAATCCATGAGCAATCCGATGGAATTGCAAGGAACCAAAAGTTTTTATCTTTGATAACAGTGTTCTTGATCCATTTGGCCCATAACGAAGTAGTGTGGGGATTTGCCACATTCCATACATGAAGCAAAATAGATGCAGTGTTCCATTCCTCAATTTTTTGAGATTAAGGCCTCAGCAAATGGCAAGGCCATCTTGTCCGAAGCCACTTTGGCACCATGTTTCTGAAGGGCAGAGCCGTTCCTGAGCACGGGCGGGAGGGTCGACCGCCCTGAGCCCCCGATCAGAGGGACCCCAATTATATATATATATATATATATATATATATATATATATATATATATATATATATATATAGGGTTTTGAATATTTGATTGAAGATTTTGACTCTAAGAATACTAGAATAAGTATCTTTCAATGAATGTATTCTCATATATTTTGTTGTAGTCGAACTTCACATATATTTTGTTGTAGTCGAAGTTCTCATATATTTTGTTTTAGTCGAACTATTATGTTTTAAGCTCCGAAACTACACTTTTCTTAATACAACTTGTACTTTTTTCTTCTTTTTTTTCTTCTTTTTTTTTTGAGTGATGACAATATTTTGAAAAGGTTCTCGTTTTCATTTTTTGTCCTGAGCCACCAAAATAATGACTTTGCTGAAGAGAAGGCCCTTTCCAAACAAATCTTATCAAAATAGACTTGATGGTTTTGAGGATAGATAAAGGCAAGATGAAGAATTAGGACCAATATGCTTGTAACCTTCTATATTATTTATACCTATTCAATTTTTTTGGAACATAAAATGCATTTACTATTTAATGATCTTATAGAGCAAATAATCATGGCCCAACAGAATATGGCAAAACACAAGAAGTGAACATTATATATGACAAAAGTCTTCACATAGACCATAGTATTATCCAAAATTAACAATGTTATATATGTAATATGATCCCTGAACCAAAAATGTCACTGCGTATTTTTCTGTTTCTTCTCTTGATACTATAGTTAGAAAGCAACTGCTCGTCATATATGTTTTACATTTAAGTGACGAAAATATAAGAAACAAAACATAGTCATCTCTTTCATTCTCCCCATCAACATGCATCAAAACAAAAGGAATAAATTCCATTATAGACAAACTCCATATCACAAAAAATAATAATAAAAGAAAATCCCATTACAGCAATAAAATAACAAGAGATCCAGGTGAAAAAAAAACCCGAAACTATCTGACATCCATCAAAACAAATGTTCATGAATTGTGTAAATTGTTGAGGTACCTTGAGATATGCATCCTGAAAATTTATCATTCCAACCAAAGTCTGAAGTGGGTGTTGGTTTATATGTTTTAATAATGACAATTTACCTTATAGCGTTACTATAATTTTGCAGATTTGGACTTTGATTGCTGCAAATTTTATAAGTTGAATGATTTGTTGAAGTTTCAAGGATTCAAAATATTGCTCAAGTGCAAGAGATTATGAGGTCTAGGATATATATGTAATATTTTTAGCATAATCCTTGAATCAAGGCATAAGATTTGGTTAAAATTAAAACAAATTTCTTCTAAAAATATATTTTCTGGTAAAAAGATTTTACAAAATAAAAAAAAAATTACCAAGTTTTTATTCGGTTGGGATTGGCAACACAAAGAGATTTGGTTTTTAATCAGTAAAAAAATATCTGGGTTTTCAAACTTCTTCCAATTAGAGTTTTAGTTTATGAAGTTTTATTTTTGTTAGAATCGTAGCTTCGTAGAGTTAAAATTGTTGTTGAAGACATGAGACGGGTGATCTCTGTTCTTAAGGTCTTTATCGCCCTCACTACTATCGGTTTGCTAAGAGTTACAAACGATATACCTCCAGGATATATGTCAAGCCTTGGTGAATTATCTGTGATAGCAATTCACAGAAAATTTCAATAGAACAC